>JADMNL010000023.1:284160000-286647500 GCA_016271365.2 Neoceratodus forsteri
AGATTGTATCAGGTTGCCCCAAGGCAGTGCTCTGGCTTAAGGAGCTACTGGAAGAGGTGCTGGGAAGGAGGAGAGTACCTTTGGTAGTAGTACAACAGTTGCTGGGGCACCTGAATTTTGCCTGTAAGGCAGTTGGCCCAGGCAGGGTTTTTAAGTGGTGGGCTGGGGCTGACCATGGGGAAGGCTAGGAGGCCACTTCACTGGGTAGATGTTACCAAAGGGGTAAAGGAAGACCTGGAGGCACGGGATGCCTTCTCAGCTGACTACAACAGGGTTACTTTTTGGCAGGATGAATGGGTAAACAACGATGCCCTCCAATTATATATGGATGCATCAGGGGCTTTAGGCATGGGAGCATATTTCAGGGGCAGATGGATCTCCAAGGCCTGGCCAGACAGCTGGCGGGGCAGTGGCCTGCTAAAAGATATCACCTTGTTGAAAATCTTCCAGATTTGGGTAGCACTAATGGTGTCGGGCAAGGAGTTACTGAACATGAAGGTTTTGTTGTGGTGCAACAACAAGGGCATAGTGGTGGTCATTAACAGGTGGAAGAGATCCATGGACACAGTAACAGGTAATGAGACAGCTGGTGCTGCTGGGGCTATGCTTGAACCTCACATTTAGAGCTAGGCATGTGGAAGGGGTGCAGAATGAAATTGCTGACAACCTTTCACATTTACAGTTGGGCAGGTTCTTGAGGCTGGCCCCTCGGGCGGAGGTGGTGATAACAGTGGTGCCAGGACAGCTGTGGGAAATTGGGTGACAAGATTCTGAATGTTGTACCAGAACTCATGGTCTGTCAACACTCTGAAGGCCTGCAAAGGTTCATGGGAAGCCTTCCAGGGGTTTCAGTCACAGCAGGGCATGATGGTAAGTCTGCCCATCACTGAAGAGCAGGTAAAAAGGTTCACCATGGCTAGGTGGGGAAAAAGGGGTAACACCTTCAAATATGGCACTACAATTAGCCGGTATAGGTTGGGTCTACAGTACCAGGTGATGGCCTGAACTGAACACCAGTAGGAGGGTGAGGCACATGCTGTTAGGGTGGCAAAAGGGGCAGGCCCCACTGTCAGACTCCTGTTGGCCCATTATGCCTGACATCCTAAAGTCTGTCCTGGGGGCCTTGGACATAATTTGCAGTTCAGCCATTGAGGCCTGCCTGTTCCAGGTGGTTTTCACTCTAATGTGCAAAGGGGCCTTCTGGGTGGGGGAGGTGGTTCCCAGGAACAAAAGAGATATTGGGGGAGGCCTGCAGCTGGGTGATGTATAGTTCACCAGGGAGGGACTATGCATTTGGTTGCTGCATTCAAAAACTGACCAAATGGGGTGTGGGACTCAAATGCAGATAAAACAAACCTGGGGGGACCGAGGGTGTGCAGTTAAGGCCAGGGAGAACTACCAGTCCATCCCCCCCACGGACGCGGGCCCTTGGTTCCGATGTGGCAACAGCAGGCTGGTGACTTGCTACCAGGTGGGGGGAGTCTTGAAAAAGGTGGCTTTCAAAGGGCATGAACCCGTGAATTTCACCACTCATTCATTTAGGATCAGGGTGGCTGCTATCCTGGCCTGGGAGGGGGGGTTGATGGAGGAAATCAAAGAGCTAGGCTGATGGAGATCCGCCTGTTACAAGTGGTATGTCAGACTTTGAATTGACTGTGTTCTTGTGTTTCTTTGTATCAGCAGGTACAAGCAAGAGAAATACCATGTAGATTTTGGAGCATTCTTACATATACTAGGTGGAGAGACACAGAGCAGCTGGTCAACAGGGCAAGTAATACCTGAGAGGACTCAGAAACCCACAGGTCCACTGGAAAGGGGTCTGTGGCATGCATTTGGCCCAGTTGCTTCTGATTATGGAAGAGCTCAGACTGGTTTGGGGAAAGCCAGATATCATAGTTATCCACCTTGGGGGGATTGACCTGGGTATGACACCAAGGGGAGTTTTGCAACAAACAATTAAGGCCGATTTATGGACCATAAAAAAATGATGGCCAGGGTTGAGGTAATGTGGTTGGAAATTATATCCCAGCAAGTGTGGCAGCAAGCAGTAAACATTGGGGAGATCGAAGGGGCCCTTAAAAGGCTAAACAGGAGAAAGGCTGGTTTTATGAGGGAGATAGGAGCAAGCTACCTCTCACATAAAGGGATAATTTTTGATAAATCAGATTTGTATGGGGGGACGGGGTTTATCTCTTGGATGTAGGCATGGCTTGCTTTTTGTTACCATTCTGGCAGTTGGAGGTGGCTAGGCTAGAGAGAAAGTAAAATGACCCCACAAGGGGGGAAGCCCCACTGTCTAATGCAAGCTGGAAGTAGATGGGGACTATTTATTTATTTATTGAATTTTGATGACCGGGTAGGCCCACTGGGCCCCGGAGGTCCCTTTTTCAGGGGCGACCCGGGTGAGACAACAAATTACAGGTAACAGATCAGTACAGTCATGTAATTGTAAAGTATTTAACAGTAAGAATACATAGGTTTACAGGCGGCAGGTAGTGTAAGACATGCAGACAGTAAGGACATAGAGGCTACACATAATGAGACCGTTTTACATCCCAAGTTAGTGATTAGGTTGAGAGTGCTCTGGTAGGCAAGCAGTAGCTAAAACCTAGGGTTAGCTTCTTTGTGGGCATATTGGAAGAGGGATAAGAGGGACATAAGTGCACCCCATCTTTAGGGGGAGGTCCGTTATGCTGCCAGGATGGCTATGGAAGGTCGGGTCTAATGAGCTACCAGGATGGCTGTACATGGTCAGGTCCTGAAACAAAGACATGTGCTCCTGTCGAGCAGGTGTCCCTTGAGCTTTGTCCGGAAGCTGGAGATGGACACAGCCTCCCGTACCCTCCAAGGGGAGGTTATTCCAGGTGGAAGGGGCGGTGTATGCAAAGGACCTGGACCCGGCTTTAGTCCTAGTCTTGGGAACCACGAGGAGAGTTTGGCCTGATGAGCGCAGGCACCGTGGGTTGGGTTTCACCCTAACGAGGCCATTCAGGCTGGGGGGAGGTGTGGGACCCAGTAGCTTGAATGTAAGGCAGAGGGTTGGGTAGGAGAGGCAAGCTTCCAAAGACGGCCACCTGAGCCTAGATTGGGCCTCGCAGTGGTGAGTCCTCGGATGTGACAAAGTGGCAAAGCGGACTATCTTGTTGTACAAGGTCTGCAGCCTCCCTAACTCCGTCACGGCCACGCCCTGGAGAATCGGGGCCGCGTAGGTGAGCTTTGGGAGGAGTACGCTAGCGGCAATGGCTACCCTAGCTTCAGGGATAATCTGGTCCTTTAGTCTATAAAGGATTCCAAGTTTCCCCATGGATGGCTTTGGTGATTTGGTCTATGTGATTTTTGAGTGTGAGGCCTTGGTCCAGGGTAAGGCCAAGGTATTTGGTGAAGGTGACCACCTCAAGTTTTACACCCCCCCTGGACTGGAGTTGTAGAAGATGTGACCTCTCAGATCCCAGGGATCTAGGACCAAAGAGCATTACCTTTGTTTTGTTGGTGTTTAAAACAATTTTGTTAAGAGTGAGCCAATCCTCCATCTGAAGGATGCCTTCTTGAGGGCAGTCTTCAACTCAGGTAAGTAGGGAAGCTCTGTAGATGACCGCATCATCCGGCATATGGATAACGCCATTGCTCCCGCAGTGTGTATGCAGATCATTTATGAACAGTGTAAAGAGAAGGGGGCCGAGGATTGACCCTTGAGGTACCCCTTCTTTGAGTGAAGCTAGCTTGGAGACTTTATCCTCCCACTTGACCCTCTGGGTGCGTCCAGAGAGATAACTCTTGAACCAACCCAGTGAATGGGTGTCAAGGCCAAGTGAGCGCATTTTTTGTAGTAGGAGGTTGTGGTTTACCAAGTCGAATGCTTTAGATAGGTCAATAAAGACCGCCCCTGTGCTGACCCCTGCATCATTATTGCTCAGTACATCTGCTGAGAGTTTAGTTAGCGCAGTATCCATCCCATGCTTGGCTCTGAAGCCATGCTGTGAAGGTGAGATTGCCCGGTGGATTTCTAGGTATTCTCGGAGTTGGGAGTAGACTAGCTTCTCCTGTACTTTTGCAATGACACATAGCAAAGAGATGGGCCTGTAGTTCTCAATGGGCTCAGTTGGCCCTCCCTTGTGTATAGGAATCACTAGGGCCTGTTTCCAAAGCTTGGGTACAGACCCCTCCTTAATAGACTGGTTTATCAGCCAGGTTAGGGGCTTAGCTAAGGCTGGAGCCCCCTCCTTGAGGATTCTGGTTTGGATCCCGTCTGGGCCCCCAGATCCTCTCGAGTATAGGGATTTAAGGATGATCAAAACCTCCTTTTCCCTGACCAGCCTCAGGTGAAACAAAGGGCGGTCAAGGTCTGGGGGCTGTTGAGCATTCGGCTCACTCCTCCTGTCTGGGGGTCCCGTCTTGTAAGCATCCAGGTTCATGAAGTAACTGTTAAGGGACTCTGAGCAATGAGAGATCCCCATCGATTAATTGCCCATTAGCCAAGATTGGGCTGGGTGTAGTTTTTTGAGGAGTTCATTAATGTCGACCAGAAGAGCCTGGGATTGCCTAGGTTAGTTTTTTGGAGGTTGGTGATATAGTCTTTTTTAGCTAACTTTATGGCCTTTTTGCATTGGTTTCTAAGGGCCCTGTAACTGGCTAAGTCCCCTGGTAGCATTGATTTCCTGTACTTTTTCCAGGCCTTGTCCCGGGTGGACATCAGAGCTTTTAGAGGAGGCAATATCCACTTGTAGCAGCTTCCCTTTACTCTGTGGGTTTTCATAGGAGCTAAGAGGTCAATAATTCTAGTGAGGGATGTCTGGAAAAATTCAACGGCATCCTCCAGGTTAGGAAGGTGTCTTATATTGCTCCAGTCTATCCCATTTAGGTACCCAATGAATTGGTCAGGGAGGAAGTTAGAGAAGTCCCTAGTAGTAATAATCCTAGGCGGGACTTTATTCACACAGTTCTTCCAGATGGCCAGATGGCCAGATGACTAATGGAAAGGGTGAAGAGGGGAAGGGCATAGAGGGCTAATAGGGAGGGCAGCTGGGGGGAAGGGGGTAGGTTACATGGCTGAGGAGCAGTGCACCTGGACATGATTAGAAGGGGAGTGGTGGTTATAGAAAGGCTAGGGGTCAGGTTTGTGACATCTGGACCTAGCCTAAGTAAAGTGTAGGGAGTACTGATTGATGGTGGTGGGGGGGTCAGATGACACATCTGGACCCCAAGAAGGAAGGAACAAAAAGGTGAAGAACTGGGCTGGCTGCAAAAATTCAATGAAAGATAGAATAGGAAAAGTGCATTGACAATAAAGCAACAACTGTTATGTTGACGAATTATGATTAAGTACTGTAATATATTTTAATTGTGTAAATAAATCAAATTGCCTTTCATGCACCCAAAACCTGTCTGGACATTGAATCATTTCAAAAGGGATGGTCAGAAGACAAATTGGGTTGCCAATAAAAGGCAACTGGAATTGTCTGATGGCATCCCTGAAGAAATGGGGGATGAGCTAGGAGCAGAAAGGGCAGGGGGGAGGGGGAAGGGAAAAGATAGGCAGCACAGAAGGAGGGGTGGAGCTTGGTGAAGTCAGAATTGACAGGCAGGTAGAAGGAAGGGAGGGGACAGGTGATGTCATGATTGACAGGTATAGGTGGATGATGTGTACACCTGTGGGGTTACAGGATTGACCCAGGGGTGCGGCTTGGAGGGGTCCTTGCCAGGGATCCTTTTGGGGTTTATAAGCCCAGGGCTGGGAGCTTTCCACCTCTTTCTGCTGGGATTTTCATTTTCCCACTCACCCTGTCAGTAGGGGTGGCAGAAGAAGGGATCGTCAGATATATGAGCATTTTTGGGACAGGCTTTTTCGGATGAACTGAGGGTCCGGGGGCAGGTGAACAGTTCCTGCCAGAGTGGAAGGTGACTGAAAGAGCAAAGTTGAAATGAGATTTGAAAGTGAGTCAGGGGAAGGTGGAAGGTCATAGAGGGCTAAAGGGGGTGGCAACTGGGGAAGGGGGAGGTTATTCAGGTCAGGGGCAGTGCACATAGACATGACTATAATGGGGGTGGTAGTTATAGAAGGGCTAGGGGTCAGGTTTGTGACATCCAGACCTAGCCTAAGTAAAGTGTAGGGAGTACTGATCGATGGTGGTGGGGGGTCGGATGACACATCCAGACCCCAAGAAGAAAGGAATGAAAAGGTGAAGAACTGGATCAGCTGTACCAATTCAATGCACGATTGAATGGGAAAAGTGTGTGGACAATAAAGCAACAACTGTTACGTTGATGAAATATGATTGAGCACTGTAATACATTTTAATCATGTAAATAAATCAAATTGCCTTTCATGCACGCAAAACCTGTCTGGGCATTGAATCATTTCAGAAGGGATGGTCAGAAGAAAATGTGCATTTGTCAGATGCTGGTAATTCCATTTGCCTGGGGGACCTCCAACATGGGATTCAAACAGTCTTGTGATGTGCCTTCTATGCCAAATAGCAGTTGCTGCATACTTCAAGGACACAAAGGCTCTTTTCAGAGCCATAAAATCTTGGTCAAAAAATATAACTAACCCTGATCCAGAGACACACAACATATTACATAATGCAAATACTAGAGATTAGTACAATGTTATAATTTCAAATTTTGTTTCTTGTTAATAGATAACTAGTACCAAAATCCTTATTATCTGTGGCTTATTCACATTTTGTTTCTCTTGTTTTGTAACAGAAATGCCAACGTTTTGGGATGATACTGACATTACTTACCTGGTTGAGGCCATGAAAGCCCTTGGTGACCCACACATAATAATGAGGGCCACCAACCAGCCACTGATGGACATGCGGCAATTGTGCAGCAGCTACTTAGTAAAAAATAAAAAGCTGCAAAAGAACTCACTATCCTGCAAAAGGAAGTGGAAACTTGTGAGGCAAAATTTTTATAAAATCCAGGCAACTGGCAGCATGCCACGGCATCAAGGGAAGTGGTACTGCATGGCAGAAGACATGTGGAAGGCAGCAGGGAAGCCCAAAGCAGGAGACCGGTATTATGGGAGTAAGTGGGAAACAATCAAATACACAAAATATACATAATCATACACAACATCAGCCAGACATTCAATACATTACTAAGTGTTTACAAATGTATTGTAGGGCACATCAAGGAGACATCTGCAGAGGGTCAGAGACCATCACTGGAGGAGTAAGATGACACAGACACCTAGGAGACCTCTGAAACAGTTGAAGCATGAGGAAACTGAGGTAGACAATAAGGCCCATCCTAGTGAGTAGAGGTAACAATCATCACAGATAAACACAACTGCATGCCAAAGCACTTAACATATCACTCTCAATATATACATTTCAGATACGGTCACTAAAGAAGAAATGACTGCGCCCCCAATCCAAGATGTGTCGCAATTCCCAACACCTTCAGTAGAGTGCAAGATTGAGAAAATCACCCTAACTGAGGCTGAGATTGAAGATGGCACTGAACACCAAGCAGCACAAATAGCACCTTTGCCCAGTGAGTCAGTGCCATCAGCTTTAGGTATTCACAATATTAACTGAGAAACATCTTTTCATATTACAAGTAACTACATGCAAAATAACATCAGAACCTTATTAATTAACATATTTTTCCCCTACCTCCAGATCCAACATCAGAACTCAGTAAAAAAATTTACAACCTGGGCAGGATACTCAAGGAAGGGTTTAATTCTGTCAATCTAGTGCTCTCAGGTGCAGCATCAGTTGCTCAAACAGAAACAGAGCACACCCAAGTGAGGCTTGAGTGGCAGGATCAGTCTCTTCTGCATGAAATTGCAAACTCATTCAAATAAAAAACATTCCAAGGGATGTTTCTTCAAGAGGGACCTTCTCCCGACAACTTCAACAACCTACACATCATTCCCAATAATTTTTCCATTCAAAATATTGTTTGTCCCCGAAATACAAAAATCCCAAAAACTTGTGTCATTTAATTTGTTTTTTTATACTTTCTTTTTTCTATTTTCATAAAAAAAAGACTGACTCTAAGTCTAAATTTATGTTTGCAGATTAAAAACAATCTTAACAGAGAAATAATGTTCCTTATTGTTTGTTATATGTTTTTGAGTTTTTTTAATCATGTGCAATAAAGTAATTGTAAAATGAATGTCTTATACAAACCATAAAGCATTACCATTGTTTCAGTTACTTTGCTTTATAAGAATTACACATTACAGGAATATGACACAAAGGGAGGAATGTCTTTCAAAGCAGGTAAGAGTCACATACAGTATAATGAAAATAACAATAGTTACTAGAGGTATTATTATAATTGTTTACATAATTTTCTTCCTTTTTTAATTTTTTTTTATTTTTCAAGCACGTTATCTCTATATAGGATAAAAAAAAAAAACACTTGTTCTACAGTTGTTCCTCAGTGGTGATGCAGATAGAGTCCAAGCAACTCAGTGCAGCATTGCAAGAGCCAAGGATCCTGGATTCGAGAGTACCCTTTAATCAGTTTTCCCCTTGTCCTCTTTTTTCAATCCAGCTTTATCCATTTTCACACATGGAACATTTTTCACTTAAGATATCCACTTTCGATTACGTCGATACATATAATTCGATATATCATTAGTATACAAAAAAAAAACAGCTAATTGCCCCTATTTCCTCTTTGACACAGAGAACAAGACACAGGTTCTCAAGAGCCAAGAGACCCAGGCTTGAACTTATCCTTTGTTCCTTATTTTTTATTTGATCGGGTTTTATCCATTTTCACACATCGAACATTTTCACACATAGAATATCCACTTTTGATCAAGCTATGCACATCATTCCATATTTCACTAGTATACAAAAAAAACACACAGTACTGTCCCTACTTCATCTGTGGTGCAGAATACAAGACACAGGAAGCTAAGGGTCCCAGGTTCAAACCTACCCTTTACTCAGTTTTTGTTTTCCCTTATTGTTTTTCCCATGGGGTTTATCCATTTTTGCACATAAGACATCCACTTTCGATTGAGCTATGCACATATTTCCACATTTCATAAATTTGCAAAAAAAGGCCCTCCTGCCCTTACTTCCTCTGTGGAATGGAAGACAAGACACAGGATCCTAAGAGCTGAAGGTCTCAGGTTCAAACTGAACCTTTACTCAGTGTTTGTTTTTCCTTATTTTTTTCTGATAGGCTTTATCCACTTTCGCATATAGAACAGTTTTGCAGATAGCAGATCCACTTTTGATCAGGCAGTGCACAGTATTTCACATTTCATTAATGTTAAAAAAAAAACCTACTACTTCTATGGTGTAGAGGAGATGGTACAGATCCCCAAGGGCAAAGGGTCTGAGATAGGATTGTCCGAACCCTCTGAAGTTCTAGGTTCTAGTTCTAGTCTAGAACTTTTGAAAAAGTTCTAGGGTTCTAATCTTTTTTAGAACTTTTTAGAACTCGAACCTTATTTTTTAATTGTGCTGCCAGTAATGAAGATAGTAATGAAATACATGTAAAGGAAAAACTGTTTAATGTAAGGGGGAGAGAAATGATCATGTGTGACATTGATAGGAATACAACTAGGTTTATCAATGGTTTCTTCTGTTTGCTAAAGCCAGCAACTTAATAAGTAACAGGCCCACCCACCCACCATGTGTTAAAAGTTTTCCTTCTGCAGCTGCATCATAGTTCCTTAGTGAAAGAAAGAGGCACATTAGCCATTTATGTACTCAGTTATATATACTCATCATCTTAAATTATTAGAAAAAATAACTGATATTACCTTATTTCAGCTATTTGCTGCTTTGTGTTTTAAATGAGTAAATCAAAAGTTGCTATGTTTAAAAGAAAGCTTTTATAACAAAGTCAAGCCGAGATACTGCAGCCGCAGCACATGGAACTGTTGCAAAACATATTATGTCATAACGTAGTCAGTCAAGATATTTGAATAAAAAAAATATGCCAGTCATTGTTGCTGGCAAAAAATGCATGCAATTTTTTAAGATAATGTATACATATACCAACATTCTTGTTGGCAAATTGAAGTAATACATACAACTTTCTAAGATGATGCATTTTTCCAGCTGATACGTCAATACAATTTGTATTTCAGTCACATAAATAAAAAAGTGGTTTCCTCATCACATACTAACTTAAGGAACATTTAATGTAGCTGCAGCAGTTGGCATGTGATGTTTAAGGGACAGTGTCTGTCAACCCCATTATGTATAAAATTACACTACTTGTAAAGCAAAAACACTTTATGATACGTCACATTCTGTGAAAACTGCTGATGCAGATTTTCTTTTATTTCTGATTCCTTTATTCTTTTTTTTAAAGGGGACAGGACACTAGTGCTAGGTGGCAGCAGTTTGCAATGTATTTAATAATAATAAAAAATATATATATATATATATATATATATATTATATCTATAGTAGGTTCCACAGTGGGCAATCGGTGTAGCCCTCCCATACCATCGTTCTGTCATCATCTTTTTCCTCACCATCCCCAGCCGATCACAAATCTGTAAATGAAAGGATTAAAACAACATCCACCTTTCACCCCAGGACCGATTCCACTTTTCTTCCATCACCCTCATCTATGCAGTAGCACCCATACCACCCTTACACCCATGTGTTAAAACCAACCCACAACCCTCACTCCCTCAAACATGTATTCCACCCTCCTCCCTCACCCAAATGTTCAAACTACCCCACACTTAGTCATGAATTACCATTCCTGTCACCCTTCTCCATCCCTCACCCATGTTAAAACCCACTCCCCCAACATCACCCATGTACTAACAACTATGCCATGTTTCTCCCTCCAGCATCCATGTTAAAACCAACCCCAACCCTCACCCATGCACTAGCATCCATGCCATCTTTCTCCCTCTTGCATCCATGTTAAACCAACCTCCAGCCCTTTCCCACCCTCCAGCACCCATTCTACCCTCCTCCCCCTCTCAAATGCTAAAACTACCACATGCTTACTCAAGAAAAATGAAACTCTTGCCTCCAAATGAGCCATACTTAACTGTTCCTTAATAAACAACACTTATGTGAAAAACTGTCTTTTCAATTGCTTCTTCTTATGGACAACATTCTGTATAGTCCTCTTCATGGAACCAGTAATTTGAGAGTTGTTGCTATTAGGCCATGGTCTGTGTACAACAGAATGTTAAACATGAGCTATTGTGGTATGAGACCTATGCTTACAGAATATGTGCTCAACCACGACATAGGTAAAACTCCAGATGGCTCTGTTTCCTGGAAGAGACTTGTAACAGGATGCTGCCCACAGAAACATAACAATACAAAATACAGTTTTGCCCATAATTTTTTATTCAGTAAGATAAGTTACATATGGATAATTTTGGTTTATGGCTAACATTTCTGTAATTGAAAAAATAATAAACAGCTATCAATTAGAACTCATTATTTTGTCCTCTTTAAAATTGAAAAATAGACTGCCCCTGGTCCCAGCCCATACTGATGCACCACAAAGTCACAGAAGGTAAATCCAAAAATATATGTTTGCACTTTAACTATAAATAATATGATACAGAAATGATTGACATGACAGTGACCCTTTTATGCCAAATTTGGGCTGCTCACACTGATGTTAAAATTGTCCTGTATAAAAAACTTGTTGACTTTAGACCCTAACTACAAAGCAGTTTGCCATGAAATGGTGAAAGTTTTGTGGGGTATATAGTCCAAGGTAGTAGATCAAGAAAGGAGACAACCAAAGTCATCACAGTCTGTAATAGTTTCCTTTTTGGTGCAGAGAGACTCTGTCCCACATAGTATTTACCAGCCACCACCACCATCTGAGTTGTCATCACCATCAACATCCACAACATCAATCACTTCAGGATCAGTTTGTATAATCTTGTAGGGATACAAAAATCTTGACTTATTAACTTTAATAACAGTTAACGTGTATACATTTTCTGGCAGCAACCTATTTCTGGTGTCTGTCACAATACTGCCAGCTGTACTAAACATGCATTCTGAAGAGACACGTGTTGCAGGACAACCAAGATATTTACAGGCTTCATCATACAGCTCTGTCCAAATTGACTTTTTTGATCTCCAGTATTCAAAAGGGCATGCATCAAGAGGAATACACAGTTCTTGCAGGTAACTGTCTACCATGATGGACAGAGACCGCTCAGAAGAGGAATCAGCATAAGCTGGTATGGCAACAATTTGGGAAAGGTTTTGCCACAGATTTAGCTTGCTATTAAGGGTTGAAGAAGTGGCAGTTGTGGAACAACTACTGTTAATGTTTGGTGACTTTTCCAGTTCTGTAACCCTTTGTGAAGTTGAACCTACATGTTGTGGTGATGACAACCTGAGGGTACTGTGCGTGTCTGTGCTTGACTCCTGTGAGTGCTGCAGCTCATCTAGCAACAGACATTTGTACTGCTCTGTATCACCTGTTTTTGGAAGATGTATAGCCTTGAATCTGGGATCAAAGAGAGTTGCAAGGAAGTAGTGTTTTGATTTCATCATTGCAACTAATTTGTCATTGGTTTTGAAGCGCTCGCTCATTCTCTTTACGAGATTCCCATGATACAGACGACATGTTGTCTGAGCTTCAGATCTGTCTTTTTCTATTTGTAGATTTAGAACACTAAGATGATGTGAAATCAGCATTATGAGTGGGATAACCTGACTCACAGATGCACCTTCGTAAGACATGTCCCTTGTGGCTGTCTCAAAAGGAGCTAAGATACAGCACACTGCGTCCATTAATTTCCACTGCAGCACAGACAGCATAATGCCATCTCCAATAATGTAACTGGAGCAATACTCGTGTACAGCTTGCTTTTGCTCCAAGAGGCGCTGCAGCATATAAAGCATTGAGTTCCAAGTGGAAACATTTTGAATCAGCTTTTGCTGGGGCAGCTTGTGCTTTTTTTGCAGTTCAGACAATGTCCGTATAGCCTTGGTTGAATGTGAAAAGTGAGTCACAATTTTTTTGCAAACAGCAATCATACCATCCACCTGTGTTTCATTGCTAAGAAATCCCATGACAATTAAATGTAAGCAATGTGCAAAGCAAGAAGCATGCATAAATTCTCCATCCTGTACTACTTTCAAGATGTTGGCTCCATTGTCACTTACTATGAAGCCACATTTTAGACTGTGAGAATAAACCCATTCATCAAGGAGGTCATTTAGTTCCTGCAAAATGTTTGCAGCTGTATGACTTTGCCCAAACTTCTTTATATGCAGCAGGACCATCTTCTGGGGTGTCTTTGTTTTTGAAGAACCACAAGAAAACATGACCCAATGAGCGGTAAGGGACATGTAATCTATGTTTTGAGTGCTGGTCCACATATCTGTTGTGACATGAATAACCCCACCCTCTGTAGTTTTAAGTACAAGCATCATTGTCGCTTTTAAAGCCTGATAAATGTTTGGTATTTCAACATAGGAAAAGTACCTTCAATGAGGAACATTGTAATGAGGCTCTGCTAGTTTCAAGAGCTCCCTAAAATCCTCATGATCTACCAAAGAGTATGGGAGAAGGGCTCCAGCTAACAGTTCACCAATTCTGTGATTAAGATGAAGGGTCTTTGGATGATTTTTAGTAAAGGAATTCTTCCTTTCAAATGCCTGAGACAGTGTTAGCTGTTTACAACATGTCCCTGCTGGTTTATTATACACCATGTTTCGATGGGCAGATGGACGCTGGGATGGTGGACTGGTACTTATACATTCATTGCCATCACTGGATGTGCAACTGGTACTAACAGTGCTGGCATTGGTGGTAACAGTGATCCTAGGGCTGGCAGTGGTTCTGTCTGCATCAAGGTCAGACAATTCAGTATCCATTTCAGATTCCTGACCCTTCTCATGTGTGGTCTGGAAGATGGAGGACATGGGTTTTGGATGATCAAGCAAAACTAGATGCTTTTTCAGATGGCGTTTAAGAACTGTAGTGCCAAGGCATGACCAAACTTTACCATGGCTTACACTCTGTTTACACAGGGAACAAATTGTTCTGCATGGATCAGTTTTACTGACAGAGAAATAATTCCACACCTCAGATGTGACAGATTTTGTTCAAGTGCTAGGAAAATAGCTAAAGACTGTTTGCATCTTTTCACCTGTCCTAACAGAACCCGGGACAAGCTCCTTGGTACTAGAAGAGTGGGCAGAAAACTTTGATGGATTTTCATTGCTGGCCGACACAGAAGTGATGGATTCAATGGATATGTCATTTTCATTGCCAACAGTGCTGGATGTATTTGCAAGTGCACTACCTGATTCATTGTCAGCAGACTTGCTCATTTCACTTTGTTGAGGAAGTAATGATACGTCGCAAGACACAACAGTGTCGGACTGAGACAAAGAGCTGCTGTCTGAGTCTGAGTCAGAGAGGGACTCAATATCACTTGCATTATTACTGCTAGTCACAGGGATTTTAACAGCATGAACAGCATACCTTATGGTGCCTCTCCGTGTGACCCCAGCAGCTGCACAGGTTTTCTTAAAAGGTCCCCCTTTACCACACTTTGCTGTTGCTCTTTTGCTGTTTGTTGAATTTTTATCACATGAAACATTTTGGTTATTTCTGCTGGCACCAGGATTACCACTACCACCAACACCTGCTCCAACACCAGCACCAGATGCTTCATGTATGTTGGTGTCAGCCATAACAGTACCAGCATACTGTAGTGAACACACCCACACCCACACAATTCCTGTGTAAGAAAGCAATGTGATCGTGATTGCTGGCTACAACTCCAAAATGTTATTTTGGTTGTGTGACACTGTGATGCAGTGGACTGAATGTAATTGAAGAATATGACGGTTTGCAACTAAAGGATCCCAGGTTCAAGGCTTACAGAATTATTGGGCTGCTGGGCATAGGCATACACATAGCAGTCAAGGGGCGCACAGCAGCAGGGTGATGGGCTGACCACAAGAGATGGAGTTACACACACAAACCGAGGAAAAGATTTTTCTGTCTCTCCTCCCAATGGGGAAATATATATTTAGGCTTCTGTCATGTATTTAAGGATAATGCCACCACACAACTGGCCACTGGGCTTCACACAGTAACACACTCTGGGTAAGGTACAGTGCAGTCAAGGGGCACACAGCAGCAGGGTAATGGGCTGACTACAAGAGACAGAGTTACATACACTAACTGAAGAAAGAGATTGTTCTGTCTTTCTTCCCAACAGGGAAGTATATTTTTAGGCTTCTGTCAAGTATTTAAGGATAATGCCACAACACAACTGGCCACTGGGCTTCACACAGTAACACACACTGGCTAAGGTACAGTGCAGTCAAGGGTCGCACAGCAGCAGGGTGATGGGCTGACCACAAGAGACGGAGTTACATGCACAACCAAGGAAAGAGATTTTTCTGTCTCTTTTCCCAACAGGGAAATATATTTTTAGGCTTCTGTCATGTATTTAAGGATAATGCCCATCACACAACTGGCCACTGGGCTTCACACAGTAACACACACTGGGTAAGGTACAGTGCAGTCAAGGGATGCACAACAGCAGGGTGATGGGCTGACCACAAGAGACAGAGTTATACACACAAACCGAAGAAAGAGATGCCACTGCAAAACTGGCCACTGAGCTTCACACGGTAACACACACTGGGTAATAGCCAGGTAAGTACAGTCAAATGGCAAAGACAGCAGCAGGGTGACTTGTTGGCCACCTCACAGAAGATGCAATGGAGATTTTTTTAGGGAGAATGTTTACTGAAGCCCCACCCCCAGCATAGTCCTGGCTGAGAGAATCGTGTCTTCCTTCCAGACAATTTTTGGGTGGGACTGGGATCAAATTATTTTTTCCTTTTTGTGGTCTTAGAACATCAAGTTTCACACAATCAGTAAAGTATTTTAATTTAACCCAAAATAAAACACCCTTCCCTCAGCCAGGGAGCTCTCCCAAGAGTGCCACGGCCCACGAGTCACAATTGTGATTTGCAAAGAAAATGTGTTTAATTCAGCAAGCAACTTGAGGTATGTGTGATTGAGCACTAGTACACAGGCAGTGTCCAGGCAGCAGTCTGCAAGTTAACTAATTCCCGACCCTGAGTCCTCCCGACAGTACTGAGTCCCAACCGTTTAGCTCCTTTCTCAGTTCCTGCTCTAGTTTCTTTCCTCAGTTACAAATCCCGAGATTCCCGACTTTCTCCTTCTTTTTCCCCACCTGCCCATTAACTTTTTTTTTTAATTTTCAGGCACATATGCACTTGTACAGGACCTGGTTTAATAACAAAAACAGTCGCTCGTGTCATCACACACACAACTGAACTGAGTACACACAGACACTGTAGCTCCTCCTTCTCCACTACAAGAATGAATGGCAATGGAGCCATAGCTGCACAGATGACTTCAGCAGGATCCCTTGACTCGTGAGACTGACTAGCGTCACACTACCACCACCACCTGGCTGCATAGCAGATGGTCAGGTGGGACAGTTACACTAGAGTGACAAACCGACAACAGCTGCCCCCCCCAACAATAACACTGATGGGAGGGGTAGCGAACTGAGCTGCATTATTCAGCTGGTGCCAAAATCGGGAACAATGGGAATGGGAGGGACACAAAGCAGAAGCACACAGAAGTGAGAAGATTCATGGATGATTTGAACCCTTTTGCGAACCCTGCAGTGTTCGAGTTCTAAATTAGAACTCGAACACCAGGGTTCGAGGAGGGTTCTAATTTTTTCAGACTAGTTCTGACAACACTAGTCTGAGATTCAAACATACCCCCTGCTCAGGTTCTTTTTCCCCCCTTATTATTTTTTTTCAATCCGGCTTCATCCATTTTCTTATATGGAACACTTTCATGCATAGAACATCCACATTCATTCAAACTATCTACAGCATTCAACATTTCATTGATGTAGAAAAAAAACACAGCCTGCTGCTCCTACTTTCTTTGTGGTGCACAGGACAAGGCACAGGATCCTCTTAGCCTATAGAGAACAAAGATTTCTTGTATTTTCACAAAAAAAAAATACAACTTGACTTTCATGAGAAGATTTTTTTTCTATATTGAACAAAATAGCACTTGCGAAAGTAGAATCTTATATGAATAGTGGAAAAAAATCAATTTTTGAAAATAAGCATGCTGGACAAGAGACAGGGTGGGACATCATCGGGAAATACACACTATCAGCTAATCGTAAGATAGCATTACTCCAATTCCATGGTACACCACCACTACAGTGACACCTGCACAGTGAGCCCCCCACAGCGAACCTCCCACCATGCCTAAATCAGTAGCGATAAGGGGTTTGCATTGAGACACTTTAGGGTAACTGGAGGTAAATATCTAACTCCACTCTCTGTGTGACATGGAATCAGAGATAGAGTAGAGTAGAGGCAGTAGGTGGCCCTTAGGTTATTACTCCCTTTGTGCATTATTTTATGCTTTTCTGCACTAAACTGCAACTGCCACTTTTCTGCCCATTCCTCCAGTCTGGCTGGATCCTACCTCATCCTCCCCACTCCCCCTGGTGCATCCACCCTGTTATAAATCTTTGTGTGGTCCATGAACAAACACACCTTCCCATTTTGACCCTCTGCTAAGTACCCTACATACTCATTAAACAGTATGGGCCCCAACCCCGACCCCTGTGGTACGCCACTCAACACCCCCAGTTCCCTAAAGTGCTTCCCATTGACCACCACACTCTGGATCCTTCCATCTAGCCAATCCTCAACCCACTTTGTAAGCCTAGCTCCCACACCCCAACTGCTCAACTTGCTTATCAACCCTTTGTGGGGGACAGAGTCGAACATCTTCTTGAAATCCAGACAGGCTACATCCACTGCTCCCCCCTGATCGAAAGCTTCCATAATCCCTTCAAATAATTCTACCAAGTTAGTCTGACAAGACCTACCACCTGTAAACCCATGCTGGTTGTCATCCATCAAGTCCCCCCTCCTTGAGGTACTATACCAGTGTCTCCTTTATGAGCATTTCCATCAGCTTTCCTACAGCCAAAGTGAGACTGATTGGTCGGTAGTTGCTTGGCACATCCTTTCTCCCACCCTTGTACAGCGATTCCACCTCTGCCTTTTTCTAGTCTCCTAGGACCCTCCCCAATTCCAGGGATAGATTAAACAGCCTGGTCAGAGGTCCTACCTGATCCACCCTTAGCTCCCTGAGCACCCTTGGGTGAACCTGTTCAGGTCCCATGGCCTTGTCCGTTTTTACTTTTTTCTACCTCCTTCAACACCCTCACCACTGTGAAGGGACTTGTGTCCACTTCCTTGCCCTCCTTCCTCTTCTCAATACAGGCCCTTTCCATTCCATTTTGGTCACAAACACAGATGCAAAGTAATCATTTAGGAAGGCTGCCTTCTTTTCATCTCCTATGGCTATTTTACCACCCTCCCCATGAGTCTTAGTATCCCCTGTCTATTTTTCCTCTTGTCACTCACATACCTATTGAATCTTTTGTCCCGTTTTCACCTCCCTAGGTATTTTCTCCTCCATTGTTGCCTTTGCCTTCCTATTTGTTCTTCCCGCTTTCCTGAGTTTAACATTATAAACCTCCCTTTTCCCTAGCTCCTGTGACTTTTTGTAGGCCATGAAGGCCTTTCTCTTCTTCTTGACTGCCTTCCTAATCCCTGCCATGAACCACAGGGATTTTCTTCCCCTTTTGCGCTTGATGTTTCTCTGGATGCATTGCTCCATGGCCTTGAGAATTCCACCCTTAATTGCCTCCCACAGCTGTTCTACCTCCTCCACCTCTTGGAACCCTTCAAGCTCCCTTCTTAAGATGCCCCTATCTTATCAAAAAGGATCCTTGCCTCTTTTTGGCAGAAACCTGAGGTCACCATTGCCATTGTGGGGCACACTCTTCTTGATGTCCAGTTCAGTGTATAGGTACAGCAGGACCGGGATAACCACTGGTTGGAGTAGCTGTAAAAATTCAGCTAGAAGGCCATCTCTTCCTGGGGCATTTCATGGGTTGAGGCTTTCCAGAGCTGTCATTAGCTCACTCTCTGTGAAGGGTTGCTCTAGGGCAGCTGTCTGGTCTGGAGTGAGTTTTGGGAGACAGAGGGTTGATAAGAAGTTGTCAACCTGTGCTGATCCAGGTTTGCAGCTGACCTGTAAATGCGAACATAGAAATGAAAGGCTCACATAACTTTTTGTCTGTGGGGTTTGTGAGGAGATCTCCCTGGGGGTTCCCTATGCCTGCAATAAGCCACTTGGCCTGCTGCTTCTTGAAGTTGTAGGGGAGGAGTTTTCCTCATCCCAGTAGCAATGTCTGCACTACAGGATTGCCAGCTCAGCTTTTCTGGCTGTAAGGGCTTCAATATCTATCCATAGTTTCAGGATGTCCTTATGGGTTTTAGTGTGGGTGGAGGTTTTAGGATCATTTTTAAAGTCAGCCTTTTTCAGATGGATTTGTGCCTTCAGGTTAGCTAGCTCATTCTCTCTCTTCTCTCTCTCTCTCTCTCTCTCTCTCTCTCATGTGCCTTCAGCAAACCCTATAATGGAGCCCCTGATACTGACTACATCCATTCCCCTTTTGCCATTGCAGAAGTATTCATTTGCCTCCACTTTGAAACAGGTTCTGAACTGAGTGCCATGTATAAGCAGAGGATCCCACCTTCACGCAGGTGTATGAGCCAAGGGCAGGCCTAAGAGTGGGTCAAACTGTACCAGGGCATGGACTGATGAAAGGCGGGAGTAACCGTAACCAAAGTTACCATGAGGTAAGTGTTGGGAGGAGTGCCAAAAAACTAGGTAGCTACATGAGGAATCTGTGGCTGAGTAACAAGTATAAACCATAACTATCAGGTTCTGAAGTCTGCTGACATCAAAAAGGGCCTGGTCAGCTATCTGTAGCTTTACTGCTTGGGATGTCCTGACATGGGGTTCCAGCTTGCCATGCCTATGGTCCAGGGCAGGGTCAAGGGTGTGGTTATAATCCCCTCAAGAAGGAGAAGTGCATTAGTTACATTAGCTTTTGATTTCCTTTCTCCAGTAATTTGGTATCTTTCAGGAAAGCTACTTGTGACCCCAAGTGCTTGAGATGCACCACAACCTGCCAGCACTTAACCAGGGATTTCAGCCCTTGGACATTTCAGGAATGACAGTGGAGAGCTGACATCAGTGAGGATAAGAATATGAAGCCACAAGGTGGAGATGGCACTATAAAGTGCAGGCGAGGAGGCTTAAAAAGAAGGGGGGAGTATCCCACCATCTGTTCCATACATATACTTCCATAGGAGCAACAGTGGTGATGTAATGCCACATACATGTCCTATAGCACAGGACCCCCAATCCCCATACTAGCCACTTGCTTACAAATCTGAAGTACCACTTATTTAGAAAGACAAAACATATGCAAAGAAGAAACTGAAACAATAAATTCAGTACCCACAACATTAAGAACTTTACAGAGCAACAAGAGATGAGAAAGGTCTTATAGAGTGCCCCAGGCTCTCCTGTTGCACCAGAAGACAACCAGTTACTTACATTACCCATATAGGTTTCAGTGTTTTGGCTACTTAGACATGAGTCCTTCGTTCCCAACCCATTGACAAGAATCAACCAATGGGAAAAATTCACTGCACACAGCAACCACAGTACAGGGAAAAAGTGAACATAGATAAGAAAGAAGAACAAGAATGACTACCTTTCATCCAGGCTTGGTGCCAAATAGCATCACTGCAGGATCCTTAAGGCTGAACAGCGTAATGCCTATATGCAGACTTCTGATTCTGCACATATCCAGAGTACTCTCCCACTTGTGTTGAGAGGGGTACAGACCTTGGGCTGTGTGCAACAGCAGCATCAGGTAAGGGTGAAAGGAGGTAGGGGCAAGGGATGAGGGATATGAGGTGCCCTGCTGTGTCATAAGAGGATTCCTAATTTCCATGCTCCATACCACATAGAAAAAAACAGACATAGCAGGACTCCCTGGTGACAGCTGCTACCTAGCACTAAGGGCACTGGTCACTACAATAGCCCCTGATGTTACCCTTAGGGAATAAGGATGCTATAGACCCAGCCCATGATGCTGTGCCCTTGTCACCACCTTAAGGGGTCTAGTGTGCAGCTTAAGAAGGCGGCCCTTGTGGGCAGTCTGACTACTTAAATTGTGTTTTATTTGTTGTGGGTGGAATCAGTGCAGTGGGCAGGCTATTATCTGCTCCCTCTGCTGCAGGCTTTCTGTCAATGTGAGGTGCCTGGCAGGGATATGTGAGGCTAGTTCCAGTATAAATGAGTAGCTGCATGGTCTGTGAGAAACTGCTGCTGGGCTGTATTATTAAGCTTACAACTTATCCTGGTGGTAGAGTGCGAAAAGGATGAGTATGTTGGGGAGAGAAAGAGGGAACACAGTGGGAGATTGATCACTTGCTTTGCAGAGTGGAGAAGGTAAGAAGAGGTCTCAAGTCCCCTGCTGTTGGTGGCTCAGGAATCCATTTTCAGTTAGAGTGGGAGTGTAAAAATGAGCCCATAGGGGAATAATGCTGAAGTGTACATACCTGCTCCTGGGGTTGCCCTCATGGCATGGAGCAGTAAAACACTCACCTGGCTATAACAGGCATTGACATACTAACCCACTTGCACAATTCTCCCACCCTTATCCATTACATTGACAATCATCTTGTGGAAGGATACAGTCAGTTCTTTAGATATGCTGGCACAACGGCATAGAGGAAAGGGGGCTCCTGAAACTCCTGGCAGGTATAGTATCAAGTTATAGTTCATGGAGTACATTCCCAGCTTGTTGGAAGTCCACACAGACACTCAGGGTTAGCAATGCATGACAAGAAAGAAGGGGTAGATGGTGGAAACCGTGGCATCACAGGACCCAGTCCTGATCTGCAAGGTCACAGTAGAACATAGTAATCTGGGCCATTTTACCCATAACTACAACCCCCCCACACACACATATATACAGTACTCAATCTGACTGCACAGGGCTGTAGTTTATTCTGTAGTGTTGATGTAGGAGCTTGTGCTAGCTGGGCTGTTAGAAAATTCAGGAGTGGCTTCTCCAGAGAGATGGTGCCTTCCTGTGGTCCAGTGAAGCCTAACAAGAGCACATGCACTGTTGTGGCTACAATTGCCACCCAGGGTGTGGCTTGTCGAGGCTGTTGCTGTTGGTTAGCACCAGAGGATCTGGCTGAAGTATCCAGGGTTGGAGCTGGGTATGTAATTCTCACAGGTGCCTCTCGCCAAGGGGACTCCAGGTTGAGGGGAGTGTAGCAGTTGGCTTCTAGGAGGAATCTCACATCATCTTCCTCCTCTGCTGACTCCTCACTATTACTGTTACTGTGACTGTGGGATTGAAATCTTGGCTGGGCTTGTTAGTTATGTTCTTTTCCTGTGTTGCAAATGTGCCTTTTTGCTTTTGGCAATAATGGCCAGCCACCGTCTACTGTTAGTCCATGAGGTGAGATGCCTTGTGGAGCAGGGGCCTTGTCCATAATTTCAGGTTGTTGTGTGTCTGTGAGAGGACAGTCTGATTGGCAGGATCACTGATGAAGTGCCATTGGCCAAATGTGGGCAATATAGTTCATGGCAGCCTCTGGTGCATAAAAAGTCATAGGCACCTCATTTTGGAAGATCAATTGGGAGGCTTGATAGTGTAGGGTGAAAGGGACTCCAATGATGTGTAGGGTTTGCTGGGCTTCAGTGTAAGTTCATTATTGGATGGTCAAGTCCTGAAAATAATCCTGAAAAATCATAAATCCGTGTCCCTGCCAGTCTAGGTGCCCTAACTCCCTCACTGCCACAGAATAGCCTTTTTAGCCTGGAAGCCTAAAAACTTTTCTAAGTTTGGTTTCAGCTTGTCTCCTGACTTTGAAAGTGAAGCAAGAGAGTGGTGTGCCCACTCAATCTCAAGATCGGGGGTCCCCGGGCAGTTTTAACAAGGCTGGTAGGACATGAAAAAAAAGGCAATGCAGTCTTTCAGCTCAGTGTGCTCTGGGAAGCCAATGAAATGTAAATGTTTCACTGACCACCCTTGTCTAGGTCATCAAGTTTTTCTTAGAACTGCAAGAATGTCTTCTCTTGTTCCCTCAGTCTCACCTGTAAGTCCTCACAGGCCCACTCAGTTTGAGCCTGCCTATGTTCTGTAACTGTTACCTGCTTGTGAAGCTGTGAGATTGCCCAGGTACTGTTAGCAGTTCCTGATTGTAGCTCTTTCATCTCCAGAAGTAACAGGGATAACATTTCCTTGATGTGCTCCAGGGATGGTGCAATGGCAATAGTTCAGGAGGACTGTGCGGGAGGAAGACGATAGGATCAATGAGAGTCAATGGGCACACTGCCTTTCCGAGGCACATGATTTTCAGAAAATAAAAAATGCTGATCCACAGCTCTCAGTCAGGGGTTACAGGCAAGGTAGTTTTTATTGGAACTGCAGGGCAATTGTCAGCGGATGCATAGGAATTGGATGGTTCTACAGTATGTGACAACAGCAAAAATATATTAGCAATGGCAAAAACAGCAACTGTAAGTAAAGTAAGTAAAAAGTAAGTACAATTTTATTTATATAGTGCCTTTCCAGAACCAAGGCACTTTATAGAAATACAGTATATAAACATGAAAAGGATAAAACAATAAATATAACAATTAGTTAAAAATCATCCGGGAAGGCTAATTTAGAAAGATATGGTGAGTCCACAGACAATGACCGCACATCACAGTGATTGCTGTCAATGGCAAAAATGATGCTCTAGTGAGTTTTTACGGGGGGGGGGTGGCTATGTGCCCTGCAGCACCCTTTGTGGGGGGCTTCACCACCACACACCACTAAAATAAAATAACCATCACCAGGGGATGCAAGTCTGGGAGGGGGAGAAACTAGGAAGGGGAAACATTATCTGGGGGGTCACAAGTTGGATAGAGGAAGACAGTCAAAAGGACAGGGAGGAACTGCAATGTGAGGCACAACAGAATTACGTAAAAAAGAAAATGAATCACCAGATTCAATCCAGGTCTGCAGGAGGTAGCAAGAAGACACAGAGCCACTCACTCTAACCGATAAGCTACACAGCAGCACGGGATCCTCCCCCCCCCCCCACACACATACACAGCATTCAACTTCACTTTCTGTAACACAAGACTCAGGTTAACTCATCGCTGAAAAACTGTTTGCTCTAGAAACCACATCACTAAAAACACAGTCGCTATTTTGACTTTGCTGTAATACATTTGCTAACATTCCTTTGCTCTTATCACTGGATACTGAGTTGGATTAAGGAGGTGGAGAGCTCCCTTTCTAAGTGGCAGTCTTTACTAAGTGCTGGCCACACCACCATGTGAGTATGTGAATGAGTAACTGTGGCTACAGAAGTGCTGGCACCATGTATGTTTTGCATTGTGAATGAGTACCTGTGTCTACAGAAGGTGCTAGCCCTATAGGTCCTGCACTTCTACAGACAGAAGAACTGTTGTAATTTGGGTATCATGCATTTCTATCTGTGGCACATTGGTCTGTGCTTCTGCAGACGGAAGTAGGGTTGTGGATTTCTGTCTGTAGCCAGATGTGATTGTGAATGACTTGCAGTGTGCATGCCACAGATACTGATTCACAAAGGTAGCATATCAGTGTATCTGCATTTGCGTCATCTGAGAAAAAAATGTACAGTATGTTGTTGGTTTTATCTGATGATGGCTGTCTGTGGTTACTTGTCTGGTCTTATCCTTTTGCTGCTTGAGGGGTGGGATGTCAGGGCAGAAAGTCCTAACATCACATTTTCCTACTTTTTTGGCATTAAGCTGAATCCTAACTGGTGCATGAATACAGTTTTTTTTTTTTTTTTTTTCGATTAATTTCTTTTCATTTTGATATAGTGCAGTCATGTTCTCATTCATGCAGGTCTGTTCAACACCTGTGTGAACAGATGTACCAAGGGAGAGATCTGTCTGCCTGCAGAAGTGCAGTGCCTTCTGGGACCTGAACTTCCATGCATCCACAGATGCAAAGAATCTGTTGTTCTGTCTGCGAGGCTGCAGAAGTGCATAGCCCTCTAGGCCTTGTGCTTCAATGTGGCAATATATAAAGATGTACAAGGCCAAGAGTCTATCTGCATATAGAAGTGCAGGACCCATGCACCTGTGGGTGCAGAGTTGAAGGGGCCCTCTGGGTCTTCTGGAAAGAGAAGAGTTCTTTTAACTATATAGTTACTTGTTGCATGTGTGGCCAACACTGCATCCTTCCTCCCCAGGTTGTTGGTTTTGCTGCACAGCCATGTCGATCTCCTCCCAAAATCAATCCATGTAACTGGTTCACTGACCTCACTCCCAAACTCAGCTATCCACCAAACAATCACAATGCACTACCTGCTGGGCCAAAGGCTGGGTCTGAACACGATTCTTCATAATTTCTTCTTTTAGCATTTTGATCCCAAATTTTCAACATAGTTGTTTTATGAATCCCCCTTAACTCATTCTCTCCCAGGGCATATGTACAGTATAAGTAAATATGTGCTTAATGTATTCACAGGGTCACCTCTAGCTGAAAGAGTTAACAACATAAAAGGTGGCATTTATAAAATAGTGGCTGAAACGTCATTTCACACCACAAGTGCAAAAACATGTTATGAGCGGGACTTGAAAAATTACACCTGTCACATTAATGAGATGGTGTTAAAAAAATGGCTATGCTTAAAATTTGTAGTTGCGATAATGAAAATTACCAATGATATGTGTGAGTCTTGAAACATATCAACATTCATTCATATATTTACTGTTTGACATAAGCTAAATAAATACATTTTCATGAACTTGAATGTGGTGTATTGGTTTTAGGTCACAAAAGGTCTGTTTTACTGTACAATGCACTGACAAACAACTGTTACACATCTGACAAAAAGAAAGAAAAAATGACCCCAGTATAAAGCTTTGTTGTCGACATGGTGGTGTGTGCAACCTCATTGATGGGGAAAGCATAATTATGCCCTCTGACATTTTGGAATATGATTGGCAGGGGAAGAGTGATCAGGAACCAACACTGAGCTGAAGAAGAAAAACTAGTTCTGGGAAGGGGTAAGGGGTAAGAGAAAGAAAGTTATTAAGGAATTGCAGGGATATCATGCATCTTAGTGATGAGATGAAACTCCACTGCATGTGGAGAGGGGAGGTGGAGGGTGGGGGAGAGAGAAAAAATTCACTGATTCATGTATATTCATGATGGGTTCAGCTTTACTGTGTGAAGCAAACATTGTGTGAGGTGTTTGGTATCTGATCAAGCCCTTCCAGACCCTCTATATTCTCTCCTCCTTCATTAGCAATACATCAGCCTGGCTCTTGCTTTGCAGCAATATAAACCTAGATGTCAGTGCTATCATCATTCAGTCATCATCTGTTTTACTTTCTTTACTATATTCAACAATTTTGATTTGCAAAAAAAAATGAGTAATGTGCTAACATTTAGAAAAGGGATAAAGGACTCTTCCCTTTTCCAAGTAAAAATAATTACATCTCTGGCCACATACACTGTAAAAATGATGCCATTGCCATTGCACTGTATTTACATGTGGTGATAATACACTGCATATTCAATAATACATGCAAGAAACAGTTTCCTAACAATTTTATTTCAGATTCCACTCCCTTACAAAGAAAACTGTTGCCTAATTGCAGCCTCATTCTGAGATACTGTGCTATATAATATTGTCAACCTAATCTTTACTGTGTGGAAAGGCTTACCTTGTTCAACCCTATATACAGTACATTCTGCAGAACTAATTTGCTTATTTTCTTATTATTTCTTCTTACACTGATTTTAAAAGGATTAATTTGCTATTATAATGCAATGTGGATGCGTGAATTAAGCCTGACTGCTCTAACGATCTCATACTGTATTCCCTATTCTTTTTAACAATAAGAAGTAAGTAGAATGATATACTGTATATTAAAAAAAACACTTAAGTGAATCACAGCCTTTTGAGCAGTATTTTTTGTGAGTGGCACCACTTAAGTGAATCACAGCCTTTTCAGCAGTATTTTTTGGGAGTGGCACCACTTATGTGAATCACAGCCTTTCAGCAGTATTTTTGAGAGTGGCACCACTTAAGTGAATCATAGCCTTTTCAGCAGTATTTTTTGGAAGTGGGCACAGGATTTTGTTTGCAGATTAATACTGGGCATGCCACAGTAGCACCCTTGAAAAACAAAGAAATGTGTAAGAAAATTGATTAAACAAATTAGACTGACTTGAGCATGTTCCTAAATTGTCATTTGTGATGTTTAAGACAGGCTCATGTCAATCACTATAAACAAGCTATACAACTGCTTTGTTCTCAGCCTGCTAGTCTGTATAATAACTAATTATTGAAATATAAGATTTATTTCTTTAAAATGTCCGACAACTGGGGAGAGAAAGCCATATGCTACATACTCATTTTGCAAATTGTAAACCATGGCAAATGAATAAATGTTCATGAAGATAATGCAGTTAAAGCAGTGACTCACGTTATGGGGAATATTCGGTACCTATTTTCAAGATACCCTTTTTCTTAGCTTGTATCTGTCTTGTAAGTGCAATTTTTACATGATATCCACTGCCGCACTTTTTTACATCTGGAATAATTAATAGAGAGCTCAATAAATGTTTTCCAGGATTTCATCACATTTCACATCTGTACTGTGTTTAAACAGCCATTGAGGGGGTGACAAAATGAAAGTTACATTCATCAGTAACTGTTCCATGACCTTACCATTCAAGGAGAACATCAGAACTAACTCCAAGCATGTCATGAAGAACAAAACAATGAACAGCAGGGCCTACCACCAGGGACTGAAACAGTGCTTATGCAAATAAATATTTTAACATGAAATACTACTTTGGCAGAATTCAGAGAAAGCTAAGCAAGCTTCTTATCAAAAACAGCCTTCAGAAAGAATGTTTTTGTGCAGGCAGCACATACTCTGGGTGATAAAGTTGAGTGTGTAATCATTACATTGGCAAGGAAACATAGAAAACAACAGAGGTATAATGGCTAAGGTAATTAAAACAACAACAACAAAGCAGACTACACACAAAATAGCTATGGCTGCCGAGATGTGACAGCGATGGGTATCCCAAGACAGCATCTTGTAACATAAGGTGAAAACTTTGATGTCAAATACAGACACATTGAATTACAACTGCGGTAAAAATATTGCCTAACAAACATTCATTTCCTTAACAGCACATGCACCTCTTCACAGTGCTTTTCTCTTGTGAAGGAGGGATTATGCAAGAAAGATTTTGTGCAGCTAACATTTATACCTCACAAGTGGTAGTGGAAGCTTCACACAACACCTTTTTATTTTCCAGTTTAATTACCTAGGATAGCCCAGCACAAATGCAACATCTCATTTCCAGTGAGTCCTGCTTCAACTCATTTCTGCAGCTGAGTTGACTGGAGGCACTAGGAGGTAATGTGACTTGCAAAACAAAAGAGAGGAGCACTCTAAATGATGCTGTAAAGTGCCATGTGCAAACATTTTATTTAAAATTAAAAATGTTAACATGATATGAAGGCTATGCCTGGATCTGGGCCACTTCATGGGGGGGGGGGTAATGTGACTTGCTCAAGATCATGCCATGAGTTTGTGGCTTTAGCCAGGTTAAAACCTGCAATCTGTTGGCTTCAAGATTGGTATTTTAACCACTAACCCAAAGTGCTTCCATGCTTTAACTATTAGCTAACTCTCATGGGTATATTATAGGTGACCTAGCAACCAAACACTGTTGTGACTTTTATGCAAGGCTGCAGGGACTTACAAAGGGGAAGGGTAGATGGAGGGAAAAGAACATTATAAACTGAGCTAGTACATGGCATGCAGCTTGGTGACAGCAAGGCCTGGAGGCTGCTATAGAGTTTGAAATGTTGGCAATTACAAGTCCTTAATTAAAGCACTCCGCAGCAGGGATCTGGATTAATTGAGACACTGTTACACCTAAAATACTTCCAATAAATAATTGTCAGCTCCATGGAGGAAAACACAGACAATCTTCTGGAGGGAGTGAGAGAATGACTTGTGGTGGTGACCTGTGGCAAATACTTATATAAGTTAGGGATCTGTAATGCAGTGAGTTGCTGCTTTAATATTTAATGGTTAAATATAGTAATGTAGTGCCAACACATTCCCTAGCTGTTTCAAGTTGAACAAGGCATGCCATGTCAATGATCTAAACTTTGGGATAACAGCACACTCCTGATAATTTTGGTAAAGTTGGAGTGATGAGTGTTACCAAATAAAAGCACGTCACACAGCTAGCCTGGTGGCACAGAGGGTTGAGGTGCTGGGCGGCACACCTCACGCCACGCTGGCGGCCTGTATTTGGCGAATGAGCATGGGCCGCCAGAGGTCGGCAGGGAAGGGAGAGGATTGAGCATTTGATGACAGCTTTCCTCTCCTGGGGAAGGGTGAGTATGTTGTCCCGCACCTTGGCTGCTTCCAGTGGAGGATGGGGGTAGCACGCCAGAGCCAGGTAAACAGGTGGAGTGGCATCATGACGTATGTGCACCTCCAGGCATGCGAATTCATGGCCATGAGGGGGAAGGACCACAAGAAAAACAAGAAAAATCAGCTGCTGACTCCATGGAAGCCCTTCTGATACTCCAGCGGTACAGCTTCACGGAAGCTCTGGGGCCTGCTCCAGATAGTGCTCAGGAGGGGGGGGATGATTGACTTCCCCCCTTTCACCCACCTCGGGGGGTAATCTGAGAAGAATACAGGACCTGGGGTTCTGGGAGGGCAAAGGCTGTGACCAGAGACTGGTGGAGACAGTACGCTACCGGCAGGCCGAAGGAGTATAAATACAAAAAAAAAAAAAGCATGTCTCACTTCATTCAATATTATTTACAGTATTTATAAATATTTACTGTAATTATTTTAAAGGACAGAGGGCTTAACTTGCAAAGACTGGTGACAAGTACAGTATACTTTTGCTAAATATCAACATATAATCTGTGATCTTGTGTTTTGTGGGGGCAAAGAATAATGCCAAACACAGTGCTTGGGGTGAAACACTCAGCTACTAAAGGGTTTTCAGAGATTTGTGTTATGCCAATGTAATGTAAGCAATTTTTTCTTACTGATTTTGTTAGTAAAGAAATTGGCAGTTGGCAATCTATACTAAATACTGCAGGATACTGCAAAAAATATTGAATAAAGTGCAACACACAATTAATCCTTAACACTCGTCACTCCAGCATTACCAAAATACTCAGCAATGTGCTGCTATCATACTGTAGCAGTCTACAGAGTTAGGCAATGGCAAACCACTTTCCATGTCTTACAAGTTTGAACTTGGAGGAGTTTTGCAGCAGAGATGGAGAAATTAAATCAAATACTGCAAGACTGGAGCTGGGTGAGGTAGTAGCTCCCATTTGGAAATGTTCAGATGTTTTTTTTTTTTAAATGCATAATTTTTATGTATTTTCCATGTTTTTTTAGTTGAAAAAAACAAGAGGGTGGCAGTCACACACTGAAAAAAGGTTTTTTGGTTCATGATAATTAAGTGATGCAAAATGAAAATTGACTTGCAATCAAACATTTTTGGTTTGTATCAGAGGTTTACCTCAAAACCCTACTGACCATACTCAGAAAAGAAAACTTTAAGTCCTATAACTCTAGAAAGAATTATTAGTTTTTCACAAAACCTTCAAAAGACACCACCTTGGCACAGGCCCATTATACCTTAAATGTTTTGGAAAAAAAATTGTACCATCTAGGTTGTATGTGAGAGCAAAAAAAGTGTATTAAGTGTAGGAAAATACACTGCACTTCATTACAAATTGATGTTCCATAACTCCAAAACCACACAAAATGCCATCATGAAACTTTTCATGTATTGAGATCCTGCCAGCCTGACCATACATGCCAAATGTTGTGCTATTTCATTGAACACTGACAAAATTATTAAAGTACAAACATGGGGGTTTAACATTAAACACCTTTCTCAGCCCTATCTTTACTGGCACTACCATGCCAGTGTGCATCAGTTAGGATTCAGCTTAACACTACAAAATTAGAGAAATGTGTCGTTAGAGTATCAAGCCTAAACATCCTCTCCAAAGAAGCAAAAGGACAATAAATGACAAGACCATATAAGTAAGTACAGACAGCCATCATTGCATAATACAAACAACATAAAACTGTCTCCAGATGACACAAATGCAGTAGCACTGATGCGCTACCTTTGTAGATTTGTATCTGCAGCATGAACTCTGCAAAACATACACCCTCCCTTCTGGCTGCATATAGAAATCCATAATACTCAAGTCACAACACAACTTTGCTCTGCAGAAGCACAGGCCTCTGCAGCCAAATATACTTATCCATGATACTCAAATTAAGAGTTGTATTGTCACAGAAGTATAGGCCCCTGTGGGGTTTCTGTAACCATAGGTAATCATGCACACTGTGAGACATACATACACTTCTGCAGCTCCAGGTGTAAGGCATACACACCAACCTCTGGCTGCAAACTTGCAGTCCTATTTAAATCCATGATGCCCAAATCGCAACACTACTTCTGTCTGCAAATGTGCAGGCCATATCAGGCAGCAGTTCTGTAGACACAGGTGATCATGCACACTGCAAGACATGCATGCTAACTTCTAGCTGCAGATGTGCAGGCCCCAAGTGGCCTCTGTCTTTGCAGCCACAGGTATAAAATATATACACTGACTTTTGGCTGCAGATAGAAAACCATGATACCTAAATTGCAACACTACATCTCTTCTGCAGCACTGCAGGTTCCTGAAGGGCCTGTACCTCTGCAGCCATAGGTGAAAGACATGCACACCAACTTCTGGCTGCAGAAGAGAAGGCTGCAATGGGGACCTGAGTTTCTGCAGCTGCATAAAGAAATTCATGACACCCAAATTGCAATGGTACCATGTGATAACGGGTACAGCAGATGAGCTAAGTAGTAAACAGCGACTACATAATATCCCAACTAGGAATGGCACACAGCAACAACAGCAATGGTAAAAGGGGTGGACAAGCACAGCAGGATAAAACAGCACCGATTGCATGGGAATGTGACTACAGACAGCACAACACAGGCACTAAGTGCACTGCCATAAACAGCAAATTGTCTCCTAGCAGACGCCTGTAGTCATCAGTAAAATACACTGGTGTGTCCTGAGGACACCTGCAGAAGTCGGCTACTGACTCCCAGTGTGCCCTTGCAATGTCTGGAGAAGTCACTTATATTTTTTAACATATAGTGTAACAGAATATAATATATATTTGACTGCATAGCACCGTCGGAAAGGTAATTTTATGCTGAACAACTTTGCCACTGATATTTTGTGTATATCATGTATACTTTAGGAGTTATTTGCATTTGTTTATGGTATGGTGTGTATGGCTTATGTTGCCTGTTTTAGTGAAAAAAAATATTTTTTTTTGCTGTTTCAACCAGCATAGAAAAAAAACTAAATTACATTTTATTATTTGCATACCAAGGTAATTTTATGCTGAATAACTTTGTCACTCATACTTTGTGTCTAGCAGATACAGTTCTTGAGCTATTGGGATTTGTTTGTGGCATGCTGACTATAGCTTGATTTTGCTTAGAAAGGCCCAGGATTTACTGTTAACAGCATACAGGAGACAAGTGGTGCAACTTCAGAGAGCTCCTGTGGAGGCAGTGAGTTAAAATAGTGACTCTACAGCTGAATAAAAAACACCCAATGGTGGGGGTGTTGGATGGGGGGAGAGCAGGATCCCTGGACATACCATGGCAGACACAGGCATATCTGTGAACAGAGGACCACACAGCACAGGTGCTTCAACCAGGGCAAGGAAATGGCAAAGGGGCTGGGCACACAGGGCAGGTGCACCAGCCACTGGCAGGACACAGGCCACAAAAGGGGGGGTTACAGTGGCCCAACCCAAAGAGGTCTGATACAAGGGCACCATGTTTGTGGGGGTTGGGGGGAACAGGGACCCTGGACACACAACTCCAGACCCAAGCAGTGTCTCAACACAGAGATGGCCACCACAATGCCCACAGAAAGCCACCACACAGGCAGAGCTCGACCAATCACAAAGCCCCAAGGGGATATACATGCAACAAAGAGTGTGTTGGGGTCCAGCATAGACCCAGAAGAAGGCAATCCCTGGGTACAGTGTGCCACCACACCACCAAAGGGTGCTTCCTTAGGTGTGCAAGTGGGCAAAATGAAAAGGAGCACAAGCTATGGTACCTGGCATGTATGGCAGGCAACTAACAGTAGCCTCCACTCACCTACACCAGGGACATTGTGAAAATAGGGGTCCAGGTGGCCACCATAATATAAATGCACCCACGGTGCTGGGAAAGGGTGGCAGGGTAAGCCCCACATGCCACACACATAACGGGTAGAGGGGAAAGTCAGGGGGTCCATGTGGCCAACAAAAATGATCCACAACCGGCGGTGCTGGGAAAGGGCATCAGGGCATGACCCACAAGCTGTACACACAACAGGTACTGGGGACAGTCAGGGGATCCATGTGGCCAACAAAGATGATCTGCAACCAGTGGTGCTGGGGAATGGTAGTAGGGCATGACTGACAAGCCGCACACACACAACAGGTACAGCAGGCAGTCAGGGGATGTACCATGTAACAATGCCCCAGCACTTCGCTCGAAAGAGCTTCCTCAGACGGTGCAGCTGTGCACATCGACAAATCCATTTATACCTTACTTTTTTGAAAATGTCTCCTTAACATTGTAATGCATTGCAAAGTATGTGACATCACAATAGTCCTGAGTCATGACATAACAATATACCCCCCAAAAATAAAAATAATTCATTTCTCAGTTATATTCTTGAACAAATGTATAAACAGATCACTCCCCTCTGGAAGATTTGTTTTGAGCATAAAAAGAAAAAAATACAATTAAACAAAAAAAAGGAAACAAACAAAATATGATCTAATACTTCAACATTAATAATTGTTACCTAAATCCATTATTCTATTTTTATTTTGTTTTCTATACTTTTGTTAAATACAAAATAAGCTTATAAGTAAATACTTGCAGGCCAAACATACAGGTTAACAATCATGAACCTTAAACTAGAGATGGAAAGGACTATAAATTGAAAATTTACTCAGTCCACAGAAGATATCGATACAGGATGAGTGGGGAGCAACAATCAGTTATTGTCTCTTGCAGGAACCACCTGTGCTCAACCAACATCGTCTCTGTAAGGAAAGAGAGAAAAATCACTCATCCAATGACCAGCCAAACTGTTAGCATAAGACAGTTCATCTCTTGCGTGACACTATTTGTGGGTTATGCCATCTGGTGTCCCTGCCAAATCCTTGACATTGGCAAGACTACACATCCCCTGAAGATACGCATTCAGGAACATGTAAAGAATATCAGAAACTTCAATACTGAGAACACAGTAGCTGAGCATTTTTCCATTACCATAATGGCAATCCTAAGGATTTGCAATTTATGGGCCTTGAGTTTGTCAAAGTAGGCAGGAGGAGGGGTAGCAGATTTGAATGGTTACTACAGTGCAAGGCATTCTAGATTTTTATATTGGATGCTCTCACATCAGATGGACTAAACATGGAGCTTGATTTTAAACCATATCTTTAAAAAACTCATGAGTGTCTGTTATTGATAGCCATCTTATAGTGCCAACCAAACCCCCTCAACACCGCAGATTACCAGAAATACTGCATCTTGTTTGCCTTATTGATTCCTTACTAACCCGTGACTTCTTTTTTGGCTGTCTGCCTTTATATTAATAACAATATTTGATTGTTTTCCTTTTTTACAAAATTGTTATAGAAAAAATCTTTAACTTATCTTTTTCCTTTTTTTCTCTCTTTCCTTACAGAGACGATGTTGGTTGAGCACAGGTGGTTCCTTCAAGAGACAATAATTGATTGTTGCTCCCCACTCATCCTGTATCAGTATGTTCTGTGGACTGAGTACATTTCCAGTTTATAATCCTTTCCATCTCTAGTTAAAGGTTCATGACTGTTAACGTTTATGTTTGGCCTACAAGTATTTACTTGTAAGTTTGTTTTGCATTTAACAAAAGCATAGAAAACAAAATAAAAATAGACTAACGGATTTAGGTAAAAATTATTAATATTGAAGTATTAGACCATATTTTGTTTGTTTTCCCTTTTTTTATTTAATTTCAGTTTTTTCCTTTTTATGCTTAAAACAAATCTTCCAGTGGGGAGTGATTGGTTTATACATTTGTTCAAGAATATAACTGAGAAATGAATTATTTTTTTTGGTGGGGGGTATATTGTTATGTCATGACTCAGGACTATTGAGATGTCACATACTTTGCAAAGCATTATGGTTACAATGTTAAGGAGCCATTTCAATAAAGTAAGGTATAAATGGATTTGTCAATGTGCACAACAGCGCCACCTGAGGAAGTTCTTTCGAGTGAAGCACTTGGGCAGTGTAACGTGGTACACCCCTTAACTAAGGTTGTAAGTTAATAAATCTTTTTTCATTTTGGAACCTAAATTTGCTTCGTGTGCAATTTTGTCCACCCCTAACTGATTCTTCTGTGCGGGTTCCTTGTGGACTCGTGCATTCATTTTGGGTCTGCAAGTCTTTAACCTGCACCACCCTATAATCTCTGGCGCAGTTCTTCTCTTGTTGTGTGGGCAGTCAGGGGGTCCACGTGGCTAACAGAAATGATCCACAACCCACAGTGCTGGGGAAGGGTGTTAGGGCATGACTCACAAGCAACACACACAACAAGTACTGGGGCAGTTAAGGAGTCCACGTGGCCAACAAAAATGATCCACAACCCATGGTGCTGGGGAAGAATGTCAGGGCATGACCCACAAGCCACACACACAACAGGTACAAGGGTCAGTGGAAGGGGATCTACATGGCAAGATGAAGTGGTGTTTGTTTTCCCTTTTTTTATTTAATTTCAGTTTTTTTCTTTTTATGCTTAAAACAAATCTTCCAGTGGGGAGTGATTGGTTTATACATTTGTTCAAGAATATAACTGAGAAATGAATTATTTTTTTTGGTGGGGGGTATATTGTTATGTCATGACTCAGGACTATTGTGATGTCACATACTTTGCAAAGCATTATGGTTACAATGTTATGAGCCATTTCAATAAAGTAAGGTATAAATGGATTTGTCAATGTGCACAACAGCGCCACCTGAGGAAGTTCTTTCGAGTGAAGCACTTGGGCAGTGTAACGTGGTACACCCCTTAACTAAGGTTGTAAGTTAATAAATCTTTTTTCATTTTGGAACCTAAATTTGCTTCGTGTGCAATTTTGTCCACCCCTAACTGATTCTTCTGTGCGGGTTCCTTGTGGACTCATGCATTCATTTCGGGTCTGCAAGTCTTTAACCTGCACCACCCTATAATCTCTGGCGCAGTTCTTCTCTTGTTGTGTGGGCAGTCAGGGGGTCCACGTGGCTAACAGAAATGATCCACAACCCACAGTGCTGGGGAAGGGTGTTAGGGCATGACTCACAAGCAACACACACAACAAGTACTGGGGGCAGTTAAGGAGTCCACGTGGCCAACAAAAATGATCCACAACCCATGGTGCTGGGGAAGAATGTCAGGGCATGACCCACAAGCCACACACACAACAGGTACAAGGGTCAGTGGAAGGGGATCTACATGGCAAGATGAAGTGGTGTTGCAGGCCATGATGTGGGGAATACAGACAGGACAATACGGTGGGAATGGCCATGGAACAGCACACAGCACATGAGGAGGAATGGCACATGCACAGTAATGGCACAAGGAGCCCAGATGCCTACACAATGGCCATGGCAGGGTAATGCCACACAGGGCATGTGGGCAGTTCAATTGGGTAGGTGTCCACAGTGCATGGCATGGGGAGTAGGTCAGCTGGGAACACAGGCCAGAGGGTCACAGTCATGGGTAAGCTGGGATGTGGGTGTAGGGTAACAATGGCGATGTATGGTAACACATGCCAATACACATGTGGAGTGGGTGGAAAGGCCACATGGGCCACACACATGGCAGACATCAGTGGCACACATGGGAGTATGGGGCAATGTGTCACAGAGTAAGGAACACAAGCAAAGGACTATGGCAGGATGCAGATGCCATGATCAACAGGAACCCAGCAGGGCACACAGTCTCCACTGCCCCAGGTGGTACATGGGGTGCAAAGTGGATTATGGCTGCAGCTGGAAATTATACGCTATGCTGTATAGGTAGTTGTAGGTAGTGTAGAGCACTATTATGCAATGCCAGATCTGTTTGCAACAAGACTGGTCTTATTGCAGATTTTATTGCAAGGGCAGATCTGGTTTGCATTACTGAGACCTGGCTGGATGGAAATGCTGCCCCTATTTTAGAGGCAGCTGTTCCAGCAGGGTACTCGGTTTTACATCACCCGAGATTGGACCGCCGGGGGGGGGTCGCGGTCTGTTTCAAGACCAAATTGGGCCTAACTAATGTTCTAGTACAGCAGGCTAGGTCATCTGAGTGCACCCTGGTGGCAGGTGTGGGGTGCAGGATAGCTCTCATCTACCGTCCACCAGGTGATGAGAAGCTTTTCCTGCAGGAAGTAATAGATTTTGTCGCCAACATGTCATTGGAGTTGCCCAGATTGATGGTTCTGGGTGACTTCAATGCCTGGGTCGATGACAAATCTTCTCTTTTTGGTCAACACTTCCTCCAGTCAATGATATCTTTGGGCTTCACAGAGGTTGTTTCCTCAGCTACTCATAAGGGTGGTCACTCTCTTGATCTGGTCTTCCTCCTGGGGATTGAGGCCTCCCACTTGGTGGTGGAACCAGTCAGTTAGTCCGACCACTACTCTGTTGGGTTCAATTTTTCGGCTCACCTGGGTAGGTCGGCCCCTGTGGAGAAGGTCAGTTACCACCCTTTGTGGGAAGTGGTCTCTGATGACCGGATGGCAGTAATTGACCTCTTGTTATTTGATGAAACCAGCATGGATCCTGAGCAGTTAGTTGCAGCCTATAATAGGGCTGTCTCTACAGCTCTCGATCTAATTGCTCCTGTTCATGTTCACCTCCTTCTGCATTGCCCTGGGGCCCCTTGGTTTGATGGGACTCTAAGGGAGTTGCGGAAACAGGGGCATAGGTTGGAGCATCGTTGGCGGAGGACAGCCTTAGATGCCGACCACCTTATTTTGCTAGAGCATTATAAACTCTATCAAACAGAAATCTCCCGTAAGAAGGCAGAATTCCTGTCCAGGGAAATAGCTGTCACATGGAACCGACTGGCCCAACTCTTCAGAACTGTTGACAGACTGTGCAACCCTGTTTGTCAGCAGTTCCATCGGGTATTTTCACAAAAGGATTGTGATGAGATCGCTCGCTTCTTTGCAAATAAGGTGGCAGACATCAGGCATGAATGCCTCCAACTCCACTCTACGGGTGTTGCTGTTGATCAGTGCTATGTCACAGAGCCTGGAGTTTCCTGGAGTACCTTTGAGCTGCTGGGGTTCATGGATATTATGAGGATTGTCCAGGCGATGCGTCCCACTTGCTGTAGTTTAGACCCTGGCCCTACCTCCCTAATTTTGGGTTGTATTGACATCGTTGGCCCGGTCTTAGCTCAGATTGTCCGGTGCTCTCTGGACTTGGGTGAGTTTCCTAGCTCCCTGAAAATGGGGGTGGTGAGACCCTCTTGAAGAAAGCTTTAGACCCAAATAACTTAGCAACTACAGGCCTATCTCCAACCTCCCTTTTGTGGGGAAGGTTATTGAGAAAGTTGTGTCGGCTCAATTGGATAATCATTTAACCATCCATAATTTATACGAACCTCTCCAATCAGGTTTTCATAAGAGACATAGTACTGAGACCGCTCTGGTTTGGGTGCTCAATGATCTCCTGATGGCAAGAGATCAGAGATACTGTTCCATCTTGGTTCTCCTTGATTTATCATCAGCTTTTGAAACTGTGGGTCATGGGGTTCTGCTCGAATGTCTGAGCATCTGAGGTCCATCTGTGGACTGTCTGGTACAGTTCTCAGATGGTTTAAATCTTTCCTCGCTGGTAGATCATGGAGAGTTGTCTCGGGTATTTTTTCTTCTGTGGCTTTCTCTCTGCTTTGCGGGGTACCCCAGGGTTCGGAGCTGTCCCCCATGTTATTCGCAGTATATATGCTGCCCCTCAGAGACATTGTAAGATGGCATGGGCTGAGGTTTCACTGCTATGCTGATGATGCCTAGCTCTACCTGTTCTTTGCCCCTGACCAGGTTAGTGCTATCTTAGTACCGAACAGCTGTTTCACAGAAATCCAAGATTGGATGAGTACCACCGGTTTAAAGTTGAACCCAGGAAAGACCGAGGTTCTGATTGTGGACCCAGGTCGCAGGACAGAGGGGTTGGGGATGGGACTTCCCTCCAGTTTAATCTTGGGAGGGGCTCAGATTCTCACATCTGAATGGGTGTGTAGCCTAGGAGTGGTGCTTGACAATGGTCTGACCCTTTGTCATCAGGTGTCAGCAGTCGTCAAGCTGGCCTTTTATCATCTTAGGAACATTGCTAGGATTAGGCACCTTGTTTAGCCCAGCGACCTTCCTGTTTTGGTCCATGCCTTTCTCACATCGCACCTTGATTACTGTAACTCCCTCTACTTAGGGCTTCCTGGGGTTGATATCCACCTCCTGCAGCTAGTGCAGAACACGGTGGCACGTTTGTTGACTGGGGTATCAAGAAGAACTCATATTACCCCTGTGCTGCACGGTCTGCACTGGCTGCCTATTCAGTGGTGGATCACCTTTAAGGTAGGTCTATTGACTTACAAAGCCCTACATGGACAGGGTCCTGATCAGTTGAAAGAGCTCCTGGTGCCCTACACTCCTCTGCGACAGCTCTGCTCCACTGACGAGGGGTTGCTAGAGATTCCGAGAGTACGCTTAAAATCATCGAGTGCACGTGCCTTTGGGTTTGTGGCACCTACCCTCTGGAATTCTGTGCCACGTTAGCTTAGGGAATGCGGGACGGTGGGGTGTTTTAAGCGGGCTCTTAAGACTTTTTTGTGGGGGAAAGTCTATTCTGTATTTTCTTGATTTTATTGTATTTTATTGTATATTGTTTTTACTTTGATTGTAAAGCGCTTTGAATTATGAAAGGCACTATAACAAATAAATTTAACTTTTATATTAATTTGTATAGTCATAATGGGACCTCATGACGTACTCCTCCACCACAGCTGACAGGCATCTGTTCAGGTCTTTGTGCTTCTTGCCAGTGGTAGGTGTGGCACCAGACACCTGCTGCTCCATGTGGATGTGCAGCAGGCACTGCTCCTGCTGCAGACAGTACAAGTTGCGCCATATGGTTCAGTGTGTCACACCTACCCTGGTATTGAAGGCCCAATGCCACCCCTTCACCGTGTTGTTCATGCATGCCAGGCCGTGGGAGAAGGCATCGTGGCAGTTCCATAAAATGTGTGCAAACAGAATCCAGCACTGTCCTGAACATCCTTTTCGATGCCCTATCCACGTGTCTTCATAGTAGTCCATGAAGGGCTGTAGTATCTCTTCATTCTCCACATAGAATGGCCACTCACGGAGCTCTTCGTACACAGTCACTACATTCACTACTGGGATGAAGGCCAGGGCTAGTAGGAGACGGATGTAAAGGGCAAAGTTCTCACCCTCACCATAACATTGAAGCAGTGCTGGGCAGGCCAGGACCTTCCACCATACAGCCTGTGTGAAGAAAAATAAGCACCCCCTCACATGGACCCCTGGGAACACCGTCTGCAGGCCCTTACATGCCGCCCGTTCAAAGTCAATTAGTGCAGTCTGTGGTGCCAAGTTAGGTTGTGCCTCCTTCAATGCTGTGAAGACACGGACATAGGTCTGGACCTTTTTTGTGCACATCAGTGTGTACATGGCAGGGAAAACCATTCCACCACGCATGCCATGCACCATGTACAGTTGTGTGAAGAGAGGTGGTGCACAGCAGAAGGTCCCGTCCAGGAACCAGGAGTCGACCACCAACAGGCAATGGATGTTCTGGTCTGTGGCATAGATAAGCAGCTTGTCACCCTCCAGGCCACTGTCAAAGAGCAGGGATCTCTCCCCACCAGATGTCACCTTGTACAGGTCTGGCACTATCAGGTCACTCATGGTGCATGGGACAACAGGACATACCCTCTCTGAGTGCCTGACATGTTGGATGGTGCACCTCAGCAGTGACATGCCTGGTAGCCACCCGGCCACTGTGGATGACACACCTGAGGTGCACTCTGCCACCACAGCACAGGTGCTCTCCACACTGCGGCACACCCAGTCCCATACCTCACACACGACTCACCATGCAGCGATGGCGCCCGCATTTGGGACATGATTGTGCATCTTCACACTGCACACAACATGGTCAGCAATGGTGTTGGGCCTGGCAAGGCACTGGTACTTTGTGGTACTTTGCACAATGCCAGTAGTCTTTCTCACCCACCTGCTTGTCCCACCTATACAGGTACCCAGCATATGCCAGCAGGGGCTTGCCCTTTTGGCTCTTCAGGAATTTGGCTGTCATGTTGCTGCAGTGGTTACTATGCACACACAGACAGGGCTTGCAGGGGACAGGGTAGCACTCTACGACAATGATTGGCAGTCCACAGGTACACCTCCAGGGAGGTGCTATACAGGGATAGAGCAGCAGGTCACAGCACAGAGGTCTTCAGGGCAAGGTGTAGTCCCAGGAACCAGCAGTAGTGAGTGTAGGCAGCAGGTCACAGTACAGAGGTCTTCATGGCAAGGTGCATCCCCAGGGAACAGCAATATAGGAGGAGGCAGCAGGAATCAGCACAGGGATCTTCAGGCCCAGGCACACCCCCCAGGGAACAGCAATTCAGGAGGGAGGCAACAGGATTCAGCTCATGAATATCCTGGCCCAGGCTCCCCACTAAGGAACAGCAATACAGGATAGAGGTAGCAGGATTCAGCACAGGGATCTCCAGGCCAGTCACATCCCTAGAGAACAGTAATACAGGAGGGAGGCAGCAGAAATCAGCACAGGGATCTCCAGACACAGGCGTACCTCCTGGGAACAGCAGAACTGGCTTGAGGAAGTAGGCTGCAGCACAGACGTGATGGCGCAACAGTGCACAGCCAGGGACAAGTCCCTTATGTAGACAACAAACAGCTACTCAACAATGCAGCCTGAAACCCAACAGAACTGACCCCTCTATGTGTATGTAGACACACCCACACCTGCCTGATCTGGCTTCATTCAACTACCTTCACCTGGGGAGTGTGGGCAGTGGTGGGGAACACAACCACAGGCACAGGCCCGACACACATTGCATGGCTGAGACTCCCCCATGATACAACAGCATTATCGTACCTCCATGCTGTCTGTCTTGTCCCATCTGTGTGCCATCCTCCTGTGCTGTCCCATATTCACCCATTGTCCAGTCACAATCTCCCCTGTGCCTGGCTCTGTTTGCATCACTCTAGGGCTATGCTGCTTGTTGCTATGGTGGCAAGGTGCTTTTAGGGCCATCGAAGGTGTGTGATATCCTGCCAGGTGGGCAGGTCAGGCACCACCCACGCAGCCACTTACATACTGACCACTGATGTGTTTCCCTTGCAGCCACTGGAACACACATTCCATGGACAGTCCCCTACCACACAGCACAGCCGACCCATCGGGAACAGTGCACGGTGCAGTGCTTTGCAGGGGTGGTGTGTGTGTGTGGCAGGGTGGGTATTAGCTGTCTCCACCGGGGGGGGAGCCAGACCTAGCAATCGGTCTGGCTATAACGCTGTCCATCATGGCTGGGTTCAGCCATCGTGGTGGTCTGACTGGTGTGTGGCTGTGGATGTGCTGATGAATGGTGGGTGAAAATACTCATGGGGATGCCTGCTGCTGTCAGGGTCTTGCACCCTATGCCTGATAAGTCTGATGCCGCACATCAATAAACGCACTGTCCACCCACAGCACGTGCCATACGGGTGTGCCCATCACCCCATGATGTGTCCCTGGTGGTCACCAGTTGTAAAATGAACATGTGTGCACTACTAGGTCCATGCAGTACAAGGGTATTGCACGGACCATTGTGCCATTAGTACAGGTGGAGGTGTGCAGCATCACTCAGAGGTGAGTCAGTGATCTCAGTGGTGTACAGGTTTGAACCAGCAACCTAGCTAACCTTTCTACCTGCTACACCACTACCTGCCTACCCCCCCCACACACACACTGCCTAATCGCTTGTGCCATGACATCTCTGAGTCTGAAAGCCATCCTCCAAAAAACATGTAGCAGACAGTCCAGCATCCAAGCAGCCCAGGGCACATACTGGATGCCCCTACATTGTTCTCAGTGGTCTCCAGTGTGCACCCCCCATCCTGGTAGCCTGTGACAATGGCGGCCGAGATTGAGTGCTTCGAAGAACAGCTCAATCGCGTGTGTCTGTCCACAGGGCTACCATGCAGGGAGGGCGACCAGATTAAGGGGGGCCACGAATATAACAACAGGATGTCGCTATATGTACATGTGCATGGGGGGAGCGAGCAAGTCATGCGATGGGCGGAAAGGGATGGAGGTTTTGTGAGGCATAGTGTGGTGATGGGCTGCCGAGCTGGACCTGTGACGTGGTGGGTGGGTGGCAGGCTAGGGTTGTGAAGGTGCTGGGTTCAGTTCTGAGTGCACGTTCATTTTGTTGCGCCCAGCCATGATTTATTTCCACTTTTGCACCCACCCCCAACATGCACCCCCCCTGGAGTTCAGAATCCTTTAGTAGGGGGGTGCGGGGGTGAACAATCAAGTCCCAGCACCCTTTTGTTGTGTGCCAGGAGTGCACATCACTGAAATTGATTTTCGGTGATGTACACTCGCCATTATCACATGGAAACCCCAACCCCAGCTGTCCTGCCAGTATTTGCGAGGCTCCCTGCTTGTGGTTTTACTGGTTACCATTTGTGGATACTCGCTATTTAGGTAAGTCACCTTAATTCAAAGTCACCATTATTTCAAATCGCTATTTTACTCCTTTTAATAAGTCGCTTAATGATTGCTATGCTGTGACTGCTTCTGCTGAACATGTACTACACCACTGAGCCATTCGCTGTTTTTAGCAGACTATTGATCGCTCATACTGCCATTAACTGTAACTTCCAGTTGCTGTTATGTCAAGTCGCTGTTGTTGGCATAGGTGCACTACGGTACAAGCCCTTTATGGTGGTAGCTATTCAAAACATTCACTATTGTGTGTATACAGCTATTTGTGGTTTAGGGCATTACTACTTGCTGTTATTGATTAGCCCTAACTGGTTAGCTATTATCACTGGTTACCAGTTGGGATATGTCTTATCTTTACAGAGCACAGACCCCTATGGGGCCAGTGCTTTTGCAGCCACAACTACACATGCATGCTATTAGTCATACACACAAAATTCTGGCTATGGAAACACAGGAAACTCAATTTTCCATGAGTACAGAAACTGGGTGAGACCAAAACTCAATTTGACATACAGTATGTGTGGAAAACATGGGTGTCTCAGAATGTGTTCAACCCCCAAACCCCTTTTCATTTGCATACCCAAATTTTGTGAGGCATGGAAATTGAGACCGGGAAACTCAGTTTAACATGCAAATGGAAAATTTTAATGTGATTCAAAACTCAATTTCCTGTGCCCACAGAAAATTGGGTGCAACCTGAAAAATCATTCTCCCATATGCATGGAAAATTTCAGTGTCTCAGAATGTGTCTGACTTCAAAACTGCACTTCCCTTGAACCCATGAAATTGCAACTCGAAAACTCAGTTTCCCATGTACTCAGAAAATTTCCTGTGTGCATGGAAAATCTGGGTGCAACCCAAAAACTCAGTTACCCTGGGCTGCACACAGTAAAATTTGGCTGTAATTCAAAAACTTAATTTCTCATGTGCACAAAACATTTGGGTGTCTCAAAATGTGTATAACCCTAAAATCCAATTCCAGTGTGCACAGAAAATTTGAAAAGCAGTTATTTGTCACAGGCCACTTCTACCCTAAGAGATCTGGCAAAAAATCATTACTGTCAAGGCTGTAGGTAAGACCAAAAAATTGTAATAAATATTGGATAAAAAAACACACTACATTAAATATCAACATTTCGTATCTCTTAAAACCGCACAAGCTCTCATCACAAAAGTTTACACATCTGGAGAACTTGCATTTGGGACAATGCATGCCAGATTATGAGTAATTGCATCAAACACAACACCACCATTTTGGAAATCGCATGGGACAGAAACTGCTCTCCTGAGGGTCACCACTGTAATAGTCCAGGCTTGGACCTGTGCAAAGTCACTGGTGCAGTCTTTGTCACCCTAACGAAGGCATTCAACCTAGTCAATCACTCACTTCTCATCTGTAAGCTTCGCCACCTTGGTCTTGACAAAAACTCTCTCTCTTGGGTCTCTAACTACTTAGAGAATAGATTTCAATGTGTCAAATGGGACGGTACCATCTCAACATTACCTCCTATCAGCGACTGGGTTCTCCAGGGATCAATCCTATGGCTTCTCCTATTCTCAATATTCATTAATGACCTTCCTCTAAATTATGGGGGGCATCAGTTCAGCTATATGCGGACAATGCCATCTTATATAGATGCTCCTGTGACATCTCAAGTATTAACTCTGACCTAATCAATGACTTTCAGAGTCTAGAAACATGTTTTAAAAATAACCTACTAGTTCTGAACACAAAAAAGACTAAATTCATGTTGTTCCACCATACCTGCTTTGACACAACATCAAAGCCCCCTCCCCCCCGTTATCAAAACATCCACCAACATTCAACTTGAAAATATTACCTCCTTTAAATACCTGGGTGTAGTACTTGACAAGCATCTATCCTTCAATGAGCTCTTAACCAGTGTCACTAAGGCTACTAATCAGAAACTAGGCCTTCTATATCTCAATAAAATATTATTTTCTTGAAACTTGGCTTCCCAGCCAAATGCTCTTTGGGGTAACCCTTGCCTCAGTGTTTGCGCACAGAGGTTCTTTGTCTTCTATATCTCACTGCTTCCTACCTCTCAGGTAGTGCTGGAAGCACTATTGCCTTTGCCAACCTTCTCCCAGGCCTCTTCTATGGTGCCTCTATAATCCACTCCTCTAAGACTACACTCCCGAACAAACTCAAAATGGCCTATCACAGAATTGCCCAATTTGCTATTAAGGACCCAGCTTGTGCCCATCACTGTGATGTGCCGAACAATTGGGTTGGCCATCTTTCATGGCCATACTTAACCTCCCAGTATATTATGCCACCTTCAAGCTAATACACCTCCCACTTCCTCCAAGTATATCTAACCTACTAACCCTGAAACCCTTCCCATGAACACTCAGGTCCTCACACCTCCCAATGCTGGGTCTTCCCAAGATTCGACTAGCTGTAGGAAGAAGATCCTTTTCCTTCGCAACACCACAAAAGTGGAATAACCTCCCACACTCACTACTCTAGTACAAGACCATTACTCTATTCAAAAGACAATATAGGGAAATATTTTACAAGCCTCCTGTCTGTAATGGGAACTGTACTTAATCTTCTCTAAACTTTTCCACCTGATGCCTATACTCTCTTGGTGTGTATGGTCCATGTCTAGGGCTATGAGTCTGTACACAGCCAATCATCTATACTCTGCACTTATGTACTCATTGGCTCTACTATGGTTATATTGTATGCTGGTATCAACCTTACTGTTTGTTCATCTATGTTGCAATTGACATCTGTAATTTGTACTGTCTCCCAATGAATGTGATGGTAGTTTAGTCCATGAATGTATGTAACAGTCCAGTGATATTTGTACATAATTATCTATATCTGTACTGTTTTCTTATGCTTGGAACATTTGGTTCCCCAGGTCATCCATAAAAAAAAGGAACTTGACTGTCTCAGGGGGCCTACCTGGTCATCAAAATTTAGATAAAAAATAAATAAAAATAAGGTGCAAGAGGGTTTAACAAGCAGTTTTCAGGTCATGGCAACTGTTTTTTGAGTTCTAACAACTAAGTGGTATGAACGCAAAACAGTCTTATGATCCATATTTTTTTTTATTACGGCTGTAGGGGGTAGAGCCCTGTAGATGTCTTGTTATCACATGCGAAAAAAGGGCACTTCAGACTCCTACCAAAGCACAATTTTGGAGATGAACCATGATCCTTCCACTACAGAACTCACTCAGCTGGGGGGGGGTGGGGTGGAAGAAAGAGTTCCTTTCCTATATGCAGCATTCTCATGCCAGCTCAAATTACAATCAGTGGATACACTCAGTGGAAACAGCACATGCAGCTTGTTTTAGTCTTAAAAGACACCTAAATCCTCTTTTTACACATTTGTATCTAAACAATGCCATGTTGGCAGGGGTTTAGTGCTCCAATTCTTCTTAATTTCTTCAGTGATTCTTTTATGTAGTTCTCCAGGCAGCAGTCTTAAATCAGCAACTGAACGGTCTTTGAAGCACAGCTGTATGGGAACTTTGTTTTATAGCTTCTTTGCTGAATTCCTTCACAGACATTAATGGAGCATAAGGTGATTTGAGATCAGATTTCAGCTTGTGGCAGTGGGGTCATTCAGATGGGACAGGCAAACAGACATTGTGATGATCCTCCAGTTCAGTAAACCAGGCAGTCTCATAGAAACATAAAAGTTGACAGCAGATAAGCAAAGTGTGGCCCACCCAGTCTGCCCATTGTGCCTACCTATTACAAACAACCACAGATCCTAGTTGACCTGCAGCTCACCCTTTCTTTCCTGTCTCTATGGTACCCTTATGTCGATCCCATGCATTCTTGAATTCCCTAACTGTATTTGACCACACCACCTCCCTAGGAAGGCTGTTTCAAGCATCTACCACTCTTTCAGAGAAACAGTACTTCCTCATGTTGCGCCTGAACCTCCCCAGCCTCTATCTTCATTTCATTCCTCTTGTTTTTGCATATCTTCTTATTTGAAAGATGCTACCCTCCTGTACCTTGTTTATACCCCTGAGATACTTGAACATTTCTATCATGTCCTACCTCTCTCTCCTCTTCTCCAGGTAATACATATTCATTTCCCCAGCCTCGCCTTGTAGGGATTTTCAATGTAGACCATACGCAATCTTTGTAGCCCTACTCCTGACTGCCTCTACTCTGTCTATGTCCTACCAGAGGTGCAGTCTCCAGAACTGGACACGGTAGTCTAGCTGAGGTCTCCCAGTGACCTGTAAAGTGGCATAACCACCCCCTTCTTTCAGTTGGATATACCTCTCCCTATGCATCCCAGCATCCCACTGACTTTTCCTGCAGACTTCTCACATTGTTTGGTTGCCTTTAGGCCATCTGATATGAGTACCCTCAGCTTGCATTCCTGCTTTGTGGTCATCAGTACCTCCACCCCCATCATGTACTTCTGCCTTGGGTTTCTACTCCCCAAGTGCATGATTTTGCAGTTTTTTTGCTTTAAATCCCAGCTGTCATGCTTCAGATGACTCCTCCAAACTGCTTAGGTCTTTTCTCATTTTTCTACCCCCTCTGGGTGTCAACCTGTTTGCAGATCTTTGTGTCATCTGCAAAAAGACATACTTTCCCCTTCAGCCCCTCTACAATGTCACTTATGAAGACAATGAAGAAGACAGGCCTCAATACTGATCCCTATGGCACCACACTGGTCACCTCCTTCTCCTCAGATTTAACCCCATTCACCAGTACCCAGTGTGTCCTGCCCCTCAACCAATTTCTGACACAGTTTACCACCTGGGGGCCTATCACCATGCTGTCTAACTTGTTTGCCAACCTTCTATGTGGGACAGTGTTGAAGACCTTGCTGAAGTCTAAGTAGGCAACATCCACCACCCTTGCGTGATCTACCTCCCTGGTCACCCAAAGAAATTTATTAGATATGTTTGACATGACCTTACCATTGTGAAACCATGCTGCCTTGGATCCTGTGCTCTGCTAGATTCAAGGAATAACACAGTCCTCTCCTTTAACAGTGCCTCCATCAATTTCCCCACCAATAAGGTCAGGCTGACTGGTCTGTAGTTGCCTGCCTTTTCCCAGCTTCTGCTTTTGTGGAGAGGGACCACATTTGCCCTCCTCCTGTCTCCTGGGACTTCACCTGTCTCCAGTGGTCTGTTGAGTAGGGTGGTCAGTGGGCTGACTGCCAACACCTCTCTGACCTATTTTAATATTCTTGGGTAAATCACATCAATTCCCATTGCCTTATCTAATTTCAGTTTCCTGACTTTCTCTAGGAATCTCCCTAGCATGAATGGAATGTTGTCCGCCTCCCCTTCATGATTGTTTTTTGCTGAGTTGGGGATCTTCACTTTCTCCTTCCTTGGTGAAAACTGAACAACAGCATTTGTTCAGTATTGTTGCTTTTTATAGGTCCTCCTCTGCACACCCTCCTCTCCCCTTTTTTATCCTGCCAATCCCACTCCTAGTCTTCTTCCTCTCACTAACATATCTGAAGAAGGTCTTGTCACATCTCATTATAGTCTGTGCTATATTTCCCCTCTGTCTGTGCCTTTGAACTCCTAACTTTCTTCCCTGCCTCCCTCTGCTTCTCTAGATATTGATCCCTGTCCTCCACCCTTTGCATTTCTTTTTATCTCCTGAAGGCCTCCCTTTTTTCTGTGACTTTTCTGGTCACTTCTTTCGAGAACCAAAATGGTTGTTTCTTTCTTTTACTCTTGCTTTACTGTTTAACACAGAGGCTTGTTGCCTCTGTGATGGGCCCCTTGAGATCAGACCACTGCTTTTCTACATCCCCCCTTGTCCTCTTTTGCCAGTGCTTCCCTGAGACATTCCATCATTTTGTTAAAGCTGGCCCTTCTGAATTTAGGACCTTTACTTTTGTGTGATTGGCCCCTTCTGCTGTGGTAATATTGAACCATACCATCCTGTGGTAACATTTTGTAGTACATCTGTTTGTTTGCTAAGTTAAAGTTACTTTTCCTACTAAATTAAATAAAGATCATTAACCCTCTGTCCAGTTTTTGTATTGACAATTCTGTGGAAAAAAATGGATGCTTACACTTTATTTGCATTTGTAAGGAGTTTATTTGGAAGTACTGCTTGATTAATAATAAAGTGACAGTTCTATTGATGCCTGTGTCTAATGTCTATCTTCCCTCTGGGACTTGCAGGGAACTGTAAGCTCCAATAGCGCTGGTGGTTGAGGGGTTGAGAATGGTGGGGTTCAGTTCTGTTTTCTTCATTTAGCCAGAATCTCCTCTATTTAGTACTATAATCAAATATGTAAACAGTAAAAGTAACTATATCATTAAACTGGTATTACACTTAACTGAATCCTGCCCTCTGGCGGTGCCTAATTATGCACTTGTGATAACATGGACCCTGGAGCTGAATGCACTGCTCTGCTTTGACTTGTGGTGTTGTCTCCTACATATCTACTTGTGTAATATTTTTCTGTGTGTATTAAGTGAAGCATTTGTCTAACACGGTAATGCTATGTATGTTTTGCTGCTCAAACAAACAAGCATAAGTCACAGCCCAGCATGTTTGCTTTCATCATCATCATCAAAAGTTTATTTCTAAATGCGCCTTTCTGAAGCTCAGGGTGCCTTTACAATCAGAGACATAAAATCACATGTACATAAAATTACAGCCTCATACACATTTAACATATTCATGAAATTCTGCACAAACATTTCTTCTCTATAAGCAGCCGACTAATATAAACCCCCAGTATCAAAACCAGAAAAGTTAGAGCAACAGTATCTTGAGGCTATAGGCAGGCCTGTCTTACCCCTATGAGCCATTGTTTCATGGGCTTTGGGTTCAACTGGGATAAGGAGTATAGGCCCACATGTTCGGATCTGGCCATGTGCAGTCTGTGGCAGATTGTGCACAGCCTGCCTGGGGGCAATATTCAGACAATTAGCTCACTGCAACTGGGGTGTGAAAACTGTCTAAATATGGAGCCATGTCAGTACAGTGCATAGTGACTATGTGATATGCTGACACAGGTCCAGATTGAATGTGGCTGAAAGGAGTGCAATGGAGGTAGCGTGGATCAAATGGGAAAGTGGCAGGGCTTTTGTGGCCCATATTTAGCCCTAACATCACAATGACCCTTTTGGGCATGGAAAGTGCTATGGCTGATTTGCATGCTCATTATGAGTCCATTAATTTGTGTGCATGGCCCCCCACCAATCTTTAGAGCCTTACATATTCCTTGTGGTCTAGTGTTTATCCCACCCACTTATTCACCTGTCCTGTATCTGTCTCAAATATTCTTGGTGGTGTAGTGGTTCCTGTACCCATCATTTGACTGTCCTGTAGCTGTCTTGAATATTCCTGGTAGTCTAGTGGTTCCTCACCCCCTCATTACTTGTCCTGTAGCTGTCTAGAATATTCCTAGTGGTGTAGTGGTTCCTGCACCCTCAAATGGCCATCCTGTAACTGCCTTGAATATTCCTTGTAGTCTAGTTGTCTCCCCTCCATAAGGACATCTGATCCTCTGTCAACCCAGCTGCTCAGGACCCTCCCCCACCCACCCTGCTCAGGTCACCTAAGCTGAAGTATGCCAGAGTGACAGTGACCTGCACAGCCCTCTTCTTGCCATCTTGGCTGGCCACCATCTGATTGTCAGTGAGTGATCATGAGTACATTAGAAACAGGTGTTTATACAATACTTGCGATATCTCAGAGACCGACAGATGGAAACCAGTTGAGGTGGCAAGCAGAGAGCTGTGGCAGTCATCACTATTGCTGTAGTCTGTTTTATGTGACCAGGGCTGGGGTGTGTGCCTGAGAGGGTGAGTCGGGAGGGGCTCAGATGCTTTTATGGGGGACCACTAGACCACCAGGAATATACCAGGCAGCTACAGGACTGGTGATTTGTATGATTGTGCAATGCATTTTTCCAGGACAGATCAGCTCATATGCAACATCTGCTTTCCAGTGGGGTTCTGCTTTAGGTTTCTGCTTTTACAGTTTTACAATATACTTACACAGGCTAGCCCAGTTGAGTTGTATGATCTTATTTTCAGTGCTGTTCAGTTTGACCCAGTTTTTACACAGTATTTACCATGGATAGTACAGTGGAGATGCAAGGTATTTGTTTCCATTAAAGGCCTCCTTTTACCCATGTTTATAATGCATTTACCCAGGATAGCCAAATGAGAAGCAATTTCTCATTTTCAGTGGGGTCCTACTTTTGCTACTGTATGTATTTTTCCAGGACAGAGCAGTTTAGTGGACTTATTTAATTAACTTATTTAATGTGGCAAAGCAGTAGTGCATGTTTAAATGTCTTCTCCATGAAGAATTAATAACTTAAAGAGCAACTGGCACCTTCAGGAGAACTTTAACAAAACATAATATTTAGATACATTTCAGCTTGTATTGCACATTAGTTTTGTATTCTTCCTCCCTTTCAGTTATTACTGAGGTCATTTGCATGAAAATAGAATCTTTGCATCTGAACAGTTCATCTAGTCCTGTTGCTTTCTCCCTACCTGACATCATAATGTCCTGCTTGTGACATCACAGTTACTTCAATGGCAAGAGATTGTGATGTCACAACAAAGAATTATGACATGAAGCAGGGAGTAAGGTACAGAGGCAGATAACTTTGGGCGAAATCTAAGGGATAAAAATCATGTACTCATGCAAATGTACTCAGTAGTAAATTACAAGGAAGGGAAATATATAGAATATAGATGGAATACAAGCTGAATTATATCTAATTGTTATGTTTTTCAAAGTTTTCTTTTTGGCATCAGTAGCTTTTTAATAACCTGGCAGTGATAACTTTGTTCTCATCTTGAAGTTGGTACTGTTTGTTTGTGTGAAAGATGGATCTGCAATCTGGGGATGTCTTGCAGAAATCCTCTAACCCATGAAGCAGCTAGCTGTGCCTGTGTGACTGGAGGTGCTGCTGGTACTATGCAGAGTGTGAGCGGGGAGCAGCCAACCAGTCATGCCATACGAGCCTGTGAGGGATTAATTCTCACAAGTTGGGAGTCAGGAATTGGCCGGAACCGAGTGAGTTAGACAGTCGGTGCCAACAAAACAACATCAATTAATAACCAGCCTGGCTTTATCATAAAAGGAGCAGTGAGGTAAGTGTGCTGTTTTGTACTAATAATTTGTATTATTATACAAATATTATTGTATTATTATTATTTTTATTAATAATATGTTGCTATGTCATTTTGTTTGTATTCAATGACCTTATCTGATGGTGAGGGGCAGGGCTGGGCTGCATCCAGTGACTTGAGTAATCTCTCTTTCCCCTGAGCTTGCCCCTTGCCACCAGCCTCCCATCTCCCCTCTGTGAGAGAGCATAGAACCCATGAAGTGAAGTCCACATGCATCTGATGGTAGATGGCAATTCTTCAGCATTAAAGTATGCACTGCATTTGGATGAGGCATTAGGTCATTTGCGTTTTTTGTATTTGGTGTCTGGTATGACTTCTGAGTTGGTGTTTATGGTGGGATGAGCCTACCACTGGCATTGCCCCTGTCCTTGCCATGTGACTGGGCTGTGTACATGCCATGGGAAGTGCTTGGCATTAGGTCATCATCTGTTACAGTTGGCTGTACAACCCTGCAGGTTGGCTGTCATGTATGGGTTGTGCTGGAGTGCTTGGTGGTGTTGGGGTTCTGGTGTATGACATATGGGGATTTGGGGGTTGGCTTCCATGTACTGGATATGAATGAGAAAGATCACCCTGCTGTAGTGCAATGACAATTATGGTCATGTCATTGTCCTAGGTCTCACACAGGTTGCCAAACCCTTGCTGCATGTCAAGTCTGTTGGCTGTGATGTCACTGTATATGCCCTATATTTTATGTAGCTGTCTCTGCTGAACCTTACCCTCCCTGCTCCAACTGTCTCAGTTGAGGGTACATGCAGATAAAGCATTCATGGATGAAAGTGGATAGTTTTTAAGAGCAGTTGACCCCATTAGGACAACTTTAACAAAACATAATATTTAGACTCAGCTTAGCTTGTATTTCACATTAGTTCTGTATTTTCTCTTCCCCATTATTTAATACTGAGGTCATTTGCATGAAAATAGGACCTTTGCTCCTAAAGATTGCATCTATTGTTGTTGCTTTCTCCATATCTGAGGTCATAATGCTCTACTTGTGACATCACAATTACTCCCATGGTAACAGATTGTAATGTCACAACAGAGTACTGTGACATGAAGTAGGAAGTAGGCTAAAAAGGCAGATGAACTCTAAAGGATATAGGGCAAGTTTCCATACACATTTCTCAAAAATAAGTAATGGGGAGGAAAAATCTATTGAATATATATGGAATGCAAGGTGAACGGTACCTAAATATTGTGATTTTCAAAGTTTTCTTTTGAGGCATCAGCAGCTCTTTAAACATGCATGGGACAGGCATAAGGATACCTTAGAGGTGGTAAGGAGAGGTGAAAGCCATTGACTAGGTAGGGTCAGAGGGCACAGACTAGTGTAGGGCTTTTGGGCAGACTGGATGAGCCTGGAGGTCCTTATCTGCTGACAATTTCTATGTTTCTATGTTTCATGACATGGTGTATATATCCTGTGACAATGCTGGGCTTTGAGGGACCCTCCAGTGGGTCCTGTGTATCAGTTCCATTTTCTGGCATGGATGGTCTATGTAAGTGTCTGCTGTGTGACAGTCACAAGCACCTCCAGGCTGGTGTTTTGTGTACCCTTCTTGCTGCCTTGTATGTCTGACAGTGTGGTGTACTGTTGGGGGGGCAGAGTCTTCTGTTCAGGTTGAAAGGTTACAAGTGCAATGTTTGCTGCAGTGATAGGCGACTATACTCAAGAAAAGTGGTATATAGTTGGGTGTTTGAAGGGTGGCTGCAGTGGGATTTTTTTTTGCTTTACAGTAGTTTTGACATTTTTTTAACAAAATAAAAAGTAGTTACTTTGATAGTGATATTGGTTGTTTGTAACAAGTCAAAGAAGGCTTTAAAAGCAGCCAAATAGTGTAAAGAATTACCCCTAAAATGCACCAGAATGCATCTAAAACCTAATAGCTTCTATGGGCCTTGGTAACCCCCTGACCCCCTGGCCTGGGGGGGGTTGGAGACATTATATTTCATGGGGGCCCCACACATGTAAATTTAGCACTATACCTGATGGTCAAAAGTAAGTTTATAATGAGACTGCATCACTCCAGGACAGATTCAAATTACACTTCTCTCTCTCCCCCCCAACCGTGTGTGTGTGTGTGTGTGTGTGTGTGTGTGTGTGTGTGTGTGTGTATCTGTCTGTCCGTGCATGTGCATGGCAGTGTAGATTGATTTACTTCTGGTGTAGGAAGGAGGATGGTACTTTATATCACATGGTTTGGTCATGTCCCTCAATTCAGGCCTTTTGGCGGTCTATCAATAATCTCTTAGACCCTGTCCTTGGCTTAGCAGACTTGTTTACCCTGAAGTTTGTTTGATTAGTCTTTTCCAATTGGTACTTCCAAGGTCAATAAGGCTCATATGTCACTTTTATCTGCCGTGGCTAAATTGGTAATCTTAAGACATTGGACCAGTGATAAAGCCCCCTCCTTGTTGGAGTGGTACCGTGAGTGTACTTTGGCAGTACAGTTGGAAAAACATATTGCTTGTATGTAGAACAGACTTAAAGCATATACAGCGCTCTGGGGATCTTTTGAAACGCTCCTTATGACCTGGAGGTCTGGCCCTCAGAATATCTCAGGACCAGCTGTTTTGGTTATGTTTATGTGTGTAGCCTTGGGGTGGAGGTGGTGGGATTTTGTTCTCTTGGACAAATGGGTGAGTTAACATCAGTCTGTTGTATATCATTCTAGCCCGCACTCTCATTCATGTACTTGCATGGAAGTGCTTCTTGTGAAAATTAATAAAGATGTTTAATAACAAAAAAAAAAAAAGAATGATTTACTTCTGTCTGTAGTGTTTGTTAACCCTTTCAGGACCAATCTAAGACTGAATGATAAACAGAGCTACACCATTCCTCCTCTCTCTCTCTCTCTCTCTCTCTCTCTCTCTCTCCCTCTCTCTCTCTCTCTCTGTCTGTCTGTCTCTCTCTTTCTCTCTCTTGCTCTAGGAAACAGTCTTATACAGGGAAATGCTGAAAAGAAAAGCTGACCAAACCTGATAACTTACTTGAATGTTTTGTCAACTTAAACTTTTAAATTATTTTGCAGACTTTTACAAATAAAGCTTACTATGTGCACTGAATGGAGGCTGATGGCTTGGGTAAAAAAAAAATATGTATTTCTGCAATCACTGACTGTAACATACAGAATATGTATGTAATGTTCTTTTTTATCAGTATATTTTTTACTGATTTTAAATTATACATACAGTTACAAGTATATAAAATATGAAAGAATAAACATATACATAACAGATATGACAAAAAAACCCAAAAATACCATCTGTATATTGATTTACAGTACATTTCCAATATGTTACTTACAGGTAATATAGAATCCGAAATGATTGAAACTTTTATATACAGTAACAATAAACTAATAATATTATTTTTGTATTGTTAATTACCATTGAATGGTGCTACAAATGTAACTTATATTCTCCATAGAGATATTAAAGATTGATTTGTTTGAGCTACATTCTGTAACATTAGGCATCGTATATCAATTCTAGTTAACTAAAAGATTTATTATATTTTCATGTATCAATTAAGCTATATAAGAGAGAGTGAGAAAAAAGAAGCATAGATGGAAAAAGGAGAAAGGAAAGAAAGGAAGGGGTGGATGGTACAACCAAGCAGTTTCTTAAAATCTGGCACATCTAATCTCTGCCAGGATTAGAATGTCCAAGGCCCCAAACCCAAAGTAAGGTTTACAATACACATCAGTTCATTCTGCCGCAAGCAACACCTTGCATAAAATATCCAGTTTCTTGGTAAATTTGGTTGACTGATCTCTTAAAGTTAAGACAAATTTTTCTGTTTTCAGTATTTCTATCAGATTGTTTTCTCATTCTTGAACTGTTGGATCAGTGTCTTCTAACCAGTGTTTTAATAGGGCATGTCTCACTGATACTCCCAGTAGCAACAGTGTTTGCCGTTCCTCATATGACCCAGTTATCAACAACAAATAAATAAAAAATACATTTATAAACATTCCTCTCCCTCCCTTTCACCTTCTCTTAACCTCCCAAGGCTCACCAAATGGATGACAGAACCATTTATGCCTGGGCTCTGTAAGCAGTATGGAATTCGGTATATACAAAATGTGCCATATAAAACCAAAATGCCGTGCATTCCTTTCTTTTCTTTGCTTTTGTTACTAGGTAGAAATCAGAAATGGTTGACACATTAAAATATTAATATTTTCCGTACTCATCAATAGAGAAAAAAATATTATTTTCTACATTTTTGTTTATTTGACAAAGAAAACTGAATTTTTCCAATGGCAATATCCTTCCTAACATTGCTAATTTGTGAGGCTAGGAGTCATGTTGCTATCTCTACTCCAAGCCACAAAAGTGCTGTGTATCTATTTTTTGACATGCAGTCCTGTGTTCCACTTTTAGAGTGCACTTTAAAGCCACTGTTAAGCCAAAGGCCATATACTGCACAATAGTGCTACTAGAAGGAATAAACATGTTTTCTGTTTTGTACTTGAAGAAAAGGACTCTGAAACAATCATGTTCACCCCCCCCCCATAAGCAGGGACCAACAAGGAGTCTGATCAAATTTTTACAATTTTAATGAGAATACCCACCCATCCTATAACACAGGATACTCAGTGATTCCCTTGGAAAGATGAACATTTTGTCCATTTTACCTTGAAGATCTGTAATGCCCTCATTTCCACTGTCACCACAAATACTATTGACTTTTCAGTTACCACCCTCTTGGAGAAGGGTCCCCTAACATTACCCCAAAACTAACCACCACTCAGCTTTAGAGTGTGTCCCCATGTCTTACTGGAGCAGAGTAGATCAAACATCTCTGTATGTTCAACCTTGTTTATACCACAGAGTATACAGAAGACAGAGATAATGTCCTCCTCAGTCTCCTTCTCTCCTAGGTAAACATACTAGGGCCTTCACTCTGTTTTCATAGTGCTTGTCCTCCACAGCTTGGATAATTGTGGTGGTCCTGTGCTGACCTCTCTTGGCTGCCTCAATGTCCTTTTTGTAGTAAGGAGCCCAGAAATGCACAGGGAACTCCTGGTGGGGTCTGACCAGAACATTGCTGAGTGACACAATTACTTTTCCTGCTCTGCATACAACCCCTCCCCTTTTTTATGCACCACATCCTAATTGATAGAAGTGTCCATTTTGCCATTTAAATTATTGAATACTTGATATTCTGTCACCAAATATATGTATGCAATAAGATACAGCAGGGTGTGTGACTGAACACCTCAAGTGGGTTGTTAGGCATTGGGCACTTGTGGCAAGTGCATTTTAGCACACAAGAGTAAAGTGCGATTACTGTCCCATAACCACACACTATTGTATGTCTTTTGCACTTCTAACATGGTGCAAAAAGTTAGAATTAGAAAAAAGTAAACTTACCAAAATTAACAGACTAAAACAGTAAAATTTAATTCACTGAAGTGGTGAGACATAAATTAGTCATAAAAACATTTTTCAATGGTAAACATTCTAAGTTGTTCACATATTTTTTTCCTATCAAACCTTTTTTTCAATTTCAATTTGTAGTTGAAAACTATCAAACCATTTTTTGTATTGCATTTCATTTTGAATTGTCAGATTAGCTGATGTTGAACACAATGTTGCATCTAATAGTGCAGTTTTTTTTATCACAGTGCTGTTATTTGGCTCAGTAGATGGTACTTTGGTTTGGGATTTTCCAGTAATATTGAGGTAACTACAATAAAAGTGAAGCTTATCTTGTAGGGATATGTAATGTAGAGCTTTGGTATTTCTATAGCCGAGATATTAACAAGTACCTAACATGTAATGTTGTCAATTAATCATTATCAATACCATATTTCTTAAATTTTCTTTTTTTTTAAATCTCAGCATTTTGGGAGGGGAGGCAATAGCTCAAATAATGTTATTTAAAATTTGGGGCTATTTGGTCTCCATTTTCCTCTATATACAGCTGACAATTTTAAGATAAATTTTAGACAGGAACTTTCTCTTTATGAACTGTCTCAAAAATATTTAAGCCCAACCCCACCCAAAGACATTGCTTTTAATGTGACACTTGCCTTCATATTTATTTTCACAATGCATCTACGTTACATAAAATAAAACAGGCAGTTCTTACTTGGGGTTTTATTTTGTCATTGCCTGCTTTCTCTATGGAAAAGCTACTATAAATGGGGATGACTGTCCTGTTCAGTCAAGTTTTTAAGGTTATATTGTTATTGCTAAACCTGTCTCCTCACTGGGTGACAGAGTAAGAGGACTCTTGTGCTTAGAAAGGCATGTAACTGCAGGACATATACTGTACCTTGCAAATGAAACAGTTGTTTTGAAGGACTATAATGGTCTATACAGTGTAATGGCATTCGTTGACCACCCACCATTGGGAGTGCACTAGAGAGTTGTGCTTCATTTCTGAGATATGCAGGTAAGAACTGCAGTTCAGCCTTTATGCCCCTAGAATCAGGAGGAAGGAGACGTAAGCACCCCCAAAAAATAAATAAAAAAAAGAGGTTCCATTAAGGTACTGCATTCTGACTCTGAAGATGGCTTAAATGTAAAAGTATAATTTAGTGTTCTGTGCCTGCCACCCCCCACTCCCCCACACACACCCTTCCTTGGCATGATGTCCCTGAAATTTTATAATCAGCTGTATCCTTCCTTGTAATCTGTTAATAACTATGAAGACAGGCAGATCCTTTCCATTTCTTTATCTATCCACTATTAGATCTTTGAAGTAGGGGCATTGTCAGAACTCCATGATCTCAAACTTGCCATCTACTGTAACTTCATAAAAACATACTGAATGTCGTAATACTGGGATGAAGCAGCAGCAGCAGTAATAGAAACTTTTCTTTGACTGGTGTAGTACAGGCTTCAAATTCTTTAACCCCCCCCTGCAGTGACATTTCACCAGCGAGGTCCCCCATAGAGACCACAGTGCCAAGCCACGGTGGGAGACCCACTGGAACCCGACGCTGCCTGTGGGAGGTTCTGCACCCCCTGATCAGCTCCGACTGGAGTTGAGAATCTTTAAGTGGGGGGGTGCGGGGCGTGCAGCCCCAAGAGTGGGGGGTTCGGGGGTGAAGCCCTCCTTGAAGAAAACAAGGAAATCCATAGCAAACCAGCAGCTGACTGCAGAATGCGGTCGACCTGCCGGTGTCGCTGACAGGGCATTCGACAGAATTTCTGTCGGACTTCTGTTATGGATCCCTTCAAATTAACATTAGCTCCATGAGATGTTTGTTTTAGACTAAGACTTGTCAGGAAAATCTAAAGAATTGCAGATTCAGTGAATGCATATTTAATTACGGACATTGTTGGAACGCCATGATCTCAAACTTGCTATCTAATGTAGCTTCATAAAACATACTGATTTGTTATACTGGGGTGAAGCAGCAGCAATAATAGAAACTTTATGTGATTTGTGTAGTACAGGCTTCAAATTGTCATTTGTTCCATGAGATGTTTGTTTTACACTAAGACTTATCAGGACCATCTAAAGAATTACAAAATCAAACCACTTAATGTTTCATCCCCCAGTGTGATACAGTGTTCTCCAAATGTGGGAAAGTAGGTGTCCACCCCCAGTACTGCTTCTCTTAAACCCCTCCTCCCTCCAGGTCATCTGCTCCTGTTACCCTTATGTAGGTGGCCCCCCCAGTGCCACCCAATATGAGCCAGCCTCTGCAGAATTCCACTCTTATATCTGACTTTTATACTGTAAAATGTCAAAATGCATGCTTTATACAGCACCAGCCAGCTTTTATGGTTAGATAAAGCTATGGGTCTCTTTCTGACAAGGACTGCTGCTTCCAAGAGCTCTGACATTTACTGTAGCTCAATGCTTGCTTTGGAATACAATTTGCAAACATTTCTAATTGTTATCAAGTCTATTACATTTAAAAAACATTTACTGACTAACTTATTGTAGAATTTTTCCAGTAAACCCTTTTAATGAGTGTTTACAATGAATCAGCTACTATGGATGGTTATGCAAACAAAACATGAATTTTGAGGAAAGATTGGAGAAGACAGATAGAACTGTTATTTGACTGTTGAGTGGTCTTTCTGCTTTCAGAGTTCAGGTATAGGCCTATAAGAGGTCTGAACCTCACTTTCAGGTTCTTGGCAATATTGGGAATGCAAATAATCACAAACAGGATGCATTCAAGTAATAAACAAGTTTATTACTACAAAAGGAATAAATCACAGTTGCCCTAAGCAGTTCTTACCAATACGAACCGGGAGCCAGTGCTAAACGTTCCCTACACCTCGAGGTTTCTCTGTAGTCTCTTGGGATCTCTCGGGTCTCTGAGGTGTAAAGTCTGTGCATAACATTATATACCTGTGATAATTACTATGGTTACTAAAAGACAGAAACATTTCCAGTTACAGAGATGAGCCCTATTGGCTAAATTAGAGGTGGCTCCACGGTCCAAGATAACATTATATAATTCTGTAAAGTCATCAGTTTTAGAACAAAGACGTTCTTATACAGAGTCTTACATAACAAGGTGAAGTGGTGCATCACCAAAGGATGGCAATGTTGCCTTACATATTACAATTACTTCAAGGACAGGTGTCTTGGCATCTGACAAGTAAGAAATAGACAGAAAATATATGGTATAATGTGTGTGCATTAGCAAGCAAAGTGGGTTACAATAATATGCATTCATATCCTGACATCTACTCTTATACGGTAGATGCCTTTAGTCCTATGTATTAGTATAGCCTATGCCTAAACATTAGCTGTCTACGGTGTACCCCTGAGGGTATCAATTAGGGTGCAGGGACCTCGTGTAACAATTCCCCCCCTTGTTGCCTCGAAGGGTAACACAGGCAAATCCAGGGAATGGACAGGAGCAGTGGACGTTTACAAGCCTGACGCACAAGCCTTGTAAAGGAACTCAAGCTGCTCACGGTGTTGGCGCAGTGTACATCGTAGGCAGCAAAGCATAATAATCAAAGTGAATATTAGAAATGCTTGTATTATAACAAAACCTTTAAAAGTGATTTCTAACCAGGTGTTAGTTAATGCATTATTCATATCTCCATCATTGATCAGGTCAAGAACAGCTTCATTGGCTTTGGTTATATTATTGCTGATGTGGATGAGGTGTGTGTCCTTTCTATCTAAAAGGGATTTCAGTGTAAGTGTAAGTGGATCTATGTGTACGTTAAAGTATGGCAGGTATTCTGAGAGTGTGAGTAAATAATCTGGGCTACCATCAATAATGTCTGCATCCATAAGGGGAACGGGGGTTATTACGGTATGTCCAATAACAGTTTTCTGATGGGGAACAAAACAAAAGTTGGGGTAATCAATTGAACAAGCAACAGAACCATATGTATAAGACTTAACATTGGTTACTATACAGTACTCTCCGTCAGAGTTATACTGTGAACGTACTGTAGGTAGTCTCCATTTTTGCAACTGGACAGGGCATGTGTAGGTCGTCTTTGAAATCCATGTTGACAGGCGATGAGCTTCCTCACGATAGGACTGGTAAAGCTGATCTGGTAACGGCGTCGATTCAAAAGAGTTGGTGCCATTCTCAGTGATGTCATCATCCATGGTGAAAGTCCAATCAATGCTGTCTGGAGAGTAGCCACAAACAGGGCGTATAACATCAAACACATCACACCGACACAAGTAGATATATTGCTTTTTCGCACAGTGGTCCATGTGCGGTGCCACCCAGGCATCCAGGAAGGAGTGGTAGACCAGTAGAGGTGGTAGATCCAGGCGTTCTCTGTAGATGTCATCATCCAAATGCCCAATCAAATGTGCCAGTGCAAGTTTGTCGAATAAAGCTGTAATGGGATCAAAATGTGGTAAGGAGACAGTAAAGGAGACAAACATGGTATCTGTTATGGAACATTTCTTGGTAGAAAAACACGGACCAGTATTTGGGTGTCTGGTCACAAACCCTAAATTTCTCGCTGTGGAGAGAGGAATAGACAAAGTCTGTTGCATATATAAGGAAACACAAGTTGAAAGTTTACATTTAGGACAATACCATTTAGAGATGCGTCTGTCATGTATTATGTCAGGGATTCTTCCAGTTTCTTAATCACGGAAGAGGTTGTTGATGGTAGTGAGAATGTATGAACCATATGCAGAACAAAGTATTTCCCTACCAATGTATAGTTTTTCAGCTTCTCTATTGTTCTGTTGTATGAGTGCATTAATCTTATCTTTTGAATCAGTGAAGGCTTTTGCAATGTCGTGCATGTTGTATACAGTGTATCTTTCTTCCTGACTAAGACCATCCACACCATGCAATAATGGTGGTAAAACATTATTAACCAAACCAGTGGAGAACTTGGCAGAATGACTCTTAATAGCAGCAATGTCTGCTTTGTTCCAAATGGACATAGCAGTACCAAAAAGACCTGTGACAGTACCTGTAGCACCTGTAACATCAGAACTGTCGACTTCACGTTTACTACGTTTATGATTAAGAGTACCAGGAGGGGTTTTCCTCCAAAAATTACCTCTATGTTCATTAGAGTAAACCCCAGTAAAGGGATCCTTAGTACGAATTTGAAATGCAGCTAAACTATCAAGCAACAATGTACTATAGAATGCAGATGTATTGGTATTGTGACACATACCAAATTCTTTCATATTCCAGTAAGTAAGGTTAAACAAAACAGGTATATGCATAAACTGTAAATTATTAATCAAAGAACCTGGGAGGGCAGTGGCTGTGAGACCACTACAGGGACCAGGGTTATGTTTTGGACATTCTAAAAGCTGTTTTTCAGTGGGAGGCAACACAGAGAGATACATGGCTGCAGAGGCCATGTGGTGTACAGCACAGAATCTGCAGGCAGAATCCTGGGAGAGAGAGTTACAATAGGAGGGATCAATCAGAGCAGTAATGTTGCACAAACCAGAGTGTCTTAATGCAGTTTGTAACAAGGACAGTGAACCATTTGGGGATAATTTAGCGTTGGGCCAACCCTGAAAAGTTCCCTTGGAGAGTTTGGCCACAGGGAGAATTTGTCCTTGTGATGTGGTTTGCCACTCAATTTGAAGGGTAGATTTGTCAGGAGCAATGACCGAGGCAGTGAGGTATGCATCGGAACCTTCCTGGACAGTAATCATAGTATCTGGTATTTTGATGGAAACTCCCTCTGTAGGAGGTGCTAGAGGATCCAGGTGTCGAAGGAGGTCCGGTACCATGCCTTGGGTGAAAGGGATCACTCCTGCAAGGAGGAGAGATAGGAACAAGATAGCCATCTTGTCAATGTATCTGAAAAGGAAGATCAAAGATGAGTACATTAGTACAATTCCGCCCAGTGGGGTTAGGAAAAGTAAATTTAAGTTCCTTTGTACAGTTTCAACTGGTTTACGTGTAACCATTTGTCAGTCAATTTATTGTTGTGGAGGAGTCTAACTTGATAGACTGCCAGACTGAGCTTGTTGACAATGGGGTAAGGGCCTTCCCACTTATTGGAGAAGGAGTGGGTGGGATGTGCAAATCGAAGTACCAGTACCTGATCTCCAACCTGCCAATCCACTTCTTGTGCATGTTTGTCAAATTGTATTTTGGACTGTTGCTGGGCTTTGCCCATGCAGTTTGCAGCATACAAGTGTGTGTATATGAGGTCTTTTCTGAGTTTTTCCACATACTGATCCACAGACACACAGTCTGCAGTGGGGGTGTGTAGGTCAAAGAGCAAGTGTTCAGGCAATCTCATTTGTCTTCCAGTCATCACCTCGAAGGGTGTAAGCTGGGTGGTGGCTGAGGGTGTACCCCTGATTGCCATAAGGAGTAAAGGCAATAGGGAATCCCAGGTCTTGGGATTGTCCTCAATGAATTTGGAAAGCATTTGCTTAATCCGTCTGTTGGCTTTTTCTACTTGACCTGAGGATTGAGGGTGATAAGGTATGTGGAACTTTTGCTGAACCCCAAGGAGTTCAAGGGACTCTTTCATCAACTTACCTGTAAAACTGGTTCCTTTGTCGGAGTCTATCTTGAGAGGCAGGCCCCACCTGGAGAAAATCTGCTCTACCAGGATTTCGGCAGTTGTTTTTGCAGTGCATGTCTTAGTGGGGAAAGCCTCAACCCACTTAGAGAATAAGTCAGTTACCACAAGGGCATACTTGTTTCTGCTGGTATTGGTCAAAAGGACCAATGAAATCAATTTGGATGGCATGCCAAGGGCCAGTGTGTCTTTGTGGTAAAAGTCTGGCATTTTGTTTTGTAGGTATGGGATTGTTTTGTGCACAAACAAGACAATTGTCAATGTATTGTTTAACATCTTTGGTAATACCAGGCCACCAGGCGGTGGTCTTGAGATGTTGAAGGGTATTTTCTGTTCCCTGGTGTCCACCAGTAGGAGTGTCATGTACCTGGTGCAAAAATTCAGATCTCAAATGTCTGGGGACTACCCACAATTTGGTGATAGTATCCTCTGGTTGGAACCAAATGAGTTTATCATCAGGGGATAAGTGTAACTTACCTTCATGCCTGCGATATGGATTATGTGTAGGGAGTCTTTCTTCAGTACCCTTGTCAAGGAATCTGAACACTTCCTTGAGTTCAGTGTCCAAATGCTGGGCTGCTGAGAGGTCCAGGGGGAGAAAAAGATTCAGATTTATTTTTGAGAGCTGCAACATGTACAGCTGCATTGGCTTCTGGATGATCCATCATCCAGACATCCCCCCCTCGAGTCCCTTCCTTAGCGAGGGTATCTGCTGTGTCATTGAATGCATGATAGGGATCATGTAGCGAGTGAGCTTTAACCTTGTGCACATAAAGTTTGTGGGTGTTTCTGTGCCAATGCGTGTATGTAGATTACCAATTCCTTGTATTTCACTGGACTTCCATCAGAGGAGAGAAAGGAGTTCTTCTGCCAGAAAGGGAGAAATTCTGTAAGGGAGCAAAAAACCCAATTAGAGTCTGTAAAAATGATGGTATCCTGAGTTCCATGTTGGATAAACTCAAGTGTGCAGGCCACCGCTGCCATCTCTGCATACTGCGATGAAGCTACACTACAGCGTTTCGATATCCTGACAGTGTTCCCATAAGGATACACCACCGAAATACCCATATCTGCAATCTGTTCTCCCTAATAGTACGATGCTGAACCATCAGTGAAAACACGGCACAAAGAAGCACTTTCCAGTACCTCCGGTGTGGCAGGGAGGAATGGACCTGGATCTGGGAGATCAGGTGACTGTAGTTTACAGTCATGGGTTTCCCCCTGAAAAAGGAGACCAGACGTGGAAAGGATGAAAAGGGACTTGGCAAGGTTGGAGGAATGGTCTGACGTATGGCAGCTAGGATTCAATGCAAAAAAGTGCAAAATAATGCACCTTGGAAACAAGAACCCAGGGGAAGAATACACAATGGGTGGGAGGTAGTAACAACAACAAAACAGGAAAGGGACCTGGGGTAATCATATCAGATGACCTTAAGGTTAGCAAGCAATGGAGAAGGCAGTAGGGAGGGCCGGGGTATACTGGGATGTATAGGGAGAGGCATCAGCAGCAGAAAACAGAAGTTGTTATCCTCTGTACAGACAGTTGGTGAGACCCCATCTGAATACTGTGTCCAGTTCTGGAGACCCCATCTCTGCAAGGACATAGACAGGATAGAGGCAGTCCAGAGGAGGGCAACTAAAATGGTGCAGGGTCTGCAAGAGAAGCCATGAGGAGAGACTAAAGGAGATTAATATGTATACCTTTGAGGAAAGAAGGAGAGGGGGGACATATAGAAACTTTCAAGGCACCTCAAGGAATCAACAAAGTCCAAGAGGTAGCATCTTTCAGAAAAGAGACTTGCAAGAACAAGGGGACACAATTTAAAGATAGAAGGAGGGCGGTTCAGGCGCAATGTGAGGAAGTATTATTTCACAGAGAGGGTAGTGATGCATGGAACAGCCTTCCTGAGGAAGTTGTGAGTCTAAAACTGTGGGAGAATTCAAGAATGCATGGGACAGACATAAGGCAATTCTTGTGGGGGCAGGAAGATATAGGCTGTTGGTTAAATAGGATCTGCGGCCTATCCTGTAGGTAGGAAATGGGCAGACTAGATGGGCCTCAGCGGTCCTTATCTGCTGTCAAAGTCTATGTTTCTATGTTTCTATGAGCTAGCAGAGACGGGACTTTGGTCTGGTGGACCTGGATATCTCTGTCCTGGAGGAGGAGTGACCAGTGTGTCAGCCTGGTGTTGGAGACTGACCCATCCTTCACTCTATCTGAGAGCAGAAAGGTAGTGGGAGTATTATTAGTGTTGAGAATCAGTGGTGAGTACCCAATGATATACAGGAAGTGCTTGACAGCCCAGTAGGTGGCCAGAAGGCTCCTTTCACAAAGGCCGTACTTCTGTTCCACTGGGGTCAAGAGCTGCGATGCATATGCAATAGGTCTCAAGGTGCCATGCACCTTCTGGGCCAGCACTGCTGACATGGCGATGTCAGAGGAGGCACACTCTAGATGGAATGGTAGTGCTGGATTGGGGTTTACCAGTGCTGGGGCGGAGGCCAAAGCCTGCTTCAGTGACATCACAGCCTGGGTATGGACAGGGCCCCAATTCCATGGAACGTCCTTTTTGAGTAGATCATACAGAGGAGCGGCTTTCTGAGCAAAATCACAAATAAAATCTCTCGAATAGTTTACCATACCTAGAAACCTTCGAAGAGTTGCCACACTGGTGGGTAATGGCAAGTCTTGTAATCCCTGTATCTTTTTCCAAGTAGGGCTCTGGCCTTGATCAGTTATTTTCAATCCTAGAAAGAGGACTTCTTTCTCACATAATTGTGCTTTTGCTGGGTTGCACTTCAGACCTGCTCTCTGAATGAGAGTCAGTAGTTCATCCAAGAGATCCAGATGTTGTTCCTGTGTGGCAGTAGCCAACAACAGGTCATCTTCGTACTGTAAGAGACATTGGGGGGCTGAGAAACTCTGTAGGGCATCCATCATGTGGAGATGGAAGAGGGATGGGCTATTGTGGAATCCCTGTGGCAGGCAAGTCCACGTGTACTGTCGTCCTTCCAAGGTGAAGGCAAACTTATATTGACTCTTGAGGGCCAATGGTAATGACCAAAAACCATTGGAGATGTCCAGGGCACTGAACCATTTCTGATCTGGTGTTAAAAGTCGAAGCACATCTGGTGCCAACGTCACAGTTGGGGAACAACTGGGAGTAACCTGATTCAGTTTCCTGTAGTCAATAGTAAGTCTCCAGGCGCCTGTGGATTTCTTCACGGGCCAGACAGGAGAGTTGGCAGTAGAAACACAGGTTCTGATTACTCCTTGTTTAAGGAGTGACTTGATCATTTCTCAGAGAGAGGTTAAGGCTTCAGTGGGAAACGGGTATTGCCTTTGTCTCTCATGTGCTGGGCCTGGCACCTCGATAACAGTATGCATTCTGCCACAATCATGCTTGTTAACTGCAAACGCGTCCAAGTGTCGTTGCAGAATAGGTAGGAGTTTTGGGAAAAGTTCATGATTCTTGAACAAATCTATGACGTCATACTCTTTGTTGTTGATAGATATTGTCGCCACAGCATGTGAGTCAGGAATTAAGACAGCATGGTATTGACCCTGGATCTGTATCAGCAGCATGTTAGCTAGATCCACCACACAGCTGTGCGGTGCAAGGAAGTCAATCCCGATGATACTAGGATGATCATGCAGCACCATCAGTTGGAAAGCATGTGAGGCCTCCAAATGGCCTAGCTCTACCGGTAAGGGTAGAGAACGGTATGCAGGTAGCCTAGTTCCATAAACTCTGACATATTGGTCTTCCGTCCGTAGACCAAGGAGACGTGTCCGGTGTTCGTCGTAACACAGATACAGCTGAACCTGTATCTAATAAGACAATTGTTGGTGGCCCCGACCGCCTCGGTGCAGGGCCTTGTTTGTATCCAAGACCAGCTTGTTTACAATGCGGACTGGGGCCTGTAATTGTCAATCCGTAGTGCTGGAGGCATGCAGAGGTTGGGCTTGACTTGCACGGATGACTTCACAGTGTTGCACCGATGCAATATAGGGAGGAGCTTCCGGGTTCAGGCTTCTGTGAGCCTGAGGGCTCGTATTTCCTGTGTCTCCATGACAAGTGGTGGCATGGGTCACCGGTTGTACTGCTGCAAGGGTCTGTGCAGGAACAGCATCCGCTACGGAGCGCACTTGCCCCAGGAGCTTTCGAAATTTTTGGTTTTCCTCAGCTATCTTCTTGTATGAGGGACCCGATCTTTGTAATGGTTTCCCTCTGCCCTTGTGCCTTCGGTTTTTAGGCCAATTCCAGTTCCCACCCCACTGTTGTTGTTGGTGGCCCTGTTGGGGGTTTTGCTGGGTGTTAGCTGGAGGGGCCGATGGATGTTTAGGCTGCTGTTGCTGGGCCTGCCCTTCCACGGTGTAATATGTCGTGGTCCCGGAAGCGGGTTCCATGGCGGCAACCTTCTTGGAACTGGAACCCAAATCACGGATGTACAGTTGATACACCCTCTCGGTTTTCCGAAGAATATCAGCAAACTTATCCATATTTGGGTATGTGGTTGGCTCTACCTTTTCTCTTACAGCTGGGATCATGTTCCTAAGGAACAAGGTCTTATATTCAATAAGATCTACATCCACAGCATCTTGTGCCAGATGCTTCCCCTGCTCGGTAGGCCATCCAGAGTCTCTGGTGGTAGGTCGCTGGACTTTCTTTCGCATTTTGCTTCACAGGGTATGCCAGCATTACTCCTACCACACCTGGGCTATGAGCGGAGATAAGCTCAGCTGCGACTTCGTCAAAGGTAGCGTTCCCATCCTGGTGAACTGCTTCAGGGGAGTTTGGCCCATAAACCAGGATCGATGGTCTGGCGTAGTATTTGGACCTGATATTCTGCGGCGAGGCTAAGCATCTCTCATTTGGAGTGCACCTTTTCCAAATGGCAGCTGAGGTTGTCGGACGGGCTCATCCGACCAACACTGTCAGCAATTTGCTGAACAGAGTAGGCCATTTTAAGGGGATTAGTCGGTGGTCGATCAGGCAGAGGTAGTGCATCTCACGCACCGTCCTATGCTGCGCGAGCTGCAGCTTCTGCTGCAGTACGAACAACACCTTTCTGAGTGCCAGCTTCTTGGAAAATTTTTCAGATCTGACTTTTAATGGCTTTCATACTTCTTTCAGGAAGAGGAACATTACCTAATGGTCTATCAATCATGGTTTCAATCTCTTGCCTGTCTTCCACACTAATAACGGCTACCGGAGGCGCCATCGGGACCAGACTTGAGCCTGCTCCCCCCATCATGGGCGCCACCATGATGGCATTTCCCATGATGAGCGTCACAACATCGTCGACATGTGACCTGGGGAGTAGTGGGCGGGGACCCACCATACTGTGGATGGCTGGGTGGGGAATCTGGGCCATAGTAGGGGCATGACTGGGCATTGTACTGTGAGACGTCATCATCAGATAGCTCCCCTTCTGATGACAAGTGAAAGGCAGGGGCTATGCCTCCCATTGCCTTAACGTGGCCAGCCAAAACCTCTCGCTGATGGCGCAGTTTATCCATCTTAGCTTTACATTCATCATGATTCACACTTGCAACATTCATATCAACCTGATCCTGTTTCTGCTTTTGCAAAACATGGTATGCGGTGCTCAATTCGCGATTGTCCCTATAGGCTATTTCTAAATCTTTATGTACCTGGTTGATCTCGTCCTGAAGTTCACCCATTTCATCACTCAATTGTACATTCACAGCACTCAACAAATCATTCATTTGCACAACCTGACTCTTATCCTGTCTCAAACTTTCACACTCCTGTTTCAGAGTACATATTTCTTGTTCACCAGCCTGTGTTGAATGATGCAATAGTGAATCCTTTTCGTTATGCAGAGATTGGAGTTCTGACTCCAAGTTCTGCTGTATTCGAACACATTCTGTTTCCTGTAAACCCATCTCTTGCTTAAGAGATGCGATCTGCAGGTCAAGGGTACGAAACCTCACTCCGGAGGCTTCCAAAGCAGGGTAGAGAGCGGCGACCATCAACCCTTTAGTGCAAAGTTTATTGGTTGATTGTCTCGTCTCTGCATACTGGGTTGAAATCCCCAGTACAGGGTTTTCGGATTGACTTGCGTCCTGCGCGAAGTCAGCCCATCCTCCACGGGAGGTAAGAAAGTTAGAGACATCGAGTCTCAGTTCTGCGCAGATATCTGATACTGTGGCCATTGTGTAGGAGGGAATGGAAATTCAAACTGTGAAAAAGACTGCGTGTTGCATATCGATCCACAACACGATTACTTCAAACACAGCCGGTCTACTGTACAAGTTGTAGGCTTGCAATTCAAAGCTGTTATGGAGTGGGTCGAGACGGCATCGACCACACCCAAAAAGTCAGCCAGACTTTGCAAGTATCTACAAACTGGTAGAAAAGATGGGAGAGATGTTACGGGAGTGTACACCTGCAGTCCCCGTGGGGAAAAGGAAAAGGTATAGCAACAAGTGAAAACTTGCAAACACCAAATATCGCCTGCACACGGTCGCCAATTTGAAAGAGGTCTGAACCTCACTTTCAGGTTCTTGGCAATATTGGGAATGCAAATAATCACAAACAGGTTGCATTCGAGTAATAAACAAGTTTGTTACCACAAAAGGAATAAATCACAGTTGCCCTAAGCAGTTCTTACCAATACGAACCGGGAGCCAGTGCTAAACGTTCCCTACACCTCGAGGTTTCTCTGTAGTCTCTTGGGATCTCTCGGGTCTCCGAGGTGTAAAGCCTGTGCATAACATTATATACCTGTGATAATTACTATGGTTACTACAAGATAGAAACATTTCTAGTTACAGAGATGAGCCCTATTGGGTAATTAGAGGTGGCTCCACGGTCCAAGATAACATTATATAATTCTGTAAAGTCATCAGTTTTAGAACAAAGACGTTCTTATACAGAGTCTACATAACAAGGTGAAGTGGTGCACATCACCAAAGGATGGCAATGTTGCTCACATATTACAATTACTTCAAGGACAGGTGTCTTGGCATCTGACAAGTAAGAAATAGACAGAAAATATATGGTATAATGTGTGTGCATTAGCAAGCAAAGTGGGTTACAATAATATGCATTCATATCCTGACATCTACTCTTATACAGTAGATGCCTTTAGTCCTATTTATTAGTATAGCCTATACCTAAACATTAGCTGTCTACGGTGTACCCCTGAGGGTATCAATTAGGGTGCAGGGACCTTGTGTAACAGGCCGGACCATGATGCCAGTCCACTGCATGGTCAAGTACCACACTGGTTTATCACACTTATCCCAGCTCTTTGGGTTAGTAGTGTCCATTCTCTGTTGGCATTAACACAGATGAGGACTATAGTGGAATTCACTCAATACTGGTAGTCTAACGTGCTTTCAGATTAGAAAGTAGTTCAACAGTAATAGCCTGGCCAGAAGGAATATCACTAGGATTTTGAAAATCTAGAAGAAGGAATTCAAATGGAAATCAAAGGGAGGGGAATGTATGGAATTTCAAGGAAAAGATGGGGAAACTATGCAGTGTTTTACATACTATGCACACATACAGTACGTACATACAACCACATAGTACTGTACTTACATGCACATTGTCTCGGGTTATTACAAAATGTTAAACTTTTCGTATGATGACAGAGTCATACAGAGGTGCAGTAGATCTTTGGTATTTCTATACCCGAGTGATTAACAAATTCCTAGCATGTAATGTAATCAATTAATCATCAATACCATATTCCTTGCTCTCTCTTTCCTTTTTTTTATCTCAGCATTTTTCTTTTCTGCAACTGCTTGAATAATGTTATTTACAGTTTGGGGATAGTTGGTCTTCTTTTTCCTCTATATACAGCTGGCATTTTTAAGATTCATTTTCAACAGGAACTTTCTCTTCATGAAATATCTCAAAAAAATTTAAGCCCAAACCCACCCAAAGACATTGCTTTTACTGCGACACTTGCCTTCATACTTATTTTTGCAAGTAGGGTTGCATTTAAAAGGCAACCTAAATTGTCTAGTGGCACTCCAGAGGAAATGAAGAGGAAGAAGGGCTGGAGGGGGATGGAGTAGGGAGGTTGGAGGGAAAATAGGAGCAGGCAGGGCTGGAGGGGTGGGACCAGTGAGGTCACAAGGTGGGAGGATAAAGCAGAAAGGGGAGGGGATGACTGGGGTCACGTGATGGCAGGCTGAGCGGTAGTCGCACTCTCCCAGAGCTCCGCCGAACAACTGCTTATTTTTTCATTTTAACAGCGGACCTAGCGCAAGTAAACATTCCGACTCAGTCGAGCGAGGTCTTTAGCACACTGCAGCTGTATATCGCTCTTCACGATGGAGAGTTACGTGAAGAAGCCACGACCGAAGCATTCGCCTCCACAAACGCCCGAGAAGCAACAGGCCGCAAAGAGAGCAAAGCAGCAGGCCGCTAGCTTGTCACAGCTCCCCATCGTAGACTCCCCGCTCATGGAGGCAAAATTCCTGGAGACCATGAAACCCCTGCAAGCCTCCATCTCCATTTTAGCTGGGGACATACAGGATATTAAAAAAGCAGTAGATTCTCTCTCGAGAAGGATTGGGGATGCAGAGGTAAACATAGCCTCCTTAGAAAACAGGCAAGCAGGAGCAGATTCAGAGCTTGTGATGGCAAAAAGGAGAATTAGGAAATTAGAAGACAAACTTGAGGATTTGGAGGGGCGTAGCAGAAGGAACAATTTAGTTGTCATTGGCATACCTGAAAAAGAGAAAGGAATGCCCCAATTACCTTCATGCAAAAATTCTGCTCCAAAGTCACAGGTTCTCCCCCCGGAGGGGGTGATTATATAATAGAAAGAGCACATCGAGCCTTGCGCCCTCCTCCTGTCCAGGGTCAACCTCCCAGACCTCTGATTTTGAGATTTCTTAATTTTCTGGACAAACAACACATCTTGGATAAAGTTAGAGGGACGAAGGAGCTTTTATGGGAGGGAAAACAAATCCGGATTGTACAGGACCTGCCCCATTCTGTAAGGATCAGAAGACAAGAGCTACACCCTATTGTCTCCTAACTTATTGCAGCGTCCAAGCCATTCGGGGTGAAATATCCTGCCACATTAATGGTCTCTCATGAGGGGAAATGGTTGTCCTTCGAATCACAGCAGCAGGCGCAACAGGAATTACAGCGGATACTACCGGATCTCTTCAAGTGAACTCTTGACTTATTCATCTATCAGTGATGGACTCAATATTTGAGATGTTCTGGTCATATTCTTTTTGATTCCAGTATAGGAGTGTTTTTCTCTCCCCCTTTTATTTTTTTTTTACATTATTTTTCTTCTCCCCCCACTAGAATGACCCGCTCGATAACTTATCTCTGCAAGTTAAGGGTCTCTCCAACTGCTGACTCTGTTGGGGGTATGGTCTGATGTAGCCTTCTCTCAGGAGTATTGACGTTGGGGCTGCACTTAGTACCCTCACTCATGTTATACTGGACTTTTCCTAAAGAGACAAGGCTGGATTTCCGAGTTTATACCAGTGCTGGACATGCTGGCTTGTAGCAAGACAATTTATTTGGCTCATACTTCGAGCAGCAGAAGAAATAAAACAAATGTAAAAGGAAGAAGGATAAGAAGAGAGAATGAATAATAGTGGAAGTAAAGAACGAAAGAAGAAAACGAGGGGTGTCCCCTCTTTTTTTTTTTTATCCTACTTTAGTGATGAATGTACACGGGTGACCATGGGGTCTACATAATGTAACCGGGTCTGCTGTGGGATAGTTTTCCTATGGGGCGGGGTAGGGGGCTCCAGGTGGGGAGGATGATAATCAGCTCTGGGCTGTTTGGATGTATATCATGTGGCAGATTGGCTTTAGGAGTGCAGTTCTAGGGAACTGGGGGTCATGTATTAAGAGGGGGTGGGAGGAGATTAGGAGGGGTTATTATAAGGGAGGGGAGAGGGAGGGTTGGTTGGGCGGGTTAAGTGGAGGGGAAGGGTGACGGGGAAGATCCATGTTTCAGGGTACAAAAGGAGGTGGGTTTCTCTCAGTCTTTTGAGTGCTTGTAACTTTCAGGCAGTTTATTACATCGTAATACCCCATACAACTACTCAGATAGGTCCTTATTATAATTTCTGCTATCACTATGACCTTACTGTATAAGTTTGTTAGTTGGAACATCAAAGGAGCCAAGGATAGGGTCAAGAGGCAGGTGGTTTTAAAGCACCTCTCTCACCTGGGGGTGCAAATTGCGTTTCTTCAGGAAACCCATTTAAAAAGAGTTGATCTTCATTATTTTAAAAGAATGTGGGTAGCTCAAGTCTTTGGTGCCGGTTCTTCATCCAAGAGAGCCGGGGTGGCTATCCTAATTGCAAGAGGGGTCGCTTTTAAATTGGTACATGAGTGTTGGGATCTGGAAGGCCATTTTGTTCTTGTGCAAGCCATCTTAGCATCTCAACTGGTGATTTTGGGCTCGATTTATGGTCCCAATTGTGAATCACCTTCATTTTTCAAGGATCTTTCTCACAAAATGGACCTAGATGCCCATAATATCACCATTCTTGGAGGAGATTGGAATTTGGTACTTCAAAATGATTTGGATAGGTCTTATAATAGGCGTAGGGGCCTCTCCTCAACGCAAAGAGTCCTGAAAGACTTTATCAATAAATCAGCCTTAGTTGATATCTGGCGTATATTCTATCCTGAAAGGAGACAGTATTCTTTCTATTCTCCAGTGCATCACTCTCACTCGAGAATAGATTATATTTTAGTTAGTTCATCTGCGGTCCCCAATATGATTCAGGCAGAGATCTCTGCAAGGTAATTTCAGATCATGCTCCGGTCTGTGTAATTTATAGGCCCTATCCAGAGATTCGTAGATCCACGCAATGGAGATTAAATTCAAATTTAAAAGAAGAATGTTCACTAAGGATCATCAAGGACTTTATTGTATACTTCCTGGTGGACAATAAAGACTCCATAAGCCAAAAGACATGATATGGGCTGCCTTAAATGCTCATTAAGAGGGGAACTAATTAAGATGGCATCTAGGAGGAATCGAGCAGAGGGATAGGTTGAGTTCTGTGTTATCTTCAATTCAAAATATGGAACACAGTTTATCCCACAGCTCAACAGATTCGGAATGGGTAAAGTTACATCATCTACAGGCTCAGTATTCGGATATAGTCTTTCAACAAGCTGAACTTGCCCTCACTCGAGCAAAGTTGCAATATCTAGATATAGGGGAAAAGGCTAGTAAACTCCTAGCATGGCGTATAAAACAAATAGACTCAGCTCAACATATAGTGAGTGTTCGAGCAGGTCAAGGGGATCGGATTTGTACAGACCCGAGAGAAATTTCAAAATTATTTGGGGAATACTTCCAGAAATTATATGCACAGGAACCCAGTTCTAGGCCTTCCGATTCTGAAGTTGCAGCATACTTAAATGAAGCGAACTTGCCAAAACTATCAGAGGCCGAGTCCAAAATCTTAGAGGCACCAATTGTAATTTCTGAAATACACCAGGTTATCCAGCAGTTGCCCTCTGACAAATCTCCAGGCCCCTGACGGTTTCTAGTAACTTTATAAAACCTTCTCCCAGATATCTCACCAATTTTACTAGATACTTTTATGTTCTGGTCCAAATCTGGAATTTCTGACTTGGGCTTCCTGAGGCCACAATTTCTAATTTTAAAACCGGAAATGATCTCTAGTTAGACAGCTACCGCCAATATCTCTCCTTAATACCGACATTAAAATACTAGCAAAAATTTGGCTAATAGATTGTCTAAAGTGATGAATCGACTTGTGTGCAGGAACAAGTGGGTTTCATGAAAGGGAGACTATCTCATGATCATATGAGAAAACTGATGCATCTTATTGCAGCAGCTAAAGACTCCGAAACCCCAGCAGCACTTCTATCACTCGAAGCTGAAAAAGCCTTTGACCGAGTGTCCTGGCCTTTTTTATTTGCCACTCTCTCGGCTTTTGGTATACCTCCAAAATTTTTAAGTTGGATTAGATTTTTATATTCTTGTCCATCGGCGAGGGTGAAATGTAATGGTTTATTGTCACCGGCTTTTAAGCTGGAGCGTGGTACTAGACAGGGTTGTCCTTTGTCTCCTTTATTATTTAATTTGTATTTAGAGCCTTTGCTCCATAGGCTAATGAAGAATTCTCTCATCAAAGGCATACAAATAGGGAAATCTAGTTATGTATGTTCGGCATATGCAGACGATGTGTTATTACACATAGCGAACCCGGGGACTTCGGTTCCACCTATCCTAAAAGAAATTGATAGTTTCTCCAGAGTATCTTCATATAAATTGAACTGCGCTAAAACTAAAGTCTTCCCTTTAAATCACCACACGAGGAGAGCAGATTTGCAGGATTTGGGTGTAGCATGGGAAACCAAATTTATTACATTCTTAGGTATAAACATCAACGTGAATTTCACTCAAATGCTCAGGGACAATTTAGGAACCTTAGTGCAAGAGATCTCGGAAGATCTCAAGAGATGGAGTACAGTTTCCTTATCTTTGTGGGGCAGGCTGAATCTTATAAAAATGATGGCTCTCCCAAGGATTCTCTATCCTTTAGACATGCTAGGAGTCTACCTGCCAAAGGAATGGTTTGCTAAGCTACAGAAGATATTCAATTCTTTTTTGTGGCAAGGCAAAACAACCCGTCATTCATATTTTAATCTAACGGCTCCCAAACTTAAAGGTGGCTTAGCTGCCCTTCCCTTTTATGTATTACCTGGCCCAACATGTTGGTAAATTAGCTTTATGGAACAGGGACCAGGCTAGGGTAGCTTATTCACCTCTCTGGTTGGATATTGAACAGGATCTGGCGAAGAGGGCTAAATGCTCTTACACGCATTGTTGTTTATCCCTTTGGCCAGTTTACCTAAGTCTCTCAAAAATAACCCTATGGGATGGTCATTCAGGGCTTATCACCAGTTACAACGCTATTTAGGGGTTCGCTGGTGGTTATGTGGCTCCCAACCTATTGTAGATAATCCACAAATTAAAATTGGTGGCTCTCCTATACAGGTATCTTTTTGGCCCCAGTTAAGCAAATTGACTGTAGCTGATTTCTGGGATCAGGATAGGCAGTATGCGTTTGAGGTCCTGAAGAAGAACTTGGGCCTTACGGATTTAGATTTCTATAAATGGCTACAGCTTAGTAAAGCTTTAACCCAGGTTTTCTCGTTGGTTTCCTTGGTAGATAAGGGAGATGCAAATGTCCATGCTCTCTTAAAGGTAGCGAAGCAACCACATGCAGTAGCCAAGGTTCGGAACTCTCCAAGAATGGGACCACAGGCTCCCTTCTGGTATATGTTATTATTGGGTAGAGGCCTTGAATATAAATGCCCATGAAAGTCTGGAAAGATCTCTGGAAGACAGCATATAGGTATATTAAGCAAGACAGGCTAAGATTGATACATTTCAATATTATGCATCATTTATATTTAACTCCTACCCACTTATTTAGAAGGGGTGCGCTTAGCTCACCTCATTGTGGGAAGTGTAAAAAGGAAGAAGGAACCTTATATCATCTATTATGGCTATGCCCTGAAATTAAGTCTCTGGATCTGTGGGTACCCTGCTAGGCCCTATACTTGGCTCAATTAGAATGGACACTCCCGAGATTTGCTTACTATTTGCATTCCCTGTGACCACTCCTAAAGTTTGGCGAGCACGTGTCTCTTTAGTTTCAGCGGTAACGAAGTTGTTAATCCTAAAACATTGGGTGTCGGATAAGGTCCCAACACCTGTGGAGTGGCACAGGGAATGTACTCAGGCTATACAACTGGAAAAACACATAGCATGTATGCGGGGAAAACGAGAGCATTTTGTATCCTTATGGGGTTCACTGGAGCATTTTCTGATGACCTGGAAACCGTCAAACTAAGAAGCTTTGGACTTTTAAGCAAACACCACTTATCTTTTGTTAATCTGTACCTGACCTCTTATATATCATAGCAGGGGTAGGGGGTGGGAGGGGTAATGGATTTTGGGATATACATTGTATGTTGTTGTTATTCCTGTAGAAAGTGCAATGCCTACAATCTTTATGCTAGAATCAAGATTTCGCACTTTCTGTGTAACACCACTATAATTATGTATCTGTTATAAGTTGTAGTTTAAAGAGTAATAAAAATTTCAATTACAAAAAAAAGAAAGGGAAGGGGACAAGGAAGACATGACGGACAGGGCCAGGTGATGATGCGTACACCTGCAAGGGGAACCTGACTGGCTAGGGGTGTGGCTAGTAGGGTTCCTCACAAGGGGCTATTTAACCCTGGGCTGAGGTTGCCTCTTCCTCTTTCTGCTGGGATTTTTCATTTGCACCCACCCACCCACCCCTAGTGTAGGCTGAGGTGGCAAAAGCTAAAGGAGAACTCAAGGCACAAGGGAAGGATGGAGGACTTCAGGTCCTGGAGCAGGTGGACAGTTCCTGCTGGCTGATACAAGGGGGGGGCCCTGAGCATGGGAGGCAGTCCTGGTGGGACAGAGTGAGAGCCCAGGGCAGGTGGCAAATCCTGTGATACCGGGTAATACAGGAGGAACACATTGAGGGTGTGCAAAAGGAGAGGAGGAAGGGATTAGGGGAGAAGAGGGAGGGCCTTAGAGGAAAGGGGGTGGGGAGATAGACAGGAGATAGAGGGAGGGTGCACAGGAGAGGGGTAGGCACCTGGACATGTTCTGTAGAAGGGGGGAGGAGGGGTAGAGAGAATTGGTAAGGGGTCTGCTCTAGGACATCTAGACCTAGCTAGATGGCAGGGAGGGAAGACTGGTGTGTTGATGGCTGGGGGTTAGATCAGGCATCCAGACCCCGAGAGAAGAAAAATGGAATTCAATGCAAGATTGAATTGATATAAAATTGTATAAAAATAGTATGAACAACTTGAGAATAAAATGTGTTGTAAGTAATGACTGACGTATACTGATGTACATAAAACTTACAAATCTTACTGTGGTGTAAATAAATCTTTTGCCTTCGTGCACCCATGAGCTGGTGTGGACATTCATATAATTTCAGAAGGGGGTGATTACAGGACAATGCATCTATGTTACTGGAAATGAAACAGGCAGTTCTTACTTGTGGGCTTTATTTTGTCTTTGTCTGCTTTAGCTATGGAAACGCTTTCCTAAATGGGGATGACTGCCCCGCTCAGTCAGGGTTTTAAGGTTCCATTATTATTTCTGAACCTGTTTCCTCACTGGGTGACACTTACAGTAAGAGGACTCTCGCTGTAAGAAAGGCATATAACTGCAGGACATATACAGTACCTTGCAAATGACACAGTTGTTTTGAAGGACCATAATGGTTTATGCAGTATAACGGCATCAGTTGACCACCGAGATTTGGGAGTGCAGTAATGAGTTGGGCTTCTTTTCTGAGATATGCAGGTATGAATGGCAGTTTGATCATTATGCCCCTAGAATCAGGGGGAAGGAGATATGTACTCCCCCCCCCCACCAAAAAAGAAAGAAGTTCCATCAAGGTAGTACAGTCTCACTACAAGCAAGGCTTATAAGTATACTTTAGTGTTGTGTGACTGCTCTCAACACACATTTACTTGGCATGCTGTCCCTGAAATTTTATCGTTTGCCGTATCATTTTTTGTCCTCTGTCAATGACTGCGAAGACAGGCAGATCCTTTCCATTTCTTCATGGATCCCTTATTTGCTCTTTGACAGACTACAACACTAACACCCCCCCCCCCATCAATGTAATACATTTTCCTCATGTTTTGAGTGCATTCCCCTGCAATTCAGTTTATTTTTAAAATGATCACCAGTATTGATACTGATTGGTGTACCTTATGAAAACTGAAAAGATACAATGTTTGTGGAAAAGGGCACACCCACAAACAAAACTCTGACAAACAAGGTTGAAAATCAACATGATTTAGTGAATGTGTATTTGATTATGGACATTGTCGGAGTACCATGATCTCAAAATTGCCATTTACTGTATCTTCATAAAAACACACTGAATGTTGTTGTACTGGGCTGAAGCAGCAGCAGTAAGTGAAACTTTGTGTGACTCCTGTAGTTCAGGCATCAAACTAACATTAATTCCATGAGATGTTTGTTTTACAATATGACTTGTCAGGAAATCAGAAGAATTACAAAATCAAACCACTTAATATCTCACCCCCCCAAAATGTGAGACAATGCCCCCAAAATGTGGGATAATAAGGCACCATGTGGGACTCAGTTCTAAGAGATACAAGTTTACAGCTGTGTGGGATTATGTTTATGAATTTGCTGTTCTTTGAGCAACAGTCATGGATCAGTCACTGTGATTTTTTTTTTTTGCTCTAAATTATTATTGTTGAATATTAGATATTCCCCTCACCATGTGGAACAGAAGGCTTGGGGTTGGGGGTATAAAATGTTGGACTGTCCCTCATAATGTATCACACTTTATAGTTTTGTACAAAACACCAATCATAACATCTGTTATGGCAGGATAACGCTACACTGTATTTTGCTTATCACAAATAACACAGTACACAACCGCTGTTATTTTAAAGAGGAAAAAGGACTTCACTGTCCATACTACAGTGCTGTTCTGGATTTTACTGCAGTGGTACTAACCAAAGAGTTGTGTAATATTAGACTGTCTATATACTGTATGTTTATAGTTTGCTCGACCTCGTTAGATCAAATGTACAAATTTCTTTAAAAGGCTATGTCTGTTCTGGCAATGCCTTGTTGGTCTATCTTGCACAAGGATTTATGTACCCCTGATGCCTTGCACCTCAATTGATGACTTACAGTATGTGTGTGGTTTGGAGAGATGCAAACAAGTCAAACAAGTGTGCAATAGTAGATTTTTAAAGTAAGGCTCCTGCAATATAAGAAGCCAATCAGAAGATTGTATTCTACAGCCTCTTTTTATAATTTTCATATTACATCTTATAGCATATTGCAATATGACAGTACCTTCAAGTGAGCACCATTGTAGATAAATTTGATCTCTAACATTACTGTAGAAACACATTGACATCAAATGGCTGCATACTGTAGACCAACATATTTCATTTTTATATTTTAGCAAGGGCTATTTTTGTTGTACTTTGTATAAAATTTATCAGAAATAAAATCATGAAAATGAACTAATGTAATAGGTTTATTTTATTATTTTCTATGAGGCGGTAAAATCACTCATAAAAGTAAGTTTCACAACCCTTAAATTTGAACAGCACCATTATTCAGCAAAATATATTTATTTTTATTTAATTCCCCTACATTTTCAACATTACATAAGATGTTTCAAATGAAGAATATACTGTCCTGGATAGCACTCTGGACATTTACTATATATTCTTATTTATCTATATACTAAGATTTTAAAGCAAAACCTGAAACAAGAATTGTGAATTTTGTGCATTTGATGAACAACAAACTTTGTGAAAATGAAGCCACACATCCCCATTGTGTTTTGAGCTTCTATCTACAAGATTTAATTGAGTGTACCATATTTTGTTTTTGTCCCACATTTTAAAGGGCAATGTTCCACATTTAGGGGAATAAAAAGTTGAGAGATAATGGAACTGAAGGCAGCAGTAACAAATAAACTTGCAATTTACAGCCTTATTATTAAAGTGTTCCTGTATCAGACATACCCCCAGAATAAGAAATGATGTAGGAACCCACAGATAAGAAGGCTGTAAATCTCTATGGTTTGCACTGAGACTGATGTTCAGAAATGTACTGCTTATTAATTGGTATTATCTCAGTTTAGAGAACCTTATTTATCAATAAGTTAAGGACCTTTTGTATGCTGACTTATTGGATATTCTGTCATGGGAATGTGCACATAAAGGGTTCATTATAAATTGAAAACAATAGAGCTAATTCTTTTATGTAAATAAATGTTCCAAGCAAAAATGGATACTTGGACAATCCATCAATTAAATATAATGTTATGAAATCTTATTTTATCTTATATCTGGAAATGATTCATGGTTGTTAACAGGTAACAACTGTGGCATAGATCAGTCAAGATGGAATATTTAAAAACACTACATAGTCCAAAAGAGGTTCTAATACTTCATAATTGAAAAAGAAAGAGATAATAAAACAGTGGTTTTTGTATCAGTAATCTGTTTTCTTCAGCAATTAAAGAAATGAACATTTGATTTGATTGTGCTATTAACAATTGTCCATTATTTCTGAAAACACTTCTCAAGCTGGACAGTCATGACGTGTTATCCATTTTGTTGCTTCTATCAACTTTACCAATTATTGAATTAAAATATTTACCTTTTGAACTCTTTGGTGTGCACTTAATAGTTGTGCCTTTTTTTATTTATATTTTCTGCTGTTTCTGCCCCATTTTCTCCCCTGTTCCCAACATATGGGCATTGTGCATGCATGGAGATGCATGCACACCCCATGATGCTAGCTTAGCTCCTTCTGCCTTTCCCTGTGGCTATCACTGGAGCTCCATCAGGTTGGCACCGTAATCTGCCCTCCACCAGGTTGCAGTCAGTGGCCGGGGAGCCTCCAGTCCCTCCCAGGAGGAGAGAGCTGCCTTGCAGCAGCTCAATCTCACTCCTCACTCTCCCCTTCCTGGCCAACCCCTAACAACCTGGGCTCATTCCATAACCCCGGTTACCGGCGCGGCACGAGGTGTGGCATTCAGCACCTCAACCCTCAGCGCTATCAGACAAGCATATAGTTGTGCCTTTTTAAAAAATGTTTGCCTAAGGCCATACACAGCTTGGTCTGCCTCTGTTTTTGTCACCCCCTCCAGCCTTGAATTGTTAGTCCCCCCTCAGGTTCACAAATCACTCTATCTATCTATCTATCTATCTATCTATCTATCTATCTATCTATCTATCTATCTATCTATCTATCTATCTATCTATCTATCCATTTACCTGTCTGTCTGTCTGTCTGTCTGTCTATCTATCTATCTATCTATCTATCTATCTATCTATCTATCTATCTATCTATCTACCTACCCACATACTAACCTTTAAAAAACAGTTAAAAGTTTTAACGCCCTGTGAGTATACTGCCATCTTTACTAATCTTGTAGTCTTTAAAATAGAAGGAAGGCATTGGGAGAAAGGTGGTAATGGATACCAAGGAGGTGAGATGCAGGTGAGGGAGCCACACATCAAGTGGGGTTTGTGGACACAATAACATTATTTTGCAGTGGTATTGACTCTGGCCAGAAGTTGTCTAAACTAAAGCCTGTCTTGGTATCTTGGTACTATCAGACACAGAAGGCTACAGCCCACCTGTTGCCTCCCACTGCCAAGTGGGCCTATGATTTCTTCCACCCTAAATAATTGTCTAATCTAGTTTTGAAGATAGCAAGTGTTTCTGAAACCACAACTTCCTGCAATACTCTATTCCATGTTTTTGCTGCTCTTATAGTAAATAAATTATTTCTTTTTTCTGTATTGGGTTTACTGTAATGTAACTGTTTATTATGACTTCTTATATCCTTTTTCCTATCCAATAATTTTAAGTTACAGGATCCAGTTAGTGCATCATCTCCCAATATTCTGAACATGAGTAACATGCCACCTCTATTCCTCCTTTCTTTTAAGGTAACTGAACCTGTTTTCTGTAGTTTTTTCTTTCATAGGTTCTGTTTTTTAATGCTGGAATTATTGTTGTGGCCCTTCTTTGAACTGATTCAAGAAGGTTAATGACCCTCTTTAAATAGGGGTTCCATATGGGTGATCCAAAACCTGGGATCAGTCTTACATAGGCCTGATATAGAGGTACTATAACTGATTCACTTTTGTTAGAAAATGTCCTTTTTATTTTATTTAGTATACTGTTAATTATATTCACATTGTGTTTGCAGTGATCTTTCATTGATAGATCATCATTAATTATTCCTAAGTCACTTTCTTTTTCTGATGTATTGATATATTTATTTCCTAAAGAATATTTGTACATTGGATTACTTTTATCAAAATGCAAGATAGTACATTTATCTAGATTGAGTGACATTTTGTTTTGGTTACACCAATTACTTAACTGTAAAATATCTGAACATAATGACTGATATTTTTGTACAGCGTGTACCTCCACAGCAAGTTTTGTGTTGTCAGCAAATTTAATTATAAGATTTTGTACATTTTTATCCATGTCAGATACAAACAATTTAAATAAAACAAGGCCTAGAACTGACCCCTGGGTTACACCACTGGTCACCTCTCTAGAGTCTGATGTAACCGCCCTAATTCTTACTTGCTGTATTCTATTATATAGCCACTTATCAACCCAGTTTACTATATACATATTTATTCCTAAATTCTTGAGTTTATAAACTAATTCCTTATGTGGGACCTTATCAAAGGCCTTACTGAAATCTAACAGAATAACATCTGTAGGTATATTTTTATCAAGGCATATGCTTACTTTTTCATAAAAGGAAACTAAGTTTGTGCTACATAACCTGTTTTTTTGTAAACCCATGTTGTAATGTTTTCAAGGGGGCTCATCTTGTAGGATGGAGTTCATTGATGTAGGAAAAAGCTGCTCTTTGTTTTGTTTTTTGTGTTATTTGTTCAGAGGTATTCTTGGAAGCAGAAGCTGGGTGTTGTTGGTGGAAGTTGTTAGCCATTCTTTTTTTTTTTTGTAAATACTGTAGATGGCTCGTGGGTTTGGTAACCACTTAGGATGATATTCCAATTGCTATGACTGGTAAGTGATTCTAATCACTAGTTTTGTAAGCTGGACTCACTTTTACTTTATGATCCATCACCGACATGATTTGATGTACTTTGGATCCAGTATCAGTTAACACATATATGGCCATGTTTCTCAAAGAATAAGTTTTGTATCCCCTTGAGAGTATTGCTTCTGAGGACAGCAGATGAAGCATGTAAGTCAAATTATTACTGCCCACTGGTTCGTTTGAAAGGTAAATAGGTTTTAGAGTACAAAAACTGCTTGGTTCATGCAGGGGATGGAGGAAGAAGAAAATTGCATCAGGCAGCAGTTAGTTTGCTGACATATTTTTGAAGACTGGTGACTCAGCAAAATTGATCTCATATGTGCTCAGAAATTAAACCCTAGGCAACAATTGTGCTCATTCATGTTGTTATGGTTTTTTTAGTAAGTTCATTATAAATAAGACTGATGTATTTAAGGCCATTTTTATCACAGTTGATTGTGAACATCTTTTTCAAGGTTTCTTTGACCTTCTCTTTCCCACCTTGCAACCAGTACAGTAGTTGCAAGTCCAGTCAGATCCAACACATAATATAAGACCTGGTGCAGTTTTCAGAAGCAACCCTTTAGAGTGCTTCAGTTTAAGGTCATCATCAGATATGCTTTAGTAGTATTTGGCAGTGTCTTTTGCAGCTTTTCTGCAAGACTTGTTAAGCACAATGAAAACATTGCTGGCTGAGGTACATAGCCTGATATTACAGTATGTTAATGTTTCAGATGATGTCAGGGGAATTTATTTAATGATTTATGTCAGCTCTTCAGCAGGCATACCAGGAAAGTCTGTAGTGCTCACCTCGGGAGTTACTACGGATGTCAGGAAATTTTCTGTAAAGCTCATTTCAATTTACAAGAGAAATGTTTTTTAGTTTAACATCTTTATTTATTTTTGTAATCCAGTGCATGAAAACTACAATCATCAAGGAAGTTTAGTGTTTGAAGCAGCAGTTCATGATAGCAGTGACAATTTTGACCTATGCTTTTTTTTCTTTATTGGATTGCCCCTGTCTCCTGACTTAAATGATACCCACTTTTCTCCATTTTTTTCACATTTGAAATAATAAAAGGAGTGCTCTTTAAATATGGCTCCACACGTTTTCCTCAGTAGACACAGCTATTTGTGTACATTTGTTGTCCATCAGATTAGGGAACAGTGACTGATGCATACTGGTTCATTACAGTCACAAGAAAAAGGATCTTAGATAATGGGAGTTCCAAAATAGAGAATACTGATGAATACCTGGTCTGAGCAATATTAAAAGGTGTGCTCCTTTTATTATTTCAGCAGTAAAAAGAGTGATAACACAGACTTCAAATGTGGAAAAGAGTATATCATACAAGTCAGGAGATACTGTGGGTGGCAATGTAGAATTAAAATATAGGTCATATTTTTACCACTAACATTCACTGCTGCTTTAATTAGTTTGGTGCTGGTTCCTGCTGATTTAATTTATCTTTTCTATTTCAGCATGCCTACTTAGAACAGAAGACAAGAAAGAATCTGCAAAAATGTAAGCTAAAGGTACATAAAGAAATCTTTAAGGCTCATTATGTGCACTATAATCTAGTTACATGTTCTCCAAGTCTGTATACTACTGTAGCTTGATCTCGCAAATGCTGAAAACTTGAGGTTTCTGTTTGAGATGACTGACAGGTTGATTGCTCCGGATTCCTCTTATGAGGCTATTCAAGCCGCTGTTGAAAAACTGTGAGGAAATGGACCAATCCATCTTTGATAAGACTGAGGAAATTAGAAAAAAAAGATTATTAACTCAGCTGCACCATCTTTAAAGGAGAACAGCAGTGAATTCTAATACAGTAAAACAGAGATGCAATTACCAATATTAGATTATATACAGTGCCATTATTGTCCTCCTTCAGTTACTTTGAGTTCAGCAGCTGTTAACAGTTGGTGTTGTCCCTGATGACTGTTTTTATTCTGATGAGAAAATTATTCACTATTGTATTTCACTATTTTACCTTTTAGCTACCAATCGTGTACTGCAACTTTGTGAACTAGGTTATTTGAGCAGTATCTTTTTACTTATTTTCACAGGTAAGATAACTGTAATTTGTTTTCACAGTAGTTGCCTGGACTCACTATAGGTTTGTGACTTTATTCTGTGAGGACATTTTTAGTTGTTACTCATGTTAGGTTTATTTCAGGTTTCTGTATCTCATTTTGCTGTCATCTATCACAATTGTTTTATTGATTCTGTTTTAATTTTTAAGGCATTAATTTGTTTCTTTTACAAATATATAACTTTTATCAAAGTTTAGCCTCAGTTTTTTGTTTCTTTTAATTTGTGAATCTTCTGTAATAGTATCCGTAGGGAAGCTAAGAACCTTTATTTTCAGCACAAAGCAGCAGTCCTTGTGTCTTATAGGTCAAAACTCTTTCTTTCACTTGGGCAAATGAGACAGACAATGTGCTTGGAGGAAACAGCCACAGTCTTGCATTTATTTATCTGGGCCAATAAGAAACAAAATATATGGCCAATCACAAATAGGCATGGCATGCACAGCAATGTAGCTGCAGCAAATGATTAACCAATTTGCTCAATGTAACTGCCCTTCCTCCCCTTTTCAGGGGGTTGCTCAATGTCTTGACCACCTTGGAGATCCCTAGAGTACCGATGCCTTAGGGGTTGCTCTACATGGGCTAGTCCCGACAGCCCCCCCTGTGGAGGATACCACTGAACCATTGACCTGCATCAGAGAGTTATCCTTTATCTATGATTGGTGCACCTCTGGCACCTGACTGCCAAGGCCTCACCTCTCCTCAGCATGAGAGCTCACCTGAAAAGGAAGGGTGACCCTGTAGACCCCCATGTATGCTACTGCTTGACTACCATGCCACCCCCTTTTGACTGCCCACCTTGCAAAAGTCCCCCACCATGACTGTGACAACCTGCCTATCTAACTACTAAATTCCCTTCAAACTCTGCTAGACAAGATGAAAAACAAAAGATATTGTGGTGAAAAAAACAGTAAAATTCCTTTCTGACCCTTAAAGTGATTCCCCATAATGAGATGGCAGGTTCCTTAATCCCAGTTTCTTGCCCATACTTTTATGAGGGGATTAATTATGAGGGTACCTGCTGCAGGCAGGGGTGAAAAAAGGCAGAACCCTGTGAGGCAGCCACTTAAATAACCAAAACCCCTCCTACAGCAGACATCAGTCCTGCATCCTAGGAACCCTACCCCTCTTCCTCCCTGACCCTACAGGGCAGATCACCATCTGTCTATCCCAATGTCTTCCAGGGCACTCTGTCAGACAAAACTCTCTCCACTGCCAGTCCCTTATGGGCTCTGTCAATTTTAAACCCTTGAGGTTGTTTTTTTTTTATTATTATTTTAGTCTTTGGTAACTGGGTAAGGCCCACTATGCACAAGTGCCTATTTTCAGGTGCGACCTGGGAGCACTGGGCAGTTAAGTGACTTGCTCAGTCAAACAGTATGCAAGTGGAGGTTGTGAGAATCAAACTCAGGTCTGGTCTGCTGGATGTATCAAGCTCATTCACACCTCATTCCTCTAACCTCTAGGCTATACTGCCAGCCCAGTTTTTGGCAAATGTTAGCAAGTTGCTAGTATAAAAAACTCTCTATCTTGTTTAAATTACTAATTATTTTACACCGTCTATGCTGACGTTTCTGAATTGTTTAATAATTACTTTAGGAATGTAAAAGAATGTGTTAACCTATCACCCAGAGGCACATATTCATAACGCTTCTACTACATCTAGTTCTTCTTTTGGTAGGCCTCTATTTCAGTTTAGATAGACTGTGTGAGTGTCACTGTCACATCTGCACTATACTGAAATATGTACAACTTCTTAATACTAAAATCCATACAGGATTTGATAGGTTTGATATTCCATTAGTTAAACCTGCTGCTGAGTAACTAGCTGTACTGTACTATGTTTTTTTAACAGTTTTTTCAACAAGCTTGGGGAGATGAAATAATTACTCCTGTGTTTAAAAGTGGTAAAGCAACTCTGTTAGGTACTGTATCTATTGTCGTATTTCCATTTTATCACTTCTTTCCCAGCTTCTTAGTTCATGATCAGTTAATTTATTTTTTTTAAAAGACATATTTGTTGCCTGTCTGCCAGCACGGTCTCCATTCCAGTCATAGCACAACTACAGCTTTTGTTTTGTTTCATGGATATTTGCATAGGGCATTAGATAGGAGCGAATTTGTAGGGCCCTAATTTATTAGTTTGTCCAAGGCATTTGACGTTGTTAGTAATGTATTCCTTAAAGACTCTTTTAATGGCTATCTGGTAGATAGATGGCATAAAATGAAAACTGTTGATGCTTTTTCCCACACAAACTAATCACACAACATATAAATGTTCCATGGGAATCAGTCCTGGACCACAGTTGTTCAGTCTCTTTTTTAACGAGGGCTGGCAGTATAGCCTAGAGGTTAGAGTAATGAGCTGTGAATGAGCTTGGTACATCCAGCAGACCAGACGTTGGTTTGATTCTCACAACCTCCACTTGCATACTGTGTGACTCTGAGCAAGTCACTTAACCACCCAGTGCTCCCAGGTCACCCCTGAAAACAGGCACCTGTGCCTAGTGGGCCTTACCCAGTTACCAAAAATAAAATGATTTTCTACATGTTAGTCAAATTACCACCATACTAATATATACTGATGATGCTGCTCTGTTTTTAAAATTATCAGACTGTGACTAGTGTAGCTTCTGGTTTACAGAATGATTATTTATAGGTACAGTATTAGCTATTATATATCATACAATGGCAAGAAAATGTATATCATTCTGATTTGTCAGAATCTGCCTGGACCAGTGATGTTATCTGAACATGACATCACTGCATTAAATCCAGGCACACAGATGACCTTTTCACATGATAACAGCATGTTAGAATCTCAAGTCATTACTTACGTCTGTCAGCTCCCCTATGATTTCTCTTTTTCCCCTTAATCTTCTGGTCACACACACCACCCATGACATATCTGGCTCTGCAATAATTCACAATAAAAACTAATAAACAAACAAAAGAAAGTAAAATGAAGACATGACTCCCCTTGGCTTCCCTTTGCTCAGCAGCATGATCATGGTTCAGTAGCACCACACTTGCTCCATACTAATACACTAAATAATAATTTAAAAAATAATATAAAACAAGCAAACAACAGTGATACTGTTAGGAGGAGGCGGGCTTCCAACAACAGGACACATAGCCCCTACCAGAAAAAATAGGATTCAAGTGATCATGGTAGTGTGTGTGCAGTTCAGTATCACTGCGCTTGCTCTAAAACCCCCTTGATTCCTGAAAGACAGTACTGCATGTTAATGGCCGCGTTAACAAATTTTAAATAAAAAAAATTACTCCTCATGAAACAAGCAGCAATACTGTTGGGATGAGGGGTGGCAGAACTCTTTACCACTAACAAGATGATGCAGGAAAAATAGACTGAATCAACCAACAGCACTACTTAGTGGCAAAAACAATTATTGTGGGCTTTTTTCATACTATACCTCCACATGAAAAAATAGAAAAGGCATAATTTTGTTTTTACTTGTTTTAATTTTTACAAAATGGGCCAGTGTATAATAGTAATAAGTTACTCCAGGGATGCATGCTATTTTTTTAATGATGTCCCTTCTCAGGTGCTGAACGCACTGTGCCAGCAGCCTTGTGCTTCAACCACTTGCAACGCGACTTTATTACACAATAACACACACCTTGTCATATCTTATTTCTTAAATAAATAGTGCTTTAATGCAATAAGATTATAGCAATGCTCTTGGCAGCAGTAAGAAGCTGTGCAACACTAGCCCCCTCTCTTAATTGTATATCCTGTTACATCATTCGAATTAATAATGTTAGTTGATCTTGTTGTTTAGGACTGGCCCTGGACAGGACATTATAATACAGGGACCACATAAATACCTTACATAAAACTGCCAATGCACATCCTGAGAGTTTTATAGCTGAATAAAACTTATCTAGCTTTTAACATCTAGGGAATTTGCTGTTGATTCATTATAGCTTATTGAAAATTGCCTGCAACATAATGCATCTTACCCAGGGTCAGGAAACTTTATAAAAGAGCAGCTCAGTTTTTCTGAATATTTTTCCCTCATCCATGTCATCTTTATATGGCATTTGGATGCTTCTCACTGCATAGGAACTAAATATGTTATTGGTGTGTTTGTCTGGAAAATCATTTGACAGTTGATTCCTCAGTGATGTTTGATATTTTGCATAAAAAAGAGCACCTTTATAATTTGAAGATCTAGTTTTTTGATACTTCCATTTATCCCATTATGAAACACACTCTTAGCAAAGTTTTTTTTTCAATAGTCAAATGATGGAATTCAATCTCAATTATACTAAATTCTATTATTCCTTTTTTTCCTTCAAGTGAAATGTTACACTGTACATTCTTGGATATGTAATTGTACTATGCAATTATCATTATATTTGTATTTTATTTTGTGTATTCTTGGCACTGTTGCTCTGAATCACCCATGAAAATGGACTGTTAGCTCATTGGACCATTCTGGGTATTAATCAAATCAGTGTCTGCTCTGGAATCTGTTTCATTTCTTATGTGTTTGCTCTGTTTTTCAATCTGCAGGCTTTCTTTAGTTTCCATCACTCTACAGGATCCACATAGATCCTTGACCACATGACATTCCTTGCTGTTCTGGACTGGTGCTGTTATTTAGTTGGACTGATTTATATTAAATATTTTACTTTTCCCAGTTTACTCCGGGGGGTTTTCATTGCTGTCTATGTGTAAATTTGCAAACTGTGTATTTTTTATCTGACAGTTCATATACCTGTCATTTCTGCTTGTTTTCTACATCTTTATATTGGGGTTAATGATATTGCATTCATCCTTTTGAGTTAGCAGATCCTGACTAATACCCTTGCTCATGTCAGCCTTTAACTACCTTTTACATTTTCTTTAACCACAGAACATGTTTCATTGTGTCTCCTATAACATTCTATTACTTGTCGACTTTTGCTGTCTTTTCTTACTCTGACTTTTCCCTGGCAGATCTTGTCGTAAGTCAATAGTGGCAGTAATCCTCTATTTAAACAGATATGTTTTCATGGAAATATGGCCCTACTCTTGAGCTGCTGAAAATGTGGGTTGTATATAGTATCAATTGTACTTCATTAAATGTTTCCAAACACTGTATAAGATTGGCTTTAAGTTTTATTATTGTTTCAGATCATATTGGTCAATGCCTCATGTCCACTGTCACATACATTTTGTCACATTTCCATTTGTGTTTAGATTGTCTTTTTGCTTCATTCAGTATGGTATCCTGTTCTGCATTCAGGTCTAAAAATAGCAGTAAAAAGAAAGAGAGGCCTTGAGTTTCTTTTTTTGTCTGTCAAGTAGAGTTGTGCAGAAAGTGAATTTCCATTTATGGAGTTATGCAGAATGACAACTCCACTTTCAAAATTCTTTACAGAATTTCTTTTTGAATTTTACAGAATTTCAAATAACATTATTATGTAAACCTTGGAATAACTCTCCATGGATCCCCAAAACTAAGAAATAATTTTCTTTTGATTTGAAAACATCTGCTGTTTATGTTAATTATGGATTACTAATCCAGGGAAACCATTCAGCTTTCAGAATTTCAAAAATCTGCTACTGATGAAAGTTTGTGGCAGTAAGTGGAATTTTCAGAAATTCTATAGAATCCAGTTCCATTGCATTTTGAAAAAATCTGCTTAACACTACTGCCAAGTTGACCAATTTTTTTTTTCAGAAGCAATAACTAGTAAATGTTGGACAAGAAAATAAAAAAAATCTACAAAAGAATTTTTTTGTATATCAGCAATATTTCAATGCCAATTACAGTACTGCACATGTATCATTTTATGCAATATAATTATTACTGTAAACATAAAAACATAGAATCTATTGGCAGATAAGGACCTGATGGCCCACCTAGTCTGCTCTATTTTCCCTACCTACAATGTCGCTGCAAACCCTGCTCAGTCTCTCCTTCACACTGCTAACATCCCTCTGTGTCTGTCCCATGCATTCTTGAACCCTGTCACCATTTCTATCCCCACCAACAACACTGGTAATCTGTTCCATGCATTCACCGCTCTCTCTGTGAAGAAGTACTTCCTTACATTTCCTCTAAGCCTCCCCCCTTCTAACTTCTTAGCATGACCTCTTGTCCTTGATCATCTTTTTCTTTGGAAAATGCTTTCCTCCTGTACTTTGTTTTTGCCTGTAAGGTATCTGAATATCTCTAGCATATCCACCCCCTTCCCTCCTTTCCTCCAGGGAGTACATGTTAAGTTCCTTGAGCTTACCCCATAGGGCTTTTGATGCAGGCAATGCACCATTTTGGTTGCCCTCCTTTGTACTGCCTCTACCCTCTTTATGTCTTTATGGAGGTGGAGCCTCAGGAACTGTACACAGTACTCAAGGTGTGGCCTAACCAGTGATCTGTTCAGGGGTATTATTACCTCCCACCTTCTGCTGGCAATTCCCCTTCCTATTCAACCTAGCATCCTTCCAGCCTTCCTTACTGCTTTGTCACACTGCTTCACTACCTTCAGGTCATCAGAAATTATCAACCCCAGGTACCTTTCCTGCTTTGTAACTGTTAAAATCTCTTCTCCCGGGGGAGATCACGTGATGCAGAGTGCTGAGTAGCAGCTCCCTCAAGCAGCTCCCACTTCCCGTCTCTTATTTAACTTGTTTTGGGGCTCCATTTTATTATTTTCTCTCGTTTCTAAGTTTTTACACAGTACAATAGCTGTTGCAATCTGGTCTGGTCATCTTTTGAGTGGATGGAGGCTTATATGAAGAAAGCCTCACAGAAGCATACCCCTCCAGCAACTCCCGAGAAGGCAACTAAGAAATCCAGGGCCTCGGGTGGTTCTAGCTCTGATCTCCTGAGCCAAAGTGGTGATCAGGAACCTCTAACACTGGTCAGATTTCTTGAGGAATTCCAACCCTTTTTGAGAGGAAATGAAGGATATGGCAACGGACTTGAAGTCATTATCCAGAAAATTAGATGAGCTCTCATTGTCTGTTTCTGACAATGCAGCCCGAATTGTTTCTATTGAGAAAAGAATTGGTAGTCTTGACCCTGAACTGGTTTCAATGCGCCAGAAAATGTCTCGCCTAGAAGCCAAGCTCAAGAACCTAGAGGGTCGGAGCCGAAGAAATAATGTGGTGGTTCTCGGTTTACTGGAGGGAGAGGAAGGCCAAAACGTTGTTGCATTTATTCAGAAGTTGGTTGAGCGGGTGGCAGGCCCATCCCCATTTGGCTCTGGCTACATTATAGAGCGTGCCCACAGGGCATTACAGCCTAAGTCACCCCCTGAGGAACCCCCTTGCCCTATCGTGTGCCGGTTCCTGAATTATCTGGAGAAGCAACATTTTCTACAAAAAGTGCATGCCCTGCAAGAGGTTCACTGGGAACATATAAAGCTGAGAATCTCCCAAGATCTACCCATCTCGGTCCGCATGAAATGCAAGGCATTTCACCCTGTTGTTTCCAAGCTAATTGCTGCAGGCCTGAAGTTCAGAATGAGTTATCCAGCTAGACTGCAGATTTCATCTAACGGATCCTGGAAAAGCTACGAAGACCCTGAAGAAACCCTGATGAGTCTTAAGTCCATGTTGCCTGATCTCTTCAAAGACCCTTGAATGGTGGTGGCGTAGTATTGAGTATTACACGGAGCCAAGAACTCGAACTTTCATTTTTCTTTCCTCTGAGAAATCTCAAGAATGTAAAGACTCAGGTGATTGCATAGTTTGCAGTGAACTTGGGGGGGGTCACCGCAGGCTGCTCCATTCCTTCTTTTCTTTCTGTCTCATAATGGGCCTATAGTGGCCTGTTGTAAGGGACACTGGGGGTCTCGAGCCTTCTTGGGGGGGTTTGCGAGCCAGGGTTTTTTGGCAACAATTTTTGCTGGGGGTTGTAAGAGCCCAGTTTGGTTGTGGGCTAGTTCTTCATTCTTTCCTTTAAGGCTGTTGTTGGGATGGTCCTGGGCTTTCTCCATCTCGCCCTCCACCTGGGTTGGGTCTGGGAATTGACCGCTAGAGGGCACTCCTATCTCTGGGGAATTGTGGGGAGACTCTACTCACGAGGGTTTTAGCAGGGGCATTGATCAGCTGGGAGGCAGCACTTTCAATTTCCCTTGGAGGCCCTGTCTACCGGTCTCTGACTGGGAGTGGGGAAAGGTAGTTTTTTATGCCATCCTCCCCTGGTCTAGAGTTTCCAGCCTTCCTATTTTTGTTTTCGTCTTTAATGTGAGCTGGGGCATTTCCCCCTCCAGGTGTTGCTGAAACCAGTGCCTCCGATTTTAATATGGGTTACCACGAGTGAGTGGGCATTGAGATGGCCTTATTATAGATCCCCATGTTATTTTCTCTCATACCCATACCCTGGTTGGAATGAGGCGAATTCCCAGGACTTCTCATTCTTGTTGGGAGTACATTTGACGGGGCTCGATTTCTGAATGCTGTCCTTTGTGTGCAACAGCGCTAAATAGCAAAGCTTAGTATCGGGGGGCTGGAGTGGAGGGATTAGAACCAGTACTGTGCTGAACGTAGATTGTGACAGATGGGGGGAGAGGGGGGATAGGGGCATGGCTGGGGGTGGGGGATCATAGGGGATGGGCAGTATCCACTTCTGGGTGGGCTAGGGAAGTGGGTGAGCTTTACTGCAGTAACCCTGGGGATACATATAATGGAGTTTTGCATCTTGTGTGCTGAGTATAATTATCTCGGTTTGATATTTCTTCTGGATGGTAAATGAGCTAACATTTGCATCTTGGAATGTTAAGGGGACCAGAAAGCAACATAAGCAATTTCAGGTTCTTAAACACTTAAGCTTGTTTAATTCACAGATAACTTTTTTGCAAGAAACCCATTTATTAGATGGGGAAGCTTTGCAATTAAGGAGACAATAAGTGGGATCGATTTTCAGTGCCCAGGGCACAACAAATAGTTGTGGGGTCATGCTCATGATTAACAGGAGTATCCCTTTTTCTCCTACACAAGTGATCAAAGATACCGAGGGTAGGTTTATACTGGTCAGAGGTACCCTCTGGTCTATCCCAATTTTATTGCGCTGTGTTTATGGCCCTAATCAGGATGACCCCGGATTTTTTGTGAGACTTATATCTATCATTCTCCCAATGATTCCCATTAAAATTATTTTAGGGGGAGATTTCAATCAAGTATTCGATTCTCACTTAGATAGACTGGGTAGTGGCCCAGGTGGAGTTACCCCAGGGCAGAAGGCACTCAGGGAGCTTTTAGATCAATGTGGGCTCTGTGATGTCTGGCGCGTCTTACACCCTGATTCCAGAGAGTTTACTTTCAGGTCCATGGCGCATGGCTCACAGTCCCACATTGACTATTTACTATTTCTCAGTGCCTCCTGCCCGGGGTGAAGACCTCCTCAATTCAACCTGGCCCAATCTCCGACCACTCACTGGTGGTATGCAATTTGGTACTGCTCAATTCATTTAACAGGGAAACTAGATGGAAACTCAGTGATCAACTTCTTGAAGATGCTAAATACTGTAAACTTATTAGGGAAAAAATAGAATATGTTTCCTCACTAAACCCCTTAGAGGGTGTAAAACCTGATATCTGGTGGGGGGGCCTTCAAAGCTTTCATGAGAGGGATACTGATTAGCATGGCGGTTGGTAGGAAAAGAGAGCGAGAGGAAGACCTTAAATCCCTTTTATCCCAAATTAGATCGCTGGAAACAAACCTTCCGACTAATCCTCTAGATGAGAATTTTCAGAAACTCCTGAAATTAAAGGATAAATATCTGGGATTACTTCAAGAGAAAGCAGAACTAGCTATTATTTGCACCAGAGCTAAAGACACAGATCAGGGGGAAAAGGTGGGACGTTTACTGGCATTGCGTATTAAACAGCAGGAGTCAATGAGATTTATCCCGCCTATCAGGTCATCAGCAGACAGAACTCTTAAAGTGTCTCCCAATGAAATAGCCCAGGAATTTGCTGCTTATTATTCTAAACTGTATAGTGACATGGAGCACCCTCCCTGCCCAGAGGATATACAAGGTTATTTGAGAGGTTCTCACTTGCCCTTTCTCCCTGACAGGTGCGGTAAAACTCTGGTTGTCCCTATTTCTCAGGAGGAGATTGCTAAGGTTATTAGCAAATTGCCTGCTGACAAAGTCCCTGGTCCAGACGGATTTTCTCCTTTATTCTACAAGGTCTTTCGAGACCTTCTTGTACCAATACTTGGCCGATTATTTCAACAAATCCTATCTCGGGAGGATACAGATCCATATCTCTATGAGGCCCTGATTGTTTTGCTTCCCAAGCCTGATAAAGACCTGGATAAGGTTCAAAGTTAGAGACCCATCTCTCTCTCTTAAACCAAGATGTTAAGATTCTCTCTAAAATACTGGCCAACAGGTTAGCATTGGTTCTTCCTGGGTTAATAGGTACAAACCAGGTTGGATTCATGAAAGGGCGATTATCTTCTGATCATTTACGCACTTTGTCGCATGTCTTCGGGATGCGGGGTTCCCAGCGGGCCTGGTCTCCTTGGATGCCGAGAAGACATTTGACTGTGTGAACTGGAATTTCTTGTTTCATACCTTGAAGGCTTTCCATATCCGTTCTCTGTTTATCTCCTGGATTGCTACCCTTTATAAAAAACCCTCGGCAAGGATTTCTGCGAATGGGACCTTCTCCCACTCTTTTCCGCTTCATTCAGGTACTAGACAAGGGTGCCCCCTCTCTCCTGTATTATTTAACTTATATCTGGAACCGCTTATCCAAAACATTCTCAATAATGACTCCATACAAGGATTTAGAATTGGGCGGCACGAAGTGAAGGTTACCACATATGCTGATGATCTGTTAATACATTTGTCCCATCCGGTATCCTCTGTTCTGGTTTTACTAAGTGAAGTGGCAAGGTTCAGTGATTTGTCTAACTATAAATTGAATGCCAGTAAGTCCCTGTTTTTTCTCTTAAATCACAAAGTCTTCAAAACTGATATTAGTCCCTTAGGGCTATGCTGGACTCCCAGGTCTTTTAAGTATCTGGGTAATAAACTGTCACGTAACCCCTTAGTAGGGTTCAAGGATAATCTAGATTCTTTACTGCAGGGAATTACACATGATCCGGAGAGGTGGTCCAAACTCCCTATCTCTTTGTGGGGCCAAATCAATATAATTAAAATGAATGTATTTCCTAGGATTTTTTAACCGTTGTCCCTTCTTAATGCTTTTGTTCCTTTAGTCTGGTTCAAAAAGGTTCACGGTATTTTTACTAAATTTATCTGGGCTGATAGGTATCCCCGTCTGGTTTACCATAAGCTGGCAGCTCCTAAACTGGAAGGAGGGTTGCGAATCCCCCACCTGGCTATATATTATTGGGCTAGTCACCTTGCGAAATGTTCGCAGTGGGTATCTTCCGGCCCAGAGGAAGCACAACCCATTTGGCTCAGAATAGAACTGGATGCAATTAAGGCCAATAATCTGGACCCTCTCGCATTATTTTTCCTTAAGTTATCTCAAGTAAGAACGGCTGTAGATTGTCTCATAATAAGGACCTCTTTAAAGGTCTACCTACAGATGTGCTCCTTTTTGCAGTATTCTCCCCACCTGGACCTGGCCCAGTCTATATGTAATTCTCCGGCATTTACTATTAACAAGAATCAAATCTCCAATCTCTGGTTGCCTCAGCTTGAAGAGGGGAAGTTTCACTTTACCGATGATAAGGGGCACTGGCTATCAGCGGAGGAGATGGTTAGAAAATTGCACATCCCGATTTCTTCTTTTTTTAAAGTCTTGCAATTGAGACAGTTACTGGTAATCTCCCTGGGGAGTACTCCTCCCTCTCAGAGCATCTCGTCTCTGATACTCAAGATTTCCCCGCTTTCTGGGTCCTCTGGCGTAATCTTTAAATTATATCAGGTTTTGTTTCACAAAAAGTTCGGGGGCCCCTTTGGGTCATCAAGATTTTGGAGTAACTTTTTCCGCCATCTGCAGTTAGATTGGCACTCTCTCTGGAAGTCATGTCACAAATGTATCTCTCAGGGCAGACTGCGTCTCATGCAATATCATATATTACACAACCTATACTATTCCCCGGTTAAGCTCCACAAGTGGGGCTACCTAGACTCCAATAAATGTAACAAATGTTTGCAAGATGAGGGCACGCTTTTCCACATGCTTTGGTCTTGCCCAAGTATTTCCACCTTTTGGGTCTCAATTCAAACTTCCTTAGACCCCTTGTTGGGCCTCCAAGAATACTTCATCCCTGAGGTATGTGTGTTGGGGGACCTGTCTTCCATTAGAGTCAAGGTGCGTAAATTCCACATATCCATGGTTGCCTTGTTGGCTAATAAAAAAATAATTCTCCGTCATTGGAAAGACAGGTCCTCCCTTCTTTCCAGGAATGGGTAAGAGAAGTTTTATCCAACTAGTGCACAGAAAAAGCAATAGCCAGCCTACATAACAGACTGGCAACTTACTCTAGTATCTGGGATCCCCTTCACTCATTAATCTCTCTGGTTCCAAATTAAGTCTATAATAGGCTCAATGCTTTTACAAGGCCTTTAAATTAGTGGCTCGGGATTTACGGGTACTACGAAGGGTTACTGCAGTAAGGGGAGATGAGGGGGGCAGCATCTTTTTACTTTGTATCAATGTATCTCTGTCAGCTTCTTTGTATGCTGTCTTTTATGGTGGAAATTGCGTGAATAAACTTTAAATTAAAAAAAAACCTCTTCTCCCACTTGGTATGGTGCCCTTGGGTTCTTATGCTCCAAGTGCATTTTTTTGCACTTCTTTGCCTTAAAACCCAACTGTGAAGCCCTTGACCATTCTTCCAACTTTTCTAGATCACTTCAAATTTTTCTCCCTCCTCTCGATGTGTCAACTCTGTTGCAGAGTTTTGTGTCATCTGCAGACAGACATACTTCCCCTTCCAGTGCTAACTGCAATGTCACTGATGAAGACATTGAAGAGGACCAGCCCTAGTATGGATCCCTGTGGTACTCCACTGGTCACTTTGCCTACTCCAGAGTGACTGTCATTTATCACCACCCTCTGATTCCTATTACTCAGCCAATTTTCCACCCATTTTGCTACCTTAGGACCTACTCCTAGGCTTCCCAGCTTGTTTAACAACCTTCTATGTGGAACAGTATTGAAGGCCTTGCTGAAATCTGGGTAGGCCATGTCCACTGCTCCCCTTGATCCACTTCCCTGGTCACCCAATCAAAAATCTCAATCAGGTTTGTCTAGCAGGACCTCCCTCCATGAACTCATGCTGCCACACATCCTGCAGGTTATTGGTAACTAGATATTCCACAATTATTTCCTTTAACAGTATTTCCATTATTTTGCCTTCCACCAATGTCAGGCTGACTGGCCTATAATTTCTTGCCTCCTCCTTATATCCACATTTGTGAAGTGAGAGTGCATCTGCCCTCCTCCAGTCCCTTGGTACCTCCCCTGTTTTTAATGACATGTTGAAAAGCACTATCAGAAGTGAAACTAGATCATCTTTCAGTTACCTCAGTATCCTGGGGTGCACACATCTGGCCCAATTACTAAGATGCCAGCATAGTAGGCCCAAAGGTCTATCTAGTCTGCTCAAAGATCAGCACCTGGTAGATGCATCCTTCATTGCTCTCCCCTCCGTCACCTCCTCCCCCATCAGGTATGCATCTCCAGGTCTGGCAGTACTCAGTTTAATCTTCCCCTTATACCTGTTCCACCCCCTTTTGAAACCCACCACTATTTTCAGTTCTACCATTTCCCCTGGCAATGCATTCCATGGCTCCACCACCCTCTCTGTGAAGTAACATCTCCTAGCCTCAGCCCTGATCCTCCCTCCTACCAGCCTCAGGTGATGCCCCTGCTTTCTGCAGCTGGAAAATCCTATCAGGGCATGCCCTATTAACCCTCTTAAGGTATTTAAAAACCTCAATCATATCCCCTCTGTTCCTCCTCTCCTCCAGGGAGTACAAGTTAAGCTTCCTGAGTCTCTCCTCATAGGTATTTCCCCCAGCCCCTGAATCATCCTAGTTGCCCTCATCTGGACCTTTTCAATGAGTACAATGTCCTTGACCAAGTGCGGTTGCCAAAACTGCATGCAGTACTCAAGCTGTGGTCTAACTGGGCAGCTATACAGAGGGAGAATCATCTCCCTCTTCCTGGAAGTTATCCCTCTTGCAATGCACCCCAGTATTTTGTTTGCTTTGGCTGCCACCCTCCTGCACTGTTCAGAGTTATTCATTTTGGCATCCACCACCACCATCCCAGGTCCTTCTTCCGATCCATAACCTACAGTTTCTCCCCTCCCAGAAAGTATTCTTAAGCCAAGTTTCTGAGCCCCAAGTGGAGAAACCTACACTTCTTAGCATTAAACTTCAGTTCCCAGTTGTGGGACCATCTCTCAAGGGTCTCCCGGTCCTCTTGAAGGGCTCTTCTGCCCTCCACCCCATCCACCACAGCCCCCAGCTTGGGGTCATCAGCAAAAGGCTCATCTCATTCCTGAAACCTCTTCTGATGTTAGAGATGGAAGTGTTAAACAGAATGGGCACAACACCAACCCTTGTGGAACCCCACTGAAGACCCTCCTAGGAGAGGAGACCATCCCCCCATCCATCACCCTCTGCCACGTCCAGTTAACCGGTTTCCTATCCACCTAACCATCTTCTTCCCCACCCTCATTCCCTCCAACTTATTCCTCAGCCAAGGGTGTGGCACCAAGTCAAATGCCTTGATGAAGTCTAGAAAGAGGACATCCACCAGCCTACTCTAGTCACCAAATCATAGAAATCCACAAGATTAATCTGTCATGATCTGCCATGCACAAAGCCACACTGGTGGTCATCCAAATGGCCCCTCTGCCCCCAGGAACTTATCCAGCCTCTCCTTCAATATGGCTTCCATCATTTTTCCCACCACGGACATCAGACTGACAGGCCTGTAATTGCCTGGCTCCTCCCTGGTTCCTTCCATGGCCCACCCTTGTGGATGGGCAGGATGTGAGCCATCCTCCAGTCCTAAGGCACACACCCCATCCATAGGGAGGAGCAAAGAGGAGTGGAGCAGCCAGTACATCTGCCATTTCCTTTAGTACTCTGGGATGTAGACCATCCAGGCCTGTTTTCTTATCTGTTTTTAGGGACATAGGGCATCCCATATGCTACCAGCAGGAATTTCCCCATCTATTACCTCCTCCCTTCTTCAAAACTGACCCCCTTCCCCCCATGAAGGGCCCCCTTCCTCGACTCTAACCCTCATCCCCCATAAGGAGCTGTTCTATCATCATCTCTAGTGTAGGCAAAGTAATCATTTAGTATCTCAGTCTGCTCCCCAGCCTCTTCATCCCACCCCCTCCCTGTCCTCAACCTGCTAATCTCCTCCTTCACATTTCTCCTTTCCCTAATATACCTAAAGAATCTGCTATCACCCCCACCCCAATCCTCTGAGCCAACTTCTGATCTGCCCTAGCCTTGGCCAATCTCACCTCCCTGGTTACCCTTTTGGATATGTTATCATACTCCTCCTTGTCCCTAACCCCTCATGTTTCTTGTATCATCAGTAAGCACCCCTCTTCTCCCTTACCACTTCCTGTACCTCCTTGGTCCACCAGCATGGTTTCCTGGCATCCCCAACCTTGTGTCTGACCTTAGTGCAGGCCCTAGTAGCTTCAAGAAGCCCTCTTTTAATAACTTCCCATCTGTTGTCTGTGTCCATGCCCTGACTAATCCCCTCTAAATGCTCCCTGAGGATCTCCTCCATACCTTTGAAGTTTGAGCCTCTGAAGTCAATTACTACTGTTTTCCTCACCCCCCAGGTTCAGGGAGGACCAGACTGAGACATGATCACTCCCTGCCAGAGGGTCCCTGACCTCAAGGTTCCTAACCAGGTCACAATCTAATAAAACCACATCCAGGATACGACCATCCCTTGTTGGATCTGCCACCATTTGGGACAGGAATATGTACTGGAAGATGTCCAGCAGGGTGCTGCTCCTTGGTTGACATGGATGACATAGTTCCCCAATCTGACCCTGTAAGTTAAGATCCCCCAGCACCATTGTTCTTCCCTCCCCCTGACCACAATGCTTCCTGAGATTCTCCACCAAGCCTTCCTCCAGATCATCTGCTTGCAAGGGTGGCCTATATGCCACCCCCAACTTCATCATCTTACCCCCAGTTGCTTGCAATGTAATCCATATTGCCTCAATTTGCCCTCGGCCCCCTCCATCCTACATACATCAATGCCATTCATAATGATGAATGCTACCCACACCCCCCACAGCTTTATCCCTCCTGTACACTGAATATCCCTCCAGGTTGAGATCCCAGTCATGCCTCGGCATGGCCCACATTTCTGTAACTGCCATTATGTCCACCTCCCCTTCGGTTAGCAAGGGCTGCAGCTCAGGCATCTTATTGCCCATGCTTCTGTTGTTCATCAGGACCACTCTCCACCCCTTCCCCCTGCCCTCACCTGCCTTCTCAGACCCTGACCCCCCAGCTGCTTGCCTGCCCCTGTCCCCATCACACAGTCTGATGCTCCTGCTGGGCACCCCCTGTCTACCTATGGGGGGAGGGTCACCTTGGCCTCCAGCCCCAACCCCCCTCAAAAGTTTAAACCCCACCTACACTCAATGAATTTGGACAATTTCAGTTTTAGAATCTCTTTCCCTCCAAAATTCAGAGGAGCCTGACCTTAGCATATAGCTCATTGTCTTCCCAAGTTGCACCTAAGCCCCCACTAACCCATACTCACTCATCTCACACCATGATCTCAGCCATTCATTAACATCTCTGATTTTGTATTTGTTACCCACGCTGGCTCTAGGCACCTGTAGGAGCTCAGAAAAGGAAACCAAGCACTCCACATCATGACACACCAAGACTAATTCCCAGAAACTTGCCTGGATCTCAAGCACACTGTTCCCTTCTATGTCGTTAGTGCGCAGGTGCACTAAGATGTCAGAGGACCCTCCCCCGCAGTCCTTCACTAGGGTGTAAACTAGGTGCTTTGCCTTGTGTACAGTCAGGCCAGATGTACTTTTGACCCTGATGGCACAGACCTCCCCGCTTCCCACCTAATACCCCTAATCATGGAATCCCCCAGCAAGAGCACCCTGATATCCTCCTTATCCTTTAACCCCTCCCCTACATCATGCATGACCCCCTCACTATCACTTCCTTTCTTCTGGCCCCTCCAATAATTTTCTTCCCCTCTGACTGCCATACTCCCCCTTTTTTTATTCTGTCTCCTGTCTGTCCTGTCTCCACCTGAGTGACTGCCCTCCATGGTACCATCCGGTTCTACCCTCTTTGCTCTACCCTGCACTTGTTGCCCCTCCATCACCACAGGTCCCCCTGGTTCCACCCTCACCTTGCCCTGTCCCCTACTCCCTTCTGTGCTGGATCCCTGCTGTCCCCTTTTCCCCTGGGCATGGGCATGTTGCTGCCTCCTTACCACATCCTCATCTTTCCTTGCTGGATGCTTCCAGCCCCCACATCTGCCACTAGAGCTAACCCCGGCTGCTTCCTTAGTCCCAGCACCATCCCTCCCTACCATTTCCTCCCTTCTCTCATCATTAACCCTCCTTCCACTGCCTGCTGCATCACGCTTCCTTCCATAGCTGACTGCTTCCCTCTTGTCCTCTAAGGGCCTCTCCTTCCTGGAGTCAACCAATGGAGAGTACCTGTTGGAGACAGGAATCCCTTCAATTTTCTGCAAACCAGAGCTCCCCTCCTGTGAGGTAAGTCCCCTTGCCATGGACCAATGATTTCTTGTTGCCCAGCTGCCTGTAACTCCCACCCATTTCCCTCTCCAGCCCAGAGCCCCCTGCAGTCCCCCTACTTCCTTCCCTCTCATCTGCCCCCTGGGCCAGTCATCTGTAGCATGGATTCTATTGGTCCCCTTTCCTAAAACACCCACATTTGCAGCCCCCCTCCCACTGCCTGTAGCTCCTTCACTCTGCCCTCCATGAAAAGAGTAGGGGAATTTTATTGAAAGAATGGACTTCATTACATAAAATACAATCATTAATCAAACAAAAATCAAAACACAAACAAAAGGAAGAGAACAACAAAGCAATCAATTAGTCCATGTAGTACAATTAATCCAATAACTCATAAATTGTTCATACGGTCCGTTAGTGGAGTCATAGTGCATAAGTCTGTTCACCGCCTTACAGACTGTGGCAATCAGTTCGTCATGAAGAATATTTTTCTGTTGCAGAATCCAAAGGCACCTAGATTGCCAAATATGAAATCTCAAAATACACAATATAACATAGATAGTTGCACTATTATAATTAACAAAGGTATTAGGAAAAGGACCAAACATAACCGTAGGATAATCAAGGGACCGAAATTCAGGCACATGCCAGTAATCAGCCAGTAAACCCCAGAATGGTTTAATATAGGAACATTCTAAAAATAAATGACATTGGGTTTCTAGAATTTGAACACAATCAGGTCTAGGGCAATACCTTTCTGAAAACTGTTTATGTTTACTATTGCCCTTAACTCCTAATTTACCATAGTTCCCTAACCATACACAGTCCCATGCATAAGGTGGAATGCATTTATTCATAAGGAACTGTAAAATAACTGCCTGCCTATCTGGCGGATAATCCAGGAAAAGCACCTCTGAGGTACGTTCCATGGAGAGAATGTATTTATACAATTTCTTCCTGTCATAAGTCTGCAAATGCTGAAGGGTAACCTCCCATTTGATAAGCTGCTTCATACATTCTTTCATATACGTAGGTAACTCTACTAGTCTGGATAACAACCTAGGTTTCTTCTCCTGCCACCCTGGCTGACATAAGTTAAGCCAGTGCTCCATGAATGGTCTCCAAATAATACACCCAGGTTTCAAAACCGTTCCCAAGTTATATGTAAAAAAAAGGCTTAAAAAGAAAGCAATAGGGTGGAGCATAGAAACTCCACCTTCCAAGATAGGAAGATAAGTTAACTCTCTTTTAAGAGGATTCAGACGGGACCCCCAAAAAGCTTGAAAAAAAAACACTAAAAAGTTGTGTCCACTTACCAGAAGGGGGCAGAAAAATATAACTGACATATAAGAAAACAGGGGCTAGGATTGTCTTAATCAACAAAAGCCTTTTTTTTTTGGAGAGTGGTGTTCCTTTCCATTCCCCCACTAGTCTAAATCCCTTAGCTAATGCTATCTCCCAATTGTATCCTGCCATATCACCTGGGCCAAAAAACACCCCCAGGATTTTAATAGGTGCTCTGGAAACTGAGATCCCAGCCACACTTCCAGTTTCAGGCACTGGTGTGGATCCAATGACAACCCCAGTACTCTTACTATAATTAATTCGGGAACCAGAGATGCTTAAGAAAAGGTGGATGGATTCTTGCAAAGCCAATACAGAAAATGAGGTGGTAATAATAAACTAAGTCATCTGCATAAGCCAGCACTTGCTGTGTGGCATAGCCGGAGACACATCAAGACCCCTTATAGCTGTGTTGGCTTGTAATAATCTAATAAAGATGTCAATAGAAAAGGCATATAAGGTAGGACTCAGTGGGCAACCTTGTCTGACACCCTTAGTAATAGCCATTTTCTGTCCCAACCATCCATTTACATTAGGTATGAGAACTGCCCCCTGATACATTGCAGAAATCCAAGAAACAAATGTGTTTGGCAACCCAAAGGCTTTCAATACCAAAAAGAGAAAGTTGTGAGATACCCGATCAAAGGCTTCCTCTTGATCTAGCCCAAAACCAAAACCCTGTAATTGGCCAAGGTCACCTCTACTAAAAACCTCTCTAAGGTATATCAGGTTATCCTGCTGTTTTCTGCCCCTAACCGCACAGGTCTGTGCAGGATGAAGTAGTAGTGGAGTAATCCTAGCAAGCCTGGCCAGAAGGATTTTACTAAGAATTTTCATATCAGAATTTAGGAGACTAAGTGGATGCCAATTACCAATATCTGTCTTGTCCCCTTTTTTATTTATAAGAAGCAAGATTGCCTCTTTCATAGAGGGAGCATAATATCCAGAATGTAAAATATAATTTAAAAGAATAACCAAAACAGGGCGATGGTCTGTAAAAAGGTTTTATAAAGCCCAGCACTGAGACTATCTGTACCCGGGGCCGACTGAGAGGTCAACTCGTGAACCACAGAGGTCACTTCTTCCAAAGTAATATCCACTGCTAGGTCACGCTGTTGATCCCCTGATAAACTCAGTAACTGTAAATCTTGTAAAATGTTGTTAATGGCATTATCATCCAAAATAGTATCTGGAGCCAAGCTAGAGGATAAATAACGTTCTACAATGTTCAGAAGTTTGTTTGTGTCACTCACAAGATGTCCCTGCTCATCAGTGAGGGAGGTAATAATTTTGGAATTCACTCTTTTCTGACTTTCCTTGAAAGGGTCCAAAGAATGTTTGGACATTTGTGTGCCAAATCTTAACTCTTGATCTAAAGACCTCCCCCTGTTATATTGCAAATCCACCATTTGTCTCTTAATAGTGGCAATAAGGTCACTATAATTATGTGTCTTCATCTCAGCAAGTGATATGAGGTGTTGTAACTGATGTCTGAGCTTTAAATATCCCATGTATTCCTTCTGGGACTTAACATGAGCCCGATGCTGAAACATTTTTTTCCAACCCAGTTTAGTATCCTCCCACCACTCTAAGATGGAATCACAGCATTCCACAACAGACAACCGGGCTGCCCAGTCTTTCAACCATAACTGTTTAAGGATAGTGTCCTCCAATAATCTTTCATTCAATCTCCAAATATTCTTCTGACATTTCTGGGCCCCATCCCAAGAAATAGAGACTGTAAGGACAGTATGGTCTGAAAATTCTATTGGTCTAGAGGAGGCCTGAACTATATATAAAACTGCTGATAAAAAAACAAAATCTATTCTCGTCTGAAGGACACCCCGAAAATAAGTAAAACCCCCGGTAGGGTATAAAACACTGTAAGCATCCACTAAATGGGCCATGGACACTACTTTATTTAAAGCCACTGAATCACAAAATAATTTGTCAGTTTGGAGACCTCTATCAGCTGTCGATAAACCACAATTAAAATCACCTAACCAAACTACTAGTCGAGAAGTATGCAAATGTGGCTGGACCTCTTTAAAAAGAGCTATCCGTTGAGCTTTTGTTTGTGGGGCATATACAGTAATAATCCAAAACCTAGCTGCATAAATAAAGATATCCAAACATAACACCCTCCCAGGGTGAATATCCACCAATCTGGACACTGAAACAGAAGAATTAAAAAACAAAATACCCAAACCATCACAAGGGTCCTCTCCAATGGACCAGAATGATGGGCCCAAAGTCCAACAGTTGGAGGCATGTTGGAGTTCCTGAGATGTCTTCAATCGGATGTCTTGTAGACAAACAATATCCAAATTAAAAGTTTGAAGAAGTGAGAAAAAAACAATACGCTTCTTCACACCTTTCAAACCATTGACATTTAATGTGGAAATCATCAAAGAAGACATATCAGGGAAAAAAAGAAGGGAAAACCAAAGGAAAAACAAGGGGACAACCTCAGGGGGGTTTACCCAGTTGTCTACGTCTCATTCGTTTGGCAATAGAATCATTGGTTCTGGTTTCTGAATCTGTGTTAGAAACAACCGAAGAGGAGTCTGTGTCATCTCCCAAATCTCCACCGATATCCTCCTCTAGGGGGGGAAAAAACATTCCCTACCTTTACAGACTCCCTCTGGGCAATAGTTGTAAGGGGGGGCTTAGGGTCTGGCATAGCTTTACCATGTCTGTTCCGTTTCCTAGATTGCACAGTCTTGAATGGGGCTTCGGGGGCATATGAGCCTCATTGTCCTCCACAGACATGGCAGCAGGAATAATAACATCAACGGAAGGCAAGTCTGCTTCTGCTGGTGCACCGGAGGGAGCAATGCTCATTGTGTTAATGAGGCTAGCTCGAAGGGGAACTACAGGGACTGGAACCTGAACAGAGTCCGATGCTAGTGGCGCAGCAGTGTCAGATTTCTGGGCAAATGCATACTGTGCCTGAGTAATAAGTCCTTCATCAGAGGGACAGTCAGCTCTATTGTGTGAGGCCCAAGGACATCGCCCATAGGCATGACCAGTCTGTTCACATAGATTGCATTTAAAAAGGTTCAGGCAAGCTGAAGCCAAGTGCCCATACTCCAGACAATGAGTGCATTTAGAGGTGTCACAGGCCGAACTTAGATGCAGACGGGACCCACATTTAAAGCAGGATCTGGCTTGTCCAACATAAAAGATGGACCCCCTATCTTTTCCTAAAAAGAACACACTAGGCAGATGAACAGGGTCTGAATTAGTGGAGAAAAGCTTCACTTTCACCTTCCAACTGCCATCCCATATTTTTTCACTATCCAGAGTGGGAGTAGGCCTCCCCAAAATCTCACAATGCTTACATAACCAAAATAGAATGTCTTCTATATTGACGCCTTCATTCTTAAATAAGATAGTGATGGTTTTAATCAAAGGTTTTGTGAACGGAATAGCCTGAAATGGAACCCATAAAGGGTCGTTCTTAAGGGTCGCATATTGTGCCCAAAACCTGTCAAGATTTGATACATATTTAAAACTAACATCGTAGTTACCATTCCCTAACGAAATTAAGGCAAAAATTTCTGATGAGAAATATTTCATAGATTATTTTAACAAAGTCCTGGCTATAAACAATCTATCAGGTACTTGTTCTAAGCCCCCCCCCGTATAATAATCGGACTGCATTCCTCCTAGGAGCAGGATCCCCAGTGGGCTGGAATAAATCAGCCAGGTGAAACAAGAGAGCCGTAGAAGATAAATCCTGATTTTCTGCCCTGATAACCGAGCTAGACCTCCTCCCGACCTCAGAAGGCAATACTTTATCATGAACAACCTGTGGGGTAGAAATAACAACAGAAGGAACAGAAACATTTGACAATGCAACAGAAGTATAACCCCGGGGTATGATGGAGCTCTTTGACGAACTGTTGTTGGTGGCCACAGCAGCAATTGAGGAACACAGTTTTTGAAAAGAGGGGTCTGTCGGATCTGGAGTCCACTGACCCGAAGCCCCAGGAATCCAGCCAGCCTCAGTTAAGGCTCTTTCAGGGGACCAGGAGGCACTATGTACTGCAGGGGATTCCAGGGCTAAATCTCCCCATGTCTTTAATTTTCTGCTGTCCAAAAAGGAAAATGTCTGCTCTGTGAGTACCGGTGCAGCCTTCACACATGCCGGTAGTTCCGGGACCATCCTCGTCATCCCAAGTCGAGCTTTCCTAACGGAAGTGTCCAGTGAAGCAGGGGTTGCAGGAGAAACAAAGGGCTATGGGCACACAGCAGAAACGCTGTTTTCTCTGCCAGCCAGTCGAGAATCCGGCAGTTCTGCTGGAGGAAGAGGAACGTCAATCAATGGAGATTCAAGCTCTATCCAGTCCGAAGAGTCCTTGGCCCCCTGAGAAGCCTCTTGCAATGCCTGTAGTTCCGCCTCGAGTTCCTCTTCTCTTCTGTGCAGTGCCTGTTTGCATCGTAGGAGCGCCTGTCGATGAGTGAAAGCTGGCAACACAGGGGATTCTCCCAATTCCAAAACAGTACCAGAAACAGGTAGGTCCGCTGAAGCGGATGTAAATTCCATTGCCATATCCAAACTAGGAACTTGAGAAAAATCCTCAATCGCCATCGCCATATCTACGGCCTCCTGTGTAGAAAGGACAGGAGCGGAGGCCAAAGCACCCATCCTAGTAACATCCTCCCTCTCTGCAGCTCCCGGCAAAGTAGCCATCTTCCTCAGATGGCCCGCAAGCCCCCAATGGAGAGTAGGGGAATTTCCCTGGTGTCCTGGCCAAATTTCCCTCATTCACTAAAAATACCACCAACAGCTTAATCTGGTTCAAGGTTAGTTGGCATTCATCTGTATCCCCCTCCCCCAGGTCATGGCTGAAAATAGGCAGGATTTGTCTAGTGCACTTTCCTAGTCAACAAAAGCTAAATAAATAAATAAAATTCTATCCCCTGCACAGTTCCCTAGCCCACTTCTCCAGTGTCTGCCCCAGGGTCCGTTCACTCTAGCATGAGTTCTATTGCCCCCCCCCATTATCTCTCTCTCTCTCTCTACCACCATGTTTGCTGACACTCTTCCAACTCCACATTCAAGCCCCCTGTCCTTGTGTCCCTACCCTACACACAACTGTGGGACACACTCCCACCTCAAGATTCATGTCTCCCTGTCCTTATATTGATGCCCTTTACCCAACTGTCCAGGGCACACCAGAGTCTGTGCAGCTCAGCCTCCAAGCCCATTAACCTAGTATAAATAGGACTGTGCCCTAGCCTCCACAGGGTACTCATGGCCATTGCAGCTTCACAGCCACTGCAATCCACCAACCTGGTCTAACCCTAACCTATACCAAGCCGATCCCCCTCCATCTGATCATGACCCATCTCAGCCCAGCCTTATCTACCAGGCACCCCAAACTGATCCCCACCCACCCTGTACCAATTTCCCCCCCAAATCTACCCCAACTGCTTCCAGCCATCCTGTTCCCACTTCCCCTGGTGATTTTGCCAACTCCCACCTCCTACTGCACTGCTGTGCTATGTGATCAACCAAGGCCAGCAAAGGAACATAAATTTGCTGCTTGCCTGGCCACTCAGATGCCCACTCAGAACCTCAAAGTTTCCCTCTGCCCCTAACCAGAACCCCTACTCCACAATTTCAAGTCTCCCACCCTGCAAAGAGAAGGCAACACAATGACCCTAGCCTTGGAATCAACAATCCCCCATTCATGCTCTAATAAAGTGCCCAAATACAGTGCCCATAGCCTTTATTTTATTTTATTTTTTATTTTTTTATTTTATTGAAATCTAGGATTACAAATACCTTTGAGCAGAAACTGCTCACTTACAAAGGTTCCACATTGAAGGAATGGTGGGTATACATACATACAAAGGTCAACATAATAATACATAGTTACACAATAAAAGAAGTAAGAGACTTAGGCTTAGGAAATTCCAGTAATTCAAAATGTGCCAAATGTTAGGTAGCATGACATACCAGCCAAGGGCAATCTTTGAAATAAGCACTGCAGGTGAGAGGGAAGGGGTTATGCAGGCAGGAAGGCCATTGTTGGAGGGTAGAGGGTGAGGGCAAGAGCTCTAAAGGGGGGAGGGAGGATAAAAGTCAGAAAATGCCCGAAGGGGGAGGAAAGGCTTTAGTAGCACAAACCCCCAATCAAACAATCTGGGCAATTAGCCTGGACAGGTTAAGCCCAAATCCAGCACCTGCCCAAACCCAGCACCTGCAGCCCTAGAAACAACAAGCTCCCATCCCTTCAATATACAAACTTGTGTCGTTAACCATGACAGGTTCAAACAACATTTATGTGTGGTTCATAACTCAGTGTTTGTGCTACATACTGTAGCTGAATGATGTAGGTTGTGCTTGGATACAGAGGCCAGACCAGTAAGTAGGGAAATGCTTGCAAGGTATTAGTCATATGAAATGATTCGTGATTAGATACTTCAGCATAGACATGAGCAAGTCAGTGATTATAGTACATGTGAACTGAATAGTATATACAAGGTGCTTAGATGCTTGAACTGATGAGTTGCTTGTTATGACTTGATTGTTTTGGCCTTTCTCTGTATCCCACCATAGGAAGGATGCTTATACATGTAGGATGAGACCCCCCTGGTGGGATAAGAGTGCGGGAGAAGAAGGAGGAAGTGTAAGGGGAGGATGGAGATTGAGTGCAACTCACTTTAAGCAGAGCAGCGGTTGCCTGCTGGTTAAGTATGATGTGGTGGAGGAGCCCTTCCCCACATAACTACAGGCATGCACCTTTCATTTATGTGTGGTTCATAGCTCAGTGCTTGTGCTACATACTGTAGCTGAATGATGTAGGTTGTGCTTGGATACAGAGGCCAGACCAGTAAGTAGGGAAATGCTTGCAAGGTATTAGTCATATGAAATGACTCGTGCTTAGATACTTCAGCATAGACATGAGCAAGTCCGTGATTATAGTATATGTGAACTGGATAGTATATACAAGGTGCTTAGATGCTTGAACTGATGAGTAGCTTGTTATGACTTGATTGTTTTGACCTTTCTCTGTATCCCACCATAGGAAGGATGCTTAGACACATAGGATGAGATCCCCCAAAAGAAATAATGGTATTGTACGATTATCTCCTCCAACTTTGGAGAGTGTGGCCATTAGCATGCAGGAAGGAATCCCACCTCCTTGGGGAGAACCTCTGAAGACCCATGGCTACTGACCTGCCTGTTCTTCTGGCCATATTAAGGAGAATAATCCTAAATTCACAATTTAAAGTTATCGGCTAATCTGAAACCCAAAGTTGTAGATCCTAATCCAGTGAAATCAGGAAGCTGAATAAAGTACTGATATTGAATGTCGGGTGAAGATGGCAGCATATCCTTCTAATGAACTCCTAGTCCAAGAAATCCATGTCCAGGGCTGAATCTGAAATAGACTGAATCCATCATCGAGCATAATAATTCAAAATGTCAAATGTTGCATTGGTGAATTGCTCTAGAAGGTGAACAAGTCTTCTCTGAGGAACTACGAACCAAATGGCTAAGACACCAAGTCCAGAATATGAGGAGTTGGTTTGTTCCACTTGGCAAGCTTGCAAAAGAAGGCCTTAGTGATGAATAACAGAGCTAGGCACAGGCTGTGCTATTTAGAGACAGCGGAGCAGTAGGAGCTTCTGATCCAGAGTGGGAGACAGGTAAAGTGAATTGGCAATATATCTTAATGCGAATAGGTAGGTAGGCATAAGCTTAGATGAACCTCAAGGCCCCTAGGAGTGAAGCAGGTCATAGAATCGGCAAGACAGTCTTTGATGAACTTCTAGGCCCTGTAAGGGTGAAGCAGGTAAGTGTGAGGAGATTGTTAAATGAGTACACCTGCACATAGATCAGCAGTAGTTATAGTAAAATCGAACCTGCGTGATGCAGACGTAGTAGCAGAGAGTAGTATTGAATAGATTAAGTATGGTATACAGTGGAGAGTATTGAGGGAATGTACATAAGCATGTAAATTGAAGAACTTTCATTTGGTGAGCAATATAGTTCTACAGAGCGATGTATATACACGTTCAGGAAGGCCAGAGTGGTACATCAGCTGGAATTAGACTCATAAGAATGATCTGATGAGTCCTGAATTGATATGATTACTAGTCATAGACTATGATAAACGATTAAGAGGGGCCAAGTCTGATGAAGTAGTGTCTTAACAGAATCCAACGAGCCTTAGAGCAATGGAGTAGAGTAATGTCGAGACGTAAATCATGAGATTGAAAGTCTTTTGGATAGGCTCAACTAAGATTCCTGGTAGGAGTGTAGTAGTAATAAATCCATATGAACTGAATCGGCAAGGCAGAAGCATCCAAAGGAATAGATGATGAATGTCTAAACTAATCCAGATGTGAGTCCATAGTGGAAAGGAGCTCCTAAGGCTGGCAGACAAGGTGGCCCAGCAGGTGTCGAGCAGAATATGTGAACCTCCAGGCCCGGATGCTGGGTGAGGCAGGTATGGAGTAGAAGTAATCGAACCTCCAGGCCTGGATGGGTGAAGCAGGTCATGTAAGCAGGCGAGATAATGCGTTAGTGATAGAAGATCAAGGGACCTCTGGGCCTGTAGGGGTGCAGGTCATTCGAAGTGCAATTCAGTGACACCTCCAGCTCTGTGGCAAGGCAGGTTGTGGAGCAGTGGTAGAGAGAGTAATAGTAATTGTCAAACTTGCAGGCAATGCAGAAGTAGTAGTGAAGAAATAAAGACTAGATTGTATATGGTACTGTAAAATGGTAGCATGCCCTGAGCTAATTCCATCCAGAGTAGAAATATTCTCTAAAGCAGACTTATGAGAGCAGTAGAATGGTACTGTAGACAGTCATTTCCTGATGATGTAGGATGGTAAAAGAATGCAGTGAAAAGACCTGGACAGATGAGTTGGCAACTCGACAAGAGGTAATAAGCATCCTGATACTGTAGTAGATCTATGTCTTAGGCTTAAGCTATGATAAGGAAGGCAGTATGGAATAGAGCTCAGCTGGGAGTTCTGACAGGAGACAGTAGTAGTTGCTCCGAAGGATTTGAAGCAGCATGGCAAGAAGCATCCAGGGGAATTTAAGCTAATATACTGAGATATAGTCCAAAATTAAATACAGTGGAAAGAAGAAGCTTATCCTTGACAAGTGGAAGTAAGTGTGAGCAGGCAAGGTGAGGGTTTCAGAGTCCAGGATCCGAGTAGTACAACTGAAGGTGAGGAAAAACTGGCAGTGCATCCAATCCTAGGAAAGTCAAACGAATCAGTGACCGGAATGAAGGTGTCTGGCAGATGGAAAATCCAAAAGAGGACAGAGGCAAGGCAACCAGCTAGACCCATACGTGGGGTCAGAGAAACAGCTGGACCACATAGGTCAGCTGAAGGAAGAAGTAGAGGTTGGCAACTAGGCCCCAGTGAAGGCTAGTAGACCATGACCCAGACGCAGGGCAGCGAGAAGCAGTGAAGTGTGCTAGGCGAGGCCCTCATATGACCAGTGGAATGGCCAGATCCCATGTAGGCCATGCAGAAGGAAAGAAGCAAGTCAAGCTAGACCTCACGTAGGCTAGCATGACCATTGTGCCACCACAGAGGGCCACCCAGCACAGCATACATCCCAGAGGCTGAAGTCGAGTCTAGCGGATAGCAGAAAGCAGATAATGCAGTATAAGAACCAGGAAAATAATGCTGCTAGAATGTCAGGAAAGCCTCAGCCATGTGGAGAGTTATGACTGGGGCAGCAGGCAATAAGAGGCTCAGTAAGCATGGAAAGCTGAATGGCAGCATAGTGCACAGGGGTAGATGCGTTTGTATTGTGCCATCCAAAGTGACAATATAGAGGTCTGTCACACTGCAAGAAGCTCATGAAATGCTGCGTAAAATATGTCCATGTACCTGCATTGCAGTCAAAAGTAGTTGTCACAGGCCATTAAGGAGTCGTCAGCCTTGCCATACAGATCCCTGGCTTAGCTGAGATAAATGGGAGATTATCCAACACTAGAAGCTAGAATGGAATAATGAATTAATAATGTCAAGCAGGAGCACTGCAATAGATGCTGCTGTAGACACATATCTGCGAAGAGCTAAATCAGGCCACTCTGACACGAGTCTGTATGCTAGAAGGAAAATGAATGAGCCAAGCAGTACTTATCTGCCATCAAATTTTATGTTTCTGTGTTTTTATGGAAGTAATTAACAAATACACTAAGTTCCTCAAAGTCTCTGTACCACACTGCCATCACATCATGGATATATTTCTGCCACAGACTCAGTTTCTCAAAATGGAATGACTGCTCTGTCCTGCATGTATTGCTTCTTTCATGGTCCAACATAAAGTTTCAGTAAGGAGGGGCTGAAGTTGCCCCAATTGCTATCCCTTTGTGTCTGACGAGAGCATGTATCCAGAAACATGAAAGTGTTAAACTTAAGGACATATTTAGATAGTGTTAATACACATTCTATGAGGAAGTCACAGCAGGGTGTCACTGGTTAAGGTACAGTTATGAGCAGGAATGGTGTCCAAGGAGGAGGGAAGGCTTATGGGCTCTGGAAGCAGATGAGCGAACGTCGAAGTGGAGGTAGCTCAGGTGACCTTTGTGCAGTAGCAAGATGAATGGAAGCCCATCTCTGCGGTGGCGGCGTTTGGCCACAATGGAGTAGAGCGGGTGGTCTGAAGCTCTGGAGCTAAGGTATAGGGAACAATGCAGACTGAAATGCATATGACTTGGTAGTAGCAGGGCAATGGCTGCTCAATGGAGAAAAAAAGAAATACAGGAGGAGAGGAAGAAATGAGTTATGCAGAGAAGCAGTCCAGAAAGATGTGCTAGAAGGTGGAGGACAGTGAGTGGCTACTGAAATAAGGCTCAGTAGCAAGGAGCAAAGCGAAAATCCCCCCAAAAAGGTATGGAAACACACAGCAAGCAGGAGAGGAGTTGGGGGGGGGAGGCAGGACAACAAACAAACAAGCAGAGAGACAGGAGGTGGGGCACAGTGACAGAAGCAGCCGAACACCAGGACTGCCACTAGCGAGAGCGACTCACTCTAAGCAGAGCGGCGGTTGCCTGCTGGTATGTAGGATGTGGGGGAGAAGCTTTACGTGCATGCGCCTTTCATTTGCCTCAAAGCATAAAAAGCACAAAACCCAACTCTCCCAACCCTGGCAATCTGCAACTGATAGTTGGTTTAGGGATGGCAATTTTTAGAAGCTAATAATTAAAAACTCCCAAAGTTTTGAAAGTCAAAGGCAGTCCGCAATTAGGGATTACAATTTTTAGACATTAATAACTAAAGGTTCCCAAAGATTTGAAAGTCAAAGGCAGTCTACAAATATATAGTTTAAGTATTGCAATTTTGAAAAGTTACTAGTTGAAGGATCCCACGGTCATAAAAGTTTTAAGAGAAAAAGTCATTTTTCTTTACCAGGAGTGCTGCCCTTTTGCGGATCATGTAGCTCAATTCTCTGTCATTCCAGTGATTGCCCCCTTTCTGATAATTTTGGTACAGATCCCTAAGGCCAACCACAGAACTCACAACTGCAAGACCCTCCCACCTTCCACATTTAATAGCGGTCGGGGTTGGGGAGGGCGAGTGGGACGAAAACCCTTTCTCCTTCTTCTTGACAGACCCAATTGGCTGGTGGGTCCTCCTCTCTTCTCCCGAAGCACCACACCTTCAGGGCCTCCTAATGCAAGACTCCCCCTGGCCAAAGGGTCTCTGCTCACTGCTCCTCACAGGGTCCCTAACTGCAAACCCCCGATCCAAGCCCTCTGCTGTGGCCACTCGCCACTCCTCTGGCTAGTGTACAGCTCCTTTTGTGAGATCTGGAGTAGCGTCCCAGCAGTACAGCTTTCAAGGCCTTGCAGCAAACTCCTATCTCATGCCACTGGCCCTGATTGGCCCAAAACTCTTCTTCTCAACAGATCCGATTGGCTGGTGGGTCCTCCTCTCTTTTCCCGGAGTGCTGCACCTTCAAGGCCACTGAATGCAAGCCCCCCCTCAGCCAAAAGGCCTCTTCTGTGGCTGCACGATGCTCCTCACAGGGCCGCTGACTGCAAGCCCCCACTCCAAGCCCTCTGCTGCAGCCACTTGCAGCTCCTCCCGCAAGTGTACAGCTCCTTTTGGCAAGATCAGAAGTAGCAGCCCGGCCATACGGCTTAGTCTACTTTTTTCTTTAATAGTACCCTAAGCACTCTTTCTTCTGCAAATGGGTTTGTGTCCACTTCCCATCCCTTTATACCCTTGGCCTCTTTCCTTCTCCCTCCTCCATGAATACTGAACAGAAATAGCTATTTAATAAATCTGCATTTTGGTGATCCTCTTCCACACTTCACCCTCCTTCCCCTTTCAGTCATATTATCCCCTCTTTGTCCTTCTTTTTTCACTTATGTCTCTAAAACATGTTTTATCTCTCTTTGTCACTGATTTAGCATTCCCTTCCTCTGTCTGTGCCTTTGCACTTCTAACTGCCTTTCCTGCTTCCCTTTCTTTCTCTTGGCAAGCCCCCATCCCCCTCCTTCTGTGTTTTTGCGTATGTTATAAATGGCCTTTTTTTTTGCTCTTACCTTTTCTTTTTTGCTCTTACCTTTTCTTTTTTTTTCAGTTCAAAGTTTATTAAAGTTTTTCATACAGTGAAAGGTTTCATAACATACATACATTCAAAATAACCTCCAGTAACTTGATAATGATGGTACCTCTCTGCCCCCCTTCCCTAGCACTCCGTCTCTACCCTCCCCCCCGGCACAAGGTAAGCTAATATGACATGCCTGATAAAGCACCCATCTCATCATTATAACGAATAAAAAGTATAAAAGGGGTCCATATCTTGGCAAATCTATTTCACCTGTTGTGCAGAATTTTCTATTGTCTTCTCTGTTCTGAGATTCGATAACAGTTCATTTAACCATTCTGTTTATGTGATATCCTTCTGATCTTTCCAATGTTTCAGCACCAATTTCTTAACTGACATGGAGATTAAAGCCATATAATATTGATGATTGATCACTGAAACACTAGAAAAATCATCTAGAAGGCAGATCACTGCTGTAAACAAATCACTCAAACCTAACAAAGGATCCACCTTCTGTTGAATAAGAGACCACAAGGGGGCATCTTTATGGCAAGACCAGAAAATGTGAAGTAAGGAGCCTTTCTCCAATGTACACCTTGTACAAAGAAGAGATGACAAAAATCCAAATGTGGCTATTTTTTGTGGGAAATAATACAAATTATGCAGGATATTAAACTGCATTAATTGTAACCTATCTTGGATTATAAATTTAGACAGCTATGCCATAAAATTGACCACTTTATAGCCAAATCTGAGAAATAAGATGACCAAAAATCCTTGGGACCAAAACTATCTGCATATAACCAGTCATATTGAAAGTATATAATTTGGAAATTACATGCAGAGATCCTACTACAGAAAACAAATCTCTGTAGATGAAAGCCTTTTCAGGTTGTGTTGGAGCCCTACCTATAACTTTCAACAGGAGGTGTCTCACCTGAAGCACTTTGAAAATCATAGAGTTTGGGATATTAAATTTAGTCGTAATTTCTACAGAGGAAGGCTAAGTCCGGTCTTGTTTTGCAAAGTGAAATATTGTACAGTCATCCAGATTAGGGAATCAATTAGAAGAGATCATTATTTTGTCTATCTTAAAGTTAAGGCTACATACGGTTTGTGACAGGTCCAGAATATGGTCATATCTAAGAAAGGAGCAATGTACCTTAAGAGAAATAGCTATCTGAGAAGTTTTAATAGTTGAGGGGAGGGATTTCAGCCTTGCATGTAAGAGATTGGTTGGAGAGAGGCCAAGCACCTTTATTTGTGCAATTTCAATTTTGAGCCAGATTGGCGTATAGGTTGAGGCAGCTTGTAGGTTCTCGTCCAAGAACCACCTGAGATATTTATTTGCATGACTGGCCCAGTAATACAAACTGAGATATGGAAGGTGAAGGCCTCCCCGAACTTTTGGGGCAGCTAGTTTATGGAAAGCTATTCTCGGTCATTTCCCCAGCCCAGATGAAATCTGTAATAAGACTATGAACTCTGTTAAACCAAGAAAAAGGGAGCCAAATATTCAACAAATTAAAGGTTAAAAAAGACGGGGAAAGATATTCATCTTAATCAGATTAATTTTTCCCCACAGGGATAACAGGAGGTGGGATCATCAATTTAAATCTTGAGTAATGGTGTTTCTGAGAAAGTCCAAATTTAACTTTTGAAGATACTGAGGATTTGTCGCTAATTCAATTCCTAAATATCTAAGGGAATCTGATTTCCAGGAAAGCCCAAAACCTGTTATACTATTTCTGAAAAATCTATGATTGAGGGGGAACACAACTGTTTTGCTTTTGTTCATTTTGTAATTAGACATGGTACTGAATTGTCTGATTATGTCTAACAGGGGTGGAATGGAAGTTTCCGGGTAAGATAATTTTAGAAGAAGGTCGTCCGCATATGCAGAGACCTTAACTTCATAACCCTGAACTGATACACCTTGAATCCTCTGACATTCAGCTAACCTGCAGATCAAAGGTTCCAAATAGAGATCAAAGAGCAGAGGAGAAAGGGGATGATCCTGCCTTGTACCTGACTGTAAAGGAAAAAGTTCTGAAATTGCACCATTCCCTGAAACTCCAGCAGATGGGAATTTGTATAGGGTGGTTATCCAATTCTGAAATAAAGTAGGGAACTTAAATGCAGCAAGAATGCAAATGCTCTTACATTTTCTGCTACTTCCTTATAGAATCATAGTGGTCTCCTTTTTCTCTTGCCCTTGCTTACCTGCCTTACACAGAGATTTGTAGCTTACCTAATTCCCTCTGTTATTTTTGACCACCTTTCCATGACTTCCCCTAGTTTTCCTATCTCCACCACGGCTTCCCTCAGGCGTTCTCCCATTTTCGTAAAATCTGTTCTCCTGAAGTCCAGGACCCTGGCCTTTGTGTGATTTGATTCTGACCCGGCCCTTACCTCAAACCACATTATACGGTGGTCACTGTTTCCCAGGTGGTCCTCCACTCTGATGTCAGTCACAGTGTACCTGTTTAATAGTACAAAGTCCAGAAGTGCCCCATCACTAGTGGGTTCCAACACTAATTGCCTGAGGATCTCCCCTTGCATGGAGTACAGGATGTACCTACTTCTGGTTGTAGCTGCAGTGGGGAGACTCCAATTCATGTTTGGTAATTTGAAGTCTCCCACTATCAGTACCTCCCCCTTGCAAGACATCTTCCGGATTGCTTCCACCATTTCCTTATCAACCTCTTCCCCATGTGTTGGAGGTCTATAGATCATGCTTGTTCTAATAGCGTACCTTTTCCTTCTTTCCAGAGTGACCCACAGAATCTTTTCCCCTCCCTGCTCCCTCAGTATTTCTATGGCTTTTATGTTATCCCATACATGTAGAGCCACTCTCCCCTTTTCTATCTACTCTGTCCCTTCTGAACAGCGTATATCCTGGAATGGCTACTTCCCAGTCTTGATTTGCTTTGCACCAGATCTCTCTGATGGCGACAAGGTCCAGGTCCATTTCTGCTATGGTGGCCTCCAGGTCTGCAACCTTGTTATTCAGAGTTCTCACATTTGCACACATGGCTTTCCAGGTTATGCCGCCACCCTCTATCCCTTTTCCCTTTTCCCCTTCCTGTTCCTGTCCACTATGTTTTTTTTAGTTTTATTCTTGTCTTGTGTCCCCTGCCTTCATTGTCATTTGCCCCTTGTCAGGTAGTCTCTCCCTCCTTGCATTCTTTGTTTGTCTCTTGAGCTTGTGGGGGGTGGCAGTGTTTGTTCTTCTGCCTCTTTCCACCTTCACCCTTAACTAGTTTAAATGCTTGCCAATGAAGTATTTAAACTGCTCACTGAGGACCACGGTTCCTCCTCTGGCTGGATGCAGGCCATCACTTTCATACAGACCCTCATCCCTCCAGGTGGGGCCCCAGTCCCCATTGAATTGGAACCCCTGCTCACCTCACCATTCCTTCAGCCATGTGTTGAAGACCCTGATGTGGAGTTCCCTAGCCTCCCTCTTGCCGAGGACAGGCAACACCTCCGAGAAGGCCACAAAGCATGCTACCTGCCCAAGACATCTCCCCAACTTCCTAAACTCCTCCAGCACTACTTCTAACCCTGCCTCACCCCTTGCCAGGTCATTTGTCCCCAGATGGACAATGACATCTAGCTCCTCCTTCTTTGCTACAACCCTGGCAATCCTCAGGATCTGCTCTTCATCCCTCCAAGCCATGCCTCCAGGTAGGCACTTTAACTCCATCTCTCCCTCACTTCTGACCCCAAATCTATTTCACTGATGATGGAGTCCCCAACCAGGATTTGCTTCCTCCTCCTTCTCTGTGGTCTCCTGCCACCCATCCTTGGGGCTTCCTTGTAGAGGACCTGCTCATCCTCCCCAGTCAGTACATCAGGTGCCACTTTGGAACCTTCTCACTCCTCCAAGACTGTGTAGGAGTTATGTAGTTGCACCAGCTGGAGGGTGTGCCTCTGCCCCACCTCCCTCACCCTCCACAAGCCTCCCATAGGTCATTTGCTTCTCCCACCTGACAACCTCTGAGGAAGCGGCAGCACACAAGGTCATCCCTGGGTAGGGGAGGAGGCTGCCTGAATCTAAGCCAGCTTGGCTTGGAATCTAGCAACCTCCTCCCTCAGCCCAGTGAAATAGAATGAGTGTTGCAGCAAAAATGTCCTTATCTTATATGGACATTCATAAGCATGTCTTTGGAATTTATCTTATCCAAAACTGGGTTAAACCAAGCAAAAACCTAATCATCACTGTTGCAATACTAGCTATATTATATGTAAAATATGTGCAAATAAACTGATTTGACTGCTGTCTCCTCCAACTAAGCACATGTACCTAAAATATTGTTTATATGGTAAACATAGCAAACAGAACCAAATGCTTATGACCCCACCAACATCTCAAAGCCTTCAAACAGCTGCAAACATTTCTCTCAAGACTAACTTTCCAGTTGGAAAATTAAAGACTCAAGTGATAAGTTGTGCTACCTGCTGTCATAAAAATTGCAAGTCAATGAATAAACAGATATGTTGCTTCTTTAATTTTTTTTTAGTCTTTGGTAACCGGTTAAGGCCCACTGGGCACAAGTGCCTGTTTTCAGGGGTGACCTGGGAGCAGTGAGTGGTTAAGTGACTTGCTCAGACTCACACAGTATGCAAGTGGAGGTTGTGAGAATCAGTCTAAGGTCTGGTCTGCCGAATGTACCAAGCTCATTCATAGCTCATTACTCTAACCTCTAGGCTATACTGCCAGCCCATGTTGCTGCTGTAACTCTTATCAGAAGATGAAATTTTACAGCCTGATGATGCTTGAAGTGGACTGACAACAATTTTCTACTAACAGCCACACTGGATTAGACTGTCTTTAGGATGGAGAAGGAAGGTCAGTTTTGAAACAGAAGTTTTGAATAGCAATCGCAAATTCATCATTGTGGATTTGAATAAATAGTGTACTTTATTTGCCCCCTGTTTTTAGTGAACAACAGATGGCAACATTGCATTCTGATGACCTGATGTAGGTATTTTTCAGAATGATAGGGTCTGACAGTTGGTGGACTGAAGTGGGTATTGTTAGCATATAGTACAGAGTGGAGTTGGGGTTTGTTAAAGAGTGATAGCAGGGCAAGGATGAGTGATAGACTATGTGGTTTTGGGGAAGGTTCAGATTTACTGAATGGTATGGCTGGCATTGTCAATATGTAGTACAGTTATGAGATGTACAATTTTTAGGTTACATTACAAGGTGAGTGGAGGTATTTTATGCTGTTTATTTGAGATTAGTGAACAGGAGTATCCTGTGAAGATTGTACAAATGATGTATATGTTATGATATCTTACAGGCTTGTTAGAGCACAGTAAGGGAGGTAGTGAATTATTGTTAGTGAACTCTACTTGTGGTGAGATTGTTTTATTATGGCAAATGCTGGCTGATGGGGTCAACATAATGTGCATATAAGGAGATAGGGTTCATATTTTTAGGGTATAGTACCTTGAGGATGGGTGTAAGACAGAGAATACCCTTCATGGGCTGGGTAGGGCAGACAGTTTCAGAGGATATATAGCATACAGTATGCTCCACATGTATGTTTATACTGCATTGTATTGCTCATGTGTTATGGTAAAGGGTGGCAAAAGGCATTGTTAGCATAAGTTTCATGGTGTGGCCTGGAGCATGATTATTAGTGTACAGTGCATTTTGTGGTTTATGATTGTTTTTGAGATTAACATATATTGTCTTGCTAAACTGTATGGTATGAGAGCACTCTGACAGTGATCTGCTGTCATGTGAGTGACCGTGATTGAAGCACAGACATGTTTCATCTCATTGGGAGGCAGATCAAACTGTAGTTACTGCCACGTAGTTGTGCACCTCAGTATATGAGAGTTGGACGCAGGTTCTGGAACTACAGAAATCCCTGTAGTTGGGAAATGAGTCTTACTCTTCCCCCAGAGGTATTCTGTGTGCTCAAGAACATAAAGAAATCTGCACTGATATCAGAGAGGTGGAAAGAATAAATAACCATTGGTATCATATCCAAAACACTCAGTTCCCAGGCCATGAAGCTGCATGCCCAATACTGGATCCTGAGCCATGTTAGGAGAAGGAGGGTATAGGATGCCCCTTCTGAACCCCTACCATTGAGGAAAAGCCTCAATTGTGTCCAGCAGTCCTCCCTCCTCCCTACTAATTTACTGATATTTCACTATGTATATCCCATACATGCGTGAAGCCCCTACTGTTTTTACCTCCACTGTTTCTACTGCCAGTCTTTTCCAGGTGTCAACCACTCTTTCACTGAAGTATTTATTACTCACATCCCTCTTAAACTCCCCCACACCTTCATTGTATGCCCACTGGTCCTGATGCTCTTTTTCATTTGAAAAAGACTCCCTTCCTGCACTCTGTTCATGCCTGTGAGATACGTGTAGATCTTTGTCATGTCCTCTCGCTCTCCTCTCTTTCAGGGTATACATACTGAGATCCCTCAAACTCTCCTCACAAGTCTTTTGGTGCAACCACTTCACCATTTTAGCTGCTCTCCTCTGGACTGCTTCAACTCTTTCTATGTCTTTTATGAGGTGCAGCTTCCAGAAATGGACATAGTACTCCAGGTGGGGTCACCAGTGAGTGATACAGTTGGAACGCCACCGTCACCCTATGCACCTCAGCATCCCACCAGCCCATCTCACTGCTTTGTAGCAAACCCACTCCACAGTGAGGCCCATCTTGCACCTATGATATAAAAAAATATACTGGGAGGAATCTTGCTTCATAAACCCTATGGAAAAACCATGCTCCAATATGGAAAAATAGGCCAACTCACTAGTAAGCTTATTTTGTTAATCTTTTTATTACTAGTAAAAGTTCCACTACCAATTAGAGCAACATTTTGTGGTCTTCTGACCACTCCTTTATGATCATGGTATGTGGAATTTGTACTTATTCTTCTCAAACTAGTATCTACACTTCCTGTTATTCCTTCAAATTTATAAAAAGAAGTCTATCATTAAATATATAGCTTCATAATACCTTATATGCTGTATTTTTTTAATATCAGACAAATTATTTTCTTTAATTTGAAAATGACCAGCTCCTAATTACCCACAATTATTTTATTCAATTTTTTGAGAGTAAGATTACAATATTTAATCTTTGACTCCTTTTCATAAATTTGAAGGTATAACAGGAAGTGTAGACACCAGTTCGAAAAGAAGAAGTACAAATTCCACATACCAATATCCTGAAGAAGTGGTCAGAAGACTATGAGATGTTGATCTAATAGATAATGGAATTTTTACAAGTAATAAAAAGATTAACTAAATAAGCTTACCAGTGAGTGGGTCTATTTCTCCATACTGGGGCATGGTTCCTACTTACTGCTTTGTTACACTACTTGCCACTTTGAGGTCATCAGTTTTGATAACCGGAAGTCCCTTTCCTGCTTAATGACTGTCAGTACCTCCTCTCCATCCTACACTCAGCTCCTGGGTTCCTATGCTGTAAGAGCATGATTTTGTACTTCTAGGCATCGAACCCCAACTGTCATGCTCTTCACTGCTCCTCCAGTTTCTCCAGATCCCTATGCATTCCCCCACTCCATTCCTGAGCATCCACCCTAGTAGAGATTTTGGTGTCATCTGCAAAAAGGCATACTTTCTGTTTCAGTTATTCTGCAAAGTCAGTTATGAAGACAATGAAGACAATGGAGAGGACTAGTCCTGGTACTGACCTCTGCTGCACCCTGCTGATCATGCTCCCATTGTTTGAGGGAGTGCCATTAATCATCACCCTCTGCCTCCTATCCTTTACTCAGTTTTTAACCCAGTTCACCACTTTGGATCACACTCCTAGGCTGCTTAGTTTCTTTATCTCTAGCTGCCTAACTGGAAGATCCTAAAAAGTAAAGGCGGAAGGCTTTTTTTTCTGCTGCCTTGCCAGTTGCAAGAGGAGTCCCCCAAGGATCCATCTTAGGCCCTATCTTGTTTTATTTGTACATTAATGACTTAGATGCTGACATATCTATGTCCAATCTGCACTTTTTTGTGGATGATACTGTGTTGTATACTTCTGGCTCATCGTTATCTGAAGTCAAGGGAGTGCTTCAAGCGGACTTTGCACAACTTGAGCATAATCTAATAAAGGCAAAGCTTCTGCTCAATGCTAAGAAGACTAAAGTGATGATATTCTCCCGCAGTGCTGTCACAGGACCCCCAATACCCTTGCCCAAGACTTCATTGTCACCACGCTAAACGAGCCTCTGGAAGTTGTAACCAAATTTAAATATCTGGGTATCTGGATCGACAATAAATTATCTTTCAATGACCATGTCGAAGATGTCTCTAGAAGGTTAAAAGCAAGGTTAGGTTTCTTCTACAGAAATAGGCCCTTTCCCCTTGAAACTCGAAAAGCTTGTACAGGCCACTTTTCTCCCCTACTCGACTATGGCGATGTAATCTATTCCTTCACCACTCTTGCAAATCTAAGTAAACTGGACATCCTTTATCACCATGCGTTACGGTTCATTACCAACTCCCCTTACCGTTCGCATCACTGTGACTTATATGCAGCTGTTGGTTGGACATCCCTTACTACTAGATGCCTGCTCCATGCTGGGCTATGGACTCTTAAACTGCTCCTGCAGAAATTGCCAAGCTATCTCTCTTCCCTTATTAGTATCTCACATAGTGCATACTCGTTAAGAAAATCTGACTTTATTATGCTTGACATACCAAGGACACGGACCTCCTTTGGTAAACGTGCTATTGCATATGCCCTTCCCTCCATTTGGAACCAATTACAAACCGTACTGAAACTAACTAGCACAGTTTCAATAAACTTCTACAAATCGCTAAGTTCAGCCAAAATAAAAGACACCTGTAACTGTCATTAAGTCTCTTCCTTCCCCATGTGTGCCATATTTATCCACTGATAAGGTATAATTGCTTTGTCATATTAACTGCTTTCCTTTCCCCTTCTACTCCTGGCTTTATCTATGCTTACGCTCCACTGCTACTCTATCAAATCACTCCCCCATATCAGTTGTAGTCTGTTGTTTGTTCTAGCTGCCAAAATATATGTATTGCACACACCAGTCATCATGTTTCATTTATCAGTATGCAACCTGTAAGTCGCTTCCCTGTGTCATATTAATGTTTACCACCTGCGGTTACCCTATGTGGTACCCTTGTATGTATATCCAGCCTGTATCATGTAATGTGCATTTCATGTATATACTGTTATTACCTATCTATGTTTGCACTTTAAGTGTTTATGTCACAGGACCTCTTTGTGAATGAGCTTGCTCAATGGAGTTTTCCTGCAATAAACATGAACTTGAACTTTATCAGCCTCCTGTGCATCACAGCGTCGAAGGCCTTGCTAAATTACAGATAGGCCATGTCCTCTGCCATCCCCTGATCCATTTCCATGGTCATCTAGTCAAAGAAATTAATCAGTTTTGTGTGGCATGACTCCCCCCCACCCGTGAATCCATACTGCCTGTGATCATGTAGCTCATCAGAATCATAATACTTTATTTACCTTGCCTTTAACAGGGTTTCCATTAATTTCTCCACCACTGAGGTGAGACTGGCTGGCCTATAGTTGCTAGCCTCTTCCCCCTGTTGCTGTTATGTACAGGGACCACATCTGCTCTCTTCTAGTCCTCTGGAACCATGCCAGTTTCCAGTGAGCTGCTGAATAAGGCCATCAGCAGGGCAGCTAGCACCTCCATGAGCTTTTTTTAGTACCCTTAAGTGTATCCTATCCAATTCCATTACCTCATCCACCTTCAGAACTACAAAGCCCTTCAGGACTTTTCTTCTGAAATGGACTTGTGACACCTCCCTCTTCCCTTTGTTTCTGCTGCTCCCTGGTGGAATGTCACCCCCCCCCCATACTGTGAACACTTAAAAGTACCTGCACCTGTTAAGGGTGTCTGCTTTTCTCCTGGCCCTCTTCTGCTTAGTCTCCTCCTTGGTATCATTACTATCCCTCATCTTGCTTCCCTCTTCTCACATATGAAAGTCTTATCCCCTTTAGCTACCCCTTTGGCTGTCCTTTCCTCTGAATATGCCTTTGCTCCCCTCACTGCCTTTTTTGCTTCCCTCTATTTTACTTGGTACACCTTCCTGTCTTCCTCACTCTGTGTTTTCTTATACTTCCTGAATGCCACCCTGTGATGGGGTGTATGTCCGTCACACTCCTTTACCTATAAACCTCTTCACAGTCCTGCAACACAGGCTTTGACTGGGGCTGTGGTGGGATTTGTACTAAGCTTCTACTGCTTTCAAGCTGACCCTTTAAAACCTCACTACACTTCTTGTTTTGGGTGTTGATGTACCTCAGGGGGAGGACCGTTAACAAGCAACACCTTGGCCCAATGAAGGGAGAAAGGCAGAGGTTTCTGTTTCAGTTAGATACAAGAGGAGATGGAGGGAGACTGAACTTCATTTCTAGATAAGCTGAATACAAGCTGTTTGTTGTTGTGTTACTGAAAGTAAAGCAGATGTCATTGAATTTAAACTGGAGTCGAGAGTGTTATCTTTGACAGTGTTACCCAGAAGCCGCCCGGTTCTCTATCCAGTCACACATGGGTGGCTTTATTTATTTATTTATTAGCTTTTGGTAATTGGGTAAGTACACTAGGCAAAAAACCTGCCTATTTTCAGGTACGACCCGGGAAAGTACAAACTGCAAAATACTGCAATGACAACAGTAATGTAACACAGCGACAATCAATTGTGACATAATGAGAATATTGGTCAGGACATACAATAATTCAGCATTATAGATCACAGAACTTATACAAGATACAGCTAACAGTAATACAATTTAGAGTAAAAAAGACAGTGACAGCATGAAATTAGCCAGATCACATGTCAGGTAGCCTATTTAAGGGAGAGAAAAACATACAGGTAAAACAAATATACCTAAATTAAACAATCACACTTTCCCTTGTCTAAATACGGGTAAGATGGACTTGTGAAAAGTTCTGAAATAGCTGACAGAGCAGCAAGTACAACAGGTATAGATGCAAAGGGCTAGATAGCTCAGCAAGCACAACAGCAGGCTCAGAGGAACCAACAGCTAGCACAACAGCAGGCTCAACAACTGACGCAATAGGTCCAGATGCAAAGGGACTGGATGGCCAAACAAGTGTAACTGCAGGTGCAGAGAGACCAGCAGAAGGTACAACAACAGGCACAGAGAGATCAGCAACATCAGGAGTTTAGGAAGCAGGTGCTACAAATACATAAAGACACTGTGCCCAGCTCTGTGGCACAGGGAATCCTGTTGCTGTAGGACCTTCATTCTATGCAAACAAAAATGGGTCCCATGGATGACCCTGTGGATTGCCTTATGCCTTTTGAGAAAAATGCCAGTACCACTGCCAGGCCATGAAAAAGTTGGCCACTCACATTGCACTGTACCTAACTGGAGACACTGAAGATACATACTGAAGCCTAACTGATGCTGCCACCAGTGACTGTGATCAGCTAAAAGCAGGTGCCTTAGACTGGGTCTGAATATCTGAAAAGAGTTACTAATGGAACTTTCATACCTCGGATTTCAAGGTCAGAACATGACCTAGAGTAGAGTGCTGGCACAAAAATTACAAGACTTGACTACTCAGTGGTTAAAACAAGAGGTACACTCTAAAGAGGAAATCCTGGATTTGATTGTACTGGAGTGGTACTGGACTATTTTGCCAGATCGAGTCCTTTATTGAATAAGCTGTCATGACCAGATCACTTTGTCTGCAGCAATTAAAATCATGGAACATTATTTGGAAGCTGAAAGACAAGAGGTCACTAGGAAGAGTGGAAGCCATAATGAACTGAGTAGAAGATCCTACAGAGATGGGGAGGAAAGACTTTGGGGAGATGGGAACAAACATGCTGGTATAGGTAAGGTGCCAAGTGGTGAAAAATTACTTACCCCTCCATTGCAAAAACATAACCAAAGAGCCTGGTGGAATTTCTCTACTCCCAAAACAGCACCCTCAGGCTACCTAAATTGGTGGGGCTCAGGTCATACCCTTGGTGGTAGCATTGTATATTTTCACTGTAGTAAAGTAGGGCATAGTAAGTTTTATGACCATATGGACTGTAATTTTGTGGAAAGTATAGCCACTGCCACAAACGTGAGTCCTGGGCTAAAAACCTGTATACAACACAGTGCAAGTGGGAACCCAAACAATGACTGTTCTGGAGGATTCAGGTTGTGGGCAGACAATGGTTAAAGATTATGTGGTTGAACCCAACCTGGATCAGTGTGGAGATCCCATAAATATTTCCTGCATAAATGGGGATACCTGTCAATACCCTACAGCCCCAGTATGGTTAAAAGTAGGAAACTGGGCAGGAATAGTAAAGGTGTGAATTTCCAATACCTTACTCTGATCAGTAGTCTAGGGCAGAGACTGGAAAGGGATTCATACAATTCTGCAGAGCAATACTGAAAGTACACGCCTACAGGAAGCCAGTCAGACAGAAGGAGTGGAACATGTACTTTTCTTAACTGACACTGAACTTCGCCTCCCTCTCCCTTCCTACCCCCACCACCCCCAAGTCTATCCACCTGATAATAGAGTTCCTCACTTGCAGCTGTGGCCTCCTTGGAGAGGGCCTCCCTTTTGAAACCCCCCACTTCCTCCATTCCCACTGCTGCAGGTACATCCTTCTAGCTGCCTCATCCCACCAGTCTGGCAAAGGAATTCTGTAGTGGTACAGCCTGAGAAGTGTATACCCTTCTCACCATTCCCACCTTCCCTGAGCCTACCAAGGTCTAACTGTTGTGCCTCTGCCTAGTAGGCACCCTCTAGGGGGTGGCATAAGCAGTACAGTACCCATCATGCACCCCTGCTGAAGGAGAGAAAACAAGGGGGAGGCATCAATTCCTAACAAGTCATGTACAAGTGGATCTAGGCTGGAAGAAATTATCCACTCACCAAAAAATAGTGACAGTATTTTTTTTTTATTTTGGACAAAACAGCATAACATTAGACTGCTTCTGATTAAGCTGATGTTTCTAGGCAGAATCTCTTCATAAGGGCAATAAGTAATAATACCGTAGAATATTGTAGAAATATAAAGGCATCCTAATGTATAATAGTAAGAACTTATTTTAATTTCGTCACTTCATGTACTCCAATATATGTGGGACAGGGACACCAATTTATAAGATAATAATATTTTTATAATTCATAGAGCATTGTTTAATATTATATTGAAAACATAGATAGATATCTAACACCACCAAAGCATCAAAAACAATTTGTCTACTGTACTGAGTAATCACACATGTGGTGATCCTTAGGTATCTCATAGTTTCAAAACTAAAAATATAAAAAGTTTCAAAGCAAACAGAAGCACAGTACCTGATGCAGGCTGTATCCATCCCAAGAATTTGATAGCATTTTTATATTCAAATAATCTGGAAAAATAAATCATCTATTCAAAACTGTTACTACCTAGTAACCAAAGTATAATGCAGATTTGATCAGATGCTGTCTGAACAAAGAAATTGTATAAGACACATCAGCCAAATTCTCTAGTTTGTAGCACAAAAATGTAGTTTGTTATGGGAACTAAAGTTAATTCAGTAAGATAACTAAAAGATGTCATATCAGTGGTTGTAACAAATCTGACCTAAAAAATGACAGTACAACTCCTTTGTAGTGCCAACGTATATTAATTTTTTTAGGGTGTGCCCTGCTTTACCTTTTCAACCCTCCTACCTCTACCTACCTTATCCTGTTGCCTGCTACTTCTTACTCACTAGTTGTTAACACACTACCTGTAGCTACCCACCCTGTAGCTGTCATGACCAGACCACTTTGGCTGCAGCAGTTAAAATCATGGAACATTATTTGGAAGCTGAAAGACCAGAGGTCACTAGGAGCCTCAGAGAGGTGCCTGCAGATGGGACAACACCACATCCTACAGAACACTGTATTATCTCTTACCTTGGCTTGGTGTCTCCCCTGCAGAGTCTTCTGCAGACTATCTACTGATGCCTTATGATAGAGGTTCCACTCCTGCTCTGTCCCACTCATGCACTGGTCAACAAGTGTGTTGCCACACATTGGGTATATGTGAAGTTAAACTGCTTCTGGCTTCCTTCTCTCTCGACTGGTTCTCTTTCACCCTAGTCCTTCCCTTGGCCTGTCAGTATGGCTAAATTCCTGTTTCTCCTGGCTTTTCTATGCTGACACCAAAGCAACGATTACAATTCTTGTATTGCTCAGAATCGCACACTCACTGTGCAGTTTTGCTTAGGACCATGAACTCTCCCCACTCCAGCTGGCAATTTCATCTAAACAGCTAATGTGACAGTGGAAGAAGGTAGCTTACTGGTTACACAGAGCTGGGTAGATTCCAGGCCTGAACTGAAATATATTCTTATGAACAACAGGTGTAAACCCTGGTAAAATCTCTTAAACAAACTTCATGGTATGATCGTGAATGCTAGTGTATAGTAATTTTTCTTTTCAGTTGTTGGAAGTTTGTACTGAAGAATGCTGAAGTGTTAGACAGCAGTGTAGTGTGTTTGGTGAATAATATTAGTGTACAGAGTCAGTAATCCACATAATACTTTTCAGTACAATGCAGTCTCTATTTTCAAAGTCAAGTAAGTAAAATTAAGTTGAGAAGTGTACAAATGATGAAATTAGATATGTGAGGACCCCTGTTTGTATCAGCAATCCCATGATTGAACAGACCGGTTAAGTCAGTTACAGAGTTCAACATAAAACATAGGAACATTAAAACAGAATTTGTACACAGATAAGGACTACTTGGATCACATTGTATGCCCAGTTTTTCCCTGCCTATACAGTCACTGGAGAACCTACCTGATCTTGGGCTACTGCCCCCTTCCTTTCTTTGTAAGATTCCTTTTGTGCCTATCCCATGCACGCCTGAAGCCCGCCACTGTTTTCCTCTCACACCACCTTTGCAGGTAGACTGTTCCAGATGTCCTTCACTCTTTTAGTGAAGAAATACTTATTCTCATCTCTCCTAAACGTAACCCTTTCCAGTTTCATTGCATGACCTATTGTCCTGGTGCACCTTATCTTCTGAAAATACTCCCCTCTTGTACCTTGTTCACACCCAGAAAGTATTTATAAGTCACTGTTATGTCCACCTCTCCCTCGTCTCTTCCAGGGTGCTCATATTATGATCCCTCAGTCTCTCCTCATGTGACATTTGATCCAACCCCTGCTCCATTTTAGTTGCTGTCCTCTGAATAGACTGTACCCTGTCTACATCCTTCTTGAGATGTGGTCTCCAGAACTGAACACAGTGTTCCAGGTGGAGTCTCACCCACGATCAATACAGTGGCAACAGCACCTCTCTCCTTCTGCTGGTGATTCCCCTCCCTATGCATCCCAACACTGCCCCACCACCTTGAGGTCATCAAATACAATAACAGAAAGGTCTCTTTCCTCTTTGTGCTGATCAGTACATCCCCCACATTTTTCACACTGCCTCTGAGTTTCTCTCCCATAGGTACATGATTTTGCACTTTTTTTTTTTGCATTGAAACCCAGCTAATGCTGTCCCGGTGGCATAGAGGGTTGAGGCACTGGATGCCACACCTCATGCTGTGCTGGTGACCCGGGTTCAGGAATGAGCCAAAGTTGTCAGGGGTTAGCCTCGGGAGGGGGGGACGGAGAGGAGCAAGATTGTGCAGCCACAATATAGATCTCTCTTCCTGGGAGGGATTGAAGGCTCCCCGGTCACTGGCCACCAACCAGTGGAGGACAGATGGCTATGCCAACCTAGGGAACTCTGGCATTAGCCACAGGGAGGGGCAGAAGGGACTGAGCCTGTGTCATGGGGCATGCATGTGCTTCCATGGATGCATGACATCCATGTGCTGGGCCCAGGAACCAGGGGAGAAAATGGGCAAAAAAACAAATAAAAATTTAAATAAATAAATAAATAAATAAAAAGAAACCCTTCTACCATATGCTTGAACGCACATCAAGTTTTCTCAGGTCTCCACTCACACACTCCACCCCCTAAAGAGTACCTACACTATTGAAGGTGTTGCTGTCTTCTGCAAAGAGGGAAAGTGCCTAATCCAGTTAACAGAAGCAGTCTTGATAGGGGGGTCGATCCCAGTCCTTTCACAGAAGAAAGAGTTCTGCAAGAACTCCTAAAACTGAAGGTGGACAAAGCAATGGGGCCTGATGGAATTCACCCCAGAATTCTAAAAGAATTAAGGGGGGGAACTAGTGAAACCACTGGCTACTCTTTAATAAATCATGGGAGGATGGGGTGGTACCCGAGGACTGGAGGAAGGCGGATGTGATTCCCCTTCACAAAAGTGGGACCAAGACCGAGGCAGGAAACTACAGACCTGTCAGTTTGACCTCTGTGGTAGGGAAAGTGATGGAGTCACTTCTGAAGGGAAGAATATTTGAGTACCTAGAGGCCAGTGGGGCACAGGACCCAAGGCAGCATGGGTTCACAGCGGGAAGGTCATGTCAGACAAATCTTATAGATTTCTTTGACTGGGTGACCAAAGTAGTAGACCAGGGAGGGGCTGTGGACATGGCCTACCTAGACTTTAGCAAGGCATTTGACACAGTCCCACACAAAAGATTAATAGTCAAATTAACCAGCCTGGGAGTGGGTCCCAGGGTGGTAGACTGGGTAAAACATTGGCTGGACAACAGGACACAGAAGGTAATTGTAAATGGAGTCCACTCTGAAGAAAGAGGGGTAACTATTGGGGTACCGCAGGGTTCAGTATTGGGTCCAGTCCTTTTTAATGTCTTCATAAGTGACATTGCAGAGGGACTGGAAGGAAAAGTATGCCTCTTTGCAGATGACACAAAGATCTGCAACAGGGTTGATACTCAAGGAGGCGTGGAAAGGATGAGAAGGGACTTGGCAAGGTTGGAGGAATGGTCAGAAGTATGGCAGCTAGGATTCAATGCAAAGAAGTGCAAAATAATGCACCTGGAAAACAAGAACCCAGGGGAAGAATACACAATGGGGGGGAGGTAGTAACAACAACAAAAAAGGAAACGGACCTAGGGGTAATCATATCAGATGACCTTAAGGTTAGCAAGCAATGTGAGAAGACAGTAGGGAGGGCTGGGGGTATACTGGGATGCATAGGGAGAGGCATCGGCAGCAGAAAACAGGAAGTTGTTATCCCTCTGTACAGACAATTGGTGAGACCCCATCTGGAGTACTGCATCCAGTTCTGGAGACCCCATCTCCGCAAGGACATAGACAGGATAGAGGCAGTCCAGAGGAGGGCAACTAAAATGGTGCAGGGTCTGCAAGAGAAGCCGTATGAGAAGAGACTAAAGGAGTTTAATATGTATACCCTTGAGGAAAGAAGGGAGAGGGGGGACATGATAGAAACTTTTAAGTACCTCAATGGAATCAACAAAGTCTAAGAGGGTAGCATCTTTCAGAAAAGAAATGTGCAAGAACAAGGGGCATAGGTGCCGGAACCGGGGGGGGGGGGCAGAAGGGGCGGTAGCCACTCCACTTATTTCTGTATGGCAAAAACTAGTATAGAAAAAGTGCCCTTTGTTCCTTCATAAGCACCCTTTTGATTCTCATCCCCCTCAGCTTTTACCATCTTCCGGCACCCTTGACAAGGGGACACAATTTAAAGATGGTGGGGGTCGGTTCAGGGGCAATGTGAGGAAGTATTATTTCACAGAGAGGGTAGTGAATACATGGAACAGCCTTTCTGAGGAGGTTGTGGAGTCTAAAACTGTGGGAGAATTCAAGAATGCATGGGACAGACGTAAGGCAATTCTTGTGGGGGGGTAGGAAGAAATAGGCTGTTGGTTAACTAGGATCTGCAGCCTACCCTGTAGGTAGGGAAATGGGCATACTAGATGGGCCAAGCAGTCCTTATCTGCCGTCAAAGTCTATGTTTCTATGTTTCTATGTATACAGTGGTGTTAGCCAGGATGTAACACAGTAATGTTGCAGTAGATCACAAAATGCTGCAGTATACTGCAAGGAACAGTGTAATTCAATGGCAATTAAGCCCTCTTGTCATGCAGTATTTTGTGACATGTCACTTACTGCAAGTTAGTGTATTACAGCATGGCTGGCACTACTGTAATGTCCCTTTCAGCTGTTATGTAATATCACCTATGAAGGCATTAAAAAAGACTGATCCTAGCCCTGAGCACAGAGGTACCTCTCTGGTAGCTCTACCCTCATTAGAGTGAGTGGTGTTTGGCTTGTCAATGCAACAGTGGTGATACCACTCACAACTCCAGCAAACTGGGATCAGGAGCTATCTCGAGTTGCCATGGGCCATCCCGGGGAGGAGGATTGAGAATCCCAGAGGATGTTCACCTCCTCACCTGGGAGGAAGGACAGTGGCAGTGCAAGTGACCTTGTGAAGGGTTGGTGGACACATCCTGGCTGTGAGATGAGCATGCCTGCATGCTCACAATACTGCAGCCAAGGCCACTGAAGTACCTGGGCGATGGGAAAAGAACACTGGAAAAGACTACTGGATGAAGCAGCATGAAGCTACATCCTCCCACAGGCCCTGCACTGCCCATCGGGCTTCTCTGCCAAACACAACTGGACTAAACTCTCCCCGAAGTTTGGAGAACCTCAGGTTGCTCTACCACAGGGGATAATCTGTTGGGCACTGTAAAAGGCAGGTGACAGGACTGAGGAGGACACTGCAGATGGGGGCTAGATGAGCAGAGTGGAGAAAAGAAAGTGTGAGTGGCATTTACCACCACCCCTCTATCGTCTATCCTTCAATCAATTCCTTACCCAGTTTACCACCTTGGATCCCACCTCAGAACTGCCCAGTTCCTTAAAAGCCTCCTATGAGGTACAGTGTTGAAAGTCTTGCTTAAGTCTATTTAGGCTACGTCCACCACCCCAGCCTGGTCTGTTTCAATGGTCACCCAGTTGAAGAAATCAATCAGATTCATGAGACATGACCTCCTCCCCAGTATATCCATGTTGGCGAAGGTCTTATAGTGAACTGGATTAAAAATAGTCAGTTTCTGATACAGTATATGCACATGCTTAGGACACCACATTTTTGTGCATACATCCAAAATGGCATACTGTACAACCAAAACTGTATTGAAATCCATGGAGCCACTAGGTAAAACATACTCTCTCACTTACTAGTCACTTTTTACTTTTATTGAATGTATTAAACTCATTGAAAACATGCCAAGTCATCAAATGTTGCATACTCTGAGCTGTTTAAGTTATTTGATTTCTCCATTGCTGCTTGCTTTGACAAACAGGATGAAACTGACTGAAACTTAAATATGTTTAACCACTGACAGTACAGTTAGCACCTGTTTAACAGGTGTGATTAACAGTATTAACGTCTATGGAGCCCCTGTCTGGAGAAAAAAGTGTGCATTCAACCAAAATTTTGAGTGCATATAATCACATTTTTTGTTATTACGTGTACAGGATTGGGATTGGGACAAGCCATTTTTGTACATATAACTGAAATGTGCATACATCTGATGTGCATACAAGCAGAATGTACTGTACTGCAATAGCCTTTCTTTCAATAGAGGTTCCATTAACTTCTCCACTATTGACATTAGACTGACTGACCTATAGTTGTCGGCCTCCAACCTGCTGCCCCTCTTATGTAGTGAGACTACATCTGCCTTCCTCCAGTCCTCTAGAACCAGTCCTGTTGGCAGTGAGTTGTTAAATAGGACTGTCTGAGTCACATCCAGCACCTCCCTGAGCTCCCTCAGCATCCTTGCATGTGCCCCTTCCAACCCCATAGTCCTATCCACTTTCAGATTTGCAAGTCCTCTCATAACTCTTTCCTCTGTGAGAGGACTTGTGTCCACGTGCCTCCCTGCAGTGTCTCTGTTGCATCTTTCTGGTCCATCCCTCCTCCCTGCACTGTGAAGACTGAGCAGAAGTATCTGTTCAGGATATCTGCTTTTTTCTGATCATCCTCAGCACAATCTCCCCTGTCCTTCTTATCCTCACAGTCCCTCCTCTTGTCTTCCTCTTTTTGCTTATGTATCTGAAGAGGGCCTTGTCCTGTTAATTACGTCTTTGGCTATCCCATCCTCTGTTTATGCCTTTGCATCACTCATCACCTCCCTTGCATCCCTCTACTTAACCTGGTACCCTTCCTATCTTCTTCCCTCTATGTCTCTTTGTACTGTACCTCCTAAAAGGCACCCCTTTAGCCTTAACCTTTGCGGCCACTTCCTTCAAGAATCACAGTGGTCTATTTTTACAGCTGAACTGGTCAGAGCCTACAGCCATCTTGCAGTAGCTCAAAAAAGGGGATACCAAAGCACACATTTGGATTTGGAGTTGCAATACTTCCTTCTGCAACTCCAAATCTGTGCACTCATCCCCCCGCGCAGGTGCACTACTTTGTCTGCCATCACTCGCTGAGCTTGCTGAACTCACAGCGGAACACGTCACAGTCCACCGTGTCCAAGATGGCCACTGGAGCTCAGTGCACATGCTTGAGTCATTGGCACGCACGACTTCATCGCAGACATACGCAATGAGTTCAGGCAGCCATCTGTGCCATGTTCCGCTATGAGTTCAGTCAGCCCTGCTGCAGCCATACTGGCTCTGGCCAGATTTTGTTCCTCTCTTATTTTGCTCTCTTCTTTCTCACAGAGGTTTGTTGCCTTCACTATTCCATCACTTAATTGTCCTATTGTTCTTTTACCCTACACTGGCAATCTCCCTGATAGTATGTCTTTGAGGCATTCACCCATTTTCTTTTAATCTGCTCTTCTGAAGTACTGATGATGCCCCAGTTTCTTCTGTCATATCCCCACACCTGAAAATACCAAACATTTACTGGCTAAGAAGCATACCTCTCAACTGTCCCTGATATTCAGGGATGCTCCTGATTTTGCCTCATAATATTTCTCTGTCCCTCCAAAAATTGGTCCCTGTGACAGAGCAGTGGGGACTATAAGAATGAAATAATGCCAGACATTATAGGTACAGACCTGTTCTTGGTCAGAAAAAGCAGTTTATACTAAATCTCTTATTCTACAAGCTTCCTGAGAGGATATCACCAATGTTTAAGATGTGTGCCTGATTTTGGTCTTTTTTCCATTAATTTTCTTAGCCTTGTCCCTGATTTGTGAGGCAGGAGATTGAGAGTAGAGATGTCGGAGTTGGGAAACTTCACTTCACAAAATAACTGCAACAGTGGGAAGACCTCCCAGGATGCCAAAAGCCATAATGGGACAACTACATTCTGTAAAGCACTTTATTTTGCTTCCTATCTGCTGCAAACAGTGACTTTATCTGAGATATCTGCTGCCCAAGTGAACTGTCTGCTGTTCCTGTGTTTGTTTGTTGCTTGTGGACTCTGGTTGCACTGGGAGCTAGAGGGTACCCAGTGGCAAGTCAGCAACCTTGATTGGACCACCCAGGAGGATGGGCTACTCACTATAAAGCCTCGCATGGCGCATTCCTGAATTTTTCAACTGCAACAGTGGAAAGATGTCCCAGGATGCCTGCAGCCTTACCAGGACAACTACAATCTGTAAAGCACTTTATTTTGCTTCCAATCTACTATAAACAGTGACTTTACCTGAGACATCTGCTACCCGAGTTAACTGCCTGCTATTCCTGTGTTTGCTTGTTGCCTGTGGACTCCAGTTGCACTGGGAGCTAGGGGAGACCCGGTGATGAGTCAGTAACCTTGACTGGACCACTCAGGAGGAGGGGCTACTCACTATAAAGCCCTGCATGGTGTATTCCTGAATTTTTCAACTGTAACAGTGGGAAGAACTCCCTGGATGGTGACAGCCATACCAGGACAACTATGATCTGTAAAGCACTTTATTTTGCTTCCTATCTGCTGCAAACAGTGACTTTACCTGAGACATCTGCTTCCCGAGTGAACTATCTGCTATTCCTATATTTGCTTGTGGCCTGTGGACTCCAGTTGCACCCGGAGCTAGGGGGGACTCAGTGGCAAGTCAGCAACCTTGATTGGACAACCCAGGATGAGGGTCTACTCACTATAAAGCCACGCATGGCACACCTTAGCATGAGCGTGGGTGCAAGCATGAGTGGCTTTGACACTCAGTGGAGAAAATCAACAGCACACTACTTATGCTTTGTAAGTACTGATTCGGAAACAAAATTAGTTCTGATATTTAATGTTGTCTTGTAACAGTAATGTAACCTGGAAAGGTTTCCAAATAAAGCTACAAATTAGAACTTAAAATTCAGTGAAAACAAAGTTTAGCTTTATGCATAAATTATATTTTTAATGTGAAACAGCACTGAAATTAAGTATATATTTTAAAGCATTTGACCAAACACTTTGGAAGTTTTACAGCTGTTTGTACTATTGTAGATTTATATACTTCTTTTTTAGGTGTATTTGTATTTGGTATACAGTAATCTTACTGAGAATAAGCTGTTAGTACTCAAAATGTGTTTGTTTAAAATGTTATTATGTGTGCTCTTGTTTGACATGGTGAGTTTAAAGACCACAAAAACAGAAAAGATAAACCAAGCGGGGGTTTACTTGCTGCCGATTAACTTAAAGGGGCAGGGGGAAATTCTGTGTTAGAAGTAGGAATGGGTTCTCAAATACCTGGAAGGAATATAAGCTGTGGGACAAAAAAGAGCACAAAATCCTTATGCGTTGCATAAAATTATACAGGGACCTAATGGAATTTACTATTTACTTTTAATAGCTGTGAGAGGACATATTGAGTTGAATCCAGGGCCAACACAACATAAACGCAAGATAATGCACGAAGTGTGGGATCTAAAAAGGACTTGTTATCTTTAATAGTAACTGAACAAGATCCAAATATCTTTGGTCTAACTGAATCATGGTTAACTGATAAAATGGGGGATAATGACTTTAGTTTCCCAGGATATCAATTAAGATCTGATAGGAAAAAATGGGTTGGGGGGACAATGTTATATGTGAAACATAGTTTGGACCATCTTACTGTGATGCTCTAAGGAAGCGAATACAATATTGAATATCAGATTGTAAAAATAGAAAAATTTAAAATAGTAGTTGTGGTAATGTATTCACCCCCAAAAAACAGCTTGGAGTCAATTGAAAAGATCAAAAATAGGATTCATGACTGCATAGGTGACAGATTGGTAGTCTTGATGGGAGACCTAAATTGCGATTGGTTTGGACCAAGGGGAAGACAGCTAAGTGAAGCTGTCTCAATCCTTGGGGTGGCCCAGCACATTGGAGACCCCACAAGATTTACCAAAACATCAAAACAAGGATCTGTGCTGGATTTGTTATTTACATCTTCCCAAATAACTGTGGAAAACTCAGGAACCTCTCCTCCTTATCTGGGAGACCATAACCAAATATGGTTAAGTATACCTATTGAAACAAATACAAGAGTTACTTGATTATTCCAATTATAATTGGGTAAGGGACATGAGAAGGTTTTCTGAGGATAAATTTCTGCAAAGTTTAATAACTAAAAGATGGGAGAGGTGTAAACTAATACCAGAACTGGATCAATCAGTAAACTATTATTTAGAGACCTTTAGAAGTATCTGTGACTTTCATGATCCACAAAGCAAGTAAAAAAATAGCCAGGTTGCCCTGGGTAAACGAGAAAATCATAAAACAAATCACAGTCAAAAATAGAACATGGAAAAAGGCTAAAAAGACAAAACAAGATTGTGATTGGGAACTTTTTTAAAAGTCAGAGAAATGAGTGTAGAAAGATTATTAAAAAAGTTAAATCTTTGTACTGTAAGAAAAAAAATGGAGTATAATAAAGATCCACAAAAATTCTGGCAGGCAATACACCATTTGTTAAACTCAGGTGGAAATGATTTATCAAAAAAATTGTACATAAAACTTGGAGATAAAATAATAGAGAAACCAAAAGGAGGTTGCTGAATCTTTAAATCAATAATTTGCTGATCTCCCAGGTTATTGCATTATGGATAATATGAAAATACAGCAAAAAGGAAAAGAAACTAAAGTTCAGTCAAACATTTTACCACCTTTTAGATTCAGAATACTTAAAACATCAGAGGTTTATAAAGGATTAAAGAACATACATACTCATAAGTCAACAGGTCCAGATGATATAGATGGCAAATGTCTTGGGGTGGCAGCATATCAAATAACACCTATAGTTACCTCTCTCTTTAAGTGGAGCCTTACAACAGGTTACTTCCCACAAGTTTGGAAAGAGAGTAAAATAATTCCAATATTCAAGGGGGGAGATGTTTCTGAATTAAATAATTATAGATCAATAGCTTTATTGTCCATTTTGTCTAAATGTCTAAAGAGACATATTCATACTCAATTGATGGAGTATATAGAGAAACACAATATACTGATACATTTCCAGTACAGATTCAGAAAAGGTTTTTCTACCACATCCGCATTCCTGGAATTTAATAACTTAATTTGTACATCTCTGAATTCCGGACTGGAGACTGCAGCAATTTATATGAGTTTATCAAAGGCTTTTGACCTGGTGGACCACTCCCACTTACTAAATCAGATGGAGCCCTTGGGAATTGTGGACAGATCTTGGAGCTGGTTCCAGTACTACCTGGGGAACTGCACCCAAAAGGTATTTGTCTCTGGAAGTTTGTCAACTTCTAAAATGGAAGGGAGAGAAATGCTCCAGGGGTCAATCATTTGGTCCCTGTTATTTTTGTTGTTTAGTAATGAACTACCTAAATCGGTACGGTATTCCCAGGTGAGGTTATACGCGGATGATACCATCCTAATAGCTTCTTGAGCCAGCACCCAGGAACTCCAGTTAAAGTTACAATCAGATTTTGATGGTCTGTGGGAGTGGTTCACCAGGTCGAGGCTTATAATGAATAGCAAAAAATCTAAGTTGATGCATTTTGCTGCTAAAAAGAATACTGACTAGGTTAGGATACAAATAGATCAAAGTGAGAGTCTAGAATTGGTAAATAATTATTGTTACTTGGGCATTATTTTTGATTCCCACGTGACCTTTGAGGACCATATAAGCTCAATAATTTGAAAAGTGAATAAAAAGATTGGTGTATTGTGCCATACAACAAATTTCTTAAATAGAGATGATTGGAAAAAATTAGTAGAGCAATTAATTATGCCAACTTTGACGTATGGGGAACTAGTCTATCGAACGGCACATAAAAATTTGCTAAATAGACTAGATAAAACACAATATAGAACAGTTAGGTATATTTTAAAATGTAAAATGAATGCACATCATTGTGCTATGTTGACTACATTAAATTGGCAAACATTGCATATTAATTATGCAAAAACTTTGTTAAAAAGAATATATAAATATCAGATTTTTCATTCTGATCACTACATCCCAAAAACAATATTTGACAGAAACAGAAACTTTTTTCAGTGTTCAAAAAGATCTGTCCATGTCAATAAAATAACATTACTCTAGATCAAAAATTAATTTGGTGCAAAAACTTTACGTTTACAGGCAGCAAAAGTTTGGAATACTTTACCTTATACAGCTTGAATGTCATCCTCTTATGGGATGTTTATATAGGAGACAAATGACTTATACAAGTTCCAATGTTCTCATTGGTAGTTTTGTACATTGTTAGTCTTTATGGTATGTTGTATATTTAATGTAATGATTATGATTGTGTCTTGTGCTATGTTTCATTCGTATTGTTTTTATTAGTATAGTAACGTAGGTACTGCCATGACTGTCTTGAAAACAGGGTTGTACGACCCTAATGGCATGAATTTGTGTATAAAAATAAAGTTTATCTATCTATCTATCTATCTATCTATCTATCTATCTATCTATCTATCTATTTATCTATCAATCAAAATAATCTGCAAATTTTGTAGATTATTTCACAGTAACGGATAATGAAGTTTTAACTGCGAAATGAGGAATTTCACCCGTGAACAGGGGAATTTCACTGAGAATGGCAGAATTTCACCATTCATGGATGAAATTCTCCCATTCATGGGTGAAATTCTGCTGTTTGCGGGTGAAATTCCACACTTCATGACAAAAATTCCATCCCAAAAGAAATGCGAAGTCCGATAGGCACATTTTTAGCCTATATGCACAATTTCGTAGATGCAAAATTCCCAACTTCACTGGAACTTCACCAATGAATTTAAGCTTCACTGCATCTCTAATTGAGAGGTATGTTAGGTAGGCTGCATGCTGGAAGTAACAGAAACAACATGTAGGTTGCAGTTGGTTGTACTGCAGTCTACTTGTACTTTTTCTGACTCCTAGTATGAAACTTTACTCTAAGAAAACACACAAAAATATTCAACAGACAGTGTCACTACACAATGCAAACACATTCAAATTGCAGTCCCGCAAAGGAAATGTTTCATTTAAATATAGCCTGCATCCATGGCAACCAACTCAGATTGTCAACCTTTATCTTAAAATAAACACTGTCGAAGACAATGTCTGACACAGTCATAAAAGAGCCACCACACAATAACTTTTTTTATTTTAATTAATCTGAATGCCCTCACAATACCATGCTATTGTCACATAGATGGTGGAAGCATCTGAAAAGTGGTTGGGCCAAGAACTGAAGTAATAAATGTGCTCTCTCTCTCCTCAGTTGAGTGGGTTCACCTACACCCTTATTTTTCTTACTCAAATGTGTAATATGTGCAGTAACTGACTGATATCATTATCCTGTGCCTAGTACTATGATGCTCCCCCTCCCCCGAAGGCTTGGCCATTCTTTTTCATTGCTTAAGTTTGAACACTATGCTTTAACTCATAGAAACATGGAAACATAGAATTTGATGGCAGATAAGGACTGCTTGGCCCACCTAGTCTGCCCATTTCACTACCTAATGAATCAGCTGCAGATCCTAGTTTACCAACAAACTACTTCCTCCTACACCCTACTAGAATTGCTTTATGTCTGTATCATGTATTCTTGAATTCCCCCACTATTTTTGACTCCATGACCTCCTCAGAAAGACTGTTCCATACATCCACAACCCTCTCCATGAAAAATACTTCCTCACATTACCTCTGAGCCATCCCCCCTCTATCTTCAAATTGTGCCCCCTTGTTCTTGCACATCTCTTTTTCTGAAAGATGCTACCCTCATGGACTTTGTTGATTCCCTTGAGGTGCTTGAAAGTTTCTATCGTGTCCCCTGTCTCCCTCCTTTCCTCAAGGGTATACATATTAAGTTCCTTTAGTCTCTCTTCTTATGTCTTCTGGTGCAGACCCTGCATCATTTTGGTTGCCCTCCTCTGGACAGCCTCCACTCTGTCTATGTCTTTGTGGAGATGAGGTCTCCAGAACTACACACAGTACTCCAAATGGGGTCTCACCAACTGTCTATAAACAGGGATGACAACTTCCTGTTTTCTACTGATGATGCCTCTCCCTGTGCATCCTAGTATCCCCCCAGCCCTCCTTACTGCCTGCTCACATTGCTTGCCCACCTTTAGGTCATTTGATATAACTACTGCCAGGTCCCTTTCCATTTTTGTTGTTGTCAATATCTCACCCCCCAATTGTGTACTCTTCCCCTGGGTTTTTGTTTCCCAGGTGGATTACTTTGCACTTCTTTGCATTGAATCTAAGCTGCCATACATGTGACCATTCCTCCAACCTTGCCAAGTCCCTTCTCATCCTTTCCACCCCACCTTGTGTATCAACCCTGTTGCAGATCTTTGTGTCATCTGCAAAGAGATATACTTTTCCTTCCAGTCGCTCTGCAATGTCACTTATAAAAACATTAAAAAGGACCAGACCCAGTGTTGAACCCTGCAGTATCCCACTAGTAACCCCCCTTTCTTCACTGTGGACTCCATTTACTATTACCCTCTGCATCCTGTTGTCCAGCCAATGTTTTACCCAGGCTTCCATCCTGGGATCCACTCCCAGGCTGAGTAATTTGTTTATTAATCTTTTGTGTGGGACTGTGTCAAATGCCTTGCTAAAGTCTAGGTAGGCCATGTCCACAGCTCCTCCCTGGTCTACTACTTTGATCATCCAGTCAAAGAAATTAGATTAATCTGACATGACTTTCCCGCTATGAATCCATGCTGCCTTGGGTCCTGTGCCCCACTGGCCTCTAGGTACTCAACAATCCTTTCCTTCAGAAGTGATTCCATCATTTTCCCTACCACTGCAGTCAAACTAACTGGTCTGTAGTTTCCTGCCTCTGTCTTGCTTCCACTTTTGTGAAGGGGAATCGCATTTATCCTCCTCTAGTTCTCAGGTACCATACCATCCTCCCATGATTTGTTAAAAAGGGTAGTTAGTCACTAGTTCTCCCCTTAGTTCTTTTAGAATTCTGGGGTGAATCCCATCAGGCCCCATTGTTTTGTCCACCTTCAGTTTTATGAGTTCTTTCAGAACCTTTTCTTCTGTGAAAGGACTGATATTGACCCCCTATCCAGAGTGCTTCTAGTGACTGGATTTGGTACCTCCCCCTCCTCTTCTTTTGTGAATACTGAGCAGAAGTATTCATTCAGCATCCCTGCTTTTTCACTGTCCCTCTCTGCCCACCCATTCTCCTGTTTATTCAGCCTCAGTACCCCCTTGTCTTTCTTTGCTCACTAAAGTACCTATAAAAGGTTTTATCCCTCTTCTTAACTGAGTTGGCTATCTTTTCCTTGGTTTGGGCCTTTGCTATTCTGACTGCCTTCCCTACTTCCTTCTGCTTTAACTGGTACAGTTCTCTGTCCTGTTCCTTCTGTGTTTCCTTATACTTCCTGAATGCTATCTTTTTCTCCCTAACCTTCCCCGCAACCTCTCTTGAGAACCATAGTGTATTTTTCTTTTGTTTTGATTTGCTTATTTGCTTCACACACAGGCTTGTTGCCTCTGTGATGGCAGTTTTAATGTTTCCCCATTGTCGCTCCACCCCTCCTTCTTGCCAGTTTGACAGTGTTTTCTGAGGCAGTCTCCCATTTTGACAAAATCAGCCCTCCTGAAGTCCAATATCTTCACTTTTGTATGGCTTGACTCTACAGCTGAGTTTATTGTGAACCACACTGTTAGGTGGTCACTTGTTCCCAGATGGCAATCCACATCTAGATTTGAGATCCTCTCTTCATCCTCATTTGAGAGTACCAGGTCAAAGATTGCTCCCTCCCGAGTGGGTTCCAACACTAGCTGTCTGAGCCATCCCACCTGTAGGGCATCGAGAATGACCCTGCTCTTGGATGTGGCTGCAGTAAAGGTGCTCCAGTTAACATCTGGCATAGTCAGGTCCTCCATCAGCAATATCACACCTTTCTCTGCCATCCTAAGTATGCCTTCTATCATTTCCTTGTCCATTTCCTCCCCCTGAGATGGGGGTCTGTATATAACCCCTGTGTGGATTGTGATGCCATTTTCAGTCTCCAGGGTGACCCACAATGCCTCCTCTCCTCCCTGTCTACCCTTTAGTTCTGTTGCTTTGATCAAATCCCTTACATAGAGAGCTTCTCCTCCTCTTCCACTTCTACCTTCCCTGTCCCTCCTGCAGATTGTGTACCCTAGTATGTTGACACCCCAGTCAGAGTTCTCTGTGTACCATGTTTCTGTGACTGCCGCAATATCCAGGCATCCCTCTTCCATCAAGGCCATCAGTTCAGGGAGCTTGTTTCCTAGACTGTGGGCACTGATTCTCATTACCCTCCATTTTTTTGGTGGTCTTACCCCTTTTTGCCCCATCCTTGTCCTTACTGCCTTTGCCTTTTTCTCCACTTACCTCTACCCTTCTCCCTATCGATCTCTCTATCTTGGTGTTTGCCTTACTAACTACCCTGATTTTGGGGGGGGCAGGGCTAGGATATCCCTTCTCCTTTTCAGTGTCTCCCCCCTTGGCTACTTTAAATGCTTGCCAATGAAGGATTTAAACCTATTGCCTCAGATCCTGGTTCCCCTCCTGGACAGATGCAGACCATCACTCCAGTATAGGCCTGCATCCCTCCAGGTGGACCCCCAGTCCCCAATAAAGCCAAAACCCTGAGCTCTGCACCAGTTTGTCAACCACTGATTGAATCCCATGGTGCAGAGCACCCTAGCCTCACCCATGTCATAGACAGGTAGCACCTCCAAGCAGGTTACCATGCATGCTACATATCTAAGGCCCCACCCCAACTCCACAAACTTCTCCTGCACTGCTCTGATCCCTTTCCCAGCCAGATAATTTGTCCTTAGGTGGACAATGACATCCAGCTCCATCCCCCCATGCAGCTGCTCCCACAATCCTGAGGATTCACTCCCTGTCCCTCCAAGCCATAGCGCCATGCAGGCACCTTACCTCCCTCTCCCCTCCCTCCTCCAGTTCTACCCTCCTAACAATGGAGTCCCCCACCAGGAGTTGTTTCCTTCCCCTGTGGGGTCCCATGCCACCCTCCTGTGGGTCTCCTTTTTTTGGTTCCCAGCATCCTCCTTGGTCTCCACTGCCAGTGCCTCCATGAAAAAAACACACTCTGCCAGAACAGCATATGAATTGCGGAGAGGTACAACTGGAGGAATGTGTCTCTATTCCACCACCCTCACCCTCCCTGAGCCCATTGTAGTCCAACCACTCCTCTTTCTTGGCAACCTCTGAGCCAGCAGCGGTGGCACTGGTGGTCCCTGGATGGGAAAAGAAGGTCCCCCAAATCCTGACCAACTCAGCCTTGAGATGAGCAAACTCCTCTCTCAGCCCAGAGAGGTGCCTGCAGATGGGACAACACCACATCCTCCAGAACATCTCCCGGGAGACTGCTGCTCAACAGCCACTGTGCTGCACCACTCCCAAACAATGTTTTATTTGTGGCCCCTTAACTGTTGTTTTGTATACTTACTCTTTCCTCTCTCTGTTTATTTTTTTTATATAATTTTTTTTTCTCCCTACTTTCCTACTGGTTCTGTGTTCTTAAAGCTCCTGATCTTCCTGTTCTTTGACAGGAAGTTCCTATATTCCTCAGTAGACTCCTTCTTACTTGCTCAGAGTCAGACCTCCAGCAGCTGGGGGAGTGGATAGCTATTCTTTTTCTTCTAGGATGGTGAGGCTTTTGTGCCTCCGTGATCATGCCCTTCCTGCTCCCAAACAGGAAGTTCCTGTTGTCAGTCAAATCCTGTGCCTATAAAAGGACATGACCCTGCCCAATGCCATCAACACTAGTCAGGTCTTCACTTTATGAAATGTTGCAGACATACTGCAAGTCACAAAGGTGGTGAATAGTAAATAATTCTGTTCACTGCACATACTACTTTTTAAATGCACAGTCATCCCTAGTTATTCTTTACTATGACTGCAGAAACTGTTAGGGATAGGCGCTACCATTTATGAAAGATGTAGGGTCATGGCCATAGTGGTCCTCCCATCCCAGCATCTATGCACTGTCATCTGTTCCACTGTAGCTTAGATTTGTTAAATAAAAGGTTGCTGTATGCTGACATGATTCCCTGCCACTGTTTGTCCTCCACTCAGTCTTGATCTCCTAAATACATGTAATACAGGCACATCTTTTACCTCCAGTTTCAAATCTTATAACTTTAGGTTCTGTCAAGTCACAGGATTCCCTCTTCATTGCCCTTGCTATACTGTCCTATATATTGTGCACCAAATCACTGCTACTGTTGGAGTCAGTGATGTGGTGCTATAAACTTTTCCATGCATCTGTTTACCCTGGCATACCTCTACAGTTACAGTGTCATGTAATTCCACTCTGCCCATAAGAGGAGCAGCTAATTTGAGCATTACTTAGGGAAGGAAGGATCACTACACAACAATGTTGCTGATGCAGCAAGAAAAATGAAAGAAAATGTATTTTAAAAATGCAGCTACAAGAAACCGGAAGAGAAAATGAAATGCAAAATAATGAATTCTGTTTCACATTTTATAATTAGATTAATGATTAGAACAAGTTCTACATGTTTCCTACTTATTTGCAGTGCAGCATGATTTAATAATATTTCTACTGAGGCATATTGTCCTAGTCCTTGCCTGCCTTAAACAATCATAATATCAAATGGTTTGACAACTGTCATCATGGCAGATTAATGCAGGTCTGAGTACTTCCATGATTATATTGACCTGTGACAAAATAGTAAATGTTTTGTCTCTACCATAGACTTTCATCTCAAGGATTAAACAGTGTATAATGCAATTGTACAAAACATATGTCATCCCACAGCTAGATTTTGGATCCCCATTATTGAGCTCGTACCTAAGACATGATGTACACTTATTAGAGAGAACCCAAAGGAGAGTAACAAAGCTAATACATGGCTTAAATACTTTGACCTACGAGGAAAAACTCCAGTCTTTAGGGCTACTTAGCTTGAAAGATGGAAGAAAGATTGGTGACCTGTTATTTCATTTTAATATTATAAACAATCTGGAACTTATGATTCAGTGTGGTCTGCATTTCAGTTGTAGGTCAACACATTTGAGGTTGCATAACAGGCAGTAACTAATTCCAAAGGTAAACTCCACTAAAAGATTAAACTATTACACAGTATGATCTGTGAGACTGTGGAATGAGCTTCCTAAATAACTGGTACATTTATGATCTTTGGATCATTTAAGAAGGGGCTAGATGATAACCTCATCTCTAATAGGGGCGTATAATGCACCCACTAGGAGTGGGAGACAATATAATGGGCCTTTGGTGTCCTTTGTCTAAACCTCACTAAGTTAGTAAGTCAGATGACATCACAGTTTTCTGGAGTATGGTTCCATACATTATTAAATGTTATTTATTTCAATTGTAGTTTTTGGCTAGGAAAGACACATTAAGCTGTGACAGGGTGTGTCTAGGTGTTTCCTAGGTGTATGGTTACATGGAATTAAAAAAAAAATGTTATTCTTTGGTAACCAGGTAAAGCCCACTAGGCATAAGTGCCTGTTTTCTGGGGTGACATGGGAGCAGTGGGGAGGTTAAGTGACTTGCTCAGAGTTACACAGTATGCAAGTGGAAGTTGTGGGAATGAAACGCAGGTCTGCTGGATGTACCAAACTCATTCACTGCTCGTTAGTGGAACCTCAAGGCTATACTGCCAAACTTGTTTTATTGACAGGTTAATTTTAGCCATGACACTTCCCTACCTCTAATGCTCCTGGGTAATCCTTATTTATTTATTTATTGATTGTAGTTTAGGATTGATACCTTTGAGTCCTGGGACTCGTTTACAAAGGTTCCAGGTCATACACAAAACAATTAGTCAGACATACGGGTTGCAGACGTTACAAAAAAAGTTAGACTAAGCATATCGGTCGGATACATTTGAATGATACAAGTTAGAATAAATTGAAGGAACAATTTGTTTCAGTCAGGTTACAAATAAAATAGGAGGAACATAGTTTCAAGGGTATAAAGCATTTCAGTGAGGGAACAATCAGGATACAGCTCAAACAAAGGAAACAGTTTCAAAGGAAGTGCTTTAGTCTGTCAATTTAGGGTCATCAGGCCCCTGGGAGTACTGGCCATACAGATGGGAGTAGCTATACAGAGGGAGACTGGGTGGGGGAGCAGCCTAAGGATGGCGTTGTTGTTTTGTGGGAGGGTGAGTGTTGGGGGGAGATGCTGCAGTGATGCTAGCAGCATGGGGGGTGCAAGCTGGAGTTCAGTAGGAGGCAAGTGAGGGGGAACAGGCATGGGGAGAAAACTAAGGGAGGGGTGCTGGAGTGGGAGGAGGTGTGAAAGGAGATTGGGATGTAAACAGCAAGGGAGGTAGGTGGTTTTGTAATAGAGGGGCTTGTGCAGTAGAGGAATTGGGTGGGAATATTATGGGCAGGAGAGGGTGGGGGGTTGGGAGGTGGAGGGAAATAGTGGTGTAGGAGTGGATGGGGTGGGAAGGGGGTGGGTATCAGCAAACTGTTTTCCTAGAATTCAATAATTGTATTGAAAATACAGCATTTACATGCAGTCTGCTTTCCAAGATTGATAATGTATTTTCCCGGATGACTACCAGTTTCCAGAAAACAATAATATTATGTTAATACAGTAAATGAGGGAAATATTTCATCGTAATAAGCTTATTTTAGTCAACATATGCCAAATCACCTCAATATGTTGTTTGAATGTGTGTCTAGTATTGAAAATAGCTATGATAATCTTATTCTGCATGAAACATAACATTATATTCTGAAAGATGACTCTTCACTATGTTTATTTCACTCATAATGTTTGACTAGGAAAGGCATACTAAGCTGTCATAGGTTGTTTTGACAAAATGTTAAATACTTTATGATTATAACATAGAACTATATGTCCTGTTTGTGCAACTAGTATGTTATTTTATTTCTTAATGACTTAGGTATTTCTGGTTATGTTTGTGTTGATCTCTGTGATTCTTGAAATAATGTTTGTATGACCTCTGTACTGCCATACTGTAACCAAATTTTTATGCAAAGGTGTCCCTTGAAAAATGAATGCCAGATCAATGAGATTGTTTAAATGTTCATGTTTTTCCATAAATAAAATACTACTACTTCACAAAAGAATACTTTAACCAGTATGCATACCGCATGAACAATGACTGATGATAACATACAGTATCAAGGGCTAGATTCACAAAAACTCGCAGAGTGCAGCACAAAAGTTTACATTGCCGTTTGCGATTGCCCAGGAGGTGAAAAATCTTATTCACAAATGGATAGCATAGGGTGCTATCTGACTGTGAATAGGGCTAGGTAGAGGCAGCAGTAACCCCATTACCACTACTTTTAATCCCACTCATGCTGCCCTGACCTGCATGCCTGGAAATGGCCCCTCAATGAATAGCACCAGTGCATTATTTATGATTCACAAAAGCATCCATACAAATGAGCCCATTGGCCATGCAAAGTTCTACCTGACCAATTGTATGGCCATTATGGGCCTATTTACATGGGCCATGAGGGAGTTTTGCACCCCCCCCAATGTGGACTGCTATGCCCTTACTGAAACAAAACCCTCCCTGGTGGTCCAGTGATCCCTCCGGATCCCTGATCAGTGATCACCGAACCCTTAAGAATTAAAAAGATCTCCCTGGTGGTCCAGTTGTTTCCCCTACCCTGGTCTCCAATCGCCATCCCATTATGTGGAAAGTAACTTTCCCTGGTAGTCTAGTGGTCCCTCCCCCCCTACCCGGTCTCTGAACACAATCCTTGTATAATACAAATGATTTCCCCAGGTAGTGTAGTGGTTCCTCCCCCCTTCCTCATTTTCTAATTGACATTTTGATATTAATAAACATAAGACCATGGTAGTTAAGTGGTCCCACCCCCTCCCTGTTTTCCAATTGCCGTCCCCACATTAAAAAACATTATTCCCTGGTAGTCCAGTGGTCCCTCCCCATTCTTCGATCACCATCTCGATATTAAAAATCATTATTCCCTGGCAGTTCAGTGGTCCTGCCCCCCCCGGTCAGCAATTGCCATACTGAGTACAACAAAACAGTTCCTCCCTGGAAGTCCGTCATCCTTCCCCACCCAAACACCCACTAATATATATATATATATATATATATATATATATATATATATATATATATATACACAGTATATATATAATTTACATTGGTGTCCAGTGTATGCAGGCTGAGTTTGGATGGGGTGGAGTGGGCTGGTGGGTCACAGTCTGCCAAGGTGGGAGGGCAAGGGGGGTCCACTAGTCCACCAGAGAAATGGGACACTTTCAAGTTTTTCCAAGAAGGAAGGTGGGGGTACACTGGATACCAATGTAAATTATATATATTTATTGGGTGGGTGTTTGGGGGGGAGGGACTGCTGGACTACCAAGGAGGGACTGTTTTGTTGTACTCAGTATGATGATCAGTGACCACATAAGGGGGAAGAACCACTGGACTACCAGGGACTAAAATTTTTTAATATTAGGATGGTGACCGGAGAACGGGGAGGAGAAGGGACCACTAGATTACCAGGGCCTAATGTTTTTTAATATTGGGATGAAGATCAGAGAATGGGGAGCTGGAAAGGACTACTAGACTACCAGGATAAAATTTCTTTAATATCAGAATGATGATCAGAGAATGGGGAGGGACCACTGGACTACCAGGGCATATCTTTTTTTACAAGCGACATTGATTGCCGATCAGGGAGGGACCACTGAACTAAGAGGGACATGGTGTTTTGGGCTGGAGGGGCCACCTTGCTCTACCTCTGACAACCACTGGGGTTCTGCAGAATTAAGAGGAGGTTTTTCTTGGCAATATCTTCTGCATGCAAGGGAACCCCACAAAAGGCACTTGCATAGAGCAAATCTTTCGTAAATGAAACTGCACTGATATGCAGGTCCCTTCCCTCTCATTTGCATTGTGGACCTCTCAATCATTTGCCCATTGCAAACCTTGTTTGTGGGTGCAAACTGGGCTTTTGTGAATACCACAGTAGGGAAAATCCCAGTGTGCACGGCACAAACTGGGTTTGCAATGGGGCAAACATTTGTGAATCTAGCCCCAAGCCTTGAAACTCAAACAGAAACTAATTTTTCACAAAAACACAACTATTGAATACTTTCATTGGGGCCATTCCAGATGTGCAGTAATCTGTTGATTTCTAGGTCGCATGTAGGACTTAAAACTGCTTTTGAATATGTTTATTAATCTTTAGGACCTGATATGTTTGGTATGATAGAAATTATTGTTTTTGTTTATTCATTTCTTTATTGGTCTGATAAGTGAACCATTTTGTATTGATTTGCTGTTAGTTTAAGTATTTTGTTAAAACTGCCTATGATATTTTTAACTGTAGTCACATTATCATTTTTGGACTAGGAAACAGTTGTAATGTTCATCATACTTAATTGGTATATATAATCTACTGTACATTTATTCTGTATAATTTTGCTTGAACAAATTTTAATATAAACTATTATGAAAAAAAAACACATCTACTCCTAAATTCTGAATTAAGTTATTAAAGCAGCTGTGCAATGAAAAACATTTTTCCAAAAAGCTAATTTTCTGCTATGGTTATAAAAAAATATTGGCAAAACTGTTGGTTTGTGTTTTCTGGATGCTTCCTATGCTGTGTACTGTACACTTGCATTTTTGTCTGGACTCTTATCCTCCTCAGGTCCTCAGTATTATTTCTATGCAAAAATTTGGTGGCCATCTTTTTTTCTTGAGAAATAATTACTTTAAAACATTCATAACATTTTTAAATGATAATGAATACTGAAAATTTCACCACCAAAATAAACTGGAAGACATCTGGTATCAATTAGGAACAAAAAAAGGTGGGATCAAATTTTAACCCACTTTCGTTGCATTGCTGCTTTAAGTTTTTCTTTGATATTACAGAGGTTAATGGCAATCAGTTTTGCATCACAATTCTGATATCCATTCATGCTATGGCAAATATTTTATCGGTGCTCACGTGGATAACTTGACAGAAATGAAGAGAACTTAAAGGAATGGATACCAAACTCTTCTGATGCACATAAGCTTGAGATATGGGTATGGATCAAGAACTCTTAGATCACATATCTAAATTGACTCAGTTCTGTCATAGCAGAGCTATTGAAAGTTTGTTCAGTGCAGGTTAGAAATTTACACAAAAAGGACTACTTGGCTTATACAAAGTAAAGTGAAACTGAGTTGTTCCTAAGTGCACTTGAGTTATACAATGTGTATGCCTTGTGTTCATTGACATCTTGCAAATATCTCGGAACCTAGCCACTATTGTGTGTTATCTTATGCTTTGCTTTGTTGATTAGTTACACAACAAAGACATATTTTTTCTTTAATCATTAAGTGTATCAGTCATTTTCTTAAAATACAAAACAGATGCGGCACACAGCACAGAGAGTCCAGCTGCACAGTGAGATCATGCAAAAAATACTTTGTGTTGTTTTCTCTTTGAGGTGTACTGATTGTTTAAGGCATTATGGGTGCCTGCTCTAGACCACTGTATTTGAACTGTTCAAGTGAGAAAATTAGGAAGTTTTGCCAGTCTTGTGGCCTTAGAGTTTCTGACTCAGGGTCTCTCTGGTTTTCTTTGAGACAGACATGAAACTTTCAGGCCAGTGCCCACCATGAGGAAAGGTAGAGTATTTGAAACTAAACTGCACTGCACAATGCATGGCTCCTTTGTTTCATGCTCAATGTTCTTTTTTATGGCTGTGGGTGGAGCCTACAGCCATCTTGCTCTCTGTAGCTGGAAGAATGGAGTGTCGTGGAACACATTTTTGGAGTTTTCAATGTATCCTTCCATATCTACAAATCACTATGCCAATTGAAATAAAATATTCCCTTCTTTCTGTTTAGAATGTTGGAGACATAACTCCAAGCTGCTTATCAGATGGACATTAGGAAACTGAAACAGCTTGCCAAATATTAGTTGCCTATTAAACTGGGGATTTGTTTACCCCCTTTGAAATGCAACAACTTGCACATTTAAATACTTAGGCCAGATATTCAAAGGGCTTGCACCCTGGCACGATATTCAAAGGGGGATGTTGCAGTGTGCAAATCCCAATGCACCGGTGTGCACCAGTAATGTATGTGGCACAAGTGCAGGGGGCATGCCCATGCATATGCGGCACATCTCGATATTAAGCCCGGGATGTGTGGCACATATGAAGGCACAAACCCACCTTACGCTGCACAGGGGGTGCAAAGATGTGCCTGAAAAAGAAAGAACAAGTTGGGGACACCCACAGGCTGGCCACCATATTGCTGGGCACAACACAGCAGCCACCTGCTGTGGGTGGCCACCTGACCTCCCCAGACACAGGCCGGGCATCGTGCCCCCCTATTCAAACTATGACTGTAGAAGTTTGATCCAGTCATGAATAGGGCTAAGTAATTTGGCTGTTAGCCCAGAAGAACTGGCAACAGTCCTAGCTCACACTTCTCAAGGAAAATCTTAAATGAGACTTTTTTTTAAATGTATAAAACAACAAACCATTGTAAGCTGAGCCCACATTAAAAGCACTGACCAGTCATAAAAACACTTTTGAGAACACAGCAGAGTTCATTCTAGTAACTTTTAACCTTTGTAAACAAAGACATTTTTGTAGCACATCTTTCTTTGTCAAACACTATCTGTATTGACCTACACAAACAATCAACAACATGCCATGCCCTACAGAATCCCTATAGAACTATGAGAAAACAGGATTCTAACCATAAGGAAAATCTTGTACAACAGCCCCCTATATTACAAATAACAAAAACAACTGGCTAGCGATGACCCTGAAACATAGATAACCACACCAATAATTAGGCACGGAGCACAAAACAACTGTAGTATATACCATTGAGTCTGAATGTATCCTAAAGTGAATAGCAATAACAATTGAATAAACACATACATATCACACCCAAACTGTTGCAGATGCAATTAGAACAGCATTAAACATTTACCCAAGCTAAGGAGTGGTTCTTGAATCATAAAAAAAAGTTGGAGACAAAAATAGGTAGTGAACTGTAAGAACACTTACTAGATATCAATTTGAGAAGAAATGGCTGCTTGCCCTCCAGGATCAAACGGGACAGTTTTCCCTTCCAAAATCTCTGATTGTTTGGCCACAAACTGAACAACAGGCAGAACGTCTAATATCTCAGGTGTCTGGATGCTGCATGAGTAGAGGTCTGTCAGCATTTCACATTTAATATGAGGCATTTTTAATGTCTGTAAATCTAGTATTTTTGTTAGAAAGGACTGTGTAGGGCAAGCAAATGCTAACTTGCCTCCAATGCTGGTAGAGCAGCACATGTTTAACACTAGGCAGAAATGCTGAGTACAGAATTTCCTCTTGACCTTGTGTACAGCACAAGTCTGATTATCCCTTTATAGGGAGTAGACACACTGACAAACAACATAAAAGTAAGCACATGTGGGAAACTTGAAAATTAGCCCAGAGCTGTTACCTACCGTTTTCCGCTCCCCGGTAGACAATCAGTCATCACGGGAGGTGTGGTTCTGCCATGTCTGCTACCACTGTGAGTACGAGTAGGTCCAAGTGGGCAAAATGAAGATTGCAACACACTACTCGACCTTCAAAATTAATTGAAAGCGAAGCTTCTCTTGTTTAATCTCGTCCTGCCACGGTTGCCAATTTGTAAAGGAGTGAAAAAACTCCAGCATCAGGTTCTTGTTAGAGATAAACAAGTGGAAGGAATGACAGACAGGGGCAAATCATGTAATAAACAAGTTTATTACAAAAGCACAGACTCATAACCTGCAGTAAAGCAAATATACTGGGAGAAAACAAGTTCCCCTACATCTAGACACAGCAATTCTCAGCAAACCTTTCTAGAACCATGCTTCTTATAGTAAGATAAGGAAAAAGGTGTGACATTTCTTATTGGCTGAAGCAAGTGGTACCATTACATCACTGGATAGAAAATGTAGAGTCAGCAGGAAGAAAAACATTACGTTATACATAAGATGTAACATTATTTAGAACAAAGACGGCACAGAAATTGTAGCAGGTGCAAGGTCATTATGGTGCAAAGCAGTGCCAGCAGAAATACATGTGTACAAGAAAACTTTGATAAAAAGATATGGTTAGGCCCAAAGCACGTATGCCTCATATAAGCGAATAAATATTACATCTAACATAAAACTAAGAAATAATACTGTAAAATAAATGTATACTGTATAGTGTATACACTTAGCAAACATGATCCCTATTACCCACACTTGTACAGTGGATACCCATTACTGCATATTAGTGCAATATAGCAATATCACAGTAATAATAAAACACCTGTCATTGGCGTGTGCATGAGGGTGTAAGCGGTGTGGGACCCACGGGCAACAGCATCGTGCCCCCCCATCACCCAATTGTGGGCTGAAATAAACAAACCTAATCCCTGGTGGTCCAGTGGACCATACCGCACTGCCCAATCATGGGCTTATGTAGAATGAACCACTCCCTGGTGGTCCAGATGACCTGCTCCCCAGCCTGATTGCAGGCTTAAATAAATAGAAATACTCCCTGGTAGTCCAGTGGACCTGCTCTCCAGCCCAAATGTGGGTGTAGTTATAAGAATAGCATCCTTGGTGGTCCAGTGGACCGAATCCAGCCCAATTGCGGGCTTTGTGAGATAAAATATATCCCTGGTGGTCCGGTGGACTCACTCCCAAGCCCGATTGTGGGCTTTGCAAATTTAACAATCCCTGGTGGTCCAGTGGTACCCCCCTCCCCACCCACCCACTCAGTCCCACCACCTCGCTTCCCCGGTTCAGCGGCAGGTGGCAGCTCTCCACCCGCAAGCCACCTGACTGCTCGCTGACAGACAGCGTACAGTACAGCTGAATGCCCATTGGTCCACAGCGTGTGCCAGTGGGCATGCAGACTGTACTGTACAACACAGTCCTGATATGCGACTGTGTAGTACAGCATGGTCTGCATGCCCATTGGCCCAAAAATATTTGCACAGTTGTTCTAACCTCTTATGACACTATCTGATAAGCACTGTCTCAGACATATACCAGGTCATCTGTGAACTACCCAGGCTAAATATACAGAAGTCAGCAGGCATTTTTACTATGTTTTTTTGGGGGGAAAAAATATATTGAGCTACAGCAAACACACACACACTCTGTACATACTATCCTATTGGCTACAACTTTTGGAATAAATACTGCAATCTAATATGTTATAAAACAATAAAGAAACTGTTTATGTCAGTAAACACAATGAAGTTCCATTTACAGTAGATTTCCTTTAAATATTTCTTATCCTATATTTTGTATCCTGCATAGCGCAGGGGAGATGCTACATCTCATTGTCATTGGGATCTTCATTTACACATATTTAAACTGTATTTACTCACGATCTCCCAGATTAGATGCACTATCTTGTTTTCACCAGGGTCATGATTTTACCATTTTTATAATGTATTTATTCAGTGTAGCTTAGTCCAGATGTAAAATATTGTTTTCAGTGTGTTCTGATTTTACACAATGCAGCATAATATTGTGTAGCTGTAGAGTCCCACTGAAAATAAGATGCCATGTCTTCTGTGAACTATGCAGGCTAAATACATAGCAATCAGCAGGCATATTCTAGGAAAACACATTGTAAAAATGTGTAAAAGGAAGGCCACATTGAAATTGCCTCTCAGCAGATCTGCATTGTGCAAATTCATTAGAAATAATGGGTAAAAGCATCCCAAAAGCTCTCCACAGCCATTTAGGCTCTGACCAGATCTTATCTTTTTAGTGGTAGGAGGATGGTTGCACCCAAGTTAGTAGATAACTTAATGCAATGTTAACCATTAAACATTGCAAACCAGAAATTAAAAAAATAGGGGTTTTTCAACACTGTACTTATTTATTTTTATCTGTGCAACTTTATTTTAAAAGTATTATAACTTTTGTCTTCTTTATATGTTGTTTTAATAATCCAATCTAATTGCATTTTAAGTTTAAAATATTTGATCACCCAATAACAGTCCTCTTTACTTAGTGGACTTTGGAGACATCCTTTATAGTGATGCCAGCATTCTCAGCGCAGCAGAAGCATTTACGAGCTGGTAGAGGACAGAGCATGGTGCATGTACTGTATAGTAGCAGAGCTCTTCAAGAACACAAAAACTAAAAGTTATCCTGAATTTTAAGATGTTCAGCCTGCATGCATTCATGGAAATAATTATTACAAATGAACTGAAGGACATATATGTCACTATAAAATGCTGCTGGTTCCTGTACTGGAACAGAAGCAATCAGAGCCATAGTACATCTGAGAGTGATATATCTGATGGATGGATCTGGCTGAGAATAAGCAAACAAACATATTATCTAAGAGCATGTTCTTCAATAATGAAAGTAAGATTGTGCTGAGTTTTTAGTATAAATGCATATTTCTTCTCACTATCACAAATTCTAAGTATCATTTTAGTCAATATTATATTTCACGTACATTAATAAAATCAGTTAGAGTTGTGTGAGTGCTTAATAGAAAATGTCATAACAGAAATCTTTGATTCAGTGAATGTAAGCCCCTTTAACTGCTTTTTCTAAATAATAGAACAAAGACCTGATTTATGAGCTATAGCAGTTAGGAATAAAACAGATGCGCTGTTCCTTTAATCCTGTTAAATTCTAACAGGTACTGAAACAAAAGCAAATCGCCCTACATTAACATGCATTGGTGACTGATTTGTTAACTGGGTAGAGCTTGCTGAAACACATGCCACTTTTTCAGGAGCAACCCATGATTAATTACATACAATACCATTTCTGGGTTTCTTTACCATAGGTGCATGATTTTGCATTTCTTGGCATTGAAACCCAGTTACCATACTCTCAACCACTTCTCGTGTGTTCCTAGGTCTCTACTTATTCTTTCCACCCCTTTGGGTGTAGCTACCCTATTGAAAATTGTTATGTCATTTGCAAAAAGGCATACCTTCCCTTCCAGCTCTTCTGTAATGTTACCTATGAGGACATTGAAGAGGACTGGTCCCAGCACTAAGACCTAAGGTACCGTTCTGGTCACTTTCCCCTCATTAAAGTGAGTGCCATTTATCACCCCCCCCCCCCATTGCCTATCATTCAGTCAGTTCCTTACCCAGTTTAAAAACCTTGGGTCCCAACCCAAACCTGCCTATTTTCTTATAAACCCTCTATGATGTATGGTTTCAAAGACCTTGCTAAAGTCTAAGAAGGCCATGCCCACTGCCCCACCCTGGTCTATTTGTCAAGTTACCCAGTCATAGATCAGGTTACTCTAACATGACATCCTCCAATAAATCCAAGCTGCCATGAGTCATCAAGTACATCTCACATGTCCATCCCTCCTCTCCCCCATAAATTCATGATGCCTTGGGTCTTATAACCCACTGGATTCAAGATAATCCACTAACCTTTCTTTTCACAGTATTCCCATTAACTTCCCCACTATTGATGTTAGAATGACTGGCCTATAGTTGCCAGCCTCCTCCCTGCTGCCACTCTTATAGAGTGGGACTACATCTACCCTCCGCCAGTCCTCCCTAGTAGTCATGCTTCAAGTGAGTTGTTGAATAGGGCTGTTAGATTCACAACCAGCAAGCACCTCCCTGAGCTTCCTCAGCTCCCTTGAATGTACCCCATCCAGCCTCATAGCCATTTCCACTTTCAGAATTGCATGTCCTGGCAGAACTCTTGCCTCTGTAACTGGACTTGTGTCCATCTACCTCCCCCAAGTGTTCCTATCATTTCTATGTGGTCCAGCAGCCTATCCCTGAACTGTGAAGACTGAGCAGAAGTATCTGTTCAGGATATCTGCTATGTTTGATCCTCTTGAGCACAATTTCACCCCACTCTTCTTATCCTCGTATACCTTTCTCTTGTCTTCCTCTTATTACTGATGTATATGAAGGAGGTCTTGTCCTCTTAGCTACCCCTTTGACTATGCTTTCCTCTATTTGTTCCTTTGTGACACTCATCACCTTCCCTGCTTCTCTTTGCTTAACTTGGTGCTCTTCCCATCTTCTTCCCTCTGTATCTCATTGTACCACCTGAATGACACCCCTTTAACCTTTACCTTTGCACCCACTTCCCTTCCTCTTTTTCCTCTTCTTTTTGCTCACTTCCTTCTTACAGAAGTATGTTGCCCTCTCTATACCATCCGCTAATTTTCCCCACTGTTCCTTCACCTCACCCAAACAATCCCGCCCCACTAGGTTATCTCTGAGATATTCACCCGTTTTCATAAAATCTGCCCTTCTGAACTCCTGATGATTGCCCAGTTTCTACTGCCATATCGTCCACATCTAAAAATGTCAAACTTTACTGTCTAGGTAGGCTTCTTGCTGGTAGTAACAGAAACAACACACAGACTGCAGTTTCCTGTACTGCAGTCGACTTGTACATTTTCTGACTTCTGGTATGAAACTTCACTCTAAAGCAACATACAAAAATGTTCATCAGACAGTGTCACTACATGCTGCAAACACACACAACCTGCAGTCCCACAACAGAATAATTTGTTTAAATATAGCCTGCATCCATGGCACCCCAACTCAGATTGTCAACCTTTATCTTAAAAAAAAACACTGACCAAGACAATGTCTGACACAGTCACTGACTCTAGACCAAGGCTCTCTAAATTCCCATCCCTCCCTTCATTCCACACCCTAGATGGTATCTCAATTGATGATATACCTGTCTTCAAATACCTTGGTGTCTAGTTTGATCATCAGTTCTATTTCTCCCAGCACATAGACAGCATTCATAAAAAGCTCCACCCTAAACTGTGTGCCCTCTTTAGGCTTGCCGAGACATACTTACCAAGATGATTCTCCCCATCTTTGACTACAACATTGCTGTCTATGGTGCTGCCCCTAAATCCACCCTGGCCAGACTGGATCCGCTCTTCCACTTCTTCTGCCACTTTGCTCTCAACTGCCCTACCTGCACCTACCACTGTACTCTCTACTCATCTCTTTCCCTCCCTCCCTTCCCTGAAGGATCGCCATCTGTCCCACTGTGCCTCCTTTACTTCCAAACTCTGGCTATCCTCCCGCCCCCCATATCTTGACTCCATACTCTCTCCATCCACCCCCTCCTCCTACTTGCTCTGAAACTCTGGGTATCACTACCTTAAGCTCCCCTCCTATAAAACTCCTGCTGGTCCATCAGCCTTCTCTTTCTGCTTTTCTGATTTCTGGAATTCTTTCCCCTTAAACAATCATTCAACCTCTTCAAAACCCTCACTAATCTCTCTTCTCTGCTCCCACATTTCTTCCCTACTGCCACAGTCCTTAAGTGTATGTTGACCCTCCCTCTGTTCCCCTGGGTCCAAACTACTGTGACTGTATTTTTGCACTTATTGTAGCCACCTTCTTGAACATTGTATGAACTCAGGTTACCTAACTGCTACCACTGTATATTGCACTTATTGTATATATCTACAGTATGTATTTCTGTTGCATTCTGTATATTTAATCCACCTCTGTACTCATTATAGTTCTCTGTATGTCAGCCTATGCAATTGCATATATCTTTTTAGAATGTCCTTATGCTTTCCCCTCCCCCCTTCCCCCATTACACATCTGTAAACAAGCTATTTTATGTTCAGTATGTTTTTTCCTAGTGAAATGCCTAAATAAATAAATAAAATAAAACTGGATGAGACACCACACAATTAACCATTTATGTTAATTAATCTAAATGCCCTCACAATACCATGCCACTCATCTGTGCCACTGTAGCTTAGACTTGTTAAATTAAAGATAGCTGTATGCTGACTTGTTTGCCTACCACTGCTTGTCTTCTGCTTAGCCTTGTTCTCCCCAGTGCATGTAAGGCAGGCACATACAGTATTTTACCTTCAGTTTCAAATCTCATAACTTCAGGTTGTTTCAAGCCACAGAATTTCCTCTTCATTGTCCTGGTTATACTGACCTGCATATTTGGCACCACATCCCTACTACTGCTGATGTCAGTGGTGTGGTGATGTGAACTTTACCCATCACCTCTTTGCCCCGGCATATGTCTCCAGTTATAGTGCCACTTGCTCCTACTCTGCCCATAAAAGTAACAGAAAATTATCCAAGTAATGAATGACTGACCCATGACCATATCTGACCTTAAAAATCCACTGTAGCCAGATGCTACCTCGCATCAAAATTCAGGCATTATGGGGACAACACTCTGGGCAGCAGTTATAGGGGACATTCCTTTTGGGCAGGCCACAACAGCCAGAGGGGAGGTTACTGGGATAAGGGGGGGTAGAGGTAAGGGTTATTTGGGGGGTAGAGGTTCTGGGCATGGAGGCAGACAATGGGGATGTTGTGGCTGGGTTTGCCCTGGCCTGAACACCTATCAAGGCTGAAGTAGTGAAGGAATGGGTCAAGAGGTACCCAGACATGGGGATGGGATAAATGTTAAGCATACAGTTTAGTAAGGGTCTTAGCTTTAGGTTTCAGGGTAACAGAACAAGGAAGTGTGAGAAGAATTTAGGTTCAGTAAAGTATAAGGAAGAGATACTGGCAGCCAAAAAAACAAAGAGAAAGCTGCTGGGTGGGTGAAGGACCTTTCAAGGACTCACCAATGGTTAATTTAAGAGTGTTGCCACCGGGTTTGGTTCCCAAGAAGCAGCCAGGGGAATACAGGGTGATCCACCACTTGTCATACCCTGGTGGTGATTCTGGTAATGATTTTATTAGTGAGGAGGACTGCAGGGTTTCTTATGGCACCCTGGAGGATGCCGTACAGATGATCAAGGCTACAAAAGATGTGTGGCTGGCTAAGACGGATATAGAACCCGCCGTCCGTCTCCTACCGGTTCGAAGTGAGGATTGGGAGCTCCTGGGTTTTCAGATAGGTGGGTGATACTATTTTGACAAAGCTATGCCAATGGGTTGTTTGGAGGCCTGCTCAACATTTGAGGCCTTTAACAGCTGGCTACAGTGGATTTTAAGGTCAGATATGGTCATGGGTCAGTCATTCATTACTTGGATAATTTTCTGTTACTGGGTGAGGGTCAGGCAGGTGTCAGCAAGATGCTTAAGGATTTTCAGGCTTTATGCCAAGAGGTGGGGGTGCCATTAGCAGCAGATAAGACTGAAGGTCCTAGCAGATGTTTAGAATTTTGGGGCATAGAAATTGATGCACAAGAGGGTCTCTTCTGGCTGCCATTGAATAAAATACAGAAGCTGAATAGCCTTTTAAATGAGGTGAAATGAAAAACGAGTGTGACACTACAGGTGGTGCAACAGGGACTCGGACATCTGAATTTCACCTGCACAGTCATTGAATCGGGTTGTGGGATTACATGCCGGATGGCTGGTGCTTCAAAAGAGGTGAGACAACCCAATCACTGGTTGATGTCATGAGGGCTGTGCAGGAGAACTTAGAGATCTGGAAGTAATTCCTGCAGGGATATAATGGGATTAATTTCTGTCAGGATGAAAGGCCTTTTAACACCGACATTGACCTGTACACGTATGTGGCCGGGGGCTTAGGACTAGGAGCGTACTATAGGGGCTAGTGGGTATGGCCACCTTCACAGAAAATACTGGAGTTAACTAAAGACATTGGGCCTGATTCTCAAATGCTGCACCAAGACGCAAGGTGCGTGCACCAAGCAGCAGGGCACAAGCAGCATGCTGTTCCAAGACACAAGCAAGATGGGATTCACAAACACACCATGCATGAATGCAAAGACCAACTGTGTCAAGCACCCCATGCTCCAGCACAGCGCCAGATGGCAGCTAGTGCCATGATGCATGGTGCGTTGTGACAGGGGTAAGACATGCAGGACACAGGAGTGCAATTCACAAATGTGCACCAAACTGCAGATTTCAAACACCTGCTGCACCACACAGAGCTGATCTAAGGGGACTTAGAAAAAGGAAGGGAAGAAGCAGGGTAGTGATACAGGACTGAGACACAGGACTGCAGCAAGACAGAGACAAATGACTGCCAGGAGGATGTTAGCATCACAGGCCCTACTGGGCATACTGCTGGCCATTCAACGCCATAGGCGACATGCCTGCCAAGCTGCACAGCAGGGTGGCGCTGCATAGCAGGTGCACAGACAACAGCAACCCAGACACTGGAGGCATGCCATGCATGTGTGCCAGCCATGCACCTCCCACAAGGACCTGACATAGCATGATATCTACTTGGCAAGGCAGCCATAGCAGAGCTATGCCAGGAACTTGATGCCGACCTGAGAAGCTGGACCCGGAGAGGCCAAGCCATACCAATAGAGGTGAAGGTATGTGCAGCCCTAGGGGTAATGGGCACTGATGGATTCCAGACACTGAGTGGAGACACCATGGGCATCTCACAGCCCTCTGCATCATGGTGCGTGAGGGCAGTCATGGATGCCCTTGTACACAGGTCACACCAATACATCCAACTACCCACAGATGCCCAGGAGCAACTGGTAATCAAGCAGGGATTCAATAGCACAGCAGGATTCCCATGTGTGCTTGGTGCAGTAGACTGCACACACATCACCATAAGGGCACCACTGGATGAACCAGAGACCTATGTCAACCAGAAGGGCTTAAATTCCATGAATGTACAGGTCATCTGTGACAGCAGGTGTAAGATCCTCGATGTCATGGCACAGTATCCAGGGTCCATACAGGATGCATACATCTACAGGTACTGTGGAGTGTGTGAGGCCTTCCAGAGTGGGACACTCACAGATGGCTAGCTGATTGGTAAGGCACACACAGACACACACAGCACGGGTGGGCATAGGATGCATGTGGGCACAACACTAACCTACACCTCCTTTCCCACAGGTGACAGCAGATACCCACAACAGCGCTGGCTGATGACACCAGTGAGGCATCCACAGAGTGCAGCAGAGCAACGGTACAACAATGCCCACACAGAAACACACAGTGTGATAGGGTGCACATTTGGCATCCTCAAGATGAGGTTCCAGTGCCTTGACAGATCAGAGGGTGCACTGCATTATACACCAGTAATGACATGCAAACTGCTCATAGCATGTTGTGTGCTGTACAACATAGCACTGGAACATGGTACACCAGTGGCAGAGGATGAGAAGGCACCCAGCAAGGATGGTGACACTGCGGGGGAGGAGGAGGCAGTGGGGCCTACCTATGACTGGTGACAGCAAGGCCAGGCCCAACACACACTAGCTGGACAATGAATGAGAGCACAGATCATTGCATCACACTTTGGATGAGCACACAACAGCATGCGTAGTGTGCACGGACACAGGTACACCAACACCACCTGCTGTGTGCTGGCTATGGACCACAGCCTTGAGACCATGGGAAGACCACACGCATGCAGCAATGGCACACACAACAGGCACATTGGGCAGCAGTGCCATGGCATTGTGGGGAACAACAATGCAATGCCAGGAACCCAGGGACCACAGTGGAGAGCACACACTGCAGGTGGACTGGAACAGCTGTGGCAATATGGAGGTGTCGCCACCTGGGCCACCACACACGCAGTGGCAGCACAGTTGACACAGATGTGCCCATTGGCTGTGTGCCACCCCAGATGGCGCAATGCACAGTGACATGGGCAGCAGCATGAGCGGCCGGGTGTCCATTGCTAGCAGGGGCGACATGTGCATGAAAAGTGTAATGTAGGGATGGAGGGGTGTGTGGGGTCCCATGCATAGCAGCCACAGTGCTAGGCAGCATAGACTGCACATGATGGGAATGGCACCTCGGTCATGTGGCATGCAGCACATTGGTGCTGGTGCCAACATGCAGTGTCAGTGCGCAGTGGACACCAGAGGTAGGCACAATGGGGATATGGAGAACAGTGTGGGTGGGAGGCTGCACACTCCATGCAGCACAGCCGCAGGTGTTGCACATGGGTTGGTGCAGTGCACCCAAGGCTGCAGGACATGGTTGTGTCATGGCACACCCATAGGACACACCATGAAGACTGGCATAGTGTCACTGGAGGCATGCCTCCCCCAATCACAGCCGTGGTACCCTGCACAAGCACATTGTGTGGAGACAGAGGGGATGACAATCAATGCACCACAGGTTGTGCTGTGCATCAACAATGAGAGGACACATGTCACACTGTGCAGCAGCCACAGCAACACTAGTTGCATACAGAGTTATCCCATATGCAATGCACAGTGCGTTGCATGCTGCTTGCTGACGCATGCTGCGTCACATGTGCATCACAGTGTGTGACTGGCAGGGGAAAGCATAGAACATGTGGAGCTGAGCCACCTGCACATGCAGGGCTTCAGTAGCACATGCTAGGCCACACAGGACAGTGTAGCACAGGACACAGCACCAAATACACTGCAGAGGGAGGCAAGGGAGTAAAGGAGTCACAAGGGCAAGCAGCAGGTGGCAGTCCCAGTTGCAATGGCATGCTGGAGCAGGGCACCTAACTTCACCAATAATGAGACAGTGCTTTTCATCAGCCTGGCTGAGCAGTGGAGCAGGGTGCTGTTCCCACAGGGAGCATAGCAGTCCAGCCCAGCAGACAGGGAGAGGGGGTGGTCCACCAAAGGCAGCAGGCTCCAAGTGGTGTCTGGAATAAGGAGGACTATGTGGCAGGTCAGATTCCGATGGAGTGACCTGGCCTGGAAGGAGGGGTGGTTCCTTGCCCATCTGAGGAGGATGGCATGAGAGGCAGATGTCCAGATGCATGGAGTACGGCCATGCCGGTCAGGTATATGTCACCAGTAACATGTATGACACACAGTACACTACAGTGACCTTGACTGCACAGATGGGCACTGATGATGTCACATACTATTATGTCCCTGCAGGAGAGGGCAGTGACACCAAAGGCCAGGGCAGGCCCAGGGAATCCAGACAGGATGGACATGGCAGAGGACCCCACAGAGAGCAACATCGCCAAGGTAGGTGTACAGCAGTCATGACATGTATGCAGCTGTGTAGGCTACTGTGTAGGGACCAGCAGGCAGTGGGGATGTGCACACACACACACACACACACACACACACACACACACCCCTGCACTGGCAGGGCCCGCACAGGTGGCCATGGCTAGTGGTTGCTGGTAGGGCACATGCACCATGGACACATGTGTGGGTGTGTGCCCCACACATGATTGGTGCATGTCATAACCCATGCAATATGTGACATGGCATGGTGATGTCCTGCTGGGCTTGCATTGGTGGTCTGGGCAACATGCAGTGAGGCAGTGCATGGGCACGTGGTGCACTCTCAGGCTGTCACATTGTTTTCCAGGTGCCGATGGTGGTGTGAGGAGTGGAAAGCAGGGCTGGGATGCACGGTGGCATTCCCTGGAGCAGGCAATGTGACACCTGAAGTGGAGCAATGCACGGGCATACACAGCCAGGACCCGGATGATGTCCCAGGTCAGGTAACATGTGGCACCACAGCAGGGTGCGGAGGACACAACAGATGAGGAAGATGTGAAGGAGGTGAAGGAGGATGTCCCTGGTGACCGACAGGAGCATCACCAGAATGCATGGCCAAGCGACAGTGCTGTGGGACTACCTGCGGCAGGTGACACAGCCAGCATGGCAACAGGCAGGGACACCCGTGGTACAGCTGGCCAGGTGGGTGCTGACCAGACTGGGGATGGGGACACCCCCATGCATGGTGGTGGTGATGCAACCCCCAAACATGGTCCAGGCAGCCCAGGATTGAAAGGGACACGTCGCCAGACAGGGACGCGAGGAGTGATGATGACATGCAGCCCCAGCCGCACACCCTCTGTGACTTTTCCCAGGGACTCAGCCTGCACATCAGGCCCATGACAAGGCTGCTGACCAATCTACATGATGCAGTGCAAGACCTGCTGGACTACCTGGACCAGATTGGTGGACATTGAGTGGTGAGCATGTGGGTGCAACATTGTCCTGGCCCCACTCATGCAATCGCGGACATGCCATGAACAGGACTCATTGGGTAGTATGGACACAGATCACTGGGGCATCAGGGACTTAGTAACTGAGCAAGCAATGCAGTTAATTGCATTACCGTTGTAAGACTATTGCTGTGTGTAGAGCTGTGCCCATTGCATTGTGTACCTCTTGGATCACCTTAGCTGTTGATGTTGTGTTTTGCTTATGTGTTCCTAATACATTGTTGTTCCATGTGCAAGCTATGTCTGTGTGTCATTCTGTACTGTGCATGCTCATCACCTGCCTATGCAGTGTACTGGTCGGTGCCAGCCAATGTGTGGGTACCAGCCTACAGGGCCTATGCAGGGCACTATGTGGACAACAGTGACCACTGTCCAACAACATGTGGAATGCACTGCATTGTGCCACAGGTATTGTTAATGCGACACACTGGGCACAGTTTCAAGACACTGTATCCCTGTGGGCCTGTGCCACCCAGTGTTGGGGGTCCTCTTAGTTCCATAGTGGCATGCCACAGTGGTTAAGCCAAACCACCAGTCAACAAGGTGGGACCCCCTCGGTTTGGGCCTGCATGTGCCATGCATGTGTCAGTACCAGATGTGTTGGGCCGGGTGGTGCATCAAGGTATGTGGTATACCACAGGGCCCACCCAGTGGACTGCAGTGCACAGTTCTGTATGGCTGCTGTGGTAGTGTTCCCTGTGGTGGGTACTGTGTGTGAGTGTTGGTGCTGGGTGGTATGTGGAGCCCCTTGTGTGGTGGGGGGGCAATAGTCCTGCAGAGGCCATGCACCTGGGTGTGGGGGGTATGCATGGCACCATGGACGGGTATGGTGCCATGTGTGCTAGGGGCCACACCTGTGCTGGTGCGACACACCATGGTGTGTGCACCCACTGCTCCCACTGGTCACCTGGGGGGGCTTGTCTAGTTGGTGGTGGTTGGTGGTGCATAGGTGTGGGTGTGCAGTGTGAGAGGTCTGTGGCATGCCATGACGTACACACCCGGTTGCATGCAGCTGATTCCAGGGCAGGCATTGGGGGATGTGCAGGTGTCCAGTATGTACCATCTGGGATGGCGGTGTGCATATCGCTGGAATATGAGGGGGTGCCACTATCTAGGGATATAGGCTTGTGTGCATGTCCCATGCTGCAGTGCCATGGCGGGGTGTGCCATGGCCGTGGGCACTGTACAGGTGATATGGGTTACATGTGCATGTAGCACAGGTTTGCATGGCACATGCACATCCATGTGTGATGTGTGTTGTGTTGGGGTCCCTGTCCATGGTCTGGTGTGCACACTGGACCATTGCACTGTGGTGGCCAGCATCGTTGGTTGCCCCCCCGATGCACATGCCTGGCATGCTGTGTGCATCCTACAGGTGTGTGTGTGTGCACTGGCCTCCCCTTCAGGCCTACAGTGTCCAGTGGCTCACTCTGTGCAGTGCATGGTGGCTATACTGCCATGATGCTGCTCTGTGTAGCATCCTGCAGTGTGGCACATCCTGTCTGCAACTCCGCCACAGGCAGCACTGTGTGCACCCTGTGCCTCTGTGAACAACGTTGTGTCACCGAGGGTATCTGTTGTACTGTAGTGGTCCCTGACATACTGCAGCTGTTGTCTCCCCTACCTCCAGTCCTACTGCCAGCTGCTGCTATCTGTAGAACAGGTGCTGCTGCTGATGCTCCTTGCCTGGCCATCCGCCCTTCACAGGCCATTCTACCTGCATCAGGGTGGGCCCTCTTGTGGCCTTGGGATAGGGCTGTCATGTGTTGTCCTAGTCTCCATGCTGCACTGGGTGTTGGCATGGCCATGATGTTGTCTATCACTGTGTCTGTCCGGACTGGTGGGTGGATGTCCATCCCCCTCTACCCGTCGTGTTTCAGTACCCCTATGTGCCTGTGCACACCCTCAGCTGTGTTACTGGGTGTTTCACTGTGGTTGTCTTCTGTGCCCTGTGTGACTGTGGCCCCTTGCAGTGTGTACCCCACTGCTCCATGGCCATCCTCCATACTAGCATCACTGCATGGCTCCAGCCCATCCCTGATGTCTGTTGGGCCGACTTGTCTGTCTTCAGAGGCAATTGCATCCAGCAGCTGTTCCCCATTCTCTGTGTGTTCACCTCCTGTGTCGCAGACAGCCCTGTCCTCGGGCACAGCTGTGCATGTCACATGCTGTGTCAGCACGGTGTCTGGCTGTTGTCCCGTAGGCATCAACAGCTGCCCTATGCCCTGTGTGCCCTCATGACCCTATCCCATATCCAGTATGCTGGCAGGGTTCCCCATGTTGTGGTGGTCATCTACTGCCACTCTGTTGTGCCACCACACATTGCAGTCTGGACATACCTGTGGGACTGGTGCCACACTGGCTGCTTGTTGTTGCATGCATCTTGCAGTCTCCTGCAGTGCTGTTGCTACTGCCATTGTTGCTTCTGTCTGGGTGATATGCTGCCCGATGCTGCGTTCCATGATCATGGTCTGCCATTCTATGGCATCTGTTTGGTGTGTGATGCACAGCTGTATGTTTGTTGTCTGTGTTGTTTGGCATGCTCCTTCCTGGATCCCATGCATGATCACTACGTGGTCATCTGCCACTGTCAGCTGCAGCTGTCCCATGTGTGCAACCATGGCAGTTGTGTGTTCCCGTATGTTGTCTTGTATCCCTACCAGCTCATGCTGTGCTGTCTCCTGGGTGAGCAGGACGTCCTGGCAGTATCATGACAGGTCTTCCTCAAGGTCATCCTCCAGTGGCAGTGGTGTTGCACCATGTTCGCCTGTCCCACCTGCACCTCCATGGTCCAGTGTAGCAGTGTTGTATGCCTGGCCATCGCGGCCTACAGTGGTGGGTGCATTGTTCACCTGTCCCACCACAGGGCCATCCCCTCTGTTACCCTGCTGCTGGGTGTCCACCATGGTCTGGTGCTGGTCTGCAGTTCTGGCCGAGGGTGTGCTACGCCCAACAGTGCTGCTGCTGTTGGTAGCATGGCTTTGCTGTCAGTGTCACTTCCCTGTTGGTCATCCGCCTCACTATCTGTCATCCTCCTGTGGGTCTGGCTCACTGTGCTGTCACTGGTGGATGCCTGCTGTTGTTCCTCATCACTGCTGCTGTGACTGCTGTGCTCCAGTGCTTCACTGTCACTGTGAGTCACAGCATGGCATTGTGGTGGTGTTACCTGCCTGTAGCGTGTTGTCTGGTCACTGTGGTCCAGGCACCTGCTAGGTGTACAGACAGATATGCACAGTGCATTACCTCAGGTGCCCACGTGCTGGTATGTGTCCAGTGCCACATTGCATGTCCAGCCTGTGGCAAACAGTGGAGGGGTCCCCTCCTGCATCTCCTGCTTCTGCATGGTGGCCAAGGTCACACTGTATCCCTCTGTGCCTGTCCCCCAGGTCCCTGTCCAATGCAGGTCCCTGGTGCCCCTGCAGTGCATCGGCCTCCACTGGTGGTGCCACATCGGCTATCTGCATGGTGGTGCCACCCACCACATGCATTCACGGTGATCACCTTGTGTATGTTGTTGCCGATACAGGACTAGTTCAGTGTCACCCTGTATGCTGCGTGTGCTGATCTGTGCTACTACATGTTCCTCATGTCTGCTGAGGGGCCGTGGTTGTGTGGGTCCTCCTCCCGTTGCCATGTGCAGTGCCTGTTGTGGGCTGCTTTCTCCTTGGCATGGCCCTTGATGTCACAATGCCGCTTTGGTAGCTCCCTCACACTGCGCTTGCTGGGTGCCACTGTATTCACCAGTCTGGCTTCCTCATCCCATGCCTCCTGCTGCTGTGTCCGTACCTTCTGGTCTCCACCCCAGGACAGTAGCAGGTCTGCCTGTTGAGTGTCACACACAGGTCAGGGCCTTGCACCATTGCCCATCATGCTCTTGTGCTCTTGACACTTGTCACACCTACCTGGGCCTCTATTGCATCCAGGAGGATGTCTGGCTCCTGGTCCGTGAAGTTCTTTTTCCTGGAGAGCCCAGTCTTCTTTCTCCGTGTCCCTGGGGTTGACTGCATCCAATGCACCGTACGCTGCTCTACGGTGATCTTTGTGAATCTGGCCCATTAGGTCCTAGTGATATTCCCCATATGGGTAGCATTGGAAGTATGAGGGGGGAACCTGTGAAACCAGAGGGTGTCCTTTTGGTGTGATAACAGGGCAGTAGTAGATGTGTTAAACAAGAAAAGGGTCACATCTTTAATGGTAATGAGGGTATTAAGGCAACTGGTTCTTCAAGGGTTACAGCTTAACATGAGTTTTAGAACTAGACACTTTCAGGGGATGCAAAATACTGTGGCTGACAACCTCTCCAGTCTACAGATGGACAGGTTTCGGGCCATGGCCCTGAAGACTGCCAGGACAGGGATACTAGTATCTCAAAATATGTGGGAAATTGGTTGGTGGAAGCTGAATTTCTCTTTCAGAACTCGTGGTCCAACAGAACTATGAAAGCCTATGAGGGATTCTGGAGAGCGTTCCAGGCTTTTTGATTAGCCCACCACATAGAGGTAAGTGAGAGGGTCAGAGAAGAACAAGTGGCCCATTTTGTGGTTTATGGGTGGCAGACTGGGGTGGGGCTTGCAACCATGGGGGTGCATTTGGAGTGCCATAGGGTGGGTGAGTACGTTCAGGGGTTGGGGGGACCCAGGGAGAGGTCAGATAGTAAAACTCATGATGCAAGAAAGGCAAAGGGTACAGGGATGGGAGCTGGATAAAAAACGGCCTATCACAGCTAGCATGTTGGCAAGACTGGTAAGGGTGCTGCCTCAGATATGTTATTCACCATATGAAACATGTTTGTTTGTGGCTATTTGCAATGATGTACCATGGAGCTTTTATGGGGGGGGGGTGTTACTGAGTCCTGGAAAAGGGGCGGATAAAAAAGACTTACAGTGGGAGGAAGTCCATTGGGGTGCAGATGTGGTGACTTATCATTTACAGAGATCAAAGATAGACCAATTGGGTTGGGGTTTGACCATTACCCTGAGGCAACAGGATGTAGAGGGTATTTGCCCTGTACAGGCACTATGGGCCTATGCCACAGTGCAGCCTCAGAAAACCAGGGTTCTGTTTATACATGAGGATGGGGTAGTTGCAACAGGGACTCATCTGGGAGCTGTGTTGAAAAAAGGGGTGGCAGCGATAGGTGAGAACATGGGGAGGTTTTCATCTCATTCTTTCCAGACAGGCACCACTTCTGAGGCAGCAGCAAAAGGGATGGACGAAGCAGAGCTTAAGAGCATTAGGAGATGGACTTCCAGCTGCCATAAAAAATATGTGCGGAATATCAAATGAACTAATGTCTGTTTTCCTTTGCAGAGCACATCAAGTAATAGTCCCATAAGCTGCATATGTGGGGGTGGGGGAGAGGGGAGAGGGGAGGGAGGTGTTACTTGACCAAAATCTCATGTTTGTTATTTGTATTTCAGGTTGGTCACAGCACCTGGAGGTTTAGATTATAGGACACACCTTCATTTATTGAGCTGAACGGCAAGTGATGGTAAAGGTGGGGGGCAAGCAGTCATACCACGATCACAAGGATTTGTGGATACTCTGGAAGGGACTAAGGGGGATGAAATGGGCTCAGTTATTACCACTCCTGGAGGAGACATGCTTAAACAACCCAGAGCCACATTTCCTGATAATTCATGTAGGGGCAATGATCTATGGACCAGACCATGGCTAGATATATACATTAAAATCATTAATGGCCAGCTCAATGGCACCAAGCAAAGGGGTTCACTCAGCATGCTGGTGACCCAGGTTCACGCCCCAAGCTGGGTACCAGGAGCAGAGGCAGACAGGAAGGGGCTTCCACAAGTGTCCATTGTATGCTTCCGTCCTAGGAGGGTGGGTTTCGCCTGGGCACCTCCAGACTGATTGAGTGATGTGCTTGAGGGACGTGCTGCCTCGACCTGCCCCCCACACATCCCTGCCTGAGGTCATCTGTGCTCAAGCAAGGCCAAGAACTGTGATGGGCGGGGCACAGAAAAATGGAAAATGGCTCCCTGTCCAGCCGGATGATGAGCACCTGACTCCTGCCCCAGAAGCCCCGGAGTTAGCTCAGATCCAGCCTCACAGCACCTGGGATGCACAAGCCTGCCATAAGGCAATTCCCCCTCCAGGAAGAGAGGGACCCTCCCAGCTTAGGGATACACTGGGCTACCCAGGTAAGACTGAAATGGGGGCTGGCAGTTAGTAGTAGGGCGATGGAGGGTGGCAGGGAAAGGTGCTGGCTCTCCGAAGAAGTGGTTGGTTAGGGCTGCCAAGGGGAAGTGTATAAATAAATAAAAAAATCATTAAAGGATGGTGGCCGAGCGTCACCCTATCTAGTCAGCAGTTTTTCATCCTTCTTTCCCACCTCTAAGGTTCCTTTATGTCTGTCCCAGGCATGTTTAAATCCCTCCACTGTGCTTGCTCCCACCACCTCCTGTGGCAGGCCATTCCATTTGTCCACCGCCTTTCTGTGAAAAAACAACAAATTTCTAACATTTCCTCTTAACATGCCTCCCTCCAATTTCATATTGTGCCCCCTCGTTCTAGTACTCCCTCTAACTTGGAAGATGTCTCCACCCTGCACCTTGCTTATGCCCTTGAGGTACTTGAATGTTTCTATCATGTTCCCCCGCTCCCTCCTATCCTCCAGCAAGTACATATTGAGGTCTTTTAATCTCTCCTCATATGTTTTGTGGTACAAGCCTTGTACCATCTTGGTCACCCTCCTGTGGACCACTTCCATCCTGTCAATGTCCTTGTGAAGGTACAGCCTCTAGAACTGCACACAGTACACTTAGTGAGGCCTCACTAGAGTTTTATACAATGGCATCACCACCTCCCTCTGTCTACTAGTGATATCACTGTCTATGCACCCCAGCATGCCACTGGCCCTCCCTCCAGCCTTTGTAACCTGATTTGACACCTTTAGGTCATCAGTAATGATAATTCCCAGGTCCATTTCTTTCTTAGTGATAGTCAGCTCCTCTCCTCCCCATCCTGTAATTCTGTAGCATTTTCCAGGATTCCCTTTTCTGGGTGCATTATTTTGCACTTTGCATTGAACCACTATTGCCACACCTCAGACCATTTTTCAAGCTTCCTCAGGTCCCTCTTCATTCTCTCCACCCCATCTGGAGTATCCATCCTGTTGCAGATCTTGTCATCTGCAAACAGGCAGACCTTTCCCTTCAGCCATTCCACAGTATCACTAATGAAGACATTGAACAGGACTAGCCCAAGGACTGATGCCTGAGGTACCCCACTGGTCACCCTCTCTCCCAGGATTGAACCCCACTTACCACCTCCCTCTGCATCCTGTCCATTAACCAGTTCTTAACCCATTTAACTACCTTGTGCCCCATGCCCAGACTACCCATCTTGTTAACCAGCCTCTTATGTGGGACGGTGTCAAAAGCCTTACTGAAATCAAGGTATGTGACATCCACTCCCCTACCCTGATTTACTTCCTTCGTCTCCCAGTCAAAGAAATCTATCAGACTTGTTTGATATGACCTTCCTGCTGTGAATCCATGTTGCCTTGGATCTTGGGCACCATTGGATTCCAGGTATGCCACTATTCTTTCTGTCAGCAAAGCCTCCATGATCTTCCCCATCACTGACGTGAGGTTGCCCAGCCTATAATTCCCCACCTCTTCCCTACTACTGCTTTTTTTTATTGTATAATATTTTATTGAGTGATTTTGTATATTTGATACAACAAATGGTGAGCTGTATAGCCAGCCATTTAACGACAGCAAAATAGTTGCAAGTAGTACAGGTACAAGTAGTACAACATCAATAAATGAGTATCATCTGGTGTATAAACTGTCCCATACCTATTATTTATTACAAAACAGTCATGGTGCCTTTATTCTGGGAGATTAATGCTAGCTAGAAAGGTATTCTAAGTAGATAAAAGGGAATGTGAGCAATGAAAGCCGATGCTTACATATAACTTCCAGAATCTATGCTAGGGCAGTATTAGTCCAAGGTCCAGATAGAGAAATGGCAGGACAGCCCAGTCAAAGGGGGGAGGTTGGAAGGTGGTGCTGGGAGTTTGCAGAAAAGCGACTTGAGGTATGGTTCCCACTTCTTGTAGTAGAGGCGCATATTGCCCTTCTGGAGGTGGGAGGGTCTCTCAAAGATGGAGAGTTTGGCCAATGTTGCATGTCAAGCAGAGCGAGTGGGGATGGTTGTCTGGCACCAGAATCTAAGGAGAAGGCATTTGGCCTCCAAGATAGCTATCATGCTCCAGTCTCTGTGAGGTTTGGTTAGCTGTCCCAAAGCAGTAGTGTCTCCCATATACAGTCTGGGGTCCGAGAGAGCTATATGGTGATTAAGTACTAATGAAATATCAGAAGCTACCATTCTCCAATATGGGGCCAGGTTGGGGCAGGACCAAAGTATATGGGGGATGCGCATCTCTGGTTGTGAGCAACACCAGTACTTACTGTGGCTAAGCAAACCACGTGTAAAAAGGGTTGCCGGGGTATGGTGCCACAGCAGCAGTATTTTAAGCTGCAAGAAGTGACTGGTGGTGTCCCCATATGTATGGTGTATGCCTTTAAGATATGAATTCCATTGGTCTTCAGAAATGGATGCACCAATGTAAGACTCCCATTTCTTTTTGCAGGTCAAAGTTGCATTAGGTTGTGAGTCTCTCCATAAAGTGTAGAATCGGCCTATGACCCCTCGAATGGTAGGAAGCTGGTGCAAGTTATCCAGCCAGGACCATTGAGTAATTTCTTGGTGCATAGGGAGAAGGGGCTGCAAAGCACTTCTAATTTGTAAGTATCTCTGAAGACTTTATGTAGTAGCGAGAACTGCCTCTGTGGCTGATCAAAAGGGAGCAGGGGGACGTGCCTGAGGGAGAAAGATCTTGCACTCTATGGATTCCTGAGTTGTGCCATGAGGGCCAGTATATAGGTGCCCCATCAATTTTAATAAGGCTATTGCACCATAAGGGAGCATACTGTATGGGGGTGTCCAGAGTTTCGCTTGGGGGCATGATTTATTCTTAAGAAGCTTCCAAGAGCAAGCTGTATGGGACACTATTGGTGGAAGGGAGTGCGACAAACCTGCAACTGGGGTAAGGAGTGCGTTGAGGGGTATATCTTCTCCCAAGCTGGATTCTAATTGGACCCAAAGTGGAGGAGCCACTGTGGTAGAGATGAACCATTTAGTCGACTGTGCCACTATACAGGACATGTGATAGCCAGCAAATCAGGGGACACACAAGCTGCCATGCGACCAGTGCGCCCTCATCTTGTGCCTGCTCCATCTTGATGTCTTAGAATCCCAAAGGAAATTAGCCATTATTTTTTGTAAAGAGTTAAAGAGCTTGGGTGATAGAGCAATAGGGAGGTTATTGAGAAAGTACATGACATGAGGGAGCATCAGCATACGGATGGCTGCTACTCATCCTGGTAGGGACAGTTGTAGCTTCCGCCACCTCTCTATTTCTATTTTCAGTTGCATCACTAGTGGAGAAAAATTGGCAGTTGCAAGTATCGCCCAGCTCGTCGGTATGCAAATTCCAAGGTAGCTGAATCCATTATCTGCCCAGGTTAAATTAGTGCCTTGGATGCAGGTCTTGGAGCCGTGGCAATTTAAAGGAGCCAAAGTGTTGTTTTTTTGATTAATGTGTAACCCGGACAGCACCCCAAAGTCATCTAGGAGTTGGACTACCACTGGGAGAGTTTGTTGAGGATTTTTTAGGGTTAACAAGAGATCATCCACATATGCTGCCACTAAATATGGGTGGTCAGCAAATAGTATACCTTGAATTTGTGGAAAGGCCACAAGGGTCCTAATCAAAGGGTCCAGCTCTACCAGAAAAAGTAATGGGGATAATGGGCAGCCTTGTCTGGTGCCATGTTGTAGTTCAAAAGGAGGGAATATCTCACTGTTAGTGAGAATGAGTGCTGAGGGCGCGCTGTAGATAGTGCGTATCCATTGCATGAAATAAGTGCCAAAGCCGTCCTTGGAGAGGGTTTCAAAAATATACCCTCATTCGATGGAATCAAAGGCTTTTGAGAAATCAATCGCCAGGGCTGCTAAAGGGAGGGAGGATTTGTTAGCAAACCATTTAAGGTTGAGGAGGAGCCTAGTGTTGTCTACACCTGCTTTGCCTCGCATAAAGCCTGTTTGGGATGGATGTATGATTGAGTGAAGAAGGGGCATTAATCTAGAGGCCAGCGCCTTGGCTAGTAATTTTATATCTACAGAGAGAAGGGATATTGGCTGAAAATTGGCACAATCTAGGGGGTCAGATGGCTTTTTGGGCAGAAGGGAGATAATTGCCTCTTTCATAGTGGGGGGAAGAACTCCAGCAGTGTGGGCTGCTTGAAGGGCATGCTGTAGAGACTGGATGATGTCGAAACCCAGAGCCTGGTATAGCTCCACTGTCATGCCATCTGGGCCAGGAGCTTTCCCCCGAGCCATTTGGGAGAGCGCCAGTTGGAGTTCTCCACAAGAGATTGGAGACTCCCGAAGTGTAACCTGTTCTGTAGAGAGGGTTGGTATGGGAGTTTGCAGACAAAATTTAACCAGAAGAGTCTGCGACTCCTAGGCTGTGCTTGAAGACTGGGACTGGAAGAGAGTATGTCAGAATTCTTGCATAGTGTTGTTAATTAGCATGGTATTAGTTGGTATGGTACCTGACGAGGTACAGAGAGTGCGTATCCATGTGGCTGCTTGCTGCTTGCAGATGCAATATGCGAGGAGCTTCCCTGAACGCTCCCCTCCTGCCCAAAAGGCTTGTTTCCATCTCAATAGGTGCCATTCTGCCTTTTGGTGCAATATAACGTTGATTTGATATTTGAGACCGATGATTTGTCAGTGTAGAGGATTATCTGGAGTGGTATTTGTGGCAGATTTAAAAGGGTGCTCTAGGATCTCCAGCTCCACCTAAAGTTGGCTGAGGGTCGCCTTATATTTCCAGTCCCTAGCCCCTGAGAAGGCTATAATATGTCCACGTAACACCACCTTAACTGCCTCCCACACCATACCAGGAGACACTCCACAATCAGTATTCAAAGAAAAATAATCTTTGGCCAACCCGTATGATATGTGGGTGGAAGTCCGGGTCTTGGAACAAGATGGGGTTACAGCACCAGCGTGTGCCGCCTGGATTAAGATCATGAGGGGAAAACCTAACTGAGACAGTGGCGTGATATGATATTAATATCAAGCCAATCTTAGTGTTGTAAAGACATCTGGTTGCTGGCTCATTAGCCAGCCAAAAGTCTATGCGACTATGGGAGGTATGTGGTGCTGAATAGAAGGAAAAGTCTCTACCAGTGGGATGGTCCCTTCACCAGATATCGGTGAGGGCCCACTCCTCTATCATGTCCAGCAAAGATTGTCTGGCCCTAGGGTTAGCGTGTGGAGTAGGCTGAGACTTATCCAAAAATATGTCTCCTACCATATTAAAATCTCCAGCAAATATTACAGGGTGCGTTGGCCCTTTCAACTGTAAATCTGACAGCGCCTGACTTAGGGTAGGGAAAAAGTCAACATGCTCCATATTGGGAGCATATATATTCCCCAGCAGAACAGTACTTGTAGGGGAATATAGTTTCACTACCATCCACCAACCGTGGGCATTTTTTTGACCTCCTTAACCACCCAAGGAGAGGCTCGACGGATAAGAATGGCCACGCCATTTCATTTGGTGGTGGGAGAGCTGGCTCGAACTTCCCTTACCCATATTTTCTTAAGCCAATTGGTACATTTAACTGTCAGATGAGTTTCTTGGAGAAGTGCAATATCCACCCGTAGTGATTTCATGTGCTGCAGGACTTTTGTACACTTGGCCGGGTGGTTAAGTCCTTTTACATTCCAGGATATCAAATGATATCCCTGGGACCTTGAGGGGACTATAGGCATATTCTCACACAGTAGACAAAGGGAGGTACTTACAGATTGTTCAATTAGATAGTCAGAGGATGAAAGATTAGGTGCCAGGGCCACAAGGTACCTTAGGAGGAAGATGGCTATCAGCATCTGCCTTAATTCGGAAGGACATGTAAGCATCTCTTGTTATGTCCCAACTACTAATTGTCAGCTATTCGCAAGGTTGTAGCAGTAGTTCTAAAATAGAAAAACAAACAGACGAGTGATATATACAAAGACAATGGCAAATGGGTAATTAGCCCGAAACTTAACAAATAAGTGTCAAATGAGGGACACTACAATAACAACACTGTGAGGCTGAAGGTCAATGCACATGAGGGCAATACACACGCAGGTATGTATCCCCTACAGCCATGCTAACTTCAGCACTCAACTCAAGGGGGTAGTATATGAGAGAGTTACCAAACAAACCCATCCTGGACTCGCCCTACATGTTGATCAGACTGCCCGACCGGGGGGGGGGGAGAAAAAGGGGAGGGAGGGGGTGTGGAAGAGGAGAGGGACGGTGGGCACGCCCACCTGCTGGTTACTAATTGAGAACATAGTGCTACCTCCTAGTGGTATACTAGAGGTGGGGCATAAACTCAGAAACCCAGAAGCAGGCCTAGGAAACAGGGCTTGGGAGCCCTTATATGGAGCGGATTGAGAGGGGGGTATTCCCACCTGTGCGTGGGTAAGTGGGCTAACCATTTGTGTGCATCATGGTAATTGTCTAGACACATATATTTGGCACACATCCAGAAGGGGAGGTTGGGCCCCCACCTGATTAGTGGCCTAGTGTGCCCAGTTGAGAGCGTATATCCTTGGTTCACCCCCATAAGAGGTAACCAAATGAGCAGCTACTAAGGTCAGTTGATTCCCCACTACAACGGTTGTTATTGGGGTATAACCATAGTGCATGGGGGGGTTAAAATTGTGATCAAAGTTGTAGCCCCACTACCCAGCAGAGATAAACCAGAGAGCAAGAAAAACAGGAAAAAGTCAAGATCCAATGGTTTGGCCTTCGACCGGCTCGGGGGAGCCCCAAGGGGTACATCCAGGTTCCATAGGCTTCTTCACCACCGCAGTGGCATTGCTAATGAGACCAGGTCATATAGGGGAGAGAGTATCCACAAGTTTCACTGTCAACATCTCTGGCATGTCAGCCCAGTCATTTGGTTGCCCTGTGCCCATATCAGAAGAGTCACTATTAAATTGGTCAGGCATTGGAGAAAGATTCTCCCTAGAGATCTTTGCAGAAAGTGCGGCTGAAAATTTAGAAGGCAAGTGTTGAGGTCCACTTCTAGGTCTTTGCCTAGATTTAGGTGGTGGGTTTAGCATGCACTGAGGAAGAGAGGGTTGCTTACTGGAGAATAGTGGGGCAGGGCTCAATCCTTGAGCAGCTGAGCGAGTAGGATGAGCAGTTTGGGGTCGATCGCTCGGTGGAAGACCGTTGTGCTGTGGGACCTGTCCCACTGGTAGCTGGGTCATAGGGGAACCATAACTAGCAAAAAGGTTCCTACCAGGAAGTACTGCATGGGAGGGCTCCCAGAGCCTTCTGGGATTTGCAGTAGGACATTGTAGGCCTGGCCAGAATCTATTAATCCAACGCTCAATTGCTCCAGGATGATCTGCTGTGAGTTCATGTCCCTCCTTAAAGACGCTCAGTCTAGTAAGATTTTTGAAAATTAAATTTGAAGTCATGCTGATACAGAAAACATTTGATGGGTCTGAATGATCTCCGTTTTGCAGCTGTTTCTTGGGCAAAATCTCTGTAGATAGCAATTGCAGTGCCCTGCCAAGAAAGTTCCCCCAAATCCCTCACTGCATGTAGGATACTCTCCTTCATGGTGTATCTTCACAGGTATGCCATGATTGGCCTGGGAATGTTGGTGCCTTTGCCTGTGTGAACTGATACCCTATGAGCCCTTTCCACCTCGATTGGTCCCCTCCACATAGCCCCTAGTGTAAGAGGCAGGTTCTCATTTAGGAAAGACTCCATAGACTGACCTTCGCTCCCTCCGGGAGCCCTATGATCCACAAGTTTTTCGGCAGCTACGAATTTCATTGTCCTCGGCCCTCTCCCAAAGTACCGCCAGCCTTACCTCATGTTGTTGCAAATGCTGCCAGACCAACACTTGCTGTGCTTTGCATGCCTCCGCTCTCTGTTCCACAACATTCATTCTGTCCTATAGCTGTTGAACATCTTTTGTGGTGCCAGATAGAGCAACACTTATGTCATCAACTCTGGTGATTAAAGTTTCATGGAGCTTGGTAATATGTTGTAGAGATGGTTGTTGCATTGTTCTTGGTTACGAGACAAATAGAATTCCAAGGAGGGGAGGTACTGAGAGGTGCGATCAGTTGTGTGATGGCAGCCCCTCGAGATTCGCAGTTGTAGGTGAAGGGGAGCTGCGGGGCTCAGTGCAGAATTGGCGGTCTGGCTAGTGGTGAGCGGTGAGCATGAGGCCTCCGTGGCCTATGCCGGCCCATTTAGTGCCAAGTCCTGGCTCCACCAAAAATCAGTAAATCCTCTGGAGTCCGCTGAAAGAATGCACTGCCCAGCTAAAAGGGTATTACCAGTGCACCAAGCAGTTCTTTTAAAGTGGGAGCTCTACAGGATTGCGGAGTCCAAGCATGGATGGGCTGGGGTCTGGATGGAGCTAGTGAGCTAAGCTGCCATCTTCTTTGGTGGCTAGACCACGCCCCTCCCCACTACTGCTTTCATGCAGAAGGACTACATGTGCCCTCTTACAGTGCCCTGGAACCACTCCCGTGTTGAGTTACTCGGTGAACAAGACTGCCAGAAGTGCCACTAGTTCCATTCGTAGCTCCCTTAATATCCTCGGGTGTATGCCATCCTGCCCCATTGCGTTTTCCAGCTTCAGTTTTGTGAGCTCCTCTAGGGCTCTCTCCACTGTGAATGGACTGGAGTCCATCTCCCATCCCTCATTACATCTGTTACCCATCTGTGGTCCCTGACCTGCTCCCTCCTCAGTGAATACTGAATAAATGTATTTATTCAGTATTTCTGCCTTGTTTAGGTCTCCCTCTTTACACACTCCTTTGTCCCCTTTGAGTCTTACAATCCCCCCACTGGTTTTCCTCCTTTCACTAATGTACCTATAGAATGTCTTGTCCTCTTTTTTGACTGACTGCGCTAATCTGTCCTCAGCCTGTGCCTTAGCTCTCCTAACAGCCTTCCCTGCTTCCCTTAGACACTCCAGTTATGCCTCCCTGTCTTCCTTGCTTTGGGTCCCTTTATATTTCCTGAAATTTGTCCTTTTAGCTCTGACCTTGTCTGCCACCTCTTTTGAGAACCATAGTGGCTTCTTCCTTTTCTTCCCTTTGGGCACCACCATGATGCATTGATTTATCACCTCCACTATGGCTTCTTTAAGTTTCTCCCACTACTCTTCAACCTCTCCCTCCTGCCTCCCCCTTTTCCAGGGCTACTCTAATACATCTCCCCATTTCAGTGAAGTCCGCCCTCCTGAAATCTAAAACCTTCACCTTTGTGTGACTTGATTGAGTCCCTGTCTCCATGTTAAATCACACTATGCTGTGGTTGCTGGAACCCAGTTGTCCCTCTACCCAGACTTCCATGACTCTGTCCCCATTGGTCAGTACCAGGTCCAGAATTGTTCTGTCTCTGTTGGGATCAAGCACTAGCTGCCTGAGACCCGTCTCCTGTAGGGAATCTAGGATGCCTCTGCTTCTTGTTGAAGCAGCTGCATGTGTGGTCCAATCCATGGCTGGCATATTGAAATCCCCCAGCAGCAGAACTTCACCTTTTGTTTCCATCTTGTGTATTTCCTCCACTAGCTCCCTATCCACTTCCTCCTTCTCCTGTGCTGGAGGCCTGTATAACACCCCTGTGTGTATTACTGTGCCATTACTGGGTTCTAGGGTGACCAAAAGTGCCTCAGCCTCACCCTGCCTGCTTTGCACCTGTGTAGCCATTATATCCTCTCTGACATACAGGATGACTCCCCCACCTTTCTTACCCTACCTATCCCTCCTGAACAGAGAGTAACCCGGAACATTTATGTCCCAGCCATGATTTGTGGTATACCAGGTTTCAGATATTGCCACTATGTCCAGGTCTCCCTCTCCTATCAAGACCTCCAGGTCTGGGATTTTATTTCCCAAGCTGTGGGTATTAGTTACCATAGCCCTCCATGTCCTGTGACTTTGATTTCTTCCCCTGCTGCTGCACCCCTGCTGCTTTCCCCTACCTCAGCTTTCTTTCCTGAGTGGTCCTGATTCTCTCACCTTGCCCTCATGACTGCTTCTGTTGCTGCCAGTTAGATTTCTTGCCTGCCCACAGTGGGTGGTGATACTAAGCCTTCTGACCTCCCTGGCTCTTCCCCTTTGACCAGTTTAAGTGCAAGTTGCTGAAGCATTTAAACCTCTCACTCAAGATCAAGGTCCCCTTCTTAGATGGATGCAGGCCATCATCTTTATACAGACTCACAGTCCCCCATGAAGCCAAACCCCTCCCTCCCTTCCACACTATTCCTTCAACCAGGAGTTGCATTTCCGGATGCAGAGTGTCCTAGCTTTCCCCATGCCATGGACAGGTAGTATCTCCTAGTAGGAGACAGAGTGTGCTACCTGCTTCAGACTCCACCCAGCTTCCTGAAATCCTCCTGTATTCTGTCTATCTCCACCTTGTCCTCCAATACATCATTTGTCCCCAGGTGGACGATGAAATCCAGTTCCTCCCTTCTCACTGTTGTCCTTGTGATCCTATTTATCCGCTTTCCATCCTTCCAAGCAGTGGTTCATTGGGATGCACTTGACTTCCATGTCCTTCCTTCTAGGTTCCCATAAAGTGACTCTGTGGACAATTGAGTTCCCCATGAGGAGAAGCTTCCTCCTCCTCCTCTGGGGTTCCCCTCCTCCCATTCCCTTGGGCTCTGACATGGATGTCCTGCTTATTCTCCCTGGCCCAGCTGCGGATGCACTTGTGGAGCAATCCTGCTCCTCCAAAACATGGTAGGGGTTACTCACCCAGACCGGTTAGGGAATGTGCCTGAGCCCCTCCTCCTGCACCATCCCTGAACCCACTGTGATCCAACCACTCCTTCCTCTGGGCAACCTATGAGATTTAGGTTGTGGATCTGGTGACCTCTGGGTGAGGATGAAAGCCTCCCATAACCTGGCCAACTCAGCTCGGAGACAGGTGACCTCCTCCCTTAACCCACAGAGGTGCATGCAGATAGGGCAGCATTGCAGCCTCCAGAATGTCTCCCTGCAGACTGCCTCTCCACAGCCACTGCACTGCACCACTCCCATCATGTCTGCTGTGATCTGCTCCTTAATTGTCTCTAGCTGAACCTCTAGATTTTTTTGGTTTTTCTTTCATTTTACTCCTCCTCTCTCTCTCTTTCTCTTTCTCTTTCTCTCTCTCTCTCTCCCTCTCTTTCACTAATAGAGATGCAGCGAAGTTTAACCTCGTCTGCAAAGTTAACTCAAAGTGGGTAACTTCGAATTCATGTAGCACTACGTGAAATTGCCATTAAAAATTCAAAATTCACCATTAATGGGTGTTACATTGTCCACTTTTAGTTAGCTTCAAGATACAGTTTGGGAAGGTGAAGCTGGTAAGAAGCAGCCCACAGATCACATGTCTGACTGTCTACAGATCACATGATGCAGAGAGGAAGTGAATCAGGCTTAACTTTGACCTTCTGTTTGCTAGATGAGGAGATGTGTGGAGCTGTCTGATGTGTCTGTGTGTGACTGTGGAGGAGTAGTAGTTCTGAGAGAAGTTTAGTGCTTTTGATCCTTTTTTTGTCATCATCCTGAATTTATTTTAAACCTCTTTTCATCCTAGTGCCCCTTTTTATTTTTGTATCTGATTCTGTTACTCTGTTTTTCTTTTTTATTTACTTCTTAATACTTCTATTAATTTTTGTTTCCAAATGGAGAGAGGTGGGTTTCCTGCCAGGAGTCGTAGTCCAAGGATGCACTGTGGTGTGAGGTGGACTATTCGCCTCAACCTTGGGAAATTTTTCCCATCCAGTGCTGTCCTCCCTGAAAATGTTGTTTCCACTGGCAGCGGAAGTGATGTTCCAGAAGCATCAGCAGCAGCAACTGCTGCTTAGAATGTTAGTGGTGCCAGCCACACAGCACCGGTGGCTAGTACAGACACACCACCGCAGGCCAAAGAGCAACAATAGCAGCAGCAGGAAGAACAGCAGCAGCTTGTTCCCCCCCCAAACTGTAGAGCAGCTTAGTACATCTGGGACCCTCCCCACTGTCTGTGCCTGGTCCTCCATGTATTACGGCAGTGTGGCATTTTTTCACCGCACTGCCAGGTGACCCGACTGAGGTGAGATGCAAGATCTGTGGCATGATTTTTCATTGTGGTCGCAAGGGTACCCGCTTGGGCACATGTGGGCAGAGAACACACCTGACTGCACCACCGTGCAGAATGGGAGGTCAAGGTGGATGAACTAGCAACTAGCAGTGTCAGTGGCTCAGTAGGTAGCACGCTCACCTCTGAGGCTGGGAGATCAGAGGGCTGTGGGTTCAGTTCCCACATCAGGCACTTGGGTTAATATCCCAGTACTGACACTGTAGTGCAGCATGAGAGGGGTGCTGCACTTCTGAGGTGCCGTCTTTCGAATGAGACGTTAAACTGAGGTCCCATCTGCCTGGATTGGTGGTAGTTCAGGTGGATGTTAAAGATCCCATGGCACTTATCGAAAAGAGTAGGGGAATTTCCCCGGTGTCCTGGTCAAATTTCCCATATTCACTAAAAAAATACCACCAACAGCTTAATCTGGTTCAAGGTCAGTTGGCATTCATCTGTATCCCCTTCCCCCGGGTCATGCCTAAAAATAGGCAGGATTTGTCTAGTGCACTTACTCAGTCAACAAAAACTAAATAAAATAAACTGCTCCTGCAGTGGAGTGTACAGTGCAAGAGGTGGCAGCATGGCATCAAATTGCATGGCATCCAAAGTGCAGCAGAAGGGAGAGTGTTGAACAAGTGGTGGCTCCTGCAGCAGCACACGAGCACGACCCTTCTGAAATTCCAGCCACACAGGGTGATCTTGATGTTCTGTGGAGTGAGGCTGACCACCCAAGTAACATTGTTGACACAATGCTCCAGCAGTTGGACCTAATTGAGGGTCAGCAATTGCAAATCATTGCTATGCTCCAAATTCTAATTTGTCAGAACCAGGCATAGTAGTCTTTGTTTATTTTCTTTCTTAACGTGTATTGTGTGTTCTGTCTTTATTTTTCATCACTTTCTTCCCCCCAAAAAATATTAAAAACACACCCAAAAAATTATAAAACAAAAACCAAAAAAAAGATCCCTGTCCTGCTCTTTCCTTCTTTTCCTACTTAATAATCTTTTTACACAGAAAAAGTATGTTCGAATTCATGTTTTCTTCCTGTTGTATGGTGTTAAAGCACCAGTGCAATAATATGGTAACAATTTGGACCTATACTGTTTTATTCAATTTTCAATTGTCCCTTACCTACTGACTTGTATGATACCCTTCCTTCTACAATTAATTTAATTCTGCATTATAAAACTGGCATTAATAAAAGGTCAAAACTTGGGCAAAAAGTGTCATCTGACCATTCATTAATGCCCCAGTAGATCAACATTTGGCATGTTGATTGTAAAAGGTTTTTGATTTTTTGATATTTACAGTTAGCTAGCCCATTTTATAAGTGTGATAACCCACTCCAGCCCATGGGTGTATCAGGGCATTAATGCACTTCCTGGCTAGCTGAAGTCACTCGGGCAAGCCCTCATGCCTCAGTCACAACACATCCAGGGCATGCATTAATGCCCCAATACCCCCATAGTCTGTCATGGGTTATAGCGTACTTACTCACTATTTTTAGATATGAAATAATAAAAGTAGTGCTCCTTTTAATATCGTTCAGAGCTGGTTTTCATCAGTAACCCAGCTGTTTTTGAACACCTACTGCTCCATAAGGTCATGGTGGTGGACCACTGCCTGCTGCATTGCATGCTAGTTCATTTTAGTCACAACAGAAAATATTTTAAATAATAGATGTACAAAAACAGGTGGGAATACTGATGAAAACCATCTGCAAGCCAGATTAAAAGGAGCGCTCTGTTTATTATTTCAGATGTGAAAAAAGAGTACAGCAGCCATAAATTGTGGAAAGAAGGGAATCATATAGACAATTCAGGAGACAAGCATCATTCAAAAATAGGATACAAAATTGTCACCTGATTATTGCACTGCTTCTGTTTGCCATGCTATTTTACATTTTGTTACTGCTGACTGTGTTAAGTTTTTGTAGCACACCCACAACTACAATCAAAATACCATAACATCACATGCGATTACAATCCCCCCATAAAATATCCTATCTTATGTGAATGTAGCGTGCTTATATTGCTATCTTGCTACATCATTCAGCATGCAGTATTAGTGTCCCGATGAAGAATAATCTCATGAGAATCTGTTCAGAAAAGTCACAAGTATTTTTTGACGCACAGCTTAAAGCATACACCTAGAGCCAAAACTCTGCATAAGTGGCCCAAGTGAGAAAATGGCTTGCTGGTGCCTGCTACTGCTGTTTAACTGTCATGAAAAGTCCTGATGAAGAATAATCACATGAGAAACTGTTCAGAAAAGTCACAAGTATTTCTTGATGCACTGCTTAAAGCATGTCCCTAGAGCCAGAACACTGCATAAGTGTCCCAAGTGCTGGCAGTATGGCCTAGAGGTTAGTGGAATGAGGTTTGAACAAGCTTGGTACATCCAGCAGACCAGACCTGAGTTTGATTCTCACAACCTCCACTTGCATACTATTTGACTCTGAGCAAGTCATTTAACCGCCCAGTGCTCCCAGGTCACCCCTGAAAACAGGCACTTGTGCCTAGTGGGTCTTACCTGGTTACCAAAGACTAAAATAAAACTAAAAAAAGTGAGAAAATGGCTTGCTTGCACCAGCTGCTGCTGCTGTTGTCCTGCTGTTTTCTGCTGCTGATGTACAGTGTGTTGCTAAATGATGATAGCCACAGATGACCATGGGTTGAACTATAGTTTGATGTTCTGGAAAATTCTTCTGCTGCGCTGTCTGAAACATGTTGACCTATTTGTGTGTATTCATACCAACAATGGGAAGTTATTGTACATGTCACTGTCGTGTTTTTTTCAGACACACTGCCTTTTAATTTGTATTGAATCTTGTTTTTTGTTGTAAGCAGTCCGTTGTGTTGTTCTTTTGCAGGAAATCATCATAATACATATTGAATGTTTCCTCTTTAGCACTGTGTTGGCCATGGTCACATTCACATGCCATACATATGTGTCACCATTTAATGTGGTACTGTAAAATTTAAATTTTTTCCAGGTGGGGGGGTACTGCTGTGAGTGAGTGAATTATACGCATTTCTCATTACTGTTCTTTTCTTTTACATCCTTAGGTCATAGCACACAGATTCATGACCATGGTGATGAAACCATGTTGCTGCTGCATATGTGTTCCACATGTGTCTGATTGTTGACATCTTCTGTACGAACATTGTCAATTCATGAAAGGTAATTATTTTTTTGGGGGTAGGGGGTTGCATGCATCTTTGGAAAACAATTTTCATTAATATTTTTGTCTTCTTTCCAGGTCTTCAGTGTATCAAAACTGTTGTCCATCTTCAAATTGGAACATACCACCAGTCCACTGTACTTCGATGCTACCTACAAACAAATGAAGAAGCAATTATTCTGAGTTCATTCCAGTACCCCATTCAGTATCAGTACCCAGTGGAGCTGTGTGTGTCTTTTGTTATATCCATCATCTGGCCTGTATGTCACTACTGTTCAATACTTAACATCTGTGGAAAACAAGGGGGGAAAAAAAAAAGGAAAGCAGTCCTCGCAATCCTCAATGCCAGAGTTGTACCCACTTGGAAATTCTTCTTCCATGACTGCATCAGCAACTTCAATGGTACATCATTTAACACTGCCACCAGGATGGCCTGCTTCACCCACATTATTCAGCATCAGCACCATCATCATCGTGACTGGGTTCAAACATAGATGTGATTGTCCTGCTTGGTATGTTGCACCAAAAAAAGTTGAAGTGGTGTGATTCGTGATCGTGAAGATGACCATGAAGAATGTGATTTGTGTCATGAGTCATGATGTGAGTCATGAACTTGGCACTGGCAGTGCTTCTCAGAGCACCAGAAACTGGATTTAATTGAGCTTCCACAAACAGTTGCCATTCAACATTTGAAATACCTATAGCTGCACTTCCCTGAACTGTACAATGTTTGCACTGAGGTGATATCTATTGGATTAAATAGACCTGGCTTGCTGTGAAGACAAAGATTCAAGTCCATCTGCTAATAGAGCATCCTACAGAACCTGGACACTAACAAAAGCATTGCACTGGACCAAGAATCTTGAGTGATGTGACATGATAACTGGGAGTCCTCCTGATTCGTGATGAAAATGAAGATTTAGAAAAAAAAACAGGGTTGGAACAAAAAAAGTTGAAGTGGTATGATTCGTGATCATGATGACCATGAAGAATGTGATTCACCATGACGTAAGTATGATGTGAGTCATGAACTTGGCACTGGCAACGCTTCTCAGACCACTACCACTTGTACTCTGACCGCTACTGGAACATTCATAGTCATCCTTCTCATGCCTGTAATAAACCTCCAGTGTTAATTCACAACTTTTACCTACATGGCTACTTTCTGTTAATTGATGACTAGCTAGTAGATTTTTTTTCAGATATACACAGAATTTATTTTACATACCAACTACACTAAGGGTGATGCTGCAGGCATTGCTGCTACTCATACAGATTCAGGGACATTTCCTGGCCTAAACCTCTCTAACACAGTACTTTTTCCCTTCAAGGATTTTTTCTTTTTTTATTTATTCCATGTGATGTGACAGAATGTCCTGCCCACAGAGCCAGAGCATATACCCCACTAACTTATGTGGCTTATATGCCACAGTCAGAAACACCTTTGCCTGACCATGTCTTTGTGGGCATTTCTTTAGATTACACAGAGTCACCCAGAAAAGAAACATGTTTATTGCAAAAAGTGATTTTTCTAATTTTGTGGGTTGCTAACAAATTCAAGGGAATTCACAAGACAGTACAATACCAAAAATACTGCAATATGTGCATTCCTTTATTATGTCTTTTTTTTCAGTTAAATGATATAATATGCAGTGAGAGACAGTATTCATGGTACTATAGGAAAACACATGATAGTGGTACAATGACAACAATTTCAACAGACTGAACACAGACAATTAACAGCAACATTATATTTATTTAGTTTTTGGTGGATGGGTAGCCAAAAAACAACAACAGTGACTTTCAGATGGAAACAGAACACTAAAGAGATGTAGCTGCACAGGCACAACAAGACCTTAACCAGTCTTCAGAACTCCAAAAGTGGAACAACAATACCTTATTTTATTGGGGGGGAGGGATTTACAGCAGTAGCTATATAGAAGCAGGAAAAAGTAATGCAGATGGGCTAAGAAATTAAGAGTACTGCTATTACAGTGGCGCAATAAAATGCATATCAATTTACAACACACTCACAGATTAAAAGTGAGGCACAGAAACTTTAACTGTTCAGTAAAACACAATACAGACAGCCTTTTGAAATGACTGAAAAAATGCCCAGCAAACAGAAAAAACTTATAAAAAATTAAATGAAGTTGTACTGTTTGTACCTGAACACACAAATAATACAAAATTAGCCAACATAAGTTGAAAAAACTGCATCTTTCACTAATCTCCTTTCTACGCCACAGATCTGCCTCTCCCCCGAAGCACACTTCTACAGTGTCTGTCAGTATAGAAACATAGAAACATAGAATTTGACGGCAGATAAGGACCACTTGGCCCACCCAGTCTGCCCATTTCCCTACCTGATGGATAAGCTGCAGATCCTAGTTAAGCAGCAGCCTACTTCTTCCTACCCCCACCCCCTAGAATTGCCTTATGACTGTCCCATGCATGCTTGAATTCCACCACTGTTTGTGACTCCACAACCTCCTCTGGAAGGCTGCTCCATACATCCATCACCCTCTCTGTGAAAAATACTTCCTTAAATTACCTCTGAGCTGCCCCTTTCTATCTTCAAATTGTGCCCTTGTTCTTGCACGCCTTTTTTGAAAGATGCTACCTCTTGGACTTTGTTGATTCCTTGAGGTACTTGAAAGTTTTATCATGTCCCCTCTCCTCCTTTCCTCAAGGCTATACATATTAAGCTCCTTAAGTCTCTCTTCATATGTCTTCCGGTGCAGACCCTGCACCATTTTAGTTGCCCTCCTCTGGACAGTTTCCATCCTGTCTATGTCTTTTGCGGAGATTGGGTCTCCAGAACTGCACACAGTACTCCAGATGGGGTCTCACTAGCTGTCTGTACAGAGGGATAATAACTTCTGTCTTCTACTGGTGATGCCTCTCCCATGCATCCCAGTATCCCCCAGCCCTCCTTGCTGCCCTCTCACATTGCTTACCCACCTTTAGGTCATCTGATATGACTACCCCAGGTCCTTTCCATTTTGTTGTTGTTAGTATCTCACCCCCATTGTGTACTCTTCCCTGGTTTTTGTTTCCCAGGTGCATTACCTTGCACTTCTTAGCATTGAATCTAAGCTGCCATACATTTGACCATTCCTCTAACCTTGCCAAGTCCCTTCTCATCCTTTCCACTCCACCTTGTGCATCAACTCTGTTGCAGATCTTTGTGTCATCTGCAAAGAGACATTCTTTTCCTTCCAGTCCCTCTGCAATGTCACTTATAAAGACATTGAAGAGGACTGGTCCTAATACTGAACCCTGCGGTACCCCACTACTAACCCCGCTTTTTTCAGAGTGGACTCCATTTACTATTACTCTCTGTGTCCTATTCTCCAGCCAATTCTTTACCCAGGCTGTCATCTTGGGACCCACTCCCAGGCTGGCTAACTTGTATATTAATCTTTTGTGTGGGACTGTGTCAAATGCCTTGCTAAAGTCTAGGTAGGCCATGTCCACAGCCCCTCCCTGATCAACTACTTTGGTCACCCAGTCAAAGAAATCTATCAGATTTGTCTGGCATGACCTTCCAGCTGTGAATCCATGCTGCCTTGGGTCCTGTGCCCCTCTGGCCTCTAGATATTTAACAATTCTTTCCTTCAGAAGTGATTCCATCATTTTCCCTACCACTGAGGTTAAACTAGCAGGTCTGTAGTTTCCTGCTTCTGCCTTGCTCCCACTTTACATAAGGGAATAGAGACTGATTGTACTAAATTAACATTAAATATTCACACAAAATCAAAAAATGCTCAATGATGTAAACACATAATGGTCTACTACAATTGATGTATTAAATTTTGACACAAAATTTTGTGGCAAAAATGCATTTTTAAAGGTTTTTCGATGGTTTGAATCTCAGAGCTCTGAGAGCAAACTGTCTCCAGCTTTCCACTACACACACTACGATGAACTTGAGGCTGTGCAAAACAATACAGAGCTCATGTGACCTTAATTCCCATGAATCACTGCAAGCTTCATCTTAAAGAGCAAAAAAGAAGGTGAAGTAATGCAAAGTCCATAGAGAATAACGGGAACTTCACGTTACTTTGAGATGTGAAGATATTTTGCTTCGCTATGCTGAATATTATGTGAAATTCAGGTTCTACACGAAATACTACACATAGCTAATTTTAGGCTCATCGCCCACCTCTACTCACTAATGAGTTTGACTTATACCTGTATTAATCATGCCCTTATTTCTCCTTTTGTCAGATCAACTTCCGTTTATGAACTTGAGCCTTTTTATGTTTATGTGTTAGTTTCCCTGTAAGCATGTGTCAATGTGTGCTGCATGTTTCTGTGGTAGGATTTCCCCAGTTAAGCCCCATGTAGGAGGATAGGCAGGAAGTGACTGTGTGTCATGTGATCTCCCCAAACTATATTTGTGGATGAGCCCTGGGGTGGGTGCGTCGATGGGTGGGAGGGAGGACATAATCAGTGCTGCCTCCACACTGAAAAAATAATCAGCCCAGTCCTGTACCAGCTTCCACTTCAAGCCTCTTGGGTTCCCTGTGCTTGCTTTACAGCTGAGTAAGGGACCCTTCTAGTATGAGAATGTAGTACTCAGGTGTTGTCTGTTCAGCCCTTTACTACCAGCTCCAACAGCCTTCTGCCGTGTTGATTCCCAGGTGACTACTTTAAGCTCTCAGTCCTCAAAATTAAAATCATGGCACTATACACTAGAGTCTCTCCTGATTTGCTGGAGTAGAACCTACATCACTGTTGGTGAATCAGACCACCCCCCTTCTTAGCCCTATTGTCTGCGGTAATGGCCATGGACAGATTACACCTTAGGTGACCATTTACATTCTATACAATGCAAAACTGCACAGCCCAGGAGTTTACCCCTGTGTCCTGCTACAGTTAAGTCTAATTCTTTACAATGCAAGCCCGTTCAGCCCAGTATTTACCCCTATTCCCTGCTACAGTTTAAATTATTGGAGTTTATATGACTGGAGCTGCTTAAGCCACCCAGCAATAATATTTCAATGTCTGCTCCTGAAGAGGTCATCTAATTCTGCTGCTTTCTCCCTAACTGAAGTCATAGAGCACTGCTTGTGACCTCAGAGTTACTCCCATGGCAACAGACTGTGATGTCACAACAGAGGATTATGACTTGGAGTAGGGAGTAAGCTACAGAGGCAGATGAACTCAAACTAAACTGTAAGGGACAACAATCATATAGTCATACACATTTTCTTAGTAATTATGGGGAGGATAAATATATAAAATATAAATGAAATGCAAGCAGAATTGTACCTAATTATTATTTTTTTTTTAAGTTTTCTTTGAGGCGTCAGTAGCTCTTTAAGGTGTGCTAATAATGGTAGCATAAGATTTTCCAATCAAGATCGCAGTACAAGTTACATTAAACTGTTTCTCCAATTAGTTGTTTAAGCATTTCTGACTGAGTTGCATACATGTTGCTGAATCCAGTACAAAACCCTACGCAAACTTTTTCTTTAAAGTTAAATCTCAGTTTTGTATTGAATTGTGACTGGACTGCAGATGAAGCCCAACTGAGTTGGAAAAATATTTAAAAAGCATTGCTTTTGAGCTGGTTAAGCACTGAAAAATAATACAGTGTGAGTTACCAGTGGATTGTCTACTGTAAAAACAATGCTAAACCAACTCATTGGTGAAAAAGTTTAAAGCAAATTGTGCTGTACTTCAACTTTTCCATAGCTTGTAATTCATAATCACTGGCTGGGATTAAAACCTCTGTTGCTTGTTTTGCAGGTCGTGCCTTAACCTCTACATTACAGGAACTGCAGTTTCCTTTTCTTCAGCACAGTGGCAAACTAAATGTGCATTTGCTTAGCAAGCAAAAGATCAGTGGTTTGTATCCACATAGGCACACAGTGTATTTTTTGCAAGAGACCTGGTATGAAGCCTAACAGGGACTTACTGTAACCTTTTTTTTTTTATTTTTGTTTAATGATGAAAACTCATTTGAGTGATGAACTATGTAAGTGCGCAGTGAGAAAAGTAAATTACAGTGGGGCCTGCCTTGATGCAATGCAGTAACTTGCAATAAATGTTATGTCACAAAATACTGCATAACAAAAGGGCTAACCTATCATTGAATTATACTGTTCCTTTCATTATAATGCAGCATTTTGTGATCTACTGCAGTATTACTGTGTTGTGCCTTGGCTGGTGCTGCTGTAAATGAGAAGTACATTTATCTAAGAAGAACAATTTGTGCAGGTAAAAAGTTGTCGTGTCAGGACAGGAAGTTCTGAAAGGAATACTTCTAGTCCCCTTTACTGCACTTGCAATGTGTGAAGCAGACTTTCAGAACACTTGACTAATATGAATCTAAACATTTTTTTCTTTCTCAATACTATTTATTCTGTTAGCATTGTCTATCTCTACAAATCTTGTATCTTGCCATGTGGCATGAGAGCACAGTGGAAGAGCACCAGGACAGCAGTTAGAAGGAAGACTGAAACTGATTCCTAGTGGTGAACTTTCTAATTTCTCACTACAATGTATGTTGCTAGCATTCATCCATCTCTAGAAACCCTCTGGCTCACCACGTGGAAAGATAGTACAGTGGAAAAGCACCAGAACAGCAGATGTGAGGTGGCCAGGGTTCGATTTCCTATTGTAAACATTTTTTTCATTCTTATTGCAGTTGATTTTGTTAGCATTCATCTTTCACTCTAGTAAAAAAATCCTATCATTCTATGTGGACAATTAGCACAATGACAGAGTATCAGGAAAGTAGCTGGGAGGGGGTCTGGGTTTAATTCCTAGTTGTGAACATTTTTTATCAGTACAATTTATGTCATGCCCATACATCTATCTATAGAAACACTTAAACTTCACATGTGGAACTATAGTACAGTGGCAGAGCACCAGGACAGCAGTTGGGAGGTGTTTTAGGTTCAATTCTCAGTTGTGAACATGTTTACATTCTCATTACAATTTATGTTGTTACATGCATCTCTCTTTAGAAACCTTCTGGCTCACCATGTAGAATGATAGCATGGTGGCACAGCACCTGGGAAGTAGTTGGGATGGAGCCTAAGTTTGATTCTCAGTTGTGAGCATGTTTTCTTTCTCACTACAATTTATGATTTAGCAGGCATATCTTCCTAGCAACCTTCTGCTTTGTGAAGTGGAATGATAGCACATTGGCAGAGCTCTAGGACAGCAGTTGGGAGGGGGCCTGTATTTGATTTCCAATTGTAAGGATTTTTTTTCTTCTCATTACAATGTACAGTATGTTGTTAGAATGCATCTGCAGCCAAAACTAAAGATGGTATTGTTAATATCAGTGATATGGCTTTCAGGGCATGGAGTAGGTTTTAAGATCATCGAACTGTTTGTGACTCTAGAATGAAGAACATGGAAAACATGACTGTTACAGTCTAACTAGAGTATTCAGTCAGAAGAGGGGTAATGGGACTTATCAATCATAGCTCATTATACCTTTTTTATACAAAAAAATCATGCTGTCTCCAGAGGCCCTTGTACAGGAACTGATCAGGTTAAAAGTTTAGAGTTTGTACAGTGTATTATGTGGATATGCTTGTTTATTTTGTGAGTGTAGGTGTGTATGCTTAATTGTATGTTTGTGCCTGTATTGTGCAGTATTAGCATGCACATTGTTTAGCATATACAGTACTGTACTGGTAGAGTTGAATACATAAAGATAACAAATCTGTACCCTTGCACCTCTCAGTGCCTTTGGCAATTTGATTGTAATTTGGTTTTGTTAATAATGGAATTGTCTGTTATTGTGCATGTCATCAAGCATTTTGGGAGAGGTGCTTTATAAATAAACTGGATTGGATTGGGTTTAACTGGATCTGCTTAGGAATGGTTCCTTAGTGTTGTCAGCTGGCTGTCGCCATTCTGGGCTTGCCTCACTGGCTGGGTTGGCAGTGACCATTTCTGGTCCTGGATCTTCTAAATTGTCTTTGAGACACTTTTCTGGTGGGAGACATTTCTGCAATACAGGCAAATAGTTCATGTTTTTTCTTTCAACTGGCAGTGATTGGCCCTGTGACATTTATGAAAAACTGCTGTAAATAATTGTGATATGATCATACCTTTCAACCTCTTGTCTCATGAATCAGGGACAAGGCTTAAAAAAATCCGGGACAAAGACCCCAAATCAGGGACACATCTTAAAAATTGGTACTATTCACTCAGAAAGCTGATAAAATAAAGGGATATGTGTTAAGATACATTTTCTGAAGAAGAACAAGTCTATAACTTTAATGTTTGACATTATTTTGTGATTTTAATCCCACGGTTCTGTCACAAAAATGCAAATTTTATGAGGGACAGAGGAAAATTTTGAGGCAAAATCAGGGACGTCCCTGAAAATCAGGGACAGTTGAGAGGTATGGATATGATATGTATTGTGGTTCAGGGTGTTAAGGCATTTTACTTCACAGGTGAATTGTTGAAGTGCTAAACCTTGTGTTGTGCATATCTAATGTGAAGTTGGCACTTCACCATTAATTTGCATTACAAAGAACTTTAAAAAATAGTTCACCTTTCCCCTGCCCTCTTGAATCTCCCTAAGAACCCTTCCCTCCACCCAACCCTATGCAGTTTCAATAAAAATACCCCTAGTCCCTCCAGCACTGGCCAATTTCTCCTAAGAAATAGCCATGCCCCATCAACTCATACAAACATCAGCTCCTTCCCCCAACACTGACCAAAAAATAACAGGTACCCCCTCCAAAACACTCAATCAGCTGATTACTGTGAGTGTGCTCTCCCATTTATTCAGAATATGGCAGGCCAAGGAGGTGAGAGGCATTTCTATGCCAGTTGCAGTCTCTCTCATCTGACTTCACTGCATCAGAATACTTTACTTTGGATGACATGGATGGAGGTTATGTAGGGTGATGAGCAGGTGGAGGATTTGGCCAAGGCTTGGGGAAGAAGATTGGGGTGCTGCTGATCAAAGGATAAAACCTTTTCCGGCCATTAGGGTGCCAACATTACAGTGGCGAGTCATTACGGCACCAAATGCTGGATTCACCTCCCCCTCCCTGAGGTCCATGCCCCTGTAGTTAGTATCCTTAAAAAGTGTGGGTGTGGGGAGCAGAGCCCCCCACAAAATGAGAGGATAGCAACTTTACCACATCGTGCCATAATGATTGGGTGCACTGTCACCGGTGCTTTGAAGTGGTGGAACCAGATAAGACAACTGAAGTTTCTTTACATTCAAACCAGGTAGGGAAGGTTGGAGGGAAGAGGGTGTTATGGGTGATAAAGAGCATTAGGGTAGGCCCAGTGGCATGGAGGGCTGAGGCGCCATGCACCTCACCTCTTGCCACACTGGATTTAGAAATAGACATGAGTTGCTCAGGGGCTGGCCAGGCTAGAGAGCATTGAGCATCCATAGGATTGTTCTCCTCCCTCAAGCAGTGAGGTTGCCATGGCTTGGTGTCTGATTGCCTCCCAGTGGCATCTGGATGGCAGTTTATGTGACATCACCAGGAGAGGGAAGGGAACTCACATTCAGGGCACCAGGGGTGTCTCCGTGGAGGCAGAGCTCACTGTGCATCCTGTGGGCCCAGGGAGAAAATCAAAAGAAAAACAGCTTGGCTGCAGGATAATGACCAACCCCTAGCAGGCTCCACACAGGTGACTTTGCACCTCCACAGTACTGTGGCAGAGGACAGTGGTGGGAAAGTAAATACTAGAGAAGCCAGGTGATGGGGCTGTGGAAGTCAGTAGGAAGGAGGCTGCTGGGGCAGCTCAGGATCTAAACAGACGATGAAAAAAGAGCATTGAGGTAATGGAATCTATTTTGTTTTGAAAAAACAGACTCAGCATGCTCTGCAAAGTAACATTTTGTGCAGTAGATGAAAGACAACCTTATGAGGTCTTCACCAGATAATCCACAATATAAAACAACACTTCACCTTTTGTTCAACTGAAGGTGTTAGCACTTTGGTCCAGTTCACTTATGTTAGGACAAAAACAACTGCAGTGCAGTAAATGAGAGTGCAGTCAAAAGGCTAGCAGGAAAAACACCGCAGGCAATACTGATGACTGACACACACTGCACATACTGCATGGACACTTACAGTCCACCTTGCACCCCTCACATACCCCTAAAATAAACATAATCTCCTCCACCCACCCTGTATTGGGTAGGTGACATGCACAGAAAACCACACCCCAAATTACTGAATGCTCACATCAGTAACACGCTGTTGCGGCTGCCCACATTACAGAGCCCTCTTTCCTATGCCCCATCAACCAGATGCCCTTTGCTCCATGGAGAGCTACATAATGGGCCATGTGTAGTAGTGGCACTTCAGAAAAATGCTGCATAGTGAAGCATTTTCACTTTACGCACACCTATGTGTAATAAATACAATAAAGTTGGCACTGGAAAAGAACATACCTATAATTATTTTGTAATGTTTAAATGCATTGTCTTCTATTTTACCAATTAAAATGTTACATTTTCCTCATCATGTTACAAGCATTTTTATTTAATATGAGGCTGCAATCAGTGTTGTTGCCTCATCATCCCTCTTCATTACTGCCAAATTGACTGTAATTCACTTTCTGATTTTCCTTTTTTTGCTGGCAGTCCCCTTGGGCATCCGCTAGCAGCCCTTCCTCCTGACCCAGCAGAGAAGATTGTTGGCTATCCCCTCTGGTGTCCACTAACAGCCCTTCCTCACAACCCAGGAATCCCAAAGAAACTGCACTCCTCAGTGTAATGATACAGGAGATAAAATGATGAATTCAAGTCATTCAATTCATGTAGTTTCTCAAATACCTACAAACAATCACAGAGTTTCTCCAGTGCAGTCCATGTCTCCACACTATGCGTTCTCCACAGCTCTTTGACCAGTCACAATGGTCTTCCTCAGGGGGTAGAGTAAACCTTGCATATCCTCCCTTAACTAGCCACTAAAGTAAACATGAGGTAACTCCCTGTTGTTTTAATGTATTATTACATAAATTTCTATAAGTGGCTCTGGGAGGCTTTGAACCTGTTACCATCGAACTTGATTGTAACACATTTTAAGACAAAACCTTATTTCTTATACTTTATAATGTGCTTTATATCTTTTTAATGCAATTTTATTATATTTTCATCAAAAATATCTTTGAACACAAAAAATAAAGTAAATTCTACAAATTTCTGTACAAAATGAATTATGTGATGGCTGGAAAATATTCTACTCAGATTACCATTACTTTTAATTAGTATTATGCACCTTTTCTACTTATAAATGGAAATTAGAAACTGATTTCAAATTAATTCTACAACTGATTTTATTTAAACATATATCGTGTATGTGGCTGAAACTGTAACAACAATAACAACCTAATGTATACTAGATTTTCATTTCTTTGGTCATTTTCTTACCATTTCATTTTTTCCTTTTCTTTCTTTTTTCCTTTTTCATTTTCTAAAAAGGAGTACTGAGTGGGATCATGGCCAAGGCAGTACTCCCTCCCTTATTCCATATCCATCTCAGTTTCATGGGGATGTACCGGTCCACAGTCCAAGGGTTCCAGACAGAACTAGAAAAGAAAAAAATGAAAAGCAATAATTTTTAACATCAAATAACAGATCCAGTTCTGTTAACACAATTATTTTCTCCTTCTGTTCTTTCTCAGAAAGGGCTTGAGGTCCCATTCGGTATTTAGGCCCTTTGGTTGTAGGTTGTCCAAGATGAAAAGCCAAAAACTTTCCTTCTGAAGGAGCAGATTTAGTCTGTCACTTCCCCTGGGATTGTATTTTGCCTGCTCTAACGCCATGAATCTTATACCATCTACTTTGTTGTTATGCCTCTCTGCAAAGTGTCTCCCTAGTGGTTTGTTGATCAGGCATGCTTTTATATTGTGGACATGTTCCTGTATCTGCTGATTAACTGGCCTGATTGTCCTCCTTATGTATAGCAATTACAGGTACACCAAATGGCATAAACAATGTAGGTACTATTACAGTTTAAGAATGACCTGATCTAGACCTGATACCCAGCAGAGAAGATACCAGCAGTCCCCTCAGGTGTCCACCAGCAGCCCTTCCTCCCAACCCAGCAGACAACATTACCAGCGGTCCCCTCAGGCATCCAATAACAGCCCTTACTCCCGACTAGAGATGCAGAAAAGTTTTACTACATCCTTGAAGTTAATGAGAAGTGCATAACTTCGAATCAGCATATTATTATGCAGAGTTTCCTTTAAAAGGTTGAAATTTCCTATAATGGACTTCGCGTTATGGACTTTACGTTAACTTTAGGTTACATTTTGAGAAGGTGAAGTTTGTGAGAAACAGCCCACGGATCACATGTCTGACTGTCCGCAGGTCGCATGATGCAGGGAGGAAGTGAATCAGGCTTAACTGTGGCCTTCTGTTTGCTTGATGAGGAGCTCTATGGAGCTGACTGTTTAGTGTGTCTGTGTGTGTGGAGGAGTAGTAGTTTTTAGAGAAGTCTAGTGCTTTTTCTCCTTTTTTTGTCATCATTCTGAATTTATTTTAAACCTCTTTCATCCTAGTGCCCTTTTGGTTTTTTTTATCTGATTCTATTACTCTGCTTTTTTTTGTTATTTACTTTGTAATACTTCTATTAGTTTTTGTTTCCAAATGGAGAGAGGTGGGATTCCTGTTGGGAGTCGAGGCCCAAGGAACATGGTGGTGTGAGGCAAACTATTCGCCTCAAACGTGGGAACTTGTTTCCATCCAGTGCTCCCCTTCCTGAAAATGTTTCCACTGGCAGTGGAAGTGAGGTTCCAGAAGCATCAGCAGCAGCAACTGCTACTTTGAATGTTAGTGGGGCCAGCCAAGCAGCACTGGTGGCTAGTACTGACCCCCCCCCCACAGCAGACCAAGGAGCAACAACAACAGCAGCAGCAGGAACAGTAGTAGCAGCTTGTTTCCTCCCAACTGTAGAACAGCTTAGTACATCTGGGGTCCCCCACTGCCTGTGCCTGGTCCTCAATGTAGCTCTGCAGTTTGAAATTTTTTCACCAGGTGACCCAACTGTGGTGAGATGCAAGATCTGTGGCATGATGGTGCATCGTGGTCACAAGGGTACCCATTTGGGAACAGGTGGCCAGAGAACACCACCATGCACAGTGGGAGGCCAAGGTGAACTAGCAGTAACTGCTCTTTCAGTGGAGGGTGCAGTGCAAGAGGTGTCAGCACTGCATCAGATTGCACAGCATCCAAAGTGCAGCAGAAGGGAGAGTGTTGAACAAGTGGTGGCTTCTACAGCTGCATGCGAGAGCAACCCTTCTGAAATTCCAGTCACACAGAGTGATTTTCACATTCTGTGGAGTGAGTTTGACCACCTAGGTAATGTTGTCAACACAATGCTCCAGCAGCTGGACTGAATGGAGGGTCAGCAATTGCAAATCATTGCTGTGCTCCAAATTCTAATTGGTCAGAACCAGGCCCAGTAGTCTTTTTGTTTTCTTTCTTAACAGGCACTGTGTGTTCTGACTTTATTTTTCCTCACTTTCTCCCCCCTGCCAAAATATTAAAAACACCCCCAAAAAAATTATAAAGGGGAAGAACAAACAAAAAAAAATCCTGTCATGTGCATGCCTTCTTTTCCTTCTTAATATTTTTACATACAGAAAAAGTATGTAATTTTTTTTTGCATTAATATTTTCTTCCTTTTGCATTGTGTTAAAGCAGCAGTGCAATAAGAAAGAAATAAGACATGACAGGGTGTGCATTATGGTGTGATAACCGCACTCCTAGGGGTGTAGTTAGGCACAAGGCTGAAGGCCGAGTGTCAGCCATCCCTAGGAGTGCAGTTATCACACTGTAATGCACAACCCTGGATGTCTTATTGCTCTTATAAACTGGCCATTTATTTTTAGAAGCAGTTTTTTAATTTTGAAATACATTTTTAAATAAGTAAAAATGTAAGTGAATCTGTGCTTTTAACATAAAATTGTCCTTCTGCCTATTGGTGCTAGATTAAAGTAGTGTTGTACAGTGCGTGCCTCCCTGCCCACTCAAGCATCATATTGCCCTGCCAGCCACAACAATTCACAAATGCTGTTTTCCTCATTCTAAGTATGACACATGGCCCCTTACTTTATTTGATTCTCCTCACTCTGTAGACAAACTAAAAGAAAGCCATAACAGAGGCTTCTCAGTTCCCTGATACTGCAAGCATGAGAGTGGTTCAAAACTCATACTCACTAACAGCATCATAAACTGCTCACTCTGTTCTAAAAGCTAAACAGCAGGATGAGTCATGTACTACCTTTTCTCTTTATTTTCTCTTTGTTTGTATAGTATTATTGCTTACTTTCTTCATTCCGTGTTTTTTTTCTCCGTTTTTCCCCACTTTCAAGAAATGGAATGTTTATCATAGAATGTTTACCATGGAATACAGGGATTCAAAATTCTCTCAGTTCCACTGGCAGAATATTCCTCTACTAACATACTGTACACACACACACACACACACGTGCACGCACACACACACACACACACATATGCCTTTTCTAAAGCCACAGACTCAATTATCTCACTGTCAGGGAAAGCAGGACAAAGTTTCCTGATGAGCATGTAAGCAATAATACCCAACAGGGTGGGTGGTATTGTGATATACCAGACCACCCAGGGGTTTAATGAAGCCCAACGCTGCAGGCAGAGGGCCTTATAGCCCCTGGAAGGTCCAGTACAGCACAATACCACCTACCCTGGAGAGTATTATTGCACTTAGAAAATGTGCAATGGGTAACATTAATGAGACAGAGACACAAAATAGTTTTTCAGCTACAACTTTTTTTTCTATTCATTCAGAAATATGGACTTTTAACTGTTGGGAGAAAAAGTAGTCCCTTTTTGGGACTGGGAAGGGGAAACTAAAGAAACGCTTTTCATAACCCGCACGTTGCACTTTGGTTTTGAGATGGACAAAACATATAGAATAATGGATAGGGCAGTGTGCACAACAAGGCTGTGTTTCCATCGAGGGAGTCGATGACGTCATAGACCTTGAGAGCGAAGCTCGAGAGGTCCCTATTATGTCATCAACCCCCGAGATGGAGAAACAACCTTGTTGTGCACAGTTCCCTATCTGTTATTTTATATAGTATATGGTTCCCCCCCAAACTGTACCAGTTTAATTTTGCGAGGATTTGTTGGTTTCTGTACCTTGTCCTGATGCTGCTGTTTCCTCTCAGTCCTCGCTGCAGTCCCACTCCGCTGCTGACCCCGAGTGTACTGGTTCCTTTACTGTTGTCCAGTTTAGTTTTGTTCCCCAGGATCACTGATTTATTAAAGAAAAAAATACTGTTGAAAAATTGATAGTTTGGAAACACGGCGCCAACTAGGGCAGTCCGTGTCCAAACTATCTGAAAAGCTCGTGCCCAACCACTCGCTTAGCAGCGCCGCCATGTTGTACATTTTTTTTGTGAAGCCCAATGTTTCAGCCAATCAGAAAACAGTTGAAGGTTAAGAAGTTGTTGTACTATCGTTGTGATGTCAGAACGATAGTACAACAACTTTTTCGACCTTTGCACTGTCCTACAACAGGATCTGGAAGACCATTGTTTTCTATCCACAATAAACCCTAACCATATACTATAATAAAATGAGTGCCTTTTATTACTGTAGTTGATCAAATTAACTGGTGCTGTGAAAGAACAATTCAGGAGATTGAATGGTGTTAATGAGGTTCCAGTAGGTGGCATGGCTGAGCTGCAGCATGGCTTTTCCTCATCTGGATCCTCTGCCTCTTCTGTCTTGAATTTATTTTCCACTGCAGAATGTGCTGTCTGTGCACCCAGGACATTGCTCCATTTCTTTTTATCATCTGTAGATGGTTTCCAGTAACTTTGTAGGCTCTGCTCACATTTGTGCCCTGTTACTGACATTGTCTCTCTAGCTTGGAGACCTGTGTCTGACAAGATCTGTACTGAGGTGGCACGGATACTGTGGTTGGTATAGCTTGTTGAAAGGTTTGCTTCTTTACTTATTAGTGCCATTAGTGAGCCTAAATAATTTTCTGCCCCCATAGGCTCATTCGAGTAGCATGTCTGCTGACTATCTAGAAATGCCTGGGGAAGTCTTCTAGGATGCATATACAGGGTTTGGCATCTGCTGGGATTGTTGATATGTACTTCATGTAAAGTTTGACTGGACAGTTTTCATTCTTTAGGTTCCTCAAATATACTGCCTCTGGTGTTTTCTTTGTTTGTTTCCCTGGGCTGGTTGTGATTTTTTTTGTATGCTGATTGTGTGACAGGCTTAGATATCTGCAGCCATTTTCATCCTGCATCACTTCAAATGACTTGGGTGTCAGCTCGCATAAGCCCTCCCTGCCTTGCCGGGCCATGTGGATTTGTATTTCAAACCACAATCATTTCACTAAGCCTGGTGAGGTATTGGGTGACATAGCATTGGATTCACAGATTTTTTTTAGGTCTGCCGCATTAATTGCAGGGTGGTGGGTAGCCTTGTCTTTGTTTGCTTTTCAATATTTCTTTATTATACTGATGAATACATTTTTGGCAGGATGGAAAATGGGGTGGCTTATGATATTAAAGCTGCATGCTACTGTGCTGCTGTTTATGTGATGATTGAGGCCAGCTCGGATAGCACAGTAGCCAGAGATGGAGTACTCTGTCCCAGCACTTGTACGCACCTCAGCATAGAACTGCCTCTGTAAGCTATTGAGATTTGTGGCAATTTCCGTTTTAAAATCTACTGACAGACCCTGCTTGGATGCCCAGCTGGCGAAAACCCTCACAGCCCAAAAGGTGTTTTTTTTTTTTTTTGTGTTAGCCTCATCCCTATCACTTTCTATTTCATCCAGCTCCTTTTCACTCATGGATATATGCCGGCTTGACTTGAGGGACTCAGTTCTTGCCAGCTGCTGGTTGTGGTGATTCTGGTGATGCAAACTGCTCATTAAGGCTCTCCTCAGTCAGTACAACAAAGAATACAGGTACGTGTTCTGACATTGTCGTTTTTTACTTGCTGAGTTTCCAGGCACACAGAGAAGAAAATGGCAGCTTTTGACAGCTGTCAGAAAGCTAACTTTTGAACAGCTGAGGGATTGCCGTGATGGGACACAAAACACTGGCACCTTTTATTGGCTGGGTTCTGTTGCCAGATAGATTAGGGGTATCGGGGACTTTTCGGCCAATCAGAACACTAGGTTTTTAATGCCCATTTTCAAAGGTAAAGATAGAAGGAGGATTTTTCACTGTCAGCAAAGAAACAGTTGTAATGAAAACTATAAACAATACTTATTGTTTCTAATTTATGTGTGTCAGGAGAGTGTGATGATCACGAAAAAACATTTAATTAATTTATTTTATTTTTTATTTAAGGTAGTTTTATTTTTAGGGCCCAGTTGAAGGTTTTTACAGTGTAAAGGTAGCAGCCATGTTTGTGATGGAAAATCAGTTCTGGTTGTAAGGAGACTGATGGAAGTTAGTTCTAATTTGCTTATTGTGTGATGTGGTTTAGGACCAGGATGACTGTGCATATATAGAGATATAATAACTGGTGACCCCTGATATCAACCTGTTTTTAAGACTTGTAAAAAGTCATATCAACCTGCAAGTTGATGTGGCAAAGTCATATCAGCCTGCGAGTTGATATGGCTTTTACTACCTCATGCCAGGTTACATGTACCACGCTAAGGTACTTACTGACTTGGAAAATGGAAGCATTCACAGTTTTTTTTAAACTTTAAATAATGAAGAAGCTGTTGAACCTTCACCTTGTCGTCATAATAACCAGCATGCCATAGAGCCCATACAGAGGTTGAATCAGCAACGCAGGAAGCACGTAATGCTAAGACTCTGAGCTTTGTTTACTTAGCACCAGTTATTATAAAAAATAACACATATGTAGGTGTGTGATGTGCAGTTGTTTTACAAACCCTCAGTGTGTGACAATATAAAAACCTCTTGAGCATCACTCTTGAGGTTTATATATTATCATACATCTTGGGTGTATAAAAAAATTGCAAATCACACACCTACATATGAATTATTCCCTATTTAATGTAAGGTCAGCTGATGTCTTTTGGCCAATGAGATTTCTAGATTTTCTCATTCCATTTTATAAAATGGTAACAATTTTGACCTATACTGTTTTATTCAATTTTCAATTGTCCCTTATCTACTGACTTGTATGATAACCTTCCTTCCACAATTAATTTGATTCTACATTATAAAATGGTCATTAATAAAAGGTAAAATGATGACTAACAATTCGGCAAAATGTGTCACCTGACCATTCATTAGTTCCCCAGTAGACCAACAATTGGCATGTTGATTGTAAAAAAGCTTTTGATGTTTTGATTTTTACAGTTAGCTAGCCCTTTGTATAAGTACGATAACCCACTTCAACCCATGGGTGTAACGGGGCATTAATGCACTTCCCAGCTGGTTAAAGTCACTTGGGCAAGCCCTTGTGCCTCATAACACACCCAGGGCATGTATTAATGCTCCGATACACCCATGGTCTGTCGTGGGTTATAGCGTACTTACTCCCTATTTTTAGACATGAAATAATAAAAGTTGTGCTCCTTTTAATATTGTTCAGAGCTGGTTTTCATCGGTATACCCAGCTACTTTTGAACACCTACCACTCCATAAGGTCATTTGGGTGGACCACAGCCTGCAGAATTGCATGTTAGTTAATTTTATTCACAACAGAAATGATATTAAATAATAGATGTACAAAAAACAGGTGGGAATACTGATGAAAACAAGCTGCAAGCCAGATGAAAAGGAGTGCTCGGTTTATTATTTCAGATGTGAAAAAAAAGGAGTACAGCAGCCATTTATTGTAGAAAGAAGGGTATCTTATAGACAAGTCAATAGAGAAGTACCAATCAAAAATAGAATACAAAAGTATAGGTGAAAATTGTCACCTGATCACTGCACTGCTCCTGTACTTTTCATGCTACATTACTTTTTTGTTACTGTTGACTGTGTTAAGTTTTTGTAGCACACCCACAACTACAATCAAAATACTCCATCACATACACTTACAAACCCCCCAAAAATACGTTCTATCTTATGTGAATGTAGCATGGTTATACTGCTATCTTGCTACATCATTCAGCATGCAGTACTAGTGTCCCAATGAAGAATAATCACATGAGAAACTGTTCAGAAAGGTCACAGGTATTTCTTGACGCACTGCTTAAAGTGTGCACCTTGAGCCAGAACTCTGCATAAATGTCCCAAGTGACAAAAATGGCTTGCTGACACCTGCTGCTGCTGCTTAAATGTCTTTAAAAGTCCCAATGAAGAATAGTCACATGAGAAACTGTTCAGAAAAGTCACAAGTATTTCTTGACACACTTCTTAAAGCATGCACTTAGAGCCAGAACTTTGCATAAGTGTCCCAAGTGAGACAATGCCTTGCTGGTGCTTCCTGCTGCTGCTGTTTAAATGTCACGAAAAGTCCTGACTCGTGATGAAGGATAATCACATGAGAAATTGTTCAGAAAAGTCAAAAGTATTTTTTGACGAACTGCTTAATGCATGCACCTAGAGCCGGAACTCTGCAAAACTGTCCCAAGTGAGAAAATGGCTTGCTGGTTGAACTATAATTTGATGTAGTAGAAAATTCTTCTGCTGTGTTGACTGAAACATGCTGTAGGTGATAGTTTAGTATGATGGTCACGAACAGTCGCTGTTAACAGTGGTATGTGCTGCAGGTCACAAAATGGGCAGGCATGAAGGAAAACTGGCAAGAAGTCAGTCAATTAGTTTCACGTTCACTTTCGCTTTGCTAGAACAGCAGCTGTGTAACTAAGTGTGCTACTCAAAACCAGTAAAAGAAAGAGATTTCTGCTGTTCATCCCTTTTTTTTCAAGATTCTGGAGTTTATTTTAAACCAGTGTAATCCCTAGTACACTGGTGGAAACCAAAAATTAAACCCCCTCCCCCCCAAAAAACAGGTTGCACCAAAAAAGGTTAAAGTGGTATGATTTGTAATCCTGAAGATGACCATGAAGAATGTAATTTGTCTCATGACTCGTGACATGAGTCATGAACTTGGCATTGGCAGCACTTCTCAGTGCACCAGAAACTGGATGGACTTGAGCTTCCACAAACAGTTGCCATTGAAAATTTTAAATACCAACTGTTGAGCTTCCCTGAACTGTACAATGTTCATGATGAGATTATATTTAATAGATTAAATAAGCTGGCTTGTTGTAAGAACAAAGATTAGAGTCCATCTGCTAGTAGGGCATCCTGTAGAACGTGAACACTAACAGAAGTGTCGCACTTGACCAAGGCTTTTGAGTGACATGACTTGATAACTAAGTGTCCCGATTTGTGATGAAACCAAAGATAAAAAAAAAACAGGGTTGGACCAAAAAAGTTGCAGTGGTGTGATTCGTGATAGTGATGACCATGAAGAATGCGATTTGCCATGACTTGAGTGTGACGTGAGTTATGAACTTGGCACTGGCAGCACTTCTCAGAACACCAGAAACTGGAAGGAATTGAGCTTCCACTAACAGTTGCTATTAAAATTTGAAATACCTATGACTACACTTCCCTGAACTGTAAAATGTTTGCACTGAGAGTATTTCTACTGGATTAAATAGAGCAAGCTTTTTGTGAGGACAAAGATTTGAGTCCTTCTGCTAGTAGAGCATCCTACAGAATGTGAACACTAACAGAAACGTCATACTGGACCAAGGATCTTGAGTGACATGACATGATAACTGTGTCCTCTGTATTCATGATGAAACTGAAGATTTAAAAAGAAATAGGATTGGACCAAAAAAAGTTGAAGCGGTGTGATTCATTATCCTGATGACCATGAAGAATGTGATTTGCCATGATGTGAGTGTGACGCGAGTCATGAATTTGACACTGGCAGTGCTTCTCAAGGCACCACCACTGGTACTCTGACCGCTACTGGAACATTCAAAGTCATCCTCCTCATGCCTGTAGTAAACCTCCGGTGTTAATTCACAACATTTACCTACATGGCTACTTGCTGTTACTTGATGACTGACTGGCAGATTTTATTTCAGATGCACACACAGAATTTATTTCACACACCACCCTATGCTATGGGTGATGTTGCAGGCACTGCTTCTACCTACACAGATTCAGGGACCTTGCCTGCCCTAACCCTCTCTGACACAGTACTTTTTCCATTCAAGGATTTTTTTTCTTTATTTATTCTCTGTGATGTGACACAGTGCCCTGCCCACAGAGCCAAAGCTGATACCCCACTGACTAATGTGGCTTATACGCCACAGTCAGAAACACCTTTGCCTAGCCGTGTCTTTGTGGGCATTTTTTTAGATTAAACAGCGTCACCAAGAAAAGAAGCATGCTTATTGCAAAAAGTGTTTTTTCTAATTTTGTGGATCGCTAACAAATTCAAGAGAATTCACAAGACAGTACAATGCTAGAAATACTGCAATAGGTACATTTCTTTATTATGTTTTTTCTTTCTGTTAAATGCTATAATATGCAGTGAGAGATGGTATTCATGGTACTATGGGGAAAGGCACGATAGTGGTACAGTGACAACAATTTCAATACACTGAACACATACCATTAACAGCAATATTATATTTATTCAGTTTTTGGAGGATGGTAGGCCAAAAAACAACAACAGCGACTTGCAAATGGATATTGAGCATTAAAGAGATGTAGCCACACAGGCACAACAAGAACTTAACCAGTCTTCAGAAATCCAAAAATGGAACAACAGTACCTTATTTTGCAGGGGGGGGGTGTTACAGGAGTAGCTAGATAGAAGCAGGAAAAAGTACTGCAGATGGGCTAAGAAATAAATGGTACTGCTAGTATGGTGGTGTAATAAAATGCATCTGACTTAATGGCACACACACACACACAGACTAAAAGTAATGCACAGAAACTTTAACAGTTCAGTAAACTAGAACAGAGCCTTTTAAACAGACTGAAAAAATACACAGCAGCACAGCAAACAGCAAAAACTGATAAAAACTTACTAGAAGTACTACTGTGTGTACCTGAACACACAAATACTAAAACACTAGCCAACAACAGTTGGAAAGACTGCCTTTCTCACTGTGAATCTCATTTCTATACCACAGATCCGCCCCCTCCTAAAGCACACTTCTGCAATCTGTTAGTACAGAGACTGAATGTACTAAATTAACATTCAATATTCACACAAAATCAATAAATGCTTGAAGATATAAACACACAGGGACAGATATTCAGAGCTCAGTGCCGGGTGCAAAGCCGTTGCGCTGGACTAGCGCCGACCTTGTGCCAGACTGCAATATTGAAAGGCAGCTTTAGCGCCGGCTCTAGGTGTTAGCGCTGATGCTAAACCAAAATGAAAGCAGGGGATGGGACAGAGGGGAGGGTCCCTGAATGCCAGCGCACTGGCATATTCAAAGACAGAGCGCCGCGCTACAGGCATTAGCGACCTGTAGCGCGGTGCTAGTCACCGCCGTGAAAAAGCTGCTCTTAAGGCAGCGCTAATAGCGGAGGTACCCTCCCAGCACCTATCCTGACCCCTGTTCCCCATAGCAAATATCATTACTCTGGTAATCCAGTGGTGCCCACCCCAGCACATGTCCCGACCCCGATCCCTGTACTGTCACATAGATCCCTGGTGGTCTAGCGGCCCCCCAGTATGTTTCCTGAATGCGATCCCCATATTCTGACATAGATCCCTGGTAGTCTAGTGGTGCCCCCCAATACATTTCCTGAACATGATCTCTGTATTGTTACATAGATCCTTGGTATTCTAGTGGTGCCCTCCCAGTATGTTTCCTGACCACAATCCCTGTATTGTGACATAGATCCCTGGTAGTCTAGTGGCCCCCCCAGTATGTTTCCCAACCACGATCCCTGTATTGTGACACAGATCCCTGGTAGTCTAGCGGCTCCCCCTCAGCAGCGCCGCCCTCTCACATCCCACCCAGCAGCCACGAATGGAGTCGGTGACCGGCTCAGCCCTCCTCACACCACCACGGCTGGCCGCCGACTGAGGAATGAACGAGCTCTACTGAACTGAATGCCATCAAGTCAGATGCATTTTATTGCACCACCATACTAGCAGTACCATTTATTTCTTAGCCCATCTGCAGTACTTTTTCCTGCTTCTATCTAGCTACTGCTGTAACCCCCCCACAAAATAAGGTATTGTTGTTCCAAATTGTCAGCTGTCCCATCGGGCATCCACTAGCAACTCTTCCTCACGAACCAGCAGAGAAGATTGCCAGCGGACCCCTTGGGCATCTACAAGCAGCCCTTTCTCCCGATCCAACAAAGAAGATTGCTGATGATTCCCTCAGGTGTCCACTAGTAGTCCTTCCTCCTGACCCAGCAGAGAAGATTGCCGACCATCCCCTCAGGTGTCCACTATCAAATATGGAGAGCCTGAAGTAGCCATCGGAGCTATACAAAGGAGTCAGCATCATTTTAAAATATCTGTGCCCAGACAGACTCAAACTAGCACAGTCTGATCCTTCTGTTGCCTGCTTAATCTGTATTCTGTTTTCAAGCCACATTTGGCTGTTGCATTTCTAGTCTGTTCTTATCACAACTGTAACTTTCAAGATTAAAGAACGCATGTGATTAAGTTTAAAAATGCATTTTATTGTCTGCTCTTTGGGGTGCTCCTGAAATCAATCAGTAATTAATGTGCCAGCTATAGTACAGGAGTAGCCCCAGAAGACATGTAAAACCCCCAAATTTTAGCCATTTTCATGCTTGTACTTAGACTGTTTTCTCTCTCCTTTCTCTATCCTTTGCACCCTCCTCCATCTAGTATCTTCTGTTACAACTCCCTCCCCCCAAGTGAAACACCCCTCTATAGCACTGTGTCTTTCTGTCTTTCAGCCCTTCCTCCCAACCCAGCAGAGAAGATTGCTGGCGGTCCTCGGTTATCCACTAGCAGGTATGGAGAGCCTGACATAGCCATTGGAGCTGAGTTGTCCTGCCCGCTCTAAACCTCATCTTCTCCACTACTCCTCTCCTACTTTGGAACCTGCTGCTCATCAGGTCCTTCTCACTCCCTTTACCTCTCTCTCTCTCAGATATCTGTTTTGCTTATTTATTTATCATGCTCATACTTTTCTCACATCTCTCACCAGTCATCCATCCCTCTCCCCTCTCCTTTCACAATATCCACCCACACCTGAAACCCCTGGTCCCACTTTTCTGCTATTTACTCTGAACTCTTATCTTCCAGGAAGTTAAACTATGAAGTTGTTGCCCAACTGCTATCCCTCTCCTCCACCCTCAAATGCTGTATGATCTGATAGATGTGACAAGCAACTACTGAACTTGTTCTCTTCTGTTTACTACCATCAGGAGATGTGCAACCTAACCCTGGCCTCCCTGTGGCATCACCTTCTCCTACCAACACAAAAGGCTTGCAGATTATCATATCAATATCAGAAGCCTAGTCTCTAAGCTTGATGTCTTATGAGTCTGTATCCTTCAACACTCCCCTGACATACCTTGCATCTCAAAGACATGGCTGTCTGCCAAATTCCATAATTCCGCCCTGACCATTCCAAACTACTCCCTGCTGAGGCAGGACTGTGGAAAATGTGATGCTGAAGTGCCCATCTACTATCGCAGCCATTTAAACTGCACTGTTTCTCACTCCAAAACTTGCACAGCATCTCATGAGCTCCTGAGCACTTGCCTCTCAATCACTACCTCCCTGACCATTTTAACTGGTGTCCTCTGAGTGAGATGGCGGAGGTGTTGTCAGAGCCACTGATGGATCTCTACAGCACCTCACTGGAGTTGGAATATGTGCCACTAGACTAGAGGATGGCACATGTAGTACCATAACACAAGAGTGGGCCAAGAGATGAACTGGGTAATTATCATCCGGTAAGTCTCACCTCCATAGTATGCAAACTCATGGAAATGATACTAAAAGAAAGACTGGTGTCATACCTGGAGGACAATGGCCTCCAGGATGTGAAGCAGCATGGGTTTGTTTCAGGGAAGTCTTATCAGATCAGCTTGATGCATTATTATGACTGGGTGACAGGTGAGCTGGATATAGCAGTGTCAGTGGCTCAGTAGGTAGCACACTCACCTCTGAAGCCAGGAGATCAGAGGGCTGTGGGTTCAGTTCCCACATCTGGCACTTGGGTTAATAGCCCAGTACTGACACTAAAGTGTAGCATGAGAGGGGTGCTGCACTTCTGAGGTGCCGTCTTTAGGATGAGACGTTAAACTGAGATCCCATCTACCTGGATTGGTGGTAGTTCAGGTGGATGTTAAAGATCCCATGGCACTTATTGAAAAGAGTAGGGGCAAGTTTTATAGAAACATAAATCGTACAATAATAAACAAAACATGATACAAAAAAAGAAAATAACAAGAAAAACTCAGAAAAAGAAAACTAAAACAAAGAAAACTTAGAAAAAAAAATTAGTATTCAGCCATTCAAGTAACTGCAAAATCTGAGTCTGTTATCCAAGGAAGAGCCTTCCAAAGTTCCAAAAGAGTCGCCTCAGATAATAAAGTACTTTCATGCACATAAATGTTCTTTAGGTCCGGTACGATTTTTTTTCTCAAGCTCCAAGTAAGAGCAGTTTTTTTTGCTGTAAAGTAAACAGACAGCGCACCATCCAGATATTCCATTTAATGATAACAAAAACAAGGTTCAGGGTATCTGTATGCCAAAGCGACTACTGGGGGAAAAATCCATATACAATATTCAGATAAGAAACTGGCTGAAACAAGGGAGTAGCCCAAACCTGTGACAAAAAAGACCACCAATTCTGAATAAAAGAACAGTCAAAAAATAAATGAGAAATAGTTTCGGGTTCAGTAATACACAATAGTCTAGAACACATTCGGTCTTGAGACTGCTTATGTTTGTGATTTGTCTTTACATTAATCCTTTCATGGCAAGACAGCCCGTGGAAATCCCACATATGGGCAGTCACCCTCTTACATCTTAACAGAGACAAGAGGGAAGAAAGGCGTTGGCTAGGGCACTTTTTGAAGGGCAACTGTATAGCACAAACAGTCAAGAGTAAATTATTATATAAAATTTTATAAGAATGATTTAATAACATCTGAGCAAATATCTTCCATTGTTTCAGACATAAAAACATATGTTTAACATAAATCGGTATACCAGCAGTATGTCATAGCACAGTTAGTGAATTGCATTCCCACTGATAAAACTATAACCTGCAAGAGTCATAGAACCACGGTTCCCACCCCTTCTGAGTATTGATCAACAAAGGCCTAAGATTCGCAGTGAGAAAAATACATGTAAAAAATAGCAGAGGATTAATCATGTGAACACCACCCGCAGTAATTGGTAAGTAAGTAACATTCCGCTTTACTGGATTTAACCTGCTCCCCAGAGAGCCTGAAAAAAACAGGCTAAAAACAGCAGTTTCCATTTGTTTAGGGATAGGGAATATATAGCTTAAATAGAGAAAGGTCAGTATCAAATAGGATTTAATCAGAAAAACATGTTTCTTTTTTCCCAATCTGCCCCCTATTGCAATAGGCCACCTTAAGTTTAACCTGTTGCAATTTAGCATCCCAGTTAAAATGATCAGAATCCAGAGTCCCCCCCAAAAAAACCCAAAATACGAATAGGGCCCTCAACTAGACGTAAAGGGCCAATACGGTCCGAGGAGGCTAAAGTAGAACCTAATCGAATACCCAAGCTTTTATTAAAATTTAAAACTGCACCAGAAAAATCACCAAATGTAGAACACACTTGAAGGGCAATAACCACAGAGGGCTCATCGGCTACAATGAAGCAAACACCATCTGCATACGCAATAGCCTTATAAGGCAAGAGCAGGGCAGAACTAGAGATAGCATGAATCTGAGGATGGGCATTCAAACAGCGAAGCAAAACTTCTAGAAAAAATAGATACAACAAAGGGCTCAAGGGGCAGCCTTGATGAACCCCTCTCTTGATGGGGATCATTGGTCCCACCCAACCATTCACTACTGGCACAACAGTAGCCATTCTATAAAAAACACAAATCCATCGAATTAATACAGCCGGTACATGCAAAAAATGAAGTGCTTCCCATAACAAATCGTGACTAACAGAGTCAAAGACCACCTTCTGGTCCACTGATACAACAAGTACCGAAACCGTGTCCGCATAACCATGAGAAAATAATTCTCGAAGGAGAATCAAATGGTCAGAGATTCTCCTCTTAGGCACTGAACATGATTGCGCAGGATGCAAAACCACCTCTGCAATCACCACCAAACGCTTCAGAATAATTTTCATCAATAACTTAAAATCAGTGTTTAACATACATAAAGGGTGCCAATTCTCAAGAGAGTGAATATCTCCTTTCTGCTTGTATATATAAATCAAAGTACCCTTTACAAATTCCAAGGGGATAAATTTGCATGTTAACTGGGAATTAAACATAGATGTAAGTTCTGGAACCAAGTGGTCACCCAGCACCTTATATAAGGCAGCAGGGACACCATCCGGACCAGGTGTCCTCTGTAAAGGTAAGGAGGAAATAGCCAATTTCAGGTCCTGCTCCATTACTGGTAAACATGCCTGGTCCAAACTCGGCTGTGAAGGGGCTGGGATATCAAGGTCACAATACAGGGTCACAGGACCACCAGCTACTGCTGGGAGAGGAGAAAATAGGGCTGACGTATAATCTGTCACAATTTGGCAAATACCAGGCTGAGAGGTACATAAAGTACCTATAGAATTAGCAAGGCACGTCATAGTTTTCTGGGCAATTTGCCGGGAATTTGACTCAAAAGGCCAAAAAACATCAAGTGTTCCCGCAACACTAAATTTGTGTTGATGATAAAGCTGTTACGATTGTTGGGATTAGAAATTCAACATATAATCCTGTAACAATTGTAATTGCTGGGAATTCTTGCCCCATCATATATGCTATGTTAAGAGTGACTGGAAATGTACCCTCTTCTGCAAATAGCCAAATATACCCTCCTACATTTCTGGCAACTATAATTTTTCAAAAAAATGACCAAATCATGCTTTGTACCAGTCCACCACTGAATAGGGTCCTCATAATATATAAAGACAGATTTACGGGCCTGAAGAAAGGACAAGAGAGACTGCATGAATGTCGGGACTTGTAACAAAGATGTGTTGAATTTCCAAAGTCCAGGACCTTCATGGAAAGGGACAGCAGATCCAAGACCAGCAGAAAGCAGTTTATGGTCTGAAATGCAACAGCTTGTACTAAGGCAGAAGTAACAGATGAGGTACGAGACAAAAACACAAAATCAATTCGAGTAGCCAGTTTACCCTTTTGAAATGTAGGAGTATGTTGTTTAGTAAAAGAGTAATAGGCATCAGTTAAATGAGTGGTGCGGACCAATCTCCCCAGTTCATGAGAATCACAAAACAACTTTTTAGTAGTAGCGAAAGAGCACTTATCATGAAGACTTAAACCACAATTAAAGTCACCAGAAAATAATACTTGAAAAGAGGTGTGCAAGTAAGGGCGAAGTAAAGAAAATAAAGCTATACATGCAGTCTTAGTCTGAGGGGCATAAATGTCAATCACCCGATAAGGACAGGGCCCAAGTACAAAATCTAAAACGAACACTCTACCAGGGGCCACATCAAATAATTTAAGCAAGTGGAACTCAGGGACATTAATTAAAATCCCCAATCCCAAACAGGAGTCCTGACCTATAGACCAAAAAGAAGGGCCCAATAACCAGTCCTTCTGTGCTTGTCAGATCTCTTGTGTGGTATGAAATCTAGTATCATGCAACAAAAAAATCCCCAAAGGCAAAAGCCACAAAAAGGAAAAAAAAATCGCCTTTTTGCCATATGCTTCACACTATTTACATTAATAGTATGGCAAGCAAAGTGAGACATAGCACTTAAACAGAGCAGAGAAACACATCACGATTTCCATTTTCCAACCACCTTTTTCCCCTTAAACTTCACTCTGGCCTTCCGTTTCTGAGAAAGACCTGTACCAAGTTGAAAGTCAGAGTCAATGGTACCATCAGGGAGCGAAGAAGCAATGGAGGAGGAGTCAAACTCACCTCCAGTATCATCTGAAACAGGTTGGAGAAGCTCAAAAGAATTAGACAAGGGCACAGGAGAGGGCTACAGAACTAATGGAGGGAAGGGTAATACCCGAGGGCTATTCCTCATCGACATCCAACGAACAATACTAGTAGGCACTTGGGGGGTGGCATAGCACTTGGACCTGGAACAGGGTCAGGGACAGGCAGAACAGACTGGGCAGGTTCAGGGGTAGAAGAAGTCACAACTAAGGGGCTCTCAGAAAAAGAAACCACCGGAGGCTGTACATCTGGGACTACAACAGACATAGAGACCTGCGGTAGGGGCTGTGTGACTACAGGAGGTGGTGCAACCGAGGTGGCACGGATATGAGCCTTCTATGCTTGTGTAATAATAAATCGCTGATCTACCCCACCATCATGAAAATCCTGATTATGGGCAGCCCACTGACAATTCTGAAACGTATGCCCCATCTCGTCACAAAGGTTACATTTACACTCATTCAGTCAGTGAGCCCCCACATGATCCAATTCACCACAGATATTGCATTTAATCTTATCACACACATTGCTAAGATGTGAGGGGTCACCTCACCGGTAACAAGCCTTAGGCTGAGCTGGGTAAAACAGGACCCCCCTATCACTACCTGTAAAGAAAGAGTTAGGTAAGTGTACAGGACCAGAGTCATTAGTGTTCAGCAAGACCGTAACCTTCCAGCCCCCAGTCCAGATATTCTCTGTATCCAAAATAGCTTCAGGCTGACCCTGGACTTTGCAGCTCTGTTTCAGCCAGAAAATGACATCAGCCACATCAACACTCTCATTCCGAAACAAAATAGTAATGTTCTTAAAAGCTGGTTTGGAAAGGGGAACAGCCTGAAATGGGGTCCATAGATCAGTGTTCCTCAAAGCATGATACTTCGACCAAAAACTCTCCAAGCCATGAGATGTTTGAAAGCTGATATCAAAAGTGGATTCACCTGAAATGTGAATTATGGCATATATTTTATGAGAAAAATTTTTTAAAGAATCCTTTATAAGTGTATGCGCTGCATACACATGATCTGGAGGCTCAGGTAACCTCCCATGTAAGCTAAGTGAACAGCATTATACCTCTTAGCATCCTGAATCGGGAATTTAAACAAAGATGAAAAAGAAGGACTCGGCTCAGTCTTTTAAGGGGGTAGCTGTAGTGAAACTGGAGCCGGAGTCTCCAGGGATATATTAGAAGAAGAAGCCCAAAGTGGAGAACCCTGTAAATGGTCCAAAACAGGGTTCTGTGTTAACTCCAATTCCCTTGGTAAACACAAGGGGTCAGGAGAAATCGCAGATCTGTCAGATGTACGCTGCAGCTCAGAGAAGTCTTCGGGGCGGGTGACCGCATTGGAGATGGACCCAAGATCCATTGCCCAGCAACGGGCTCCTGTACCCAGCCAGCACCTCACAACGCCAAATCTACAGTCCAGGTAGGTGCTGCAAATGGGTCCAAAACTTGGGGTGCTAACGTAGAGGGAGACAATGTCACAGTATTCATAGCAGAAATGGTACTCTCTGTGGACAGCTGGGAGGCGGGAGGTACAATAGTAGCAGTAGACATGCTAGGAGCTTCCGAACAGGCTAGAACAGCAGTCGTTAGAGGTGTCACCGTGGTCTGTTCTCCAGAACTACCAGGCATAGCAGGAGGAGAAGTAGGGCACACATCAGATTTGTCAGCTCGTATCCATTTAAGTTCTTGATTCAATTTCATCCTGGTAATCGCAAAAACGGCATTCTGCCATGACCAAACATTCCTGGATCTCTGTTTCTGCACAGCAGGCAACATCAGGGTCAGAGGAGGAAAGATCCTCCATTATGTCAACAGTAGGCAAGGAAGACTGAGAGTCCATTCCATTTTGAGATAGCAGAGGTTTAGGCACTGCATCCTGTATATATGTTTCAGATCCTGAAGCAGTAACATTAACTTGTAGAACATCTGTAATTGCAGTTGAGGTCTCCACAAAATCAGAGGCAGGAGTCAAGACCAAGTCTCCCACCTCCATAGCTTCCTCCACAGCAGACAAGGGTGCGTCCACCATCTTGGACAGAGGGTCCCCCTCTGAAGAGTAGGGGAATTTCCCCGGTGTCCTGGCCAAATTTCCCTCATTCACTAAAAATACCACCAACAGCTTAATCTGGTTCAAGGTCAGTTGGCATTCATCTGTATTCCCTTCCCCAGGGTTGTGCCTGAAAATAGGCAGAATTTGTCTAGTGCACTTACCAGGTCAACAAAAAACTAAAACTAAAAAAAAAAAAAAATGAAATAATGGTCATGCGGTGGATGTTCTTTACTTGGACTTCAGCATGGCCTTCAATTCGGGGCCTTATGGGTGGCTTGGGGGGGGGAAGCTAACTGGTGTAGAGGTAGGGGCAAAAATGATGAACTGGATTACAAGCTGGCTGAGTGGGAGGCTACAATTGGTGGTGATGAGAGGGGAGCTCTCAACTCCAAGGCCGGTGATGAGTGGGGTGCCACAGGGCTCTGTGCTGGGGCCAGTATTATTTGGGCTCTTCATATCAGAAATTGCACATGGGGTGGTGAGCAAGATAAGTCTGTTTGCTGATGACACCAAAATCGGAGCAGTGGTGAATGGAGGGGAGGGATGGAAGCAGCTGCAGGGGGACCTAAGCAAGCTAGAGGAGTGGTCAGAGAGGTGGCAGCTGGGGTTCAATGCAAAGAAGTGTAAGATTATGCACTTTGGGGTGAAGAACCCAAGGAGAGAATACTGGCTGGGGGGGTTAAGCTGGGGATCACTGAGGAGGAGAAGGACCTAGGTGTAATCATAACAGGGACCATGAACAACACTGCCCAGTGCAGGAGAGTGGCTGCAAAAGCGAACAAAATGCTGGGGTGCATAGCGAGGGGGTTGTCATCCAAGTGAAGAGAGGTGATCTTGCCCCTCTACAGGTTGCTGGTAAGGCTGCACTTGGAGTATTGTGTGCTATTTTGGAGGCCATACCTAAAGCATGATATCCGGCTACTTGAGGGGGTACAGAGGAAGGCAGCAAAGATGATATGTAGAATGCAGGGGAGAGACTATGAGAGCAGGCTGGGAGACCTGAATATGTACACTCTGGAGGATTGAAGGGACGGGGGGACATGATAAAGACATTCAAGTATCTGAGGGGAATCTATAAGGATGGGGAAGATGGGGTCTTTAAGCTAAGGAGGGGGAGGGACACCAGGGGGCATGGGCTAAGAATAGAGGGGTGAAGATTTAGGAGGGAAATGAGGAGACACTTTTTCACAGAGAGGGTGATAACAAAATGGAACGCACTACCAGAATGGGTTGTATCATGGAAATCTGTGAACAGCTTCAAAAGGGCATGGGACATGGAACAAGGGAGAGTGAGGTTGGGGAAAGTGGGAGGTGGCAGTGGGATGACAAAGGGAAGGGGGTGGGGCAGTTGCAAACTAGGGGTGCTAGCTGCACACTCGAGCAGACTTAGATAGACCGGATGGTCTTTTTCTGCTGGCACATTTGTATGTTCGTATCTATGCCATACCCCCCTAGCAGCCAGCTCCCTGGCAACAAGCATCACCACCATTTCTTCTATCTCCTCTTCTGGTGAGCTCATCCTAATGGTTGATTTCAACAAAGACTGGCTCTTACCCTCCAACAAAGCCCTGCTTGACCAAGTTGAATTCCTCAAACTCACTCAACTGCTACGCGAACCCATCAGATACAATCCTAATTCCTCTAAATACTCATTCTTTGAATGGATCTTCTCATCTCACCCTCACAGAATCTCTGATTAAGGAGTGCTTTCAAATGCCCTCGGTGACCACTACACAACTTACTGTATCAGAAGGGTCCATGCTCTGCAGTCTTGTCCAAAATACACTCATTAACGCCTCCTCAAGTATCTAAATCTTGCAGCCCTCCGATTGGATTTTGAGGCAGCCAATTGGTTCCCTGTTCTAATAGACACCAATGTTGACTCCGCACTTGAATATTTTGTAAACCTTTTGAACACCATCTGGAACCGCCATGCCCCTATGTAAATGAAGAGTGTTAGGCATCAACACCACTCCTGGGTGACCCCTGACCTTTTACAACTCTGCAAGGCATGCGATCATGCCTGGCAGCATTTTAAGTCTACACTTACTCATGCTGACTACCAGCATTTTACAGCTTTTAGTAATGCCTGTACTAGAGTAGTGAGACTTCTTAAGTCACACTATTTCAGGCAAAAACTACAAAATGGCCATGTATCACCTTCTTGCTTCTTGAAAACAGCTAGCTCACTCTTAAAGCCTCCCACCCCTCCCAGCCATTCCCATCCTAAAGGTTGAAGGATCGCTCATCTCCGACACCCCACAGGTACTTGAAATTTTGAACAAATTCTTTAAGACTTGCACCCTTCAGTCTTCTGCAACCACCCATGGTTCCACCTTAACTCCTCCCTCTGAACTGCTAAATCTCATATTTGCCCGTATTACTCACAAAGAAGTCCTCTCAGCCCTAACCTCACTTAATCCCAATAAACTCAGCCCTGATGAACTTCACCCCCATCCACTCCACTTTGCAGCCCCTGCCATAGTCCCGCCCCTTACCCACCTCCTAAATTTATCCTTCCAGACAGGCACTGTCCCCCATGCTTGGAAAACTGCCCATGTTATCCCTCATCACAAAGGTGGCAGCCCTCTTGAACCAGGTAACTACCGCCGAATCTCCCTGATACTGTCACTTGCGAAGTTACAGGAATCTATCGCTCCTAAAAGGCTCCAGCTTTTCCTTGACTCATATACAGCACTTATCCCATATCAATCCTTTTTTTTTGTAAACACCACTCAACAGTCTCCTCCTTGCTTAGAATGAACAACTCAGTTCAGGTATCTATGGATCTTAGCCACATCACAGGTGCTATTTTCATAGATTTAGCCAAGGCTTTTGACTCCATGTCCCATCACCTACTAATACAGAAGCTCTCTGCCCTGGGTCTTGCTAATTATACCCTGTCATGGTTCCAGTAATATCTTCTAAACCAAACACAATGCATTTGCACTGGAAACTCCTCCTCACCTTTCCTTACCATCTTGTCTGGAGTACCTCAGGGTTCTATCCTGGGCCCCATATTATTTTCTATCTTTATTAATGAACTCCCGTCAGTCTGCATCTCCTTGGAAATTCATCTCTATGCTGATGCCATTCCTTACATGTCTGGTCCCTCTCCCTCTGTTGTCCATGCCCCTCTCTTTAGTCTGACCTAAACACCATGCTCGGATGGTTTCACAAAAATATACTAAGGGTTAATGTCAAAAAGATGGTCTCTATGACTTTCAGAATCCACAAATTATTAGCCTTCATCCACATGCCTCTTGTTTTTCACACACTAGATGGTACCCCCCTGGAGTCAGTCAATACCTTTAAATACTTAGGGGTTTGGGCCTGCCTGGTGGCACTGAAGGTTGAGGCACTGCATGCCACATCTCATGCCATGCCAGCGATGTGGATTCGGGAACCAGCTTAGGCTGCCAGGGGTCACCAGGGGTGAGAGAGGATCGAGTGTCTGGAGGACTGTTCTCCTATCTCAGGAGGGAGGGAGGGAGACCTGTGGTCCCACTCGGTGACTGCCCTCTGGCAGTAGCTGGAGGACAGTATGGGTCGGGAGACATGTCCTGACATCACCACATTGGTGGGGAGGCAGGATGGGAGAAAAGTGGAAAACAGAGCCTGGCAGGTTCTATGGTGGCTCCTGCATCTGTGGGGGCCACCCCCAGAGTGTCTAGATTTGGTCTTGGGGGGAATGCCAGTGCCCTCCTCCCCTGGCCTCACCATGGGGGGTAATCCATGGAGGACTGGCCATGGTCAGCAATACAGGGATGTGGGAAGAAGCCAGAGGGTAAGTCTCCCCACAAGGAGAGACTGCAGCCACCTGCCAGGACTCCCAGGAGAAAAAAACAGCTATATAGAAAAAAGATAAAAAATACTATGGGGTTTGGCTAGACCACCATCTATCATTTTCCTATTACATTGATTCCTTCTGTGCAAAACATCTTCTCAAATGAGGGTTCCTGTACAGGTACAAGCACTCTCTCTCCCTCCCTGTGCTCAAGCAATTACTAGTCAAACTCATCTTGCCCCTCTTCAATTATGCTGATATTGTCTTTAGTGCAGCCTCAGCAACCACCTTCTTGAGGTTGGATGCTGTCTACAACTCTTTCTGCTGCTTTGTCTCAGACTCTCCCCCTCGCACACACCACTGTTCCCTCTCTTCCCTATTTCTCTTTTCCCTCCCTCACAGGTGCAACTTACACTCACTCAGTTTTCTAGCCAAATATTGGCTAGGTACCCTCCCATCACACATTTTTGACCTCCTCCCCCCTATTCTCCCCCCCTCAGTATAGCTTAAGGTCCAGAGATCAGAGCAGCTTAAAGCTGCCCCTGTCCTCGATCTACTGTGGACTCCCTATCTTTTTTCTACCACCTCCTCAAACTATGGAACCAGCAGTCGGCCACCCTACAAAACTCCTCCTCCTCCTTAGAAGTTTTTAAGCAACCGCTCCAAAGGGTATTCCCTAGCCCATGATCTTACCCGATCCCCATGCCCACAGGCAACTAAGCCTGACCACTCCTAGCCCACATTCTGTTGCTCCACTCTTGAGTTCTAGAGTTCATTTCTACACACTTCTCCAACATTTTAGGTCAGGTTGGAGGCCATTGTGGTCAAAACTATCCATTCTATTATTATTGTTAAGTCAATTTATGTACATATTGTTACTAGCCCTCACTGAAACGCATTCTGCAAAGCTGTCTGTACCTTTCCTAGCTCTTCATGCTGCAATTGCCTATGCATTTGCTGTAATTTGTTTGTACTTATGCTGTTATTTATTGTAATTTTTGAATGATCTGTAGCTACTGTTTGTCCTCTTCTGTACCCTTTTTCCCTGGGTTGCACCCGGAAATGAGCCTTGGCTCAGTGTGCCTTTCCCGGTTAGTAAATTATAAATAAATAAATAAATATTTTTTTAAATTAACTTTTTTAATTCATAAAATACAAACAGAAAAAAACACATACAGACATGCAAATGTTTATAACAAGCATTCACATGTTTTTAAATTGCATGTCTAATTTTTTCTAAAAAAATCCATTTTTCTTTTCCATACCCTTTCATGTGTAGAATGGCTGTAACAGTAAACTTTTATGCACTGCACCATTTTTATAGAGTAGCAGATATTCAGCAGAGCTGTGCATCAGTCAGGATGCTGGCACTGATCTGGGTACTATCAGTGATGAAGTTTCACAAGGTTCCATTTTTCAACCATTTCCATTGCTAGTGTGGATAAATTATCTCTCCAGTGCATATATTCTTATGTTTATTTGTATTCAGTTGACACTTTTTATTCAGAATACTCTCCAGACAGCATGGAAGAGACCCTTAACCCAAATCTATTCAATGTGTTGGAATAATTCAAACTTTTAGTAACATCAGCATTACTCTGTGCATTTAATGTATACAACTAAGGATCAGTAAGGATTGCTAAGGATAGGGAAAGGAGCAAACAAGCAGTAATGCCCACAGCCAGCTCATAAAAGCATAGTAAGTTGTTTGAAAGAATGACATTTTTTAGATTGTTTTTAAATATATATTTGTTGTCATAAATGTTGGAAGTGCATTACATGGCCTAATAACCCTACGAGAGAAAAAAATAGGCCCTTTGGGTAGTTGTGAAGCCTTTTCTTTCCAATTGCAATGGATATCCCCTGGTACTGATATTTATTTCAAAAATCTAAATTCAATGTGTACACAGGACTTCACAGTTGGTGCTTATAGCAGGGCTGGCAAACCTAAGTTCATGTAAAAATAAAATGAGAAAGCACTCCACTCATGATATTCAGAAATGCCTTTGTGATATTCACCAATTTTTTTGTAGCTGACTGCCTGAACAGTAGCCTCTCCCCAATGCATTGACCCTATTCAGTATTTGGCCATTGAGACTATAGTAATTTTTTGGGTTATGAGATCCAAAATGAATGACACAACATTTGTTTAAACAGAAGGACATTCCCCAGTTCTTAGCCCAATTAGAGACTTTAACCAAGTCAATTTGTAGTGAGCCAATTTCATTTATGGTGTTGTGGGGGCTCTCATCTTGCAATTGTCTGCATACTTGATGACCCAGCAGTCTAGATAAAGAGACAAATCAGTTATAAAAATTTGAAAAATTAGAGGGTCCAGAATGGAACCCTGTGGGACTTTACTACATACTGGTTTCCAGTCAGATAGATGTCCATCGATAGCTACCTGTTGACTGCATCCTTATACCCAATTATGAATCCAGGTGACAGAGCAGTGTTGTATATTTGCTGCAGTAGGTTTGTTTGTAAGTGCCCAGTGTGGTACAGACTCAAAGGCTTTATTGAAAACTAAAAATATCACATCACATGGTATTTTTTTGTCAAGATTTTGACTTACAGATTCATACATGCTAAGTAACTTGGTAGCACAGGAATGCACTATTGAAAAATCCTGCTGGGTTGGGTTAAAATTGCCTAGGGCTGCAGTCAGTCTTTTTTCTCCCCCCCCCCCCAGTTGTTTAACCAGGTGAGCCACACTAAGCTGAAAGCTTGTTTACAGGTGCAACCTGGGAGCACAGGGAAGTTAAGTGACTTGCTCAGGGTCACAGAGTATGCAAGTGTGGGCTGTGGGATTCAAACCCAGGTCTCCAGATTTGCAGCTCAGAGCCTTAAACCACTGCTCAATACTGCCTCCAAGTCCATCTTTATTAAGTCCTTCCATGATTTTACAAAAAACAGGGGTTAGACTAATAGGTCTGTAATTATCCCTATCACCATTTTCTTTATTTTTATAAAGGGGTATCACCTTGGCCCTCCTGCAATCAGCTGGTACATAACCTGACTGAATGCTTTTATCAAATAACAATTTTTAAGGGAGTGTTAGCTGTTTTTCTTTTGATTCTACTAGCAATTCCATCAGGCCCCAGGAAGATCTTGGTTTAATATTAATGACTTTATTATTACTTTCTTCAATGGAGAATTCCACTTCATTAGAATTTGAAATAGTGGTTAGTTCAGTTACTTTTTAAAGGGCTTAAATGCTTTGCAGAAATGATCATTAAGGGAATTTGCCATAGCAATGGGATTATTAACAGGGTAGTTATTAATTATGGTTTTTTAATGAATTTATGTAACTAAAAAAATGCTTACTATTTCTTTTTGATACTTGGGCTGCCAAAGTCTGTTCAGCTGTATGTTTTTTGGCAATCTTTCTTTCCTTTTTACATTTTTTGGGATCTTTTCAAGAGATTCCTGGTGCAATGAAGACCTGTAGATCTGATATTTCTTAAAGATTTTTCCTTTTTTTTAATAAGTTTAGTAATTTTTTTAGTTAACCATTTAGGTTTTAGTTTTGAATGGCTGTGTTTAATGAAAGTTAATATCCATTTCTTGGAAGTTTCTAAAATCTTGCATTTCAGAATAGACCGCATACTTTTAACTGAGGATATCCTTAAAAATCAAATCTAAAACTATTACAGTACTTAGATTGTGCATGTATGTGCATAGCTCTCCTCATGTACATTGTACCTGGCATTTTGTGTATGTAATGTTTTTATCTGATTGTTCTGTATCACTACACATCTTTTTTGTTCATCTACTGTATATCAAAAGTCCTGTTGCCACAGGAACCCCTCATAAACATGCCAGTAGTGTTCTCTAGCAGTTTCTCTGTCTGAATATTCTTATGCAAAAAGTTGGGTTGTTTCTGTGTTATTCCTATAGCCTTGCTAACCATTATTTATCCATCTATAGTATGCTCTAGTGTTACTAACTTTGATCACTCTTTAAAGCACTTTATTATACTTCTGTATGAATTATATTATCTAAAACAGTTATAGTTTACTATATTGTACTACATCATAAAAATGCAATGTTGGTTCTGGGTAGTGAATGTGTTGGCAATATGCCACTATGAGGAGAGGCAAGTGTCTTCACCTAAAAAGAAGGTGTATTCATTCTTCACAATGCACCCCTGTCATGGCTTATTATCCATATACATTACATGGGTCTTTTATGATCATTTTTCCAAAAAAAAATTATATACATTTTTAAAATCAAAACTACCTTATACCAAACAATCTACTGAGGTTGAGCAATACTATAGTCTGCTAGCACTCCCACTACTACCAAATAACCAGAGATAAATATTTATAACATATACCCTGTCATTTAAAATGTCATCTTTTAATTAACATGTGTAGATGAGACAAATGTGTAAGCAAATGAGAGGTGGGTTTAGGGATAAATATTTTTTAAACATCAGTGGCCTAAAGATATATTTGTGTTGGGTGCTGGTGCTTGGTGGATATGCAGGGTTATAAGGGTTAAAATGGGTTGCCATTAAGGGCAACCCCCCATTGTTCCAGGCCAGCTGACCCTGGGAAGAGACTAGGATACAACCGGGGTGAAGGGTGGGGGGAGGGAGAATTAGGTCATAAAAGGGGAGGTCTCTCTCATGACATCACCAAAGTGTGTCAGAGGGGGCGGGGTAAGGTCTAATAGAAAACAAAGGCAAGTAAGGAAGGGCAGAGCAAAGGGGTTAAGATGGGCAACACAGAGGGGGGTTTGGCCACTTTTTGCTAGGTTTCTTTGGGTAAGTAAATTTCAAGAAAAAGAACCTAGCACATCAGTCTGTGAGTTTCCTCAAGAAAAGGTAGGAAAAAAAAGATATGCTTTAAGTTGGTACAGACAAGAGTAATTACAGCTTTATTGATTGATTGCTTGATTCATTTTTGGTTTGGTCTGGAGGTGATTTTATAGGTCTCAGAGTCTTTATATTGTACTGTGGTAAGTGTACTTAATGGCAGGGAGATTTGTGTAACTGGTCTAGGAAGTTTTTAATTGATGTGAAACTTGGCTTACTTGATAATTAATCCATTTGTTTGGAGATTAGTAAAGTTGCTGTATGGGTGTTTTCTTCTACTGGTATATAGTGTTAATTGTGGAGGATTACAGCTTTAATTTGTAGAGCTATGCAGCTTTAATTGGTTTTATTGTGGAGGTATATAACTTTAATTGCTGCGATGTACAGAGAAACACATGATAATAGATCATTAGTTTGGAAGGCATGGTGTTCAGGCCTAGAAGGCAGGAGCAAGATGTAGCAGGCTGGCCAAGTAAAAGAAGAGGATATTCAGTAAAAGGCTCAGAGGCTCTTCTTATAAAAGGAAAAGCCCTGAGGATGCCACAGCCAAGACTTCTCCCTCACCGAGGGGATAATTATCCCAGTATGGGGCGGAGGTTTGTTTTTGAGCATCAGGCTCAGAACGCTGAGAGAAGGAAAGGGGTGGCAAGAAGAGAGAGAGTAGCTGCAAAAAGAAGAAACAAGGCAAACGGGAGGGCCGATAGAATATATGGTGCAAAAAATGGAGGGATTAGGAGGAGCAGGCAGTTGTGAGGGACGGAAGAAGGAGAGGATGGAGAACAAAGTGGTGCTAGCAGCAGGCCAGGAATGGGTAATCCAGGGGAAAGAGAGACAGGCCCACGGCGTTCAGGGGAAAGTCACATGGGGGACTAGTGGAACAGCTCAGAGATGAGAGGACCATGGCAGGCTTGGGGAGCCACGTGGTTGCTGGCTTTTATTCATGGAGCATTTTTTCAGAATGAGCTGTGAACAGGGAAGGAGGCTGAGGGGGTGGACAGTAGTGGGGATGTGAGCAGCGCTGGGTCGAGAGGACTGTAGCAGGTTCGGGGAGTCGTGTGGTTTGAGCATTGGTCATGGAGCATTTTTGTTCAAAGAGGAGCTGTGAACGGGGAAGGAGGCTCGATGGGGGGACAGTGGCATGGGTGGGGCCCAAGAATGGACAAAGCATAAAACAGGAGGCAGAGTCGAAGAGCAAGAGGGCCCCAACAAGCCGGGGGGGCCTAACCATGCAAGAGGCTACCAATGCGGCCTTAGGGCAAGGAGGTGGCTCAGCAAGTTGGGGGAGGAGCCGACCACGTGGAGAATGCCATGGAATGGCAGTGTGGAGGAGAAGGGGCCTTTCACAGCATCTTTTGTTATGGCAAAAGGGTCTCAAAAAGGGAACAGCTATCAGAAAGAACACTCGGTGAGGAGCTATGACCATGAAGGTGGCAAGTAGGCAGTTTGCCATGGGATGTAACAGAACAGGGGATGGAGAGTCAAAGGGGTCACTAGGAAGAGGGAAGCCAGGAAAAATGGGGTGAGCCTCCATGTTGACAGGGCGAGCACTGCGCATCAGGGGATGCAGGCAGGCATTGCCGGGGGGGGGAAGAAAATGGGAAGGGCTACAGGAGGCCCAAGGAAATTGGATGGGGTGACAAAGGGGATCTGGGTCCTCACAAAGCACATGGTAATATTAGGAGCCCTTTGGTCAACTTTCATGGTCAGTGGCATTAAAAGGACCTTTTTGTAAGTTTATTTAATCTAGCAAGGGCATGGTCATCGAAGAATGAGGCCACCCAAAAAAAGGGGGGATATATAGAAATGTACAAGAATGTTCCTAATCATGAGGAGCAAGCTAGACTCAAGGGCTGAGGTCAATACCTCATAACAGAATGACGAAGACTAGCTGAGAGGTCAAAATTGGCGGAGGTTAGTGGCAGTTTAAAAAAAAAAAGGCACATGTTGAAAGTCTTCCTATATCAGCAATGTAAGGCTTAAAGATGGCAGGCAAAGCTTTACCATTTTAACAAGTTTGATACTGTTACCCCGTGCATTGCCACTACGGTTTCTTTCGGTAGTGGGTTGCGTCACCCTGCGCATTGCCATTTAAAAAAAAAATAGATAGGGTGAGGCAGTAGTGTTTTTGTTCAAAAAAAAAAAAAGGATATACAGGAGAAGTGAATTGGAGGGAAAGACCCAGAGAGTGAACTAACAAAATATATTCTGTGTTGTAAGCAGGAAAAAGACAGAATGAACACCCGTGGAAGCAATTTGATGAAAGCGGATGCTATGAAAATGATCATGGAGCTCAAGGACAGGGCCCACAAGGTCCTGGATACAGTGGAGGACACGGAAAAGGGGGACATACCAGCACAGAAGAACAGGGTCAGGAAGAAGAAGCAGAGCAGGGCAGGAGGAAAAGGGAAGGGAACAGGGGCACCGGTGCCAAAAAGCCCGAGAGCAGCTTTGCCTGGGCGGCAACCAACAACCCATGTAAAACCTGACCCAATACCTGCACCCAGTCCGAAGGGGCCAATGCCTGATCCAGAACCCAGCCCAAGAGAGGAGGTTAGGCCTCACCCAGAACTGGGACCCAACATTCCCGCACCGGAAGCTAATCGGCCAGAGGCAGACAGGGACCGGCAGTCCCCGAATAACGGACCACGAGGAGGAGCAGAACCAGGACCCAAGGCAACGAGTGAACCATCAAAAGAACCCCAGGGAGAAGCAGGTACAGTGTTGATGCTGGAAAGTACCATGAAGGAATATGTGGAGCAAATATTATTAGGTATGGGGGGGACGGTGTTAAGAAGTTGCAGAAGGTGCTGGGCGAATTAGAAGAGAAGGAAAAGGGAAAAAAGCAAGGAGATGAGGGGGGAAAAGAAACGATAGAGCAGAAAGGGGGAGGGTAAGAATAGGGACCATGTGCCACTGGTGACAAAGGAAAAAATCTGGAAGGAGAATTATGAAATATTTTTGCGTTGGTGGATAAGAAAACAGCAGAGCTCTATGAAGAAAAGGAGAGTTTCAGTAAGAAAGAGTTGGTGGCCGTGGTAGTCCTGGTCAAAAAAGGGGAAGAACAGAAGGGGCCCACATTTAAAGGGAAATCATGGGAGGCTTGGACCCTGGGTTTCACTTATTATAGTGCAATAGCCCAGGAGAAAAAGCCAGAATTGGGCATCCCTTTACTGGCGTACTCTCTGATCATAAGAAATGCCTATAAGATGATGGGAGGTACTAACTGGTTACAGTATGATGAGAAGTTCAGGACCCGAATGGCCAACTATGAGGAGGACTGCAGATGGGACTCCAGACATAATGACCTATGGTGGGAAACCATGACAGTAGCAAGGGGAGGGGAGAGCGAGTGGCAGAGGGAAGGGCCATGGTATCAGAAGTGCTGTTGGGGATACAACAGAGCACACTGCTCCTTTCCATGTTACAAATTCTGGCATGCCTGTTCAAAATGCGGGGAAGCCCACCGAGCCACGAGATGCAGAATTATGGTGAAGGTACTGGCGGGCAAGGGAAAACGGCCTTTGAGGGGCTAAGGGGGGCACAGAGAGAGAGCAGATGGAGAGGAGGGCATATGGGGGAGAGGGTTCCAACCAGGGGGAAGGTAGAAAAGGCCAGTTTCAGTTAGCAAGAACCCCGATCAGGGCTGAGTTAATGGAGCAATGGATGAATGAATACCCAAATAAGGGGGTGGGGTGAGAATTAATAGAGGGTTTCCAAAAAGGTTTCAGCTTACATTATCGGGGAAAGATGTTTGGGACTCGGGCAAAGAATTCGAGCTCAATAAAAGGCAAGGTGGCACTTTTAAAGGAAAGGATCGAGAGTAAAAAAGAGGCAGGGAGAATAGAGGGACCATTTAAAGTCCTGCCTTTCCAGCACCTGTGAGTCTCACCACTGGGCCTGGTCCCAAAGAAACAGGCAGGGGAATATAGGGTAATTCACCACCTATCCTATCCAGAGAAAGAATCAGTCAATGATCACATCCTAGAGGAGGATAGTAGGGTGTCATATGGGACATTGGAGGATGCAGTGGAGATCATCAGGGCAAGACGCTCCCCATGGCTGGGGAAGATGGACATCAAGTCCGCATTCCAGCTACAGCCAGTGCAGAGGGAGTATTGGGAATTACTGGGTTTTCAGATCAAGGGGGAGTATTATTTTGACAAGGCCGTGCCCATGGGTTGTTCGGTGTTATGCTCCACATTTGAAAAATTCAGTACATGGCTGCAATTAGTATTTGAAGCTAGGTTTGGGCACAACATGGTAATGCATTAACTAGATGATTTTTTGTTCATGGGAAAAGTCAGTAAGGGGTGCGGAAGATTATGGAGGATTTTCAAGAGATGTGCAGGGAATTGGGAGTACCATTGGGTAGGAAAAAAACGGAAGGCCCTAGCAGGTGCTTGGAATTCTTGGGCATAGAAGTGGATGCAGAACGTGGTTTATTCCATTTGCCAATGAGAAGATAAACAAACTAAGGTCATTACTGGGAGAGGTAGGAAAGAGAAAAAGGGTACCCCTGTTTAACAGCCAGCAATTAATGGGGCACTTAAACTTTGCGTGTAGAGCGATCTGGCCAGGACAGGCGTTTACATGACATCTGGCAAGGGCCATGGCAGAGGTTTCAAAGCCATATCACTGGGTAAGTATAGGGAGGGAGGGAGACCAGGGAAGACCTAAAAGTATGGAAGGAATTCATAAAAAATCACAACGGGATAGCCATTTGGCAGGAGGAGTGGTTATACAACACTGATTTTGAGCCGTACACTGATGCTTCAGGCAGGCACGGGGTAGGCGCCTACTTCCAAGGAAAGTGGATAGCGGAGCCCTGGCCAAGAAGGTGGGTCAAAGAGGGACTGACAAAGGACATCACCTTCCTGGAGATTTTTCCTATATGGGCAATGACAAAAATATGGGGACCATGGCTGCAGAACCAACAGGTCACATTTTGGTGCGACAACAGGGCAGTCGTGGATGTGCCAAATAACAAGGGGCTGAGGTCGGTATTGGTGCTCCGCATCCTCCGGCAGTTAGTGCTACAAGGTTTGAGGCTCAACATGAGTTTCAGGGCCATGCACATTGTAGGAATAGACAACTCCATTGCTGACAGCCTTTCCCGCTTGCAGATGGAAAGATTTTGGGCACTGGTTCCCAATGCAGATCCGAAGGGAGAGAGGATCCCAGAGGAGCTATGGGAGATTGGCTGGAGGGAGCAGCATATCTCTTTTGGAGCGCATGGGCTGACAACACCCTGAAAGCCTATGAAAACTCATGGAGGGTTTTCCAAGCTTTCAGATCTCACCACAACATGGAGGTAAGTGAGGAGATTACAGAAGACCAAGTGGGGAGATTCGTGGTGGAGAATTGGAAGGAGGGAATGGCCTGAGCTACTGTGAGGGTACATCTAGCGGCAATAGGTTGGGTCTGCCAGATGAAGGGGTAGGGGGAGCTGGGTAATAGTATTCTGGTAAGAAGAATGATGATGAGGTGGAAAAGGATAAAAGGGAAAGAGAGGGATAAGAGGGAACCAGTCACGGAATACTTACTGATACAGATACTTGAAAAATGATCAGAGGTTTGCTACAACCCGTATGAGGTAACCCTATTCAGGGCACTGTTCATGGTTTTATACAGGGGAGCACTCAGAGTGTCCAAAATAGTCAGACCTACTATACCCACCCCAGATGAAGGCCTGCAATGGGGGGATATAGAATGGAGAGGGACAGGGCTCACCCTCAAAATTGCAAGGTCAAAGATGGACCAGACAGGCAAGGGATACAGGGTGAATATTGAGCCAAGAGGGAACCTGGGTATGTGCCCATGCCAGCTGATGCTGGACTTCATCAGAGTCAGGCCAAGGCAAGGGGGCCTCTATTTTGTACATGAAAATGGGAAGGAGGTAAAAGGGAGTCAAGTATCGGGGGTTTTAAAGCAGAGCTTGAAGGAGCTGTGAAAAAAAACGGACAGGTTCTCATCTCATTCCTTCCAGATCGGGGCAGCCTCTGAAGCCACCTCCCAGGGAAAAAAGGGGAGGACATAAAAGACATGGGATGATGGGCATCAGACTGCTACAAGAAATATATCAGAGGTACAACACAATAACTTTATTGGCTTTTGTCTTCCTACAAGAAAGAAGAAAATTATAGGGTACAAAAAAAAAAAGAAGGGAGTTTTTTGGGTTGAAAAGGGTTGCCTGCCTCATTGTTTTCTTTTATGTGTTATAGATATATGGAAAAGGAAGGACATATGGATGGTGGGACACTCCCACGTGTATAGGGCAGAAAGAGAGGCTGCACTGAAATAGGGTGGAAAGCAGCTGGGTTATGACCACAAAGGAATAAGGGTCCTGTGCAAAGGAATTTGGGGGATGAGATGGGACAGCTCCTCCCCTTGCTGGTAGAGATGAAAAAGACCAACAAGGACCCAGACCTCCTGATAATACACCTGGGTGGGAATGACCGGAGACATGGCCCCTGGCTAGAAATTTTTTACAGCATACAAAGGGATGTCAAGGTCATGAGGACATGGTGGCCAGAGATAACAATCATGTGGTCCAAAATGATACCACGTAGAGTGTGTAGACAAGCCAGGCAGCACAAGGCCATAGAAAAAGTAAGGAGGAGAATGAATAGCAGGGTGGGGAGGTTTATGAGGGAGAACAGACAAGCTGCCATTAGACATGAGGAGATAGAGCAGAGCATGCACGGGTTGTACAGGATGGATGGGGTACACCTATCTCAGATGGGGAACCACATATTCATCATGGAACTAAGTAGGGGCATAGATCAGTGGTTGAGGAGGCCTTGCTAAAAAGGGGAACTTACCATCCAACGCAAGCTGGAGGCAAGTTAATGGAAGCTAGGAAGTAAGCATCTGAGAAGGAAAAGGGGGAGAAGGGTAGGTGGGGTTAGGGAAAGCAAATATGGAGGAATTAAGATCTGGAAGAAGGAAAGGGGTATGGACACCCTGATAAGTGGACAAGAAAAAGGGGGGCAGGAATTGGACCTGCTCAGAGAGAAAGTATAAGACCAGCTCGGGTTTACATCCAGGCAAGTAATGGAGCGAGACCCCCGTCTGGTTTCAATGCCCAAGGGAGGAAACAAAGGAAAGCAAAGTAAAATAAAGAGAAGTGGAATAAAATGTGACAGAGAGAAATAAGAGGAACTCAGTATTGTAAAAATATATATTATTTATGTTTGTGTGGACAATAAAAGGTTTTGCCGACTGAGCAGCCAAATCTACAATATTGAGTGTGATGTCTCCTTTTTGGGGGAAGGGAATCTGGAACAAAATGGGTTGTCATTAAGGGCAACCCCATTGTTCCAGGCCAGCTGACCCTGGGAAGAGACTAGGATACAACAGGATTGGGGTGGGGGAGGGAGAATGAGGTCATAAAGGGAGGTCTCTCTCATGACATCACCAGAGTGTTTCAGAGGGGGTGAATGGTAAGGACCAATGGAAAACAAAGGCAAGCAAGGAAGATCAGAACAAAGGGGTTAAGATGGGCAACACAGAGGGGCTCGGCCACTTTCTGCTAGGTTTCTTTGGGTAAGTAAATTTCAAGACCCACCCACCTCCCTTTTGCTAGGAAGTAAGCATAAGCTAGGAAGTAAGCATCTGAAAAGGAAAAAGGGGGGAAGAGTAGGGGGGTTAGGGAAAGCAAATATGGAGGAATTAAGATCTGGAAGAAGGAAAAGGGTATGGACAACCTGATAAGTGTACAGGAAAAAGGGGGGCAGGAATTGGACCTGCTCAGAGAGAAAGTATAAGACCAGCTCGGGTTTATATCCAGGCAAGGAAACAAAGGAAAGCAAAGTAAAATAAAGAGAAGTGGAATGAAATGCGACAGAGAGAAATAAGAGGAACTCAATGTTGTAAAAATGTACATTATTTATGTTTGTGTGGACAATAAAAGGTTTTGCCGACTGAGCAGCCAAATCTACAATATTGAGTGTGATGTCTCCTTTTTGGGGGTAAGGGATCTGGAACAATGACAAGTTACTTGTATTGTGTTAGGGAACTGTCATATGGCTATTGTAATAGCAATTATGCATCAAGATCCAGAAAAAACAGAAAAGTGTTAAAATGAAGGGACTCAGTCCATAGTTATTTTATGCTTCTTAGCCAATCAAAGACTAATTTCTTAAGCTGATTTTATATAAACTAATTGTTTCTGCTCACTCATGGTACAGCTTAGTCATTATCCTTAGCAAAATATTACAAGTGTTTGCCCCCTGCATGTTTTCATTTTTGTGGCAGGAGATGGCCTCATCACACCCACAGCCATTGGAGTCATCATTACCCAACCACATCTTGAGCCCTTCTCCTTGGCTGGAGCCATCACCTTGTCAGGTCCCATTTGAAGCAAGCCACTGTGAGTCTGTCGAACTGGCTAATGAAGAACATAGTCCAGCCTGAAGAGGTGTACATTTAGCTATTTGAACTGGTCGTCCATATTCTCTTGTCTACCTATTGTCTCTGTTTTAACCAGGATCCACCTTTATGATGTCCATTGTGTCTGGAGCTGACAGCACCAGATCCCTATTTAACACATCTTTGGATGGAGCAGCTACTTTGTCTGGATCCCAGTTGCAACTGGAACCACAGTCATCTCTTAGAGCTGGACAAACAATAGCTAAATCATAAAGGAAGAGGTGGGACATTAGCCATTTAAACTGGTCAACTGCATTCTCATGAAGAATTAGCAGGATGCCACAAAGTGTCTAGGTAACTATATATTTCTTGCTAATTTACCTAAAGTCAACACTAATTGAATTTGCTGTGTACTCTAGTTTATTGTTTGCTCTCATCTGCTTTCTCATGCCTTCCATGCATGTTTGTTCTGTTTGTTGTAGGAGTTACCATGATGCCAGCAGTAGGTGGTGCCTCAGTCAATGATCTGTCATGCACAGTTATTGCAGCAGAAGCCTCCACCTTGCTCTGGTCCTAATTTATTCAAGAGAGACTACCAGTTTCTGAAGCCTGGCCAATCAGGGACTTAGACTTGCATGAAGAGGTAGGTTTTTGACCATTTAAAACGTGCCTACTACCTCCTGCCTCCCCAGTGTTCCTGCTCTTTGACTGTGGTGGTAATGACTCTTGTGATGCCCATGGTTTCTGGAGCTGCCACAAATGACTCCCACACAGACCTTGTCCATGGCAAGAGCCATCATATTTCCTGGGTCACAGTTTCAGCAGAAGCTGCTGCCAGTCTCTTGGGACTGGATGATCCAGGACAGAATCCTGCAAGAAGAGGCAAGTTTAAAGAACTGACTATTACCCTTCTTCCAAACATTTTCAGAGCAAGCATCCCTATAATGAGAGGCCAATATAAAATGCATGTGTTCAGGAGAGTTTGAATAAGAAGTCATGGGACTACATGACATACCAATATTCCAAAAACATGTTTCTACAGTGACTACTCATTCTCTGTGACCTGCTCTTTGAAACAACTCACTAAATCAGAGCTTATGATTAATTTTACTTCTGTGTTATTCATAATTTGCTGGTTGGCTGTGTGCTTCAAAGTTACTGCACTGTACTTCTGTCGCTCTTCTTTTTCCTATATCACTTCACATATAATGGGTGTGTGCTACATATTAAAAAAACATATTCTGAACTCATGGCTGTATTGTTTTTTGTCTTATTATGTTCCTTAGTACTCACAAAACACGTAGCTTCCTACCCTTACTTCCTTTCTAAAGACCAAATACCAGAGGTCATCAATAAGTTAACCCTGTTTTTATCCTGGTGTTCTAACCCCAACTAGTTTGCCAAGGGTTCATCTTCTGTTCATGTCTCTCACACTCAAATCCTCTAATATATACAAACAGAAGAGAGGAAAAAAGTAAGTGCCTCAGCTGCGACTTGAATCCAGGTCATCAGGAATATCAGGTTGTGCATTGGAGAAAGAGTCATTTTCTCTAGGATGGCCCAGCTTCCAGTTGCCATGGTGGTGCAGCTGGCAATGCAATGGAATGGTGTCCTGGTCAACATGGATTCAAGTCCCAGCTGAGATACTTACTTTTTTCTCTCTTCTGTTTGAATGTGTTCCATGAAATATGTACATCGCAGTCTTGTGATTGAAACAAATCCCTCTAATACAACAGATCACCTCTCCTTCCTCAAGCAGCCACTTCCCCATGGATGTCAAGAAACTATGTGTACTGCTCCTTCTGCCAGTAGGCAATATTAGGTCCCAGTTTTCTCCCTTCTTAACAATAAGCCTTCAAACCTTCTCAAAAAAGTACTAATTTGTCAAGTGAAATTCGCAGCCTACTCTTCAAACTAGAACTGCTCAGGGCATGAACAGTAGAATACAAACCTGACAACATCACCATACATGAGAATGATTATCATCCAGGACCAAAGCTGATGAAAGTCATTTGCTGGTCACCATCATATAGGTAGGACAGAAAAAGGGCCGAGTAGGTCTTCTTCTCTGTTTAAAGTATCCTTAGTTTCACTTTGCTATTTTAAGAAACTGGCCCTTATTTCTCATAAATTACAATGCTGGCTGGTAGCATCTCTATCTTATATGCCTCACTAGAGCTGAACAAGCCTCCCAAAGTGCAACCATACAAATATGGGCTTCTGAGCCAGGTAACGTTTGTCAAAGTCTGCTTAGTTTCAAACTAGTTTGCCCTGGTTTGACTGCAGAAAACTATTTTTTCTACTTTTAGACTGTACTTAGAGAGTATTTCATTACTGCCAGGCCTCCTTAAGTACACAAAACAGCAAAATGGTGCAGTGGCCACAGTGAAGGCAACTGCTTCCCAAATTGAGGTCTGTTCATCACTGACAAACCTGACATGTGCAGTGGCAAACCAAAGTGTTAGACACACAGTATAGACAGTTATTTTCAGAGTGCTTCCCAAGTGTATGCCCTATGTATGTCTTCGGTCTCTGCAACCATCTCTTGGCCAATCCCCTGCACAGTATAAAACTTATGATACTTCAATAACATAGGGTAGTGGTATTTGACACGCTGCAATTTTTCAGATAACATATAAGTAACTCTAGTTACTTACAGACCTGTTTTGCATTGCTCTCTCCCACCTTATGACTGAAGAGATGTTATGAGGGCTAGTTAAGCTGTTATTCAGTGTTGTGCTGCTTTTAGTATCTTGCCTACAAAAGTTAAAGTATTTCTGCTACTCCTGCCTTCGCCTTAGGACCTGAGGAGTATGGGGCTGGCAAACTGATTCTAGTGTACTTAATGATATGGCTTCTACCCTAATACTTATAACTCAAGTGGTATTAGGGCTGGCAACTTGATTATAGTAAAACTAGTGTGCTACTCGCATTCTACCACTTATGACCCAAGGGATGAGGAGGCTGGAAAACTCATTCTAGTGCACTTACAGATATTGCTACCACTCTCCTACTTTTGACCCAAGGGATGTGGAACTGGTAAATTGATTCCAGGGCAGCTACTGATATTTTTTCATCCTTCCCCTTATGACCTGAGGGGTGCATGGTCTGATGAATTAATTCTAGTAAAACTACTGTGCTACTCCTCCCTTCCCCCAATGCAGAGGGTGGTGTACTGATACTAGAGAAATTATCACATTTTATGCTTACTTTAACCTATTATTTCATAATGCTGAGTTCCCAATTTATTGTTAGGATGACTGTTACAGGCCTACTGAATTACTATTGCATTATTTAGATCCTCAGTACTGAGCATGTGCCTCATCCCCACTGGGTTTAGGTCAACATTGTCTAGAAAGAATCACATGGTGCAAAACCTCGCAACTAAAACAGCAGGACCAAGACAGCATGGGGGGGGGTTTGTGAGCCCTAAACACAGTGCTAAACCCACACCACAGATCATAAGTGTTACCTTTTCAGTATTATCTCTTAAGGCATGCAGGTCTTCACTGCTTCTCTCATTAAAGAGAGACTCATTTTCTTGATGGACAGATTGCAGCTGAGACCGCAGTTCGTCTATCCTTTCTTTATGAGAAGTCTTTTTCAGACTAATTTCTTGCTTGCAAGCATCATACTCAGATTCCAAAGCAGATCATTTATTTAGAACAGCATCAAGACATTTAAACAACATTGCAATTAATAATCCTTCAGGATCAACTCTTTTGTTCCATTTTTCAATTCCCCATAATGGGAAATGATTTTCCTGAAAGGGCTACCATTGGATTCTGCTACCTCAGCAAAATCACACCAACCACCATAGGCACTTTGATATGTTAAGACATCTGGTCTCAACTCAGTACTGATATTTTTAGACATGTCATAAGATAAAAAAAACCTTAGCTGTCTGTGGATAAAAAACTTTGTTTGCAACCAAAGTTCATGAAAGGACACAAACAACCTTTGACGTATGTGGACACCTAGATGAGTATATACCCATTAGGATTTGAATCCACAAATGAAAGCAGTCTATCTGTCTGTTCGGATCCCTTTACAGCTGTGTGTTCCCACATAGAAAGCATAGGAAAAAAACAAACAAAAATAAAACAACTCATTAAACAGAGATTGAATATCTGCCAAGAAATTGTTTTGTCTGCACTGTAGAACATACAACAGACTGAACATTTTAACAGAAGACACTTTCAGCTGTTTGGTACTGGAGATTTCTCAACCAGTGTTTTAATTTACAGAGGAAATTAAAATGCAACTTGGAAAACTCTCAGACTCCACTGGCAGTCACCATTTATGTTATGTAAACAATCTCATATAGTAGAGTAAATAATAACAATACTAACAATACAGATTCTTGTGTCTTCAGAGTCTGCCAAGAAACATGCATAAGCAAGCAAGGAGTACTAATAAAGTTTATTATATTACTTACACCAAGCATGTGACAGAGAAAATCACATGGGAGATGGGTTTCTCACTACTCTCCTGAAGAATGTACATAATCTCCAGATTTGTAGATCTTAGGTTCTCTGAGATCTTGTTCTCTCTGCGATCTCCTTCTTTCTGCATGTAAAACTAGGTTACAAAAGCCTAAATTCTATGGATAACAGCATAGCGACAGCGATTACCTAATAGTTACATATATGAGAAACAATATGTATTGGTCCTAAGTTATTCTACATTGGAGAATGACTTAGGAGACAGAATTACTAATGAGTGTCATATGAGACAGAATATGCTTCCATTAGCATTATAGCTTGGACAAAAGAAATGCTGACTGGTTCAAACTACAAGTGACATTTCTTGCTTATATACAGTATTATACATAAAGTCATAACAAGGGATTTCTCTCTCTGTCAGCTTGCTTAGACAAAGAGAAGTGCTGACAGGGCTCTATTACCTATGGCATATCTGCTTGAGTGTACAACACACACTACATATATGTATATGAGAATATAAGTATACAATAATCACTGATGATCCCTCCGAGTCATCTTATCAGTGATTAGGTAGATTATATATGGAATATATGTAAAAGACAAACATAATCTAGATAAATGTATTATAATGTGGTATAATGAAACACACATGATACACATTAGCATAAATTAGCAACAAAGCACATTCCTAGCACTCATGCTTATTGATGGGTGCCTATATCTATTTGTTAGTGCAAAATAGCAGTATCACAGAACAATAGACCAGGAATACAGTGTTAGGTATATGTGAGGTGTATGTGGGACAATAGGGGCAAAACCCAGGTGTAACAAAGGTTGCTGAAAGTTCCTGCTGTGGGCAGATTTAGTAAAGAAACTCAGTGCAATGCAACTTGGGCACTGGGGGATAAACTCAGGGGGTGGGCAGATTTAATAAAGCAACTCCCCATGGGACACAACTTAAGGGGGAAGAAATTTGGGTGGGTGGACATAGGAAGGAAAGTAACTCCTGGGGTGATGGAACCTTGAGGTGGAGAAAGTCGTGATGGAGCTGGAGTTACAATTCCAACTCAGCATGCAGCATAAACACAGTTTATTTTGGCCACAAGACCAGCAAGTCATATCAGATACTACTAGGAGTGAGCAAAATATAAGATACAGTACAGCATATAACCTAGCTGGGTCACAGATATAAAGATGTCCAAACACTGCAGTATTAAAAGATTTACAGTGCAGAATTAGCAAACATTACCTCCCACCCAGCTGTCAGCATACCTTCCCCAGCACTTCATTCATCCCATTATCAGGGGACATCCACAGTATCTTTTGATATTGCACTGTTTGTACATCTTTATTTCTGTGATCCTGTCAGGTTGCATACTGTACCTCATACTTTGCTTATTTATAACAGCACTTTATGTGAATTTCCAGTTTTGTGGCCAAAATACACTGTATTTTCAGCTGGAAGTTCAGTTGGTGTTAAAGTGTTGCTTTATTTACATGGCTATATGCCATGTCTGGGTATTGAGACAAGAAACAGCAAACTAATTGTTTACTTCTGAGTGCTCCCTTAATCAACTTTTGGGAAGACCTGTTACAAAATGTAGACGCTGAAGCTGTGCCACTAATTGGCACACAGGTGATCTGCTAGCACAAATGAAAAAGGTTGGCAAATGCTGGAATAGGCTAAAAAAAGCTGGGCTGATGTCTGACTGGGCTTATTACTGGAAATAATAGAATATTCACAAAGCTGTACTATAATGTAAAAGATTTACTGCTGTCGAGAACAAGATTCCATTTCTGCTTGTCACACTCACATATCCTGGAATAAAAATAAGGGTCTCATGGGAATGTAAACAAAACTGCCTCTTAGCTACTGTAGTTGTTGGTGTGAATTGTAGTTATCCCACTACAGTTGCCAATGTTGTACATGTCAAGTTCCCAGACCTATTGGTTTACACTGTTGGCCCTTACACAACCCCATTTACCACCACTTCAGCCTCTCCTGTTTTTTACTAGATGTTGCTCTTTTACTCAGGGCAGTTAGTGTATCAGAGATACTAAAACTGCTTACTTGCATTACTCAGGCTAACAATAAGTCTCTGATTGCATGGAGCCTAAATTACTAAAACGTGTGCCAAAAGTGACAGGAAAAACTCTGTAGCGACTGTTCAGTTAGGCGGAGTAAAGAATCTGACAGTTACACTTGAAAGTGCAGCAGACAGAGGTTTGAACCAAGCACAAGCTCAACATTCTATGCTCTCAGCATAGAGTTCACTCTTTCATCTCCTGAGCAGTTCAAGTGCTGGGACTAACTGCATACTGTCAGAATACAGCAAGACTTCATGTTGTTTGCACAAGAAATTCTAGGTATAAAAAGAAATAAAACAAAAACAAGCACATGAAAAAGGTTAAAAAAATTCCATGTTTTCTGGGCTAAAATGAAATAAATGCTAGCAGCAGTTGTTGTTTAGGCTCCGGTGTTACCACGGAGATTGTCTGTAAGGAAGCAGCAGTGGAACTGTCCGATTCACAAAACATTTCAAGACCATAGCATTATGCTGCTTAATACAATGTAATCTACTAGGAATGTGATTTCTAGTGTGTATAAGGTCATTAGTAGGTATTTTATGAATGTAAATGTGATAACAAGAAATAAAACTATATTTGTAATGAATAAAACGAAATAACATGAAATTCCAGAAAAGTAAAAAGAAAAAGAAAAAAACTAATAAGAATTTCACTGGGCTCTACTTATTATGTTCCTGAATATTAATATTTCCTGTCTTCTACTGCAAAGTGTGCTCCCAATCAACTGCATTTTCATTATGTCCTTAATGAACTCCTGCTTTCTCCAGCATTTACTTCTGCACCTCATTGTCTTTTACTGCTGCAAACATGTGTGGAGTGAAATTGCATTACACCATGCACTTTATGTACTACTGCTGTCCACTACCTCTTGTGACTAAGATTGTTACCACATTTGATAGCTATTGTATGTAGGGTGACCTTGGTAATACTACAGTTGCTGCTTAGCTTTTTGTGATTTTTGTTGTTATAGTCAGTTTTAGCAACCGTGATAATATCAGTGTGCCTTATAGTACAGTATTGCCATCATTTGGTATTATCATGCTGCCACTGTTTTTACTGTATTGTACTCTTCCTGGCCATGCATGCAAATTGGAATATTTATGCCTAGTAAACTTATCTGGTGAACAAAAACAAATAAATAATATATTTATTTGAAATTTGATTACTGGGTAGGAGCAACTGAACCAAGGTCCTTTTTCAGGCTCGACATGGACCAAAAACATGGCAAGCATAAAATACATACAATTTCAATGAATACAATAAACACAAAGCATGCCATGCACAATTACAAGCATTTTGATAATCAAATATTGATGCAAGTATTTTAGATATATCATAAAAACATGAATTATGATGGGTAGCTTGTTCCAGTAAGTTGGAGCAGTCATAGTGAAGGCACGAGGTACCGTTTTAGTTTTCCAAAATCAAGTTTGCTAAGACATTGCCTCAAATGGACACAGACAATAGAAGAACTAAAATTACCAAATCTTTTAAAGGAAAAGATTTCATCCCCAAAAGCTGGTTTATAAATATTATACCCCACAAACAATTTAATTTGAGTAGCTGGTAAAAGCAAACCTAAATCAGCATAAAGTGAACCATGATGGCATGAGCTAGAAGAAGCAAAACAAAATGGCAGATGATGATATTATAAGCACCTGTTCAGTGTTGAAGCTCTTTCAAATTCTGATCACAAAAAAGTGTGAGACATAATCAGAAACCAACAATAACTAATTTTCAATAGACTCATGTGTTTTGAAAACTTTAAAATTGGCTTTCTGTTTATAAAGAACACCAAGGCTTTGGCTAATATTTTTCAAGCCAATTTGATATGATTTGAAGAAGATAATATAGGATCTAACAAAATACCTAAATAATTAAACTGCTGAACTTGCTCAATTATGTTTTCCAGATTATCATATAGTTGAACAGATTGACTACCATACAACAATATTTTAGACCCAAAAAGCATATTTTTTTGTTCTTTTCACATTAAGAGCCAAACAATTATTACTGAACTACTTACATACAGCATGAAAATCCTTCATCAAATAAGAAAGCCCCTCAATATCTCTTGACCTACAGTATACTATCAAATCATCAACATAAAGTAGAGTATCACAGTCTATACTAATATTTAGAATGGAATTGACAGAAAGGGTAAACATCAGGGCCTGAGAATGGACCCCTGAAGTATCTCTTCTATCAACTACCCGAGATAAAGAAAAAGAACCAATTCCCACAAAATAACAGCCACCAGTTAGGTAGTTTTGTAGCAAAAACCTAACATTAACTGATAAGCTAAAACTCTTCAGATTTTTACAAAGTGACTTATTATTAATTAGGTTGAATGCCTTGGTCAGGTCAATGAAAACTACCCCCAAGAGAAGACCAGCTTCCATACCATGAAGGTACAGAGCCTGTGAACCTGACAAATGTAGTCCCAGTCCCATGACCCTTCTGAAAGCTATGTTGTTGAGACCAACATTGCCATAGCCCTCCAAATAAGAATTAAGCTTTTCAGAGACAATCTTCTCAAAGATTTTACTTACAGATTTTAGGCTAGAAATATGGTGAAAATCATTATGTGATGAAGAAAAAGGGAATTTAAGCACAGGAACCACCTACACTCATATCCAAAAAGCTGGAAATTCTTGGGTCAAAAAGGAAGAACAAAAACAAAATTACACTAAGGAGATAAGATATCTGAGGAGCGATCATTTTCAAAAATATAATGTACAGACCATCATGATTATCTCTAGTTCTAATAAGAATAGAGGCAGTAAGTTTAAATGCTTCCTTAGCCAAAATGTTTTAAAATAAAATTGTGGGTGGTCAGTTCTGGCAAATATATCTGCATCAACAAAAATAAGATCAGGCTGAGAAGTATTCCAATTTGAAAAAATCAAATGCAGAAAGACCAGTAAACTTTAAATTTAAGAATCCTATCATCTCTTTATGGTCAGATATAGTGGAATCATCAGTATCAATTTCATTTATAGCACTTTTAGATTTGGGTCTAGACAGGGCCTTAACATTAGTCCAGAAATGTTTCTGGTCTGTCCAAAAATCATCAATTATTTTTAAATAAAATTTTGATTTAGGAGACCTAATCAGATACCTACACACATTTCTTATACAATGATATTCAGCTAGTAATGCATTTCTTGAAACCTTTTTTATTGTAACCAGGTTAATTACTGGTTATTAATCATTTCTTTAATTTCTGGGGAAAACTGTCTATTATTAGTATCCCTTAACCATTTGTTTTGTAAAGGAAAACATTTTTCTGTAGGGTAAGCAATTGGACATAAAAAATTCAAAGTATTGTCAACATTAGGGATATCATGCAAATAAGACAAATTAATAATATTAGCCTGCTTCTGCTCTATACCAGAACCAGTTAACCCACAATTCTGTTTTAAAATGGTACAGGGAGGCACTTTAGAGATTTTAAAAGACAAAAATTAACAAAATGGAAGATAGTCACTTAGAGTTTCCTCTAATGTCCGTGGAGAAGAAACCCTATCTGCCCTATTTGTAATAAACCAATCCAAAAGAGCATGTTTTCTGCTAGACATATTTAAGCATGTCAATTAATTAATTAACTAATTAACTATGATAAATTATATGATAACAGTGCTTCATAATTTATTCCACAACTTTGTTGCCAGTTCGAATTTATATCACTCATCACAGTGAAATCATGTTTTTTAATAAGATGCTCCATGTAAAGAAAATGATAAGAAAGGCCATCCAAACCATTTTGTGGAGGATTATAAAGACAACTAGCATGAATCTGTGTACATCCCCTAATACTATGCATAGCAAAATCCATTTAATAAAATTGCCCAGACTACTACTTGTGACCACATCAACATCAAAATGATTTTTAAAATAAATAGTGACCTCTCCATCCTTTTTCTTTACCATTTATCCGAATGGTTAGTGTCATAACCAGATAAAGAACACATTTCTTCTGAGACTACTGGCTTTAAATAGGTCTCAGATAATCCAATAAAGTGAGTGTAACATTCATTCGCAATTGCCTCAGGTTCAGCAATCTTAGATGAAAGACTTCTGGCATTTAAATATAAGAAGGTTAATCCATTCAAAATACTCAATTTAGTAACACTTTTAGATGGAGAAGAGGGTCTTGGATTAATCTGTACTGTATGTCTCCAGCCGACAACAGCAAAGAAAGATTAAAACATGCAGAAATACTAATCTTACAAAAAAGCTGTTGAGGACAGGAAGCATAGACATTAAATAAATTAAAGACAACACATCCTACTTTATTTTTTCTAACAGACACCACTAAATAAGAAAGACCATACACAGGCTGGCAATCCATTAATAACTCATTAGACATTGAGTTATTATGAGTAGCATTTCACTTCTCTGAGGTATTAAATAAAATGAAAGCACATGAATCAAATAAAAACAATGTTCTAAATAAAAAGAAAAAAAAACAGCAGATATTGTTAAATTAGACTTAATTATGGCACTGAGAACAAATAAAATGAAAACCAAGCAAAAACCAAAACAAGAATAAAACAATCAAAAATAATTATAAAAGAAATAAAACTAAATAAAAGTCCTTATACATTATAGTCAAAGAAATGAAGTTGAGCAGTCCATGGCACCAATGCTCCACTGCCCTACTGACCCTACAGTCTCACTTCACTTTTGCTGCCACTTTGCCAGCACTGCAGCCACTGCTTAAGAGGCACCACCATGTCTTTGCACCACTCCAGTATATCCTTACAGACCCCACCATGTCAGTGGTGAGACCATCAGTCAGAAACAGGAATGAAAAAGTAGTGGTAGAGTTTCAAATGGTGAACAACTAATGTAATTTACAAGGTTAAGCAAGTGTTAATACTCTAGGGTAATAGCAAAACAAACTAGTCACTCACAGTTCTGAAGGTGTGTAACAATATGGACAGTTTACTCACAGTTTAGGATTGCTCACAGCTCAGTGCAGAATTTTCTCTCAACACAAACAGCCACTCACTTCAATTTAGGATTTCTCAGATTCTGGAAGCCACTGTAGGTAACTGTCCCATCAAGGATGCTGTATGCTGACTATGTGAGGGGGGGGTAGGTCACTGATGGGAGGCAGTATAGCACAGTGGTTTAAGGCTCTGAGCTGCAAATCTGGTGACAACCAGCAGACCAGACCTGGGTTTGAATCCCACAGCTTCCACTTGCATACTGTGTGACCCTGAGCAAGTCACTTAACTTCCCTGTGCTTCCAGGTCACTCCTGTAAAAAAGCTTTCAGCTTAGTGTGCTACTCCTGGTTAAATAACTAAATTAAAATTAGTATAGTTAGAACTCACAGTGTATAGGAGTCTGTCACACTCTGACAGACTCACTCCACTTTGCCTCCACTTCTTTGCCACTGTAGCTCCTACTTAAAGATGTTGCTGCATCTTTACATCACTCCACTATATAAAATCACAGACCCTGCCTTCTCAGTGCTGCCACCACCAATCAGAAAGAGGAATGCAGGATCAGTGAGTGGGAGATTTTCAAATGGGAAACAGCAGATAAAATTTTATAAGGACAGACTAGTGTTAATATTGCAGGAGTAATCACAAACAATTCAAAACAGAGAAATAACACTCTGGAATCTGGAGGCAGTGCAGGACAAGGTGACCAGCTTGCTACATCAGAAAAAAAGCAAAATGTTCTGCACTTGTGGAGTCCATGGTAAACTAAAGTAAGGCCATCAATACAGGGCTTTTCATTTTTTATGTAATAGTGAAACAAGCCAGTCATTCATAGTCCTGAAGCATGTAACAATATGGATAGCTCACACACAGTTTGGGATTGCTCACAGTACAGTGAAGAACTTGCTTTCATTACAAAAAGCCACTCAGTTTTCAGGATTTCTCTCAGATCCAGGCAGTCACTCCAGGTCACTATCCCATTAAAGAGGCTGTGTGCTTAATTGAGTGGGGAGGAGTCACAGATGTTATTAGAGCAGTTGGAGCACACAGTCTGTGTATTAGTCTGCCACTTTACTACAGAGTCACTCCATATTGCCTCCACTTTACCTCCACTGCAACCTTCGCTCAAAGATGCCACTGCATCCTTACCCACGGCACCATATCCTCACAGTCTCCACCTTCTCAGCACTGCTGCCATCAATCAGAAAGGTGATTGAAGGACCAGTGGGAAAATTTCAAATAGAAAATAGCTTATGTACTCCTCAAGGGCAGACCAGTGTTAATATTCCAGAGGTAATAGCAAAATAAGCCAGCCACTTACAATTCTTCAGGTATGTAACAATATAGAAGGATCACTTACAGGCTGGGATTGCTCACAGGTCAATGCAGAAGTAGCTTTCAGTACAAACAGTCATTCAGTTCCAATTAGGATTTCTTTCAGATACAGAAAGCCACTTCAGGTTATTGTCCTATCAAGGAGGTTGTATGCTGACTTGATAGACAGCTATCATAGACATGACAGAAACTTTTAAGTACCTCAGTGGAATCAACAAAGTCCAAGAGGGTAGCATCTTTCAGAAAAAGAGACGTGCAAGAACAAGGGGACACAATTTAAAGATGGGGGGGTGGTTCAGGGGCAATGTGAGGAAGTATTATTTCACAGAGAGGGTAGTGGATGCATGGAACAGCCTTTCTGAGGAGGTTGTGGGGTCTAAAACTGTGGGAGAATTCAAGAATGCATGGGACAGACATAAGGCAATTCTTGTGGGGGGTAGGAAGAAATAGGCTGTTGGTTAACTAGGATCTGCGGCCTATCCTGTCGGTAGGGAAATGGGCAGACTAGATGGGCCAAGTGGTCCTTATCTGCCGTCAAAGTCTATGTTTCTATGACTTTAGGGGCATAGTAGTCACTGATGTTATTAGTGCAGTTGCAAAACACAGTCTGTGTAGGTGTCTGCCATGCTGCTACTGACCGCAAACAAATACATAATTTTTATAAGGTTTATGAAGCACAAAATAGCTAAATATATTTTTGTAATGGTATGATTGTATTTCTCTTAACATTAACCCTCATTGTAGTATAACACACTGCATTCATTTTAATGTATTGTATTTCATACATGCTCCCATTCTCTTAATCCCCTGTATTCCACCCCCCAGGTCTCACCTGGAAATATGAATTGGCAAAAAAATCCCTTTCTGGCAAACTTGTAAATAAATAAAAAAAACATGATGAACAAACAGTTTTAGGGAAGAAAGAGGACCAGTGGTCCATGGAGTGTTCCTGCACACCAACAAGGTGAGAACATCCGGTTACCCCCTTGTATTCAAAGTACCACTTTAAGTCTAAGCTTAAATGTTGTTAGAGCATCAGAAACTGTTATGATTTAATGATAAATAGTTTAAAGTAATACATATTGTAGAAATTGTTACTACATTGTCTTATTTATCATTATATATGTTTTAATGGCTTGTGTTTACATTATTCTCTGTTTTTGGCATAATTTCTTTTTACTTTCTTTCCCATGTGGAGGAATAGAAGCTGTCCTGAATCAAGCAGAATGTTTGTTATTCCTAACACAATTTAATTGCATCCATTATTACTGCCTATACATAACAACATTGTAGTTCATCACTTTTTTCCTTATCTCATATTTCTGTCAATATGCTTCAGCTTGATTAATCCCATCAAAAGACATTTCATAAAATTTGATGGATCTGGCAATACAATGACATCGCAAGACAGAAATATCTTGTCAATAGACCAAGATATTTTTATGTCTGTTCAATCTACTATGTAACATGGAGAGGTACAGTATACAATTATTGCATGTATTCTCCTGTGCAAAGTTATTATACATATTACATGGGAAGCACAGTCAGCTGAATATTAAGTATATGTGCATTCAATTTTAAAAAGTACATACTATTTTATATTGCAGAACTTTCTATTTAAAACATTATTGAAATGAATGCATTTTTAACACATGGTCCTGATTCACAACTTTAGTTTTCTATTCATCTGATACTTCATTTATGACTCTATTTTCTTGAATAAGGAATTCATGGAATTCCATTTATGAATAATATAAATTCAGAAATGCATTAAAACATGAAAATAGAAAAATATGTAAAAATCAGTTTAAATCATAATACTACACATCACATGAGACCCCTACAACAGGCATGTAGCAAAACTAACTATTTTAGCATTTATATTGAACTAAAGTATACTACTGCTTTAATGCTTACTTGGCATGTTAAAAACCTCTTGAATCTGCAGCTCAAGCCTGTAAATATATGCAACCAGCAGCATAAAGGCTTAAGAAAAGCAATACCAGTTTGTTATCTTATGCTACAATTGTCAAAGTATTACAGTCATGCTGCGACAGAAAAATTAAGAGTAATCCACAGAGATTACATTATCTGTCATCCAGGAATTTTATCCCCCATTCCATTTTGTCTTCCGTTAAAAATACACACACATTTATTTCAGCAGATCTTAAATTAGTCTCAGAAGGGATGATGCAGACAGATGTGCTGTGGCCTTTCCAGGATCTGTCAAGTCAACATGAATTTTAACAGGGAGAAAACCCTTGGGCTACATGTGTTAATTTTCAGTTTAAGATGGGGCAGTCAAAGTCATCCCTCTTGCCAACAGGGTAACATCCCTCCCTAACTTACATTACTCAATACATCTGGGATGGGTAATCTTTTTATTCTAGAGGTTTTGTCTGTCAATTATTTTAAACAATTTATGTCTTAAGTGTTGTGGTTCATAAGCTGTCACCACAGTTAAACAATGCTGGACTGTTTTTTTAATTTCTGTTTTACAGTATTGCCAGACTGTCACTGCAAGAGCTGCATTTCCAGTGTTGTAATAGTCATTAAAGGTAATGAAGAAGAAGTGTTTGTTGTATATTTGTTCTAAACAAATTGCAGGTTACCTGGCTACTTTTAACCCCATGCTCAAAAAAATTCCATGATTCAATAGCCATTACAATAAGTTAACCATATTACTGGTGCTTTGTTTTAATGGTTCACTTGTGCAGATGGCAACAATGGACATGTAAGATTCTTTCTGAAGTGCAAGTAGAATGCCAGTAGTATGCTGAGGCATGTATCTGAACATGTATGCAACATGGATTTGTCTCTTCTCTTATTCCCAAGATAAGGACTGCCACACTTTCGAGGTACCCCAGAGCTTTGTCACATGAATAAACAAGCCATAGTGAGGGTTCCAATCCTAAAAGTACCACAGAATTGAGGTCCCTATAGACTAAATATGCCAGAGGGTAGTATGGATGAATTCCCCTAAGGAGAGAGGGTATCATACTACAATGGTTGCAGACAGTTCAGCAACATATTGCATAGGGTTCACTGGAGATACCTAGAAAAAATATCTCTGGCACTGCTTGTGCACCATGAAATCTTTTGAAAGTCTCCTTCGACATCTGCAGCTATTTAGAAAAAATGATTTCCCAAATTTACTGATACTGCTGTACATAGATAAAGTCACCAACCAGCCCCATGTCACACAGTAATTTTATAACATCAACACAGAGGAAAGTAAAACAAAACATTGTGCTGTAAACTTGTGAGGCTCCAAAGCTTTAGGGTACCATCCCTCCAGGAGTATTATTTGGTATTAATATACAAATCTCCAAAACATGATGCTGAAGGTGATATTGAACATAACCTAAACCTGCTTTGAATTGAAAGGAAATCATATGAGTGTTCTCCTTTTGCATCACATTTGAGACTACAGCTCTTTAAAAGGCGCTGCATAGATTGGCCCTAACTTTAAAAGAACCTGCAACTCACTAAGAGCTCTACCTTTGGAGAGATCAAAGGAGCTTGGGCTAAATGGCTATAGAAACATTAGGAAATGTAAAGAACCTCAAGGGGATTGAGAAATGTAGCATTTTTTTTTATTCATATTTTATTAGTAAATTTTTCTATTACAGGGGACAGCAAGTTACAACATACAATGCCTGTACTCAAAATGTTACATGAGCTTCCCCATCCCCCTTCCCCCACCCCATACAGCAGCAGAGTCCATACAATAATAGAATGATACTATATAGTGTCTTGAATCGAGAATTACTGGATATAGTGACTCATTTAGCTAATCTGGCTATAATTAGCATGTGAAGGGGGATCCCAAGTATTCTTGTACCACTGCAACTTACTATGGAGGCTTGCTATCACTTTCTCTGTACGTAGGTTAGTCAGAATTTCATTAACCCATTCCTGATATTTTGGACTTACTGTATCCCTCCAATGCCGAAGCACAATTTTTTTAACGATAGTGCAATCATGGAGATATGATATCTCCTGATTCTCACCTTGATAGAGGATAGATCCCCCCAACAAACATGCGTCTGGGGTAAAGTACTCCTGCAAAACCAGTATAGGATCTAGGTTATTCTGTATGGCTACCCACAATGACTTTATCTTGGGGCATGACCAAAAGACGTGAAGAAGCATGCCATTCTCTTGACATCCTCTGGTACAGGCCTCCAAACTTATGAGACCCCATTTCCTCAGCTTCACAGGGGTATAATACATGTTATGCATTATGTGGTATTACATAAGGCAGAGTCTATCCTGAGAGACGTATTTATGGCAGAACTTCCATAAAGCTGACCAATTAGGAGTATATTGAGGAAAAAAAGAGACCCAGAGCCTAGTGGGGCCTTCAGGTCTCCCATATTTCCAATAATATAGGACACGATATATTTTGAAAATATTGCCTGGTGACCCCAATAAGGAGGAGAGATCTGATACAAATAGAAAGGCAGGTGGACGAGGAGGGATGTTACCAAATACTGTAGAGAGGAGATGCTTCAATTGGACCACCCTGAAGAGAAAAGCTAAGGGGATGTCAAACTTGTGAATTATATTAGAAACTGAGCGCCATTCCCCTGCGTCATCCAGAAAAGTAGAGATTATCCCATCCCCAATCTGGGGCAACCATTTACGAGATATCATCTTTTTGTTTATTGTGAAAGATGGGGAATTCCAAATGGACTGAGACAGATCCAAGTCTGGGGAATACTGCAGAAATGAACAAAGCTGCGTGTGAACTCTGAGGGACGTTCGGATAGTGGGACAACTAATGGCGTCAGGAAGGGATGCTATTTTAAGATAGAACATTGTCTGGGGGTCAATGTTCTCAGACTGAATAAAATCTAACTCAATTTTGAGCCAGACCAGTCTTAAGTATTCCGGACCCGGGTTCACCCACCGCATATATTTTGCAATATGACTAGCCCAGTAGTAAATTGCCAGATGGGGGATCCGCAGTCCTCCATCCATTTTCTGAGCAGCTAGCATATAATATGCTAACCTGGCTTGTTTATTAGACCAGATAAAATTTGTGAAAATTCTGTGCATTTTCTGGAACCATGATAACGGAGTGAAGGAGTTAAGAAGCGAGAGGGGATAAAATAAGTGAGGAAAAACATTCATTTTAATGATATTAATGTGACCCCAGAGAGAGAGAGAGAGAGAGGAGTTTAGACCATCTATTGAGATCCTGAACTATCACTTGGGAAAGAGGCTCCAAATTTCCTTTAAACCAGGAGGAGGGGTTACGATTCAAATTAATACCAAGGTATCTGAGAACACACAGAGACCAACCGAGACCAAAAGGAGACAAATCATTTTTAAAAACCTTATGATTAAGAGGGAAAATGGAGGATTTATTTATATTCAGCTTATACTTTGGGATAGCACTGAACTTGGCGATTTCCCTTAACATGATGGGAATAGATGTTTTTGGGTGAGATAAATGAAGGAGAAGATCATCAGCATAAGCCGTAATCTTCACCACCTGATTACCTATCAGGATACCGCTTATCTCCAGATTATTGAGAATGTTTCAGATAAGGGGCTCTAAGTATAAATCAAATAAGAGGGGGGGAAAGAGGGCATCCCTGCCGGGTACCGGAAGACAAAAGAAAGGGTTTGGAGAATGCTCCATTGCTGGAGACTCTGGCAGATGGAGTTTGATATAAGGCCTGAATCCAATCTATAAACCTGGCCAGGAAGCCAAATACTTTAAAGGCCTGAAACAGGAAATTCCAATTGACACGATCAAATGCCTTCTCGGCGTTCAAGGAGACCAATCCCGCAGGAAATGCAGCATCCTTGGACACCGAGACAACATGTGACAGGGTACGTAGATGGTCAGCTGATGAATGCCCCCTCATAAACCCCACATGAGACATATTAATCAGGTCTGGAAGGACCCATGTTATTCTATCAGCCAATATCTTCAAGAGAATTTTAACATCTTGGTTCAATAAAGAGATCGATCTATAGCTTTGCACTAATTCCGGATCTTTATCGGGTTTAGGAAGGAGAACAATCAGGGCTTCAAACAAATGTGTATCTATTTTTGCACCAGAAAGAATGTGACAGTACAACCGGTGAAGAACCGGCAATAATTGTGATCAAAAAGTTTTATAAAATGAAGCAGAAAAAACGTCTGGTCCTGGGACCTTATCTGAGGCCAAAGCCCCAATGACCTCTGATATTTCCTCCAGAGATATTGGTGAGGATAGAAAATTCCTCTGTGATTCAGATAAAGAGGGTAGAGAGGAATCCCTCAGGTAGGTCTCGAGCTCTTCTAAAGAAGGAGGGTTGTCCATGTCCCTATATAAATGCTCATAGTAGGAGGCAAACTCATGCACAACCTCAGAAGGGGATGCCTTCAAGGATCCATCCACCTGGGCCCTAATTGGAGGTATAAATCTAGCTGATTCCTGCTGCTTTAACCTTAAGGCTAGCAGGTGACCCGCTTTTTCCCCCTGATCGGTGTAGTTTGCTTTGATGCAAATAATAGATAGTTCTGCTTTTTCTCTCAACAGATCTAAGTATTTATGTTTAGCTACCGAAAGCCTCCTCATATCCTCTTCTGAGGCATTAGAGGATAACTTGGTTTCCAAAGACCTAATTAGAGATAATGAAGCTAGTAATTCTGCCTCTCGAGTCTTTTTCCTTTTTGTGGCTAAGCTGATAATAATCCATCTCATGTACACTTTGAAAGCACCCCACAAGATATCAGGTGTCATGTCCTCAGAGGAATTAGTGGAGAAAAAGAAATCAATCTGCTCCTTTAATAGGTCACAGTATTTGATGTCTTTGAGCAGTTGACCATTTAATTTCCATCAGGTTTATTTATGGGGAATGTTAAGGAAAGCCAATTTGGAAGTTACCAGAGAGTGATCTGACACTGGACCTGGCTGGATCGAGGCAGTTAAGACCCCTGGCAAAAGGACCTGAGAGAGAAAAAGATAGTCGATGTGAGACTGGGTTCTGTGTACTGGCGAATTGAAGGTATACTCCCTGTCCTTAGGGTGTAATACACACCACACATCACACAGTCCGCACTGATCCAGAAAGTCCCTAAGGGCCCTCTGTCCGGGCGACAAACCCCTCAACCCACTACCAGACCTATCCACTTCAGGATCAAGAACCAAAGTGAAGTCCCCGCCCATAATTATACCAATGGGAAGCATGGGAAGGAGTATGGAGATAAGCTTCGCAAAGAAGCCCAGATCATCTGCGTTAGGCTCATAAATGCTACCAAGTAAAATAGGCACAGACCAGAGACTCCCCTGAACTAGGACATATCTACCATCCGGGTCCCTTAGAACTTGTTTAGAAATAAAGGGAATGCTTCTATTGACCAGAATCATAATCCCACAGCTGTTAGTGGACCCCGAGGCAGTAAACACCTTCCCAATTTGTTGCCTCCTAAGTTGCAGAGATTCACTTTCCAGTAAATGAGATTCTTGCAGGAATGTAATCTGAGAGCATAAGCTTAAATGTTTTAACACTTGGTATTGTTTAACTCTTTTCCTTATCCCCTTCACATTCCATGTAGCAAAATTTATACTACTGGCCATCTAAAAAGAAAAGGAAAAAGGAGATTTTATGTGAAATCTAGGAATTACAACAGTCAGACTTAAATGACCCTAATCCCTGTTTGCTGCTGTATGTACCACCCAACCAACATCAATTTCCTCCCACCCACCTCCCCCACCCCCAAAATATTCGAACCCATCCAACAAGCAAGTAATATGACAATCTTAAACACAATATCGCCCCCCAGCTGTCACAAGCAACGTTCAGCACAATACCGCTTTCCTTTCTCCCCCTCCAACCTCCCATGCATGTACCCAAAAACCCTACCCTAATATGTGAACCTTCTTGTACAAACAGTAGTCAGCAATATCTAATCAAAGATAAAGGGTAATGTAAGTGATGATAAGCAAGTACTGGACTCCTGAAATCCAGAAACATAAAGAGCGAGAACGAGAAATGGGGAAGAGAGCTACCCCTACTTGGGATCAATCCAGAAAACCCGAATACCTGAGGAAAAACAGAAAACACACAATGTAAAGAGTAATAACAGAATATGCTCTCATAACTGCTGCCACTAGCAAAATTGAAAACTTTCCCAGAAACATACATTAGCTAGTAAACTAAATGCTCCCAAGTAGTGGATCTCCATCTGTTTCCAAGCCCCCACTGTTATCTATACCCGGGAAAAATAAATTCCAGAGACAAATAAGTAAAGTTGGTTGATCCACCAAAAATACAGCAAAAGTGTCCTCTGGTGATAATATCCCAAAAACGTTGAGACCAGAAGGTCACTCTCTTGACTAGTGCCCCAGTAATCAAAAACATCAAGCCTGAGGGTTTTAATTATATTAAGTAGATCATGAGAGATAATTAAGTGTCCTTGGAAAAAAGAAACCGGAGAATGTGATCCGTGTGAGAAAAAAAGGAGCTTCCTCCCAGACAAGACACAACCCCCTAGAGAGAAAGTCCCGAGATATAAAGTTGTTCCAAAACACTGAGCGCTGAAATGAAAAATGTAAAAGATCAGGATTCCGCTGAGGATAGTCCCCTCCATCATGACATTCAAGAGTCCATGAAACCAGACTGGTATTCATTCCTCTTTTGGTACAGCAACACGAAAAAATTCTTCTCCCTTCAATAGCGGGGTGGGATAAGACAAACCAAGCCCTGAAGGAAGAGGGACCAGCGACCTTTTCAATCAGCTTCTGCACAAATGAAAGCATGTTCAGGCCTTCCTCTCCTTCTGGAAGGCCCAAGATAACTACATTGTTTCTTCGGCTGCGGCCCTCCAAATCTTCCAACTTAGCTTCCAAACTAGAAATCCTTTGCCACATAACTACGAGACCGGGATCGATTTTTTCCACTTGCTTCTCAAGAGAGGATATTCGAGCTGCATTATCTGAAGTTTTCATCGTAACTTCCTCAAGTTTTTTAGAAAGAGATTTAATTTCAGCTGAGATTTCTTTAATTTCTTCCCGGAAGGGTTTGAACTCTTCCAAAAATCTACTTAAAGTTAGGGGTTCTTGCTCAGTGATCAGGCTTTGAAGCTCTGGCTTATCCACAGCACTCGAGGCCCTTGATTTTTCCGGGGCCTTCCCGGGAGTGACTGGCTGTGTATGCTTCTGTGGAGGCTTCTTCATGTAGACCTCCATAATCAATGGAAACAAGCAAGCAGGAGCCCAGGATATTAAGAAGGTGATAATCTGTAATCTTTCTGGTTCTTAGGGAGAAATAATGACCAAAATAGTGATTATTTGCAGTTAGGAGGTTGGAGTTATGCAGAGGAGCTTCTACACGGTACCCTGCATCACGTGATCCTGAAATGTAGCATTTATAAAAACAGCTGTAGGTAGAATAGCCACCAATATTTTTTTCTCCAGTGTGCTGGATCTAGTTTAAATATTTTTGGAGCAATGAGCCTTGAAGAAAAATGGGTGTTTATTGTTGAGTATTGAGCCATTCATGAGAAATGAGGCATTGCCATTGATGGGTGTTGGTGCCTTTGTAGTTGATGGGGCACTGATGCCAAAGCAGGAAAGAAAGTATTATTTTGGAGGGGAAGCCCGAAGTGGTCATAAGGCATTATGAGTGCAGAGTAGCAGTAAAGCATAGCTTTCCAGAACAGAGAAGCTGAAACACTACCACATCATGCTGTTTTGTCACAATTTGAGTGTATGGTAGGATGCAAGAAAAGGGGGATGTGAATGGGTGAGAAGGCAACATATATAAACTACAGGAAGGTATAGTACAATGAGTATACATAGACTAAAGACAAGAACAGTATGGACTACATATAGACTACAGGTATCAGTGGACTACACAAAGGTACTATGAGCACATATCGACCTCAGACATGAACATAACATAAAAAAAGATGCAGGAAAGTGCTGTGAACATATATGGACTAAAGAAATTACCATAAAGCAAGAAGGTAATGTACCAAAACACATGCTAGACAGGGGCATGTGAAGTTGGATGTATAGTAAGGTGATGCACATAATCCAGTCCATGCTATAGCGAGAGCAGACAAAGTCGAGCATCCATTCATTTTCTTGGTATAATCTAATACTTGGTGATTCAGATCCAGGGATTCTGGAAGGAAAGGAAAGGTAACCCACCTAACCTATTTGGAGCTTGTAGGAACAAAACTATAATTTGTAAAAATATTTTAAATTTCATTATTATTTTATATTCTGTAAAATACTTAGGGCCCGATTCCAAGATGGCCAGCGTAACTCACACACAGTTGCAAGTTACTTCAGTTGCCTCTATGCCATGGACTCCATGCTGCATTCCAGAAGCTGCAGGTTCCCAGCAATTATGATTTGTGAGATACACCTTGCATGTCGTGGCAGCCCACGCATGGCATATCAGTGCCACAGGTCGCATCTCACAGTGAGTGTCAGGTGGCCCCCTGGAGCCCCTCCACCCCGGACCACTGCAAAACACATATGGGGCATAGGGGGCAAAGACAGATGGCACAGGCATCCAGGGGGCACTACTGACACAGAACCCTGGGGTCCCTGATGGTCGGGGTTTTGGGGGGTGGCGTGTGCTAGTGGGGGCCAAGGGGAGAGCATAAACCATTGCCATGGTGCTGTGAGGCTGCATCTGATGATGCAAGCCACCAGATGCCAGTTATGACAGCTCCAAGCTGTCGGAAGTCAGCTACGCCACTGTGTGTCCTGGAATCACAATTGCAGGTTACAACTGCAGGCTTTCTAGATTTGGGCTAAGTTGTTGTCGCAACCTGCAGTTGTGCCAGGCATTGAGGACTGTGGTGTATGTGTGATCATATCTTGCAATTGTTGCAGCCCGCAGATTCAATAGTGTAGGTGCCCTGCTGGAATATCAATGGGCATATTGCATGGCGTAAGTCACGGGATAAGGCATGGGGATTGGCCTATCCTACCATACACCAGCATAGCCCATCTTGCAATCGGGCCCTTAGTAATTAAAGGAATAATGCATGACAGGCAGTGTGTCATGCTTGGATAACGTCACGCCTGGGGTGATTAGGCACGAGCCACAGGCCAAGTGCAACTAATCGTCCCAGACGTGACATTATCCCAGCATGACACACACTCTGAAGTGCATTATTCCTATTATACAATGGCTCTCTCATTAAAAAATACAATAACATTGATTAAAATATGTTTTAATGTATTTTTATGCCATTTATTTTACTGAGTAGGTGTACAAAGATGAAAAATAGTCCTGCTGTATTGTTGTCCTGTAGATTTATGTTGTTTTTTTCCCCCAAGTGGACTGCTTCTGTATTCCTCTGACCTCCCAGCTCTAACCCCCCACCACATACACACAGACACACACAGAACACTTTCATGACATAGACGTTTAGCAGACCCGATCCTGCTGCTCACTTGACCGGGTGAAGATTGCTGAGGAGCGAGCCGCTAGCAGCAGTGAAGCCATCTCACTGACAAGCCCTGCCCCTGCCCTGCCTGCTGTTCAGTTTTTGTTTTTTTGGGGGGAGAGCTCTGCTCCAGATTCTCTTGGTGCAGTTGATATATGTATGTTGTGTACTGGGAGAAGAAAGGTTCGGAAAAAAACTTTTCATTTGAGAAGATAGTGATCTGAGTGGTAAGGAGCCAGCATGTACTGGCAACAGTGAATCCACTGGGCGCTGGCTCACTCCCACTTTTTCCCCCACAGCTCTGTATATATAAAAATTAGGGATGATGTTCAGGTTTAGCTTCATAGTTATCCCTAAAGAAAATGGGATACGAAGACATGCTGTGGTCTGCGATGTGCTTTTTTTTCAAGTGATGTGCTTGAGGGTGGGTAGGGAGAGCTGTGGAGCGGGGACTGTTGTGAAGCTGGCTTTCACTTGGCTGGCATTTTTTTTAACTGAGGAAACAAAATATTATTTGGGGTAATATGACATGTTTCTGGGTTAAGAATACTGTGAAAGCCAAAGCCAATTGGAAACGTGGCTTACACTTCGGCGGGGACTCAGGTTGAGTGCAAAACTGATGACAGGGTCACTGTTTACTGATTTTCCTTTTACGTTTCATGCAGTCGATAGTGTTCTGGGACTACAGCCATGATGTTATGCTGGGATAACATCACGGGTCCAGTCCCAGACTGACCTATTACAGGGTAGCAATCTTTCTTGCCATTGTATAATAAAGGAATAATGCACGACAGGGTGTGTGCCGTGCAGGGATAACATCATACCTGGGGAGGATGGGCACGAGGCCACAGGCCAATGCGTCCAATGCCCCAGGCGTGGTGTTGTCCCAAACGACACACACCATGGAGTGCATTATTCCTATTATACAATGGCTCGTTGTTATACAGAATAAAAAAAATAATTTTAAAGATGTTTTTGTGTGGAAAAATATTTTTGTTTTTAAGAGAAGATGAAACAATCAATCAGAGACTTATCTGCCATGGTTCACAGTGCTGAGAGTAGAACTGTGGCGACGTGCTTGGATGCCATGGGTCCAGCCCCAAACTGACCAATCACAGTTCAAGATTCTTTCTTGCCATTGTATAATAGTATTTAATTATACTGTTAGGTTGGGGAAGTGATAGAAAGACAGCTGGTTTAAACTCTAAAAGGGTTTGCCTTTTAAATCTACCTGCATGGACATTCTAAACAAAAACAAATGTTCTCAAATTGAGTTATCTGCTTGGATGGAATCCCCCCCCCCCCAAAAAAAAGCAGTTTGCATTTCACATTTGATCCACTGAAGACATGAGCTTTTTCAAGACTATGGGATGAGTATGACAACCTGGTACCAAGATAAAGCTGTCACAGCAACCACATGCCCCAGACTTCAGTGTCTAATTACCAGTGGTACCTATAATGTTGATACAAAAGGTTAAAATGAATGGCCCAGATATTCAAAAGAGTTGAGCCATGCACAATAGGGTTGCGCCTGCACAAGTACGAAAAAGCGCCATTCTGCGATATTCAGCAGGAGGCAATTGTGCCCCCCAAATCACGCTGAGCAACAGTGCAATGATAATGAAGGCATGCGCAACTGAAAGGGGAGGAACCATGCATAAATGGTGCAGTGCAATATTCAATAACTTGCGCCATGCGCAACAGGAGAGCAAGCGGAAGTTGCGCCATAGCGGAAATGAGCCAAAATAAAAGAGAGCAAGGGAGAGGCGCAAGAACGCTACAGGAAGCCACATATGAGAGCAAAACACAGCTGGACACACTGGGCAGCAGGGACACACGGGGCCAGGCAGCAGGAAAGGCACCTGGAAGCAATAGCCACAGGGAAGGTGGGAGACATTGCAGAAGGAGGTACACCACACAGCAGTGAGAGCAAGCACAGGCAGGTGTTCCCGGTGCAGGAGAAGTAGCAGTGAGGACAGTGGGGGGAATACAGTAACAGCTGCCGGGGGGGTGAACACAAGCCAGGGACATAGCCAGTGCCACCTTCCAGATGGAGGCCGTTATGAGGGGGTGAGAAGGTGGGCAGCAGGGGGCGTGGCCGTGGAAGGGCCCATCGGCGGTGTGCCCCCAACAGGCAGTACTGAGCCCACACCAGCTTTGAGCTGTACAGTGATACCGAGATTGTGGGCTGGTACCACCTGACTAGAGCAATTCTGAGGTGGCTCTGTGAGCTGTGCAGTGATGTGATGCAGGCACCCACACAACGGAGCCATGCCCTGTCAGTGGAGACCAAAGTGACAGCTTGCATGTGCTTGCTCGCCACGGGTACCTTCCAGAGACCAACTGGGGATGCCACAGGCATAACCCAGTTGGCCACGTCATGCCATCTCACCCAGTTCCTCAGCGCACTGCTGCCACATGCTGTGGAGTACATCCATTTCCCCAGCACACCGGCGGAGCACACAGCAAACATACAAGAGTTCCACAGGGTAGCCCATATGCCTGGTGTGCTAGGGGCAATAGACTGCACCCATGTGGCCATCCGCACACCACCTGGCCCAGAGGGGGCCGCATACATCAATCGCAAGGTCTATGCCAGCATCAACTGCCAGGTGGTGTGCGATGCCAGGGGGTGCATAATCAATATCTGTGCCACGCACCCTGGGGGAGCACATGATGCCTTCATCTGGCACCAGTTGGCACTGTGCCACAGATTCAAGAGTGGGGATATCCCCCCTGGACACCTAGTGGGTGAGTATGCAAACCACATGGACAATCATAGGGCCTGGGGGGGCATGGTCAGAGGTGACATGGGTAGTGGACTACATGGCCGGGGGCAGGGCGATGCTGATCACCAAACTAACCTCCACCCTCTACACACAGGTGACAGTGGATACCCACTCTGTCCCTGGCTGCTCACACCCTACCGGCGGCCCGTGACCCCATCGCAGCAATGCTACAATGAGGCACACGCCACCACACATAATGTCATTGAGCAGGTGTACGGGATGCTGAAGGCACATTTCCATTGCCTGGACACCTCCGGCGGTACCCTACAGTACAGCCCCTCAAAGGCCTGTGGGCTATTCCTGGCCTGTTGCATCCTGCACAACATGGACAACGAATGTGGAATAGCCCTACAGATTGAAGAGGGGGACAGTGATGGGGACTATGAGGACGCCGATGATGATGGTGATGGGCAGCCCCCCCTTGGGCAACAGGACCCCCGACTGCTCCAGCTGGCACAGCTGCACTGGGACACCATCACGGAGGAGCACTTCAGCGAACCCAGGTAAGTCATGGGGCCATGTGCAACCACCAGTGGCTAAGGCACAATCCACAAACATGCATGGACACACACCAGGAGTGCATGCCATCAAGGAAAGTGGCAGGGCATGGAACCACACACACAACCAGGGATGGGTGAGGTCTAACATGCCATGTGGATGGACACACACACACACGCACACACACACAACGCACCAAACTTGAACAAAGAGTAGGAAGCACACCGACCCAGAACTCCACGCCTAGCCACACACATGTCCACAGACCACCACGCCCACTGCCTGCCCATGTGCGTGTGTCAGATGCTGTGCACCATTGCACATTGGTGTACAGCACAATGCAGGAATCATCATGCACACGCAACTGCGGACAGCAGCTGGGAGGGTGTGCAGATGGACTGTGTGTCCGTGTGAGGGGCCGGGTACCCACCCGTGCACTGTCCACTGAAAGACACAATGCACACGTGGCAGCACCAAACAGTAGCCACATTGGGAGACAGCTCAGTCATGTGACACAGTGCCCCGCCACCACGGATGCATGGGCAGCCCCGGCCGAGACCTGCCATCACTGACAGGTCGACCACTGGCCTCATGGGGTGGCACCGATGGTCTCCCAGGGGTTCCACTGCGTGAACATGACCGTGCTCATGCAGGTGTCTGCAGCACACTGAACATGCCTGCACCAGGTGTGCTCGGGATGCCCACAGCAGAACCCGGTGTTGACAAGGAGGGTGTCAGACGACACCGGGAACAGGGGTTGACAGCGCACTGCATGGTGTCCGTGACACATGGGCACATGACTGTGTGCCCATTGTGGCCATGACAGCAGTGAATGCCTATGCATGCCTGTCAATGACAGTGGTCACATTCTCCCGCAACCGGTCCGTCCCTGCTAGGATCAGAGTGGTGTCTCTGCTGCGACGCTCCTCTGCCTGCTCCAGAGCCGCACGCAGTGCATCCACCGATGTCGCAAGCCACATCTGCTGCTGGACTGATGCTTGCAGTAGGTGGGTGTGCTTGTCCAAGAGGTCATCTGCCTCCTTGGCATCATGTCCTTCAGGGTGTGCACGGCCCTAATGGGCGCTGTGCACCAGGACCAGGTCTGAGCTTGTCCACAGGCAGTGCACAGATGCTGCCACTGGACCATGTACCCCCAAGCCCATTGGCCGACTGCTGATGCTGCCCCTCTGGTTGCCACTCCCCAAGGCTCAGTGGTGCCACTGCAGTGGCCGCAACAGTCCCACTGTCCTGAACAAACACCAGTGCTGCCCCACTGGCACTGACAGGCACAGGCTGGGACTGTGCTGTCACGCAGGCCTCCACGGCAGCACCACCCACAGCCATGGCCGCGATGTTACCTGATGTGTGGCCATCACATGGCACACATGTGTCACTGCCCATGCCGTTAGTGACATCATCGGTGATGGACTTGGCACCGGCCCGAGTCACAGCATGCTGGCATCCGTGGATGCTGTCATGCTGGGACACGGGCAGGCCTTCCTCTGCACCTGTTACAACAACATCAGTGTGGACAGCCAGGTGGGCCCACTGTCGCACTGAACCATGTATACCTGTGGAGGTGGATGGGCCCTCCTTCATCTCCAGCTGATTGTCTTCAGTGGACTGGCCCACCACCATTGACCCATGCAGACGCTCAGGATCTGTAAAGGAAAACAAAGTCATGTTACTGCATGTGACCTACCCTGCCCCCCCATAGACAGACCATGACTTACCATGCAGTGATGGGCCACCACCCATCTGGAAGCCACCACCCTGAACACCCTCAATGGCACAACGCTGCATTCTTCCAGTAATCTTCTCCTCCTGTGTGGACAGGTGTACCACTTCCGGCTGTCCCCCACCTGTTGCAGATCGTGCTGCCCGATGGCAGCCACCTTCTCCTTTATCCTCCTCCTCCTGTCTGTGCCCATCTTCTTCTTGCACTCCTGCACGGAGTGCTGGTGGCTGCCATGCAGGTTCACAGAACGTGCCACCTCCTCCCATGCAGCAGCATGGGCTTGAGGTGTTCCCTGCCGTCCGCTGAGAAGTGGCTCCTGATCCAGGTAGGCCTCAAACAGGGCTTCGGTCTTGGCCTTGGTAAAATTAGGCCTCCTTCTACTCCCACCACTGTGTTCCTCCTCTCCCACAACTTGCTCGGTAATTTTTTAGCCTTTAAGAATGGCAATTGTTACCTGTGACTGTGCAGTCCCATGCTTGTCCCTAAATCCACAGTCCACACTCCCAAACAGCATGCAACTCACCAACAGACTGCAGTAACCGACTGTGACCACTGCAGCCCAATGTCGCACTTTTATAGCGCAATCCATGCAAATGAGGCGAGGCGCAACTTTAAGTGGATGCAAATTGCAGTGCTGCACCATTGCATGGCTGATTAGCTGTTTTGCATATGACGACTGAATATCACGCTGTTGCGCTTTGCGCACTTGTGTTGAACGTGCTGAGCCAAGGGCGCAGTTCTGTGACATGCGTAGTACACACCTCACTGCGCATGCCCGGGTTGCTGATGCAGGTGTCAGCTGTGCTGATGATGTGCTGTGTGTGGGAAGCAATGCAGGGCATGGCCACCATTGTGCCAGTGGTGTTATAGCAATGTTCACCTACATGGCGCTGTGGCACTGGGCCATAATAGGTGCACTGGGGCAACAGTGCAGTAGGCCGCTACTGGAGGTAGCACACAGGCAGCCAATCGCACTACATGCATTGGGTTCCAATGGCACTGTGCGTGTCCGTGCGCCAGAGACTCTTGACCCTTTGCCCGACCTTTACCCCCTAGGCACCATGCATCAGGCATGGGTGCACCACTATCACACTGTTCGGTGACAGTGTGATAGGGAATGGCAGCGCTGTACCGTGCAGTATCTGCACATGGGTAGCCATACTGCAGAGCGCCATATTTGCAGACCGAGCTGAGAGAATGGCACGCAGGAGGGCTGCTCAATGGACACAGGTGGAACTGGCCAACCTAGTGGCCATAGTGGAGCCACACCATGGACCACTGTTTGGGGAGGCACCCCTGGACAGGTCCAGGAGCCAGGTGTGGGAGGAGGTGGCCACTGCACTGGATGAGGCCACTGGATGGGGGAGAACAGCTGAACAGTGCCGCCATAGGTATGGGGACCTGTGGCGGAGGGAGCCGGGGCTGCTAGCCTGCTTGCGGGGACATGCCAGGAGGGGCACGGAGCCACGGCCAGGTAGGTGTTACATCAAAACACTTTTATCTTCCATATGGGTATCATGGTTGTATGTGTCTAGCACATGTGGGAGGGATTGTCCGGTGATGGCTGTGTTGGTGTTATCAGGGTGTGGGGTGGGTGGGTCTGGCTGGGTGGGTGGGCACACACCTGGGGGCAGGGGGGCTTTGCTATGGGATTGTACTGATGTTCCTCTCTCCATGTTTGCACCACAGACCTGGAGAAGTGGCACCTGGCCCGTGAGCTGCGGCGCAATGAAGAGGAGAGGGAGGTCAGGCAGGGTGAGGGTCCACAGCGCCCAAGGGACTGGTCCAATGATGGTGATTGTCATACCTCCATGATTACGATTGCATGCTGTGTAACAGGGTGGGCAGCGGGGCATGGCCAAATCCATTGACACCACTGCCATGCATGCAACTTGTTACAGTCAGCACTGTCCAGTGGCAATGCTTGTCTGGGAGTGCATCAATGGTGGTCCATGCGTGCACCGGGTACATGGCTGTGCCACTGCCTTTGCACCACATAGCTGTGTCACTAAATGGCCATGGTGGTGCTGTGTGTGACTTGGCCGGTGTGTGTGTGCAGCATTCTGCATGGCTGTATGCGCCTGGGTGGGCAGGTCATGTGGACATGATCAATGTGGGTGGTCACACACCAACACAGAGGTACGTCCCACGGCCATATGCCATGCACAGTGGGTGGGCTGTATGGGGCTGTGCATTCACACCTATTGACTGTGCTCCCTTGTCCTTGGTGTCTGCCAGCTCACCGGCATCCGGGAGGCACTGTGAGAGATCCTGCAAGTGGTGAGGGCGTCCCTGGATATCCTTCGCCGGATAGATGAGACTGGGGTCCTCAGAAGGCACTGGCAGCAGAGAAGCCAGAGCAGGGAGAAGGGCTCCTATTAAAAGTCCTTCTGCCCCTGATATCCCCTACTGCCCTGGACCCACCCTCACACCCCTCCTTTCCTGTCCCATTTGTCCACCTCTGCCCCTTACCCACCTCCACCTTGTTTGTGGCCCTCCCCCCCACCTTGTATATATTATTGTACATAGTTACCTTTTATATGTTGTTTTAATACAGATATTTTGATATGAATACTGTGGTGGTCTCTGATTTGCAGCGTGCTATAGGTGCTCAGCTGCAGTGGTGTGCATGGCATCAGGGTGATGTAGTCATGGGTATGTGTGTGTGTCTGTGGGGAGGTGACTATGGTGTGGGGGTAGGTATCAGTCAGTGTCTGTGGTGTGTGTGTTGTGCCCTGTGCACTGGATGACTGTGTGCAGTGGTCCATGGTGCATGCTCTGTGTCCATGGTGCCCCTGTCAGCCCGTCCATGGCCTGTGCAGCTGACACCCATGCATGTCTGTGACCTGCACGGTCTGCTGGCATGTCAGTGGTGGTGGTCCATGCAGGGCAGCCACTGTACCCGTCACAATGCTGGGTTGCCTCCTGTCACTGGTGTGGTGCATGTCTGCCTCGGGTGACACTGTGGCCTTCACAGTTGTTGACTCACCTCCATGCTGTGGCTTGTGTGTGTTGCAGGGGATATGCACCACTGTCTGTGACTTATGCTCCGGGAAAATGCTGGTGGCGTACAGGTCACAGTGCCTGCGCAGGGTGGCTGGCACTCCTGTGCCATGGAGGACATGGGTTGTGTGTACACAGTTTACATGGGCCCACACTGGGGGCTTGGTTGCCCAGCTACTGCGTTCCTGGGTTGTTGTGCCCATGGGTATGGGTGGGTGTCTGTCCATGCACTGTGTGGCATCCGGTGTGGTGCATGCTTCCATGCACCACTGTGGGTGTCTGCACTGGCTGTTGTGGCCAGTGCTGGGTCGGGGTGTGTCATTGGGAGAGTGTGCAGGGTGCTGTACCACTGGTGGTGGGTTTGGGGCATGCCCTGTCCCATGTGGGGTACCTTGTGTGCCAACGCATGGTTGGTCTCTCAGCAGTACCTCGGGGGGGCTGTGTGTGGTGGCACTGTATATGCCGTTGTTGCATCACTGTGTGCTGCCACCCGCTGATGGGTGCTTATGGTGGGGCTGCCTTGCATGGTTCTGTGGTGCACAGGGTTGTATTGTCACAGTGGGGGTGGTGGCATGCATGGGGTTTCCTGCAGTGGTGGATGCTGCTCCTGGGCAGGGTGTCTAGGGGTCACGGTGCAGGGTGTGGTCTGCATTGGGGGGATGGTGTGCCACGGGATGGTCAGTCGTCCTTGTGTGCCAGTCATAGCTTGCTGGGGGGTGTGATGGGGCACCATGGCCCAGCTGTGGTTGGTTGCCGGTCTCCATGGGCTGGTGGTTATTCCAGCCCTCCCACAGTTGTGCAGTGCATGGGGTGTGGGGGGGACAATGTCTGTTCTGCTGTGTGTTCCTGTGCCCATCTGTGGCATGGGTGGTGGGCCCCTACCTCCCTGGTTGTGCAGTTGCATTGCCACTCTACTGCTGGGGGGCATCCCTGGTTGCGCTATGGCACCTCTGGACTGCTCAGCTCCACATCCCTTGTTGCACTATGGCGCATCTAATCTGCTCAGCTTCCCCTCCCTAGTTGCGCTATGGCGCAGGTGGTGTGATATTCAGTCATCGGCTGTAGGCGGAGTTTGGCCAGCTCAGTTTTTGAATATCGCGCCTCTTGCGCATGGGCACAATGGACTTGCACTTGCTCCTGCTGTTGCACACTTTTTGGGCGCAGTTTGAATATCTGGGCCAAAGTGTTTAATTCTGAGCAGAGATTTTCCTTTGATGCAAAGCTGTCTTTAATGCTGCCAGCAAAAAAAACAAATAACAATATCATCTAGTAAAATACATTTTAATCTATAAGAGGACCGTGTTTTATAACTGCAACAATTAATTAAATATATTCATTAAAATGTCTTGTGCTAAAACCACAAAAATAAATAAGGACTGTTTGGTCTTGAATGACAGTTTGCTTTATGAATCCTCCAAAAATATAACTCTTGAATATGTGAGTACCTGCAGGATTGAGTGACTGAGTTATGTCACTTATAAGTTGAAAAAAACTGCCTCAAACAACCTGTCATTCAATGAATTATGGGCCATGTGTCTGAGCTCAGAGACAAAGGAACTATTTTTTTTAAGAAAAGATGTTGTGCTTTTCATGGACTTCCTTATTGGGGATTTGGATGGAAGATATCTCATTTTTAAGCTTGAGACCTGGGAAATACAAGGATTATTTTGTTTTTGTATTATTCTGCATAAAATTAAAGTTATACACATTATTAGCTGATCTCAGAAAATATTCACCTCGCAGACATGAGAGGCATTTCAGAACACTGCCCTTGTTGAGCTGAGCTCAAAAATGTTTGTTTCAAGATTGTCTCATAAAGTATGTAAACATTACAGAAAAAGTAACTTTGATCTTAAAAAACGTACAGTACAAAGAGAAATGGAGCCTCAGAAGAAAAAACTAGCCATGCTTACCTCATTTGCAAGAATCAATCAGAACTGGTGGAACGATGTGATGATGATGCAGTGATGATGCTCTGGCCAAGAGGTTATAAAGCCTACCACCTTGAGGGGCAGGGCAGAAGTCTACTAACTCTAATGCTGTGAAGACCTGTGTTGCTCGAGTCTGTATTATATTGTTGAAAAGGATTCCCACCAAAACCTTACACTGTCTTTCTGTGCTTGCTAAGAAGAGCCACATGTTTCTTTCTGTGCTTAAAACAAAAGAGCATGCTTTATCCTTATGCAGCTATACCAAAAAGGACTTCCAATAACCATGTGGAGGCTGAGATAGACTGCAGCAGAGCCCAACAAGGACTTTTGCCATCAAGAAGGAGTATTCTCACCAATATTTTGAAGTTAGGAAGAAAACCTAAACTCTGCAACTAACCAGATGTCTTGAGTATAATTTTAAACAGTTTTATAATATTTCTAATCTAGCTTAGGCCTGGGTTGCGTGAGGGAAAAATATTTTTTTAGATATCAAAATATGGGTGTATATAAAGAAGCTCTCACATCTATACAAAGGAATATTGCAACATTCTGCATATGAAAACATATTTTAAAAAAAGTTTTTATATACAAAGAAACAATCTGAAATATTTATGCAAAGAGGCTTTCTAAGCATGTATGCATGAATGAAGTGTTTACTTTTGTTTACTGTTGTTCTGTTTTCTTTTTTGCAAGTTATTTTGTACTTTGCTGCTTTTTACAGTGTTTACAAGACTTTATATTTATGCAACAGTTATCAGTTATTATTGTGTATTGCATAGAAATAAAAAAATCTATTTTTATAGAATTTCAAAGGTATCACAGAAAAGTCATTTGTAATTGTCAGAACTTTTATATGCAACAGGTGAGGAAGTAAGAAGCTGAACCAGTCTTATTTTGCTTTTATATGGTTTTATATGGTTTATGACACTGGGCTAAAGGGTTAGCCGTGTGCCTATAATAAGCAATTGATATTCAGCCTATTGTTTCGAAAAGCTCAACAAGAGGAGAACAGAAAAAACATTGAGCTAAACCCAAATGGCAAACTAAATGTATGCTTGTGTATCAGTGCAGATTGTATTTGTATTTTATTTGTTTTACCAGGACAAAGATCTATTGACAAATTCACATTTTTAAAAGAGCTCCTTGGCAGGATAAAGAAATGATACAGAAATAAATTGAATACAGATATTGTATGTATAGAACTGTGTAGTCTAGCTGAATGCCAGTTTTGGGGAAAATATTAAAACAGTTACAAGACAATTCAAAATAAGCAGTGATGGAATAGTTAATTGAACAGCAAATCTACAAAAAGTTATCAATTCAATCACAAATAATCCAAGTTGAGGAAAACCAGTGGGAAGATCAATTTCAGTAATAAATATTCTGTGCAGCTATATGACATATGGTGGTTTCAAAGTAATCATTCTTTACTGGAAAAGCAAAGTGCTTGGGAAGAACATCACACTGTAGGACCATGAACAAATCCTAAAAGTAGCTGCCACTATTTTTATAATGGTTTTTCACTAACACTAATATGATTTCCTAGGACCAGAGTTTTGATGCTTTAAGAATGCCACAATCTCTTGGTGCACCCAACATATGGCTCACAGGGCTTCTGACATTCTCTAGGCAACAACCAGGAATTTCCATCCCTTGTGCCAGGCACAGGTCCTTAGACCACAGTTTTGTGGTCTAGCATGTGCCACTCCTAGGAGATTAAGTTACAGAGCTTGCGCCAGATATTTAGCACAAACTGTGTAAATCAAGGAAACTGTCACAACTGCCCCTGAGATTGGAAAATTGGGTGCAGTTGTGACAAAGGGGTCCAGTGCACTGGCAGAAACTAAGTCCTGTGGCACAGGGCAGGATGCAAGCCCTGTTCCACCATTTGAAAATCCTGCCCCCAGTCGTCTTTGGCCATTCTGCACCTTATCCACAATGTAGGGGCATGACAATTGAATGCAGATTACTGACTGACCAATGCTTTGGAGGTATTGTGCTCTGCTCTGAAGCCAGATTACAAGGGGGATGCTGATGATGTTACATTAATTTAGGTAACCTCCAGGTTGTGTGTCAATCCCCTTTGAAGAAGCTTGGCTAATATGGATAAATAAGATATAGGTCAGTAGTTATTTCCTTTAAATCATATTAGTATCCAGTCTTGAATAGCTGCATTATGTGAACAGTTTTTTAATCATTGGTTAGGGATCAGTTGAAATTATGATATGAGTCTGACTACTGCTAGCAAATGGCTGCTCAATTTCAGGAACTAGGAATCTAGATTTTCAGGATCTATGCTTCGGGGTCACATTTTCATGACATTAGTTTTGAAATAGCATGGTGTTCTATCTTCCAGCTGAATAAGAATGCTCAGTATCAGGTGGGATGATGGTAGTGCTTGCAGCCCTGTTGAACACCACGTTGGCAGAGGTAAAGTGAGTATTAAAGAGCAAGAATTCTGTTCATTCTTAAATAACACCTCAAGCCCACCAATTGAAGCTTACTTAGAAGGGACTTATGCAGTCCAATTTAAAGAATGTTCCTCTTCTTTGAAGGGGAAGGGATCATGAATTCTGCTTGGCTGCCCAATCCCTTCCCCTTCCCCTTCTTGGTACTGCTTGCTGCCAGCTTTGCCCCATGCCACCCACATGCTGACACGTTTGGTGATGTAGGCATGTGTAGAGTGTGTCAGCATGCTTTATTGATTACAATGACAGCAGAGTTGAAAATAAATATTTTAATATTTTCGGGGGTCACTTGGGTTAAATCAAAGTCAAACTTCCAACTAACAAGAGCTTTGTTAGTTGAGCTGTGGCTTTGATTTAACCTCAGTGACCCTCTGTATTAGTCGAGCTTTCATTTTAATTTAACCCTATGATCCTTTAAGATATTAAAATATTTATTTTAAACTCCCGTCCCTCAAACACCTACATCAAAAAAGTGTGTGTGTAGGGGTGGCATGGGGCAGAGCTGGCTCCAAGCAGTACCAGGAAGGGGCAGGGATTATGCAGCCAAGCAGACTTTACAATTCTTTCCCCTTCAAAAACAAAGAAGAGGAACATTTTGTAAAGGGGGCTGTTTAAGTCTCTTCTAGGTAAGCTTTAGTTTGACGGCTTGCTTTAAGCAACAAAAATAATGTTCTTTAGTTGAATCCACAATTGTTATTTTTCTTTTATTGGAGATAACCTTGTCACTGACTAAAATTTATTTTGGAAAGACTGAAGTCATCTGCCCCCATTCCAGCATCTTTACCATTTGTCAAAATTTGGAGGAGTCTTTTTTATTCTCTTCCATCAGACTGAGATAATAGTTTTAGCAGATCTTATTAAACCGATGCCAAGATGTATATTTATGTTTAAAGATAGCCATATCTAGATCAACTTTAGTGCGTCTTGATTTAGCCTTATGCAGGTTTGTGTCACATAAGGCTAGCTGAGTGTTATGTAAGAGGCAGAGGCATAACCTCATTTTTATTCTTATCTTACTATGGTGGGGGAGTCATGCTCACTGACAACATTAAAATGTTGAGAGTTAAAGTAATTGGTAGCATTGTGTTCTGAAGGGATCAATTTTAATTTGTGCTGGTTGATAGCTGCCAAATCAGGCATGCAGATCTGCTCAATGAAACAAATAACTCTTTTTATGCATTAAATTAGGCTGGGATAGCAGTGCATGTGAAGCAGACAGAGTTCCTCAACTTGGAGCAACTTCTCTGGAGTGGCATGCCAATGAAGGCTGTGAGGAAGTCTCACAAAACACAAGGCAAGACTTGTTAACTACAAAGTTAAACTAACATGTGAGAGCACACAGAGGGGAATGAGAGCAAGTCCTACACCATTCCTTTGAGTTTAAACCTACACAAAACCAGAATGGGTGGGTAATGTATTCACAGGGTGGAAATGATTCAGACATTCTAGAATTATCTATTGACAACAGAATGGAAGGCAAGGTATGAAATACAGTCAGGGGAGGATGGTGACAATCTAGAGGAGGACCTGAAAAAGTTTGGTGATTGACCTTATAGTGAGGCAAGAAGGAGTGCAGAGTTTCAGGTGGCCAAGCAGACTTTGACCAATGAAAATTACCCTTGCACCTTACCTTTTGCAGTGCAGGGTAAGGTGCAAGCATAGGGGAGGCCTTCCCTTCTGCAAAACAGACAACAAGCAGCAAAGTGTTTCTCTCGGTGAGTGTATGACTACCTTTAGCACAGAGCAATCAGCCCAAAGCCTCTAAGCTGCTAAAGTGAAGTGCTGTGGCAACAGGACTTTGAGCAGCAAGCCATCCATAATGCTGAAAAACAGTTTTTTTAAATAAATTTGTTGAACTAGTTTTGACCCAGGGGAGTCACCACACTTTTCCCACTCCTGCAGAGACTACCTAACTTTTATGACCTTTTGCATGGAGGAAATCTCTGGGGACCCAAGGTTATAGTTACCTTCCATCCAGGCTAGGACAAAAGTTAGTGATGGCTCAACTATTGCAATTTAGAACCCAATTCAGGGGAAGATTTTTAGAGGAAGGGTTATCGCTTTATCCCTACAATGGGATTGTCATAAGGGTGCCACAAGCCAATCTCTGCAGCTGCAGGAACTTTCATATGAAGGAGGTCCAGCACCCAAGATGGGAAGAAAGAGAACAATGACCATTGAAAGATGCTCACCCAGTCTGTGACCACAGGAGGCCTGGGAGGAAATGACACCCAAGAGGGGTAAGGAATTGATTTGAGCCTTTAAGAGGCAGAGAGTTGTGGTAGTTGTATGATTTTCATTCTTGAAAAGCAGAAAAAGAGAAGTAGGTGGAGGCCAGGTGACTCTTAGATGGTTGTAGGAATGATAGTCATCCAAGGTGATGCAATGTGATCTGCACAACTTAAGGAGTCCTGGTTTGTAAAGACTCCACCCTCTGGTAGCAGAAATCTTAAATACTACATTGAGACATTCCACCAAGTCAGTCTGCATGGCTAAAGCTTCCCCCAGAGGATAGCCCAATCTCACCTGAAGGGGAGAAAGAGAAGGACCCCACCAGAGTCTTCGGACCAACCTTTATAATGGGGACTTCAAGCAAGCAGAGTGAGACTGCCAGCCTTTAGGGCTGGAAGCCCTGAAAGCAATGATATGTTCACAGTTGGCATGTGTTTATGCAGGAGTACGGGAGGAGGCTGATGGGGAAACTGACAGCCACTGAGTAGGTCACAGAAAAGAAATATAGCAAAGCTGAATGACTGGAAGCAAATGAGGACTGAGGCATGACATCAAAGCTTTCAACTGCTATAAATTTTACTTGATGCTATGAATTTTACACATAAATTTACACTTTCTTTGCACAGACTTACTGATGTTCCTTATGTTAATGCTGTTTATGGACATAAAAACTACTAAAAGTTTAACTAACTTGATATAACCTATCCTTAATACTAAACACATAGTGCCCAATAATTGTAAACTTACTAAACTTTAAAACAAAAAATATGCCATGAATTCTGACCATTTGCCTCATTTCAAAGCCCAGTCACACACTTTTTAATGCTGATATGTTCAGACGTATGTATGACATACCAAATGATAAAGTACTGAGACTATTAAATACATGCCTGAAACTGAAGGTATGGATTTAAAACGAATGGCAGATGCACTCCAACTAATTCCATGAGGAAGGATAGTGAGGATTATTACTTGTAAATGAAGCCACTTAGGCTGAAAACTTGGGTTAAAAACTGGACAAACAACAAAGGGTAATAATAAAACATGCATTCTGATCTGGAGTGACTGAAAAGTGCCACAGAGTGTAGGGACTGAGGGTATCTAAATTGTATGCTGCTCTTTTACTCCCTCTGCAAAAAGAGTTTTATGAGACTACCACTGTGGGGTGAGTGTCACTTGTAAGTCTTGTGATAAGTCCTCATTTTTGTGGCTGCAGGGGCAGAGCCCACAAATATCTTGCTTCAGAAAAGCACCGACTGGATACGGAATTGAGTGAACAATAGTAATAAAGTTGAAGCATCATACCACTGCCAGCTGAAGCCCTCCACCGTATCCCCACTGTGTCCATCTTCTCCACTGCACCACCACACTTTTTTTGCTACTGTAGTTGGGCAGATTCTGCAGTGCCCCTGACCCCAACGGATGCACTATTTTGCAAGACGGTATACCTGGAAACTGTAATAGTGCCTGTTGGACCTACTGCTGAGCCTCGATCTGCAAGATATTTCGAGTTCTGCTTGGTGCCTTTTTTTTTTTTTACTAGGCACTCTGTGAGCAGCAAGTAGTGAGGGGCACTTGTGGCAGATAGTGAGAGGGACCATTCAGCACCTCAAGTCTGATTCTGCTGCCTGCCATTGCCAAAGAACAGAAAGTGCTGCCACTGAGTCAGTGACCCGTTTTGAGTCAGTGAGGGTCATGGTCCAGTCATCTGCAGGCTTTGAATGTGGATGTGCCTGTGCCATCAAATTCAGTTTTAACTAGGTAGGTGGATTAGGGGTGACAGCGGCCGCGCCGACAGCCTAGTGTGGCCACATGGTGTTTCACCACTAAGTATGGGGCCAGCATCAAAGTAACTGTGTGACTCTGTTAGTTTAACTTTTTTTTTAATTTAGGCCAGTGTTTAGTTGGGCCCAACAGGACTCATAGAGTCTCTCTCAGGTCTTTTGGATAGCTGCAGCAGGAACGTGTGGTTCTAAGTGAACCCAAGAGGTTCAGGCAGGTGAAGAGAATGCTCTCTGTGGGTCCCTTTCCTACCCCACAAGGGTCTTGTATCGCTCATCTACTCCCTTTTTCTCCACCATCCCTCCTATTTCCCTAGACTTGCAGTCCTCTTGCATGGTTCTTAGCATTCTGAAGGGGTCCTACTGTGTCTTGGCATGTCTCCTCTCCTTCCTCCTCCTCCCTCCTCCCCCATCTACCTGTTTCCCTAGCTTTTTCAGTCCCCTGGCAGGGTTCTCAGCATCCTGAAGGGGCCCTACTACACCTAGGCATGTCTCCTCTCCTTCCCCTCCACCATTCTACTGTTTCTCCCTAGCCTTCACAGGCCCCTTGCAGATTTCTCAGCATTCTGAAGGGGTCCAACTGAGCCTAAGCATATTTTCCCTATTCTAGCTAGCCACTGTCTTGGCTTTTCATGACTATTAGCAGGGTCCAATGCATCCTGATGGACTATTTATTAGGCCCCATCCCCTCTAAAGGTGCAAATTGTCTACCCTTGAGGATTCAATTCTCACTCCATCCCTCTCTTAACCCTCATCTACTGACCTTCTCGTGCCCCCTTGCAGGGTATCCTGCATCCTGAAGGGTTTTCTCTTGGGTTAGGTCCTATTCCCCCTCCTAGCATTTAAGTCACACCTCCTTCTTCTCTCTCCTCCCTCTTTAAATCCCTACAGCTGTATCCCCCTTTCTATCTAGCCTCACAGCCCCCTTGCAGGGTTCCCTTCATCCTGAAGGGGTGTCTCAGGGAGACTGCCTCATCTCCTTTTCTCTGGTTCCCCCAGTCCCCTTGCAGGGTTCCTCATATCCTGAAGGGGTCTCCAGGGACAAGACTCTTCCCCCTCCCCCTCCTCACCCCTCCCTCTCCTTTCCCCCTTTTCTTTCACGTAAGCACTTGTTTACTTATTGACCCGGCACTTGTTATTGTCCACTCTTTCTTCCTATTATGCGCAACACTGTTGTAACACTGTTTGTAACACCTGTCTTACAACTGCATGTGAATGTTGATCTTGTAACTGGAATGTTTAATGTCTTATTCCTATTGTACCCCTTCCCTGCAGGTCACATCAGGAGATAAGCGACTTGTCACTAAGTGTGCCTTCCTGGTGAAACATTTCAATAAATAAAAATAAATAAAGAGATGGCCTGTTCTCCTCAATAACGCCAGTAATTACAGTGACATTTGGAGGATCTGTGCTTGTGTATGGGACAAGCATGGTTGGAAGCCTTACTTAGTGTTTTTATTGAATGGGAAAGGAGGGCTAGGAATAACTTGTCCTGGAGGAGGGAGATGGCTGGTTGCAAGATGGTGTCGGATAACATTTACAAAGGAAGTTTTGAAGCACTTTAAAACAAACTGATATACCAGATATAAACATAGTTGAATAAAAAAAATATTTTACTAGCTTAATTAACTCAATGAGGGCTTGGCTTTGGGCATGGCAAAACTACATAATTTGTGTAGTTTTCATTTAAAGATGGCAGGCACCAAATTACTCACCTAAAAGATTTTTACCTTTTAATCTCCAAGTACTGCAGATTGCCCCACAGGAAAAATTTCATTGGGGATTAGTGTGAAATAGCATAACATTTCTGTCTCCTGGGGCAGAGGAGATGCCAGAATCCTTTATTAATAACACATCACCTAAGGGAGTGGGGTGTGGTAAGGGAATACATTTACTACTGCATTACTAGGTTCAAAGCTTTTCAGGCTCAGAGGGTGACTAAACCAGGGGACTTTGGATAACAGTTATGTTGCAGCAGATTTTACAGTAGTTTTTGCTTTTCTGGCTTGCAGGTACTTGGGGGGGGTGGAGAGATATTAAAGAATAGGGCCCGATTCTAGAAAGGGCAGATGCTCCATGCATAAAGTATGCAGGTGTGCAAGGTACGACAACACAGCTGTGACATATGGGTTATGTTGTATTATAGAAGATATGCCAGTTGCGACTAAGCACAAGTCATGGGTCAACACCCATAACTTGCATCATATAAAAGCACACATGTCACGTAGAAGATGGATGGAGAAACTGGAATCCTATGGCAGACAAAGGTATGCAGAGAGGAATGGAGGAGATGGCACAACCATCAGCAGGATGCCAGAGGAGAAAAAAAAAAACTTCTCCCAGGAGGAAACCAGTTTACTGATAGAAGAGGTGCATGTCGAGGTAGCCCTACTGTTCAGCAGGGGTGGTGACAAAACCACAAGGGACAAGAGAAAGCATGCCTGGGACAGGGTGGCCAGAAAGGTCAATGCAGTGGCCATCCAGAAGCACGTGGTCCGGGACCTGCGAAAAATATATAATTACATCAAAAGGGTTGTGAAACAGAAGCTGGCCCACAATAGACGATGTGCCCAGGCCACTGGGGGTGGCCCAACCCAGGTGCAGACCCTGACAGCCACCTTCCTGAAAGAACACAGCATCAGCAGTGACACTAATCTCAACACCTTCAGCATGCAGGGCAACAGAGGTAAGTGGGGGGAGCAACACAACTAACATCCGTGAGCATGGACACACACCCCTCAACCTCTGTCAAAGATTTTTATAATAGTCACTCTGAAAGTTGATAGGATGAGGGGATTTGTGTAAGATGCATTTCCTGATGAACAAGATGTCTGTAACTGTCATGTGCTACATACCTATGTGCGTACAATCTCCACTGTACTGTCATAAAAACACAACTGTGATGAGAGATAGATGAAAGTGTACAGGCAAAAGCAGGGACATCCCTAAAAATCAGGGACAGTTGAGAAATATGCATGGAAATGTGGTCATTCATGTGTGTGACCACCACAGGGACTGTCCAGAGGAAACATGCACAGGTGTACAGCCAATGCCACACAGGCATATGCACCAGGGCCTTTTGGAAAACACAACATAGCATAGTGCCAACCCACACAGGCATGTACTGCATATGTGTATTGCAAGTGGGAGGTGGCCTTGGAGATGGGAGGGTGGCAACAATGTGTATGGGGCCACCCATACCAGGGGAAGGACTGCACCCACTGGTGGATGTAGAGTACTCACAGCAGCCATCCACATAGAGCAGCATGCAATAAACCTGTGGCAGGCAACAGACCTGTGCCAAGAAGACCAGAGGCATGCAATGGTGGACTGGGAGACCAGGAAGCTATAGAGGACCACACAGTGGCCACAGAGATAGGGCAAGAACTGTGTGAGGCCACGCGACTGATTATGCTGCATTGCACCTATAGGAACCTTAGGCCAGGAGGCAACAAGTCAACAGCAGGAAGTCCAGGAGGAGGACACCAAAGGGGAGGCCACCAGCAGTGAGACAGGAAGTCCTGTGACCCCTGACAAGCAAGATGAAACTGATGGCACTGAGGGGGACACAGAGGCTTCAATGGAGTCTGCTGAGGAGGTTGGAAGAAGAGGAGGGTGATGTGCCTAGGACGGAGGTGGAGGAGGCTGAGAAGGATCATGAGGACACACAAGAGTCTACACAAGGGAGCAATGGGGACACCAGAAACACAGAAGCCATAGAGGACAGGCAACATGAGCTGAATGGCATGGGGACAAAGAGCACACCCCACGCATCCATGACATCACCAAGGAACTGAGTCCCCCCACCGTGGACAACCTAGAGGCTCAACTGGAGCAGACCACGAGGACACTGAAGCAAGTCACCACAACCCCAGAGTACTTTGGGGAGTACTGAGACTCCATTGTGAACAAGCATGATGAGCTAATCTGGGAGGTCTCTGCCCTGCATACCAGCATCGAGACACACCAGCACCGGGTGGAGGAGCACATGTTGGACATCATCACTGCCATACAGGCAGGGTCACGAGACAGCAACACAGCCATGGCAGATGTTATTCTGGCCCTGCATGGACTAATTAACCAGTCACACTGGCAGATGGATGCATTGAAGCTGTGCACCACTGTATTGGAGAGGTCCTTAGTGCTACAACAACAGCACACAGAGGCCATTACTATAGCTCTGCATGCCATTGAAACCGCGCTGCTTGCCAGACAGTAACAGGATGCCATACCACCATTGCCAACACCACCTGTGCAGCAACCACCACATGCACAGTTGTACCCAACCTGTGAAACCACCCCACAGAGGACATTGCCACCATCCTTGCCAGCACATGTCAGCACACAGCAAGGTCCACCCAAGCACCTGGATGGCACTCAAGTGCAAGGAGGTGACACCACAGTGCCGGTCACAGGGGGACAGCAGCCCACCCTGGTGCAGCCATCACAACCATTGCAGCCCCACCCTCCATTACATCCTCCATCACCACCGATGAAGGCCACACCAGAGGGCAACAGCCAACAATGGAACAGACTGCCACCAGCATGAGTGAGAAGCACTCATAGACAGTATTACCACATGGCACAAATGGGCAAGGTGACACCACCCGTGAGGCACAACAGATGATCACAGAGATTGTGACACAGACCAGGAAGTGTACCAGGAAATGCCAGAGCACAATCAGCATGGAGAATGCACAGGAGACACAACACGGTGGTCCAGTGGAGGCAGGGGAAGGGGCCCCGAGGTCAAGTGCAAGGGGACACCAGACACAGCAGCAAGCAGCCACCAAGCAGTGTGGCATATGCACATATGGCAGACAATCCAGCACACAGGGCAGCATGGGCAAATGACAACATGCCTGACTTGGGTACACACTATGACCTGGCGAAGTTACCTGACACAATGTTGACTGGGTGCAGGGGCACCACCATGTTGTCATGGGCACATCACAGTGGGAAATAAAGTGGGCTCACAGCCGGGGACACAACTGGTGACATGTAGGAGGGGTGTGGGCAGACACAGGGATTCACACTGTCATGAACACAGTAATAGCTTGCACTGGACATGCGGGGGGGTGCACATGTTCTGTCACTGTCGCATCTGAGAAGTAAACCATTACCAACACACATCATGTTGTCTGTGAGAGCATATCCTGTGACTGACATGGGCCAGCAAGGGTGCACTAATGTGCATATGGAGAACCACACCTACAGGTGACAGCAACGGTGCATGGTTGGTGTTTGTGTGCACAGGTGTACCCACAACATGGCATGGCAATGGACATGTGCCAACAGGGGCATATGTGTGTGTGTGTGTGTGTGTCCTCTGCCTGTGTGTGTCTCTGTCCCTGTGTCTGTGTACCGCATACCATGCCACATGTTGTAACAAGCCTGGGCCCAAGGTGGGGTCCAGTGGCATGGCCACATATGTGTATGGCGCATCACACAGTCAGCAGAACACATGCCAGCTGTGATGGTGTGCATTGTAGAGCTGTTCTGGTTGCAGTGCCATGCTTACCTAAGCAGGTGACTGTTTGCAACACATCACATCAACATGGGCGGGCCAGCCATTGTGGTGGTGGGGTAGGCATGTCACTGTGGTCACACAATGCAGTACTACAGATGTACTGCACCCATACACCTTTGACATGCCCCACTACCCACGCAGGTCCCCCTGTGGCTTCAGCACACTACATTGTGCTACCCCTGCTGGCTGTAGTCTCCACCAGGTCCCACTCACTGGACATGGTCACAGAGTGCTGTGTACGGTGACGCCATGATGGGTGAACAGCACTGGGCAGCACATCACCAACATGGAGGGTGTTTGTGTCAGCCATGTGCTAATGATACTGGTGCCACCTGTAGATGTGTTTTCAACACAGGTGGTGTGAGGGACCATCAGAGCACTCCTGGCACAGTGGGTGGCCTGGACAGTGTTAGGTGTCCCACAGCCACTGCGTATGCATTTAAATGTTCCTGTTGCAAGTGTGTATGGGGCCATATTGCTGCTGTGCAGACCTGCCATGGCACAGTGGCCGTACATGGACCACATGGCAGCAGTGTGCCCCATATGTCCCTGTGAGTCATGTGTACACTCATGGCAGAGGGCATAAGTGCCAATTGTGTGTTCTGTTTCATAACGTGTGGCTCACCAGTCCTGGACCATTTCACCATTCATGCACAGAAAACATGGAGACACTACCATATGTATGAACAGATGACAGGTTTATTGACAAAACTAACAGTGACAGGTAACAAGTAGCAACCCACACACAGGTAAAACAGCAAGGACAAGATGATATCTAACAACATGTAACACAGAAGCCCACAGCCACCCCACCACCCACCCCAACAGGTAAAACAGATAAACCAAGATGGATATACAAAACATGTATCATAGAAGCCCACAGACACCCCACCACCCCACCCCAACAGGTAAAACAGATAAACCAAGATGAATATACAAAACATGTATCATAGAAGCCCATAGCCACCCCACCCCAACAGATGGAACAGCTAAAACAAGATGTATATCACATAATATGCATCATAGATGCCCACAGTCACCCCACCCACCCCACTAGGTAGAACCGTTATAACAGGATGTATATCCAAGAACATGAATCATAGAAGCTCACAACCACCCCCCCACCCCATCCCAACAGGTAAAACATATGTTCAAGAACATGTATCATAGAAACCCACAACACCACACTAACCACACTCCATTTGTCACAACAGCAATGGAAGACACACCAATATGTGGCAATCAGATATACCACCAGCACAGAGTGCCAAGTACACACCTGTTGGGACACAGCACACCCCAACAGGTGTTGTCATGGCTCCTGGAGTGCATCCATGAACTTGCACAGTGATCCCTGCAACCGTGTCATATACGTGCGAATGTCCGGCACCATGCCATCCAGCCTCTGGTCCCTGGTCGGTTGTATTACAGGTGCTTATGCCAGGGTTCCGGCATCCATGTTCAGCCATCTGGTCATATCTGTTACATTCGCAGGGCCATCATCACTGGTGTCATGCTCCACACCATCCACGTACATGTCCTCTGCAGCCACTGCAGACTGCACTTGTGTGGCATCTGTCATCTGCATAGCAGGCTCCATGTCCTGATCCTGTGCAACATGCACATCAGGTAGCTGTACCAAGGGTGATAAGCTCTGAACATCACCCACACCAGCAGCCACTGTGGCACCATCACCTCCATGTGGCCGCTGTGTCCAACGGCCATTGCTGGTGTGTCACCCTCTGCAGACTCCACCATGTCAACTGTGCTGTGGTCGTGTTCACCAGCAAGAGTTTCTGCACATCCACCCTGTGCAGCAGGCGATATTGGCTGGCTGTATTCCAGCCCAGACTCCTCACTGCCAGCATTGTCCTCCTGTGTGGCAGGTGATGTTGTGGGGCTGTAGCGTATCTGTGCCTTGTCATTGCCGGTCGTTTTGTCCTGACTGGCGGTTGTGTGTGGGTGACTGGTGTCCTGCGCATCCTCCACATTGCCAGCAGTGCCCTCATGGCTGGCAGATGCAGTGTGTTGTTGGTCATCACTGTCCTCTCTACTGGTGTCAGGGGCCAGTTGCCTGGCCCTTTGTTGTCATGCCCTTGTGGGATGAACATATGCCCTTGCATCATACCTCTCCTGTCTTCTCATTGCCATCAACAGGGCCTGGTATTGCAGGCATTCATCCTGTGCACTGGCATGGTGTGGGGCACCTGTGGAATAGAGGATGGACAAATTACAGGGACATGAAAGGCACTGGCAGTGTAGCAGTGACACAGGTGTGGGTTAGTGTCTGTGGGATGCCACAGCCAAGTGACTGCACCACCGTGGTGTGGGCTGCATGGCGACAGCCACTGTGCTCACTGACCCTGTGCCTACAATGGTCCCACCCCACCACGCTGGATTCCACTTGTACTATGGTCATTCCATGACAACCATCCCCACCCTACAGAGCTGCACATGTGGGTGGGGTCAGGCTGTGTTCCCCACATCTTCCACAAATATTGCCATTGTAGAAAGGTCTGGTGTAGTATTGTGGGACAGGTCACTGCCTGCCACAGCTGCAGACATGGATTGGGACAGTACACGTATTGTCAGATACTTACCTCACCTGTCCACATCCACCACAGCTGCCATGCCCGCTGGCTGGTCTGCTGGTCCACCATCACAAGAGCCATCACGCGCTGTGCATCTGTGACCTGTGGAGACATGAGGGGAACTTATGTATGAGTTCGCTGGGCAAAGGGATCAGTAGAACATGCAGTGGAGCTACTGCCGGGTGACAGCAACAATGCGCTACTTACCATCTGGTGGTCTCTGGCCAGTTCTCATGACCGTATCACTCTCCATGGTCACTGGCCATGTCCAGCATGCATTGTAGGATCCAGGGGACCCATCTGGCCAAATCCTGCCACCGATGCTTGAGCTGGGGTATTGTACTCCAGTGATGTGTTGCAGGTGCTCACCAATTTGCTGCAAGACACCATCCCTCTCACTGGAGGTGTGTCTCCTGCCCAATTGCTGCACCAAGTGAACAAGCTGTGCAGTTTCTTGGGGTGTGAAATTTGATGCCTGTCACTTAGGGCCAACTTTGGCCTATGTGCCATTGTGTATTTGCCAGACTACACTGAACAGCGGTGGTTTACTCACAGTTCTGTGGCCTGTGATGTCATGCAATGTGCTCAGCATGCATTGCTGCAAGTGTCACATGCGCAAACAAGCATATTGTAGTTGTGGCAATATTTTTCCACAGGCCACATGTGCGTCACTGCTCTGTCATGCACCTGAGTCATGCTCCTCCCGCTCTGTGTAAATGCATGGCTCACCGTTGTTCTGCCACTGCACATGTATCAATGTATGGCACACTGATGTGGGGTGTGCGGGAGGACTGTGTGGGTCCCCTGTCTGGGGGTGTGGGTGGGATGCCATGCATGCCATACATGCATGCATCACACATGGCAGCAGCGTGCATCGACACCTGCCTCAGGCCGCAATTGCGGTGTGCTGACATCCACGCAACTGTGTCATGCTGTCACACAGTGTTCTATTGTGTGCCATCATGTAGGTGTTACACAGGCATGCATGTCATGTATACTGTGGTGGAAGGGTGTATCATTGGGTGGGATGTGTAGCATACGTGCAGCACATTGCAGGGGCATGGCTCTTACATTTCCCAAGGGGGGGTGGTATGGCAACTGTGGATGTTCTATGCCTCACCATCCACTATTACTGGATGGTTGGTCTGTCCACCAGCTGCTGGGCACAGGGTAGGGGCATTGGCAGGTGTGTACAGTGTCAACCTCTCATGTGCCCAGCACTGGGCAGCAGGTCTGACTGTTGTGCTGTCACGAGTCTGCTTCTTTACTGCTGCCAGTGCACTTTGCATGATGATGCTACTACCCTTATACAAAGTGGTGGTCGATCAGGTCACATCTAGCATGCTGTCCTGCCTGGCACAGTGCAGCTTGGGCCTGCAGCTGCCTCACGGGCCGGTCTTGATGGTGTCTATTTACACTGAACTCCATGTCATCCATTTCTGCCAATGATACATGGTTCTTCAGTGCAAGGTTATGCAGGATGCAGCATGCAAGGAATATCGTGCAGACCATCTCAGGGCTGTACTGGAGTGCTCCACCTGACTGGTCCAGGCACCTAACCCATGCCTTGAGGATGCCAAAGGTACATTCTATCACTGCCCTTGTTGCCATATGTGTGTCATTATACTGGTGCTCGGCTGCAGTGTGCTGGTGTTGGAAAGGGTGTCATGACCCATGGCAACTGTGGATATCCACTGACACCTGTTGGGTTTGAGGGTACATTGTCACTGCACTGTGGTGTTTTCCTGCCTCACCTAGGCAGTGATGTTTACTCTGTGTGCCAGTTATATCAACCAGTGAGCCAGCCGCCTCTGATTTGTCTAGACTCAAATGCCTCATGCAGGCCACAGTTACATAGGATGTATGAGTCATGGCAGGAACCAGGGTATTGGGCCACTACATCCAGGATTCTGCACTGTGCATCACGCACAACCTGCATGGTCATGGAGTGGAAGTCCTTTCTGTTCATGTAGACCTCTGCCTCACCTGGTGCTGCCCTGATGGCCATGTGTGTGCAGTCGATTGCACCTAACACCCGAGGAAACTGGGCCACATCGTAAAACACCGGCTTGAGCACCTGCTGCTGCTGTACATCCCTTGGGAACTGGATGTACCTGTCCACATGCTGCAGCAGCACATCCAGGACCTTCCTGAGGCACCATGACATGGCAGGCTGTGAGATGCCCACTGTGTTGCCCATAGGGGTTTGGAAGGTCCCTGTGGCTAGGCAGCACAATACAGTGGTGACCTTTACCTCCACAGGGACAGGGTGCCCCCTATGGGTGGCACTCTGGAGATATTCCTTAAGGTCATCGCACAGCTCTGCTATGGTGGCACTTTGCAGATGGTAGCGTGTGATACACTGCTCCTCTGTGTGGTCTAGGAATAACTTCCTGGGCCAGTATACACATGGTGCATGGTGTCTGGCCCTTCTTTGCTGCTGTTGTGGCTGCCTGTTCCCCTGGTTCCTGCTGTTATGCATCCTGTGATGCCCACGCCACCTCTCTGCTGCCAGGGGTATGCCCATTAGGGCTATTGGGGCTGCCATTCCTCTCTCACTCACTTCCTATATGTGTGTGTGTTCACTGCATGCTCAACAGTGTCTCTCTCCTGTGTGTCTCCTTGGGACCCTTTTATACTCTGCTGAGTTACACCTGCTAATCCCTGGTGTAACTTCTGCCAGTTGCTATTGGCCTATCCTGTCCTTCTGTACCTTCTAGAATTGCACCTCAGTCCTATCTGCTACTTTGTTTGGCACATCACGCACTACGCATATGCGTATCTCAGGATATGTTGCAACTGCGGAGTAGGTGGGCTTTGATGTAATGAATTCCACTATGTCGCAGTTACATTTTGTAGAATGCCGCATGTCGCAACTGTGGGCATAACTTGCCATTTGCAACATTCTTGGTTGGTGTACCTGTGTCTAATAATAGTGGTCTTTTTCACTGCAGCATGTTACTAGAAACTAAAGGTTTTACTGTGACCCCTGGGACACCCTGTCTGGGTTCACACCCCTGCCTGGAGACTGTACTAGGCCCACCTGATTGAGGGTTTGTGGTTTTGCCTGTGGTAGGGGGTTCATCCCAGAACCTCCGTGCTGGCAGTTCCACCTTTGCCAAAAAAGACCCCCCCCCCCCATTTTCTGACCACCGTACTGGCCTGTTCTTTCATAGCTGTTCTAAAAGCAGTTAATTCTTTAATAAAGCAAGTCCAGCTCTTTTTGCTTTCTTGAGGATGTGAGTGGGTTTAGCAGGACTGCCAGCCTCCATATGCTGGGCCACGGTTGAACTGCATGAGAAGTCTGAATTGGAGCCATCTGACCTACATCCACTGGCATTATCCTTTGGTTTCCACTCAGTCACTGTGGTTTCCCCATTACAGCATGTAAATCTTCTATATTGGTATCAAGCAATAAATATTTTCTGTAGCAATGTCAGGGGAGGTTTGTGGCTTGCATGGACTTGTTCAGGCAGTCATCTACTATGGCGATGTCATAATGACAGTGTAAATTCCACATTTGTGCATCCAAAAAACAAGATTATTCCATTTTTTAAGAGTTTATATCCCCTCTAATGTTTTCTGCATTAAGTAATAATTTATCTCCCTCCTTTACCAGTACATGAAGGCATCCCTGCTCCAGATTAATGGGTTTTGGTCATTAAGATTATGCATCTCACTTCCCTTGCCTATAAACCCCCAGCTTTCACCTGTCAATACCCAATCCCTTATGAGTATTTCTTTCTGTGAAATAATTGGAGTCTGACTTGATTTTTCCTCTATGGTACCTTTCTTGCCTTCCCTCAGGCTACTGACTACACATCACTTTTTTCCCCTTTTTTAACATGTGTCTTCCTTTTCTATTTTATCAATATCTAGAATAGTTGCAGACTTGATGACTGATCTAGTTAACAAAAGGAGTTCTTCCTGTGACTGTATCTCAATAGAGGATGATTTTTTTAGGGGGATAAATGTCTTTAGGAAGTCTAATGACATCATCCATTTTGGTACCATTGATTGCTCTATTTTCCTTTTTTCTTCTAATGCATTTGCCAGCCTCCACATGCTGGGCCATGGTTGCTCCACCTGCAACATGTCCCTCAGGTGCCTCCAACCATGGGTCCTACAGCAACTCCCCTCCTCCTCCAAACAAGATTTGTGCTTTTGCTTCCCTCCTGTCTGTACCCACAGCACCTAACTTGGAACAAAAGGAATACTCCCCTTTAAGCCACTGCCTTATTTCTATGGACTTCCCATTCCTCCCAATGTCAAATATTCAGGTGGGTGTTCTGGCCAAGGTAATACTCACAGTGAATGTCTGTGCTTTAGCAGATGGGGGGGGGTACAGATTCCACAGGTGGCCAGCACTGGCTTCCTCTCCAGGATCCAAAAAAGAACTGCAATCACCAGCTGTAGGCTGCAGAAAATCATTTATTTGTGCTGTGTAAATATACCACCAGCTAACCTTCTAGCAGGATGCTCAGACTACCCCAGTGCTTCGCTCATGAGAGCTTTGTCAGGGTGCCCCCTAATGAAGATCTCACGAGTGAAGCACTGGCATATTCTGTTCATCCTGCTAGAGGGTTAGCTGGTGGTGTATTAACACATTTCAAATAAATGATTTTTGCAGCCTACAGCTGGTGATCGCAGTTCTTTTTTGGCTCCTGAGGGTGTGCCAGCTACTAGTTCGAAGACAGGTGTCCTTTGTTCCAAGCCTGACTGTCTCAATACACAGTGAGGATGTCACAACACTATTATTAGTTAGGTCCAATGGGCAATAATCCCACAGCAGAGACTTATGATGTACAGTAGCTGCCTATGGTAGAGGCTGGGGAGGGCACTGGTTGGATGTCTTACGATGGATGTAAGTCCACTGGTTTGACCACTTGTGATTGGAGGGCCACTAGTTTGAACACTTGCAATGAGGGGCACTGGTTTAACCATTTGGGATGGAGGTGCTGCTGGTTCCAACAGCTCCATAAGGCAATGGGTGACATGCTCCATGTCATCCCCCCACTGAATGCTACATAAGAGCCCATGCCCCATGCATTCTTTGGACACCCATTAATTTGCTCCTGTTATCCTCCCCCTCTTCTCTGTCAGCTCACTGCTCTCCTTCTGGACTCCCTTCCTAAGGTACCTTTAGCCAAAGGACTGCCATCCTGCAGCATCTCTAGGGGTTCCTGTGCCTCTGGTACCTAAACAGGGTGGTGGTTCACTAGGAACAGAGAGTGTGAATCCACAAGCTACTCAGGCTTGACACCCAAATGTTGCATAAGCACGAGACTCCATGCACCATCTGCACAAGTTACTTCATCCACTGTTGCCTGCTGGACTGGTGACTTAATTTATTTTTTTAACCTAGGAACTGAGTTGGGCCACAGCACTGGGAGATCTGCACAGTCATGATAGGGGCACTGGTAAAGCACAGTAAGTACAAAGGAATGGCTTCTCCTTTAGCTAGTATCAAGTGGTAGGTTTATTCTGTCACAAGACATTAAACATCCAGATAGGGTTGTCAGCTTTTGATGACGTGAAAACTGGAATCTAAACTGCACCCCAAATTCTGCCTGTGGTTCTACCCATTTTTATGACTGATGAGTATAATGCTCCTCCCTTAGAGCCATTTGTAATGCCAGAGATGACTTTAAAAGTGATAGAAAATCATTTTTCTACAGTTATTTGTATTCTTTGGTAACCATGTAAGGCCCACTGGGTACAGGGCACATTTACCATTGCCCCGGGATCACAGGGATGTTAAGTGACTTGCTCAGCGTCACACAGTATACAACTGGAGGCTGTGGCAATCCAAACACTGGTCTGCTGGCTATAACAAGCTTGTTCACAACTCTGTGCTCTAACCTCTGTTAAACACCTTCCCATTTTCCTTTCCATGTCAGTCTTGTATGCTGATATGCTTTGAACAATTTTAATAAATTATCTATGCTTCTGGTAGCCTCAGTTCTGCATTTTTTTCCTTTACCTCAGTAGCTACTGTTGTTTCTTTTCATATTTCTAAGGCATTCCACAACGTCAGATACACCATCCCATGCCGTTCATCTAAATGCCCTGTAATGGTGTAACTAATATCATGGAATGTCCAGGTAGTGTGAAAAATGGAATAGCCGATGTTCCCGCTTGCCACTTCGCCACTAGTAACATTTTAAGTGTGTGGCTAAGATCTATAATGTTTCCTCCACCACAGAGGCAAATATGTTCTATTTTTACATTTTTTAGCCCCAGTACAGTATACAGCTTAGAAAAAATATGTTTTGCAGCATAGTTCCCAGTGAAGTTTATGTTTTTTCATACTGGCCAAACCGTTTGTGGTCACTTTCATCACCATGGATTATTTTTTTCAGAATCCTTGTTGGCACGTAGATAGCTGCCAAGCACTCAGAGAGAGAATCAAAGTAAAAGGCAATAAATATTAGCTTATGGGTCTTATATGTATCAGAATGTAGGACAAACAAAAAGGAACACAGGTGAGCATGTAAAGGTTTAAAACTGTTCCCTATCACAGCAGTAAAAGTCCATACTTAGTGGAAAAGATTAGGATTTACTGTTACTTGACTTAATGGCTGAATTTTACACCTTCCTGACTGACTGGTTTTACAAACAAAGGCCTGTTTGACATCAAAACTTCTTTGTAACCTGGACATGAATTCAGCCTAAAACAGTGAATCATTTAATACAATCAGTTTAAAGAGTATAAGAGCACTCAAAGTGGCCTCAAAACCAGACTACATTTAAGCAAAACTGAATGACTGGATAGGGATCATAAAAAATTGATTATCCTTTTAAAACTGTTCAGCTCTTTTTGGCTGGCAACGGGTCTAATGCTGACACAAAACATTGAGTTAGTGGAGAAAGCTTGGTGGAGAAAAGTTTGACTGATGGCTACTAGTTGAAGGTGGCGGGCATTGACCAGCTGGTATGTTGGCTCAAGAGTTCTGGTTAGAGGAGGACTTTGGCTGGCTGGTGGTTGGCATTGACCAAATGCTATGCTGGCCCAGGAGTCTGGGTAAAGGAGGATTTTGACTTGCTGGTGGTACTGGCTTGTGGCTAGTTGGCCACTGGCCAAACGCTGGCACAAAAGACCAGGCTGCTGGAGCTGGCTGGAGGTGATGGTTGGTGGTGCTAGCTGGTGGCTACTTGTCCACTACTCCTACACTAGTGCCAGAGACCATGGACTGGATAGTCAAAAACCCCAGAAATTGGTACAGGCATGGGAAAAAAACTGAGATACTGGATCTTCACTTGCAGAGCCACAGTTTTTCCCCAAAGCTCCACATCTTTCAAGATGGAGCCTTTTATGGCTAGTTTAAATGTTAGTACTTCTCTATAATTCCTGTGGAGACAAGACACACATAAAGTAGTAGCAAAACCACTGCGTAATCCAGTTGTCACATAGAAACGTAGAAACATAGAATTTGATGGCTGATAAGGACTGCTTTGGTCTACCTAGTCTGCCCATTTTCCCTACCTGTTTCACATACCGCAGATCCTAAATGATCTGCGGCTTACTCTCTCTTTCCTATTGTTAGAATTCCTTTGTCTCTCCCATGTGTCTTTGAATTCCCCTACTGATTTTTCCCCCTACAGTCTCTGCCCGGATGCTATTCCATGTACCACCACCCTTTCTGTGGAAAAAATACTTTCTCACCTTACCCCTAAGTCTACTCCACTCTATTTTCATATCATGGCCCCTTGTTCTTGAACATCTCTTTTTTTTAAAGATGCCGCCCTCGTGTACCTTTTTTACACCCTTGAAATATTTGAAAGTCTCTATCACATTCCCCTTCTCATTCCTCTCCTCCAGGGAATACATATTGAGATCCTCCAGTCACTGCTCATATGACTTTTGGTGCAGCCCCTGCACCATTTTTGTCACCTTTCTCTGAACCGCTTCAACTCTGTCTATGTCCTTCCAGAGATGTGGCATCCAGAACTGGACAGTACTCAAGATAAGGGCTCACCAATGTTCTATACTGTGGCATCACCACCTCCTGCCTTCTCCTGGAGATACCTCTCCTTATGCACCCCAGCATCCTACTGGCTCTCCTCACAGCCTTCCCACATTGTTTGGTAACCTTTGGATTATCAGATATGATTACTCTCAGGTCAGTTTCCTGTTTGATGGCTGTCAGTACCCCCCCCCACCACCACCACCACCATCATGTACTCCTCCCCCCCTGCATTTCTGTGTTCCAAGTGTATGATCTTGCACTTCTTTGCATTGAATCTTAGCTGCCACACCCTTGACCACTCCTCAAGCTTGCTTAGGTCCCCCGTCTCATTTTCTCTACCCTTCCTGGAGTGTCAACCCTGTTGCAGATCGTGCCATCTGCAAAGAGACACACCTTCCTTTCCAGCTCCTCTACAATGTCGCTTATGAAGACATTAAAGATGACTGGTCTAAGCACTGATCTCTGTGGGACCTCATTGGTCATCCCTCTGTCTTCAGATTGAACTCCATTCACCACCATCATCTGTGTTCTATCGCTCAGCCAATTTTTGATTCAGTTTACCACTCTGAGACCCACTCCCAGGCTGCCCAGCTTGTTTACTAATCTCCTATGTGGGACTGTGTTGAAGGCCTTGCTGAAATCCAGGTAGGCCATATCCACCACCCTTCCCTGATCCACCTCCTTAGTCACTTAATCAAAAAAAATCTATCAACTTTGACAAGATCTTCCCGCTGTGAATCCATGCTGCCTCTTATCCTGTGCAATGCTGGATTAGAGATATATCTCAAACCTTTATTTTAGTAGTGTTTCTATTAGTTTCCACACCACCAAAGTCAGGCTGACTGGCCTGTAACTGCCAACCTCCTTCCTGCTCCCACTTTTGTGGAGAGCGACTACATTTTGCCCTCCTCCAGTCCTTTAGTGTAACACCTGTTTCCAGCAAACTGTTGAACAGTGCTGTCAGTGGTGCTGCCGGCACTTCCAGGAGTTATCATAATATCCTGGGATGTATCCCAACTGGCCTCATTTCCTTGTCCATGTTCAGATTAGCACATTCCTTTAAAACTCTCTCCTCATTAAATGGACTGGTGTACACCTCCCCTCCCAGTAGTGCTTCCGTCGCCTAACTTTGGTCCCTCCCCAGCCCCTTCTTCTTTGAATACTGAACAAAAATACTTGCTCAGGATTTCTGCTTTTTCTTGGTCCCCCTCTGTACACTTCTCTCCTTCCCTTTTTAGTCTCACAATCCCACCCTTAGTCTTTTTTCATTCACTAATGTACCCGAGAAAGTTCTTGTCCCCTTTTGCTACTGCCTAGGCTTTTTTTGTACTGTTTGCACCTTTGCACTCCTGACTGCTTTCCTCACCTCCCTCTGCTTTTCCAGATACAGTTCCCTGTCTTTTTCCCTCTGTGTTTCCTTGTACCTTCTGAATGCCACCCTTTTCACCCTTACCTTCTCGGCCACTTCCTTTGAGAACCACAGTGTATTTATTTCTCTTTGTTTTGCTTACTTGCCTAATGCAGTGGCTTGTTGCCTCTGCTATAGCTCCCTTAAGATTCTCCCATTGTTTCTCCATCCCTCCCTCTTTTCTCCTTCCCTGCCAGTGATTTAAGACATTCCCTCATCTTTGCAAAGTTGGCCCATCTGAAATCTAGGATCCTTGCTTTTGTGTGGTTTGACTCTTCTGCTGTTCTCACATTGAACCACACCAACTGTGATCACTTGATTCCAGATGGCTCCCCACTTTTATGTCACATAAGCCAGTAAGTACTGGAAGTCCCCAAAATAAAGTGCAATGTGAAAAAAATGAAGTGCAAAATAAAACATAAAAAATATGACACAATGTACATAAATACACAATCAAGAATGTGTTTGAATATATCTCAGGTGAGTAGAGGGTAAGTGCCACGTGCACTGCTGTCCCAGTGTTGTGCCAAGTGCACTGCTATCTTCCTGTTGTCATGTGCACTGCAGACACCACACTGTGCCACATGTACTTCCAACTCTGCACTGTATCACCTACGCTGCCAACTCAACACTGTGCCATGTACACTGCCAACACCACACAGTGCCACATACGTTGTTACCACTGCACTACTATCATTGTGTGGTATCATGTGTACTGCCAGTTCCACCCTGTGTTATGTGCACTGCAAACAACACAGTGCAATATGCATTGATATCACTGTGTATTGCCATGTGCACTGCCAGCACTGTGCAGTCCCATGTGCACAGCTAGCTCCATGCACTGCCAACAATTTGCAATTAATACCAAATCTGTGCAGCTAACACCACAAAGTGCCACATGCATTTCTGCCATCTTTCTGTGTCATACACACTGCCACTGGAAAGTGTTAATGAATGAGCTCAAGGGTGGGAGTGACCCGGTGGGTGGGCTGTCCCCACTGGTGTTCACTGATGTGTCCTTCCTCATAGTTCTGCAGCTGGGATGTCAAGTAACATGTCCAGGGTCTCTTCCAAAGTTAGTGACTGTGGTCAGATTTGAACTTGGGATCACCTGTTTACTGTGCATAATTAGCTATTGTACCTCTCTAGAACTCTGACTCTACTCTAATTTTTCTCTGCACACTAACCCTGTTTTCTTTTATTTCTTCAGGTCTGACATGAAGCTGACCCCAATCTGACTGGACACAGACCCCTCACTTCTGCATATTGGATAAGTATTGTTCTGTGTTTAGCCTTCCCTGTCATTCTAGTTTTGTTCCTAAAGAACTATGGATTATTTGTAACCCCATGGTTATTCTTCTTTTACAGGTATTACTGGACATCACCTTGATACCCCAAACCCAGGCCCCTCAGGACCCAGGTAAGAGATCTGTTATCTATCTTGTTGGCCCAATAAAAAGTATCAAATCACTCACTTTGTTCATTTTTTGTACAAGGACCAATATGGCTATAAACAATTCTATACAAGGTAGGTAAGCCCTAATGGTGCAGTCACAGCCGTGCCTGCCTGTCTCTGGCAACCTTTGCATTGCATATCTCCTTGCTTCTTTGCATGTCCCTATGCCCCCTTTGCATTGCCTGCCTCTGTTGCTTTGTTTGCATTGCTTGTCCCCTTGGCATTGTCCTTCCCTGTTGCCCACTTCACATTTCCTTTCCCTGTAGTCTTCATACACTGTCTATCCCCAATCTCCTTTGCAGAGCCAGTCCCTACTTGTAACCCCCATGCCTGTGTATCCCTATTCCCATTTGCGCACTGCCTGTCCATGTCGCCCACCCTGCACTACCTATCTTGACTGGCTGAACGGCTGCTGTTGTTTTCAGTTAACTAAAGGATTTGCTATCCTGAACTTCTAATTCTCCCTGAAGATAGCTGTACCTTTGCAGTACAGTGAATTCAGTTCATACTGGACATATTTGTCAAATTAGTTTTTGTCTACTACATGTGGTGTCCTGAGTATCATTATGCTATGATAGGCTGACAACCAGTGGCAGGCTGCATACAGCATTAACACATTGATTCAGAACACATTCAGAAGTGGTGGTAGAGTGATTATAGCTCTTTTTTGGAAAGTTTGTTTTTGTCCTCTTTGGTACAAATCATGTAGTAGTTGTCATTCTAAACAAAAGTTTTAAAAGATAAAAAAATAAGTGAACTTAGCTTGAACAATATAGCTCTCAGTGGTTAGTGCAACAATTGCTAATTGACACATTTCTTACTGCCCACAATACCAAACTTTTGCAGTTGTATTGGCTCTTGCTAGAGTTTGTTTGTTTGTTTGTTTTGTTACGGTGTGTCTCTCACAGGAGGTACCTTGGGCTTTGTAACAGCCCTTTGTTATTTTCTTGATTTCCAAAGGAAAATACATCCATGTAGCAACAATTAGAAATGCTATCGCTGACAGTAAAAATGCAGCAGACAAATTCTGCCAGGAAAGCACACCATCTGATCAAAGCAGTGGCATGCTGATGACTTGATTATGGGGCTGGACCAATAAAAAAATGATGGGTAGCAGCCCAGCAGTGTTGCACAATGGCCCAGAGCCCAGTGGAGCTAGACAGAGTGGCCATAGGGCCTTGCATTATGCAGTAGCAGAGATAATGCTGCCAACCTGCCAGAAGGGATGCCTGAGGCAGCCTTGTGGTGAAAAACATGTGGTGGGAGTGGACAGCCACCATGCTTCAGCCAAAACAACACAATTACAGAGCACCCAAAGGATGCTTGGGCACATGCAGTTTTAAGTGAGTGGAGGCAGGTGTGGGGTGGCTGCCCACTGCCCCTCTGAACTGCAGACAAAACCTTGTAAATATGATGCAAAATAGTTTTTAGTTCATCCTCTGCTTCTTTCAGGTTTTTTTTTAAATCCAGTGTTTGACCATATTAGTTGAACCTGTAGTCTGGCAGGTAAAATCAACATGACTTTCACACTGTTTTGCCATTGTTCTTTTTTCAGACAGATTTGTCCCTCTTTCCAGCTATTTCCAGTGGTAAATCCTCGTAAAATGCTACCATTTAACCTTAATAATTGATTTAAATTTATAGCTTTTAAAAATAGGTACAGTAGTATCCCATATTTTTGAAATACATATTTGCAAGATTTTCTCTCTCTGTCTGTCTCTAAGCTCAGAGTTTATCAACTTCTCTTGTAGGACTTTGATTATATAATCTGGGTTTTTGTCATTTCTTTTAATGGGTACCAGATCACCTTCTATATTAGAGTCTTATTGTTTTACATCAATGAAGGTTTTTTCCACATTACAGTAGATAGTTATCTTTATTTCCTTCACTTCTGTTTATAATAATTCTACTTCGTTAACCATAACTTCAAAGCTTGTCAATTTCCTTATACTGCTGTAATTCTGTAAAATTTCTGTAGCCAGGGGAGAGTACTTCTCTTCGTTTTTTTTTTTTTTTGCCCTTGGTTAAGTTTGTTTTGTTTACTGCCTCTCTGCTCAGATTCATCTGAACTTTATTACTACTTGTTTAACCTCATGTGTTTCCTAAAAATAACCTGGTGCCCTAGGCCCAAGAGAAATCTGGGCCCCCTTGCTGAGACCATGCCCATGTGCTGCAAAGGGATCCTCCCACAGACTGTAAGGCACCTTGGAAACCACTTTTTATATATAATGCATCCCAAATTAGGATGCAGTTTGTATGTAAAGAGCTACAAGCAACAGTATATAAATTGAAATTCCTTCCCTTCTGTTCTCCTCTCTCAAAATTATATTAGTGACAGTGCACCACTGTTCTGTCCTCACCCTGTCCCCCACAAGAGTCACATATTGTTTGATTTCACTCTGATAATCTACAGTGCACTGTCGATTATCTGCCCATTTTCATACAAGTACAGTTGAGCAGATAATCAAGGGTGTGTGATAGTAGAGCACAATAGAATAGCTAGCACTGTGTACAAACAACATTTGGTGCATAATCTAGGGATCACTTTATGTGCAAGGCTACTCCCAGCATGCATGATTGCCACCTTTCTTACATTACTTACCTTACTGCAAGTATAATCTTACTTCCTGAAACAGCACCACATAAAAAACATGTAGGAAAGGGACTTCAGTGCTATATTTAAACATATAATGTTTGTGGTTAATGGTGACCTTCAGATATTGTTTTCTCTGCTGGCAACTGCGCGTAATGGGGGATAGTTTTCTATGCTTATTGCCCCATAACATGTACAATTGCCTGCAAAGTAAACAAATATGATCTAAAGACCATCGCTGTTCTTGAGAGCATTGAAAGCCTATCTATAGCACTGTAGCCTCTTGTCTACTTTGTGTCATTAAAATACAGTTTTGTGGTTGATGTTAAACAGTGGGCTCAGCCATTACTATTTGCAAACTACGATACAGTATTCTTGAGGGATTTTAAAAAAGTCAGCCAGTTTTCTTTTTTATTGATAACTTTGATGACCATTTTCATGACAGTTATTTCCCCTACCCAAACTCAACCAGGATCCCTCCCACCACTAACTTTTCCTGAGAGGAGAACTGCATTTAACAATATAATCCACTTCCAGTCAAGCAGTGTCAGAATTAATTGAAGTTCATACATTAGGCAGTATAGCCTAGTGGCTAGAGCCCCAAGCTAAGAATCTGGAAAACATGTACACTCAGAATGCTTGGATTTGTGAACCCCATCCTCTACCTTAATACTACGTGACCCATATCCAGGACAAGTCATATAACATCCCTGTGCCAATGAGAGACATCTGAAAATGAGCTATGGCTCAGTGTGCATTTAAAAATAAAGATTATATTGGGTGTTTCTGTTGCTCTGTTGCAGAGATTTGTTTTCTTACTGTTTAAATGAAGACTAATTTTTGCAAGTTTTTGCTACAAGTAATAATTTCAATCACTAGATTCATCAACCTTGACTCTTCTGTAGCTGCAGAAGGTTTCATAAATTACATGGAGCTAAAGAATGAAGCCCTGGCTGGCCTAACCTCAACCAAGCACCCCCACAGTAGATCTGTGGCTCTTTGTTTCATGGGGTACTCTTCCAATGTCCAACAGTTTTTAGTCCACTTTTTTTATTTAATAATAATAAAAATATATATCCCTGCAGTTCCTTTTCCCTCCCTCTTTGATTGATTTGTCTGAGGCAAAACTCTTGCCGATTCTCCCACTGGTCCGGCTCATGGGTCTACCTACCCTCCCTGACCCTTTGCAAGCATCCTCCTCCCTTTGCCCTCCCATTGTTAATTAAATCCATGGTAGCTTTCTCTGCTAATTTTTTATGTGGAAAAGAATCCCCTCCCCTTGCTCTAGAAAGCATCTTCCTCACTTGCTGACTCGCAGACATGATCCACTAACTTACTACAGTCATTAGTGCAGACTTCACAAGAAAAGATATGTCAATCAAAGCATCCATACAGACCCCAGACACACATGCACAACATCCACAGTGAGCCAGAAACAGACAGAAAGTCAGACATTGTATCCATACACACCTCCAGACAGACAGAACAAACATCCTCACAGAGTGACAGACAAAACATTGTTTTTCATAATGCATTTCCCAATAGTCCTGCTGAAATACTGTACAACATCTTGTTTTCAGTGGGGTCCTGCCTAAGTACTAAGGAGTTAACTGACTTGTTCAGGCTCACCCACAGATGCAATTTGAATTTGGGTCTTCTGGTTCCTGCTGTATGTTCTGACCAATACAGGCTGCATCTTTGAAACTTACCACATAGTGCAAGAAAACAAAGCATCAATTCAGACAGACACAGCATCCTTAGTACAGTATAATTCACACAATATGAGAAACTTGATGACAGGCACAACATTGCAGTTAACAGTAGCTATACTAAGGGGGTTATCATAGCACAAATATCGGATGTTGAGTGCTGCTTCCTGCATGTGAGAAATAGTTTGCACTTCCATGTGAAATTGAGACAGCCCACCCAATGGGTTACAAATAATCTCACAGCATATTTTATAGAATGTGTGTCACCTTACAGCATTCAGTTACCTCAGAGAGATCCCACAGCCACAAGGGCTTCCGTATTTTACTGAGAGACTGAACTGCCTGTGGAGAAAGTGGTTGTCATATCTAGTAAAGAATATCATTTAGTTTACAGGACAATCCTCCTATACAGTAGTTGCATATGGAGCAAAATCAGGCTGACAGCCCTGCTGACTATAGAAGCACATGACATGACCCTGCATTCAGGTTCTTGTTCTTGTTTTTTAAATCCAGCCAACTCAAACAGGCAATTGTTGTTTACACACTAGTTACCAGGGACGTGGGAATGAGACATTTAGATTTTATTTATTTATTTAAGAGTTTTACCAAGAAAGCATACTGAGCAGGTTACCGCTCAATTCCAGATGCGTCCTGGGGGATAGGGACAAGTGGAACATACAATCATAAGAACAAAGAAGAGTGTACAAGAATGCAATTGCATTTACATACAGTAGAGGAAGATTGTACATGTTTACAGTTACACTATGCATATGGTTGTTATGAGAACACACGAGGGGGACAGGAGCATACAAGTAATAAATACGAAGTGGAAGCACATGTATGCAGATTGCATATTACAAACAGTAGGAGAAATAGTGCATGCAACTATTAACAATAAGCAGAATTAGCTATGAAGCAAGCAACGAAGAAATATAAAGAGTTTATTCATGGTTCTGTGAGAGGACTCCATCTGTAACCCCTACAATTTGCTCAACAAACATGTAAGCTACCCAGGGATGGTGTGCTATGAGCACATCAAGAGGGCCTAAATATGAGTAGGGAACTTGAGGTGCCAGCCCCTAGGTGGCCCTATGTGCAGGTGCATGTTGAGGAGAAGTGTGCCTTGAGGAGGTGATTTAGGTGAGATGTGTTAGCAAAGTCACGAATGTCTGCTGGGAGTGCATTCCAAAGTTTAGGCATGAGGTAATTGAAAGCTGTTTGGCCCCTTGATGTGGCCATGTGTGGAACATATAGGAGCCTGGAGCTGCCACTCCTGAGGGAGTAGGTGGGCTGTGATGGGACTGAGAGGGCAGATGCAAGGTAGGGGGGAAGGGACTGTGACCAGAATTTCACTGTGGTCCTGATGCTGTGGCTGTGTCTGTGAGTGTGGAGCGATGTTAGATTGAAGGAGCTGTAGAGGTCACAGTGATGAGTCAAAATGGGGTAGTCAAGGGCAAAGTAACAGAAGGAGTGGAAAAGATGGTCAAGACTTGCTAGGGCAGACTTGGGAGCAGTGCTGTATACTGTATCCCCATAGTCCAGAATCGGGAGGATCATTTTTTTGACAATTTCCTTGCGGGTAGCCAGAGGTAAGCTATCCTTCTTCCGATATAAGGCTCCTAGTTTTGGGTGCAGCTTTTTGTGGATCGAGTCAATGTGAGTGGAAAAGTCAAGGTGCTGATCAAGCCAGACCCCAAGGTATTTGAAGGAGGTGCAGGTCTCTAGAGTAGTCCCCTCAGTGGTAAAAAAAGTGGGGATAGAAAGGAGTCTGGAGAGCCTTTGCCTTGTCCCAAATGTTAGGGAGACTGTTTTCTTGGGGTTAAGAAAAAGTTGGTTTGAGTGAAACCAATGATGTACCACATTAAAATCTTGTTGGAGAGTAGAGGCCACTTCATCAGATAGGTGTAAAGCAGGAGGAGTGGTGCCACTTCAGTCATAGAGTTCGTGCAGTTCAGCGCTACGTGCAGCCATGTGTAAACACCACCAGAAGAGCAAAGTTGTGACAGGTCTGAGGGAGAGAGATGACATAGAGGGCTGGCAGAAGAGAGAAGCAGAGGAAAGTTACCCTAGTCAGCAGCCCTTTCAGTCCTACTTTCAGTCCCTCTTAAATGGGGGGCCTCACTGTGGTCGTCTCTCCATTACTTGCTTTGTCTCCCCAGTGATGTGGCTCTTGTGGTTATGGATTTGAGGCTGTATGTAATGGCAGTGACACAGATCTTGACTCCTCCCCAATCTGTTGGAGCAGAGAACAGGCCATCCAATAAATAGACTCTGCTGGCTCTCCAGTACTTCCTTTACGAATGATAGGGTCCCCTTCAAATGTACAAGACAAGGCAAGTAGTAGATGAATTATTCCAGGGGGTCCCCATTTAAGATTTGTGCCAGTTACTCTCCTTATCAGAACCACCAGTTGGGGGTAAGGATCTCTCTAATCACTTCTTTCTAAGTGGGATACTAAGGGGGTGGGAGACAAAGCAAAGGAAATGGGCCTGTACACCTTAAAGATCAGCCTGGCTGGGGCCACCTGAAGCTATCAGCTGTACTTAATACCTAATCAGGGAGGTGGGAGTCACATCACAGTTCAGCCCCTGTCTTGCTCAGATTACTCAGTGGCTGAGTTCTTTACAAAAAATACAATTCAGAGAGATAATGAAAAGGGTGTATAGTAAATATATTTTGAAGATTGCTGGGGAACCCCTGGCAGGCAAGGGTCCTAGGCCCAGGCCTATCCTGCCTTTGCCTTAATCAGGCCCTGCCTAAATTATACTTATTTTGAAATTCAGGTGACAACTTAGTCTCTTCGCCAAGGGCAGAAGTTAGATTGCCCTTCCAGTAACCTTGTCAATGTTTGTATTCTGGTTTTCTAGCATTGCTAAGGACCCCATTTGACTGACTTTCGTATTTTCATTATTTACAAAGAATGCTTTATTCAAACTGTGACTGAGGTATGCATCAGCCGTCATTATAAGAATTACTCATGTGCAATGGCTGTTGATTTCACACCCTTAGCTGTGGCACCCTTTTCTAAAATATATTTTAAATAAGCATTTTTATTTAGAGTTCTAAAGTTTTTTAATAGAACTTAAAAGTGAAACAGCCACCTCAAGTAAAACCTCATTTTCATTTTCTTTATTTGTTCCAGCCATATTGCTGGCTTTACTTTTGACAGTTGTGTTATGTGATTTTTGTCCCAGTATCTCTGGCTTTATTATTTTGCAAATGCTCAACATTTTCACAGAACCTGTGTCCTTGCCTTTTTCTTTCAGATGTTTTGACAGTCTTCACGTTTCCCTTTTCCTGGGCTTCAGGAAGCAGATTAGGTTACATGTTCACAATGGTATAAGTCATATATTGTGTGGTTACATTGGTTGTGGCTTAGAAAAGGGTTTATTTCAAGTATGAAATAAAAAAAAAAACATATCAGGCCCTTAGATTGATGTAAGCTGCAGCAAGCAGCAGCAGCTTGTGACAATTGACGGTATGCAAGGGACCCTGTACACCATTCAAGAATGGCAGGGATCCCAGCACCAAAGTCCTGCAGTTTGTTGCACCCACTCCCAAGCACCAATCACATGATGCACAGGAGTGGATTGTCTCAAGCTACAGGGCAGTTGGGAGGCATTGATGGCTAATGATGGAGACCCATCTGCTAGTCACCCTTGAGGCTGGCAGGGTTGTGAGGGAAGCATCTGAGGATGTCGAGGGCAGGTCAGGTTGAGATGGGAGGGAGGTGGCACCAGACCCCTGAGTGGGACAGTGCAAGGTAACCACTGTGACATTGCAATCCATGTGCGGGGTGGCAGCCACATGCCTGGCACTATGGGTGCAGGATCATGAGGGGCACCACTCCACTGATGTCTCTGGGTGCTGTGGGTGCCCAAGATACCATGGGCAGGTAGCAGCAACAACAAAGGGCACAGAGTCCCTCCCACCCAGCAATGGCTTTGAGGGTGGTGCACATGCTGTTAGACCAGCCCCAGGCTGGACTGTCATGGACTGTGCACCCTTTTGGGGTTTCTTGAATCCCAAAGTAGGAGATACTACAACTTGTGTCTGCTGCAAACCCCTATCTCCATCGCAGAGGTGGACGGCTGGCATAGATGACTCTGGTGCATGTGGCCCTCATCCTGGTGCAGATGGCCTTGTTGAATCAGCAATGATGCAAGGTACAGTGCAGAGAGCCTCTGGCATCATTACTCTTTGAGGCAAACATCTTGCGTCATTCCCGAGGCTTTGGGAATTGGACTCATTGTTTTTTTTAAAATGGTATGTATTTGCTCTTGTGACTCACATTAATACACATAGATACAAACACAAACAAACACATACAGATACCCTAATGCACAGTGCTAGATATAAACAGATGCAAACTCACACACTAATTCATACACAAAGTCGCACATATACACTGATGCAGAATGATACATAAACACAGATGTGAGCATACACTAACACAAACTAATCCCTATGCACTAATGCAAGCAAATACACATGTGCACACATAGAAATAAACATACACTGAAGTACACCAACACATGCATACAAATGTGAACACAGAAATACACAAAAACGCATAAACACAATAACACTTGTTAGTACATACATTCAGATATGTACAGAGACTGACACACGGCAATACATGAACACACCCAATAACGTACACTAGTATATGCACATAGATGAACATACAGACCAGTGCACAATACTACATGTACACAGATGCAAACATACCCATTGATGCACACTGATATATATATATACAAATGTGAATACACACTAATGCAACTAATACATCCATACTAATATATACACAAAGATGTGAACACAGAAAGAAATACACACATGCAAACACATGCACACTGACTCACACTCATGCGTAACACCCAGATCCATACACATACTAATGCACATTAATGTATTTTCACACAGATGGTTACACACACACACACACACACACACACACACACACACACATTAATACAAACCCAGATACATACACACTCTAATGCACACATATACACAGGTAGAAATACACATACAGACACACAGATGCATAATAATACATATACCCTCATGCACACTAATGCAGTGCATATACACACATGCTGATGTACACTAATACGCATACTTATAGTTGTGAACACCCACTGATGTACAGTAATACAGTCAGATGTAAACACACAATGAGACACACTAACACATATACGCAGATGCAAACACACACACTAATGTACACTAATGCATACTGTTCACAGACATAAACACACAACACATTAATGCTAATACAGTACATACACACTGATGTGAATACACACACACACACACACACACACACACACTGGCACATGCATACATACAGACATAAATACAATACACACAGCAGCAAAAACACACACAGATGCACAAAGGTATGTAAAAGGATCATTAACGGAGCACACAGATGGAGGTAGGCTATCCTGGAGAAGTGCCTTAGACTTCATGGTAGGTGGAGGAAGTAGTAGTGCTCAATGCCAGAAAAGAGGCATCTGGGAATCTAGATATTGACATGGTCATTAAAAATACTTCTAACTGTATTAACTGTATGACTGCTAGCATGAAATCGTGAACGATGAATGAACAATGAGGACAGGAAAAATGTATTTTCTAATTTGTATCTGTCTTAATAAAATAACACCTTCCTAGGTTATTTGCACTTACATCACCCTTACTATTGTCACCCTTACACATCCACATCGGCAGACCCCACTAGAGTTTGTTGATATTCTACTTTCCAATAGATTAAAAATTGTAATATATGGAGATAGGCAAATAATACTATCCTATCTCATACACAAAAAAATCCTTGTAACACAACAGTAGGCAAAGTGATAATACCATTGTTGGAGACTGATAATACTATCATTCAGAAGTGATAATACCATCATTCCACTTCTGAACTATGGTATTATCACAAGCAATCAGCAGCACGAACTCAGTACCCTGCACACTTCAAGCGCTAGCTCTGTTTCAAAATTAAAACAGTTTCCTCACAGAAACACTGCTCCTCAGTCACCGTGTAACCACAAACACGAAACAATGGAAGCTACTAACGCTAACACCACCGAAGACAGAATACGTTTTGTACAAAACCAGGAAAATGCTAACACTATCAAAAAAATGAATTTCGACTTAAAACTGCTGCAAACATACCTCACAAAACAAGGTGAGTCATGGTCCATTGAAACTATCCCCATACAGCAGCTATACTCCATCCTCGCTAACTTTCTGTACCACTGAAAAAAGCAAGACGGCTCTGAATATGAGCCGAGCACAGTCCGAGGTGTCCTGGGGAGCATCGACATACACCTACATAAAATTAATTACACCACATCAGTTTTTCCAAGTCCTTCAACAGTCTTCAAGCAAACACTAAAGACACTAAGTGCTAAGCAAAAATATTTAAAAAAAACTCGGAATGGGCAACTGGCCAAGACAAGCAGAAGCTCTAACTGAAACAGACATAGACTTACTGTACACATCGGGCACCCTGGGTTATGACTCCCCCACATCACTCCTTCATATGCTTTTCTTCAATATAGGGCTATATTTTGCCCTACAAACAATCGAGCAATACCTCCTCCGGTGGGGTGACATAATATTAAGTAAAGACAGCCAAGGAAATGACTACCTCGAATATCATGAACAACAAACGAAAACTAGAACTGGTGTAAACATAAGAGATATTGGACCAGTGCACCCCAGGCTACACCGCAACACTACAAATCCAAACAGAGACACAGTAAGGGCCTACGAACAATATTCTACACAAAGGTCCCCTGCTATGCTACAACCTGATGCTCCATTCTGTTTAGCACCAAATCTCAAGCTAAAACCCACTAGCCTATGGTTCAGAGCCATGACAATTGGAGAAAACAAAATTCATAGCATAATGAAAATGCTACAACAATCTGCAGGGCTCCCACCAGAAAAAGGCATTACTAACCACAGCACAAGAAAAATGGCTATATAAATGTTGATTGACTCCAATATGCCTCCCACTGATGTAGCATAAGTGTCCAGACATAAAAACATCCAGTCAATCAATAATTACAGTACCTTGTCTGAGGTTAAACAACAGAAAATATGTGTCATCCTCTCCGGAGAACAACCCAGCACTTCAACACCTCGTCCACCACCTCCTCAGCTTCCAGAACCCAGACTTGACACGATGACTAACTCCGTTGCAGTCCCGCAGGAAATGACAACACAAATGTTCTCCAAAAGTTTGCACATCTCTGCAACTGCAGGAAACATATTTGGTTCCCACTGCATTTTTTTTGGTAACGTCGTGATCAACATCCGGAAGTCACCACCCTCACCAAAGAAGCAACGATTCGTCATGTACTCCGACTTAGACTCCGACTAGAACATCTCGCATGCTAAACAAAAAAAAAATATTTAAAACTTAACTGTTTAATGTTTTATTAGCCACAATCATTGACTCCTCAACTACATTAAATTCTGGACTGCTTTACTTCAACATAGTTATCTCTTCTTGTTCCTGATTTTACTACAGAGGACCAATCAGCCAGCACCAAAGTTAAGAAAAAACTATTCCTGGCTCCATATATTACAAAAAATAACACATAGCTAAGTATGTATTTCTCGGCAGCAATACCATCTCGAGGGTTTGGGGACTTTGGGTACCTCTTGAACTTCACTGTCGAGGTACCAAGTCCCCAAAACCTCTCGATGGTATTATTGCCTTGTAATACATACTTAGCTATCTATTATTCTATTTATTGCCTTTGCTTTAATGTTCTGCAATTTATTTCCCTGACAATTCAAATCTGTGTCCAAAATTTGATCAGCTCCTCAAATATCCATTTTTTAAATGAAAACTTGAGAGAAACAAAACCTTAAAAATCCTAGCAGTTAAAAATAGAAGGGCTTTAATTGCAAGACTGAAAAAAAAATCTTATAGGATTATCTGTAATATTTGATTAATTACTCATATTGTACTGCATTATAAAGAAAGCACTTTTTGTACCTCACTGTTCCAAGTTATTAGAAATGAGATGCTTGCAATAAATAAAATCAATAAACAGATAAATAAATAGAATTTCAGTAAAACACCATTTCAAAATCGATAAACTGCATGTTGTACATTGTATATTTGGGTGGAGGATATTTGCACAAAATCATTGCATCAGAGTATCAGATTGGAAGTGACTTACAGCAGAATATTTTATTATGTGTGTATGTGTCTCACATTAGTGTAGTTCTTTTCCTGCACAGTTTGTTGTTCCATTTCTAATATAAAACAATTGCCACTTGTGATTTGTCCCATTTATCTACAAAACTCACTCATGGGACACACTGGGATGCATAGACAGTAACATTGACTCAACAGGTTTCTTTAGGGGAGCTAAAGCTGGTTGCTACTTTCCATCAGCAGTGAATAGACAGCACTTTATTCTCCTAAGAGTGAGATCCTCATATGTAAGTTACAGTTATCTAAGATCTAAATGAAGACCAGTGCTCTATTTTTTCTTCAGTAATGATTCATGTTACTTCAATGAGATTTGTTCTTTGACAAATGCTTTGCATTGAAAATTTTTCATTGTCCCCAGATTCCCCATCCAATAAAACACAGACACGCTGCTTAGTGGGTGCTCAGATCGACAATAATTTTACTATATTGAAATATTTGTTTATAAATATAACTCATCATCATGGTCCAAACACCAAGTCAATGCCACCATTATCATATCACATCAATTCCATTTTCATATCCCATCATAATTCTATATACAGTCTATATATACATTTTTACAGTTTCCTTTTCTTTTCTCCCCCCAGATGTACATCTGGGGGCCGATCTGATCCCATTTCTTTTCTTCTTTGGGTATTGGTGAACACTGGTACTGATCTTCATTTTTCTGCAGTACTGCGGCCTTCAGTGTCTGCCTGTCCCCCATCCCCCCGCCTCCCCCTTGCTTTCTTTTATCCTGCCACCAGCCTGTCTCCAGATTGCGATGGAAGACAGGCCTTCCCTCCCTCTATAGGCCAACCTGTTTTCACCAAGCTTCTATGCAATCTGTAATCTCAGAGTTGAACATGTCAGTACCAACACCAGAAAAATGAACCCCATCCCCCTTGTAAAATTCATCCTCATATTCTTCTATGCCCCTCCTTATCACCCTTCCCCCAAAGGAAGTAAAGAATGCCCCCATCCTCTGGTTCATGCGCTTCCTGGCCCTATTGATAGCCCTGTGGCTATGTGCATGCTGCCAAACCCTCCTTGGCACCCTGTCCGACCAGACCAATGTTACTGCTGGCCACCATTTTCTAATTTTCTCAACATCATCCAGTATTTGAAAATAGATATCTAACCAGGGTCTGGTGCCAATGTCATTGCCTCCTAAGTGAATGATGAGCATGTCTGGTGTTGGCTGGGCCTCCCTTACCTCCCACAGGGTAGGTAATTGCTGGCACCATCTCATCCCTCCGATTCCTCTCTAGGTCATCCTACATTGTTTCAGGTCCTGGTACAGCTGCCTTCTCCCGGGCTTCCACAATGTTCTCTTTTCCATCCAATAAATAAAGGCGTGCCCACAAATCCATACTTCTAATCACTTTTGGACCCTATTGGCAAGATAAAATAAAAATGTGAGCTTTGTTCTGTCCTTCACTATCCCTCACCCACCCCAGTAACAATAATGGGCTCTTATGCCCCCCTTCTGTCAATCAACTCATGATCCTGTAAAAGAAAAGAAGAGAACATTAATAGTCAATCATCCAACAGTCTCATATAGTGTTTATAGCTATCCTATGTCCAACATCCCAACTCTTGCAATTCTCTACTGGACCCTCATTTGCTGCGGCCTGTGAATCTGCCCTGATTCTAAATGAATGTGAAGAAAACCTCTTCAAGTCCTCCCCCAAGAACTCCAATCCCTTTTTCAAACTGGCCACCATTTGATAGCTTGTCACCAGTTTTCCATTGCCGTGCTTGAGCAACTGGCCTGTTCTGGTACTCTGTACTGTGGCATACATCCACAATGCTCGGACCGGGCATGCATCTTTATTTTGCTGCTGCATGAGCTTTACCCTGGCCCCCAGGCACATCTGGTCCATCTTTGATCATCTGATAACTAACATTATTGCCACTGAATCCCAAGCTGTGTCAACCCATCTCAAACCCCCAGCCCCGTTTCCTTTTCCGTGATCTACTTCCTCACTTTTTCTGAATGCCCCATGAAGCATCACCAAATATATAGCTGCAAACATTGTGGCATGCCCACTGACCGGCAGTCCTTGGCAGTGCTCACATTAGCCCCTGTAACAGCCTCCCTGAAACTGTCACCTGTTATCCTCAGCTTTACCCCTGATTGACCCCCACCCTTGCATCATTCTGTGAACTAGTATGGTTTTCATCTGGTTCCCCCACCCTCTTAAACTATAGACTATGCTGATCGCAACCAAATGCACACCTATGTTTGTGTGTGGCATCCCTCTTTCCCAGTTGTATACTATATATCTTCAGACTTGCTTTTCGGTGACTGGACCGATTACCTCCATATGCTGGCCCTCTCTGAAAGTTTGGAACATCCACCAGGACCCTTCATATGCCTTCAGGGTCCTGGATGACCATGAGTTACGAAGCAGCAATTTGGCTCCTTCTAGCCAATCTCCCAAATGCCTGGCAGTACTGGTGTTTTTTGCACCTCTGCCCATGGCGTGGTGGCCCAGAATCTGTACAGTTGCAGACGGAAGAGGCTGTCAGCTATTGTATTCTGTACCCCATCAATATGTCCAGCTCTAAAAGACATGTTCAACTTAATGCCTTGTAAGACTAACATAAAAACACTTCAGAGTCAGGCATGAACAGTGTGCCAGTAACAAAATACCACTGATCTTGGTCCAATAAAAAATGTTTTATTACAGCCAGACTGGTGTTGCTGAGGGTTGAGGCACTGTGCACCACACCTCGCACCACACCAGCCACCCATGTTCGGGAATAGGCACTGGCCGCTGGGGGTTGGCAGGGCAGGATAAGGACTGAGCATATGATGGACTGCTCTCCTTCTCCAGGAAGGGGGGCCTGTCAGTGTTGGCACCCATTCGCCCCCTGGCAGAGGCTGGGGAACAGGGCACCATGCTGCATTTGGGCAGAGCTGGGGGCAGACACTTAGAGGAGAGCACCCATAGATGTGTGCATGCTCCACCTCCGTCAGCATCATTGCATGTCCCCCAGCTCCAAGGGGAGAAAATTGGAGGAGAAAAAAAGGAGTGGCCACAGAGCAATGATGGGGGGCACCTCGCAGGCTCCGCTCCCAGCTAGCCATGGCATGGACCCACTGTAATTCGGGCCTCTGTAGGGGGTTGGGGAACCCCACTGACTCCCTCAGGGTGGGTGAGCCCTGGAGTTGGGTCAGTGCCAGCTGGTGGATACTGGTGGTAGGGGCTGGGGTTGCCCTCCAGAGGAATGCTGGCCACAGGAGAAAAAAAATGCTTTATTACAGAAAGCTATAAGAACACAGCAAACAGCATCCTCATTCTCGTGGCATGCACATACCACATGACCAACACTTTTCACATTACTCTGATGCTTTGTCAAGGTCTTGTATGACTAGTTGCTGTAACACCCACATAACCGATTCAGATATCTCCTCCCTTTTGTTGAGCACTTCGACTACTACGCTATTGTTGCAACAAAAAGTGAATTTATGGTTGAGTAGTTCTTCCCCCAACACTAACATGCTCATGCAAATGGGCAAGATCTCCAATAAGGTGTTGTCCTTAGTCAAACCTTTCTCCCTCCATTCCTGGGGACACACCTCCACACACCACTTCTCCCTGAAATAAGCCCCCACGCCTAAGTCACCTGACTCGGTATACAATTCTAGGTCTGTGTTAAAAACCCAGTCATTCTGCCAAAAGGATATCTCATTGAAATCCTTAAGGAAGATTTCCCATACCTGTAAGTCTTCTTTCATTCCCCTTGAGGTATCAACCCAGTGGTGCAGTCTAATCACCTTTTTCGTGGCTCTTGCCAAGCATCAGGTGAAAGTTCTACCAGGGCCAATCACTCTACAGGCAAAATTCAGGTGTCCTGTCAGCTGTTGCATCTGGTGTAACTGTACCCTCCTCCACCTTCTGTGATCCACTAAGAGCTCCTTGAGCCTCTGTATTTGTTTGTCTGGTAAGTGGAAGAACTAAACCTGTACACATATCTTGATGCTGAGAAACTTAATTTTCTGGCTGGGACCCTCTGTTTTTTCAGGTGCTAAAGGGACTCCAAGTTCCTGGCAGATGTTTTGGAAACCTATCAGTCAACTTTCCCACCTGCAGCTTATTTTCACCCACCACTAGAGGCCCCTTTACTTTCATACTCCAGACTTGACTCTTACATCAAACTCTCTAGCCCAACCATGCTCCCACTTACCTTCATTACTCTTCTCTTACTACTCCCTCAAACATCTCACCCTCCCACTCCTAACACGGCAAAGGGGAGAAAAACTGCCACATCCTATCATCATGCAGCCTGGCACTCCCAAACCTACCCCCCCTACACTACACATGAGCTACCAGCCTTTACAAGCCCAGGTGGAAAAACAGTCGACAGCACCCCCCACCACTACACCACATACATAGACAGATACTTCAACATCTCCACCCTTACCCCTGGTTACCATCTCCTACGGCAAGTAACCATCTGGTGCCCCTTCTTCTCTTGCCAACCTCCTTCCACATCCTCACCACAGTGAATCCCCCCATTCACCACTTACTCCTCTTATCTTCCCCCCTTACCCTGAAACTTCCAATACCCACCATGGGGCACACGCAGCGTAAATGCCAAAGACTAACTACTCGAGTGAGCAGCAATCTCCTCAGGTCACTAATACTTCTTCTGCTTCTGACAGGCAATGTCCACCCCAACCCTGGTCCACTTAATTCCCTACCGTCCCACCCATCTCCAGGAAATGGTCTACACATTGCCTCACTAAACATCTGCAACCTTCAAAAAATATGGGATTCCTTTCAGGGGTGGGTACTCCAGCATCACCCTGATATCATTGCACTGAGTGAACCCTGGCTCTCCCCCTCTGTTCCTGACATGGCAGTTAACCTCCCTGGATACCTCCTCCATCGATCCAACCGAGTGGGCAAGCGAGGGGGAGGCGGCCCTCTCTACCTCAAGGACTCGTTCTCTGGCCACCTACTTCCTCTGCCTCAAACTTCCAGGGCTCAGGCCCTCACCCTAAAATTAGCGCTAGGTAAGTCAACCTTCCCTCTCCTCCTCACCACTGCCTATGTCCCTCCCCGAGACCAGAAACTAGCCTTCCAAGCCATCATGTCCTACCTCGCTACCCTTCCCCCAAAGCATGAAAAAATACTATTGGGGGATTTCAACATAAATTGGCTGGCCAAAACAGCCACCCAATACATCAATGAGGCTGCTGCCCTTGATCTCACACAGGTCGTCACAACCCCCTCCTGGTTACATGCCCGCACAGGGGCATACTCCCTACTAGACCTAGTATTCACCAACCACCCCCACAAAATAACCAGCACCCTAGTCCTCCCTGACACCCTAAGTGACCACTCACCAATTCTCTGTAACTGGTCTGGCACTCCCCTCAATACCCCTCCCAAAATTAATTCACAATGCAAACTAGGGCCTGGTAAACGAGCCCAACTCAAGGCCCACCTCAGAGACTGGGACTGGACACCCCTAACAAACACCCTCGACCCAGACCATGCCCTTGAACTATTTGTCACCACTTTCAATGCAGCCTGTGACAGGTTTGCCCCCTCACCAAAACTATGTCCAAGGAAAATCATGCCCCTTGGTTCTCGGACCACCTCCAAGGCCTACTACGACAGCGTGATGCCCTATGGCACCTTGCCAATGATACCCAACAGCCTCTGGACAGGCAACAATATAGGGAGGCCAGAAACAAGTGCACCTGGGCCACACACACCGCCAAAGCGAACTATTACTAAGCTACCTTAACCTCCACCTGGGGCTCTGGATGCAAGTTCTGGAAAAGCATTAAGGAGCTCTGTGGCAAAGCCCCAAATCTTCCACCTGACCAAATGCAAATTGATGGAAGCCTCTCCACTGACCCCCTCAGTATAGCCTTGGCCCTAAACTCCGCTTTCACTGATCTCTCCCATGTGCTCCCCCCAAACTTATTCAATCTCCCACCAGCCTGACTGGCCCCCATCCTCCCCTTGCTCCAGCTTTCTACCTATGTGTCCTCACCCCGGAGGCAGCCAGGCCCTGCCTAACCAAAGCCATTAGCCACTACCACTATAGTCACGATTCCCTAGACCTCAGACTTCTCCGCCTCACCCTCCTGGAATTCCTGGCCCCACTCACCCACATTCTCAACCGCTCCCTCTGTCAAGGGAAATTCCCCACCCACTGGAAATTGGCCTACATCACACCCATCCATAAAAGTGGGGACCACACATCCATAAACTACTACCACCCCATCTCTATTCTACCTCCCCTTTCTAAAGCACTAGAACGCATAGTCGCTGACCAACTTACTGACCACCTTAATAAATATAACCTTCTATCCAGACAGCAGCATGGCTTCCATAAGGGTCATAGTACCACCAGCGCCCTCCTTGAATTTACCTCCCATGTCCACTCAGCCTTGGACCATGGCCACCTCACAGGCTCCATCTTCATGGACCTATCTAAGTCATTTGATACCATATACCATGCCCTCTTACTGAACACCCTGGCCTACACTGGCTTCTCCAATCATGCCATAAACTGGTTCACCAGCTATCTCTCCAACAGAACACAGATGGTCAAGGTTGGCCCTGTCAAGTCCCCCTGCCTGCCTATCCGCTCTGGTGTACCCCAGGGCTTCATACTTTGCCCCTTACTTTTCAGCCTATACCTTAACTCTCTCCCATCGGCCTGCCCCGGCAACCTGCTCCTGTACACGGATGATGCGGTCCTGTTCACCTCTGACCCTGCACCCCTCAAACTCCACCAAACTCTCCAACACTCTTTCCGTGAAATCGAACAATGGCTCACCACCCAGCGTCTTATAATCAATTACAATAAGACAGAAGTCATGATTTTTTCCCATCCCCAGAACCCACTCAAAAACCTTTGCCCCTAATTTCTCACTGCTAATCAGACCCCCCTCGAACAAGTTAGCAACTTTAAATATCTAGGGATCATGCTAGACCTTGCCCTCAACTTTAATCACCATATCTTGCATCTTTCAACAGCCCTTAGCTCCAGGCTAGGCGTACTCTACCGGTATGAACACTGTCTCACCCCTGAAGCTTTACAACTTACCATAAACTCCTCTATCCTCTCCCTGCTAGACTACAGCATTCTAGTGTACAGTGCCATGCCCTCCACAGCCCTAAACAGACTCTGGCTTGTGCTCAACAAAGCCTGCCGTCTCATCCTTGGATGTGACCGCTTCACACACACCTGCTCCCTCTACAGTGCCACAAACTGGCTAAACTTGGATAACAGAATCAGGTATCACACCTGCATAATGACCAAAAAGGAAATCCTAGGCCTCACCCCCCCATCCTGGATCAAATTATCCACCCAACTCCACCTGGCAAAACAACCCGTAGCTCGAACAAACTGCTGCTATGGGTACCCCGTGGCCGGACATCCCAATTCCAGTGAACCTTCAGTTACAGAGCGCTTTTCTGGACTAATGTGCTCCTCAGCCTAGTAACTGATGAAGCTAGGCTGGGCCCTTTCAAAACCAGGCAAAGGGATCACCTACTGGCCTCCAACCGTTGTGACTGCAGATGACCAAGATCATCTCTGAGTCCTCCAAGCCAATGGCCTCTACAAGCTAACCTTTTTCTGGACAAGCAGCCCCATCAGCACCTCTCTGCTACCTTATGGCTGTGCTAATCACTTGTAGATCATGTTATCCTGGGCGAGTAATGCACCCACTGAACAAATGGGTAAACCATGTTAGCGAATTGTAATATAACGTTACGTTCAACACCCTGTAAAAATATTGTCCCTGTTTCTGTCCTATGTATGACGTGGAACCTTTGTAAATGAGTCTTTGACTCAAAGGTCTTTCTGAATACCTCAATAAATAAATAAATAAATAAATAAAAAACATGAAAGCATGTGCTCGGTTTCCTCTTTCCCCCTGCCGACTAGCAAAAAAACATCTAAATAATGGATGACCACCCTGTAGCCTGATCTCTGCTGGAAAATCCATTGTAGACAGCTGCTGAAAAGCTGGAAAGTAGCTCAGGCTGTGGAGCACCCCATAGGCATTGCCATGTCAAAGAAATACTGGTTCCTCACCTTGAAGACCAGTAAGTCCCAGTCCTCTGGCCTTACTGGCAGTAAACTGAAATCTGCCTCAATATCCATCTTTGCCAACCATGGCCCAGGGGTGGCACTAATAACTTGCACAGCTTCCTCCAAGGTGCCATATTTTACCTTGTTGTCCTCCTCATCAATGTAATCATTTACAGATTCTTCCTCAGGAAAAGACAGGTGGTGTATCACCCAAAATTTTCCCGGTTGTTTTTTGGGCACCAACCCTAACGGCAAGATCCTTAAATTATGAAAAAGTGGCTTTTCAAATGGTCCTCCCACCCTCCCGGCTTTTCTTTCCTTGTTTATCTTTCACAATAGCAGCTCTTCTTTTCCCCCTCACTGACCCTAAATGTTTTGCTTCCCTGGCTGTACACAGCACTTAAAATTGTAAATTAAAACCCCTTTTAAAACCCTGTACCAGTTTTATGGTTGCATCCCTGTCGGGGTATTCATGAATCCATTGCTATAGTATGTTCACTTTCATAGGGGTCATTGCTCAGTTACATGTGCCTGTCTTGTTGTCAGAGCTGTATTCAGCCCCACCTTTACTGACTTTGCCCCTGTCCTCCATTGAAACTCCTCCACTGGAAACTCCTCCCCTACTGTTGTCCCCTGAATCCCGAGTGACCCCCTTGAAAGGGCTGATTGGGCTGGTAGTGGGTGGATCCCACCATCCCACCATTGACCCAGTTTGATTTGCATCTTTTGGCCATGTGTCTGCCCCTACACTTAGAACATGCATGTCTAAATCTGCATTGCGGCCACATGCAAAAGGCCCTGTTATACCCCCAACAGCATTTTTGAAGGAGGGTGAGTTTCTTCCCTCCTTCACCCTCATTACCTGCTGTGTCTGTCATGCAGTCCAGCCAGAGATCTGATTGTTTGGTGTCCCGCCTCACATCCCCGAATGTGGCCATTCTCTGATGAAACGTGATTGTATTGGAGCCAATTATCCCTTCCCCTCATCTTGGCCTTACAAATTATGAGAAAGTATGTGAGGAGCGGTATCGCCAGTATTCTTTATTACTGAGGCTGAATAGGTGGTGAAACCAACGGTCCAGGCATCCCATGTCTTCCATTTTGTGGACTTGTCCTCCTCCCCTTTTCCCAGTAGGACAATGGCTGCTGCCATGTCCTTTTTGTCTATGCTCTCCTTCTCATCATACTTTGTCACTGATTCCTTGCTATCCGATGCAAAAACATCTACAAATTCTCCTTTCCAAATCGTCTATTTAGTGGCTATGGGGATGTGTTCACCTATTTTCATCCCTGGTGTCCCCATGTCCCTTGTTCCCATGCCTTATGCTAGATCAGTGGACTTTTATTCAGTGGCTCCCTCCCCCTTTCTCTTTTTATATCTGCTTGAGCCCTCTTGAAATGCCCCAAACCATCATCTACAAATGAATCAATCATTTGTTCAATGTATTCTTTAATGTTACTACAGATGTTCAAACCTTCATTACCTGGCTTGGGAACTGGTTCCAGAGTGGGGCTAGGCCCTGGGACTGGAAGCCCTGCATTGTCAAGTGTTGGAGGGTTCACAGGCAAGGGTGGAGGAGGCAGGGGAGCTGAGGGGCTCGGTGTGGGAGATGGACATGGGAGTGGAAGTGGCACTGGAGTGGGCTCTGGAGCAGGTAGGGTGTGTGGTGCTGGCGGTTGGGAGGAGACAAGGGCAGCTCCAGTCTGACTGGTGTCGAGCTGGCCAGCTGGGGTGGTTGACTTTTTTCACCCTTGCCCCCCTTCCTCCACTTGCTTTCCGCTTTTCTCCCCTTCCAGGCTCTTTTCTCTCTGCTAGTTACCAAATCTTGTTTGCCTTGTCTGCCAACTCCATGAAGGCCTTTTAAGCATCTTCCTTCATTATTCATTTTTTCCTGGGTGCCATAGCTAGTGTCTTCTCGAAAAGTATGCAATAAGGGAGGGGGGGCTGAAAATAGAATAACAACATTAGCTTCATTATTTAAGATCATCCCCCTCTTCATTCTGACATTTTTGCCTGCACTCCGCCCTCTTTTATTGATACCATAATTGTCCCTACATTTATTACTTTTTTTAAAAAAATCATGTTTAAAAAATGCTTAGAGCCCTTCCAGAGTGCCGGCCCCTTGTGGCCCTGGTTCCTGTAGCAGTGTCTTGTCCAGTAACCCCTTATCATTTGTGAGCATTCCTAGGTTCACCATCACCCCTCCTGTCCCTCTGTTTTTGGTTTTTTTATTTTGCATTTCCTTGTAGTAGTTGTTTTTATGTTCTTCTCTTATTAGTATTACTATGTATTTATTTTTTTATGTGTTCCTGCCTCCCATTGGTTATTCTTACTGTAGTATTTGCTGGTTAGGCCCTCAGCCTCGCCTGGATTATTATTTTAATAATTGTGTATTATTTTTTATCTAAGCTGCATGCCCCAACTCGATGGTGTGTGGCTCCGTGGGCAACTTTTCCAGTTTGTTTTGATCAAAAATTCCGGTTCTCTTGGCCCTGTCTCTGTGACCCTTCTGTCTTTTTAAAATCAGCTGCCTTGTCTCCGCAATAGTTTAATTGGTGACCACCTCTCCTGTTTGTCAAAATGGCGGTCATACCCCTCCGCCTCCTCCGGGCGTCAGCATTAGCCATCACTTAATCCAACTGGAGGCAATGTGTAGTGACCTAAGATGGCAGCTCCCACTTGCGGCCTCTCAAAATGGCATCTGCCCTTGCTGTGCCCTGCTAGGAAGTTCCCCCCACTCTCTCCCATTAAGCTTTCCATTTTTGACTCTCCCCCCACTGTCCCTTTCATTTCCCTTTTTTTTTAAATGCTCCCCTGGCTTGATCCAGATGTCCCCATTCCATTCCTGTCCAACCGTTTGTAATGGACCACCTCCCCGCCCACGGCTTTCCATCTTCCAGGTTAAAAAACATCTCTGAGCCCCATCTAAGTGGTTAAAAAAAATCTGTGGCTGCTCCAAAGCCAGTTTTCTTTTGATCCCCATCTTAGCATTCAGTCCGGAATCCCCCCAAAACAAACCTGCCCTCACGATTGCTATTGTCATGATCATTACCTACACAATTTTTTTTGCACTAAAATTGCTGCAAACTGATATGGCTCTTCACTTCGGCAGGGACATGACTTAAATGCAAGGCACCTGGCAGGCAAATTCCTGATGCATCCAACCATGCCCCCACCCATAGTATATTCTTGGGCCCCCGGCGATCCTGCTGATCACCTTGTCTCCCTTCTTTCTGACTTTTTATTATTATTAAATATTTTTTTATTTTTTTATTTAAGTTTTAATGAGGGCCTCTGAATCGTGTTCAGCTGAGTAAATGCTGCCTGTGGAAAGCTCTCCCAACTCATTTTCTGACCCCCCCATAGCCCCTCAAGGCAGATGCCACGTGGCAGGCCAGCCGCGGTCTAGCCCTCCAGCTTGCCAAAAAGCCTCCCACTACACATATACAGCTGGAGGAGCTGGTTGCAAGAAACATCTGCACGCCTCAGTATTTCCTCACTTCCGTGTACACCCCATTGCTGTATGATTACCTCAGCTTATTCACCTGAAACAGACCACGAGCCCCTCCTGACAAAGAATGCTGATCAGCAATTTTGCAGCCTTGGGTCAGACCTGCTCAGTGGACATACCAGGCAGTCAAACCATGGAGGTAAGCCTCTCTTTACCCCCACAAATACTCTTAATGAGCGCTAAATTAGTCAACTGATTAAGGAGTGGGCAAGCAAAGTTGCAAAGGGAGTAAAACAATTCTACCTCACCAATAGTCTTTCATTCTAACCAAAGAAATCACAATACCACAAAAAAAAGGAAAACAGCCTCTGTTCAACCTGTGGTACAACCATACAGAAAGTGTCATTTTTCTTACCCTGTAGCCACACCAATCTTTGAGACAAAATACTACCTTACCTGTTATGATGGTGGGTCAGTCCTCACCCTTTCTTCTGCCTGTATCCTGTGGACAAACACCACCAGCTTCTCAAAACCACAGCAAACCAATTTTTTTATTTCAAATGTACAAAATTGACAATTTGTTCACAATTGCTAGCTTAGCCTGCTGTTGTATTTGTTTATTTTATTGAAACTCATTTTGCCAATCTGATGTGCTGCTTAGAGTGCTAAACCAAAGAACTACAATTAGCAGTACAAAGTGAGGCTCTGTAAAGCCTGACATCACCTTTTTAAACCCTTGTCCCCACACTTTCTCTTTTTCTTCAATGGGCTACCTGGCCCTTCCATGTAAGCCCCTCCCACTTGGTGAGGTTGTGCTTACGTCACCTTACCTGTAGCCTTCCCACCTCTGAGTCACCCTGCTTCCCCCATCCCCCTCCCCTTTATCCCCCTCCTCCTCTGACTTCTGAGCTACCCTCATTGGCTGGAGCACTGGGACAACAGAGTTTGTCCCTAAAACAGTCAAACATCATTTTGTCTGTGACATATAAAGGCTAAATTCAATGAACCTAAACATAAACCTGAAAATAACAGGAACACTTACTGTCAAGTGCAGAAAATCAAAAGTTCAAAGTTGTTAAAACAATTCTAGTATGGAAAAGCTATAGACAGTAGGTAATTAAGCTTCTGAATATAGATTGAAACTTCTGGAATGAAAGTGCTGACTATTTTTGCCATGATTAAATTATGGTAACAACATAAACACATTCAGTACTAAAGTGGACAGTCCCTTTCACCATATCAAAGTAGGAGTGTGATAAAACATTTTTTAAGCTAGTTTCAGCTACAGATAATATAAATATTATACCGGACAGATAGTCATTTCTAGGTCCCTCCTATACAGTGCTGTGAAAGGCTGTGGGATAACCTATGGACCAAGAGACATTGATGGCTTCAGTAACAAAAAATAAAGCTTTATTCTCTCCAGCAGAACAAAATAAAAGCAAACTTGTTTCAGCAAAATAAAAGAGAAACAAACAAAATAAATGAGGCTATTCTTCAACACAAAACCGAACAGTATCCAGTTCTAGAAGTAACTCGACTGTAGCAGGTGTTTCACCTGCAATACCCTTCTCAACTCTGATCTACCTGGACATCAGTTCAGTATAGAGAGCTAGATCCATGTGATGGGTTAGCTCCACCCATTCATCAGACATTTTACTTTAAATCTTTTAAACTACATTCTTTTTTTACTGTCATGACAATATAAGCATCATTTCACTATAGCAGTGTCTGCATATCATTGTAAACAAAATAACAATGGCTGGATCCAGAATTTACCCTGTTCTGTTGTCAGTAAATACCGCCCCCAGCAGTTGCATGCATAAATATGGATAGAAAGAGGCCGGCCTGCTCTATAGTTGCTGACTGCTGAGGAGGTGTACTGAGAACCTCCCTGGAATAAATCAAGGCTTTCCAAGAGAACTAAGCACCAGAACCAACAGCAATTCACTGGTAATTATGTCTTTCGGTCTCAAACATGTGAAAACAAAATATGTGCACAAACCTGGTATTTATTTCCCTTTTGTTTGCAGTGCAATTGTTTATCAGTGGAGCAGAGCCTGTACTCCTGTGCATTAGTGCACACCTCTGTGTAGAAGAAACAGGGGAATCCAGCCCCAGAAGCCGCACTGCCGAGGAGGAAGCAAAAAAAAAACTCCTTTTTCCAGGAGGCAGCTCCTCAGCAAACCAAGCAACTTCTGGGCTGCCTGTTTATTAACAAGAAAAAAAAAAAGCAATCACAAACCCATCACTTTTGCATGATGGTAATCCTTCACAAGGCTTGTCTTTATTATTTTAATAAAATTAACCTACGGTCAGCATTTCTCCAGTCAGGCGGGGGGATCCTACCCTGAGAGCTTAATCTACATTCCGAGAACCTTTCAGAACATGTCATTTAGCATATCCCAAAAAATGCCAGATAATTAGAACTAGGTGCTGGACCTAGCACCTTACAATACGGAACTGTTCCTGATTATTTCTGTATGGAACCTGACTACATAAGGTTTAAGAAAGCCTATGTTTTGTAACTAATAACTCAATGCTACCTGTGGAACATATGTGCAGGCATAACTAGGAACATACATTGTATATGTTCTGTGTTACCATGAGTATCAGTAGATTTATTCCTGTGTGCTCCATAATGAAGGGGTCAAGGGGAGCCATTGATACCAGGACTGTCAGGGGACTGCACAAACAAATGAATGACAAAAAAAAATAAAAACATGGGTGGCCAGCCCAACACGTACATGAACAATAATTAAGATACGTTCCACAACATACTGCCATGCATACAACAAATACATAAAGAATATAGCAGACCCTGAAAAGACCCAGTGATCTCTGACCAGGGGGAACCCTTCCACATACTCCTCCCCACCTAAGACAAGACCAGTATGGTTTTGTTCAGCTTTCTTTTATCTCTTACACCTAGTCATCAGATCTCTAATCGGGAGAGATGGAGCCATAGCCCATCCTCTTCTAAGGCTCCACCTCAGGGTCCCTAAATACAAAGTTAACCAACTGTGAAAGAGTACGCTCTTCCACACTCAATTCTTTCTTTATCCAGAAGTCTGATGACAGGTGCTTATCTTTACCTGTCCCATACCTGGACATGTAGTTGGCATTGCAGTATGCAGTTCCTTTACGATGTTTAATCATAAAATGGTATGGTTGTAATGAAAGATACCACTGTATTATTCATGGGTTTTTGTCTTTCATTTCATGAAGTCAACACAAAGGGTTGTTGTCTGTCCACAATTCAAATTCAACTCCCCAAAGGTAAAAACTTAGTGCTTCAATGGCCCACCTAACGTCCAAGCACTCCTTCTCTGTGGTGGACTAAAGTGTTTCCCTTTCATGAAGCTTCCTACTCACATAAATAATGGGATGTTCCTCCTCCTCCATTATTTGTGTTAGGAGAGCCCCTATGCCATAGTTAGATGCATCAGTCTGTACAATAAAGGGTTGTGTAAAGTCTGGGGTTTGTAGAACTGGGGAGGAACATAACCTAGACTTTATGGAGCAAAAGGCTTCTTCACACTCTAACATCCATGGTACCTTATCTGGTTTGTTTTTCTTTATTAAATCAGTAAGGAGACTGGCTATTGTAGAAACATTAGGAATGAAGCTCTGGTAATAGCCAATAAGACCCAAGAATGATCTCACATCCTTTTTTGAGATGGGTCTAGTGCTATTAGCCACCGCATCCACTTTACCTATGTCCGGATTTAATTGACTCGTCCTGAACCGAAAACCAAGATATTTAGTCTCTTGCATTGCTAGAGAGTATTTGGAAGGACTAATGGTCAACTCTGCCTCAGTGATGGCAGCCAACACCAGGGATAGATGACGTTTGTGTTCTTCCCAGGAAGGACTAAAAATCACCACGTCATCTAAATATGCCACATTGTAAGTGGCATGTGGTGTCAGTATTTTATACATCACTCTTTGAAAGGTGGCAGTTGCACCATGTAAACCAAAGGGCATTACAGTAAAATGAAAAAGGTCTAAGGGGGTACTGAACGCCGTCTTTTCCCTGGCATCTAGATCCAAAGGAATTTGCCAGTAACCTTTGATTAAGTCCAAGGTACTGATGTATTGGGCATTTCCTAAATGGTCCAGAATGTCATCAATGCATCACATGGGGTAACTGTCAAATTTTGAGACAGTGTTTAAACATCTAAAATCGAGACAGATCTGTACCCCCCTTCCTTTTTCCCTTCAACAGCCATAGAGAAGCTCCAGTCACTGTGTGATGGTTCTATTACACCCAGCCCTTGCATTTTTTTATTTCTTGCACTACATCCTCCCTGACCCTTTCAGGAAGTCTATAGGCCTTTTGTCTCATTGATACGTCTTGGGTCACAGAGATGTGATGTTCAACATCCTTTGCTCTCCCAGGAGTTCCTGTAAATGTTTTCTGGTAGGTCTGTACCATGGTATTCAGTTCAGCTGCCTGCTGAGGCAACAGATCTGGGCTGATTCTTAAGTCAGCTACCTCCCCTGAACCCTCCAGACATTGATATGCTATATTCAGCTCACTTTCTGAAGGTTCAGGATAAATATAGCCATAAAATTGTGGACATCTTTCTATCCATTGTTTCAACAGGTTAGCATGATAAATACATTTCTTGTGCTTCTTGTCAAGGAGCTCTACATCATACGTCACAGGTCCAGTTCCTTTAGTTATTACATAGGGGCCCTTCCACTTCATATGTAGTTCGTTATCTGAAGATGGCAACAGTAGTAAAACTTTGTCTCCCTCTGTAAATTCCTTATGCCCTGTCCCCTTATCATAGTGTTTCTTTTGCATTGTCTGTTGGTTTTGATTAGTTTGGTTGGCTTTCTGTACATATTTCGCTAGTCTTTGGTGTAACTGTTGCAAATATTCTATAGGGATTATATTTTCATCTGTTTTCCCTTCCTCCCATTCTTCTTTGATAATATCCTATGGACATCAGGGATTATGCCTGTAGAGTAGTTCAAATGGGGAGAAGCCTGACAAGGCCTGGGGTACTTCCCTGCAGGCAAACATCAAATGTGGTAGATAGGTATTCCACTTAGTTCCCTCTTCCTGCACAAATTTGTGTAACATCTTTTTCAGTGTTTGGCTGAAGCGCTCAAGCAGCCCATCGGTCTGGGGATGATATGGAATAGTGTATATGGCCTCGATGCCTAGAGTCTGGTATAAGCACTTCAACATAGTCTAGCAGAAATTACTGCCCCTATCTGTTAGGATTTCTCTAGGGATTCCCATCCAACTAAAGATCTTACTTAACTCATCTGCAATTCTAGTGGTGGTGACACTACAAAGGGGGATAGCCTGTGGGTATTTTGTTGCGTAGTTGCTAACTACCAATATGAATATGTTGCCCTTTGAGCTTTTGGGCAGAGGCCCAGCAATATCCATTGCAATGCATTAAAATGGATTCATAAACAATGGCATTGGGAGCAGGGGCACCTTGTCCTTCCTTCCAAGTTTGGCAACCTTCTGGCATTTACTACAGCTTTTACAGTAGTCAGTGACCTGCTCTTGAATGCCAGGCCAAAAATATCTATGGAGTAGGTGGCTAAGTGTGTGGTCCCATCCCAAATGTCCTGCCAGGGGTATGTCATGATATATTTCTAATAACCATGTCCTGTAGGGTTGGGGTACCATTAGTTGTTCTACTGTTTCCCCGGTCCAGGGATTAGTACATATGCTACATAACAACTCATTCAGTACCCTATATTTGTCCTGTTGTGAACCACTGGTCACTCCAACCTGCAAGAAAAAAGGTTTAAGTGTTACATCTTCTATTTTGCCTCTCTAAATTTCACAGACTCATACCCCTGAACACATTTCAGGTCAACAGGTTGTACGTCATTATTGCTATTAGCTTGTATCCATAGTTCTTTTTCCTTTCTTTTCTGCCATCTAGGTTTTCTACTTTTCCCTGTTGGTCCATAAATGAACATGTCAAACGGGAACACCTGTCCCAATGAATCATCTCTTTTTGCTTGTGCCCTTTTGGTGACAGCACAAACATTAACTGTTAACAATGATTTAAACTGGGGATGATCATGGCAAATCAGAACTGGTACAGGTAAATGAGGTACAACACCAACCTTTATTTGTTGAGGTTATCCATGGACATCAAGTACAGTTTCTTGTAACAGATAATGATGCACATCACTATGGTTGCATGTTACCCTGGTGGTTGGCCCTCCTGACTCTGGCATAGTGTCTAACACATTGGCATGAAATAGAGTCTGATTGCTTCCCAGAGTCCAACAACCCCAAAACAGTTTTTCTCCCAAACTACACTGGTACCATATAGTGTCCCCAATTAGCAAGGGCCAGGTGTGTAGGCTTGGATTTCTTCTTTGGGCAAAACCATGCTATGTGCCCTTTTCCATTACATTCCCAACATATTATTTCAGGATTATATCCCCTTCCAGCCTTGTTGTTGTATCTAGACCTAGAACTAATGTTACTTTGTGTAGTATTAGCTGTAGAAGGTATTACCATGGAGGGGTGGGTAATGGGACTCATAGTTCCTTTCTGTATGAGGTCTAGCAGCTAGGTAGTCCTCTGCTAGATGTATGGCCACATCAGAAGACTCTGGGCAGTGCTCTTTCACCAGATCTGGACATCCTGCAGCAATATCCTGATAACTTGCTCCAGAATGATTGATTCCAGAATTTGTTCAGGTGTCCTGGTTGCATGTTGTAACCATTTTACACACAGATCTTAACTTGTGTATACACATCCTGGGGAGTATCTGCAGAATGGAATTTGTAAGTCCTGAACCCTTGCCGATATGTTTCGGTATTGATATCATACCATTTCAGGATGGCTTGCTTCACTCTGTCATAGTTGCTGGCATGTACAATGTCCAAATGGCTGTAGGTCAATTAGGATTTTTCAGTCAGATAGAGGGCCAACTGGATAACCCATCAGTCCCTTGGCCATGCACAAGCTATAGCCATCCTTTAAAAAGTCATTATGTAAGCTTTGATATCATCAGTGTTAGACAGTTTTACCATTTTAATATCTTTCTGACCCCCCCAGGGAGGGAGGGGGTCCACTGTTGCCCAGTGCCTGAATGGCACTGAGGGTATCTGTCCACCGGGCCTCACTCTCCTTCCGGCCTCTCTCATTGCCTTTCTATTTCTACCTGGTGCAAGCATAGCCATCTAAGAAGCTCATGGGATTCTTCCAGTGGTGCTTCCTCATCTGGCACTCCTCCACTTGCATGGGCCACCTCCTCCATTTTCTTGTTTTCCATCTTCAACTCACCGGCTTCTCTTTTCAATGCCTTTCTTCTGATCACTGGATCTAAGCCACGAACCAAAGGGATCTGGTACTTCTCAGACATAGGCCTCGTGGCCGCACCAGGAACATGGGTTGCATCTGTCTTGTCCTGCTGAATGAACTGTCCACCTGAGCCTTATTTCACACCCTCCAGCTGGCCAACTGCACCAACTGATCCCACTACTGCCACCATGTGTGAAAGGCTGTGGGATAACAAGATGAACCAAGAGACAGTGATGGTTCCATAAAAAAAATGAAGCTTTATTTTCTCCAGCAGAACAAAATCAAAGCAAACTTGTTTTGGCAAAATAAAAGAGAAGCAAGCACAATAAATGAGGCTATTCTTCAGCACAAAATTGAACACTATCCAATTCTAGAAGTACAGTAACTAGACTGTAGCAGGTGTTTCACCTTCAACACCCTTCTCCACTCTGATCTATCTGGACATTAGTTCAGTATAACTAGCGAGCTAGACCCATGTGATGGGTTAGTTCCACCCAATCATCAGATATTTTACTTTAAATCTTTTAAACTACATTCTTTTTTTACTGTCATGACAATATAAGCATCATTTCACTATAGCAGTGTCTGTATATCATTGTGAACAAAATAAAAACATCTAGATCCAGAATTTGCCCTGTTCTGTTGTTAGTAAACACTGCCCTCAGCAGTTGCATGCATAAATATGGATATAAAGAGGCCGGCCAGCTCTAATGTTGCTGACTGCTGAGGAGGTGTACTGAGAACCTATCTGGAATAAATCAAGGCTTTCCAAAAGACCTAAGCACCAAAACCAACAGCAATTCACTAGAAAATATGTATTTCAGTCTCAAACATGTGAAAACAAAATATGTCAGCAAACCTGGTAATTATTTCCCTTTTGTTTGCAGTGGAATTGTTTTTCAGTGGAGTGGAGCCTGTACTCCTGTGCACTAGTGCACACCTCTGTGTAGAAGAAACAGAAGAACCCAGCTCGAGAAGCCGCACAGCCGAGGAGGAAGCAAAAAAAAAAAAACTACTTTCTCCGGGCGGTGGTTCCTCGCCAAATCAAGCAATTTCTGAGCTGCATGGCTCTCCTGTTTATTAACAAGAAAAAAAAGGCAATCACAAACCTGTTGCTTTTGCATGACAATAACCCTTCACAAGGCTTGTTTTTATTATTTTAATAACACTAACCTACGGTCAGCATTTCACTAGTCGGGGGTCTTACTCTGAGAACTTAATCTACATTCCGAGAATCTTTCAGAACATGTTATTTAGCGTATCCCACAAAATGCCAGCTAATTAGAATTAAGTGCTGCACCTAGCGCCTTACAAGACGGAACAGTTCCTGATTATTTCCGTACAGAACCTGAGTACATAAGGTTTAAGAAAGCCTATGTTTTATAACTAATAACTCAGCACTATCTGCCGAAACATATGTGCAGGCATAATTGGAAACATACATCATATATGTTCTGTGTTACCATGAGTACAAGTAGATTTATTCCTGTGTGCTCCATAATGAAGGGGTCCAGGGAACCATGGATATCAGGACTGTCAGGGGACTGCACAAACAGATGAGTGGCAAAATAAATAAAAAAAAACAAATATGGGTGGCCAGCCTAACAAGTACATGAACAATAATGAAGACACGTTCCACAACATGCTACCATGCATACAACAAAGTCATAAAGAATATAGCAGACCCTGAAAAGACCCAGTGACCTCTGACCAGGGGAGACCCTTCCACAAGTGCATGGTGAAGTTTTAATTTTGTAATTTTCTTTATCCATCCCTTGCCAGGCATACAATATTATTTCTAAGCCAACTGTGGTGGCTATCTGGTTTTTTTTTAACATTTAAATGAAAACATTTATAAAACACTCAGATTTTGATGCAATTAGAACATTTTACCACCAAGTAAAATTGGAAGATGTCTGGAATCTTTTATAGTGAAAAAAAGTTAAGGTTAATGTTTTCATCCAATTATATTTGCAATGCTGCTTTAAGACTTTTGACCATAACCTATGCTAATCAGGATGGAATAAATTCTCTGAAGTAAAATGACCAACCATAACAGAATGACATTGGAAAAGTGTTCTGTTATGTTTCTGGGTCTTGATTCATGGGTGATTCCCTAGAATAGTAGGCATGCACAGTATTAAGAGTAACATCTTTCAGTTGACAAAGATTTTGCATTTATAACCCTAACTTTGATATGCAAGTTTCTTTCTTAGTCCGTGCCCTTGACACATAAAAGACTTTGTAAATGTGCTGCTTATATAAATTCCCACAGGGATAATCCATTGACTGAAGTTCATGCAAAAAATCATATCAAGGGTACTCTAATCTGCAGCAAAACAGCAAAAATGTAGGGTCTGTACTAAACTCAATTGAACTTTTATATATTTATTTTATTTCACAACTGGGGCAGGATTCTCAAAAGGCTTGGATGTAGACACAGATGCATGCTTTATCTATATCCATTTTCTTGTGTCCAGGCAGCCCAGCTGCTTCTTTTAGAAGATGTGTCTGTTTATGAGAGTAAGTCACAATTTGTGTCAAAAAGCACTTAACTGTATCCAATTTGGATGCAAGTGCAATTTTGTCCACTTCTGGATGCAAGTTTTGGATTATATTAGGTTATCTAATAGATGATCTAAAAGGTTTGGGTGCATTTCAGACACAGCTTGGGTAAACCAGTTTGAAAGGCCCCCCCCCCCAACATGATAGACTCCAGCATTTCATTGGATATCGCCAAATTCTTTATCAGGGAGAATCCAGTATCTACAATAAAAGACAATACATAAAATGGCCCTGTACTTCTGTGCAGCTGCAAATGCACATTTTCAATCATGTGTGAAGTATGTTTCCACAATGGTTCATGAGGTAGGGTCATATAAAGCATACGTAAAAAATGTGGCTTTGAAATCTTAAAATATGGCACAGATATGAGCAAAAGTCTTGATTCTTTCAATAGAAAATATATATATATATATATAGATATATTATAGTAGCAAGGTAGCACTGCTATAGTTAGGGTTGAGCTGGAGTTTCTAAGTTAAATGTGACATTTGGTACTTTAGTAACATTGCAACCATTCAAGGGATTTGCATGAAATTTGGCATGCATAGTCTTGACAGATAGATCATTTGATGTGCCAAGTTTTGTTCAGGATGGATGTGTGGTTTCTAAGATGTGGACAGTGAAAAATGTAATTTATCATATTTTTTCCCATTGGCTAGAATCGGATTTCTTTGAATTTGGCTACCACACAGACCATTTGGAATTTTGGTCAGAAAATTGTTTGGTGGAGGGAAGGCTGGGCACAAATGTGCCTTTTGCTGGTATGGTGAAAAAATATTAATGTTTTGCAGTTATTTAATTTAAAAATTTTTATAAATTTGGTTCTGAACATGCTCAGTAAGCATCTCAAAATAGCAGTTTGAAATGAAATAAGAACCTTGTTTTTTTTTTTTCCTTTCTGTCATCATCCTTTTTCCTGAGTGGAAAATTATTTTTCACTTGGGCACATCTCATTTTCCATTTCTTTCAGAAAATTCCAGTTTGAAAAGCTGTGACTATATTGAGGGGATGCAATAAGACATGTACCCTGGTTATCTGGGCCCACTTAGGTAGATGGTGTAGTTTACTGTTCGACGTATGACCTTAAAATGCCTTTTTTTAACATAGTAAATCTATTTTTGTATCACAAAAAATATATTTTTTTGTCACTCATGATACAAAAAAAGATTGTTTTTGTATCACGCAATACAAAAAAGATCATGTTAAAAGAAAATACATTTAAGGTAATGTCTCCAACAGTGATGCAACTGCATTATCGACTTAAATTACCAACTTTCCTTATTGTGAAATTTTGTATTTTTGGTTTTTGTATTAGTGTTTTAATGTATTGTTGGGTATTGAAATGCTGTGTATTGTGTATATTTTGTATTTATTTGATTAATGTTATATGTTTAGATGTAACTAAGTTAAATATAAACAGGACTATCTTGAGAACAGGATTGTATAATCCTAATGATTAGAATTTCCTGTATAAAAATAAAGTTTTCATCATCATCATCATCAACTTCTAGCAATCATGTTATCTCCTCAATAATGCAATACAACATCTGTGGTGTTTGTAGTGTTTTAAGTGCCACACTCAATGTGCATATTGTTTTACACCAGTATGTTAAGGTGGGAGCACTTTTTTGGATTTTGTAAAACAAAAATGCTGAAATGTTAATTTATGGGTAAGGCTAATAAACCAGAATTTAGCACATTAATGATTGTACGATAATAGCTTGGAAGAAGACTCCAGGAGAAAGGACTGCTGTGTGACTGAACTTCTCTGCTGGGACTAAAGTAGAAGAACTTTTGTATTTAGACCTTTAATTTAGGGTAAAAAAACTAACATACAAAACAAAACAAAAAAAAAGTGTGTGTTTGGGTTAACTAAACTGAATGGGTAACTGAAAAGTCATCTAGGTGTAAATCTCAGGTGACTGAAAGGACTTAACTGTTGTGAGGTTTAAATTACTTGTAGAAAGATCTGGTAAGTAGGGGGAATGGCTTAGCTAGAAGGAAGCTACATTTAAAGACTGCCTTAGAAAGATTCTGCTAATAGCTTGGCAGAAGACTCCAGGAGAAAGGACTGCTGTGTGACTGAACTTCTCTGCTGGGACTAAAGTAGAAGAACTTTTGTATTTAGACCTTTAATTTAGGGTAAAAAAACTAACATACAAAACAAAACAAAAAAAAGCGTGTGTTTGGGTTAACTGAACTGAATGGGTAACTGAAAAGTCATCTAGGTGTAAATCTCAGGTGACTGAAAGGACTTAACTGTTGTGAGGTTTAAATTACTTGTAGAAAGATCTGGTAAGTAGGGGGAGTGGCTTAGCTAGAAGGAAGCTACATTTAAAGACTGCCTTAGAAATATTCTGCTAATAGCTTGGCAGAAGACTCCAGGAGAAAGGACTGCTGTGTGACTGAACTTCTCTACTGGGACTATATTGCCCTCCTTCCCTTCCCTCCACTCCCCCACCCAAAGCTAGTTTTATTTTTATAGGCACGGGATTTGACTGACAACAGGAACTTCCTGTTTAGGGGCAGGAAGTGAGTGATCACAGAACCACCAAGGACCCACCATACTAGAAGGGCAAGAGTAGCTCTCCAGCCCCCTCTAGCTGCTGGAGGTCTGCCTCTGAACAAGTAAGCGGTCTACTGAGAAATATAGGATATTCTTGTCTCAGAACAGGACAATCAGGAGCTTAAAGGGCACACAGGCAGAAAGTAAGGAGAGAGAGAAAAGAAAAAACTGAGGAAAGAGTAGGATTGCAAACAGTTAAGGGGCCAGAAATAAGACATGATTGGAGTGGTGCAGTGCAGTGGCTGTGGAGCAGCAGTCTTCCGGGAGATGTTCTGGAGGATGCGGTGTTGTCCCATCTGCAGGCACCTCTCTGGGCTGAGGGAGGAGGTTGCTCATCTCCAGGCTGAGTTGGTCAGGATTTGTGGGACCTCCTCTTCCATCCAGGGACCACCAGTGCCACTGCCATTGCCTCAGAGGTTGCCAAGAAAGAGGAACGGTTGGACCACAGTGGGCTCAGGGAGGGTGAGGGTGGTGGAACAGAGGCACATCCCTCCAGTTGTACCTCTCACAATTCCTATGCCATTCTGGCAAAGTGTGGTTCCTCTATGGAGGCACCTACAGTGGAGACCAAGGAGGATGCTGGGAACCTCCACAAAGGAGACCCACAGGAGGGTGGCAGGGGACCCTGCAGGGGAAGGGAAGGAAACAACTCCTGGTGGGGGACTCCATTGTTAGGAAGGTAGAACTGGGCAAGGAAGGGGAGAGGGAGGTAAGGTGCCTGCCTGGCACCATGGCTTGGAGGGACAGGGAGCGAATCCTTAGGATTGCCAAAGCAGCTGCACAGGGGAGGGAGCTGGATGTCATTGTCCACTTAGGGACAAATGACCTGGCTAAGAAAGGGATTAGAGAAGTGCAGGAAGAGTTTGTGGAATTGGGGAGGGGCCTAAGTCAAGTAGCACGCACGGTAACCTTCTCGGAGGTGCTACCCATCTATAGCATAGGAGAGGCTAGGGTGTTCCGTACCATGGGATTCAATCAGTGGTTGAAAAACTGGTGTGGAGCTCAGGTTTGGCTTCATTGGGGACTGGGGGTCCACCTGGAGTGATGCAAGCCTATACTGGCATGATGGGCTGCATCTGTCCGGGAGGGAACCAGGATCCTAGGTGATAGGTTTAAATGCTTCATTGGTAAGCTTTTAAACTAGCCAAGGGGAGGCACTGGAAAGGAGCAGGAAAATCCTAGCCCCCAAAAATCACGGTAGTAAGTGTGCAACACCAACATGGAGGTGTCGATAGGGAGAAGGGCAGGGTAAATGGAGAAAGTGACAAAGGCAAGAAGGACAGGGATGGGGCAAAGGGGGTAAGGCCATCAGGAAATGGAGGGTAATGAGTACCAATGCCTGTAGTCTGGGCAACAAGCCCCTGAGCTGGTGGCCTTAATAGAAGAGGATGCCTGGATATCATAGCAGTCACAGAAACATGGTACACAGAGAACCATGACTGGGATGTTAACATACCAGGGTACATAACCTACAGGAGAGACAGGCAGGGGAGAAGAGGGGAGGAGTAGCTCTCTATGTAAAGGAAGGGATAAAAGCAACTGAACAAAAGAGTAAACAGGGAGGAGAGGAGGCACTGTGGGTCACCTTGGAGACTGGAAAGGGCACCACAATCCGCACATGGGTTGTGTACAGACCCCCATGTCAGGGGAAGGAATGGACAAGGATATGATGGAAGGCATTCTTAGAATGGCAGAGAAAGGGGAGATACTGTTGATGGGAGACCTGAATATGCCAGATGTTAACTGGAGCACATTTGCTGCAGTGACATCCAAGAGCAGGGCCATTCTTGATGCCCTACAGGTGGCAGGCATTGAACAGCTAGTTTCGAACCCACTCATGAGGAGCAATCTTAGACCTCGTACTCTCAAACGGGGCAGTGAGAGGATCTCAGATCTAGAAGTGGGTTGCCATCTGGGGACAAGTGACCATCAAACAGTGTGGTTCACGTTAAACTCAGCTACAGAGTCAAGCCATACAAAAGTGAGGGTACTGGACTTTAGGAGGGCTGACTTTGGCAAGATGGGAGAGTGCCTCAGAAAAGCACTAGCAAACAGGCTAGAAGGAGGTGTGGAGCAACAATGGGGAATTATCAAAACTGCCATCACAGAGGCAACAAGCCTTTGTGTGAAGCAAATAAGCAAATCAAAATGAAAGAAAAAGCCACTGTGGTTCTCAAAAGAGGTGGCTGTGAAAGTCAGGAAGAAAAAGATAGCATTCCAGAAGTATAAGGAAACACAGAAGGAGCAGGACAGAGAGCTGTACCAGTTAAGGCAGAAAGAAGCAGGGAGGGAAGTCAGAATAGCAAAGGCCCAAACTGAGGAAAAGATAGCCAACTCAGTTAAGAAGGGGTATAAAACCTTTTATAGGTACATCAGCGTAGAAAGACAAAGGAGGGATAGTGAGGCTGAATAGAATAAGCGGTGGGTGGGCAGAGGGGCAGTGAAAAGCAGGAATACTGAACGAATATTTCTGCTCAGTATTCCTAAAAGAGGAAAGTGCCTAATCCAATAACAGAAGCACTCTTGATAGGGGTGTCGATCCCAGTCCTTTCACAGAAGAAAGGGTTCTGCAAGAACTCCTAAAACTGAAGGTGGACAAAGCAATGGGTCCTGATGGAATTCACCCAGAATTCTAAAAGAATTAAGGAAGGAACTAGTGAAACCACTGGCTACTCTTTTAATAAATCATGGGAGGATGGTGTGGTACCCGAGGACTGGAGGAAGGCGGATGTGATTCCCCTTCACAAAAGTGGGACCAAGACAGAGGCAGGAAACTACAGACCTGTCAGTCTGACCTCTGTGGTAGGGAAAGTGATGGAGTCACTTCTGAAGGAAAGAATAGTTGAGTACCTAGAGGTCAGTGGAGCACAGGATCCAAGGCAGCATGGGTTCATAGCGGGAAGGTCATGTCAGGCAGAATCTAATAGATTTCTTTGACTGGGTGACCAAAGTAGTAGACCAGGGAGGGGCTGTGGACATGGCCTACCTAGACTTAGCAAGGCATTTGACACAGTCCACACAAAAAGATTATTAGTCAAATTAACCAGCCTGGGAGTGGGTCCCAGGGTGGTAGCCTGGGTAAAACATTGGCTGGACAACAGGACACAGAAGGTAATTGTAAATGGAGTCCACTCTGAAGAAAGGGCGGTTACTAGTGGGGTACCGCAGGGTTCAGTATTGGGTCCAGTCCTTTTTAATGTCTTCATCAGTGGCATTGCAGAGGGACTGGAAGGAAAAGTATGCCTTTTTGCAGATGACACAAAGATCTGCAACAGGGTTGATACACAAGGAGGCGTAGAAAGGATGAAAAGGGACTTGGCAAGATTGGAGGAATGGTCTGACGTATGGCAGCTAGTTCAATGCAAAAAGTCAAAATAATGCACCTGGAAACAAGAACCCAGGGAAGAATACACAATGGGTGGGAGGTAGTAACAACAACAAAACAGGAAAGGGACCTGGGGTAATCATATCAGATGACCTTAAGGTTAGAAAGCAATGTGAGAAGGCAGTAGGGAGGGCCGGGGTATACTGGGATGTATAGGGAGAGGCATCAGCAGCAGAAAACAGGAAGTTGTTATCCCTCTGTACAGACAGTTGGTGAGACCCCATCTGGAATACTGTGTCCAGTTCTGGAGACCCCATCTCCGCAAGGACATAGACAGGATAGAGGCAGTCAGAGGAGGGCAACTAAAATGGTGCAGGGTCTGCAAGAGAAGCCATATGAGGAGAGACTAAAGGAGCTAATATGTATACCCTTGAGGAAAGAAGGAGAGGGGACATGATAGAAACTTTCAAGTACCTCAAGGAATCAACAAAGTCCAAGAGGGTAGCATCTTTCAGAAAAGAGACTTGCAAGAACAAGGGACACAATTTAAAGATAGAAGGAGGGCGGTTCAGGGGCAATGTGAGGAAGTATTATTTCACAGAGAGGGTAGTGGATGCATGGAACAGCCTTCCTGAGGAAGTTGTGGAGTCTAAAACTGTGGGAGAATTCAAGAATGCATGGGACAGACATAAGGCAATTCTTGTGGGGGGCAGGAATATATAGGCTGTTGGTTAAATAGGATCTGCGGCCTATCCTGTAGGTAGGAAAATGGGCAGACTAGATGGGCCTAGCGGTCCTTATCTGCCGTCAAAGTCTATGTTTCTATGTTTCTATGTACGGTCTTCTAGCACCATCTTCCTGTAAAGATGAAGTGGGAGCATCGATAGACAAAGTTGGCAGAGATATATGGAAAGCATTTCCAAGAGGTCCAGGGGCTTTTAATTGGTGCTTATTAAACAGAATTCGTACAATGGATGGATTAAAACAGACACTTACAAATATGAAAGTGTGGCTGGCTAAAACCAAATGTGATACAGCTGCATTTGCCATTTCACTGGAGTGGGAGGCTGCATGCTTGTTCAAGACCAGTGGGTTACAACTTTTGATCTGGTGGGGTTATTGCTACAGCGGCTGCAGAGCCTGGTAACCCTGCAAATTATCATTTGCCTAGCTAGTAAAACTGCTGCTGCTTTAGATCTGAAGCATGAAAATGCCTGCAATGAGTCAACAGCAGCTAGTTACCATAGCAATCCCTTGGTTGGATGGTCTTCAAGAAGGAGCAGAATGATGACCAGTGAAGGGTGTGGGTCTGAATGCTCCACATATCAGGGGCTGTGATGACATGAGAAGCAGGACCCTGTTGTGTTTATTATTTTGGCTCCCTGCTGTCCAGTGGCACCCCCACTCTCCAGTGCTTGTCCCCATAATATTTTTTTTAATCCATGTGTACAGTGGCATCCTGTGACCCTCTGATCCGCTGTGATGTTGATTTAACCTGTAAATAAAGAAAACTGTCCTATGTTTTTTTTTTTGGTATCCTGTAACAAAACAATGCCCCTCGCTGATCTGCCCAACCCCCACCCCGACTTCTCATTCAGTACCCACCACCCCAATCCTCCCTACACCCTCACACACACCCTCACTCCTTTGAAGATGTTACAGGAGGAAGATCCACTTTCCAATAGAAGATGTGTCTTGCTACTGCACTTGCCAAATACAATATGAGAAACTAAGGTAAATGGGTTCAATGTATTTTAATGGGGTTTTCAACTTTGTGTCATAACTTTGCTGTTTTGGCATATTTTCAACTCAGATTTTCAACATGGCTTTTTGTTTATCCCACCACATGAACAATGTCAGTGGAATTGTGCAAATCTGGCCAGAAAAGTGATTTCATGGCCACTTGGTGAAATCACCTTTTGGGCAGGATTTGAACATTTCTACCAACCTTGTTTATCATGTGGGGTCATAAGTAGGTTATGTTGAAATTTTGGAGTCAAAATATTTAAAAATGCCAACATTATGTGCATGCATTCAAATTTTGCTACACTCCCTCATAACTTTAGCAATTTAAAATATTTTGACATGGAATTTTCTGCATAGCTATCTTTTTACACCACCTCATGAACGTGACAGCTGTCATTTTTCAAACCCTACCCAAACTGTGTTTTCACACCTGTGATGCACAATTATGTTGCAGTGGCACAGAATCACATTTTGGAGGGGATTTCAACATGTTCATTCCTGGGTTCATGAGATCGGGTAATAAGAAGGCTATGCTGACAATTTTGTTCCTGTTTTAATACAAATGCAAGCAGAGAGCCCAGAGAGCCATGTGCTTGTACAGCAACATATATGTATGCATCTAGGAAAGGATGGGCCCTGCGCTCCAACAAACAAATGGGGATGCAATTATACTATCTCTCAAAATAAAGAAATTCTTGGCAAAAACTTTGTTAATGCACTAGTTAGGGTTGAAGTGACAAAAGTAGGGAAATGTGGTAATAGGGTTTCAAACCCTAACATCCCACCACTATGCAGGCAGCAACAGGTGTAGGATGTGCCTTGGGGTTGTCAACCCTAATGCTAACCCCATTCTCATACACTGTTCCCATTTTAGCTTATTTACTCATGGAATGGCGTGAGCATTAGGGATGACAACCCCAAGGCACATCCCATGCCTGTTGCTGCCTCCAAGGTGGGGGTGGGGTGTTAGGGTTGGAAACCCTAACACCACATTTCCCTACTTTTGTTGCTTCATCCCTGACTAGTGCATTAATGAAGATTTTGCAAAGAATATTTAATATATAGTATATATATAGGGGTGTGGTAACACCCCTATAATTAGGGCTGAGTAGGGTGTTTAATATTAAACCACTAATTTTTGCACCTTCATGACTTTATCTGCCATGCTACAGAATTGCAGGAAAATTTGCATGTGTGGTCTGGGGAACAGGGTCTCTTGATTTGCAAGTTCATTATGGTCAGATGTCTGGATTCTGAGATGTGGATAGTACAAAAAGTGGAAAAAATTGGGTGTTTTGCTGTTTTTTTTTCTCTCTTCCCTACAGCCCAGATGGTTTGGAATTTTGTTGTAAACCTTTTAGTGTAGAAGGGGTTTGTCATAGAAAGGATCCTTTTTTGTTTGGTGAACAAGTATTAATCTTTTCCTGAGTCATAGAGATTTGAAATTTCACACAAGACACATTATAGTGCACGGTGGGCTGGAAGTGTCTGGACCAATATCTACTGGGTCTGCAAAAAAAGGGAAACTACCCCTGTGGGAGATGCTCAGTCTGCTCACACACCTGAGTAAAAGAGTTATTTAGAAACTCATTTACCGGAGGTGGGTTTATTATCAGAGACTACATAACAAGTATCAGTGACTATGTGGAATATGTGATAACTTGTCTGTGTAATAAAATGTCTGTTGGAAAAACAATATGGCAACTCAAAACTCACATACAGGAGTATAAAGGCAGCATCACCAGATGGGATTCAAAATCCTCAGTTACAAAACATTTTAACTCAGTGGGACACAATGTAGAATCTCTGAAATTTTGTGCCTTGGAACTAGTCAAAAAACCTGACCATGGAGCAGACTGGGACTTAATCTAATGTGATGTGAAATGCGGTGGCTACATACTTTAGGAATTCTAGAAACTGACAGGGGAAAGAATGAAGAAGGCTGGCAACTCATCTTCTGAAAATGCTTCATATTTGCAGTGGGAAATGACATTGTTTAAATGTAAGACTTTTGCTGACATTGAGCGTGCACAAAAGGGAACTCTCTATATTACCTGATCCTACTGTATTTGTTTTCCTTTTTTTCGTTTTGTTTTTTTCATTAGGTCTCATGTTTTCATTGTTTGACTTGTTTAACCTAGGTTTATCTTTCATTATCTTTACCACCTTCAATCTTTCCTGCCCTGCCTTCTACTCTTTACTTCCTGCCCTCCCCTCATGACAGGAGTGATGTTGTTAAGTGCAAGAGTGCCAGATTGCATGTTGTGGGTGCATCAACATCATGGTTAAACAATGGAATGATTATAAAGGGTGTAACAATCTGCAGGAGGTGCTACATATACTAGTTTAGGGTATGTGCTGTAGGATACAGTTTATAACTTTTTTTTTCAACTTTTAAATCATAGAGAAGGTTCACAGGAGGGCAACAAAGATGGTGCATGGATTGCATCACAAGTCCTATGAGGACAGGTTGAAGGAACTGAACATGTACTCCCTGGAGGAGAGGAGGGAGAGAGGGGATATGATAGAGACATACAAGTATCTTACAGGGAGGAACAGGGTGCAGGAATACACTATTTTTAAGCGAAAAAGATGTTCCAAGACTAGAGGGCATGGGATGAAGTTGGAGGGTGGACGATTCAGAGGAAACGTGAGGAAGAATTCCTTCACAGAACAGGTGGTGGACAAGTGGAACACCCTGCCAGAGGAAGTGGTGGGGGCTGAAACAATTATGGGATTTAAGAATGCATGGGATAGACATAAAGGAATTCTGGAGGTCAGGGGTAAGGAGCAACAGACTTCTAGGAAAACATAAACTGAACTTACAAGCTCAAATGGGCAGATTGGGTGGGCCATAGGCCCTTATCTGCTGACACTGTCTATGTATCTATGTATCTACAGTATGTATAAATGCTATGATGCCCCTCCCCCAAGACTCCACAAAATCTGCAGTGGCAGATGTTCAGAAATAAGCAATTGTCCCCAGAACCCCACCAGTAAAGATATAGACAACATTGTGCGCGGTTGCTCAGTTTGGCAATTAATTTACTGAATATTCAAAGATATCATTGTTTACAATACATAGTAATAACATGGTATATCTCCCCAATTTTCATTTTACAATCTCTTCCCAATAATCTTCATATACATTATATACGACCAATTCTTGTTCAGTTCATCCCTTCTATTAATTTTTTATTTTTCTTCTGCCCCCCAGATGCACATCATGGGGGACCTGGCCTCTTCCTCTTATATTGTAAAGGGGTACGAACGTACACACCGTACCCCTGCTTCTTGCTTATCAATCCTGTGTCCTTTTTAGTGTTTTCCATTTTATCCTCCCCTTTCTTTTCTGTTCTCCTCCCCTCTTTTTCCCCTTTTCTGCCATCCACCTTCAGCAGTTCTCATGCAGCCTGCCACTGTGCTCCATCTGCCACAGTGGCGTACTGTGCTCCACCTACCACAATGCTCTCTGCTGCTTCCTTCAGGGTGGGTGGGTGGAAAACTTGTGGAGCAAAGTTGTGAGCTCCTCTTGTTGTGCAGCAACTTATAACTGCCCCCTTAATTCCTGCCCCTTGTCTCCCTTGGCCAATCACAGATTGCCACCTCACGGTTCCCACCACTCCCATTTGCCCACCCCTTCTGTGATCTCATCAGGTCCTCCCCTTTCATGACTTCATACCCTTCTTTTAACCCCCTCCCCTTCTCCTCCTCCCCCTCTTTCCCCTCTCCTGAGCTTCCCACACCTCTTGTCAGGGCCTTGGGACAATGGGGTCTGCCCTTTTAATTGGGCAACCCTCTTTGTCCCCAGGACCTCGCCAATAAAGACATAGACAAGATTGTGTGTGGTTGCTCAGTTTGGCATTTAATGTACTGAATACTGAAATATATCATTGTTTACAATACATGGTAATAACATGGTACATCTCCACAATTTTCATTTTACAGTCTCTTCCCTATAATCTGTATATACATTATATACAGCCACATTCTTGTTCAATTCATCCCTTCTATTAATTTCTTCTTTTTCTTCTGCCCCCCAGATGTACATCATGGGGGGCCCAGCCTCTTCCTCTTCCTCTTATGTTGTAAAGAGGTATGAGCATACACAATGTGCCCCTAATTCTTGCTTATCAATCCTGTGTCCTTTTCAGTGTTTTCCATTTTATCCCCCCTTTCTTTCCTGTCCTCCTCCCCTTTTCCATTAGTCCACCTCCAGCTTGTGATGGACGGCGGACTCCCCCTTTCTTCTTCCTCCCAACCCCCCTTTTACCCCACCCGTTTTATTCTACCTGTATATATTTTTATTTCTGACCCAACCATGCTTCGATGGCATTCCACATTTCTGCATTGAACAGGGCCAGGCCAAGGCTCGATAGGTGTATCCCATCACCCCAGTAGTTCTCATCAACCCATTCTAGGATTTCATGATGGATAACTAATCCCCCCATGCTCTCAAACAATCTGCCCACCCACACATTCATGTGCTTCTGGGCCCTGTCCATCCCATGAGGCTCTCCGCTTGTTGCCAAACCCTTCAGGGCATGATTTCAGACCATGCCAATGTAACCTCCAGTCACCATTCTTTTATTTTTTCCAAATACTACTTTATTTGATAAAATATGTCCAGTCAGGGTCTTGTCCACAGGGTCGTTGCCACCCAGATATATCACGATCAGGTCTGGCTGCCTATGGTCCTTCCTTATCTCCCTGAGCTCTGGCAGCAGCTGTGCCCACTTCATCCCCACTGGCCTTTCCATACCAACTGGATTGTGTCACAACTCAGGTACTGCTGCTTTCCCCTCTTGTTTCTGGCTGCCCATTATTTTGCCCAATGGATAAATGAATGTGTGCAGAGCCATGTCTTGAGCTTCCTAGATGTTCCTGCATAACCAGAAGCATGTTGTTAGTATATTGCACTTTTCACCCCCCCTCACTCTCCCCCATCCCCCCTTCTTCCTTTTTCTCTTGTACCTGCTATGGGAAAAAGAGAAAAGAGAGCTATCGTTATTGTTTTATATTGCGTATGTACTTTTTATAACAGTTAGAAGTCCACCTGCCTTTTTGCTTGATCTCCCCAGGCCTGTTGCCTTGTGCTGCCATCATCGAGGCAGCCCCAATCCTAAATGAGTGGGAGGAATATCCCTTCTCCAGTTCCCCCAGAAATCTGAGGCCCTTGTGCAAAACCACTGTCACCTGGTACCCGGACACTGGCCTGCCATCCCCATGTATTAACATTAGTGAACTTCCTACCTTTGGACGGTCTGCCACGTGCATGTGCAGGGCCCCCACTGGGCAAATAGCTGAGTTAAGATGTTTCCTTAACCACACAATACAGCCCTGCCCCTACTGATCAGTCTTTGATCTCCTTAACAGCACTGCTATTGATTCTTCAGCCCACTGTATGTCGTCCAATTGTAGTCCCCCTACATCTTTCTTCCTGCCATGGCCCACCACCTCACTCAGTCTAAAAGCTCCGCTATACATAGTAGTGTACAGGGCTTTAAACAGCACGGCTTCACTCTTTGAGCTGCAGATGTGGTGTAGCACCCCCATCAACCTCGCCATCAAGCCCTAGGATATCAGCTTTCTGCTGTCTTGCATCTTACCCGCTCCCCGTAGCCAGCCCTGCATCATTCTGTGGACCAGGTTGCTTTTTGTAGGATCCTCCCACCCTCTCAGTGTGCATATTTGCCCTATAGCTGCCAGATGAACCCCCATGGTTGCCTATGTCATGTTCTGATTCCACCCTGTTAAAATAAATAATCTGGCAACCTGCTCCCTTGTTGCTGCTCCACTTACCTGTCCGATGTACTGTTCCTGAAATTTTTGAAACACCCTCCAGGCGGTTTCATAAACTGTAAGGGTTCTGGGGCCCCAGGAGTTGCAGAACAGTAATTTGGCTCCCCCAATCCAATCATCCATACATACGTTGAGATGGTGGTCCACCAAACCTCTGCTCCTGGTGTGACGGTCCGGAATTTGTCCATCTGCAATTGGGAGATGCAATCAGCTATTACATTGTCTTCACCATCAATGTGCTTGGGCCGAAATGACATGTTCAAGGTCAGGCCTAAACACATCATCCTTCTCAGCACCCTCATGATTCTGTCTGACTTAGTCCTTTTCTTGTTCAGCGCTTTCACCACTGCCTGGTTATCACTCCAGAGTGTAACTTGCCTATTCTTGAATTCTCCTCCCCAGATTAACATTGCCACCCATATGGGAAAACAACTCTAAGAAGGTGATGTCTCTCGTCAACTTTCTTTGCACCCATTCCTCCGGCCATGGTTCGGAGAACCATTTTCCTTGAAAATAACCCCCTTGCCAATCCCTCCTGCCACATCCATGTACAGCTGCAAGTCTGCATTGTATAGCCAATCATCATGCCAAAAAGTCTGCCCATTGTATGCCTCAAGGAAATGCTCCCAGACAACCATATCCTCCCTGGTCCCCTTTTTAATATCTACCCAATGATGGGGCTGTGATGCCCCCTGAGTTGCCCAGACTAAATGCCGTGTAAACGTGCACCCTGGGGCAATGGCTGTACGTGCAAAATTCAAATGTCCCAGTAGCTGTTGTGCTTGCTGGAGTTGCATGTTCCTGCAGCTTCCAATCTTCCTTAATAACTCTTGCAATCTCTTGACCTTCTTAACTGGTAATCTGAAAAGCTCCTAGATCATGTCCAGCTCCAGCCCCAAAAACTCTATCATCTGACTAGGCCCTTCCATCTTATCCTCTGCTAGTGGTACCTCCAATTAGTGATATAATTCCTTGAAATCCTGCAGCATGCCTTCTGTCTCCTTTTTCCCTTCCCCAATGAAAAGGAAATCATTGAGGTAGTGCACTACCGTCCGATGCCTGTACCATTTCTGAAACACCCACTGCAGCCAGGTGCTGAACATCTCAAATGTGGTGCATGCTATCGATCACCCCATGGGCATGGCCTTGTAAAAATAATACATTCCCCCCACTTGAAAACCTAGCAAACCCCAATCCTCTGGCCTGACTGGAAGTAATTACAACATTAACTCTATGTCTGTTTTAGCCAACCAGGCCCTCTGTTTAGACTTAATTAGATGCGCCGCCTCCTCCAGGGTGGCGTATGTTACCTTGCTGTCCTCCACCCTAATGTAATCATTAACTGAATCCCCCTGTGGGTAGGGTAGGATAGGTGATGTATCACCCGGTACTCCCTCGGCTGTTTTTTGGGCACTAATCCCAAAGGCGAAATCTGCAGATTAGGCAACGGGGAGAGGCAAATGGGCCTTCCTCTCTTCCCACCTACACTTCCTTCCAAATTTTGTGTGCCAGGGTAGCTTCCTTCCCCCTGTGTGGATTTGAGGTTCTTTGCCCTCATGCCTTACCTAGCACCTTGAAACTGGAGACTAAAACCCAACCGAAAACCTGTCTGCAACTTCTTAGCTGCCTCCTGGTCTGGGTATTCCCCCAACCACCCTTCTAGTGCCTCCACTCTGATGGGTGTGCGGGCCAGCCGGAAACCTCTGCCTATTGGGCTGTCAGTTGTCTTGGTACATTGGTTGATAGGTGTGTCCCCTCCCCCACCACTGCTCTCCCTCTGTTCCCCCTCCCCCAGTGCTGGCCCGGAAAGGAACCTTGGTTGGTCCGAAAGGGCTGTTGGTACGAGTTGTCCTGTTGGATCCTTTCTCCCAACTATATCTACATTTGGATGCTGGATGATGTCCCTCACACTTTGAACAGATGTGATGAAATCAGCAGTTAGGCCACGAGCAGAAAGCCCTGTTGTATCCCCAACAGGCCTTCAATGCCGCTCCCTCCTTTTTTCTCCCTCAGCCTCCTTCTCAGTTGGCCCCATGTATATTTCCAGCCACAGGTCTATTTGTCTGGCATCCCAGTTTACATCTCCAAAATGTACCATCCTTTTCCTAAATTGTTTGTCATATTTTAACCAACTATGGCTCCCTTTTTTACACACATTTTTGATAATGAGGGAATAGGTCAAGAGTGGGGTGGTGAGTTCTGGCCTCTTTTCGATGACAATGGCCGTGAAATAGGTGAAACCCATGGACCAATTGTCCCAGGTTTTTCTTTTCCATGATATATCATTTTCCCTTTCCCTAACAAAACCACCACCACCACCATATCCTTCTTCTCAAAACTGTCTTTTTCCTCATACTTATCCATATTGTCGACATTCGCCAAGGCGAGTATGTCAATGTATTCCCTTTCCGGATCTTTTCCTTTATGGCCATAGGCATGTGGTCTGCTAGCCTCACCCCTGGTGCCCCGATCTCCCTTCCCATCATGGGGCTCCCTTGGCACCCCCCCCCCCATCTGCCCCTGTCCCTTTTATCTCTCCTAATGCCTTCTCCAGCTACCCCAAACCACTATCCCCCTTACTTTTCAACATCTGCTCAACATATTCTTTGACACTGCTCTCTAGTGTCACCACCTGATTACCTGTTGTGTTTGGCTGTGGGGTGCCAGGCCCCCACTGGGGCACTCCCACTGGGCTGGGTATGGGTATCAGAACCTGTGGTGGCAGCACCAGTTCTGGCAGGGGAGGTGGAAACACTGGAGTGGGAGGATCCAGCCCTTGCACTGACTCTGGCCATGGGGTCCGGGGTCAGATCTGGGACAGGGTTACTGGGAGGTGGAATCAGAGGAGCCATTGGTTTCAGTACATGGACCACAGCCTTGGGCTCCGGTACACTGGGCCCTTTCGGCACCCTCTTATTCTTCTCCTGACCATTCCCTTGCTTCCCATTCCACTTTGTGCCCTTCTCTTCTCCGTCCAGCTCTGCCACCTCCAGCAGCTGGTTTGCCTTGTCTACCAGCTCCATCACCGCCCAATAGCAGTCTTCCTTGGTTGGCTTTGCCTTCTTTGGTGCCATCCTTCCATTCCGAGGTATCTGATGAAAAGAAATTCAGGACAGGTCAGCATTTTCTCCAGTGTAATATCAGACCAAAATGCCCCAGTGTGCATCCGGGGGCCTTAACCTTACTTCTACGCTGCCAATTTGATGTACACTCGGCTGCCCCATAGGACTCCTTCTCCCCTAACTGCCGGATGGCTCCCCCCTCATCATCCTCCCCCATTGCCCCGCACCCCCTGTTCATGTGCTCTGTGTTCCCTGTCCCCTCCTGGCTGTAGCAGTGATAGGAAAAGTCAGGTGGCCCAAGGGCGTACCCCAGCCCTTGGACTCCTCTACACCCCCTTTGGACCAGCTACCATGACTGCCTTCCAACACTGCACACTACCCTCACTTCTGCCAGGATCTCCTGTGGTTCTCAGCATACTGACAACCTTGTTCCCCCATAGCCACTGCGCTGTGGGGGGTGGGGCTGGGCCATCAACCCTTACCCAGTGGGGTTCCCGGCCCATCATCAGGCTGTATCGTCACTTATGCCTTTTCCCAGTCACAATTCTGTCCAAAATCCCCAGGAAAACAGTGAGGGGGTATTTGGTTCAACAACCCCTGCCTGCTGGCCCCAATGTCACCTGTCCACCTCTCTCTCTGTATTCCCACCTTCCTGGCAGAAACCGTCAACCCCTGCCCCTAAACTGGCTCATCTGGCCCTTGAAATTTTGTCCTGCCCCCCCTCATTGTGACCACCACAAAATGAGAGGCAGGCTCCTTCAAACTCTGGGAGCCCTCGTTGTCAACTCACTAAACCAGGCCCTGCACCATGTGGCAATGACGTCAAACGCCATGCCACATGGTGCTTCACCCAGGCTCTTCCTCCTGCAGAAAACTGCCCATTCTACTCAAAATTAAATCCACTGGAGGAGCTGGAAACCTGACTGGATGCATTTTACCGCTTGAAGGCTCGTTCAACGAAGTAATAATAAACACCCTAAAATAAAATGTGTAATGCCTACTTATCAGTCACATCCATGTTAGCATGCATTATTGATTGCTAGACTCTACATTCCATCTAATCAGGTGGCCATAGCTTGCTGCTGTATGATTCCCACCTCCCGCCCCTGCGGTAGGCCCCGTGCTTCCCCGCCTAGCAGTACTCTTTGTGCCAGAAATTACTGCCCCTTCTGATTCTTAACTTGTTTCCTTGATTTTCCATGGGGAGCCTTCTTTTTCTGCCCTTGCCTGCTCTTGGACCCTGGCTAACTTCTCGCTGCCTTCTCCATTGGCTCTGTACCATGTGGCGATGATGTCAGATGCCATCCCACGTGGTGCACCCAGGCTTCCTTCCACACTCATCCCCCTGCTCGTTTCCACCAATCTCTCACTCCTTCCCATCTCCTTTTGCCAAAAAATGCCTATTTTAACCTCACAAATCCCTGATTCTCTATGAGGAGACCATAATTTCCTGCCTGCATTCTAACTTCCAGGCTGAGCCCTCCTGGCACTATTCTTCCATTCTGCTCTGTTCTCCACCTTTGCCATGTGTCTCAGCCACCTGCACAGCTCCCCTACTACCAGTTCCTTTAGGGGAATTCCTCTCCCACCAACTCACTCACTGCCCACCCTGCTCACTTGCTTTCAGCTCACTGCCCACTTCACCATTTTTATTTACAAACCCACAAACCAAACGCCACCTCCAGCATTCTTGCTGCTTCTCAATTTAAACAGGTGGCCTCTTACCTTGTTCCCAGTGGCTTGTAGGTTTACGCACTTCACCAGGCTTCCAGATCTGCTGCTATGTCTCCTCAGGCTTCTCTTTATTAACTTAACTGATTATATTTATATTTATCTTCTCTTATCTATATATTATATATATATATATATATTTTTTTTTAACACAGAATACCTCACTAAGCAAAATGCCCACTGGCTCTAAATCAAATTATGCCAAACAGATGTGCATCCGGGAGGAAAAAAACTTGTGGAGCAAATTTGTGAGCTCGCCTTGCTGTGCAGCTCCTTATAACTGCTCCCTTAATTCCTGCTCCTGGGCTCCCTTGGCCAATCACAGGTTGCCACGTCACTGTCCCCAACTCTCCTCTTTGCCCACCCCTTCTGTGATCTCATCAGGTCCTTCCTTTTCATGACCTCATACCCTTCTTTTAACCCCCTCCCCTTCTCCTCCCCCCTTCCCCCTCTCCTGAGCTTCCCACACCTCTTGTCAGGGCCTTGGGACAATGGGGTCTGCCCTTTTAACTGGACAACCCTCTTTATGCATAGTATTATTGCTGGAGATAGCAACTATAGTTGTGAACAGTACAACTACTGAAGCAACACAAACAAGATATATGGTCTCCTCATAACAGGTGCCTCCCCCCAACCGAACATTATTTCATTGTTTAATGGGAATATCATGTTTGAAGTGAAAAACAAAAAGCAGTATTATAAATAGTAGCACTAGCAATATAATACAAAACTGTGTTTTTCAAGAGTGGTGGAAGTGATTGGAAATTGGACCAGCCAGTTATCAACAAGGGTCTAGACACAATTCACATTTGAAGTTTAGACAAAGATTTTTTTGATGGTTTTCTTCAATTAAGTTGCCAGTTCACACTCTCTGGGGGTGGAGGGGGGAGTGCCTTGTAATAGGCACACAGAACCTGCTCATGTCTATTTCCATTACCTGATTCATCTAGAGGCAAATGCTGGTCAGGAGTTCTCAGATGGCATGTGATGTCATGACACTCTTATGTCATGGCACTAAGCCATGCCTCACAGGAGTCCAATCTGCAAATAATGAAGTCAATGAGTGCCCATTTTGAAATTCAGCAACTTGAGTGGGTGAGTGGGAGATAAGAAGCTATACAACACTACACTAAGTAAAATAGCCAACATGTAAAGTATATTCTTTCTTGTGAGGTACAAGTCCGTTTCCATGCTATTAAGCTATCAATCTAAAGTAACAAAGTTTGAAATTAACATTGCAGGGTCCGGATGAACAAATAATTTGAGAAAGGTTCTTGGAAAAATGAACACCTAAATACCTTAATGCTTTAGAAAGAGGTGTAAAACAACTTTTTAACAAATTATGAAATGTGAGAGTAGGCTTCCAGGTTAATTCAGCTCACGGAGCACCTTGATGGCATGGCGCTCTTGAGTACATAGTGTATGCGGCAGTTTGCAGTTGTTAACATTTAAGGACATAATGTTTTGAGCTTGTAGTCAGATAATTAGCATTGCAGTAGATAGCTATACATTTTTTTATAACCATTTCCACTTAACAAAATGATACCTGCATTTATAAAATTAAAGCATAAATAATAGACTGCAGAGCATATTAGCTAATCAGTCTTACAGAACATATTGGTGATAAGGCACCCTGAAGGATACAAAGGGATTTTCTGGCGGTATGCTTGTTCTCTTGTTAAAAAGAGCAGAGTAAAAATGTTAGTAGTCTGTTTATCTAAATAGTGAGCACCGAAGCTGATAGTAACAGCTGTTTGAACAACTTTTAAAGTCATGAATTTAGACAAGGAATAAGTTATAGAAATGGGGCTCGATTCTCAAAGGTTGGAGCAAGCTGTGCCAATGGCAGCTGGTGTCAAGTGCCCGTATGCCACAGACCCTGCACCCAGCTCTCTATTGTGTAGAGTCCCATCGGCGAAGTCCCACAGCTTGCAGCAGCCATGGTCATGTGCCACACAGACAGCACACCTGGACAGTTTTCCGCAAGCTGCAGGTGGCTGTGCAGCAATAGAACCATGTAACAAAGCATTCCCAGGTGGCTAGCAGTCCCCCAGCCCCGATTCCAGTTTTATTATATTGATCCATGACCCTGGTGGTCTAGCAGACTCCCCCAGCCATGATCACCATGTTAATATCTTGATGCACATCCCTGGTGGTCTAGTGGACCCCCCATCTCTGATTCCCATGTTATTTTAATGAATTACATCCCTGGTGGTATAGCAGACCTCCCACAGCACCGATCCCCATTTCTTTACATTGATGCACATCCCTGGTGGTCAAGCAGACCCCCCAGCCCTGATCCCTATTTCATTATACTGATGCACGTCCCTGGTGGTCTAGTGCTCCCCCACCAGCAGTCAGGGCCCCATCACCCCTCTCCCTGACCCATCCCCAAGCCAGCAACTGGCACAGCTCTTGGCTCTCCACCACAGCTGGACACTGAACTGAGCTGTCAATGAGCATGTACTGTATATGTTACATGCTCATTGACTGACAGCTAAGGTGTCAGTCAATGAGCATATACTGTATACAGTATGTGCTCCTTAATAGCTTAGTTAGTGGTTGGCTGTGGTGGACAGTGGAGGGTTGTGCCAGTGGCTGGCTCGGGCTGAGTCAGGGGAAGTGGGCTGGTGGAACTCTGCCTGCCAGTGGGGGGATCCTCTGGACCACCAGGAACATGCATCATTATAATAAGATAGGGATCAGGGCTGGGGGAGTCTGCTAGACCCCCAGGAATGTAATTCATCAAAATAACACAGGGATTGAGGCTAGGGGATCCATTAGATCACCAGGTACATATTTCATTAGAATAGCATTGGTATCATGGCTGGGGGGTTCACTAGACCACCAGGGATGTAATTCATTAGAATAACACAGGGATTGGGGCTAGAGGAGTGTGCTAGACCACTAGGATCCTGCATCATTATAATAAAATGGGGATCAGTACTGGGGGGGGTCTGCTACACCACCAGGGATATAATTCATAAGAATAACATAGGGATTGGGGCTTTGGGGGTCTGCTAGACCACTGTGGTTGTGGATAATTATAGTGAAACAGGGACTGGGACCAAGGGGGATCCGCGAGACCACCAGGTAAATAATGAATTAGAATAACAGGGGGCTCGAGGCTGGGGGTCTACTAGACAACCAGGCATGTAATTCATTAGAATAACACTGGGACTGGGGCTGGGGGGTCTACTAGACTAGCAGAGATAGGTATATATTTCATGGGGAGATTGGGGTTAGGGAAGGGGAACCATGGCACAATATCCCGACTGCTTGGGGATGGTGGAAAGTTACCTTAGATCAGCCTTGGCTGGTCTAAGGGTACTTATAATTTTGCCCTCTGGAAGGGTTTGAAAATCCTGAATTAAGGGATATGGCAGCTGAGACTGTTTCAAGCCCCCTAGTACCATGCTGCAGCCCATTTTGTGCTGCAAGGATGTTACAAGCCCACTTTGGTTCATACAGCCTGCATTTGAGCTGCTTTTGAGAATTGATCTGAGCACATCTTTTTGTGCAAGCTGCACCTTGCACCATTCTTTGTGGTACAAGTCCCTTGCACCATTCAGGGGGTCTATGAGAATCAGGCCCATAGACTTTAATGACTGGAATTTTATAGATGCAAAGAATATAAGAGATAGATGCAAAGAATATGAGGGATAATTTCATTTCATTTCATTTTAATTTTTTATACTAGTAAGCTGGATGAGCAGAACTGCCTTTTCTCACCAGCAACAAGTGAAAACAATAACATATAACAAAGACAGCAATACAACATACAAAAAAATGCAATAACTACGAGAAATACAAAATACAGATATACAATATATACAAGACACAATAAAATTAAAAGTACCATGTGCAAACATCTTTGTCCATCAACCAGTGCTTTAACCTTGATTTAAAAGACCAAACTGTTTTACTTTCGATAATATCAGAGGGCAAAGTATTAAAAAATAGGGGCGCCCTATATAATATAGATCTCTGACCAAGGACTCTTACAAACAAAGGAAGTTTAAAGGTAAACTTGGACTGAGACCTAGTGCCACATGAATTAAGAGACCAGGGGAATAAAACTAAGACTGCAGGAAAAATAAGGCCTTTCGTTACCTTGAACATCAGGATACCCAGTTTGTGAGATATTCTATTTTCAAGGGACAAACTGTTACGACTAGAAAACAAAAAACAGTGATGAGTTTGGAAAGGGGCAGCAAGCATGAAATGACGAATGGAATGATAAGTAACCCTTAATCTGTCAAGCAATTTTCCCCGAGATAGCAGAGTATGTCTCTGAGCCATAATCCAAAGCTGAAACACATATGTTTTAATAGGTTATTTGATGCTGATAATGAATACATAGTGAGATCGCAAATGCCAAAGAGAGAAGCAGTCTGGTATCACTAGCACTCCCTTTCTTGTACTATACTCTAACATTTTGTTTTTTGCCTAGGCAGAGTGACCATCACATCCAAAATTGTCAGGGGAAATGCAGCTGAGTAAGCACTTGCTATAAATCAGGCCTCATAAACTAACTTCATTATTTGATGGTGTTCCTCTTAAAAACTAGATGTAACAGTTAAATAAAGTTTTAAAAAGCATTGCATTTCTTTTTAAGCACTCAAATGCTTTGAATTATTGTTTTCAGGAAGCACTAGCATATGTAACCACCAAAGCCGGTGTGACAAATTGTGAGGCAGAAAAGCTCATAGTATGTCTGCCTGGTATTTATATGAAATACTTATCAGAAACAGCATGAGTGTTTTTCTTCTAAGGTTTTGATATACTGTAAGTTTTTTATCACACATTTAAAATGGCACTTCAATTGATTATATAAAAATCACTAGAAAATAATTGTAACTTTGTACAGTTATAGTAAGGAGGTCAAACAGGCACATAGTGTCATGGTAGTTTGATAATTAGGGAATGGGCAGTGGGATGGCATGGGTCCTCAGTGTATGAATACATGAAACTTTGAGACAGGAAATGTCATGGAGTTGTATACAATCATGTTTGAATGTTTTAAACTTGTATAGGCTTATTGAGGTTGTATAATAGTTTGCTTTAAGTAGTTTGAATACTATTACAATGAAAATTAATTTGTTTTTCTGTTGTTTTAAATAGGACCTCCATGGGCCCTGTAGAAGTGGCATGCTCTGCCACAAAACATTGGCCAATCATGCAGGTGGCTCATAAAAAATTCTCTTGTTCATAAGCAATGAAGAATTTTTGAAGAAAACAATTATACAGTAGGTGTCTTGACACTTCCTCAACCCCTCAAATTGTCTTGTCAGTAAGTGCCTCTGATGAGGACTCCTACAAAGTGTCATTTGGCAGATAGGCCTTAGCCACAAGACCTGGTTAAGCAACCAGGTTCCACCTCCTAAACCTGTAGTACTATTATTTCATAAAAGAGCCTTGCTCGGATCATCCACATCAATAGGAGGCTGACACAGCAGACTCAAAAGGGACCAGTGATGTTCCTGAATGTGGTAAGTTACCGTTTTCCTTCTGCAATTCTGTAAGCATCTCATGCCATTCTGATGTTGCAGGTGTGGCTCTATGGTACTGTGTCCTATGGTACCAGTGACCCAGATTTTGGACTGAGCCTCTGACACTGAAAGTCTGACTGGGGAAGGATAGTGAATCATCCCAGTAGATGCTTGTCTCATCAGGGGTGGGAGGGTGCCTGATCTCCTCTTCAAGTAATCACACCTGGGTGAGCAGAGTTGGTGGTGCTACTGGAGCAAGCATAAAAAGGGTGAGGGGCCTTAACAGAATGATAATCTAACTCCTGAGAGTGCCTTATAACTATTATGATTTCAAGAGAAAAGTGTTTAAAGTGTACCTTCTGAATGTTTTCCTCACTAGGAGAGATTTATAATGAACTAGTTCATCCACCAATTGTTTAATCATGCTTGTTCAAAATTAGAATGTATCATTCCAGTCATTCAGCTGTTTCATGTAGTGGAATGCTGACAGGAAGAATGTATGCATCTTAGTAATCAGCTGTACATAGATAACATTGATTACATAGTGTGATCCCAGTCCCCAATCTAACCAATACCATTCTCTCTGCACCACTCCTTCAACCACAAGTTGAAGATCCTGGTATGAAGTACCCTATCTTCCTCCCCTGCCATAGATAGGCAACACCTCAGAAAGGCCCACTAAGAGTTCCATCTGCCTAAGACCCCTCCCCAACTTTCTAATATCTTTGTGAACTACAATAACCTCACCATAGCCAGGTCATTTGCCCCTAGGTGGACAATTACATCTAACTCTCCTTCCCTTATAGTTGCCCTCACAATCCTCAGAATCGGTCTCTCATCCCTCCTTACCATGGCACTGGATAGGCACCTGACCTCCCTCTCCCCCTTGCTTACTGTCCCCAAATCAATACCCCTCACTGTGGAGTCTCCCACCAGGAGTTGCTTCACCCTACTCTTGGGTCCTCTGCCACCCTCCTTGAAGACTCCTCTACTGAGGTCCCCCACATCATCATTTGTCACCATTGTAGATGCCTCTAAGGGACAGTCCCTCCCTGCCAGAGCTACATAGGAATTCTGCAATGCTACCATGTGAGGAAAATGCCTCTGATCCCCTACCTTCATCCCACCCAAGCCCACCTTATTCCAGCCACCCCTTCTCCTTGGCAACCTTTGAAGTAGTGGCAGAGGACTTGGTGGTCCCTTGGTGGGAGAAAACAGGTCAAATACCAGCCAATTGTGCCTTGAGTCTAGCAACATACTACCCCCCTAGATCATAGAGTTGCATGCAGATTGGACAGCTCCATAGCCTCCAGAAAGTTTCCCTGAAAACTGCCACCCCACAGCTATCACACTGCACCACTCCTCCCATATTTAATTCATACCCTGGCTGGTTTTGTTTTGTTTTCATAGAACCCTATTTAACCCTACCCTAGAAAAAGTATTTAAACTATTCCCAGCTTCTGTTTATCTTATACTACCTGTCCTCTCTTTCCCAAACCCAAACAGAACACACTATCTAAAGTATGAGTAATTATCCTACACAACTCATAATTCAAATTTTAAGAAAGTATTAAACCACATAACCTCATTTAAGTCCAATAATTAGACAGTAGTAAGCAGCAATAATGCAGTAGTGAGGTCCCAGAGTAACCTTCCCTCAGTTCACCCCTACTTCTTCCCCCTTCCCACTTTTCCTTTCGATGTCTCCCTACAAGTTCAAAGACCATTTGTAAAAATATAAAATAAAAACAAAATAGAACGCTATAGGAAGTATAAATTACAGTAGTAAGATTACACACTTACCCCTCCTCTGTCCACTCTCTGCAGCTTCCTCCACCCACCATCCACCTTCCTTACTGTTGTCTCCACACAAGAGTATAAACAGTTTTAAAAATAGGTTAAAATAAATTAGAATAGTAATGCAGTATAAACACAGTAGAAAGGTCACAAACTTGCTCTCCCCTCTGTCCAACCTCTACAGCTTCCTCCCACCCACCTTCCCTTCCATTGTCCCCCCAAAAAGAGAATGAAGAGATTTATAAATATAAATTGCAACCAAATTGATCTGTATAAAGAGAAACTTTGAGCTTGTGCCAAAGATTAATTTGTCTATCGCTACTGATTCAGCTGGTTTATTCTCCTCCATTTGTTCTGGCTCACTCTCCTTCCTTCTCTGTTCATCGCTGTCCTTCTATTTTCTTCCCTTACTTTCCTTGTATTTAAGGAGTTAGACACTGCTGGATCAGAGTGGCTGTTAACCAGCAGCCAACTGGTGGACTCTGGTAGACTCAAGGCAGACAATGTCCTTAGTGGGGTACAGTCATTTGTGCAGACAGGCCACTAGGGCAATGCTGCCTTAAATGCAAGATTCACTTCCAGTCCCACCCCTAATCTAGAGGTACAGCTGTTTGGCTCCTGAAATCAGGGCAGTTGAGCTAGCACAAGGCAAGCCCCACAGACCAGCTGGAATTTGATGCCAATGGTTGAGACACTCAGATCAATTGACCCCCAAAAGTCCAGTAAGCCCGACTGTCCGAGAATACACCACCAGTCCCCAGATGGGACATGACAGTGTAACAAAGATTAAAGCATTTTAACAAGTTTCATTATGGCTTCCTCTGTGAGGAATGTTGTAACAGTGAAAACATAACTAGCAGTGTCTGATAACTCTTTTTTCTGATGACTGTTCCTGTGGGAAAGGATTGTATTTTTGCCCCGAGTGGTCATCCAGCTGATCCCTTCCCTTCCTAGTGCTTGCCCTGGTCACTGTAACATATGCACAGTGAGCTGTGTAATTGTGTGCTCCATTATAGTCAATGGTACAAGTTCTTGATGCAGATTTTCTTGTTGTGTTAGTTAGTAATTGGAGGATAATTAAGAACAACCCTTGATTAGCAAGTTAATTGCTAATCAAGGGCCATCCTTAATTACCCTCCAGTTGCTAATTAGTAAAGTAAACCTGCATCTAAAACATGTGCTGTTGCCAGCCCAGTGGGGCAGAGGGCTGAGGCAATATGCACCTTATTTCTTACCAAGCCAGTGACTCAGGTTTGGGAATGAACTCGGGTCACTGGGGATTGTCCGAGGGGGCAGAAGATTGAGCATCCAGGGTAAAGCTCTCCTCTCTCAGGAGAGGGAGACTTGTTAACTCAGCCCTTGTCTGCCGACAGCTTAAGTTGCACAAAGCGAGGGGCCATGGTACTGTAGTACGTGTATACCACAACATGCACATGCCTATACAGTGGCAGGGACAGCTGGAGAAAAACTGGAAAAAATGGCTGTTACAGACTATATGAAGCCTTGCTATGAAATTTAGAAGAGCAGTGGCACACACCAGCAAACAAGGCAAAAATGGCAGAATTTGCAAATAAAAAATGAGTAGCATTTGTTTGTCAAAAAATAGCCAAACTCTGCTGTCTACAACAGAAACCCCTGTGCTTCAGCCATTAAGTCTTCCTAAGGGGGACGTTTTCTGAAAGTGAATGTGTTGCTTAAATAGCTCCAAACAAGATGATGTCATAGGTCACATGACCAATATGCACAATTAAGGCAAACATTTTTGCTATTACTTATATCTTGTAAGGTTAGGAAAAAGTTTTAAAGCAATAAATATGCAAAACAAAACAGAGAGTTACATAGCATAATAATCAATTTCATCACAATGTTGAAGCATTTACTGTAAAGGTATACATAAACTGCAGGGCTGATTACACTGTGGTCAGACTTTCGATAAACACTTGATAAAGTTCAAATTCATTTTAACCTATGTGATTATAACCATCCACAGGCCAAATATCAAAACCTGCAATACAAAATTGTCAAAGAAAAACATTTCTCTAAGTAGCAAAACACAGTCATTAATAAAAGATATTAGGCCCTATTCTATAAGGATGGTGCAAGTCACCTCCAAACGTGACTTGCACCAAACCTCAATACACCAAGGATCCTGCACCCAATTCTGGAAGGGGCAGGGTCCCTGCGGCTAAGTCCTGCGATTTGTGACAATCCCATGGGTACACCAAACAAAGAGCATACCTGAAGAGACTGTCACAAGCTATATCCTTGGACCCAAAGGGCACAAGTGGTGCCCCACCCATGCCCTGATCCCACTTGTGAGAACATTAAGCCCCACAGGACTATTGCTGCTCCATGCCCTGACCCCTGAATATGCTTGTTAAAGCCCAGTAGGACTATTCATGCCCCCCATACCCCAATCCCTGATCGGCCACCTCCCGCAAACCGCATTTCCCTAGTATTAGATACACCTTATCCCTGGTAGTCTAGTGGCCCCCTACCCCCACCTGGCAGTGGCAGATTACCCCACTCCCCCCAACCCAGCCAGTGACTGGCACAGTCCACCTCTCACCACCATGGCCAGCCACCTACTAAACTCCACAAGAGCTCATACTACTGTACATAATACACACTCATGAATATTGTAGCATCTTGCTAAGAATCTCTCATACATTTCCCTAGATGTATTGTAAAAATCAGCACCTACTGAGCAGTTATGTCTGAGCCTTAAAAACTGGCTTTATGGAATAGCATTTTTAAGTTTTCTAGGATGGAAACTAAAGGCATGCAGTAAGCTATTTGTGGCAGTAGGTTTCCTATATGCACTAGATTGTATACTCAAATCCTGACCAACTAAGAGAGTGACATCCAGGAAGTTAAGCTGTTGTTCTTGAATTTCTGACATAAATCGCAAGTTGATGTCGTTAGCATTAAGCCAATCAAGAAATCAGCCCCCCTCCTGCTTGTCACCCTGCCAAACACAAATTATATCATCGCTATAGTGAATCCACTTCACAATATAATTATGAAATGGATTAGTGTCAGGGTTAAGAACATGAGCCTTTTCCCAGCTCCCTAATAGCAAATTAGCATATGACGGTGCCATGGCTGCCCCCATGGCAGTCCTGCAGATCTGAAGGTAGGAATCATCATCAAACATAAAGTAATTATGTGTAAGTACAAAATCAAGGCAACTAGAATAAAATCTTTCGGTATGCTGTTGCCCACGGGGTCCCTGTTTAGAAAATGTTCACATGCCTTAAGTCCATCCTTATGTCTAATAGATGCATAAAGAGACCCAACATTGATGCCAATCCATTAAAAAATCTGGTTACCAAATGACATTTTCAAATTTCTGTAACACATGCATAGTATTCCTTGTATATGAAGGTGATGTTGTAACATACCTCTGAAGAAAAACATCTATAAAGGAACATAAATTATCAATTAGTGAATCAATACCAGACACACTAGGATGTCCAGGTGGATTTAACAAGTTCTTGTGAATTTTTTGGGAAGGATATACAAGACTGGGGTTAAGGGATACTGTTGCCATAAATATTGAAATTAATTTTCCATTATTTGTTTTCTTTGTTTTGCCCCTTCTAACAGCATAAACGGTTCCTTCCTAAAGATTAGTAATGGGACCCCTTTGAGAAATCTACAGCTATTAGTACCACTTAACAGCTCTAGTTCTCGATCCTTGTAAAAATCACTATTCATAATAACAATGTTCCCATCCTTATCTAATTGTTTAATAACAATGTTCTTAAGATTTTTCAGTTCATCAAGGGCTTTCCTTCCATTTATAGAAATGTTAGCGCCTACCCGTGTGTAATTATCCAGAATGTCATTTATATGAAGCCTTGCCTGCCTGCCTTTGCCTCATGCTATCACTGATTCACCAGCCAACAATCTGGATAAGAGTCATTGGGTGGAGGGCAGGATGGTACTCTCCTACCCAGCCACACCATGGGGGAAATCCTTGGGGGATCTGGGGCTTGACGGACTCGGGAAGCAGGTGCTTGGTGTGGGGGGGGGAAGGGCTGAGCAACTGCCTGCAACAGGCTAATGGTGGAAAGGTAGAAATTAAAACAAAGAAAAACTTGCACTGTTAACTATAATGGGGTGCATGATCCTGCATCTCTGTGCTCCTACATTACAGCATGTACAAGCAAAGGGCTGGTCCTAGCACAAGGAAGGGAAGGAATTAGCTGGATGGTCCATCAGAGCAAAAATGGTATCCCTTCACACACGACCAGGAGGCAGAAAAAAGTTATCAAACCCTTCTAGGTATGTTTTATTTTGCCTCTATAAGCTCCCCTACAGGAGAGACATTTACTATTACTATAAAAACTTTTCAATTGCTTTATCTTCAGGCTGTCAGAATGCTTGCAGCCAATCAGAATGTAGCATTTCTGAGACCATTTATAATCAAGATAAATAAATTTATAATCTGGTAACAACAGAAAGAGAGAGAATGTGTTTTTGGGGTAATTACAGGAATCGTTTTCAGTGTCTCTCTCTCTATACTGTATGTACATATAATATATTTATAAAATGGGTAGGAAAAATTATGTTTTGCTGATTTGTTGGAACATATCACATGACTGTGCATATATCAGAGCGCGACTGCACACCTGCACTTTAACCCCCCCCAAAACAATTTTGACATTTTATAAGATAGATAAACCACTCTGAGGTGTGCGGTCGTGCTCTGATATATGCATGCCTTGAGTGGCTGATGCACTCAGCCTGTGGCCTCATGCATAACAACGCACACCAAGGAGTGCATATATCAGAGTGTGACCGCACACCTCAGAGTGGTTTATCTTATATAAGCTGGATGGTCCATCACAGCAAAAATAGTATCCCTTCACACATGACCAGGAGGCAGAAAAAAGTTATCAAACCCTTCTAGGTATGGTTTTTTTTTGCCTCTATAATCTCCCCTACAGGGGAGACATTTACTATAACTATAAAAACTTTTAAATTGCTTTACCTTCAATTATCTACAGTAGGAGATGAGCAACTGGGGCCTTCTTGCATCATCCCAAAAGCCCCACAAAAAAAGAAGCCAAATTATGACCAGAGGGAAAAAAAGCTCTTAAAAGTACCTGAGAAAAAAACAGAAGTCTGAGACCCTGAAAAGAAAAAAGGCACAGAAACACAGAAATTTCAACAAAAACAAGTATGAAGCCAAAAAAGGAAGAATGGCAAGAAAGAAATAACAAAAAAGCAAGTGAGAAAGCCAAGGGTGGTGTTGAATTCATCACCCTTGCCCACCGACATGGAAGCACCGCAACAGCCAGAAAACCAGAGGGAACATTGGAAAGGAGGGCAACATTTGGCCAGGGAAGCAGCTGATGGGTCCTCCCATCCAGTCCTACCACAGGATCCCCTTCCACTACAGCTAGCTATTGAGTGACCTTTTACCCCACTATTTCTGCACTGCAGTGGGACATCATAGATTTTCAGCAAGGCATTGCACATGTGTAGGGGATGCTGGAGGCCATCCTTGCCAAGTGCAGGTCCAAGGAATGTAAGTTAAATGCTGGGTCACTAAGGCTTTTGGGATCAGAGATATTTCCAGTGTATGTCAAGCTGAGAAGAGAATAGCCTGACATCTCCAAAACATCCTGGGTCTGATTCTCAAAACTCCTAATTTGACGCATGGTGCCTGTGTCAAGCAAGAGTGATGCAAGGGCAACTTTCATCAAAAATTGCAGAGTGTCTAATTCTGTAGGGCCAGCTGTGCCAAACCAGGGACCCCATGCACCAGACCAACTTTGCAACATGCCTGCACCAAGGTCAGGGGTGTACCAGGGCACTCAGGTGCTTGTGGCAGATGAGGGCTGCAATATCTCCTTAAACATGATTCTGACTGCTGGCAGGCCCTGCCAGGAATTAGACTACCCAACAGGTGGTCTAATATCCCTTGCACCACCCCCACAGACAGTACAAGGTGGAATCAGGGACTGCCCTTTTGCCTGGATAAGAAGACAGCTGTCTGACAAGCATGGCAGAGGATGTCAGCCATGTGGCCGAATGCAGACTGTACCAGAGACATTGCCATCCAGTACCCTGATGTGTGCCCTTCCTGACTACTGGACCTGCAGCAGGCACACCCATTGGTAGCAAGGTGGATATCCTGGGCAAAGCACCATAGCACCCATCTGCTGCCAGTCCCCCATCCAGCAATGTGGTTCCCATCTGCTCCCTGGGAATTATGCTTGTTCTTGTGTTGTGTGGCAGGGTCAGTGGTCCATGCCCCCATGCTGCACCTTCTGCCAAACTCCTCCTGTGCTTCAAATGCCTGGTGCACAGGAGCAGCTGCCACGACCTGTGGGTGTTTGGCTCTGGGACCCCTCCAGGAAGGGAACTGGGTGCAGAATCCAGATGTACTAGCCATCGGCACAAGCTGCTATTTGCCACAGCTTGTGCCAATCTTATGGCTGATTTCAGCATCAGGCCCCCATTACCTAAGCCCTCAGTGATAAGTACAACAAATTCAGTATAAAAATGAGTCATCCTTGGTGCATATGGGTTTTTTGTTGTTTTTGTTTCTCTTATTTTTCCTTGCATGTTGATAGCAAAATAATTATGTAATTTTTGAAGTTTGTATTTTTTGATTTCTTTAAAATTTCTCTTTATGTTTCTTTTTTTACTCTCACTTGTAGGTGGTGGAAGGGTCTAAAACATGGTCAGACCAGGATGTAAGCTGTATTTTCTCTCCCATCCATAGTCAGTTGGGTTCACCCACACTGTTATTTTTTTCTCAATCAGATTTGTAATATATGCAGTAACTTCCCCCTCACCAACTGAAAGCATTTCCCTGTGCCTAGTGCCTTGATGCTCCCTCCAGGAAGCCCTGGCCCTTTGCTTTCATTGCATTTGAACACTATGCCTCAACTCATTAGGCCAATACCCCAAACACCACCATCAACACTACAAAGACCTTCACTTTACAAAATTCTGTGGACACCCTGCAAGTCACAAAGGGAGCAATTAAATAACCCTGTTTACTGCACATGCTGCTTTTTAAATGCACTGCCCTCCTTAGCTCTGCAGTACCACAACAGTAAAACCTGACAGGTCCAGGCCCTACCATTTATGAAAGCATGACCATAGTGCACTCTCCATTCGAGCACCAATGATCTCACTCCAATGTGTTTTCATGCTGGTATACAGAGTATTTTGGCAGGTGACAACTAAGGAGTTACACTGTTGGCTATGATTCAGAAGTGCTGACAAACTGTATTCCAAGCATTGCATGTGTATTGTGTAGCTGTACAGAACCTTTAACTGCTCATGGAGTGCTTATCTAGTGGCTGATCAAGCCCAAAAATAAATATCATCATTTTGTTTCAAAATCAAGACAGTGACACAATTCCACAGGGTTTAACAAATTGTTGTGCTTGTATTCATGCTAATAAAAATATTTCTAGGACTTCTACAGGAGGCACAACTAAATATAGTACATGATGAATTTCAGTGTTGCAGAACTGTTATTACAGGTCTACAAGCTTATGCCATTGCAACTCAGGACATGGGACCCCCTGATCAATAATACATTTGTACGAAGTCAAAAAAGAAAATAATTCCTTCCTCAATTGTTTTGAAATAGGAAAATTCATCTTTCCCAAATAAACACTATAAACAACAGTAACCAAAACAATAACATTGCAAAATAACTGCCACTCTTCCCTTGCAGATTTAAAAAGGAAAAAAAAATATTTTAGGCTTTTTCTGACTCAGGATAGATAAAATGTACCGCTCTATAGATCTTACAGCTCTCTTGAATGAGTACAGATGGTTGACAAACACTAGAACATGCTCAGTGTAAAATCAAAGGATTCATGGAAAACACCTAGTTGCCCCCTCTAAAACAATGCTTTTCATTGAGGTTGTGATTGGTTTATACAGAAATATTGCACATTTTCAGAAGTGCACATTTGTTTTAGAATAGCTATCATAAAAATTGCTGTTTTCTTTCAAATTACACCAAAACCTACAAGGTTAGCACAAATGGCCAAAATATCACAAGTTAATATCAAAGTGAGTCATGCCACCTTACCTTACAATTTGCACAACCTGAATGAGAACATGCATTATTTCACAAAACAAGTGTATTGATAGGTAGAAATTGGGCTTTGAAATATAAAGTTGCAAAGACTAGATTAATAGACTCACTCACCAGATTTTTAATTATTTTTCAGAAGTTCAATTTATTTAATAAATACATCCTTCATCATCCAGTATAGAACAATAGATGCCAACATTTCTGGGTTTGCCTCTTCATCGGGGAAACTGGTTAATATCTAAAAAAATATACATGCATAAACTTCCAATAAACAAAATATGTTATATATTTACACCAATCAGAATTTAAATATAAGGTAAACAACTGAAACCCCCCCAAAAAAAAACTAGAGAACATGAACTTACACTCATTAGTATGACATCTGATATCCTCATCTATTAATAAAACATGTGTATATATGTATCTGTAAATTGCAAAACACAGCATTAATACTCTGGTTAGGGTTATAGCCACAAAAGTAGGGAAATGTGGAGTTAGGGTTTCTAAACCTATCACCCCAACCCATGCTGCACACACCAACAACATCAAGGGTGTGGCTTGGGGTTATCTGCCCTAATGATCACCCCATTCCATAAGTAAATAAGTGAGATAGGTACAGTATAGAAGAATGGGATAAGGGTTAAGGCTGACAACCCGAAGGCACACCCCTGACATCAGTTGGTGTGCGCAGTATGGAGGTGGGGTGTCAGGTTTGGAAACCAAAATGCCACATTCCCATACTTCTGTGACAGTAACCCTAACTAGAGCATTAACACAGTTTTTTGCAACTGATTTCCTTACTTTTTGAGATAGTATAATCATATACTTATTTGCCAGTGGGAGCGCAGAGTCCATCCCTCAGTAGATGCATATACAGTATGTATGTATGTATCTGTGGAAGCTGTGGAAGCTCAGGACCCTCTGGGCCATGCACTTCCATTTACAGGACAACAGTGACCAAACTATCAGCATAGCCAACCTATTACCCAACCTCATGTATCCAGTACAGAAAATGTTCGAATCCCTGTCAAAATGTAATTCTGTGCAACTGCAACTTCATTCCACGCCACAGGTGTGAAAACACACTTTGGGCAGGATTTGAAAAATGACAGCTGTGACATACATAAGGTGGGGTAATAAGAAGTCTATGTTGAAAACCTGGGGAGAAAATATTTAAAATTTCCAAAGTTATGAACAGGCATAACAAAATTGCAATGAATGGTCATAATGTTAGCATTTTTTCATATTTTAACCCAATATTTTCAACATAGTCTTCTTATGACCTCACCTCATAAACCCCATATATGATTTTTTTTTAAATGTGTGTCAAAATGCCATTCCATGTGCCAGGACTTGAAAAATGACAACTGTACTGCTCATGAAGTGGTGTAACAAATGGCTATGTTGAAAAGTTGGAGTCAAAATATTGAAAATTACCAAAATTATGCATGTGCATAGTAAAATTTCAACAAACATACGTAACTCAGCCATTTTTAAGAATGTTTTCACCAAAATTGTCAACATGGCCTTTTTGGGACCCCACCCAATGAACACTGGTGGTGAAATGTTGTTATTCGGTCCAGAAAGGTCATTTCATGCAGTGACCACAAAATCATCTTCCTGGACAGGTTAATGTAATAAAAGAGCCAGTGTTCATGAGATGGGGTCCCAAAAAGTCCATATCGAAAATTTGGAGAAAAAATTAAAAATGGCAAAATTATGAACATAAGTTCAAAATGCCATTGAAATACATTATACAGCATTTACTTTGATTCAATTCACAGTTCAGCTTTGAAGAGTGCAGATGTGTCTCAATCCACAGAAGATGACAGTCTATGACCTCCGGTGGTAAGTATAGGATAAGGGTGTGTGTGAGGTGGTGGGTGCTCAGTGGGAGGGTTGGGATGGTGGAGAGGGATGGTAGGGATGATGAAGGTCTGTTTTCTGTTTTTCAGGTTTAAAAAAAGACGTCGGGGATTGCTTTTCTTTTTAAAGGTACAACTAAATAAATATTTTGGGACACTGGGAAAGGACTCCCCAGTGTCTCACACTGCTAGGGGGTGCTTGTAATGACAACATGGGGATTGCCCCCCCCAATGTAGGCACTTTCAATGAAACAATGGGCTGCTGGAGGGGGCTTAAATAAAAATTAATGGAAGGCAATCAGAGGGTGCCACTAAAAAACAGGGATAATGATTGGTGGGTTGGAGGGTGCCACTAGGCACCAGGGAATATGAAGGCAGTTTGGGGTTATCGGCACCTGCTAAGGGTTCAGAGTACAGCTTACTCAGCTCAAAAAGACCACTGATGTCTTGTGGAAAACAACGCAGTCATTTATTAAACAGTGAAAAAACTCACATGCAAGAATCAATAGTTGTAAAATCCAAACATGTTAGAGTCCTTTCTCAGCTCTACTGAGTGAAGTGTGTTAGGTGATGTTTGATAAGGTGACTCTGATCTTGGGAGCTGATTTGCTATACTTAAATGTGTCAGGAGTCAAATCTGTAGATTTTAGAACTATTTATTCTTGCATGTGAGTTTTTTCACTGTTTCTACATTTAATAAAGAACTGTGTTATTTTTCACAAGATGTTCGTGGTCTTTTGGGGCAAAGTAAGCTGTACTCTGAACCCTTAGCAGGTGCCGGTCCTCCCAAACTGCCCTCACTTTACAATTTTGACCTGGCACTGCTACCCTGGATGTGGCCCTACCTTCTTTACTACTGAATTACAAAAGTGAATATATAATCATTTATGGTGACAGCTGTCAGCAGGTGGGGGGTGCCACTTGACACCAGGGAAAAGGACAGTTCACATCTAACACTGCAGCTGGCAGCACGACTTCAGCTGCAGCTGTGGAAGTCAAGAAATTCCCAGTGTTCTCTTACAGAGAATGCTGGGAAGTGCTTCTGTCACTAAGCTGGTTACCCAGGATTTTGGGTGCCCAGAAAACATATTAGTGGGCCCAGTATTAAACAAAAAACATCAGAATCTAGCTAAAAGGGTCTAGTTTTGCTAACGTTCTGATATTTGTTTTTAAAAATCTCAATTTTGTTGTGTATTTTCCACATTTGTCAGTTCATGGAAAAGATCCACAAGATGGTGGTTGGCACAGCACAAAAATGTTTGGTGCTGTGACAATTCAGTGGCGTGAAACCAAAAACCAGCATTGAAGGTATCAAATTTTAACTTTCACCACAGAATGTTATATAGAAAACCCTACTGTGCATTGACAGGTCAGAAAACACAAACAATTAAAGTCTAATAACTCTGGAACCCTTTGATATTTTTCCCCAGACCTGCAAAAGGCACTACCTTGAGCATGACACATGTCACCTGCATGTTTTGGGTGAAAAATCCTTTCCATGCAGGCTGTAAACGAGAGAAAAAAAAATGATGTTAAGTATAGGAAAAAGTTGTTTTTTTTTTTTCAAAGAATGACACATGCGGATCTCAGAAACCACACAAGATGCCATCATAAAAATGTTCAGAAGTCAAGACCATTCCTCCTAGACAACACATTCAAAATTTCAGCTCATTTCATCAAAGAAAGCCAAAGATATTAATGTGCAAAATTTAAGATTTAGCATTAAACAGGCTAATCAACCAGAACTATAGTGGTGCTACTGTGCCCCATAATACGTATATATATATATGTACAGTATAGATAGATAGATAGATAGATAGATAGATAGATAGATAGATAGATAGATAGATAGATATAAATAGGGGATACATGATGGGCAGGAGTGTGTTGTGGAAAATATTCTCACTCCTGCAGAGTGAGCTCTGGATACTCACGCGTGTCGAAGGCATGAGTGATTGTATCCAGAGCTCACAGTGCAGCAGTGAGAATATTTTCCATATGACACGATCTGCACATCATTTATGCAATTTATACAATAGGTGTGGGAGCTTTAATTTGTTTTGTTTTATCCTATGCTTTTCTGTTACTGTGAGCTGCTGCTGTGGGTGAATGGGTGTGAATGAGGTTTGTATGTGTTGTGCGATTGGTGGCTGTGTCTGTGAGTGAGTGAGTGATAATTGGTTGATGAGTGTGTGAGTGTGATGCATGATTGGATGATGTGTTTTGGGAGGCAGGACATGTCCATGACGTTTTGCGTTGACACTGTGTGTTATTTTCATTTTCTCCGATATTTTATCATGTGTAGTTTTTTATGTTTGTGGTATGTTGCTGTGCATAACTTTTTTATTTGTGGTTGTTGTACATTTAATTTATTTTTGAATGTGTATGATAAGTTTGTTGGCAAATACAGGTAAGGGAGCAGTTTCGCTTATTGGAGGTGCTTTCATTTTTACTAAGTGTGTCAGCTTTATTTCTTATTGAGAGTGAGTGTGAGAATTATGCATTTCTAGAGTAAATATCATGTAATTAATAACAGTTTCCCAACATCATGTTTAGGTTGCTGTCACTTGTGAATAAATCAAATTAGGAACTGAAGGCTTCACTGTGGAAATATTTGTAGTCTGCAGCTCACTCCTATGTTCATCAGAGTCGGAGTATGAAGAGAGGACTCTGTCTTCTGGCTGAAGAACTTCAGTACTGATGTCCTGCAGCAGAAAAAAAACATGAGATGACTGTTAAATAGTTTAGAAAACGTGTGAGTGACTTTGTGAATCATGGAGTTACCTTGAATAATATTAAATGTGATACAGTATGTGACGCTGAAACAGTGGGGCTATTGAAGCATGCAGGTATTCCTTCGAAGTATGTAGCAGGGTGGTGCAGCTTCCTTTTTGTGTTGCTTGCATGCATGTGCAAGAAACACATTGCATCAGGTTTCTTTCACAAGTGGGTTGTGGAGGCGCAGCAGTGTTGTGCCGAATGGCAGCAGCCCATTCTGGGGCTGGTCTCTTCCTTGGCCAATAGAGGAGCATGCTGTCAATCACTGGCAGTTAATGAGCAGGCCACTAGATCAAAGGAACTGAACTGCTACAATCAGGGAGTGCCCCGTCACTACGCAAGCAGTTGTTTTTGCTGTGGGACATCCCTGACTGCAGCAGCCAATTACACAACTCCATTCTGCTGTGTTCCCATGGTGACAGCTTTTCTGTCAGCCTCTCACAGTCCCCAGAAAGCTGACAGAAAGTCGTTGCTCGCCATTCAGTGTGCCTTCCTGGTGAAACATTTCAATAAAAAAAAAAGCTGATGGGGTGCCCAGTCCCCTGTCAGCATAGCCCCTTCCAGTTCAATTTGCTAATGGGGGAGCCCACTCCCTGTTGGCATAATGTTCCCCCTCCCAAATTTGTTGTATGCTGAGGGGGTTACCCAATCCCCCTTAGCTCTTGCCACCCCCCCACACTTACATGTGCCGACAGGGGTGCCCAATCCCCCTGTTAGCATGCCCCCTTCCTGGTAATTTCGCTGATGTGGGAGCCCACTCCACATTGGCATAATGCTCCTCCCCAATTTCTTGTGTGTCGAGGGGGTGCCCAATCCCCCTTGGCTCTTGTTCCCCTCAGCACTCGGTATGTGCCGACAGGGGTGCCCAATCCCCCATCAGCCACAGCCCTCCCAAACACTCAGGTGACATGCTGGGTGCCCACCCCAGCATGCCAAAATTAAATATAACCCTGCAAAAAAGAAAACCATCCCGCAAGTTGTTTTTTTTTTAAATATACCTGTAAATTAGAAAATGGTCCCTCATTGATTCTGGTGGTCTCTCCTCCAACCTGAACCCACCCTCTGTGTATCCCACCTCCCCACACACACCCCCCTCACCCCATACGTACCTTCAGAGCCCAGCGTGAGGATCTTCGGTGGACCGGGGACACGTCTACACTCTTCAAAGTTGACCTCGAACTGAATAAATGCTGGTAAGCTATATAATGGCATAAATGTTTTTTTTTTTCCAACTGTGGTGCATCTCAGCCATTTTGGGGAATTTTTTCACCAAATTTTCAACATGGAGTTCTTGGGACCCCACCTTATTAACTCAGTCACTGTCATTTTGTTATTTGGTCCAGAAAGGTGATTTCATGGTCAGTGCGTGGAACCACCTTTTGGGACCAATTAATGAAATGACAGTGTCACAGTTCATGAGGTAGGCCCCCAAAAACCCTATGTTGAAAATTTGGTGTAAAAAGTCCCAAAAATGACTGTTTTACTAGCATGTGTTGTGCAGTTTTTATGTATGTTCATAACTTCAAGCATTTTTTATATTTTCACTCCAGATTTTCAACATTGCCATTTTACCACACCTTCCTATGAACAGTATAGCTGTCATTTTTGATATCTCACCTGAAATGTGTTTTTACACATGTAGCTCACAATGGTGTGGTCGGTGTGTGAAATCAATGTTCAGGACAGATTAAGAATATCACAGTAACACTGTTCATGAGGTAGGCCCCAAAAACCCTATGTTGAAAATTTGGTGAAAAAATTCCCCAATATGACTGTTTTATGAGTGTACATTGTGCAGTTCCTACACATGCTCGTAACTTTGAGCGTTTTTTATATTTTCACTCCAGATTTTCAGCATTGCCATTTTGCCACTTCTCCTTATGAGCAGTACAACTGTCATTTTTCACATTTCACCCAAAATGTGTTTTTGCTTATGTAGTGCACGTGGTCAGTGTGCAAAATCAATGTTTGGGACAGATTAAGAAAATCACACTGACACCATTCATGAAAAGAGGCCTTAAATTGGCTATGTTGAAAATGTGGTGACAAAAGTCCATAAAATGACTGTGTTACAAGCGTGCATTGTACAATTTCCATGCACCCTCATAAGTTCAGGAATTCATAATCTTTTCAGTCCAGATTTTCAACATTAGTATTTTTCCACACCTCCTTATGAGCAGTACAGCTTTCTCCTTTTTCACCCTGGCTGAAATGTGTTTTCACACTTCCAGCACAGAATAGCACAGTCACAGTGGGAAATCAGTGTTCGGGATAGATTAAGCAACTCACAGTGATGTTGTTCATGAGCAGAGGTCCCAAAATGCCTATGTTGAAAATCTGCTGTAAAAAGTCCCAACACTAATTACATTATGGGTGTGCATTGTACAGTTTCTATGCACACTCGTGACTTCAGCAGTTGTTTTATATTTTAATTCCAGATTTTCAATATTGCCATTTTTTACACCTCCTCATGAACAGTACAGCTGTCATTTTTCACATCCTGTTCGAAATGTGTTTTCGCACCTGTGGCGCCAAATGACGCAGTCTCTTTGCAAAATCACCTTTTGGCTAACAAACTGATAGTGTCACTGTTCATGCAGTGGGATCACAAAAAGCCCATGTTGAAAACTTAGAGTAAAAATACCAAGAAACACCCAGGGTGTTAGGGTTTTTGACCATAACTCCCTACCCTGTAGGGACTGACAGGCATCAGGGGTATGACTTGGGATTGCCGACAGTAATGCTCATGTCATTCCACCCCCATCCTGCAGCCAGTAGCAGGCATCGAGATGTGCCTTGGACCCTTTGGCCCCAGAGTTCACCACATTCTCCTAAACTGCACCCATTTCAGTGTATTTCCTTATGGAATGAGGTGAGTGTAAAGCCCGAACACTTCAAAGCATGCCTCAACACTTGTGTCTGCAGGGTAGGGTGAGGTGAAATGTCGTGATTGTTATGGGCAATGACACAAAGACACACCCCAATGCCTGTCCATCTCTGCAGGGTGGGGGTGGAGTTGGCATCAGTTCAATACTTCACTGCCATTCCAATACTGCATGGGCCGGATATTCAAACTGTACCCACAATGTGCGCAAGAGTAGGAGCAAGCACAAGTCCATTGCGTACATGCGCAATAGACATGATATTCAAACATGGAGCAAGGCCAGTTGCGCATCCAGCCAACATCTGACTATCGCACAACCTGAGCCATAGCGCAACCAGGAAGGGGAAGCTGAGCAGATATGATGCGCCATAGTGCAACAAGGCCAGCCCAGCTGAGCAGTCCAGAAGTGCCATAGTGCAAGCAGAGAGCCACCCAGCAGCAGAGCAATGGAACTGCACTACCAGGGAGGTAGGCTGGGGCCCACCACCCATGCCACAGATGGGCACAGGAACACACTGCAGAACTAACAATACACCCCCACACCCTAAGCACAGCATCACTGGGGGAGGGACGGAATATCCACCAGCCCATGGGGACAAGCCAACAAAGCACAGTAGGGGCCATGTTGTCTCAGCACACCCACTGGCAGGCTGAGACTGCCACACATAGGAGTCGACAACCACAGTGCACAGCCCACCCCTTGTGTATAGCACACCCTGCACTGTGACCCCAAGACACCACCCATGTGCAGTGACCGTCACTGCAGGAATCCCCATGCATCCTCCCGTCACATTGCAACCTCGTGTACCAGAACCATACAAGCCAGACCCACCATGAGCACCCAGCAGTGGCGGCAGCAGCAGCAAGACTGACTGAAAGCCACTCCACACCGGACACTCCCCATGCACACACACATACCAGGACAATACCACCCCAGATGCCATGCACACCACTGCAACTGAGCACCCATAGCCAGCTGCAAATCAGAGACCACCACAGTATTCATAACAATATATATATATTCAAACCAATAAATGTACAACACCAAAAGGAACAAACAGAACTATTTATATATTTACAATACAAGGGGGGGTAGGGGTACAAGGTAGGGGTGGGTAAGGGGTAGGGGTGAACAAATGGGAAAGGGAAGGCAGGGTGTGAGGGATGGGTGAAGTGGGAAGGTGATGCGCAGCTAGCACCTGGCAGGCTGCCCTCCTGCTGCCCGTTGCTGATCCTGGGACCTCCTATGGCGCCTCACACCATGGCGCTGCATTTCGACGAGAATGTCAAGAGTGACAATTGACACCCAAGTCAGCCGCTGTAGGGAACGTTCCATGCGTCACAGGAGTTGGATACCTAGAACAAGGGAACAGAGTCAATGGCTGTGACTGTCCATATCCCTGAACCCCACCCATCATGCAAGGCATATAGCCAAGTGCCCTGCACCTGTGATGGTATGCACCCACCCACAGTGACTGTGCACAAGACACGCCCAACCAGGCAGCACCAGCTATGTGTACCACAGCACACACACACTGCCCATGTCCATCACAGCACAACCAAGGCTGTCAAGTGATGTGGCGACATGGTGGGATGCTAGTTCCACAGCCATGTGCCCAGTGCATGCATGGACTACCAGTGACGCACACACAGACATGCAGTGACACTGGACAGTGATGACTGTCACCTGTGTCATGCATGGTTGTGTTGTCCATGGCTGGTGGTCATGCCCCCCCTCACCAGCATGCAATAGCATCCATGATGTAATGACACTCATCCTCATCAAGCAGCTGTGGCTGCTGTTGCTGCTGCTGCTGCTCCTGCTGCTGCCGCTGTGGCCCAACCATCATACCACCTCTGGCTGCCACCTGTGCCCTGCCACGGCCCTCCTCAGCCCGGGTCTGCCTCCACTCCTCCACGCCTGTGGGGGACAAATGTTGAGAAACACATCAGTGTGAGCCCAAAGCAGACAGCCCCCTGCCCCAATGAGTGTGCCTGCCCACAGCCAGACCCATGCATCACACACCTGCACACACTGACACAGCCAACCATGGTAGAGCCTCCCCATGCACCACCACCAATACATAGCCACACCCTACGGACAATACAGGTGCATAGATGGGTCACCCACCTGGCCCTAGGCACAATGCCCTCCTGGCACAGGACCTGAGGTATTCCAGCAGTGCCTGCTCCCTCCTGTGAGACGTCACTATAGCGGTGCCTGCACTGTTCTGCCATCCTGCACTGCCCTGTGACCTGCTCCAGTGCAGTGGCCACCTGCTGCCACACATGCATGCGTGCCATGTTGAGGGGTTCTCCCCCAAGCAGTGGCCCAAAGTGAGGCTTCACCACAGCCACCAGGTTGGCCACCTCCAATGGACTTCACTGTAGAGCTCTCCTGCATGCCATTACTGGAGTTGTATAGTAGGCAATATGGCGCCCTGCAGAGCGGCAACCCCAAGTGGAAATGTTGCACAATAGAACACCATTAGTTCCTATCGCGCTGTTTGCATAGCGCCATCGGTTCATATCGCGCTGTCACCTAACAGCGTGACAGAGCCGTACACATGCCAGATGAACAGCGCCAGGGGGCAAAGGTCGGAAACAAGGTAAGGGGTCTGTGGCGCAAGGCCTCGCACAGTGCCATCGGATGTCTACACGTCCTGCATAATCGGTCACCTGCGTGCCAGTGCCACAGTGTACTATTGCGCATTTGTGCCACAGTGCTATGAGGTGACCAGCGCTGCAGCGCCACTGGCACGATGGTGGCCGTGTCCTGCACTGCTCATCACACTCAGCACGTCAGCAGCGTGGCAGACACCTGAGTAAGCTACCCTGGCATGCACAATGTGGTGTACTGCGCAGTCACAGACATGCACCATTGGCTCAGCAGGATCAACCCTATTGCGCAAAGTGCAACAACGCGATATTCAGCCGGCATATGAAAATCAACTGATCAGCCATTCAAAGGTGCAGTGGTGCGATTTGCATCTCATTAAAGTTGATCCACTCCTAATTTGCATGCATTGCTCTATAAATGTGCGACAGTGGTCTGCGGTGGCCAGATTTGGTTACTGTAGCTGAGAGGTGAGTTGCATGCTGTGTGATGTTCTGGGCTATGCTCATGGGATAATGCTGTAAACTGCACAGTGACAGGTGTCCACTTCCACCCATACAGACCGAAATGGCTGAACAAGGACCGGGTGATGACAATGATGGTGGGCGAAAGAGGAGGCCAAACTTCACGAAGGCTGAGACTGAGGCACTCTTCCAGGCCTACCTGGAAGAGGAGCCACTTCTCAGTGGATGGCAGGGCACCCCGCAGGCCCGTGCTGCTGCATGGGTGGAGGTAGCATGTGCCATAAACCTGCACAGAAGCCGCCAGCGCTCCGTGTTGGAATGCAAAAAGAAGATGGGGACCAACAAACGATGGGTGAAGGAGAAGGTGGCAGCCCTCAGGGTGGCGTGCACAGCCATGGGTGGGGGCCAGCCAGAGGTGGTGCAGCTGACCCCAGTGGAGGACCGTCTGGCTGCATCCATGTAGCGTAGTGCCATCGAGGGCGTACCTGGAGGTGGCTTCCAGACAGGTGGAAGCCCAGCACTGCATGGTATGACATGGTAGTGGTGGTGGGGGAAGGAAGGTGATCACATGCACTAACATGTTCTCACTTTCTGTTACAGATCCTGTGCAGCTGCATGGGACAGTGATGGTGGGTCCAAGTGGTGTGGACGACCTGCCGGAGTTGGAGGAGGGTCCATCCACCTCTGCATCCAGCCGGCTTGCTCTGCAGCAGTGTGCACGCCTGGCTGCCATCTCAGGTGTCGGTGAGTCAGGTGTGGGGGGTGCACATCCTGTGTCCCAGCAGTCTGGCACACAGGTATGCCAGCACGCTGTGACTGTGGCTGTTGCACGGACCTGCACCAGTGATGATGCAAGGACTGCAATGGGCAGTGACATGTGTGTGTCACATGACAGACACACAGCAGGACAGCACATGCCCCTGGATCTAGCTGGTTCCAACATGTGTGCCAGTACATCAGCACAGTCCCAGGCTGTGCCTGTCAGCACCAGTGGGGCAGCACTGGTGGTTGTGCAGGCCTCTGGCACTGTTGCAGGACACAGTGGTGGAACAACTGGACCCTGGGGCACAGCAGTTGGGAGGGCAGCAGCAGCAGTCACCCACCAGGTCTGGGGGTACAGGGTTCAGTGGTGGCCCATGCACACCGCCTGTTGCCATGGCCATACCTGGTCCTGGTGAACAGCGCCCACCCTCAAGGGGTGTTGAGCATCAGGACCTTCCACACCCTGGGGGAGAGATTGCAGATGAGGTAGACGACCCATTTGACGAGCACACCCACCTGCTGTGGGCATCAGTACAGCAGCAGATGTGGGTTGCAACATCTGTGGAGGCACTGTGTGTGGCTGTGGAGCAGCACAGCAGGGACAATGCAAATATCCTTGCAGAGATGGTCCAAATACGGATGGATGTGACCGCTGCCATTGACAGGCTGACCCAGGCAGTGGTCGGTGTCGTGGCCACATTGGGCACACAGTCAGGTGCCCCTGTACCACACACCCCACACAGTACAATCTCCACTCCATGTTCCTGGCATCGTGTGACACCCAGCCTGTCGATGTCGGGTTCTGCTGTGGGCATCCCGAGCACACCTGGTGCAGGTATGTTCGGCATGCTGCAGACCCCTGTGCGGGCGAGGTCGCGCTCGCGCAGTGGGAACCCTGGTGGTACATCGGTGCCACCCCATGTGGCCCATGATCAGCCTGCCAGTGCTACTGGGTCACGGCGGTGCCACCCACGCATCCAAGGTGGCCGTGGCACAGTGCCACCTGACTGAGCCATCTCCCAGTGTGGGTCCTGTCTGGTGCTGCCCTGTGTGCAATGTGTGTCATAGTGGGCAGTGCACTGGTGGGTGCCCTGCCCAACACGCCGACACATGGACCACCTGCACACCCACCCAACTGCTGTCCACAGGTGCATGTGCATGATGATGCCTGCATTCTTCTGTACTCCAAGGTGCAAGGGTGCTCAGCTTCTGACACACGTACTTGGACAGTACAGGTGGTGTGGGTGGTCCGTGGATCTGTGTGTTTGCCATGTCTGTTCCTACTCTGCTGTGCACCTGCCCATGTACGCTTTGTGCCTGGTGTGTGTGTGTGTGTGTGTGTCCATATAGCATGTAACTATTCACCCCTCCCTGATGGTGTGTTTGTGTGCCTGGACCCTTCCACTCCCCTTGCTGTCATGCACCCCTGGTGTGTTACCCTGTGTGCCTGTGGGTTGTGCCTAGACAGTGTTGGTTGCACATGGCCCCTTGACTTACCTGTGTCATGTGAAATGCTCCTTCGTGATGGTGTCCCGGTGCAGTTGGGCCTGCCGGAACAGTCGGGAGTCCTGCTGTCCAAGGAGGGGGGCTGCTCATCACCATCATCACCATCATCACCGGCGTCACCGGTGTCCCCATCGCTGTCCCCCTCCTCGACCTGTACAGCTATCCCACAGTCTTTGGCCATGTTGTGCAGGATACAACAGGCCAGGAATATTGCACAGGCCTTTGAGGGGCTGTACTGTAGCGCACTGCCAGAGGTGTCTAGGCATCAGAGTTGTGCCTTAAGCATCCCAAACACCTGCTCTATGATGTTGCGTGTGGCGGCATGTGCCTCATTGTAGCATTGCTGTGATAGGGTCGTGGGTCACCGGTAGGGTGTGAGCAGCCAGGGTCAGAGTGGGTATCCGCAGTCACCTGTGTGGAGATGGTGGTGATTAGTGACATGTTCAGGTCCATTTCGCCCACATCCCTGTATGCCACTATCATGGCACTTGTGGTTTTCCCACCCTTGACCCAACATGCCATTCCCATATGTGTGTCACCCAATAGATGGCCTGGGATGTTCCACTGAATCAATGCACAGTGTGGACTGATGCCAGCATGAAGGAATCATGTGCTCGCCAGGGTGTGTGGCACAGACATTGATTATGTGCCCACTGGCATCACGCACCACCTGGCAGTTGACACTAGAGAAGCCCTTCCTGTTTCTGTAGGTGGCCCCATTGGGGCCAGGTGGTATGCAAATAGCCACATGGGTGCAGTCTATCTCCCCTAGCATGCAAGGCATACGTGCTACCCTGTGGAACTCCTGCATGTTTGCTGTACGCTCTGCCTCGGTGCTGGGGAAATGGATGTGCTCCGCAGCATGTGGTAGCAGTGTGCTGAGGAACTGGGTGAGGATGCGTGACGTGGCCGACTGTGTGATGCCTGTGGTGTCCCGTGTTGGCCTCTGGAAGGTGTCCGTGGTGAGCAGACATATGCAGGCTGTCACCTTGGTCTCCACTGACAGAACGTGACTCCATCATGAGGGTGCCTGCATCACATCACTGCACAGCTCACAGAGCTGCCTCAGTATTGCCCTGTTCAGGTGGTACCGGCCCATGATCTCTATATCCATGTACAGCTCAAAGCTGATGCAGGCACAATACTGCCTGTTGGGGGCGTACCACGAACAGGCCCTTCCATGGCCACGTCCCCCTGCAGCATGCCTTCTCACCCCCCTCATTACAGCTTCCATGTGAAAGCTGGCACTGTCCATCTCCCTGGCTTGTGTCCCCCCCCTGGATGATCTTGCTCTGTTACCCCGCTGTCCTGACTGCTACCTCCACTGCACCGGGTACACCTGCTGGCCTCTGCAGACTGTGGCCCACACACCTTCCCTTGCTTATGTTTGCCTGAACACTCCCTGGCCTGCCTTCTTTCTCCCTCTTGCTGCCTCTCTCTCTCCCTGGCTCGCTTGGCATCCCTGTAGCGTTCTTGCACTTCTTCCTTGAGCCTTTTTATCTTGGCTCATTTCCGCTGTGGCACACCTTCCAGCTGTTCTGTTATTGCGCATGCGCAAGCCTTTGAATATCGCATTGCGCTCTTTATGCATGGATCCACCCCTTCGGTTGTGCATGTCATTTGCATTACGCCTGTTGCTCAGCATGTTTCGGTGGCTAACTGCCTCCACTGAATATCGCAGTATGGGCGCAGTTTGGGACTTGCGCTGGAGCAACCCTATTGCGCATGGCACAACCCTTTTGAATATACGGCCCCATCTGTCTAACTATTGTACTTTCACTGCTAATGACAGCAAGCAACGCTTGGCATTGACAAATGTTTGTTTCAAGTTCCACATGCTTAGATGTGCTGGGTTTGGCATCTGGGTCAGTGCTGAGAATATGGGAGATTTTCTTCATTTTTTTGTCATTCAGTTTTGAGTATGCATTTATGGATTGGACTTTTCTATATCCAGAGACCTGCATAATATCAGTAGGAGCAACATTATTTTCACAGAGTTTCTGGATCAGATGTTTTCTGACTGAATGGTTAGTTCATTTTTCTTCTGTATGGATGCCTTCCTCTGTGATCATGTTTTTTAGTATTTTTCCAATTGTATTAGTTCCAAGAGGTTCACTTTTATACCAGCATGTGGCATTTTCTTTGATCGGATGGTTTCTAACCAAAAAATATGGGGCAGCAGAATTATTGGCTTTGAATGTTCTTTTGTCTTGATATAACAGGTAGTTTTTAACTGGGCATCTTTTATTTTCAGGTACCTTGTATGCTCTGGGCTTAATAGCTCTAGTGTCCTTGGGGTTGGATCTTGATCGAGTTTTTGTTTGTCTCTCTCTTTAGTAAATTCCAAGCATCTGTTGTACTCAGAATCAATTTGTAAGATGATGTCTCCCCATTTCAAAAGTTAAGGGCTTCATTACTACCTCTAATTCCAAAATGCATTGTTGCTGTAAGCCACATGGAGCTGAGCAGAGCCTGTGTGTTACTTGGTCCTAGATAATGTAAGGCATATAGTTTGTCTAATATCTCATCAGTTATTTCATCTACAGTGCAAGGTTTATTGCCCATACTGAGTTCTTTTAAATGTTTTTGTTTAGAGATAACTTGACAAGTTCTTTCAAATTTTAATGAGGTTGAAAAAGACTCCTGGTAAACATTCTCCCTCATATGTCTCTCAAAACTCTGGAAGCATCCTTTGATACTTAAGGGCTCATATTCTGATCCATCTTAGCTGTGGGAGTGAATAAAATAATAACAGAGAATATCATCGAGGTCTTCTGGTGGAATATCTTTCACTGGAGTAGTTATTTTCATTTCTTCAGCAAGATAGTTCTGGGGATAGTTAATATCTGCTTTAGTTTTGCACCTTGTATTTTCATTTTTGGTACTCAAGATGTACTGCTGCACATAACTTTTGTCTACCACAAATTTCTGTTGATGGGACATATGAGTTTCTTGGGTTTCTGGAATGGTGAAGCTGTCTTCAGTCATATCAGGGTCTAATGGCAGTTCTGTGTCCTGCTCGAATTGTGTGCACAGTTCAATGATGTTTTCATCTGGTGGCTGTATTTTTTTTTAAGTCAGTTTGTTGATTTTAACAGTACATTGGTCCGTCAGATTGCTAGACATGTTTGCAGGTTATTTTACTCCTCGTAGATGAGTTTTGATTTTCTTTATGTTCTTTACAGCACAGATCACAAACAGAACCCGAGAGGTTTACATCTGCAATGCAGTGTGAGAGACCGCACAAGAATTCAGAAGCTTGTAGTACAGAAACGTGCTCTTTCTGGTGAGTGCTGTTTCTTATGTAAATTGGAAGGAGGTTACTGAGGAGACAGTCTTAATGCAGGGATTTACTGTTACAGGTGGGAGAGCTGTGATAAATGAAACTGACATCAGCACTCTATATAAAAATGTCACCAGCAAATAACTAGACATATCACACTCTTCTAGCTCCCACCCCTTTTGTATAAATATATTTATACCATGGAGCAGAGAGCTTTCTCAGTATGATACCCTGTGTTATTTTCACTGCAGTGAGGATAAATCCTGATGACATCAGAGTGAGGTTATCGACATTTATCCATACTCTGCTGATGTCACCAGAGTGAGGATAACTGCACTGCAGCTTACATTCTAAAGGAAACTGCTTCAGAAAACAGTTTATCTTTTACTAGGAGAGAAACATATTAAGCTGAAAGCTTGTTTACAGGTGCAACCTTGGAGCACAAGAAAATTAAGTGACTTGCTCAGGATCACACAGTATGCAAGTGGGGGCTGTAGGATTCAAACCCAGGTCTCCAGGTTTGCAGCTCAGAGCCTTAAACCACTGTGCTATACTGCCTCTTTAATCTTTCTCTTCTTTTTCCCACTGAAGTTGCAACTTACTCAATTAGCTTTGCAAAAGACTGTCTCCTGTGTCCCATTGTGTTTCTAACTTTCCTAGCCCATCACTGTGCTGATCGCAGCTTCAAAATAACCTGAATTCTAAATGAAACTCTTTTAAAAGCAGTTTCTGTTTCTCAGTGCTACCTACAGCAATTTGTCTTTCTCAGTGAGCCTCTGACTCACTCAGTTAGCTTTGCAAAACACTGTCATCAGTGTTTCTCACTCCCAGTCCATTCAGAACACACAAACACACACACTCTGACAGCACACACAGAATGAGCAGAAAACACACAGAATCAGAAAAATGTTCCTAAAGCTCTCACCCCTGTGGAATAAATCACACACGTGATGGGCAGATCATGAGATATGGAAAATATTCTCACTCCTGCAAAGTGAGCTGTGTATTTTCACTCATGCCTTTGATACTCGTGAAAATACACTGCTCACGCTGCAGGAGTGAGAATATTTTCCATATCTCACTCCTGCCCATCATGTGTCCCCTATATATGTGTGTGCATATAGATATATATATATATATATATATATATATATATATATATATATAATATATATATTTTAGGGCAAAATATCCATTTAATGCATCAGTTAGGGTTGTTTCACAGCGACAAAGCGAGAAAATCCGGTGTTAGGGTTGGAAGCCTCCTTGGACCCCCCAGCCACCCCCAACCGGTATTGGAGTGTGCGTTGGGGTCATCAGCCCTAACTCTCACCCCATCACATGTGTAAAGAAGCTGAGGTGTAGGAGAATGGGGTGAGAGTTAGGACTGACGACCCCAACACGCATCCCATTGCCGGTTGGGGGGTGGGCTAGGGGGTTCAAGGGAGGCTTTCAACCCTAACACTGAATTTCCTCACTTTTGTCACTGTGGAATAACTCTAACTGATGCATTAAACTGATTTTTGTGCCTTTAATTTCCCTTCTTTTTGAGAATGAGGATGATAAATAGTGAATGTAATGCGGTGGTGGGAGCGTGGGGCCATTTGGGCCCCGCACTCCCACCACATGATGTCTTGTCACATAGCAACAGGAACAGCAATGCAAACACAAGCACCAACAGTTAAGCACATGGTAACGCAAATGTAAATGGTAACGTAAACGTTAATAGAAACGCAAGTGCAAAGTGACACCAAAGTGAACAGAGATGCAAACGGACACTCAAGCACATACAAAAACACAACTGGTAATGTGCATAGTGATGGCAGTGGTAATTTAAATGCAAATGTTAAGTGTTACAGCAAAAAGAATGCCAAAGGAAACAGAAACAGAAATGCGAACGCAAGCGTGCACATAAACACAAACTGGACTGTGCACGGGCATGGTACCGCAGTTGTAAATGCAAATGGTAAAATTAACATGAAGAATAATGTCAAAGGAAACAGAAATGGAAACAGAACAGAAGCACGTACAGAAACGCAAACCGTAACTCGCACAGGCACAGCACCGCAATTGTAAATGCAAATGGTAATGGTAACAGCAACAATAACAGCAAAGAAAATAGAAATGCAAAAGGAAATGCAAGTGCATATGGAAACATAAACTGTAATGTGCATGGGAACAGTAACGCAATTGCAAATGCAAATGGTAACAGTAACAGCAACGAAGATGCAAAACAAAAGACAAATGCAAATGCAGATGAAAGGTCTGCCAGAAACGGAAATGGCAATGCACACAGTGATGGAAGCCAAAACACAAACACAAACAGTAGAGGAAATGCAAATGGTAACAGTAACACTAACGCAAGTGCAAACGAGAATGCAAAGGGTAACGCATATGGTGGCGTAGACGGAAAAGTAACACAAACAGGTACGGAAACACAAGTGGTAATGCTAAGTGTAACAGTAACGTAAGCACACACCCTGTTTTTGCCCAACAGCTGCATAGAGAAACACAGTGTGTACAAAGAATGTGTGCATAATAATGGGCCTCAGAGACGAAAATGAGGTGTTGGAATACTAAATTGCTTATATCTCAGCAACTGTACGACGCAGAAAAAAAAATCACATGATTTATGATTTTCCTGGCTACATTTTTGCTAAATGTGTATGGCTACGCATTGTCATGATGAAAATTCCGTATCTTGCACCGTTTTTGAGATACGAGCCCCAAAAGGCCTGGCGTATGCCACCATGTTAGTCTATGGGAAAAAAATGCCAACTTTGGAGTACTGTAACTTTGCAGCCATGCAATATTTTTTCAACAAACCACCAAAAGACATATCTGTGAGATGTTAGCTGCCTTCCCTCCAAATTTAAACTCAAAAGACCAAACCATTCTTTTGCAGCAGGGTGGCAAAGAACTGCTGTAATTTTGGCCATAGTCTGAAAAAGTAATGTAATGATTTGCAAAAGCTTTTGCAAAAATTTGTAAAAGTGTTACCAAGTCTGACACTTTTCACTTGCGACACTACTTTTTCCAGAACTTTGAAAGACATATTTCTGGGGTGTTTAACCCCCAAATAAAGACATGCCTAGCATCCGCAGGGCTCGACTAGGTAAACACAAAAAGAATTGTGTCCCTAGATGGTCCCAATTTTAAATGCCAAGCATTTTTCTGATCACCAACTGAAAACAAAATGGTGGATTTGCTACACTACTAGGACCATTTGCAACACTAAAGAGTGCATTTGCGACACTGCTGAACTTTTTCTTAACTTTTCCCATCGACTTATAATGGGAACTTGTTTTTTGAATAACTTTTGAACCGTTTAATATTTTTTTTCATGAAATCTTCAAAAGGCACATCGGGGACCCCGGCCAAACATTCCCTGAAGTTTTTGGACCAGTCACACAAACCATGTGACCTGTAGGTGTGAGCAAAGAATTCACCAAAAAACGTAAATGGGCCTGAAGATCTCACTTAACAACTCTGCAGCTGTATATCCAACCACTACGAAAGTTGGCAGATCCCAAGACATATGGTTCTTGATCATATATTCCAAATTTCAGGCAAATCTGTTGAATGGTGGCAAAGTTATTAAGGTGCAAAGTTTGACCCTTTAACCTTAAAAGGGCTACTCAACCTTAACCAAAATAGCACTACTGTGCTACCATTATATATATATATATATATATATATATATATATATACAGTATATATTCATTGCAAAAACTTTGTTAATACATTACTTAGGGTTGACACTAAAGCAACAAAAGTAGGGAAATGTGGCATTAGGGTTTCCAACTAACACCCCTCCCCACTCTGAAGACACTGACAGGCATCGGGGGTGTGCTTTGGGGTCATCAGCCCTAATGCTCACCCCATTCCATAAGTAAATAAGCTGAGATGGGTACTGTATAGGAGAATGGGGTGAGCGTTAGGCTGATGACCAAATGGATGTCTCTTGTGTCATATGGGAAGAGTTGCATGTTGTTTGTCTTAGGTGAAGATGGATGTCTGTGGTTGCTTCTGTTGCCTTGCCCCCTTTGGCTGCTTGGTGGGGGGGAATGCAGAGTTAAGGCTGAAAACCCTAATTTTGTATTTCCATACTTTTGTCACTTTAATAGCAATGCTAACTGATGCATTGATGTAGTTGTTTTGTAATGAATTTCTAACTTTTTGAGATAGTGTAATTAATAAGTAAATACAGGTGGTAGATCAAGTATTAACATACAAATTAGACATGCCTTTTTCATCAGTATGGACCATTGCCATACACACACTCTATCTGACTATAGCCGACAGAGTAGGTATGATGATGGTTATACATTTCACTGTACAGAGTCCCGCCACACTGTTCACTGGAGTGGGTGCTGTGCCGGTCAAGAGAGGCACTTGCTGGTGCCACAGACAGAATAAGACATCCATAAACAGAAAAAAAAAGATTTGGGTAAAAAGTTTTTACTATCTGTCTAACTATAGCATTTGAAATAATGCATTTCTAACTATAAAACACAGATACAGACATGGGAGTCAGTCGTTATATTTATTGTATAGTGTGTGATGTGATATGTGAATTGAGTTTGTTACATCCATCATGACATGGATTTTGGTCTGGATTCTCAAAGAGACAAAAATTCCATAGTTGCTGAAAAATTGCTAATAGCACTGTAGAAATTTAGTTGTGGCTTATTTACAAAGAAAATGTCCACAGTTGTGGAAAAATTGCAAAACAGGTAAGTTGTGACATTCTGCAAGTGGTGAAAATCTGCAACATTTTGTCCACAGCTGTTTAAAATTCACAAGTGCAGATCCACAGTTCAGGAAAAAGCTCAGCAAGCACAACAGGTGATCCATATTAAATGGAGCAGCAGACTTTGACAGTTTTGTCATAGATGCAGCAGAAAGGACTTACAAAGAGACCAGCAGCCAGTCCCTCCACTGGGACCACTGCAGCAACACTGGTAGAGTTGTTGCAAAATGTTATTTAGCTGGCGAAATTGCTGCAAAATCAACAGTTTTGCAGTGCAAAATATTTTGCGAAATTGTGACATTTTTTCCACAATTGTGCCACACATGCATCATTATCTTAGTGTTTTTTATTTATACCTCTCTCTGGTGTCTAGTGGTCCCCCCCAGCTGATCACAGCTGAACTGAAGAACCCTCTCCTCCAGTCACCTATGACCCTGGCTCCCAATCTTGAAAAAAAATCCCAATGCTCTCCCCTGTCCCTGGTGTCTGTGGACCCCCCAACCTGTCTTCAGTCAGATAGCTCCCACCCCACTCCTTCCCTGTATCCTGATCAGGCCACTGGCACAGCCCTCCACTCAGCTCCATGGCCAGCAGCCCGACTGAGCACTTCAGTGAATGAGCACATGCTTATAAGCACATGATCATTCATTGAAGCTCTCAGTTAGGCTCCGCCCCAGAAGTGAGTGGAGGCTGTGGACTCCATTGGGGTACTGGGGTGTATACCACTTAGCGCAATTTCAACTTTTTTTCCACAACTGCTGAACTTTTGGGGACTTGTGGATGGTTTTGCATCTTCAGAGTCTCACTCCCATCATCTCCACTTGGCTGCTTTGTGTAAATCTGAGCAAGTAAATTAGGTGCCTCCTTTACAGGATAAACATAGGTAGCTATGCAGGACAGGGAGAATAGGACTCATAATCTGTTAAAATGTTTTACATGTTTTTGCTCCCATTTTTACTGATGCTGGGAATGAATATACAGGGTGAAAGACCAAAGGCAGCTTCTTTAGGGTTGTTCTTTGGATGATTGCATGGAGCCGGGGGTGTACAGAAGATTTCTGACCCTTATGAAATAATGATAATGTATAGAAAGTTTTATCCAGAAAGCTTTTTAGTATTAGATTCAGAGTTTTACAGCTGCAGATCTGCAACATATAGATATGAGATAGCTAGTATCTGTTTACAGTTTGGGTTCATGGGTGGTGGGTGGAATTGTGAATGTTGCTGACCTATATTTGCAATAATTTAATCTGACAATTCATTTCTAAACCAGGTCTCAACCTGAAAAGGAAAGCAACACTGTAGCTCAGAAAACTTTTTTTCCTACTGGAGAACAGCCCCCGTACAGCCATATTCTATCAGCCCCCCCCTCCCAATCTATGTATGCTAACAGAACTGCTTTTATTTCCACACAATGTGTAGCTCACTTTTAATGTTGTATTTTGTTTGGAACCCACATAATTTAATATTTGGTGCTGGAGCAGTGTGTGTGTGTGTGTGTGTGTGAGTGTGTGTCTGTGTGTGTGTGTGTGTGCGTATGTGTTTGTGTCTATATGTTTGTTTCCTGATACATTCCCAACATTCTGATCACTGTTTTAGCATTTGTTTTGCATATTTCACAATGACAGCTATAGAAAATCAACCAATACAGCCCTGAATTTAAAAGACAATGTTGCATTTGCTGTCATTACTAGTGTGTGTTTCTTTCTTTCCTCTTTTTCCTTTTTTTGTGCGTGTGCTTTGGAGTGTGTGGTTGGAGGGTGGGAGTTGCATACATTGGAAATGTATCAAAAAAAAAATATTGCTCCAGAATATAGATTTAAATATATGGGATCCAAACAAAATCCAGAATTTATAGTGAGCTACACATTGACTGGTAAAGAAGTCTTTCTTTCAGCATGTGTAAATTTTATGTTGTTTACTCAGAAGGCAATTGTTCATGGATGACTCCACAGTGGGTCACAAGAAAAAAGCTTTCTTATATTCAAACCAAGTGCCTATTAAATAAAATAAATGAATTGTTGCTTTACAGACTGACTACTTTGGGGAACAAACCAATAGCTTCATGTTTGGGATAGGCAGAAGAGTGAGCAATGGAGTTGATTATCAAGCAGCAACAATCTTATGAAAACATAACAAACTGGGATTTATAACCTCATTTTTCAGTTAATTAATTGTAAGTAGAATGTGTTTCATTCATGGTTTTTCTCCGAAAGAGTGTTATTACCTTGCAAGGGAAGTTCTGAAATTGCCAGCAGTCCCTAAAATAAATGTTGATTTTGCCATGCTTCAAGCACAGTGCAATTGATAGCACACCATAGGTACCCGATCACAGCCAGCTTGTTCTCAGATGACTGTTTAAATGAAAGGAAAGAAAATGGCAATCACTGTAGTATCAAGACCAGTATAACATCTGTACACTGAACAAAGACTGAGATGGCAATGGGCTCATTGAGTTGTTTCTGTGAACTCAGAAAACTTTTTTTCGGGCATGCCTGGTGGCACTGAGGGTTGATGCACTGGATGCTACACCTCACGTCATGCTAGTTTGGGAATGAGCAAGGGCCACCAGGGGTTGTCAGAGAGGAGATGGATTGAGTGTCCATCGGACTGCTCTCCATCTCTGGGGAGGGGGGGTGACAAGTGGTTGGTGCATGCCTGACCCCTAGTGAAGGCTGGGGCTTGATGATATGCCATGGTAAATAACATGGGGCAGGTGCACAGCAGATACTTGGTGGGGCCTCATGTGAGTGAATGCACGGGCACACTGCAGGTGTCATTGCATGATGTGCTCCTGCATGGGATAGCAGAAGAAAGGAAAAGAGACCCTGGTGGCTGGTCATTGTAGCTTGATGGCTGCCCCTGCACTTCACTCCAGAGGTAACACCCCCAAACTGTATCTGTAACTTGGTGGGTGAGTAAGAGGGACTCCCCACCACCCTGCCATGGGGTGTAAGCCATGGGAGTTACAGGGGTTGAGGGTCTGAAGGAGTGGAACAATGGGATGGTGACCAGATGAGGAGCTGACTAGGGCCAGGGAGGGGGAGAAACAGATAAGCAAAAAAAAAACACTTTTTTTCCTACTGAAGAGCAGCACACATATAACCATATTCTATCAGCCACCCCCCCAAAAAAATATCTCTATTGTAACAGAACTGTTTCTGTGTAATGTGTAGTTCACTTTTAATGCTGGATTTTGTTTGGATCCCAGATAGTTTAATCTATGTTCTGGAGCAATATGTGTGTGTGTGTGTTTCCTGATACCATCTCAGTGTTTCAATCACTGTTTTAGCATTTTGTTTCCTCATATTTCACAATGATGCCTATAGAAAATCATTCAATACAGCCTTGAATTTAAAAGACAATGTTGCATTTTCTGTCATTCCTAGTATGTCTTTCTTCCTTCCTGCCTTCCTTCCCTTCTTTCTTCCTTCCTTCCCTTCTTTCTTTCTTTCTTTCTTTCTTTCTTTCTTTCTTTCTTTCTTTCTTTCTTTCTTTCTTTCTTTCTTTGCTTTGGAGTGTGTGGTTGGGGGATGGGAGTTGCATACAGTGGAAATGTATCAGAAAAAAATATTGCTCCAATAAATAGATTTATATATATGGGATCCAAACAAAATCTAGAGTTTCTCATGAGCTACACATTGACTAGTAAAAGAAGAGGTTCTTTCAGCATATGAATATATCTTTTTGTTTACACAGAAGGTTAACAAAGTCAGACAGCTAGAATGTGATTGCTGTGAATAAAAAAAAAGTGCCAACCTTATGTTTAATTTAGGAACTGCTGTATTGCACAACAGTCTAAAACAAAATAACATTTTCTTTATGCCAGTCTTCCTGCTGTATAATTTGTATCAAGCAATGGATCCTTTTCACTAGTGCTGCACTGTTTATAATGTGTGACAAATGTGGGTGTAGCTCACAAGCTTATTTCCTGCCATAGCAAAACTCGAACATGGGGTGGGTGGCAGGATTATAGCACATTAATTCCCCTTCCAAAATTAAAGTAACACATTGTGCAGACTATTTCAACTCTAACCAGTAAAAAGTATGCCTCTTCCTTGGTGGATTGTCATGCCAATGTTAATTTTTCATTGGGCAATAGATTAATGGAATGGGAATTAATGTTAGACATAATTGTGCTATCCCAGGTTCTGTTCTTGCCATGGCAGAAAATAATCTTTTGAGCTAGGTGTGCATGTCACACATTAGTATATTAAGCATTGTAGCACTAGCAAAAATGGTCCATTGACTGATAAAAATTACGCAGTAGCAGGACTCACATACAGAAAACTTCTTTTTTTTTGCATGAAAGTCCAAGTAATCTTTAACATGATCTCTGTTTAGGAAGATACAATATTTACTGATGATTTACAGAACCAAATTGAGTTTTAGTTACAGTATATACCCATGTGTCTGTCTGTCTGTCTGCCTGCCTATCTATCTATCTATCTATCTATCTATCTATCTATCTATCTATCTATCTATCTATCTATCTATCTATCATTGTGCACTTTTACTGTTAGTAGTTTAATGCAACCTTTCACTTGAGTAGAGGTTGAATTTAATGCAATCCATAGGAATACATGTTAAATATATATGCAGTCCTGATACAGCAATTCCTAAACAAATGAAATCAGTGAGCAAAACTTTTCAATCAACCTATCTACTTTATTTCATGTCAAAATTCATGTTGAACATTTAATATCAACTACCTTGTGTATGTAGAAATTCATGTAATAGCTAGATAACTGTGTTAGTTCATCTGAAATGTTTCTTTAAAGAAGGCATCACTTTAAAACTGGCATCACATCTTTATTTATAGAAACACAAAGAATGGATTGCAACAGAGGAAAAAAAATATTGAGATGAGGTAGTTAAGTATTAAACTTGCAGGTCTATGTTCATAAAATACATCACTTTCTAAAAGTTATAAAAGAACACCATTTATATTTATCTCCTAAATCAATAAGGTTTTATATAATTTCTCTGAAAATTCTGAACTCTTGAAATTGAGAAAAAGGGTAAGACTATATTGGGAGACAGCGTTTGAATATGGAGGCATTGTGAAGAAGTGTTCTTGGTTACAGCATCTTGTCGGTTGTAATAAGAAACTGACACAGTGCATTGTACAACTGATGTCGACTCTGCCTGCTTGTGGGTTTCAAAAGATGCCCAGGTCACACAATATAAAATCAGAGCCCCTCTCTGAGTGGGGTAAGCACAGGTGGGGAGGGCACAGGTTTATGAGCATGGAGACAAGGGCTGAGACAAATGCATCAGCTGTGTCAGTAAGTCTCTCCAGGGTTCACCAGAAACAACAGTAAAGTAAGTTATGTATTAAACTGTGGTATATTTTTAGCTTCATTTAAGAATATTTAAGCATAGTAGATCCTATCAGTAACTAGGAGTATAAAATGGATGGCACAATCATGGTTTTGAATAATGGAACCCTGGGAATAAAATGTACTTGCTGTGGCAACTTCACAATAGAATCAAGAGATGAATTGGGCTGATATACATGCCTGCAATGCAAAGAAATTAAAGAACTTAAGTCAAAAATCTTTGGACTTGAACTTGAAATAGAAAGTTTAAAGCAGTTTGTGGACATGATCATAAGGGCAGAAAAGGATGTTGCACAAAAGATGATCAAGGAGAAAACATAAATAAACACAGAAGAGAGGGAGATGATGCAGAGAACTGGTGCTTTGTGCATAACAACAAGGCATATAAAAAGAAAGGAAAGTATAGGAGAGAATTTGAAATTACCATTGAGATGCATAACAGGTACACACCCCTAGGCAACCTAATGAACAATATTGAAGGACAGGCTGATGAGTTATTGAATCTAGTATCAGAACAAGAAAATACACCAAATGCAGAAGAGCACACAGAAAATGTACTAAATCTAGTATCAGAATGAGGCACGTCACACAGAGTAAATGCAGGAAATATAAAAGAGGGAAAAGGGGCTGATATTAACATTGGCAGGCAAATATTTACACTAGGTGACTTCATGATTAAATATGTGGATCACTATACAACACAAGGAAACACAGAACTTATAGCTAATTGTAGTTTCTCAGGGGCAACAATAATGGATATAGCTGGTGGTGAAATAAATTATGTGTGTGAAATAAAATCTACCAGCCAGTCGTCAGTGCACCAGTGCTACTTCTTGCATACTGTCTGTGTGAAACCCCTCCAAGAAGTCAGTCATCTGTCATCCTCCTCCATGTGCTAGCTCAGTGGGGTATAAGCTTTGACTCAGTGGGCAGGGCATTCCATCACATAATGTGGAATAATTAATCTAAGATAATTCCTAATTCCTTGAAGGGAAAAAGTACTGTGTCAGAAAGAGTTAGACCAGGCAGGGTCCCCCAGAATCTCTGTGGGTATACTAGCAGCAGTGCCTGCAGCATCACCCTTAGCATAGGTGGTGTGTGAAACAAATTCTGTGTGTGAAATAAAATCTGCCAAGACTGCCAGCCAGTTGTCACTGCACCAGTGCTACTTCTTGCATACTGTCTGTGTGATCCCATACAAGAAGTCATTCATCTGCCATCTTCCTCCCTGTGCTCCCTCAGTGGGGTATAAGCTTTGACTCAGTGGGCAGGGCATTCCATCACACCACGTGGAATAAGGAAAAAAACATTACAAAAACCTTGAAGAGGAAAAATACTGTGTCAGAGAGGGTTAGACCAGGCAGGGTTACCCAGAATCTCTGTGGGTATACTAGCAACAGTGCCTGCAACATTGCACTTAGCGTAGGTGGTGTGTGAAATAAATTTTGTGTGTGAAATAAAATCTGCCAACCAGTCTTCAGTGCACCAGAGCCACTTCTTGCATACTGTCTGTGTGATCCCTCCCCAAGAAATCAGTCATCTGTCATCTTCCTCCCTGTGCTCACTCAGTGGGGTAGAAGCTTTGGCTCAGTGGTAAGGCATTTCATCACATCACATGGAATAAATTAAATAATACATTACATACATGGTCATCACAGTCACAAATTTCATATTTGGTAACTATTTCTGGAAGCTCTGTTTCATCCAGTATATGAAGCTCTGGGAAGCGCTGCCACTGTCACATGACTCCTCATCCTCACGACAAATCACGTTCATGTTCACGGTTATCACGGTCATGAAGAAGTTCAGTTCCATCCAGTAACTGAAGCACAGGGAAGTGCTGCCACTGTTACAGATTTCCTCATCCTCATGACGAATCACATTCATGGTCATCATGGTCACAATCACGTTCACATTCACGGTCATCATGGTTATAATTTACACATTTTCCAACTATTTCTCTGATCTTGTTTTAGTACAAAACCATAGCAATAGCAAACCCTTCCAGTAGGGACAGTATCCTCGGCTCTGAGATACAAAACACTTGAATGTTGTCTTCTTCAGAAAGAGAAAACATGCATCATTACAACTCTTGAGTTTTTGTTGTTCTAGTTCGGATATTGCAAAAAAACTATCCATTCTTTAAACACATACTATGTTTTGTTCTGTTCTCATTAAACAGACTTTGCTAAGAAAGAATCAAAAGGCTGCATAACAAAGTTTACTTTTGATTGTACTGACATAGAAATCCTACAAAAAACACCTATAGTACTTGTTTCACACTTTGTGATTACAGAAGAAACAACTTTTTTTAGTGCAACCCTATTTTTTTCTCTTTTTGATCTTCAATTTCACCACAAATCAGGACATCCAATTATCATGTCACGTCACTCACAAGCCTTGATGCAGTATGATGCTTCTGTTAGTGTTCATGTTCGGCATGATGCCCCACTAGCAGATAGACTTGAAGCTTTGTCCTCACAAGCTTGCTGTATTTAATCCAGTAGTTATAATCTTGGAGTGAACATTATTTGTAGCATGTGTGTTTCTCAGTCAGACGGTTCAGGGAAGTACAGCCGTAGGCACTTCACATTTTTTTCAATGGCAACTATTTGTGGAAGTTCAGTCCCATCCAATTTCTGGTGCCCTGAGAAGCATGACTAGTGCCAACATGACTCATATCATATCATGACGAATCACGTTCATGGTCATCACAAATCACACCACTTCAACTTTTTTTGGTCTGTTTTTTTTTTCTTTTTTAATCTTCAGTTTCATCACAAATCAGGACACCGAGTTATCATGTCACATCACTCATGAGCCTTGGTCCAGTGTGATGCTTCTGTTAGTATTCAGGTTCTGCAGGATGTCCTACCTGTTGTGTTCCATACTGAGAGCTGTTGCTGGATGTAATTAGTTACATACATTACTAACGCATTATCCCCTTCTACAAAATGTCAGACTCAGGAGACTGGTTTAAAAAAAATAGAGATCTGGGACTTGGCTGCCTTTGGACCATATCATCGTCATCCTCCAGTAGGCACATCCCCAGTTACATTGTTGACTCCTCACCTCCTTTCACAGCTCATGCATTTTTGTACTACTAAGCAGTAGATTAATTGTTTTTTTCTCTAGCTATGTTGATTAAAAGCTGTTTAAAATGATTTTTTTTCACATACAGTTACCATGAAATAATAAAGGTTATAAAAGGTTCGGATAAAGTTCGGATAAGCATCCAAACGTTTTTAGCTTATCAGAACATTTTAGAACCTTAGAACCTTTTGAGGTTCTCCCATCCCTAACAGTAACATGATCACCACATTTAAAAAGAAGTTAGATGTATACAATGGAGTCACATTATACCCCATGTAATATCTTCCATTTTTATAATGGTGAGACTAGTTGGTGAAAGCTATTGTCTTGTTATTCCTTTTTATGAAACTTATGAAAAATATGCCTGGTCTCACCTTCCCATTGTTGCAATTAGGTTAGTAAACCTTACTAAAACAATAAAACTGGTCTTGGATGTTTGTTAATATTGCTTTATTGGAATCATATTAACACACAAAATATATCATACCCTGTGAAAAACAATAGTGCAAACTGCTAATGCTGTATTTCAATAACATTCACATTACAATCATCGGGAATATTTTCAGCTCTGACACTTACATAAGGAAAATAATTATTATACCCTGAATAAGCTAAGTAAACAGAAATCTAGATCTCATAGAGAATATTTTGCAAAAAGTTTTCTGAGTTTCTGAAATCAATTTGATTGTAGAAACATTAAGTCATAAGAACGTATTTACAAGACTATCAAAATGTACCTTTTTATTAAATAACATTTTAACAAAAGATTGACATAATATAGTGTGTTTTGCTGGTGAAAGTACAAACCCCATACATTCTGGGTAGGTCCCTGATGTAAAGGTCTACTGAAACACTGAAAAAGGTAACTTGCATTCATTTATACTTAAACAAAGTTTTGGTTGTGGCTGTTGGGCAACAGTAAAGCTATGCAACAGTATGGCTTTATTCTTTACACAGTTTCTCCAATGTTGTGCATATGTATCACTCAATGCTCCCTAACGTATCAACTCCACAAACCATATACAAACTATAAACATGTATCTGCCTCTATCTCGGAAATCAAACAAAGGGGCAGAGGACACTGCAGAGCAGGAAACTGCAGCACAGAAGCCAGCACTACAAAACTAGCCAAAACAGGGACCAAAACAAAAAAAGCAAAAAAAAAGGAAATCCAAAACACTTCTGATCATAGGAGACTCCATGATTCAAGGAGTTGATACCTACCTCCGACAGGGGGAAATGGTCAGATGTCTCCCAGGTATGTCAGCATGGAAACACACTAACTGCATTGTTAAAATCAAGCAGGAAGCAGGAGAAAACATCAACATCCTGGTACACATAGGGACTAACGATCTCACCAGCCAGCCAGTTGTGGAGACCAAGGAACACCTGACCAGGCTGGGAGACAAATTGTTATACATTTCATCTTGCATCTCCTTCTCTGAGATCCTGCCAGTCTGGGAGATGGGGGCAGATGGACAGAAGGTCAGAGAAGGGGGGAGAGAGGGGAGATAAGCATGCGACTCAAGGGCTGGTGCCAGAAACAAGGACACAAATTTGTAGGTAACTGCAACAGTTTTGGGAGCGAAAGTTCTTCAAATTCAGTGGACTGCATCTGACCAAGGAAAGAATCAGTGCATTGGGACAGAAGTTTGATGTCTACAGAATATTTAAACTAGTGAATGGGGAGGGGGTGCAGCACCTGATGCATCGAACGTAAAGAACACCCTTCCCCAATCAGCTAGTGATGAAACAGGAGTTCAGCGTGTTTGTAGTTCATTTGCATCACCAGGTAAGGAAAAAGATCTGACTCTGCATATGATGCACGGAGGAAATGCTGGACCTCGCCCAACAACTATCGTACTGAAATCTGGCCAATGGAAAATCATGTACACAAATGCCCGCAGTCTGGGAAACAAGATCCCAGACCTGCGGGCAACAATGACAGAGGCTAAACTGGACATAGTACCCATTAAAGAGACATGACTTACCAGTAACCACACTTGAGAGACTTCAGTACCCAGCTATATACTGTTCAGAAGAGACTAAGGAGCAAAAAATGGGGGGAGTCCCTTTATGTCAATGAAAATATCAAAGATACAGAAATTCAGAATACACATAAGGAGCCAGAAGAACTGTGGGTCACCCTGGAAACTGGAAATGGGACAGCCATACAAACTGTGGTTATTTACAGGCCTCAAGACCAGGGGGAGGACATAGACACATTACTGTTAGAAGATATTCAAAACATGGCAGCTAAAGGGGTGGTTCTGATAATGGGAGACTTCAACATGCCAGATACAGGTTGGTCAATACCAGCAGGAACATCCACCAGAACTAGACACATAGTGGATTCCTGGCAGGGGGAGGGCCTCAAACAACTGGTACAACAGCCCACAAGAAACAGGTCTACACTGGATCTAGTGCTGACTAACGAGGAAAGGATCTCAGATCTCCAGGTAGAAGATCACTTGGGTGGCCAGTGACCATCACATGGTATGGTTCAATTTGGCGACTAGAAATAAATCATCCAATTCTGAGGCAAAAATAGGGGACTTCAGAGGAGCTGACTTTGATAAGATGGCCAACAGAGTTAAGCTAGCCCTGGAAAGAAGAAATGCAGGTGAAGGAGTACAGGCAAAGTGGGCAAGCATTAAGGATGCAATACTTGAAGCAACATCCCATTGCGATAGGGAGAAAGGCAAGAGCAAAAGAAGCAGGAAACCACTTTGGTTCTCAAAAACAGTAGCAGAAAAGAGCAGAGCCAATAGGTTGACTTTCAAAAAATATAAGAGAACACAGTGGGACAAAGATAGGGAGGCATACCAAACATCCCTAAGGGAAGCAAGGAAGGCAGTAAGGCAGGCAAAGGCCTGAGGAAACACTAGCACGAACAGTAAAAGAAGGGGACAAGACTTTCTATAGATACATTAGTGAAAGGAGAAAGTCTAGAGGGGGTATTGCTAAGATCAAAGGGGATAAGTGGGAGTGTGTGGAGGAAGACCAAGGAAAAGCATCTATCCTAAATAGATACTTCTGCTCAATATTTACTGAAGAGAAGGTAGGGCAGGGCTCACAGCTCAGCCCCATGGACACATGGAGGAGGTAGGTGTGCACAAGTCCCTTCACAAAATAAAGTGTCCTACAAGAACTCACTAAGCTCAGGGTGGATACGGCAATATGATCTGATGGTACACATACTGGGGTAATAAAGGTGCTAATGGTGGAACTAACAGAGCCATTATCAGAGCTGTTTAGTGAGTCTCTGAGCACAGGAGAAGTCCCAGAAGACTGGAGAAGGGCTCATGTAATTCCACTCCACAAAAGTGGTAGTAGGGAAGAGGCAGGGAACTGCAGACCGGTCAGTCTATCTCAGTAGTGGGCAAGATTATGGAGGCACTCCTTGAGGAAAGGATAGTGCAACATCTGAAATCCACAGGAGAACAGGATCCAAGACAGCACTGGTTTATAACAGGAAGGTACCGTCAAACTAATCTCATAGATTTCTTTGACTGGGTAACCAGAATTGTGGACCAAGGAGGTGCAATTGATGTTGCCTACCTTGACTTCAGCAAAGCTTTCAATGCTGTTCCACATAGAAGATTGATTAATAAGCTGGGTAGGCTCGGGGTTGGTCAGAGGTTGGTCAACTGGCTGGCAAACTGGTTGGTGGGCAGAAAACAGAAAGTGGTGGTAAACAGTATACAGTCAGAAGAGATACAAGTCACAAGTGGTGTACCTCAGGGATCAGTCCTGGGGCCAGTCCTCTTCAATATCTTCATCAGTGACATAGCAGATGGACTGGAGGGTATGGTTTGTGTGTTTGCAGATGACACCAAGATCTGCAACAGAGTAGATGATCCAGATGGGGTGAGCAGAATTAGAAGAGATCTGGAGAAACTGGCAAAATGTTCAGAAGAGGGGCAGTATGGCGCAGTGGTTTAAGGCTCTGAGCTGCAAATCTGGAGACCTGGGTTTGAATCCCACAGCCTCCACTTGCATACTGTGTGACCCTGAGCAAGTCACTTAACTTCCTCGTGCTCCCAGGTTGTACCTGCAAACAAGCTTTCAGCTTAGTGTGTCTCACCTGGTAAAATAATTGGTAAAAAAAAAAACTGGGGTTTAATGCAAAGAAGTGCAAGATCATGCACATAGGTAAGAGAAACCCTGGAGCTACCTATAGGTTGGGAGGAGAGTTGCTGGCAATCACAAGGGAACAAAGAGACTTGGGCATCATCATCACAGATGATCTGAAATCATTCAAGCAGTCCACTAAAGTAGTAGGTAAGGCTAGATGGATGTTGGGATGTATTAGTAGGGGTATAACAAGTCATAAGAGGGAGGTAATAATCCCTCTTTACAAGACACTGGTTAGGTGACATCTGGAGTACTGCATGCAGTACGGGAGGCCACACCTGCATTAGGACATTAACAAAATGGAGGCAGTCCAGAGAAGGGCAACCAAAATGGTGCAGGTAATGCATCAGAAAACATATGAGGACAGATTAACAGAGCTCCATATGTATACCTTAGAAGAGGGAGAGACGTTATATGATACAAACATTTAAACATCTTAAGGGCATTAACAAGGTGAAAGAGTCTAAAGTGTTTCAATATAAGAACAATATCAGGACAACAGGACACAGCATGAGATTAGAGGGAGGATCATTAAGAGGTAATGGGCCATATGCACTAACGTGCTGGAAATACGATGCAAAACGGTGTAGGCACAGTTCACAGTTACACAGTGCTCAGGACTCCAATGCTACAGGGCATTCATGAATGGCCATGTGTTCAGGGGGCATGCCAAGTAGTGGCACCCAGCAAACTGCACAAGCAAAGGAAGTGGAGCTGAAATACATGGGACTGTCCCTTGACCCAACAATGAAAGAGATGGCACACCTGCACAGTGACACAGCTGTGAATGCTGCATGACAGAACATAGAGAAAGCAATGGCGGACCAGGAAGGTGGTGCAGAAGGGGCACCACCATGAGATGCGGCTAAGGAGTGTGGAGCCAGAGGTGGAAGCAGGTGTCGACGTGGTGGCAGACAAGGTGGTGGCTGTTGGAGAGAGACCAGCTTCAGTAACATACAGGTAGCCACTATGTTCATGGACATAAGGCAACACTACAGCTGCCTGTACGGTGGCCAGGCTCTGAGCATACCCACCATGGTCAAGGCATGGATCTGGCTAGACATCCAGGCCTCCATGAACATCACAGGGTCAGAGGCATGGACGCTGACCACAGTCAAGCACAAGTGGTGTGACATGTGGATGGTAGTGAAGAGGATGCTCGCCACAGGCAACAGGGCATGACTTGGCACTGGCAGGGGCTCACCAGTCACTGACAGCCAGCTAACACTGCTGGAGCACCTCATCACCAAGACATTGATGGATGTCACCGTCCAGGGTGAGGTGGAGGTGGTGGACGCCATGGCAGGAAAGGGCAGCAGCCATGCACAGCACACTGCTGTGCTGAGAAACAGGCTACGTGACTTCACTAACACACTGCACTGTACCCACATGCAGTGCCAGACAGTCCCAGAAAGGCACGGCACCCAACAGGGATACACCAGCCACGGCAGAGTCACCCACCCATCTCGCTGCAGTGACCACCTACCAGGAGCGCACAGGAAGGTATGCACAGGCCTGGGGGGGGCCAGCAGCTGGGAATGCCTGTGGGGGGCACACAGCACATTAACATGTTGATTATGTCTCTACAGGTGCTGATCTGGGGACTGAGACAGTGGCAGAGCCAGGGAATGAGGAGGACAGCCAGCAGTACCACAGGAGGATGCCAACAGGATGAGCAGTGACACTGATGTAGGAACAGCTGGCCAGCACACACAGGTGCCTGTGCAGGGGTACCAGCAACAGCAACTCTGTCTGAGGTGGCTGCAGCAGTGCGGCATGGGGGCACAGAGGACAGCCCCCGCGGTCCGGCACATATGCAGAGCAATAATGGTGGCAATTAGGGGCTGTCAGACTGATGTGGGCCATGTCACCATGCTGCCAGTGCACAGACATACCTGGAGGGGCAGTACCACCAACTGCAGCAGCTGGAGCATGACCACCTTGCAGAGCAATGCTGCAGCACTGCCACCCTGGAGGCCCAGACCGATGTGATACGCCACATACACAGTGCCATACTGCACATAGCAGAGGCCCTGGAAGGCATGCAGGAGCATATGTGGCACCCATCTGCATGTGTGGGTCAGGCACAGGAACACCCATCCAATGGCACAGACACAGGCACACAGTGGTCACCACCCACACCACGCCTGACCCAGCAGCAACCCCCTGGCACACCCACCCTGACAGACACTGAGCACGCACTGCAGGGCTACGGCACCATGCCGGAGGCGCACACAGCATCACCTCCACTGGCACCCAAGGACAGTGCTGATGCTGACAACACTGTGTATGATGATAACTCTGAGGGTCCAGACCATGACATGACTGCCTCTGTGGGACATGACTAGCCCCTGAGTGTCTGCAGGGGCAGGCAGGGCCCTTGATCATGACACCCGGCATGGTGACTAGGTAGTAGAGCTTCAGCACGGCTATGGGGCAAGCCAGACACCAATGGGACTGGCTAGCCATGTGCCACAATGCACTGTCATAAGTCCACCTGCACAAGCACACACACACACACCATGCACCGATCATACTAGTGCCACAGCAGGATGGTACCCGTACAGGCCTACATGTCCAGCATGCACACAGACACCGACTTCCTCATCCCACCAACCCACCCATGCCATGTTGCACTCACGGGTTGGTGTCATCATCATCATGCATGACCCCCCACTCACTGCACTGTGCCCCAAGAGGTGTGGCACACTCACATTGGACGGTTGTGGTACAGGTGCATGCTAGGCATGGCATCGGCCATGAGGTGTGCACATAACTAGAGGCAGAATGTGCCATCGACAAGTGCCTAGTGGGCCACATGGCCACTGGCAGTCCCTGGCACATGGGCGGGCTCATCATCATCATCCTCACCACTCTGGGGGGCATCAGGTGAGGGCGCTGGCACTGGCACATTGGCATGCTACATGATGCTGTGCAACATGGCACACATCATGAACACATGGCACACCTTGGCTGAGGACATCATGAAGCTGCCTCTAGTGTGATCCAGTCACTGGAGCCGCACCTTCAGCTGGCTGATGGTCTGCTCCATGACTGTCCTTGTTCATCTGTGTACTATGTTATACACCTCCTCTGCCAGACTGGCTGGTGCATGGATTGGTGTCATTAGGTTGGTTCTCAGTGGACAGCCACTGTCATCTGCATGGGGGGGAAGACACATGTCAGTGGTACTGCAGACATTCATCGGGGGTACGTGTGCCCCCACAGTGGTATGATACTCACTGAGCAGCCACCCATCCAGATGTCCAGCATGCAACAGTTCCCCCATACCTGAGGTGTCTAGGATGTAGGAGTGGTGTGTTGATTCGGGGTATTTGGTGCACACGTCTGTGATGATGCCAGTTGTGTTAAGGATGACATGGCAATTTATACTGTGGTAACCCTTGTGGTTCTGATATGCCTCCCTCATGCGCAGCCAGTGTGAGTATTGCAATGTGTTTACCATTGATGACACCACTCACGTTTGGCATGCCATGTATGGCATAGAATGCCTCCTTGGTCACCTGGACCTCAGCCAGTGTGGCCGGGGTGGCAAAGTGCTCACTGACATGGAGAAGGAGGGTGTCCATCACCTGTGCTATTGCCCTGGACAGGGATGACTGGAACACACACACACAGTGTCACCTGTCATCCTCTGAAAGGATCCTGTTGCATAGTAGCCAAGGGCGCACAGCAACTTTTTCTCCACGGACATGGCATATGACCACTGTGTCCAGGGTGTGATTGCACCATGGATGCTGTCACACAGGTGCATGATTGTGTACCATGGTAGCTGGAACCTCTTGATGCAGTCCGTGTCATGCCATGTCTCTGCATCGGTCCAGCTGTGAAACACCCTGGGCTGAGGACAGCACCATCACCCCATTCTGCCTGCTCAGCACCCAGGTGTACATGCATTAATACCCCGGGACACATTCTGATACATAGGCCATGCTTCTGGTGGCCTGTGCACTGCACACACTGGTCCCCTTTATTCCACCACTGCATAGCTTGTATGCCTTTAAGTGGGCATGGCCATGTGTCACAGCGACCCACCTCAGCCATGCTCACTGACAGGAGAGCAGTGGTGGCACCATGGCAGGACAGCATGCTAGAATGTAAGGCCATGTTCCCTTGGCATCTGTTCTGTGTGCCAGAAACTGACTACACAGACAACTGGGGGCAAGGTGACCTATGCGCCATCCGGTGCTATGGCATGGTGAGTGTGCACTGCACGGCCCACAGGGCTGCAGGTCATAGTATGTGTCCTGGGGGGCACCATGCAATGCTGGCTGATGTTGTATGGTTCTATTCCACTGGGCCACTGAGGGATGCCATCCAAGTTCAAACTCACCCTGCAGGTGCAGCCTGATGGGGCAAAGGTCTACATGTCAGCCAGGGCAGCCCAGAGGATGCCTTTCAGGCAATGTCTGCCAGACTATCTGTTCTTCAAAGGGGCAGGGCCAGACCAGTTCTATGAGGACCATGCCTATGGGGTGTGGGAGATCTATGTCCCATCACCGGTGAGCAGCCTGTACTGGGGGGGCCTGTACTGGCCTTGTGTACTGATTACTCTTCCCTTGCCTTGCAGTGCTACAGGGGCCTAGTTTGCAGGATGATGCTCCACTATGCTGGATGCAATACACCGGTGGAGGAGCACGCTGGGACTGATGATGAGGTGGAGGCCGAGGAAGACAACATGGCCAATGGACATGCCTCAGGACCTAGCACTGCGCAATGGACATGGCCCATGACAGGCCCATCGGGGCCTAAATAGACTGTGCATGTGGTTGTGCTTGGACTGTGGGAGACTGTGCCTGGTGTGTTGGGGTTGTGTGTGGGGCTGGGGTGGCTTATGGGGGTCCACTGTGAGTGCTATGGGGATGTCTGACTGCTTTCTTGTGTGTTTTCACTTTTGCAGTGCAATTAAACTGTTTTCCTTACTTGCAGGTGTTGCATGTTACTGGTATCAGGGGCATGGCATGGCTACCGCTGGAGGGGGGCCCTCCACCGTTGTCCACTGGGATGCTACACCACATGGTAGCATAGCTGACCATGACTGATGGCGGTCCATGTGGTGTACACACCTCCAGGCTGTGGTGACACCCTTACGCTGGCATATGTGCAGCTGGCATGTGCGTGGTGCCATGGCACATGGGGTGCCCCATGCACCTGCTGCTGTGGCGGTGCCACCCAGTGCATGCCACCATGGCACTGCATTGCAGGCTGGGGCCTTTCATGCATGCCTGCTGCCTGCTGCCACTGCCCTCTCATGGCTGTGGAGTGCACGGCCCTGTCTGGCACATTGCCTGCTGCATCCGTCTTGCCATCGTGTGCGTGGGTCGGGGTGCTAGTTCACCACTATGCCACCTTGGACATGGTGTACTGTGTGTGGTTTTGCCTACATGGTATTCCATTGTATTCTGTGTTGTGTATACACGTAGCTACTGCTTATGCTGCTTCCTACACAGCCAGGTCCCGGTGTTCCTGCAGTGTAGTGTGTCAGCGGTGCTTTCCACTCGATGGCTGCATGTACACTGTGTGGCCTTCATGCATGTCATGTATGGATGGCATGCATGGCCAGGCAACGTGGTGCTGTATGTGCTTCCGCTACACATGCCTGCATGCACTGTGTAGTGTTCATGCATGGGGCCCTATGTGAGGAAGTTCTTTTTTACAGAAAGGGTGGTGGATGCATGGAATGGCCTACCTCAGAAAGTGGTGAATATGAATATAGTACAGGGCTTCAAACAGGCATAGGACAGGTATAAGGGAGCAATACAGATCAGTATAAATAAATAGGCCATTGACAGAGTAAATGCCTATGGCACATTCATAAGGTAGAAAAATGGGCAGACTGGATGGGCCTTTCGGTCCTTATCTGGCATCAACCTCTATTTTCTATGTTTCTATGACATTTTTTAAAGAATTAGATGTAAAAGTAATTGAGTGGTATTTGACAAGAGTCAAGATACAGTGAAGAAAAGTAAAACCTGGATAGCAGAGATGTTCTCATTCTTTGAAAATGGGAGCCCAACAATATTTAGCTGCGTGGCTGCACCATTATATTATTTTTCATTACTGGCTAAAACAGTGTACTCTTAATGAAATAGGTCTGCTATGCAAATTTGAATCCCTATGTCACTGTCCCCACTAAGCCTCAAGCTAAACCTGACAAGTTCATGTCTTTGAACAGTATCAGAAATAAACATTGTCTCTTTATACAATACAGAAAGCTCATAAATCATTGTTTTCTTGCACTTGCGCAAGAAACTTTGTGTTACAGTAAATGGCATTTCAGAGGTGTGTCAGAGACTAGCCCAATGCAGGTGCAGCATCATTGGGCTGCTCAGTGATGGACCAATGCCAAGGCAAGCTGTGTATGATGCTGGTCCCAGTTGATGGGCGGAAACTTTGTGTAGTTGAAAGGACTGAAGCCTATAATGAGATTGTGCTTCAGTCCTTTCATTTACCTAAAGCCAGACAGCAGGCAGCTGAGTAGCTTTATGACTTTTGGTAACTTTCATCAGAGAACTCCTGCAGCTTCTAGAAGCCCCCTGAATGCACGCCTTCTTTCCTTTGTCCAAGACCCACTGACACTTCAGATACAGCCATCACTTGTCAGTATGCTCAGTCCTGGCCTACCTCTCCACCAAAGCCTTCCCTCAACATTTTTGCCCAATCTCCATGAGATAAAACTTTATCAATATTATACTGACATAGTAATGGCATTATTATTTAAAAGAATATGATCAATCAATTGATTTTTATTTTACCAGGCGAAACACCCTTGAGATGAGCTCATTTTTAAGGTGGACCTGGAATGTCAAAGAACAACAGTAATATACAGTGACAGTGTGACTAATAACAATACATTTAGATACAGATAACAATGAGGTGTAGCTAAAAGTTAATATGATGTGCTTAAATATACAACCATAACCTATTTATATATGTACAAGATAATGATCTTTCTCTGGCAACCAAAATGTTATCCATGGCACCTGTTTGTGTACCACACTAAAACCAATTTTGTGCGGTATAGCCAGTGTATGATGCGCAACTGAGCATGTACCACCTCTTGATATCTGTGATTGCTGATTCCCCAGGAAAGATTGCCAGTAGAGTACTCAATCCCTGAATTGATAAGTATCTTGATTGATTGTTCAATAAAAACCTTGGGGAGGTCAGTTTGTTTTAGGTGGGGAATAGCAGTCGTGCAATGGGTCGACTAGCCCAACCCCCAAATTCGAAATGGTCACAAAAGTCCGCAACAGTGGTTTTCCCCATTAAAAGGTTGGAAGGCAGTTCAATTAAAAGCATGTCTTTATCTAAAAACAAAAGCTGTTGATGGCAAATTGATATTGACAAGCAGTTCTGAGAAAACACTATTATTTTGCCCTTCAGCTTGTCCCATTTCCCACTCTACTGTCAGAAATGCTTAGGGGACTTTTTCATCATCATGCTGTGATGTAGGACCAAGGGGACCCATCCCCCAACTAGAGCTTTGTGAATATTATCACTATCTTTATTATTAAAGTCCATATATAGGTACAACATTGTAAGTTCAAGCCTTCAGAAAGCGGGGCAAAATTTCTCACGAAAGAGTGACATACGGTAACTAAATAAGGACTTTTATAATATAACGCTTATAGAAGCTCCCTACAAAAACTCTGCTTCCAACTCTGATTTGTCCCAGATTCCCCCTTTCCCTCCTCAAAGGACAGACCACTTGTGTGTTGTTGTGCTCAGATTGGCAATTAATTTATTATATTTCACATTTATATTTACAAATACCATCACCATTTATCATTATTGTCTTTTCCACAATTCTTTGTTTATATTGCCTTAAAATATCAATCTCTGATCACCCCTCCTCCTTCTTCCTCTTCTTTTCACCTCCCCAGGTGAAAACCTGGGTGCCTTCTTCTCTTTTTCTTGTAGGTAGCTGTTGCTTCTTCTTTTCCTCATATTCCTTTATCATTCCCCCTTCCCCTCCTCCCCCCTTTTTTCCCCCATAACCTGTCTTCAGCTTGCGTTGGATGAATGGCCTTCACCCCTTTCGGACCCTCTCCCTCATCTCTGTCTTCCTTCTTGTCTCCTCCAAGCCTCAATAAAACCCATCATTTCCATATTGAACATGTCTATCTCTAGGTCCGAAAAATGAACCCCATATGATCTGTAAAACTCCTCTACCCACTCTTCCACCCCTCTCAATATTACATGCCCTCCCATGCTCCTTATCAACGTTCCCACTGTTCTATTTATCTTCCTTCTGGCCCTATCCACTGCTACATGTCTGTGTTTGTGTCTCCATACCCTCCTTGGTATCATATCTGACCATGCCATGCTCACCCCAGGCCACCCTTGCTTTATTTTTCTCAGATCCTGCTTAACCTGCAAATATGTGTCCACCCACGGCTTCCCCCCAATATCATTACCCCTGAGGTGTATAATGATTAGATCTGGAGTGGGTCACCACTCTCTCATCTCTATCAGGGTCTGGAGTAACTGTGCCCATTTCATCCCATGAATGCCACGCCATACCAGCCTAGATTGTCTGACATCTTGGTATAGCTGTTTCCCCCCCGCCTTCTTTTCTGCTCTCCTTTCTTCCTAGTAAATATAGGAGTGCCCGCAGATCCATACTTCTGTAATCCTCCTACCTATTGAATCAAACAAAATATATCTTAATCTCTCAAACCATCTTAACTTGTTCGTTCTCATTCTGGTCCCATTTTTTTTTTTTTAATTCCACTCCCCCACTCTTTAGGTTCTGTTCCTGTAAACAAAACAGCAAATGATATGTTAACCACAATCCTTTAAAGCCTGCATGTACCTCTTGTAACTAGCAGACTGACAGCGTCCCCTTTCTAACATACTGGTCACTGCTTCCCTTTCCACTGCCCATTTTGAAGCAGCCCCTATTCGAAAAGAGTGGGAAGAATAACTAGCTGGGTCTTCGCCCAGAAACTCCATGCCTTTTTTGAGTATGGCTGTTACCTGGTAACTCATCACCTTCTTCCTGTCTCCATGCACAAATAGTCTCCCTTCTTTATTATAGCGCTCTGCGGTGTAAGCCCTCAAAGCCTTCACCGGGCACAAAGTCCTGTCAGGGTGAGCCTTAATGGTTACGACACACCCCTTCCCTTCCTGATCCATCTTGGACCTCCTAATTATGAGTTGTATTTCCCATGGCCTCCAGTTTATATCTTCCCATTCCAAACCTCCCTCTTTGTCCTTTCTGTCGTGTCCCACTGCCTCGCTCACTCTCAAGGCCCCTGAGAACATCACTAAATGAATCATCTCAAACAGCTTCGCCTCATTCTTGGACTTACAAATTGCCGGCAATATCCCCCCTAATCTGGCTAACCACTGATCTGCTATCGGATGCCGACCCTCCTGGGTCCTTTGTTTCAGCCTACTCCACCCTTGTATCATCCTCTGTATCAGCATTGACTTCATAGGATCCTTCCACTTTTTCAAACTGCACACTAAACTGATCCCTGCTAGGTACACCCCCATTGTGATGTGAGCCATCCCATTTTGCCACTGATCTAACGTGAATTTTCCTAACTTCTCTTCTGTAACTGGCCCACTTACCTCCATGCAGAGTGTTTCCCTGAATGTTTGCAATGCCCGCCATGCCCCTTCCTAGGCCCTCAAGGTCCGTGGTGCCCATGAATTATGAAACAGCATTTCAGCTCCCTCTTGCCAATATCCCAGATGTTCATTGGAATGGGAATTTTCTGCTTCTCTGCTGTTGGTGCCTGCGTCCTGAACCAATCCAGCTGCAGACGGGAAAGGCTGCCAGCTAGGATATTTCTCACCCCGTCTATGTGCCTGGCCCTGAAAGACATATTCAATTGCAAGCCCCCCAATTCTAGCTACCTCAATATTCACATAACTGTCTCAGACCTAGCTCCCCTGTTGTTCAGATCATCCACCACTGCCTTGCTGTCACACCAAAATGTAACCTTTTGGTTCCACAATTCACCTCCCCATACCACGGTGCAAGCCCAGATTGGCATGATTTCCAACAATGTGATGTCTTTTACCCTCCTGTCTCTTACCCAGTCTAATGGCCATGGCTCCGAAAACCATTTTCCTCTCAAATATCCCCTCATTCCTATCCCCCCACTGTGTCCGTATGTAATTCCCAATCCATTTTATAAACCCACTCTTCCTGCCAAAAGGAACAGCCATTATAGTTGCTTAGGAATTCCTCCCATACCTTGAAATCTTCCTTTATCCCTTTTGTTATATCCACCCAGTGGTGTGGTCTTACTACCACAACCGTCGACCTTGCTAGTCTACTTGTAAATGTACTTCCTGGACCAATTGCCCTGCAAGTGAAATTCAAATGCCCCATTACTTGCTGTACCTGCCTTAATTGTACCTGCCTCCTACTAGTATGCACTTGAATCAGTTCCCTTAGCTTCTGCACTTTGCTGTCCGGTAACCTAAATACTTCCCCCAGTGCGTCTATCTCAATCCCCAGAAATTCCAGAACCATACTGGGGTCTTCAGTTTTGTCCAGGGCTAATGGCACCCCAAGTTCCCTACACAGTTCCTGAAGCTAGCCAACATCCTCTCTGTCTCCAAGCGTCCACTGTGTATTAAAAAGAAATCATCCAAATAGTGTATAACCATCTTGTAACCTTTTTTTGCTGGAATATCCATTGCAGGCAGGTGCTGAATGTTTCAAATGTAGCACAAGCAATGGAACAACCCATAGGCATAGCCTTATCAAAATAATACTGGTCCCCTACTTTAAAACCCAATAGGTCCCATTCCTTCCTCCTAACTGGGAGCAACCAAAAAACAGATTCTATATTTGTCTTGGCCATCCATGCATCGGGGGTCATCAGAATAATCTATACCGCCTCTTCCAATGTGGCATAGGTGACCCTGCTGTGCTCTTCCCCAATAAAATTGTTAACTGAGTCTCCCTCTGGGAATGACAGATGGTGAATCACCTGGTACTCCCCCTTTTATTTTTTGGGGATCAAGCCCAAATGGGAAATTCTCATGTTCTCTGGGGGGGCCAGATATGATCCATCCACCCTCCCTGCAGCTTTTTCTTTTTCTATTTTCTGTCTCAAAATGTCCTCCTTTCCTCTAACCGACCCCAAGTTATTAGCCTCCCTTGCCTGTTTTGTACCTTTGCACTATAGCAGAAAACCTGTTCTAAAACCCCTCTGTATGGTTTCTGCCACTTCTCTATCTGGGTGCACTTTGAGCCACTTTTCTCAGACCTCTATCTTGATGGGGCTTTTTGTTGTCTTTAATTGTTCTCTTCCCCCCATGCCCCTCCCAACCCCCGCTACCCTCCCTGGCTGTTTTTCCTTTGTCACTTCCCTCAATAAGACTGGGCCTCCATACCCCTATAACCCTTGCCTCATGACCCTCTACTCCATGTCTGTCCCCTATACCCCGGTCCCTCTCAAAAGTGCTGGTGGCCTGTCCCCTGGGTTCCCCCCACCTGGGCCTCTGGTGTCCATGCGGTCCTGCATCTTGTTTCCAGATGGGATCCACCACATCTTGAGCAGGTATGCGGAATCGAAATTAGGGCCATGAACAAAATTCCCCATTATATCCCCAACAGCACTTCTGTGGTATCCCCCCCCCCATCTCCCATCTCTCCTTCCGGTGTAGACTGGTCGGTGACATAGTCCACAAATTTAGCTGTTTTGTGTCCCATCTCACATCCCTATGTGTCGCCATGCTTTGGCGGAAAAACTCATCATAATATATCCACCCCACCCCCTCTTTAGCTTTGGCCCTCTGTATGATCAGGGAATACGTGATAAGTGGGATGCCCAGCTCTGGTTTCTTTTCCATCACTATGGCCCTGAATATGTGGCGAAACCCATGAACCACTCATCCCAAGTCTTTCCTTTCGTAAACTTATCCTCCTCTTTCTTATCCAATAGGACCACGGCCGCAGCTATCTCACTCTTCCTTATATTCTCTGTCTCTTCATACTTTGCTTCCTCCTCTCTACTGACTAAAGCAAATATGTCCACATACTCCCCTTTCCATATCTTCTCCTTTGTGGCCAGCGGCACATGTTCCCCTATCCTCATGCCCAGGGATCCTATCTCCCTCGTTCCCTTTCCTGCTCCTTCCACCACCTTGTCTACTCCCATATCAGTTCTTTATCTGACCTAATCTCTGCCAATGCAGTTTCCATCTGACCTAGCCCACCTGCCCCTAGGGCTGCTATAATTTGACCAATGTACTCTTTGATACTGTCTTCCATGGAACCTGATACACTACCTCTGGGTCTGTCCACTCCATGTGTCCTGCTGTCGCCAGGCTGAACCAGTCCGGTTTCTTGTGATGGACCTACTGTCTGTGACATCGGAAGTGGTGGGATCACTACAATGGGCAGCTCTGGTCTGGGTTCTGGCATCGGTGCCACAACTGGCTCCAAGGGAGGTACTAATGGTTCCGGTAAAAGGGGCTGCGGTGGTACTGGACTAACTGCTCGAGGTGGGACCACCGGTGGTGGCTGCGGCCACTTTGGGCTATGTGACCTCCCTGTCAGCCTTTTCCCAATTGCCCCCTTTTCCTTTCTCCACTTTCCGCTTCTCCCCTGACCTCTCCAGTCCCACCCCTTCCACCATTTGTCACATCATGTTGGCCTCCTCTGCCAACTCTATGATCACCTTATATGCCTCTTCTTTTGATGGCTTGTTCTTCTTTGGTGCCATCCTTTCCCACAATTTCTTCACAAAACTGCTGTGGATAAAAACTGACATGGGGCCTTCATTAGTGACCAAACCATTATTTCCTCCCCCCCCTTTTTTTTTGCATACAGGAAACCCCCCTAGCCCTGCTCTCCATATTTTGCAACCTCTTCTTGACCCCTGTCCATTGCCACCCATATTCACTCCTCTCCAAAGCTTATGCCCCTTGAAGGCCATTGGCCAAACCCCCTCCATGTGCTTCAACTCCCCCACTTCAAACCTTGCAAATCATAGCCCCATAGGCCCACATCCCCACAGGCAGCAAACACTCTCTCTCTCTCTTTTTTTTTTTAAACTTGAAATCAGCTAGAAATTCAGTGAACTCTGCCGCTGGTCTGCTCACCCATCGCTGTAGGCCACGCTTCCCAAGCTGCTGGCCCCACTCAAGCTTCCCATCCTTTTTGCTATCATCCCCAAGGCCTTGTAGACTTCTGCTCATGTGGGCCACGCAGTGTGATATCAGATGCCATTCCCAACTGCGTGGCCTCCCTAGCTAGGCCCCTTACTCTGCCGCTGATCAGCTCCCCACGGCTGCGGAGTAGGATTCCTACACTGCTGCCCCCTCCTCCCTTCCTGCTCTCACCCTCGAGGGCCTTGTAACCTTCCGATGTGTGAGCCACGTGGTGTGACATCAAATGCCGTTCCAACCGCATGGCCTCTAGGTCCCCATTTGTAGGCCAGTTTTTCCCCTTCAAATGCCCCTTCTCCTTCTTGCGACTGGCCTGGTGTGTTTTTGCCACTTTCAGTGCCCTTGTTCCTTGTCTTTGGGCCCTCCATCTCTCTCTTTACCCATGCATCCCTTCTCAGGCAGAGTCACCGCTACATCTTCCCTATGTCCTGGCTTGCCAGGTGCCATCTCTCCTCACCCAATCACCCATTCCCCATCTCACTCTTTTGTTTTGCTCTCGCCACGTCCCTGTGTATGTGCACCCCCCCCAAGCTCCATTCACGACTCCAGTTAAACCAGAAGCCCCATGCAACCACAAAACACAAGGAAAAAACACAGCTAGCACCTTTCTGCCCCGCATCTCTCTGCTCCCAAACTCTCTGCTATGCATTACTAAAGCAGCCCCAGTTCTCTCTTTCCTTAGTCGTGACTCCCTTCTCTTGCTTTACTTCAGCAAAAAACCCTTATACCGCCAGTGTTCTCACTCTGCTAGTAAAGCACTCGCAACCCCAGTTCTTGCACTACGTTTCAGTTGCGCTCATTCTGTCATCCATAACAAGCCTTGTCCCTACATTCTGCATGCAACCACAGTCCTCTCAGCTTTTCCTTTTTTTTTGCTTACCTTCTGCAGTATTTCCCAGTACACTAAACTCACCCCAGGCTGTCGCCTCAAAAAAACTCGCGATTCAGATTTGCAAAACAAAATTAGCCAATCTGATGTGCTGTAGCTCTATTGTTTAAGAACCAATTAAACTTCAGCAAAAGAGGCTAAAAACCTCTGTGCTGGCCATTATGAACCCTGTAATTTTGGCCCCTCCTATTTCTCTTTTACCTATCCCTGTCTCGTTCCCTTATTTGGCTCCTCCCCTTCCTGTCTGCCTGTCCCTTGTCCTGGCTCCCTGTCCCTCCCCTACCTCCCCCCATCTGAGTAAGCCATCTGTTAACAAGGGAGGGGCCCACCAGGACAAATTGGTCTGCCCCTTAAAGGGCAAACTTTATTATTTCAGGAGTGATAATATTTACACAAAATCCCCCCAAACTGTCAGTACTCTGTACTGATAGCAGACTATTAACTTTTGGGAGCTTTTGCTGCTATGCAGCTTGTTCAAGAGTTTTGTACATTCCAGCAGTATATTTTGTGAGGTCCAATCACTGCCTGACTTTTGATCTTCTAGTCAGCTGTTGAGAGTTTATTTTAAACAGTTTATTATCCTGATGCAGAGGTCCTACCTGCCTCCTAGCATTTCTTCATTTTCAGAAGACTCTGGCTGCTATGAACCCATCCCATAAATAGGGACGTAGTTCCTATTGCAACACCACTAGCACGCTAATACTCCACACATGCTCTAAGAGTGAAAACTCATGCTGTTTTCATGTTGAAAACTGCAGCTGCAATTTGTAATGTGGCAATGCTTTCTATTTAGAGAAATACAAAGCTATCAAAGAATATCACTACATACAAGCACTTTTAACTTGATAGTTAATGTGGCATGTTTCATTGGGATAGCGCTAATTCATAAACTAAACCTTAAACAGTCTCTATAATTGCAGTTTCAAAGCTTTTTTTTATTTTATTTTTTTTAAACAGTTCATTATTCTGATGTAGAGATCCTACCTGCTTCCTGCCATTTTTCTATATTCAGAGGATGCTGGCTGCTATGATCCATTCCCATAAAATAGGGCTGTGGTTACCATAGTAATGCCAGTATATGCCAACACTCCACACATGCTCTGAGATTGAAAACTTACTCTTTGTTTAAATCCAATTTAAGCTTTTACTTATGCTTAGATTTATAACCTGTCTGCTGTACTAGTAAGCAACACTTTTACCGAAGCTAAAAAGGGATGAGAACAGCTCAAGAAAGAAAATAGATTATTTTCTCTTTTCCTGTTATTAAGCATCTACAATAAGGAGCACTGTATAAAAAAATATATAATATTTTTTTGTGAGGCTGCAGTTCAAGAACTGGAGGTTTTAAGCACCATATACAATTTCCTTATAGCAGGTATTGTGGACCTAAACAAGGAAGTAGAGGTTCAGGGTATAATCCATATATCAGTGTTACTTCAGTGTTAAGAGACTTACATTTGTATGGTGAATGATAAAAATACAGAAATGTATTGATGCTCTCCTATTAGGGAAACTTGGCAATTATAAAAGTACAAATGCTTTGGCAACCAAATGTTTATCATTGGGTAGGTGTAATATGTCTGTGAGGAGTCCTAGAGACTCAAGGGATGGTAGTATGCTATGTTTTATTGCCTCTGAACTCTGAATGCCAAACACCTACACAGCAAATACAGGCATGCAAACATTTGGCATTGACAAATGCTTGCTTTGTTTAGTTTTAGCAATCATGTCTTTGTCTCTAATCAAAGATTTACTGAGAGGCTGATTAGTTTGGAGAAGCATCAGGTGGATGTGGAAGTTGACTCATCCAAGGTTTCTCCTTCTTTTGCTGCATTAATCTGAGCATGTGTGGCAAGTCCTTCCCACTCACAAGGAAAGCAAATTGCAGGGTTTTATGTTAGCTTGCATGCATGTGCAAGAAACATAGTGCCACCATACAAGTGTAGGTGTGCCACCCCTACTTCCAATGCCCTGCTCCTTTTTGCAGGCAGGGCTGCACTGCACCAATGAATGTCCGAGCTGTCTATGACAGCCATTCTTCTGAGAAAAACACCACTACAATCAGTGCTGGTCATGTGTAGGCAATTTGCATACTGCAGTCGGCAGGCAATTTGCATACTACCGTCGGCAGTATGCAAATTGCCTACATGTCAGCACTGCATCTGAATTGTCATAGACAGTTCATTTCTGATCCCCATTGGATCCAGTTTCCAGATCCCCCCAAGAGCACCTAGGTAGCATGCTGGGAGCCCACCCCAGTGTGCTCATGCACTCCCCTCCACCTCCACACACTGTGTGACCAACAGGGGTGTCCAATCCCCAGTCATCGCCACTCCCCCCCAAAAGAAAACTTTCAGGTGCCACACTGGGAGCTCACCCCAGCATGGCAAAAGTCCCACATCATCTTTATAAAAAAAAAAAAAACACCTTAAAATGGCTATGTTGAAAATTTGGTGACAAAAGTCCATAAAATGACTGTGTTATGAGCGTGCATTGCACAGTTTCCATGCACCCTCGTAAGTTCACAAATTTGTAAGATTTTCAGTCCAGATTTTCAACACTGGCATTTTTCCACACCTCCTTATGAACAATACAACTGTCATATTTCACACCTTGACTAAAATGTGTTTTCGCACTTCTGGCACAGAAATGTGCGGTCGCTGTGGAAAATCAGTGTCCAGGAGAGATTAAGAAAATCACAGTGACACTGTTCATGAGTGGAGGTCCCAAAATGCCTGTGTTGACAATCTGCTGTAAAACATCCCCAAACTAATTACATTATGGGTGTGCATTGCACAGTTTCTACGCACACTCGTGACTTCACCAGTTTTTTTATATTTTCACTCCAGATTTCCAACATTGCCATTTTTTACACCTCCCCATTAACAGTACAGTTGTCATTTTTCACATCTTGTTCAAAATGTGTTTTTGCACCTGTGGTGCCAAATGGCGTAGTCGCAGTGCAAACTCATCTTTCGGCTAACAAACTGATATTGGCACTGTTCATGAGGTGGGGTCACAAAAAAACATGTTGAAAATTTGGACTGAAAATACCAACAAACACCTGGGGCATTAGGGTTTCCAACCATAACGCCCCACCCTGTAGAGACTGACAGGCATCAAGGGTGTGACTTGGGACTGTCCCTTATAATGCTCATGCCATTCAACCCCCACCCACACCCTGCAGTCAGTGACAGACATTGAGGTGTGCCTCGGACTCTTCGGCCCCAAAGTTCACCCCATTCTCTTATACTGGACTCATCTCACTGTATTTCCTTATGGAATTGGATGAGTGTAGAGCCCAAAGACCCCAAGGCATTCTGTGATACTTGTTGGTGTCTGCAGGGTAGGGTGTGGTGAAATGGTGTGGGCGTTATTGCCGACTACCCAAAAGCACACCCCAATGCCTCTGCAGGGTAGTGGTGGGGTTGGCTTCAGTTCAATACTTCACTGCCCTTCCTATTATGCATCTCTCTAACTCCTACACTACCAATGCCAATGCCAGGAAGCAAACATTTGGCATTGACAAATGCTTATTTTGTTTTACTGTATTTAGTAAATGGCAGTTGGGACATGGGCCCCCCCCCACCTGACATCTTTCTCTTTTGTAATCTCCCTTGTCCCTATTAAATTTACTCAATTTCTGAGTTTTCAGTTCTTCGCTCAGTATGAAAAATTGACTTTCAATCAATCGTTTAAGGTATTGAAGTCTGTGTTTTTTTAAATGTAATATTTCTGTTTCTTTTTGTTTCTCCCTATTGTCCAGCTATCAATGTTTTTTATGCAATTGGTTGTACTTTTCAACATTTTAGAACAAGTATTTTATTCCTGGAGCTTGGTGTCTCATCATGGGTGTGTGCGTGGCTTTTATGATTTGTTTACTTGTTTTTGGTTTTTGTCACGGAGCACCACCAACTTTGTGAGAACTTCTACAAGAGAATAGTTACACATTTCTGTAGTGCTTCAAGAAGCTATGCCTACCGTATATGCTACATAGGCAGGGCAATGGAGAAACAGTCAATGAACCAAATTAGCTGCTCTCTGTTGGATGAGAGCTGTACTGGTGATGGAGATTTAAAAAAAAAATAAGTGTCATGGTGGCCAAGAGATAGAGAAACAGGTAGGGAGCCAAGTGAGTTGCTCCCTGCTCAGTGGGAACCCTGACCAGTGAGGGAAGGGGAGGCAGATCAGACTTTTTTTTTAATTGGGATTGGCCAGAGTAGCTAGGCCAGACATTTTTATTGTAGTAATAATTATTATTAAAGATTGCATAGATCAAAATGCAATATAAAGGGGTCTGGTGATTTATTTTATTATCAAAAAAGTACTACATAATGTAAATAACTTTCCTATCAAGGTTCTGAGACTGAAGCTGAGTCAGAAGGCAGGTGTCATACAACAAAATAATTTATGGAAAAAGAAAAATGGAGGAAAAGAGTATATGGGTTAATGGGAAGGGGGAATCAGTGTCCCTCAAACATGAGTCCAAGTAAGATCTAAATTTTGTGATGGACTCCATGCCAATTCTTAATTTTCATAATATGTGGATCCAGGGAGGCATACATTTTCTTCACAGATTTGGGCAAACCATGTAGTTGGTATCCATCCTTTCTCAAGGAATCTCTTGTAAAAAATTTTCAACAGATGCATCTCTTGGGCATTTCATGCTGCTGTTAACTGGCTGCTAATCACCCTGACTCAGTCTTCACCAGTTAGGTGTACATGTGGAGCCCAGATATTCAAAAGGGTTGCACATGAGCGCAACGGTAGTGCCATGCACAGCATGAATCATGGCGGTAGATATTCAAAGGGAAAAGTGCGTAGTGCAAAATTCCATGCGCGCGAGCACATCAGTAATGTATGCAGGCACAGGTGGGGGGGGGGCGTTCCCATGCATAACCTGCACAGCCTGATATTCAGCCTGGGATGTGCAGAGCCATGCACGCGCAACCTCTGCCTATGCCAGCACAAAGTTAAGCCAAAAAAAAAGAAACAACTGATGGCCACCTACAGGTGAGCTGCCACATTGCAGGGTGCAACATGGCAGCTGCCACCTGTGGGTGGCCACCTGAGTTCGGGCTGCACCTGGCGGCTCCCCCCATGTCCAATTGCGGGCATTTATAAAAGAAGACATCATCCAATATCCCTGGTGGTCCAGTGGGCCACACTCTGCCCAATCACGGGCATCTGTTGTAATAAAAAAAACATCCAATATCCCGCTTGCTGCCTGATCGCGGGCATCTGTTGTAATAAAAGACACCCCCCCCATCCAATATCCCTGGTGGTCCAGTGGACCGCACTCTGCCCAATCGCAGGCATCTGTTGTAATAAAAGAACCCCCTCATCCAATATCCCTGATGGTCTAGTGGTACCCCCTCCCCACCAACCCACTGAGCCCCACCACCTCACTGCCCCCCCGGTCAGCCGGCGGGTGGCAGTACCCCATCTGCCTGCTGCCCCACCGACTGACAGCTTGGTAGGGCTGTATGCCCATTAGTTCACAGCATGAGCAAATGTCCGTGCAGCCCATACCATACCATACTACACATTCCAGATATGTGATTCATTCATTCCTCCCCCTGTACTGTTTTTGTTATGAGCTCAATTTTCAGAGTCTAAAGTGGGAATAGTTATACTTACATTATATCTATACTACACTGTGTACCACCAAGCTGGGTAACATATGAAATCTTAAGATATCTTAAAATGTCATATCTTATCTTAATACATCGCATGTTAAGATATAGGTGATAGTACCATGAAAGGAAAGGAGAGGAGGGAGGAAGGGGAAAACAGACAGGGAACCCAAATTACTTGCAAAGCAGTATTGTAACAACCCATAGAATTAGTTCAATGACAGTATAAACATAATGTAAATATAACTGTTCTCACTCTAAACTAAATGTATATTTTTTTCTATTTTAAAGCATTGTGACTAATGGATGAGGCAGAACACATCAGAATGTTATTTATTTTAATTAATTCATATATTCCTGGATAATTCCCTGTATGCACAAGTGCTTGTTTACAGTAGTGACCTGGCAGCATGGGCCGGATTATATAAATTTATCAGTTTCACAGACAGTATGCAAGTGAAGGCTGCGGGAATCAAACCTTGCTCTGCAGGATGTAACAAACGTATTCACAGCTCACTATTTTTACCTCTATTTTACCATCACAGAATGAGTGGTGGAATAGTTGCATGTGAAGCCCAAAGATATTGTGATAGAATTAGAGATGTGGAACAGTTTGTTTTAATGAGGTTGTGTGTGTGTGTGTGTGTGTGTGTGTGTGTTGGGAGAGGGAATTAATCAAGATCATGTCTGATATTAACTGGAAACTGTTGCATAGAAGAAAAAAATAATAGGGAAACTATTGAACTATAGTGGGGCCATCAGTGTGTCAGATGAAAAAATTGCAACAACCTGCTGCATCCACAATGGTGGATGTCCCACCCCATGTTTAGTCCCACCTGCATGCCTTTCTACCTGTGAAGGCAAGACCTGCATACTTAAGGAGGCATGAGCTGGACTCAACCCAATGCGCAGTCATATACACACATATTACAAAAGATGAGCATAGGGTTGACAGATTGGACAGCTGACAAGTTGTGTGACGGAAGAATGACTGTTCTCCCTAAAAGTGTGGGTCCTGATATTTTGTATTCCAGTGCCTCTGAAGAGAATGTCAGTAAATTCTGTTTTGCTGAAATCCTTACTGTACATAGATATTGTAGCTGCTGTGGATTTTGAGGTGGGTGGGCATTCTCACATACTCCATCACATGATATCGATAATCATACCCTAACCCACAACATGTCACAATAAGGAGTTTGTTGGGGAGGGAGGTCGATTCAGTCCACATTTGTTGTCTGCTGGGATGTCATTCCTCCTGCACACACTGTCTGTGATGAAATATACTGAGTAATTGACAGGCTTTTTGCTTGTCAACTGACCAAGATCTGACTTATGATAGTGTAAGAAAGAAACACAAAAAGTAATTGGCAGGCTGCTTCGTAGAAATGACATCTCTCACAGCGCCATAAATCAGATCATTGTCAGCTGACAAACAAAACTGCTGCCAGCTGCTCCGTATATTTCAGTGCAGACAGTGTGTACAGGAGGAATGATAACCCAGCAAAGGACAAATGTGTACTCAGTTGCCCCGGCACCCCTCCTCAGTAAACTTCTCATTGTGGCACACTGTGGGTTTGAGTATGATAGTTGATATGTGCTAGAGAATGCGAGAACCACCCACCCAACCCTTAGCAGGTACAATATCTGTGTACACAGAAAGAATCTCAGTAAAACAGTTACATACCACAGACATTGTTGGGGGACTGGGAAGAATGATTTAGATAGAAGCATTCTTTTTTTTTTTTACTTGGGTGGCATTGTCTATATTAAACCCATAGAAAGCGAATTATGGAGTCTGTCAGCATAGAATGTGATAGATTATATTCTATCAGTGACATGTAGAATGCGAACTACAGTCCCTCAAGATGCTGTGGTCTTGTAATTTTTCCAGTTAAGATAGATAATTTTGAGAGAATTCTTTAATGTGGAAAACACAAAACAGGTGACTCAGGGTATAGACTTTAAAGTGGTCAACGCAGAAAAATCAGAAAACTGACTCCATTGTGACTGCAAGAGAATACAGTTTATTAAGTTGGCTGACATAGCTTGAATAGGACCAAAAAAGACACATACTAAAACATCCATTCCTAGTCTGTTAACCGTCCTGCAGCCAGGTCTCATCTCCTTTTTTTTGTATACTGTACTCAGTGGCCATTTTCAGTTTGAATGTGGTCCTTTCAGAACTGTTAGGTACTTACTAATACAAGACATTGTGGATTCTGGGGGAGAGGAGGAAGGGATTGAGCTGGTGATAGAGGGTGGGAATGGGGTTACATCTTACTGTTTTGGGGGGCTGGGAACAAGGGGGTGGGGCTTTTTTTTAATTTTTAATGGACTTCAAATATGAATACCAGAATATTTCAGCTGTTAAATACTAATAGTTGGGCTGAATATTTATTAAAAGATATTCGCACAGCCCTAGTTGTAACATGGCATGTTCAACATTTTTTTAACAGGTTCTACACCTGTGAGTACTGAATTACGAAAGGGTCTCTGCATCTGTTTATGCAGGTCCTGGATAAATGAGAATGTGATTCCACTATCTCAAAAAGAAAAAGAAAGGAAATTCTTTGCATAAAAACTACATTAATGCACCAGTTGGGGTGCTTTAATGCCAAAAAAGTCAGGAAATGGGGTGTTAGGGTTTGCAAACCTAACTCCCCACCCCCTACTCAGCAGGCAGCAACAGGAAAACCATTACAGTTTCATCTCTCTTGTGTCTTCACACATCAGGCATGGGGTGTGCCTTGGGGCTGTCAACCCTAACACTCACCCCATTCCATCAGTAAATAACCTAAGATGGGTATAAGACGTGAGTGTTAAGGTTGACAACCCCAAAGCACACCCAGCGCCTGATTTGCGAAGTCACAAGAGGGGTGAAACTGTAATGGTTTTTCCTGAAACTGCCTGCAGAGTGGGTTGGGGAGTTAGGGTTGGAAACCCTAACATCCTATTTCTTGACTTTTTAGGCATTGAGGCACCCTAACTGGTGCATTAACATAGTTTTTTTTTGCAAAGAATTATATATATATATATATAGTGCCACTAAAGTTAGGGTTGAGTACCCCATTTAAGGTTAAATCTGAAATTTGGCAGCTTAATAATTTTGCCACCATATAACAGATTTGCCTGAATGGCATACATGGTCTGGTACCACATATCTCTATATCTGCCAAGTTTCGTTACAGTCGGATGTACAGTTGTGGAGCCACAGAGCGCTGAAAATACGCATTTTTGCACATTCTTTGCTCACGCCTACAGGTCATACAGTCTGTGTGACTGGTCCAAAACCTTTAGGGAACATACAGCTAGGGTCCCCAATGTGCGTTTCAAAGATTTCATGAAAAAATATTTAACGGTTCAAGTTATTCAAAAAACAAGTTTCCCATTACAGTCAATGGGAAAAGTTAACAAAAAGTATGAAACTGTCGCAAATGCAGTTTTTAGTGTCACAGATTACCCCTGTAGTGTAGCAAATCTGCCATCTTGTTTTCAGTTTGTGGTCACAGAAATGCTTGGCATTTAAATTTGGGACCCTCTAGGGACACAATGGTTGCTGTGTTCACCTAATCGAGTACTGAGGATGCTAGCCATGTCTTTTTTGGGGGGTTAAACACTCCAGAAATATATTTTTTAAATTTTTGTAAACAGTAGTGTTGCAAAGTAGTGTCACACATTCAATACTTTTGTGATTTTATTTGTGGAAGTGGTGCAAATTACGACACTACTTTGCAACACTATGCCCAAAACAATAGGAAATCCTTGCCACCCTGCTGAAAAAGAATGATTTGGGCTTTTGGGCTGCAATTTTGAGGGAAGAAAGGCAAGATCCCACAGATATGCCTTTTGGTGGTTTAGTGACAAAATATTAGAGGGCTGCAAAGTTACAGCACTCTGAAGTTGACACTTTTTCCCATAGGCTAACATTATGGCATCCACCTCGCCTTTTGGGGCCCATATCTCGAAAATGCTTTGAGATACGAACTTTTCATAAGAAAAATGCTAAGCCCCCCCACTATGGGGCTAAGTACAAAATTTGCCAGGAAAGTCATAAATAATATGAGATTTACATTTTTTTTCTGCATCGTACAGTTCCTGAGATATAAGCAATTTAGTATTCCAAGTGTTTATTTTCTGCTCTGAGGGCCATTATTACACATTCATTCTTTGTATTCACTGTGCTTCTGAATGCACCTTTTTGGGAAAGAAAGTGTGTGTGCATTTCCATTACTGTTACAGTTAGCATTTCCACTTGTATTAGCGTTTCCGTTTGCATCACCTTGTGCATTACCCTTTGCATTTGTGTTTGCGCTTGCGTTTGCATTACTGTTGCCATGTACATTTCCATTACTGTTTTTGTTTGCATTTCCTTTTGCATTACCAGGTGCATTACCATTTGTGTTTGCATATGCATTTCTGTTTATGTTTCCGTTTGCATTTGTGTTTCCTTTGGCATCATCACTGGTGTTACCATAAGTGTTTGCATTTCCAATTGCTTTACTGTGTGTGTTACCATTTGCTTTTGCGTACACACTTGCCTTTGCTTTTCCTTTTTCATTTCTGTTTCCTTTGGCATAATTTTTGGTGTTACCGTAAGTGTTTGCGTCTCCAAATGCATTATTGTGACCGTGCGCGTTACCATTTGCATTTGCATGCGCACTTGCGTTTGCATTTCCGTTTGTGTTAGTGTTCCCTTTGGCATCATTGTTGCTGTTACCATAACCATTTGCTTTTCCAATTACATTACCATTACTGTTTGCGTGTTCATCACCATTTGCATTTGCATTTCTGTTGTCCTTAGCATTTGCATTTTCGGTAGCCTTCCCGTTGTCGATTGTGTTACTGTTTCCTTCTGCATCACCGTTGCTATTACCATTTGCATTTCTGTTTGTGTTTGTGTTACCGTTTTTGCATTTTCATTACCATTTGTGTTTGCATTTCCATTGTCATTAGCATTTGCGTTACTGTTTTCATTAACGTTAGCATTTCTATTGCCGTTAGCATTTTTTGTTACCCTTTGCATTACCATTTCTGTTTTCATTAATGTTTGCGCTTGCATTTCTCTTACCATTTGTGTTATTGTTTACATTTGTGTCACCATGTGCGTTACTGTTTGCACTTGCATTTGCATTACCGTTAGCATTACTATTTTATTTTATCTCACTGTTTCGATCGCCATTTGCGTGAACACTACTGTTCACTATTTATAGAGCACTTTCTCAAAAAGAAGGGAAATTCATGGCAAAAAACTTCATTTAATGCATCAGTTAGGGTTGTTTCACAGTGACAACAGTGAGGAAATTCGGTGTTAGGGTTGCCACCCTTTGCACCCCACATCCACTCCATACCCACCAACAGGCATTAGAGTGTGCGTTGGGGTCACTGATCCTAACTCTCACCCCATTCTCCTATACAGCACTGCCTCAGCTTATTTACACATGGAATGGGGTAAGAGTTAGGGTCAACAACCCCAACATACACCCCAATGCCTGTTGGTGAGGACTGGGTGGGTGGTGTGGGTGGCAACCCTAACCCCGAATTTCCTCACGTTTGTCGCTGTGGTACAACCCTAACTGATGCATTAAACAGAGTTTTTTTTGCTATATATATATATATATATATATATAGATATAGATATATATAGATATAGATACACACATATATTTCAGTTGTCCCAGCAATCATCAACCCTGTAATTTCCATCATATAATACAAAATTAAAATAATAAAACATAATTTAGATTGTGCCAAAATCAGCAAGGTTAGTACAAAATGGCTCCAGTATCATGAATTAACATATAGTCGAGTCATGTGACCTCTAGTACCATTGAATTTATGCAAACTGAATGTGAATGCACATTGCTAAAAAACCAAATGTTTATTTTGCTTTATTATTTGGTAACTGGGTTAGGCCCACTAGGCACAAGTGCTTGTTTTCAGGGTGACCCAGGAGCACTGTGGAGGTTAGTAGCTTGTGCAGAGTCATGCAGTATGCAAGTGGAGGTTGTGTGAATGAAACCCAGGTCTGCTGGATGTATCAAACTCATTCACAGTTTGTTACTCTAACCTCTAGGCCACACTGCCAGACCCACTTGTATTGCTCTGCAGAAATTGGGCTTTTGAATATAATGTAGTCATTTCTTAAAATCATGCCTAAATTCGTGAAAATGGCACATTTCTACAAAAAGTGGGCAAAACAGTTTTGTACAATTCAGCCAGCTACTATAGCTATTTATGCTGTTTATGCCAAATATCTATCCCATTCAGTTCTAACAATCCTTCATTTACAATGGGAGACTACAACTTCTGGTTATCTATTCAAATTGTCAGCCACTCTCTAAGTAAAACAGTGGGTTTGATTTCCAAAAGCCTCCATACGCTGCAAGCCCCAGGCACCCCAGAGATATGGGGCTTGCAGCAATCACCCAACTGGTGATCAGGATTGTCAATCCCATGTTCTAGTTCCTGCAAGTTAGATCAGATTTTTCTGGTCTAGCTTGCAGTAATTCCAGGGTCCTTTTTATGGTGCTTGCACCAAAGTGTTGACACAAGCTGCCATAAATTGGGTAAAGTGTCACAACTGTGCCCTACCTACCAAAATTGGGTGCAGTTGTGGAAAAGGTGTTCAGTGGTGCAGCTGCCCCAAAGGAAGGTTTTGATGCAGGGTTGTTGCAAGCCCTGTGTCACCCACTGAAAATCGAGCCCCATGTCTCCTATTTTCTGTTCTAAAACTTTGATCCCCAAATCAAAAATCATATCTCCTAGATATTTTTGGAGTACTTTTTAGTTTCATTTGTATGGTCTTGAATAAGGATTAATTTGTGAAAGCTTTAGATCCTAAAATCATGCCCTTCTCATTCTTCTCTCCAGGGTAAACATTCACAGTTTTACCAATCACTCATCACCTACATTCTTCTATCATCGCTTTAGCTCTCCTCTGAAGCCTCTCCAGACCAACCACTTCTCTGCTCAGGTAAGGTGGCCATAACTGCATGGAATACTCCAGATGGAGACAACCAGGGAATAAAAGAGATGGACTATAATATCTTAGATGGATGAACTTAGATTGTAGTTTATAACCATTTATTAATAATTCTTAGGAGCATCCCAAAATAGTGTGCTGCTACAAAGTAGTGAAGCAACTAGCACATACAAAACAAGGAAAAGCATGCACTCTAGTGACCAAAATGCTTTCTTAGAGCTTTTGATACAGTTTGGAAAACAGAACATTTAGCAACAGTACTTAGTTAATACATAACAGTTTTCCTCCTAAACTGATAACATCCTTAGTAATACGTAAACCATAAGTAACAAACTTCCTAACCAGTGAGGGAAGACTGTCCTGAAAGGTAATAGTGAATGCACAGTTGATTATTCTGTCTCTTAAAGGTAATAATGGCCACACTCTAACTTCAGATTAATCTTTTCTGGATTAGAGGTTGAGTATCTGTGAGAGATTTGCTAACTCTGGATGACAGCCTTAGTGCTGGCAGTACCTTTGGTATGGCTAACTCTGTGGTGGTATCTAGGATAGGGTTCCCTACTGCACGGTAGTCAACAGATGATTTTTTTTCAGGTATGTCTCCCACTTCTCTCACCTCTGGTGCTTCAACGTTTCTTGGAGTATCATTGTGTATTGGCTGCCTAGGTAATGGTGTGACAGTCATAACACCTGGCATCTGTTTAACTGAACAGCCATCATCATCATTCCTCCAGTCACAATGACTGAAATGTGGTTCTGTATTTGTTTTACAGCTGTATGTTACTTCCAGTTTGAATTTTAAATTAAACTTGATGCATAGCCTCTAATAGTGTTCCTTTTAGCTAGGTGAGTAACTGAGTTCTGAATTTCTTTATAAACATCAGTTCACCTACCTTGAAGGTGTGAGTGCTGGTGTACTGACTGAGGTATTCTTCTTGTTGTTTTTGTTAATATTTCACCTTATCCTATGTCCTGGGATAAATGAAGTCCAATCTCGATGTCAGTGTTCTCCCAATAATCAGTCATTTCTGTGTTTAGCCTATGGTTACATGTGAAGTACTCCTGTATTAGAGCAAGATTCTGGCTACTTTTAACTCCGAGGTTCCTCCTTTTACCTTTTTCTCATTCCATTTTTAATGTTTGTACAGATTGTTCAACCAGTACGTTTGAGGCAGGGTGACATTGTGATACTTTCATATACATAATGTCATCTCTTTCACAAAATAGCTTAAACTCTTTACAAGTGAAAATTGGGGCATTATCTGAGACCAAAATACTAGGCAGGCCATGAGTTGCAAAGAATAATCTTAGTTTCTGTATTGTAACTGTAGATGCAGCAGACATTAGAGGAATTACCTGCACCCTCTCATTATGAGTATCCACTACGAATAAGAAACTTTTTCCCATAAATGGGCCAAGCATTGTCAATATGCATCCTTCATCATGGTCCTTCCGGCCATTTACCACTATGCAAAGGAGCTCTTGGTGAGAATCTCTAGTCTGCTGTTATGCATTGCATTCCTTTACCTTTGTTTCAATATCCATGCCCAATTAAGCCACACACAAAATGTTGACAACTGCTTTCATGTGAGTTATTTCTGGATTCCCTTTATGTAATTCACTGAGAAAGTTCTGTTGCAATGCCACTGTACTGTAGCTACTACTCTGCTTCTCCACAAGAAGCAAACATTTTCAGTTCTGAGTTCTAACTTTCCAGTGAAATGGAGTCTCTGCATAAGTTTCTGAATGTGCTGGAAAGCTATTTACAACATACCTTTTAACCTGTAGTAGGATACTGTCCTTTCCAGTATAAGATCTGATATCTTTGGCAGTGACAGGAAGTCCATCATAAACAAAATTCAGCAACTTGACCATCCCTGCTCTTTTTGCCTCTTATGTCTCAGGCAAGGGTAGACAATTCAGAGCATCCCCGTTTCCATAAGCTCTGCCTTGCTTCTATTGGAGTGTATAATTATAGGCTGTACATTTCAAGACCAGCTTTGGATAGCTGCTGATTGCATACTTGTGGTAGCTTTCTCTGCGTTGAATAAACTGACTAAAGGTTTGCTGTTTGTCTGAATAGTGAATTGCCTCTTTACACAAAACATAATGCATACACTTTCTTTATCAAGTTGGGAATAATTTTTTTCTGCTGCATTTAAGCTCCACAATGCATGTGCAACTGGTTGATCTGTGCCATCCCAGTTCTTATGAAATACAACTGCTCCTTCTATATGGTGATGCACTGTAAGCCAAACAAGTTCTCTTTCTGGATCATAATGGACAAAACCCTTTGATGATTGATGAGGTCCCTTCGATTCCTCATATGCCCACTTTTGGTCCTTTTTCAACTTCCTTTCGGTGTCCTTTGCTAACAACTGGTGCAGGAGCATGAGCACTGATGACAGGTTAGGCACACACTTGGTGTACTACTGAGGCATTCCTGAGAAGGATTTCAGTTTGTTGACAGTTTGGGGGTATAATGTTTCCTTTTCTGGTACTGGATATAAACCTGCTGCATCAAATTTGTGACTCAGATAACCTATACAGTAGATGTCAAATACTCTTTGAAAATCCATGTCTGCAACTCGTGAAAGCAAACAACACTGTATTCTATTGTCTCTGATACCATACACCAACTGATCCCTCAGCATGTCATTCAAAATATTACCATATTCAAAATACTCCATGAGGTGGTACAGTGCAGCCACATAAGGCATTACTCTCTCTCTCTCCAGGTTGTTGATCATGCTTATGTGTGATATTGCACTATAATCTTATTTGACTTCAGATTTCAAAGAGCCTGTACTGAATATGTAATCCTTTTGTAAGATTTGTCTCTGGGGTAGCTGGTGACACCAGTTTTGCTCCTGCAGACAGTAAAAAAGGAAAAAAAAGTATTTATCTTGTTTTTATCATCATGTCATATGCTATGAAATAATTTCCCAATCTTTCTATATACTTAGTCAACCACTTACCATGCTTGAATGTTTCAATCTTCCCATAACCAGCCATATTAAATAGTAATATTCTGTTACTGCTTAGTTATAAAAATGTGATCCAACCCAAGCTTCTGAAGAAACTCTCTTCTGTAGTGCCCAAGTCTAACACACCAAAAAAGAAAGTCATATTCCAACTCTAAGATTACTCTTTAGCTCACCTGCTTTACACATCTTGCCAAATAACTTTAGATACAATTTGGTAAAATAGCATTCAACAACAGTGCTAGGTTAATACATAGCAGGAATGATCACCTATTTTCATCTTTATCACAAGTTTTTTCCAAATACACCCTAAACGTCTGTTATATTTCATAGTTACAATCTATAATCATAGTCTGACTTTTTAAGTTGGGCTTGTTATCCACACTCACACCTAACTCCTTTTCCTCAACTTTACCTATAAGTTCCATTTAAAAATAAAGGACCCTGGATTTTTCTTCCAAGATGCATAAATGCACAGTTATCTGCACTGAAATGCATTTTTGAAATTCTCTTCTCAGTTGGCTAGTTTGTCTAAGTCCTTTTATAGGGTATTATGCTGCCCAGTTGCCTCTACTGTACGAGGTATGCCTTATCATGGTGTCATCTGCAAAGTTTAGAGATTCAGCTCTAATAACTTTTATTATTATTCATAATATATATATTAAACACTGGAGTGCCCCAAACAAATCACAAGTGCACCACTACCAACAGTACTCCATTCTGATAGCATCCCATTTGCACTTATGAAGTGTGTTCTATCAATTAATCAGCTGTGTACCCAAGCCACTGTATAGTTTGGCATGTTAGATCCCACACTGTTTCTATGAATAGTGATAAGAAAACTTAACAGAGATCAAGATATATTACATCAACTTGTTTCTTTTTATGTAGCCTGTTACCAACTGGTTTTAAGAACTTGGTTAAATTTGATAAACATGACAATTCACCATGTTGTGTATCATTTATTAAGTTGTTGCTTTTTAAAAATAATTGATATGCTATAAACTTACTGAAAATATTTGTTATTTTCCTTGAGTGCAGTTTGACTTAATGATGTTGCTTGTGTCGGAGCCACAAGTGATGTCAAAGGTCAAACTGTTTGATAGGAAGATACGTCAGGTATTTTCAGTAGGGCCATGGCATATTTGATTTTTGCTATGACCTTCACTTTCACATTAGAGTTTGCATCTTTTTTTTGTACATTTTGGTAGTTTTTGTTTTTTTAGGAGTGTTGCACCTTGAGCAGGAAAGCATCTGTGTGTACTGATGAGAGAGCATCCAGGTTGACACGAAGTGTCACAACATCAGTACACTAGTTGACGTGAGTTTGCAGTCTGCTTGTTTTGCAGGTTGAGTGTCTTGCAGTGTGACTTATGGTCCTAGCAGGGAGTATAGCACAATGCTATTGGGAACAGTGGCAGCTCGTATTCATGGGGTATTTGTTTGAAGATGGTGGCAATAAACAAAAAGGTGCATCTGAGCAGATTTTTAGGCTGGATTGTTTTTGGAGTGTGTGTTACATTCATGGCTGTAGCTGAAAACAAGTGAACTGCTTGCATTGTCAGCTTCAGCCAATAAGGGCATATTATGTAGATATTTTTTTACTATGGACCTACAGTGAGAATAACACTTATATTCTCACTCTGAGTCCTCATAGCCACAGAATTATTACTGATATTTACTACAATTTACCCTAACAGGTATGGCATGAATTCATTTATTATTTAACTGCTGCTTCTAATTTTTTAAAAACAAGTTACATGAGTTTGATTGGTCTGTAGTTGACAACAGACCCCATGTGTTCTTTTTTTGTATTTGGGCCAATATAGCATTTTCCCAATTGATAGTCACATTTCATTCACTTAATGAGCAACTGAATATGTCATTAATTGGTCCATCAGTCACACTGGACATATTTACTCAATGTTCCTGTGTTTTGCAAAATGTTATGTTATGCTACTTGGTCTGAACACAGAGCAGAACAATTGACATAGAACATTTGCTCTTTTTGGCTTTGTTTTTACATGTTTCAATCTCAGCTTTTATTGGGCCAAATTTTAGCTGTCTACCTGTGTGATCTTATATAATTAAAAATTACTTTATAATTATTATTTTTTTAAAATTTAGGACAATTAGTTCTTTAACCATTCTCTCTGTGGAGGCCATCACCAATGAATCTGAGCCTGTGAAGGAGCAGACAAATGTGAATCCAGTTGCTACATCATGAGCATGATGAAGTGATTAGTACTTATATAATGGCGGGACTGAAGATAGGACAGTGGACAAGGTGTGTGTTAAGATTAAGAAACTGTTTATTCTTGACAAATTATACATTTCCTATGTTTGTTCTTTAAAACTGCTTAAATGTCATTAATAGAGCTAAGCTTTCATATTTCCTCTACTGGGCTAAACATTTACAATGTGATTTACTAAAATGGCAGATTACAGTACATGTGGCAACTCAGTACAGGGTTTAGGAACTATATGTTAAATATCGTGGTAGGTGGTTGTTCTCTCTCTCTCTCAAGGGATATAGATACCTTTGTTTATTTAGCACTGGGTTTTATTAAGGACAAATTCTTACATCTGTAGGCAGTGCTTAAAATATTTTATGGGCTCCTTTCCTTGAACTGATTTAAAGTTAATGTCTGCCAGTTAAATGTGATGACTGGACTATATCTTGGTCAGAATACTGTTATTTTCATTACTGTTTCACCAAGTTCAATATACTGGAGATCATGTGTTCTATTGGATATTACAGTGGTAAGCTGCTAAACACAGATGTATTTCAACTATGTTTGCATTTGGGTCACATCAGCCATTTTGATCTTAAGATTGCAGTGCATCCCTCACTGCTTACTTTTTTTGGGACTTCTTATATGTATTTTCCCCTTTCCTAGTGGACCTACTGGCTTGAACAAATATACCTTATAATAAAGATATTAACAGAAAAATATACCTTATTATGGATACAATTCTCTGGTGTTCCCATGTGTTCCAGTTAGTCATAGTATCTTAATTGCTAATAACAATGTTCAAAATCACTTGACTTCTGAACTATTCTATATACTGTGTCATACTTTGCATATGTATCTTACAAATGATTTGGACACTAATATTCTAGTAGTGATTCAGTCCAGCCGATATCCTCAAAATTGAACTCTCCTGTAAGGACTAAATCTAGTTTACCTCCACTTATGATTTGATTTATAATTGGAATGTTCCTTTCATAACCCTAAACCAGTGGTCTACAGTATATCAAGCACCCCATACCAGGTCACAGTCATTTGCTCTCTTGAGCCTAACCAGATAGATTTAATATATCTAGACTCATCTTTGATATTTTGCACTATATATGATGATATGTTGTTTTTAGCATCAGTAACTACTCTTCCCTTTTTCTGCTTGGTCTTCCATGCCTTTACAATATATAACCTGCTCTATCATTCCCCAAACTGTCATCTGACCACCAGGTTTCTGTGATTCCAGCTACTTCAGTATTGTGAGTATTTAATAGTGCTACCAGTTCAATTACATTTCTAAACTCCTGCACTAAGCAGTATGCACCCGAGAACAGTACCAGTTTTTGATTTTGTAACTGGTATTTCTTGACATCGTTTTATTTGAAGGTGTATCACTTAGTACCACAGGTGTATCATCATTTGTTTAAAGTAATGGTTACCCACATGTGCACCCCATAGCTGAAACATAGAAACAGCAAATTTACCGGCAGAAAAAGACAGGTAGGCCCATCTAGTGTGCTCTATTTTTCCATGCCTATTTCTTGTAGTTTATTTAAAATGTTATTTGATTGCCCTGTACAACCTAGCTTCAAGTCTACTAGTTCATTTGTAATTCAAATGCAATGCATCAAATCTGTATACAGTAGAGGGTTTCTACTGTGGAAATTGTCCCCATTTCTAAAATAAAATTTATGTTGATGCACCATTTCTTAGCAATGCATTGTTTTTCATACTAGCTCTCAATGTACCCAGTCTCAGCCTTGGCAATGGCAGGATTTCTGATAATTACTTTGAAGCCATTTAGTTTGAGTTCATTTCATATGTCTTCAAAATCTATTTTGAAATCATCAAACCTTTTTAGTATGCTGTTCATACTTACATGCAGTGCTACAACCAGTTTCACTGCAGCACTCTAATAGTTTCTTAATATGTGATTTCTTATCTAATACTTTAACTCCTTACATGTCAGTTACTTAACTTTTCTTCCTGTCCCTTGTACTTATAATATAATCTGTAAAATGAATAGTAAGAGTCTCCAATTAGCAATGCTTGTCTTTCCTCCAGTTCAACTGATCTTTAATGTCACTGACTCTGCTAAGTAGTGTTTGCATTCTCCTGGCTTGACCCTGAACCTGATCATTAATCGCATCATACTGAAATTACTCACACAAAATGCTCAGACTTATTAGTGGATGGCCTGCTAACCTGCCCCTTTTGCTTACTGTACCCTACAGTTCACCATTAATTGTCTAAATCAGGTTAATTTTATATCCATTTTCTTTTGCCCTGGCTCTGGGGAGTCTAGCCACACTATTCAGTGCCTAGAAGGAATGCAATTTCCTTGTCATCTAAGTAAGTTTCATCTGAAGTTCTTTTTCTTTTGCTCTTATTCTAATTATGTTCTTCTCTTTGTTCAGTGCATAAGGTTCATCATTTAGTCTTGCAGGAGTCAGGTGCAGGAATCTTCTAGTTCTTAAATATGATGCAGTTTACCTAATCTATTGATTAGTTTGTTATTTTCATTCTGTGATTACCAGAGTGCATTCCATACAAATATAGGTCTCATTTAAGTATACCTTCAGATAAAGAATATATTTCACATTCCATGATCTGTATAATAATTATTCCATCCAAACTCATTTCCCTTCCTATCCTTAGCAACTTAGGCACACAATGTAAAAATGGTTCCTACATAGTTTATAATCAACACCTTATGGTACACTTAAATGTTGCACCTAATAATATATTCCTGGGCAGAATCTCTTGCCCCTGGTTTTCTTCTAGTCGTATTCTGTCCGATTCCACCTCTGCCTGTGTGCCTTCATGGGCTGGCTGATGCTCACAGGGACTGTATTGATAGTGACACTCTAGCCCTGGAGCTTCCTGCTTCCCCAGCACCCAGAAAACTTGACATTTGTTCCAAATTTGATTGCTGCAAGCATGTACAGACTGTGATTATATCAGCCCAGGGAGCCTAGTTCCCTAATAACTGGTAGAAATGCCTTGGTTATGTTTAAAATGTTGCACTCTGTTCAGATGATCCTTTTGTCTAATTTCACCAACTGGAAATGGTGTCAGGATTTCCACCCATTCTAACTATAACTTAACTAATTAAAATAATAATAAAACAAAATAAAATGCTACATTAGCCACTGTGGTTCTACGTGATAATAGCAACTGCACAAAGGCGATCGCTATTATCGTGACCTGCATTATCGCCAAAACATTTTCAGTGATATGCAGAAAAAGGCTACTGGAATTAGCATGGGGCCTGCCCCCACCCCCCAAATAAAGATTCTCAACTCCAGGGAGGTGTATGCTGATGAGGGGAGCACATCCAGGTAAAAAAAATCTAAGTCCCGCAGCTGAGGGAAGCGTGAAATGTACACCTGCCCGCAGTCACGAACGCAGGACCTGCTCCGTCGGAGCCAACCACCCTACCCATCACACCAAATGGTTAGCTCAGCAGAAGCAGGCTCACCACAGGGTCACACCCCTGTTCACCATCCCTGCACGTCCTGTCACCCACCCTCCTTTCCTGTCACCCACCCTCCTTTCCTGTCACTCACCCTAACTTCGTGGTCGCAACATTTGCCATCCCCCTACAGTTGCCCACTTTGATAGTGCTGTCATATGGGTCGCTGTTATGACAGTTGCCCATATGTGGTCACTATCATCATGGTATACCACCACAGTTGTACCTAAAATATACAAATAAGAGCATTTAGAGGGAGAGTAGGAGACAGCTGAGTACGACTGGGCACTGTATCGGTGCTAAACACCACTTGGTGCCTGCAGATTTATTACAGTTCCCTGAATCCTATGCAGTTCAATTTGCATTGACAGACCTTTAAGATAACACATTAGATGTAAGTTTCTTCTTCTGTCATGTAAGTCCATAAAGATTCTGATTCCATCCTGCTTGCAGAGCATTTGGGGCTTTTGGGTACCCTGAGATAGTTATGCTCCTGCTATGAGGTGCTCTTCACTGTTGAACATGTCTGGGTCCTACAGGTTCACACTTTAGCAGTGCCAGTGTGTCTCATCTTTGGAATGGTCTTCCACTCAGAATTTGAAATGTTCTCTCCTTCAAGCTGATAAAAAGTAGCCTAAAGCCATACCTGTTCTTGAGGCTCTTTGGAACTGATTCACTGATTAGTTTTCAGTTGCTTGTTTTGTGATATGTGTATTCCTTTCGAAAATATGATTAAATGCTATGAACTCATGGTAGACTTGCACAGAATAGCATGGTGTAAATGATAAGGCATAAATGTGTGAATATAATCATTTGAGATGTGAAATCAACATGGTTCTATATTGTGACTATATGTTCTCTTAGTTTGTTTAAAGCAGCAGTGCATGTTGCAGTAAAAATTTTGATTCATACTTTTTTGTTCCATTACAGATTGCCCACTTATCACTTGTCCTGTAAGATACCCTTTTATCAATTGTATGTCTGCTTAAGCATGGTTTAAATTCTGAAATACACTGAGTACATCTTTTAATATGGCTATCCCCAGGTTGTCATCTATATTCTCAACTATTTCATGCAACCATTGTCCCATACACTAAGGGAGCAGTGTCTGCAGAATGCTAGTTTCATTTTAGTCACAAGTGTTGGCTGGGGCCACCCAATGACCCAACAGAAGCATGTTGTACTTCCATGCCAGCAACCTGGGTTCAGGAGCCAACTTGAGAAGCCAGTGCTAGGGTGGCCAGGCTGAATGAAAACTCTGCTGGCTGCAGCATGTCTCATTCGGAGGAAGGGTGTCATCATGCTCCAGCACTGCAGTGGCTCCTGATGGTGGGCCAGGAAGCTTGCTCACCTTATAGATCCATGCTGTATCTTCCCAGGTGTTCTCCCCACATGTGCTGTGCATGCCACCAGAGAGGAGCTTGTCAGCAAAAAAAATGGAGAACACATTGATGACTGCAGATGTATGATGACCCAAAATGCCAGAGACCCCACATCACCTACCATGTCTGCCTTCTATCCCTGTGATCTGGACCACTGGATAAATTCTGCAGCATTCAAAAATTTGAACAATGCATTTGTTTTTCTACAGTTTGTGGAAAACTGATTCGCAATGTACTGGAATATAATTAGCAGAACACTAATATGTGATTTATGTAAACTGAAAATTATTATTTCATAGTTTAAGAACTGCAAACCTCTTTCAGAATTTTGTAATTCTGTTTCCGATGTTGTTCAACAATATTGGTTAGAATTTCTAATAATCTGTCAGCACAATCTGAACCTTCTGCACTGCTCTTTGGGTCACTCATTTGACAAGAAAGTTTTCCTGGTGATTTTGCTGCTTTAGAGCAGTGTCACATTCATAGACACCACCCTTTTGCATGAGAAATGTGCATGCTTAACCATCACATGTCAGCTTCCTCCTAGGGGTGTTCCTGTATGAGACATTGAACAAGAACCAGCATCTGAGTGCTGTGAACAGTTATCACTTAAAGAGGCACAGCAAAGCCAAAGTCTGCAACATAGAAAAGCCTTTTACTTAGTGCAAACCTGATAATCAGTGTTGGATGAAGCAAGCAGCACATGCTGGAGCAGGAACCCCCAGTAGTCAAATAGGGCTCAATTTTTAAAGCCCTGAGAATACCACAGGCCCCTGCTGCACCAGTCATTTGGCACACAGGGCTTGCGGCATTCACCCATCCAACAATTGGGATTTTCAATCCATAGCACCAAATGCGGCAAGGTAGACCAGCTTTTCACTAGTCTAACTTGCACCATTTGAGGGACTCTTTTTATAGGGCTTGTGCCAAATCTTTGGTGCAAGCTGATGTAAAATTTGGAAAGTGTTGCAACTGCACCTGATGTACCAAATCAGGTACAGCTGCATCACAGAGGTTTGGTGTCGCTGCTGTAAAAAGCAGGTGTGATGGAGCGCTTGCCACAAGCCCAGCTTCCCCCTTTGAAAATTAAGCCCCTGATGTCTGCACACCCTAAATCCCTATAGGTTTCTCCACAGGTCACTATCCCATTTATACTCTGATCTTAACTGGGAAGTATCACTGCCTTGCATAGGGCAACCATGTGACCTCTATATAAATGTTCTCAAGTGCTAAGGTGCCAAATAAATGCTAATAAAAGTCAATTACAGATGGGGACTCAATTTTCAACTCAAATTACATCACTGTTGGTCTGCAGTTAACTTAGGGTGCATCAGGGACCCTGCACCCGATTTTATAAAAGGGGGGTCCCTGCATGAAAACCCCAGGAGTTGCTGCAGCCACAGGCTAACATCAAATATGATGCATCTGCAGGAATTGCTACAGGAATCCAGCCCCCCTGCCCTCCACTTGGTGCAACACTACAAGGCCTGGGAGAGATGGGAGGGTGCTGAATCTGCTGGACAGGAGAGAGATGGTGGCAGAAAGGGCATGAAATGTGGCAGGGGGGAGTTGGGGAGACAGCTAGGCAGGACAGAGAGTGAGGTGGCACCCTGCAGGGTGCGATTGCTTTCTTATGTATTGCTTTATTGTCGATCAAGTTTTATCAGTGGAATGCAAAGCACAGTACCTATTAGTTATAATTGACAAGTTTACTCTTACAAATACCTAAATACCTTGGAATCACCTTTGACTCAGACCTCACCTTTCATGCCCACATTACAGCCCTCGCTTCCACTGCTAACGCTCATCTTGGCATCCTCTACCATCACAAGGCCTGCCTCCCACCTGTTGCCCTCAGGCTTGCCATTGCATCCTCAGTAATGTCCCTTGTCGATTATGGCCTGCCAGTCTGTGGTGCTGCTGACTCCACAGCCCTCAACAAGATTCGACTCACCTTAAACAAGGCTTGCAGACTAGTGACCAGTGCCCCTACTCTCACCCACAAATGTCAGCTCTATTACATGGCCAAACTCCTTAGCCTCGATGAATGCCTCTGCTACCAAAATTGCCTACTAACTAGGAAGATTCTACTTGGGCTCTCCCCCCTCCCAGGGTATCTGCCTCCATCCAACTTACACCTTCCGGAGTCTCTACCTGAACCACTGACAAGGTCACCCTACTAGTACCCAATACTAGGATGACTTGGGCACAGAGGTCATTCAGCTACAGAGCCTCATCCTGGTTCAACTCGCTCCATGCAGCCATTTCCAGCACCACCAAAACTGCACCCTTCAAAGCTGCCTTACGGAACCTGTTGTTCAACACCCGCTGCTGTACCTGTCACTAACATGCTCTGCTGCTCTCAAAACACTATTGACATAGCCCTCTGGGCTGAACTCTCACTCACCCTACTCCCCCCACTCCCCCATGGCCTCCCTCTCCACTGCCAGTACCTGCTGGTACTAAACCTATCAATTCTGATTTTTTTTTTTTATTTACTCTTTGTGTTCAAGCAATTTATGCAAAACTATGTTATTCTGTATGATTGTATACTATAAGTATGTTGACTCTGTATGTCCTGTCTGTGATGAGGTACCTTTGTAAACAAGCCTCTGGCTCAAAGGTTGTAAATCTGATTATACAATAAATAAATACATTATATACTACATACAGAAATAGAACAGCCCAACTTATCCAATGATTGGCAAGTGATATTCCCAAATTTATTTTTTTATTCATTTATTTATTTATTAGATTTTCTTTACTGGATAGGCCCACTGAGACAATGGGTAGCACCCTATATGAGCACCTATAATTGAATGACTCAATGATAGTGCTTGAATGAGTGAGTGGTGAACCAAGGCAATAATATCCTGTACAGAAAGTGTAGCAGGGAGATACACTTGCTGAAGCAGGATATAACATGATGGTCAGGCTAGCACTGCCGAGCTGGCCCTGTAGCATAGCGGTATGCACTACCAACCCTGAAGCCAGCGACTTGGGTTGGATCCAGTGCCTGGAGAGGAAATATGTTTTTTTCAATTTTTGGGATTTCCTCTAAGTCTGTGCCCCCTATGGAGTTGATAATTGTTATTCTGGGGGCACAGAGGGCTTGCCCCCCCCACAGAGGGGGTGTGTGGTAGGCATAGCACCCACATAAAAATACATATTTTGCCTTTCTTTTTTTGTATGGCTTTAGCGACTGTGGCTGTTTGCGATGGCATCTCTAGTATCCATCGCCCTTTCGCAGTCAGATGGTTTTTGACTCACTCTTAGTGGTCGGCGCTCAGTAGGAGTCACCTTTATCACATAAAACCAGACAATGTCCCATTTTCAGTTGTAACCCAGGGTTAATTTACACAGGTGTCAACATTGAAATACAATATATACAGAGGCACAAAGATACAGTGCTTTACAAAATACAGTATGGAGAGGTACATAGAAACAATTCAGTTACATAAATCAAATACAGATTTGTTAACTACAAAGTGAGTTTCACATGACAATACATTGAGTTGACATGGCTAGAGCATGAAACTGCATAGAGTAAGGTACAAGGACTTTGGTAGTAATGAAAGTTAGGTGTGGAGCATTAATTACAAGTGCAATGTGTTACGGGGGAGGCTGTTTCAAAGGAGATTCTTAATAACACTGCATTATATGAAAACATAACACAGCAGACCTTAAAACTTGTAAGTTATACAAACCATTACAGTCATCTATTACATACCAATTACTGGCAGTGCCGTTTACATATCCTCACTGACAATTGGATTGGATTATTGGGGGGACGGGTTCCAGGGACAGAATCTGACATGGCACCAGGTCAGCATGGAGCGTATGTTGAAATTATTCTATGCTAAATCATAACATCAGTAATATTAAATATTTTGACCAAAAATTTTCAACATAGCTATTTTTTCACACCACCTCTTGAACATGACAGCTGACATAGAAACAAAGACTTTGACGGCAGATAAGGACCGCTTGGCCTGCCTAGTCTGCCCAGTTCCCTACCTATTGGATAAACTGCAGATCCTAGTTAACCAACAGCCTACTTCTTCTTTCTACCCCCTACCAGAATTGCTTTATGTCTGTCCAATGCATTCTTGAATTCCCCCACTGTTTTTGACCCCACAACCTCCTCACGAAGGCCTTTCCATGCATCCACCACCCTCTCTGTGAAAAAATACTTCCTCGCTTTGCCCCTGAGCCATCTCCCCTCTATCTTCAAATTGTGCCTCCTTGTTCTTGCACACCTCTTTTGCTACCCCCTTGGAATTTGTTGATTCCCTTGACAAACAAACTGTTTAATGCCATATTGGTCCTAGTAAGAACAAATCCAGAACACATGGTTTGATACCTTTTATTGGACCAACAAGGATGTTGCAAAAGGAAAAAATTGCTTTAGCTTTCAGATCAACAAGTCCTTCTTTGGAAGCTTAATGACAGTTATTTAGAAAATCCCATACTATTAACACTTACAACGTGCAGAAAAAAAACTGAAATAATTATCATTGGTTTAAAATAGGCATTCAAAACATCATTAAAGTGACATCAGAGAGCTTGAATATCTCAAGTGTACTTTCAGCTGAACCAAACTTAAAGGTTAAAGGTTGTCCCGAGATAACAGCAGGCAGACAGTTCAACCCATATATATTATACCATGTATCAGTCTAATGAATAACAAACCACTAGGATTCTCTACTCACTAAATTATATGTTAAGTTAAAAAAATCTCCCAAAGACACATGTTTCAAGAGTGAGGTAAGAACACACCAGTAGAAGCCAGTGGACATTCAATGCAGTGGTACATAGTGGTACAAAGTGGTTTATAGTGGATATTCAATGCAGGAAATGTCCTTGCATAGTGTATGTGGGGAGAAGAAATGACAACTCTGCACTAGAATGAATTCACACAGGTATGCTGTTAATAGGAAAATGACTGACAAACCAGTGGCACAACACTTCTCTCAGGATGACTACTCAATCTCAGATATGTCTGTGAGGGTCTTGAAAGGACATTTCAACAGTACACAACAGACATGAGCTTGTGAGATCAGACTTATGTTACTTCTTATTACGGTGGAAGATGGCATGAACATTGATGTTGGATATATGACACATTACACATAAACTTACACGGACCTTTACTTCAAAGGATGGACATACATATTTTAGGTTTTCAGTGAGCCTTGGACTTTGACTCTTATACTTATACAGTCCTCTTAAGTGGTTATCTATAGGTTGGCCTCTCACATTAGTATTGTGTGCATATGTGTGTGTGTGTGTGTGTGTGTGTGTATGTATGTGTGTATGGGTTTGTGTGTTTATGTGTGTGTTGTGGGAAGAGAAGAAGTGTGGCACATTGAATTTTTAATATGGGTATTTGAGGTGGGTGGTTATGTGGGTATAGTGGATGTGAATATTGTGGTGATATTGAGGTACACTTATGTTCAGGTACATGACGTTATGATGTCACAGTGGCTAGGACTCTGGGCTCATGTTCATAGTGGATATTTACTTCCTTCTGCTAGTTCTGTACTTTGAGTATATACCGTTATGTTTTTACATTCTGTACTTATTAGAACACATTCTCTCATTTACTTGGGGCTCATGACAGGTGTAATTCCTTTTTGGTTAACTATTGTAGTGATCAGTGTAATTGATGGCGTATTAGGATTCATATACATATATTTCCTTTTAAGTAGTTATTTTCTCCGAGGTGGGGGGGTGGGGTGGATTTTATTCCTAGGAATTCTTGTTTAGATTGCTTAGACTGTTTCTATAAATGTATTATTTCTGTCATACACTGACAATTTATTGAAATCTTTACTTATCAGAACGCATAGTCTCAGTTTTTTTTGGGTCTTTGACTAGTAGTTGTTTTTATCTGCCATTTACACTGACAATTGATAATATCATGCATAAAATCGTTTTACAACACTGAAGGCCTTAAGGTTTCTGGAACATAATAGCTGGTTGAGAGTATGTCAGGAATATATCTCCAGCTAGTTGTGCATTCATCAGTATGATACACTTACTCACTTTGGGTAAGCATCACTTTAATCCTTCTGTATGCCATGTAAAGATAATTTCTGTTGTTGTAATTTTTGGGGCTTATTTTTTTCTTGTTAATATGTTACATTTTGGCATGCAATTGTTTTATCTGGAGTAATTTACTTGGCATTGGAAGTATTCTAAAAACTAACAGAGTTTTTTTTATCATGAAACACTTTCTTCTTCTTGGCCAGAGCAGCACCCCCCACCAACCTCGGCCACCGGCACCAACGCCCTCAGACCAGGTCTGTCCTGCAGATTTATATGCCCACTCACCAGGCCAGCCAATGACAGGACCTCCCCCGAAGGGACCTATGGCACAGACACCCAATAGCTACATCTTCATCGGTCCAGGGGAGCAGGACATGGCCATCAGCCGATGCAGTTGCTCTACCATTTTTCCTCCAGTAGATCCCTTGATGAGCTGGTCGTGCAATGGTGTCAGAGCACATACGTGTGGCTGCACACCATGCTCCATCCCCTTGTCCTACCCACAGTTTACAATGCATCCAGCTTCCACCAGGTGCTGCTGCAGTGTGGCACTGTGCCCTCACCCACCCCAGTGGAAGGAGAGCAGTCATGGGATGCTCGATCATTCCTCTTCCCTGCCAGCCCCTGGTGACCTGAGTCTATTCCCAAACCTGGGTCTTCACTGCAGTGTGAGGTGTGGCATCAAATGCCTCAACCCTCAGTGCCGCCAGGCCAGCTCTAAATTAACAGTGTTATGACCACAGTTGAAGCTGGCTTCTACTGGTGTGCTCTTACCTCACTCTTGAAACATGTGTCTTTGGGAGGTTTTTTAACCTGACATATAATTTCGTGAGTAGAGAATCCTAGTGGTTTGTTTTTCATTAGATTGATAACATGGTATAATATATGTGGGTTGAACTCTCTGCCTGCTGTTATCTCTGGACAACCTTTGACCTTTAAGTTTGGTTCAGCTGAAAGACACTAAAGATATTCAAGCTCTCTCATGTCATTTTAATTATGTTTTGAATGCCTGTTTTAAACCAATAAGAATTTTTTTGCATGTTCCAAGTGTTAATAGTATGGGATTTTCTTAATAACTGTCATTAAGCTTCCAAAGAAGGACCTGTTGATCCGAAAGCTAAAGGAATTTGTTCTTTCTGTAACATCCTTATTGGTCCAATAAAAGGTATCAAATCATCTGTTCTGGATTGATTCCCTTGAGATACTTGAAAGTTACTATCATGTCTCCCCTCTCCCTCCTTTCCTCAGGGGTATACATATTAAGCTCTTTTAGTCTCTCTTCCTATGGCTTCTCTTGCAGACTCTGCACCATTTTAGTTGCTCTCCTCTGGACTGCCTCCACCTGTCTATGTCCTTGCAGAGATGGGATCTCCAGAACTGCATGCAGTACTCCAAATGGGGTCTCATCACCGACTGTCTGACAAAGGGATAACAACTTCCTGTTCTGTACTGGTTATGCCTCTCCCTATACACCCCAGTATCCCCCCAGCTCCCCTCACTGCCTTCCCACATTGCTTGCTTACCTTTAAGTCATCCGATATGACTACCCCCCAGTCCCTTTATATTTTTGTTGTTGTTAATACCTCCCCACCCCCCACTGTGTACTCTTCCCCTGGGTTCTTGTTTCCCAGGTGCATTACTTTGCACTTCTTTGCATTGAATCCAAGCGGCCATCCTTTTGACCATTCCTCCAACCTCACCAAGTCCCTTCTCATCCTTTCCACTCTCCCTTGTGTATCAGCCCTGTTGCAGATCTTTGTGTTGTCTGCAAAGAGGCATACTTTTCCTTCCAGTCCCTCCACAATGTCTCTTTTAAAGACATTAAAAAGGACCAGACCCAGTACTGAACCCTGCTGTACCCCACTAGTAATCCCCTTTTCTTTGGAGTGGACTCTGTTTACTATTACCCTTTGTAATGATAATGCAATGTACATGTTTCAAATCCTGGCCAAAATGTGTTTTCGCACCTGAGGTGTGCCAATGGTTCTGTGTCATGGAATCACATTTTGGTGGGGATTTGAAAATGTCCTCCTATGGGGTTCATGAGGTGGGGTAATGAGAAAGTTATGCTGAAAATGTGGTGTTCAAATACGGCAAAATGTCCAGGTTATGACTGAATGTTACAGTAGTTCAGCATTCACTCACAACTGCTAATTTTTAATATTTTGACTCCAAACTTTCATCAAACCCATTTTTCCACTCCACCTAATAAATATGCTTAAAGATGACTTTATAATTATTCTTTTTTAAAATTTAGAGCAATTAGTTTTTCAGTCATTCTCTCTGTGGAGGCCATCACCAATGAATCTGAGCCAGTGAGAGAACAGACAAATGTGAAGTCAGATGCTTCATCATGAGCATGATGGAGTGATTAGTACTTATATAATGGCGGGACTGAAGATAAGACAATGGACAAGGTGTGAGTTAAGATTAAGAAACTGTTTATTCTTTACAAATTATACAGTTCCTATGTTAGTTCTTTAATACCGATTAAATGCCATTAATAGGGCTAAACTTTCATATTTCCACTACTGGGCTGTACACTTTACAATGTGACTTACTAAAATGGCAGATTACAGTACATGTGGCAACTCAGTACAGGGTTTAGGAACTATATGTTAAATATTGCAGTAGGTGGTTGTTCTCTCTCTCTCTTGAGGGATATAGGTACCTTTGTTTGTTTAGCACTGGGTTTTACCAAGGACAAATTCTTACATCTGTAGGCAGTGTTTAAAATATTTTATGGGCTCCTTTCCCTGAGCTGATTTAAAGTTATATCTGCCAGTTAAATATGATGACCGGACTATATCTTGGTCAGAAATCTGTGATTTTCATTACTGTTTCACCAAGTTCAATATACTGGAGATCATGTGATTTATTGGATATTACTGTGGTAAGCTACTAAACACAGATGTGTTTCAGCTATGTTTGCATTTGGGTCACATCAGCCATTTTGATCTTAAGATTGCAGTGCGTCCCTCGTGGCTTAAAATTTTTGGGGACTTCTTCTATGTATTTTCCCCTTTCCTAGTGGTCCTACTGTCTTGAATAATTAATAAATATACCTTATAATTAGGATATTAACAGAGAAATAAACCTTATTATGGATACAATTCTCTGGGGTTCCCATCTGTTCCAGTTAGTCATAGTATCTTAAGTAAGCAATAATACCCGACAGGGTGGGCAGTATTGAGCAATACCGGACCACCCAGGGGCGTAATGAGGCCTGATGCCACAGATGGAGGGCCTTATAGCCCCTGGAAGGTCCGGTATTGCCCATTCCGCCCACCCTGAAGGGTATTATTACGCTTAGAAAATGGGCAATAGGTGACATTGTTTTAAGAAAATATGTCAAAATGAAAATATATATAAAACATAAATATAAACAACAGTTAAAAATAACTTTTGTGGTAAAGTAGTCCCTGTAGTACCATCACCGCTGGAGGGCACTGCTGTTTTTTGTAACATTTCTTTACTATGACTGTAGCAGCTGTAGGTTTTGCTTGCTTGCTGCTTTGTCCGCTACCTTCCCCCCCAATACAGTGGACAGGCACTGTTTTATTTTTAATTTGCTGTTTGTGAGTGCTGCGCTGGAGCAGGGGAAAGCATGTGAACTTCATTTTAAAGCACTTTTTTTTTTCTGGGATTGGTTTTCAACTGTAGTGCGAGTCTGCCTCAACACTTTCAAAGTGCACTGTCTCTTGAGATGGAGTGCACCTTGCGGTAGACAGTGTGTAGCCAGAGAAAAGTCTTGTTACTGAAAGAAAAAGAAAACAAGTTGTTTCTTCTTTGGGCTTGTTTGTACTTACAGGAAACAGTTTGAACATGTGGGGGACTAGCGTAAGCCGTGCTACTGTAAAGTAGTGATCCTTTTGTCTTGACATTTTTACCACTAGATCTGATCATTGGTGGTGGCTCACTCAATGAACTAGAGCAGAACCATGAAATCAAGATTGTTTTAAAAAAAACAAACATTTTCTACATTCTCATAAGCACAAGACAGTGGTCTGGTATCCGGAGGAGGAGGGGTTGAGAAAGGGTACACTCGCGAGAGTGAATGAATGTCTGGGAGAAACGATCGGTTACTATCCTGTCTCTCTTCCGACAGCATAATAAGAACAGCACTGTGTTTCTTTACTCTATGCTTTCCTCTTTTTTTTTTATAATAGTGTGCTTGCACTTCACAGATTCAGTCAGTACAGGACCCTGTGCGAATGGGATGAGAAGCGATGCCGGTGATGAGTGAGGTGCAGTGCTCCACACCACAACTTATTCATTTATTTTTTCAAAAACACTTTTTTTTAGCAACAGAAGCATGTTTTCTCATCACATATTACATTAGCCAACTGCTGTTTTTCGACGTGACACTGCAGTTTCAGTGAATGGGGGGTGAAACTCTGCTCACTCGCTAAGTGAGTTAAAAAAAATGGTGACAATTTCAGATTTTGTGCCCAATGCTTCAGCCAATAAGGAAGCAGGGTGGGCACAAGGATAGCTGAGTGGATGAGGGGGCACTTGGGCTGGTACTTTTTATTTCCTCAGCATCTATTGTAAGTTAATGTACCCCCCGGTAAGGGTAGTAGCCAATCAGATGCCAGGAAATAAAAAGCCCATTTTCTAATTGCTAATAGCAATGTCCAAAATGGCTTGACTTCTGAATTATTCTATATACTGTGTCATACTCTGCTTATGTATAATACTTATAAATGATTTGGACACTAATATTCTAGTAGTGATTCAGTCCAGCCGATAACCTCAAAATTGAAGTCTCCTGTAAGGACTAAATCTAATTTACCTCCTCTTATGATTTCATTTATAATTGAAATGTTCCTTTCATAACCATAATACACTGGTCTACAGTATACCAAGTACCCCATACCAGGTCACAGTCATTTGCTCTCTTAAACTTAACCAGCTAGAGCTAATATATCTAGTGTCATATTTGATACTTTGCACTATATATTATGATATGTTGCTTTTGGCATCAATAACTACTCTTCCCTTTTTCTGCTTGGTCTTCCATGCCTTTAAAATATATAACCTGCTCTTTCATTCCCCAAATTGTCATCTGACCGCCAGGTTTCTGTGATTCCAGCTACTTCAGTATTGTGAGTACTTAATAGCGCTACCAGTTCAATTACACTTCTAAACTCCTGCACTAAGTAGTATGCACCCGAGTATGTAGTACCAGTTTTTGATTTTGTAATTGGTATTTCTTGACATAGTTTTATTTGAAGGTGTATCACTTAGTACCACAGGTGTATCACCATTTGTTTAATGTAATGGTTATCCACATGTGCACCCCACAGCTGAAACACAAAAACAGCAAATTTACCGGCAGAAAAGGACAGGTAGGCCCATCTAGTCTGCTCTATTTTTCTATGCCTATTTCTTGTAGTTTATTTAAAATGTTATTTGATTGCCCTATACAACCTAGCTTCAAGTCTACTAGTTCATTTTTAATTCAAATGCAATGCATCAAATCTATATACAGTAGATGGTTTCTACTGTGGAAATTGTCCCTATTTCTAAAATAAAATACATGTTGGTGCCCCATTTCTTACAATGCATTGTTTTTCATACTAGCTCTCAATGTACTCAGTCCCAACCTTGGCAATGGCAGGATTTCTGAGAATTACTTTGAAGCCATTTAGTTTGAGTTCATTTCACATGTCTCCAAAATCTATTTTGAAATCATCAAACCTTTTTATTATTCTGTTCATACTTACATGTAGTGCTACAACCAGTTTCACTGCAGCACTCTAATACTTAATATGTGATTTCTCATCTAATACTTCTTCTCCTGACATGTAAGTTACTTAAGTGTTCTCCCTGTCCCTTGTACTTATAATATAATCTGCAAAATGAATAATATGAGTCTAAAATTAGCAATGCTTGTCTTTTCTCCAGTTCAACTGATCTTTAATGTCACTGAATCTGCTCAATAGTGTTTGCATTCTCCTGGCTGGACCCTGAATCTGATCTTTAATCCCATCATATTGAAATTACTGACACCAAATGCTCAGACTTATTAGTGGATGGCCTGCTAACACATCCTTTTTGCTTACTGTACCCTACAGTTCACCATTAATTGTCTAAATCAGGTTAATTTTATATCCATTTTCTTTTGCCCTGGCTCTGGGGAGTCTCACCACCTTATTCAGTGCCTAGAAGGAATACAAGTTCCTTGTCATCTAAGTTAGGTTCATTTGAGGTTCTTTTTCTTTTGCTCTTATTCTAATTATGTTCTTCTCTTTGTTCAGTGCATAAGGTTCCTCATTTAGTCTTGCATGAGTCAGGTGCAGGAATCCTTGTAGTTCTTAAATCTGATGCAGTTTGCCTAATCTATTCATTAGTTTGTTATTTTCATTCTGTGATTACCAGAGTGCATTCCATACAAATATAGGTCTCATCATAAGTATACCTTCAGATAAAGAATATATTTCACATTCCATGATCTGTATACTAATTATTCCATCTAAAGTCAAGTTTCCCTTCCTATCCTAAGCAACTTAGGCGTGCAGTGTAAAAAGGGTTCCTACATAGTTTATAATCAACACCTTATGGCACACTTAAATGTTGCACCTAATAATATATTCCTTGGTAGAATCTCTTGCCCCTGGTTTCCTCCTATGTGTATTCTGTCAGATTCCACCTCTGCCTGTGTGCCTTCATGTGCTGGCTGTTGCTCACAGAGACTGTATTGATAGTGACACTCTAGCCCTGGAGTTTCCTGCTTCCCCAACACCCAGAAAATTTGACATTTGTTCCAAATTTGATTGCTGCAAGCATGTACAGACTGTGATTATATCAGCCCAGGGAGCCTAGTTCCCTAATAACTGGTAGAAATGCCTTGGTTATGTTTAAAATGTTGCACTCTGTTCAGACGTTCCATTTGTCTAATTTCACCAACAGGAAATGGTGTCAGGATTGCCACCCATTCCAACTATAATTTAACTAATTAAAATAATAATAAAACAAAATAAAATGCTACATTAGCCACTGTGGTTCTATGTGAGAATAGCAAGGTTCTATGTGATAATAGCAACTGCACACAGGCAATTGCTATTATCGTGACCTGCATTATCACTGAAAACATTTTTGGTGATATGCAGAAAAAGGCTACTGGGAATTATGCATGCGGGGCCGGGCTGTGCCCCCCCGACACCACAATAAATAAAAATTCTCAACTCCAGAGGGGTGCATGTTGGGAAGGGAAGCACATCCAGGTTAAAAAAAAATCTAAGTCCCATAGCTCTGCGAATCATGAAAGGAACACCCGCACCCATTCCCAAACCCAGGACCTGCTCCGTCCGAGCCAACCACCCTACCTACCACACCACACGGTTAGCTCAGCAGAAGCAAGCTCACCACAGGGTCCCATCCTTCTTCCCCATTCCTCCATGTCCTGTTACCCACCTTCCCTTCCTTTCACTCACCCTAACTTCTTGGTCACAATGTTTGCCATCCCCCTACAGCTGCCCACTATGATAGTGCCATCATATGGGTCACTGTTATGACAGTTGCCCATATGCGGTCACTATCATCATGGTATACCACCACAATGGTACCTAAATTATGCAAATAAGAGCATTTAGAGGGAGAGTAGGAGACAGGTGAGTACGGCTGGGCACTGTATTGGTGCTAAGCACCACTTGATGCCTGCAGATTTATTACAGTTCCCTGAATCCTATGCAGTTCAATTTGCATTGACAGAACTTTAAGATAACACATTAGATGTAAGTTTCTTCTTCTGCCATGTAAGTCCATCAAGATTCTGATTCCATCCTGCTTGCAGAGCATTTTGGAGCTTTTGGGTACACTGAGATAGTTTTGCTCCCGCTAGAGGTGCTCTTCACTGTTGAATACATGTCTGGGTCCTACAGGTTCAAACTTTAGCAGTGCCAGTGTCTCATCTTTGGAATTGTCTTGCACTCAGAATTTGACTTGTTCTCTCCTTCAAACTGATAAAAAGTAGCCTAAAGCCATACCTGTTCTTGAGGCTCTTTGGACCTGATTCACTGATTAGTTTTCAGTTGCTTGTTTTGTGATATGTGTATTCTATTTGAAAATATGATTAAATGCTATGAACTCATGGTGGACTTGCACAGAATAGCATGGTGTAAATGATAAGGCATAAATGAGTAAATATAATCATTTGAGACATGAAACCAACATGGCTATATATTGTGACTATATGTTCTCTTAGTTTGTAAAACGCAGCAGTGCATGTTGCAGTAAAAATTTTGATTCATACTTTTTTGTTCCATTATAGATTGCCCTCTTATCACTTGTCTTGTAAGATACCCTTTTATCAATTGTATGTCTGATTAAGCATGGTTTTAAATCTGAAATACATTGAGTACATCTTATAATATGGCTATCCCCAGGTTTTCATCTATATTCTCAACTATTTCATGCAACCATTGTCCCATACAGTAAGGGAGCAGTGTCTGCTGAATGCTAGTTTCATTTTAGTTGCAAGTGTTGGCTGGGGCCACCCAATGACCCAACAGAAGCATGTTGTACTTCCATGCCAGCAACCTGGGTTCAGGAGCCAACTTGCGAAGCCAATGCTAGGGTGGCCAGGCTGAATGAAAACTCTGCTGGTTGCAGCAAGTCTCAGCCGGGGGAAGGGTGTCATCATGCTCCAGCACTTCAGTGGTTCCTGATGGTGGGCCAGGAAGTTTGCTCACCTGGCAGAAGCATGCTGCATCATCCCAGGTGTTCTCCCCACATGTGCTGTGCATGCCACCAGAGAGGAGCATGTTAGCAAAAAAAATGAACACATTGCTGACTGCAGATGTATGATGACCCAAAACGCCAGAGGCCCCACATCACTTGCCATGTCTACCTTCTATCCCTGTGATCTGGACCACTGGATAAATTCTGAAGAATTCAAAAAATGCTTTGATTTAAACAATGCAGTTGTTTTTCTGCAGTTTGTGGAAAACTGATTCACAATGTACAGGAACATAATTAGCAGAACACTAATATGTGATTTATGTAAACTGAAAATTATTACTTCATAGTTTAAGAACAGCAAACCTCTTTCAGAATTTTGTAATTCTGTTTCCGATGTTATTCAACAATATTAGTTAGAATTTCTAATATTCTGTCAGCACAATCTGATCATTCTACACTGCTCTTTGGGTCACTCAGCTGACAGGAAAGTTTTCCGGGTGGTTTTGCTGCTTTAGAGCAGTGTCACATTCATAGACACCGCACTTTTGCATGAGAAATGTGCATGCTTAAGCATCACATGTCAGTTTCCTCCTAGGGGTGTTCCTGTATGAGACATTGAACAAGAACCTGCATCTGAGTTCTGTGAACAGTTATCACTTAAAAAGTACAGCAAAATCAAAGTCTGCAACATAGAAAAGCCTTTTACTTGGTGCAAACCTGATAATCAGTGTAGGGTGAAGCAAGCAGCACATGCTGGAGCAGGAACCCCCAGTAGTCAAATAGGGCTCAATTTTAAAAGCCCTGAGAATACCACAGGCCCCTGCTGCACCAATTGTTTGGCACACTAGGCTTGCGGCATTCACCCATCCAGCAATTGGGATTTTCAATCCATAGCACCAAATGCGGCAAGGTAGACCAGCTTTTCACTAGTCTAACTTGTACCATTTGAGGGACTCTTTTTATGGGGCTTGTGCCAAATCTTTTGTGCAAGCTGATGTAAATGGTGGAAAGTGTTGCAACTGCACCCAGTGTACCAATATCAGGTGCAGATGCATCACAGAGGTTTGGTGTAGCTGCTCTAAAAAACAGGTGTGATGGAGCACTTGCCACAAGCCCAGCTTCCACCTTTGAAAATTAAGCCCCTGGTGTTTGCACACCCTAAAACCCTATACATTTCTCCACAGGTCACTATCACATATATACTCTGATCATAACTGGGAAGTATCCTTGACTTGCACAGAGTGACCCTGTGACCTTCTGTATATATGTTCTCAAGTGCTAAGGTGCAGAATAAATGCTAATAAAAGTCAATTACAGATGGGGGCTCGATTTTCAAAGAGCCCTTGGAGCGACGCAAGTTGCATCACTATTGGGCTGCTGTGAACTCAGGGTACATCAGGGAACCTGCACCCAATTTTATAAAAGAGTGGGCCCTGCATGAAAAACCCAGGAGTTGCTGCAGCCACAGGCTAGCATCAAATATGGTGCATCTGCAGGAATAGCTATAGGGATCCAGCCCCCCTACCCTCCACTTGGCGCAACACTACAAGGCCTGGGAGAGATGGGAGGGTGGTGACTCTGCTGGACAGGAGAGAGATGGTTTCAGAAAGGGCATTGGAGGTGGCAGAGGGGGAGTTGGAGGGACAGCTATGCAGGAGAGAGAGTGAGGTGGCTCCCTGCAGGGTGCGATTGCTTTCTTATTTCATAGATTTCATAGATTCTTTCAAGCTAAATAGACTTACATCCATAATGCTTACCTTTTATAAGTAACTAGCACTAATTAAGATTTATAAACAACCCCCGAATTTAACTTCATCACTCATAACCTTATCCAAGTCATGTTTAAAAGTGTTCATATCTTTGCTTCCAATAACTACCTCAGGTAGCAAATTCCATGCTAAAATTTTCCTTTGACTGAACCAATGTTTCCTAAGTAACAGGTTCCATTTTTCTAAGTAGAGTTGCTTAGCATGTTTCCTGCTGCTAACTCTTCTATAGTTAAAAACTAGGCCTAGCTCAGTTCTAAGGGTGTTATCATCCCTTGCTCTGAATAACATACACAAGTCCCCCCTGTGCCTTCTTTATTGTAAAGAATACAGATAAAGTGTTGTTAGTCTTTGCTGATAAGAGTTCCCCTTTAAGCCAGTTATGGACCTGGTCATTCTTCTTTGCACTGCTTCAACTCTTCCTATATCTTCTTTGTTATATGGGGACCAAATCTGAACACAGTATTCCAGGTAAGGCCTGACCAATGCTACATACAGGTGGAGCATTACCTCCTTAGCTCGACTAGAAATATGCCTGAATATACAATTCAGTATTTTATTTGCTTTTTTCACTTGGTCCCTACAGTGTGTGTTAAATTTAAGGTCAGGGCTGATAGTTACACCAAGATCTTTTCTACGGAGTGTTTTAATTAAAGGTTTGTTATTTAAAAAGTACTTGCACTGTTTGTTATGAGAACCTAAATGCATAACTTTACACTTACTTATATTCAACGCCAATTTGCTATCCTTAGTCCATGAAAAAATATGGTCCAAAGCTTTTTGTAATGCAGTGGTACTTTCTATCCCATTTACCACTGCTCCCAATTGACAGTCATCTGCAAATTTAGACGACCAAATATTTGAGGACTTCAGCTGTAGTGAGGAAATGTATATATTAAAAAGAATCTGACTCAGGACCAACCCCTGGGGCACCCCACTAGTGACCCTAGCCCATTCAGAAAAGACATCGTTAATCACCACTCTCTGCTGACGCCCCTGCAACCAACTGGCAATCCAACATGTTATATTACTACTCAGGTTAAGGTCACTTAATGCTTAACCAGCTCAGGATGGGGCAATTTATCGAATGTTTTGGTAAAATCCAGGAATATTACATCCACTAGATTCTTATCTATTTCCCTACTAACATTTTCATAAAAGGACAAAAGATTGGTTTGACAAGACCTAGATTTAATAAAACCATGTTGGCATCATCCACAAGTCCCACTGTAAGTAGGTGCTGATATATATGATCTTTAATTATACCCTCCAGAACTTTACCCATTAGTGATGTTAGACTAATTGGTCTAAAATTTTCAGGTTTTGTCTGGAGTCCTTTTTTTAGAAGGGGTACCACTGTGGCAACCCTCCAACCCAGTAGTATATAACCCGAGTCCAAGAAGTGTTGGAATATATGTGTCAGGTGTAAAAATATATGATCCACAAGTTCATGTAGGACTTGAGGGTGTATGCCATCTGGCCCAGAAGATTTGTTAACTGGTAGGTTTTTTAGTCTTTCATGGACATCTGTTGGACCAATAGTTATTTATCCAGGTATGGGTAATGGTATATCCTCCAAAGTGTTTACAGTATTATAATTATTAAGTATTGCATTATTGTTGATCAAGTGTTATCAGTGTAATGCGAAGCACAGTACCTATTAATTATATACTACATACAGAAATAGAACAGTCCAACTTATCCAATGAGGGGCAATTGATATTCCTAAATTTATTTTTATATACATTTATTTATTTATTAGATTTTCTTTACTGGATAGGCCCACTGAGACAATGGGTAGCACCCTATATGAGCACCTATAATTGAGTGACTCAATAATAGTGCTTGAATCTAAAGCGAGTGGTGAAAAAATGCATTGTATCCTGTAGAGCAAGTGTAGCAGGGAGCTACACTTGCTGAAGCAGGATATAACATGATGGCCCTGTAACATGGCGGTATGCACTACCGACCCTGAAGCCAGCGACCTGGGTTTGGATCCAGTGCCTGGAGAGGAAATATTTTTTTTTAAATCTTTGTGATTTCCCCTAAGTCTGTGCCCCCCATGGAGTTGATCATTTTTATTCTGGGGGCACTGGAGGCTCCCCCCTCCACAGAGGGGGGTGTGATAGGCATAGCCCCCGCATAGTCCCTGCATAAAAATAAATATTTTGCCTTTGTTTTTTGTATGGATATAGCGATTGTGGCTGTTTGCAATGGCCACTCTAGTATCCATCACCCTTTCTCGGTCGGACGGTTTTTGACTTGCTCTTAGTGGTCGGCACTCAGTAGAGCCACCTTTATCACATAAAACAAGACAATGTCCAATTTTAAGTTGTAACCCAGGGGTAATTTACACAGGTGTCAACATTAAAATACAATATATAGAGAGGCACCAAAATACAGTGCTGTACAAAATACAGTATGGAGAGGCACATAGATACAATTCAGTTACATAAATCAAATACAGATTTGTTAATTACAAAATGAGTTTCACATGACAATACATTGCTTAGACATGGCTAGAGCATGAAATTGCACAGAGTAAGGTACAAGGACTTTGGTAGTAATGAAAGTTAGGTATGGAACATTAATTACAAGTGCGATGTGTTACGAGGAGTCTGTTTCTAAGGAGATTCTTAATAACACTGCATTATATGAAAACATAACACAGCAGACCTCAAAACTTGTAAGTTATACAAACCATTACAGTCATCTATTACATACCGATTGCATATCACATCACTTTACAGCATCCCCCATCCATTACCATCTGGGTTTATGTCCATCTCATAGGCTGTGACCAGATGTTAGAAATCCAATCTGCCTAGGTCCTGCTGTGTCCCCCTGTTCTCCAGTTCCTTAATGTGCATCGCAGAGGCTACGTGCACCTCACCTAGCTCCTCATCACAACTTACAGAGATAAGACAATCTAACTGATTTTTCTGATATTGCAATCATATGAGTCTAAGCGCAAGTTTAAAAAAAAATTACTATAAACTAGTGGCATATAGCATATTGGTGGAGTTAGATATGATACTGTTTTTAGCTCAAGTAGTCAGCACATTTGTTCACCTCGATCTGTTAGACTATTGCACGTTAACATGATTACAGCCTTACTGATGCCTTAGCACTGTTAACAGCTTTCAAGCCAGATGGTTTTATCATTTTAAAGACAGTGTACCATTTTAATTGCTAGCATGTTAATTACCACTGTAGATATATATGGTGCTTTAACCCTGTGATCATAGCTCTTAAAATTTGCAGCTCAACTTGTATACAGCTAGAGCATTACTTATTCAGTAGCTGGCAAACCACGGACCATTTTAAACAGCTAGTGTGTTTTTTTTTCTTAGTGTGGTAGTTCATACTGTACAATAGCTCGTAAGCAGCAGGGCGGTCAGGACTTTTAAAAATGGCGCTGCACACCAACAGTACCCCTTCCCCCTCCCTCTTCCACTCAGGCCAAAATGAATTGGGACCCCTTGCGAGTGGTCCCAGGATTCCCCAACGAGGGTAGGGTCCCCTTGTGAGTGGACCCTACTGATGAACTGGGACCCCACTCAAGACTGTGCATTTAACAAATTCAGGACCTGGATGCACATATTCAGTGATGCCTCCTCCACTCCAGTCTTGCACATGCCCCATTAGGTCAGCTGGCAAACCGCAGGCCCGACTAATCCCCCACTCTGGGTGCCCTCTGGTTGGATCCTCATGACTACTCCCCCACCCTGACGATTAGACCGCTACTGACTCTGCCCTGCTCCAGGTGCCCTCTGATTGGATCCTCATGCCATGGTCCACAGAAGAAGGCATGAGCGCAACAGCTCCTATTACTGCCGAAACCCCTACAAGCCTGACACCATCTTAGGAGAGCGATCATGCAGGTACACTAGCGCACTCCCAGGCATCTTAGGAAGGGATGGCATGCCTTAAAGGCATAACACTTGATTGGCAAATAATTTAAAAGGGCATGTCACATACGAGGACACCATTTAGAAGGGACATAAATACAGCTCTCCACCTTATTAGGAAGAGATGGCATGCCTTAAGGGCATAACATGGCACAACAGTGGGATTTAATGGGGCAGGTCACATAAGGGGATGCCACTTAAAAGGATCATAATAACAGCATGCCCTCTTGAGGAATACCACAAACTGTGCTGAATAACATTCTGGCACCAGCCAAGCAGTTCAAATATAAATATATAGGATATATATATATATATATATATATATATATATATACACACACACACACACACACACATATATATAGGTATATATATATATATATATATATATATGGATCTATATGGATGGATTCTTCATTAAACCTCCGGAATACTCATACACCTACCTGTTTCTCTTTGCTTTCAGATCCCCATGGCCAAGACGAAGAAATGCAAGTCTTGCTGAATTGCCATCCTCCCTTTGTTGGGCCTTTGTGCCCCACATGCACCAACCAACAGGAAGAATCAGAACCACATGATAAGCAGGATCAAGAGACATACCAAGGCATGGACAGTACAGACCTATTGCCAGAAGAACTCCCTTCTATGGCCGAAGACTTATTTAAAACTCAGCAGGCTGTTATGCCCAAAATTCTTGAGATAATAGAAGCACTCTCAAAGCCATCAGGACCAAATCACACAAGTACAAAAAAAGACAAGGCAGGGCAAACCACTTTGTCATCCAAGGACAACGACAGCATCAGTCAGCCTGATAACACCCCAGATGGCGTGGATTCTCCAGACTAGGATGAGGAAGATACCCCCATGGAAGAAGAGGAACTCACCCTCACCAACAAGCTGACAGCAAACTGAATCCCTGCCAGAACTACTAAAAGCAGTGAAAGAGACACTGGGCTTTGATCTCCAAGAAACCGAGCAGCAATTGAAACTAAACCCCCTTATTAAAGCCAAGCAAAAAAGGGACGAATATTTTCCAATTTACGAGTCCCTATCCAAGGTTATCACCATGGAATGGGAGTCGTAGGATCCCTCCTGAATATCGGAGAGGAAAACTTTCGACAGGTTCTATCCCATCCAGAAGGACACCAATAAAACCTGGTGTACCCCACCCACGGACAACCACCAGGTCACCGGGCTCTGTAAGAAGACAATCCTACCATCTGAAACAAACACACCTCTAAGAGACCCAATGGATAGGAAACTAGAGGAGTACATGAAAAGAGGCTTCAAGATGACAGGCCTCGCCTGCTGAGCCAATACAGTGACAACCTACACATCTCAAACCCTATTGACATGGTTGGAGGAACTGGCACCGACCCTGGACCCAAAATCCAAGCAGGCTGACATCATCAAGTATGCCATACAGGCCACCAGATACACGGCAAATACATCAATCGATGCACTCAAGATGACTGAGCGCCTGGCTACGCTATCAAACAGAGCCAGAAGATTACTCTGGATGAAAATCTGGAATGCAGACTCAGAATCAAAAACAATGCTAAATAAGCTACCTTTTAAAGGCTGCCTCATCTTCAGGAAAGTACTAGAGAAATATGTTAAACAAAAGGGTGATGGTAAGGCCCTGGACAAGGGACAGGACTCAAAACAGACATATCTCCCCACCTTTCAGAGCTGGTTTCAGCCCTACAGGGGAAAGCAAGACAGACATCAGATGAGCCATTATTCCCAAAACAAAACCTATTCCTTCAAGCCATCCTACTTCACAAACTCCAGTAAAGGAAGACCTAGAGGAAGGACTCAAAGGGGAAGATTCAACTTTGGCAACACTCAGGGGTGGCCCTACTCCAACTGACTTGCTCAAACACCTATCCCCACTACCAACAACCTTCGCCAACCATCCTCCAATTGGAGCAAGACTCCTCCAATTCACTCACTACTGGAACAGAACAACAACTGACAGATGGGTGATGGAGGCTATCACCCAAGGTTATGAAACAGAATTTGAGCAGAAGCTAATCCTGAACAGAACAGTGGTATCTCCAGTATCACGGCAACCAGCAAAGAGGTTAGCGATAAAATCAACTCTCCAGAGTCTATTAGCAAACAGAGCAATGCCCCCCGTGCCTCAAGAAGAAAAGGACCAAGGGATATATTCTATTTTCTATTTGGTACCCAAAAAGTCCAGAGACATGCGTCCAGTGTTCGACCTCAAGTTCCTAAAACAGTTCATTATCAATCAATCAATCAATCAATCAATCACTTTATTTAACCAGGCATAAACACCATTGAGCAAGCTCATTTTCAAGGTGGTCCTGGGCACAAATACAATACAGTACACTTCATAAGATTACAGTTACGGTGGACAATGGTGCAGAAAAAAAAAAAAGAAAAAACTTTGTGAAGGTGCCGGTCAATATGGGCCTATACATACCAGTCAACATAATTAATATGCAAAGGTACATAATGATAAGCTTTATTGAAATGAGAAGAGACAACAATCCCATATAGTCTCCTCTGAGTAAGAGCTCATACCTAAATGATAAAAAATAAGGAGGTATTAAGGAATAGGGTAGAAATTGGGGTGAAAGAGTAGGCAGCCAAAAGGGAGGCCAGAATAGGTAAAAGGTAGAGAATAGGCAGAATTAGATACAGAAAATTAAAGATGGAGACCCTAAAAACCACACTCCACTCCATACGGCAAGGAGACTACATGACCTCAATAGGCATGAAGGATGCATATCTCCACATACCAATCAGACCGGCTCACTTCATATTCCTACGATTCAAAATAATGGGTCAACACTACCAACACCAGACTCTCCCCTCCGGCCTGGCATCAGCTCCCAGAGTATTCACCAAGATCTCGGTCACAGTGGTGGCCACCCTCAGGCAGAAGGGCCTTCACATAATTCCATACTTAGATGACTGGCTAATCAGGCCAGAACACCGCAACATGCGCACCAACACATGCGTTTAGTAGTGTCAACCCTTCAAGATCACAGTTGGGTGATCAATTGGGAGAAGAGCTCCCTAACCCCGTCCTTCAAGCCATCCTACTTTGCAAACTCCAGTAGAGGAGGATCTAGAGGAAGGAAGGACTCAAAGGGGAAGATCCAACTTCAGCAACACTTGGGGGCTGCCCTACTCCAACTGACTCACTCAAACACCTATCCCCACTGCCGACAACCTTCACCAACCATCCTCCAACTGGAGCAAGACTCCTCCAATTTGCTCACATCTAGAACAGAACAACAACTGACAGATGGGTCATGGAGGCTATCGCCCAAGGTGACTCAATAGAATTTGAGCAGAAGCCAATCCTAAACAGAACAGTGGTATCTCCAGTATCACGGCAACCAGCAAGGAGGTTAGTGATAAAATCAACTCTCCAGAGTCTATTAGCAAACAGAGCAATGCCCCCCGTGCCTCAAGAAGAAAAGGACCAAGGGATATATTCTATTTTCTTTCTGGTACCCACAAAGTCAGGAGACATGCATCCAGTGCTCAACCTCAAGTTCCTAAATCAGTTCATAAGATACAAAAAATTCAAGATGGGGACCCTAAAAACCACACTCTGCTCCATATGGCAAGGAGACTAAATGACCTCAATAGACATGAAGGATGCATATCGGCACATACCAATCAGACCAACTCACTTCAGATTCCTACGATTCAAAATATGGGGGTGTCATTTGCATATCCTCACTGCTGATTGAATGGGATTACCAGGGGAGGGAGGTTTCCAAGGACAGAATCTGACATGGCACCATATCACTATGGGGCATGGAGCGTATTTTGAAATTATTCTATACTAATTCATAACTTCAATAATTTTAAATATTTTGACATCAAATTTTCAACATAGCCATTTTTTCATACCACTTCATGAATATGACAGCTGACATAGAAACATAGACTTTGATGGCAGATAAGGACCGCTTGGCACTCCTAGTCTGCCCAATTCCCTACCTATTGGATAAGCTGCAGATCCTAGTTAACCAACAGCCTACTTCTTCTTACCCCCCACCAGAATTGCCTTATGTCTGTCCCATGCATTCTAAAATTTCCCCACTGTTTTTGACCCCACAACCTCCTTGCGAAGGCTGTTCCATGCATCCACCACCCTGTCTGTGAAAAAATACTTCCTCACATTGCCTCTTAGCCATCTCCCCTCTATCTTCAAATTGTGCCCCCTTGTTCTTGCACACCTCTTTTTCTGAAAGATGCTACCCCCTTGGACTTTGTTGAGTCCCTTGACTAAAATACTGTTTAATGCCATATTGGTCCTAGTAAGAACAAATCCAGAACAGATGGTTTGATACCTTTTATTGGACAAACAAGGATGTTGCAAAAGGAAAAAATTCTTTTAGCTTTCAGATCAACAAGTGCTTCTTTGGAAACTTAATGACAATTATTTAGAAAATCCCATACTATTAACACTTAGAACATGCAGAAAAAAAGAGAAATAATTATCATTGGTTTAAAAAAGGCATTCAAAACATAATTAAAGTGACATCAGAGAGCTTGAATATCTCAAGTGTGCTTTCAGCTGAACCAAACTTAAAGGTCAAAGGTTGTCCAGCGATAACAGCAGGCAGAGAATTCAACCCACATATATTATACCATGTATCAGTCTAATGAATAACAAACCACTAGGGTTCTCTACTCACTAAATTATATGTTAAGTTAAAAAATCTCCCTAAGACACATGTTTCTAGAGTGAGGTAAGAACACACCAGTAAAAGCCAGTGGATATTCAATGCTGTAGTATATAGTGGTATGTAATGGTTTATAGTGGATATTCAATGCAGGAATTGTCCTTGCACAGGGTATGTGGGGGAGAAGAAATGACAATTCTGTACTAGAATGAATTCACACAGGTATGCTGTTAATAGGAAAATGACTGACAAACCAGTGGCACAACACTTCTCTCAGGATGACTACTCAATCTCAGATATGTCTGTGAGGGTCTTGAAAGGACATTTCAACAGTACCCAACAGAGATGAGCTTGTGAGATCAGACTTATTTTACTTCTTAATGTCAGTAATTTCCAACAGAAAGAAGGGTTAAAAAGTCAGGTTAGTTGATATCTTGGAGGTAGAAGACTTGGTTTGCTGGCCAAGGCACCTAGCTTCACCTGAGCTCTTTCCTTCTAAGACTGCTTGAAAGGCAGAGTAGAGAAACTTACCAGAGCAAGGGAGAAGGATTAAGACTTAGTTTGGCTAAGCAGATTTACTGTGTGGTGGTGTTTTATTTTTTACTCACAGGGATTGCTACTGTTTGTTGCTAACATTTCATTGCTTTATTTTTCTCTGATTCAAATTGTTGTTGCTGGTATACCTTCTTCTGCATTATTACAAGGTGTGCCTACAGGTGTGTGCTAACAGATTACTGCTGTAATCTTCTGATTCAAATTGTCTTTTGCAAGGTATATCTTCTGTTACTGCTTTATTTTTCTCTGGAGCAAAGTGTTTCTTACAGGGTATATCTTCTCTGAAATTACTGTATTACAGGAGCTTACATTTTTGTGACTTTTTTATCATTGGGCTAAGCAAAATTACTGTTTGACACTGGTTTTATTTTATTCTTGTTTGTTGAAAGGTTTGTTGTCTCAGAGGTGTTTCAGTCTCCTTCTCACATTGAAGGAGCTAATTGCTTTTCCTCCACAGCTCTTCCAAAGGATTAGAGTGTGTATGTGGGGGAGCTGGCAAACTGTCAGTAATTTCCAACAGAAAGAAGGGTTAAAAAGTCAGGTTAGTTGATATCTTGGAGGTAGAAGACTTGGTTTGCTGGCCAAGGCACCTAGCTTCACCTGAGCTCTTTCCTTCTAAGACTGCTTGAAAGGCAGAGTAGAGAAACTTACCAGAGCAAGGGAGAAGGATTAAGACTTAGTTTGGCTAAACAGATTTACTGTGTGGTGGTGTTTTTATTTTTTACTCACAGGGATTGCTACTGTTTGTTGCTAACATTTCATTGCTTTATTTTTTTCTCTGATTCAAATTGTTGTTGCTGGTATACCTTCTTCTGCATTATTACAAGGTGTGCCTACAGGTGTGTGCTAACAGATTACTGCTGTAATCTTCTGATTCAAATTGTCTTTGCAAGGTATATCTTCTGTTACTGCTTTATTTTCTCTGGAGCAAAGTGTTTCTTACAGGGTATATCTTCTCTGAAATTACTGTATTACAGGGAGCTTACATTTTGTGACTTTTTTATCATTGGGCTAAAGCAAAATTACTGTTTGACACTGGTTTTATTTTATTCTTGTTTGTTGAAGGTTTGTTGTCTCAGAGGTGTTTCAGTCTCCTTCTCACATTGAAGGAGTAATTGCTTTTCCTCCACAGCTCTTCCAAAGGATTAGGTGTGTGTGGAAGTGGAGCTGGCAAACTGTCAGTAATTTCAACAGAAAGAAGGGTTAAAAAGTCAGGTTAGTTGATATCTTGGAGGTAGAAGACTTGGTTTGCTGGCCAAGGCACCTAACTTCACCTGAGCTCTTTCCTTCTAAGACTGCTTGAAAGGCAGAGTAGAGAAACTTACAGAGCAAGGGAGAAAGGATTAGACTTAGTTTGGCTAAACAGATTTACTGTGTGGTGGTGTTTTATTTTTTTACTCACAGGGATTGCTACTGTTTGTTGCTAACATTTCATTGCTTTATTTTTTCTCTGATTCAAATTGTTGTTGCTGGTATACCTTCTTCTGCATTATTGGGTGTGCCTACAGGTGTGTGCTAACAGATTACTGCTGTAATCTTCTGATTCAAATTGTCTTTTGCAAAGTTATATCTTCTGTTACTGCTTTATTTTTCTCTGAGAAAGTGTTTCTTACAGAGGTATATCTTCTCTGAAATTATTACAGGTGGTGCTTTACAGGTTTTACAGTTTTATCTAACATTAGGATAAGCTTTCAGGGTTACTGCATTGTTGTTTACTGATTGTTTCTGCTCTACCTCCTTGTTCTTTCGTCCGTGGTTCTTCTTTTTGGCAGGGAAGGGCCCAGCCACCACCCCATCCCCAACCACCCCACACTACACTCCTTTTATAGGGTACCACAGTTGTAACATTTCCTGTGGCAGAACAGGAAGAGGCGGATCAGTGGGGCCTCCACAAGGTGAGTCTCATTTACAGGGCACTAGTAATTTAACTTTATAACAAGTTAAACAAGCTACAATTAAACCATTACTTGCATTTTTTTCCTTCTAATTACTCTGACTAGGTTACAAACCCAGCAACTTATTTGGAATGGTTCATTAACTGCAGGTACTGTGGAACAATTTTCAGAAGGACAGTCTTACAGGATTTAGGACACTGTCTACATGCTGAGCCTTTGGAGATCTTAGGTCTCAGCTCCGGGCAGCATGGGCAGAGATTGCCGCCTCAAATTTCATATTGAAGAGAAATACATTATAAGAACCACCCGCCATTCCCCAGCATCCAACAGAAAACCTCGACCGCAGAGGGTAGTTGGTCAGGAGGTTGGCAGGTGGTTAGGAGGAGCAAATCAGGTGCCCCATCACTCTCTGCTCTCCAACACATTACCTCAAAAACCATATAAACACTACAAACAGGTATCTGCCTCTATCTCTGAAATCAAATAAAGAGGCAGAAGACACTGCAGAGCAGGACACTGCGGCACAGGAGCTAGCACAACAATACTCACCCAAATCAGGAACCAAAACTAAACAAGCACAAAGGAAATCCAAAAAACTTCTGATCATAGGAGACTCCATGATTCGGGGAGTTGATACCCATCTCCAGCCAGGGGTGATGGTCAGATGTCTCCCAGGTACATCAGCATGGAGAGACACTGACCGCATTGCTAAAATTGTTCACAAAGCAGGAGAAAACACTGATGTCCTAGTACACATAGGGACTAATGATCTAGCCAACCGGTCAGTTGAGAGACCAAGGAACACCTGACTAGGCTGGGTGACAAATTATCATCTATTTCGTCGGCATCTCCTTCTCTGAGATCCTGCCAGTCTGGGAGAAGGGAGCAGATGGACGGAAGGTCAGAGAAGGGAGATAGGGGAGCTAAACACGTGGCTCAGGACTGGTGCCAGGAAAAGGACACAGATTTGTGAGGAACTGGCAACAGTTCTGGGAGCGAAAGTTCTTTAAATTTGATGGACTGCATCTGACTAAAGAGAGTCAGTGCATTGGGGCAGAAGTTTGGCGTCTTTGCAGAATATTTAAACTAGCAAATGGGAGAGGGGTGCAGCACCCCATACGTCGAATGGGAAGAACACCTCCCCTCAGCTGAGTGGTCAAACAAGAATTCAGCGTGTTTGCCATTCATTTGCATCACCAGGTAAAAAAAGGTTTGTCTCCCCATATGATGCACAGGGTAATGCCAAACTTCACCCAACAACTAACACACCAAAATCTGGCCAATGGAAAATCATGTACACAATGCTCACAGCCTGGGAAATAAGATCCCAGACCTGCAGGCAACAATGTCAGAGGCTAAACTGGACATAGTAGCAATTAGTGAGGCGCGTTTACCAGTAACCACACCCAGGAGACTTCAGTACCTGGATATGTATTGTTCAGAAGAGACGAGGTGCAAAAGGGGGGAGGGGTGGCCCTGTATGTTAATGAAAATATCAAAGCTACAGAAATTCAGAATACACATAAGGAGCCAGAAGAACTGTGGGTCACCCTGGAAACAGGTAATGGGACAGCCATAAGAACTGGGGTTGTCTACAGGCCCCAGACCAGAGGGAGGACATGACACATTACTGTTAGAAGATATACAAAACATGACAGCTAAAGGGAGGTTCTGATAATGGGAGACTTCAACATGCCAGATACAGATTGGTCAATACCAGCAGGAACATCTGCCAGAACTAGACTCATAGTGGATTCCTGCAGGGGAGGGCCTCAAACAACTGGTACAGCAACCCACAAGAGACAGGGCTATCCTAGATCTAGTACTGACTAACAAAGAAGGGATCACAGATCTCCAGGTAGAAGGTCACCTGGGGCCAGTGACCATCACATGGTATGGTTCAATTTGGCTACTACATCTAAATCATCCCATTCCAAGGCAAAAATATGGGACTTCAGAGGAGCTGACTTTGATAAGATGGCCAACAGAGTTAAGCTAGCCCTGGCAAAAAGAACACAGGTGAGGAGGTACAGGCAAAGTGGGCAAGCATAAGGATACAATACTTGAAGCAACATCCCATTGTGTTAGACAGAAAAGGAAGTGCAAAAGAAGAAAGAAACCACTTTGGTTCTCAAATATAGTAGCAGAAAAGGTCAGAGCCAAAAGGCTGGCCTTCAGAAAATATAAGGGAACACAGCGGGATGAAGATAGGGAGGCATACCAAACTGCCCTAAGGGAAGCAGGTAAGGCAGTAAGGCAGGCAAAGTCCCAAACTGAGGAAACACTTCAGCACGAACAGTAAAGAAGGTGACAAGACTTTCTATAGATACATTAGTGAAAGGAGAAAGTCCAGAGGGGTATTGCTAAGCTTAATGGAGAAAAGGAGCATGTGAGAGGAGGACCTGTAAAGGCATCTATCCAAATAGATACTTTTGCTCAGTATTTACTGAAAGAGAAGGTAGGGCAGGGCCCACAGCTCAGCATCATGGACACAGGGGAGGGAGGTGAGCACTACTCCCTTCACAAAAGAAAGAGTCCTACAAGAGCTCATAAGCTCTAGGTGGATAAGGGCAATGGGACCTGATGGCATACATCCCAGGGTACTTAGGAGCTAAAGGAGGAACTAGCAGAGCCATTAGCAGAATTGTTTAGTGAGTCTCTGAGCACAGGAGAGGTCCCAGAAGACTGGAGAAAGGCTCATGTGATCCCACCCACAAGAGTGGTAGCAGGGAGGAGAAGGGAACACAGACCGGTCAGTCTTACCCTCAGTAGTGGCAAGATTATGGAGGCACTCCTAAGGAAAGGATAGTGCAAACACCTGGAATCCATAGGGCACAGGATCCAAGACAGCATGGGTTTACAAAGGAAGGTCCTGTCAAACTAATCTATAGATTTCTTTGACTGGGCAACCAGAGTGGTGGACCAAGGGGAGCAGTTGATGTCGCCTACCTTGACTTCAGCAAAGCTTTTGACACTGTCCACATAGAAGATTGATAAATAAGCTAGGTAGGCTCGGGTGGGGTCAGAAGTTGGTCAACTGGGTGGCAAACTGGTTGACTGGCAGAAACAGAGAGTGGTGGTAAATGGTATACAGTCAGAAGAGATGCAAGTCACAAGTGGGTACTCTAGGATCAGTCCTGGGGCCAGTCCTATTCAACATCTTCATTAGTGACCTCAAGAGATGGACTAGAGGGTAAGGCTTGTCTGTTTGCAGATGACACCAAGATCTGCAACAGAGTAGATGATCCAGATGGGGTGGGCAGAATGAGAAGAGATCTGGATAAACTAGCAGAATGGTCAGAAGAGTGGCAACTGGATTTAATGCAAAGAAGTGCAAAATCATGCACATAGGGAAGAAAACCTGAAGCCACTTATAGGCTGGGAGGGAGTTGCTAGCAGTCACAAAGGAAGAAAGAGACTTGAGCATCATCATCACTGATGACCTAAAATCATCCAACAGACCTCTAAAGCAGTAGGTAAGGCTAGGGGGTGTTAGGTGTATTAGTAGGGTATCACAAGTCGTAAGAGGAGGTAATAATCCTCTGTACAAGACATTGGTTAGGCCCCATCTGGAGTACTGCGTGCAGTATTGGAGGCCACACCTTCACAAGGACATTAACCAAATTGAGGCAGTCCAGAGAAGGGCAACCAAATGGTGCAGGGACTGCATCAGAAGACATATAAGGACAGATTAACGGAGCTCAATATGTATACCCTTGAGCAAAGGAGGGAGAGAGTGATATGATCGAGACATTTAAACACCATAAGGGCATAAACAAGGTGAAAGAGTCTAACATGTTTAAATATAAGAAAATAGCAGGACAAGAGGACACAGCATGAGATTAGAGGGAGGCCGATTAAGGGGAATGTGAGGAAATTTTTTCACAGAAAGGGTGGTAGATGCATGGAATGGCTTACCACAAGAAGTGGTGGCTATGAATACAGTGCAGGGCTTCAAACAGGCATGATAGGCATAAGGAGCAATACAAATGACTATGAATAGATAGGTCACTGACATAGCAAAGGCCGATGGCACATTTATAAGGTAGAAAAAGAAATGGGCAGACTGGATGGGCCTTGCGGTCCTTATCTGCAGTCAACTTCTATGTTTCTAATACGATGGAAGATGGCATGAACATTGATGTTGGATATATGACACATTACATGTAAACTTATATGGACCTTTACTTCAAAGGATGAACATACCTGTACATATTTTAGGTTTTCAGTGAGCCTTGGACCTTGACTCTTATACTTATACAGTCCTCTTAAGTGGTTATCTACAGGTTGGCCACTCACATTAGTATTGTGTGAATGTGTTCTTGGGTGTGTGTGTATGTGTATGCATGTGGGTTTGTGAGTGTTTATGTGTGTGTTGTGGGAGGAGAAGAAGTGTGGCACATTGAATTTTTAATATGGGTAATTGAGTTGGGTGGTTATGTGGGTATAGCAGATGTGAATATTGTGATATTGAGAACAACTTATGTTTAGGTACATGACATTATGATGTCTTAGTGGCTAGGACTCTGGGCTCATGTTCATAGTGGATATTTACTTCCTTCTGCTCATTCTGTATTTTGAGTATACACTGTTATGTTTATACATTCTGTATTTATTAGAACACATTCTCTCATTTACTTGGGGTTCATGGCAGGTGTAATTCCTTTTTGGGTAACTATTGTAGTGATTAGTGCAATTAATGGCATATTGGGATTCATGAACATATATTTCCTTTTAAGTAGTTATTTTCCCCAAGGTGGGGGGTGGAGTGGATTTTATTCCTAGGAATTTTTGTTTAGATTACTTAGACTGTTTCTACAAATATCATTATTTCTATTATACACTGACAATTTATTGAAATCTTTACTCATCAGAATGCATAGTCTCAGTTTCTTGGGGATCCTTAACTAGTAATTCTTTTTATCTGGCACTTACACAGACAATTGATACCATGTATAAAATCTTGATGCAACACTGAAGATCTTAAGGTTTCTGGAACATAATAGCTGGTTGAGAGTATGTTGGGAATATATCTCCAGCAAGTTGTGCATTCATTAGTGTGATAGACTTGCTCACTTTGGGTAAGCATCACTTTAATCCTTCTATATGCCATGTAAAGATGATTTCTGTTGTTGTAATTTTTGGGGCTTATTTTTTAGTTGCTAATACAGTATGTTACATTTTGGCATGCAACTGTTTCATCTGGGGTAATTTACTTGTCATTGGCCGTATTCTCAAACTAACAGAGTTCTTTTGTTTTTATTAACATTGAACACTTTCTTCTCCTTGGCCAGAGTAGCAGCCCCCCCCCACCAACCTTGGCCACTGACACCAGCACCCCTGGACCAGGTCTGTCCTGCAGATTTATATGCCCACTCACCAGGACAGCCAATGACAGGACCTCCCTGAAGGGATCTGCAACACAGATACCAAATGGCTACATCTTCACATATGCAGGAAAGCAGGGCACGGCCATCAGCTGATGTGGTTGTTCCACTATTTTTCCTCCAGTAGATCCCCCGAGGAGCTGGTCATACAATGATGTCAGAGCACATATGTGCAGATGCCCACTGTGCTCCACCCCTTGTCCTACCCGCAGCTTGCAGTACACCCGGCTTCCGCCAGGTGCTGTTGTAGTGCAGCACAGTGCCCTCACTCACCCCAGAGGAAGGAGAATAGTCATGGGATGCTCAATCATTCCTCTCCCCAGCCAGCCCCTGGTGGCCTGAGTCCATTCCTGAACCTGGGTCACCTGCGTGTCACAAGGTGTGGCATCAAGTGCCTCAACCCTCAGTGCCACTGGGCTGGCTGTAAACTAACAGAGTTATGACCAGAGTTGAAGCTGGCTTCTACTGGTGTGCTCTTAGCTCACTCTTGAAACATGTGTTTTTGGGATGTTTTTTAACTTGACATATAATTTAGTGAGTAGAGAATCCTAGTGGTTTGTTTTTCATTAGATTGATAACATGGTGTAATATATGTGGGTTGAACTCTCTGTCTGCTGTTATCGCTGGATAACCTTTGATCTTTAAGTTTTGTTCAGCTGAAAGCACACTTAAGATATTCAAGCTCTCTGATGTCACTTTAATTATGTTTTGAATGCCTGTTTTAAACCAATGAGAATTATTTGTTTTGCTTTTTTTGCATGTTCTAAGTGTTAATAGTATGGGATTTTCTAAATAACTGTCATTAAGCTTCCAAACAAGGACCTGTTGATCTGAAAGCTAAAGGAATTTGTTCTTTTTGTAACATCCTTGTTGGTCCAATAAAAGGTATCAAACCATTTGTTCTGGATTGATTCCCCTGAGATACTCAAAAGTTTCCATCATGGCTTCCCTCTCCCTCCGTTCCTCGAGGGAATACATATTAAGCTTCTTTAGTCTCTCTTCCTATGGCTTCTGTTGCAGACCCTGCACCATTTTAGTTGCCCTCCTCTGGGCTGCCTCCATTCTGTCTATGTCCTTGCAGAGATGGGGTCTCCAGAACTGCATGCAGTACTCCAGATGGGGTTTCATCACCAACTGTCTGACAGAGGGATAACAAATTCCTGCTTTGAACTAGTTATGCCTCTCCCTATACATCTCAGTATCCTCCCAGCTCTCCTCACTGCCTTCCCACATTGCTTGCTTACCTCTAAGTCATCTGAGATGACTACCCCAGGTCCCTTTCCATTTCTGTTGTTGTTAATACCTCCACCCCCACTGTGTACTCTTCCCATGGGTTCTTGTTTCTCAGGTGCATTACTTTGCACTTCTTTGCATTGAATCCAAGCTGCCATACTTTTGACCATTCCTCCAACCTTGCCAAGTCCCTTTTCATCCTTTCCAGTCCCCCTTTTGTATCAGCCCTGTTGCAGATCTTTGTGTCGTCTATAAAGATGCATAATTTTCCTTCCAGTTCCTCCACAATGTCACTTATAATGACATTAGAAAGGACCGGACCCAGTACTGAACCCTGCTGTACCCCACTAGTAACCCCCATTTCTTTGGAGTGGACTCTGTTTACTGTTACTCTTTGTAATGATAATGTAATGTACATGTTTCAAATCCTGGCCAAAATGTGTTTTTGCACCTGAGGTGTGCCAACGATTCTGTGTCATCGAATCACATTTTGGTGGAGATTTGAAAATGTCCTCCTATGGGGTTCATGAGGTGGGGTAATAAGAAGGTTATGTTGAAAATCTGGTGTTCAAATATGGCAAAATGTCTAGGTTATGACTGAATGTTGCAGTAGTTCAACATTCACTCACAACTGCTAATTTTCAATATTTTGACTCCAAACTTTCAGCATACCCATTTTTCCACTCCACCTAATAAATGTGATCAATGTCATTTTTTAAAATCCTGGATGAGAAATCTTTTCACACTTGTTCTTCAAAATCACATTTCAGCCAATATACTATAAATGCTACATGTCATGTTTATAAAAGCAGTCATGGAGTGACTATCATGAAAATGTGGGGTCAAAATAAAAAAAGTGAATTTATGAAGTGTGAATGTATGAAGACTGAATGTGTGATGAGTGAATCAGTGTGACTGAATGTGTGAAGAGTGAATGTGTACTGAATGTGTGAAGAGTGAATGTGTAAAGAGTGAATGTGGTAGACCCTGCACTTCTTTAGTAGGATGGAGTCTTCCCATTGTGCATGTCCCAAAGGGCCTGCACATTAGTTTCTGTTCATGCATCAGTGACATCTTCAGCTTCCCTCATGTCTGAAGCAACCTGCTTATGCCTGCATCAATATCATCATTTTACAGCCATATTGGCTCTGACTAGAGTTTGTTTCCTTTGCTGTCTGTGATAACGTGAGCTAGTATTTCTATAGGTGAAGAGGTCATCATTCATTCATTCATTCATTCTATTACAGAATGTTGGATGTTTTTCACTTTTTACAAATCAGATTGTGGCAATATCCTTTAAATTTGGTACTGGAAAAAGAAGGTTGAGTTCTAGAGGGTGATATGGTGGGGCGTTCACTGGGATTGATATGGACTGCAGCTCAGGTAAGGGGTTGGGGGAGGTGAGTGATTTCTGTTTTACATTGTGTGGCAAGGATGGGGGAAGTAATTTATTTTTTATTATTGTAAACTTTGTAAGGATTGCGTGATGGAGGGAGGTGAGTATTAAGGGGAGTGATGTGGTGGTTCTTCTTTTCCAAAGGTTTGGTGGTGGAAAGCATTTGTCATAGTGGATGGGACATGAGTAAAATAATAAAAACAGGAATTCCCCATGGTAAGTTGGAGAGAATTCTGGAAATTTCACTATTGTATGAATAAACTAAAGTTCCAAACTTTGCACCATGTCGATTAAGTTAAACTTTGCTTCATCTCTAACAAAAACTCACAAACCCCAAAGCCATGAGTTAGTTACAGTAAGTCTTGTCCATCTCAAGTGACAGTGAGGAGCATATTCTGAATCAGGACATTGTGTGTCTAGTTTATACAACATGTTGTAGTTTGTAAAGCTTTCAATGCAGCAATGCATGTTGGTGATACAAATTTTGACCTATTCTATTTTGTTCCATTTTAGATGGCTCCTTATCTCCTGTCTTGTATAATACATTTTCTTCATGATTGTGAGCCTGATTCAGTAGGGCTTCTTTTAAAATGGCTCCACCCAACTTTTCATAATTGTTCACTTCTGTTGCTCTACGCCTGTTATCTCATAAGACCAGGAAACACTGTCTGCTGCCTACTAGTTTTTTGGAGTCACAAATAAATTATACTAAACAATGTGTGTCCCAAAACAACAGATAATATTGCTAAAAACCTGGACTGAGTCATATTACAAGAAGCACTCTTTTTCTTATTTGCAATGTAAAAAAAAAGAAGAAAAGCAAATTCAAAATGAGGAAAACATGTAATACAAGACTATAGAGAAGGAGCAGTCTAAAATATAATAAATGTAGGCCAAACTTTTCTCTGTTAACATGCACTGCTGCTTTAAATTAGTTGTTTTTATGAAAATGGAACCTTTTCTATTTGATTTCACTATTCAGTTTTGAGTGCAGTAAAGGTCATTGCATTGCCATCAGGCATATGTAAGATGGTCTCGCACTGTTTAAGGATTCCTTGTGGCATATCAAAATTGGAAATGGATGGTGATGGAAACCCAACAGTGAGTTAAATGATTTTTCCAGAAGAATTTGTCAGTGACTAAAACACATGTTTTGATTTGTAAGGTTTTACTCCCACCTATAGTGCATTGCACACATTTATACACATATTTAGACCCACCACTCTATACCTGCCATACTTACTTTTCTCTTAATAGATCATTTCTGATTTAGACTCTGTGGTTGGAACATTTTTTTCCTATTTTGAATTACATTTCCCCATTATTGTAATCCTACACCTGTGCTTGCACCCTTCTGAATTGCTCTGAGAAACACACTGTGCAGTATGTATCATGACAAATAGCCTGCACCAGAAGGGAGGCATGCTTCTGGATGTTGTATGTCAAGACAGTTATGTCAGAGAGATCTGTATAAAGCTGGAAGAAAAGTACCACTTCCCACCCTGAAGCTTTAACTTGTTACATTTGTGATGCAACTCAAAATCTACCACACTGTGGCAATACTAATTTTGTAAAGACACACAGTTTTCATGAATTACAGCTCTACATGTTGTTATTTTGCAGTAGTCTGGAAATCCCATCATTGTTCATGTTATGGGTGTTAAGATAATGGGTCCTCAACTTAGATCAGTTTAGATTTAGCTTAATCCCCTTTTAAGATAACATCTCTTTATTCAGTCCATAACTTCTAGCATTATGGGCCCTAATTAAAAAAAAAAACATTCCACAATGGCAGCTAGTGGTTCAAATATGCTATCTTTGGAATACTTTGGTACCACTAGGAAAAAATATGTTTACTATAGATAAAAGTAATGAATCCCTCCAGCTTTCAGAATGCATCTAGATCAATTATATTTAAGTTCTTTAAAACCATGAGTGCACACAACATATATCAGATGTCAGTGTACTACATTTGTAACCCTGCAGGACCATGGGCACACAACCTACTGTACAAGTCAGATGTCATGATGGCACTTCAGTATGCTGTCATAGAATCTATTAAAAAAGTATTTATTTAAACTATACAGCTCTTTGTGTACTACTGTACTAAGCTGCCTCTGACAATAGCATGTGTAAAAACTTATTTTTTTCTGATTTGTATACTTTTTGATTACAGGAATAAAATGACTGAATTATGTTATCATTTCTTGCTGTTTGTCAGTAATTGAAGTGGACTGACAATAATTGGATTAGTTTCGAACTGTAATAGTTTTGTTACACAAATATTAATTACAAAGATGTATCTTAATCCAACATAAATAATTTTTCCATATGTCTCATACTGTATGATAGTGGGAAATACAGGCAGCTCAGAAAGACACAGAAATTTGCTGAAGTATATAAAAAACGAGACGAAGAGTACTGAGATTAATCTGGAATTAGTCTCCTTCAATTACTGACACACAGGCTACAAAGACACATACAATTCTTCAGCAGAAAAGGACTGTTTGGCCTACCCAGTCTGCCTAGTCTGCCCAGATGTTCACTGCTAATCTGTCTCCTAATTGGGCACCTTAACTGAAGTGCCCTGTTTATCTCAATCTCTTGGTTGCCCTCTGGTATCCCATTTCTCTCCTGCTACCAGTTCAAGTCCTCCATTGTTTCACTTTTCCCCCCTCAACGCCCTGGATGTAGTTTTAGCCCCGTTGATAAAAAATGCATTTATTTAAAATAAAACACAAATAAAATCAACACTTGTAGTACAAGTTAAAACAAGTAGTTTTTTTTTTAAACTGAACAGAAAAAAACTGCTATTATGGAGCTCCTAATTTAATCACTACTTTGAGCACACAGGCCTTCCACATAGAAAAGAAACTGGCATACACTGGAAGTTGAACCAAAGTTAAAGGACATAGTTACACAAGGACCAAAGCTGACCTATCATAGAAACATAGACTTTGATGGCAGGTAAGGACCACTTGACCCACCCAGTCTGCCCATTTCCTTGCCAATTGGATAAGCTGCAGATCCTAGTTAACCAAAATCCTACTTCCTCCTACCCCTTCCCCCCACTAGAATTGTCTTATGTCTGTACAATGCACTCTTGAATTCCCCCACTGTTTTTGCAGTGGTAATAATCATGTGGACCTTCTGGTGCACAGCTCCCAAGAGGGAGATGGAAATACCAGATCCACCCTTCATTCTGGAAATTTTAAGTGTGGAAACTCCATGGCATGCAATTTCATACAGGTGGGACCAGATGGAGCCCAGGCGCCACATACCAATGGGCTACTACCCCTCCTTGCTGGCACTCGTACAGGTTAAGGAGCCTGGGTCCTGCTACGGTGACTGTTGGGGGTTCTTTCCCAAAGGTATAAATAATAAAGTGATGCCTCCACCCAGAGTAAGTTGCAAGTTGGTCTAGTGACTGGTTGTTAGAGTCCCCTGGGATACTGCGCCCACCCACCTCCCCAACCAGCTACCCTGCACACTGCATTCCCAACAACTTTTCCCCACCAAACACCATAAACCTACTAGAAAGCAAAATGCAATGAAATTCTCTGGACACAGCAATTTCAACAATTAACTCACAGCTTTACTGTGGGTAAGGGCAAGGAAAGGGGGTACCTGAAATAGGGATAGCTGTGGAAAAGGAATAGGGATGGCTGTGAAATGAAAAGAAAAAAAAGTTGCAAACAAATTGGCAAACAGAAACATAAGGGCCCATAGGCCAGTCCACCCCCTGGCTGCCCACCCCCACTGATACCATGTTACACCCTGAGGAGTCCCTGGGGTACCCACCAGTTGCAGGCCTGGATGTTGCCATGTGTTGGCTGGCTGTTGGGGTCCTGAAAGCTTGCAGAACTTATCAGTGGCCATAGTTGTAATCATCAGGTGTCCTGGAGTGTGGAGCTCAATAAGTGCAGCAGTGGGCAGAAGGGAGGATGGTCTCCGGTCCCTGTTCAGGTTTGAAGGCTATGCAGCTTGTCTTCTTGATTGAAGAACTAGCCGCTTGTCACCTTCAGCCACTTTTGGCCCATTGCAAAGCTCAATGGCAGGCCGACACCAGCCCCAGAAGGCCCAGACCCAGCTCCCCACAAGGGTCATAGATGCCATAGCACCCCAGTAAGCGCCAGTGACCTTCTGAGACAGTGGGCCCCACTTGGAAGGGGTTAGCTAGTTCCCTTCCTGGCTCTAGGTGAGGACTTGCAAAGAGTAGGAGCCCCCCTGCAATCCCTGCACTGAATCCATGAGTCACTGGTAGCCAGGCAGTTCTTCCAAATAATCAGCAGTGCCAGTTTTCCATGTATGCTAGCCTTTAACCAATAGCTTCAGTACACAATCAGATGATAGAAATCAGAAACAGAGCCAGGGCGAAGCAAGCCCCAGCTCACTTTCAATGCTTCCAAGGTCGAAATCGTCCAAAACAGTGTCCATGCAGCTTCAGCTAGGTCATAGCTCTCAGCCACTCTGGTCAGTATACAAAACAAATTAACACAACCTGGCTAGTACCTGACTCAGAGACGATTTGCCTCAAAATATATGAATTAAAGTTCCAATCCGTAGAGCAGTCTCTCTCTGCAGCTACTGGTTAAACTCCCCAGCTGACAGCACAGCTATAACAGCTCAGATACAGTTCAGAGTCTCTGCAACAGCTATTTTCTACATTTAGGAGAGCACAGTTCACAGTACCTGGGGAGTTTCACTGTCAGTCCTATCTCCCACTCTCTTTTACTTCTCAAATTCCTTTTCCTCAGTAGCAATCTCCAAACTGAGTCCTAAGCAAGGCCTCTGGCAGTCCAATTCCACTCACACAGAATCCTCTTTATGCGAGAAGAGCCCGGGAACAGACTGAAGCAAACCCAGAAAGTCCTTGGGTTTTCACTCGAGAATCTAGCCTCCTGATTGGCTGTTCAAGCCAATTAATAACTATAGTGATCGATATTTCCTAATTCCTCATTGGATCATGTTTTAGGCACCTGAAATAGTGAAACTTCTTCTCCCAGAAATTCTTTGGCTCAACTTTTGGCACCTAGTCACTTGATTGGCTGCTGGTGGGGGTCAAAGCTTCAACAAAATGTCATCCCCTATTCAGTCCCAAACCAGTACTCATATTGTTCACAAATAAAAGTTCAGAGCTAGCAAAAATGTGCACTTGTTATTTACATTTACCTCAGGACATTATAGCCCCTTTTATGCCCTTTCACATGAATCCACTCTTGAGCAATTATGCCCAGCAGTTTAGCTGTCGCTGCCACAGAAACACTGTCCCCCTAGATGGCAGGTAGCAGCTCATTAATATTCATTAGGGCACCATTAATATTTGTGATTCCCTGTTATAGCCCTCGCTGTAACGTTATTTAAAACTCCCCCTGAGACTTCTCTCTTTCCTCCTCGAGGTCTCCATTCTCTATTCGATAGAGAGGGGCACCAGGATCACTGACTCACTCACCATATGACCGCAAATCTGGCGGTTGGTACATCAATGTGCTCTCTAGTGCATGTGTGATCCCAGCTTGCTCTGAGGAGCAAGACCAACAGCAGAGGATCACAACCAAGAATGTTAAGACTAAATGGGGGTAAAACTACATCCACGCTGTTGAGGGGGAAAAGTAGAGCAATGGAGGACTTCAGCTTGTGGCGGGGGAGAAACAGGATGCCAGAGGGCAACCCAGAGATCGGGCTAAACAGGGCACTTCAGATAAGCCCTCCAAAGGGAGGTTACACTCCCCCTCTTGAATGCTTGGCTTCCATGCCAAGCATAAGGACAAATTTTATAAAAAGGTAAGAATGTAGAGTAAGACTTCAACACACAATAATATTTCACCTGGTTTCTAACTATTATATTATAATCACATTTAGAACATGAAAACATTCAAGCAAGAAACATTATATACATTCCAGTAAGCACCATTAGCCCCTTGCCACATGAAACATGGCACCCATATGATAAGGCTGTCATCCAACAATGGACGTGGTCCCACATAGTACACTCCTCTACTTAGCATCTTTGAAGTGCCTTTTCACCTCCCTTTCTTTCTCTCTCCTGGTCACCTTCCCTTCAGACCTAGGGGGTTTAGCACTAACAGGGCATGTGACTACTTTCTGTAGGGACCTCGTGGTAATATATACTCCTTTGTGTACTATGAATAAAGGCAAATCAGTGGGTACTCTAGGGGCATCATATGTGAGCTTGAGGATAGGCCACACTGTCCATCCTGACCTCCTTGGGGTCTCTTGAACCTCGGAACTAGTAACCACCTCTATCTCAGAGGCAAATTCTACATCACTGTCACATTCTCCTTGACTGGTCCATCCCCCAGCTATTGGGGCTGGGCACTCTACTGTCTCCCCGCCTTCTTCTGCTTGCCCACTGGGGCTATCCTGTGGCTATTCAGAGGACGCAGTTGGACCAGTATTTAGTTCAAATGTGGGCCCTCCAAAAGGCGCTTCTTTGGGGTAACTGCTCTGAAAACACGCAAGCATTTCAGCCAGACCAGTATTCTGGTCTGGAGTGGTCCCCTCAAGAGGCATAGTAGGAGCAGCCTCCCCATCTGCTTTCTTTCCCCTAGGCATAACAGTCTCTACCAGCATCAGGAGCAGTTCCTGAAACAGCCTAGTTAACTCTGGGATAGGATAGAAACTCCAGGGGTACTATCATCTTCCTCCTCAGTTTCATCATTTGTGCTCTCCTCCACTGATAGCCCCTCATCCTGGACAGGCCCAGCCCCTATGGCATCACTATCCTCATGTCTCCATCTCCTGTATGAAGAAGCTCGAGTGCGGGGGGGGGTGAAGGAGGATCTTCCACGGCACTTTCAGTGTCCATTATTCAGTCGCCTATGGGCAGCAGATGATTTCAATGGATGATTTTGTGCCCTCGAGTCTCTCCCTTAGGCCAAATCTTTAACACCAGAAGCCCTTCCAACTTTTCCAGCACAACGTACCAGGTGTTTCCCCATCTGATGACAATCTTATGCTCCCCTGGTATGCCCAAATGCCAGAGCAGCACTCTATCTCCTGCTTCCAGATCCTGAACTTGCACCCTTTTGTCATAATGGTCTTTATTGGCTTGGTTCCTCTTGGTGGCCATTTTAGAAGCACGGTGATAAGCATCGTCCACCTGCTGTTTTAACTTCCCCACATACTGTAAATAGTCTCCTGTCCCAGGATAATCAGTGGACACTTCAAAGCATAGATCCATGGGCAAACGGGCTTCCATCCTGAACATGAGCTGGAAGGGAGAGAACCCAGTAGCATTATTTCAAATGCAATTGAAGGCATGGACTAGGGTGCTCACCCTTTGACTCCAAGTGCATTTATCTTGGGGATCCAAGGTCCCCAGCATGTCTAACAAAATCTGATAAAATCTTTCAGATTGGGTGTCACCTTGGGGATGGTACGGGGTGGTCTGAGACTTTATGATGCCCCACAATGACAAGAGCTCCTTGATAAGCCTGCTCTCAAAGTCATGACCCTGTTTCGAATGGATCCTTTGCAGGGCTCCATAGTGCTCAAAAGATTTCTCCACCAGTATTTTGGCCACTGTGGATGCTTGGGCATATGTTGTGAATGGTTGGTGACTACCAATATGTTCGAGATGTTATGGGAATCTGGCTCTAGCATGAGGAAGTCAATATTCACCAGTTCCATGGGGCCACTGGTTCGGATGTTTACTAATGGGGCCACCTTGTGGGGAAGTGCCTTCCACTGTATGCATCTTCTGCAGCTTTTACAATAATTTTCCACATCTGCCCCCATCTTTTGCTAAATAAAACCTACTTTTGTCCAATTCCAGGGTGCGCTCAGCACCCAGATGGCCCATGTCATCATGCGACACCTTTAGCACAATCTTCATATGCCGCTCTGGTAACACCAATTGCTCACGGGATTCCCCCTGCTGGTCTTGCGTCTCCAGATAGAGCAGTCCCTTCTTTAACAGTAACTTGGGCCATTCTCTTAGCAGAAGCGTAGCAAGGGGATAAATGATCTCCACTTGAGCCTGGTCCCCATTGTGTCGAAGCACTCAAATTATCTCCCCAGTGACATTGCTGGCTCTTTGTTCTCTTTTCAAGTCCTAGGCGGTCAGTTGTGGGAGTGATCTCACATCCAGGGCTGCCAGATGACAGTAGGCAACCGGGAGACAATTTCCTGAGTCCCCCAAGAATTCCAGTAGGTGTGGGGTTTCCTTGCTGTAGAAGGGTTCTTCACCGTCGTGCTTCTTACACAAGGTCTACATTGCTTGAAGGTGGGGGTTGTCAGGACAGGGCATCGGCATCCACATGATTCAGACTGGGATGATGATCCACAGTAGTCATAGATCAGCTGCATCCAGTTTAACATTGGTCTGCACATAAGTAAGGGGACTGTTATCTGTCTTCACTGTGATCTTGGCCCCATACAGGTAGTCATGGAACTGATCCACAATAGCCCACTTTAGTGCCAAAAACTTCAGTTTGTGAACTGGGTATCTCTGCTCCCGTTGATTCAGGCTTTGGCTTGTGAAGGCTACTGTGTGCAAGCCTTCTGGGTATTCTTGATATAACACTACTCTGAGGCCACTGAAACTGGCATCAGTGTGAAGAATGTAGGGATTCTGAGGATATGCCTACACAAGTACCGGGGTGTGTGTAAAGCACTACTTGATGGCTATGTTCATGGAAATCTTGTACCAATGGAATGGAAATGTTAAGAGTGTGATATAAAGTGAGGAAAAAATACAAAAACAATATTTTAAATGCTGTTTTAATGCTTTGTATATGTAGAGATACATTAAAAAAAATTGTGGTCCGCAGCTGCCTGGAATTCTTTTGTTGTTGTTGAACCTAATTTTCCTGCTGTTTTATTGGTCCTAAATTGTGACATGGAATGTCTGTTGGTTTTAGTTGGATGTTTTCTGTCAACTAGTCTAGTAAAGTGGGACTCAGCGTACAACAACATATGCCGTTTTGCGCTCTCAGCCCCACACCTCACTCACTCACCGCTGTGAGCTTTACACCCGGCTTGAGTGGCTCTCACCAGAAGCTCACCGCTCTTATGTCATGGGCAACTTCACTGACAATATTGTCAGAACTGCCACCACCTCAAAACCTTGCTGAGACCCTTGTTCTTGCTACACCCTCCTACAACCTGCAATCCAGCGGCTCCCATGCCCTCCTGGTACCTAAAACCCATACACAAATGGGTGACCAAGCCTTCCTAGCATATGTGCCCAGGGTTTAGAACTCTCTTCCAACTAGCACTCGCTCCTCTTCCTCACACCAGAGCTTTAAAGCCTTCCTCTGGGGCTTTCTCAAAATGGCTGCCACCTGTCTCTGCACTAGACAAACCCTCTCAGCCTGAGATGCCCCAACAAACTGAGATGCTACCTAAGCATTAAGACTTGGGCAGAGCACAACTGTGCTCATACTCCTCCTGTTCTCACAGCATCTATAAAAATGGACCATTCAAGCCCACCGGCAAAACAGGGTGAACACTAGAACTGTGCATTCCTTTCTCTCACACTGGGCCCACTCTATCCCAGCTGTGACTCTTCCTTATTCCAACTGCTAGCCTTACAACTTGCTGCCTGGAGCGTTGAATTCACACTGCACTTCTTCCTATTGACTGCAATGTTTAATGCTGTATTGTAATACCTGATTATGGTATTGTTGTCTTACAGTGTCCCTGTGTTAAGATCACTTTATATTAACTCTTCACTACTATTTGCCTGATGAAATCTGATGCTTGTAAAGTCCCTGTTGTGCTAATTCTATGTAATGTAATCCTCCACTTGTAATTGCCTCATGTTCATGCATGTACCGAGTAATGTACCTTGTAATCTCCCGGGTCGCATCTGAAAATAGGCACTTGGCTGTCTAGTGTGCTTACCTGGTTAACAAAAGCAAATAAATAAATAAACAAATAAATAAATTCTGCCATTTTTCTGGTTAAATAAAGTGTGCTTTCAACAATCCAAATGCTGTCCTGTAGTTTACCCTACCTATGTTGTTTTATTGATGATTTTTATAGTTTGAAGCACCTCCAAATTGTGTTCTGAATGTACTAGTTGGTGTCCTCAGCTAGTACATTCAGAACATGTCCAATTAATTACTTTTTCACATGTACATTCTTATTTTTTAATGCTCTTGTGTGTTTCCAGTGCTGCCCTTGCTATATTGCCAGGTAATACATCTTGCCTGCTCTTTATGGTTTGAGTCAGGTCATTTTTTTCAACCCTTCCAACCAATGGTGTCCTATTAGGTACATTCAGAACGCCCCTCTCCCCAGTTGGTTGCCAGATTCTTTTGGGATTCCAGTTTTCCCTGTGATATAGGTGGCCAGTGGGAGGTGTAAAATCTGCTAAACATAAGTGCTTGCCCCCTTTCTTGCTGTTTTTTGTACAGCAGAAAGTGTTGGTGTCCACCTGGAGCAGCCGTTGTGCATTCAGAATGAGGAACAGCCCCAGTCATTGAAAGTGTACTCAGATCGCCAAAAGGTAAGGGTCTGACCAGGTCTGCCAGTTTTAGGGATGGGATAATTGTGAAGCTTATTTTGACTTCAGCAGTATGATTTACTTACTGTTTGCAGCCTGCTGATGTTTGCTTCTGTGGCTGGAGGATGATTTAGTACTTGTGCCTGGCCTTCCTGCTACCAAAATGCTTGTTTAAATCCATGGTTTATTGTATACAATTTTTAATACCACTCACTGTATGGTCTCCACATAGCTGGATGCTGAGCAGGCCATGTTGAGACCATGCAATCTGTGGTTGTTGGGGTGGGGGAAAGGTATTGTTTGGGTTGGTCCAAAAATGCTGTTTCTGTATCATTCCACATTGTCAATGGGTAATAATAGTCTCCATGATGTTTTGTAATGTCCATTGTATTTTTTTTAAATCCATGCTTTGCTGTGCTGATGCTTAACATAGAAACATAAACTTTGATGGCAAACAAGGACCGCCTGGCTCACCCAGTCAGCCCATTTCTCTACCTATTGAATAAGCTGCAGATCCTAGTTAACCAACAGCCTACATCCTAGTGCCCCTCACCAGAATTGCTTTATGTCTGTCCCATGCATTCTTGAATTCTTCCACTGTTATTGACCCCACAACCTCCTCAGGAATGCCGTTCTATGCATCCACCACCATCGCTGTGGAAACATATTTCCTTACGTTGCCCCTGAGCCTTCCCCCTCTGTCTTCAAATTGTACCCCCTTGTTCTTGCACATCTCTTTTTTTGAAATATACTACCCTCTTGGACATTGTTGATTCCCTTGAGGTTCTTAAAGCTCTCTATCATGTCCCCCCTCCCTCTTTTCCTCTAGGGTATACATATTAAGCTCCTTTAGTCTCTCCTCCTCAGTGTTGGGTAAGTTACTTTTTCTATTACTTTCTATTTCTTTTAGAAACTTGATCCAGGAAGCTCTGTGCAGCCACTAGCAAGGATGGAGAAGTACTCAAAAAAGTAATACACCTGACAGTTACAGTTACTTATTTCTTTTTATACAAAAACATTACAAAAATAATAAAAAACTATAACAGATTACATTTATTTGAAAGTGATAGGTTAGTTGACTATATAATACTGTATAACCTGTATCATACTGTATAATTTTCATTATACAATGGCAAGAAAGAATCTAGGACTGTGATTGGTCAGTTTGGGGCTGGACCCATGGTGTTATCCCAACATGACGCCACAGGTCTAGTCTCAGCCTCACTGTGAACCTGTAGATGATTTTTTGGAGCTTGATGATTTTTTGGAAGATGAGCTAGATGTTTTTTTGGACCTAATAAAAACATTCTTTAAAATTATTTTTTTATTTTATATATATATAACAATGAGCCATTGTATAATAGGAATAATGCATTCCAGGGTGTGTGTCGTTTGGGATAACACCACACCTGGGGCATTGGACACACTCGGCCTGCAGCCTCGTGCCCAACCCCCCAGGCGTGGCATTATCCCAGCACTACACACACCCTGTCATGCATTATTCCTTTATTATCATACTGTGATATTTACTAATGTTATGTAATCCTGGGTTGCCCCTTAAAAAGGGACATCCGGGGCCCAGTGGGCTTACCCAGTCACCAAAATTTAATAAATAAATAAATAAAATTGTTACTTTCATATAAATGTAATCAGTTACAGCTATATATTTCTTTTGTATAAAAAGACATAAGTAGTTGTAACTGTAAGGTGTATTACTTTTTCTAGTACTTCTCCATCCTTGCTAGTGACTGCACAGAGCTTTCTGGAACAAGTTTCCAAAAGTAATAGAAAGTAATAGAAAAAGTAACTTACCCAACACTGCTCCTCATATAGCTTATGGTGCAGACACTGCACCTTTGTTGTTGTCCTCCTCTTGACTGCCTCCATCCTGTCTATGTCCTTGCGGAGATGGGGTCTCCAGAACTGCACACTGTACTCCAGAAGGGGGCTCACCAACTGTCTGTACAGAGGAATAACAACCTCTTGCTTTCTACTGGTGATGCCTCTCCCTATGCATCCCAGAATCCCCCCAGCTTAATCATGTCTGACAGAATTTTGTGTAGTCACCTACCGCATGGTCTGCACATGGCTGGATGCTGTGCAGGCCATTGTTTGCTGCTCAACCTTCAGCCATTTTGAGACCTTGCAGTCTGTGGTCATTTGGGGGATGGGGGGGAAGTGAAGAGTATTGCCTGTCTGCTACTAAATGTTTTTCTGTGAAATGATTTGCCTGCTGTGTCCATTTCTGTGGTGCTGGGACCTGATGTCCATCTGCTTTAGCATTACCACCTACGAATGGTCTCCACATGGCTGAGTGCTGAGCAGGCCATTGTTTGCTTCTAAACCCTCAGCCATGTTCAGACCATGTAGTTGTGGGAATGGGGGGGTGCCCAGGTACTTTGGGGCTCAGAGTGGCAACATGCATTGTTCTTAAAATGTTTCTCAATGTTTTGCTGAAATGTGCTTCCTAATGTGCCCTGCATGGTCTTAACATGGCTGCATACTGAATACAGACCTCTTTTGTTAGGCACTCAATGCGCACCCATTTTAAAGGAAGTTTCCAATATAAGGTATTGGGTTTCATAGCCCAATACCTTATATCTTCCTGTACTCCCCCTGCAAAAAGTTTAATTTTAAAGTTAGTTGTTTGAGCATGGAAAGAGATTGTAACTGGCACAGAACCCTCAGCAAATTGATCTCTTCCAGCTTCCTGGTACCCCCACTGCACCCCAACTCCACCTCTGCACTCTTTGAAACTGTGATGTGTGGCCACGGAGATCGCAGGGGTCAGCCTCATAAAAGTCTATGGGGGCTATTTTTAAAGCTGTTTTTTAGTCATTTTTAACAGTCCTTTAGGAAAATTAAAGCAGTCGCTTAACTAGTAGGGACCCTACTAGTTGAGTGAGGGCTTTAATTTTCCTCTAGGACTGTTAAACATTACTAAAAAAAATGGCTTTAACAATAGCCCCCCATAGACTTGTATGGGGGCTCGCCCCCACATTCTCTCTGGGCACAAGTCACAGTTTCAGAGAGCGTGGGGGCAGAGTTGGGGCAGAGCAGGGGCACCAGGAAGCTGGAAGGAATTGGCTAGCCGAGTGTTCAGTGTCAGTTATGATTCCTTCCCATGCTAAAACTATGAACTTTAAATTTCAATTTTTTGCAGGGGTGAGCTCATGCTGCTGTAAGGCATTGGGCTATGAAGCCTAATACTTTATAGCAACTAGACAGAAATTCACTTTAAGAGCACGTGTGATGGTGGTGGTGGAATACAAATGATAGTTATACTGGAATTTAGCTGCTGTTGCAGTGCACTATTCTCCTTACATTCATCACACTGTGTTGTGTAACAACTGATGGGTGATCTTCTTCCACCAGTTGTGATGTAATCATCCACCTTCTGTATTTTGTCATTTCATGTGCTGTGAAGTACTTTTTGGGTGATCTCTTAGTTTATTTCTTGTCCCCACTGCAAAGTAATTGCACACTTTTTGTTCTGCCATTCCATCTGCTGTGAAGCAACTAATGAGCAATCACTTTGTTTCTTCCTTTCCACCATTATGAAGTAATTGTCCACTTTCTGTTCCACCATTTCATCTGCTGTGAAACAACTGATGGGTGATCGCTTTGTTTCTTCCTTTCCTCTGCTATGAAATAATTATCCACATTCTGTTCCATTGCTTTATCTACAATGAAGCAGGTCATGGGCTATCTCTGTGTTTTCCTTTCCTCCACTATGAAACAAATAAACAGAGCCACAACAGTAGCAGTGCAAGTAAATTTCAGTGATTCAGCTCCAGTTGAGGACACCGATCAGATGTTGCCAACCGAAAGGCAATTCAAAGGACTCAAGCAGGACTGCCTAAGTCACCTGTATGGTCTGCATCAACAATAAAGTAATAAGTGATAATATCAAGTTCACCTGCAAAGCAGGGAGCAGTGTGAAGAAGAGGCCAAAACATGAAATTATGTCACAATTTGGAGGCAAACATTGTGGATGTCATGAAGGAAAACTTGAAGAATAGACAACAGGAACAAGAGTGGGTCAGAACAGTTTTGGTGATAAAAAATTACAAGTTGCTGTGTATGCAAGTGTAACCCCCACCCAGGTATGCCATTTCTATCTGACAGCTCTACCTAGTGGGTTGGGTTTGGGGAGGAATATGTCACTCGGCACATTGGCTAGGTTTGGCTACTCTGCACAGGGGCACCCAAGTAACTCCAGACAAAGGAAGCAATAACTGTAATGTCCAATACCAGAAGTGGGATTCTAAAGTGTGGCTTTTATTCACATCCAACAGAATAAACAAAGCATAGCTGGACCCCCACGGGGCTACACTCCTGGTAATGAAGATTTAAGGAGACCAGAACACATCCTGATCACTTTAGCCCTCATGCTCTGAAACACACTGGGCACACAGCCTGAACTTGTACACTGCTCTGGGTTTTCCCTGGCTCTGCTCCCTTGCTAGCCACTTGGACACTTTCCATATAGCATGGGGCATTTGCTGGTGGCTCCCTAAACCACCTATGAGCACTTCTGCTCCATAAGGGAATCTTCCTCATCAATCCCATGTCTGGGTACTTTCCGCAAGCACTGGCCAAGTACCTGAGAGAAAGCAACAGGTGTCCCAGATCAAATCCGTAGAGGTGAATTTGATTACTACTGATGGAGGGTCTCCCACCTCTCGCTCCCATAATTTATACCCGGGCATTTCTCTGGACTGTAACACCTCATCCTTTAACACACTTTGCTGTGTAAATTCTTTTTAAATGTATTCAAATTCAATCTACTGTCTTTACATCCCATGTGTGCTGGACTTGAACATACTTAATAATTGGCTTTGTCCATTCCTCTAGACCCCCACAGAGTTAAATCCCCACATCTTCCAAACTGTACTTGGCTGTATTTTCCAGACCCCACAGTAACAGTCCCTTTAGTTTCATCTTGATGCAGGTGAAAACACATGGTCTTTTAGCAGAGTGAACTCACCCTTTGGTTGCAGGTGCCCCACAGGCATTTCCTCTTCAAGAAACCCTCTATCAGAGCTTCTGGTGCCTCAACATGAACTTAAACCAGGCAGCTTCTTTTCCCCTAGCCGGACCAAGGGGGTTTGCTCCTGGAAGCAGGCTGATTCCTTTCCCCCATTCCCACAGGGATGGGGGCCTGAACCATTGAATGTGGTCTCCACCACTTCAATATGCTTTTCTTGTGTTCCTCTTCAGGTGAGAACACACACCTATACAACAAAAGTAGCTCTTTGTCAGAGCGTAGAGCTCTGAGGGCCTGCTTACAGCAGATCACCTCTTTCAGATTGCCACACTCTACTGAACTCTACAGACTGACTTCAAATTCCCCAACGTTCTACTCTAACCTCCCAACTGCAACATTCCAGTGTGGCTTATGCAGCTGCGACAGTTCTAAATTATGTCATCCCTCAGTCTCAGCTGAGACTGAGAACAGAGTGAGACAGTGTGAAATTCATTTAGCTGGGGTTTCACAAGCTGCCTTCCTTGCCTACCACTAGGTCTTACTGGGATTCTAATAACCCCGGGTAACAGAGGGGTTGCACAAGCACAACCCTTGGAATTAGCTGGACAACACTCATGAATGCATCTTGTAGTGGATGGAAGCATGTAAAAAGCATACACAATTCTGTACTGCCTCAGGAAATTACAAAGTAAAAAGCTTTTTTGGACAGTCAGCAACCCCTCTACCATACAAGAAGGCATTCTTAAAAAGAAGTCAATGTACAAAGGTGTTCCTATCAAAACTCCTTCATTTACTACATGCAGAATTTCTGAAGCAACACCCACAGTGTCATATCAGTGCCATCAAGTTCAACAGTTTGTGCTCCAAGCATATAAAACTTGCCAGACAACCCAAACTGCGCAAGTGCCTATGCAAGTACTGTGAAAATGCCACATTAAAACTGCGATCATTAAACCACATAGCAGAGTTTTACAAACTGCCAGAGTGCAAAGTCACCAATATTTACAAAACTGTAGAGCTGACAATGTGTGCAAATGAAGGTTCCATGTTTTTCAGAAAAGACTGTTTGGAGAAGGTATGTGGGGCTTGTGCAGTGAAGGCAGTTGAAAAACATGCGGAGGCTCTATTGAATCAACATGGGTTAGAAATGTTGAGATGGTACTAATGAGAAACCATCACAGTGAAGAAATCAAATGATGGCATTAACATGAAAACATCCCACAAAGTGTTGGTCAGCAAGAAGACCGCGTTACAAAAACTTATTGGAAGGCCTACAGTTTCTTGGTCACTATCTACATGTGGCATTTTGGCAAATAATGCAATTTGCACTACTCAAGACAAATCTACCACACGGTTGGGTTGTCATGGTGCTGGACTTTGCAGATAACTATGCCTGCAAGTGCCAGGATGACATCCAGTCTTGCCACTGGCATCACGAGCGGGCTAGAGTGCATCAGATAGTTACATATTACAGGTGCTCACATTGTAATGACCTTTTCATGGAATACCTGGTATTCATCTCAAATGACCTCACACATTACCACCATGCTTTTCAACATTTTATTAAGATGGCCAGTGAACACATCAAGAACACTCGCCACCTAAACATTACGTAGGAGGTACATTTCACAGATGGGTGTGCCAGTCAGTATAAATCAAAATGGTCCTTCTATGGAATTTCAAAGACTTCATCAGAGTATGGATTCTCTGTCGAATATGCCAATTTTTGGATTACACCATAGTAAGCACCCCTCTGATGGGGAGAGTGGTGTGGTGAAATGGTCAGCAACCAGGGTCATAAAATCACAAATCACTATCATTTCAACAGCGGAAGTGATGTTCATCTAATGCTGTGATAATCTGACCAGACAGCCTCCAAGTGATGGGTGCAGGCATTCCAAGAGAACATTTTTCTGGGTGTCTGTCAAATCCATAAGAAGTTTAAAATGACTGGATGTTATAGCTTTTCCTTGGACAAGACATGTCCAGAGCATAAGATCTGTGGAAGGTGGTGTGGTTGCCACCAGAGCACTGTCTTGTGTCTGCCACAAGTGCCAAAATGATGATGGCCCATGTGTGAACATGGAGCATGTGGATCAATGGACTTCAAAGAGGCTCAGACTGAAACAATGCAGCACCAGTACTTCTAAGACAGCTCAAATGCTTGAACTCAGGAATTACACTATCCAGCAATGTCAGTGACAGACTCCTCTACAGCTCGGTGCACAAAAAAGAGTGCCTATGAACACAGCACTGCAGATACGGACACTCCTGCTGTTTCCAGCACTCCAGTGACTGACCCCTCCTCTGCTCTTGCCACTCTACTAACAGACCCCAGTGACTGACCCCTCCTTTGCTCCTGCCACTCTACTGACAGACCCCCTCTGCTGTTACTAGTACTTCATCAGCTGACCTGATTGCTGCTTCAGGAACTGAAGCAATGGACAATTCTTCTACTCAAGAAACTTCAGCAATGGCCTCCTCAACTGCTTCTGTCCCTAGTGTGCCTGCTGACTGTCCACCTGCTTAAAAAAAAATTAAACCCAGACATGATACAGCTGGAAAAATTCTATGCAGTCTACTATTCCAAACATTTTTTTTTATTGGCAAGTGCTTACATTTAATGAACTACAATGTACTTTCACTGTCAAATTCCAGGACCAGCATGCACATCGGTGTCTCACATGGCCACAACAGTAGGACACTGATATAGTGAGACAGCAGAGACTTTTCCATGGACCTGCACATCTGTCAGGAAATGTAAGCTTTGCAATTGCACAGAATGAACTGCAAACTAGTGGCACAAAATAGGAAAAGCTCAAGAATTGCTGGAATTGACAGCATTTAAAGTGTTGGACAATATGATCATTTGCTATACACAACCTTTTCTCTGACTTTTTTTTTTTACATCTTATAGATTTTTTTTTTCTTATTTCAGTGCACTTCAGTGCACAAATATGTAATTCTTGACAACATAGATCACAACTAGTAAACTTTTATGAACCTACATTGTTGTTTGCTGGTCTTGACCACATTGATAATGCACGTTTGGTGCCCACTATTCATTCAGAACACAAGGTTGGTGTCCACACTGGTACATTCAGAACACAAGGTTGGTGTCCACTGGTACATTCAGAGCACTGAAGCTTATTTTTCATGGTCATTTAAAAGTCAGTTATCTTGCAACACACTGCATTTTTCACTGTAGGGTCATGGCATGTTAAAATGCTAGAAAAAATTATCTACTCTGCATTTGAAAATTAACCTCTCATGTCACAATTTGGTAAAACATTTTCATGAACATATCCTGATATATATCTTCAAAAGCCCTGTCACACTCCTCTTTCCATCAGGAGCCAAAAGTTTCTGATTGTCAAAAGTAGCTGGTTTGTCTAGCTTTGGTCACAGTCAGGGTGGCTTTCTTGTTTTTGTTGGTGGGGGGATACCCCAGTAATAGATTCAATAGAGGCTGAACTACCCTTGTGTAGTCTTTCACAAATCTTCAATAGTATCTGCAGAAATCGAACAGATGCTGGAGCAGTTTCAAAGTCCCAGGGCTTAGGCCAATTGGCAAGGGCTTCAATCTTACTGGGGTCAGTCTGGATGCCCTTCGCAGAAACTATGTCCCCGACATACGGTATTTAACTGAGGCTTGAAAGAATTGAAATTTATCAATTGACAGTTTCAGTCCAGACTCCTCCAGGTGATCCAAAACCTTGAGCAATTGGGCCTTGTGCTCTTTAAGGGTCTTCCCGAACACAATAATATCATCTCAGTACATCAAACACTCCAGTAAGTTCATATCTCCCATGGCTTTCTCCATTAGCTGCTGAAAGTTGGCTGAGGCACCCAAGATCCCCTGTGGTATCCTGAGGAACTCATAGAATCTAAGAGGACATATAAAAGCAGTCTTCCCCCTGGTCCTGTGGGGCCATAAGGATCTGATAATAGCTGCTCCACAGATCCAGGACCAAGAATCTGTGGCTTCTGTTTAAACAATCCAGAGTATCCTGTATTCTGGGCATGGTATACTAATCTGGTACAGTCCATTTAATGTGCAACAGTCAACATAGATTCGTATGGCTCCCTCTTCTTCCTCACTACAAAAATAGGGGACACATATGGGATCCTTGACTCTTGAATAATCCCAGCAGCCATCATCTCCTGAAGGTGCCACTGGACATCATCGATGTCAGCCAGAACAAGTCGTCTAGATCTCTCCTGGAAAGGCTTCTCAACAGTGAGACGTATGTGATGCTGTTCTCCGCTCACACACCCCACATCCCATACATGTAGAGAAAACACCAACATCCGGGTGGCCAATTTCTCTTGCACTCTCTCCTTCCATTCCTCCAGGATGGTGGAATCACTTAAGTCAAATAATCTAAGTTCAATCCCCGTGGGTGCACCATGTTTCACTGCAGTGGGTTGCACTGCTGTATCGATACATTAGACTCTTGCCAATGTCTGACCTTTCCTCACCACCACTTCCTGGTCTGTAACATTTTTCACCTGTACAACAAAACCCTTCGAACATAAGCATGCACTCTGGCTGGCAGAACACTGGGCTTCACCAACAGCACCAGGGGTGGTCCATACTCCTCCAGGTCATCCAGCATCAACAACTGATTTGTCACATCTTTCTTCAGTCTCACTACTCCAGCAACATTAAATTTCATGTTGGACGGTAGCACAATTTCATCCCATCTTGTGTCCACACTATTCCCACTGAGTCATCAGTCTCCTTGCTGGGGAGATTTCTCTTCCTTCTGTAGCCCTTTCTGGTCAGTGGGTGAAGGGGGCATTCTTTGACCTCGCTTTCAACCTCTCGGGCTTGGCACACTTGGGCCAAACATCCAAACATATTTGCATTTGTACCCACTAGCACAGGAACTCTGTCATATATCCCAGACTCAGGCAGATCAAAGCCAGGGTATCTACAGCTTCCCCTACATCAGCCGCTCTAGTTGGAAGGGCCATCCACACCTGGATATAACCGAGGTAGGGATATGACTTTTCACTAAGTCTCCACATGTGTAGTCCCTCAAGCAGCTGCAATTTGACATCTGGCAAGTGTTGGTCATACCAGGATTTAAAAATAATGGTAACTTGTGAACTGCTATTAAGAATTGCTCACATGGAGATTCCATTGATGGTAATGATGGTCTCAGTCAATGGTCCCACTAGATTGCACAAGTTGACTGAAGCTGAAGTGCTGGTTCTTGCTGCTGATGTTCTTATGTGAGCCATGGAGCTGGGCCTGCCATGGGCCCAAGTGCACTTCTTAACTGGGCTACTCATTTGTTTCCCTGGGTCTGACTCGAACTCTCAGGCAGCCTATCTTGGGCTGGGGTATGGCTCAACAGCATCCTACACCCCTTCCTTACACGGCTCTCACCCCCACACTGCCTCACCCCCACACTGATGACATATGATGGGTTCTCGAGTCTGCAGCCTATTCAGTGCCACAGGATGGGACCTGAAACTCCCACCTAGGCAATTAAGGCTATGGGGATAGATTCCACAGCCCATTCACTGCCCTGGATCATAACTGGCTTCCCCACCTTCTATAGTTCAGCTACTCTCTGGGCTAACTCATCCATTTAAGCCTTGAACCCAACCTCGGGAGTGGGTATCTGCTTAGGGAGCCCAGTGTCAAACGTCATTGGGCCTACAACAGGAACAGTTCCACTCACCCCTTGAGGCTCGTTTGACCCATGATTCATTGTCAATTTAGCCATGGTAACTACAGTCCTACACTACTTCAATAGGGTCTTCAATTCTTTTATCTCACCAGAGAGCACTTCTCTTCCTTCCTGGGCAGTGGCCACTGAGGCCGTCTGTATTCCCCATTGCCCTTGCTCATCCTCTGCTTCCCTGTCCTCTCGAATTAATGCCCAGTAAGGGGGGGTACTTTTTCTGTCAGCTAGGTGGAGTAGCAACAGTAACAGAGTGGAATGACAGTTAGCTTTCACCATGTGCTCTAACCTCACATGATTCAGATCCTGAACTGAAACTCCCCCTTTCCTAAATACCCTCTGTAAGGCTCTCTCCATCCGAGTCAAGAAAGCAGACAAAGGCTTCCCCTCCCACTGGAGAGTGGTTTTAAATTTCCACATGAGGTCCTCACAGGACTCTGGGCTACTAAATATACATTCCAAAGCTGTCAGGTATAGCTGTACTGAGGCATCAGGGTCTGTGGCGTACAAAGAGTGGATGACCTCTAAGGCAGGACCATGGAGGCTCTCTACTAAATGTTTCCGCTTCTCAATCTTGCAGCACTGCCAATCCTTGACTAAAGGGGTGGCACAATCCATCCAGGCCTCCAAATCATCTTCACTATTTGGGGTGGGTTTGACACCCAAAAACATGCTCAACTTAAGATACGACTTGAAGGCCCGTGAGATATGGCCAAGCTGAGCTCTTTCAGTCTTGGGGGCCCTTGGAGCAGATTCAGATCTCCATCCCCCTTCCCCCGGGAAAGTAATACTAAAAGAGGTCACAATAGGCAGAGCCTCAGACAACCCTTCAGCCACCAAAGCCTCAGTTATCCAGTCTGCTTCAATCATATTAGAACTTTCCATTAACACAGTCAATGCACCTTTATCTGAATCCAGCATTTTCCCTTGTACCTTCACTATTCCCAGTTTAGATATGGTGGACACATACTTCACTATATCTCCCTTGTCCATCTCATGGGGTACTCACAGCAAGAGAAAGGACTTCTGGGGGTCCACTGTCATGTCCATACTCCATTCCATCAACCTCACTTTGTCCTCTTCTGTAGGCATAAACCTAGGCCATAGTGGAATTAACATCAGTGCCAGATACCCCACAGGGGTCTTGCCATTCTGGTTCTCCATTACAGGCATGACTGGCCAACAGGAAGTCCCAGTGGTGCCTCCAAAGATGTAGCCTTGTTGCATGTGCCAATGGGCTACTATGCCTACATGCTGGCCCTCGTACAGGTTAAGGGGCCTGAGTCCTGCTATGGTGACAGTTGGGAGTTCATTCCTAAAGGTATAAATAATAATGCAGTGCCTCCACCCATAGTAAGTTGTAAGTGGGTCTGGTGACTGGTTGCTACAGCCCCCTGGGATACTGCATCTACACACCTCCTCGACCAGCTACGCTTCACACTGGATTCTTGACAACCTTTCCCCACCAAACACCATAAACCTAGTAGAAGGCAAAATGCAACGGAATTCTTTGGATACAGCAATTTCAACAAATAACTTACAGCTTTATTTGGGCTAAGGGCAAGAAAAAGCGGTACCTGGAATAGAGATAGCTGTGGAATGAAAACCAAAAAGAAAAAAAAAGTTAGCGACAAATTGGTAAACAGCAACATAAGGCCACATAGGTCAGTCCACCCCCTGGCTGCCCACCACCACTGGTACCAGTGTTACACCCTGAGGAGTCCCTGGGGTACCAAACAGTTGCAGGCCTGGACGTTGCCATGGGTTGAATGGCAGATGGGGCCCTGAAAGCTTGGAAACTGTTTAGATTAAATTCACACTCCCTGGCTATATTTCCAGGAGCCAGGTTCTGGGTACTCATGGTTTGCAGAACTTATAAGTGGCCATAGTTGTAATCGCCAGGTGCTCTGGAGTGTGGAGCTCTGCTCAGTAAGTGCAGCAGTGGGCAGAAGGGAGGTTAGTCTCTGGTCCCTTGGCAGGTTGCATCTTGCTTAAATGTCTTGCAGCTTGTCCACTTGATTAAAGATCTGGACATTTGTCACCTTCAGGTGATTCTGGTGCATTGTAGAGCTCAATGGCAGGTCCACACCAACCCCAGAAGGCCCAGACCTGGGAGTGGCTCCATAGCCTGACTCCCCACAAATGTCGAAGATGACCTAGCACCCCAGCAGTTACCGGTTACCTCCCGAGACAGTGGGTCCACTTGGAAGGGGTTAGCTAGTTCCTTCCCCGACTCTGGGTCAGGAGTCCCAAACAGTAGAAGCCCCCCTGCAGTCCCTGCACTGAATCCATGAGTCACTGGCATCTAGGCAGTTCTTCCAAATAGTCAGCAGTGCCAGTTTTCTATTGGTACTATCCTTTAACCAGTAGCTTCAGTACCCAATCAGATGATAAAAATCAGAAGAGGAGTTAGAACACAGCAAGCCCCTGCTCACTTTCAATGCTTCCAAGGTAGAAATTGTCCAAAAGCAGTTTCCATGCAGCTTCAGCTGGGACATAGCTCTCAGCCACTCCAGTCAGTCCATAAAGCAGATTCCCCCAACCAGGCTAGCACCCGACTCCAGAGATACTTTGCCTTAAAATATTAGAATTAAAGTCCCAATCTATAGAGCAATTTCTCTGCAGCAGCTGGTTAAAATCCCCAACCGACAACACAGCTCTAACAGCTCAGCTTCAGACGCAGAGCAGGGTCACTGCAACAGCTATTTTCTCCAATTAAGATAGCACAGTTTACAGAACCTGGGGAGTTTCACAGTCAGTTCTATCTCCCACTCTCTTTTGCTTCTCTAATTCCTGTTCCTCAGTGGCAATCTCCAAACTGAGACCTGAGCAAGGCCTGTGGCAGTCCGATTCCACTCACACAGAATCCTCTAGACTCAAGAAGAGCCCGGGAATAGACTGAATCAAACCCAGAAAGTCCTTGGGTTTTCACTAGAGAATCTAGCTTCCTGATTGGCTGTTCAAGCCAATCATTCATCAATAGCCATAGTGATCAAAAAATGTGTCATTGGATCATGTTTTAGGTGCCTGATATAGTGAAACTCTCTCTCCCAGAAGTCCTTTGGCTCAACCTTTGCTTTCTAGTCACTTGATTGGCTGCTGGCAGGGGTCAAAGCTTCAACAAAATATCAGCCCCATTCAGTCCCAAGCCAGTTCTTATAATATTCACAAACAAAAGTTCTGAGGCAACCAAACTGCACGCTTGTTATTTACACTTACCCCAGGACATTATAGCTCCTTTTGTGCCCTTTCACATGAATCCTCTCTTGACCAGTTGTGCCCAGCAATTTAGCTGTCTCTGCTGCTGAAACACTGTCACCCTAGGTGGCAGGCAGCAGCTCATTAATATTCATTAATGCACCATTAATATTTATAAGTCCCGATTATAGTCCTCATTGTAACTTTATTTAAAACACCCCCCTGAGCCTTCCCTCTTTCCTCTTCCCTCCTCAAGGTCGCTCATCCCTATTTGACAGAGGAGGGCACCAGGACCTCTGATTCACTCCTCAAATGACCACAAATATGGCGGTCAGTACATCAATGCACTCTCTAGTGATTGTGCAATCCCTACTTGCTCAGAGGAGCAAGACAAACAAAGAGGATCGCAACCAAGGATTTTAAGCCCAAACAGGGCTAAAACTACATCCAGGCTGTTGAGGGGGGAAAAGGGGAGCAATGTAAGACTTGAATCGATGACTGGAGAGAAACGGGACTTCAGGGAGCAGCCCAGAGATTGGGATAAATAGGGCACTTCTGGCATGCCCTCCAAGGGAGGGTTTACACAGACTTTGTGCTTCCTAGGACTGGGGAAAATTATATGGTAAAATCCTTTGTTTTTTCAACTTCAGAAACTGTAATCTACATTGCAGTGTGATATTATATAGAAAAAAACTGCATGATAATCCTGGGACACCTAAGAAGTATTAAGGCATGCCAAATAGAAAATAATTTTGGATGCCGCAGTAAGAAAGCTGGATCTGGACATTTATTCACTTTTAAAGGCTTGGAAAAAGTTTGACTTGGTTCATGGAGGGGGGGGGTAGAGTCTGGAGAACAAACTCCTATGTAGAGAGACATTCTGGAAATATAAACTTAGAGCCAGTGTGAACTGAGGACTGAATGATCAATTTCGACTGGCACCTTTAAAAAAAAAAACATAAATAAAATGCATGATGTATATTTTATTCACGGATGTTGCTTGTTGATTTTGTTCTAGAATATGCTGCTATGTAATTAGTGTATATTGTCAGTTAGATTAGTGTGTCATAGATGTGTAAAATTATGAGATTTTTCTACAAAAAGACTCATTAATATTTCTCAATTTGCATATCAATTGTGTGGGCTATAAATATTTGGTGAAGGGAGACATTCTCTGTCATTGAAAAAGCATCAGAGCAACATGAAACATTGATGCCAGCCTCCTTGGGGGTTGCTACTTGTTTTAACTTGTACCACTGCAAACGTTGCTTTTATTTGCACTTTAAATAAAATAAATGCATTTTTTTGGTATCCTATCAGTGGATCAGATTCATTTCCTTGATGTTTGAGCTGTGGTATTGTTTGTTGCCTGTGCTTGTTTGTCGATTGGCTCCATATGGGTGTCTTGAGCCACCCTTCCTCTCCTTTTTCCCCCATCCTATTCTCTGTTCCTGGGTTCTGATGCCCTAGGTGCATGACTTTGCATTTTTTTGTCATTGAAACCCAACTACCATAATCTTGACCACTCCTCAAGTTTCCCAAGATCCCTGCTTAGTCTCTGTACCACCTATTGAGTGTCCAGCGTATTGCAGATTTTGGTATAATCTGTAAGAAGGCATACCTACCATTCCGGTTCTTCTGCAATGTCACTTTTGAAGACATTAAACAGGACCAGTTCCAGTACTGAACTCTGCATCCTGCCACTGGTCAACCTCCCATCATTCAAGTGAGTGCCATTAACCATTACCCTCTGTTGCCTATCCATTTTCTGACCCAGTTCACCACCTTGGATCCCACCCTTAGGCTGCTTAACTTCTTTAATAGTCTCTACTGCAGCACAGTCTAAAAGGCCTTGTTGAAGTCCAGATTTGCCACATTCACTGACCTCCCCAATCTATTTCCTTGGTCACCCTGTTGAAGAAGTCAATTAGATTTCTCTGGCATGAGTCCCCCCTTCCTGTAACTCTGTGCTACCTGTGGTCTTGCCCATTGTATTCAAGATACTCTACCAGCCTTTCTTTAAGCAGAGTTTTTGTTAGTTTCTCCATCACTGAAGTAAGACTGACCTGCCTATAACCACTAGCCTCCTTCCTGGTGCTGCTCTTTTTTTAAACAAACATTTCATTTTTTGTATACACCTTACAAAAAACAACATACAAATACAATTATAAATAAGAAAAAAATATATAAATATATGAATTAAATATATAAATTATTCCCTTCACCTTAGTGCACATCACTGGGAAAAATATTAATTTTGTCTAGCATCACATTTATACATTCAGTTTAAGAATATCCAGAAAGTTATCTTCAATTATTTTCCACACAACACCTAGTATGTAATTTTCCTCTTCTAGGATATCTTACCACAATTTTTCATATATTAATGTTTCTTTAACATAATTCCACCATCTATGTTGTTCAAAACCAGGAATTTGCTCCGCATTCCATCTTTCCAATAGTAACCTTGTTGTTGCCATAGTTGTTAAGGCTGAGATATTTGTTTGTACTTTATTCATTTCTGGCACATAATTAAAAATAAAAATGACTGGGTCCAAATGTAGTTTAGTCTTTAGTATTTATTCCACTAAAGTTTTAGGTCTCTGACACCATGGAATAATTTTGGGGCAGCTCCATAGGCAGTGGTTCAAGTCTGCTATATTATCACATTTATGCCAACATTTAGCGGTGAGGTTGTTATTTATTTTAACCATATTCAAGGGGGTTAGGTATGCTCTTTCATTAATTTTTATTTGAATAGATTTATTACATGCCGAAATATAATTTTTATTGGCTTGGATTTTTATATTTAACCATTGTTGATCAGTCAACATAGAATTAAATTCATTATTCCACTTGCTGCGTGAATTATGATTCTGTATATAACCTTTATTGGCAATTTGAATATAAAAATAATTCAACAGCTTTTTTTTTTCTCCTTTGTGAATTATTTTAGCAGGGTCATCCACCAACCTTGCATAATCCACAACTGATCCTATTTGAAATATTTTTGATATAGATAAAAATTTTGATTTGACACTTTAATATTCAAAATAATTAATTTTCCACTCTTTATATTCTAAATATGATATATCCTTGTATTTTGGAAATACATCTCGAATAATTAAATCTTTCCACCTATAGGAGTAAGCTGTTTTGTCAAAGTCAGACTGTTAGTCATCCTCTTTTGAACCCTTATCAAATTTATTTCCTATGGGTAAATATAACCAGGGAACCTTCTCTGGCATCTTAATTTCATTAGCTTTTCATAAAAACTTATAACAACCCTTAAATAAGGGCAGATTCCTTGATACCTGCTATATCAATATTTCAGTATTGACATTAGATGGTAGATATTGTTGAATTACATTGTTTATAATCTGATATTCCTGTTTTGGAAAAAAAGACAATTTCCACAACAGTGCAGCACACTGACTTATTGCATATATTTCAGTCAAGATATCCGAAGCTCACATTATTCTGGCTGGTAATGATTTTCTCCCATGCAATTCGGGGGTTCCCTCCTCTCCATAGAAATGTGTTTATAATCCTTTTGAATTTAATAAACCATCCTTCTTGAGGGAGACCAAATGTATTCTGAAGAGCATACATAAAATGTGGAATTACCAGCATTTTTATTAGGTCTATGTGGCCCCATAGAGAAAGTACCAAATGTTGCCAATTCTCCAGTAAATCTTTCTGTTTAAAGTTTTATTAAAATTTATGGATATATTTTTACTTTGATTATTAGTCATAATGATACCCAAATATTTAATTTGAGTATCAACCACAAAATCATTTAGTATTAAAGGAGCCAGTACTTTTTCTTTTTTTTGTTATTCTCATTATAATGGATTTGGATTTGTTTAATTTGTATCCAGAGAATTGAGCAACTTTGTCCACCAGCTCCGGAAAAAATATTATGCAAGAATTAATTTTCTTCAATATTAATAAAATGTCATCAAGAAAAACATTAACTTTTTTAACTATTCCAGCTATTTGGATGCCCTCTATCTTGTTCTCCTCTCTTATCCAATTTATGAAGGGTTCTAAACACATTATAAAAAGGTTCAGTGACAGGGGACAGCCCTGCCCTATGCCATTTAACACAGGGAATTGCTCAGAAAGGAAATTATGTATCTGAAATTTTACTATGGTGTGCTTATATACAGCCTGTATTATAATTAAAATATACTCAGGGATGCCTCATTGTTTCAATACTTCAAACATATATGTTGTATTTAATATGTCAAATGCTTTACTTGCATTTAGTGCAATAGCGTAATATGGGGTATGATGTTCTTTTTCTTCATTTTTCTGTATATAGGACATCAAGAACTGGATCTGTTTATTTGCATCTGCTATAGGTCAGCCTGTTATAAACCCATACTAATCATTTTTAATTATACAAGGCAAAACCACTTTTAATCTATTAGCTACACATTTAGCTATAATTTTATAATCTGTGTTTAAAATAGTAATTGGCAGATCACTCTCTGGATTTTCCTATGATTTGCCTGCTTTATGTATTAGGATGACTTTTGCTTCTTGCATGGTCTTTGGCAAATCCAGTTCTTGATGTATCACTAATTGCAACATTTCATAAATTTCAGGTACTAAGTCAGACTTGAATACTTTAAAAAATTTGTTGGTAAAGCCGTTTAACCCTGGAGATTTCTTATTGTGTAATTGTTCAATTGTTTCCTCTATATCATTTATTGTTAAATGCATTTGATCCCATACATAATTATTTTTATTTAAATTTCCTACGAAGTTTTTCATCTCTTTTATGTTTAATCGTAAGTTTTGTTGAAATATATCTTTATAACATTCACAAAAAATGTGTGCAATTTCTTGATCATTGATAACTATTTTTGCATCTTTTGTTTCCATAGCAGTTATTATATTCTTTCCCCTCTGTTTTTTTAATTTAATTAGCTAAATATGTACCAGATTTATTACCTTCTAAATATTTTATTGTTTTTACCTTTTTTAGAATTTGTGTTGTTTCTTTATTTAATATCTCTTGTCTTTTTAATCTCAGTTCTTCCCATTTAGGATAATTATTATAATCATCTATCATCAAGAACTCCATTTTTTTGATTTGGGAGTCCAGGTCCACAATAGCTTGTTTATCTTTTTATATATATACCATACTCTAATATGAAATAATGTGCCCTCTTAAAAAAGCATTAAGGGGATCCCACAAAAAAAATGCAACCTCATTATTTATTCTATTTGTATCATAATAATTATTTATTGCCTGTTTAATTACTTTTATAAATTGGGAGTATTTCAAAAGTTCATTATTGAATTACCAATCCCTTGTAAATAGTCTATTTTTATTAAACAGCCCCATACTAAATGATACAATTGCATGATCTGAAATCAGAATTGTATTGTTATCTGCTTTAATTATATTAATCACCAATGATTTACTAATGAAGAAGTAGTCAATTTGAGTAAATTGTGAATGATTTTTATCATTATGAGTATATTGTTTATTTTTTTGGATTTAAAGTTTGCCAAATATCTACCAGGTCATGATTATCTAAAAAGGATCTAAGAATTTTAGATAGAATTTTATTAGCTCTAGTAATGGCTCCTGTTTTATCAATCATTGGCCTTAAAAATGCATTCATTTTTCCAGCTACAATTAGTTTAGCTGGCCCTAGGTCAACTATTGCTTCTGTAATTTCAGCTAAAAAGTCTGAATAGGATATAAATGGGGCATATAAGGAACCAATAATTATAATCTCCTCATCAAGTTTAATTTTAATAATATATGGCCTTCTTTGTCTTTATAGAGGTCCATAAATCGAAACTTAACTTTATTGTTTATTAATATAGCAACACCATTAGATTCATTTGATCCCTCAGAATATTAAATGTGAGGCAACCATTTCCTTTTGAGTTTATTTATTTCTGCCTCTATGAAATGAGTCTCCTGTAAAATAATTATGTCAAACTGCTTCCTTTTAATTTGGGCTAGTATTCTTTCTCTTTTAATGGGGGTATTTATTCCATTGACATTCCAGGTGGCTAATTTAATATTCTTAATTGACATGCCCAAAAACTCTTCTAATTACTAAATTGTGATGCACTCTGTTCAATAAGAACCTCCAGCTGGTGCTTATACTAAATATCCATTTGTTCCCATTTACCCCTCCTTTGCCCTTCCCCAAAAAACATAGATAAACAAACATCCTTAGGCCCCCTAATAAGTGGAGCTCCATTATGATTCCCTTTATTCCTTGCCTTACATGGCTCCCTACCATATGATTACATTCCTTCCTTCCCTATATACTATTATACAAAGACTTAAAATACAAAAGAAAAAAAACTACACAAGCACATAGGGAAGTACTCATTATTTCAACATCAGACCTTATAATGAATTAGATATGTGTTACTTATTTTTTATACTAACTCTTATCTTTCATTATAGAACAGTTGCTAATTTATAACTAATCAACCCATTACTTTTACCATTGGTCGTTAACCCCTGATTATGACTTTCATTATAAACAGTTACATATTATCCTAAATCCATGTTCATGATTTTCTTGAAAAAGATAGCATTTAGGAAGTATAAGGAAACACAGAAGGAGCAGGACAGAGAACTGTACCAGTTAAGGCAGAAGGAAGTAGTGAGGGTAGTCAGAATAGCAAAGGCCCAAACTGAGGAAAAGATAGCCAACTTGGTTAAGAAGTGGGATAAAACATTTTATAGACATATCCGGGAGTGTATAAAGACAAAAGGAGGGATAGTGAGGCTGAATAGAATGGACAGTGGGTGGGCAGAGAGGAACAGTGAAAAAGCAGGGATACTGAATGAATACTTCTGTTCAGTATTCACAAAGAGGAGGTGGGGGGTGCCTAATCCAATTAACAGAAGCACTGTGAATAGGGGGGTCGAATCTAGTCCTTTCACAGAAGAAAGGGTTCTTAAAGAACTCTAAAACTGAAGGTGGACAAAGCAATGGGACCAGATGGCATTCACCCCAGAATTCTAAAAGATTTAAGCAGAGAACTAGTGACACCACTGACTACCCTTTTTAACAAATCATGGGAGGATGGTGTAGTACTTGAGGACTGGAGGAAGGCAGATGTGATTCTCCTTCACAAAAGTGGGACCAAGACAGAGGCAGAAAACTACAGACCTGTCAGTTTGACCTCTGTGGTAAGAAAAGTGATGGAATCACTTCTGAAGGAAATAAAAGTTGAGTACCTAGAGGCCAGTGGGGCACAGGACCCAAGGCAGCATGGAATAACAGTGGGAAGGTCATGTCAGATGAATCAAATTGATTTCTTTGACTGGGTGACCAAAGTAGTAGAACAGGGAGTGGCTGTGGACATGGCCTACCTAGACTTTAGCAAGGCATTTGACACAGTTTCACACAAAAGATTAAGAGTCAAATTAACCAGCCGGGGAGTGGGTCCCAGGGTGGTAGCCTCGGTAAAACATTGGCTGGACAACAGGACACAGAAAGTAATTGTAAATGGAGTCCACTCTGAAGAAAGAGGGGTTACTAGTGGGGTACCGCAGGGTTCAGTACTGGGTCCAGTCCTTTTAAATGTCTTTATAAGTGGCATTGCAGAGGGACTGGAAGGAAAAGTATGCCTCTTTGCAGATGACACAAAAATCTGCAACATGGTTGATACACAAGGAGGCATAGAAAGGATAAGAAGGGACTTGGCAAGGTTGGACGAATGGTCAGAAGTATGGCAGCTTGGATTCAATGCAAAGAAGTGCCAAATAATGCACCTGTGAAACAAAAACACAGGGGAAGATTACACAATGGGGAGGAGGTAGTAACAACAATAAAAATGGAAAGGAACCTGGGAGTAATCATATCAGATGACCTTAAGGTTGGCAAGCAATGTTAGAAGGCAGTAGGGAGGGCTGGGAGGATACTGGGTTATACAGGGAGAGGCATCACCAGCAGAAGACAGGAAGTTGTTATCCCCCTGTACAGACAGTTGGTGAGACCCCATCTGTAGTACTACATCCAGTTCTGGAGACCCCATCTCTGCAAGGACATAGACAGGCTGGAGGCAGTTCAGAGGAGGGTAACTAAAATGGTGCATGGTCTGCAAGAGAAGCCATATGAGGAGAGACTAAAGGAGCTTCATATGTATACTCTTGAGGAAAGGCGGGAGAGTGGGGACATAATAGAAATGTTTAAGTACCTCAGTGGAATCAACACAGTCCAAGAGGGTAGCATCTTTCAGAAAAAGAGATGTGTAAGAACAAGGGGACACAATTTGAAGATAAAGGGGGGAATGGCTCAGGGGCAATGTGAGGAAGTATTTTTTCACAGAGAGGGTGGTGGATGCATGGAACAATCTTCCTGAGAAGGTTGTGGGGTCTAAAACTGTGGGAGAATTCAAGAATGCATGGGACAGACATAAGGCAATTTTTGTCGGGGGTAGGAAGAAATACGCTGTTGGTTAAATAGGATCTGGAGCTTATCCTCTAAGTAGGGAAATGGGCAGACTAGGTGGGCCAAGCGGTCCTTATCTGCCATCAAAGTCTATGTTTCTATGTTTCTTAATTTCTTTAATTGTCTCTCCTGGGGACTCAAAGGTAGACTTTATGCCTTCATAAGCAATCCAGAGCTTGGCAGGATATAACATAGAAGTCTTAACCGATTTGTTCCATAACATTTTCCTAATATGGTCAAATTTCTTTCTTTCAATAATTAATTCTGCTGGTAAATTATTAAATATGGATATACTGGTCCCTTTATAAGCTAATTTGTTAACTCTATAAATGACACACGTCAACAGTTCTTTATCTTTGGAATAAAGAAATTTGGCCAATATCGGTCTTGGAGAGCCTTGGGAGCCACTGTCAGGTCAAAAGGTTCTATGCACTCTATCAAATTCAGCTTTAATTTGTTACACAGGAGTATTTAAATATTCTGCCATTATTTCTTTTACCAATGTTTTGATTGGTTTGTCCCTCTCCCATGCTTCAGGCACCCCCAATATTCTGATATTTTTCATTCGTGATCTACAGTAGCTTCAAGATTCATTAGTTTATTTTTTATTTCTTTCTTTGTCTCTTCTAGGTTCCTCATTTGCCTGTTAATTGAAAGGTTTGAATCTTCTAAGTCCAATATTCTTTTCTGAGCTTCTTTTAATTCTTCTCTTAGGTTTGTTTTACTTTTAATTAATGAGGCCATCATTATCTGGAAAGTGTTAATTTGCTCGGTCATTAATTTATTTGATGGCACCATATTCTCCGCTAATTTGAAAATTTGAGCAATAATGTTTTGAGCCTAGATTGGAGGAGTTTCTTCCCACATGTTTAATTCATTCTGATCATTTATCGAAATTTCAGAATCTGAATTACTGTTTTTCTCTTCACAAGTTCTCCATTGTGTAGTAATGATAGGTATTCCCTCTAATTGTGTATCTCCTTTATTAGTATTAACAGGCTCCACTTGAGAGTCACTTTGAATGTTCTTACTTTGTACTTTAAATATTTCTCCTCTTTCATTAATTTGTTTTCTATTTGCCCCACAGTTCAAGATCAAGGCTTGTGTTGAATTATCAACTTTTACTTTACTACTGCAGGTCTTATCACCATTTTTATTATTAATAATTAAAGGAGAATCTTTTACCTTGTTTGTTTGCGGTACTTGCACTTCATAGACACTCATAGCATCTCCCTCATTTTACTGGGAGGGCCCCTCTCTTACGTTCGCTGCAGGATCAATATTCCTCATCTCAGAATGCTCCGATTCCTGGTGCTGCTCTTATATAGAGGAACCACATCTACTCTTCTCCACTTCTCTGGAACAATGTCTGTTTCCAGTGAAGTGTTGAATAAGACCTTCAGTGGAGCAGCTTGCACCTCCCTATGTTCCTTTAGTATCCTTGGGTGCATCCTGTCTGATCTCATAGCCTTGCCCACCTTCAGAGCTGCACATTCTTTAAGAACCTTCCTGTGAAAATAGACATGAGTACACCTTGCCTCCCCCATTTTATTCCTGTTACTCCCTAGTTTTCCATCCTGCCCTTCCTCCACTGTGAAGATTGAGCAGAACTTGTTCAGGATGGCAGCTTTTTCTTAATCTTCTTCTGTGCAGTCTCCCCCTGCTACTCTCCTAGTCCTCATTATCCCTCCCCTTGCTTTCCTTCCACCACTTATGCATCAGAAGAAAGTCTTTTCCCCTTTAGCCACTCCTTTGGCTATCCTTTCCTCTGTTTTTGCCTTTGCTCCCCTCACCACCTTACATGCTTCCCTTTGTTTTCCTTGCTGTACCTCCCTATCGTTCTCCCTCTGTTTTTTCTTATACCTCCTGAATGCCACCCTTTTTTCCCTTCACCACCTAGGCCATTTCCCTCAATAACAGTGTCTTTTTCATTCTGTGTTTACTTACTTCCTTCACAAATAGGCTGGTCACCTAATTATGCTCTCCCATATTGTTGCAAACTGTGTCTCTACCCTTCCCTGGAAATCCTTCCCTATGAGGCAGTTTTTGAGGCAGACTCCCATTTCTGGAAAATCCAGCTTCTGTCGCCCTGCAGCGGCTCAATTTCTTTATTAGCCTCCTGTTCCACATAGTGTCAAAGGTCTTGCTAAAGTCCAGATAGGCTACAACTACTGCCCTCCCCTGAACTATTTCCCTGGTCACCCAGTTAAAGAACTCAACCAGATTTGACTGTCATGACCTCCCCACCCTTCCCCCATGAATCAATGCTACCTGTGAACTTGCGGTACACTGGATTTAAGGTACTCTACCAGCCTTTCCTTACACAGGATTTCTATTCATTTTCACACTACTGAAGTGTGACTTACGGGCATATCCTTGCTAGCTCCTCCCTGCTGCTGCTCTTACATAGAAGGACCAGGTCTACTCTTCTCCAGTCATTGGAACTGCTTATGTTTCCAGTGAACTGTTGATTAAGGCAATCAGTTGGGCAGCTAGCACCTCCCTGAGTTCCATTAGTACCTTTGGTTTATCCTGTCTGATCCCGTAGCATTTTCCATCTTTGGAGTTGCAAGTCCCTTCAGGGCTCTTTCCTCTGAAAATGGATTTGAGTCCACCTCGCCTCCTTGTTCCTGCTACTTCCTGGTGATCCACCTTGCCCCCCTTCACTGTGAAGACTGAGCAGAAGTATTTGTTCAGAATGGCAGCTAATTCTTGGTCCTCATCTGTTCAGTCTTTCCCTGAACAAAAGAGGAAAACTGAACAGAAGAGAACCAAGAATAAGCTGTTCAGTTTTCCCCTGCCACCAGGTTAATCCTTATTATCCCTACCCTTGCTTTTCTCGTGTCACTTATGTATCTGAAGAAAATCATGTCCCCTTTAGCTACCCCTTTGGCTATCCTTTCCTGTGCCTGCACCTGTGCTTGCACCTTTACTCCAATCACTGACTTTCTTGCTTCCTTCTGGTTTACTTGTTATACCTCACTGTCCTCCTTCCTCTGCATGTCCTTGTACCTCCTGAATGCCACCCGTTGTTCCTTCACTACAGCACAAGTCACATTAAACTGCTCCTTCAGTGAGTTGCTGTAGATTTCTGACTGAGTTGCATAAATGTTGCTGGATCCAGCACAAGGCCCTGCATAAACTGTTTCTTAAAAGTAAAAACTAAGTTTGCATTGCACTGTGACTGGACTGTAGATGCATTCCAACTGAGTTGCAAAAACATTTTACAAACACTGATCTTAAGCTGGTTAAGCATTGAAAAATAATGTAATATGAGTTGCCAATGCATTGTCAGCTGTGAAAAACAATGCTAAATCAACTCATTGGTGGAACAGTTTAATGTGACTTGTACTGTACCATGGCTACTTCCCTAGAGAACCATTACAGTCTCTTTTTCCTTCTACATTTAATTTTAACATGCCTCCTTTCTTCACAATGGGCATTCCTCAAATGATTATCTTTTGTTTTGTAGTGATATGTCTGGATTTCTAAATAAAATGGATATGATCATACTCATACTATACCCACTTCCTCTCACTGGTGCTAATTCTTTGTAATTTACTGTATGGGGCTGCCATATTCAGCCACAGCCATTTTCATTACACAAAAGCCAGTGTCCCACAAAACAGAGTGCAGCCATCAAGGAGCCATATTCATACTGTACAGGCAGTGTACTCTGTCATTTGAGCTGTGGTAGTGCCATACAAAGTGCATATGTGCAATACTGCCACAGCCTGCTGTTGGCAATAGACAGCCAGAAGCAAAGGGGAGATAGCCCAACCTGATTGGGTTAGCGCATTTTCTCCTGTGAACCATATTCAGAAGCTGGAAAAATAATGACCACATCTAGCACACAAGGCACTAAGGGACCATTTGCATTATGTTGCCATTAGCAGCTCTGTGCAATGCCTTTCTGTATTTTTATACACTGAGGTACTGTGCATAGGCTCAGCTGTTGCCCCATCCTCACTTAATTCCTGTTTCCTAATAATGAAATCCCTAGCAGTCTATTGATACCCGCTTTCCACCCTGATTCCCATTGTGTAATAAATTATTACAGTAGTGGGGAAGATCATGGAAGCACTACTGAAGGAGAGATTGGTGGAACATCTGGTTGTCAATGGACTACAGGACCCAAGGCAGCATGGTTTCACCAGGGGAAGGTCATGTCAGTCCAACCTCATTGAATTTTTTGACTGGGTGACTAGGGAGGTGGATCAGAGGAGGGCAGTGGACATGGCCTATCTGGACTTCAGCAAGGCCTTTGACACTGTGCCACATAGAAGACTATAGCACAAACTGGGGAATATGGGTGTGGGCAGGACAGTAGTGCGGTGGGTAGGTAACTGGCTGGGCAGCAGGACACAGAGGGTGGTGGTAAATGGCTGTCACTCCACAGAGGGAAGAATGACCAGTGGGGTACCACAGGGATCAGTGCTGGGACCGTTACTATTCAATATCTTCATCAGTGACATTGCGCAGGACCTAGAAGGCAGAATTTCCCTGTTCGCTGATGACACAAAGCTCTGTAACAGAGTAGACACACCAGAGGTGTAGACAGAATGAAGGACCTGCAGAAACTTGAAGAATGGTCAGGGGTTTGGCAGTTGAAATTCAATGCAAGGAAGTGCAAGATAATGCATATAGGGCACAAAAACCCTGGCACAATATATCAGTTGGGGGGGGGGGGTAAGGATATAGCATGTACCAAGCAGGAAAGGGATCTTGGAGTTATCATCTCTGATGACCTCAAGGCAGGGAAACAGTGTGACAAGGCAGCAGGTAAAGCAAATAGGATGCTGGGATGCATAGGCAGGGGCATCACCAGCAGGAAAAGGGAGGTCATAATTCCACTATACAAGACACTAGTGAGGCCGCACCTGAGTACACTGTGCAGTTCTGGAGACCTTACCTACGTAAGGACATAGACAGGGTAGAGAAGGTTCAGAGGAGGGCAACAAAGATGGTGCATGGATTGCATCACAAGTCCTATGAGGACAGGTTGAAGGCACTGAACATGTACTCCATGGAGGAGAGGAGGGAGAGAGGGGATATGATAGAGACATACAAGTATCTTACAGGGAGGAACAGGGTGCAGGAATGCACTATTTTTAAGCAAAAAAGATGTTCCAGGACTAGAGGGCATGGGATGAAGTTGGAGGGAGGACGATTCAGAGGAAACATGAGGAAGAATTTCTTCACAGAACGGGTGGTGGACAAGTGGAACACCCTGCCAGAGGAAGTGGTGGGGGCTGAAACAATCACGGGATTTAAGAATGCATGGGATAGACATAAAGGAATTCTGGAGGTCAGGGGTAAGGGGCAACAGACTTCCTGGAAAACATAAACTGAACTTACAAACTTAAATGGGCAGACTGGGTGGGCCATAGGCCCTTATCTGCCGACACTGTCTATGTATCTATGTATCTCCCTGGCAGTCCAGTGATACCACCCTGACTTGATTCCCATTGCATACAGATTTAAATCTCAGGTAATCTAGTGGTACTCCCTTCCCCCAATACCCAATGTGTTCAGATTAATATCCAGTGAAACCCTCCCTTCTGACCCAGCCCCCATTGTGTACAGATGTAAATCCTTGGTACTCCAGTGGTATTCCCCTCCTGACCCAATCCTTATTTTGTACAGATGGAAATCTCTTGTAATCCAGTGGTAATCTCTTCCCTCAAAGCCCAGTTGTGTACAGATTTAAATCTCTTTTATTGCAATGCCACCACCTCCTGACCCAGTCCTTGCTATGTATCGATTTAAATCCAATAGTACTCCACCTACTCTGATCCCTGTTGTGTACAGATTTAAATCACTGACAGTCCAGTCATACCCCATTTCACCAGTCCCTGTTGTGTACAGATGGAATCCCTTATAATCCAGTAGTACCCACTTCATGACCAGATCACTGTTGTAAAATAAGGCTTCCTGCACATCCAATTTACTCAGCACCCATCCCCCCAGTCTGGCACCCTTGCCACTTGAGTAATCCTGACACATCATATGGCAAAGCAGTGGGTGGAAACTAGCACAAACCCTTCTCTCACCACCTTGGCTGACTGCCATGTGAACAATAGAGACCAAGCATGCACATACTGTAGAAAAAAAATCTGTTTCTATAGCATGCACATGATCAGTCCTGTTATTCATGTGGTGGATGGCTAAGTCGGTGAGAGAAGGGTCTTTGTGTTTTGATCTCCACCACTCTACACACCAAATGCAGTGCTATTTTCATGTTGGGTAGGTTCTATACAAGAAAGTGGGGGGTGGTTAGTAGTGCATTGGTTGGGTGGGGGGGTACCATTGGACTAAGAGGGATTTAAATCTGTACTAACTGGAATTGGGGAAAGGGGTGCTACCACTCTACTACCAGGGATCTGAATCCATATAGAGCGGGGTCAGGGAGGGAGATGCCACTGGACTGCCAAAAATTTAAACCTGTGCATAATGGGGATTAAGGTGGGGAGGTACCACTGAACTGCCAGACAGTTGATTCTTTACACATGAGGAATGTGGTGGTGTGGGAAGGGGATTGGACTACAAGGGATGTAAATCCTTACACAATGGGAAGGGGTGTCTTTAGCCCAAGCAAAATGTACTGCATCACTGACAACTGTTGTTGCAATCAATGAGACAGATCCACCAACAAAGAAATAAAAAAATTGGATGAGCATTCGAGAGGAAGTAAAATGATTTGCAAACTGAAAGATTTAATTAATGGTAGACAGAGCCCAATGCCCCAACACTTTATTCAGATCACTTTTTCAGCGGGTAACAGACAAGAACAGTTCATTACGTATAGTGTCAGAGCAGCATCATACATCATTACACAGTGTACTTCCTGGTTACATAAACCATTCAATAACAGTTCTTTGCTTTTCATTTTACCATGTTAATTGCAAATTCCATAATGGTTTAACATAGAGTCTCAAGTAGGCAATCGTAGCCACACTGCTTGGTGTGCTTAAAAATTAATGTTGCTGATTCTGCTAAAACATGTCTGATATCAATAAAGTGGTGGGGAGCAGTGAAGGAATGTAAGTGAACAAGTAACAAAAAATTATTATGTAAATGTTAAAAGTGAATGATGGCTGCAGTTGCAAGCTACAGATATAATTAGGTGTGGTATCCATTAAGTATGGCTTTGCTCATTTTGGACACGGCTAAACGAATTATACTGTAACATAAGCTGTCCTATAATGAAAGTCAATTATCAAACAATTATGAAAGCACATCTGTCTCAAGCTCCTATGGCAATAGAGCACAGAGAGTTTAATAAAGAAAGCCGTGTTGAAAAAAAGGCAAAGATTTCATTTGGAATTTAAAGTAAGTGCCAGCTTGTGTGAGTAGCCATGATTCACATTCTGTCCAAATTACCGTTGTTTTTGTTCAAATAGTTTAAGTGGCTTTCCTGAATCTTTGTCTTTTTTCAGCTCTACCCCTTCTATTAAACTTTACTTGCAGAAGAAAGTAAAACGTAGACAAATATAAACTTAGTAGATACATTTAGGACCTAGGTAGACAGAGGAACGCAATTAAGTAACAACAGTCTAGGGTTACCATAGGATCAGCATGGAAATAAGTTGCAGTGAAGAGGTTGTCAGTTGTGGGGACATTAGGATTAGGGTTAGGTTTAGGGCTCTTGAGGGCTATCCTCTGGAGCAGGGGGCACTGCTCCATCTCCAGGACCTTTATAGAGCTGCATGTTCAGCTGGTAGCAGCAGAAGATGAGATATCTCAGCTATGGCACTCTCTCAGCTGGGGTACAACCGTATACCACCACTCATACAGAGGCCCAATGGCCCAGAGGGCTGAAGGGTGGAGGGGAAGGGGAGGGGGAAGGGTAGCAGTAGCAGACACAAGGGGTTCAACCAGTCACACCATCCAGACAACAAATCACTTTGCACTCTTTGAGGCGGCTCAGGTACCTGACACCATCAGTGGGGGGACTTTAAATCCATCAAGGGAAATGGGCAGGACAACTTGGTAGCATCTCAGGGGTGAGAAAGAGGAACTCAGCAGAAGAGTCTTATTGATTAGGGAGTCAATGATTAGGGAAATGGAGAGGGTGGTGGATGGGGGAAGGAAGGGGAGTGAAATGGCCAGATGCCTTCCTGGTGCATCAGCCATCCAGGATATAGATAGGATAAGAGGGATGACAGAGAAGGGAGAGGGAGGGCTGGGGATGCTGGTACACTTGGGTACCAGTGATCTGGCAAATAAGCCTGTGGAGACAGGGAAGCAAAACTTTAAGAGATGGGGAACAGATTGAAGGCACACAGCTTCTGTGGCTTTTTCTAAGATTCTTCCTATATGGAATAGGGGGATCAGGAATGATACAGTAAGGAAGGAAGAGACTGACAAGTTTAATGAGTGGCTGAAGGGATGGTGTCAGGAGGAGGGGTAGCATTGTGTGGGGGACTGGGGAGGGTCTTCTGGGACAGAAGGCTCTTCAAGGGTGATGGCCTTCACCTGGTGAGAGAGGGGGGCAGTGCTCTGGGGCAGAAGTTTGACATTTTACACTGGACAGTTAAACTGAATGTGGTGGAGAGGAAGGCTAGGAGAGCCACTGAAAAGGGAGATCAGGTGACGAACCTAGCTAGGGCTCCCTTGAATAAGAGGTCATTAGTGGCAAGATGGCTAACAGAGGCTGAAGTTCAAATTAGGTTGGGGAAGAGGCCAAGGAGGGAAAGCTGAAAAAGTCTACATTCAGCATGAGAAATAAAAACAATTATGGAGACAAGGGAAGAATGAGGGAGAAGGAACAGGAGAAAGTAAGAGGGATTAGTGGAAAGAAGGAAAGGGGTCTGTCTTAATGCCAGGAGTCTGGAAATAAAATGAGTGAGCTCCAGGGAATTGTAGCAGGCACTGCGACGGACCTAGTAGTCATCACAGAAACTAGAGCTACAGAGAATAACAATTAGGATCTCAAAGTTCTATACTACATGATGTTTAGCTGTGTCAGAGGACAGGAAAAGGAGTAGGCATAGCCTTATATGTCATGGAATGTACAGAGCCAGTTGAGGATAGTAACATCAGGGGAGCTAATGAGGAACAGAATCACCATGGGTTCAGCTCACAGCATCTTCAGGCAAGAAACTATAGATAGGGGTGATCTATATACCTCCAGGACAGAGGGACAAGAAAGAGATATATGGAGCTAGGGCCAGAACTGGAATGGGGGGCAGCAAAGGGGTAGGTGGTGCTAGGAGATCTAAACCTGCCAGATATTGATTTGGTCATTCTAGTGGCCAGGATCTCCAAAAAGCAGGCCTGCTGGATACATTGTGGGACTTCCTGCTGGTGCAGCTGGTCAAGGAGCCCATAAGAAGGCTGCCATTCTCGATGTCATCCTCATCAACTCGGAAGCAGTGATGGTAGGGGAGCCACTTAGGTCCAGTGACCACAACTCTGTATGGTTTGACCTGGTCTTTGAGACAAGAAAGTTTTCATCAAAGGCTGAAGTCCTAAATTTCAGCAGGGAAAATTTCAACCAGATGAGGCAGCTGGTCCGGGACACATTAGTTGAACTGGACAACATCAGGGATGTGGAGTAAAGATGGGGGGGCAATCAAGGAGGCAATTCAGAAAGCAACAAGTCTTGCATGAGAATGGTGATCAAAACAAACAGGTACAAGAAACCAATATGTTTCTCGGAAAAGGTCCGGGAAGCAGTAAGAGTGACAAAGAAGGCCTTCACCAGGTACAATGACAAATAAGAGAAGGAAGAACAGATAGATTATAAAATGAGAGGAAGGGAATCCAAGAGGGTAGTCAGAAAAGCAAAGGCAGACACAGAAATGTGTATTGCAGAGGGGGCAAGGATGGGGAAAAAACAGTTCTTTAGATGTATTAATAAAAAAGAGCAGAGAACAGCCATTCTTATTGACTACTTCTGCTTTGTATTCACAAGGGAAATCAGAGGGCCTCTGCCAGTGAGTGGCATTAAGGTGGCTGTAAGGGGGATCCCTGTGATGAGGCACCAAGTATTTACCAAAGAAAGAGTTTAGAAAGGGCTAGCAGCCCTAAAGAAAGATAAGGTCATGGGGCCAGAAGAAATGCATCCAACAGTGCTCAATGAACTAGCAACACATCTATCTGATTCCCTGGTAGGGTTATTCAGTAGTTCAGTTGAGACAGGGGCAGTTCCAAATACTGGAGGGTAGTAGATGCAGTCCCGCTCAACATGGGGGGGGGAGCAACCAGGTAACTACAGATCTGCCAGTCTTACCTCTATTGTGAGAAAAATGATGGAGACACTAGTCAAGGAGGACCTATTGGACTACCTGGAGAGCAACAGAATCCAGAACAGTAAACAGTATGAGACTGTGGTGGGGAGGTCTTGTCAGACCAGCTTGATAGTATTCTTTGACTGGGTAATGAGGTTAGTGGATAAGGGCCATACTGTGGATTTACTCTACTTCAGTTTCAGCAAGGCTTTCAACTTGGTACATCACAGAAGGTTGCTGATGAAGCTGAAGGGTCTGTGTGTAGCAAAGGACACAGTTAGATGGGTGAGAAACTTGTTGTTGGGGACAGCAGAGAGTTGTGGGTAATGGATTCAAATCAGAAGAGGAAGGTCACCAGTGGGTACCATAAGGATTGGTCCTAGGTCCATTCCTGTTCAATATATTCCTCAGTGACATTGAAGAAGGAATCCAGCACACTATACAGTGGTAGTTGCGCAAAAGTTGACTGGTAGCGTGGTATACTGAGTGGTGCGAAAGCACAGTACCCATTTTTTAACATGTAGAGCAGTACCATGCAATAATGCGCAATGCACAGTACTGGTCAACTTTTGTGCAATTACAGTTGTATGTCTCTTTGCAGGCAGCTCTAAACCCTGTGGCAGGATAGACAGTGAAGAAGGGGTTTAGAAGATACAAAGAGACTTGCAAAAACTAGGTGAAAAGTTTTGCAATGGGAATTCAATGCCAAAAAGTGCATGGTGATGCACATAGGGGACAAGAATACTAGGACAGAGTACTGGATGGGGTGATAAAACTAGGCACAACCTCTGAGAAAAGAAACCTAGGATTTATCAACAGTGACTCACTAAAGCAATCAAGCCAGTGGAACCAGACCTACAGCAAGATAAACAGGATGCTTGGGTGTATTGGAAGGGGTATTGACAGCAAAAGGAAGGGGGTATTACTATCTCTCTATAGTTCACTGGTGAGAAAACATCTGGAGTGCAGTGCCCAGTTCTGGAGTCCTCACCTAAGGAAAGATATGGACAGGCTGTAGACAGTGCAAAGCAAGGTGATCCAAAATTATTCAGGGCCAATGGAGTAGCTGTTATGGGGATCAACTCAAGGTATTCAACATGTACTTGCAGGAGGCCAGAAAAGACAGAGGTGATATGATAGGGTATTACGTCAAATCAGTGACTGCATTTCAGCAAGGCAATTTGAACGATTGAAAAATAGCATGTGTGATTTCAGTGACTTGTGATCAATAGAGATCATTATTTGAGTGTGGGCAACTTGTCCTGGCACATTATTTACTTTGGTGTCCTACTCTTTGTGGTCTCAAAGATGGTTATTTTTATTAAGGGGGGTTTGGGTGTGCTTAGGTCAGTGGTCCCCACAGGAAAAATATAGGAGCGATGTATTAGGTTAGTGAGCACTTAGTTACATTCTTTTTTCCTAATGTATTCAATGTTTGGATGGTTGCTGTTTTCAGTGGATGCTGTCTTAGTTCACGCTGATGTTGGTTCACTGTTATGCTTGGCGTTTTTTTTTATTGCTATTTTGACAAAGAACCATATGATGGAGTGTGGCAGGGTCTGTATTACTGTCCTCTGGAGACACCCCCCCCTCCATTTCTAAGTCTGTTGCAACAGCATACTGTTCTTTTCTCTGCCTTCTCCACTTCTTTCTGTGTCCTTTTCTAGTTTTCTGGTTCCCCATTAGGTAGTCTGGCCACCTACCTAGTGTTCTTGCTGTCCCTATCCTCGTTTTGTTTCCCCTACTGTCTCCAAGAACAGTCCCGATCCTGTTTCCCTCCTTCACAAATGTTCGCACAGTCGCCTAAGCGATCGTGCACACATTTGACCTCACGAACATGCGCACATCGCGGGACCGAGTCGGCATTCTGAAAAGTTATTTTGTTTCATTTTTAGGCTTGTGACAATGAGGGGAAGTTGTACTGAATAAAATAATGTTGAAATGGCCTGGTATTTCTGTAAATGAAGCCTTCTGAATGTCCCCCTAAACAACCCAGTGTTAAACATAGCCTAAACCTCGTGTTTAGGAAGCTGTATGTTTTAACAGGCAGACTGAAACTTAGAAAAGGTAGCACTTTAGTGGAAAAAGCTAAAATAAGTACTGACTTGAGACTCAGTCTGCTTGTAGACTGCAGGCTCTTGCAAACAGCCCACATAAATGTCCTGAGTAATGTTGATAGTGATAAGAGTCCTTACTACTTTTAAGACCTGTGGTAGTACAGGTTTTCACACAGAAATTGCACAGCTGCAGCCTGTAGAAACCCTATAGTTAACCCTGTATTGCTATTGTATGTTGCTGTTTCTGTGAAAAGATATAGAAATGTCATTTTCTATCTGAACTGACTTGATACAGGTTATAATGTTGAGTTTATGTTTCTTACCTGAAATCACTACTGTGGCCCTTTGTTCTCAGGACTCCACTCCTACTTAATCCCTGTTCATTTAAGAGCCGGCCAGCCAAACCCTCCTTACATTTATACAGAGTTTAAGGGGGAGGAGTTCAGAGAACATAGGAACAGCCCATGTATATGAAGCAGTTGAGTTTAAACCTCTTATTTTTACATTCCAGCCCTTCTATATGTTTATATTTTCACTGTTTAATTGTTGGAAATGTTTTGTAATGATTTTTATGTGGTTTACAAGTTTTTTGTTCCCAGTTATATAAGAAGGGGAGTGGTTTTCTAGATCACATGTCCTCTTGATACTATCAAAACAGGCAAAAAGCTACCTAGAGTTAGTCTAGCACAGGGGGTCAGCAGGGCGCTATCCCCAGTACCTTAGAGTATTCTAAGGAAAGTTGATTGCTCGCTCATTCTTTTGGACGTCTGCATTTTGTTACATGGAAGAAGTATTCCTCCTTGTTTTATTTTATTTTTGTAATTGTACAGTTCGTTTGCTTTTATTTCTGTTTTTCGAATAAAACTGCTGCAGTATATTTCATCCACACTGGTGTCAGAGTCGTATATCCCACAATACTTCCACATGGAGAGCTTCAATTTCTGGAAGGGAAAGAACAAGGCAAAGTACAAGGAACTGTTTAGCATAAGTAGTGGATCAAGAACACCTGTGCACGAGTATAAACTGACAGGAAAGTTCAAGAAGAAAATGAGAAAGTTTTATTTTACCAAATGGGTAAAAGAGCCATGGAATAATCTGTCAGCTTATGTAGTGGATGCCAAAACTATCAATGGTTTCAAACACGGCTGGAACAGAGTGAAGGACTTCATGGTTGTGCACGGTGGTAGTGGTGGGGCAGGGAGCATAGGATAGATAGTGTGGGTTAGAACCCTGAATGGACAAAAGGTCCTGGATTTGTTACAGTTTCAGGGGAAGAATGGATGGACCAATGGTCTTTTTCTGCTATCATCGTTAATGTTTCTATTTACATTTTAGCATGTACTGTGTTTGTGTAAAAGCTGCCACCATGATGATTTAACAGCTCTTTAAATAAAATGCATGTCCCCTTCAAGTACTATTGCAACACCTAATACAAATGTGTAGTAAACAAACTAAGTCTCAAATGTGCAAAAAAGACAAGGCACTCAACAACCCCACAGGGAACATACCGTGCTAACAGATTTACTGCATTCAGCCCAAAATTCAATACAAAGTATTTTTATTATCACACCTAATGCGTTGTAACAAGGGGGTGCTTCATCAGAAGCACCTTTGATGAACACCCCCTTGGTTCAAAATGTTAAGTTGGCTACAATGGCATTTGAGCACTAACCTTCCCTGTACAGTTTATGTGAGTGTAAACTTTGTATATGTGTGGTAATAAAAATATTTTATATTGAATGTTGGTCTAATTGCAGGGAATCTGTTATTAGGGTATAGCCCTTGAGATGCTGGTGAGTGTCTTGCCTCTTTTTGCACAACTGATTATCTCATTTTGCAACTGCACCTTGCAGATCATGTAGAGAGGCTTTTGAAGGTGGTTCATATGGCTGTCAATTTAAACTTGCTACTCCAACATGATGCTTAAACGGCTACCGAAACTATCAGAGGATGTGATGTCAATAGAGAGGGCCTGATCTGCGTTGCTTTAAGATATAGTACAGTGCTACTTTTTTTGCACATTTTCCCATCAGTATACTTTATTATAAAATCTAATGCTTAACTTGCGTATTGTACTTTGATGATGAAGATTATTTTAGATTGAGATGTGGGGCTCAATTCTCAAAACCCAGCTCAAGCCGAGTCAAAGGCAGTTTGTACTAATTGCTGGTGCGCCAAGGATTCTGCGACTGATTCTCTATCAGGTAGGGTCCCAGTGGCAAAGTCCAGCAGCTTGTGACAACCATGACCATGTGACAAACAGATGGCACATCTGGATGGTGTGCTGCAAGCTGAGGAGTGGCTGTGCACCAGTCGCTGTTGGCTAGTCATCCCCCCAGCCCCAATCCCCTCTGTAGTAAATGAATCACATCCCTGGTGGGTTAGCAGACCCCCCATCTACCCTTATAATAATATAATAACATATCAATCCATGGTGGTCAAGCTGCTCCCCAGGCCCAATGTGCCCATATATTAAAACATTAAAAATAACATTCCCCAGTGGTCTAACACTCCCCCACCTTGATATGCCCATATATGAAGCTGTTACATGAAACATTCCCTTGTGGTCTAGTGGACCCCACCCCAATATGCCTGTAAATTAAAATGTTACAAGAAACATTCTGTGGTGACCTTGCAGACCCCCACTATCCCTGATGTGCCCATTATGGTAGCACGGTAGTGCTACCATAGTTAGGGTTGAGGAGCCATTTCTATGTTAAACCCCAAAACTTTGCACCTTAATAACTTTGCAACTGTTTGATGGATTTGCCTGAAATTTGGAATACATGATTAAGAACAATAGGCCTTGGGATTTGCCATGTTTTGTACTGGTCGGATATACGGCTATGGAGTTATTAAGCGTGATCTGTGCGCGCGTTTACGCTTTTTCTGGAATTCTATGGTCGCGCCTACAGGTTGTACGGTTTGCACGACCAGCCCAAAATCTTCAGGGAATGTGCGGCCAGGATCCCCAATGTGCCTTTTGAAGATTTGGTGAAAAAATATTAAATGGTTCAAAAGTTATTCAAAAAACAGTTTCCCATTATAAGTCAATGGGAAAAGTTAACAAAAAGTTCGACAGTGTTGCAAATGCATTTTTACTTTCGCAAATGGGCCTGTTACTTTCGCAGATCTGCCATTTTGTTTTCAGTTGGTGATCAGAAAAATGGTTGGCATTTAAATTTGAGACCCTCTAGCAACGTAATACTTTTTGTATTCACCTAGTCGGGCCCTGAGGATGCTTTCCATGTCTTTATTTTGTGTTAAAACACCACAGAAAGGTGTTTTTCAAATTTCTGGAAAAAGTACTTTCGCAAATTACTTTCGTGCTCACGAAAGTGTCGAACTTTCGTGTGAAAGCTTTCGCAAATTTCGACAGTAGTTTTCCATCTGTGGGAAAGTGACAGTGATTCTTTGGCACTGCGCTGCAAAAGAACCGTTGGGAGTTTTGGGCTGAAATTTGGAGGAAACGGAGCTAACATCTCACAGATGTGCCTTTCAGTGGTTTGGTGAAGAAATATTACACGGTGGCAAAGTTACGGCACTCCAAATTTGACACTTTTTCCCATAGGATAACACTATGGCGCCCGATGCATTACAGAAATCCTTTTTATCCGTGCTGCAAAATAACGGTTTGGTCTTTTGCTGAAATTTGGAGGAAGACAGCCAAGAGCCCACAGATGTGCCTTTCAGTGGTTTGGTGAAAAAATATTACAGGGAGGCAAAGTTATGGCACTCCGAACTTCTCTTTTTTCCGCATAGGATAACATTACGGCGTTCACCGTGCCTTTCAGGGCCCGTATCTCGGAAACGGTGCGAGATACAGACTTTTCGTCTGAAAAATTCTTAGCCCCCTAATGGGGGCTAAGTACCAAATTAACCAGGACAGTTGTAAATAATATGACTTTAAACATTTTGCTGCTACGTCGTACGGTTCCTGAGATATAACATATTTAGTATTCCAAGTTCTCATTTTGTGTGCCGATACTCATTATTATGCATACATTATTTGTACTCACTGTCTTTCTCTATGCAGGTTTTGGGGAAAACCAGCCTGTGCACTTACATTACTGTTACTGTTGCCCTTTCCGCTTGCAGTTCAGTGCCGTTTCACTCTACCGTTGACGTCTGCGCCACCATGTGCGTATCCTTTGCTTTCATTTGCGCTATGCCTTCTGTTATTTTTGCCATTTCTGTCTACAGTACTGTTTATCTTTCTGTTTCACTTTACATCACCATGCCCATTGACATTTCTGTTTGCAGGCACCATGTTACTCTGTGACAACAGATCATGTGGCAGACCGTTCCGGTCTATGCCACCATGTGCGTTACCCTTTCTGTTCTCATTTGTGCTTGTGTTACCATGTAGCCCACAGTTAGCATTTTTGTTTGCATTGCTGTCCCTGTTAGTGTGCCACAAGACATCATGTGGGTGCTCCCGCTGCTGTATTACATTCACTATTTCTTGTTGTCATTCTCAAAAAGAAGGGCAATTAGGCCAAAAAACTCCATTTAATGCATTAGTCAGGGTTGTTCCACAGCGACAAAAGTGAGGAAATTTGCTGTTAGGGTTGAAAACCCCCTTGAACCCCCCTGCCCACCACCCCAACTGGCACTAGGGTGTGCATTGGGATCGTGGGTCCTAACCCGCGCTCCCACCGCTGCATTACATTCACTATTTCTCGTTATCATTCTCAAAAAGATGGGCAATTAGAGGCAAAAAACTCCATTTAATGCATTAGTTAGGGTTGTTCCACAGCGACAAAAGTGAGGAAATTCGCTGTTAGGGTTGAAAACCCCCCTTGGACCCCACCCACCCCCGAACCGGTACTGGGGTGTGCATTGGGATTGTGGGTCCTAACTCTCACCCCATTCTCCTATACTTCTGTTGCTTTAAGAAACCAGCCTGTGCGCTTACATTAATGTTACTGTTGCCCTTTCTGCTTGCAGTTCCTTACCCGTTTAACTTTCCGTTGACGTCTGTGCCACCATGTGTGTTATCCTTTGCGTTTTCATTTGTGATTGCGTTTCTGTAACTTTTTTGCCATTTGTTTCTACCGTACTGTTTCTCTTTCTGTTTCACTTTTCGTCACCATGCCCATTGATATTTCCATTTACAGGCACTATGTTACTATGTGACAAGATATCACGTGGTACAACGTTCCCGTCTACTCCATCATGTTCGTTACCCTTTCTGTTCTCATTCGTGGTTGCGTTACCTTGTGCGCTACTGTTAGTGCTTCTGTTTGCGTTGCTGTTCCTGTTAGTATGCCATAAGACATCATGTGGTGGGAGTGCGGGGCTCCTGGCACTGCATTACATTCACTATTTCTCGTTATCATTCTCAAAAAGAAGGGAAATTAGAGGCAAAAAACTCTGTTTAATGCATTAGTTAGGGTTGTTCCACAGCGACAAAAGTGAGGAAATCCACTGTCACGGTTGAAAACCACCCTTTGACCCCCGCGCCCCCCCAACTGGCATTGGGGTGCGCATTGGGATCATGGGTTCTAACTCTCACCTCATTCTCCTATACTTTTGCTGCTTTACACACGTGATGGGGTGAGAGTTACATCTAACGACAACCAATGTTCATCCCCGGTCTTAAACCTTGTTCAGTAAATGGTTTACCTCATCATGTATGTCAATAAAAGATTAACATAAGGCTGTTAGGATGTTTGGAGGAATTACAAACCTCCATTTAACACATCACATGGCAGATCATTGTTATCTGTGTCACTGTGTGCGTTGCCATTTATGCTCTCATTTTCACTTCTGTTACCATATGTACCACTGTTAGCGCTTCTGTTTGCATTTCTTTTGGTGTTAGTATGACACAAGACATCACCAGTAGGGTCAGGTAGGCAGTGGAGCAGCCAATGTAAGACAAAGTTAGGTAGTATATTTTAATTGTAGGTGTAGATGACCACACAGATGTATTTGTAAACTGAATCATACTGTATACCCTCAGCTTGTATATGTACAATTGTGTTCTATTTGATCTACTGTTTGCTTTCTGGGTCACCCTTGAAAAAGGGATGTCCGGGGACTTGTGGGCTATATGGTTATTTAAATTCAATTAAGCAATAATGCATGATGCAGGGTTATGTTAATGGTCTGTTAATCACCTTTAAGGGGTGTACTGTGGCATGAGGTGTAGCTGAGTGGCATATGTCCGATAGGGTGATTAACTGACTGTTATCATTGCCGTTAGTAATGCCTTATTGCTATTATAATAAAAATTTTAAAACTGTTTAAAAGCTTGTTCAGGAAATGGTTAACCTCTGTATGTATGTAAATAAAAGATTTACAGAAGTCTGTTAGAATGTTTGCAGCCAGTCAGAAAGCTCAGTTTCTGAGACCCTTTTTATAATTTATTAATAAGGCATGACAAGGGGTTATGTTAATGGTCTGTTAATCACGTTCTAGGGGTGCACTGTGGGACGAGGCATTGTGGCCAGTGGCTCATGTCTCTACAGGGTGATTGACTGACCATTAACACAATTCTTGGGAGGACTTTATTGCTATAATAATGAAACATGTTTTTAAACAGTTTTAAACCTTGTTCAGATATCGTTAACCTCTTCATGTATGGTAGTAAAGATTAACATAAGGTTGTTAGGATGTTTGCAGCCAATGAGAAACGTCCATTTTGTCAGACTCTGAAGTACACATAGTAGTGACTGAATGGTACATTTATAGTCATAGCTGTGACCTGTTGGGTGCTGATGTGTGGCACTTTGGTATAGTAATAATGACTGCATAGGCACAGGAAAAGTAAGTACATTGCTGAGCTTTTTACACTGTTAGGAATTCTGTCAAATGTGACATGCAATGTCCCACATCGTTACATATGCTGTGATACTGACTGTATGTCATAGGTACCAAACAAATTGATGGAGATTTAGTTGTAGCAGTATTAGTTAACATTGATTTGTATGCTTAAGTCATAGACACTTATTTTTATGTCATAATGGTATTTAAAGTAAGGAGTCGACACAGGTGGTTATGGTTTGAAAATATTTATTGCCAATTTGTCAAATAGAGAAAAGGTCCAATCAAGAGCGAAATTTAGTTAACAGAAACAGTCTCACAATACGAATCTTTGTATGTGTGCAATCATTGCTTGTCATATATGTAAATGTGTAAGAATAATAAGAACTGTATAATATGGATTGGAGTAAGTGTGTGATATTATAGGAAACTAATCAGGTGTTGTGTGTTTCTAGTTATTTTTCAGTACTCACTACTCTTTACGTGAGGAAGTAGTTTCTGACATTCGACCTGGAATTCTAATAGTCAGGCTGAAGCTGTGGCGCTTCATTATATATTTACTATTGAATGTGAATGCAGTTTGTAAAAAAATGTAACTTTTTTAAAAATGGTTGTATGTTGTAATTATGTGTAGTGCATTACTTGTGTGGTATGTTAATAAGGCAATGTCAGTAGGTTGTGAAGTGTGATTACACACATGCTGAGACAAGTGTTTTGTTGTAATTGTGTGACTGCTAATGTGGATGTTCCTGGGGTGGCAAAAAATATATGCTGACTGTCTAAGTAGTACAATATACAAAAATTTTAGTTTTGTGACATTTGATTGGTATTATTTAATAATATGTCACTGACTAGGCATAAAATGGAAAATTCTCACCCACTCCTCAATTGAGGCGATCATAAATATTGTGGGGAACAGGTATGCAGTTTGTTGTGATCAGTAACAGTGTCTGATTTACAATTGTCAATATTTTTACATACGGTAGAATTACTTATGTGACAAGTTTAAAAAAAATAATATTTTTACATGAACAAATGACATATTATCAATTTTTACATTGGCTTCTATGTAAATTCTTAACTTGTAAATACTAAAACTGTGCATGGAATGCATTTTTTAACAAACTTATGGTTAATTAAATGTAGTTACTATAGTGCTGAATAATATGTAAAACATTCACTTGTACTTTAGTGCTACACTAGTATTTTTAGTACAGGTATCAAACTAGTTATTACCAATGTACACCTGAATACAAATGTTTATATTATGTACAAGTAAATGCAAACACATGTAAAAGTCAGTAAATGAGATTCTGCAATTGCTTCTTATTTACAGTTGTGTAATTCAGCTTCTTGCATTATCAATAAAGGTAGTTATTTTTACATATGTACAATACTAGTATTACGCATGAAAGCGTGATAGTTCTACACTGTTGCATGGTGACTGAATGATGTTCTCTATACGTCAAGGGTCAATAGACAAATTGAAGTGTTGATAGACAATTTGTGACAGAGTGGAATGTTTGCTGAATGTTAGAAGTATAGCTCAGTTATTTACGATAATAACTGAGAAGTTCTCTTTGTTTGCAAAGAGTAAGAGGTTATAAGTCATATCAATTTGTTGTTATATATGAGTTGATACATGGATGCTTAAAGATATGTACAGAGGAGAGCAGTAAGTCCTCAGTTTTTAGATGTACAATCTTTGATACATATGTAATCATGGTTTCTCTAGTGACTGTGAATATTGTTGGCGCTTGATTGAAGCCACTACAACAACTTTCAAGTAGGCACTGATCCACACAAGATCTTACATGTTACACTGTATGGAATGTGTCTCTGTCAGAATTGCATTTTGTTGAAATTGTATGGTTTGTTTAGAGTCGCATATTATACAACATTGTAATGAGGTATGAATGTTTTTGGACAAAGTAGTCATGTTTTAAATGGAACATGTTTTAGTTCTATTCTTCTGAAATATGAAGGTTATCATAATTGTTCAATATTAGAAGATCAAATGGAAGTGTTGGTAGACAACTTGAGACAGAGTGGAATGTTTGTTGAATGTTAGTAGTTGCTTAGTTATTTACTGATGATAATCTGAGAACTTTTTGTTTGCAAAGAGTAACAGTTTATAACTCATATAAATTTGTTGTTATGCATGAGTTGGATACATGGATAATTAAAGATATGTACAGAGGAGGAGAGCAGTAAGGCTTCAGTTTTAGATGTACAATCTTTGATAGACATGTAATCATGGTTTCCTAGTGACTGTGAATATTGTTGGAGGCTTACTGAGCTCACTACAACAATTTCTCATGTAGTCACTGATCCACACAAGATCTTACATGTTACAGTGTATGTAATGTCTCTGTTAGAATACCATTTTGTTGCAATTGTATGGTTTATTTAGAGTCGTATATTATACAACATTGTAATGAGGCATGAATGTTTTTTGGACAAAGTAGTCATTTTTAAATGCAACATGTTTTGTCCTATTCTTCTGAAGTATGAAGGTTGTCATAATTCTTCAATATTAGAAGATATGCATTTTTCAAGTGTTGGGGCAGTCTCTGTTTAAAACTGCTAGTAGAGTCGTCACACTCTAACCATCCAGTTCTGCACCTCAGTAATGAGGTGTAATACCCAGAATGCATGGATTGACCATTGTGATAGATTATACTGTGAGTGTCAAACACTGATTGGTTGAAGACTATTCTACTAGCTGTGTAATCTGTGATAGGAGTATCAACTTGAGCTCGTTGTGGTCAAATCTGTGCAACTATAAGCAACAGATATTGAGATGAACTCCTGAGACGTATGGACTGAGTGCATCTGCTCACACCTTCCACAGGCATGACTACATTCAGCATTGGTAAATAGCTGTCGAAATTTGACACTTTTGGTTTGAGGGACAAAGAGAGTAATCCACAGCATGTCTTGTGTGGTTTCACGCTGTGAATTGCCACATGAAACACATACATATTTTGTAACATATGTTACTGTGAAGTACTGCCGCATTGGGGTGCCGCCTTCATCCAGGTTGTTTATGACAGCCATCATAAACTCAGTAGTGTCTTGCTGTATGTCTGCAGCAAACGTACTACATCCAGCATATGTAGCTAACACCTGTCATAGTGGTGTTAGTGACCGTACATTGTTAGAGTGGTCAGAAGTCATGTTGATCTGCTTCAAAGCGCTTGATAGGGATTGTCTTGTAAAGCAGATATTGCCTGCACAAACTCGTCTGTAGAAAAACCTGCTAGCTGAGTTAGCATAGTTAAAGTTTACTCTACTGCTGTTGTCAAAGACTGGTACAGCAGCTACACCAACTGATTTCTGATGAATTGCTGGTTGTGAATGTTTACTTGAAGTTGTGGCCTTTGCTGCACTCTTTTTGTTGAATCACTTTGAAGCTTGCTGGTTTGTTGCTACCTCTAGCTATGACTGAATTGTGAGAACAGACAGATATGTAGGCAGGGTGATTAAAGACATTTGTGGCTGATGTAGAGTACATAACCTGTTGTACTCAGAATACATCGCTTGTCAGCTCATATTTTCTGAGGTGCTATACTAATGATGTGCATCCAGAAAGGCTACGCACACGTGAAAGTGCGACGTAGCTCATGCCATCCTTGAAAAACAACTAATTATGTTCATCATTGCTGAATCCAAACTCAATCCGTGAGATTTAGGAATGGAGACAGCATATGCACACATAATGGGAAACTATTTTCTGTTTACACAGACATCCTTGAAAACCTGGAATTTAACGCAGGTTCGATCTATGTGTACAGACTGCTACGTGTTGTCCAAAGTGCACTACAAGTGTCTCAATATATGTCTTCTGGACATTGTACAAAGTCAATGATGTTTCCTATGGCTACATTTACACATACCATGTTCTACATCTCAGATTACGGCACAGCATGATATCGCATTCTACAAACTGTGAGAACAGCTTCTAGGTCAGCTGTTCGTAGGAACATCTGACTCAGTTCACTTAGTCGTTCAGTCATCTTTGCTACTAGCTTTTGACTAAGAATAACGCCATCAACTGTATCAACTGCATGCAGAGTTAGAATCTCTTGGTTTTCTCTCTGAAGCATTAGATTGTTGAATTCAGTGCATTTCTTTAGTCGTGGCATAAGATACACTGTGTGTCTGCCAGTAGAGTATATATTGCTGAAGACATTACATGCTGTTTCTATGCATGTACTATGTATTGTGATTTTTCGATCATTTAACATACAAACATGTTCTGGTGATAGAGAACCTGTACAAGCTTCATCTAAAAGTGATTTGTAAGCTAGATCACCACTTTGGCGCATGTTCTCAGACAACTCAACATAGGTAAATACTGCCATATGTTATAGCCTGCAATGCAACCGAGGATATTTTAGCTTGCTTGGCAGTCAGAGTTTTAAATCATGCTCTGCATTGACTGGTGCAAGTTGTAAAAGGTCTCCAACACAAGTATATTTACACCAAATGGCACTCCATCATCAGTACCTAAGATCTGCTGTAGACGATGAATACAGGCAAGGGCACATGACATTGGAGACCATGCTGATTTCCAACAATTAGTAACTGTATCTTTGTGAACATGGAACGGAGCTGAGATGCAACCTCAATGACAGTTTACATTTATTCTCTCAGTTCTCCTGTTCAACTGGCAACATAAAGAGATGTGTAATGTTAGCCCACCAATGTTGTATGCTAGTCCTAGGAGCAGTTACAGCAACAGACATTAAGAGCCTGTCACACCTGTACTTCTGCAGTGATGGGCTTCAATCAGGAAACTTCTTTCCTGTGCCAGCTGAACCACTAACAAACATTAGTAGTGGCTTGTAGTGAGGCAGTCACATTGTTTTGTTTCATGTAGTATGTATGTTGGACAGCTTCAACTACTTGAGAGTGAACTGTATGATGCAGCTGATTTAGCCTTTTCTTAAGTCAGCTGGGTTGACTATAGAGTGTGTGCCATGTTGAATGGCTGTCTCAATTTTGACATTAACACTTCTGGGGCATTTAAGGGCAGAGGGTCACCTAGAACACCTTGTCCTTCTGGATCAAGGTTTGTCTTGTGAACTAACTGGAGTGTCTTCCTGAAGTTGCTTCTCTGCCTTCTCAAGCTGTTCTTTCTCAGCTTTAGTCTTTGTATATATGTCTGTGAGTACCTGTTTGGAAATTCTCGGTGGGTGAGATTGAACTGGTCTTCGAAATGTGTCAGAGTCACCTTTTAATCTAGACTCCTCCTCCAGGGTCTAATAGGAATAGGAGAGCAAAGAAGTAATGTTTCTGTGCCTCAAGAGTGTGCCCTAGATACGGTTGCAGTGATCTATAAGCCATGGCTTGTGTCTCTTCATGGACAGCCATCTAGTCCATTGACCTTGTAATTTGGTGTTGAGTCAGGTGCTCCACCTGTTTGTAGTATACCACTTAGCCATTCTTCAAACAGACACATATCATTTTCATGTTATTGTATCTGCTGTGTTGTATGTGTTATCATATTTATTCTTCAAGATATGTTTTGAAGAAGGTGTATTACAGCTAGCTCCTCAATTCGGCATGAGGGATCAGTACACGCTTCGTTCTCTTTGTAGTTTACACTGAGGAAACATACAGCTAGATCTTCCCGTACAGATGTGTACCCATTAACCAGTCACTGGCTTTGTAAGCTCCACATTCTCTGTGTGAAAGAGTCTTTAAACCCAATGACCACAGCTGAGATAAGTCAGGCTTTTGCTTGAAGTGGCAATATCTTACCAAAGATCTTGCAAGCTGTCTGTTCATGTTTGGTTATGTACGAAGTGACATGTATCAACCAGGGCCAGTGAGTTATCAGCCACAAACTTGAACATCTATGTTTGCTTGCCACATTAGGAGAAGAGTTGGTTGTAGTCATTGATGTACACCTCTTTTTCATCTCTGGGCAACTCGTGATTCCCTCTTGTTGATTTTGCCTTCAAGTGGTGTAGCACTTGAGAAATAGGTGATTCATGGCACCATTCTATTAAAGCTCGTCTAGAAATCGAAACAATATCGTGTGTACCAATTAGATTTATTCTTACTACCGCCGCAATATTTTTGGCAAAGTATGTCGCTTGGAACTTTGGTACCAACTTCCAGGTAGGATCAGTCATACTTGTCTGAATGTGACAAGCATATATTTTTTTTTTTGATTGAAATTATAGTACTCTGCTTGCTTCACCCACGCGTGGGACATCCTTGATCCACAATAACATATGGATATGAGGGGCACCCTGCTTGATATTCTGTCCTTCAAAAGTAATGTTCCACAATACCTAGAGGAGGATTGTCCTTGACAGATGAAGTGAGAATGTCAGAACTTTTGTGAAAATGTGTTATTGGTGATACAGGATCAAGGAACACATTTCTCTGACAGTTGATGATGAGATGCCTCTACATCAGGAATTTTGCCCACTCTACCAGCTTAAATTGAGTTCTGCCCAGGGCATAATTCACAACTGGTGTGACAAACCCTGTGGCTGCACGATACTCTCATAGTATTGTCTTCACTTCCGAGTGTCTATACCAATATTCTTTGTTGCCGAGACTTGAAAGTGCTGGGAAGATTCACTGCACATTTTCATCTTCGCTTTTACTTAGAAATTGAGTAGCCGTTATTCCATCTAGTGGACTTTAGGATCAATGGTATGTGCTATAAACATGAAATGTTAAGTTCTCTTCCCAGAGCAGATGGAACAGGTATTGTATGTTATGCTTGAATTTGCTATCTTGTTGAGGACACGGTTAGTGCGACTTGTGCACCCCGTACTTGTATTTTTTTTCATCTAGCGTCCGCTTGACCCTTTGGAAATAGGGTCTGGGAAACAGCGTTTCTTAGCGGCGGCTTCCCAAATGCTTGACAGGCTCACCTTCCATCTGGTTCTATTTGATAGAGATCATGTTGTTCCTAATGGATCTTCGCATGTAGTGTGGAATTGTGTACTGTTTATATATTGTCACTTGTCTTACTGACTTTTCTCAATGATTGGCTTATTTTTTTCTAATAGATCATGTTGCACAGAGAGACTACCATCTGATCTATGGGCTGTCTATAAAGCGAATTGTTTCCTTTAAATGCTGTTCTAAGGTTTACCTTTGCACATTGACAACATCTTGCCAGATGACCTTGGCCTTGTAGGCACACCATTTACAAGCATTAATTGGCTATTTTCAGTTGAGATTGTTTTGAACATTTTCCTGAGAGGAAGTAGATACATCACAGAACCCTTTAGAGATCTAACAAGCTCTTCTGTGGAATGTTCCTGCGGTCTTTGTGTTCAGACGAGAATCATTGGAATGGTTTATTGTCTGAATTAGAATACTTCAAACATATTCAGTGTTGAAATCTCACTTGGTGTAACATCTGTTTCCATGTTTAGCATTGACCTTGTTGGCAAAGTGTTACACTTCAGTTTTGAAAACAGTGTTTGTATAACACAGTGGTGTCTTCAGTGAAAGTCGATTTGTAGCAAGAATGCTGCCAGGTGGAACCACATGTCATTGTATGGTGACAAGGTTTCTAGGTTGACTGTTAGTGTTTGTTGTAGCACAAATGGGCGTGACACACACATACAGAATCAAACTGAGACTTTGCAACCTCAAACTTAGTAATTTTCCGCATCGTTTCAGAATGTCATTTAACACTGAAACAGATTTTTCTATGAAGTGTTACACTGAAAATTAGTTGTTTCTGGTACAGTAGTAGTAATGATTTGTTATTCATACCAGATGGTGTACATTTCTAGCATGCTGGCAATTGCCATTTTCTGGGAGACCTTTGAGATGGAATCCTCAAATTCCTTTAAGATTGTCAAACTTGTTTTAGGAAATATTACAGTATACACAAAGGTTCTTTTCAGAACCATATTAATGTAGTAAAAATAGATCAACTGCATGCATCACTCACATATATGCCACATATATGGGTTTGCTATAATAGGATAGTGGGGAGAACACCAATACTAATTTACTCTGCTGTAACTGTCAGTTTCACAATTGTATAATGTTGTTATGTCTCAACAAGCAACTAAGTATGACAGGGTTAGATTAACTGTCACGTCACCCCTAGAGGGTGTGTGTGGCGAAGGTGCAGCTCAGGTGCCATACTGCCCCTAGGGGGTGATTAACTGACCATTTTATGTAACTCATGGGACTGCCTTATTGCTATTATAAAATGTTTTTCAAAAGAAAAGTATTAAAGTATCCATTATGAATGTTTTCCTGATTTACAGGGAGATTTTTAATAAAATAGTTTTACACCAGCAGTTTAAGAATTGCTGGTTCAAAAAATCAGAATGCATCATTACACACATTCAGCTATGCTAGAGGGATGGAATGCTGACAGGAACAATCCGTGTACCATGGTGACCGAGGCTATACATGACAGTATAACATGGATTAATGTAAGGCTGTTGGAATCCTAACAGCAAATAAGATTACAGCATTTCTGAGAAGCTTTTAATATATGTATATAGTTTGAGTATGTTAAATGACTGTAGCATTTAGTGTGGTCTTACAGTATTGTAGCTGTTACAGTATGGCATGTGTACAACAACAATAAAACACAGTGGTGCTGTTCAATGTATATGTTTCTTTACTGGTATGTCAGGAAATAGAGTTATTTTGAATGCTTAGCAGATATGGGTAGTAATTAGTATATAGCTACAGGAATGTGCAGCAGGAATTATCATACTATTTAACTTTCAATCGGTTTGGTATTGTCTTCACATTTATTAAGTATATTTCACAAAGGTGTCTGCACAGTTAGTGCAGTAATAATGTGAGTTCATCTGTGTTCAACATCACTTTGTTATGATGTGTGAACAGTTTCAGTGTAGAATGAACATGGATATGTGATGGTGTATTATCAATGTCATGTTTTGATGCAGTGAAGTCCCACCCTGAGACTACTGGATTGTATGCTGATTGGGACACCATAGTGTAGCAACAGTTAGTTGTTACTGTTGAGGGTGGAATCCTTTCTCAAGGCCCTGCATAATGCTATTGAGGTGTGTTTCTGCTATGTTGAAGGACATGTGCTCTTTAATTTAATTAGATTATATGGAATCAGTTTAAGAAATGATTAATATTGTTACATGATACTAATGTAGATATTTGTTTCATGTTTGTATTTCAGAGCTAAACAATTCTAAACTGACAGAATGAGGTAGTGGACCTTGCAAGAGATGTGTGCACTGCTTGAGGCAGTCCAGGCTAGAAGGAATCCGAAGGTTTTGATGAGGAGTACAAATCGGAAACTGGATTTGATGTGGAGGCGCATAAACAGCTATTTGTACATAGCTTTAAAAGTAAAGAATAAGACTGTTGTACAGTTAAAGAAGAAGTGGAAGCTGTTGCGCCAATGTTTCTACATTTTGAAACAACGTGAGGGGATACCGGACAATGATACGTGCTGGTACTACCTGCGCATACGAGCTTTGGAAGCTGCCCAGCAGAAATAACTCTGGAGGCCTATACTCACCGTAGTAAATCAGCACAACTTTTCATAATAGTTGTGCATGTATTCAGAATTTGTAACAATAATTGTATACTGCATGATTAAGCAATAAGACATGAGGAGGGATTATGTTAATGTTGTGTAAATCAGTGTTTATTGGTGTAATGTGGCATGAGGCACAGCCGAGTACTACATGCCCCACACAGTGATTAAGTGACCATTAATATAAACACTCAGAGTGCCTTATTAGTATTATCATAGCACTATTTTGTAAATAGCGTTGAACATTGTTTTGTATGTGCTTAGTCTCTACATATATGTTAATCAAAGATTGACATACAGCTAATAACGTGTTTGCTACTAATCAGAAACCTGTATTTCTCACAACGTTTTTAAAATACTTAATACTATATGTAAGGATGTACTATGAAAACATGTAACCTAATTCTTCCATTTATTTACTGTGCTGTTGTTCAGTCACAACCAGAGCTTGCTAAGATAGCCATGCCAGAAAAATAGCACATTTACACATTTATTGCACTTACTACTATGGTATGTTGGAAAAGAACAATATGTTACTGTTTAGTTATTGTGATGTAGTGGTATAAAACTTGTACAAGTCTGTAATACTGTGTAATCAACCATCCCTCTCCTCATGAACGTGTCCCTGGTGGTCCAGTGGAAGGAAATGGCCGATCACGTGTAGTAAGTGTAATAAACCCACCACTCCTCTCGAACGTATACCTGGTGGTTCAGTGGACTGAAATGCTCAATACACAGACAGACACGTCCAAATATACATATCAATAGTGTTTGATGCCCCACGAGTTACAGACTATGTAGATAATGGTGTGCTGGGCCTCTGCACAGAAATATAGAATTGTTATTATAATATGTGACCATAATGCTTGTGGTCTGTATAAGTAGAAGCAATGTTACGTATGTCGTGGCTGATTTACTGTTGTTGTAAGTCTTTCAAAACTGTACTGTGATTCACATCTAACACTTAAATATTTTTTTTTGGTTCATGGTAGAACATCGGAGGCGTCCCCCAGCTTCACACGAGGTAGTGCCAGCACAGAGTCAAGCTGTGGAGAGTGGTCAGTCGGAGACCGAAAGTGTCATTTTGATTGACTCCGACGGTAAGACTTTATTATCACAAGTTTGTTATGCTGTTTACAAATAAGAAACGAGGGTTTCTCATGACACAAAGGGTGGGATATTCAAATTGTGCCATTCATACGCGCAAGCCATTGTGTTGTGCAAAATAGTTGCACAGCTGTGTGTCCGGGGCGACATTCAAAGGAGTTACGCTATTGAGCAACTCCTTTGAATATCACCCCCCAGCCACAGCCACTGTGCATGGTGCAGTGGAACTTGCGCCACTGGAAGTTCACAGAGTGGAGCATTCAACTTGCAGTGGCATAAGTACCATTGTGCCATGTGCAAAATTCTGATATTCAAAACGTGACATGCAAATGGGGTATAATTCATGCAAGCCGCAGTGTGGGGGCATTTGCATGTGATTATGGCGTGATTCGCATGGCATTACCATGTAGGTCTGCCGATCCCCAAGGAATTGCGCATGGTGCCCTGACAGGCTGCAGCCATTGGGGAACAATGCCCCACTGCAACCCGATCATAGACAAAACAGTGTAGAATACCCCCCAGCACCCCTCACTGGGTCGATCACGGGCATGGTTCAATTTCCCCCCCAACAGCTCGATCGCGGGCAGCAATGTGGCCCCCCCGAATGTATCCCTGCTGATCCAGTGGACCGAAAGGTCATTCGCAGGTAGTAAGTTTAATAACCCCTCCCTGAACATAGCCCTGGTGGGTACTGTACCACCCACACCACCCACTCGCTAAGCTCCACCACCCCGCTCCCCACCTGGCAGCTGGTGGGCGGCAGCATCCCACATGCCTGCCACCCCGCCACCTGCCGACTGACTGCCCGCTAGGGCTGCATGGCCATTGGTGTAGAGTACAGCCAATGGGTATGCAGCCCATACCGTACATGACAGTTCAGATTTTTGAATAAATGAATTGATTCACAAATCTGGACTGTGATGTACAGTATGGGATGCATGCCCATTGGCTCTTGGTCTGCACCAATGGGTGTGCAGCCCTAATGGGCAGTCAGTTGACGGGCGGCAGGTGGGTGGGATGATGCTGCCTGCTGCCTGTGAAGGGGTGAGCGGGGTATTGGTGCTTCGTGGGTGGGTGGGGGGACACTAGCCACCAGGGCTATCTTTAGGGGAGGTTATTAAACTTACTGCCCACGATTAAACATTTCGGTCCACTGGACCACCAGGGATACGTTCAGGAGGAGGGGTGGGTTATTTTACTTATTGCCTGCAATCGGGCATTTTGGTCCACTGGACCACGAGGGATACAGTTGGGTGGGTTATTTTACTTACTGCCTTTGATCGAGCATTTCGGTCCACTGGACCACCAGGGATACATTCGGGGGGAGCCACATTGCTGCCCGCGATTGGCCTGGTGTTGGGGGGAGTACACAATGCCCACGGTCGGGCCACTGAGAGGGGGTGGGAGGGATTTACAGTCAGGTGCCTGCAATTGGGCTGCAGGGGGGGCACAGGGACTGGGTTGGGGCCAGCACAGGTGGCAGCTGCTGTGTTTTGCACTGCAATCCAGCAGCTCACCTGTGGGTGGCCCTTGACTTAGGCCTTTTTTTTTTGCCTCCAAGTCATGCAGGCTTGGTTGGGGGTTGTGGCTACACAACTCTGCACAGCCGGGCTGAATATTGGGCTCTGGAGTTCATGTATGGTTCCTCCCCTCCACTTGAGCATGCATTCATTTGCATTGTGCTGTTGCTCAGCCTGTTTTCAGTGGCACAACTGTCTTCTACTGAATATCGCAGAATGGCAGAATTTCGTACTTGCGCATGTGCAACCCTATTGCGTATGGTGCAACCATTTTGAATATCCCACCCAAAATACTTCAAAAAGGTGTTAACCAAGTCTAGTGAATGTGCAGTGCCACCATGGCAGAAGATCCTGTACTACCATAACAAACTGGTATTACTACACATGTAAGTGGAATACTATTGTTCATGAATCTGAGAATGGATGTATGTCCATAGCGGTACATGTGGTGTTGTGGGGGGGAGGTCTTCTCCTCTGCTACTTTTGGTGGTGGAGTTTAATGTACAATGAGTAATAGATAACCAATTGTAATGTTGTAGGTGTCTCAGTGGTATTCAATGGTGTGCTGCTTAATTATCTGTTGCTAATTACGACATGTCCCTAGATCTTATTCACTTACTATTTCTATATCTCCTGCCAATGTTTCATTTTTATTATTGCAATAGTTATTAATGGACAGCATAGAATATCTACATGTTTGTTAATGTGTTTTAATAGCCTGTAGGGTAATATGCTTAATAACACATAAACGGCCGTGATTCAGCTAGAGGGTCATTGACTGAACAGTAACATTATCGTTATGTTTGTGTTATTCTTATTATAATAACTCACATTTTAAAATTGTTTAAGGAACAGACTATATAATTAGGTATGCATGTATGTAAATTGAAGGTACATGTAATGTTTTTAGGATGTTTCTGTGTAACAAATATGCATTATGACAACGTTATAAGTATTGCGATTGATGGGCAGGCACTGCTTGTTCTGCACTGCATACTACCAATAATATATTTCTGAGTTTTCTTTCTGAAAAAACGTAATTGAAGAAACAGTGTTAGGGGAATCACCAGGAAAAAAAATGAATTTCTTATATTAACTGTTCTGGATTGGATGGACATTTGTCTTGGAAAAAGATATATACATGGTGTCATAATTTCAACTTTGTGTGGCTTTTTGCAGATGAGAAGACTTGTTATATGCATGTAATACTGACTTAACAACATACATCTAGTTGGAGAGACAGCTGCTTCTGTAAAGAGATATGTGTTCATATGATAGTTGTATGAATGATGTAGTATTAGAAATTGATGTTTTAAAGAAAACACATTTACCTTGATATTTCATCTATTGATGTGATCATTTTTTTACTTGTTTGCTTTAATAGAGCCTGGGGAAGCTGCTGCTCTTGAACATGTGGAGGTGAAGCAGGAAGCCGGCGCCAGCCCACCACGTAAGTGAAATCTGTTGTTGCTATTATCTGCATGGTTGAGAAGTACCATGGTTGTCAACATTCATGGTGATCAATGCTCCTGTTGATAACTACACCTTGCTGTCTTACTGGTGGATAGGGGAGTGCACTGTCTGTTGCATACTCACTGCAAATGTTCAATTGTCTGGGGTGTGAGCAACACCCCTTCGTTGCCGAGCCAGTACCACTTTCTTTTGTTTGTTGTGGGGGGCGAATCACTGTTGACATTATTTACTTTATTTGTGCTGTGACCTTATAAGGGTGGCAATGCGTTGATCACTGCAGATACCCAACCACCTAAAAAACACAACATGGTAGGAGGATATTGTAGTGACCTAAATGGTGTGCAATGCAGAAAGTGTCCAATTATGATTTTTTTTCTCAATGTACAAGCTAAAAATGTGCCTTGTAGTCTTCATGACTCCCTTTTCCCAGTTAAACTGAATAGCTGTGCAGTGTGTCTGTCTTCAGCCTTGCCAGCCTATACTTACCTCTACAATCCAGTGTGATGCTGTTCAGTGCACTGTCAGATATGTGTATTTTAAAAGGTGATCATGAACTGAGGGAATGTCGATAAAAGTAATAATACATGAATAATGGGACTGTTTGCGTGTCACACTATGAATATCACACATTTCTATATAGCACTATGGAAGTTGTCTCACCACATGTAAAATGCAGTACTATGACTACTTGCAGTGGTGCAAATTCCACTACATCATACGCTGCGCATTATTGGGTTGGGTGCTATTAAAACGAGTTCTTGAGTAGTGAAACTGTGTTAAATATTGGGCCACAGACATCACATTGCTACATTATTCAATGCTGCATGGCCTTGCGACACACAGTGTCATACTTTGAATGAGCACCTATACTGTCAAACTGTGTTTTTTATACTTTACTATATGATGCTGTGGTTGCAGTGCGAAATAACTTTTTGGGACAGTGTGAGGACATAACAGTGAGACTGTATGTGAGTAATGGTGGTAATATGTCTATTTAAAACATCTGTTGCGAGATGAGCATTACATGCTATCATTACAATCAGGTATTAGATATTTCCCATACACTGTAGTAGGTTTGAAAATGTTGTGTATTTATATACTAAATGTTTAACACTGTAATTTATTTTTCAGCTGCTAATGTACTGCATAGTTGTTTTTTTCTCGCAGCACTATAAAAAACATCTGTTTCTGCCCTGCTACATCTAATAGCCAGAGGTACACGCTAATGCCTGTCATCCTGTGCAGGGTTCGAGTCCTTTGTCATCAGTAAGAAAGTTTGTTACTATTACACTATCAATGTTAATGATAGCAAATCAATAATTATTATTGATAATTGTTAATTTCATATTATACCATCACAAAGACAAAGCCTGGGCTCCCATTGGTGACTATGGGACTGTAAGCATGATGTTATCGCAGCACAACATCACAGCTGTAGTCCCAGCACCAGGGTGACCAGATAAGTTTTGGAAAACAAGAAGTCACTACATGTAGCTGCTTGACAGTGCAATCCACATTTCTCATTCACACCTCAGCGCCTTTAACCTACTGTGAGTGCTTCCAACTCGCTGCTAGTGATCGCTGGCCATGACAGTGCAAATTGTCCCTTATGTTGCTCATTTTCCCAGCAGATATAGTGGAATAACTCCCTGTCCCCACTGACACACAGTGTGTCAATTGTGAAAAACAAAAACGCCATTATAGATGGCATTTAAATATATGTGTCCGCTGGTCCATCAGCACAGTAATTGTGTACAACTTGCCAGGCAAAACACCTAATGAAATATTCACCAACATTATCCCTGACTATAACCAGATGTTTTAACTAAAAAAAAATATGTCATTTTAGACATCATTTCAATTTCCACATCAGCAGGAGCACGAGGCCTTTCAGATTGCCACAGTCCTGTGATTACCGCTCACTTTTTCAAACTCGTGCACTGTTACCATGAACATTGTAAATTAAACAAATTATCGATAAAATGACAGTCACATTCAAATAGGGAGTGCACAAACTGTACTGCATTCCTGGAAATCAGTAAGTGCTCAAACAACTCAGAATTGGTATTACGTTCCTCAACCGCCCTGCGGTTGATTTTAAACCCATTCAAAAAAAAAAATACTAATTAAAAAAATATTGCCCAGTTCCATATTGGGATCTTAGTGTGTGGACTGCTGTACTTTCCTGGGAGGGGGTGGGTGCAGCAGGAGATAGCAGACACACAATAACATTACAGTGGGACTGTTTCTCTATTCATTGTGCCTAACCATTGAGAAATGAAATTGTAAAATACTTTTTAAGACTTTTTGTAAAAATTTTTTTATTTTATTAGTACCAACAAGCCATTGTATAAATAGAATAATAGATAGATGACTGTGTATTACAAGGCAGTTAGCCCATCGAGAGGTTCCCAGAGTCCCCCAAACCTCGAGATGGACTGACTGCCTTGTAATACAGAGTCATTTATCTGTTATTTTTAGTAATATATGGATGCAGTTTTACAAAGATTACTTTTTTGATGTGAAATGGGCTGGCCGCCCACCGCACTGAAGACACGTCGTTTCTAAGCTGCACATAGCACTGAAGACTCACTCGTTTTAAAAAAAATATTTAGCCAGTCCTACCTTTAGTTTTTTTAATTGTCCTATGAATGCAGGATCAGGCAGATAGTCTGTTAAATGGTGTGGTTGGGAAAAAAGCCGCAAATTAAAATAATGCAGTTCACGAATTTCTCTCGCTAAGTGAGAGGAAACCGCCGCCATGTTTCTTAGTTTGTTCACCCGGTCTCAGAGAAAAGCTACCAATGGGGATGCACGCCATCACTATGGGCATGCAGGAAGGGACGTGGCTCCATGGCAACTGGGTTTCTTGCCAGGCAGAGTTGGACATGCGCTGTGGTATTTTCATGATAATACTATCGTTCATTCGAACGATAGTATTATTGGCAGTGAAGTGTGGTATTATTGGGAGTGGAGTGCTCTGTGCTATCAATTACAAGGATTTTTTTGAATCGTTTTTAGTAGTATTATTTTCATTATCCATATATTACAATAGAATAATGTCCTTTGGGGTGTGTGTTGTGCTGGGATAATGTTACTTTTGGGGTGATTAGTTCACTTCGCCTGTGGCCTCTTGTCTAATGATGACAGGTGCGACGTTATCACACCACAACACTTACCGTGGAGTGCATTATTGCTTTAATGTCAGATAGTACATTGAAGAACCTTATTACTGCTGTGCCACATTGTTTTGAAGAAATTTACCATGTGGCAGTGCAAAAGCACAGTTATGTAGACATTATGGGCATCCAACGGTACAGCAATGAATTAAATGTCTTTATTTTGAGTAGATTTTACCATACTGCAGTTTAAGTTTTAGGTTACTTGTCTGAATGTCTTATTGTTATGCTACCTAGAAATCTGTCATTTATGTTCTTTATGTACTTGAAGATGTCTGGTATGGTTTTGGAGCGCATGTCATATCAGTGACTTAATTATTTAAAGTAGTGATGTGTGTTGAGGGCCTGAAACATGGGTAAAAAGCTGTTTGCTTTCAAACTATCATAAAAGTGATCATGATTGTGTACACATGAAAAGTATATTATGATAGTGTTTATGTCAAGGTACTTTGTTTTTTAGTGCAGACATGACTACACATTATAGGCAGACATGGTGAAGTAAAAATTCTCACACTTGATGAGGATGTATTTCAATTGTATGGTATAATAGTGTCAATAATGCAAAAGTATGTACATACTGAATATTTATGAGTAGTGAAAGAAAATATAAGAGTAGCATTCTAAGCCACAGCTAACTATACGTTTTTTTATTGTTGTCAGCTTATTAGATTATATAGATAATCAAGTATGACAGAGACAGAAATAAGATACTAAATAGTTTAGCATCATACTTAAAACTATTATCATAACTTTGAAATGAATGCATTTCTGATATTGCAGTAGATAAGAAATATTTGAAGTAAAATATTTGAAAGTCATAATTGTTTAATTTGTGTTGTATATTCATCATTACTTTTTTAAATCTTTGTAGGCCGCAACTGTAAAATGCATCGCCCACTGTCACAGCAGCAGACGTGCTCACGCGAGTTGGCAGTCTGTGTGAACAAACACTGTCATCCTTGAGAGCTGGACAGAATCCAGTCTCTCTTGGATGCACAGCAGCAGACTGTCAACCCTCGTACTAGAGCCAGTCATAGCAGTGGGTGATGGTGCTGTGCCAAGTAGCAGTGCTTCACCTCCACGAACACCATCTGTTCCTGCAGCTTCCCCATGTAAACTGACAATTCCTTCATAGCGGTCCAGTATCTTCCTCCGGAGGGCGCAACAGCTTCCACTTCCTTTGCGCCCACATCAATCCAGTTTCTAGCCTGATTGCTTCTGGCAGTGCATACACCTCTCACAAGTGTTGTACAAAGTTACAGAACAAAATAAAACTTTCTATATATTTTTTTATTTATGTAACAAAATTGTATTTTAATTATTTATTTTTGTGTATGATGTAATACACACTTTTATTATTTTTTTTGGCCTGTATGAATATTATTTGTGTGAATATATATTTTTGTATTGTTTATACAAAGAAAAATATTTTTGTTTGTAATTTTTTATATATAAAATATTTTTATAGTAAAAAAAAAGTGAATTTATACTCTCTTGTGTTTGGTATGTTATTGTGTAGTCGAGATGTTTCTTGAAAATAGTTTTAACAAGATTTATACAACTGTGATTTTCTCATTTGGTGGAACCTCATACCACACTATTGTGGTATTAGAGTTGGGATTCTCCATAGAAGTAAGTTAGATGTGTGACAATGCTATGCTACACTATTTGTGGCACACTGTTGTTGTTCATACACCTACTGCCAGAATGTGTGTATGTGTATCATGATGAAGATAAGTATGTACCTGCTAGTACAACAGTGAAATGTCTGTGTTGGCATACTTACAACAAACTTATGTATTCAGTACCAGCAAACCTCTTCCACACTGTTCACATGATTGGTGGTACCACCTCAGTTGGTAGTACAAGCACTCTATCAAATCTCAAGTTACTACAGTAACATATCCATTTGTTCAGTAGATGAACTAATGGTGTCCATGTCATGTCATATTGTCTTTTAGTTATGTACATCTTTTATTTACATATGTGCTCACAAACAAAAGGTAAGATACTTTTACATAAAAAATATTACATGGAATAACAATGACAAATTACAATTAATAAAGTTATAAAAACAATATAATTCACAGTTAACTACTGTTACTGTTAATAACAGTTAATGCAACTACAAGAGTTGAAGTATTTCTGATATTGGAACTTTTTTTTATGTATGTGCACTATTTTTACAACTATAAATCATGTACTATACTGAGTAATAGTTCTGAAAAAGACAGGATATTCATGGCAAAAAACTCTGTTTAATGCATCAGTTAGGGTTGTTCCACAGCGACAAAAGTGAGGAAATTAGCTGTTAGGGTTGAAAACCCTAACTCTGAATCCCCCCCCCAGCACGACACACACACACAGACACACACACACACACACACACATGCAAGTATGGGGGAGGACCAAGTCAACACAACCAATGACAGACATCCAGCAGCAGGTGACAGAAATAACAAACAATTGTCTAACTGTACTACGAGACATCCCCACCCCCCCTGACCAGGTACTGCATGCTCAGTGGAGATCAACAGCAAAACTGAGGCCATGTACACCAAATGTACACATCCCTGATTGCAGCTGCACACAACGTACCACACTTAGTAGACAGCGAGACATTTTAGCGCTTCTCGCGCTTTGTCATGGTGTGGACTGTTTACCATTTTTATTGAATAAAGAGTTTCATCTTCAAGGAACATTGCTGATATTTTTCGGTGGGTGGTGACTGAGAAGCTGAGCTTTTTTGCTTCATGTTTAGGGAAGGCTCAGAGGGTAGCGCAAGTGGTCAAATCCTCCCAGAGGGCAATATTCTAAGTACCCTTAGACCGGTCCTGGCTGGTATAAGGGTACTTAGAAGTTTGCCCTCTGGAAGGTTTAGAGAATACTGACTTAGGGGATATGGCAGCTTGCGGCTGCTGTACGTCGCCTAGTGCCATGCCGCAGCCCATTTTGTGCTGCAAGGATGGCACAAGCCCTCTTTGGTGCACATAGCCTGTGGTTGATACAGGCTGCATTTGAAAATCACTCCTGGCACATCTTTTGGTGTGAGAGGAATAAAGCTACACTAGATATGTCAACTCTCAGGTACTACTCTAAACATCCCATCAGGTATTGCCACCATTACCAAAAAAAAATGTCAGATACCTGTTTGATTTTGCATGATATGTAAGATTTTTTCAAGCTGTTGAATTTATTGCAGAAACTGTATATATTTTTTGTCTGAATGTGCAGGAATTTTATAAAAACTACTAACAATCAGTTTCCTTCCATATTACTAAATGCAAGTTTAGTGCAAGGACAATGTAGAGTCCTGAAAGAGAAAGCTACTAAAGTTAAGATTTTAGTAATAACGCTATTAATTGTTCCAGCACAAGTTAAGTAATGTGCAAGAATAAAAAAAAGTCTGTGTTTAATCATCATGTTACATGATTCAATTGTGTAAGTGTTTGCAAGAATAATGCAAAGGATATTATTGTTGTTTGACTGCTCTGTATTTAATAAATGCACATTTTTTCCACAGCCTATAGATAGTTCTTTGTTGTAACTGGTACTGTACATGTGTGCAGGAAGTATCTTGCTTGTCTTTTTGCTGCTATTTCAGTAACTGTTGGGGTCTGTCATATCTTATCAAACCAGTCAGAGAGAGATAAAGAGGCAAAGTGAAACAGAGTGAGGAAGTGGTATGTAGAGAGGTCAAGAGAGATGGGGAGGAGAGAGAGAGAGAGAGAGAGACAGAGAGAGGGTGGCAGTTAGACACATAGGCTGAAAGTTCCACAACAGCTTTGCTCAGAAAAATGTATTCAAAGTTGATGTTGTATGACAAGATTAATATTTTTTAGGCAATGTCTGCTTGTGAATGCTGCTGTGGATGCTTTTAGGAATAAAATACATACTGTGCATAGCAGTGTTGGAATTATACTGTCTGAGCTTTGGGAGCTGGATTCCCATAAGGGTGCACTCTTTAAAATGGGCCTTCCTTCCCATTATAAGACAATGGCAGTGATGCGTGAGCTACTGGGGCTCACATCAGAGCTAGAGGGGCCATGCTCTGGCAAGCCCCTCTGTAATTTCAGCACTGGTGCATACTACTGTATGTTTGAAACCTGTTATGAAGTACTTGACTTTGCATTCTGCATGTGTAAAGATGATAAAAAATACAATTTCTGCATAGGTTGTAAAAATCTGCAACAGTGTTTCCATTAGCAACTCAACTGCATGGATACATACAGTAGTACCCTCTTCACATTTTTGAAGGTACTGTATAAAATAGAGTAGGGTGTTTTCAACAAAAGGTGAAGAAATCCATTAGCATTCAGGGCAGTGTCAAAATTGAACTGGTCACATTCTAGATTTTGTGATGTTGAGTCTCTTTACTAAATTAATTTTTTTAAATAAAGTGACATGGGACTGCTGGATGATGCAGAAGTAGTTCACAGTGCTACCATGTGGGCAAGCTAAACGCATGATGTGAACTTGAACCCTGGTGTTCTTGTGGATATTATAGATGTTCTGCCTGAGGCAGCATTCTTTCTCCCTTGGGACGTGGAGTATAGTGGAGCCAGCCACAATGCAACACAGTAGCTTGCAGTAAGTGACATGTCAGAAAATACTGCATGCCAAAAGGCCTTAACTTTAATAGGAGAAACCTGGGGTCTATGTGTAAAATGGGAGGGAGGTATTTACAGCCACAAAGCAAAAGATGAATGTTGGGGTAATCATATCCAGTGATCTCAAGGTGGCAGAACAGTGTGACAAGGCAGTAATCAAGGCCAGATGGATACTGGGTTCCATGGGGAGGGGGATTTCCAACTAGAGAATGGAGGTAATGTTGACACTATATCACTCCCGAGTGAGACCCCATCTAGAGTACTGTGTCTAGTTCTGGAGGTCATGCCTTTGCAAGGACATTAAGAGGGAAGAAGCAATCCAGAGGAGGGCTACCAAAATGGTTTTGGGGTTACACAAGAAACTATACAAGAAGAGTCTGCAGGAGCTCAACATGTACTGTACTCCCTGGAGGACAGGAGAGTTAGAGTGAACAAGGTACATGAGGGGAGTCACTCTCGGTGGAGGAGTTTCAGAACATGGGGGCATGCAATGAAGCTTCGGGGGGGGAGTTTCAGGCAGATATATGGAAATACTTCTTCACACAAAGGATGGTGGATGTCTGGAACAGCCTACCAGAAGAGGTGGTGGAGGCGAAGACAGTGGGGAGCATCAAGCATGCATGGGACAGGCACATTGGTATAATAGTTACAGGAAATGGAGGAGAGAGGGTCCTCTGTGACTAAATAGGGTCCAGGGTGTAGTAATAGACAGAGACAAAAGGGCAAACGTGATGGGCTTATCGTTCCTTTTCTGCTGACAAATTCTGTTTCTGTTTCTTAATTGCCATTGAATTAAATTTATCCTCACAGTATACTGCAACATTTTGTGATATGTTGTAGCCTTACTGCATTGTATCCTGTCTGGTGCTGCTGTATGTCAACCCACTTCTGGAGTACCCTAAGCTGGTGGGCTGAGTGGCGTCAATTACATTACATATCGATGCTCCAGCTACAGATGTGCTAGAAGCTTTGAACACATCTGAATAGGTGAACAGGGAATGGGGAGGACATTAAGGGTGTTGGAATCAGTGATTTAGTGAATGTGCACTGGCATCACCTGAGCCAGAGAGAGAGAGAGAGAGAGAGAAAGAAATCTGCCATATCCATGCACGAAGACAGTAATAATAAACAAAACAACCAAAAAAAAACAAAGTGCAAGTGACACACCCCAGCAATCTATGCTGTCTTGCAGGGCTGTGGGTACTAATTAGAAGGGCAAACTGAGGCCTATAAATTTCCATGGAGGCCATATTTTCAGGGCATATAGCTGCTACTGCAGGGCCTCATCTTTCGTAGTATTGACACCCTGTGCATGAATATCACATTATGCAATCTATGCTGAGGTGAAGGCCAAATGAAAATACACCTTAACCAGCCTAGATCCCAGTCACCTCTATAGACATGCAGGTTGAATGGGATCTGCCACAGAGGGCGGGCATACCCCACATGGTGTGTGCCATGGGAATCACCATGTGTGGAGTGGCACTTGCAATATTTACTTACCTTCAACATTTGCGGAAGAGGAATTTTTGCAGGATGTAGCAAACTTTGTGATCAAAATGGTATTGGAGTCACCCAGATGGATAATTCTGGGTAACTTCAATGCCTAGATCATTGACAGACTCTCACAGTTTGGTCAAGATTTCCTCCAACTAATGTGTTCATTGGGCCTGACACAGGTTGTTACCTCTGCAACTCATATACCTGACCATTCATTGCACCTCTTCTTCCTGTTGAGAATGGAGGTCTGTGATCTTATGGTGGAGCTGGTCACTTGGTCAGACCACCATATTGTGAGGTTCTCATTCGAGACCCCCAAATAGACCCTCCCCTATGGAGATGGTCCAGTACTGCCCTTTAAGGGGTTTGACCCCATAGGGTCTGATGGTGGTGCTGGACCTATCAGGTTTGATGAGTGAGTGTGAGGATCTGGAGGAACTGGTTTTGACATATAACAGAGTTATTGACAAGACCCTTGACTCTATTGCACCTGTCTTTGTTCAACCTCTCATCTCACCTCACACCAGTGGTTCCCTTGATTTGATGGGACTCTCAGGGAGATGGAGGAGGGGTCGAAGGTTGAAGAGGTACTGGTGGAGAACTGATTTGGAGAAGGACAAGCTTAGATTGATGATCCATTATAGAGACTATCAATTAGCAATCCTCAGTAAGAATGTAGAGTTCCTGTCCAAGGAGATTGCTGCAGCAATCAACAGACTGTCTCAGCTCTTTTGCACCATGGACAGGTTGTGTAATCCAGCCTGTCTGTGGTCTGAGGGAACTTATTCACAGTCAATATGTGATGCATTTGCTCTTTTTTTGCTGATAAGATTGCCTCCATCAGATCAGAAATTCAGTCAGCACCCACAAATGGGCATGGCAGTGAAGGGCTTGAGATCACGGGCACGTAGTCTGTCTGGTCTGACTTCAACCAGTAGATGTTGTGAGGGTCATCTGGGAGTTACACCCAACCTACTGTAGTTTGGACCCCGGACCAACACACCTCCTTGTGGGGTGTGAGGATGCCATTGGCCTGGTGCTAGCTAAGATAGTCCAATATTCTTTAGTGATGGGGGTCTTTCTTGTGTCCCTGAAGGAGGTGGTTGTAAGGCTCCTGAAAAACACTTCACAAGTGGCGGACTGACAGGTGAACTACAAACCTGTCTCTAACCTTCCCTTTGTGGAGAAGGTTATTGAAAAGGTGGTGGCTGTGTAATTGGAGACCTATTTAATGACCCATGACATCTACGAGCCTCTCCAGTTTGGTTTCAGGAAAAAGCATAGTACTGAGACTGCCCTGGTTAAGTTGCTGAATGATTTCCTGGCGACGAGGGACCAGGGGAGACTTTTCATTCTTGTCCTCCTGGTTCTCTCGGCGGCATTTGACACCCTGGATCCTGGGGTGTTGATGAAGTGCCTGTGGGTTTGTTGTGGACTGTCTGGTACAGTCAACAACTGGTTTAAATCTTTCCTCACTGGCAGGTTGTAACTGGTGGTGTCTAGGATTTATTTCTCAGCAGCCATACCTATGCCATATGGGGTCCCGTAGAGCTCTGTCTTGTCCCCCATGTTGTCCGCGGTGTACATGCTGCCACTTGGAGACATTATAAGGTGGTATGGGCTGAGCATTCACTGTTTGCAGATGATACTCAGCTCTACATATCCTTTGCACCCGAACTACAGGAGAGGGTCTCGGTATTGAACAAATGCCTTACTGAGATCCAAGACTAGATGAGGGTGAACTGGTTGAGGTTGAACTTGGATAAGACTGAGTTGCTGGTGCTGGAATCTGGTCACAAGGGGGTGAGGGTGCAATCTGGTTGAGTCTCAGGGCTGAGGCTTTGGGACTCCCAGTTGATCACCTTGGATTGGATGAGGAACCTTCGCATTGTTTTGGACTGTGGCCTGACACTTAAATCACAGGTGTTGGCCATGATCATGACTTCTTTTTACCATCTGAAAAATATTGTCATGGTTAAGCATCTGATAACCTCAGCTGATCTGCCAGCACTGGTCCATGCTTTTGTGACCTCATGCCTGGATTACTGTAATGCTCTGTACCTGGGGCTAGCAGGGGTAGATCTGCACTGCCTGCAGCTGGTGTAAAATCCGGCGGCCAGGTTGCTGACTGATCTTCCCAGGTCATGTCATGTTACACCTATGTTATGCTCTCCGCACTGGCTGCTGGTTACGTAGTGGAGCTCTTTAAAGGTCAGCTTGCTGACTTATAAGACCCTACATGGTTGAAGGCCTGGGTACCTTGAAGACATCCTGTGTCCCTACCGGCCCACCCACTGCCTTAGCTCTGGCTGTGAGGGATTGCTGAAGGTTCCCGGGATCTATTTGAGGACATCAGGGGCTTGTTCCTTTTCCTTTGCAGCCCTAATCCTGTAGAAATGCCTTCCTCACCAGATCTGAGATAGTCCTATGATAGAAATATTCAAACAGGGGCTAAAGACCTTCTTATTCAGACAGTTTTTTTCGGGAAGTTAGTGAAGTTTTTACTAACAATGAATGTTTTTATTTATTTGTGTATTTTCTTTGTGTGTGTATTTTTTTAATTGTTTTAAAGTTTATGGTTGTAAAGTGCATTGAGTCACAATGAGTAATGCGCCTTATTTAATAAATGTTTGATTGATTGATTGATTGAATGATTGAAGGAGTCCAGACTTTTTTCCCCCTGCATTTCTGTCAGCTCCCATCAGCCTGTACCACTCCTGCCCTATCATTCCAACATCTGCCAGGACTTACCGTCAGTCAGTAGCCTAAGGGCTTGCCCCCCCGGTAGGGTTGTTGGGTCCCCCAATCCACCACCATGAACAAAATCAAGTAGTTAGACAGGCAAGCCCAGCTAGTTGGGTACATGGCCTGCAAGGATCCAAGTGCAATCCTGCCACTGAGGATTTTTCTCCCCTGAGTAGCACCATGTGCAATGACACCATGACACGTGACCCAGGCACCCACATGCCATGCTTCAGTGTCTTCCTACCCCTCCTGCACATTCTTTTTTTTAATCAAGTAAACTATGAACATACGAATGTGCCAGCAGAAACGAACCACCCAATCTATCTAAGTCTGCTAGAGTGTGCAGCTAGCACCCCTAGTTTGCAGCTGCCCAACCCCCTCCCATTTGTCATCCCACTGCCCCCACCTCCCCACCTCACTCTCCCCTGTTCTCTGTCCCATGCCCTTTGAAATGTTCACAGATTTACATGATACACCCATTCTGGTAGGGCATTCCATTTTGCTACCACCCCCTCTGTGAAATAGTGTCTCCTCATTTCCTTCCTAAATCTTCCCCCTCTATTCTTAGCTCATGCCCCCTGGTGACCCCCCCTTCTTAACTTAAAGACCCCATCTGCCCCATCCTTATTGATTCTGCTCAGATACTTGAATGTTTCTATCATGTCCCCCCTGTCCCTTCTATCCTCCAAGGTGTACATATTCAGGTCTCTCAGCCTGCTGTCATAGTCTGTCCCTTCCATTCCACATATCATCTTTGTTGCCCTCCTCAGCACCCCCTCCAGTAGCCTGATATCACGCTTTAGGTTTGGCCTCCAAAACTGCACACAATACTCTTAAGTGCAGCCTTACCAGCGACCTGTAGAGGGGCGAGATCACCTCTCTTCGCCTGGATGAAAAACCCCTCGCTATGCACCCCAGCATTTTGTTCACTTGTGCAGCTGTTCTGCTGCACTGGGCAGTGTTCTCCATGGTCCCTGTTATCATTATCCAAGGGTTCTTCTCCTCCTTAGTGGGCCCCAGCTTAACCCCTCCCAGCCAGTATTATCTCACTGGGTTCTTCACCCCAAAGTGCATAACCTTACACTTCTTTACATTGAACCCCAGCTGTCACCTCTCTGACCACTCCTCTAGCTTGCTTAGTTCCCCCTGCAACTGTGTCCATCCCTCCTCTCCATTCACCACTGCTCAATTTTGGTGTCATCAGTGAACAGACTTATCTTGCTCACCACCCCATGTGCAATGTCTGATATGAAGAGCCTGAAGAATACTGGCCCCAACACAGAGCCCTGTAGCACCCCACTCGTCACCAGCCTTGGTGTTGAGAGCTCCCCTCTCACCACTACCCGTTGCAGCCTCCCACTCAGCCAGCTTGTAATCCAGTTCATCATTTTTTCCCCTACCCCTACACCAGTTAGCTAGTTTAACTTTATTAAACTTTCAAACAACAGGACAATAAACAGTATAATGAAAGTAGAATAAGCAATGTCAGGAACCATGATAATAAAATAACCAAATAACTCAAAAATATACATGAGAAAACAACCCACTCTAACAATCCTCCTCAACCTCTCTCTCACCCCCCACCCTAATGCCTTTCCTGTAAGCCCTGAGTTTGTTTGATGAGCCAATACAAGCCAAGGAGCAAAATGGCTAACAACAGGTAACAAATGCAAAATTGACCAGGGTGAGGCCTATCACTGATTTGGTAGGATAAGAGATAATAAAGTATACAAGGGTTTCCAGATGGTGTGATAATAATGTTGGCAATGCCTTAGAGATGCTATATGTTTTTCAACTGTTAAAGCTAAGAGAATTTATTGATGCCATTCCCTGTAATGTGGCACTATGGTGTCTCTCCATTGACTAAGTATAATGAGTTTAGCAACTATAGTAATCAATGCCATATTGACTTTATGCATTTTAAGTAGGCCAGGAGGATAAATCCCAATTAGGCAAACTTCTGAGGTGAATAAATATTTCAGACCTAAGAGGAGATCAAGAGAATCTTTATGGTATGCCAAAATGAGACTATTATAGGGCAATCCCATAGCATACGTTTAATGTTCTGTCTTCCTTTTCACATCTATGGCATAGTGCAGAGGATAGCCTACCCACTTTAAATAGTTTAATCAGTATGAAGTACAGATTATGAAGTATATGAAGCTGTGTAAGATGGAACCTATTCTGCTTGAGGAACTTATAGAGCTGCCACCAAACAGACTGGCAATGGGATGCTTCAAGATGAAGACCACGGGCCTGTTGCCAGTAAAAACATATACCCAAAAGATTGTGTGGGTCCAAGGATTGAAATAATTGATAAAGTCTGGACACTACATGTGGCTGAGGGGAGTCAGACACCTGTGAGTCCCACAGAGTCCAGAGTTTAGGGTCCAAAAAAGAAGATGTGGAGTGAGTAATCTGGAAATATCTGAAACAAGCTGAGGTAGGGATATGAAAGCGCTCTTAAATGACGGCAGACAGAATAAGGGTATCCTCTTCTAGTATAGATCATAGGGACATGCCATCTAGTTGGAGGCAGGAAAAACTTTGAAGAGGGCAGCCTACAATTACAAAATTAGGATTACCTAATTAAGGTTGTGTGGTTCCTCCTGCACATTCTGTGGCAGTCCCTGGAGACTTTACACTAGCTTACTGCTAGTGGACAGGCATACACCTGGCCCAGCATCCCCCCCATCCCCAGAGGAGGAAAGCAGTCCTCCAGATGCTCAATCCTCCACCCACCAGCTGGCCCTCTAATGCCCAGAACTCACTATCAAACTCTGGTCACTGGCATCACAAGCAGTAGTGTTACCACTGCACTGACAAGCCAGCTGTCCAGACAGTTTTTGAGACTTGAGGTCTCCAATCTCCAGTCATATTTGGAGAAGCCTTTGTGCCGTAAGCAGTAATGTAGTGCCAGCCCACCATGTTAGGGATGGGGTGACTGAAAGAGGAAGGTAGAGGCTTACTGTTTGTACAGGATGATGATATTTGTCATTTTGTCAACAAGGTTCCAAAGGAGGGTAAACAATGTTTGCATACTCAGTGACTTGGGATAGTAAAAAATATCTTTAACTGAGGGCAAGAGATGCAAGGCCAAGCTAGACTAGAATTAATGTGGGTGACCATCAAACATTGGATGACATTTGAAAGTTGGCATGAATGAAGACCTCCTCTCCATCTTGTTCAATCCCCATTCAAGATAGGAAACTATTCACTCCCCATGTCCCTGCTATTCACATCATCCTTAGTTCTATACACTTAACGCCCAAACACTCCCCCCAAAGGCCCTCTTCTTCTGACCCACTGCCACCCCTACTAACAAATGGCTCTAATCTTTCTTATCTCTACCTCTCTTGCCATCTCCCTGCATTCCTCTTCTCCCTCATGCTCATATATTTCCCTGTGCACCCCCACCCCAAAAGGCACCCCACTGCCTGATCCTACTGTCACCACGTGCCAACTACATGCTCTTGCATTCTCTGACCTTACACCTACTTCTTCTTATCTGTAACCCACCGGCCCCCTCAATCTGACTGCTCCACTCCCTATTTTCCCTTGTATTTTCACAACTCCCCCTTCCCCACCACTGAGATTTACTAAAGATCCACCCCCCCCTTTTCTCTCTCCTCTTACTCTCCCTGAATGAAACAATAGTTACAAGGCTATATCTGAGGTTTGATAGGTGGAGCAAGAAACCACTCCCCCATCAGGCCTTAAAAGGAACTCCTCCAGCCTAGTCCAAAATTTGTTTCTTTCGTTGTGGTTGGAGGCACCGTTCTTCCTCATTCCCCTCCCTTTCTCCTGTTTGGGCTCTTGCCCGTGTTTCCTTGGCTGCCTCTGGCCCTCTCTACTGCCCCTTTTCTGCACTTTCCTGTTTGTTTCTCTCATTTCTGCTGCCTTGTCTCCTGCCTCATCCCCCTCAGTTCATCTCCCCACTCTGTTTACCTCTGGCATTCTGTTCTTCCTCCTCCACTTCATTCCCTTAGGGCCCTTTTTCGGCCTCACTGCCGCTCCATTCCTGTTGCTCTGCCCAGTTCATCCTGCCATGCTTGGATCCTCTGCCATGCCATCTGCCTTGCCTCCTGGCCCTGGTTCTGGGTTTCCTGATCTTGGGGACTATTGATCTTTCTTGGCTGATCAGGACTGCTTCCTACTTTTCCGTCTCCTCTCTAGCATGCTATTGTGCTTGTCTCAACTGTCGCTCATCCGCCAGGTCGGGGCTTCTCCATTTTGCCCTGACCAGACTCTCAGTGTCTTCCTCAGCATGTACTCTATCAGGTGAGCACTAAACTTGCTGCTTGCTATTTGCCTGTGGGACATTTCCTGTGCCCCCATTCCACTCAGGTTGTGGAAGCACACCTATGGCAACCTTTCATCCTTTCCTCCCGTTTTGCATTTCCTCATTTCTGTTTTCCGCTACCAGTCAACTCCATCTTTCATCAGAGAGCCATTGTTTCCTGTGCCTTCCCTGACTCATTTAGCTCTGGTTCCTCATTGTTCCCCATACTTTGAGTCTCAGGGTTCCCAGATCGACAGGCATTCCTTTATTTTAGAGGGATTTAGAGCAATCTACAGGGAAATTCCTGCCATGGACTTGCATTGGTTATATAGGAATATAGAGCACTTCCACTTCCATAGGTATTAATGTAATTTATAGGAACACACATTAAACTCAAGCTGGAGCTATTGGAAAAATGCTCTGCCTTCTTCCAGGCCCCCCCCCCCAGCTTCTCCCTTGCTATTTCTGGGGGGGGGGGGTGGCATTCGCATTTCATTCCAGGCTCGCTGTCTCAACTTATCTTTTGGGGTTTTCCTGCCCTATTGCTTACCTTCATCATCCACCATTTCCTTACCCCAACCCTACGTTCCAGACCTCTCAACATGGATTCACTCCATTCCCCATCAGCTTGCTACTGCTGCTGGCATTGACCTGATTTCCTTTCTTTTCCCTTTTCTAGCCCTGTCCTCAAACCACTTTCTTTCTCTTCTTTTTCTTTATTTAGCTGCTTGGCATCAGGGTGCCTGGTTCATGGCTGTGCTGTTATTCCCGTGGCAGGGGACTCTGCTGTTGCAGTGGGCACCATGGTTCCAGGTTGCTGGAGCAGCTTTCTCTTTCCATCCATTTACTTGGCATTGCCTCTCCCAACCTTCTGCTGCTCCACACTGGCCTTCAAGGCATTCACTCTGTCAGCAGCTCCTCCTAACTACCATTTTGCCTAGTTTACTCATGGTACTTCACACCTCTCCCTGTTGGCTGCAGGCTTCACCTGGCCATTCGCATCTCTCCCATTTGTGCAATTTAGACTGCTGTGCTTCCTGTACATTGTGAACTTCCTGCCTTCCTGGCTATCGCACTACCACCTTCCTCTGTTCCCTCGACCCTCACCTCTCTCTCCTTCCTCATCACATGCTTTCTTTTGGGGGTATTTCCCTGTCCCATCTTCTCCATACCTATTCATCTCATTCCCTTGCCCTAGTCCTACAATTCAGACCACTAGACTCGTATCTCCCTCTCTTCCTTGTCAACTTCCATTCATTCTCGACCCTCATCCCTCCTATACCCTACCTGCCATCATACCTAGAGCTTATTCATGGAACTTCATACCTTCACCATCAGCTGCTGGCTGCGCCCAGCCATTCTCATCTCTCACTCTTGTATGGTCAATCCACTCCTAATTTGGCTTATCAATGTACCCATTTGGCATGCAATCCTGAGGTTGCTACTTGCAATCTCCTCCTCCGGACCCAAATCGGGGTCCACTTCACTTCTTCAGACATCTTCATGGGTCTCTTCATTCACCTCGCCTTTCCAAGCATACCCCTCAAATGGGTCTTATGCTACCTCGATTCGATTTGTTCTCCACCTGGAGACGTGCCTTCCATGTCCATTGTTCCATGGCTCGGGGATAGCCTGTAGCTGACAGCCTCACTCTGCACCCCCAAAGTCTACATCTAGAGCAGGGGAAGCTTGGAGCGGGGTCCTTCTCCCTGGCCCACAGTGAGAATGTCTTCATTCTTGGTGGACCTTCAGTCATCCCTCATTTTGGCAAAACCTCTGAATGTAGAATTTATAGCTTCCAGGTGCAAAGGGTGGGGATCACATCTGTGGGGCTCTTTTAGCTGCCTGACTAGGTTCGGAGGCACCCACTACGCTATTCTCCATCTGACCACCTCTGGTTCTCCTGTTCTGTTTCATAGGCTCATGTAGGCTGGCTGAGTGCCTCAGTGGTCATTTTTCCCCTCTTTTGCTTTTGGGTGACTAGTTGCAGAGATGTTGCTTTCAACCCCCAACAGCATTCCTGTTAGAAGGACAGAGTGAGAGCTTCATCTAGATTGGAATCTTTTCCTCTTCCCTCTATCTTGACTCTAAATTGCAGTAGCTGAGCTGACACTAACCAAAATATCCTTCAACCTGGAAGGAAGGTGACCTAAGCCTTGGATCCCTAGAGGTTTCCTCCTCAAAGGGGGTTTTTCCTCTCCTCCATGCCAACGGTTATAATATTTAGATAGGGTTAGTGCTTTCATTGGTTCCATAGTTAGGTTCTGCTGTTGGATGGAGTTGGATGGTGGCCCCGGCTGTTCCCTCTCTCCTTAGAAAGTCCCACCTCCCGCTTAGTGTCGGATTTTATGCCACCAGTTCTTCCTAGTCACTTCCTTTCTCTGACTTCTTTCCTATCTTCACCTATTGACCTCCATTCTCATACTTGATATCATTCTGACACCTCACATCCTTCAATGCTTGACACCCTTTTGGGTGCTCTTTTTGGGCATCTTACTAAGCTACCTTTAGCAAAGGGAATCATTCCCACAGCACCTAAAGGGGTGCAACCCTCCTCTAGGGTTCCTCACCATCGTACCCCTACAGGGTGGTATATCCCATGGATAAAGAGGTGAACAGCCACAATGTATCTAAGTCACATAAGCATACATCATATCAATTGCATAAGCACATCGAAACAATGCCCATTTACCTGGCTGCTCCAGCTTAAAACAAGGATTAAAACCTGCATCTTGTTTTCTCATTTTATCCAACACCTTAGTAATGTAGTGATGTCTGTGTAGCCAATTATTAATGCTCAATTGTTATTTGTACCAATGTAACTGTATTGTGTTGATGACATGGAACATTTGTAAAAGAGTATCATGCTCAAAGATTAATTCTGAAGATGTAATAAATAAATAAATAAGAGCAAAGAACAATAAAGATAAGAAATTAAGTTCTTACATGATCACATTGTTTAGAGAATAGAAGTTTACAAGGCTGCATTATAGATAACTGAAATTTTAATGAAGATAAGAGGCCCAATTCCAAAACACATGGTGCAACTTTAGGGCATATGTGTGTTGTGCCATGAGGCACTGCGCCGGGTACCCTGTGTCATATTTCAAGACAGGCAGGGTCCCTGGCACCTATGTTCTGTGACTTGTGGCAGCCACAGGCTAGCGCCACAGGAATAGTGTGATGGACCTGAGTGCTGCAAGTCACTGCCAGCAGTTAACTGCCCCTCTGAACCCTCCCCACCCCAGAACACCATTGCATGCACCAGGGGACATTGGGGGGCTGGCCAGGTGGTACTTGCATTTGGGAGGGCACTTTGTGCTACAGACCCCGGGATCCCCAACATTCGGGGGGTAGGGGGCATGTCTGTGTTGGGGTGGTATGGGGAGGCTGGTGCCACGGCTCTGCAGAGTGAGCATCCATTACTTGCCATGGACAGATGACCTTAGACCATCTCCCTGCTGGTCTAACTCCACTGTGCCATAGTGGCTCTTGGAATAATGCAAGTGGGTTACAGCAGCCACCCTTTTGGAATAGAACACAGTTGTTGCCATATCCCACCCTTACGCCATGCTGCTGCAGGTTGCAGGCATAGTGGGTGGCATAACCCACATTTGGTGCAACTCATATATGGCATAGGGCAAGGCACCTTTTGGAATTGCAAATTGTGTTATGGCTGGCGTAAGGTGAAATTTGCATCTTGGGGTTTGGCATAAATCACTCTGCACCAGGCATAACGGGTCTTGGAATTGGGCCCAATGTGTAAAAAAAAAATACCAGCAGACCACCCCTCCCTAAATCAACCAGACTCCCTTTGGCAGATCAGCAGGATGCTTACACCTTTATTGGAAGGGACTCATTCCTCTATAAATAAGACACACTCCTGTGAATGTCAGGACATCAGTTTCCAAATTGCTAGATCTATACACATGGTCTTGGCTTATGCCACCTTTTGTCTGGATTCAGCATTTTCCTCTTTTGCTATGGTTTAGTTTTCCTTGTCCTAAAAAGTTATTTATTTACTAATATACTTATTTTTATTTATTTACTAAAAGATTTCTCAAAAAAGGCATACTGAGCTGTGAAATGGTTCACTTCTAGAGACATCTGACCTTGGTTCAGTTCCTCTTATGCTCTACAGGTACCCTTAGCAATATCAGATATTATGTAAAAATATACACAACACTGGTCTTTATTTCCTCTGTGTCGTGACAGTACCAACTTTCATAAAAAAAGCAGATGGTGAAAGTAACATACAATTCAAAAATATTGATTTGTTGAGTACTGCTGACTCTGTTCTTTGTAATTAGACCTGCAAGGCTGACTTAAAATATACAAGACCCTTAAACTTTTGAGTTATACATAATCACAAAGTATTTGCACAAGTGGTTTCAATGATCCCTTTGCACATACTTGTGTTCACCAAATGTCTTTCCCTGCAGGGCACTAGCTGCATTGTAACTGTATGGAGAAATGGGAGGGGGTCTAGCTATGCTAGTGCAGAAGCTGGTACCTAGTGAGTCACTGAGCCATACTCAGTCAATCATCAGCCTTACTCGTCTGGTAAAAAGCACCATTACAAACCTCCCCTAGCTCAATAAAACTGCTTCAATCAGTTTTTAAGGAGGTTCAGGCTTCCGTACTGCAATTCATATTCTGGCAGGTGAAGGGATTAGGTGTAACATAGTGCTGTCGTTCTCATACATTGATAGGAACATGGCTAGGAAAGGGGTTTCATTTGGGCACTAGGGACAAAAGTTTAATTGGGACTAAGGATGAGCTACTTGGCCAACATGCAAAGGATCCAAACCACAGTAGACCAGATGTGGTCAAATATAATAGGCAGTGGTAGGGGGTACTGAACTACTGTGGAAGCGCATTTGGCCTTGGGCTATGGGCATGGATTATTATAACACCAGAAGAATGGCACAATGCCATGACTTGATACTTATGGCTATTACAATCCAGCATGTTACTGGGAGCAACCCCCTTGTACCCGCTAATATCTTGAGTCAGGCAATTTCTATGCAGTGTGGAGTAACACTATTGCAGGAGGACTCCAGCCCCAGTCAACATCATATTGGTGCAACAATTAGCAGAAAAGTGTTGGTGCGATGGGGAGCTTGTTTGTCCCATTTTACACCACGCACTTGTATTGACTGTGTAGGGAGTCCTGGGGTTTTCATCCTCTCAAACAGAACTTTTTTGGTAAAAAAGAGAAATAAAGATAGAACTAGCTCATGCTGTTCAAACCATGTTGAACTTTGAGTTTCAGTCCCATGAATGGCTTTCACACCCATGGATCCAAACTTCTGAAATACCTCCCCAAGTCACCTCATTGGTATAGTGTTAGGGCTGCCATTCACAATGCTGGTGACTTTCCAGAAGATGTCCTCCTACTTTGCAGTGTGGGGAAGGGGGGTGAGGGTTGCTGCCACCACTACACTACTGCTACCTGGGTGACTAGTATAGGCAGTGAAATGGAGGCACAGTGAATGGTGGAAGGCTGACTGGGCTCCACATCTGCATGCCCTGCATGTGCATTTGCATGCCTGGAGTCCCTGGTGTGCTTGTTTCCTAAGGGACTGGGAGTAACAGAAAAGATGCAAGACTGGCAGCAAACAGCATGACAATGTACACTCTTGGGACCCATTCCAGTGATTGTCCTCCTCCACCATAAAGCCTCCCATCAGTGAGATGACTCCTAAAGGGCCTGGCCAGCCTGGAACATCCTGCCTTTGGTGGCAACTTGGGGAACAATGGGAGGTAAGATCCATGAAATCTGGTGATGGAGCTGAGAGGTGGCCTAGCGAGAGGGACAGCACCAGTGACAATTGGGACATATAAATACAGTAATTGTGAGATCCCTGTACTCTGTCTCCCTGCCCCATATGCAGCTTGTATACCTTATATTTGTTAAGGGGGATCCCTGTTCTCAGAACCCAGTTTTTCTCCTGTCTCTGCCATCCCTAAAAAAGAGATCTGTTTTGAATATATTTGAGGGGTGCTCAAGGTCTCACAGAGCCACACAGCTGCTGGCATAGGTACAGATCTCCATCTTTTAACAACACTGGGTCCTTCACTAGCTGTACAGCCCCAAATTAACCTGCCAGAACCTACCATCTCAGGTTGGCTCTTCCTCCTACCACCATTACTAAAAAGAAAAAAGAGGGCCCTCTCCGACTTGTACTGGCATTTGAGGGGCTGCCAATGGATTAGTGGTATGAGAGGAAAAATATAATTGGTTATTATAGTGATAATACTTGGACCTGGGATGTCATGGTAGGCAGTGCAGTCTGGAGTTGTACTGATGGCCCTTGTAGGGCTTTTATCATTGTTAAAGACAAGCTTCTGAAGCAGGTTACTTATGGACCCTGGGACTCAAACCATGGACTCAGATTTCTTTAGCGCCTCATCAGACATGCTCAAATACTGTGGATGTCTGTTGATTACAGTGGAGGAGAATTCTCTTAGAAATAGTGACAGGAGTGATGGACAATGTTAGGCAGAAGCAGGCTGAGAGAACTAAGGCACCATCAGAAGTCTCCTTCATTGTTAATCGGTGAACAAGGTGACCACAATTGAGTGCTTACAAAAACGGTGACTCAATTACGGTGCCTGTGTTCAGAGCTACCTGGTAGGGTAGGGACCAGATACCTGGGAGGACGAGGTAGGATGACGGAAAGCTATGTGCATATATGCGTGTGCACATGTGTGGGGGAAGAGAGGAAGGGGAGGGAAGGTATGTGGAAGGGGGAGTGGTTGGTAGCTGCCAAGCTGGTCTGATAGCATGGTGGGGAAGGTGGGCGGTTGGGAGGTGCAGAGTTCGGGACCGGCATGGCACATTTTTTTTTTTTGATGGCAAGTGGCCTTGTATTTTGTAAGTATTTCACCCTTCCCCAACATGCACCCCTCTGGAGTTGAGAATCCTTTAGTAGGGGGGATCTTGGATGCCCTCTTTCTGTTCTCCGCGAGTATGCATCACCGAAATTCATTTTCGGTAACGTACAGTGGCACTAACAGCGATCACTATTCCGTGACTGCCGTTATGATGTAAAACCTTGTTAAACCTAGAGATCCCTATCAGGTCAGTGCAGCAAAGTACCTCAATGTATGGATCCTGCTTCAAAGCAGGTAGAAACTAGTGTGATGAGGTGAGCTGGATTCAGGGTCAGGAGGTCCCCCTTTAATTATCAGATATGGGGATTAGAAGCTGGGAGATAGGGCTCTGTTTTTATTTACTTTTAGTGCCCCTTTCAAATTTTACTTTAAAAAGCAAGGATTCCACTCACTGAACCATACAAATGCATAGAGTTTGAACCTGCAAGGTTCAATGTGAACTGTTCATGATGTAACCTCAAGAGCTTTGCGCAGTTCCACTTTTAATGTTGCGCTTGCAGATTTGCTTCTCTCCATGCTCTCAATAGTGAAATCAGATAATGCAAACATTACTAGGCTATAACATGTAAGGGCTTAGTTAAGCTCAATAATATCTTAACAACCACGTTCAAACCTATCTAGAAAGCAGAAACAGCAGCTTAGTTAGAAATGAGGTGCCATCAAAAGTCCCCTTCATTGTTAAACATATAGATCCTTGACTAATCAATTCAGCAAGGGACCTCAACGTATTGATCCCACATCAAAGCAGAAAGAAACTACTGTGATAGGCTGAGTTGGATTCAGGGTTAGAAATGCCCCCCCCCCATTAATTACGGAGAGCCAAGAGATAGGGCTCTGTTTTTTTTTTTCTTCTTAGTGCCCCTTTCAAATTTGGCTTTTAAAAGCAGGAACTCCTCACACTTAGCCATGCAAACTCAAATAATTAGAACTTTGCAAAGTTCAGTGTGAACTGTTCATGATGTAACCTCAAGAGCTTTGCACAGTTTCACTTTTTAATGCTGCATGTGCAGATCTGCTTCTCTCCATGCTCTCCAAAGCAAATCAGATAATGCAAACATCATAATGCCATAACAGATAAGGGCATAGTAACGCACCATAATAATGTAACAACCACATTCAAACATATCTAGCAGTTTACTAGAGACAGTGAGTGCAAGAAAGAATAAAGCAAGATGTATTTTTTGTTTATGATTAAATCTTTTTTTTTTTATTTTACTTCTTGTTGATCCTCTGAGGATGCCCACACAGTCACTTGAACATGTTTAATCAGGAAGCTGTCAGGGGAACCAGTCTGGTACTCTGGTGACCTAAGTTTACCCATAAACGCAGGACATCAGAAGCAGAGGAGGCTGGCGGGGGGGTGAATGCCTCTTTGGGCAGGTTGCAGAGTTGACTCTGCTGGTAGCAGGGCAAAGGAGCATATGAAGTGGAGTTATGCTGGGGTCTGGTTGCCATTTGAGACATCGCCACATCAGGAATGATGTAATAATGTGCTCATGGACTGTCAGGGAGAACATATGGTGGAAATCTGGAACAGTATTGGGCAGGCAGATCAAAGTACCACCAAAAGCTTAATCTGGATCAGTTTCTCTTGGTTTAAATTTGTGTCCCCACCTATTGTCTAGTCCACCTTTCCTGGTCACAAAAACTACATACAGTTGATAAATAAATTAAGCCTGCTCACCACTCATGCCTGAGTGGGGTGACTCACTGGTTTCTCTCTGCTCAGTTATGCCTTCCTTGGATTGGTCACCACAGCATACCTGGTCCATGGAGACCCTGCTATGGGGTGATGTGCGGGGTGGACAGACATAATGGTCACAAGCTGGGGGGGTGGCTAGTTGGGCTCCAGTTTCTGAAACAGGCAGTTACAGGAAATATAGAGAATGGAGTTTTGGCTGTCTGTCACATAGAACAAGGAGTCTAAATGGTGAATAAAACAGGATGTTGAATTATGGTGTCTGCAAATGTTTTACTTTTCATTTACCCTTCAGACAAAATAAAACCATAGAGAGATTCTTCAAATGCGATATCAATTCAATATTTCTGGGTGCAGTATTAGCCAGTGCTAAGCAAATTAAATCACAAATGGTTTATTTTGGGGCATGGGTTCTGATTCCCAGTAGGTTGCATTATTTCTTTCTCACCACAATTTGTGATTTAAAATGAGATATGTACCTTTTATTTTTCATTCATTTATTTATTTATGTCTTTGGTAATCAATTATTCTTCAGCTATTTCCTGTAGTGAAATGGTCATGAACAGTGCACCTCACGTTAGTGTAGGGCTGCCTCTGAACTGAACATTTAAAGGAGAAAAATCATTTTGATTAGTGCCTTTCTTTTATTATTCTGTTTTTTTATCCTCACATCTCCCAGATGGCCCTCTTCTGCTGCTTCCTCCTCCTAACCCAATTACCTGCCTTCTCTGTGATTTACTTCACCTCATTATTCTTGCATGGTTTGCCCCCCCCTTAAGTTCAAGTCTGGTGCTGTGATGGGTGCCTCAGTTGACGGTGAAGGACCTGTGGAGAGAGGTGAGTGTCTTTCTGCAACATCTGGGGTACTTTACCTTGCTCTGAGTTCCTGACTCCTCATAGGATCCAAGCAACAAGGGCACCGTGTTCACATGCTCAAAACAAATGCATAGTAGTGCAAGATGCCAACTAGTGTCTGGTGTCCCCCTCTCACAAGCAGCTCCAACTGCACTGCTACTGGTGGTCACCCAGGTGGCACTACAACACAGGATCCAGCTACCTTCACTACCCAGAGGAGAAGAACAGCTTCTAAGATGCTCAATCCTTCTCCCACAGACAGTCCTCAATGTCCTGGGCTTTTTCCCAAACGCAGGTCACTGTTGTAAAGAGCATCTTATCTCAGTATTGCTTTTTACTCACTTTTCTGGTTGGAAAACTTACATTAATGTGGTTATTTCCATCCTATAATTTTATGCTAGGCATCATTCTGGGCACATCCTAGGCACATCCTAGAATCCCCCATTGCTAACAACAATAGGCTTCAGCTTAAAGATGTCCATTGGGCATCATTCTGTGCAAAAGCTTTTAAAAGACTCAGTTCATAGGTTTCCAGTCCTCCTAAGACTAAGTACAGGTGGCGCAACCATGATTAGGGACTAGTAACAAAGAACTTTGAAAGGCTCATACACACATTTCTCCAAATTCGCTGTGCTGTGACTTCAGCCCATGGCTAGAGTCTGCTGCAAAGTTTTCAGGGATCTACCCAGAGCGGAACTCATCATAAAATGGGTGGGGGGGGATGAAGAGGGATAGGAGAATAACCAGATACACTACATGTAAGGTCTGTACCCAAAGAAGCTAACCAATATTTCCCTACAGATGCCCCAATCAAGGGCAATGCCAGACTAAGGTGTAGGGCTCTACACATGACCATTCCCATTTAAAGATTGTGGACTGTATTTTTATTTATTCCTATGGATACAACAGTAGATTGTGTCACCTTCATATCGCAAATTGCAACTGTGTCTGTGTCAGAAGGGTGTGCTACCATCAGAAGATAATAGCACCACAATTTTCTGCTTGTGCACTTCCGTCCAGATTAGTGACATAATAGTGATGCAAAAGGAATGCAGTTCTGACCAAATATGATGCAGTTATGGTGCACGTATGATGCAGGTATATGTGTTTGATTTGATGCAGCTATGATAATACAATTCAATTATATGTCTTATCTGTGTGATGCATATTTACATGTCTTGATGCAACTGCATAATTTTTGAGCACTTTTAAAAATACCGATAGAATGCTTTGTCCCTTTGTTTCTTCATCCAACACTACACTGCAACATTTTACTGTGTTGGATTCCTTTTCAGCTCTGTAGCCCTCTCTTCTCCACTCTCACACGTGCCAGACAACAAAGTTCCTAGGGGCCATAGTACAAGTGGCACTATCTGGACTGGTAGCCAAAGTGTGACATCATATGGGGGTGGGGCTTAGAACATCAAAATGGAGCACCACTCATAGAGGAACAGCCAGTCCTCCTCCAACCCTGCATTAGGATGCTTGTCAGTGCCTGGCTCCTTTACGGCTCTGCATCCCTCCATCTCCTCACACACACTTGCCAGTCAACAAGTCTCCTTGGGGCCCATAGTGGCAGTGGTGCTACCAGGACCAGAAGATGAACTGCTATGTCATCTGGGGGCTGGGCATAGTGTTTCAGAATGGAGCACCACATGAGGAGTGACAACCAGTTCTCCTCCAGAACAGCACTAGGATGCTTTTTTGTGCCAGACTTCTATTCAGCTCTGCTGACCTCTCTTCTCCCCTCACACACTTGCCAGACAAAAAGTCTCCCTGGGGGCTCATAGTAGTGGTGGCACTAGCAGAACCAATAGGTGAAGTGTGATGTCATTTGGTGGTATGGCTTAGCTCTTCAAAATTGTTCCCTTCTCAAGGATGGACAGCCAGTCCTCCTCCAAAACCATACTAGGATGGTTTGTTGTGCCAGACTCTTTTCCAGTTTTGCAAATCTTTCTCCCTTCATACACTTGCCAGATAACAAGTCTCTCTGGGGCTTGCAGTAGTGGTTGTGCTACCAGGACTGGGAGCAGAAGTGTGACATAATCTGGGGGTGGGGCCTAGCACTTAAAAACAGAGCACCACTTGATTGGAACTTACTTGGTGGCACTCACACCACTGGCCCACACAGTAGTGGCATGATTCACCCAGCATGAGTCCACCAGCAGGAGGCCACCGGGTGGCCTTAGTGTTTTTTTTTTCTTTTTTATTGCTGTTTGGTGTATTTTTGCTCTTACTCTTGTAACCTGCCCACTGGTAACAGCAATACCAACACGGTCAGCTTTCATGCACTCAGTCATCATGTGTGAGCTTTCGTGCTGATAGAAGGTAATTACAAGGACAGTGTATTTTAACATTTTACACAACTTCTTGGGTTATATATATATCACTCATGCAATACAATGTTATACGTTCTCTAATATAGTTTCCAAAAACAGGTAACAGGAATGTAACTGGAGCCACAGAGACCCTGAACAGCTGTAACCCTGTGACAATTGGTTGTAGTTGGGAACTTTTGGCAAGTTTTTTCTGAGTGGGGAACCACATTTTATTTTTAAGGTAAGTGTACTTTGTTCTGTTTTGAATGTGAGGTTGCACATAGTCTAGTCCATATTTTATCAATATAGTTAACTTGTAGGAATTTTTACTTGTAATTTGCCTTACTTTCTTATACAAAATCTATGCTTTATGGTGTGGGCTGTTCTTAATTTGCTGGGGTCTAATTGAAACCACTAAATGCAGGAAAATAAAAAAAAAAATATTTAACCATTTGCCCGGAGAATATGGCATGAAATAAATTTCAGGGGCACTTTTACATTGTTTAAACTAAGATTGACAACATACTGTAGCACAAAATCATCTCTCCCAGCCTTTCATATGTTAGAATGGAAAATGAGTTTATCATAGTACTGTCACTTGCTGTTTCATTTCCAAGTAAACAAGAAAGTTGTAAGACCTTCATAAATGTTTTAATCAAAATTGTCTCTCTTGCAACAATGAAGGAATACTATCACTCTAAAGGCCCAAAGTTGTTAAAGCTGCTTTCATAGTTTGTTTACTCACATTTGGCCATAACCACCCAAATCCAGGCTCTAGGTAACACAAACACATTGTATTACAGCAGATGTGCTTGGGGGTGACTTAGTATAGTACAATTTAATGCAAGGAGCATACCGTATTACAGTAGATCTGCTTAAGGGGGGAGGACTTAGTAGAGTGCAATTTAATGCAGGGAATATGCAAAAATATTTGACTATATTAGATATGGGATTATTTGTTTTATGCCTGACCTGGTAGCCATATCTGAATCTTGTCTGAACTCAAAAATAATGGACTCCTTAAAGACGTTCCCTGGTGTTTCAAATTCCCATTTTTCTGATGATCTCTAAAAAGTTTTCAAGATTGTTTTCTGGCACAAGTACATTCTTAAATATATGAAAGCATTATTAGAATAATGATTTATCCTATTATATCATGTCCAGCTAAGAAAATATACAGGATGTCAGCAAGGAAATTAGCTACCACAATTGCAGCAGTTGCATTCATTCAAAGCACTTTACCTAAATATATGTCTGTCTTTGTTTACACTATTTATTTTATATTAAAGTCCTTGCCATTCTGTGTTTACTTTTGAATTGTTTGAATAGCATTCTTGCAAGTTATATTTTTTATTGGGATGTTTCAATTATTTTTTTCCTGAGCTGACCACCTCCGAAACTGCAACTTTGAAAGCAGATATAACCAAAAGAAGCATGGCAACCCCTATATTTCTTTATGTTTCTATATTCAGAACCATATTCTACTTCTATTAAAAATGTTTTATGAAAATGACATGGGTTTGAAATGGTTTTATGTATAAACACATGCAAATAGTTCCCCTTTTCTGGGGGAATATCAGTTCAAGAGGGTGTCAGAGTATTGGTAATCTACTCTTTATTTCTGCATTTGTGGAAAAAAGTGAAGAAAGCATCATGACAAATAATACACCATTGTTTCACATTTTCTTTCACACTCATGTTGACATCTAAAATATTAATGTTATTACCACATAAATCCATCTGGCCCCTTCAAGATTTTTTTCCATAAAGAGAGATTAAGTTTTACCAATGTAACTTAAAACCAAAAAAGTTCAAAACAGCTCCACTATTGAGCGAGGGTGCATGCTCACTCAAGAGACACTGCAAAGCAAGCAAGTAGCCGCACACCTCACTGATGCAAAAAATCAGATTCTTTAATGAAGAACTTTTAAAACATACCGGCAGAGTGAGGTGTGCGGCTACTCGCTTGCTTTGATGTAACTTATAAACAAGCATGCAAACGCATGTTTTTGGTTTTTTGTTGTGGATTTTAAATGATTAGATGACCAACATGTACTGGGCAAAAAATTATGACTTTGACATGGGGTTGCTGAACCACCAGGGAACATCCTTAGTAGGTAAGGATGGATACTATTCATGGAAGAAGGCTAGAAAGAAGAAAGGAGGCGAGGTTGTAGTTTATGGGAAAATGGAAATACTAATAAGAGAAGTAGACATACAAAACAACTATCAGGATTCTGAGGTTTTAATCATAGAGGTGCGGTTGCCCTTTATTAAACCTGTCTTGTTAACTGGATTATACCACCCACCAAAGACAAGTTTAATTGGTTTTGATACGCTACAGGATGTGCTGCTTGATTTGGTTAAAAAAACATGAGTTGCTGGTTATAGATAGGGATGAACGAAGTGGCCAAAATTCACTTTGCAAATTAACTTAAAAATTCTGCAGAATTCACAAAGTGAGAATTCACTGAATTTGTGAAGTTTTGATCATCAACATAGTTGTTTTTTGGCTAATTTATTAAAATTCACTAATGAAGTGTCCTCATAGTTGTAAAATGGCAACTTTGTGGTAAACACTTAGCAATTTCAGCAAAGTCTAAGTTTCTAGGGTCTGTAGAAACTTCCTGAAGGCCAATTTCACCCACTTCATGGCACCTTCACCAGTGAAGTTTAAAATTACATCATCTGTAGTTACAGGGGACTGAAATGTCTGGTTTACAAAAGGGAATAACCATAGCTTACTGGACCTAAAGGAAACCTAGGAATGGCACAAATCATACAGGAAGCTACAAGAATAAATGCAGGGGATCCTAAAGCTTCAACAATGTTAGATTTCATTTTAATAACACACCCTAATCAGTATAGCTTTATTAAGGTATGGCCAGTCTCATTTTCTGACCATCAGGTAAGTTTCTGTATAAGAGTCTACTATTAGGAGGTAGGTTCTGGTAATATAATTACACCTAGGGAACGAGAAAATAAAAATTGAAATAGGATAGATCTAAGTCCCACAGCAAATAAAGCCTGGCTCATGCTCCATGAAGAATCTTTGGAGACTTGCAATAAACATAACCTGGTTGAAAAAAATATCGAATATAATAATGCATTGTGGTTTAATTCTTATTTCAATAAATTTAGAAAAACCAGGCATAACCTGTGGGGAAAAGAAATAAATATAACAAACAACAATCCAGACTGAAAGAGTTCTAAACAAGCTGGAAGTAAGTGTACTTTGGAGATAAGGAAAGCAAAGCAAGAGTATCATAAAAGGAGCTAAGCAGTAATATAACACATGACCCAAAGGATTTTTTTACTTACTTTTTTTCTCCCCTGGGTCCTGGTTGGCTATTCTGTCTTCACTTCCTTGTTTCCAGCCACTGTCTGGTCTGCCCTCAGCTCCTGTTAAGGCCCTCACCTTGTTCCTCCTTGTGGCTTGCCCTCCATGGTGGGGTGGTAGGGAGCCCCCAACTCTCCTACCAGATACAGATCCAGTTTGGCGATGCCCCTGAAGCTGGGGGGCCCATTGGATGGCCATAAAGCTGCCATGACCTAGGGCGCCTTTTCCCTTGTACTCCCCTTATGTGAGTGGGGTATGCAATGAAGCCAGTGGAAGAAGCACACATGCATCTGCACACACTCCTCCTGGTGCCTGCCCCATCTCAGCCCCTTTTGTGCACAACATCAGTGCACTGCCCGCCAAGCCTCGACTAGGGGCCAGAAGTGCGGCAACCACTGGAGTCCCCTTCCCTGGAGAAGGAGAGCAGTCCCTTGGATGCTCAATCCCTTTCCTCCCCTGCCATGCCCTGGTGGCCCATGATCACTCCAAAACACAGGCCACCAGTGTAGTGCAAGGTAAGGCATCCAGTGCCTCAGCCTTCAATGCCACCGGGATGGCCAACCCAAAGGAATTTTGAAAAATGATGCACAGCCTGCAAGAACAAAAAAAAACTTGAATGTCATAGTTCTTTTGAGTTAGATGGAAGGAACCATTCCCTAGATAAAAAGATAACTGAAACGTTTAATGAATACATTTTCAAAATGGACACAGAGGCCACAGGTGAAGTTCTCCAGCATATTTTATTAGATAAGGACACTGCAGATTCTTCCTTTCAAGAGCATTTGTCTTTAAAAATATAACTCCAGAGGAAGTTAGAGATGAAATTCTAAAAATTATCTGCAGACAAGCCACTAGGCTAAATGGAATTCCAACAAAATTTGTAAAATTTGCAGCTCCAGTAACTGACTTCCTGTTGCAGAACGTTTTAACCTTTCACTGAAATTAGGAGACTATCCACAAACTTGGAAACATGCCCAAGTTATTCCAATTTTTAAAGCAGGGCAAGAATCAAATATTAAAAACTGACACCCAATATTGTTATTACCTACCTTCTCCAAAGTCTTTGAATAAAAAATATTTTGTAAGCTGGCCTCTCAGAGCAGCAGCAAGGTGTCTGCTTGTGGTGCCAACATCCCGGGTTCAGTGATGGACTCAAGAGTAAGAGGGCCAGCCAGAGGGAGAAGGACTGAGCATCCTGGGAACTGCTCTTCTTCTCCAGGGTAGGGGGAAGACTGCCCAGTGCTTTATGGACCCTTAACAGAGGATGGGGGTACCATTGTAGCCTTCACCATTAATTAAGGGGGGTGGGGAAGATATGAACATCACTGCACTTCCCTGCCTTCAGGGATCCAGCATTAGCAAAAAAAAAAAGAGCCGGCCCCTGGGTATGATGCTCTGTGCCACTGCTGTCCCCACTGCCACCAATATCCATCAGGGGATCCCACTCCCATGGCCCCGACCTGGGGGGGCTAAGTTGTAGCTTGCCTACAATGCCAAATAGGAGGGGAGAGTCCACCCAGTGGCCCTGCCCGGGGGGGCAAGCCTGGGAATGGGAGGATGGCAGATGGAGCAGGGTTGACCACTGAATGGAGGATCAGGAGCAGCCCCCCACAAAAAAACTATTTTGTGCACAAATGAAAAAAAGATTTTGATAAGGAAAATAGGATAAAGATATTTCAGTCAGACTTCAGATCACTTCACAATACTATCTCAGTATTAATCAAAGTCTCAGGCGATATCTAACTGACTCTGGATTGGAGGATGTTTGGTCGTACCATTTTTGCAGACCTGTCAAAGGCTTTTGATACCTTGGACCACAGCATCCTCCTGTCCAGGCTAAAATGTGTTGGAGTGGCAGAGGGTCCAGTGAGGTGGTTTAAACTGTATCTGAAAGGATGCCAGCAGCTAGTTGCAATTAAAGTGTTTAAATCCAATTTGGCTCCAATAGTATCAGGTGTGCCACAGGGATAAACAATATGATAACTTCTTACTAACATCTACATGAATAGCCTCTGAATTGGAAATTTGCATGCTAGTTATCACTTGTATGCCAATGATATTACATGCCAGACACTTCAGCAGCCCAGATTGCGGAAATACTCCAGGAGCCATTTCATTGCTTACAAGATTCTTTTCTTAAGGCATAGATTATCTAAAAATGTTAAAAAAAAAACATGCACACACAAATAATGTTTTTCAAGACAGATAGCATACTAGATACATAAGCAGAAACTTTGAAGATCACTACATTTGAAAGCATTTTTCTGCTGCAAGTTCAGTCCTACTGATATCCTGGGCTGTGCTTAGTCAAAAAGCTTAAATGGGATATACATATTGATAATCTAGTGAAAAATGTAGGGAAACATCTCAATAGGTTGTATTGAACCAAATCCTCCATGACAGGGGAAGTTAGAAGACATGTAGTTAGCACTATGTTGCTACCTGTTTTTGACTCTAGTACCATTTTGTTTGCTGGGGTGTCAGGTAGGAGCTGGCAGATCTGGATGTAATGTACAATAGGTTTGCCCACTTCATCCTCAACACCCCTCACAAGGCTACCCATTGCAAAGTGTAAAAGGACATAGACTGGTTGAATCTGGGAGCTTGCAGACATTATCATATCCTGACATATACTGTATGTACATGTGTTACAAGGAGCTCATACCTGTACATATTGGAGACATTCCTCAGATAATCAGAGGGTATAGAATTCCAACCCCTAAAACTCAAAGTTACAGGTAGGCAAGACTCATTTGGGTTTCCAAGGTCCAGTGATCTGGAACTTAATTCTGTTTACACTGTGATCAACAATAGGCAGTGTATGGATGGGCCAACTTTATATCTAGAAATGTGTTGAACTGGAAAATTTCATTATGCAAAATATTTCTAAAATTCGCCTGTTTCGTGAAATTTTTTGTGGAAGCAAATCTCTGAATTTTGCCCACGGAATGCAAAATTTCACCTGCAAAAGACAAAATTTCACCCACAAAATGACAAAATTTGCCTTTCACCAATGACATTTTGCCACTTTTCTGGTGAAATTTCACATTTTGTGGGCAAAATTCCTCATTTCACACCCCATAAAATATGTTGCATAACGGGCAAATTTCATGAAATATTTTGTGTGCCAAAATTGCCAATGTTGTAGGAATTTCACCAGTGAAATATAATTTCACACCATCTCTATTTATGTCTGAGTTCTAGATCAGGCAAATAAGTTGTTACCATGGTGCTTGAACATGGATATAGCTTGACCTATGTATTTCTTAAAATGGCAAATGGCTCTGCTTTCTAATGTAATTGAACTTTGTGCAATATAGAGAATAATGTATGGGGAAGTGGTTATAATGAGAATTTTACACCCCCCCCCGAGGTGTGGGATGCCACATAAACCCCGAGGATGCACCCTCCCCCACGATTATAAAAGCTGTGATTAAGAGAACTGTAGTATGGTAATTTATTAAGGATTTTATTGCAGTAAAGAGACAGTGTAGTGGTTTTAATACTTTGTTTTTCAAACAATAAAATTGTTTTCTAAAGAAACACTTTCAGTAGATGTCTTATTTAAAGCCTGGATATATTGAAATTTACAGTCATTTATGGAGTAGCGTTGTGGCGGTTGCCTTTTTTTTTCCCACGTTCTGAAAATTTTTGCTGAAATGTTAAACGTGAAATGAATGTTTAAGTAAGAAAATGTGTAACTTTTTTAGCAATACCTTTTAAAAGTTTTAAGTGTAAAGTTCTATTTTCAGTTCAGTCTGGAGGGTTACGGTTGGTTTGGGGTTGCTAGGAAGTGCTCCGGTTTCTATGGTGTTGCCAGGTAGTTCGCCATTGATCTCACATTGCATGAGGAGAGAAGGAGAGTGGATAGTGTGGGTTAGGGTTCATGTTAACATTTTCTGCAGTGTTTTTTGTTATGTTTAGTCATCTTCATGTGAATGATCGAGAAGAATTTTTTTTTTGTCGCTTCTTCCTTGCTGGACAGTTAAAGATTTTTATGGAGACTGCCTCACTATTTCAGTTTTGAGCTGAACCGCTGAGAGGAGGGATGGAGCCAACAGGAGAGAGGAGGCTGACAGAGTGTGAGTGACTAAAGCAGCTTTTTTTGCAGGTGTTTGTGTCTCGCGCTTCTGATAGAGAAAGCTGGCATGTGTTTGCTGTTATAACCAGCCCAGCTGGTTATAACGGCAAATTATAACCGTCTTTCTCTATATCGAAAAAAATGGTAGCAAGTAATTATAATGTTATAATGTGTATGTAAGATGAGTACTTCTTTGATTATGTGTTCCCATATGTTTTATACTCATGGTCTGTACTCCTATGTACATTGAAACTGATATTTTATTCTTATATGGTATAAATTTAAATTGTATTATGTAGCATAAGTAATGCACTCGATGGATCTCACTAGAAATGAGTTTATGCTCAATTAAGAATTTAAATTCATATATTTTCATTGCATAAAAACTTTGTTAATGCACTAGTTAGGGTTAAACTGACAAAAGCAGGGTAATGTGGCATTATTGTTTCCAACTTTAAAATCCCACCCCCCACCCTGCAGGCAGCAACAGGAAAAATTACTATGGTTTGACCTCTCCTGCATCTTCACAAATCAGGTGTGAGGTGTGCCTCAAGGTTGTGAACCCTAACACTCACCCCCATTCTCATGTACTCTACACAACTCAGCTTCTTTAATGATGGAATGGGGTGAGTGTTAGGAATGACAACCCTGAGGTACACCCCACACCTGATTTACGAAGCTGCAGGAGAGGTCAAATCGTAATGGTTTTTCCTGTTGCTGCCTGCAGGTTAGGGGGGTGGAGTGTTAGGGTTGGAAACCCTAACACCACATATCCCTACTTTTCTAGGTTTAAGCCTAATTATTGTATTAACCATGGGTTGATTTTAACATTATTTTACTAGCTCAAGACCTAGTACAAATTGACCAAGGCTAGTGAAGCTAACTGTACTTGTCCATCTTGACTAGTGCAAGTTTTCCATGGCTGTTAATGGATTTATTTTATTTATTATTTTTATTATTTATTTGTGTCTAGGATTACAAAGTACCTTTGAGCAGGGGGCTGTTTTACAACAGTTCCACATCAGTGAGTACAGGCATACAGCTTCAATTGCAGTATAGAACAATCAGTAACACTGATGGTCGTAACATGTTATTACAAGGATTACTACATGAAACACAGGGAAGTGTACACAAACAGAGGAAAAGGAGAAATGAGAGGTGGGGAAAGGAGAGGGTGGGGGTGAGACAGGGGCATGGGTATAGCAGCCTAGGGGGCTTTGTCAAGGATGGACGGGGGTAAGTGCATCAAATGGGCTGTGGTGGAGGCAAGTGCTAGGTGGAGGGGCAACAACAGGCAGCAGAAAACAAAGAGCAACTAGGTGGGAGTACTGATTAGTCATGGCAGTCACAGGTGCTAGAGGCAAGAAAAGTGAGGGGAAGCTTGGACTTGAATGCACCCAGTGTGGGTGAGGCAGAGATGTCACTACTGAGACTATTTAGCCAGCTGGGTGCCCTATATGCAAAGGACCTTTGGCCTTGGGATGTGCAACAGTGGGGGATTTGTAGGACTTGAGGTTTAGACCTCCTGGTGTTGCAGTTGTTGTTTCTGAGTTTAAGGAGAGAGCAGACACTGGGGGGGCACTGCCCATCCTTATTTTCTTTGCTGTGATGCAGGTTTGCTATTTTATTCGGCTGTTGAGTTGTAGCCACCCAATTAGAGAGTAGAGGTCACATGTATGGGTGAGATGGTGAGATCTGGTGATGAGTCTACAGGCTTCATTGAGGGAGGTAGAAACATGTTTGAGAGAGGAGGCAGTGGCGGAGCCATAAATGATGAGTCCGTAGTCAATGATGGTAACAATGGAGCTCTGGATGGCAACTGATAATGCTTCAGGGGTTGTTAAAAAAGTTACAGATCTTCCTACTTTAGCAGGCTCTAGTCCTCATGATAATCTATCTCAATGTTCCGCGTGGCCTTGTATGATTAACAGCTCATTAAGAGCTGCAGTTATCTGGCAGTTCAATGTGGAATATGACAAAAGTCTCAATCTGAGTCATTATCACTCTACTTTTAGGACTTTCAGCTAGTGTCCAGGGTGTGATCAAGCGTACAGTGCTTTTAAGTCACTAGCTTCCAGTTTTCTGAATGTGTCTCTCTCTGACAATTTGTCACACATTATTAAGACCACAGCCCCTCATTTCCTTATATTTTGAGTCTCTGTATCCCACATTTTAGTGACAAAATGCTATGAGGTATGCAGGGTCTGCCATGCAGGTGGTGGGTTTTATCCCAGCCTCACCTTAGTTGCTCCTTCCCCCCACCAAATCTCTCATATCTGCACTTGCTCTGGATACTACTACAGACCAGACTCTGAAATGACCATCCATAGATCCATAGCTGCCATTACTGACAAGTGTAGGTGTCCCCAGCAAACCTCTCAAGTGCTATGAATTTGGCATCGCGCTATGATTTTTATACAGAGTTACCTTTGCTCCGCAAGTAATTACTGATGTTCTCAATAATGTTAGTGCTATTTCTGGACACTCAAACTATTAAATCATTGAATTTTCTTGACAGAAATATCCCTTAGTATTAAATATATGGGGGCCGCTATTTGTAGACATACCAATCTTTAATTTAAAAAAGTGTTACACATTTTGGCCATTTGCTCTGAATTTTGAAGGCAAGTGCTATGAATGTTAATGCTGAGAGGTTGAGAGGTATGGTCCCCAGCTGTTCTAAATGGACCATGACAGCCATTAATGCCATCCCTACAGTCCCACCCTTATCCCACCCAGTATGTCCTTTCATCCTAAAGACAAAGCTTTGGAGCATGTATGGTACAAAAATAAACCTTAATAAAATACATCATTTGAAAGGTTAAAATAGGCATTCGTGGGGTGCATAGATCATCCTGTATTGAAGATGAGGGGGTATAGCATCATGCCTGTGTACTGTTTACCCTAGACTGATGAAAGGACAATGTTTAAAAAAAGTCTGTTATTGCTGGGGCAGAACATGTTAAAATCAATGCTTTTAAAATTAAAAATGCCATAAAATTTCCTATTTTCCAAGCCCCTTAGGTTTGTGTTACCCCCCCCCCAAAGAAATCCTAGATGTGCTTCTGGCTGACTTGACAATGTACGAAAACTTACAGAAGTGCAAGTCTCCAGTTTCTCATAGAATGGGGGCTGGGGGCTGAGAGCTGAGAGTGTCTTTCTCTGCCTGAATCTGTTCATTGCCCTGCGGGTGGTGGTGAAACTGTGGTGAGGTGCATGATGATGTCAGCTGCTGTGTGTGTGTGTGGAGCTAGGATTGCTTGACTGAATCTTTATTCTTGTAGTATCCTCTGGTTCAGTGGGGGAGCAGTAACTAGAAGAGAAGAGGCCATGGTACAAAACAATGGGGGCACACTGTGTGTGTGTGTGTGTGTGTGTTTTTACTGGAGCAGGAAGTAATGTGGGAGCAGTATAAATGTGCAATAATCAGAGTACTTTTTGGCTTGTATTTGTCCTGTATAAGTGATCAACAAAATGTACCATTATAGTTATGGAGTAGTGCAATCATCTGTGGGCTAGTGCGGTTTAGAATTAACTTGTCCTGCTGGCTAGTGCAAAAAAAAAGCTTAAGGTTGACCATTGGTATTAACAATGTTTTTTCAATGAATGTTCTTACTTTTTCAGATAGTATAATCATATCCTTATTTGCTTGTGGGAGCTTGGGGTCCTTTGGACCCTGAACTCCCATCCCTCCATGGATGCATACATATACATTGCTGTGGAAGTGCAGGGCTTGCAGGGTCCTGTGCTTCCATTTGTGCCAAAACAGCAATTTCTGTCCTTTGTTGTATGGCTTCTTAAACTTCCATTATTCTATGGGAAATTACATTTTTTTTGTTTTCTATTCATGTTTTGTATTATCAATAAATGATTTGGGGGATATCCTTGTAGTACAGTACGTGTTAGGACCTTTGTTTTGATATATAGCTTGCCCCTTAAGTCCAACTATTGAGGGAGCTATGGTTTCTTAAAATTCCAATGTTATTGGAACATCGGCCAGAACTGGACACATGGTGGATTCCCTGGAGGGGAGGGCCTCAAACAACTGGTACAACAACCCACAAGAGACAGGGCTATCCTAGATCTAGTACTGACTAACAGGGAAAGGATCACAAATCTCCAGGTAGAAGGTCACCTGGGGGCCAGTGGCTATCACATGGTACAGTTCAATTTGGCCACTAGAACTAAATCATCCCATTCCAAGGCAAAAATATGGGATTTCAGAGGAGCTGACTTTGATAAGGTGGGCAACAAAGTTAAGCTAGCCCTGACAAGAAGAAATACAGGTGAGGGTGTACAGGCAAAGTGGACACGTATTAAGAATGCAATACTTGAAGCAACATCCCACTGTGTTAGAGAGAAAAGGAAGTGCAAAAGAAGAAGGAAACCACTTTGGTTCTTAAAAACAGTAGCAGGAAAGGTCAGAGCCAAAAGGTTGGCCTTCAGGAAATATAAGGGAACACAGCAGGATGAAGACAGGGAGGCATACCAAACTTCCCTAAGGGACACAGGGAAGGCAGTAAGGCAGGCAAAGGCCCAAACCGAGGAAACACTAGCACAAACAGTAAAAGAAGGGGACAAGACTTTCTATAGATACATTAGTGCAAGGAGAAAGTCTAGAAGGGGTATTGCTAAGATCAAAGGAGATAAGGGGGCGTGTGAGGAGGAGGACCATGTAAAAGCATCTATCCTAAATAGATACTTCAGCTCAGTATTTACTGAAGAGAAGGTAGGACAGGGCACACAGCTCAGCACCATGGACACAGGGGAGGAAGGTGAGCACTAGTCCCTCCATGAAAGAAAGGGTCCTACAAGAGCTCGATAAGCTCAAGGTGGACAAGGCAATGGGACCTGATGGCATACATCCCAGGGTACTAAAGGAGCTAAGGGTGGAACTAGCAGAGCCATTATCAGAACTGTTTAGTGAGTCTCTGAGCACAAGAGAGGTCCCCGAAGACTGGAGAAGGGGTCATGTGATCCCGCTCCACAAGAGTGGTAGCAGGAAAGAGGCAGCGAACTACAGACCAGTCAGTCTTACCTCAGTAGTGGGCAAGATTATGAAGGCACTCCTTAAGGAAAAGATAGTGCAACACCTGGAATCCATAGGAGCACAGGATCCAAGACAGCATGGGTTTACAAAAGGAAGGTCCTGTCAAACTAATCTCATAGATTTCTTTGACTGGGTAACCAGAGTGGTTGACCAATGGGGAGCAGCTGATATTGCCTACCTTGACTTCAGTAAAGCTTTCGATACTGTTCCACATAGAAGATTAATTAAAAAGCTGGGTAGGCTCAGTGTGGGTCAGAAGTTGGTCAACTGGGTGGCAAACTGGTTGACTGGCAGAAAATAGAGAGTGGTGGTAAATGGTATACAGTCACAAAAGATGCAAATCACAAGTGGGGCACCTCAGGGATCAGTCCTGGGGCCAGTCCTCTTCAATATCTTCATCAGTGACATTGCAGATGGACTGGAGGGTAAGGTTTATCTGTTTGCAGATGACACCAAGATCTGCAACAGAGTAGATGATCCAGATGGGGTGGGCAGAATGAGAAGAAATCTGGGAAACTAGCAAAATGGTTGGAAGAGTGGCAACTGGGGTTTAATGCAAAGAAATGCAAGATCATACACATAGGGAAAAGAAACCCTGAAGCCACCTATTGGTTAGGAGGGGAGTTGCTGGCAGTCACAAGGGAAGAAAGAGACTTGGGCATCATCATCACCAATGACCTGAAATCATCCAAGCAGACCACTATAGCAGTAGGTAAGGCTAGGGGAATGTTAGGGTGTATTAGTAGGGGTATCACAAGTTGGAAGAGAGAGGTAATAATTCCTCTTTACAAGACACTGGTTAGGCCCCATCTGGAGTACTGTGTGCAGTACTGGAGGCCACACCTTCAAAAGGACATTAACCAAATTGAGGCAGTCCAGAGAAGGGCAACCAAAATGGTGCAGGGACTGCATCAGAAAACATAGGAGGACAGATTAACAGAGTTCAATATGTATACCCTAGAGCAAACGGAGAGAGGTGATATGATTGAAACATTCATACACCTTAAGGGCATTAACAAGGTGAAAGAGTCTAATATGTTTCAATATAAGAAAAATAGCAGGACAAGAGAACACAGCATGAGATTAGAGGGAGGCTGATTAAGGGGTAATGTGAGGAAGTTCTTTTTCACAGAAAGGGTGGTGGATACATGGAACGGCCTACCTCAGGAAGTGGTGGATATGAATACAGTGCAGGGCTTCAAACAGCATGGGATAGGCATAAGGGAGCAACAGAGATGAGCATGAATAGATAGGCCATTGACAGCAAAGGCTGATGGCACATTTATAAGGTAGAAAAATAAATGGGCAGACTGGATGGGCCTTGCAGTCCTTATCTGCCATCAACTTCTATGTTTCTATGTTATACTATAGGAATTTGCATTTTTTTATTTTTCTGCTTTTTCAAATTGCCCCTAACTGTTTGGGGTGATATGTGACATTCTTGTAGTATGCCTTTTGACCTTTTGTTGCCTGTTTCAAACCTCCTTAGTCCTCTGAGTATCCTGCCTATCCTGAAGCTCTTATCTTTTCTCCACAATACTACCCTTGCACTATAGCCTATCCCAGCTCTATTTCCTGACACTAGCCCCCTGCAGCCATCCCTTTCCCTCTTTGCCAGCTCCTATCCTATACTCTACCTTTTCTTATCCTGACCTTCTATTATCCCTACTGTTCACAATCTTACCATTCCCCCTCCCATTATCCCCCTGCACTTGTCGGTATTTGACCATATTTTTATTTATCTATTTTTGTTGTACTTTCTAAATCGTATTTTCAGGACTACTACTGCAAAATTCTTGCTACTGTATGTTTTTCATCATGCTATGACTGTAAAAATCTCTATGATCCTACCAGGACTACCCTGTGTACTAGCTGTAATGCTTAGCTTTTTGATAAGTGTTTTTCAAAATACCCTGTATACTACCTGTGCTGCTTAGCCTATTGTTTAATGTTTTACAACACCTTGTTTATGTATCTCGATGTAATCTACTGTTTGTTATACAGTACCTTCAATGCCTGCCCTGTAACCTCCCGGGTCGTGCCTGAAAACAGTCATGTTTATGGCTAGTGCAACCACCCGGTAAACAAAAACTAACTAAATAAATATATAGCATGTCCCTTAACTCCAAATATTGAGGTAGTTATGGCTTCTTCAAGTTCAATTCTGTAAAAAAGAAAATCTAAAACCAAAATCTTTTCTTATATGAACTAATTATTGCTCATATCAAACACAAAAAGCATATGAAAAGTATCCCTTCAAATGTAAAAAGAATCCAGAAAAAACAAAGTCCAAAACCTTTTTTCATATGCCAGGATCCTTTTTTGTATGAATACACTTTAAAAATAGGGTTGGGTTTTAAGTCATATGGCCCAATTTTAAAAGAGGCCATAGAGCGATTCAAGTTGCATCGCTCTAAGGGCAGCTCAAACTCAAAGTGTGCCAGAGACCCTGCTCCAGATTTTATAAAAAGCAGGGTCCCAGTGCTAAACTCCATGGGTATGCTGCAAGTCTATAGCTGTGCCAAACAGTTGGTTCACCTGCAGACATTGCCACAGGAATCCAGCCCTGTGCCCTCCCCATCACCCAGTGCAAAACTAGAGTGACTGGGATGGTGGGAGGAGAAGAAACTTCTTGCTAGGAGGGGGTCTGGGGTATAAGGGGCATGGGAGGTGGCAGTGGGAGTGTCAGGGAGACAGCTGTGTCAGAATGGTCTTGTGTTTGCACACATCAGGGTGTGTTTACAGTTTGGTGTTAGTGTCACTCATATGCCCAACACTGTTGTAAAACTAGAAATTTTCACTGTCAAATAATTTTTGATATTTTCACTGAAGCAGTAATTTGTGCTAAAATAAATGTTTACTAATTAGTGCTATTAGCACTTTTTTCCATTATAGTGAATGTGGCACTAATGCCTTAGTGCTAAATTAAATTTGTTAAATTAGTTTTGCATTTGGTTATGCATTAAATTACTTTGCATGAAAATAAATAGTTTTACAGTGTATAGGACCCCCCTGATCCCTGATGTCCCCAATGAAATAGCCAGACATCAGTCCCTGGTGGCCTAGCAGACCCCTTCTTCCTAAGTGCAATCACTTGCTCATAGTAAGATATAACTGCCCTGGTGGTCTAGTACCCCAGCCCATTAGGTAGTGTCCCACCACCCTGCTCCCCCAATCCTGAATCCAAGCTGGTGACCAGGACAGACTTCTTTTCACTACCATGGATGGCCACCAATTGAGAACTCAATAAGTGCATAATGTATACAGTGTATTAATCCAGACACAGCTGCACCCATGACAGGGCTTGTAAAATCCCACAAAAGGGAATAGATTTGTCATTTTTGAACATCATTCTTGACCCAAATGCAGCTGTTGATTTTTTCTTACTACATTCTTGGATATATAAAATAGATATTTTCCCTTGATAAAAAGAAGAGTTAAGGGTAAAGATAGTAAGTGGATCACACATAATCTATTCTCTCTAATGAGGGAGAGACATAAATATTGGAAATTATATAAAGCCATCAATAATATTGATGTTTTTTATCACTACCACAACTTGAGAAATAAATGTAAGTTGCTGGTGCGTAAGGAAAAATCTGATTGTCCTGGATTTCCCAAGAAAGAGGCTTACACAGTAGTGGTGGGTGCTCGGATCAGCCAATATTTATTCTATATAAATACATATTAGGGGCAAAAAACTCTGTTTAATGTATCAGTTAGGGTTGTTTCACAGTGACAAAAGTGAGGAAATTCAGTGTTAGGGTTGAAAACCCCCTTCCACCCCCTCAGCCGGCCCCACCCAACCAGCATCAGGGTGTGCACTGGGGTCATCGGCCCTAACTCTCACCCCATCACATGTGTGAACAGGCTGAGGCATAGGAGAATGAGGTGAGAGTTAGGACCAATGACCCCAACGCACACCCCAATGCCAGTTGGATGGGGCAGACTGAGGGGGTGCAAGGGGGGTTTTCAACCATAACACTGAATTTCCTCACTTTTGTCACTGTGGAGCAACCCTAACTGATGCATTAAACAGAGTTTTTTGCCTCTAATTTCCCTTCTTTTTGAGAATGAGGACTATAAATAGTGATTGGAATGTGGTGGTGGGAGTGCAGGGCCTAAAGGGCCCCATGCTCCCACCATGTAATTTTTTTGTGACATAGTAATGGTAACAGCAACACAAATGCAAGCAGTAATGGTTACGCACATGGTGACACAAATGTAAATTGTAAAGCAAGAGTTAAAACGCAGGTGCAAAGTGACGCCAAAGCAAAAAGTGACGCAAATGGAGACACAAGTGCATACGGAAACACAACTGGTAATGCGCATGGTCACAGTACCACTATTGTAAATACAAATGATAACTATGACAGCAACAATAATGTGAAAGGAAACAGAAAGGCAAACTCAAGCGCATACGGAAACGCAAACCGTAATGCGCACGGTCACGGTACTGCAATTCTAAATGGAAATGGTAATGGTAGCAGCAACAATAATGGCAAAGGAAACAGAAACACAAATGCAAGAACGTATGTAAATGCAAACCGTAATGCCCATGGGCACGGGAACTCAATTGGAAACGCAAATGGTAACGGTAAGAACAATGACGACGCAAAACGAAAGACAAATGCAAATGGAAACAGAAGGGCAGCCGCCAACAGAAATGGTAATGTGCACAGTGATGCTAAGCAAAACACAAACAGTAGTGGAGACAGAAATGGTAACAGTAATGCAAATGCAAGGGCAAACGGAAATGCAAAGGGTAACACACACGGTGGCGTACACAGGAACAGTAACACAAACGTCGCAGAAACACAAGTGTAAAGCCTACGTGTAACAGTAACTGGAGCACACACCATATTTTTCCCTAAAAGCTCCATTGAGAAACACAGTGAAAACAAAGAATGTATGCGTAATAATGGGCCTCGGAGTAGAAAATGAGCAGTTGTAATACTAAAATGGTAATATCTCAGTAACTGTACGATGTAGAAAAAAAATAAAAAATTCACATGATTTATGAGTTTCCTGGCTAGGTTTTCATGATGAAAATTCCGTATCTCGCACCATTTCTGAGATACAAGCCCCAAAAGGCACGGCGGACACCACCATGTTAGTCTATGGGAAAAAAAGTCAAATTTGGAGTACCGTAACTCTGCATCTGTGCAATATTTTGTCACCAAACCACCAAAAGGCACATCTGTGAGATATTGGCTGCCGTTCCTCTAAATTTCAGCCCAAAAGACCAAGCCATTTTTTTGCAGCAGGGTGGCAAAGAATTCCTGTCATTTTGACCATAGTCTAGAAAAGTGGTGTCTATAAAGTAGCGTTTATAGATCCTATCGTTTCGATTCCTTCTTTTTCCAATATGTTGTTGTATGCTGATGATATAATTTTGTTCACAAGTTCTCATAAAATTAGTACTATAAATGTCTCACTAAATCAAGATTTTTTTAGCTTTGAACAGGTGGTTGGTAGATCACTGTTTGATATTAAATTCTAAAAAAACGGAATGCATTTTGTTTGGCTCCAAACCTAAATTACATAATGTGGAATCTTTAATAAGTAGTGACTTGGCTGATAATATTTAGAGATGCAGTGTATTTAAATTCTGCCTGCGAAGTGCCTGCAAAGTGGGCACTTCGTGTTGTCACTTCGCTACGCGGAGTGCCCCATAGAAAACGCTCACTTCACCTTGTGATTATTACTTTGTGTTGTCATTCCTCCTGAATGCGAAGTAAGGTGGAATGACAACAATACTGGCAGCACCCCCCACACACAGTCACCAGAATTAATGTGCATCCCCAAAGTGCTACTGTCTTGTGTCTAGAAAACTCCCCAGTGCTGACAAAGTGAAATGAGAGCATAACAAGAAATGCAGTCTCCCAGAATTAATGGAACACTCAGTCATGCACGCAGTGGTCACACACAGAGTCACCACAATTAATGTGCATTCCCAAAATGCTACTGTCTTGTGTCCAGATAATTCCCCAGTGCTGATGAAATGCTACTGTCTTGAGTCCAGAAAATTCTCCAGTGCTGATAAAGTGAAATGAGAGCTTAAGAAGAAATGCAGACTCTCAGAATTAATGGTGCACTGCAACTGCACAGACAGATTAAGATTGTACTGCACACTCAAGAGATGCATACAAGAAAGCACAACACCTAACCAGTGCTCACAGCCAAGTCACAAATCCAAATCTGGAAAGAAATACCTTTTGCCAGTTTGGGGACTAGTGCACAGCAGAAACAATCCACTACCAGTAAAGATACCACAAGGTAGTATAAAATATTCATGCAGGTGTGGTGGATAGCAGGTTCACTGCTGCAATTACTCTGGCACAATAAAGTATGTCTGATTTAATTGAATGGCCAGTCCTCTTCAACATCGGGGCCAGTCCTCTTCAACATCTTCATTAGTGACCTTGCAGATGGACTAGAGGGTAAGGCTTGTCTGTTTGCAGATGACACCAAGATCTGCAACAGAGTAGATGATCCAGATGGGGTGGGCAGAATGAGAAGAGATCTGGATAAACTAGCAGAATGGTCAGAAGAGTGGCAACTGGGATTTAATGCAAAGAAGTGCAAAATCATGCACATAGGGAAGAGAAACCCTGAAGCCACCTATAGGCTGGAAGGGGAGTTGCTAGCAGTCACAAAGGAAGAAAGAGACTTGGGCATCATCATCACTGATGACCTGAAATCATCCAAGCAGACCTCTAAAGCAGTAGGTAAGGCTAGGAGGGTGTTAGGGTGTATTAGTAGGGGTATCACAAGTCATAAGAGGGAGGTAATAATCCCTCTGTACAAGACACTGGTTAGGCCCCATCTGGAGTACTGCGTGCAGTATTGGAGGCCACACCTTCACAAGGACATTAACCAAATTGAGGCAGTCCAGAGAAGGGCAACCAAAATGGTGCAGGGACTGCATCAGAAGACATATGAGGACAGATTAACGGAGCTCAATATGTATACCCTTGAGCAAAGGAGGGAGAGAGGTGATATGATTGAGGCATTCAAACACCTTAAGGGCATAAACAAGGTGAAAGAGTCTAACATGTTTAAATATAAGAAAAATAGCAAGACAAGAGGACACAGCATGAGATTAGAGGGAGGCCAATTAAGGGGAATGTGAGGAAATTTTCACAGAAAGGGTGGTGGATGCATGGAATGGCTTACCACAAGAAGTGGTGGCTATGAATACAGTGCAGGGCTTCAAACAGGCATGGGATAGGCATAAGGGAGCAATACAAATGACTATGAATAGATAGGCCACTGACAGAACAAAGGCCGAAGGCACATTTATAAGGTAGAAAAAGAAATGGGCAGAATGGATGGGCCTTGCGTTCCTTATCTGCCATCAACTTCTATGTTTCTATGTTTCTATGAATGCATCGCACACATACTCACACATACACTACAAGTAATGCATAGCAAATTGAAAACCTTTAGTAATATAACCAAATGTTTTAAACAGACAAATTATACACTGCTGCACCACAACAATCAGCAAAAAAAAGTCAAGAATTACTGAAAATATTACTGTGTGTACATTAACACAGTTATACAAGAAAAATATAACCAAAACAGAAAGACTGCCTTTTCCTCCCAGTTAATGCCTTTTTCTCCCAATTAATGTACCTACACCAGAAATATGCCCCTTCCCCAAATCACACTTCACAGTACACAGACTGACTGTTCTAAATTAACATTCAAAATCCACACGCAGCAATAAACACTCAATGATATGAGCACAGAAGGGTTTCCTACAATCTATGTACTAAATTTTGAGCAGCAAAATGACTCAAAAAATAATTTTAAACAGCTTTTACAGGTTCTGAATCGCAGAGCTCTGAGAGCAAACTGTCTCCAGCTACCACTCCACACACATTACTCAGGCCAGATCTGAGGCTGCGCAGAACAATCTAGAGCCGATGTAATCTGCAATCCCATGAATCACTGCATAATTTAATTTGGAGCTCTATTACAAGGTGATGTGAGGTGAAGTACATTGATTTCAATGTACTTCACCTTAAAATTGGTGGAGAAGTGGTTTGGGGAAGGCGGAATAACGCAAAGTCATTAGTTTCAATTGACTTAACATTTCTCATTATGAAGCAAAGTACTCTGCTTCACATTGTGGAGTACTCCATGGATTCCGTGTTACTCTGTGAATCACTTCGTGGAGTGAATTGGGGCCACTTCACCCACGGCTACTTACAGTATTGTAACTCACGTGCTGTACAGGAAGGAACGTGAATGCCTATGGAAATACTTCCCTGATGAGCTGAACCTGTATCATAAAACTCCCTATATTTAAAAACTCTTATTAATGAGTACAGTGGTGGTGATTGGGTGAAGCCTAGAGAGATACTACAAAACAGGCTTACAATACAAGCAAATAACTAGTAAAAAAATTAAGTTTGCGATTTGTGATGTTATTGTGATTCGTGAATCATAATTTGTGACTGCATTTGTGACAGTGATGATAAAGAATGTGATTTGGTGTGAGAAAACCAATATGAAACTGTATGGGAACATGAATGCCTATGGCTATAGTTCCCTGATGAGCTGTATCACAAAACTCCACAATTTAAAAACTTGTATTAATGAGTACAGTGGTGGAGTGGTGAAGCCTGGAGAGATACTACAAAACAGGCTTACAATACATGCAAGTAACTAGTAAAAAAATTAATTTTGTGATTCATGACATGATCATGATTCATGAATCATAATTTGTGACTGCATTTGAGACTGTGATGATGAAAAACATGATTCGGTGTGAGATAACCAATTTGAATGTATGACAACACGAATTCCTAGAGCAGTACTTCCCCAATGAGCTGTAGCACAAAACTCCCCAATTTAAAAACTCTTATTAATGAGTACATTGGTGTAGTGGTGAAGCCTGGAGAGCTACTACAAAACAGGCTTACAATACATGCAAGTAACTAGTAAAAAAATAAATTTTGTGATTCATGACATGATCATGATTCGTGAATCATAATTTGTGACTGCATTTGAGACTGTGATGATGAAGAACATGATGCGTTGTGAGATAACCAATTTGAATGTATGACAACGTGAATGCCTAGAGCTGTACTTCCCCAATGAGCTGTAGCACAAAACTCCCCAATTTAAAAACTGTTATTAATGAGTACATTCATGGGGTGGTGAAGCCTCGAGAGATACTACAAAACAGGATTACAATACATCCAAGTAACTAGTAAAAAATTTAATTTTGTGATGAATTGTGATGTGATTGTGAATCATAATTTGTGACTGCATTTGTGACCATGATGATGAAGAACATGATTTGTATCACGAGTGACTCATGATGATGGCCCTGACTTAAAAATGCATATTCATGAGTACAATGTTCATGCAGAGATATGCACCACACCAGTCCAGTACTCTGCAAGGAAGCCAAAGAAACAACTGTGACTTAAGTTACAGATGGAGATTGGGCCCTAAAGAGATGCAAATGCACAGATAGATTAAGATTGCACTGCACACTGAAAAGATGCAAATGCAAAGGCATAGCACCTAACCAGTGCTCACCATCAGAAATTCAAATCTGGAGAAGAATACCTTTGCCGGTTGGGGCAGGCTGCAGGGAGGTGGGGGCAGTGTAGTGCAATAACAGTCACTAGTACTTGTACCAGTAAAGATACCACAAAGAAGTACAAAAATCACACAGCTGCAGTGGATAGCAGGTTAACATTGCTGAAATTACTATGTGGCATAATAAAAGGTGTCTGATTTGATGACATGTGTCACACATACTCACACATACACTAAGTAATGCATAGCAAATTGAAAACTTCAGTAATATAACCACGTATTTTAAACAAACTAAAATTATGCACTGCTGCACCACAACAATCAGCAAAAAAATGGCAAGAATTATTGAAAATATTACTGTGTGTACACTAACACAGTTATACAAGAAAAATATCACCAAAACAGAAAGAACTGTTTTTTCTCCAAGTTAATCTACCTACACCACAGATACACCCTTCCTCCAAAGAACACTTCCACTGTCTCTCAGTACACAGACTGAATGTTGTACATATCATTCAAAATCCATACTCAAACAATAAACGCTCAATGATATGAGCACAGGAGGGTTTCCTACAATTGATGAACCAAAGTTTCAGCAAAAAAATTACTCAAAAAGATTTTTTTAACAACTTTTAGAAGGGTTGAATCACAGAGAGCTCTCAGAGCATACTATCTCCTATAGCTTCCTATACACACTACCCCAAACTGAGGCTGTGCAGAACAATCTAGAGCCCATGTGACCCCATGAATCACTGCAAAATTCGCCTTTGGAGCTTAAAAACAAGGTGAAGTGAGGTGAAGTACATTGTTTTCAATGTACTTCATCTTAAAGATTGGTGGAGTAGTGGTTTGGGAAGGCAGAGTAACATGAAGTCATTGTTTTCAATGGACTTCGCGTTACCCATTATAACATGAAGTACTCCACCTCGCATTGCAGAGCAATCTGCGAATTCACCTTCACTCCATGAATCACTCTGCAGAGCGAATTGAGGCCACTTTGCCCATCTCTAGTAATATAAAACAAGTAATTGAAATTAAACACTTAGGAATAATACTTGATTCTAGTCTTACCTATTCAGCACATATTAGGAAAACAGTAAAGTCTGTAAATCAGAAATTAGGTGCCTTATACCAAATTAAGGATTGTTTAACCAGGGAAGCTAGATAGATTATATCTAAGAGTATTCTTTTGTCAACTCTCTATTACAATTCTTTTTTGTTTTTCAAATTGGCATTGAAGGATTTGGAATTGGTTAATAAATCTTTTAATTCCATCTGTAGGTTTGTTTTAGCCAAACCTTTTAAAAAGCATAATTGTGTTTTATATAATTAACTTTATTGGCTCCCTCCTAAACTGGCTTATTCTTATAATTGGGATGTCTGACTAATAATATACTTGCTCAAGGAAGTAAATCGCTTTTGTATAGCTTGATTAAATTAAGGGAAGAAACCAGGTCATTACGTTCAGCTAATGTGCAATGTCTATCTACCCCTAGGTCAGTTACCAATATGAGCAAGAGAGCTTTTTCCTCACTATGTCCTATTTTATGGAATACATTCTCTGATAGTTGTATTACTGTTATCATGCATGAGAGTTTTAAACAAGTTTTGTATTGTTACTTGTAAACACTTGTTATGTGTAATTGTTATTAGGTATCTTGCATTGTTACATTTATTACCATCTAGTAATTATGTATGTTGTACACTTGTCTGTTATTTGCTTCTTTGTAATTGAACCACCAGGTTGATCCTGAAAAAGGCCTTTGCCCAGTGATCTTACCTGGTGAATAAAGTGAATTGAATTGAATGTTGCAGCCCCTCCGTGATGCAAGTTCCCTTGCCACCTGGCACACTCAGTTGTTTGACACAACCCTGGCACAAGGGTACTTCAGCACAGCTGTATTTGAATTAGATATAGGTTGCAATAGAAAATTGCGTTTGATGCAAATTATGATGCAAGTCACCTCTTGGATCAAACTCTTTTGATGAAAGGCCTTGCATTGATCTAACGTGCTTTGAAAATTGGGACCACTGAAACATAAGCAAGAACTACAGAAAAAAGCCCATGATCTAGCCAATCTGCCTGAGTTCCCTATTTAGTCCTAGAATCTCCTGTCCCTCCAGGGTTCTAACTTTGCCCAATCACCCCCCACATTGTCCTAGTTTCTGATGCCCCAAGCAACCACTATACCCAACCGTGCTTGAAAGCACCAATGGTTTTTGCACCTACCACTTTGGCTGGTAGACTGTTCCTCAGTTCCAACACCCTTTTTGTAAAATAATACTTCCACTTGTCCCTCCTGAGCCTTCATCCTGTTAGTTTCCACACAGGTCCATGCATCTCAAGGTCAGTATTTTTATGTTTTTGATTTATTTTCTGTATTTACCTCCATTTTTCTTTTAGCTATGTACATTCATATGAAAACCAGATTACTGCCCTAGCATCCTTTGTAGATGTTCAGCTATACCTGATAAGCAATTATGATGTCTTTAGAGATGTGTGAAGTCCCTAAGATTTGCTCCTCAAAATATTTTGTGAATTGCATTCAATTCATGAAGCACAAGTCGTACAATTCGCCAATTCGCGGAGCATGGATTTGCTGTGAAGTGTGGAATTTTGCCAGTGAAATTCCACACTTCACATCAAAAACTACTCTACTATTAGCAGTAATACTGCCCCCACCCTCACTCCCACCAATCACTGGCCTCAAGGTAAAATCATTTTTGTAAAATCCCTGGTGTCTAGTGGTCACCCCCCCGAAGTTCGCTAGCCCCAATGTAAAATAATTTTTTATCAAATCCCTGGTGTCCATTGCTCCCTCCACCAATCACTGGCCACAGTGTAAAATAATATATAAAAAATACCTGATGTCTAGTGGCTCCCCCCGCACGCTGATCAGTGGCCCAAAGGAAAAATTATTATATACAAATTCCATGGTGTCTAGTGGACACCTCCCACCGATCACTGACCCCAACGTAAAATAATATATACAGTACAAATCCCTGAAGTGTAGTGGTCCCCCCCACTGATCCCCGGTCCAAAGTTAAGAAATATATATCTAATGAAATCCCTAGTGTCTCAGTTGACACCTACCCATCAGGTAGTGGCTCCCCTCACCCCAACCTGAACAGGTGACCAGCACAACCCTCCACTCTTCACCACAGCTGGCCTCCTGACTGACACTAGAATGAATGAGTGTGTACTTGGACTGACACTGAAATTAATGAGCGTGTACTTGTACAGTACGTACTCATGCTTTCCAGTGTCAGTCAGCAGCCAGCTGTGGTGGAGAATAGAGGGCTGTGCTGGTCACTTGCTTGGAGTTGGGGTGGAGGGAGCAAGGTGGGAGCCCACTACCTGAGGGTGAGGAGTCTACTAAACATGAGAGATTTCATTGGAATTATTTTCTTTTTTACTTGGGACCATCAATCAGTGGGGGGGGCACTAGACACTTGGGATTTTCTACTGTATATATTATTTTACATTGGGACCATCGATCGGCATGGGGGACCACTAGACACCAGGGATTTTGTATATTATTTTGTCTTGGAGCCGGTGATCGGAGGGATGGGGGGCACTAAACACCAAGGATTTTGTATATATTATTTTACATTGGGGCTGGAGATCAAATTTACATTATGGTGGCGATCAGCAGGAGAGACCACTAGATGTATACAATATTTTATATTGGGGCTGGAAATTGGCAAGGTGTCACTTCACACCAGGGATTTGAAATTTGTGTAACTTCTCCTTGCTTTCATTTTTTTTTGTGCAATTTGCACTTAAAACCCCACTAAAGCAATACAAAGTAATCAATGGCAAATTGTCCTGCAACAGGACAACTTCGCCAGTTGATCCACAAAGGCAAATTTGGCCACTTTGTGGAAAATACGTGGGCAAAGTTAAACTTCTCTACATGTCATTAACAGAATGTTATAATGTCAGATGAAGGCAGGCGGCCAGAGCAAAAGAAATCTAATGAACCTTCATCCTGCTTTCATGTGAAAAATATCTCAAAATGGGGACACTTACATGAATAAATACATGAAATAAATAGGGAATGCATGGTGGGTTACAGTGGAATCACACACATACCTCCACTAGTAAGTGATAAGACACATAACTCACAACTTTTACATATCCACCCTGGAACAGGCCAACGGAAACTCTCACAAAATCTGGGGGGACAATGAAATCCATCGAAGGCTGTCCCACTGCTCCTTCTATTCCTACTAAGATTATTATCAAAGGTAGGGTGTTGGAAAACAAATCTCATATCCTCGAAGAACTCAACTCACATTTTGTCACTGCTGGACTAGCTTTTGACTCCTCTCCTTATGCTAGTCAGTCGAATAGCTGTGCTAGCTCCACCCCCACTACCAGTACCCCACCCACCCCTTTCAACTGAGAATGTTTAAGTACAAGGAAGTTGAAGACTCTCTCCTTAGCCTCAATATCAGGAAAGGTGCAGGGGGATGATGGACTCAAACCCTTCTTCCTTAGACTAGGTTATGCCCACCTCACTGCCCCTATCTTACATATAATCAATTTATCCATCACCTCTGCCACTGTTCTGGCCTGCTGGAAATCCACCCACATTCTTACACTTTTCAAATCAGGTGACCCATGCGATTTAAACAACTATAGGCCCATATCCATCTTGCCTATTCTCTCTAAAGTTTTGGAAAAGCTGATCTATAACTATAAAAAAAAAATCTATAAAAAAAAAAAAAAAAAGATAGCATTCCGGAAGTATAAGGAAACACAGAAGGAGCAGGACAGAGAGCTGTACCAGTTAAGGCAGAAGGAAGCAGGAAGGGAAGTCAGAATAACAAAGGCCCAAACTGAGGAAAAGATAGCCAATTCAGTTAAGAAGGGGGATAAAACCTTTTATAGGTACATCAGTGAGCGTAGAAAGACAAAGGGAGGGATAATGAGGCAGAATAGAATGAACGGTGGGTGGGCAGAGGGGGACAGTGAAAAAGCAGGAATACTGAATGAATATTTCTGCTCAGTATTCACAAAAGAGGAGGAGGAAGTGCCTAATCCAATTAACAGAAGCACTCTTGATAGGGGGGTCGATCCCAGTCCTTTCACAGAAGAAAGGGTTCTGCAAGAACTCCTAAAACTGAAGGTGGACAAAGCAATGGGTCCTGATGGAATTCACCCCAGAATTCTAAAAGAATTAAGGGAGGAACTAGTGAAACCACTGGCTACTCTTTTTAATAAATCATGGGAGGATGGTGTGGTACCCAAGGATTGGAGGAAGGCGGATGTGATTCCCCTTCACAAAAGTGGGTCCAAGACAGAGGCAGGAAACTACAGACCTGTCAGTCTGACCTCTGTGGTAGGGAAAGTGATGGAGTCACTTGAAGGAAAGAATAGTCGAGTACCTAGAGGCCAGTGGAGCACAGGACCAAGGCAGCATGGATTCACAGCGGGAAGGTCATGTCAGACGAATCTAATAGATTTCTTTGACTGGGTGACCAAAGTAGTAGACCAGGGAGGGGCTGTGGACATGGCCTACCTAGACTTTAGCAAAGCATTTGACACAGTCCCACACAAAAGATTAATAGTCAAATTAACCAGCCTGGGAGTGGGGCCCAGGGTGATAGCCTGGGTAAAACATTGGCTGGACAACAGGACACAGAAGGTAATTGTAAATGGAGTCCACTCTGAAGAAAGGGGGGTTACTAGTGGGGTACCACAGGGTTCAGTATTGGGTCCAGTCCTTTTAATGTCTTCATCAGTGACATTGCAGAGGACTGAAGGAAAAGTATACCTTTTGCAGATGACACAAAGATCTGCAACAGAGTTGATACACAAGGAGGCGGAAAGGATGAAAAGGACTTGGCAAGGTTGGAGGAATGGTCAGAAGTATGACAGCTAGGATTCAATGCAAAGAAGTGCAAAATAATGCACCTGGGAAATAAGAACCCAGGGGAAGAATACACAATGGGTGGGGAGGTAGTAACAACAACAAAAAAGGAAAGGGACCTGGGGGTAATCATATCAGATGACCTTAAGGTTAGCAAGCAATGTGAGAAGGCAGTAGGGAGGTCTGGGGGTATACTGGGATGTATAGGGAGAGGCATCATCAGCAGAAAACAGGAAGCTGTTATCCCTCTCTACAGACAGTTGGTGAGACCCCATCTGGAGTACTGTGTCCAGTTCTGGAGACCCCATCTCCGCAAGGACATAGACATGATAGAGGCAGTCCAGAGGAGGGCAACTAAAATGGTGCAGGGTCTGCAAGAGAAGCCATATGAGGAGAGATTAAAGGAGCTTAATATGTATACCCTTGAGGAAAGAAGGGAGAGGGGGGACATGATAGAAACTTTTAAGTACCTCAGTGGAATCAACAAAGTCCAAGAGGGTAGCATCTTTCAGAAAACGAGACCTGCAAGAACAAGGGGACACAATTTAAAGATAGAAGGAGGGCGGATCAGGGGCAATGTGAGGAAGTATTATTTCACAGAGAGGGTAGTGGATGCATAGAACAGCCTTCCTGAGGAGGTTGTGGGGTCTAAAACTGTGGGAGAATTCAAGAATGCATGGGACAGACATAAGGCAATTCTTGTGGGGGGTAGGAAGAAATAGGCTGTTGGTTAACTAGGATCTGCGGCCTATCCTGTAGGTAGGGAAATGGGCAGACTAGATGGGCCTAGCGGTCCTTATCTGCCATCAAAGTCTATGTTTCTATGTTTCTATGTTTCTATAACCAACTAAAACATCATCTTGAAATGTTTTCTCTCCTCAACCCAGCACAATCTGGCTTCAGGTCTAAACACAGCACTATCTTAGCACTTGCCAAAGTCACTAATGATTGGGTTACTGCTGTGGACTCCAGAAAGATTACTGGCACAGTCTTTCTAGACCTCAGTAAATCATTTGATACCATTGACCATCATCTTTTAATTACCTGCCTTACCAAACTAGGAGCCACCCTGTTCACAGCACAGTGATTCACCTGAAAGGATTCAAAAAGTCAAAGCTGATGACCTTCTCTCAGCCCCCCTCACGATCGGCAAGGGTGTCCCTCAAGGTTCCATTCTAGGACTGATCTCCTTTTCCCTCTGTATCAATGATCTCAATTCACATATAATGAATTCCAGCCTGAATTTCTTCACGGACGACACTGTATTGTATACCGTAGGTACATCTGTGTCGAAAGTTAGTGAAATGTTGCATGCTGACTTTGCCCAGCTCAAAAGCAACCTCATAAAACCCAAACTTCTCCTAAATGCCAAAAAAAAACAAGGCTATGATTTTCTCACATAACACCTCCCCTGGCTCTCTCTCTTCCCTCCCGAAGGATTTTATTGTCACCTCCCTGGGAGAACCACTGGAAGTCCGTACATATATTTAAATATCTTGGCATCTGGTTAGATAGCAAGCTCTCCTTTCATGAACATATTAAGGATTTATCTAAGAGGCTCAAAGCATGCCTGGGATTCTTTTTAAGGAACAAGTCTCCCTTCCCTCTTGCGACCCGTATCAGGCTTGTCCAGGCCACTTTCCTACCATTGCTTGACTATGGAGACTTAATCTATACCTCCTCTGCAATCACTAACCTAAGCAAGCTGGACGTTCCTTACCACCATGCCCTAAGATTCATCACTAGCTCCCCTTACCGAACCCATCACTGTGATCTCTACGAAGCTATTGGTTGGACCTCACTCGCCAGCAGATGCTTGCTCCATGCTGGAATCTGGACCCTTAAGATACTCCACCATAAATTACCGAGTTACTTAACGTCTCTTATCCACATCACCCACAGCGCATATTCCCATAGGAAATCGGACTACATCCTATTAGCTGTCCCTAGGACCTGTACTACCTTTGGCCGTCAAGCTATTTTGTATGCACTGCCTACTATATGGAATCTTCTGCCATCCATACTGAAACTAACTAACCTCATCTCTGTTAACTTCAACAAATCACTAGCAGCTTCTAAAATGAAACAAATTGGCAACTGCCATTAAGCTTACCCCCCATTCCATGACAATCACATGTGTGCCGAATGGCCTGTCCTCTCTTTGTCAAGAACAAAACTGCCATAACAGCATATGGCCTATATTTGCTAAATGCTAAGACCCCTTCTTACCTACTCTCACTCCCCTCAGTCCCAGTTCTCCTAACTATTTCATACTCCTGCCCACTCTTTCTGCCCCCTTCCATCCCTCCTGCCAATCATCTACCCTTCCCCTTCTTTTTACGTATTCTCACTTGTCCTTGCATTTATATCCATATCTATGTGTCTATTTAGTCACTTGTGTTAGCTTGTTCAGAAGAAACAACTTCTTAAGTAGACCAAGAGCTGCTAGGTGGCACCTTATCATGAAATGTCTTTTTGTAATCAATGTATACACTTTACTCAGCTACTTTTGCTAATGAATCCCTTATGTAATTTCCTCATGACATTATATATATCTCAGGACCTCCTTGTGAATGAGCTTGCTCAATGGAGTTTTCCTGCAATAACCTTGAACTTGAACTTGAAGATGCTAAAGGTTCGGCACATTTGGTGCAACTTGGTTGCGGTCCTGCTTTTTGGTTCAGCAAAGAGAGATTGAAGGGGAACTCTGCTTTTATGGTGAAGGTAAATTATGAGATTCTGTTGCTTAGAGGGCAGGAAGGGAGCTCAGGATAACACTAAATTCAACATTTAACAGAAATCATTGTGAAAACAAAGAAGACCTTGCCAGGTATCAGCTTCAATAAGATTATCCTTAGTAAACACAATAGGCAAACAAAGGGTGTCCGAATCACCACACATCATATCAAAGGCTTTGCACAGCTAAAGTTGCAGGGGAGGCTTGGTTCATTAGTACTGCAGTGTCAGTCAGCTGCACAGATTAAAGCTTGTACAAACAGACTTGATAAAATCAGAAGATAATAAATCAAAGTGCCCCTGCACAGCCGTGCATGACCACAGCAGGTTTCTTTCTTCGTCTCCCATACTTTTAGATGTGCTGACTCATTATTCCACTGGGTGGAGTTCATTCTGATTTGTGGTTGTAATTGCACTCCAGGATAGGTGCACAAACATAGACTCCAGTCATGGATCTCCAGTTTCTGTACTGTAAACCCTAGGCAGCGCTATCCCTAAGATTACTACCCCAGCCTCTATTGCTGACCACAGGTTGAGGGGCCTTTGCTCGATATTAAGGTGCCTCCACCCAGAGTAACAATAGTGGGGGTATCTAACTGATCCCTGATGATGCTCTGAAGCAAAACCAGTAGGAGACTTGTGGTTCCCACTTGAGTCCCTGTTTAGAAGGTATATAGTGTTTTGATTGTTTTTCATGTATGAAAATACTGTATTAAATTAAATATTTTTCAATTTGCAATTTGCTTGTTGATTTGATTGTTTGGGTAACATTTAGTCATTTCTGCAGTGAGTGGTGCTGGAGTTTGTTCTGTGTGGGGGTATCTAACTATCCTGTTATAGTCCTCTGGGAAGCTATAACCACCCACAAACCCACCTAGTGAATTTGTACCTTTAGTAGCAGTTAACACACAGTCAGCAGTGAACAGAAATAATATGCACACCCCCTTTACAGTTACCACAAGTGTCTGGCCTTCAGCAAATTCCTTGGAGCCCCATGTAAAAGCAAGGTTAGCTCAGCAGGTGTAATGCAGTAACCCAACTAATAATATGCAAATAAGCCAGGTGAAACGTGAACAGTAAATCAGATTAATTTAGGGGATTGTGAACAAGGAGGGGCATGAATCTATATGAGTGATTACTATTCTGATTAAATTCAGGTTACTTTGCATGCACTTTAGTCCCAAATAATCAGTCTTACAACACTGGGTACCCAGGATGTTATATTGGCTAGCCAGAGGTGTTGCCTGGAGGTGGCGGGCATTGCAGATGTCTTTGGGGCCCTTGATGGAAAGAAAAGGCAGTTAGCATGCACAACAGAGCTTTGATTATTTGTAATCCTGGTCATCTGGCCCAGTCTCTTGTAACCCAGAAAATCACTGATGCAATTAAGTGGTACTACACACAAGTAAATGATTTGTTGCAGGGAGCTACCCTGGATTTACTCATGCTATCAGTTGGCTGTGATGGATCTGGTGATATGGAGACCTCATGTAGTTCACTGAAGAGCACGAGGAAGCAGACCCAAAATGATAAACCTCCACTTCATGGTCTTTCCCTCCAGGTGGCCACAACCTGTGAGTTGTCTCTGCATAGGGGCTGGATCCCCAAAGCCAGTCTCTCGCCGAAGAACTGTCTCTGGTGCAGGAATGGTCAGCTTGGGCAAAGATTGGCATAGGCCCAAGGCTGAATAAACAATTCTGGCAAAGTTTAGTTTGTGTGCTGGTGAATGCCTCCGCAGGAAACACAGTTCAGTCACTGGCAAAACAGGCCACAATCCATGATAAACATTCAGCACATTTAACAAGAAAAACATTAACTTCTCTACTCTCAGTTCGGTATTCAGGCCAGTTGCTATTGCAGTAGATTCACTGAGCAAACTTTTCGATCATTAAATCAGTCTCTCACAACCTCTGGGCCAGATGCTTCACAGGAGCTTTCTCTTGGTCCAAATGCCAGGCTGTACCTTCAGATAACTTAGAGCTTTCTGCAGCAAGTAAAGGTTCCTTTTTGGATAATTCTGATTACTACAATCAGGCAGTCCAACGCAGGAGAACAGTAGCAGGGAAGCATGTCAGACCTCCCCTGCTGATTTCCTTCAGCTCCTTACAGGGAGCATCTGCTTGAAAGCTCGAGTTGTTTACTCTTCAAGCTCTAACTCCAACTGAACTATTGTCTCTAACAGTTCTGGGGATTTTCCTTGGTTTTCTGAGTTCTGGTTGGCTGGGGGAGCTTTCAGTTACAGTTTTGATGCCCCCTTCAGCTCAGTTTAGGTGCCAATCTACCAACCAGATCCATGCATTAGTGCTGATCAATATAGGATTTCCATCATATAGTCCAGTGGAAGGGCAGACCAAGTCCAAAGTCTCCATGGGCTCATCCACGCCAGCAACAGTAGAAGGAAAAGACAGCCATATTCATAAGTAACCAAGGTAAGGGCAGGATTTGTCACTCAAACCCTATACATGCAATCCTTCTAAGGGTTGTAGAGGATGATTAGACAAGTGCTGGTTATACCAATCTTTGAATATTATAGTGACCTGGGACCCACTGCCCAACACGGCTCTGGCTGGGATACCATCAATATGCATGGTAGTCTTCATGGAGGGTCCCACCATTTTTTCCCAATCCAGTGGAGCATTTGCAGGAGCTGGAACAAATGTCTTGGCCACAAATGAGTTGTGTCGAGACGGAGATGGAGCTCTCCTGGCACTATCTTGCCTCGTGTACCTTTCTGTAAGCAGTCTGTCTCTCACCCTGGCTGCTTCCTCTCGGGATTGTCATTTCCTCTTGTGACAACCATCCTTTCCACAACTGAAGCAAAATGTACCATCTCTGGTCTGCTTTGGCTGTGACATTACAGTAGAGGGTCTTGGTTCAGCTTCTCTTTCTCTTTGCCAGGCCAGAGACTGCACACTACACCTCATTAATTATCTTACCATAGCAGTCAATTCACTTAGTTCAGTCTTTATGCTGCCACCAACAGGGGGTGCCTGAACGTGCACTCCCACGCCCATAGCAGATGCATCCTGTAGGGGTTGTATTTTCTATCCACAGAAGCAGCCTTGGTTGGGGCACCAGCTTTTAGTGCTCTGATCTCTTTAAGTATCTACCAATTGCGGAGAACCCCCGGTAGTCTCTGGTTTACAGGGCCTTTCCAGTGCCAAGGCTACTCTAGCAGCACCTACACAATAATCCCAGTCTTCATTCTCACCTTCAGCCTCCCTGGGTTCTTTTATTAGTTCACAAGAAGCAAGGGTATTATCTCTCCTATTTGGGAACTTTAACAATTTAGAGTATTTGGCACATTGTAGTATATGATCTAATCTCACATGATCCAAATTGCTGGCCAGTACTCCACCATTTCAGTAAGCGCTCTGTAAGACCCTCTCCAAACAAGTAACATAAGCAGACAGACATTCCCGTTTCCACTGTTTGGTGGCTTTGAATTTCCACATTAAAGCTTCCTCAGATTCAGTACCACCAAAAACACCTTCTAATGCAGACAAAAACTTTTGAGCTGAAGCACCAGGGTTGGTTGACCTCAAAAATTGAATTGCTTCCAATGCAGGACCTCTTAAACTTTTCATGATCCTTTTCCATTTTTCTGCTTCTGCACACTGCCACTCTTGAACCAGGAGGGGTGCATAGTCCATCCAAGTCTCTAGATCATCTTCCACCTGGCTTGTGGGGAGAGTGCCTGAAAACACTCTTAGCCTGCGGTAAGATTCGTGACTAACTGTGGGCATAGGTGCAGGTGCCAGTGCAGGGGCAAATGTAGGCACTGGGGCAGGTGTAGGTGCCAGAGGAGAGGTACCCCCAGAAGGCTTAGCTAACTTTCCCAAGTCCTTGAGGGATCGGCCCTCATCCTGCAGCAATTTGCCAAGCTTCTCCTCAAAACTCTCAGATGGGTTGGGGGGTTCTGGCTCTGAGGAATCCTCACTATTCTTAGTTACCATCCTCCAGGCTGTCGGGGACTCATCAACAGCAATAATTTTAGGTATCTTGGTCCTGTCCACTGCATTACTACACTCCACTAGAACCATTAGTGTTCAGGCAGTCAGGTCAGCTTGTCGGCCCGCGGTACTACTGCAGCCTTCCCCAGACATTCAATTTTTGAAAGTGCCCCATCAATAGTGTCTTTACTAGTGCTCAGGGGTATATCTAGTAATAACAAAGCATTCTGGGAGTCAATTTCATGCCCCATACACCAACTAACTAACTGATGCACAGCCATTTCTTTAGAGGAGGCGTCAGAATCAGGACTAGTAATATTATCCACACTGGTAGTGGACCACAGGTAATTGAAAGCAGTAAACTCCAATTGTGGCCTTATTAAAATTTGGTGACATGCTACTAAGGGGCGGTAAAATAACAATTAACTGCACATTTTTATTTTGGCCTCTAGGGGGCACTAACATAACAATTAACTGTAAATTTGTATTTTGGACACAAGGGGGCACTAATCTCAGTGGTGCCTCTAAGATGTAGCTCCAAGACAGTGCTATCCCTAAGGTTACTACCCCTGTCTATATTGCTGACCACAGGTTGAGTGGCCTAGGGGCGATATTAAGGTGCCTCCACCCAGAGTAACAATAGCGGGGGTATATAACTAGCCTGTAATAGCCCTCTGGAAAGCTATAACCAACTACAAACTCACCTAGTGACCTTGTACCTCTAGTAGCACTTAATACACAGTCAGCAGTGAACAGTAATAATATGCACATCCCCTTTACACATACCACCAGGGTCTGGCCTTCAGCAAATTCCCTGGAATCCTCTGTAAAAGCAAGGTTAGCACAGCAGGTATACACTTATAATACCGTAACTCAACTAATATTATGCTCATAAAACAGTTTAAACAGGAACAGCAAATCAGATTTATTTAGGGGATCATGAAGTAGGGGGCATGAATCTAGATGAATGATTACTATTCTGATTAAATTCGGGTTATTTTGCATGCACTTTAGTCCTAAATAATCAGTCTTACTTCACCAGGTACCCAGGATGCTATATTGGCTAGCGAGAGATGTTTCCCAGGGGTGGTCGGAGTTGCAGATGTCGTTGGGGCCGTTGATGGAAAGAAAAGGCAGTCAGCATGCGCAACAGAGCTTTGATTATTTGTAATCCTAGCCAGTTGGCACATTCTCTTGTAACACAGAAAATCACTGAAGCAAGTAAATGATACCACAAACAGTTAAATGATTTGTTGCAGGGAGTTACCTTGGATTTACTCATGCTACCAGTTGGCTGTGATGGATCTAATGATATGGAGACCTCATACAGTTCACCAAAGAGCATTGGAAAGCAGGGTCGACACGACATACCTCCATTTCACGGCCTTTCCCCTTCAGGTGGCCAAAACCTGTGAGTTTTCTCTCCATAGGGGCTGGATCCATAAGGCCGGTTTCTTGCCGAAGAACAGTCTCTGGTGCAGGAATGGTCAGCTTGGGCTGAGACTGGCATAGGCCAAAGGCTGAATAAACACTTCTGGCAAAGTTCAGTTTGTGTGCTGGTGAATGCCTCCAGCAGGAAACACAGTTCAGTCACTGGCAAAACAGACCACAACCCATGATAAACATTCAGCACATTTAACAGGAAAAACATTAACTTCTCTCTACTCTCAATTCAGTATTCAGGCCAGTTGCTATTGCAGTAGATTCACTGAGCAAACTTTTCGATCATTAAATCAGTCTCTCACAACCTCTGGGCTGGATACTTCACAGGAACTTTCTCTTGGTCCAAATCCCAGGCTATACCTTCTGATATCTTTGAGCTTTCTGCCTCAAGCAAATGTTCCTTTTTGGATAATTCCGATTACTGCAATCGGGCAGTCCAATGCAGAACAGTAGCAAAGAAGCAAAGTCAGGCCTCCTCTGTTGATTTCCTTGAGCTCCTTACTGGGAGCAGCTGCTCGAAAGTTTGAGCTGCTCACTCTTCAAGCTCTAGCTCCAACTGAACTACTGTCTCTAACAGTTATGGGAATTTCCCTTGGTTTCTTGAGTTCTGGTTGGTGGAATGAGCTGTCAGTTACAGTTTTGATGCCCCCTTCAGTTCGGTTTAGATCCCAACCTAAAAACTACAGAAACTACAGATTTTCCTTTCCACGAAGCACTTGAGCTAAGGACCCTTAAAGGCCCCCATGTCCCATTGTTCCAAATACTGGAAGTCCCAGACCTAACATGGTGGCTTCCATTCAGATAACAAAGCTGCAAGAAGGCAGATTAGAGCAAGATCTTTGTTTTAAATATAACACGTTAGCAGTAAATAATTACAGTACTAATTCAGGTGCCCTCTGCTCTTTTATCAACAACAGAGTGGAGCAAATTAAAGCAGTGTCTGGTTGGTTGCATGCCTGAATGCACTCGGACCCAGTCCAGACCATTTATTATACACATACAGGCTATAGTCTTAAAGAGACAGGCATGGAGGCACAGCATGGCACTCTCACGTAAATCAACAGGACCAAACAAATACCCTGTTATTCTGCACCAGATGTGTAAATGCATATTTCAGGCAGGATATAAAAAATGATAGCTGTACTGTTCATAAGGAGGTGTGAAAAAATGCCAATGCTGAAAATCTGGAGTGAAAATATTACAAATGCACGTAATTACGAGGGTGCATGGAAATTGCACAATGTACACTCGTAACACAGTCATTTCATGGACTTTTTCACTAAATTTTCAACATAGGCATTTTAGCACCTCTGCTCATGAACAGTGTCACTGTGATTTGTTTTTAATCTGTCCAGAATACTGACTTCCCACAGCGACCATGCTATTCTGCGCCAGAAGCACGAAAACACATTTTGGCCAGGATGTGAAAAATAACAGCTGTACTGTTCATATGGAGGTGTGGAAAAATGCTAATGTTGAAAATCTGGAGTGAAAATAATACAAATTCGCAAAGTTACGAGTGTGCATGGAAACAGCACAACACACGCTCATAACACAGTAATTTTTTGAATTTTTTTTCACCAGATTTGCAACACAGGCTTTTTGAAAGCCCACCTCATGAACACTGGCACTGTCATTTCATTGATCGGTCCCGGTAGGTGATTCCGCGCAGTGACTGCAAAATCACCTTTTGGGACCGAATAACACCATGACCGTGTTTGAATTCAAGAGGAGGGGTCCCAATAACCCCATGTTGAAAATTTGGTGTCAGAATTCCAAAAAATGCCTGAGATATGCACCAAAGTTGAAAAAACCCTATTTATGCCATTATACAGCTTACCGGCATTTCTTCAGTTTTCAGTCGGCTTTGAAGAGTGCAGATGTGTTCACAGTCCATCGGAAGATCATCGTGCCAGGGTCCAGAGGTAAGAATGGGGTGAGAGGTGTGTGTGAGGAGGTCGGGTGTGCAGTGGGTGGGTGCGGGTTGTGGGGAGAGGATGGCAACTGATGTGGGACCGTTTCCTTTATTTCAGGGAGATAAAAAAAAGATAAAGATGTTGCGGGCAGGTTTTTTTCCCAGGCTTGTTTCCAGTACACTGGGGTGAGCTCCCAGTGTGCCACCTACCATTTTTGGGGTGGGGGTACTGAAGACATTGGGGATTGGACCCCCTGTCAGCAAAGAGCAACTGTTTGGGGGGCCATGATGCCGAGGGGGACTGGGCACCCCCTTGGCACACAACAAATGAGGGAGGGGGTTACATCATGCCGATGGGGAGTGGGTTCCCCCATCGGCAAATTAACTGGGTCAGGGGCTGCCGATAGGGGGATTGGCCACCCCCATTCAGCTTTATGGGGCCAAGAGGTGGCGGCAATCTGCCACCATGTTTACTTAATTGTTAGACTTGGGAAGGTACTGCTTTGCAATGACAGGTTGCTCCTTCATTGCAGCGGAATGGCTGATACTGCAATGATGAGGTGGACCCTCATTGCAGCAGCGAAAACGTTTCTACTTGGTGGCACTTTTGGAGACCAGTGTCATCCGCACACTGTGCCTCCATTGGTCCAGCAGTGCCAAGCCCCCAAATGCAGTGCCTCCATTGGCTGCCACAGTGCCACACCTCCACAACCCGCTTCTCTCCTAAGCTGCCGCATAATGTTTCTTGCGCATGCGTGTGCAAGCAAACATAAAAAGGACAGGCAGACATCCAGATTGTTCACCATAGAAAACATAGAGACATAGAAGTTGATGGCAGATAAGGACCGCAAGGCCCATCCAGTCTGACCATTTCTTTTTCTGCCTTATGAATGTGCCATAGGCCTTTGCTCTGTCAATGGCCTATCTATTCATACTCATCTGTATTGCTCCTTATGCCTATCCCATGCCTGTTTGAAGCCCTGCTCTGTATTCATATCCACCACTTCCTGAGGTAGGCCATTCCATGCATTCACTGCCTTTTCTGTGAAAAAGAACTTCCTCACATACCCCTTAATTGGCCTCCCTCTAATCTCATGCTGTGTCCTCTTGTCCTGCTATTTTTCTTATATTGAAGCATGTTAGACTTTTTCACCTTGTTAATGCCCTTAAGCTGTTTGAATGTTTCAATCATATCACCTCTCTCCCTCCTTTGCTCTAGGGTATACATATTGAGCTCAGTTAATCTGTCCTCATATGTTTTCTGATGCAATCCCTGCACCATTTTGGTTGGCCTTCTCTGGACTGCCTCAATTTGGTTAATGTCCTTGTGAAGATGTGTCCTCCAGTACTGCATGCAGTTCTCCAGATGGGGCCTTACCAGTGTCTTATAAAGAGGGACTATTACCTCCCTCTTCCAACTTGTGATACCCCTACTAATACACCCCAACATCTCTCTAGCCTTACCTACTGCTTTAGAGGTCTGCTTGGATGATTTCAGGTCATCAGTGATGATGACGCCCAAGTCTCCTTCTTCCCTTGTGACTGCCAGCAACTTCCCTCCCAGCCCATAGGTGGCTTCAGAGTTTCTCTTCCCTATGTGCATGATCTTGCACTTGTTTGCATTAAACTCCAGTTGACACTCTTTCAACCATTTTGCTAGTTTATCCAGATTTCTTCTTATTCTGCCCACCCCATCTGGATCATCTACTCTGTTGCAGATCTTGGTGTCATCTGCAAACAGACAAACCTTACCCCCCAGTCAATCTGCAATGTCACTGATGAAGATATTGAAGAGGACTGGCCCTAGGACTGATCCCTGAGGTACCGCACTTGTGACTTGCATCTCTTCTGACTGTATACCATTTACCACCACTCTCTGTTTTCTGCCCATCAACCAGTTTGCCACTCAGTTGATGAAAGTCTGACCCACCCTGAGCCTACCCAGCTTATTAATCAATCTTCTATGTGGAACAGTATCAAAAGCTTTGCTGAAGTCAAGGTAGGCAACATCAACTGCTCCCCATTGGTCCACCACTCTGGTTACCCAGTCAAAGAAATCTATGAGATTAGTTTGACAGGACCTTCCTTTTGTAAATCCATGCTGTCTTGGATCCTGTGCCCCTATGGATTCCAGGTGTTGCACTATCCTTTCCTTGAGGAGTGTCTCCATAATCTTGCCCACTACTGAGGTGAGACTGACTGGTCTGTAGTTCCCTGGCTCCTCCCTTGCTACCGCTCTTGTGGAGTGGGATCCCATGAGCCCTTCTCCAGTCTTCTGGGACCTCTCCTGTGCTCAGAGACTCACTAAACAGTTCTAATAATGGCTCTGCTAGTTCCACCCTTAGCTCCTTTAGTACCCTGGGATGTATGCCATCAGGTCCCATTGCCTTGTCCACCCTGAACTTCTCAAGCTCTTGTAGGTCCCTTTCTTTTTTGAAGGGACTAGTGTACACCTCCTCCCCACTGTGTCCATGGTGCAGAATTGTGGGCCCTGTCCTACCGTCTCTTCAGTAAATACTGAGAAGAAGTATTTATTTAGGATAGATGCTTTTACAAGATCCTCCTCCTCACACACCCCCTTATCCCCTTTGATCTTAGCAATACCCACTCTGGACTTTCTCCTTTCACTAATGTATCTATAGAAAGTTTTATCACCTTCTTTTACTGTTCGTGCTAGTGTTTCTTCTGTTTGGGCCTTTGCCTGCCTTACTGCCACCATTAGACATCTGGACAGATTCTTGTTGGTGAACACTTTCTTTGACCAAGCATTTTCCTACAAGTATAACTAACAGTTTTGAATGGAAACTTCAAGAATCACAAGGAAAAGCTACTCTGGTAGGATACAGATCTTCATAACAAGTGCCATAGACTCACACCTAATAAGCTAAGTCTACACTGCCAAATCCCTTACTGATTACTCCAACTCTTAACCAAATTATATTTTTTACTAAGCCAAATCTTCTAAGAAATGTCCCAGCCATTGCCTTTATCACAGATGGTATCTTACAGGAGAAAATGTCTGTATCTAGCTGCACTTCATTTCCTTCATTACCTAGAGTGCTATCCATACTTCCTTACAACCTGCCAAGTTGCCACTTACGAATTTATGATATATTAAAATACTCATTTATAATTATACCTATTCTGTATAATATTTCCTTCTTGCATGCTGGATTACATTGTTTACTGCTGTATAAGAATTCAAATACCCTGAAGTGTCTTCTGTAAATGTAAACTGTGCAGTGGACTTTTCAAATGCAGGATTTTTATGGATTTTAGTTCCCATATTCTTCTTTCCTGTGTGTTTCTGAAGTTGCCATTCAGTTTCAGTGCCAATAAATCAGAGAGGGAGTGCTTATGTTTGGAGAAGGGGTGCAATACTGATGGGATGGTTATCTTGTTTGTGTTAGTGAAAAGTCATCTGAGTTTTGGTTAGTTGCTTGGTTTGGCCTTCTCTATTTAACTTCCTTCTCACTGATCATGTAGGAGTAAAAGTTAGAACTAAGTAAGCTTGAGAGGGTTCCTGCACAGAGAAAGAGTGAAACAGCAGGCATCAGCTCACATAAACACACAAAGAAAAAAAACTGTGTTGGTACCCAGCCTATAATGAGTAACCTTGATTTAGGTGGTCACACTTTATTCACACTTTATCTGAACTATGAAAAGTAAGAAATTCTTTCTAAATATTGTTAAGGAAAAGAATCCCAGTAAAACAAAATAGGACTAAAACTTGAAATAGTTTATAGGCCCATTTGGGAAAAATTTTATTTTTGGGGAGGGGTACTGGAGTCTGTTTGTTTATAACAAATCTTCCAAACATCTAGAAATAGGTTGGTCATAAAATGTATTAAAGGTTGAAGGACAGCTATGTGTCAGGAAAAAAAAAGAGGATGAAGAAAACTACAATGGTGGATTTTAGTGCACTATTATGCTATAGTTTCTTTATAAAACAGAAACTTTTAGATAGAAATCAATGTTTCATAAATGTGTGCCCGCAGCCCTGATGAATAAATATCACTCTGTTCATCCACTGTATGGTCTGCTTCTACTTGTGTTTCTACGGCAACTCATACTGGGTGGGCTACAGCATTAATTCCAGTACTACTGCAGACAGAATCTTTATGTGTGGCCATTTCTTTCTAAACGGCATTAGGTTCAGTCCTCCTGTTTAGGATACAATATTTCCATTTTGTCTACTCTGACTGTAGTATGATCTGATCTGGACATGCTGTTTCTATCTGAGCTGCAGAAGAAAATCCATTTCCAGCTTGCATAACAAGCAACATTTCTTTTCACTACAGCCTTCCCTGTGTGTGGTTTGTTGCAGCAGATGCACTGCTAGTCAATGCTGGAACATTGCTTATACCATAGTCTGTTGTTTATCCATTTCAATGTGAGTACAATTTTGTAGAACTATTCTCAGCATGCCTCATCTAACATTCATTGTATTTTCCACCAAAACACAACAATTACTAAGGATTTTCCACCTAACCCTTAGATGGAGGGATACTATTCATCCTCATAGTTTTAAAGCATTTAAACAAAAATAGTATTTATTGTATTATAATCCTATTCTCTATGGGCTGATGAATACAGTATGTGATTCATATGTTGATGGACTGTGGAACACCTCATTCTGAAGCTCTATTGTATGCTTTGTTTTTCAATGGAATTCATTAATCCCAGCCACCAATACTTGCATGTGAGATCTCCACAGAGGGTTGGGATGGCGCTGGTATTGAGCTGCACTGGGAAATCCAGTTTGGCCTGGAAGTGGGTCCCCTGTTAGATGGCAGCAGGATATCATGTAATATGGTAGTCCATGGCTAGAATTGCTGTTTCTCCACATATGACTGCATATTTTTATTTAAATTAACTTCCCCTGATTGCTGAGTCCGAGCCCGCAGCCTGGACTTCTAGCCTACCAGGACAGTGTGGAGGGTTGGACATGGGCTGGCTTGTGATGGTGAGTTTTTTTTTTTGGCATCAGATAATACAGCACTAGCAGGGTGCAACAATTATTGTAAGGTTACCTCAGTCCTATTGTATTCTTCCCCAGCTGCCATACATAAGGGTCAATACAAATGGCATGGGTCATGTACCAACCCCCTGTACTCCTAAGGCATGCAACCCTAGCAACAGCATAACTATATGGGAGAAGTGGAATTGGTTTGTGGGAGGCCACATGAATAAGGCACCAATGTTGCAAAATATAAAGACAGCATACTGTGGTATTCTTGTGCCCCCCCCCTTGCAGTATAAGTACAAAACAGAAAGAAAGAATGCACACGTCTGTGTGTCTCAAAGACTTCACAGCTTTTGCCACAACTGCAAATGCTTATAAAACACAATTCCCCAGGTCCTTGCAACTGAACTCACAATGATCTTCTGGCCCAAAGGTGAAAGCACTTGTAATTCAGACATAATAAAACATTCCATAAAGAATATCAATAGTGGAAAAACCTCTATGATTCTTATGTTTGCGCTAAATTACTGTTTCATATAACTGTTTTTTTCGGAGTCCTGGATACAAGTCATACACTGTTTCAAATGTCATATTTCAATCAGTCTGCTCAAAGGTAATAAAGCTAAGATATACTATGATCCCTCCATGCTCTACAATGTTCTGAAAGAAACTCTAGATATCTTTTTTTTATTTTATTTTTCCTCAAACATCATTCACACCAAGGTTATTACTACTATGGTATTATTTGCTCTAGTTTCAGTGAAGAAGGACATATCTTATTTCATTCAGTGTCAGAGGTTACTACAACAGTTTTTCCCATCAGCTCTAGATTGCAAAGAATATTTATTGAGCATAGATGCATTAAGTAATCCCAGGCAAATTTGGTTAGTTGATTGGTTTGTTTATTGCACTTATAAAAGGCAAAAAAATTGTGAAAATGTGAACGATAAAGCAGTATTACACCAACACTAGAAGACAAAAGTCTGACAAAAATCAAGGTTAAGAGCAACATAAAGTTCATAATACAGTCTAATTTACATTCTAAATATTGTGATTGAAAACAGATCCTTGAAACCACCAAATGGTCTCTGACCTGTCTCAGCAGAAGTCTTACTGACACAAGTGTGGATAAGTGGCATTTTCTATGCAAGTAGAAATCAGAATAAAAAATGGAAAGAAGTATCACTCCTACACAACAAAGAACAAAGAAACTTTACTGGGACATACAAAAAATACAAAAATACTGTGACTTACATAAAGCATGTAAATCACAGATTGCTTGCTTAAAGATAAATGTATTTGAACAAACACCACAAGTACTGTATACATATCTTTCCATCAGTGTGATGAGATGAAAAAAGCTGTTTGTACTGTATGTGCTCGATATGAATAGTGTCTAGGGAAAATAAGTATAAAGAAAACTGAGAGCAAATGTATTAATGTTAAAATGGCATACGGGTTTCAACACAAAGGTTGAGTTTTATCCACCACATTTTCAGATGAGTGAAATTGCTCTGCAGGTTTGGTTATTGTAACAGTCGGGGATTAAATAAATGCTTTCTTTAGTAGTGTTAATTAAGTTTGTGTGAAGTATTCTAACATGTTGCAAAAATCAACTGCTGATCATTGACCAGTGAAGACAGATAGTTATGGAAGATACTCAATGGACCTCGCAATTAATTGATTTGTTATATAAACTCTTCTCCAATTTACAACTAGATGTCATGTTTTGAAATACCAAAAGAAAACAAGTAAATACTGCTTGCAAAGAGAAAAATGTTGGCTCCAAAGAGCCTCTAGAAAAGAATCGGCCCGGAAATTGTAAATTAGTAAACTGTAGCTAAAAGGTCACTTGATGCAGTTTATTGAGTATAAAGACAATTTCATAACATTATTGAACTGCACTCAATTAAGGCCTAAAATGCCACTGGTAACTAAAATAGTGATCTGAGTAATTCTGCAGTGATAGCCAGTGACATGATGCAGAATATCCAAATAAGTTATATCATGACATTATGTATCCCATGAAATCCCCATTCATTTCAATTGGATTTCCTGTGAAATTTCCTAATGTGTCCAGAAGTGTAGTGCATCTTAGTACCAGCTACCACTGAAGTAAAGAAATAAATGATGCTTTTGTTATTCTATCAAGGAAAATCATTTTCATGCAGAAATGCTTATTTGCAATATACACAACTAAAGCTGCACATCCAAGGAAGAAGAAGAATAATGAAGCTAGTAGTCGAAATAAAAATTGCAAGCTAATCTAAAGTTTAATTCAACAGAGTTAAGGAAACAATTGCACTATACTGTAGAAATAGTGACTTATACTTTAGAGTCCTATAGAGCTCTGCATAGTGTAGCATTTTGCTTCAGAAATGATTTTTGGAATCTCATATTTAATTCAGTGGAATTCCAAAAATAATTTCTATACAACTACAGAATAATATCCCATAGATTACATAATCTGCAGAATATGATTCTGTGATTTGTGGAAAAAGGAATCTAGGGTTTTCTTCAGCTGTGGAATATGATTTCACAGTTAACATTCAGCTTTTGCAATGTTGGAATTAGGCCTCTGACAAAATTAGGGAGACTTATTCAGAACTTCTGAAATTTCACACCATTCAGGCAGAAGAAGACAAAAAAATTCAGCAGAGCTCTAAAGTCCTAGCAATCTGATGTGTCAGGACTGAATTTTTTTAATAACCCAAAAAATGAGTGAAAAGTAGTCTTTTGCTTTCTGTAACTCTATGCATAAAAGAAATCAGGTTACAAAATTAACCATTGTAAAGAACTCTGGACACAATATTTTCAGCACAGTTCATTCCATATGGATGTAGGTTATTATGTCATGTTGCTTGGATAATGTGTCAGTTGCATGGATTCTTCAGTTACCAGGCGGTAAACCTTATCTGGGATATACCTGCTCTAGTTCCAAATACAGACTTTTGTAGGAATACTACACCCTCATATCATTCAAATTTTATTTGTTTCCATGCCAATAGACAACTCCTTTCCTGTAGCTGTCAGGGCTACAGTGTATGTGTTACCATTAGTTTGTTTTCACTGCTCACGGTAGCCCCTGTGACTGCTCTGGGGGTCTCCATTTCATGGTTGTTGAAGTCTCGGTGTCCATGGGAACTGCATTAGCATATGAGAAAATGATATCAGATCAACCATTTGTATCACATATCTCTTTGCTGAAAGAACAAATACCCTGCAAAAACTATCTGGAAATACATAAACTGAATAAGTTTAAAGGGAAAAACCCTGCATTACAACTCATATAGTTTGCAAACCTCACTGATGGTAAAAGTGGTACTGTATTTTATAACTTCTTGCAGCTTTTTTCTTTGAAGACTTATTAAGCAGACAGTCATACTGGGGACTTTAAAGGGTGATTACGCAACATGTTCTTATATGCTAATGCAGCTCCCAGGGACAATGAGGTTTCAACAACCACCAAATGGAGCCTGCTAGAACAGTTACAGGGCCTAGTATGAAGTGTGAAAAAAGACTAAGGCAGTTGCATGCATCTCTAACAGCTACATGAAAGGAGTTGTCTGTTGGCATGGAAACAAATACAATTTAAAAGATATGAGGGTGTGTTTTCCTTTAAGTCTGCCAAAGTACTGCAGCAGTTGTCAATTTGTCGGTGTCCCTTCCCCTGTAGCCCAAAGGAAGGCAGGTAGGGATCCTCACCTCATGGGTGGGGTGCTTAGCCCTAGCACCACTCTTGATGGAGGAAACATTGGGGCTGCCCACAGGGTATGGGCCACCTAGAGTGGGCAGACAGCAAGGGGTCAAGAAGAGCTGGTAGCCAATAGCTCCCTCTCATTCATTTTCTCCTGCTCTTGATCTCCCATCCACCCATCCTTGTAAAAGGAGGGTTAGGGTTTGCCAGGATAGTGCAGGGAACCCTTGAGTATGGGTGACTGCAGTAGGGGTCAGGGAGCGAGTTTTCCCAGTTTTCCCTCAGAGGATATTTTCCAGGTATTTCAGCTCCTCCAAAGGGGTTTAACAAGTTAGGCCAGCTCAAGCAATGTCACAGTCATACAACATGGTAACTTGGAAGTCTCTCTGATTGATGGCACAAGAAGAAAAAGGGAAATATGTTAAATTCTTCCAAAGGGCTCGTCTCCTCTGGTCGACATGAGGTTGGTGTGGTTGCAGGCCAGTACCACATTGGGAGGGGTCACAGTCCAGTCTCATTAGGCTTGCTTGTTGGGGGGGCTAGCGACACCACATGGGAATGACCATTCACTTCCTCAGCCATATAGCTTCCCCACTCCTGGGGCTTGGATACCAGCTTAAGAAGTACATCATTTCCTTGACCTGTACATTGGGGAACCCCTTCACAGGAAGGGGTTAGGTCAGAGTTTGGGTTTGAGATCACCCAGCTGTACATATCTGTCTCTATACCCTCTAATAAACACATTTTCCAAGACATATGTGTGTGTGTGTGTGTGTTCTTCAGGGGAAAGGTATGGGTACTACTAAGACAAAGCATTCATTCCCCAAAATTTGGTCAGAGGTCTGATGAACTACAACTGTGTAAAATGTTAGATGTTCTGTAGATGCTGCAGCATTTTGTAGGCCACACTGCTTGCCTACTTTGTACATTTTGCACTGTGACATGAAATGAATGAAAACATGTTTCAAGGACTTAGTCCATTGTGCCTTCTACATTCTGGAATTGTATTTTTTTATTCTTTGGTATTGGGTTTTATCTTTTAGTAAACAGGTAAGGCCCACTAGACACAATGGACTTGATTGTCAAAGTGTGGTGCAAGACTTATGTCAAGCCCTGCACCACATCATTTAGGTTCTTTTTTTTCCATTATATTGTTTATTCATGTTTTCCCCAATTTTTATGCCCACTCACCCATGCTTTCCTGGCACGAGCATGCAAATGTGGAGGCATGCACCTGCTGCACACTGCAGAATGCCCCACCTTACCAGTTGCCCATACCAGCCTTCACCATCACTGGACCTCCACCCAGTGATGGTGGGTCTACAGGAGGGCTACCTCTCACCCCTGGAGAAGAGAGACACTTAGTTCAATCCTGTTCTACCCTCCCCCTCCCTGCTGGCACCCTGATGACCTGAGGTCATTCCCAAACCCAGATCACCAGTGTAGCGTGAGGCAGGGCAGAGATGCTTCAACCCTCAGTGCCATCGGCTAGCAGCACCACATCATTTAGGTTCTGGTGAGGCACAAAACCCCTTTGCAGCAACTGTTCCCAATTTTCTAATCTTGGGTGCAACTGTGACAGTTGCACATTTTGAGGTAGCTTCTGCCAAATATCTGGACAAGCTCCATAAAAACAGCCCCCATGAATGCTGCAAGCTAGTCCAGAAAATGTTGTTCTAACTTGTGGCACCTGATGCACAGGACTGAATATCTTGATTGCCAGCTGGTTGATTGCCACAAGCCCCACATACCATATCTTCAATGCACCTGGCCTTGCTGCAACTGGGGGCTTTGAATATCAAGCCCAGTACCTGTACTTAAGGGCAACCTGGAAGTACAGCTGAGGTTAAGTGATTTGCTCAAAGTCACACAGTATGCAAGTAGAGATTGTGGGAATCAAACTTAATCTTTAGTAGTGCATCACTTTTCTCTGGAAGAAGCTCCTTCATAAAGTATAGTACATCTGATCTACATCAAATTTTCAGAGCCATTTTTTTCTTATCTGGGGAGAACTTTCTGTTATGCTGTTTTATTTCTGTGTCAGCCACATGGTCTATAAATAAGCTAAATAGATTAGTAGTGAGTAGATCATGACATTGAAGTATCTACAAGGAATGTGCTTTCAGGCAATAGTAATGGCAGAGACCAAGGTAGGCGGGTGAGCTGGCAGCCTGGCAGGAAGCCCAAGAAGGAGTACAACCACACCATAGTAGTACACTGGGTGAAGAAGAATATCAGGAGGAGTTCTTGAGAGGGTACCTTGGATGGTGTCAGTTCTGACAGTGAGCTGGAGCTGAGCAGGATGCCAGCTTGCAGCATCGTGATCTAATAGCGGCAAGTTGGAATTAGTGGCTGGGCTGATTTGTGTTAATGTGTGGCCATGAAGGAAATCTATAACGTAAAACATAAAGAAAATGCATCAGAATTAGAAGTACTGCATCCACAAAAGATTAGAAAGAAATGGAAGGAATGTTAAAAGAGGTACACTGTGTAAAGGAAATCACCAAACAATGCTCACAGGATAAGAAGGAAAAGAAGCAAGAAAAAGATCAACCAACTATGACTGAGATATCAGAACCTCTGTCTCCAAAACTCAAAGTACTAAGGTTGTTAACCCCCACCCCATCTCCCCCTCCTGGATTCCCCAGTAAGTAAAACTTTAATTTCATTGGGCCATATTCAGTTCTACTGTGGTGAGGGTAACAAAGGATCTGGCAGCTCCACTATTCAAATACCTTCACTACAATTATCCAGCATGCCACCAAAACAAGTGGGGAAAAAGCAAACAGAGAGTAATGAAAGTAAAATGGGACCCACTAGAAAAGCAAGCTCTAAATCAATAGAAAAGATCTCCTCTGCAGTGCAAGAACAGAATGATCCACCACGTGGGGAAGAAACTGAGAATTCAACTATAATTGGGCCAGAACTCTGTAGGGAATCAGCAGCAGAATATGTTTTGGCATTAGATTCCCAGAAATTGCAGGCCGGATTGAAGCCAAAGCAAACAGATGTTCTAACACAAAATACCCAAAATGCCAAAATTATGAATGCGGTAACTACATTTCAAGCTCAAAATGCTAGATGTTCTTGGTGAAATTAAGTGCTGTATAAAGGAGGTTTTAGATTATATGGACGCCCTAATTGATAAACTAGAAGGTCTTATAATACGAATGCAAGCTCCAGAGGAGCACATTTCAAAAACAGAAGACACAAATGGGCCATTAATAAAAATTAAAACTCAGCACAGCAAACAACTTTAAACTTTAATCCAGAATGTGGCTGAGATAGAGGATATCTCCACCAGGGGGGATCTAAGATTATGTAATGTACCGTAGGGGCTGAAGAGAGCTAGAGACCCAGTGCTGTTTTTTGAAAAGATAATTACTGTAGCAATGGGAAGGAATTACCCCAACCAGAAAATTGTCTTAGACAAAGCCCACAGGTAGAGTGCAATACATTAACCATAACTTGGGTTATCCACATGTAATATATATCAAACCCCAGAAATACTGTGAGAAGGAGGCAATACTACGGAAGGCAAGAATAGATCATTGCCTGAAATTTGAAAATGTTCAATTCAATGTCTACCTGGATTTATACCCAGAGACAGTCAGAAAATACAAACTTTTCAATCCAGTCAAAAAAAAAGCTTCATGACCAGGGGATAAGATTTACAATGCTATACACAGCAAAACTAAGATTTGTTGTAAAGGGGAAACTAATGACTTATGACAATGTGGAAGAAACACAAGAGGCCTTTGATCTGGCTTATAATAACCAAACTACTCACACTTCAATGACACCAAAGCAATCAAGGTCACACCCTTATCAACGAAACAAGCAGAGCACTTCAATGGTAGCAGAAACCCCTGTACAAGCCAATATAGCTTAAAGGGTGAAACAGAAGCGAAAAAAAGAAGTAAATGTGAAGGAACACCAAACTGGGGGAAGGGAGGGCAGCACAAATTTTGCATGAGCTAAATTTTTCCCCCCTTCTACAAGGCATTAATGGAAGATTAAAAGTATTTTGGGAAAAAATTTAAAAAGTGAAAGAAAGCACTAAGAAAAAAGTAACTTGTCATATAGACAAGGGATTCAATAAAAAAATAAATAAATAAATAAATGCAAAAGATGAACAGAAGGAAGGAGGAATGGGAATTGTGGGTGGACAGCAGAATTGAACATGTTGGAATGCTAGCTGTTTTTTTCTTTTCTGCCATATATGTACAGTAGAAGCTGCTTAATTGGGACAGCCTTGTGGTAGCCTTTTAGTCCAGATTAAGCGAACATCTCCATTACAGAAGTTCACTGGTTGCAGTTATCAGGGAGTGGATCTGCAACTTCCAGCAACTGCCAGCAATAGAAACAGGTTTTGTTTCATTTTATTGAGTGAGCTAGTGAGTGGGTGAGCTGCCTCTCTGTCACACTGCTTTAGCCCAACATGTAAAATGACTCTTTCTACCTTGTACAGTAGTTATCAGTATTGGAGAGGTGGGGACACATGCACAGCTAGAAGAGAAATCTAGACAGAGGGAAACCATGTTTTTTCCAGGGAGTGAGTCACTGAGAGAAACCAGCAGCAAGACAGATGCAGGTTTTGTTTTGTTTTTTGCCAAGCGGGTCATCAATGTCCAATAACTGCCAGTGATAGAAACAGTTCGACTCCTTAATATAACATAAAATAAACACTGGTTGTAGTTATTGGTGAGCAGAACTGCAACTTCCAGCAACTGCCAAAAGAAAAAGGTTTTGCTTTTATCAAGTGAGAGGGTGAGCACATCAGCATGAGCAACCAGGTGTGTAAGGAAAATAAGGACAACTGCCTCTCTATCACACTGCTTTAGCCCCACATGTAAAACCACTATGTTTACCTTGTGTTCCTCAAGGAGATTCTGAGTGTGGGGTTATTGGAGGTCAGATGTTGGAAAGGGAGGAAGGTGTGACAGAGTAACATTCAGTGAAATAAAGTTCACACATACTGATCTGTGTGAGATGGATGTGTGAAACAGGATTAGGAGATACTGTAAGGGATTAGTGATGGCCAAATCATCCCAGTTAGGTGGCAGGGATATTCCAATTAAACAGCACTACATCTGATAGGATATCATTGCCACTTAATTGGTGCCCAGTGGAATGTCCCAATAAAGTGGACATCCCCATTATCCATGTCCTGATTAAGTGGCTTCTACTGTATTCAGTATCATTGTATCAGATTAATTTTAAGATTAACAATTGAAGAAGGAAAAGCTGTTTAGTTTTTAGGAAATTAGTGGACTATACAAATTTAAAAATCAGGCATTTTAGAATTATAAATAGAAGATTTGATAGCAAGCATTGATATTTTGAGATACTATGTGAAATGGAGAAGAGGTTATATCCATAAGCTGCCGAGTTCAATAGAAGATTTAATATAACCACACTGTGAGCTCAAGACGTAGGAGATGACAAATGTTGTCATCTCAGTTACTATAGGGGGAGGGACAGGAGAAATATTACTTCTCCAGTATGGGATTTAAAGAGGTTTGGGGAATGGGGGCACAATATGGGACTGTTTGTCAGAATTAGTAGAAAAGGAACACAAAAAGGATAGGGGACCAAGATTCCAAGATAAAAAACAAACAAACAAACAAAACAACAAAACAAATATTTATGCAATTTATCATTTAAGCTATCATACAAATGGAGAGTAAAATTAAGATAGTTACCTGGAATATAAAGTGGCTGTGTAACAGAATTAAAATAAATAAAATAATAAACTATCTAGAAAAAATAAAACAAATGAGCTCTATTATTTTATAAGAGACACATTTTATTGAAAAAGACTTTCATTGGTTTCATAAGAGGTGGAGATTGGGGATATTGTCTTCCTCTAATCAGACTTCATGAGGTGTGGCAGTCTTTTTTCACAAACATAAATTCAAACCAACATTTATAAAATTTAAAACTGATTCCTTTGGCAGATATATCATTATGGGCATCTGTATAGGAACCAATAACTTTACATTAGCCATACTTTATAGACCAAATTATTATAATATTGCCTTTTACACAAAATATTTTCTACAGCTTACATTGGGGAAAGCACCATAAATAATAGGTGCTGACTTTACTCTCACTTAAAATAAAAAGGACAGAGCCTTAAATGTCACAAATCAATTTAAGCCACCAATCAGGGTCATTAATAACTTCAAAACAGCCTTAAAATGTAATGACCCTTGAATAGCACCACATTCTGAAATTAAAAAAAAAAATCCTTTTCTTCATGACTGCACTAATCATACTCACATATTGATTTTTCTTAATATCAAAAACTTTGCAATATGGAATAAACCATATTGACTAGCCAGGAATAATTATCTCTGATGACTCCCCCTGTATTTTAGAATTGGAATTGTTAGGAAATGAGGGGAAAAACTATACATGGAAAATGGATCTCACTATACTAGAAGATCAAAGCACCAACCAGTCAATAATTCAGGAAATGGAGAGGTTCTTTAGGAAGCAGCTCAGTTGAGTGCATTTCATTTCAGCGCCATCCTCTTCAGCGCTTTGCATAGTGGCGCCATTAATTTCAGCACTACAGTTGTTGACAGGTGATTAAATTCAGTGCTTATCATTATATTAATCAGTTGACAGGTCACGTAGTGGTGAGGAGAAACAAAAGTATGTGTCCCTGAACTTTAGAATAGCAGCTATAAAGAAGGATTGTAATGTGGGTAACCGAACAGTTGATGAGCTATTAGAGGGAATCGCTAGAAATGTCAGGGACTTACAGGATTAAAATCTTAAAGTACTGTACTATATTCACTTCCATTCTCAACGTACTTTATCGCTTCCATTCTTAAAGTACTGTACCAGTAAATGTAAAGCCATGGAACACTGATGAGCTATTAAAGGGACTCTTGCATATTGAATAAATAATTTTTCCACATTCGTCTGTTGATTGTGCTAGAAAGAGCTGAACTGTTGGTGCTGACATCAGACAGCACTGTAGTAAGACAGCGTGAAATCAGGTGGCGCTAAAATAAAGGAGCTATACTATCTAGCAGTATAGTGTGAAGCGCTGAAGTGGGCTACACCCATTCTTTAAAATAAATACAGAAAAAGACATCACAGTATTGGTAATATGGGACTCATTCAAAGAATGAATACAAGGGAAAATATAATCAATAAATTCATATAAAAGAAAACCATGGACAAAACAACAGAATCAATTTGAAAAAGTTATACAAACAGAACAATCACATACAGTAGTTCTACATTCAATAAGACAATATACAATAAATGAATAAAAAAAGAAGCTTATAATAAGCTTTCTACTGATAGCGCAGAGAAGAGAACACTTCAGGCAAGAACACATTACCATATCACATCAGATAAACCACTAAAACTTATGTCTTGGCAACTAAAGAAAGAACAGGAGCACAACAATATTTCAACAATTAAATACCATTTAGGTAACATCCACAAACAACCAAGAGAAATTAGCAGAGTATTTTTAGATTATTATGAAACTTTTATACACATCACAAAATACTAGAGACACTGATTCAGCAGCTGAATTTTTGAGCAAGGTAAATAAAAATCAATTATCAGATGAGATAAAATCAATATTAGAAAATCCAATAATGCAAACAGAAATCAAATCAGCAATAGACAATTTTCCTACAGGTAAAGCACCTGGTCAAGATGGGCTATAGACAGAGTTCTTTAAAAAACATAAAAATATTTTGACCTCAATCTTAACCACTTTATATAACAAAATAAATACCCTAAACAACACTCCACAAACTTTTAAGGAAGTCAACATTATTTTGTTTCATAAGCAGGGTAAAGATCAAAATATGTGCTTGTCCTATAGGCCAATATCTCTGCTAAACAAAGACTACAAAATCGTTGTGAAAATATTGGTGGCAAGATTAGAGGGGTACCCCCTGCATTGGTGGAACAAGATCAGAATGGATTTATAAAGGAAAGAAGGATAAATGAAAACATCAGACATATAATAAATATAATATTTAATCATAACACAAAATATACAATCCTATTAACAATAGATGCAGAAAGGCATTTGATAGGATCGAGTGGAATTTTATGATACAAACGTTACAAAAAATGAACTTTGTGGAACAATTTATAAACAGGATCAAAATAATATAGTATATAATAGTCCCAAAGCCAGAATCTAAATTAATAACAATCTATCCAAATCCTTTCAATTGTCTAAAGGAACAAAGCAGGGATGCCCCTTGTCACCACTAATCTTTGCCCTGGTTATGGAACTCCTTGAGGTAAGGAACAATTAGTAAATAAAAGGAATTTCTATCAACAACAAAATAGATAAAATCAGTTAATATGCAGATGATGCATTACTATACATTATAGACCTACTAAATTCCACAAAAGAATTTATCAAAGGTATTAGCAAGTTGTGGTAAAGCAACAGGATACAAAATCAATGTGGAGAAAACTACAGTTCTTATACTAAATTCAGATTTCATATTACATATGCTGGACGATTGCCCATGTCAACAGATTAAAAAAATACTTTGACATACTTTGACAAAGCCCAAGTACTTTTCTGTACTCTACAACCTGCATCCAGAGGGGCTTAAATTATTTTGCACCAAGTAAAGCTTGTTAAAACTTCAAAATTGAGCCTTTTGTCTTTTTCAATAAGGAGAGTGTGGTGAGAACCCTGACTGGTTTCTCTTATTTAGTTTTGGTCACTGAGCACCTGTTATTCTAGTGTGTCTCTGGTGTCTACCTGGAAAAAATACATTATTTAGGAATTATTTTAACACATCACATCAACTAGAGAATTTATTTCAACTTACTTAGTTAAAATATTGGAAGAAATAAAAGTAGATCTAAAGAGATGGCAGCATCTCCCACTGACTTTGATAGGTAGCATAAATGTAGCAAAAATGAAAATACTACCTAAACTGATATATTATATCAAGCTTTACCTATCTTAATTCCCAAATAATTTTTAACAGTATTAAACTAATACCAGTAAACTTCATCTGGAAGAATAAGAAACCATGGATGGCATATGATAAATTAATAATACCAAAAGAACAAGGTGGATTAGCATTGTCAGAGTTTTATAAATATTATTTAGCAGCTCATGTAACAGTAATCTGGCAATGGCTATGGGATCAAAACCAACCATTATTAACAACAGAAATGGAAACAGACATGTATAATTATATAAAATTAAGCAACATAATATTTTCTGGATATTAGCAAATCAAAGAAAATAAAACAAAAGGGACTTTACCAATGAACACAACAATTATTGTTGGCAAGAGCTATATAAACTTACAGTATGAAAGTTAAAATTGAAATCACCCAGTATACACCAATTTATAACACTTATAGTTTACCACCATCAATAAAAGAACCAGCATTTAAAATCTGGCAAACCTTAGGATTATATGAATTTGGTCAATTATTTACAGATAATCACTTTAAAACTTTCAGTCAATTACAATTTCATTTTTTTCAATATCTACAAATAAAAAAACTTTTTAGTAAGAACAAAATGAACCTTAGCTTTAAAAAATACACCTCTCTTAAAAGCTGTCACTCAACAAAAAGAAAGTAAAAAAAAATGATTGCCCTGATATATGGCTGCTGCAACAATCAAATACCAAAAGATATGTTAACATTAAAGTTAAAATGGGCAAAGGATTTGGTCTAGAAATTACAGAAAGCTTATAGAAAGAAATACTGGCCACACCTATTGCAAAAGTAAAAACATGCATACTTCAAAAATTAAATTTAATGATCCACACAGAGCATATTATTCCCCATCTAAACTGCACAAAATGAATAACTTTGTAACAGCAGAATGTCCTAGGTGTTCACATACAACAGGGACATTAATACACTTAATTTATGACTGTCCATACCTCACAAATTTCTAGTCTGAAATAATCAATATTTTAGAAAAAAATATTGGGCACTCATTTACAGTTGTTACCATTACTAATGCTCTTTGCTCTTGTAGAACCAAATCCACAACTGGATATGTATCAAAAAAAAAATTTGCAATAGTTATAAGCCTGGTAAAAAAATGCATTCTTCTAAAATTGAAGGACCTTGTATCCCTCTCTTTTGAGACGTGGTTTAACTTTATGGTAGATATCATGAAGCTGGAAAGACTTTATTACTTAAAAGCAGGAGATGATGTTTTGTTTGAAACAATGTGGGGCCCCCTTCATTAGCAAATCCAAAAAGGGATAAAGCAATAACAAAATATAATGTGGCACTTAGATTCAAAATTGTTGAAAGTTACACTTAGATAAACTGAACGTTAAGGGAAATAGGATATACATATAGTTTTAGTACAGAATACAGTATTTAGAATCTTGAACCCATAGGTAGATAGGGAGGGTTATGATGATGAAAAACTGGCTGAACAACTGAAATAAGGTACTCAGTTGAATAATAAGCCTAATTTTCCACTCCGACCCCTTCCCCCCTCAAAAAAAATAGAAGAGTGCTGGAGCACAAATAGAAAACAAGGAGAAACATTTGTTATGCACTGTTATGGTGGTTGTCAGAGGCTTAAAATAAATTAAAATAATCTGAATTTTCTGGAGGTAATTTGAAGTCATATCATCAGGACTGACAAATTGATAGACAGGCAGGAATTTTAGTAACATACCTGGTATTTTAGTGATGGAAGGAACTTTTCAGTCCATCTTGTTCACCCATTCTGCAGTAAAACAGTAACTATATCAAGTTTGACTACTGATTTGCCAGCTAGCTTGAGATCCCCTACTCATAATTTATAACCCTCTATACCATTCATTCTAAGGAATCTGTCAAGTGCATCTTTAAAACCCTAAACAGCACTGGCTTCCACACCCTCACCAGATACTGTAGGATATTTCACATGTTCAACTCCCTCTGCATAAGGTGACGTTTTCTAATGTTTACCATAATCCTACCCCCCCCCCCGACTGTGTGCACACCCACTCTAACACTCACTGGCTCAAACATCTGTGAGTTTTCCATGTACTCCATTTCCATAACTATTCTGAGCACTCATCATTTCTCCTCTCATCCATCTCTTCTCAAGGCTAAATCATAGCAGTATGTCCAAGCTCTCCTCACAGAGGTTATCTCACCAGCCACTAATAATCTTGGTTGCTGGACAGGCCCTGAGGCACAGTGCTAGTGCTACCGCTTACAATGCAGATGACCCAGGTTCAGGAGCAGACCCATGGTTGTCAAATAGCCTGCCAGGGGGAGAAGAAGGCTGCACATCCATTAGACTGCTTGCCTTCTCCAGACAGGGAGTGGAATCAGGTGCCTGGTATCAACTGAACTCTAGTAATGGTGGATCCATGACAGTCAGTTGACAAATTCATCGTCAACCAACATTACAGCCACTCTTTTATGTCAACCGCATTTGCGGTAGGCATACATGCATTCACTTCAGACTGTGTTTTCTTCAGGGGGCTTTGCACCCCGAGCCTCCTGAACCCCCCATAACTAAATTGATCAACTCCAAGTCAGAGTTGATTCATGGAGGGGGATTACAAGAACCACAGAAAGCAGTGCTGGGGTCCCACACTGACACTACAGTGACCTGGCACTGTTGTCGCTGTAGTGTTGGTCATGATAAAATTGTTGCTGTAGTGACGGCATACTATGATGGCTGGGGTAGGTGAGCCTGGGACCAGTACTGATGGTGGATTGCCAGAGATGGCAGATATCTGCACGTTGGGAGTAGGTGCAAGCCCTGCCATGCATTGAGGTCCTTGCACCCATGCCTCAGTCAAAGGGGGGCCACAGGGAAATCACATCCTTTGGATGATGAGCAGCATGAAGCCCAGGATCCTTGCAGGGACCCAACAGACATATGTGGGTATATCCCTTAGTTGCCCCGAGGAGAATAAACAAGCTTGATTAAAAAAAAGCTTGGTTACCATGTACTGGGTCCTGTCAACTTTTTCAGTGTTCTCTTGCTCTGTGGTGACCAGAATTGGATGCAGTACTCAGGGTGAATTGCAACCAAGACCTGGACAGGCAGAGGATCCCCTCCTTTGCCCTGCTTCTTACCCTTGGAAATGCATTCTGGCATTGTTTGATATACTGACTGCACACTGCCTACGTGATTTTATTCTACTATCCACAATTAACCCTAGAACCTCTGCTCAGCTGTGCTGTCCACTTTTGCAACAGCCAGTTTGTACAGTATGTGTGACCCGGATTCCCAATCCTAGGTGCAGTACTATACCTTAAACTTCCTAAATCAAGTCTACCCTCCTCAGTTCTCAGCAAACACCCCTAATATGTTAAGGTGCCCCTTTTGTGCATCCTCTTCTCTCAGCTGTTTCTACTCTTCTGGTCAATTTAGTGTCATTGGCCTACTTCAGTAACCTGCCACTCACTCCATTCTCCAGGTCATTAATACTTATTTTTCAGAGCAAAAGACTGAGAACTAACTCCTGGGGTACTCTGCTCAGAACATCCATCTTGTATAGGTAATGACTATGTACCACCACTTCCTTCTTCCTACCTGCCAGCAAACTGGCTATCTGGTGACAGTAAACTTTATGGACTCTATATTAAGTTTCTTTCTGCATGATATTTCCATGTGCTACAAGCTCAGTTGTCTTGCTGAAATCTAGATGATTAAATTTGCTGCATGGACAACATCACCCTTCCCTACAGTAGCTGCCTCCTCAAAAGAAGTATTCAGGTTGCTTTGGCAAGACCATCCTTTAATTAAGTCATGTTGTATGGCAGAGAAAAGCCCATGTGCTGAACTATCACATTATTTATGATCGACTCAAATATTTTGCCACACATCAAGATAACACTCATAGGCCAAGATTCCTGGGTTTTACCTCATTCCCTTCTTGAATAGAGGGATAACATAGACTATGTTCTAGTCATCTAGCAGTATCCCCACCCATAAGGAGTCCCGAGAGATATCAGTATGGGATCTAACCAGAACTCATTTTAATACCATTATTATCCCATGGTGGATATCATCCAGACCCTGAGAGGTTTCTGACTTTACACATTCTAGAGAAACATTAAGTAATTACAGTCACAGCAATAGAGATAGTCAGATATTTCTAGATATTTATAAACAGATTATCTCTGCTGTTTCTACAGTATTATTGCAGACAGGCAGTTAATTTCTCTAGAGATAGCAGCACAGAAATTTCAGGAAATATCGGGCCATGTTGATTGCTGAAACTATATGGAATGATCATCACTGGCTTGTGTTTGGTCTGCACCACTCCTACAGCTTCCTCCCTCAGATGGTCATGCTTACTAACCTCCTAGTAAAATACTGATACAAATTATTTATTCAGTACCTTTGCTCTTCCATGCACTTTGTAAGTGGTACCTCCTTCTCCAATTATCAAGGCCCCCACCTTATCACTAATTCACCCTTTGTTTCTTATGCATTAAAAAAGGGTTGTTATTTTCTGTAATCCCCTATGCAGTCCTATCTTCCAGACTTGTCTTTGACAGTGCAATCATGGTCTTGCATTTATTTAATAATGTCCTATGTTCTGATTCCTTTGCTTTGTCCCCAGACTCCATCCACTTTTAATTATGTTTGTCTCCATTAACTGTCCCCCTGAGTTCCTAGGATAACCTCAGAGGCCATTTAATTGCCCAGTTGTCTTTGTTTCTTATGGAATTATGTTGCATGATGGCAGTACACACATTACTAGCCACTTGTACAGCTGGTCACTAATACACTAAATGCCAGAAGCATATAGGATATTGCCATATTCCACATGACAGCATAAACATATATTTATTAGTTGACTACACTGTTTCCTTAGCTATGTACTAGGTCTGTTTCTTGCCCCAGTCATTATAAAATTTGTACCAGCAGAGATCTCCCATCTTTCATGTGCAATTGTGTCTATCTGTGCCCCAAGGCAGTACTATAAGCACTTGATAACCAGCCTAGAAGGTGCTATAGTAACACTTGACTGGCTGACGACATTAACCAATAGTTACTATAGGGTTTTGCAAACACTATAAAACACAGCCAATTATTTTCAGTGTCATTGGCTCAGTAGGTAGTACACTCATCTCTGGACCAGAAGATCGGTAGGTTGTGATTCTAGTCTCACACCAGGTACTTGAGGTTATACCTATAGCTGACACTTTACTGCAGTATGAGGGAGATACTGCACTGCTGAGATGCCATCTTTCTAATGAGATGATGATGATCTGAAGGGAAAATGTACGATAAAACTATAATGTTAAAATCGCAATGCCAATCAGAGGAAAATGGAAAAGGAGGGAGAAGGAAAATCCAGAAAGGGGGGAAAAAGGAAATGTGAATGGGATCACAACTAGTCCTAACAAACTCTGGCCAGAGCCAATAGGGTTGCAGGAGAGGAATCGGGAGTAAACATAGTGAAAATGTGTTTTTTAATATTTGTACACCAAATGTTAAACATAGCTTTGTTATGACCCTGCCACATGAAGAAGTGCAGAGAATATGTGCAACTCCTGGCTAACGGTGGTGTCATGCAGGGAATGTAAAATCAACTTTCAGGATGCAAAACCACATTTTTGGCAGGAATTGAAAAATGACAGTTGTCACATTCATCAGGTGCTGCATAGAAATGGCTACATTGAAAATATGGGGTAAAAATATTGAATGTTACCAAAGTTATGAGCCTCCATTTGCAACATTCAACTTAGCCTCATAACTGTTTTTTTTTTTTAGCTACCAGGAACTCCACTAGCCATTCCTTGATTGTATTTTCCAGTAGTTTACTGACCACTGACATCAATCTAACTGAACTATAATTCCCAGGCTTCTTTGCCTCCACTTATGTGCATAAGCACAGCATTTGCTGTTCCCTAGACTATAGGTGCCCCCCCTGGCTCTATAGTAGTGATCACCAGTATAACCTAAAGTAGGCTGCTCAGTGTAACAGGGCATATGGATGGGCTGAAAAGGGTTCTCAGATCTTTCTGATATTGTCCCAGTAACTCATCGGTAGCAGTTTTCTATAAATGTCATTATTTGTCATGATATATTTTCTGATGTAACCAATGCAATCATATGAGCAAATTTTCCCTGAATACTGCTCCATGCCCCTGAAACATAGAGGAATCTGTCTAGATCTGGGATCCCTAGTGCATAGAGAGATTTTGTACTGGATTTCATACTGGAAGAATATGAAAGTCAAGAAGGCAAGGCCCATATGGACTTTCCCCACAATTCAGTGGTGGTAACAAATGTCTCCAACTTCAGAAAAAAAACCTATCCAGTCTATTCTTAAAAGTACTCAAACTTTCAGCTTCCACCACTTCCTGGGGCAATCTGTTCCACATTCTAATCACCCTACACTTAAAGCCATTCCTTCTTACTTCTATCCTACTCATAACTTCACTCAACTGCCTAACATGCCCTCTCAATTGATAAGATTTCTCCCTAATAATTAATCCCAACTCAGTTTTAAGACATTCATCTCCTAGAAGTTTATACAACAGCAATAAGTCCCCCTAGCCCTTCTATCGATTAAGGACCACAGTCCCAGTTTCTCCAATCAATCCTCAGATGTCATTCTTTCACAACCTGATATCAATTTAGTAAAAATTCTTTGTGGCCTTTCCAACAATTTGATATCCTTCACAAGAAGGGGACTACAAACAGTGGAACAGTAATCCAAAATGGGCCTAACCAATGTTCTATACAGTGGCAACAACATCTCCCTATTTCTAGAATGGAACCCCCTTCTTATACTATTTACCAAATGCATAGCTTTATTTGATGTTATTCTAGTATGAACACCATTTTTTAGGCAATTTTTAATATAAACCCCTAAATCCTTCTCACATGTTGAAACCTTAGGTCTAAGGCCCTGCATATAATAGGTCTTTTGGATATTATGCCTACTGAAATGCATCACTATGCATTTTTCCTTAGTAAAATTCATCCGATTTGTTTTCACCCATTCTGCAATATAAAGTAAATCCTGCCCACGCATCAGTCTATCATCAAATGTGTCCACTACTCCTCCTATTTTAACATCATCATCATCAAACTTTATTAGCTTATTTTTATGAAGTATACCCATATCACTTATAAAAATACTAAACAACAGTGGTCCCAGCACTGACCCCTGGGGCACACCACTCCCCACCAGAAAGATGACAATGTATCCTTACTTGTTCCACCCATCTCACAATAGTCAGATCAATCCCCAAACCAATAATTTTTTCAATAATTTTGCAATGTGGAACAACATCAAATGCGCTACTCAAGCATCACCATATCCACAGTACTTCCTTCATCAATGCGATTGCTAATATAATCATAAAAGGTAATCAGATTAGTCTCACATGATTTTCTTGATACAAATCCATGCTAATTTTTATTCACTAAACCCCCTATCGCTAGTCTCTGTATAGATCACTGTTTGACCATATCTGGAATACTGCATCCAGTGCCAGGGCCCACACCTAAGGAAAGACATGGCTAGGTTACAGAGAGTGCAGTAAATGTTTATAAAGATGATCCATGGACAGCAATCAATGTGTATAACGTCTCAATATGTATTCACAAGAGGACAGGAGGGAGAAGGGGACACGGTAGAGATTTTGTAGCTCAGGAAAGGGCTCAAAAGAGTGGGCACAGAAATTCTGTCCTATTAAGAACCAAGCATTCACAAGGGGGTATGGGCTCAAGTGGGGGAGGTTCAAAATGCACATAAGGAAGCATCACTTCATGCAAAGGATTGTGGATGGGTGGAATATGCTTTCTGACAAGGTTATGGAGACAAAGACAATAGTGTAATTCAGAAGGAAGTGGGACACATATAAATGATCTAGAGAGGAAGTGTGTGGTGGGAGGGTGACTGGAAGGGAGGAAAGAGACTACAGCATCTGCATCTAGGAATCTTGGGACAGTCTAGATGGACTGTGGGAGGGTGACTGGGAGGGAAAACAGAGACTACAGCATCTGCATGTAGGAATCTTGGGACAGTCTAGATGGACTGTGGGAGGGTGACTGGGAGGGAAGACAGAGACTATAGCATATGCGTGTAGGAATCTTGGGACAGTCTAGATGGACTATGGGAGGGTGACTGGGAGGGGGAGAGGACAGAGACTACAGCAGCTGCATGTAGGAATCTTGGGACAGTCTAGATGGACTGTTCAAGTCTGTTTCTGTCAAACACTTTTTTATTAAGGTATTTATTCTCCTTGCTCACAGTGGGGGAGGCTCCCTTCTGCTGGTTTCCACCACACCATTCCACTGTCTTTAGTCTCTCTGAAGTTACCCTGCAGCTATGTCCCCCATGTATTGCACCATGGTGGGGTCATGAAGGTGGGCCATCTTCTCCCCCAATATCTGAATCCAGTCTGTCACTGTAAGGTGCCCTGGTGACTTGTGGGAGTGTGTGGTGAGCAGGCGTCATGTGTTGATCATTTTCCTCTACTTTTTTTCCAGTCCATCCCCAGCTGCAGTGTGCTCCAGGAGTGTATGTGCATGGAGGCGTGTACACGTCTAGAGACTGCAACTTCCTCCCCCTCCCACTGACTAACACCTGCTGTCAAACTCCCTCTGAGAAAAGCTAAGGGGCTGTCTGTTATGGAATGCTCAAAGCGAAGCCATTGGTGCTTAATTTGTTAAATACCTTTGGTTCACTGAAAAGCTATAAGAGGGAAATCCCCAGACAGAATAAATAAAGTAGACTGGAAGGAACTACTCAACAGGAGTGTGAGTCAAAAACAGGGAAATAATTAGAAGCTGGTAGGGTGAGATTTAGGAAGTCTGTAAGACTATGTGTGACACTCCGTTAGACTTAGGCAGGTGCCTCTGAAATTTCAAATTCTTTTTTTTTTAACATGAGGCAGCTGAAGCACAAGCAGAATCCCACTTAAAAGAAGACTGCACTTGTGGGACTAACATGCAATGAGCAAATTGACTGTAAAATAAAATGAAAAATGTGTTAGACTTCAAATAAAAAAAAAATGCAGGTACGAACCTGTACTTCAAGAACGGATTTTTACTGGTGACCTTGAGTGACCAAAATGCTCATTACAAGGGCATATTTTGCGTGATATTATGTATGCTTTCTCAATATTGTGCATTATTGCATATATCTTTAGACACAGTTATTTATAATAGACAGAGGCTTTGAAAAAAAAAAGTAATTTGAATGGTAGGCAGTTGCTCTGTTTCGGAGCTCACAAATAAAAGTTTAATGCTGGCTGATCACCCTCCCTATGAGCTTAAAATCCCTAAATCAAGCAACCAGCTGAACCAAGGGGTTGAGACTCCAAACAGCAGTGCTGCGGGACAGGAAAGAGGTGACTGAGAAAGCCCCAATGAAGAATACTGTGACAGGCTGCGGTGTGTCTCCCCCTTCCCCCAGTGAGCAGGGTGTGCCGGAATCAGAGAAATGAGCTCCCCTATGATATATGTGTCCAAAGCCCCAATATAACTTATTTAGATAAAAGAAAACAAGGAACTAAAACCAGGGAAATAAATGGGCAAGGACCTAGAGCAGTGCCTCTTAAAGTGAATGTGTCACATATATAAAATCCATTCTCTTGTGCCTCAATATTTATCATAAGCCCAAACTAACTGATTCATTCAAAATCAAATTCATCTGATGTGTTTGTAATGAAATATCTCTGTTTTTGTTGTTCTCCCATTCAGAAGTGTTTCCTGTGTTTCACTCCAGCAGTTTTACACACAATGTACCACATCAGTGCTGAGACGCTTCATAGCAGGGAGCGCTTCAGCCATGCCCAAACTGAGTTGATTCATAGCAGAGTCACAATGCATTTACATCCATTGCTGTTCTGCAAAGTTGTGTGCTGGAATCCTGCCTTTTGCTTTTATTTGCTTTTTTGCTCAGTGGGCCTACCCGGTCACCAAAATTTAATAAATAATACATAAATAAATAAATAAATAAAGTGCACCTTACATTTTAGATGTCTCTCCCAATGCACCTGCATATGTTTTGATTCTGTGGCATACTTAGATAATGTTGTTTTACTTGCCACCTGTTCTTCTACAAGTGCAAAGTGTTTTTTAAAAGGGGTGGGAGGAATAAATGTGTAATTGTTGCTGCTAGCACAGGATTCTTGAATTTTTAGCAGATAGTTTTATGTAGCACATTTTTAACATTTTTACTGCAAGTTTCATTCATGACTTTTTGTAATTTTAAATAACGGCTTCTTTTGTATTGAGCTTAACTGGGATATAATTACTGATGCACGCTTTTTCCCATAGGGAAACCCAGTTATAATTTGCCGTTATAACCAGCTGTCCTGGTTATAACGGCAAACACGCGCTGTGGTTTCCTGAGCACGATGCACCACTTATCCGTCCTCCTTCAGTGTACGCTGACGTTGAACATTTCATCGCACTTGCTGTGAATATTTTTTTTAATTACAAACAAAATCTCTTCCTCTAATCACTGGCAGGAAAACCAAACAGAAAATATTTAAGCGTACATCTGGTTTCCCTGCCAGCACGATGAAACCAGCAGATTCTTCACCTCTTTGTACTGGAAGCATTCCACAGCTCAGCAACTCCTCTTCGCTGGTAAGCTTAAAAAATAGCATACATGTTGTGACTTAAAAATTAACTATTCAATGTAAATTGTCAGACCACAGACCACAACAGCACAGACTCCTGAGCAGTCTGTCACTGCCTGACCGCCAGTCTACTGCCTGATTTTTACAATTGCTGAGGCGGCAGGAGCCAGCAATTATAAAAACAAATATGGGGTGGTGTGTAAAACTCAATTTTACACACTCTTCTGTGGGATGCATTTGATAAACCTCGGCGGCTAAGCCTCGGGGCTTATGTAGCATCCCACAACTCGGTGTGTGTAAACTGCCACACACACCACCCATATATTATTCTCTATATAATTACTGGCACAATTTTTTAACACGGGCACAGCGAGTTATAATTTGCCGTTATAACTACCTCGACTAGTTATAACGGCAAACACGCACTACTCTGCTCTAGAGCACAGCGCGAGACATAAGCAAGTAAACGACTTGCGGTCTCGCAGCTTGCCGTGCCCTGTCAGATCTACCGTTCTGAAACAAAACAAATACGGACCACGTTAAAAAGGACCACATTAAAAAAAAATGGATGTAAAATAGCGACAGCAACAGCACAAGATTCTTAAGAAATGGAGACAAGATTTTAAATCGTAGACTCCTCTATAACAGAACAATTTACAGTGGAGCAGGATAATCTAAATACCAAAAGAAAAACAGTGACCTCCGTCTCAGTTTTTTTAGCAATAATCTATTGAATTTGCAAGTAAATGAATAAAGCAGTTGAAGAAACACGTTTTTTAAAAATAATTAAAAACTGCAATGTTGTACAACCACCACAAATACATTCTTCATTATACCACAACTGCCTTATTCATTTGATTGCAAATTCAATAGATAATACTAAAAAAGTGTGACCAACAATTATAAAATAAAAGTAATAAGCAGGTGGTTATTTGTAAGAATTTTACACACACCTTGGTGTGGATGCCTATAAACTTCTGGCTTTACCGGGGTTTATGGGCATCCCACACCTCGGGTGTGTGTAAAATTCTCATAATAACCACCTGCCTATACATTATTCTCTATTTAACGCAGACCAGTTAAATGTCATCTTGCTGACTAATTCTGATCAAATGACAGGCAACTAAAGTATTGTGTCAAAATACATTTGGCAATGCTATTACTGTTTTAGAAATCCCTAGCACTCAATTTTTACTACAGTATTCAGCCCCTTCATTAGTTGCACTATAACAGGAGGCTCTTCTGATGTAAATAGCAAAACAACAGTTACTTTCAGCCACAGAACTGAAGCACTGGAGAATGCTTCAAGATTTTAAAATCTATGACAAGTTGGCTTGCCCCTGAAAGTAGATAAACTTTACAAAACTTTAACCCATGTTGCTGCAAATGCACTGAAAGCCATTTTGAACAAGCCTGCTCTGAAGCATACATTCCATTCAATGCAGGTGCTTATAGGTTACCTACAAAAAAAAAGACTATGAGTCCAAATAACAAAATCAAACTGCAAATAAAAATAAAAGTAATCCCAGGACCTGAATCAGCCTCACCTTTTCCACCCCAAGACTCTGGATCAGGCACCTCAGAAAGTCCCCCAACGGTATGTTATGAAACATATAAGATAATATCAAGGCAGGCAGCTGAGAAGTATTATGTCACATACATTTGGTAATATTACTACTGTTTTAGACATCTCTAGCACTCTGTTATTACTATGCAGCCCCTCCATCACTTGCACTTATAACAGGAGTACAATAGGATGACAATTTATTGAATTTTGAAAGAAAGGCAAGATGTGATTATCCCTGAAATTACCACTTTGTGAACACTGCAGCAACTAACCTGTTAGCAGGGCATCCCTGGTATGACATGATTGATTACAGAGGCTCAGCTGGGGGATGAGGGTTGTATTCTGACAGCCTGTGTAAAACTTTTGGTCGACTCCTGAACTAGTGGGGATGTGGCTTTAGGGGTAAAATCCTTTTTTCTTGTCTGAGGTTACACACACACACACACACACACAGACACACACACACACACACACAAAGAAAGAAAAAAATGGGAAACAATACAATGCTTAGTTAAACACAGGTGATAGGGACTTGATTATATCAGGCTGCTGGAACAAGATTTAGAGTGAGGTCAAGTAATTTTACCCCTAAAGCCACATCCCGACAAGTTCAGGAGCCAAACAAAAGTTTTAAGCAGGCTGCCAGAATAGAACCCTCATCCTCCAGCTGAAGCCTCTCTGATTCCAATGTCTTGTTCTGTTCTTTAAACCATGCAGCTAGCACTCTGGGGGCTGTGTCCTGTTTAGCTTTATCATGGTAATTGTGCACTCAGTGTGTCAGCCAGCTACACCATTTAGGAGAACCTGCTATGTAACAGTGAAGGTTTGATCACTCTGCTGAGGCAGCAATGTGCTCAGACTCTGAGAAAGCACTTTGTACGTCCAGCTACCAGAGTTCCTCCTTCAGAGTGACAGTTTTGCAGAAAACTGCATTGTGGATGAACATGTCTTGTCCTCCTCTGCTAAGGCACAACACATGTAGGATGGTTTCTTTAGTGCTAAATGGTGGGTGGGATGTATGACATTGGATTAACATGTGTTGGGAGCATGCATCCAACTGCAGACTGAAATATCTCTAAATAGGTAGCAATGTTCTTTGATTCTAAAAGTATTACTGGGGTGACTCCACATAGAAAACAGGTGAAGATCACATTGCACCCTGAAATGAAGGGTGCATCACTCCCACTTAAAGACTTCAGTTACTCAACTTGAGGACACCGAGTCATAATATAGGCAGTGGCAGCAATACACATCTGCGGGGATGTACATCTGACCAGCAACTGCACAACTGATAAAAATGTAGACAATAGAAGTCAGAAATTAACAAAACTAACCCATTCAACTATATTGTTCATTAGAAACTATTCAAAAATGAAAAGCACTGCAAATTGTGGCATTCATTTCTGAATGTGCGCTAGTAATTTGGCAGGGGGGATGGAGCCAGATGGTGTGAGGATAGACATTGGGGGGTGGCAGATGAGTGCCTAACAGTAACACCCCTGCCACATTAACTTTTACATTCTGAGCAGTCTCAGTTAGTGGGTGGCTAAAACATACAATTCCAAAATATGTCCAATTTTTTAATTAATAATGAATTTCTTGTAGACTGGGAAAGGGGGAGCTACACAATATTGTTTCTTTCACCTTGTCAGGTGATGGGAAATACAGATGCAAACCTACTGAAACTGAACCATATTAACTCATTCCTTCCTGATGACGCCATATGGCATCATAAAAAAACATACCTCTTTTTCCTGATGACGCCATATGGCGTCCTAAATCATTTGCTGTAGTGCCTGATGACGCCAATTGGCGTCCATATCTTTCTCTTGGTGCAGCTCAAGCATTTGTTTACATTTAATGAATTGAGTTGTACCAGCTAATAGGGGACATCATACCCTTACTGATTTTACCTAATATAATATGTGTTCCCATTGGCTATTTTTGAGAAAACAAGCCTTAATACGTAAATAAATAAATTTACTATTTTTTGCATGTGCTGTGAAAAATGTATTATGTTCATTCTGCCATTAGTTTGTATCGTAACAACAAATCATCTTGTTTTAGTGTAACATGTTAAGCTGATCAGGTTTACACTATAATTAATTTCATAATTTATTTTTTTTTTATTCGAGCAATCCGATTGGCCGTCACCACTTTGGTGTATTTTTTTGTCTTTTGGGGTATTTTTCTACAATAACATGTTGTCACTGATATCATGATTGTTATAACTATTAGTCCATTTATACCACTAAGTGAGCTGAATATTTCTGTATTTAAAAATCGAGCTCTGTGATTGGTACGTATTTTCTGACATCATCAATTCTGAATTTAACTGGTATAAAGGGATTGTCTTAGATGCAGGCACCATCCCCCTGACGAAGCCTTAGTTGTCGAAGCGCCAGGGAACCTGCACGCAGATCTTTTGTTGTGTCTTCCACTATTCTATTCAATGTGTGTGCCTGAAACGTTAGACTAAATCCTTATTTAGCATTCAAGCAAGGACTCGTACTTTTTTTACAAACATCACTGGAGGGAAAGTGGCTCTCTGGGCTCTGGCGTGTCACGGTGATTTTTTTGATGTTTCAGTTAGGGTGACAGCCTCACCTGCACCCGCCCTAGCTCTGTAGTGCATCACCATTTGGTCATATTGATCCTCACTGTTGCCATGCTTGCTCTATGCTTATTGTACACGTCACTATTTCCATTAACCAGTCAGAGTGCACACTGGTGCAGGAAGAGCATGGTGACTAGAAACTTAGTTTCAAGATGGAGGTGCTGCTCTTATCCTAAAATACTCACTTCATTTCGGTGCCAAAACCTTGATTTGTAATCTGTATTTACTTTATTTGTTTTTATTTTTATTTATGATAAACGTTTTCATAGTTATTACTTTGTTCATTTTGGGATCATTTCTGGTTATCCTGTGTGATCACATCTTATGGATCCGGCTGGCATTCTTGATGGGAGAGAGTGTTTCTTGTGCATGTACTAGATGAGGTCACATGAATTCAGCACCTTTTGTTACTTTTTAAAGAGTTTATGTTCGGATTATGGCTATATTAAAATCTATGTGGCATGTTGCTCCCTGCATTATGGATGATAAGTGGGTTAGGGTCAGTAGCATGTTTGTCTCATGCTCTGCACTTGAGTTTTCTCCCTAATACGCAGTTGCTGATCATTTAAAATGAAAAAATAATGGTGTTGCCTTCAACTTATCTGGCATCAGTCCAGCCCCAATCTCTGATGCATTGTAAAGGCCAAATCAGTTTTGAATCCCTCCACAGTCACTGGTGTTGTCCATCGACTCGTATGACGTCAGTCCAGACTCAACCTCTGATGCACTGTAAAGTGTTCTTCAGGTTAAAATCCCTCCACAGCCACTTGTAAGATCTAGCTCCTTACCATGCATCAGTCGAGCCCCAAACTGTAGTGAACAGTGAAGTGCATTTCAGATTCAGATCCCTCCTGAACTGATGGTGTTGTCCATTGACTTACCATGCATCAGTCCAGACCAATCCCATAATGCACTGTGAAGTGCATTTCATGTTCAAAACCCTCCACATCCACTGGTGTAGTCCATCAGTTCAGCCCCAATCTGTGATGCACTGTAAAGTATTCTTCAGGTTCAAATCCGCCACAGCCACTTGTAAGATCTGTCTCCTTATCATGTGTCATTCGAGCCCCAAACTGTAGTGAACACTGAAGTGCATTTCAGGATCAGATCCCTCCACAGCTGATGGTGTTGTCCATCGACTTACCATGTATCAGTCCAGACCATTCCCATAATGCACTGTGAAGTGCATTTGATGTTCAAAACCCTCTACATCCACTGGTGTAGCCCATCAATTCATATGACATCAGTTCAACCCCAATCTCTGATGCACTGTAAAGTATTCTTCAGGCTCAAATCCCTCCACAGCCACTTGTAAAATCTATCTCCTTATCATGCATCCATCGAGCCCCACACTGTAGTGAACAGTGAAGTGCATTTCAGGTTCAGATCCCTCCACAGCCAATGGTGTTGTCCATTGACTGATCTGGTGTCAGTCCAGCCCCAACCTCTACTGCACTGTAAAGTGCTGTTCAGTTCAAATCCACCAGAGTCACTGATTTAGTCCATCTGTTCATCAGTCTTCAGTCCAACCTTTATCTCTGACACTCTGTGATGTGCATTACTGATATGGATCCTCCTCAGTCACCATGGTGTAGTCCATTGTGCACATCAAGATTCATTCCAACACTACCCTCAGATGCACTGTAATGTTCTATTCAAGTCTGAATTGCTCCACAACCACTTTAGTCCCTTGTGCTCATAATGCTTCAGACCATCCCTTACCTCTGATGCACTGTGATGTGATCAGTGCCAGTGTATGACGTATACAGTCCATTCAAATGAAACCTAGCACACAGTACACATGTGCATCAATGAGCATCACTCCATGGTGCAGGCACACCCCACTCCTTCCCACCCATAGAGTGTGCCATACTGAATGTTGCAACATATTACATGTGTATGCAGGCAAACCATGTGACACAGCACATAGTATACAACCTTTACAGGTGTACATGTCATCACCCTGTATGTGTACCCACAATGTTTCTGCATGGCATATGAACACCATTACCAGGTGCAGGCAGCCCCACCTGCTTCCCTACAACTGAGTATACCCCAAGGACAGGTGCCAGTTCATGACACAAAATGACTGCAGTGCCTATGAGCATCATTCCTTGGTACAGGCACACCAACCCCCTTCCCCATGACACAGTATACCCCAAATTACCAGTGCCTTTTCAGCAATTTCATCATCTATACGTATACCCATAATGTAGCTACGGTGTCTGTTAGCACCATTATTAGATGCATACAGCCCCTCTCATTTCCCCAGAACATATGAAGTGCATATGAGCCTGTATTATGAATGCAGGAACCCCCCCCACCACCACCACCACCACTAACACACAGTGCTTCCTCATACAGTCATTCCCTCACCTTAAACCATCCCATAATACAACCCCAAAAAATAAACTATGCCCGGAAATTAAATAATACACAGATTTATGTAACATGATGTTTACTGAAAGACTGTGAACCTTTACATGAACAACATCATGCTTCATTTACAGTATGATTAAGCAAACAGCACAAATAAAATACAGTTTCCTATACTTATCATGGGATTTTATTGCAAAAATAAAATAAAATAGTTTCTTTCAATGAAATTACACATTTTAACTACAGCACACATGCAATTAATCATAGAGAGACCTCCAGCACTAACACATGTATCCATTTCCTGTGTCAGCTCACTGACTTACACTGGAAGTGTTCTTCCTATTTACATCACTTGACCTCACAAAGCACTTCCTTCCTGCATCACTTCCTGATATGTCTTTCTGAGGTAATGTGTAAATATGTTCTTACTAAACTAGGGGAAAAACAAAAAAATTGATAATCAGATTCATAAACTAAAATCAGTGGGTAGGAAGAATTGAACACTGCAAAAATCCAACCAGTGGAATGCAACAAAAAACTCAAACTGTAATAACAAGAGAGTCAGATATTGATTTCTGACTAAAAAAAATGGTAAAAAAAACTTGCAACATTTATATTTAGACAATGACAGATGTTTATTGTATATTTTTACTATTTTAATCAACAATTTACAGAAATTTAATATTTTGCATGACTATGTAAACAGAGCATAATTATATTTAGATAAAATCATCAGAATTTATTAAAATATGAAAACAACCTACACAACATTAAATCCAGTTAAATAGACATTACCAAACCTCACTCATTTTCAAAAACTTTTTGTCCTGAAAAACTTTTCTTTTTACAGTTTTAAAATTGGATGTATGGTTTTTAAGATGTGTAGGTTTAAGCACAGTGTGTTTGTATGAATGCTGCAGATCTAAAACCCCTTCAGGCACACAGGTGTTCTAGCAGCAGGCAAAGGGTACCTGAACATTCTAAGTGACAATAGGATAGAATGAGTTAAGCTTCTGGTGGTATTTTATTAAAGAGCTATGCTGCATCCAAGTGCCAGTGGAGGGTTATGTGGTTTGTATTTTAGTGCAGTCGAGACGGGGACCTGAAGTTTAAAAGAAACAATTGTCCAGGAGTTTTTATTTACCAGGTAGGTGCACCAAACAGAATCCCAAATTGCAGAGGTACTCATGACCATGCAGTTAGAAGAAAAATATTGAAAGTTTCATTGCTCAGTAGCAAGTAGCAAATAGCAAGTAGCAAGTACTTGTTACTTGCTATTGCAATAAAACTTTCAATATTTTTGTACTGACTGCATGGTATCGAGTACCTCTGCAATTTTGAATCCAGTTATTTTTATGTTTTTGAAGTAATTCAAACTGACTTTGATTGTACCTCAAACACCAGTTTTTATCCATTGAAAAACTCGTCAATTTATTCTCAAATGCCCTTCAAAAATAACAACAAATGCTAATTAGCCTTCAAAAAGAAGGTTAAAAGGCTGGTAAAAAAACTGTTATGAAAAAGCCCTTCAACTGCACCCAGAGCACCCTTCTTTTCCATCTAGAATGAAGGCCTTCAAATATACTTCAGTGTTTGAAGTAATTCAAATTGACTTCAATGGTACTTCAAACACCAGTTTTTATCCATTGAAAAGCTTCTCAATTTGTTCTCAAATGCCCTTCAAAAATAGCGAAAAATGCTAATTAGCCTTCAAAAAGAAAACTGAAATAATGGCAATAAACTATTATGAACAAGACCTTCAACTGTACCTGAAATACCTTTTAAAGAGCAACAGTCCTGAAACATAATACTCAAATGGCCATCAAATCAGAAAAACTGTCTGTCCCACCTATGGGCCTCATTTTCTTACACCCAGACCAGCCCTAGGACCTCTGACTAACATTCCCTACCTATGTATCCCCTCTCTGCCCACACTGACTAGCAACTAGATCCCAGACCGACTAATGACCCAGACCAGTCTTCACAGCACAGGTTCAAAATGTTGCGTGACAGAATGCCATGCGACTTAATCGGGTTGCTCAATTTCAAGATTTATTTTGTTCTGTGGGGGGCTCCACCCCCAGACCCCCCCACTTAGGATTCTAACTCCCAGGGGGGTCCAACAAGGAGAGCACACAGGTCTGGGGTTCACCCATAATGCTGTAAGCGTATGACATTATGACCCGCTACAAGTCTTCCTCACCTACATTCTCCCTATCCCTCACCCTGAATCAGCCATGGGACTGCTGAGCTGGTCTGCCTCACCTATGTCCCCATTGTATCCACAAATGGACCAGCCTTGGGATGACTGGCCTCTCATGTCTCCATTTCCATTGTCCACCCACTAAGATCAGCTCTGAGAGCACTGGATCTGCCACCACACATGCATGTGAAGCTTGCCAAAACCCAAACCCAATTCTGTAGCATGCTGCAGCAGAGTTACTACAATAAACAGTGCAGTTTCAATGGTAGTGAGTCCCTATTGTTATGCAGGAAACTGTGACACTGCACTTCATCCTGGCGGGCTTCACTGTACATCCTCCCTGTCCCTTAATCTGGATCAGTGTTGGGATCCAAGGTCTAGCTTTCCCTAGGAAAATCTCCACTTTTTGCCCACTTGGATTATCCTTGGAACCCATACCGGCTGTCCCCATGTTCCTTCACTCAGATAATCCCTTGGACCATGAGACTAGCTTGCCACATCTATGACTCCCCTGCCTGCCCATCCAGACCTGCCATGGGACCTCTGGACCAGCTTTTCCTACCTATGTCCCAATATCCCTCTACCTGGACCAGCCCTGAGACCACTATACTGTCCTCCTTCATTTAAGTCCCTCCTATTTTCCCACCCAGATCAGCTCTGGAATCTCAAACTAGCATTTCCTACCTACTGTATGTTCATCCTTCTACCCACCAGGACCAGTCATGCAAACCCTCGAAGAGTATTTGACACCAATCTCCACATTCATCTCCCATACTGTCCAGCCCTTGAACTCCCAGACAGATGTCCTAAACTCACCTCTACCCTCTCCTTCTAGCAGGTCCAGACAAGGGACTCATGAATGGGTGTCCAACTCACACCTTTTCCCTTATTTTCTAATTGGACCAGCCATAGGACTACTATTCAAGTGTCCCACATGTACCTCCACTCCCTTTCCCCCCCTGGAGCACCCCTAGGTCCATAGAACTTGGATCTAAAACACATCTGCATCCACTTATCCCACTCATACCATCCTTAGGACCCTAAAACAGGGGCCAAATACCCACATGCACCTTCATCAGATTTACTATGGCATACCGAAATGCTGAATCCCGACACGCAGGATCCCAAAAATTATAGCACAACAGTCAGTATCCCAACAGTCTGGAATTGCCCACAGCAGAGGTTTTTTCTATGTTTTGGGGGGCTTTACCACCCGCACCCCCTCTTATTTACGATTGTCAACTCCGCTGCAGGCAATTCAAGACTGTCTGGACACCGACTGTTGGGCTATAGTTTTGGGGCTTTTGGGTATCAGGATTTGGCAACTCGGTATGCTGTAATACTCCCCCTTCATCTTCCACTCAGACTACCCTTAGAGTAGATGATGGAAAAGATCAAAGGTCCATCCAGTGTGTAGTTCCCTTTTAAACCCTGGAACCAATTATCCATACAGTGGACTAGCCTTCACTAGCTACCCCACTGTTCCCCTATCTACTATAACCAACCTGAGTAGCCACTATAACCTTCACTTGGTCTTAGCTGTGCTTGAAATCATTTATGGTATTGGCACCCACCACATTGGCTGGCAGACTGTTCCATGGTTCCACTATCCTTTCTATAAAAAAAAAAAACACAACATTCTCATACCCCTCTTGCACCTCCTTTGCATCATTTTTCCACTCATATCCCCACATCCTTTAACTGTTGCTCAGGCTAAATAGTTCCTTGCAGTTCACCTTGCTTATTCTTTTCAAGGGATTCCCTAGTGAGAGACGCAGGGTTGGAAGTTTTTCTAACACCACAAGACCAAGAGGTTGTATGTTGCATTCTAGGGTAGAGGCTTTTAAGCAGGGTCTGAAAACCTTATTCGCTCATGCTTTGGGAGCTTAATTATCCCCACAGTTATGTCATGCCAGTTTTTAAGTACCAATTAAAAAACGTATTTTGCTACTGTTTCATATTTGTAGTGGTGCCCTAAGCCTCTGAAGACCGTCACGTAAAATAAAGGCAACAACACTGTAAACTACTACTGGCACCATCACCCATGGTCCTAGATGCTAACTAGTACCAGTCCCAAATGCCAGCTACCCCATCTTACACAGCCTCAGATACTAGCTCCCCCACCCCCACACACTAGATCTATCTCCTTACTCACTTCCCCAACACTATTCCCCTTCCAGCTAACACTATCCCCCTTCCTCTTACAGTAGCCACTCTCTCTTCACTGCCCCCTTCACTAGTCTACCTCCATCCAAAGCACCCAGCACTAGCCTCCCTCTCTCCCTGCACAGTATTCAAAACTATGCCTCCTGCCTCCACAGTACACAACACTAGCCTCCTTCCTTCAGAGTTCCAAACACAAATCCCTTCCCTCTACAGCAACCAGCACCAACCCTCCTGCTTCCATTGGGTATACCGTTATTACAGCGACTCCCCCACAGCAAAATTGTTGCATCGACAACAACCCATTTAACATTGACAGTGTCGAAATGGTTTTTGCAGCAATGTCACGGTACAGTGATTTGCTGATAGCCACTCTCCCCAGTAATCCGTTCCCCAGGGAGGCTGGGGCAACAGAAATCTTTGTCCCTTTGCCGTGAGGGACGTCAACACATTTACCAGGCGATGTGATCACTATTGGCAAAATGTTGTCGCTGTGAAGTCTGACAATTTTGTTTTGACAATGAGACTTGCTGGAACACTTTCACAGCACCCTACACCAGGCCACCTCTGTCCACAGCACCCTACACCAGGCCACCTCCATCCAAAGCACCCACCAGCCACCTCCCTCAATGGCCTTCACCATACTAACTTCTTCCCTCCACTGCCTCGATACAAATGCCCTTCACTCCCACAGCTTTGGATAATAGCCTCCCTCCCACCATGCCCCAACACTAGCCCCCTTTCTCCACAGCACAAGACAGTGCCCAGACACTAGCTTCCACCCTCCAAAGTACCGAAAACTAGCCCCCTTCCTCCACTTCCCCAGACGGTACCCTCCCTCCATGATGACCACCAATATCCCCACCTCCACTGTCCCCAAAACAACCCTGTTTCCTACACTGCCGCAATACTAACCCAATCCCTCCAAGGCCCCCAACACACACACGCACACACACACACTCACTCTTAGCTCCCTCCCACACACCCAACTCTGACACACTCTGTAATGGACACGGCCACAGCATTACAGCCAACCCACATACAGGTAGAAGTCAAGTTTCTTACCTGAGTAATAGGGAGACAGAGGCATGTCTTTAAGGGGTGATGTCCATGGGACTCTGCAAAATAAAATGCAAAAAAAGTGGTCACGAAGGATCCACAGTTCCTAGAGAGTAAACAGGGTGGAAAGAACAAGTTAAAGACAGAATGATACTTATCTGATGGGGAAGGACGATGCCTGTGTCCTGTCAGACCTATAAAATAAAGAAAATCAGGTGAATAAGGAGAAAGTACAATAGCAAGAGCAGAAATACAGAGCTAAAAGATGCAAGAGGTATAGAACAGTACAGTACAGAATTAAGGAAAAGGGTGAATTTAGAATTAAAGGTACAGTTGGGTCAAAGTAGGAAAAAAGACACATAGAGAAGGGGAATAAAATGATACAGGAAAGAAAAGAGAAGGTGCTTGGGGGAGGGGCTCAATTAAAACCTCTTAGTGCCTTGGATGGCCAGGTGGCCAGTATTTCAAAACACTATCCCAGGTGGGTTAGTAGAGCCTCTGCTGGGCTAATGGCCCAGCTTTGATAAAATAGGAAAAGGGAAGGGAAGGGGAAACTGATCAACCAGGAAAAGCACACTAAGCTGAAGCTCATGGTGTGACCTGAGAGCACAGGGAAATTAAATGACTGGCGCAGGTTACACAGTATGTATGTGGGGGCTGTGGGATTCAAACCTAGGTCTCCAGGTCAGTGCAAAAGGTGAGGTGTGGTGCATACTTCCAGGGCCTTACTCAGCACAGAGTGCTGAGCTTGAACATAGTGTGACCATGCCCTGTAGACCCTGACAAGATGCATGGATCAGGCTGGGGATAAGGCCCCCCTACCTCCCCCTGGCAGCTACTGGCTCCCTCAGCCCTCCCCCTGGCATCTACAGACTCTCTCAGTCCCCCTCCCCCGGCACCTACCCTTGGCCCTCTTCCCCCACAGCAACTACAGGCTCCCTCCAAACCCGCCCAAGCTGCCTCCAACTACCCCAGTTCCTTCAACCCCCCAGACTCCCTTGAATGCCCCCACCAAAGCTCTCTCCAGCCACAACCACTCCCCACCAGCTCCTCCAACCACCCCTGGCACCTCCAACCCCCACCCCCAAGCTCTGTAGTGAATTCTTGTAGCCCATACATTACTGCTATTAAATGGGAGGTCCACAGATCCATAGCTCAAAGTTTACTTCCAGTACTGGTAACCAAACCAAACACCCTTCCCCATCACTGAAGTTTGAATTTTCAGAGAACAGCGGCCCCCTCAGACTCAGAGCTCTAAGTCTTTCCTTCTCCCTTACTCTCTGGTTTGAATTCACAGGCTACAGTACAAACCCCTCAGAGTAAGTCCTCCATAGCTCAAAGTTTAATTTACTGCTCTAACCAAACCCAACTCCCTTCCCCCTCACTGAAGTCTGAATTTGCAGAGATGCAACAGCATTGTCAGAGCTATGGATCCTGGAGCAAGAAATGTATTGACTTTTACTTGTAAATGGTTTTAAAAGTTTTTGTGGCCCCTCCCTCAGATCTAACAGATCTTGCTCCATAGGAATAGTTTTGCCGTTAGATGTTTTTCATTAAATTAGAGTTTACTGTTTTGAATGAAAATCCTACCTTTGGGTTTTTGTGTTCATCACCCTCTATAGGGAGCCTGCACTGACCTTTTCTGCTGTTTGCAGCATGTTTTTTTTCAAACATTTTTCTTTGCTGCTTGGTAAGAATGCTTTCATGCTGGTCTGTCTGGAGTCCCATCTCCTATTCACCGAAAATTAACGAGTGCCTTTTCAATGGCTCTGATGGTGTGCAAACAATATATATATTTTTCCCCAATTGTTTAACCAGGTGAGACACACTAAGCTGAAAGTTTGTTTACAGGTGCAATTTGGGAGCACACAGAAATTAAGTGACTTGCTCAGAGTCACACAGTATGCAAGTGGGGGCTGTGAGATTCAAACCCAGGTCTTCAGATTTGCAGTTCAGAGCCTTAAACCACTGCACTATACTGCCTCCCTAATTCCTGATTTTATCACTTCTAGTTTTGTGCCACAATGAAAAGGGGCCTCATAGACACATCTCCTCTGTGGAATGTCCATACTGGACCTAATATCTGTGTTGCTGTTTCCAAGCTTGTGTACTACAGTATTAGAGAAATCCACCCATTGTTTGAAGTGTTGTTTTTATACTCATAACTTTTTTGATATTTTTTCTACATTTTGCTGTGTTTGTCAGAGGGGACATAAGTAAGCTCTTGACAGGAAACAGTGGAGAAAAATATTAAAAGGTAGGAAAGCTATGAGAAAAAAAACATTATTGAAATGATTCTGGGCTAAATCTGTTGGCAGGTGGACTTTTTCAATCACAGCCCTGCCTACTAGTGGCAGTTGGTTTCAACAACTCCTGGAAATGACAAAGAGACTACAGTAAAAAGAGGTGCAGCAAAAAAAAAAAAAAAAAGAAAAGAAAACAGGAATGTGCCTGTAGTGAAAGGGGGACTTTAAGAGGGTTCATCAGTGAAAGAGATCATTCTTATTAATTGGAGGCTGTAGTAATGAACACGAAGTGAAGACTTCAATGAAAGGGAGAGGGGGTTTAAAGAAATTAGCCTGGGGCTACTAAGAAAAATGGGACAATGGCGCACAGATCAAGGAGGGCAACCATAGTATGGCTCCTTAGTGCGACTGAGTGCCATCCAACTGAGGAATGTTCTCCTGATTTTACAACCCTCCCAACTTTTGCCAATGGCCACCTAAAGTGCAGGTCGCTATGCAGGGACTGTTGACGTTGGATGGTCCAAGATATCACGGCCATCACTAATCTGCCAGAGGTGGTGCTCAAGCTGTGAGAGACCACCTTCCACTCCCTTGTATGCCACTTCATTGAACTTGGACTCCTCTATTTCAGAGTAGCGGAGCATAGGGATCAGATCTCAAGTTTGGGACATGTGGCAGTGCAGTGCCCCACCAGCCTGTCTCATCTGTAGTGGTAGAAATGGGGGGCTCAGTCCAGGATTGAAATTAAAGTCTGACTTTCTAGGAGCAAAATGAAAAGAAATTGTTTCTATGTAAAATGTCCCCCACCCCAGCTCAAGACTGACAAAAGTGTAACAATGCAACATAACATGAAGAAATGTGCTCCCAGACCCCTGTTAGGTACTGTATGTTCACTACTACATCATAGGTGGCAGGTTCTTCCAGACCCCCATTAGGTACTGTATGCTCACTGCTACATCAAAGGTGACAGGTTCTCCTAGTGAATTGTTTTCACTACCACTGCTTGCTACCAGGCCAGGCATATAGTGACTTCTTAATTTGCAGGTATCCTGGCATGGAGGGGTCATTACATTAGGGGTGGGCTAATAGCTAGCTATGGAAGGGGACTGTGGCAGATTACATACAGTAGTTCTAATGGATCATTGCTTGCTTTTGAGGATTGGAGTGAACATATTTATGTGGAGGTATGGGAATGGAAAAAGAACTGGTGAGGGGTAAATGAAGCATGCATGTAAAAGCCACAAGGGGGTAATTTAGGTAGTGTGGTAAATGAAATGCTGTAGGTGGAATGGATTGATTGAGGGTTGTTGGTAGATAACTGAGTATACTAAAAGTACACTAAGATGCCAGTACACTTTTTATAAGTATATCAGAAGTATATATGCTATATAAACTACTGTATGTATATTCATTTTCTAAAAATGTATTTCTGGTGCATACTTAAGTATATTACTTTTTTATTCCTCAATCAGTGTTCAATTACCAATGTAAATACTCAACAAGCATTCAATGGTGCAAGCTGAGTTTTTGTTAAGTGCTGTTTAGTTCAAGTGTTCTGTGCTCAGTACCTAGCATTCAACTAAATTTATCACGTCAATGCATTTTTACTTGATACTCAACCTACTATGGATAAAGCATGGATGAATGTTCAATCACACACTTCTGTATGGGTACATAAGCAATAAGACATTGCGGGGTGTGCGCTAGACACTTCTAGTGCATGGCCAGGCATGTAGTGAGGTGCGAGGCCACTGACCAAGTGCTTTCAGCTCTTTGCTGTGCACTGGAAATGTCTAGCGCACACCCCCAGAGTGTCTTATTGCACTTATGAAATGGGCACCTATAGTTGTTAGTGTGAAAAAATTAAAACGTGTGTGTGTAGTGCTACTACAGTGTACATCTAAAAATTACAAAGGTAATGCAGTCGTAAAGAAGTGTGCACAAAAACATTTTTAATTGTTTGCAGTGCTACTACTGTGTGCCTCTAAAAATAACAAAAATAATTCAGTGGTAAAAGAGTGTAGCAGAAAATCAATGCAGTATATAGTGCAGTTAATAACAGCAGTGACATTTTAGCTTCACTGTGTTAACATTGAAATGGGATGTTAGATTGCAGTGTACACTCTACTTCCCTCCAGGATACCCTTGCTTCAGCCTGTCAGCCCTTCGAATTCCCACCCTGGATTTTTTTTTACCCAACCATTGGTTTTGCTTAATATGCAATGAGAAAAAGCAGTAAACTGATGCAGCCCAAAAGACAAAAAACCCGCATGTAATGGTCAGAATAATTTAACTGATGCAAGATTGATAATTTCAAAGGTATTTCAATGGATATTTGGAGCAATTTTGACAACTAAAGATAAAAAATGGAAAATGAATGGTTCAAAATAAACTACTGAAAAAGATGGGTCATTTGAAGGATATTTGAAGGGCAATCAAGAGCAAAAAATGAAGGGTAAAGATAAAAAAATGGAAAATTAATGGCTGAATGGTACATATACTGAGATTTGAAGGGACTTTGAAAATAAAACAACTGAAAACTCACCCTTCTTTTTCTGTATGGGTAGTCAGAGGCATCACTAGTTCTCCCCTTAGTTCTTTTAGAATTCTGAGGTGAATCCCGTCAAGCCCCATTGCTTTGTCCACCTTTGGTTTTAGGAGTGCTTTCAGGACCCTTTCATCTGTGAATGGACTGGTATCGACCCCCCTATCCAGAGTGTTTCTACTATTTGATTTAGGTATCTTCCCCCCTCCTCTTCTTTGTGAATACTGAGCAGAATTATTCATTCAGCACTTCTGCTTTTTCACTGCCACCCTCTGCCCAACCCCCCTCCCCTTTATTAAGCCTCACGATCCCTCCCTTGGTCTTTTTTGCTCCCTAATGTACCTATAAAAGGTTTTATCCCCCTTCTTAATTGAATTGTCTGTCTTTTCCTCAGTTTGGACCTTTGCTGTTCTGACTGCCTTATATGCTTCCTATTTTTGGTTTTTATTTCTCCTTTTTTGCTGCCGATCCCCTAATCCCACAAACTAGTTCGCCCTGGCCACGGCATCTGACCCTTACTCTGCGAAGCCCCTCCGGAGTGGGGCTGCTGAAGCAGAACTGTCATGGCTGAAGGGTCGGGCACCATGCCTGGCTCATACACAGGGTAGGCGAGGTAATTCCTGATTAAGTCTCCTTTTGGAGCTAGGACATGCAGTGACGTAAGGGTATGTGCATCTGTCCAAGCTGCACCCCACATCTAGGTGCGGCATGCTTGTCCCCCAGCCTCTGCTACAGGCAGTCAACACCAACACTCTGGACCCCCCCCGGAGAAGGAGACCAGTCCTCCGGATGCTCGATCCTTCTCCCCCCTGCCTACCCCGATGACCCATGCTCATTCCCAAACATGGGTCGCCAGCGTGGTGTGAGGTGTGGCATCCAGCACCTCAACCCTCAGTACCAGCGGGTCGGCTGCCTTATATGCTTCCTTCTGCTTTAACTGGTACAGTTCTCTGTCATGCTCTTTCTGTGTTTCCTTATACTTCCTGAATGTTACCTTTTTCTCCCTAACCTTTCCCACCACCTCTTTGAGAACCATAGTGCTTTTTTCCTTCGTTTTGTTTTATTGATTTGCTTCACACAAAGGCTTGTTGCCTCTGTGATGGCTGATTTGATTCTTCCTCATTGTTCCTCCACCCCTCCTTCTTGCCTGTTTGTTAGTACCTTTCTGAGGCACTCTCCCATTTTCCCAAAGTTAGCCCTCCTAAAGTCCAATACCCTCACTTTTGTATGGCTTTAATCTACGTCTGCGTTTATCGTGAACCACACTGTTTGGTGGTTGTTTGTTCCCAGATGGCTACTCACTTCGAAATCCAAGATCCTCTCTCCAGCCCCATTTGAGAATACCAGATCTAAGATTGCTCCCTCTCGAGTGGGTTCCAACACTAGCTGTCTGACGCATGCCTGCTGTAGGGCATCGAGAATGACCCTACTCTTGGATGTGGCTGCAGCAAAGGAGCATCTACAGAGGTCAGGCTGGCATGGGGCATTAAGAAGGGAGTGTTTGGTATCCTTCATCTGGAAGCATGGGTGGGGCACTGGTTGGCATGGAGAGCAATGGATAGGGTGGTAGGTTACAACAACTGCGGTGAGCCAATCTTTCTAAAAATTGCCTGAAGGGTGGGGGGACGTTTAGTGTGCAACCACATAGGGAAACTCAGAAAGGAGATTGAGGGTCTACAGGAGGAACTAAGACAGGCAAGGCAGACTGGAGGAGGTTATAGCCCAATATTGGAGGGAGGGAGGCGGGGAGATGAGGGAGGGCAATTTGAGCCAGCAGTGGTGAGGAGAGGGTCAGAAGAAGGGAAACAGAGACAGAGGAACCCAGGCCAAGAAGAACGGTGTCCAGGAAAACCAGGTCAGGGGGACAAAAGACAAATGGAAGGAGGAGATAGGGACTTGTGAGGGGAGAAGGAGAAGTGGCAACAGTCATGGAGTGGAAAGGAGGGAACAGGTTACTATGAGGAGAGAGGAAGCGTTCATTGGTAACGGGTCTTCAGAAAACTCTTTTGCAGTACTAGAGGGGAAGGAGGAGGAGGAAGGTGATGAAATTGGAGGAGCAACTGGTAAATGCCCAGACCAAACTGGAGTGGGGTAAGTTCTGCTGGGGGAATTACAACAGGGGCAGAAGGGGGAAATACTGTGCAGGAGGAAGAAGAAGAGGAGCCAGGACTGAGAGATGAAGAGGAATGGAAGCAAGCAGGGAGTAAGAGGGGAGGAATCTTAGTGCTGGGGGACTCAGTACTAAGAGGAGTCAGGTGGGGGTAGTAAAGGGGAGAGGCATAGTCACATTTTGGTGGAGACCACGCCAGGAATAACAGCAGAAAGGGTGGAACAATCTGTTCTTAAATATTCCAGAAGGGGTAAGGACAAGCATCATTTGATTATACATCAGGGGACGAATGACCTGGCTGACAAGACAGTAGATATATAGTCCAGAAGAGGTTTGAAGAACTAGGACAATTATGTGAGGGGTCAGGAAGTTCAGTAACTTTTTCAGAGCTACTTCCAGTGCCCAAGGCAAGCACAATAAGAAAGCTGCGAATAGAGGAATTTGACAGATGGCTAAGAACCTGGTGTCATGATAAAGGGTATGGGCTGGTTGGGGGGTGGGACCTGGGAGGACATTAGTCTCTATGCCAAGGACAGACAACACTTGAGCAAGGAGGGAAAGAAAGTGTTGAAACAGAGGATGGTGGAGTACATAGAGGAAGTTGGGAATTTAAACTTGGGGTGGAGTGTGGCAAGTGGGCAAGAGACATGCAGAGACCACAGGTTGGGAAGCCACATGAGCTTACCCCCATAACATTGACAAAAGACAAAGGGCAAGCACTATTGGTGATGTTAATAAAGAAGGGCAGGATGGTGGGGGAAGGAGTGGAAGGTGGTCACCCTTAATGCTAGGAGCCTTGGGAGGAAAACTGCAGGCCTACAGGAACTCATGGTAGAGGTAGAGGTGGACATTGCAACCATTATAGAAACATGTGCCACCCAGTACAATGACTGGGACCTGCCTGTACCAGGGTACATGTTATTTCATAGGGATAGGGTGATTGGGAAAGGAGGGGGGGTGGCACTATATTTGAGGGAAGGACTGAAGTGTACAAGGGAGGGAGGAAGGAGAGGAGGGTAGCATGGAGTCACTTTGGATGCAAATCCAGGATTCCAAGAACAGGACTTTCAGAATGGGAGTGGTGTACAGGCCATCCTCTCAGATGGAGGAGTTAGACAGGGAACTAGCTGGACAGATCAGAAGGACCTGCGAGAGGGGTAGTGTGGTGATTGTGGGGGACTTCAACATGCCAGAAGGGGGCAGGAGTACACCAACAACCAGGAATATATGGGAGCAGGTACTGCTGGATGCCTTCCAGGACAGCTTCCTGATACAAATGGTCAGTGAACCAACCAGGTTAGGGAATACCCTTGACCTTGTGCTGGCAAATGGGGAGTTTGTAAGGGAACTTAGGGTGGAAGAACCCCCTGTCAGGGAGTGACCACCACTCAGTATAGCTCACATTGGATATGGGCAAGGAATGAGTGGAAACTGGCACAAGGGTGCTGGACATCAGGAGTGCCAACTTTTGGAGGATGGGAGAAGTGGTAAAAGGGTACCTGGCCAAAATTCAACCTGGCATGGGCACTAACCAGAGGTGGGAGCTCATAAAGCTGGGGATATCAGAGGCAATCAGAGTCTGCAGCAAGGCCCAGAGCAAGAAGACTAGGGCTAGGAAACCGAGCTGGGTGAGCAAGGAGGTCACAGAAAAGGTAAGGAGAAAAAGAGTTGTCTTTAGGAGGTACAAGAAAACAGGGAGGGGGAGGACAGGGAGGAGTACCTGAAGGAATCGAAGGAGGTGACACAGGCAGTAAGGGGAGCCAAGGCATCTATGGAGCTCAGGCTGGCACACGGCATTAAGAAGAGTTAGAAGGTCTTCTTTAGGTACATCAGGGAGAAAAGGAACTGCAAGGACCACATAGTAAGGATTAGGAAGGATGGGGTTGGGTGGAAGCAGGAGGTGATAAGGCAGAAGCGCTAAATGATTACTTCTGCTCGGTATTTACTATGAGAAGAGGGGTGATACCCAAGGGAGGAGGAATGGCACATGCAGGGGAGAGTGGGTGACAGATGGAAAAATCATGGAGGGCAGAGTTCTGGAGGGTTTGAGGGCACTGAGGGTGGACAAGGCACCAGGCCCAGATGGCATCCACCACAGAGTACTGAAGGAGCTGGCAGAGGTTCCTTGCAGGACCTTTGGCAGACCTATTTAATGCCTCACTACACTCACGGTGTGTACCTCAGGATTGCAGGATGGCTCATTTGGTGACCCTCCACAAGAGTGTCCCCATGGATGAACTGGATAACTACAGATCAGTGAGCCTCACATCCATCTTGGGTAAACTAATGGAGACTATCCTAAAGGAGAGGCTGGTGGCCCTCCTGGAAATGAAAGGACTACAGGACAGTAGACAGCATGGCTTCATACATGGCAGATCCTGCCAAACCAACCTGGTGGAGTTCTATGACTGGGTAACTAGGCAATTGGACAGAGGCCATGCAGTGGATGTCCTCTATCTGGACCTCAGTAAGGCATTCAGCTCGGTGACACATGGGAGGCTGGGAAGTAAGTTAGAAGGCACAGGGGCAGGTGCAAAGCTAGTGAGATGGGTAGGGAACTGGCTTCAGGGAAGGCAACAGAGGGTGATGGTGGGTGGGGTGCTCTCATCCTCAAGGGTAGTGATGAGTGGTGTTCCACATGGCTTGGTTTTGGGACCAGTGTTGTTTGTGACATTCATTGCAGACATATCATTGGACATCAAGAGCAAGATCAGTCCGTTTGCTGATGACACCAAGATAGGAGCGGTGGTGGATGACCTAGGGAGATGGCAGGGGTTGCAGGATGATCTGGAAACGCTGGAAACCTGGTCAGACACCTGGCAACTAGGGTTTAATGCCAAAAAGTGTAGCTTGCAGCATTTTGGTGTGAAGAGCTCAAGGAGAAGTTACCAGCTGGGGGGAGAGCAGCTAGGCAAGACAGAGGAGGAGAAGGATCCAGGGGTGCTCATTACAGGGTCAATGAACAACTCAGCACAATGTAGGAAGGCAGCTGCAAAGGCCAACAAAATGCTGGGTTGCATTGCAAGGGGTATCTCCTCGAGGAGGGGGGAGGTGATTCTGCCACTGTATGTCATTAGTTAGACCACACCTGGAGTACTGCATGCAGTACTGGTGCCCATATCTGAAGAGGCACATTAGGTTACTGGAGGAGGTGCAGTGCAGGGTGAAAAAGATGATCAAGGGGTTGGGGGACTTATCATACGAGAGGAGGCTGAGGGAGCTGAACATGTACTCGCTGGAGGAGAGGAGGGACGGGGGACATGATTGAAACCTTTAAGTACATGAAAGGAATAAACAAGACAGGTACAGAGGGGCTGTTCAAAGTAAGGGAGGGGAGGGATACCCAGGGCGATGATATGAGACTGGAGGGAGGAAGGTTTAGGAGGGAGATGAGGAGACACCTTTTTACAGAGAGGGTGATAGCTGGGTGGAATGCGTTACCAGCAGAAGTGGTATCCAGTAGAACAGTGGACTGCTTCAAAAGGGCCTGGGACAGGGCAAGGGGGAGGGTCAATGGTGGGGAAGGGTTGGAGGGAGGGGCAGCTGCAGAATAAGGGGTGCTAGCTGCACATTCAAGCAGACTTGATAGACCTCTAGGCCTTTATCTGCTGACAAATTTCATATGTTCATAATATCTGGTATATTTAGGTCTCCCACCAATAATATCGCCCCTTTTTTTGCCATTATAAGTATGCCTTCTGTCATTTTCTTGCCCACTGACACCCCTAAGATGGGGGTGTGTATACAATCCCCGTGTGGATTGTTGTGCCATTTCCTGTCTCCAGGGTAACCCACAGTGCCTCCTTTCCTCCCTGTTTACACTTTAGCTCCATTGCTTTGATCCCTTTCCTTACGTAGAGAGCTACTCCTCCTCCTCCACTTTTACCCTCCCTGTCCCTCCTGTAGACTGTATACCCTTGTATGTTGACATCTCAGTAAATGATTCTCTGTGTACCATGTTTCTGTGACTGCCATGATATCCAGGTGTTCCTCTTCCATCAAGGATACTAGTTCAGGGAACTTGTTATCCAGACTATAGGCATTGGTACACATCATCCTCCATTTTTTGATGGTCTTACCCCTTTCAGCCCCCTGATGGTCTTACCCCTTTCAGACCCATGCCTGTCCTTACTGCCTTTGTCTTTTTCTCCATTTACTCCTGTCCTGCTCCCTATTGACTTCCCCACCTTGGTGTTTACCTCAATGACTACCCTGTTTTGTGGAGGGAGGCTGAGATTTCCCTGCTCCCTTTCAGTGCCTCCCTCCCTCCTTGGCTAGTTTAAATACTTGCCTATGAAGCATTTAAACCTATCACCCAGGATTCTGGTTCTCCTCCTGGACAGATGCAGACCATCATGCCAATATAGGCCTGCATCCCTCCAGGTGGACTCCCAGTTCCCAGTGAAGCCAAAACCCTGAACTCTGCACCAGTTTTTCAACCATTCATTGAATTCCATGGTGTGGAGTACCCTAACCTCACCAATGCCATAGACAGGCAACACCTCCAAGAAGGTTACCACACGTGCCACTTGCCTAAGGCCCCTCCCCAACTCCACAAACTCCTGCAAACACAGTTATGGAATTATACACAATTACATTAGGAAATCTGTAATTATGTTGTGAAGTGACCTTATTTAAAATTTAAAACATTCAATGGCATGTGTGTCCCATACTTTGAAGCGTGGCTGCAGTCTGCTGTGGTGGACTGTGCTGGAAAAAGAAGTTTGTAAGCAATCTTTGTCAATGTGTACGGAGCCTGTCCACACCACATATGACATAGTGAATATAGAATCTCAGGTGACAGGCATGTTCTTTATCCGAATGTATATTTTCGATTGTTGCTTTCTGACTATGTCATACTTCTAGTGGATGCATACTGTCACTTGTGTTTTTCAGTGTGTGTGCGACTGGAGCTATGACAGATGCATGAGAATAGCACAAGGTTTCCTTACTGGTTGTTCATAGTATGTGAGTGCATGTGTGTGTGTGTTTGTGTGTGTACACTCGCGTGTGTATGCTCATGCATTCATGTGTTGGAGAGGGTGCAGAATGTTTCAATCTATGTTATATGAAAACACTATTGAAGGGGGTACCCAGAGGATATGTGCACTGGTTCATTTATCTGATCAGATACAGTAAAAAGTCTGTCAGTATTCAGATTAGTGAATTCCCAGGTAAATGCTTTCAGCATTATGACAGCTGTTGTTGGGTTTTGGTTTCCCAGAAGAAGAAGATGAATAATCAGCATTTATATAGTGCTTTTCATACACAGTATCCCAAAGCACTTTACAAGCAATGCTAAACTGGTAGTGAAGTGACTGAATGTGTGGTGGCAGGCATATCTCACATCAACTCTGGCTTAGCTAAAGTATAATAAGTTGATGACCAGAGTCACACATTCAGAACGAGTGAACACAGTGTCTCTGGAAGCAAGAGCAAAATAATGAAAAAAAAAGTATAAGAAAAAACAGGGTTTACTGTATGGCTTGTGGTCTTCTGTCTCTCTATTTTGTTAAGTAGTCCCTTGTACAATCAAAAAATGAATAGACTTCACATTCATATTGGTAGTGTACTAGGTATAGTTTTATTTTGGTACTCATTTGTGCTTACTGCTAATACTCTGTGTAACCAAAGTGGGTTCTCTGACACAATCGTTTTACGAGGAGATGATTTCCCCTTTTTTTTCTGGTCAGTGTCAATAAAACTGTCATTCAAACTCAGGACTACAAATTATTGTTTTTAGTGTACAACATTTGAATGTAAATGCCTTATCTGTGAAAATAGTTAAATCTCAGTCTGATTAGCAAACCTGAGCTAATTTGTACAGTTTCTAAGTGTTTTTTTTCATGTTGGGGTGGATTGATATAAATTCTAAATGCATAATGAACCACTGCCAGTTTGTGATTGTGTAATAACACAAACATATCCAGCATGAAAAGGTCTGCAGACAGGGCAGTTTACAGATGAGTGGATGTTTTTAAAAATCAGTGTGTTAAGCTGTCAGCTGATTCAGGTGTGTAAATGTCTTTAATGCAGTTCTGAAATTCCAATTTTTTCTCTCTTAAGGAAAATGCATTAAATCTGGTGGTATCCCAGAGTTGTGGCCACAGCCTCCTAACACTAATGTCAGAAAACATAAAGAAATACGATCTGAGAGGGAGGGTTGTGTGGTGGTGGGGAGGGGAGAGAATGGTGCAGTGCTGTTTATTTGCTGACAGGTAGTGGAGTGTTTCAGGATTGGTTGTGGAGGTGACAATTTTTGACACTTCAGTATGTTGTTAGGTCAGAAATAATGCAAGGAATGCAGAGTCCTTTCTGAAAGCAATAGGTCTGCAGGGCTCTGCCCACTGCAGCCCTAAAAAATCTGTCTGAAAGTCCAGAGCCGTGCTGGTCCAGGAATGAGAGTCATCCTCTGATGGGCTTCACTGCTCCTCCTCCATCTCTTTCCTAGCTGCCTGGTTACCAAGTGTGAACCAAGTGAGATAAGTAGCAACAGTCCCCAGCTGTGCAGGTGTAGTGGTGGAAATCTAGGCTAGGCATTGCAGTTCAGGGGCAGAATACATTACCTGATGATAATGCTAACTACTACATTGTAGATGAACACCAAAATACAAACACAGAGTAATTTATAAATAGTAACCTCACATCCTGTTTCCCCTGAAAACAGTGAGGTAGTCCTTGGCCAATTTGTTAGTTCAACCAGTGGATTTCAGAAAGCTATTTGTCACAGTGGTGTTGCCTTCTATATTGTTCTGCAAGCGGCTGAATACAGCAGTTGATCAATATTATCCCAACAGGAATATTTCTTCTAGACTGTGAAGGTTTCCCCGACATAACCTATCCTAACATATATCACTGTTGCTAACAAACTGTAGTTGCAGCTGCAAAGGAATCTAAAATGACACTCCCTGGTTAGCAAACAGAAGCTTGTGGTGTTTTAAAACAAGATCGTAAGTGCAGCAGCCATCGCTCAATGTAATATGGCTATTAGTTATTACTGAAACTCGAACCAAGTTCTTTGTAATCTAATATACTAGCCTGTCCATCTGGGTGGCCAGCAGGTTGATGCTTCTAAACAAATCCACAGATGAACAAAAAGCTTTCAGAAAGTCTGCCTGCTGCCAAAGACAGTAAACAGCTAGAGCAGCACTCTTTTACTTCTATAAGAATGATCAGACTAGTAAATGTTTGTCAATCAAATCTTTCTTTACTGAAAAGTGTAAAACCATGACAGTTACAGTGCTTATGTGAATCATCTTGACTATTGCAATGCTGTATACCTGGGGTTACCGGGGGTGGATCTCCATTGCCTGCAGCTGGTGCAGAGCGCTGTGGCCAGGCTGTTGACAGGGCTGTCAAGAACTAGCCATGTCACCCCTGTGCTGCGCGAACTGCACTGGCTACCGGTGTGATGGAGGATCACCTTCAAGGTCGCACTGCTGATCTATAAGACCCTACATGGACAGGGACCGGGCTACTTGTAAGACCTTCTCTGGCCCTACTGCCCCCTCTGCTCACTCCGCTCCACTGATGAGGGATTGCTAGAGGTTCCCAAGGTTCATCTTCAGACATCAGGTGTTAGGGCATTTTCTTTTGCAGCCTGGGCCCTGTGGAACTCTCTACCTCGTTGGATTAGAGAGTGCCTGTCCACTGAGACTTTTAAGTCCTCATTAAAACTTATTTATTTGATCTGGCTTTTGGGGACAATATTTACTTTTATCTCTGCTGCCTTTTTATGTTTTGTATCTTTTTTTTTTCTGATTGAATGTTTTTTTTTATTGTATATGTGCTTTGATTATTGTGAAAAGTGCTTTATAAATAAAATTTGATTTGATTTGATTTGAATACACAAAAGTTAAAAGCTTTCTATGGTCTTACTGTCCTTGTATCCCAACTCCGTTTTTTTCTTCCTTTTTTCTTTTCTATCTTCTTGCCTCAGCTGAGCCAAGAAAATAGAAAAAAACCTGGGTTAATTCTTTCTCTGTGGTACTAGATCAAGGGCTCCCTCCTCTACTTCCCACTTCCAGGATTCTCTTATGACGGTCCATGCATGTTTAAATCCCTCCATGGTGCTCGCTCCCACCGTCTTCCACGGCAAACTATTCCATGCATCCACCACCCTCTCTGTGAAGAAACATTTCCTCACATTTCACCTCAACCTGCCCCCCTCCAATGTCATATCATGCCCCCTCGTTCCTGAACTCCTCCTATACTACACCTTGTTTATGTCTTTAAGGTACTTGAATGTTTCTGTCATCTAACCCTGATCCCTCCTCACCTTCAGTGAGTACATTCTGAGGCCTTTTAATCCCTCTTATATGTTTTCTCGTGCAAATTCTGTGCCATCTTTGTTACCCTTATCTGGAACACCTCCACTCCCCCAATGTCCCTATGAAGATGCAGCCTCCATAACTGTACACAGTACCATAGGTGTGGCCTCACTAGTGTTTGATGCAATGGCATTACCACCTCCCTCCTTCTGCTAGTGATACCTCTGCTTATGCACCCCAGCATGCTGGTCCTCCCTGCAGCTTTTGTACTCTGCTTAGATACCTTTAGGTTGTCTGAAATGATAACCCCCAGATCCCTTTCTTTCTTGATGATAGTCAGCAACTCCCCCCCCATCCTGTATCTCTCCAATGTGTTCCTTCATCCTAGCTGCCTTATTTTGCAGTTCTTTGAATTAAACCTCGGTTGTCAAATGTTGGATCGCCTTTCAAGCTTTCCCAGGTCCCTCCTTATTTTTCTCCACGACGTCTGTAGTATCCACCCTGCTGCAGATCTTGGTGTCATCTGCAAACAGGCAGACCTTTCCCTCAAGCCCTTCTGCAATGTCACTAATGTAGACATTGAACAGGACTGGCCCAAGGACTGATCCCTGAGGTACCCTTTCATAAACATTACAGGCACTCTTATAACTATACAAGGATGTGTCATCTACTGTAACATTACCTCTGAACATACAGAGTAGCATCGTGGCTGAATTTACAATTGCCTTAGGTTTAAAAACTTTCGCTCCTTTGGGTTTCTTCAGGTTTGGTAACAGAAGGCATCTTCAGATTGATACATACGTATGAACATATGAATGTGCCAGCAGAAATAGACCACCCGGTCTATCTAAGTTTGCTCAAGTGTGCAGCTAGCACACTGGAACATGATTTTCCTTCCAGTGTCTTCAAGAACAGATTTTCCTCATGGGTGTCTTATTTTTCAGGCCAAGGGATGAGTTCCATGCTTTCCTGGCAGCTACAGCAGTATGTTATTTATTGTAGACCCTTGCCTTTTTCATTGTGATAGGATTGAATAAGTTAATGTGGACGTGAATAAAGAAGAACTATAGATGTACTGTAGAGCCACACCTCTGTTTTAATGGGGACTTCGATGTGATACATGAGATTTATAGTTTGTATATATCTATATGTTAAAAGCTGAATCAAAAAATCTTATATAGTGTATTGGTGAAGGTGCTGGTTTGTGGAACAGAAGGCTGAGTTCAGTTTCCATGAAGAACAGAATTTTTATTAACATTTAAATTGCAGTACTAAAGTCTGTGTTTCATATTTTACAATATACACATCTAAACTATGGGAATAGAATATATCTGGCTGAGAAAAATAGAAGTTTGCATGGCTGGGCCAGTGACATTGTGGACTGAGTAACAGAGTGCAACACCACCTACCATGCAGGTGACCCAGATTAGGGAAGGACAAGTGTTGCTCAGGGTCAAGTTGAGAGAAAGAGGATTGAGTGTCCACAGACAGTCCTCCTGCATTGGGGTGGAGGGACAGCACATGCTGCTGCTTGGCTGTCATGTGACCACCTCTCTGAAGGCTGGGCACAGGCATATGAGTATGCATGGCATCTTTATGCTGCACACCTATGCCCTTGTATGCACACCAACCTCGAGGGCAAGGGAGAAAACTGAAGAGGAAAACATCTCCCCAAGGTTGACAGGATGACTGTGACTGCCTACAGATCTTGCACCCAGTGACTGAGTTGACACCGGAACATGGTGATGTAGGGCAGCCAGCACAATAGTTGTTGACCTGGGGACAGGGAAAGTAAAGAGCTCTATAGAACAAAAAAAGACTTGATAAGGGGTCAGTAACAACAGTGTTGGTACAGTTGTCAGAGCGTTACACATGCAATGAAGTTTACTCCTCCCCCCACAATGGTGCTGAACTAAAATGCACTTGTTATTCTGATATATTTTTTACTCAATAAAATTAAAGAAGCTCTACCCAAATTGGGTCTGCAGTAATTACTTTCCAGTTCTTTTGGATAATATCCCTAACTGCTGTAGCAAATTCAAGGGGAACATCAGTTAAGATTGTCAGAATGTATTAGCCAATACAGTTAGGGACGTTATCGCAAAAAATGGATTATAATTGCTGCAGACATAGTTTTAGGTGAAAGTCTCACTTTACCTCCACAAGTGTTTTTTCATCAAGCCAAAAATGTAAGAGACATTATGGTCAGGTCTCAACAAGCAGTTCCTAAAAGGAATGTGGCTTTGCTTTTTTCAGCTCCCCTCACAGCTGGTTGCTGTCCCTGTGACAGATGCAGTTTTTGCAGCTATATCAGGAAGGAGAGAAAGAAATTTAAACATCTTACTAGTGGTGACAATTTGATATTCACAACTTAATAACTTGTGATACACCAAATGTAGTTTATAAGGCAACTTGTGTGCAGGGGGGCATTTTATTTAGGTAAAACCATGCAACCTTTTAATAAACAAGTACATGAGCATATCATGGACATTAAAAGCAAAGATGTTTAACACATTTTTGGCATCCACACAAACTGCTGGAGGAGGTATTATAGAAACCTTTTCATCTGTTGGAATTGAGCTGGTTATGCTGGGACGCTGAGGTGGAGACATAAACACTCTCCTATTGAAAACGCAGGTGTTTTGGACATATACTCTGGGGGTGGCATTAGAGCACCAGGTCTGTTGAAATAGCAGCATTTTTGTGATCCCTCCATTAGTAGTATTCCTTATGGTTGTGCCCTTATATTTGGTATTTGAATACTCACTGTATTCTGACAGGGCACTAGGTCAGAACACTGAATTCTACAACAACTCAGTATGGTGGTGGTGGAAGTCAAGATGAACAACTCAGAGACTTGTAGGAGGGCAGCAGCCAAGGCCAACAGGATGCTGTGATGCATCACTAGGGGGATCACCTCCAGAAGGAGGGAAGTGATACTCCCTCTGTATAACTGCTTGGTGAGGCCGCACCTAGCATACTGCATGCAGTTTTGGAGGCCACACTTAAAGAGGGACATTAAACTCCTGGAGAGGGTCCAGAGGAGGGCAACCAAAATGATTTGGGGCTTGGAGGACAGGACCTATGAGGAGAGGCTCGAAGAGCTAAATATGTACACATTGGAAGAGAGAAGGGACTGGGGGGACATGATAGAGGTCTTCAGGTACATGAAGGGGGTAAATAGGGAGGAACAGTCAGGGTGCTTCAAAGGAAGGAGGAGGGGCCACTAGGGGCATGGGTGGAAGCTGGAGGGAAGATTCATGGGAGAGAAGGAGGTGCTACTTCACTGAGAGGGTGGTGGAGCCATGGAATCGCTGCCTAGAGGGCTGGTGGAGGCAGAGGCAGTATAGGGGTTCAAGAGGGGGTGGGACTGGTACAGGGGAAGGGTTCTGGAAGCAAAATCCAATGCAGTGAGAATTTACGGAACTGGGAAGGGAGAAGCCAGAGAAGGCGAGGGGGACAGCAAGGTCAGCTCCCAGGGTGGGGGCTGACCAAAAGAGCAGACACAAAAGACTGTTAGGCCTATTCTGCTGGCATTTTAGTATGTTAGTATGTTAGTAAAACTGTGCAGGAAAAATGCCACTGTCAGAAACAGCACCCAACCAACATGGTGTCAGTAAAACAATGCCAATAGTAGTGGTCAAAGAACACACCAATGACCGCTATCTTGCCGAAAATAAACACTCTACTATCTTTTTTTCACAGAGGACTCTACCTCCTGCCCCCCACACCCCCTATATTTATATAATCTACTCCACAGGGGTAAGGGGTGGACATCAGGGATGAAAGAAACTTGGGGGGGGTTTCATCAGTGGGGTGGACCACTGGGATGGGGATAAACTTGGGGAGGGTGTTACATCAATGAGGGGAAAGGATAACTAAAATAAAACTTGGGAGGATACACAATACAAAAAGTATATATTGGGGAGGAAATGGCTAACGTAACAATCAGAAGACTAGGAACAGAACCCTGGTCCCCAATTGTCCTCTGCTTTCACTGCTTATCCCTTTGACCTCTCCACCACAGGAGCAGCTTTGACAAGTACCATGCTGTTTGGTACTTGTCTACCTCCTCACCTCTGATGACAGCTACAGGGGTAGAGATACCTGACTTGCGTGATTTTGGCAGTGTGATTCTGACAGTGCTATTATTGAAATACTGTTTTCACCTGGTACGTTCTGGCAGTGTATAGACAGTCTTTATGTTAAATATGAAATAAAGTCAGCTTCATGGAAGTCTATACAATTTTATTTTCTCACTTGAGAATGTGTCAGCATTGCTTATGTTTTCTGTAAATACTCATATTGTCTGTTTGCATTGCCTGTATATGTAACCACCCTTTTGTTTCTCTTTTGTTATCAGATGGAAATTTGCTTGTCAGTGAATCAAACATGTACCTTTCCTGTTTGTGCTGAAAATGATATAATCATCTGTATATGAAACTGAGCAAGTCTGCAGGTGTTCTAGGCTCAATGTCCAATACAGTATATTGCATTCATCATGGAAGATTGTATTATTAACTTTTTTAAGACCTGTTATGGATACTATTGGATCAAACATAATATGCCCCTTGATTATATATTGAAGAGAAGCACAAACTCCATATTCTTGTTGGAGTTAAACTATTACACAAGTAGTATGTTTTCCAGCACTGCAGTCTTAGAGGTGTTTTCAAATTTGTTAGATTGCTTGTAACAATTTAAGATTTATATCTCATGGTAGTACTAGGTGATCTACATGATGAAAGGTGCATACTGTACTGTATTTAAGATTTATATCTCACTGTAGTGCCAGGTGATGAAATGTACATTCTGTATCTGTCACTTTAAGTTGGTTCTGAAGCCTTTTTGCACATGTGAGTCTGACAGTATAGATGTTGCACTATATATAGGGCACATTTATGTATGGTAACCACACCATTCTGAAAGTGCTTCTGGGACCACAAAATGCATTGGTTGCCTGCTCCATGGTTGTGGGGCTACCTTGATGGCAAGATGCCTTGCACCTTTTCTTATTGATGAGCATATATTTCTTGTGGAGTGAGTGTGAGGTTCCTTCCTTTGGTGCACTGTGAGTTTAATTACATTATGCACAACACACTATCCGTGGGTGACCCCTTTTTTGTTGTTCTAGATCAAATCACAAATTCATGATGCATGATTTCTCATCATAAAAATAATAATAAAAATGAATTATAGTATATTGTATTCGTTTCAATATTGAATATTATATTATAGTTTATTATATTTTATCTGCTAAAATGGTTAGGGAAAATAAGGCAACATTATTGGTCTAGACATGACACATGACCATGCATTGCAAAATTTTGATGCTCAACTGTGATCTCATCTTTCCTCATTACAATCAAAAAGAAAGAATTACCATTGCTACATAACTTTCCCTCTTTTTCAAAACAGTGAGCCATTTTTATGTTTGTTTGAACGCAGCGCAAGAAACATATTGCAGCAGCTTGGTGCCGAAGCAGGTTCTTTTTTTTTTAAATAACTTATTTATTGTTTCTGTTAAACAATTACATTACATTTCAAGTAGTGAAATGTCAGATGTAAATACATTGGATACAGTGAGGTCACCACTCATTAAAATTCAAGAAATAATCTACTGCTTTAAGATGCATCTGGGAGGGTTACTAAAAACTTGTACTTCCAAAAGATAAAAAAATCTTTGAAATTAAGCTGAAATTGAAGCCCATGAGCTGCATGGTAAAATTCAAGAGTGTTCTGTCTCCTCTAAGAGAGACTAAAAATAAGTCCATGCTTTCAACAATCATGTAAGCACAGAAGGTGCTAAAATCCAAAATGACAGTGCTAATACATTAATAAAATAAACTATATGGGGAGCAAATATATTGGACTGATGAACAGCAGTCCTTCTGATAAACTAGGTGAATAACATTTCAACCTGAATTAAAGATCTCAACTAAAATCCCAAAATATTTTTATAACAACAGGAGAAAGTTCTAACATTAAGGGCCCACAGACAACTGAAGAGGTAATCGCGCCTCAATCAGTAGGTACAGTACCTTTTATACAGGGCCATTCCATATTGCCTGTGTCATCTAGCAAATAATCCTTGTGATTTTTCATGCCTCGTCGTCTTCCAAGGGGCTGTCCTCCTGTTCCACTGGATGTTGCCTTCTAGGAATCTGTCTCTGTGACCACTTCATCACATCCTTCAGGTCCCAAAAAAATGTAGATCTTGCCCTGGTGAGTTATATGGAGATGGGCAGGGAAGATGATATTGTTTTGGATCCCTGCCTCTCACAAGAGCGCCCTGGTGCCATCAAATTGTTTCTTCACTGCCTGGTGGCAAAACTAATATCAGGATACAAGCGCACCATCTCTCCATCGTATAAGAGTACCTTATTCTGCCTGGCTAATGCGAGTAGGTAATCTCTTGCCGCCACTCCGTCCGTTATCGCCAAGACCGCCCTTGGAGCTTCAAAATTCTCTGGTCTGCCTCTGGCAGCTATTCTGTAGACCTTCTGTATTCCCTTTATCTGAGTTGCAGCATCATCCCCAAGTTGCTGTTGTAGCCATTCATGCAGGACTAGTACCAAATGGTCTCCTTCTGAGCCCTCCAGGAGTCCTAGAATTTGAATATTCATAGCCTTGGTTTGGTTCTTGAGGGTTTCCAACCTCATTCTCAAGTGCCCGTTCTCTTTGTGCACATTGGTGATTGCCCCCATTGCTGCATATGAGCATTTCTTAGCCTCGGTGGATTCCACTGTAACCAATTCGAGTGTGGTTTCCACATTTGTTACTCTGTTGGCTATCCCATCAATTTTGTCAGCCAATTCTGAGACAGATGATATCAGTCTATTCATTTTTAGACCCAAGGATTGCAGCATGTCCTCGCTTTCCATCTCCGTATCTATAGTTTGATGGTGTAAGGCCAACTGCGTGGTTGCAGCTGCAGTAATGTTTTTGGATTTAGCTCCATCATGCTGATTCCTATCTTTACGCGGATTTTCCATCAGGTCAATCAGATATTCCAACAGAGGTATAGCCACTCAGTGATAATCTAAATGGCCCAAAAAGCACTTTTTTTGCTTCCAAATCAGGGTATTGTGCAGAGCACTGTCTAAGAGCTACTTTCTGGCTCAGGCTCAATAGCGCTCCCCCAGAAGCAGGTTCTGGAGGTACGGCACTGTTGTGGCCAGTATCAGCATGGCATTTTGGGGCATGTGTGATGTCTACCAATAATGGGGGACACAGCCAGTGACAGTAGTTTGGAATGTTGTCACCAACTTGAAAGAAAATAGCCGCTCCCGGATGCACTTCCCCCACATGCATGCACGCATGTTGTGTGCTAATGCACTTCCTCCCCCACACACTGTATGGTCGACAGGGGTGCGCAATCCCCTGTTGGCTCCAATGTCCCCCCCAACAGACAACTGGGCGCCACGCTGGAAGCTCACCCCAGCATGGCAACAGTCCGTATGGCCGATGGGGGTGCCCAATCCCCCTTCGGCTCCACTGCCCCCCACCCCAAACAGCCTTCCAGCTGCCATGCTGGGAGCCCACCCCAGTGTGGCAAAAGTTCTGTGTTGCCCAAGAAAAAAAAAAGAAACCTGAAAGAGAAAACCTTCCCTCGCTGACTGACCTGCCCCAGTCCACCACCTGCACCCACCCTCTGTGCACCTGCCTCCCCACACCCACCTCACCCCATGTACCTCTGGAGTCGGAGTGCGATGATCCTCGGTGGACCGGGAACACGTCTGCACTCTTCAAACCGACCACGAATTGTGGAAATGTGGTAAGCTGTATAATGTAATAAATAGTTTTTTTAAACTTTGATGCATATCTCAGGCATTTTTAGGAACTTTTTCACCAAATTTTCAACATGGGGTTTTTGGGACCCCTCCTCATGAATTCTGTCACTGTCATTTTGTTAATTGGCCCGAAAGTTGATTTCACGGTCACTGCATGGAACTACTTTTGGGACTGATTTACAAAATAACAGTGTCACAGTTCATGAGGTTGGCTAAAAACCCTATGTTCAAATTGGTGAAATCTAATATTGTTCTATGACATGCATTGTGTGCTGTTCCTCTACATGCGCTCGTAAGTTTGCAAATTTTCAATATTTTCACTCCAGATTTTCAACATTGCCATTTTACCACACCCCTTATGAGCAGTACAGCTGTCATTTTCATTTGCCCAAAATGTGCTTTCCATATGTAGCGCACAATGGCGCAGTCGGTGTTCGAAATCAATGTTTGGGACAGATTAAGAAAATCACAATGACACTGTTCATGAGCAGAAGTATTAAAATGGCTATGTTAAGAATTTGGTGAAAAAATTCCCCAAAATGACTGTTTTACAGGCATGCATTGCACTGTTCCTACGCGCGCTCGTAAGTTTGTGAATTTTCACTATTTTCGCTCCAGATTTTCAACATTGCCATTTTACCACACCTGTTTATGAGCAGTACAGCTGTCATTTTTCACATTTTGCCCAAAACATGTTTCTGTGCATGTAACACACAATGGCGCAGTCGGTGTGTGAAATCAATGTTTGGTAAGATTAAGAAAACCACAGTGACACTGTTCATTAACAGAGGTGTTACAATGGCTATGTTAAAAATTTGGTGAAAAAAGTCCATAAAATGACTGTGTTACGAGCGACCATTGCTCAGTTTCCACGCACCCTCATAAGTTCATGGATTTCTAATATTTTCAGTCCAGATTTTCACCACTGGCATTATTCCACACTTCCTTATGAAAAGTACAGCTGTCATTTTTTGCACCATATTCGAAATGTGTTTTCACACTTCCAGCGCAGAAATGCATGGTTGCTGTGGGAAATCACTGTTCGGGACAGATTAAGGAAATCACAGTGACACTGTTCATGAGCAGAGGTTCCAAATATGCCTGTGTTGACAATCTGCTGTAAAAAGATCCCCAAACTAATTGCATTATGGGTGTGCGTTGCACAGTTTCTACACATGCTCATGATTTCACCAGTTTTTTTAATATTTTCACTGCAGATTTTCAACATTGCCATTTTTTACACCTCCCCATGAACAGTACAGCTGTCATTTTTCACATCCTGTTTGAAATGTGTTTTCGCACCTGTTGTGTCAAATGGCATAGTCGCTGTGCAAAATTAGTTTTCAGCTAATGAACTGATATTGCCACTGTTCATAAGGTGGGGGTCACAAAAAAAATGTTGAAATTCTGGAGTGAAAATGCCAATGAATGCCTAAGATGTTAGGGTTTCCAACCATAACGCCCCACCCTGTAGAGATTGACAGGCATCAGGGGTGTGACTTGGGATTCTCACCTGTAATGCTCATACCATCCCACACCCTGCAGCCAGTGAGAGGCATCAAGGTGTGCCTTGGACTCTTCAGCCCCAAAGTTCACCCCATTCTCCTATACAGCACCCATCTCACTATATTTCCTGATGGAATGGGGAGAGCATAAGGGCCAAATACCCCAAGGCACACCGTGACACTTGTCAGTGTCTGCAGGGTAGGGTGTAGTGAAATGGCATGGCCGTTATGCCTGATGACCCAAAGGCACACTCCAATGCCTGTCAGTCTCTGCAGGGTGGTAGCGGGGTTGGCTTCAGTTCAATACTTCACTGCCATTCCTATTATGCAGCTCTCTAACTCCTACACTACCAATGCCAATGCCAGCAAGCAAACATTCGGCATTGACAAATGCTTGTTTTCTTGAGCTGCCAAGACAAAAATCTGAGCACACTTTGTATCAAAAATGATTGACTTACAAGTATACTTTTAAGTTCTTCCTCATGAGCATCCTTGTTTTCAAGAAGAAAAAGATGAATCTGCAAGAGAAAAGAGAAAAATTCATACAGCAATATAGAAACTGCAAAAAGGTCATATCATACTAAGTGAAATAGAGCTTGATGAACTGCAAACTGAAAAAGAAGAAATAAACACCAAGAATGGCAATCAATGGGCAAGTAAGATTTTTCTTTTATTGGATTTCACAAAAAGAAGAATACAAATACATCTTCAAACTGATACCAAAATCTAATTAAATGATATAAATAGGGCATTTATGCTACTGTCAGAACTACACAGAGCATAGAATACATTGTCTCTAACTTTATTTGTGTAAGAGCAGGGCTTAACAGATACTTTAATAATCCTACAGCAAAAAGAAACACCAGTATAGTAGGAGGCACTGAAATTAGACCAGCTAACAATATATTTGTGGCTGCAATTAAAAAAATACAAATGCTGCTGTAAAGATAAATCCAACCAATTCCAAGAATCAATGATTTGGAAATTGAAAAACTGTATCGTTCTCCTGCACTAAGTCCTGACAATGCAGTTGGTTTGGTGCAAAAGGTCTGGTTTAACCTACAACTCTATTTAATATGTAGAGGCAATGAAGGACTCAGAAATCTGAACAGAAACTCATTTGAAATAGAATCTAATAAGGGTAGCTTCGGATTTTTTCTGTCTTTCATTCAGTGAACACACTAAAAACCATCAAAAGTCATATGAACAGAACAAAGATAAACTATGTGGCCTCATCATCTCTCTCTGGCGATTCCATGTGCTCAGTCAAATCTTTTAAAAATATATATCCATGTGCCTTATTGATGTTGATGCCTTCTATTCACATCCACAAAGAAAAATACAACTGCTACTGGAAACAGAGCACATCTGGTAGAGTAAGGAGCCAAGGGAGTTAACTTCTTGGGGAAATGATGACTAAATTTTCAAAGCAGGCTGAATTGTCAATATGGTTTACTAATCATGGTATATGCTGCACTACTGTCCACATCCTTACTACAGTTGGTCTCTCATCTTGAGAAATCATGTCCATCACCGGACACTGAAGTGATGAAAGCCTTAAGAATTACTGCTCCATCTCCATCAGCAATCCACAGTCATGGAGTGCAATTTTTGCAGCCTCAAAAAAAAAAAAACATCAGTCTAGCTCACCCTTTGTATGGCCTAAAAGTAACAGCCAAGTTACAGAAGCTGTAAGCATTCCAACACCAACCATCTGCAACAAAACAGGCAATAATTTCAGTTTTCAGCCCTGCCAACAGTCCAACTCATCATTTAACTTGTGAACTTTTACAATAAATTACCCATCAAATGCCTTCTATAATGTGGTCATAGACTGTCATGATGCGATCTACATTGCTGCCAGTGACTTCATCAATGATCCTCAAGTTCCTGAAGAAAATAAATAAAAACAAAACAGCCTTAAATATGCTTCCATTGGAGCTTACTCATGTAGTGGACTGCAAAATGGATCCCCTAGGTAGAACCGGCCACTTCAGGACATAATTGAAACCACTAACCCACTAAAATTCAAGGCCACCAACCTACTGAAATGCAATCTCACTGAGCTACCAAAAGCCATGAACTGCCACTGAAATCTATGACCTGCACTAGGGAAAACAAAACAAAACAAAACTTTCTCCATTTAATCCTTGACTACTCAGTACACCCACATGCTCCACTCAATGTGATTGTGGATGCTCTGCATCCAAATCACAACTCAGCAGCCAAAAATGCAGATCAGCAATCAAAATGGAGCTCCACAAGCAGCGGTAAACCAGAGCAACTAACTACCAGCACTAAACAAAGAACCAGCTAATTATAATTTCAATGTGTGTATGCAATTTAGTGATTTGTATATGCTTGTGCAATTTCACTGATAGTCTAATAGTATTTGAATGCTTATATTGTTGACAGTGATAAATAGATATTTTGATCTTTCACACTTTCTGTCACATGGGGAACTACCAGCCTGTTGGGGTACCATGAAAGCAGGATGGTAGCAAAAACCAGCCTGGGTCAAAATGTATTACTATTCATCTACTACTTGAGGGATTACCTAAATGCTATGACCTGTGGCACAGAGGAGAGGAAAAAATAACATGAGGGGAAAACCTCTGGGTATCCAAGGCCTTGTTCACCTTCCCTCCAGGCTTGGGATGAATTAATGATGGCTCACTACTGCAATTTAGAGACCATATTCGGTGGGATTTTTAGAGAAAGGGCTCTCCCTCTAATGGAAAGGCCATGGGGGTGCTGCATGTAGAGGCCTCTGCAGCTAAAGGGGAACCCTGGTGCCCCCCCACCAGTGTGAGGAGAAGAGCAATGGCCACTGAAAGTCACTCACCTGGCCTCAAAGTGAATCCTAGGGAGAGAAGTCAAACCCAGAAAGGGTAAGTCCAAGCCCTGGCGGGGTGAGAAAAGGAGGATTGAACAGTCTTCACCCTTGAGAGGCAGGAAGGACTAGGGAGGATATAGAATGGAGACCAAGTGAACCATAGACAGATGTAGAGAGAATAGCTTTTGAAGGTCCTAAAGGAGCCCCCTCGGACATGGAGGTCCCACCCTCCTGCAGCTGAAGTCTTAAATGCTACAGTACATCAAGATGTGCCACTGATGCTGTCTGCACAGCCAAAGACTTCCCCCAGAGTGGAGGTCATCCTCACACTTGTGGTAAAAGAGAAGGACCCCATAAAGATACATAATTCAAGGGGGCAGAGCTGTGCTAGGTAGAGAGGAGCAGGGATGTGACTGAGAGTGTAGGATTGGTAGTGCAGTTTGGTAGTATTGAGAACAGCAGAAGACAGCATGAGTAAGCATGTAACTGTTAGCACTGAGTATATGAGACTACTTGAAGTGGATTGCATCTGGTAGCACTGAGGACAGGAAGACAGCATGGATACATCATGACAGTATGAGGTGAAATGCAACTGCAGTTGGTAGGATTGACTATAGCAAGGAGGCATGCTGGAGCAATGGAAAATAACTATTAGTACTGGTAGGAAATGCAGTATCATGAAGGATTAAACTAGGAAGCAGAGTAGTGCTGGGTAAGTAATGAAACCACTGAATCCAAAGGGAGCAGTTGTTAGGCTACTAGCCAGGTGTAAGCAGTTAAGGCGTTGAGTTGAACAGGAGGCTGCAAATGGTACAAACAACAGTGTACAGTAAGTATGCAGAGAGATGGCATCTGGTAGAAAAAGTAAACACGAGAGTTTGGAGGACCACAAGGCAAATTAAATGAGCAAAGGCAAGGTACTAGGAAGACTAGGAATGCCCATAAAGAAACAGAGTAGAGAAAAAAACACGGAACCTGAAAATAGGAGGGCAGCACAAAACTGCAGACAGAAAAGTACATACTGCAGCCAGGACACAGGAGCAAAATACGAGGAGGAGGCAAGGGCCTCCAGCTACAAAGAAAGAATGCATCTGAATGAGACTGCAGAAAGTTGACTTAAATTGCTCAGGCATGAGACATGGTTAGTTGCTCCCATCCATTGAACTGCAGTCATAGCCTTTGATATGCTAGAACATTGTATTATTAATTGGTCAGATTCTTAATGTTCAAACCAGTTAATCAATTCAGTTTCAAACATTTTGAAAGCTGTTAGATAATTACCTTTCAAAATTTTTGAAAAAATGTAGTTATAGATGTCAGAAATACCAAAAAAACTAATGTTTTGTTAGATTAACAATATAAAAAAAAATGCTATAGTACATTTTATTTTTATAAACAAATGTTCACAAAGAACTATCTTTCTTGTAGGAAAGCTACATAATATATTTTGACTGTTTAAAAGCTAAACAAAATTCAACTGCTTTTATTTCCATTTTTTGAAATATCCATTTTATAGATACAAAAACACACTTCAGGGTATGCACTGAGCCATATTGAGGCACTTTCTGGATGGTTGAAGGCACTCAGCTTATGGCCCTATGCTTCACAATGCACCTGGGGTGTGTATCATTAATGATCGATGCACACACTGTTGTATGTTATTGCTTACATATCATACATCAAAACAAATTCTAAATAGAATAATAGATGACTCTGTATTTTGAGGCAATAATACAATCGAGAGGTTCTGGGGACGTAGGAACCTTGACAGCAAAGCTTGAGAGGTTCACAAATGTCCTCTGAGCCTTGAAATGGTATTATAGCCAAGTAATCACAGTCCCCTATCTTTCATTTTTTGTAATATACTACATGGATCCAAGATCCACATCACACATATGCATCTGTTGATTGAGGCTGCATCACTGACTGTGGAGACTTGTATGATAAACAGCTGTATAAGTAAGCAATAAGACACAAGGAGGTGTGCATTATTAGACATTTCTAACGCATGGCCAGAGGCATTATGAGGCATAAAGCCACAGGTTGAGTGCCTTCAGCCCCTGGCTGCATTAGAAATGTTTAATGTACTACCCTGGAGTGTCTCATTGCACTTATACAATGGGACTCTGCAATTCATAAGTATGCTAAAGTTAAAACTAATAGATTTAAATAATAAAAACGTAAAATGTTTATCTGAAATTGACATGAAATAGTCCCTCCACCTATATGAGCTAAATGCAATCTTTTTCTTTTCACTTAGAAGATTCATCCTACTATGGCTTGTGGAGCTGTATCCGCCCCCATTCCTGCATTTCAGCTTCTGTGTAAGTTCCCAACCCCTGAAATAGACTCCCACCATGAACATGCATGCATAAATTGCTTCCTAGTTTTGTTCAGCAATACTGAGTAAGTAATGAATGTCAGGGAGAAGACTTGACTGCAATGCCATTTGGGAGAACCAGTAGCACTAGCGTGAGCACAAGAAAGTGTTGCAGTTGAAAAACACTGAGAGGAAAAAAAGATTGTTGGGAAATGTTTACATTTTTTAGGGGTACAGGATCCTTAACATACAAAAGGTAGGAATGTGGAGGAGGTAGGAGTGTCAGTCAGGAAATCATCATGATGACCCATAAGAGGTCTCTTGCCTGCTTAAAAAAAAAGCTACAAAAATGAGTTGATGCAATGTGGTGGTGCGGGAAGGAGTTTTCTTGTAACTCAGCTGGTGCGAGTAGCACTGATGAGAAGTCAGGCATATGAGCTGACAGGTGGGCAAAGCAGAGGAATCATGCCAGCAGCAGGAGGTTTGAATTATTTGAGAAAAAACTAAAACACATTACTCTATGTGCCATTTCTTTACTCTGAGCGAGTACATAATTAGAGAGCAGGAAACAGGTTCCAAGAACAGACCGAGTGGTGGCTGAGCTGTACATTTGGAAAGGAAAAAAGGCAAGTAAAACAGCCATTTTAAATGATGATCACCATAAATGTGAGCGCTCCGTTTCATTTATGTATAAAACCTACTGAAACCACTGGTTTTAGCATGTCTGCTGTTACTAATCCATAGGTAGGCTAACTGAGGGGGGAAAATGGTACCTGTCAGTTTTTTATAATTCCACTCGCTCATGGATTTGTTTCCCTTTCCTGCGTCCCATTGGCTAGCACTTGTTTTTAGCCATGCATTAGACACTTTGAATGCACGGCTATTAGTCAATCCGGATGCAGGATTTTCTCTTCTCATTTTACAACACAAACTAAGAATCAACAATGCAAGAATGACAAGGCAAGGTGGCTTTGGGCTAACAGCACCATCAGAGCTGCTTACTAGCACACATCATGCAATGTGATTGGTCCGGTCCAGTCACTGTGTGGAAGGATTGGGTCAGGTCAGATGAGTGTGATCTGAAGTTAGAGGAGGATGATTTCTCTCATCTTGCTGCCCGTGAGTACAAGGTAGGGTAATAATGTGGCAGTCAGGGTGAAAAGAAAGGTAGGACATTGGGCAGGCAGCAGGCAGGGTGGGCACAATGTCAGCGCTGACTGCACTAGGGTAACTCATGGGAATTTAATAGGCTGGGCAGGCCAGTCTACCTGGGTGATTGAGGGTCTGAATGGGGAGGCATCTTGCCACTGTCAGCCTATCAACAAACTGTAGAAGAGCAGAGGCAGAGTAATTTTTGAGAAATTTCTCCTCAGTGTCAAGTTGGCTTTTACTGTACGTGGCAGTTACAGTAAAATCCAGCTCCCACTCAGCAAGAGGAGTTTGGTGGCTCGTGCTGTTCTCTTGCTCTCATAATGCTACCATTCAGAGCTTGGAACAATAGGATTAGGGGCTCTGAATGATAGTACTACAGGACTTCAATGATGGTATTACAGGATTTTTAGTAGTGAATTATGGGATATTTTGTGGTTGATTTTTGGTCCTATAATTTTCAATATCGACATATGACATATAGAATAATACATGGGGTTGTGTGCTTAACAAGAATTTTACACACACCTGAGGTGTTGGAGGATACATAAACCCTAAGAGTGAAGTTCAAGGGGTTTATTTAAACATCCAACACCTTGGGTGTTTGAACAATCCTCTTTTAGTACACAACCTCATGTTTTACTTTATATAATTGCTTGGCATTGTTTTCTCACCACAGCAATTTTATAAAATAAAAACCATCCCTGTACGGTCATGTTCCAGTTGGGTTTCATCTGTGGTTTGAAGCACCTGCTGTAAGAGACAGTAACCTTTTTCTTTTCTTTTTTTTACCAAGTAGCCCAGTTAAAAGCATGTTAGACAAGTGATTTTTTGATTTAAAGAACTTACTATTGAGTGTGAGTGGTGGTGGTGGTGAATTCTCTGGTGGTAAGTAATTGTGGCGGCCAAAAAAGAAGGGAAGAGCTGCAGCTGGGGCATGTGCAGTGCAAGGAAAACCAGGCACATGTTTGCCATTTCCTGGTCACACCTGGAAATGAGCCTTGGTTCAGTGTGCCTTTCCCAGCTTCCAAAAATTTTCAATAAATAAATAAACACTCCAAAATGTCATAGTACTATTTATTCTCATCCTTAGACTATACCCTTACAGAAATATAAGTGTGCTGTGTACATGCAGAATGCGTAACACATGCTTAATTGTGCAATGTTTGCATGCAGTTGGCATACACAGAGTTAACCTATACGAACCAGGTCTAAAAAGCAACTCAGGTTCGCATGCTGCAAGCTTGACATGTGCAGCAGGTAAGCTAGTGCGAACATCTAAAAATCACATCAGGTTAGCATGATGCATGCTTGACATGAGTGCAGCAGCTAAGCTGATGTAAACATCATTTAAAAATCACATCAGATTCACATGTTGCACACTTGCCATGTGTGCAGCAACTAAGCTGGTGCAAATCTCTTCTTAAAAACACATCAGTTTCTATTTTTTATACTGCTGCTAGCAATTAGAGCCATTAAAATACATTTTGTATAGATTTCCCATTAAAATTAGGTAAACTCATTAATTCTGATCCTTTTGCAAATTGTTCAATGGCTTTTGATTCTTGTCATTAAAGTACCATTAATTTGTAAAGTAGTCAGCTAACATCCCCCATTCCAGATGTGCAAAGAGGGGCCTCTGTGTTGTGAAGCCTGACCTTTATATTTTGGGCCATGTAAATCCCTGTATGCATATTTAGTGCTACAAATGTGTTTCTCCATGATTTTCAGCTCATTTACTTTCCTTTTGTCATTCTGTATGGAGCATATACACTATGGCCATGCTCTGCACTCTTTGTGCTGAGTAAGGTCTTAGAAGCATGCACCGTATCACACATTTTGTCACTGAAATGAGGGACATGGACACTCAAAATAAGGGACACTAACCATCATGATGATTAAGCAAATCCTGAAACATGGAGATAGCAGTACCTCAGAATATAGTGGAAACCATTGTATTTACTTGTACAGATTGTAGCAATTGAGAATGAATTTCTACCATAAAGCAAGGGTGCCATTTAGGTAGGGCAGAGGGGTCAGTTGCCCCTCCCTGCATTTGTGTCTAGGTTGCTTTTATAGTGTGGTAATAATGGCATTACATTTGGATTAAATCATTTGCACAATAAATGCCCCAACAGCTAGTGTTTGTCACTATGCAGGTGCGCTCCTGACTCAACTGTGTCTGTATTGTTTTGTCCACTCTCTCCACCTATTAGCAGCAGTGCCATCACAGGTGACGTGGGGGAGCTCCAGCCAAACAAGAGCACATGAGTCATGCAAGTGTGGCACTATCTTTCCCACCACAGAGTAGATGGGCTGCACACTACAGCTTGGAGGAGTCGGTGAGCACTGAACTCTCAATAGCACTGTTGTGCGGGCATATTTTTGTTGGTCTATTCTTAGTGAGTCTCTGTCTCTTCTGGTGGCTGAAGGGGCAGAGGGTGAGCTAGAAGCTAACTCGAGACTAGGCTACCTACTTACCCTACTAGGCTTGCCTCACAAAAAAAAATGAACAGACCCCCCATGTCAGTAAGCTAGGTCTAGCAGCAGTGGTGACAGTGGTGTAGGCCTTCATAGACCTTGATCAGTGCAGTGTGGCAGCAGCCATGGCAGTAGCCAAACAAGAAGCAAGCAACACAGGTTGTGTGGGTTTGGTTGGTGAGGTAACTTGGTTGCAGACCATGTTGGGGACCTGGGATGATTGGTTCTAGCATCCATCTTCTGGCAGAAGGATGAAGGAGGAGTGGCCTCAAAACTATGCTGGTGGCACACTGGGCTAGGTCACAGGTTCAGGCCAGATGGCTAGGTCAGTAAAAATAAATATTTTTTATAAAGAAGGATTGGGGAAGGAGGAAGGACTGAAATATTGATGTGTTTTTCATGTTTCTGCACCTTTGGGTTGCTTCCTAACCCATATGAGATGGGTATTGAATGGAATGGTGTTGGGGAGAGCAATCGGGAAAAGTTTTTTTTTGGGGGGGTCAGAACTTCAGCCAGAAAAAAAATTGTTTAGTAACTGGGTGCGTTTAAGCCCAAATCTGATGCACTGCTCTGGGGTATAGACAGATGAATCTTATACATTTGAACTTTTCCTGATTTGCATATCACTTTTCAGTCACAACAAATAAGTTTTACCTTTTAGAGACATTTCAGACATTCCAGAGCTTGCCACCTAGGGACTAACTAGCACCTTGTCTCCACTGGTTGTTGGTTCTCCCCTGCTGAAATCTGAAATTGTACCCCTGCCATAAAGTTTCAATTTACAGGACATCCTCTTTGTCAGCAGCATGTTTTCTATAAGTGATAGAGGAGCAGAGCAGATTTCAGGGGTAAAATGAGGGCTTTCTCATGCATTCGGGGACAGTTGAGCAGTATGGTATGCACAGACTATTGCAGCCCCACTGTAGTCAGGCTTATGACCCCCCAATTAAACTGATCTCCACATCACAATGCTCAGGAAAATTATGACATAAAGCAAGGGAGACTGCGGGGGCCATTGAAATTAATGTTTTTTTTTTATTACTATTTTATACATTATTGATGGAGAGTTGGAGATTAATGAAGGCTACCACTCAACTAACAAGGGCCTTGTCAGTAGAACAGTGGCCTTCATTGTTCTCCAACTTGTCATCATAATGTATAAAATAGTAATAAAAAATAACTCCATTCATTTCAAGAGGTACACCCAGCACTCTGACCCATGGACATCATCCCTTAAAGACTCCTGCCTCTGGCTCCCTAGTATGCAGATAACAGACTCTAGACTTATATCTATACTTGGTGGCTTGCCTGTAGCAGCATGGCTGCACCCACTACAGTGTGTTTGCATGGAAGGTGGACTGGACTTGTGGATTGGTGTTGAGTTATTGCTACTTTTGTGTGTGTCCCTTAAAATCTGTTTGCATGGAAGCATTCAAAACTATTGAGAGAAAATAGTAGGAGCACAGGCCAGACAGAAGTAATTAAGTAGTTTTGTAGGTAAGTGTGTTTCTTGGGGTGGGAAGAACCACATGTGTTTCCATTAGTATGTATGCTGCAGTTCAACTGTGAAACAGAGATGAAGCGGGACAAGAAAACTAAAAAGTGTAACAACGATTATAAGCATGCCGCATGCATGCAGATGTATCCAGATTTGTACTGAAGTACAAGCAAGCCATATGTGTGCAGGCAGTATAGCTTAGTGGTTAATGGCACTAAATTGTAAACAAGGATACTTGGAGACCTGAAGACCTGAGTTTGAATCTCATCAACACCCACTTCTATATGGTGTGATCCTGAGTAAGTCACGTAACTTTTATGTGATCACTTGCTTTGTGCACGCATGCCACATTCATGCACTCTGTTTCAATTTAACATAAAAAGCATGCTTTCCACAATTGCTTGCTGCACACCTGCCACATGCAAGCAATTGGTTCCAATTAAACATTTAAATCATGCTTGCAGCGTGCATATAACATGGGTAGTTTATGTGTGCAGCATGAAAACATTTCATATAATTATTTCTGTAAGGGCAGTAAGCAAAGAAATACCTCATCCATCCTCAAATGAAAACTGTTGGATAAAATGTTCCCCTTCCTAATCTTCATCCTTAAAACACAGAAACATAGAAACATAGAAGTTGATAGCAGATAAGGACCACAAGGCCCATCCAGTTTGCCTATTTTTTTCTACCTTATGAATGTGCCCTAGGCCTGTACTCTGTCAACAGCTTGTCTATTCTTACTTATCTGTATTGCTCCCTTATGTCTATTCCATGTCTGTTTGAAGCCCTGCACTGTATTTGTATACACCACTTTCTGAGGTAGGCCATTCCATGCATCCACCACCCTTTCTGTGAAAAAAAACTTCCTCACATTACCCCTTAATCGGCCTCCCTCTAATCTCATGCTGTGTCATCTTGTCCTACTGTTTTTCTTATATTGAAACACGTTAGACTATTTCACCTTGTTAATGCCCTTTAGATGTTTGAATGTTTCGATCATATCACCTATCTCCCTCCTTTGCTCTAGGGTATACATATCGATCTCCATTAATCTGTCCTCATATGTTTTCTGATGCAGTCCCTACACCATTTTGGTTGCCCTTCTCTGGACTGCCTCAATTTGGTTAATGTCCTTTTGAAGGTGTGGCCTCCAGTACTGCACTCAGTACTCCAGATGGGGCCTAACCAGTGTCCTATAAAGAGGGATTATTACCTCTCTCCTACGACTTGCAATACCCCTACTAATACACCCCAACATCCCTCTAGCCTTACCTATTGCTTTAGTGGTCAGCTTGGATAATTTCAAGTAATCTATAATGGTGATGCCCAAATCTCTTTCTTCCCTTGTGATTGCCTGCAACTCCCCTCCCAACCTATAGATGGCTTCAGGGTTTCTCTTCCCTATGTGCATGATCTTGCACTTCTTTGCATTAAACCCCAGTTGCCACTCTTCTGACCATTTTGCCAGTTTATCCAGATCTTTTCTCATTCTACCCACCCCATCTGGATCATCTACTCTGTTGGATATCTTGGTGTCATCTGCAAACAGACAAACCTTACCCTCCAGTCCATCTACAATGTCACTGATGAAGATATTGAAGACTGTATACCATTTACCACCACTCTCTGTTTACTGCCCACCAACCAGTTTGCCACTCAGTTGACCAACCTCTGACCCACCCCGAGTCTACCCAGCTTATTAATCAATCTTCTATGTGAAACAATATCAAAAGCTTTGCTGAAGAGAAGGTAGGTGACATCAACTGCACCTCCTTGGTCCACCACTCTGGTTACCCAGAGAAATAAATCTATGATATTAGTTTGACAGGACCTTCCTGTTGTAAACCCATGCTGTCTTGGATCCTGTGCTTCTACGAATTCCAGGTGTTGCACTAGCCTTACCTTAGGGAGTGCCTCCATAATCTTGCCCACTACTAAGGTAAAACTGAGAAGTCTGTAGTTCTCTGCCTCCTCCCTGCTACCACTTTTGTGAAGCAGGATCACATGAGCCCTTCTCCAGGCTTCTGGGACCTCCTGTGATCAGAGATTCACTAAACAGCTATGCTAATGGTTCTGCTAGCTCCGCCCATAGCTCCTTTAGTACCCTGGGATGTATGCCATCAGGTCCCATTGCCTTTTCCACCCTGAACTTAGCAAGTTCTTGTAGGACCCTTTCTTTTGTAAAAGGGACTATTGCACACCTCCCAGCCTCCTGTGTCCACGATGCTGAGCTGTGGGCCCTACCCTACCTTCTCCTCAGTAAATACTGAGCAGAAGTATCTATTTAGGATAGATGCTTTTCCTTGGTCCTCCTCCACACACTCCCCTTTATCCCCTTTGATCTTAGCAATACCTCCTCTGGACTTTCTTCTTTCACTAATGTATCTTTAGAAAGTCTTGTCCCCTTCTTCTACTGTTTGTGCTAGTGTTTCCTCAATTTGGGCTTTTGCCTACCTTACTGCCTTCCCTGCTTCCCTTAGAGAAGTTTGGTATGCCTCCCTATCTTCATCCCGCAGCATTCCCTTATATTTCCTGAAGGGGGAATGTGAGGAAATTATTTTTTCACAGAAAGGGTGGTGGATGCATGGAATGGCTTACCACAAGAAGTGGTGGCTATGAATACAGTGCAGGGCTTCAAACAGGCATGGGATAGGCATAAGGGAGCAATACAAATGACTATGAATAGATAGGTCACTGACAGAGCAAAGGCCGATGGCACATTTATAAGGTAGAAAAAGAAATGGGCAGACTGGATGGGCCTTGTGGTCCTTATCTGCCGTCAACTTCTATGTTTCTATGTAAGGCCAGTCTTTTGGCTCTGATCTTTTCTGTTACTGTTTTTAAGAACCAAAGTGGTTTCCTCCTTGTTTTGCTCTTGCTTTTCTCTCTAACACAATGGGATGTTGCTTCAAGTATTGCATCCTTAATGCTTGCGCTCTTTGTCTGTACCCCCTCACCTGTATTTCTTCTTACCAGGACTAGCTTAACTCTTTTGGCCATCTTATCAAAGTCAACTCCTCTGAAGTCCCATATTTTTGCCTTGAAATGGGATGATTTAATTCTAGTGGCTAAATTGAACCATACCATGTTATGGTCACTGGCCCCCAAGAGACCTTCTACCCAGAGATCTGTGACCCTTTCCCCATTAATCAGTACTAGATCTAGGATAGCCCTGTCTGTTGTGGGTTGTTGTACCAGTTGTTTGAGGCCCTCCCCCTTTAGGGTATCCATTATATGTCTAGTTCTGGTGGATGTTCCTGCTGGTATTGATCAATCTATATCTGGCATGTTGAAGTCTCCCATTATCAGAACCTCCCCTTTAGCTGTCATGTTTTGTATATCTTCTAACAGTAATGTGCCTATGTTCTCCCCCTGGTCTGGAGGCCTGTAGACAACCCCAGTTCATGTGGCTGTCCCATTTCCTGTTTCCAGGGTGACCCACAGTTCTTCTGGCTCTTTATGCGTATTCTGAATTTCTGTAACTTTGATATTTTCATTGACATAAAGGACCACTCCCCCCCCCCACCTCTTTTTGCACCTCGGTCTCTTCTGAACAGTACCTAGCCAGATAATGAAGTCTCACAAGTGTGGTTACTGGTAAACCATGTCTTGCTAATGGCTACTACTGTATGTCCAGGTTAGCCTCTGTCATTGTTGCCTGCAGGTCTGAGATCTTGTTTCCCAAACTGTGGGCATTTGTGTTCATGATTTCCCATTGGCTTGATTTCAGTGTGTTAGTTGTTGGGCGAGGTCCGGCATTGCTCCTGCGTGTCATATGGGGAGCTGGACTTTTTCCCTTACCTGGTGATACAAATGAACTACAAACATGCTGAACTCCTGTTTGATCACTAGCTGAGGGGGGAGGGGTGTTCTTCCCATTCAATGTATCGGGTACTGCACCCCTCTCCCCATTTGCTAGTTTAAATAGCCTGCAAAGATTTCAAACTTCTGCCCCAGTGCACTGACTCCTTCCTTAGTCAGATGCAGTCCATCGAATTTAAAGAACTTTCGCTCCCAAAACTGTTGCCAGTTACCTACAAATTTGTATCCTTTTTCCTGACACCAACCCTTGAGATACAGGTTTAGCCGCCCCTCTCCCAGACTGGCAGGATCTCACAGAAGGACATGCCAGACAAAATGGATGACAGTTTGTCTCCCAGTCTGGTCAGATGTTCCTTGGTCTCCACAACTGAGTGGCTGGCAAGATCATTAGTCCCTATGTGTACCAGGACATTGATGCTTTCTCCTGCTTCCTGCATGATTTTAGCAATGCGGTCAGTGTCTCTCCAAGCTGATGTACCTGGGAGACATCTGGCCATTACCTCAGACTGGAGGTAGTTATCAACTTCCCAAATCATGGAGTCTCCTGTGATCAGAAGTGTTTTGCATTTTCTTTATGTTTTTTTTTGTTTTGGTCCCTGTTTTGAGTAAGTTTTGTTGTGCTATCTCCTGTGCTGCAGTACCCTGCTCTGCAGTGCCTTCTGCCCCTTTGTTTGATTTTGGAGATAGAGGTAGATACATCTTTGTAGTTTTAATATGGTTTGTAGAGGTGATACGCTTTAGAGCATTGAGTGATGGGGCATCCAATTTGCCCTTCCTAACCACCTGCCAACCTCCCGGACCAACTACCCTCTGCAGTCGAGGTGCTTCAGTTGGATGTTGGGGAAATGGCAGGTGGTTCTTATAATATATTTCCTCCTGAATATGCGATTTTAGGTGCACAATTTCTGGCCATGCTGCCTGGAGCTGAGCCCTTAGATCTCCAATGGTCCAGCATGTAGGACAGCGTCCTAAATCTTGTATAACTGCCCTTTTGAAAAGTGTCCCGCAGTACCTGCATTGATAATATCCATTCCAGATGAGTTGCCTGGTTTATAACGTTGTCCAAGTAATTAGGAGGAAAATGAAAGCAAAAGTTAAATGTTTTGTTTTGTTTGTTTGTCTTTGTATAACTTGTTATAACAAGTTAAATTACTTGTGCCCCTGTAAGTGAGGTCACTGTGGCAATACCCCCTGATCCTCCCCTTCCTGCTTTGCTGCAGGAAATGTCACAACTGTGCTACCCTATAAAAGGAGTGTAGCATGGGGTGGTTGGGGAGGGTGGGTGACTGGGCCTTTTCCCTGCTAGAAAAGAAGAACCACGGATGAAAGAAAAAAGGAGGTAAGAGCAGAAACAATCAACCAACAACAAATGCAGTACCCCTGAAAACTGGAACAGTAACCTTCTCCATGGTGAATAGAAGATAAAGTGGGTGGTATTAATACAACATTCAAATATCTGAAAATGATGAACTCCTCAGATCAAATGCAGATGGTGTATATGCAATAAGAAAGAAGGATAATAGGAAACTTTGTGTTTTTGAAAGAAGGAAAAGTCACAGTAAAAATAGAGTACTTCATATAATGCGTGGAGCACATTTGCAGGAAAACACCAGGTGATATCAGTCAACACCTATTTCTACCACTAAGTTCAAACTTTATAATTACCTTAAAGAAAAAGGGGTGAAGGTATTCCCACTGGGTTGGTGTGGAAAAAATGGAATGGGCTGCTGCTCATTGTTCTTTCGAAAATCTTATCTTAGTATATTTCTAGTTCTGCCACATTTGTATTCATTATACATTTTCATTATCTTTGATAATTGGGTTATTTCATTTAGTCTTACCTATCTGTACGTCACATACTCTGACATCAACTTTTGCTCTAATGAAGTCATTTTGTGGTGGTACGCAAATCATGCCAGTGAGTAGCCCCAAACAGGGAAGTTATATACTCTTATTGACTGCCCCAATCCTTTGCTGCCCAAACAGTTATATGTTCATGCTGCCCCTGAATTTTGTTATCAATTTATTTACCCAGGAAAGTCTTAAATGAGACATAAGGGGATCCATTTTCATAGGATGATGCATGGCTTGCATAAGCCCTGCGTCAAACCCTGCGCTCCACTGACCGTAGTGGCGCACCTTGCCACTGATTCTAACAGGTCATGCACATTTGCGACACTTTACACTTTTTATGGTGGCTTGCACCAAATATTTGGCACAAACCTCATAAAAATGTCTATGAAGTTAGACCAGCAAAAGCTGGTCTAACTCATGGCATGTGGAGCATGGGGGAAGCTAGGTGATTGAAAATCCCGATTGCTGGCCATGGACCAGCACAAGCCCCATACGCCATGTATTTAGCACACGAGGGGCTTACAGCAGTCTAAACATTTCAAGAATTGAGCCCAAGATCTTAGTTTCAGTAGGGTCTGGCTTCTAACCTATAATAAATCCATGAGGACTCAAGCATAGTATTGCTTGCTGGCTTTCTCAAGGACACAATATTCTGTACAAGTGTCTGTGGTGGGATTTAAACCTGGTATCTCTTGCTTCATAGTTTAATTCTTCTATCACCAAAAAACCCTGTCATTCTGGGATTGTTATCCAATTAAATATGTGTTTTGATTCAATTTTTTGTAATTATTTATTTTCCAATTTTTGGTAATTCACATGAAATGGGAACATGGCACACTATGATAATTGATCAAAGACCTGCATAAGGGTTCATTTATCCAGAACAGAGCTTTCCTTTCTTACCATCATATAAGTGCAGAATGTCATTATAAAATTATCAAAGCTTGTTTTATTCACGTAAAGATTTACTTTTGATGATAAGTGACATATAATATGTTTCTATTGACTAGTATGATTAAAGAACATTTTTTTTACTGTTTATTCTTTTCAAATCAAACATAGTCACTATTCCAGTTGCATCTATTTCTTTCTGAACAGGTCTGCCACAACACATAAATGTAAATTTAATTAAAAATTGGCTGATACCAGCTTGGGAAATATGCTTTTCTTAAGCAATCATTCAACTTAAATTTATAATAAAAGAGCTGCTACTGACATTTCTTGAATTCCCATGCTAATCAGTCAAAAGAGAAAGAAAAACTCCATAGCCCACAGTCAGCAAGCGGCTGAGTAAAAGTAATGAATATTCATTAAAAAACACAAAATTAGCCTGCTGTGGCATGAATGTTTAAAGAGACACTTGCATATTCTTTAAACATTAATAGTTCTGTATCTCTTAAAGGTACAGTGCTCCTCAATTATAGGCTCCCAGAAATAAATCATTGACTGGGTAAGAATCCTTCAGTCATGGTAGGAAGGTCCCATTGCCAGTACTTACTGTTTCATTGTTATGTTTTCAATATTTTTCTACCATTGCTCTCCTTGCCAAACAGTAATAAATGAGCTGTTGTCACAGGCATGTGAAATATTTCCCTTTTTATAGTTTACACAGAAACATAGAATTTGATGGCAGATAAGAATTGCTTGGCCCACCTAGTCTGCTCATTTCCTTGCCTGTTTCATGTACCGCAGACCCTAAGTGATCTGTGACTTATCCCCACTTTACTATCGCTTGAGTTCCCTTATGTTTACCCCATGCATTTTTTAATCCCTCCATTGTTTTTACTGCCACAACCTCCACTGGCAGGCTGTTCCATGCATCCACCACCCTTTCAATGAAAGATACTTCCTCATTTTGCCCTTGAGTCCACTCCCCTCTACTGACATATCATGCTCCCTTGTTCTTGAACATCTTTTCTGAAAGATGTTGCCCTCATATCTTTAAGGTATTTGAAAGTCTGTATCATATCTTCCCTCTCTTTCCTCTTTTCCAAGGAATACATATTGAGTTGCTCCAGCCACTCCTCATATGGCTTCTGGTGCAGCCTCTGAACCATTTTTGTTGCCCTTTTCTGAACTGCTTCTACTCTGTCTATGTCCTTCTGGAGAAGTGACCTCCAGAACTAAATATAGTACTTGAGATGAGGTCTCATCAATGTTCCATACAGTGGCATCACCACCTCTTTTCTTCTGCTTGAGATACCTCTTCCTATGCATCACAGCATTACACTGGCTCTACTCACATCCTTCTCACATTGTTTGGTAACCTTTAGGTTATCAGATATGATTACTCCCAAGTCCCTTTCCTGTTTGGTGGCCTATAGGTGTCTCCCCCCACATCATATACTCCTCTCCTGCATTTCTGTGCCCCAAGTACATGATCTTGCACATTTTTGCATTGAATCTTTGCTACCACACAATTGACCACTCCTTAAGCCTGCTTAGGTCCCTTGTCATTTTCTACACCTCTCCTGAAATGTCCACCCTGTTGAAGATCTTTGTGTCATCTGCAAAGAGGCATACCTTCCCCTCCAGTAATTCTGCAATGTCGCTTATGGAGACATTAAAAAGGACTGGTCCAAACACTGATCCCTGTGAGACCTCACTAGTCACCCTCTTCTCTTTCATTTTGACTCCATTCACCACCACCCTCTGTGTCCTATCAGTCAGCTTCTGACCCAATTTACCACCCTGTGTCCCACCCTCAGACTGCCCAGCTTGTTTACAAGCCTCCTATGTGGGACAGTGTCAAAGGCCTTGCTGAAATACAGGTAGGCCATTTCCACCGCCCCTCCCTAATCCACTTCCTTAGTTACCCAGTCAAAGAAGTCTGCCAGATTATTTTGAGAAGACCTTCCTGATGTGAAACCTTGCTGCCCTGGATCCTGCAATCCGCTGGCATCAACATATGTCACAAACCTTTCTTTTATTAGCAATTCCATTAGTTTCACTGCCACCAAGGTCAGGTTGACTGGCCTGTAATTGCCAGCCCCCTCCTCCTTGCTCCCACTTTTATGGAGAGGAACTGCATTCACCCTCCTCCAGTACTTTGGTACTGCAACTGTTTCCAGTGATCCATTGAACAGGGCTGTCAGTGGGGCTGCTTGCACCTCCCTGAGTTCTCTTAATACTCTGGGATGTATCCCATCTGGCCCTATTGCCTTGTCCACTTTCAGCTTTGCAAGTTCCTTTAGTAAGTGTTCCTCTGTAAATGGACTGGAGTTCATTTCCCTTCCGGAGGTGCTTCTGATGCTTAAATGTGGTCTCTCCCTTCCCCCTTCTTCCATGAATACTGAACAAAATTGTTTGTTCAGAGATTCTGCCTTTTCTTGGTCCCACTCTGCCCTTTCTTCTTCCACCATTTTTAGTCTCACAATCCCACCCTTAGTTTTTTTCTTTCACTAATGTACCTGAAAAAGTTCTTGTCCCCTTTTGTTATTGCCTGGGCTATTCTTTCTTCTGTTTGCACCTTTGCAGTTCTGAATGCTTTCCCTGCCTTGCACTGCTTTTCCAGATATAGTTCCCTGTCTTCCTCCCTCTGTGTTTTCTTGTATTTTGTGAATGCCACCCTTTTCACCCTTACATTCTCTGACACTCTCTTTGAGAACCATAGTGTTTGGTTTTTTCTTTTTCTTTGTTCTGCTTACTTGCCTAATGCAGAGGCTTGTTGTCTCTACTATGACTTCCTTAAGATTCGCTCATTGTTCCTCCACCCCCCCAATCTCTTTCCATTCCATTGTGAGTTCCTAAGACATTCCCCCATCTTTGCAAAGTCTGACTGCCTAAAATCGAGGACCCTTGCTTTTGTGTGGTTTGACACCCCTGTTGTTCTCACTTTGAACCATACCATACTGTGACTGCTAAATCCCAGGTGGCTACCCACCTTAACATCTGAAATTCTATCCCCGTTGGTGAGTACCGGGTCCAAAGTTGCTCCCTCTCAGGTGGGCTCTGCAACTAGCTGCCTGAGACATTACCCCTGCAGGGCATTTTGAATGTCTCTGCTCCTGGCTGTACCTGCAGCCAGGTTGCTCCAATTGTCATCTGGCAGGCTGAAGTCTCCCACCAGCAGCATTTCACCTTTAGCTGTCATTCTATGAATGTCTTCTCTAAGTACCCAGTCCAGCTCTTCCCCTTGAGTCAGAGGTCTGTAAATCACTTCACTGCAAATGGCAGTGCCATTTCCCATCTCCAGGGTGATCCACAGTGCCTGTTGTTTTGTGAGGGCTGATTGTTTTGTGAGAGCACAGTTTAGGCCCAACCCTTCCCACCCTCACCCCACCCACCCACCCCCCTGGAAATAGTTCCTTTATACCTGGGGTTCTGACATCATTTCCTCAAGAGTGCAAGGTGCATATCACTGTCATATCCTCTCTAGCACACTGCACTGACAATATAAGCATACACATTGTATAATATATATAATTCTATATAACAAACCAATCACACACACAAACACACACAAAAAAAAGTAGATAAACATGTGGGGAGTAGTGCAATGTAATGGCTGTGGGGCAGAAGTCTTCTGGGAGTCTTTCTGGAGGCTGAGATGCTGCCCTATTTGCAGACAACTCTCTGCCCTGAGGGAGGAAGTTGCCCATCTTCAGGCCACACTGGACAGTAGTAAGGATCCTTCCCCCAGGTCACACTGGACAGTAGGAAGGGAACCTCCCCCATCCAGGGAGCACCAGAGCCACCACCACTACCTCAGAGGTTGTGAAGAAAGCACAGCAGTTGGACCACAGTGGGCTCAGGGAGGGTGAGGATGGTGGAACAGAGGCACACCCAGTCAGTTGTTCCACTCCACAATACATACACCATTCTGGGGGAGCATAGCTCCCCTATGGATGCACCCGCAGAGGAGACTGATGACATCTGTCACAAGGGAGGCCCACAGGAAGAAGGCAGAGGACACCACAGGGAAAGGAAGCAGCTCCTGGTGGGGGACTCAATTATTAAGGGGATAGAACTGAGGGGAGCAGGGAAAACTGAAGTAATGTGCCTGCCTGGTGCCATGGCTTGGAGGGACAGGAAGTGCATCCCCAGGATCACAAGAACAGCTGCACGGGAGTCTGAGCTGGACATCATTGTCCACCTAGGGACAAATGACTTGGCTCATCATGAGATTAGAGCAGTGCAGGAGGACTTTGTAGAGTTGGGGAGGGGCCTAAGACAAGTAGCACACATAGTATCCTTCTCAGAGGTGCTGCCTGTCAATGGCATGGGGGAGGCGAGGGTAATTTGCACCATGCAGTTTAATGAATGGTTGAAAAAATGGTGTGGAGCACAGGGGTTTGGCTTCATTGGGGACTGGGGTTCCACCTGGAGGGACACCAGCCTATACTGGCAGGATGGTCTGCATCTGTCCAGGAAGGGAACAAGTCTTTTAAGCAATCAGTTTAAATGCTTCATTGGCAAGCTTTTAAACTAGTCAAAGGGGAAGGCACTGATAAGCTGCAGGAAAATCCCAGCCTCTCCCTACAAAACAGGATACTAAATGAGAAAAAGACCGAGGTAGAAAGGTCAGTGGGGGATGCTGCAACAGAAGGTAAAGCCATCAAAAAAATGGAGAACAGTGAGTACCAATGCCCATACTCTGGGTAACAAGCTTTCTGAATTAGTGGCCTTGATGGAGGAGGAACATCTGGATATCGTGGCAGTCACAGAAACATGGTACACACAAAACCATGACTGGGACGTAAACATACCAGGATACACTATCTACAGGAGGGACAAGGAGGGTAAAAGAGGAGGAGGAGGAGTAGCTCTTTACATAAGGGAAGGAATAAAAGCAACAGAACAAAAGGGTAAACAAGGAGGAGAAGAAGCACTGTGGGCAAATTTGGAGATAGGCAATGGCACCACAATCCGCATAGGGGTTGTATACAGACCCCCTTCTCAGGGGGAGGAAATGGACAAGGAAATGATAGAAAGTATACTTAGAATGGCAGAAAAAGGGAGATATTGCTGATGGGTGATCTGAATATGCCAGATGTTAACTGCAGTGCAGTTGCAGCAGCCACTTCAAAGAGTGGGGTTATTCTAGATACCCTACAGGGGGCATGCCTTAGATAACTAGTATTGGAGCCCACTCGAGAGGGAGCAATCTTAGACCTGGTTCTCTCAAATGGAGATGGAGAGAGGATCACAAATGTAGAAGTGGGTAGCCATCTGGGAACTAGTGACCATCGAACAGTATGGTTCACAATAAACACAGCAATAGAGTCAAGCCATACAAAGGCAAAACTACTGGACTTTAGGAGGGCTGACTTTGCCAAAATGGGTGAGTGCCTAAGGAATGCACTAGCAAATGGGCAGGAAGGAGGGGTGGAAGAACAATGGGGAAAAATAAAAACTGCCATCACAGAGGTAATGAGCCTTTGTGTGAAGCAAATAAACAAAACAAAACAATGTAAGAAACCACTATGGTTCTCAAAGAAAGTGGCAGTGAAGGTTCAAGAAAAAGAAAGCATTCAGGAAGTACAAGGAATCACAGAAGGAGCAGGGCAGAGAACTGTATCAGTTAAAGCAAAGGAAGCTGAGAAGGCAGTCAGAACAGCAAAGGCCCAAACCGAGGAAAAGATAGCCAACTCAGTTAAGAAGGGGGATAAAACCTTTATAGGTACATCAGGGAGCGAAGGAAGACCAAGGGAGGGATATTGAGGCTTAATAAAGGGAGGGAGGGTGGGCAGAGGAGTCTATGAAAAGGCAGAGATACTAAACAAATATTTTTGCTCAGTATTCACAAATGAAGAGGGAGGTACCTAAAATAAACAGTAGAAACACTCTGGATACAGAAGTTGATACCAGCCCATTTACAGAAGAAAAGGTTATGAAAGAACTCTTAAAACTGAATGTGGACAAAGCAATGGGGCCTGATGGGATTCATCCCAGAATTCTAAAAGAACTAAGGGTAGAACTAGTGACACCACTGACTACCATCTTTAACAAGTCATGGGAGGATGGTGTGGTTCCCGAGGACTGGAGGAGGGCAGATGTGATTCCCCTTCACAAAAGTGGGAGCAAGGCAGAAGCAGGAAACTACAGACCTGTTAGTTTAACCTCAGTGATAGGGAAAATGATGGAATCACTTCTGAAGGAAAGAATTGTCAAGTATCTAGAGGCCAGAGAGGCACAGGACCCTAGGCAGCATGGATTCACAGCGGGAAGGTCATGCCAGACGAATCTGATAGATTTAGTTGACTGGGTGACCAAGGTAGTAGATCAGGGAGGGGCTGTGGATATGGCCTACCTAGACTTTAGCAAGGCATTTGACACAGTCCCACACAAAAGATTAATATACAAGTTAGCCAGCCTGGGAGTGGGTCCCAAGATGACAGCCTGGATAAAGAATTGGCTGGAGAATAGAACACAGAGAGTAATAGTAAATGGAGTCCACTCAGAAGAAAGGGGGGTTACTAGTGGGGTACCGCAGGGTTCAGTATTAGCACCGGTCCTCTTCAATGTCTTTATAAGCGACATTGCAGAGGGACTGTCTCTTTGCAGATGACATAAAGATCTGCAACAGAGTTGATGCACAAGGTGGGGTGGAAAGGATGAGAAGAGACTTGGCAAGGTTAGAGGAATGGTCAAATGTATGGCAGCTTGGATTCAATGCTAAGAAGTGCAAGGTAATGCACCTCGGAAACAAAAACCCAGGGGACGAGTACACAATGGGGGGTGAGATACTAACAACAACAAAAATGGAAAGGGACCTGGGGGTAGTCATATCAGATGACCTAAAGGTGGGCAAGCAATGTGAGAGGGCAGCAAGGAGGGCTGGGGGGATACTGGGATGCATAGGGAGAGGCATCACCAGTAGAAAACAGGAAGTTATTATCCCTCTGTACAGACAGCTGGTCAGACCCCATCTGGAGTACTGCGTGCAGTTCTGGAGATTCAGTCTCCGCAAAGACATAGACAGGATGGAAGCTGTCCAGAGGAGGGCAACTAAAATAGTGTAGGGTCTGCACCAGAAGACATATGAAGAGAGACTAAAGAAGCTTAATATGTATAGCCTCGAGGAAAGGAGGGAAAGGGGGGACATGATAGAAACGTTCAAGTACCTCAAGGGAGTCAACAAAGTCCAAGAGAGTAGCATCTTTCAAAAAAAGAGGTGTGCAGGAATAAGGGGGACACAATTTGAAGATAGAGGAGGCGCGGCTCAGAGGTAATTTAAGGAAGTATTTTTTCACAGAGAGGGTTGTGGATGCATGGAACGGCCTTCCAGAGGAGGTTGTGGAGTCAAAAACAGTGGTGGAATTCAAGCATGCATGGGACAGTCATAAGGTCATTCTAGGGGTTGGGGGTAGGAAGAAGTAGGCTGCTGGTTAACTAGGATCTGCAGCTTATCCAGTAGGTAGTGAAATGGGCAGACTGGGTGGGCCAAGCGGTCCTTATCTGCCATCAAATTCTATGTTTCTATGTTTCTCCGCCCTTTCCTGCATTCCCTGTACCCCAGTTGCTATGATTCCCTTCCGGATGTAGATAGCCACTCCTCCTCTCTTTTTACCCACCCTTTCCCTCCTGTATAGAGAGCATCCTGGTATAGCTATATCTCAGTCATGGTTCCCTGTGAACCATGTCTCGGTGGCAGCGACAATGTCCTGTTCCTCCTCAACCATCAAGGCCACTAGGTCTGGGATTTTATTTCCCAGGCTGTGGGAATTTTTGCACATGGCCTTCCAGTTTTTGATGCTGTCTCTGCTAATGGTTCCTTTTCTAACCCCATGTCTTATCCCCATACCCCTCCTGTCCTTACCTCCATTTTGTCTCATTCCTGCCCTTTTACCTATTCTGATATTGGGTATCTTTGGTGAATGCTTAACCTTATAGTTTCTACTAACTGCTTCATTCTGCGGGGAAAGGGGTGCTGTTTACTTTCTCAGCCATAGGGTTTCTACTGACTGCTTCATTGTGTTGGGGGGAGGGGCTGTTTGCTGCATCCTGTTTACTTCTTCCACCCTCATTGGCTAGTTTAAATGCTTGCCGATAAAGCATTTAAAACTCTCACTGAGGATCCTCGTTCCCCCCTAGATAGATACAGGCCATTGCCCCTGAACAAGCCTGCATCCTCCAAGGTGGACCCCCAGTCCCAAATAAAGACAAATCCCTCCTTTCTACACTAGTCCTTCAGCCATGCACTGAATCCCTTGGTGTAGAATTTCCTATCCTCTCCCTTGTCTTTGACAGGCAACACCTCTGAAAAGGTTACAGAGTTTGCCACCTCTTTAAGATCCCTTCCCAACTCCCTTAACTGCTCCTGTAACTATTCTAATCTTATCACTAGCCAGGTCATTCATCCACAGGTGGACAATGATGTTGGGTGCACCCTCCCATCCTGCTGCTGCAGTGATCCTAATGATGTGCTTTTCATCCCTCCAAGCAATGGTGCCAGGTAGGCACTTGACCTCCCACCCCCCTCCTCCTCCCCCCAAGTCTACTCCCCTAATGATAGAAACTTCCACCAGGAGTTGCTTCCTCCTCCTCTGGGGTCCTCTGCCTCCCCCCTTTGGTCTCTGCCATGGAGGACCCCCCACATCCCCCTTGGTCATGACTGCAGGTGCCTCATTGGGACAGTCCTATCCTGGCAGAGCAGCATAGGAATTATAGAGTGGAACTGTAGGAGGGATGTACCTCTGCCACACCTCCTTCACTCTTCCCTGTAGAAGGTACAAAAAAACAGGAAGAGGGGAGGATAGAGAGGAATACCTGAAAGAGTTGAGGAAGGTGCCAATGGCAGTCAGGTCAGCCAAGGTGTCCAGTAAACTCAGGCTAGCACAGAGCATTAGATAGGGGGGACAAGGACTTCTTCAAGTACATCAGAGAGAAAAGGAGTTGTAAGGACCAAATAATAAAGATAAAGAGGGATGAGGGGGGGAAACAGGACAGAACAGGCAGAAGCATTAAACAAGTACTTCTGCTCAGTATTTACTAAGAGGGAGGAGCTGTACCAAAGGGGTGGGAGGGTGGGCATGGGATGCGGAGGTGACAGATGAGACTAACCCAGGGGTCAGATTATTGGAGGGCTTGAGGGCACTGAGGGTGGAAAAGGTGCCTGGGCCAGATGGCATATACCTCAGGGTGCTGAAGGAGCCATCAGAAGTCCCTGGAAAAACCCTAGGCAGACCTGTTCAATGCCTACCTGGACTTGGGGAGTGTACCTCAGGACTGGAGGATCGTGCATGTGGTACCCCTTCACAAGAGCAGCCCTAGTGATGAGCCAGGGAATTACACACCAGTAAGCCTCACATCCATCATGAGAAAACTGATGGAAACAATCCTGAAGGAGATGCTGGTTTCTCTCCTAGAGGCTAATCAGCTGCAGGACAGCAGACAGCATGGGTTTGTCTCAGGCAGATCCTGTCAGACCAACCTGGTGGAGTACTATGACTGGGTAAGCAGGCAATTAGACAGTGGCCATGCAGTGGATGTCCTGCACCTGGACATCAGCAAAGCATTCAATTCAGTGTGACATGGGAGGCTAGGAAATAAGCTGGAAGGCACAGGGGTTGGGGGCGAAGATGGTGAGCTGAGTAGTGAACTGACTGCAAGGAAGACAGCAGAGGGTTTTGGTGGGAGGAGAGCTCTCATCTCCCAGCATGGTGACAAGCAGGATATCACAGGGCTCTGTACTGGGGCTGGTGTTGTTGGGGATCTTCATAACAGACATCTCAATATGCATTACGGGTAAGATCAGTCTGTTTGCAGATGACACTAAGATGAGAGCAGTAGTGGATGACTTAGAAGGGTGGCAGGGGTTGCAAGGTGATCTTGCAAAATTGGAGGCCTGGTTAGACACTTGGCAGCTGAGGTTCAATGCCAATAAATGCAAGGTGCTACATTCAGGTGCAAAAAAAAGCCAAAGAGGAGCTACCAGCTGGGCGGATTCAACTAGCAAAGACAGAAGAAGAGAAGGATCTAGGGGTGATCATAATGGGAGCAATGAATAACTCAGCACAGTCTACAAAGGCAGCTGCAAAGGCCAACAGGATGCTGGCTTGTATTGCCACAGACAAATCCTCAAGAAGGGGGGAGGTGATCCTGCTGCTATACAGGTCACTGGCTAGACCATATCTGGAGTATTGCTTGCAGTTCTGGTGACTGTAACTGAAGAAGGACATTAGGTTACTGGAGGGAAGCAGTGTAGGACAACAAAAATTATCCAGGGGCTAGGGAACTTACCCTACGACAGCAGGCTGAGGGAGATGAACATTTACTCCCTGGAGGAGAGGATCAATCAATCAATCAAGTCTTTATTTGTACAGGCAGTCACCATTGAGCAGAGCTCTTTTTCAAGGTGGACCTGTTTGACACATAGATACAGGTTATACAAACTACACACATTAGGTACAGTATACAGTGTGGGCAATGCCCCAAAGTGGAATTTATATACAGGTAGTAATACACATAAATAAATAAAATTAACACACCAGTGAGGGCTGTTAGGTAAAAGATAATTACATAACATGTGAGGACTACAGACCCCATGTACACTTAAAGCTGTATGCAGTCTAGTGCTGGGAGGTAAAAGATGATTTCACAACATCATTTGAGGACTACAGACCCCATGTGCGCTTGAAGCTGTGGCTAACTGACTAGGAGAGAAGTACGGCAGTGCATTTAAATGGGGGCAGAATATAGGGTGTGGAGTAGGTGGGTAGGGTGTTGAAGCACAAGTTGGAAGTTTCTCATCATTCAGACAATGAGCCGATAACAGCCACCATACCTTAGAAGCAGCTGCAATCATGGTTCAGACCTGTGGGCAAGCAACGAGTGATTTAGGAGCCATTTGAAGATGGGCAAAGCAGTTGCAGACTTCACTTACCGCGCGTGAGCATAGTGCCTTAAAGATGGGCAGAGAGACAAGGGCATCTAATTTAAGGGTCTTTTGTAAGTTATCCCAAAAGGTGGGGAGCGTGAAGCTAATTGCCGCTCTACTGAAATGCAAGTTTACTCTGGGTATTGTGAGGGAGATGAAGGAATGGCTTCGGAGCACATATTTTCTTGTTGTGCATAGGAGTAGGCAATCAGAAATATATTGGGGTAGTTTGTGAGGGCACGTTAAGTCCAGAGAGCAGCATTTTTATGGCACCTAAGTTTAAGGGATGTCCATCCCACAGTATCATACAGGATACAGTGATGAATAGAACTCGGGAGACCTGTGATAAAACTTAGTGCACGGTGGTACAGCGTGTCAACTTTAGCTAACTGGGAGATGGGGCACTAGCTATACAAGAAATCTGCATAGTCCACCAGGCATAAGAAAGTAGATTGGACCAATCTTGTCTTGGCATCTATAGTGAGGAAGTGCATTAGCCTGAAGAAAAGTCCAAGTCTTTGCTGGAGTTTTTTCAACAAGTCTTCGATGTGTTCTGAGAAGGAGAGTCTGTTATCAATCCATACTCTCAGATATTTTAATTTGGTTATGAATTCTAGTTTTTCACCTAGTATTGTATTGATTTCCGGAGTAGGACTGGGTGAGTTGGCAAGCGGAGAAAAGAGCATTGCTTTGGTTTTTTTAGCATTCAATAGTAATTTTTTATGAATTAACTGGCTTTGCAGGAGGTTGAACTCATTTTGGAGGTCATTACAGGCAGCCAGTGGTGTGGGTCGGCTGATATATAGGACAGTATCATCTGCAGACAATTGGATATTGGCATTTTTTATATAGTGGTCTATGTCATTTATATATATTGCAAATAAGGGCTAGCCTAGTATAGATCCCTGAGGAACCCCTCTTAAGAGGGGACAGCTCGCCTTCTGCTTTAACTTGCTAGAATCATCCTGAAAGGTAATGGGTGAACCAAAGCAGCGAGGTAGAGTCCACTCCTATGGTTTGAAGTGAGACGAGGAGAAGGTTGTGGTCAACAGTGTCAAAAGCTTTGCTTAGGTACAAAAAGACAGCGCAGGTGAAGTTCCTTGTGTCAAGGGCTCTCAGCCAGTCATCGGTAACTTTGGACAGTGCTGAAATAGTGCTATGTTCAGCTTTAAACCCTGACTGCATCAGGTTCAATAGATTTCTTGCTTCGAGGTAGTTTCTTAGCTGCACATTCATGATTTTCTCCAGTAGTTTAGATAGCACTGGGAGTAGAGAAATGGGTCTATAATTGTTGAGGTCCCCTGAGTCACCTGATTTAAAAAGCGGTATGACATGGGCAGTCTTTCAGACAGGCGGTAGGGTATCCTGTGAGAAGGACAGATTGAATAGGTGAGTGATGGCGATGGCGAGCACATGGTATGCGATTTTAAGAAAGTAGGGGTCCAGTGAGTCAGCGCCTGCACTTTTTTTAAAGTCCAACCATAATAATAGGTCTTCAACTTCTTTTAGCGAAGTAGGTTGCAGCTTGAAGAGGTTGGAGGTAGCTGGAGGTATTGGAGGGGCATCATTTGACGTAGAGCGTATCTCGCAAGCTGGGGAGTTGTCGAACGCCAGACCTGCAGTTGCGAAATGGTTATTAAAGGAATCTAAGATCTCTGCCCTGTCATTAATGATATTATTTCCAGAGATAAATTTTGTTCGGGAGGGAGTTACCTGTAGAGTGGCCCATCAGATTCTTGATAATGCTCCAGAATTTGCATGGGTTCTTGGAAGAAGCATTAAGTTCTGTGTGGTAGAAAGAAGCCTTTGCTTCTTTAATTGATTTGGTGCACAGGTTACATGCCTTTCTGAATAGGTTCCAGTCATTGGGCAGGTTAGATTTTCGTGCCCTTTTCCATAGCTTGCCTCTTTCGAATAGCAATGATCTAACCTCGGGGGTGAACCATTTGTTGGTTTTATTCTTTGTGCAAGCTTTGGTCAGGGGAGCGTGTTTGTTGAAAGCCCCTGACTGAATATCATAAAAGATGTCGTAGGTGGTGGTGACTGTTTTAGCGAGGTAAAACTCCTCCCAACGCAAGGAGAATTTCAGGTCAGTAATGTAGGCAGCTAGGTTAAAATTTCATCTTGATCTCTTCTGGCAAAATTTAGAAGTAACGGGAAGCTTGTTGGTAGGTCTTATCCCTCTGATGAAACAATGGTCACTGACATCTGAGAAAAAAGTGCCAGCATGGGAGAAGAGGTGGGGTTTGCTTACAAGCAATACATACAGTATGGTATTCTTAGCAGGATTTTTAGTATTTGGGTGGGTTGGATTGTTGATGAGCTGGGTTAGCCCATGGGCATCACAAAAAGAAACAAGTGGTGCAGCTGCTTTGGACAGCCAGTCAAGGTTAAAGTCGCCAAGGATGACGGTTTCAAGCGATCCTTGTTCTAAAATATCACTTAGATAAGTTAGGAGCTTTAAGCTGGCAGAAGGGGGTCTGTAGCATCCTATAAGCTGGAGAACACATGACTGGGTGATTTTCACTTTGAGGGTAAGGCACTCATATTTGTTGGGAATGGAGGATGCAGTTGTACAGGAGACTGAGAATTTATCTTTAACATATATGGCCACACCACCTCCTCTAGTGTGCCTATCTGATCTGAATAGGGCATAATTAGGGATGTTTACTTCCATGTCAGTAGTAGTTGGTCTAAGCCAGGATTCAGAAATCACTAGTATAGCAGGGGATGTATGGGACCCAGGCTTGGATCAGAGATAGTTTTTTTAGCAGGCTACATACGTTGATGTGCAAGAAGCTCAGGCCCTTTAGCAAAGGCAAGTCTGAGGGTGAAGGGATTGTTGCCAGTGGGCCAGGGTTTAGTTCTACATTACCTGAGCATAGGAGGAGGAGTAGAAGTATTTTTCTGAGAGAGGCAGGGGATAGTTTTGGGGTCCTAGTCTTGTCCCATTTATCGTATGTAGTAGCTTTGGGTAATACATTATTCCCATTGCAGAAGGCACCACCAGTAACTGCAGCTATTAGTACTCTGAGTGAATAATGTGTGGTGGTTCAGGAATGTTGCATGGTGGGGGTGGTACTCTGAGATGGGTATATCAAGCGTGTGCCACCTGAACAAGGTAGCCATATGTAAGGGTGCAGTTGAATGTCCATGATCATACAGGGGCAGGTAGACATTAAGGTGCCAGATAATGTAAGGCACAGGAATGGATTGTAATCCATGCAAGGTATCGGTCCATTGGGTAGGTATAGGCCAACCAGGATTCCGAGTAGGAGAGGCAGTAGGCCAAGCTGTAAAAGTCCCCACATGGTGAGACTTAGTATAATATACTCTGGAAGCTAGTTGATACGCACAAGCGGCAAAATGCACACAGCTACAGTACCAGAGAGACAAGGCTAGAGGGTCAGTAGGGGGTGTGCCTAGCAGCTTTTTCTGCCTGAGGAAGTAGCTCCCTATGGAAACATGTACTTGGACACAGCTGAGCAATGATTGGAGGAGCGCAGATTAAAGGGGCGTTGCTCGGGAAAAGGGTGGGAAGCAAGCATATTTAATAAGTGGAGGAGGTGTGGGGGGTGGGCGTAAAAGTTGTGGCAGTTGTCGTACCTTTTCTGGCCGAGGAGTTCGGGGCTGTGGAACTGAGCGGTGGCTGAGGTGGTGCCGGCCGCCCGCTGGCCAGGAGTACCTGCAGCTGTGCTGGAGGGAGCCTGGGAGAGCTGTTTTCGGCTGCAGAGAGAGAGGAGAGCAGGAAATTAAATAGGGCCATGGACAAAGGGTCAGACAAAGCAGCAGGGGGATCGATTTGCTACACAAAGAAGATGTGTATTCCTTTGGTGCCCAAAGTCTGGGGCCGGTACAATGAAGCAGTAGGAGGGCTGTAAAACACTTGTTCCTGTAGTTTTAACTTTAACAAAGATAAAATATGCAGTAGGCAAGGCTAGACAGAGAAATTCTAGGTAATTACAGTCTAATTTTGAGCAACTACAGTCACATTTTGGGATAAATTCATTTCAATAATCAGTTTCCTACAAGGACCAATGCAGACGCCGCCTGAAAAGGCGCTCGTGCTCCAATTGGTTGCGGCAGTTGCCGTACATTTTCTGACCGAGGAGTCCGGGGCTGTGGAACTGAGTGGCGGCTGAGATGGTGCCGGCCGCCCGCTGGCTGGGAGTACCTGCGGCTGCGCTGGAGGGAACCTGGGAGAGCGGTCCTTGGCTTAGTGCTAGCAATGGGTAGACCCCTTCGATCAGATGCCAGCCAAGTGACTGAGGCAGTAGAAGTTTGGCCAATTGGGACTTCAGTGCTCAGCTGCGCTGCCTGGCTCTCTGTGCTTCTCAATTTGGCGGCTGTCTCCCATTCAGTCCAACAGACTGGTCACTGGCAACACTGGCCAGAGCAGCTCTTCAGAAGCTTAACAGCAAAGGGGGAAAGCAGCCGACTGTCTCGTTTCCCTCCTCAGAGAGACTCCAACTGTGCATGGAAGATGCGGCTCAAAAGCAGGGCGATGAAAGCAGTGTCTCATTCTTCCAATGGACTGCCAGCTGGACTTCCAGGGACTCGGTGTGAAAAACTAGATTCACCCACTGAGGCTCCAATTCCTCTACATCTTTGGATATTCTCTCTCCCCGTAGCTCTGATTTTGTAGGTAGACAGATGTTTAGATTTGCAGGAGGGATAGGGGCAAATGATTGAAACCTTCAAGAACATGAAGGGAATAAATAAGACAGGCACAGAGAGAATTTTCAAATTAAGGAGTGAGTGGGACACTCGAGGGTATGATCTGAGATTGGAAGGTGGAAGGTTCAGGAGGGAAATGAGAAGACAATTTTTTATGGAGAGGGTGGTGTCTGGGTGAAATGCATTGACAGAGGAAGTGGTATCCTATAGAAGAGTTGACTGCTTCAAAAGGGGATGAGACAGGGTATGGGGGAAGGTCACTGGCGGGGTAGGGAGGGAGGGGCAGCTGCAGTATAAGGGTTGCTAGCTGCACAGTCGAGCAGACTTTGATAGACCATAAGGCCTTCATCTGCTGGCAATTTCATATGTTCATATTTCGTATGTTCCCAAGCCCACCCTTGTCCAGAGGCTGCTCCTTCTTGGCCACCATTGTGCAAGCAGTGTGGACTTGGTGGTCCCTGGGTGGGGGAGGAGGTCTCCCAAATCTTAGCCAACTTGGCCTGGAGATGAGCCACCTCTTCCCTCAGCCAAGAGAGGTGCCTGCAGAAGAGGATAGCTCCACAGCCTCCAGAATATCTCCCTGATGACTGCTGCCCCACAGCCACTGCACTGCACCACTACCATCATGTTTATTTGTGTCCTTTCTGCTTTAGCTATTCCTTCTATCTAGACTTTTCTGACTTACCCCTTAACAATTCTCCTGATCTAATATTTACTCTACATGTTACCCACTCCCAGAAGCCCTATTTGCACACACTCCCTAAGGAACTACTTTCCCCCTTTCTCTCTCCCCCCTCTCATCTTCTCTCTCAGTACCTGTGGGTACTCTCTAACCCTACCTCACCACTCAGTTATCTAACTCCCAATGCTAGCTTTCCCAACCACAGGTTTACGATCTTAAGGTGCACTAATTTACCCACACTTCTTTGATGCTCTCTTTCTCACAGGCTGTGATGTCCCTCAGTTGGTGCATTTGTAATCCATATAGTTATTGGGTGGGTGAGGGGTAGGAGGGAGGTCTAAAAATCAGCTTCACCCCTGCAGTGTCTTCCCTTTGTTCACTGGCCCCTTTCACCTGCTTGTGTCCTCTGGGAAAAAAAAGAACTGCAAAATAAACAAAACTATAAAACAAAAATATACTGCCGACACCACCACAAGCCCCACTCTCCACTGTGGTTCAGGTGTGCTCCATTTTGTTTTGGTCCTGGCAAATCCTTTGGTAATTAAAGCTCCCCAGAGTTCTCCATAGCCAAACTCCTAAAATAAAAATAAAAGGCCAGAAATAAACTATCAGTGCAGCCATCTGACTCTGTTGTCCGAGGAGGGGAAGTGATCTGCTGTGTCTTGAGACCTGATTTAAATAGCCCCTGTATTTGGTGTCAAAATCAACTTTTCCCTGCAATGTCTTCCCTTGTTCACTAGCCCCTTGTCCCTGCTTGTGTCCTCTGAAAAAAGAACCACAAGAAAAAACTGCAAAATAAACAAAACTATAGAACAAAAATATACTGTCAACACCACAACTAGCCGCGCTGTCCACTGCAGTTCAGATGTGCTCCATTCCATTTTGGTCCAGTCAAATCCTTCGACAATTAAATCTCCCCTGTGTTCTCCACAGCCAAGCTCTTAAAATAAAAATAAAAACATAGAAACATGGAAGTTGACGGCAGAGAAGGACTACAATGCCCATCCAGTCTGACCATTTTTTCAATCTTATGAAGCCAGAAATAAACTATCAGTGCAGAACTCCAACTCTGCAGTCTAAGGAGGGAGAACTGATTTCCCTTCTCCTGAGACCTGATTTAAATAGCTGCTGTATTTGGCACCAAAATCAGCTTTGCTGCTGCAGTGTCTTCCCCTTTGTTCACTGGCCCCTTATCCCTGCTTGTGTCCTCTGAAAAAAAAAGAACTGAAAGAAAGAACTGCAAAATAAATAAAACTATAAAAGAAAAATATACTGCCAACACCACAACAAGCCCTGCTCTCTGTCACAACCCCACTCAGCAAGTCAACCCTCTACTCCCAAAATGCCAACTTCTGAGTGTAGTATTGTGAACAGTTAACAGAACAGGGTAACCCTCCTGTCTGTTTTGTGGGTTCGAGTCACATTTTGTCCCAAGTTCTGGAGGGATTCAACCTGTTAACCTCTTGCTAGCGTACCCAATGTACAGGCTCAGATAATTCTGCTCATCAGGGAAATGCCAGATATATTTTGTCTACAGGCACCCAACCAGATATTGCAAAAATGAACCCTTAAAACTCTATGCAAGACCTTAGAGAAACTCTTACCTGTTTCCCAATTTGGGACCACAGTAAACTTAAGCACAGTGTCAACTTTAACCTTCTAAGCTTCATTTACAAAAAAAAGAAGTTTCAAGGCACACCATATATCTTTACTTTAAAATAGATAAAAATAGGTAAACAGAAAATACAGAACAAAATATCCCAACGCATACAATCTTAAAAACAAAACAGGTTTAAAAGTGCAAAATTCCTACCAACCATTAGACTTATTTATCTAAGGTATTTCTTATAATTGTTCAGTGCTCTTAGATGCGCCTTCTCTCAGTCCAAGTATATGAATGACTGTGTCTAAAGGTAAGCTACAGCATACTTAAAAACAGTCTTGAGCCGGCCTTCTCTCTCAGGTCACCTAGCTCCTCCTCGGTGTATTAAAATTTATATTTACAGCACAGGATGTCCTAATAAGGTATTTTAAAAATAGGTGACATTAGCAAACTTCCTCTCTTTATATGACTTCCCAGTCTAGTCTGTGATCTGCTAGCATCTTCTTTCATCCAGGAGCAGTCTCCTACTTCACAAAGACATGAAAGACTCTTTGATGAATTAACTGGCTTCCTCTGAAGATGCCCAAACAAATGCATATACCAATTCCTTATGACACCAAGTGCCATCAAAGGACTTTTCCTGAGGAGACACCCAAACAAATACATATGCCCTTTCCTTTTGACACCAAGTGCAACCAAAGGATTTTTCTGAGGGCATTATAAAATGCATAGTTTAGCTACTGATTTCAGAGCAACTGACAAGTTCATTGCGTTCCAGATATCTGTAGTTTAACCTATATCCTGTCCTTTGAAATTATACCTGGGGGAGTTTTGATGTGTCATTTCAGCAAGACAGTATTTTCTCCTGACAGACAATCCCACTACATATTTCATTTTGCAAAAACCATAGTGTAATCAGAGCCAGCTGTCCAAGTGTCACAATCCTCCCCATCTAGACTGAATTTGGGGGCTCTATCACCTGCATGGGATGAGCTTCCCAAATCAGTTCACTCCTCGTGGACACAAGACAGCCCATCTGAGTTCTGATTCTTGGCTCCGGCCCTATGTAAGATTGTCATGTCATACCCTTGTAAAGTAAGACTCCATCTCAGTAATCTCCCATTATTTCTGCCCATCTGAGTCAGCCAAACCAGGGGGTTGTGGTCAATCTGTACCACAAAATGCTGCCCATATAAGTATGGCTCTAATTTCTTTAGGGCCCACACTATGGCAAGACACTCTTTTTTCACAGTAGAGTATGCCTGCTCCCTGGGAAGTAACTTCTTACTCAGATATGCTACAGGGTGATCCTTCCCTTGGTTGGATGTCTGACTCAGTACTGCCCTAATATGCACGTCTGAGACGTCAGTCTGAACTATAAAGGGTTTTCTATAGTCAGGACTTGTCAATACAGGAGCACTGTACAGTGCCTCCTTCAGACTGGTAAAGGCTTTCTCACAGGCTGGTTCACAGGTAATTTTCTTTTTGCATCCTTTTCTTTACCAGGTCAGATAGGGGAACAGCCAGGGCACTGTAACTGGGTACACATTTCCTGTAGTACCCTGCTGTCCCTAGAAAACTCCTGACCTGCTTCTGAGTTTCTGGTCTGGGCCATGCCTGGATTACCTCTAGCTTTATTTGGTTAGGGTGGAGCTGTCCTCGATCTACCACATGCCTGAGGTATGCCACTTCTCCCATGGCCACCTGGCACTTCTCAGCTTTGACAGTGAGCCTGGCCCTCTGTATCTTGCCCAGCACTTCCCTAAGATGGGACAGGTGTTCCTCCCAGCTGGCACTAAAGATGGCAATGTTATCCAGGTACACCACGGCATACTCCTCAGCACCATTTAACACCTGGTTCACCAAACTTTGGAAAGTGGCCTGGGCATTCTTTATTCCGAAAGGCATTACTTTAAACTCAAATAAGCCTATCAGAGTGATGAAGGCTGACCTCTCCCTAGCTCTGTCAGTCAACTCTACCTGCCAATACCCCTTGGTCAGGTCAATAGTCGTAAGGTAGGTCACCCCCCCAACTTGTCCATGAGTTCGTCCATCTGGGGCACCAGGTGGGTGTCTGACTTCATGACTGCATTCAATCCACGATAGTCTACACAGAAATGAGTAGAGCCATCTGGCTTGGGTACAAGGACTACAGGTGAGGCCCAGGGGCTGTGGGATCTCTGGATTACCCTTAAATCCAGCATCTCCTCCACCCCCCAATGTCCTTTTGGACAGCTTCTGACACCTGATATGCTGTCCACCGTATGGGCATCTGTGTTCCTGTCTCCACATTGTGTGTCGCTAAGGGGGTTAGTCCAGGCTTGGTGCTAAACAAGGGGGCAAGGTCTGCTAGAACCTCCCTTACTTCCTGGATCTCATCTGCGGCCAGCTGGGGATACAATTTTACTGCTTCCACAGAGGACTCCTGCTTGCTTTCTTCCAGCAAGTCCGTCCCCTCCCCAGGACTACACACTGCAAACACCATGTCAGCCCTATTAGCAAATGGCTTCATCATGTTGACATGGTACATCCTTTCTGTCTGTCTTCTGTAAGGTAACTCTATAATATAGTTCACATCATTTACCTTCCTAACCACTTTGTATGGTCCTGCCCACTCAGTCTGCAGCTTGTCTTTCAGGAGCGGAATAAGGACCATGACTTCCTGACCCACCATGCCCGAGCGAGCTCTGGCTCTGTGGTCGTACCACACTTTTTGTTTCTGTTGGGTAGCTGCCAGGTTGATCTGGGCTGTCCCCATAAGCTGCTTCAGCCTTTCTCTAAACCTAAAGACTTAATCCACAATGGGAGTTCCCTGGGTGGTGTGCTAGCCTTCCCAGTCCTCCCAGATCAAGTCTAGGGACCCATGTACCTGGTGTCCATATAAGAGTTCGAATGGGGAAAATCCCAGTGACTCTTGGGGCACCTTCTTGTATGCAAACAACAGGTAAGGAAGGTATTTCCTCCAGTCCCTCCCATGCTGTTCAGCAAATGCCGGGAGCGTTGACTCCAGGGTACCATTGAATCTTTCCACAAGCCCATTGGCTTGTGGGTGATGAAGTGTGGTGCTTCTCTGCACCACCCCACACTTCTCCCATAAACATTTCATCAGGTCTGACATGAAGGAACCCCCTTGATCGGTGATAACCTCCTGCAGAAACCCAACACAGGAGAAAATCCCAAGTAAGGCATCTGCCACTTTGTCTGTCCTCAGTGAGGATAGGACGACTGCCTCTGGGTACCGGGTGTCATAATCCACAACAGTCAGGATTAATCTCTTCTCTGAGGAGCTGGGGGTATTTAAAGGCCTCACAATATCCATTCCCACCCTCTGGAATGGCTCTTCCACTATTGGCAATGGAATCAGGGTGGCTTGGGTTTTCTTGCCCGCCTTTCCTATTTCTTGGTACCAGTGACAAGACCTGCAATAGTCCTTCACCTGCTGGGAGAAGTTAGACCAATAGAGATTGTGGGCCAACCACTGTGTAATGCCCATGATTCCCAGATGACCAGACAAGGGAATATCATGTGCAATCTTGAGCAACTGCTCATGATACCCCTGGGGAATGACAAGCTCCCTGCCTAACATCCCTCCCTTTGTCTGCACAGCCTGAGAATACTTAAGTCCATTTTCCCAATAAACCTTAAGTCTGCTGTCACCTCCTTGTGCCCCGTCAAAGTCTGCCCAAGCCCTCAGCTTCTCTAGACTAGGGTCACTTTTCTGAGCAGCAGCAAACCCCTCACACATTCCCAAGGCATGGGACAGGTCCCCTTCAGTCGCTAAACTAGGGTCCCTAGCACTAGCATCAGGGAACTCAGGATCACTGTCAATCCCAACCCTCTGACAATGAGTCACCCCTCCATCTTCAGAGTAACCCTCTACAGCTGTGTGGTTACTTGTTACTGGGGAAATTTTAACCCCCTCTTCATTAGTCCCCATCTCATGAAACACAGGCTGGGGAACCAGCCTCCCAGTTGTCTTTACAATTGTTCCCGTGGGTTTCAGGGAACTATCATTTTCCTTGCTGCTTGGCTACGGTTAACTGCACATACCATCTCCTGTTTGAGGTTATTACCCAGGATCACATCCACTGATAAGGTTTTGGCTACAGCCACCTGTTGCACAGTTCCCCCTGTTTCACCCCAGTCTAGGAGAACACTAGCGAGAGGCAGTGTTTATTGCCTCACCAGTAAAGTCCTGTACAGTGATGCATTTATTGGGTATAAGCTGACCAGGCTGTACTAGATCCCTCTTTACCAAGGTCAAGGATGCCCCTTGTCCCTTATCCCTTGCGTCTGTACACCATTCACCATGACTGGGTTCATGTGTTCCCTCATGTTCACTGGCATGCTTCCAGGGACACACAAGCAACCCACTTCTTTTCTAGTACCATTCTGCGTATTATTGCTCATTCTTTTGCGACACTGTCTGGCAATATGCCCAATTTCTTTACATAACCAACATTCACTTCTCTTTTCAGAGAAATCTTTTCTCTGAAACCTGGGGCTAACTGGTTTCAGTGGAGGCAGTGAAGGTTTTAGCTGCCCTGAAGGTACACTTTTCCCTTTCTGCATTGTCACGCCCACCCCATTTCCTCTCAGAGCAGGTCTGCTCTTGGAATAGCGGTCTGAGAGTTCAGCAGCCTCTTGCACTCTTTTGGTATCTCGGTCCTCCAACCAGGTTTTCAGCTCTGCTGGACATGCCCAATAAAACTGTTCTAACAAAATCACATTTTCAGTTTTATCAACAGAGTTTGCCTCAATTCCTTCCCACCATTTTAAAAACTGACGTTGTTTCATGGCTAGCTCCTCATAGCTCATGTCAGGGCTTCTCCTGAGCTTACAGAATTTAGCTCTATGATTCAGCAGTTAATTCACATTTTTTTAACAGTGCAGCTGTAAGTTTGCTGCATTCATCACTGTCCTCATTGTCCATGTGACCAATGCATCCCGAGATTTCCCGATAAGTAGTGGGGATAGCAGGAAGCTCTAGGACTCCCTAGGAATTTTAGCCGGAATACAAACTTTTTCAAAAGACTTTAAAAAGGCATCCATATCCTCCCCCTCTTTAAATTTGGCTATCAATTTGGAATTCAGTTTGTAACCCGGTCCTGTAGTCCCAGTTAAACCCAAGCTACTTACCTGCTCTGGTGCCGCTGGTTGGAGTCGTAGCTTCTCCAGTTCGTGTTGCATCTGGTGCTCATGCTCCTCACGGTCAGTGTCTTTCTGTTCTCACTCTGCCTCTCAGCATTCTTGCTCTACCTCATGGTCCACCTCTTGCTTCTCTTGCTCCCTCTCCCTCTGGAACTCCAGCTCCATCCTGAGCAACTTAATTTGCAACCTGAGTAATTCTGGATCGAGGATGCTGGTGACCTTCCCCTGCTGCTGTGGCCCTTCACTGACAGTGGTCTGATTGCCCTCCTCATCAGATCTGGACCCTGCACTGGCCACTAGCCCTTCCACAGTCAAGGTCTGGTCCCTTACAGTCACTGTCTGTGACTCTACACTCTGGGTATCTTCTACCATCAGGGCATCCACGAGGTTCTGCTTTGTGACTTTCACCTCGAATGGTCTTCCTCTGTTCCCCGCACAACTGCATTAAGTAGTCTACAGTGTGCCTGCTGTAGTTGGAAGCCATCTTCCCTAACTACTGCTACTCTAACTAGCACTTTAGAAAAAAAATAAAACTGGTAGGAACTTGACTGTAAGCCAAGGGATATAGTTCTGTTTCCTTTTAAAATAAAACACTGCCTTTCTTTTTTCCAAGTGAGCTGAGCAGTCTCAAGCTGACACACTGATCAATAAAGCTTATAATACCAAAATTATCTCACCACTGCCAACCAATGTGTCATAACCCCACTCAGCAGGTCAGCCCTCTACTCCTAAAGTGCCAACCTCTGAGTGTAGTATTGTGAACAGTTAACAGAACAGAACAAGGTAACCCTCCTGCCCGTTTTGTGGGTTCAAGTCACCTTTTGTCCCAAATTCTGGAGGGATTCAAACTGCTAACCTCTTGCTAGCATACCCAATGTATAGGCTCAGATAATTCTGCTCTTTGGGGAAATGCCAGATATCTTTCACCTATGGGCACCCAACCAGGTATTACAAAATGAATCCTTAAAACTCTATGTAAGACCTTAGAGAAACTCTTACCTGTTTCCCAATTTGGTATAACAATAAGCTTAAGCACAGTGTCAACTTTAACCCTTTAAACTTCACTTACAAAAAAAGAAGTTTCAAGGCACACCAGGCAGTTTCTGTGTTTAAAATATATATCTTTACTTTAAAATCGATAAAAATAGGTTAACAGAAAATACAGAACAAAATATCCCAACGCATACAATCTTAAAAACAAAACAGGTTTAAAAGTGCAAAATTCCTACCAACCATTAGACTTATTTATCTAAGGTATTTCTTATAATCTTTCAGTGGTCTTAGATGTTCCTTCTCTCAGTCCAAGTATATGAATGTCTGTGTCTAAAGGTCAACTATAGCATACTTAAAAACAGTCTTGATCCGGCCTTCTCTCTGGGGTCACCTAGCTTCTCCTTGGTGTATTCAAATTTATATTTACAGCACAGGATGTCCTAATAAGGTATTTTAAAAATAGGTGACATTAGCGAACGTCCTCTCTTCATATGACTTCCCAATCTAGCCTGTGGTCTGCTAGCATCTTCTTTCATCTAGGAGCAGTCTCCTGCTTCCCAAAGACATGAAAGACTCTTTGATGAATTAACTGTCTTCCTCTGAAGATGCCCAAACAATGCATATGCCAATGCCTTATGACACCAAGTGCCAACAAAGGACTTTTCCTGAGGAGATGCCCAAACAAATGCATATGCCCCTTCCTCTTGACAACAAGTGTAACCAAAATATTTTCCTGAAGACATTATAAAATGCATAGTTTAGCTACTGATTTCAAAGCAAATGACAAGTTAATTGCATTCCAGATATCTGTAGTTTAACCTACGTCCTGTCCTTTGAAATGATACCTGGGGGAGTTTTGATGTGTCATTTCAGCAAGACAGTATTTTCTCCTGACAGACAATCCCACTACATATTTCATATTGCAAAAATCATAGTGTAATCAGAACCAGCTATCCAAGTGTCGCACTCTCCACTGCAGTTCAGGTGCATAATCCCCTCTCCTCATGGCTTGCTTATCCCTTCAATCAGGCTCAGCTCCAATCATCCAGATCTCCAGCGCATACCTCCACACCCTTACACCTTGGTTTCCACCTCCTCTTGCCATGGTGGGACCTGGCCACAGAAGACATCATCCCCACAGTTGGAGATGCCCTCTACAGGATTGAAGTGGCTGGTAGTGTAGAGCAAGGCTCAGACGCACCTGCTATCATGCTGCTGGCTCAAGCATTTTTTTCTGTTTTAGGCCCTCCCATCTCCCTGGCATGTAGCCAAAGAGTGTCTGTTGCACTAACTTAAAGGCAGGGAGCCGTTCATGCTGCATGGTCACCCACAGCATCAAGGCAGTCTGACTTCCCACCAGCAGGTGATAGAGAGTGGGAAGCTCAGCACCCTACACCTGGAGTCAGTACAGAATGCCCTCACAGTATGATCCAGACCCCACTGGCCCAGGCGAGGGTGTTGGAACTGAGGATCCATTCACCGTTTCCAGTGTAATGGAACAGTGCTCCACCATCTGCATCCACTGAGCCAGCAAATGAGGAATCTTTCAGTTATGTTTAAACCAATAATTTGTCCTTTCTAGTATTGTAATCATACTGAAAGTTGCCTTCAGCTTCTTTATAGCAAATGTCCTGATTTTGAAAATATCACAGAAAGCCCCTTCCAGTACATTTCATCAATGCAATATTTAGTTATAAACTTCCACATTTATGGGCAGGCCAGTAGTTCAGTGGCACAGCATTCTGATGCCTTCTGGGAAGCTTGACTTTGCATTTGAGCTGCAGAATCCCACACTGGATCCATTTGGGGTTTGGGCACATTAGTTAAGTGAAGCATTCAACTAGTGAAGAGAGAGGGCAAGGACTGTGGACCAGCTTATATTCATTCAAGGTGGTCAACAAAGGAAGAGTACTGGTGTTAACAAGGTAAGCAGCTGCTCACCTGCACTCCCAGCAGTAAGAAGGATACAGCTGTAGTTAACCAGATCATTGGGCTAGGGAGGGGGAAAAGAGGGAGAGTATTTAAAAGATAATTAAAATAAATGCCTCAATTTTAATTGTAGCTAAACATTTCAAATGAAATACCATGAGAACTACAGTATTTTTCAGAATTTTATTATACATGGTGGACTTGTATTGAACCATTGAATGAATGAATTTGTTGTGTTGAAAAAATTGCATTGCTACACTTGTGCACAATCTGGACAAACAAGCCATGGTATGGAAGGCAAGGCAATTTGATTTCCAAGGGATAGCACTGACCCAGGGCCTCTTGTGTTAGCCTATAATAAGGCTGTTACTGAGGTCTTGGATATCATTGCTCCTTCTCATGTTTTCCCTCTCACCCGGGTGCTCTGTGGTTTAATGGGGAGATCTGTGAGTTGAAGAGGCAAGGGTGAAGGTTGGAAAGACACTGGCGGAAAACTCACCTGGAGATGGATAGGCTTAGCTTGATGGATCATTATAAGATCTATAAATCAGCAATTTCCCATAAGAAGGCAGAGTTCCTGTCCATTTGAATTGCTATGGCAAAGAACAGGCCAGCTCAGCTCTTCCAGACTGTGGACAGACTGTGCAATCCAGCCTGTCTTCACTCTGGTCAAGTGTCGTCACAAGTGTAATATGAGGCATTTGCACAGTTCTTCACTGATAAGGTATCCACCATCAGGGACGAGATCAGCCAGTGCCTTCCCATTGGACCTTGCATTGATCAATCAGGTGGTACTAACACCCGACAAACTTGGTCCGTTTTTAGCCAACCGGTAGTCATGGATATAGTGATGATCTTCCAGACTCTCCGGCCAACCTACTGTAGTTTGGACCTGGGCCCTACACGCCTACTAGTGGGGTGTGTAGAGGTCATTGGCCCAATCCTTGCTGGGATAGTGGAGGTTTCATTGAAGAGAGGGATCTTTCCAGATCCCTTAAAGGAGGCAGTAGTAAGCCCCCTTTAAAAAAAAATCTCCCTTGACCCTGACTGCCCAGCTAACTGCAGACCAATCTTGAACGTGCCCTTTGTAGGGAAAGTTATTGAGAAGGTGGTCACTCTGCAGCTGGAGGACCATTTAACCAACCACAATATCTATGACCAACTCCAGTCTGGCTTTATAAAAAAGCATAGCACCGAAACACCCCTGGTATGGGTACTAAATGACCTTCTGATGGCGAGAGATCAGAGAACCCATTCTCTCTTGGTTCTCCTTGATCTCTCAGCAGCATTTGATGCCATGGATCATGGGATGCTGCTCGAGTACCTGTGGTTTTTCTGTGGACTGAGGGGGTGGTCCTCAGTTGATTTTGATCCTTCCTTGAGGGTAGGTCCCAGAGAGTGGTGTCAGGGATTTATTCCTCAGCCTCTCATGGGCTACCTTGTGGGGTTCCACGAGGCTCAGTGCTGTCTCCCATGTTTTTAGCGGTGTATATGCTTCCATTGGGGGACATTATAAGACAGTACGGCTTGAGTTTTCATTGCTATGCTGATGACTCTCAACTGTACATGTCTTTTGTGCCTGAACGGGAATTAGATTCTGCTGTGGTGTTTAATAACTACCTACTGGAGATTCAGAACTGGATGAGTGCCAGTTGGCTATGGTTAAACTCTGGGAAAATAGAGATATTGGTGATGGACCCTGGTTATAGGATGACAGGGACATGGGCGGGAAAACCTTCAAGATTAAATCTTGGGGAAATCCCACTTATTGCCTCTTGCCAGGTGTGAAACCTAGGCATGGTATTTGGTGAAGGTCTGACCCTGAGGATGCAGGTTTCGGCTGTAGTCAAATCTTCCTATTAAGTTCCTTAAGCACCTGGTCCCACCCGAAGATCTTCCTACCGTGGTCCATGCCTTTGTCACCAGTCATTTTGATTACTGCAACACACTCTACTTAGGGCTACTGAGGGTAAATATCCACCGCTTGCAGCTAGTGCAGAACGTGACGGCCAGGTTGTTGACTGGAACTTCCAGATCCAGTCATATAACACTTCTGCTGCGTGAACTGCACTGGTTGCCAATACAGTGGTGGATTACCTTCAAGGTCACATTGCTGACCTATAAAGCACTCCATGAGCAGGGACCCAACTACCTGAAAGAACTCCTGTGCCCCTACAACCCCACCTGCTCACTCCGATCCTCTGGTGAGGGATTGCTGGAGATTCCTAGGGTATTTCTTAAAACATCAGGGGGAAGATCTTTTGCCTTTATGGCACCTACCCTGTAAAATTCTCTACTTCACCAGATACAAGATAGCCTGACCGTAGAAGGTTTTAAAAAGTCTCTGAAAACCTACCTGTTTAGCCAGGCATTTTCATGAACTTATTAAAATGTGCATTGTATTTTATTGGTATGTTTTAAACATTTTAAGCTGTAATATATTGTGTTTGTAATGAGTATTGTAAAGGCACCCTGAGCACTGGAAGGGTGCCTTATATAAATAAAGTGATGATGATGATGATGATGACGATGATGCTGATTCATTGGGCACCATCCCAGATGCTCTGGGTGACATGTAGAAAACAAACCAAATACTGTAAATAAGCAGCATGAAATCTACCATGGAACATATATCAGCAGGTCAGGTCACAGATATAAGACTTAAGCAACAAATTATTTTAGTTAAAATGTTGTCAGTTGGTACCAAAAAACAAATTAAAAAGGTAAATCTTTAGCCTCCCCTTAAAGATTTTCATGAATGGGGCTCCATGTACATCTGGCAGTAAAAAGTTTCATAATAAAGGAGAACCCACGCTACAAGCTCTATCCTCTGAAAATTAAAGGTGGGAAAGTGGAACTACCAGGAGCCCTGCTTCTGAGGAACTGAGGGGATGGACAGGAATGTACTCAATCAAAAGATCTTTCAGGTAGCCAGGTCCAAAATCATGCAGGACTTTGTATATAAACCAGCTCACTTTGATGTTAATGCACTATCACTCCGGCAGCCAGTGCAGTTCCCTCAGAACTGGCATAACATGCCAGGATTGCAAGATCCTTGCAATCTGCTGGGCTGCTGAGTTCTACAGAAGCTTCAAGTAACAAATCATCCCCACAGATAATCCTAGGCAAAGAGAATTGCAGTAATCCTGTCCAGAGGTGAAAAAATGCAAGCACTAGTGTCACTAAGCCGGTGGGATCTAAATAGAATTTATATATAACTACTATATATCATGCAGGTGGTAAAAGCCACTGTGGACCACTGATGACACCTAATCTTTTAGGGTCAGTCTATCATCTGTAGTGATACCCTAATTTCTCACCATATCTGCAGCTTGTAGTGTGGTCTGATATAATGATGGCAACTGGGAACTACCACTATTCATTACTGCCCCCCCCCCAGCCTGGTTTCACCAATAGCACCTCTGTCTTTAATGAGTTAGGCCTGAGCCAGATGGAGGCCATTCAATCCCAATTTTCAGCCAGACACTCATTCAAAAGACAGAATTCACCCCATCAGCTGCACAGGACATGTAGATCTTGATGTCATCTACATAACAGTGAAAACCCAGACTGTACCACCTGATGTTCTTCCCCAACAGCTGGATGTGCACAGTTAAAAACATAGGAGCAAAATCAAATCCTGAGGCACACCACAGCAGAGAGCAGCATCTTCCAGTATGGTTTTACCCAATGCCACCTGCTTCACCCTGCCAAACGTGTAGGACTCAAACCATCTTTGTGTTGTCCCAGTATGTCCGACATAGTGTCTCAAATGGGCCAACAGCACCCCATGTTCCATCATATCAAGTGCTGAAGAGAGATACATGCCAGAGACAAGGGAAAAGCAGGTTGAAGGGATGTGCCTGAGAAAGTGTGGTGAGTGGACACCAGAGATTGCCTGTAGTAGTATGAGGGAGAGGGAGTGCTATGGAACACCTGAGAATGCTTGGCACAGGGTGGTGAAGGAGTGGGTACCACTGGATTCCTGTGACTGCATGGCATGGGATAGGGAAAGAGAGGTGATGTTACTGGACACTAGAAACCACTTGTTTGGGGGAATTAGGTGATGATGAGGATGCCACTGTCTGTATGCCATTGACTGCAACATGATTTTTTTCTTAATTAGCATTTAGTTTATGTTTTCATCAAGGTGTGGTTAGGGGGACAATGAATTCCAGTGAGTGGTTAGGGATGACTTGTGATGGGATGGGTGAGGAGTGGGGTACTACTGGACATCAGAGAGAGCTAAGCATGAAGCAGATGAATAAGAGGGTTCCACGGTATACCACTCATTGTTTGGCAGAGGAGGTAAGTGAGATGTCACCCTGTGCAATTGTTTGCTTGGCAAGGGCAGGGTGAAACAGGAATATTCCACTGGACAATAAAAAACAATCAAAAGGCCCCAGCACTTGGTTCTGTGGTGCTGTTGTTTGAAAAGGCATATACCAATGAAAGAAAACCACATGCAGGGATTTAAAGTTCAAGCATTTAATACACTGTACAAATAAAGGTAAAGGTGACAACAAAGTCACCATTGGTAGTGATGTGCTTTTAACCACAGAGATCCAACACACTCTACATATTAATAAAAACTCGATTGTAAATGTATTTTTTGTTGGTACATAGATGTACTGGGCCTCTATGGTTTGTAGAACAGCATATTACCTTTACTTTTATTTGCTCATTGATAAGTCACTGTGTGCACTGTTACTTTTTGTTGTTTTGTGCCACTGGACAATTACTGTTTCATATTTATTTATTTATTTTTATTTATTTAATTTTGTTGACCAGTTAGGCCCACTGGGCCCCGAAGATCCCTTTTTCAGGGGCGACCCAGGATAACAATACATTTCTAATACAGAGAAATCATGTTGCAGTGTTATACAGGCATTGATTTGCAGTTTGATTACATGGTTATCATCATGATCTAGTCTTGTTTTCAAAGCAGCTAGACCTAGTATTAAGTATGGCAAGTTGTTCAGACTTCTTGGCAGGAGAGAGATACCATGCAAGGGATGGAGGATAGGGATTCAGGGAACTTGGGCCCCTTGTTGCTGGGAGAGGTTTTTCCATTTACTCGCTTTTTTGACAGAGGGTAGTGCTTTTTTGAGCAGAGGGTAGTGGTATCGGAGGCGGTTATGTGCCATGGCAAAGGCACGTGCTCGTAGCAATCATATGTGCTTTTATTCTGGGGCAGAAGATCATGAGTGAGGAGGCCTCCTGCACCGGAGGTGGGAGGTTGTTCCATAGGTTGGGGGCTAGGGAGGAGAAAGATCTGCCCCCTGCATTTGTTCTTACTCTGGGGACTGCTAGTAGCCTTTGTACAGATGTCCTTAGCCTCCTGGGGTTATGCTTTAATGCTATAGTTCCTGCTATGCTGGGAGGGGCAGGCAGGTTTAGCATAGATACATAGACAGTGTCAGCAGGTAAGGGCCTATGGCCCGCCCAGTCTGCCCATTTGAGCTTGTAAGTTCAGTTTATGTTTTCCTAGAAGTCTGTTGCCCCTTACCCCTGACCTCCAGAATTCCTTTATGTCTATCCCATGCATTCTTAAATCCCATGATTGTTTCAGCCCCCACCACTTCCTCTGGCAGGGTGTTCCACTTGTCCACCACCCGTTCTGTGAAGAAATTCTTCCTCATGTTTCCTCTGAATCGTCCTCCCTCCAACTTTATCCCATGCCCTCTAGTCCTGGAACATCTTTTTCACTTAAAAATAGTGTATTCCTGCACCCTGTTCCTCCCTGTGAGATACTTGTATGTCTCTATCATATCCCCTCTCTCCCTCCTCTCCTCCAGGGAGTACATGTTCAGTTCCTTCAACCTGTCTTCATAGGACTTGTGATGCAATCCATGCACCATCTTTGTTGTCCTCCTCTGAACCTTCTCTACCCTGTCTATGTCCCTACGTAAGTATGGTTTCCAGAACTGTACACTGTACTCCAGGTGGGGCCTCACTAGTGTCTTGTATAGCGGAATTATGACCTCCCTTTTCCTGCTGGTGATGCCCCTGCCTATATATCCCAGCATCCTATTTGCTTTACCTGCTGCTTTGTCACACTGTTTCCACCTTGAGGTCATCAGAGATGATAACCCCAAGATCCCTTTCCTGTTTGGTGCATGCTATATCCTCACCCCCAACTGATATATTGTGCCAGGGTTTTTGTGCCCCATATGCATTATCTTGCACTCTTTGCATTGAATTTCAACTGCCAAACCCCTGACCATTCTTCAAGTTTCTGCAGGTCCTTCTCATTCTGTCTACACCCTCTGGTGTGTCTACTCTGTTACAGAGCTTTGTGTCATCAGTGAACAGTGAAATTCTGCCTTCTAGGTCCTGCACAATGTTACTGATGAAGATGTTGAATAGGACCGGTCCCAGCACTGATCCCTGTGGTACCCTACTGGTCACTCTTCCCTCTGTGGAGGACAGCCATTTACCACCACCCTCTGTGTCCTGCCACCCAGCCAGTTACCTACCCACCACACTACTGTCCTGCCCACACCCATATTCCCCAGTTTGTGTAGTAGTCTTCTATGTGGCACAGTGTCAAAGGCCTTGCTGAAGTCCAGATAGGTCATGTCCACTGCCCTCCCCGATCCACCTCCCTAGTCACCCAGTCAAAAAATTCAATGAGGCTGGTCTGACATGACCTCCCCCTGGTGAAACCATGCTGCCTTTGGGTCCTGTAGTCCATTGACAACCAGATGTTCCACCAATCTCTCCTTCAGTAGTGCTTCCATGATCTTCCCCACTACCGAGGTGAGGCTGACTGGTCTGTAGTTCCCTGCTTCCTCTTTGTTCCCACTTTTGTATAAGGGGACTACATCTGCTGTCCTCCAGTCTTTGGGTACCTCCCCTGTTTCCAGTGATTGGCTAAACAGGATAGCCAGAGGTTCAGCCACCACCTCTCTTAGTTCAGTTTATATGTTTGGACGAGCAGGGGGTATTGCAGGCAGGTGGTCCAGGAGGGCCAGTGTAGTTGGGCTAGTGTGTCGCAGTGGTGACATCGTGGATGGTCCTGAGTGGTGAAGTGAGCCACTTTGTTGTAGAGGATTTGCATCCTTGAGACGTCTTGTTTTGCCATGTCTTGCATTATAGGTGCGGCATAGGTCAGGGTTGGGAGCAGGACGCTTGTGGCAATGGATTTCCTTGCCTCAGGATTAGCTGGTCCCTGAGGTGATATAAGGTTCCAAGTTTATGGTGAAGGGTCTTGGTGATGTGATCCACATGGTCCTTGAAAGTAATAGCTTGGTCTAGTGCTAGGCCTAGTTACTTAAAGGAGGGTACTACGTTGATGCTTTTTCCAGTGAGGGTGGTGAGGTGCAAGGACACTGACCTGTCATGACCCAGTGATCTGGGCTCAATAAGCATTGCCTTGTTTTTGTCAGAGTTTAGCACCATTCTGTTCTCTCTCAGTCATGCCTCAACGGAGGAGAGGTCCTTTTGGAGGAGAGGACCCAGTGCAGCTACATCCCTCAGAGATCGGTAGATGACCATATCATCAGCATACTGGATGACCGAGCTATCCTCACAGTAGGTACTAAGCTCATTGGTGGACAGGGAGAATAGGAGGGGGCCAAGAATTGAGCCCTGCGGAACTCCCTGTCTCAGGGGCAGCAGTGTTGAGATTGCTCCATTCCAGGAGACTCTTTGAGTCCTGCCTGTTAGGTAGCTCTCAAACCATTTTAGTGAGTGGGGGTCAAGGCCCACCTTGTTCAGCTTCTGGAGCAGGAGATTGTGGCCAACAAGATTGAATGCCTTGGATAGGCCTAGGAAGACTGCTCCTGTTAGTATGCCTTTGTCCATTGCTCTGAGTGCATCGTCCGAGAACTTAATGAGGGTTGTATCTATCCCGTAGTTGGCTCTGAAACCCTGCTGAGAGGGAGCTATCAGGAGGTGAGTCTCCAGGTAATCTCAGAGCTGGTTGTAGACAAGCCTTTCTTGTGGCTTTGCAAGTGTGCAAAGCAAGGAGATAGGGCGATAGTTAGTTAGGTTTTCCCTGGGGCTGGCTTTGTGGATAGGGACTACTTTGGCCTGTTTCCACAGGCTGGGAACAATTCCTTCTCTTAGTGATCTATTTAAGAGCCAGGTAAGGGGTCTGGATAGTGAGGTGGCCCCGGCCTTTAGTAGCCGAGGGTTCAACCCATCGGGTTCCCCTGAGCCTTTGAGTTTTAGCGCCTTTAGGAGGGCTAGTATCTCTTTTTGCTTTACCAGTCTCAGGTGGAAGGAGGGCCTTTCATAGTTGGTCGGTTCATTTACCTTTGGTGCAGAGGGGTGCCCTGCCTTGAAGGCCTCAAGTTCAGTGAAGTGGTTGTTGAGGGCAGCTGCTATTAGGGATTGGTCACTTTCGAGCTGACCGTTGACCTCAATGGAGCAAGGTTCAGTCTTTTTGTTGCCCTTGATTAGGTTGTTACCATGGTTCCAGAAATGCTTAGGGTTACCTAAGTTGGTTTTCTGGAGGTTTGTGAGGTAGTCTTTTATGGCACGGTTAGTAGCACTTTTGGCTTTGTTTCGTAGTGCTTTGTATGCCACAAGGTCAACCGTAAGGGACGAGAGCTTGTACTTTTTCCAGACCTTGTCCCTGCTGGTCATTAGGGTTTTGAGGGATGATGTAATCCATTTATAGCAGCGGCCCTTTACTCTTAGTCTTTTTAGAGGAGCGAAGAGGTTGGCAGGTGAAATTAGTTGGTCCTGGAAATATTCAAGGGCCTCGGTTGGAGTTGTGAGTATTATAGGGTTCCAGTCCTGACTGCTTAGGTAATGATTGAACTACCCTTCCGAGAAATTGGTGTAGTCTCAGGCAGTGATGATTCTGGGCTGGGTCCCTGGTGACTTATTCTTCCAGATACAGTAGATCAGGGAATGGTCACTTAAGGAGTCCACTATAGTACCAGCAAGCTGTATGTTGGCAGGGTTGGACACCAGAGTCCAGTCAAGGGTGGTGTTGAGAGGTCTAAACCTCACTTTTAGATTCTTGATGATATTGGGAATGCAAGTAATCACAGACACATTGCATTAGAGTAATAAACAAGTTTATTACTACCAAGGGATAAATCACAGCTGCCCTAAGCAGTTCTTACCAATACGAACCGGGAGCCAGTGCTAAGTGTTCCCTACACCTTGAGGTTTCTCTGTGGTCTCTTGGGGTCTCTCGGGTCTCCGAGGTGTAAAGTTTGTGCATTACATTATATACCTATGATAATTACTATGGTTACCAAAAGATAGAAACATTTCTAGTTACAGAGATGAGCCCTATTGGCTAACTTAGAGGTGGCTCCATGGTCCAAGATAACATTATACAATTCTGTAAAGTCATCAGTTTGAGAACAAAAGAGTTCTTATACAGAGTCTTACATAACTCAATGTAGTAGTACAAATCACCAAAAGATGGCAATGCCATCTTACATATTATAATTACTTCAAGGACACAGGTGTCTTGGCATCTGACTAGTAAGAAATATACAGAAAATACATGGTAAAATATATGTGTATTAGCAAGCAAAGTGTATTACAACAATATGCATTCATATCCTGACATCTACTCTTATATGGTAGATGTCTTTAGCCCTAAATATTAGTATAATCTATACCTAAGTGTTAACTGTCTATGGTGTACCTCTGAGGCTACCAATTAGGGTGCAGGGACCTCATGTAACATTCCCCTCCTTGTTGCCTCCAAGGGCAACACAGGCAGTTGTCTAGGGAAAGGACAGGAGCAGTGGTCGTTTATAATCTGATGCACGAGCCTTGTAAAGGAACTTAAGCTGCTCACGGTGTTGGCATAGTGTGCGCCATAGGCAGCAAAGCATAATAATCAAAATGAAAATTAAAAATGTTTGTATAATAACAAAACCTTTAAAAGTAATCTTTAACCAGGTGTTAGTTAATGCATTATTCATATCTCCATCATTAATCAAGGCAAGAACAGCTTCATTGGCTTTGGTCATATTATTGCTGATGTGGATGAGGTGTGTGTCTTTCCTGTCTAAAAGTGATTTTAGTGTAAGTGTGAGTGGGTCTTTGTGTACATTAAAGTATGGCAAGTATTCTGACAGTGTGAAGAGATAATCTGAGTTACCATCAATAATGTCTGTATCCAGAAGGGGCACGGGGGTCATAACAGTATGTCCAATAACAGTCTTCTGGTGGGGGACAAAACAGAAATTGGGGTAATCAATAGCACAAGTAACAGAACCATATGTGTAGGTTTTATAGTTCGTAACTACACAATATTCTCCATCAGAATTATACTGTGAGCGCACAGTAGGCAGTCTCCACTTTTGCAATTGGACAGGGCAGGTGTACGTCGTCTTCGAAATCCATGTTGACAGGCGATGAACTTCCTCACGATAGGATTGGTAGAGCTTATCCGGAGCCAAAGTTGAGTCGAAAGAGTTGGTGCCATTTGCAGTGATGTCATCATCCATAGTGAAAGTCCAATCAATGCTGTCTGGAGAGTAGCCACAAACAGGCTGGATAACATCAAACACATCACATCGTACAAGTAGATATATTGCTTTTTCGCACAGCAGTCCGTGTGCGGAGCCACCCAGGCATCCAGAAAAGAATGGTAGACCAGTAGAGGTGGTAGATCCAGGAGTTCCCTGTAGATGTCTTTGTCCAAATGCCCAATGGAATGTACCAGTGCAAGCTTGTCGAACAAAGCTGTAGTAGGATCAAAGCGTGGTAAGGAGACAGTGAAAGAAACAAACATGGTATCTGTTATGGAACATTTCTTAGCAGTGAAACAAGGACCAGTATTAGGGTGTTGGTCACAAACCCCAAATTCCTAGCTGTGGAGAGAGGAATAGTCAAAGTCTGTTGCATACACATGGAGACAAAGCTAGTGGTTTTACACCATGGACAATACCATTTGGGAAATGCGTCTATCATGTATAATGTCAGGAATTCTTCCAGATTCTAGATCACGGAAGAGGTTATTGATGGTAGTGATAATGTAGGAGCCATAAGCAGAGCAGAGTATCTCTCTAGCAATGTATTGTTTATCTGCTTCTTTATTGTTCTGTTGTATGAGTCCGTTGATCTTGTCTTTAGAATCAGTGAATGCCTTAGCAATGTCTGCATGTTGTATACAGTGTATCTTTCTTCCTGACTAAGGCCATCCACACCATGCAATAATGGAGGTAAAATGTTATTGACCAAGCCAGTGGAGAACTTGGCAGAATGACTTTTGATAGCAGCAATGTCTGCTTTATTCCAGATGGACATAGCCGTACCAAAAAGACCTGTGAAAGTACCTGTTGCACCTGTAACATCAGAACTGTCAACTTCACGTTTGTTATGTTTATGATTTAGATTATCAGGAGAGGGCTTCCTCCTGAAGTTGCCTCTGTGTTCAGTAGAATAGACCCCCGGCAATAGGATCTTGCATACGAATCTGAAATGCAGCTAAACTATCAAGCAATAATGTACTATAAAATGCTGATGTATTAGTATTGTGACACATACCAAACTCTTTCATATTCCAGTAAGTATGATTAAACAGAACAGGTATATGCATAAACTGTAAGTTATTGATCAAAGAACCTGGGAGGGCAGTGGTTGTTAGACCACTACAGGGACCAGGGGGTATGCTTTGGACATTCCAAAAGCTGCTTATCAGTGGGCGGTAACACAGAGAGGTACATGGCTGTGGAAGCCACGTGGTGTATAGCACAAAATCTGTGAGCAGAATCTTTGGACAAAGAATTACAGTAAGAAGGATCTATTAAGGCAGTTATATTGTACAAACCAGAATGTCTTATTGCTGTTTGTAACAAGGACAGTGAACCATTTGGGGATAATTTAGCATTGGGCCAACCCTGGAAAGTTCCTTTGGAGAGTTTGGCCACAGGGAGAATTTGTCCTTGTGATGTGGTTTGCCACGTAATTTGAAGGGTAGATTTGTCAGGAACAACAACCGAGACAATGAGGTAAGCATCGGAACCTTCCTGGACAGTGATCATACTATCTGGTATATTGATGGATACTCCCTCTGGAAGAGGTGCTGGAGGATTGAGGTGTCGTAGGAGGTCCGCTACCGTGCCTTGGATGCAGGGGATGACTCCTGAGAGGAGGAAATAATGGAACAAGATAGCCATCTTGTCAGTGTATCTGAAAAGGAAGATCAAAGATTAGTATGTCAGTACAATTCCACCCAACGGGGTAAGGAAAAGTAATTTAAGCTCCTTTATACAGTTTCAACTGGTTTGCATGTAACCATTTGTCAGTCAATTTGTTGCTGTGGAGGAGTCTAACTTGATAGACTGCTGGACTGAGCTTATTGACAATAGGGTATGGGCCTTCCCACTTATTGGAGAAGGAGTGGGTGGGATGTGCAAATCGAAGTACCATTATCTGATCTCCAACCTGCCAATCCACTTCTTGTGCATGTCTGTCAAATTGTATTTTGGATTGTTGCTGGGCCTTGCTCATGCAGTTTGCAGCATACAAGTGTGTGTGTATGAGGTCTTTTCTGAGTTTTTCCACATACTGGTCCACAGACATGCGGTCTGCAGTGGGGGTGTGCAGGTCAAACAACAGGTGTTCAGGTAATCTCATCTATCTACCAGTCATCACCTCAAAGGGTGTGAGCTGGGTGGTGGCTGAGGGTGTGCCCCTAATTGTCATAAGGAGTAAAGGCAATAGGGAATCCCAGGTTTTGGGATTGTCCTCAATGAATTTGGAAAGCATTTGCTTAATCCGTCTGTTGGCTCTTTCTACCTGACCTGAGGATTGAGGGTGGTAAGGTATGTGGAACTTCTGCTGAACTCCGAGGAGTTCAAGGGATTCTTTCATCAACTCACCTGTAAAACTGGTTCCTTTGTCAGAATCTACCTTAAGAGGTAGACCCCACCTGGAGAAAATCTGTTCCACCAGGATTTTGGCAGTAGTCTTCACTGTACATGTCTTAGTGGGGAAAGCTTCTACCCACTTAGAGAAGAGGTAAGTTACCACAAGAGCATACTTGTTATTTCTGCTGGTGTTGGTCAGAGGACCAATGAAGTCAATTTGAATGGCATGCCAAGGGCCAGAATGTCTCTGTGGTAAAAGTTTGGCATTTTGTTTGGTAGGGATGGGATTGTTTTGCACACAAATGAGACAGTTGTCTATGTATTGTTTAATGTCTTTGGTGATACCAGGCCACCAGGCGGTGGTCTTGAGCCGTTGAAGGGTATTCTCTGCTTCCTGGTGTCCACCAGTAGGAGTGTCATGCACTTGGTGTAAGAATTCAGATCTTAGGTGTCTGGGGACTACCCACAACTTGGTGGTAGAGTCATCTGGTTGGAACCAAATGAGCTTGTCATCTGGTGACAAGCGTAACTTACCTTCATGCCTGCGATAGGGGTTATGTGTGGGAAGTTTTTCTTCAGTACCCTTGTCGAGGAATCTGAACACCTCTTTGAGTTCAGTGTCAAGCTGTTGGGCTGAGGAGAGGTCCAAGGGGGAAAAAGTTCAGGTTTCTTTTTGAGTGCTGCAATGTGTACAGCTGCATTTGCCTCTGGATGATACATCATCCAGATGTCCCCCCCTTGGGCCCCTTCCTTAGCAAGGGTGTCTGCTGTGTCATTGAAGGCATGATAGGGGGCATGAAGAGAGTGGGCTTTAACCTTGTGTACAAAGAGTTTCTGTGCAAATTTCTGTGCCAGTGCATGTATGTATATTACCAATTCTTTGTATTTCACTGGACTGCCAGCAGAAGAGAGGAAGGAGTTCTTCTGCCAGAAGGGAAGAAATTCTGTAAGGGAACAACAAACCCAGTTGGAGTCTGTAAAGATGATGGTATCCTCGGTTCCATGTTGGATGAACTCGAGGGCACAGGCCATCGCTGCCATCTCTGCGTATTGTGATGATGCAGCACTACAGCGCTTAGATATCTTGACAGTGTTCCCATAAGGGTAAATCACCAAAATACCCATCCCTGCAATCTGTTCTCCCTTTTAGTAGGATGCTGAACCATCAGTAAAGATATGGCACAAAGAGGTACTCTTGAGTATTTGTGGTGTGGCAGGGAGGAAAGGACCTGGATCAGGAAGATCAGGTGACTGTAGTGTACAGTCATGGGGTTCTCCCTGGAAAAGGAGGCCATGAGCTAACATAGATGGAACTTTAGTCAGTTGTACCTGTATATCCCTGTCCTGGGTCCTGGATGAGAAGTGACCAGTGCGTCAGCCTGGTGTTAGAGACTGACCCATCCTTCACTCTGTCTGACAGCAGGAAGGTGGTTGGTGTATGGTTAGTGTTAATGATCAGTGGTGAGTACCCAATGATATACAGGAAGTGCTTGACAGCCCAGTAGGTGGCCATAAGGTTCCTTTCACAAAGGCCATACTTCTGTTCCACTGGGGTCAAGAGCTGTGAGGCATATGCAATGGGTCTCAAGGTGCCATGCACCTTTTGGGCCAGCACTGCTGACATAGCAATGTCAGAGGTGGCACACTCCAGATGAAATGGTAGTTCTGGATTGGGGTTCACCAGTGCTGTGGTGGAGGCCAAGGCCTGCTTCAGTGACGTCACAGCCTGGGTGTGAATAGGGCCCCAAGTCCATGGTACATCCTTTTTGAGTAATTCATACAGAGGAGCAGCTTTCAGAGCAAAATCACAAATGAAATCTCTCGAATAGTTTACCATACCCAGAAACCTTCGAAGAGTTGCCACACTGGTAGGTAATGGCAAGTCTTGTAATCCCTGTACCTTCCTCCAGGTAGGGCTTCAACCATGGTCAGTTATTTTTAGACCCAGAAAGAGTACTTCTTTCTGACACAACTGCACTTTTGCTGGGTTGCATTTCAAGCCTGCTTTCTGAATGAGAGTCAATAGTTCGCCCAAGAGATCCAAATGTTGTTCCTGTGTGGCTGTTGCCAGCAACAGGTCATCCACATATTGTAAGAGACATCGGGAGTAGAGAAACTCTCGAGGGCATCCATCATGTGGAGATGGAAAAGGGATGGACTGTTATGGAATCCTTGTGGCAAGCAAGTCCACGTGTACTGTCTTCCTTCAAAGGTGAAGGCAAACTTATATTGACTCTTAAGGGCCAATGGCAATGACCAAAAACCATTGGAAATGTCCAGGGCACTGAACCACTTCAAGTCAGGGGTCAGAAGTCATAGCACATCTGGTGGTGATGCCACAGTTGGGGAACAACTGGGGGTGACCTGATTCAGTTTCCTGTAGTCAATAGTAAGTCTCCAGGTGCCTGTAGGTTTCTTCATGGCCATACTGGGGAGTTGGCAGTGGAAACACAAGTTCTGATTACTCCTTGCTTGAGGAGTGACTTGATAGTTTCTCTAAGGGAAGGCAAGGCCTCAGTTGGGAAAGGATATTGCCTTTGCCTCTCATGTGCTTGGCCTGGCACTTCAATGATGGTGTGCATTCTACCACAGTCATGCTTATTAACTGCAAACGTTTCCAAATGTCGTTGCAGGATAGGTAGGAGTTTTGGAAAAAGTTCATGATTCTTGAACAAATCTATGATGTCATAGTCTTTGTCATTGGCAGATATCGTTGCCGCAACGTGTGAATTAGGAATCAAAATGGTATGATATTGACCCTGAATCTGTATCAGTAGCATGTTAGCTAGGTCCACCACACAGCCGTGTGGCACAAGGAAGTTGATCCCTATAATACTAGGATGATCATGCAGTACCATTAGTTGGAAAGTATGTGAGGTCTTTACATGGCCTAGCTCTACCGGCAACGGTAGAGAGCGGTATGCAGGTAGCCTAGTACCGTCGACTCCTGACATGTTGGTCCTCCATCCGGTGGACCAAGAGGATGCGTCCGGGTGTTTGTCATGTAGCACAGATACAGCTGCACCTGTGTCTAGCAAAACTACTAGTAGTCGGCCCCCGACCTCGGCCTCGGTGGAGGGCCTTCTGTTTGTATCCAAGACTAGCTTGTTTACAATACAGACTGGGGCCTGTAATTGTCAATTCGTACTGCCGGAAGCATGCAGAGGTTGGGCCTGGCTCATGTGAATGCTACACCATGCTGTACTGACGCTATATAGGGAGGAGCTTCTGGGTTCAGACCTGTATGGGCCTGAGGGCCTGTACCTCCAGTGTCTCCATGGCCGGTTGAGGCCTGGGCTGCTGGTTGTACTGCCACAAGGGCTTGTGCAAGGACAGCATCTGCCACAGAGTGCACTTGTCCCAGGAACTCTCAAAATTTCCGATTTTCTTCAGCTATCTCCCTATATGAAGGACCCGTTCTCTGTTGTGGTTTACCTCTACCCTTATGCTTCCTGTTCTTATGCCAATTCCGGTTCCCACCCCATTGCTGTTGTTGATGCTGTTGTTGTTGATGAGCCTGTTGGGGGTGTTGATTATCAGCTGGAGGGGCTGGCAGATGTTGGGACTGTTGGCGTTGAGCCTGCCCTTCCACTGTATAGTGTGTCGTGGCCTCCAAAAAGGGGTTCCACGGCAGCTACCTTCTTGGAACCAGAGCCCAAATCATGGATATACAATTCATACACCCTGTCGATTTTCCAGAGGATATCAGCAAACCTATCTGCATTTGGGTAAGTGGTTGACTCTACCTTTTCTCTTACTGCTGGAATCATGTTCCTAAGGAACAAGGTCTTATATTCAATAAGATCTACATCCGCAGCTTCTTGTGCCAGGAGCTTTCCTGCTCGGTAGGCCATCCAGAGTCTCTGGTGGTAAGTCGCTGGACTTTCTTTTCCATTCTGCTTCACAGGATATGCAAGCATCACTCCTACTACACCTGGACTGTGAACAGAAATAAGCTCAGTTGCAACCTCGTCAAAGGTAGCGTTCCCATCCTGGCGAACAGCTTCAGGGAGTTTGGCCCATAAACCAGGATCGCTGGTCTGGCGTAGTATTTAGACCTGATATTCTGCAGTGAGGCTAAGCATCTTGCATTTAGAACGTACCTTTTCCAAGTGAAAGCTCAGGTTGTTGGACGGATTCATCCGACCGATGCTGTCAGTGGTTTGCTGAACAGAGTAGGCCATTTGCAGGGGATTAGTGGGTCGATCAGGCAAAGGTAGATTGTCTCGAGCACCATCCAAGGCTGCACGAGCTGCAGCTTCAGCCGCAGTGTGGACAATACCTTCCTGAGTGCCAGCCTCTTGAAAGAGCTGCCTAATCTGGGTTTTAATAGCCCTCATACTCCTCTCAGGAAGAGGAATATTGCCTATCACAGTTTCAATCATGGTTTCTATCTCTTGCCTGTCTTCCACATTAATAATGGCTACCTGAGGTGCTGTCAGGACCAGGCTTGGGCCTGCTCCCCCCCATCATGGGGGCCGCCATGTTGGCGTCTCCCATGATGAGCGTCACGACGTCGCCGATGCTTGACCTGGGGAGTTGTGGGCGGGGACCCGCCATGCTGTGGATGGCTGGGTGTGGAGTCTGGGCCATAGTAGGGGTGTGACGGGGTGTTCTATTGTGAAACATCATCATCAGATAACTCCCCTTCTGATGACGAATGAAAGGCAGGGGCTACGCCTCCCATTGCCTTAACATGTCCAGCCAAAACCTCTCGCTGATGGCTCAATGTTGCCATCTTAGTTCTACAATCATCGTGATTCATACTTGCAACATTCATATCAACCTGATCTTGCTTTTGCTTTTGCAAAACTCGATACGTGGCGCTTGATTCGCGATTGTCCCTGTAAGCTATTTCTAAATCATTACGTACCTGGTTAATCTCGTCCTGAAGCTCACCCATTTCGTCACTCAACTGAGCATTTGCAGCACTCAGCAAATCATTCATTTGCACAGCCTGACTCATATCCTGTCTCAAACTTTCACACTCCTGCTTCAACATACATATTTCCTGTTAGCCAGCCTGGGCTGAATGATGCAATAGTGAATCATTTTCATTCCGCATAGTTTGGAGTTCAGACTCCAAGTTCTGCTGCAGTCTAATACATTCTGTTTCCTGCAAACTCATCTGTTGCTTAAGAGATGAAATCTGCAGATCAAGGGTTCAAACCTTGCTTCGGAGGCTTCCAAAGCATCGTAGAGAGCCACGACCATCAACCCCTTAGCTTGTCACTTATTGGTTGATTATCTCGTCTCTGTATACTGGGTTGAGATCCCCAGTATAGGGTTGTCGGATTGACTTGAGTCCCGCACAAAGTCAGCCCATCCTCCATGGGAGGCAAGGAAGTTCGAGACATCAGGTCTCAGTTCTGTGCAGATATGTGATACTGTGGCCATTGTGTGGGAGGGAACAAAAATTCAAACTGTGAAAAAGACAGCGTGCTGAGTATCGATCCACAGCACGAGTACTTCAAACACAGCCAGGCTACTGTAGTAGTTGCAGGCTTGCAAATCAAAACTGCTATGGAGTGGGTCAAGACAGCATCGACCACACCCAAAAAGTCAGCCAGACTTTGCAAGTGACTACAAACTGGTTTTAAAATGGGAGAGGTGATACGGGAATGTACACCTACTGTCCCCATGGGAAAGGGAAAAAGTTTAAGCAACAAGTGAAAACTTACAAACACCAAATATCACCTGCACACGGTCGCCAATTTGTTGAGAGGTCTAAACCTCACTTTCAGATTCTTGACGATATTGGGAATGCACGTAATCACAGACATGTTGCATTAGAGTAATAAACAAGTTTATTACTACCAAGGGATAAATCACATTTGCCCTAAACAGTTCTTACCAATACAAACTGGGAGCCAGTGCTAAGCGTTCCCTACACCTCGAGGTTTCTCTGTGGTCTCTTGGGGTCTCTCGGGTCTCTGAGGTGTAAAGCTTGTGCATTACATTATATACCTATGGTAATTACTATGGCTACCAAAAGATAGAAACATTTCTAGTTACAGAGATGAGCCCTATTGGCTAAATTAGAGGTGGCTCCACAGTCCAAGATAACATTATACAATTCTGTAAAGTCATCAGTTTGAGAACAAAAGAGTTCTTATACAGAGTCTTACATAACTCAATGTAGTAGTACAAATCACCAAAAGATGGCAATGCCGTCTTACGTATTATAATTACTTCAAGGACACAGGTGTCTTGGCATCTGACTAGTAAGAAATACACAGAAAATACATGGTAAAATATATGTGTATTAGCAAGCAAAGTTTATTACAACAATATGCATTCATATCCTGACATCTACTCTTATATGGTAGATGCCTTTAGCCCTAAATATTAGTATAACCTATACCTAAGTGTTAGCTGTCTACAGTGTACCTCTGAGGGTACCAATTAGGGTGCAGGGACCTTGTGTAACAGTGGTGTGGTTCCCAGTTTTGTAGTTACATCTGGTCACCTCGTGGATGACTTGCATCAGTCCTGCCTCTTGGGTCTTTGCCATTAGGGTGTGGTCCGCGTCCTGGGCCCAGTTGAGGTTGTAGTCACCTAGAATGATAAGTTCTGATGAGACTTATGTGGTCAAGGTACTTGTGATTGTATCAAGGGACTGAAAGGCCATCTTTGGAGGATTGTAGACATATCCAATTGTAATTTGCTTGGTTTGTCCCAGGGTAATACGGATGAATATAGATTTTCTGTCGGAGAAAGAACTTTGAGGCAGGCTTAGTGGTGATGCCGCAAGGTCTTGTTTGGTGTATATTAGTACACCACCCCCTTTTCTGGACTCCCTGTCCTTTCGGAAGGTGGTATAGCCCAGTGCCTGAACCTCGTGGTCCAGAATGTGGGCTTTTGGCCAGGTTTCTGATATTGCTAGGACATCAGGCTTGTATAGGTCAAGCCAGGCTTGGACTTCATGTATTTTGGGTCTGATGCCACATATGTTCATATGAGCTAGCTTGAGACCCTTCGCTGATGCCCAGCAAGGGTCTTGAGGGAAGGACACTGACATGTTGGGGTTGCTTGGGCCTGGATTAGGCTGGATATCTCCTGCAAGGAGAAGCAGTGCAGTAATCAGGGATAGAAGCTTAGGGCTTAGTAAGGTGAGTGGTTTTTGTTGACTCATCCTCCGCACAAAGTAGAATAGGTCATAACATATGCCCTTTCTTACTGTCTCGTGCGCTGATGTTAGAGCAGGCCAGCTTGAGCTGATCTTTCCATTTTGGAAGTTCGGGGGGGCAGGACGTAGATGTCCCAATGCTTCAGGAAAACTTTGGTCTATGATCTTGTCTACCCAAAGCATTGACAGTGAGTAGGTTAGCGCTAGAAGTATTCCCCTATTTGGGAGGGAGGTGCTTTGGTCTCGTGCACTTTGGGGTGCAGGGGCAGGCGTTTGGTGAGGGACCATTGTGTTGTCTCAAATGGGGCAGCAATAGAAGGGCACTGCCAGCCAGGTAGGTGTAAGGATTAGCTAGGGTCAGCCCCCTCCTTATGATCTGGGTTTGCCCTTGGAGGGGGGAAATTGCCTTGGCTAATGTAGAGCTTTGGTAGCAGTTAGTTGCTTAGCGTTATAAGGTAGTGTGGTTCCAACTCCCCTGTTGTAAAATTTTGGGCCTCTTGGGTAGTCTTTGGGCAAAGCTGCCTGGGGGAAGGAAAACAGATTTCTCAACCCTTGCCCTAGGCTAGATTCAGTTAATCAGAGATTACAACTTTCAACCCCTTACCCTAGGTTCAGTAGTTTCTTATGTGTAGCAGGTCAGCCCTGACTTGTATGCAGTTATTTGTAAAGAAGCTAGCTAAAACATTTGACAAGACAGTGAGAGAAAAAAAAAACACACCTAGCAAGAGAGAACTTATTTACACAATAGATAAGTGGGTGAGTTTCAAGTTGTTGGTAGTATACAATTGTGTGTGCTTACAGACACACTTTGTAACTGCCCATAGCTGAAGGCGTTTCTAAGAAGATTGGTTTCAGAAATTAGCTTGCCACAAGAGGATTGGTTTAGCCATTCTGGTGGGCATGGCAAGCATGTATTTAATGGGAGGAGGAACGGGGGTGGGTGGGCAGGAGAAAAATCAAGTCATCTCTGGGTCGTCCACCTGCTCTGGAGCAGGGGAGGTGGGGGTCTTGTGCTTTCATGGGAGGCCGCCTGTCCGACTGTTAAAAGTCAGGACCTCCGCACGCCGCAAATGTTATGGTTGGGAGGGGTCCCTCTGCAGAGAGGTCTCCCTTGCCACCCCGGCAATGTTCTGTGGAAATCTACAAACTGTCTTCAGCGAGGCTCCACTCAGGCTTTTAGAATGGCCTTGAGTTGGCACGTCACTGCTGAGGGAGATCCAATCAGGCACATTTGTTTGCTTTTGAAAAATTGGCGCCGCAGTGGGAAGAGGGCAGGGACTGCTACTTGACAACATGGAATTGGAATCATTGCAGATTACTGGAAATATCTTTTTCAAGCATAATTAAAATGAATTAAAAACATTTAATGTACAAGTTAGGGTTAAAGCACAAAGTTACAATAGGAGGGTATTGAAATATCAGGGTAAAATATTCACCAAATCTTCATGATTGTGAATGTGGTATTCCTTAGGGTTTGAGTGATAGCTCAAATTGAAATTGGTATTACCCTAATTTCAGCACTTCCTGTCTCAAAGCAGTGAAGTCTGAGTAAATCTATATGACTTGAATGACTGCACTAACATTTTGGTAATACAATCACTTCTTTGAGCAATTGTCCATGCCACAAGGAACATCACAGCACACAATCAGAAACATACAGAGGAATTCTAACCATCACACCTCTACTTTTTTGGCTTAGTGCTTCAGCCTTATGTGGAGCATAAATACAGTTTTCTTTTTGACAATTAATATTTACTACACATCAATAGCTTATAGTATACTGATGTTTTGTGTCAGTGACAGAAAACAGATCCTCCTAGATGTTGTAATGCAGGATTTCCAAATATATTATCAAGTTCAGTTGTTTATGGTGTAATATGAGTGGGGGTTCTCTGTCAGACACAAAAACTTGCATCACAGAGATCTTTAAAATATTGAGTCATTCTAGGGGTACACTAGTGCTTATATTATTAAGGTTAAAATTCTGTTCTATGTTAAAGGGAAAGCCCCCATAGCCCATTTTCTGTATACCTCTGTCACTTGTAAGCATGAACAATGATTCCATCTCTTGCACCCCTAATGTCATCCTAATTTAAATATAAATGAGGTTGCTTCACTCTGTTTTGCACTGCTGTGAATACCTGTTTGTCTCCATTGCAAAGGTTATGACCCAAACCACACAAGGTATCATCGGAGTTGAAGACACGTACTTGCATAAGCCAGCAGAAATTATACTCTCATTCAGTTATGTTACATGTCTTGTGACATCCCTGTATTCTCTAAAAGCATTTTTTTCTGACCCAGATACACTTTAAACTAGAGAAAACAGCAAGGCACTTACTATGTCATGAAAAGTTTAATGGTGCATAGGACAAGAACATAGGGACTGTAGAGGACAGCAACAGCACTGACCAATACAGTGTAACTACTGAATACTTTAGCCCAAATCATCATAACATTTCTGAGTGTCTTACGTGAATCAGGTTATGACCTTTGCAATGGAGTCAAGCAGCTTTTCACACCAGATCTAAGTACCTTCATTTACATGTAAATCCTGATGAAAATTATAGAGGCAATCATTATGATGCCTACAAACTACACAGGGAAACAGAATAAAAGGCTGAGGGGACTTTCCCTTCAAACCTCTGTTTGCAACTTTACAATGCAGTCATCCCCAGATGGAATACATCAAAATCTAGAATGCATGTCTTTGGTGCAAGAATCCAGGATTCTGTAAATTTGGCTATGACTGGTTCAGTTGTTTAAAAATTCTAGGTCAGAATAACATAAAATATTGTTGTGTTAGACTTATTTAGCTTGCCTATGTAGCTCAGCAATGACCGGCAGTAGAAATCTCAGATTTTCAGGCTTGTTATATTTGACCCAAGGCTATGCCTTTTATAGGTGACTCTACTGAAAAATGGGTAGATTTTAAATTATCAATAGAGGTGTGTGAAAAAACTTCCACAGTTAGAATAGAAGTGAAAGTCTGACTTTTGCTTCCACGAAAGTTTGAAATTCATTTCCAAAATTTTTGCAGATATTCTGCCTGCCCTGTACCCCCTGATTGCCTGAAAAAAAAAATTAATCCATGTTGTCTAGCAGTCCCTCCCCCCACCCGATCACCCACCCGCTCAATGTGTATTTAAAAAAACAAACCCTGGAGGCTATCGGCCCCTCCCACCACCCAATCACCCCCGTGTTCAGTGTTAGTCAATAGTCAAAGATGTAACCCCCCCATCCCTATCCCTATCCCCCACATAGTAAAAAGTATTTTTTCCCTGGTGGTCTAGTGAACCCTCCTCCTTCCCTATCCCTGATCCCCAGTATGCAGTTTTTTTTTACATATTCCCTGGTGGTCTAGTGGCTCCCCACCACAACAGGTAGTGTCCCACCCCACTATCCCCCCATTCTGAAATGGAGTGGGCATCTGGTACAGTCCTCCGCTCTCCTTCATGACCGGTAGCCCACTGAGATGTCAGTGAATGAGTGCATGCACAGCACAAGCATGAGTTTTAGTATTCATGAAAATGGGTTAGAGAATGGAAAATGCTGGGCATCAAAAGCAAAATACAAATATTTGGAGAAATGGGCCAGATTTTCAAAGGTCAGAGAATGACACATGGTGCTTGTGTCAACAAAAAAAAAAAAAAAAAGCAAGGAGCAAGCTCACTCGAAACTTTTGCCAATTCTGGGTTTATAATGTGTCATGTCAAAAACAGATCTATATGTACCAGACTGGCTTGTGCCTTGCCTGTGTCAAAAAAAATGCCTGCACCATGTTAGACAGGATGCCTGCATCACAGAAATGATGCACCACCCCTTAGTTAAGATTTTCAAAAAATGTAGGTCCTGTAATTGTGCCTAAGATTACATGCTGCTGTTAGACCAGACTGAGCTGGACTAAGTGACACTCGAGCATATACATTGATTGGCCCACAGCATGCAAGCAGACCTGAGTCACAACTGAGGTGTGATGGCAGGAGCAAAAGCAACAGTGTTTTGACATGACAGCATGCTAGGGGCAGCAGCCGTAATGGGCATCTGGTTGGCCACTGCAAGGCAGTGCATATGAGCCCAGCAACATGCCTGCAAGGCACAAAGGCAGGGCAGGCCACTAATACAGCACAGACTCCACTGGAAATAGACTATGAGGGTATACTGGTAATAGCCATCATATTCTGACCTGACTGATGAGCAGTGTGGGGCTCCCTGATACCACTGGCCTTTCTGAAGAGTGGTATGACCATGGCTGCATAGGGTTACTCTTGCATCCTCCCTGCACCTGTTGAGTGTATCCATTTATGATGGCCTCTGTTTGCTAGTGACTATGTATAACCTGTGGACCAAACCCCCCAATGACTGACAGCAGCAGCCTGTGCTGACTTCATTCATACCCCACTGATGACCTGGTCCTGCCTTCAATTAATCAATCAATCAATCATATTTATTTATAAAATGTGCAATTCCAGAAGACCAAAGTGCCTTGCACAATAAAATCCCTTAAAAAGACATAAAATAAAATAGTAACAGTCAGTACATGATTCAGTATAAAAAAGCATCAAGTCATTAAAAATCAGGAAAGACCATACTGAAAATATATATCTTAAAGGCAGATTTAAAGCTCTCCACAGTCAGGCACTCTCTAATCTGATGAGGTAGAGAGTTCCACAAGATAGGGGGCCACAAAAGCAAATGAGCAGGCCCTGGAGGTCTTCAGTTGAACCCTGGGAACCTCTAGCATTCCCTTGTCAAAGGAATGGAGTGAGTAGAAGGGATGATAGGGGCAAAGACGATCTTGTAAGTAACTCGGTCCCAGTCTGTGTAGGGCATTATAGGTCAGTAATCTGACCCTGAAGGTGATCTGTCAATGAACTGGCAGCAAGTGCAGGCCACAGAGCACAGGCAGGACATGGCAATGTCTTTATGAGCCAGTCAAACAACCTGGCCACCACATTCTGCACCAGCTGCTGGCGACAGATATCAACCCCCGGTAGCCCTAGGTAGAGGGCATTACAGTGGTCAAGGTGGGAGGTCACAAAGGTGTGGACCAAAATTGGAAGGTCACCAGGCAGAACCAGTGGCTTAATCCAGGTGATGTTCCTCAGATGGTAAAAAGAGGTTTTAATGACACCTTGTATTTTGTGCAGTCATAACTTAGGCTGCAGCCCATGATCCAGTCCACCACTCTCAAACATACTCAGACATGTACGTACCAGGTGTCTGGTGATACTCTACAATACCCTACAAGCCACATGTAACACATTGTACTGCATGTGCTGCGTGTTATTGCAACAGGCATTGTTCATACACGTGTTGTCAGCACTGCTGTTCTTCTGGCAACATTACCGGCATACACATATTTCCAGATGTTTGCCAGCATTACAGCACCATAATACAAGCCTGTGACATATGGCACAGTGCACTCTCCTGTGCCATGACTACCATGGCAAATTACGTATATTGGTACAGTGTTGTGTTGTGTATCATCATACACATGTGACAGCCACATCCTCAGACAGCTACATTATGACAGCATGTACAGTCAACAGGTGATGTTGGTGGACATGTGTTGTGCCACCTGCCAGTGGCAGCCAGTATTATGGATGTGTGTGATTCCTCATAACAATAATCTGCATAGACGTTTTTCACAGTGTGTATCTGAGCACACTACACACATACCGTGTCATGCATTTTTGGCTGTCAGGAATGCTAGCTGCACCATACACATATGATGATCCTGTTTGCCAGTATACATATTTTGCTTTCTTGCAGGCACAACAGGCCCCTCCCCCGGCAGTAAAATTATTTCAACAGTAGCTACTGCCAGACAGTAGGGGTCATGGTAGGGCCATGTCATGCTAGCTCCCCCTGTTCTGGAAGGAACCTATGCCTGACACATACCTGCAGGGCTCTGTAACCTGTGGGGTCCAGGGTACTGTCACCCTCAATAGTGCAGCTCCTGAGTTGTGCTGCCACATGCTCTTCCCAGGTGCTCACTGGCATCAGTTGACTTGGTCCTCCCCAGTGGCAGTGGTACAGTATCTGTTGTGGGCAGTCTGTTCTGTTGACCTGAACTGGATTCCATTGTACATTTTCTGCAGTTCCCATATGGTTTGCCTTACAGGGCCTACAGCATTGCCCCAGTGGCTAGCTCACCCCAGCACTGTGTCCTACAGTCCTGCAGCAATGTAGCTCCACCTCTGGACAGCAGCGGTCAAGTTGGGCATCTACCTCCTCTATTAGGATGTCAGTTGCTGTTGTTGTGTAGTTTTTGTGGTGCCTGTGTGCGCCCGGCCTTGCTTCCATCTTTCCTTCTGCCATTTCTTCTGTCATATTTTTTGATGCAGTTTCCATCAGTTTTGCCCCATGCATCATATTTTGATGCAGTGGATGTCTTGCATCATTTTGGGGGACTTTGCCACACAGACACTTTTCTTGCAAAATATGCTACAGAGTATTTGGTGCTGGCACAAGGGGGCTGCTTGACACACCTTGTGTCAGTCTAAGGGCCCTTTGAAAATCTGGCCCATATTCTGAAACCTGTGTGGTGGACAGAGTGAAGTATAAGGTGAATTCATCAACTTTGTTGTTTTCTAATGACAGTTTCTACACTATCCTAAATTAGTCAGTTGTGACTCACTAAAAACATATTTGGTTTTCATCATCCAAGAGACCATTTTTATGGCTTACAGTCTCACCCTACTTTCACCATACTCCCCTCCCCCATGCTACTAAGGGACATTTCAATCCATAAAACCTGCTTAGAGCCAATAACCACCCTCCTCTTCACCTTGGTACCTATCTTTTCATTAACATCTACCATTGGATGACTGGTTTATCCTTCCCTCCACTTTGGCTTGCTGTCAACTAAGACAAAAAACTTGGAAAAAACCTAAGTTCCAAAATGCTTGTAATGCACATTCAGATGTGCCAAGTTGGAAAACCTCATATTCCCAGTAACTTGTGACATTCACTGCACTTTGTAAAGTTGAACTTTGAGGTATTGGCAAATTCATGCAGTTGTGAATTCAAAAATTCACTGATGCAGTCCTGTGAGATTTTGCAAAATGGCTGAGTCAGCCAGTGGTGCATCACATGACAGGAAATAGACCCTGAGAACTGCACTGCATGCAGTCCTAGGAAGTGTGTTCAGGAGATAGGATCTGTCTGTGTACTTAGAAGCAATTGTGACTGATAAGTTGCATAAACAAAAGTTAAAAAAATATTATACTTACTTGGTGTTCTGCACCTTCCGACTCAGTTTTAAATGTTGTTGCCTACAGTTTATTTTTTGTTTCTCTTCTTTTTCTGTGTGATGTTCCTGAGCTGGACAAGTGCTGTGTGTGGGGAGGGTCAGGCTCTTGTGTGCAACAACAGCTTCAGTTTTAGTGCATCCACTGTCACTTCAGTTCATTTTTCTCAACTTCCATCATTTCTATACACTCCCACTGTTCCCATGCTGCTAAAATACTACTACCCAGGGTTCTTGAAGGTAGCTGTAGAACTGTAGTAAAAGCTATGTAAAGTGCACTTGCTGGAGATGAAAACTATAAGAGGCAAGCATAGTAATTTAAATTGCTAGAAGTTATATTGCTTAATGAAGGTTTGATAACATCACAGTTACAAAAGCAGTTGCTTGCAGCATGGACAAATACCCCTGGAGATTCAACCTGTTACAGGTCTTCTTCAGAACTATAGCATTTTAATATTTTTTATGTTTTTTTATTTATACTACTAATACTTTCCTTTCATTTTGAAATATTTGTTTAATTTGATGTAATTTGTTTTACTATTTTTGCAGTATTTTTATTATAGCTCAAGCTACTAGTTCAGCTACATGAGTACACATTACCACATTAGGAGTGTAGTAGACGAAAGAATGAGGTAGACAGGCAGGAAAGGTGGTGAAGGCAGTGGTGACTACCAGAAGAGGTGAATGTGGGAGTTGCATGACAGCAGGTAGTAATGTTTGTTGCCCACACCTAATGAAGGACATCAATAGACTGAAGATGGTCCAGAGAAGGGCAGCAATGATGATGATAACAACAGGACTACATGACCTGCCATACGAGGAATGCCTAAAAGAGCTGAAGTTATTCTCACTGGAGGCCAGAATAGAGAGGGCAGACATGATTGAGACATTTAAGTACCTGAAAGGCATCAACAAAGTGCCATACTCAGAACTGTTTACTAGGTCCCACAACTCAAATACTAGAGGGCACAACTGGAAACTCAAAGGGTGGAGGTTCAGACTTAATGTCGGGAAGTTCTTTTTCTCTGAGAGGGTGGTGGCACCTTGGGATAGTTTACCCACTGAGATGGTGGAGGTCAAATCAATCATCTCCTTCAAATTTCATTGGGACAAGACATACATGCAACACAGGGTCTAGGGTCGGGACTCATCTTGAGTAAGAGTTCAGTGCTAGCAGGCATGGCCCAACAGGGGTCCATGCAAACAAATGGGCAGACTAGATGGACCTCTGGTCTCCTTCTGCCATCACATTTCTATGTTTCTATGTATCTGTAGTGTGCAATGACAGTGGCACTGTTAGAATGCTTACAGTTCTAGATTTGATTGCATTTTTAGTTGAGGAAGGCAGACAGAGACAAGCTGTCTTATCCAAAATGTCCTCAACCTCATCAACACCAGTAAATAAACATGGTGGTGATGAGAAATACGGAAAAGAGTTCCCAACAATCTGTGATACTGAACCTGGGTCTAAGGAGTATGGAGAAGTGGAGTTGTGTTTGCCACTGCCATTACAGGAAATTGATGAAGAGGAGGTCCTGGGAAGGGATCTGGAGGAGGAGGAGGAAATGAAGGGTAAAGGTAAGAGTAACACTGTCATTGATCCTTTGTGAGAGCCTAAATTGAAAAAAACAAAGGGTTGTAGCAAAGTGTACACATTTTTCAACATGAAGGGCCGGCAACCTCTGCCAGAAAAGATTATGGATGAAACCCATCCAAGAACAGAAACAAGTGCTGATATGGCTGCCAACACAATTGATGCTGCACATAAATTTATTCATCCTTCAAAATCTCTTGTGTGGGACTTTTTAATTAATGACCCATAAACAACGCTGTGGCAGTATGCCAGTTTTGTCAGGCCTGAGTTAGCCATGGCAGGAAAGGTTTTCATGTTGCCACAGATGTGCTCCATACCCAACTTCAAGTCAAACATATGGCTAGGTAAGGACATCAGCAGAAAGTGTCTGTAGGTGATTTGTAAGGTAAAGATGAGGGGTAGGATATAGAAACCCAGAATATGATGGCAGATAAGGCCGACTTGGCCCACTTAGTCTGCCCATTTGTGCTTGCCAAGACTGTCCCTGCAGATCCTACTTGATTTCTAGCACCCTCCCCCCTGCTTCCCAGATAAGATCCCCTTGTGTGTATACCATGCATTTCTTGAAGCCCACCACTGTTTTTGCACCCACCACCTCTGCCGGTAGACTGTTCTATGCATCTACCACTCTTTCAGTGAAGAAGTATTTCCTAACAACTCTCCTTAATTCCCCCTTCTAGCTTCAATTCATGTCCTCTTGTTCTTTCGCATCTTTTTCTCTGAAAAATATACCCTCCTGTGCCTTGTTCAACCCCACAAAGCATTTATAGGTCTCTATCTGGTCCCTCCTTTCCCTCCTCTCTGTCAGGGTGTACATATTGAGGTCCCTCAGTCCCTCCTTATAGGGTTTCTGATTCAGCACCAGCACCATTTTAGTAGCACTCATCTGGAAAACCTTCACCCTGTCTATCTCCTTCCTGAGATGTGGCCTCCAGAACTGGACCCAATACTCCAGGTGGGGTCTTACCAATGATCTATACAGTGACAACACCACCTCCCTTCTTCTACTGTTGATACCCCTACCTATTCACCCCAGCATCACACTGGCTCTACCTACAACCTTGTTGCACTGCCTTGCCACCTTGGGGTCATTGGGTATGATGTGATATTGTGGAGGAAAAGCTGGTTGAGGAGGAGAAGGAATGTAGTACCCTTGAAAGTGCCAAATCACAGATGAGCAGCAGTAGCAGAAGTAGCAGTGCCATCCTGACAAAACCACCCAAACATGTAACAAGTTTCTTGAAGCCAACTTCATCTGTGACGTCTGAGCAACATAATGCCCCCACAAAACTGTTCCTAAAAGCACACAACATGAAAAGATCCAGTTAACCTTTACCACTGTTTTATCTAAGCAAAGTCAATTCCTCCAGAATCATTCAGGTGCTAGGAATTGAATGCTGCCATGGCAGAGATAATTACTACTGATCTTCTCCCATTTTCATTTGTTGAAAATGCTAGTCTCCCCTCCTTTATGTCTAAAGCATTCTCTAAATGGAAAGTGCCATCCAGAACATACTTTTCACATTGGACAATTCCTGAACTGAGGGACGTTGTTGAAAAAGATGTTTCACATGCCCCCTGCATCATTCCTTCAAGTCAAGTACTTGAAGCAGTGGGCCAACAGCTGCCAGCATGCTTATGTGCATAGCAGCACATTGGGCAGAACTGAAAGGATTGGTCATTACACTGGAAGCACATGCAAGCAACAAAAATTGCAAAGGAAGCTACATACTGCAACTGGAATTTGCAAGCATATAAAACTGTCTATGAAGATCATGCTTGATTCACACACTGGCAGTGACAATAGTGCTAATGTTGTCAAGGCTATTAACAATGGGGATTTTGTTACAGTATGCTGCTTTGTACGCTGTCTAAACCTGGTTGTGCAAGAGTTTTTGTCACAATGTGGCACTGAAGATGTGCTCACCCTGTGCCATTAAATTTCTGGTCAATTTGCAAGGTGCAGAAAAGCCAGGGACTAATTATATGCACTGTAATTAAAAACGACCTGCTTCAGCATCACTTAAATCTGAAGGTTGTCGCAAAATGGAATTGAACCCTGTATATGCTGGAGCAGGTTATGGACACCATAAGACCTTATCAGAATATATGCTACTTCATACAAACCATGACAAATTGGGAGCTTTTAAGACACTGACAGCAGAAATGTGGAGGTTTATGGATAGTTTGATCTTGATATCGATCCCAGGTCACCCCTAATAAAGAAATGTTGTCTCAGTGGGCTTACCCAGTTTCCAATATCCAATAAGTAAATAAATAAACCTTGAGGCCTTTTGATCATGCTACGCATGCAGTAAGTGAGGACACTGCTTCTATTAGCCAGGCTATCCTACTGCTCTGTATGCTAAGGCAGGCCATCTGATATGTGCAGCAGCACTCTGAGTCAACAGGTGACTAAGTTATGCATTGTCTGAACATATACTTAAAGTATTAGACCATAAGTGACACCTTAATGTTAACCTGATATCCCTGAATGTCAGTGCTGCAACAATGCTCGACCCACGATAAAAATGTGGGCTTTCAACAGTAATTGATTGTGGTTGTCAAAAAGTTAAGCATCTGCAAACACTGCTGATCAGTTGTGTACACAATTTGTAAATGCTATAAAAAAGCATAGTAAGATGAGACACACAGTGCCACGCTCACCAACAGATTGCAAAGGAAGTCAGAGATGTGGTGATGATGCTTCAGCATCTTCCAGTAAGACAACCATGAAACCACCTGAAGTTCTTGCACAGGTTGGTGTTGCAGATTGTAAGGAGGAGGAGGTGGTACCATTGGAAAATGCTAGACTAAAGGTAGTAGCAAGATCTATTGAGGCATACAATATATGGCAGACAAAGCCCAAATATCTTATCGGTGATGATGAACCCCAGCTGCACTGGATCAGCACAATTAATGTGTGGCATGCAGGGCAAATGTAGCTTTTAAATATTTTAGATAGGGAAGGGCAGGTACTAAAATACACGACCACCAAGACAACCCAGAAGCACCTGAAAAGTACCCAAAAAACAACCAGATGAAAATTGAGTAGTCAGGTTGGGAAGTCATTACCTGATCCATTCTACTACCTGATTACCCAACCATGACCATAACAAAATTCATGCTGTTTTTTTGGGAGAATATTACACTATCTGTTTGGTGCCCTGATCCATTATACCCATGGGGGCAATGCTGAGGCAGGTACAAGAGGCACACTCTCTCTTAGACAGCCTGCTGCTGTTTCCAAAAATGATACCCATGGCTGACATTGCTGAGGCAGATATGATAGGTGCAGTGGCTATGAGTGAGCCTGCTGATGTTTACAAAAATTATACCCATGGCAGGCATTGCTGAAGCAGATTTGAGAGGGGCAGCTGCTGTGAGTGAGCCTACTGCTGTTTCAAAACATTATACCCATGGCGAGCATTGCTGAGGTAGATACAAGAGGCATAGCTGCTCTGAGTGAGCCTGCTGTTATTTCCAAAAATTATACCCATGGTGGGAATTGCTGAGGTGGGTACAAGAGGCACAGCTGCTGTGATTGAGTCTGGTGGTATTTTAAAAAATGTTGCCCATGGCGGGCATCAATCATACTTACATAATATAAACTGATGGCTGAAAAGGAAAACTAAGAGTAATACTAGTGTGACATGTGTGGCTGGCATTGTGGCAGTGGTGATGGTTCCATTTGTTTTGTACACAACCTAGTCATCATATTCATTGTCACTGTTTGCAGGCTGTTGTTTATTTTCAGGGTCAGACTCACACAAATCAGTGTTTGTGACAACTAGGATATTTTCAACATTAATTTTGAGAAATGTAAGTTGTTCCACATTTGCAGGACTTACCAGTGTTCTGTGCTCAGTTACTATTCCTCCAGCTGCACAACATTTGCATTCTGAATATATGCTTGAAGGTGGACAACTGAGGTACATTACTGCAAGATCTGCTAGATCTGGCCATACTATTTTCTTTAGTTTCCAATACAGTAATGGATCTTCCTTAAGACCAATTGCAGTATGGTCTGCAAAGTACTAACATACTAAAATGCCAGCAGAATAGGCCTAACAGTCTTTCATGTCTGCTCATTTGGTCATCCCCCGCCCTGGGAGCTGACCTTGCTGCCCCCCTCACCCTCTCTGGTTTCTCCCTTCCCAGTCCCAGATATTCTCGCTACACAGGCATTTTACTTCCAGAATCCTTCCCCTGTACCTGTCCCACCCCCTCTTGAACCCCTCCACTGTCTCTGCCTCCACCAGCCCCTTGGGCAGCACATTGCATGGCTCCACCACCCTTTCAGTGAAGTAGCACCTCCTCCTTTCTCCCCTGAATCTCCCCCCTCCAGCTTCCACCCATGCCCTCTAGTTGTCCCCCCTCCTTCTTTCAGAGCACCCAGACTGCTCCTCCCCTCTTTATCCCCTTCATGTACCTGAAGACCTCTATCATGTACCCCAATCCCTTCTCTCTTCCAATGTGTACATATTTAGCTCTTCGAGCCTCTCCTCATAAGTCCTGTCCCCCAAGCCCCAGATCATTTTGGTTGCCCTCCTCTAGACTCCCTCCAGGACTTCAATGTCCTTCTTTAAAGTGTGGCCTCCAAAACTGCACGCAGTACTCAAGGTGAGGCCTCACCAAGCAGTTATACAGAGGGAGTATCACTTCCCTCCTTCTGGAGGTGATTCCCTTAGTGATGCATCCCAGCATTCTGTTGACCTTGGCCACTGCCCTCCTACAAGTCTCAGAGTTATTCATCTTGACATCCACCGCCACCCCCAGGTCCCTCTCAGCCATTGAGACTTGTAGCATTCCCCCCCAGGATGTACACTTGGCCCGGGTTTTTGGCTCCCAGGTGCAGTACCTTGCATTTTCCTGCATTGAACCTCAGCTTCCACTTTCTAGACCACCTTTCCAGAGCCTCCAGGTCCCCCTGTGGGGCCAATCTCCCACCTTCTCCCCATCCATCACCACCTCCAGTTTTGAGTCATCCACAAAGAGACTCATCTCACTCCTGATACCCTTCTTTATGTCAGAGACATAGGCATTGAACAGGAGGGGCCCAAGAACCAATCCTTTAGGGACCCCACTAATGACCCTACTTGAGGATGACACTATCCCACCAACTATGACCCTCTGGGTCCAGTCCTGGAGCCAATTTCCTATCCATCTGGTCATCTGATTCCCCACCCCCATTTCTACCAGCTTATCCAACAGGCCCCCATGAGGAACAGAGTCAAACTCCTTGCTGAAATCAAGAAAGAGGACATCCACTGATCTACCCAGGTCCAAGGCACTTGTCACCCAGTCATAGAAGTACTCCAGGATCATTGTGCTGTGTGAGACAGTTACCAGTCTGGTAGATGAACCTGTTGTACTTTCTTTACAGGATACCAGTTCATGCTGTTGCATGTGACTCAGAAGTGATTTGTCTTTCTGACCCTGAACATAGGATGCCCAAGAAGTAGCTGTACATGTCCTTTCCTTCACTGATGACACTGCTGACTGTGAAGAATGAATAGATGTGCTATTGTCTGTGCCAGAGGCTTGCTGTGATGGTTCAGCAGACTTTTACTGCTGTACATCAGTTAATGGTGTTTGTAGGGCAATATCACATTTTGTTAACAGTAGATCTCTCCAACTTTCAATGTCTTCTCCTGCAGGAAGGATGCCTTCAATATTCCACTTGAAGCAGGATATAGCAATGTAACCAACATAGGTGTCTTTCTTAAACATAGCATTTATTATCTGATCAGTCAACAGTCTGAGACTCAAGTCATCTGCTAGCATAACAGCAGTGGTGTCATGATTTGACCAAAATACTTCCCTTATGTCATCAAGGAAAATGTGAAGAAATCTAATTTAAGGAAGAATTTTACTCAGTTGCACTGTGTGCACAGACATCACATATGGCAGCCTCAAATGGTTCCAATAAGATTACCAAAGATTCTAGTAGAATCCAGCTGCTGGAACTGAACATGATGTCTACTTTACAAATTTGATGCTGCATGGTGTAGTCATGTACAGTTTTTTTTCTGTTCAAGAAGCCTTTCCAACATGTAAAATGTTGAATTCCAGTAGGTTGGAACTTCCTGTTTTAATGTATGCAAGGGTAAGTTGTTTGATCTCTGCAGCCCTTGAAGATTTTTTGATCTTTCACAGAGTGGCTGAAATGCCCACATATTTTCCTAGCCAGATCTAACAAGTTTTAAACATTTCTGTTTTCATTTAAGAAACCATGGATGAGAAGATTTACACAATGTGCAAAACAAGGTATGTGTTCACATCTGCCATCTCTAACAGCCTTGACTATGTTGGCACCAATATCTAATACTATGAACCCTGGAGATAAGGAATACAGAGAAAGCCATTTCTGGAATTGATTTTACAGCTTCTGCACAATATTCACAGCAGTGTGGTTTTCTTCAAAAGCGGTTACACATAATACAGCCTGCTTCCTACTGCTTATGGTAGAGTGGGAATTATTACTTTCTGACTGAAAACTTGCCCAATGAGCTGTAACAGTCAGACAGTCATTTGTTTGGTTGCTGGTCCATATATCTTGGTTATGTGAACCAGTTTCATCTCAGAGAGTTTCAACTTTCAGTGACCGCACTACACACCAAGTCATACAACTGTGGAATAGCTTTCTGAGAAATATATTCAACAGAGAATGATGTGCCATGGTTCAATCCATTTCATGAACTTGTGAAAACCTTTCTGGGCAACAAAACCAAAAGGGAGCTGATAATCAGCCAACAGTTCTTCAATTGCTCTATTTAGCTGCTGGCACATTGGATGCTTGTGGGTAAATTTTGATGTCCTTGCAACACTTTCTTTTAAAATTAGTTGATGACAGTAATGAGATATTTTTAGTTTTGGAGGGAGTGTACTTTTCTCACCTTTTTCACGTGGCATACTACTGTGGGATTTTGCAGTACTGTACTTGATGGTGTCAGAAGAAAATAATCTATGTTTGTCTTGAAAGACTGCAAGGATACATCAAGTGATTCAATGTCAGTTCCTGCCTCCAATTCATTGTCACTGTTGTCACTGTCACCACCACCTCGACAACTGCCCATACCAACAACACTGTCCCTTGTCCTGCCAAGTCAATTGGGTGTTTTGCCTTTACATGTTGTATTATTACTGATATTCCAAAATGTCCTGCTTTGCCACCATTACTGACTCTCTTTTTGCATAGATTGCACACAGCTCAAGAGTCATTTGCAGGGTCAATATAAAATAAATTCCATACTAAATATTCATCTTTTATGCTTTGTACTATGTTGTCTGGCATTATTTCTTGTACAGTCAAGAGACCTGGAGGAAACTCTATACTGCCATTTCCTTGTACACATGAATTTTTCCCATTCATAGCCATCTTCTTATTCTTATGTTTAGCATATGATTTTTTTTCTGCATTTGCATCTCATGCCCTACAGCAGCATCCTCTCCAACTCCCTCATTTAAACTAGTATCAACCTCATTGCAACAAGATTCAGAAGCACTGGAAATGCCATCGTCATCAGGTGGGACATAGCCTGGGCTATCCCACTCCCATTCCCCACTATCACCACCACCACCATCTTTATCAGGAATCTCTGCCTCAGCATCTGAGGTTATATTTGAGGAGGATGCCTCCCCTCCTTGCATGCTGGAAGTCTCCTTACCAAAACGTTCAGCACCTCTTTGAGTAACTCTTGTCAGTTCTTTCCAAAATTCTATTATCATTTCATTAATAACATGCTTTTTTAGTTCAAGAGGACATTTAGTGCCAGTCCTGGTGATGTTATTGTTATTACTGTCACTACATTCTTCATTACTGCTATGATTCATATTGTCCACATCATTTTCAGTTACACATGCACCAGCATTGTGTTTCCTTTTAGTAGACTTAATCTGGGAAATAACAGATATAGTAGACACAACTGTGGCTTTCGCTTTGCCACAGAGGGACATCACATGCAGTGTAGCTATGACAGGATGCAGGGCACCTAACAGGTTAACAAGCAGTATAATTCAGCCTAAATGGGTTTTGTAATATTGTAGAGAGACAGACACAGAGTAGCTATATCACAGACAGGGCTCAGGGCACCTAACAGACACTGTGTAATACAGCGTTAATGGCTTTCATTCAACTGCAAAGATATGCAGAGTTGTTATGACACAGACAGGGCTTGGGACACCTAACAGACATTGTGTGATACAGCATAAATGGCTTTCACTATACTGCAGAGAGACCACAAAGTAGCTATGTCACAGACAGGGCTCAGTGCACCTAACAGACAGTGTATAATACAACCTAAATGGTTTTCACTAAACTGCAGAGACAAACAGAGTAGCTACATAACAGACAGGACTCATGGCACCTAACAGACAGTGTGTAATACAGCCTAAATAGCTTTCACTAAACTGCAAAGACTAACAGAATAGCTATGTCACAGACAGGGCTCAGGGCACTTAAATGGCAGTGTGTAATACAGCCTACTGTGAATGGCCTTTACTAAACCGAAAAAAACACACAGAGTAGCAATGTCACAGACAGGTCTCAGGGCACCTAACAGATAGTGTGAAATATAGCCTAAATGGAGCTCACTATACTGCAGTGAGACACATAGTTGCCGTGCCACAGACAGGGTGTTGGGCACCTGAAAGACAGTGTGTAATAATAGAGCCTAAATGGCTTTCACCATACTACAGAGAGACACAGAGTACTAACTATGTCACAGACAGGGCTCAGGGCAGTAACAGACTAGTGTGTGTGTGTGTGTGTATATATATATATATATATATATATATATAGCCTAAATGGTTTTCACTATACTGCAGAGACACACAGAATATATGTCACACACATTGCTGCACCTTTTGCCTGATTCACAATGGTCGCTTGTATTTTCAACACTTTACACCCTTTATGGCAGCTTGCACCAAACATTTGGCGCACAGCCCATAAAAAGATCCCATGATTGCTGCAAAGTTAGACCAGCAAAAAGCTGATCTGACTCATGGCATCTGGCACATGGGATCAAGAATCCCAACTGCCCACCAAAGAATGCTGCAAGCCTCATATGCCATCTGTTGGGCACACATGGGGCTTGTGGCATTCTTTCATTTTTGAGAATTGAGCCCCCAGAGTAAGGAGACCAAAACAAAGGGAGGCACTTTGGGCCACTCTCAGTCTGGTGTGCTGTGTGTCACTATGCAGCTGTTTTGTGAGTGTCCTGCAGATAAGTAAGAATACATGTACATTGGGAATTCACTGAAACTGGAGGGAAGTTGGTTTAAAAAATGTCTGAAAGTATTTTTCCACTGAAAGGGTGGTGGGCAAGTGGAACACCCCTAAGTCTAAGTTTAAAAGGGTGAAGAGGAATGTCGACAACACTTCTAACTTTGCTAAAAGAGCATGTAGAATGCAGAATAGGTTCTTCAGCAGGAGTACAGAGCTGGTCTTTTGGAAAAAAGCAAAATGCAATGTGGAACAAACCAGTCTGCAGACCTGCTCAGATACAGGGACAGGCAGAGCCAGCAACAGGAATCATTGGCATTCATTACATCCTAAAGTAGACAAACCAATACTGTGAAATACTGTGTAAAGGAATTCTGGAGGTCAGGGGTAAGAGGCAACAGACTTCTAGGAAAACATAAACTGAACTTACAAGCTCAAATGAGGCAGACTGGGTGGGCCATAGGTCCTTCTCTGCTGACACTGTCTATGCATCTATGTATATAAGTATCTATGTGAAGGAAATTATCCACAGGAATTGGCATATCTTAGGGACAAAACCAGCATTTAGAAATTATGTAGGGAAGCCACGTAGGATGGTGTACAAATGAGCAGAAAATCTGTCAGACAGACTTCAATGTACACAGTCTCCATCTGGAGAACAAGGAATTATACCAAACATGGCTACCAGCACCAGCACCAGCAACAGCAACAGCAAATGGTTATTACCAATGTGGCAGAGAAAAGTTCTACTAAATGATCACAAAGACCAGGTCTTCCAGCATTGTAAATGCCTATAGACAGTATGAGATCAGAAAATGTACTAACTATTCCATAGAAGGGGTTATATACCACGCTACATTCTGAGCAGGGAAGACTAACAGGGCATTTAAAGTTGGGGTGGGGAACATCTTAAAGCAATTTGCACTGAAGACAAAAATAATGCCCTGGCTAAACAAATGATGGACCACAAAATGACTGGTAGCCCTGAATTTATGTTTTGTGGCATTGAAAGAAAACAGTTGGGTCTGAGAGGTGGATAGTCGAATGCCCTTAAGGAGGCACAGCTTCTGGATTTATGAACTAGGAGCTCTTGAGAACCCAGAGTTAAATGACCAGATAAAACTATCTGCATTTCTAAAAAAATAAGAAAAAGTGAAGTGATTCAAAAATGATGTAAATGTAACTGATTCTGATGGTAATCCTGACTTCATTTTTGTCGCTTCTCTTTTCGGCATATACCAAGCATCCTTGGTTTCTGGTTCTACATAGACATCAAAATTGTCTATTTAGTGGCTGGTAGATGTGACATGGAAGTTCACCATTAGTGGTAGGACCAGAACCTGTTGCTTGGACAAATAGTATTGTGTGTTATTTTCTCTCTCCTTTATTTTACTTATTTTTGACTAGGAAAGGCACAATTAAATACACATTAAGTGTACAGGGCACTTTTAACTATATACACAAGGAGGATCAGGGATCATTGGGGGGCACTACAGGACTGTCGACATATGTGCACAGTGTGACTTGGGGGGGGGGCGCTAGACTACTGGGAAAGTTCTACTGCAGTAGGTGCACCAGTGTAATATACATTTTATTTTGGCAAATTACAGTGGGACACGGCTGCATGCCACATGGCTGACTCTTCTGCCCATCTGTGCCCCTACACTGCCACTGCCTCCTCAATTGCCTGCATGCCCCAGGGCTCCTCCTGGCACCATATTTCTTCACCCCCCTGTATACTTGCACCAAATCCCCCAGATGCAGCCAACTCTTTATCACATACTTTATGCTGTAGAAAGTAAATCCTTGACATTTTTACAGTTCAATGTTGTATCTGTACTTAATTAAAAGGGATCTTAATTTGGACCCCACAAGGTGGCCAGCTGATCCTTTCTACTTCCCAAACCCTTGCACAGTGACGTGAGGTAAGACAGTGCATAGGGGTGAGCCCCATTGAAGTTAATCGGGGCTGAATTTCATTATTATTTAATATTTACTATTTATTGCAAAATGATGGCCAGCTGGAGATTAAAGAAGACCACCACAAGGGCCATGTTAGATGATCTGTAGCCTTGTATAATTACTGGCCACAATTTTTTCCCATAGAGAAAACCAGTTATAATTTGCCGTTATAACCAGACGAGCTGGTTATAATGGCAAACACGTGCCAGGTTTCTCTAGAGAAGCGTGAGACACAAACACCTGCAGAGCAAATGAAAGAATTCAGCCACTTACGCTCTGTTAGCTGCTGGTGTTCTCTCAGTTCTTTCGTTGTTCTCCATGACACTAAACAAATACTCGTCTGCTAGAGATCTTCATGCTGTGGTGATCGTAGTTATCTGTTTCCTGTGGAGATCTGGGTGTTGCATTGTCAGAGGATAGCATTACGTTAGCGTGGGTTAGGGTGCGTGTTAAATGTGTGGCAAAAAAAATTGCAACCAGCAATTATAAAAAATAAAGTAATGGGAAGGGGGCTATTTACTCGAATTTTACAAACACCCTCAGTGTGTGTAAAATTCTCATTATAACCACCTCCCCATACATTATTCTCTATTTAATCTATAGCATGCCATGCATTGAATAGTTATGAAATTCAGACCCAGCTGACTTCAATGGGTCTCACCCCATGCTCTCTCTTACTTTATGTCATTATGTGCTGAGTGCAGGGTTGAGCCAGAGGAATTGGGAAGTGGAAGGGATAAGCTGGCCAACTTGTCAGGGTCAAATTATGATCTCTTAAAATTATGTACAGATGCAACATTGAATTGTAAAAATGTCAAGGATTTACTTTTGCCAGCATAAGGTATCTAATAATGTAAATGATGGTGGAAACTGAGAAAATCACTTTAAATACAGCATGTAGTATAAAGATAAAAAGTTAATCAATAAAAAATGTTTTAAAAGACTAATAATGTAAAATAAGGTGCAAAAGGCAATGTACGAACATACGAACATACGAAATTTGCCAGCAGATAAAGGCCTAGAGGTCTATCAAGTCTGCTCGAATGTGCAGCTAGCAACCCTTATTCTGCAGCTGCCCCTCCCTTCCACCCTTCCCCTTCATTAACCCTCCCCCTTGTCCTGTCCCATCCTCATTTGAAGCAGTCCACTGTTCTACTGCATACCACTTCAGCAGGTAACGCATTCCACCCAGCCACAGCCCTCTCTGTAAAAAAGTGTCTCCTCATCTCCCTCCTGAACCTTCCTCGCTCCAGTCTCATATCGTGACCCCTGGTGGCCCTCCCCTCCCTTACTTTGAACAGCCCCTCTATACCCATCTTGTTTATTCCTTTCATGTATTTAAAGGTTTCAATCATGTCACCCCCTCTCTCTCCTCCAGTGAGTACATGTTCAACTCCTTCAACCTCCTCTCGTATGATAAGTCCTCCAGCCCCTTGATCATCTTTGTGCTCTCGCTGCACCCTCAGTAACTTAATGTCCCTCTTCAGATCACAGCAGCCAGTACTGCACGCAGTACTCAGGTGTGTCTAACTAATGACCTATACAGTGGCAGAATCACCTCCTCCCTCCTCGAGGATATACCCCTTGCAATACAACCCAGCATTTTGTTGGTCTTTGCAGCTGCCTTCCAACATTGTGCTGAGTTGTTCATTGACCCTGTAATGAGCACACCCAGATCCTTCTTCTCCTCTGTCTGGGCTAGCTGCATTCCCCCCAGCTGGTAACTCCTCCTTGGGTTCTTCATCCCAAAATGCAGCACCTTGCACTTTTGGGCATTAAAGCCCAGTTGCCAGGTGTCTGACCAGGTTTCAAGCTTTGCCAGATCATCTTGCAACCCCTGCCATCCCCCTAGGTCATCCACCACCGCACCTACCTTGATATCATCAGCAGACAGACTGATCTTGCTCTTGATGTCCCATGATATATCTGCAATGAATAGCCCAAACAACACTGGTCCCAACACGAGCCCTGTGGAACACCACTCGTCACAGCCCTTGGGTGTGAGAGCTCCCCACCCACCACCACCCTCTGTTGCCTTCCCTGCAGCCAGTTTCCTCACCATCTCACCAGCTTTGCACCCACCCCTGTGCCTACTAACTTCCTTCCGAGCCTTCCATGTGGCACTGAGTCGAATGCCTTACTGAAGTCCAGATACAGGACATCCACTGCATGGCCCCTGTCCAGTTGCCTAGTTACCCAGTCATAGAACTTGATCAGGTTGGTTTGGCAGGATCTTCCACATATGAAGCCATGCTGTCTGCTGTCCTGTAGTCTTTGGCCTCTAGGAAGGCCATCAGCCTCTCCTTCAGGATAGTCTCCATTAGCTTACCCACGATGGATGTGAGGCTCACTGGTCTGTAGTTTCCCAGTTCATCCTTGGGGCCACTCTTGTGGAGGGGGCACCACATGAGCCATCCTCCAGTCCTGAGGTACACACCCCGAATGTAGTGAGGCATTAAATAGGTCTGCCAAAGGTCCTGCGAGGATCTCTGCCAGCTCCTTCAGTACCCTGGGGTGGATGCCATCTGGGCCTGTCCACCCTCAGTGCCTTCAAACCATCTCGAACTCTGGTCTCCATGATTTCCCCATCTGTCACCACTTCCCTCCCTGCTTCTGCCATTTCTCCCACCTTGGGTGTCACCCCCCTCTTCTCTTTAGTAAATACTGATCAGAAGTACTCATTTAGTGCTTCTGCCCTATCGCATCCTGCTTCCACCCAACCCCCCTCCTTCCTAATCCTTACTATGTGGTCCTTACAGCTCCTTTTCTCCCTGATGTACTTAAAGAAGTCCTTCTCCCCCTTCTTAATGCCTTGTGCCAGCCTGAGTTCCATAGATGCTTTGGCTCCCCTTACTGCCCTTGTCACCTCCTTCGATTCTGTCACGTACTCCAATGTCTTTCATCGTGTGTCTTTTAATGTTTATGACAGTGTCAGTATCTGATATTAAAGAGCCAGTGTACTGCCTAAAACTAATATTAATTTTTAAAAGCAGTCACCATTACCTTTTTATATCTGAGGTACTTCTTTTCCATTTGATTAATTAGAAAATTGTTTAGCTGAAATTAACTAATGACAGACCTATCTCTACCCCCCCCCCACATACACACTACATAATAAGTATTGTGACCTTACTGCCTGTGACATCACTGCTTCTTAGGAACAACCACTCTGTAGATGCCTGGTCAGTCTCCAGGTATGTCACTGTAAGTGTGATCACAATGCTGATGATGCACTGAGGGCATAAATACAGGTGTGTCAGCTGCCAGGCTGAGAGCCATTTCACACAGCCATCACAAAATTATCACATTAGCAGGCTCTCTAATGAGCAAAAGCAAAAATAAGAATACTTCAGAAATAAAAGTTACAAGTGACTACTTCTTAAAATTTGTATTATTTTCCCATGTACCTGTTTTTTGTTCCAATACCTCTTGAACATACTGGTTATTATGTCTTTTGTTTTTAATTACTAAGTTTAAACAAGCATTTGTCAATGCCAAATGTTGATTGCGTTGGTGTGTTGAGCACGCTCACTGGCCCTCTGTCAGTCGCTCAGTCTATTTCGTCTGGTGCTGCAGGCTGCTGTTTTGTTCTGGGCTCCTGCCTGCATTGGCACCTTGTTCTGCCCACTAAGTTCTGCAGCTGTCCCGACAGAACTCTGTTGAGGTGGCTCACTCCCCCTCTCTCACTCGTGCATTCTGTTTATCTTGGTGCTGCAGGCTGCCCTTTTGTACTGGGCTCCTGCCTCTGTTAGTGACTTTTTCTGCCCACAAAGAAATCTGCAGCAGTCCTGACACAGGTCTGTTTAGCCTGCTGACTCCCTCTCTCTCACTCATTTGTTCCATTTCTACCGGTGCTTCAGGGTGGCCTTTTGTACTGGGCTCCTGCCTACGTTGGCACCTTTTCCTGCCAACAAAGAAATCTGCAGCAGTCACGACAGAGCTCCGTTGAGGTAGCTCACTCCCGCTGTGTCACTCACTCATTCTGTCTGTCCTGCTGCTGCAGGTTGCCCTTTTGTACTGGGCTCCTCCCTCTGTTGGCACCTTTGCCTGCCCACAAAGAAATCTGCAGCAGTCCTGACAAAGCCCCATTTAGCTCACTCACTCACTCCCCTTCTCTCACTCACTCATTCCGTTTCTGCTGGTGCTGCAGGCTGCCCATTTTTATTGGACTCCTGCCTGCGTTGCCGCCTTCTTCTGCCCACAAAGAAATTTGCAGCACTTACAATACAGCTCTGTTGAGCTCTCTCACTCCCCCTCTCTCACTCGCTCATTCTGGTTTCCCCGCCAGTGCAGGCTGCCCATTTGTAGTGGGCCCCTGCATGCACTGGCACCTTTGTCTGCCCACAAACAAATCTGCAGCTGTCCCAACAGAGCTCTGTTGAGGTCGCTCAATCTCCCTGTCTCACATGCTCATTCTGTTTGTCCTGGCTCTGCAAGCAGCCCTTTTGTATGGGACTCCTGCCTGCATTGGTGCCTTTTTCTACCGACAAAGAAATCCGCAGCTGTCCTGACAGAGCTCCGTTGAGCTCACTCAGTCCCCCTGTCTCACTCGCTCATAATGTTTCTCCCACCGCTGCAGGCTGGACTGGGCCCCTGCCTGCATTGATGCCTTCTTCTAACCCCAACGAAATCCGCAGCAGTACTGAAAGAGCTCTGGTCAATTTGCTCACTCCCCCTCCATCACTTGCTCTCTTGTTCTGTTTCTCCCAGTGCTGCAGGCTGCCCTTTTGTACTGGGCTCTTATGTTGCACTCTTTCTCTGCCCACAAACAAATCCACAGCTGTCCTGACATAGCTGTGTTGAGGTCACTCAGTCTCCCTCTCTCACACGCTTAGTCTGTTTGTCCTGGCTCTGCAAGCGGCCCTTTTGTACGGGACTCCTGCCTGCATTGGCACCTTTTTCTACACACAAAGAAATCTGCAGCAGTCCTGACAGAGCTCCGTTGAGCTCACTCAGTCCCCATGTCTCACTCGCTCGTACTGTTTCTCCCACCACTGCAGGCTGGCCTTTTGTACTGGGCCCCTGCCTGCATTGATGCCTTTTTCTGCCCACAAAGAAATCTGCAGCAGTCCTGAAAGAGCTCCGGTGAGTTCGCTCACTCCCCCTCCCTCACTCACTCACTCTCTCATTCTGTTTCTCCCAGTGCTGCAGGCTGCCCTTTTGTACTGGGCTCTTGCGTTGGGCCCTTTCTCTGCCCACAAACAAATCTGCAGCAGTCCCGACAGAGCTCAGGTGAGCTCAGTCACTCCCCCCTCTCACTCTTTCGCTCTTAATGTGTCCCACACAGTGATTTCCCACAGCAACCATGCTATTCTGTGACAGGAGTGCAAAAACACATTTTAGCCATGATGTGAAAAATGGCAGCTGTACTGTTCATAAGGAGGTGTGGAAAAATGCCACTGTTGAAAATGTGTGGTGAAAATATCACAAAATTGCAAAGTTACAAGGGTGCATGGAAACGGGTCAACGCACGCTTGTAACACAGTCATGTTATTGAGTTTTGTCACCCGATTTTCAGCATAGGCATTTTAGGACCTCTGCTCAGGAACAGTGCCACTGTCATTTTCTTAATCTGTCCCGAACAGTGATTTCCCACAGTGACTGCGTTATCCTGCGCCGGAACTGTGAAAACACATTTTGGTCAGGATGTGGAAAATGGCAGCTGTACTGCTCATAAGGAGGTGTGGAAAAATTCCACTGGTGAAAATGTGGCATGCCAATATTACAAATCTGCGAAGTTACAAGGGTGCGTGGAAAGTGTGCAATGCACACTTGTAACACAGTCATTCGATGGGGTATTATCACCAAATTTTCAACATAGGCATTTTAGGACCTCTGCTCATGAACAGTATCACTCTCATTTTCTTAATCTGTCTCGGACAGTGATTTCCCACAGCAGCCACTGTATTCTGCCCCGGAAGTGCGAAAACACATTTTGGCCAGGATGGGAAAAATGACAGCTTTACTGTTCATAAGTAGGTGTGGGAAAATGGCAATGTTGGAAATCTGGAGTGAAAATATTATAAATTTGTGAACTTATGAGCTCATTTTATGGAGTATCATTACCAAATTTTCAACATAGCCATTTCAGGACCTCTACTCATGAATAGTGTCACTGTCATTTTTTCAATCTGTCCCGTACACTGATTTCCCACAGCAACCGCGCTATTCTGCCCCGGAAGTGTGAAAACACATTTCCGCCAGGATGTAAACAATGACAGCTGTACTGTTCACAAGAAGGTGTGACAAAATGCCAAAGCTGAAAATCTGGCATGCAAAATATTGCAAATTCACAAAGTTATGAGTGTGCGTAGCAACTGTGCAGCGCACGCTCATAAAACAGTCATTTTTTGGATTTTTTCCACCAAATTTGCAACATAGGCTTTTTGAGAGCCCACCTCATGAACACTGGCACTGTCATTTTATTAACCAGTCCCGAAAGGTGATTCCGTGCAGTGACTGTGAAATCACCTTTCCGGGCTGATTAATGCCATGACAGTTCAAGAATTCATGAGGAGGGGTCCCAAAAACCCCATGTTGAAAATTTGGTGAAAAAATTCCCAAAAATGCCTGGGATATGCAGTAAAGTTGAAAAAACCCTATGTATTACATTATACAGCTTACCAGCATTTCCTCAGTTCGTGGTCAGCTTTGAAGAGTGCAGACGTGTTCCTGGTCCACCGAAGATTGTTACGCTGAACTCCTAAGGTAAGTATGGGGTGTGGGGGGTGTGGGGAGGCAGGGCGTGCAGTGGGTGGGTGTGGGTTGCGGGTGGGAGGCAGGGAGAGTGCCGAGGGATGGTTTCCTTTTTTCCAGGGTAAAACAAAACAAAAAAAAACAACCCAGACATCATGGGACCATTTTTACTTTGCAGGGCCTCTGGTACACTGGGGTGGGCTCCCAGTATGCCAGCAGAGGCTTTCTTATTCAGGGCCAGCAGTAGCTGACAGGATTGGGCACCCTTGACTGTGAGCAGTGAGGCGGTATCATTATGCCGACAGGGATTGGACACCCGGCAGCAGGAACAAAAGGGGTGACAGAATGCCGATGGGGAGTGGCTCCCATTGGCAACAAAACAAACAGGGGACACTACAGCCGATGGGGATTGGGCACCCCATTGGCAGGAACAAAAGGTGGGGGTGTAACAGAATGCTGATGGGGAATGGGCTCCCCCATTGGCAACAAAACAAAGAGGGGAGCACTATAGCCAATGGGGATTGAGCACCCCATTGGCAGGAACAAAAGTGGGGGGCACAGAATGCCGACTGGGATTGGGGCCCCCGTCGGCAACTAAACATGGTGGGGGGAGGGTTATATTGTTTGTGAACATGGCGACAAGCCACATGCCACATGGAAAGCTGGGAAGGAAGTTAGTAGGTACAGGGGCGGGTGCAAAGCTGGTGAGATGGGTAGGACACTGGCTGCAGGGAAGGCAACAGAGGGTGGTGGTGGGTGGGGAGCTCTCACTCCCAAGGGCAGTGACAAGCAGTGTTCCACAGGGCTCAGTGTTGGGACCAGTGTTGTTTGGGATATTCATTGCAGATATATCATGGGACATCAAGAGCACGATCAGTCTGTCTGCTGATGATATCAAGGTAGGTGCGGTGGTGGATGACCTAGGGGGATGGCAGGGTTTGCAGGATGATCTGGCAAAGCTTGAAACCTGGTCAGACACCTGGCAACTGGGCTTTAATGCCCAAAAGTGCAAGGTGCTGCATTTTGGGATGAAGAACCCAAGGAGGAGTTACCAGCTAGGGGGAGTGCAGCTAGCCCAGACAGAGGAGGAGAAGGATCTGGGTGTGCTCATTACAGGGTCAATGAACAACTCGGCACAATGTAGGAAGGCAGGTGCAAAGACCAACAAAATGCTGGGTTGTATTGCAAGGGGTATATCCTCTAGGAGGGAGGAGGTGATTCTGCCACTGTATTGGTCATTAGTTAGACCACACCTGGAGTACTGCGTGCAGTACTGGCATCCGTATCTGAAGAGGGACATTAAGTTACTGGAGGGGGTGCAGCGCAGAGCGACAAAGATGATCAAGGGGCTGGGGGACTTATCATACGAGAAGAGGTTGAAGGAGTTGAACATGTACTCACTGGAGGAGAGGAGAGACGGGGTGACATGATTGAAACCTTTAAATACATGAAAGGAATAAACAAGACGGGTACAGAGGAGCTGTTCAAAGTAAGGGAGTGGAGGGCCACCAGGGGCCATGATATGAGACTGGAGTGAGGAAGGTTCAGGAGGGAGATGAGGAGACACTTTTTTACAGAGAGGGTGGTGGCTGGGTGGAATGCGTTACCTGCTGAATTGGTATGCAGTGGAACAGTGGAGTGCTTCAAATGAGGATGGGACAGGACAAGGGGGAGGGTTAATGAAGGGGAAGGGTGGAAGGGAGGGGCAGCTGCAGAATAAGGGTTGCTAGCTGCACATTCGAGCAGACTTGATAGACCTCTAGGCTTTTATCTGCTGGCAAATTTAGTATGTTCATTTGTTTGGAATCTCAGGGGTTTTATATCCCGCCCTGCAATGACGGGTCGCTAACTCATTGCAGTGGATGGCTGACGCTGCAATGACGAGGCGGACCCTGATTGCAGTGGATGATTTTTTAGAAAGTTGTGGCATGCTGGCTGAACTAGTGTCAGCAGCAGCATGTCACAGCATTGGGGAAACCAGGGCAATCCTTTGTAGGCTGTGGGGGCATTGGCCCCAACAGTGCCACACCTCCACAACCTGCTTCTGGAGAAACCTGTCGCAACATGTTTCTTGAGCATGTGCACAATCAGCATAAAAATGCTATACAATATTTTATTTTCAAGAGCACTGTAACCTTACAAGACCACTTTTTCAGGTCCCTCCATCACTGTCTGTTGGTAGGAACCCACATTGGACATTATGCAGGGGTTACCAGTGATGACCGGTGGCAGAAGTCTGAATTAAGCATTTTCACAGGTGCCACCAATGTCAGCTGGTGGCAGGAACCATAACTGAGCATTTCTCTGGTACTACCAGCAGTGTCCTTAACAGGCAGAGTTTATTGTAATAAGTTTAGGGTGGAAGGGAGTGATCCTAATTTCTTATCTTTATGACTAATTAGTTTCAAAATACTACTGCCAAACCACCAGTATTGCTGATGTGTTTGTAAAGTTACTTTATTTTTGTATCATTTTTATGACTGCAGCAGGCATAGCCTGCAGACATTTAGCTGAGAAAAGGACTCCCTGCATAAATGACCTTCCATAGAACACAATAGCCGAGTCCACCATTATTGTGATTCCACCCTGAAATCAATGTGAGCTTATCTTTAGCGTGGACATCAATGTTGGCACAGGCTTATTTTGTTAGGTCCATGGGAGGGAAGAAAGCTGGAACTTTTTATGTGGGAGAAAGCAGTACCAGCAATGCAAAGGCTATGAGACGGCAAAGTGGTGGGACTGAGTGCACGGGAGATAACGTTCCTCCCATGGGGGAAGCAAAAGTAAAACCTGCATTGCCAACAGTGTTAGAACTGACCATCTCATTTACAGTACTGTCAAGTACACCACATTCATAAAATACAAAAAAAAAAACCTGAATGGTGTTTCTTTTTACAGCAACAAGCTCTGGCAATGATTTATTTCATATGTACGTGCAGTTCTACTGCCTCACAACAATGTTCCTGTTGACAGTAGAAAAAAATATCTCCCTGGTCTAAATGGCAGCCCAAACAGTCCTCCAAACAAGCACAGCTCAAAAGTGTATCACCATCTCCAATAACATGCCACTCTGTGTCTCTAGATTCACACTCTGTTTACTGCTCTCGAAGTTAATGACCCAAGGACACTTACATACATCTCATTTAAAAGTTCTATTTTGCCTGAATTGAGGATAGAGTTTGATACTTTATAGGCTTTTGTAACCAAAAAACCTTTTTTTAAGTTTGAATTCAGCTTCCAAAGTACAAAAAAAAGATTGTTTGTCTGTTGATATTTCCTTTGCTATTCATGAAAACTGAGCTCAGCCCCACCCCAGGATTGCCAATAGTGTTAGAGCTGACTTTCTCCTTAACAGTGCTGTCAAGTATACCACATTCATAACCTGCAAAAAAAAACCCAAACCTGAATGGTGTTTCTTTTTACAGCAAGGAGCACTGGCGATGCTTTTTTCATATGTAAGTGCAGTACTACTGTCTCACAACAATGTTTGTGTTGACAGGAGAAAGAAATCTCTCCCTGGTATAAATGGCAGCCCAAACAGATCCTCCAAACAAGCATAGCTCAAAAGTTTATTACCCTTTCCAATAACTTGCCACTCATTCTAAATCACACTCTATTTACAGCTCTCCAAGTTAATGACCCAAGGTCACTTTTATTTTTAGTCTTTGGTAACTGAGTAAGACCCACTAGATGCAAGTGCCTATTTTCAGGGGTGACCTGAGAGCACTGGGTGGTTAACTGACTTGCTTAGAGTCACACAGTAAGCAAGTGGAGGTTGTGAGACTCAAACACAGGTCTGGTCTGCTGGATGTACCAAGTTGACTCACAGCTCATTACTCTAACCTCTAGGCTATACTGCCAGCCCAGCTCATTTAAAAAGTTCTATTTTGCCTGAATTGAGGGTAGATTTTGATAGCGTATAGGCTTTTGTAACCAAAAAAAACTTTGAATTCAGCTTCCAAAGTACAAAAAAAGAGTTAGTTTATCTGCTGATATTCCCTTTGTTATTCTGGAAAACTGAGCTCAGTTCCACCCCCAGGGTTTTCCTGTGATGTCACACTGGCCTGAATCATTGGCTCATGCTGTGCATGGCTGTATTAAAAAACGCTTGGTTCACAAAGTTTTCAGTGTGCCTGTGATCAATATCTACAATGTTCGAAGTTGAAGAATTTGAAGATGTGGAGGACATTGATGTAAACTTTGATATTGGTTTCTGATCATACCAATTTGAGCCTCTAGTATCTACTAATATTCTTAGTGAGGGTGCTCAAGATCCCTTTGATTAGATACTGACAATGATCGCTCCGATCAGTTCTGTTGCCAATCCCTTTTAATGTCTTCAATGGTGACATTGCAGAAGGGTTGTAAGGGAATGTTTGTCTGGTGGCCCCACCCATTCAGAGATGACAACAGCACTCATGCATGCAGACTGATGGGGTCACTCTGGTCTGTGAAGCACACTCAATCCCTCCCCACCCATACACACCAAGCCACCCTCGCAGCACCCAAACACACATCAAGGTAGCCAGCCTGAAAGAGGTCCATTCAGACTAGCATTCATGCATATAGTCTTATCAGGCCACTACTGCCTGTGAAGCACACCAACCACCCCCCACCAATACATACCCAGCAACCCCCACACACAAACAAATACACATACCCACCCACAAACAGTGCCAGCCACCCCCACGAAACTCATACACACACAGCCAACACACAAACACAAGCATAAATACGGGTCAATACTCCACTCAAACCATGCCCCCCCACACATAACCAGCCAACACAAACCTAGCCACCAACACACACACACACACACACACACACACACCTTCTCACAACACGGACCTAGCACCACACACACACACACACACACACACACACACACACACCCATCACACCAAGCCCCCCAAACAAACACACATACAGCCAGCCAACACAGATAAGAACATATATTTTTGTGTTGTAACCAATTATTTATTTTCAATTGTTTTGTTTTCCATTTATCTGCATCATGCACCAGTAATACTTGCTATTGTGAGTACAACTTACAGACAACTGTTATTGGATTTCTTATATGGAGATTGGGAAAAAAAGCATTTGAGTGTGGATGATTCTTGCAGCTGGAGTGTCCAATATAAATATTTTTACTGCATTTTCGCATGCTCTACTATACACACACTAAGTGTTTGTTACATTGCATCATGTGGAGACACAGTTTCATGGGCATGGGCAGTTTGTCAGAGGTTTTTGAACTGTTCATGATTCATTAGTGTAAAATTCCATTTGCCTAATAAATCTATAATCATCCCGGTATTTGGCACTGCCTGCTTTCCCCCATACAAGTGAAAGTCACAACACACACAGCACTGGAACGAATGCACACTGCCATTGTAAGTGTCAAGTGTACATTCACTTTGAGGCAGTGTTAGTCACAGTATATATTGTTTCCATTTGTCTACAGATGCAATTAGAAAATGTATTCCCACATTATATTCCATAATGTGTACCTTACAGATATGGTTTTGGACACCATTGGACTGCTCTTGACTACTGTTTTCTTGCATAAGGCATAAGAAAGTGCAAAGGACATATGTAAAGGCATAAACAGCACTGGAACTGGCAAGGGACTGACAACAAGTGACAGCATTGGGTACAATAGCTCCAGCATATGCAGTCAGTCTGAGGTTTTGAATCCTCTCAGGATTCAATAGTGACACATTACTCTGTTTGGAACTGTATAACATGTATTCACTTTGAGGCATTGTTAGTCACAGTATATATTGTTTCTGTTTCTCCACAGATGGAATTACAGCATTAATTCACACCTTTTTATTCCATAAAGCATACCACATAGATATGGCAATGCACAGAAATTAACATGACCACAGACAGTATATACAACATTTTTTTATTATTGCACAAAGAATGTCAATGTCATGTGATGGCAGTTGCCTACAATAGGAATGGCTTGGCAGAAAGATACATCTTATTTGATGAAGGGCTGACAAATGATAGCAGATATAAATAATATGTATTAGTGCTGGTTGTCTGTCAAACCAGCTGTGTCCAAAACAGTATTCATCTATTCTGACATCGCATTTTTTAATCTAATGGCAGTCTCGGTCCAGCAGTGGCCATCAAGAGACACTATTTGTTCAAATACAGTATAGTAATGACAGGGAATGTAAATAAGATATATTACTGCACCTGTAATATGTTGGCATTCTGTCACTATAATGGTTGGAAAAACACCTTTGGATTGCTCTTGACTTCTGTATTCTTGCACCTGTAATATGCTGGCATTCTGTCAATATAAACATGGAAAAGACACCTTTGAATGCTCTGCTTGTTTTCATGTGGGAAATGTGAAGCTGACAGCAAGTGACGGCTCACAATTGCACCCTTAATCACAAAGACATTATTATAATTTCAGGCATAAGAAAGTGCAAAGGACATCTGTGAAGGCATAAACTTAGCACTGGCACTTGTGAGGGACTGCCAACAAGTGACAGCATAGGGTACACTAGCTCAGGCATATGCAGTTAGTCCAAGGATTTGGATCCTCTCAAGATTCAGTAGTGGCACATTATATTTTACAGCATTGTAGATCAAGATGGCCACCAGGCTGGGCATGTCATCGTTTGCTCTTAGAAGATTCATGTTGCAATTGAGCATTTTTTGTTGTTAAAGTTTCATTTAAAGTTTTGATTTGTTTTATTAGCAGTATTTCTGCCACTTTGTTTTGCATTTTATCAATTTCTTTAGTCGCTTTGGTCTCACTGATTAGTTGGCTTTCCACCTTTGGATCCAGGACTGTGGAGGATCTGTGGGTCACTGTGTAGTGTATTGCTCCTTCGCTTTTCAACTGTGACCGAGTACTGACGCCTCATTTCCATCTCTGAGTTGCTGGTAATCAGTCGGGCGTCTAGCATACCGATTGGTACGAGCTGCAGCATCTGGTGTAAATGCTGGTAATGCTCGTTCTCAGAGCATAGGATGGCTGTTTTTTTCTGCCATCTGTTCATCTGGTGTAAAAGGATCCGTTGAACTGGTGATTTGGGATTTTACATGGAAGAGACTTTTTTGCTATGAGGGTCTTGGACCTACCAGTTTCTTGAATTTTCTTACCTACCCTAGATTGCTTTATTTGGTCTGTGAGTACAGTGGTCAGGTTCTACATTGGATTTCGGTCTGTTTTTGAATTTTTGTTATTCTGGGAAGGCTTTCATTTCTGAGGAAGGTGGAACTCTTTTAAGTCAGTTCCTCAATGCTGCTTTTGGACTACTTTGTGGGTCTTGTCTGGATTTGGGGACTTTTGCACGTATTTCCCTGCTTTTATTGCCCTATCTGGTGAATCCGGGCTCTTCCGACTATAGTGGTGCAGAGGTGGGGTATCCATCACTGGGGAGTCAGTGGGTGGTGTTCCTTTCCTCTAGGGAACTCCTGGGATCCCATTTGGATGGGCTCTATTGGGGGTCTCGTAGTAACCACTGTAGCATGGTGGTGGGGATAACCTTTTGGGTTTCAGTAAGTGGAATATAGCTAGTCCCAAAGATATTTCAGTGCTTTCTTCAGCGCACAGACTGTTTCTGTGACTGAAAACCCCCTTGAATCAGGGAGAGTGTTTCTGGGGTTTTGGTCACTGGATATGTACTAAACTTTGGCTCAGTTTGTTTTTCCATCACCAACATTTTTTTCTTATGGAGAATCGTTGTGCCTTTTGGAAGATCTGGCAGTGAGAGTGCCCAGGACTGGGATTCCCTGACATTTTTTCAGTGACCTCATTACAAATATTATTTTCTAATTATATATGGTAGTGAGAGTACCATTTTGTTCCTCCTGGCTACCATAGTGAGAGTATGGTGTAGCTCGGGGTCTTTATTTTTTATTTTTATTTGTTTTTTTGGTTTATCAGTTTGGTTTTATTTAGTGGCACCAGCTAGTGAGAGTTCCTGGTTGCCCAGGAGTTTTATTTTATTAGTTATTGTTTTGTTTGATAGTTAGTTTTGTATTTTATTTTGTTTTGTTGTTCTGGGGATTTTTTTTTGGGTGTTATGGTTTAATATTTTTTAGAAGTTTTATATATTTAGACCGTAACTTCATTATTGTTTCTTTTAGGAAATTAGGACTCTGTGGTGTTTTGCCACAATTTGGTGACATTTTGTGGAATGTGTCTGCTTGCTCCCCCATTCCTGTGCCATTCTGCTTCCTCTCTCTGTGCCCTCCACCCATTCTCTCCTTCCCACTTCCTGCTCTCATCTACCAGTGCTGTCAGGAGTTGGGGATTGCTTGCGGGGGGGGAGGGCAGGGGCGGATTAGGGGGCACGGACATTGGAGCTCGAATGAGCAGATCTCTCCCATAGGGGTGGTTAGGACCAGAAGATGCCCTGGGGCATAATGGTGCCTGGAACATGGTGATCCATTTCTAGTCCCCATACCCAAGGACACCTCCTCTTTGGGTGGGCAAGTAGCCGGGATGGCTCTCGAACATTGTCTGACCTGGATGTTGTTATGCAATGCCAGATGCATTAAGAACAAAACTGCACTGATTGCAGATTTTGTAGGAACAGTGGATCTGGTTTGCATCACCGAGACTTGGTTAGATGGAAATGCTGCCCCAATTTTGGAGGCAGCTATTTCTCCTGGGTGCTCAGTGATACATCGCCTGAAGTTGGATTGCAGGGGCGGGGGGGGTAGCGGTCTGTTTCAAGACTGAATTGGGCCTCACTGGTATACCAGTTGAGGAAGTTGAATTATTTGAGTGCACTGTGGTAACTGGTGTGGAGCGCAGGATAGCTCGCATTTACCAGCCACAGTGGATGAAAAGCTGTTCCTGCAGGAAGTAGCAGACTTCGCCTCCAAAGTGACATTGGAGTTGCCCAGACTGATGGATCTCAGCGACTTCAATGCCTGGGTCAATAGTGAATCCTCACTTTTTGGACAACACTTCCTCCAATTGATGACATCACTGGGCTTCACACAGGTTGTTTCCTCAGCTACCCATAATGGTGGTCACTCTCTTGATCTGGTCTTCCTCCTGGGGATCGAGGCCTCTGAGTTGGGTGTGGAACCTGTTGGTTGGTCTGATCACTACACTGTGTGGTTAAATTTTTCTGCCCCCCCGAGTAGGTCTGCCCCAGTGGAGATGGTCAGTTACTGCTCTTTGTGGGATATGGTCCCTGACGACCTGATGGGGGCAATTGACCTCTCGGTGTTCGGTGAGATCAGCACAGGTGCAGAGTAGTTAGTTGTGGTCTATAATAAGGCTATTTCTTCAGCTCTTGACCAGGTTGCTCCTGTCCATGTTCACCCCTTTCCGCTTTGCCTTCAGACCCCATGGTTTGATGGACCTCTGAGGGAGTTGCAGAGGTTGGGACACAGGTTAGAATGTTACTGGTGGAAATCCACCTTGGATGTTGACCATCTTATTTTGTTAGAGCATTATTAACTCTATCAATCAATGATCTCCAGTAAGAAGGCAGAATTCCTGTCCAGGGAAATCGCTATTGCTAGGAATCAACCAGCTCAACTCTTCTGAACTGTGGACAGGTTGTGCAACCCAGCCTGTCTGTGGCTCCATCAAGTTTTTTCACAAATGGAGTGTGATGAGATTGCTCAATTCTTTGCGAATAAGGTGGCCAACATCAGGCAGGAGATCCGTCCATTCCATTCTATGGGAGATGCAGTTGGTCAGCGCTCTGCCACTATGTCTGGTGTTTCCTGGAGTACCTCTGACCTGCCGGAGTTCACTGACATTATGAGGATTGTCCAGGGGATGTGCCCCATGTGCTGTAGTTTAGACTTGGACCCTACTTCCCTAATTTTGTGTTGTAGTGATATTATCAGACCCAGTCTTAGCTCAGATTGTCCCGTACTCCTTGAAATTGGGTGAGTTTCCAAGCTCCCTGAAGGAGGTGGTGGTGACACCTCTTCTGAAGAAAGCTTCTTTGGACCCAGAGACTCTAGTGAACTACAGACCTATCTTGAACCTTCCTTTTGTGGGAAAGGTTGTTGAGAAAGGGGTGGCAACTCAACTGGAGAACCATTTAACCATCCATAATTTATATGAACCTCTAGGATCGGGTTTTCGTAAGAGGCATAGTACTGAGACAGCTCTGGTTCAGGTGCTCAGCAATCTCCTGATGGCAAGAGATTGGAGAAACCATTCCATCTTGGTACTCCTTGATCTCTCGTCAGCTTTTGACACTGTGGACCATGGGGTTCTGCTTGAGCGCCTGAGGTCCATCTGTGGGCTGACTGGAACAGTGCTCAGATGGTTTTTATCTTTCCTCATCGGTTGAACTCAGAGAGTTGTCTTGGGAATATTTTCTTCTGAGTCTTTCTCTCTGCTTTGTGGGGTGCCCCAGGGCTTGGTGCTGTCCCTCATGTTGTTTGCAGTGTATATGCTGCCCTTCAGAAACATTGTAAGATGGTATGGGGTGAGGTTTCATTGCTATGCTGATGATGCCCAGCTCTACCTGTCTTTGGCCCCCACCAGGTGTGTGCTGTCTCTGTATTTAACAGCTGCCTTGTTGAAATCCAGGACTGGATGAGTTCCAGTGGGTTAAAGTTGAACACAGGAAAGACTGAGGTATTGGTGGTGGACCCGGGTCACAGGACAGAGGGGTTGAGGACTGATTTGCCCTCTGGTTTATTTCTGGGAGGTGCACAGATCCTTACCTCTGAATGGGTGCGTGACCTGGGAGTGATACTTGATGATGGGCTGACCCTTCATCATCAGGTGTCGGCAGTCATCAAGTTAGCCTTTTACCATCTTAGGAACATTGCCTGGATCAAGCACCTTGTTCCATCCAGTGGTTTGCCCATTTTGGTCCTCGCGTTTGTGACCTCACACCTTGACTATTGTAACTCCCTGTACCTAGGGCTTCCTAGGGTTGAAATCCACTTGAAGCTAGTGCAGAATGCTGCTGCATGTTTATTGACTGGGGTATCAAGGAGATCTCATATTACCCCAGTGCTGTGCGATCTGCACTGGCTGCTGGTTCAGTGGCGGATCACCTTTAAAGTAGATATATTAACCTACAAAGCCCTACACAGACAGGGTTCTGACTACTTGAAAGAGCTTCATACTCCTTACATCCCTGTGTGACAGCTCCACTCGGTTGATGAGGGGTTGCTGGAGATTCTGAGGGTTAGTGTGAATTCATCTGGGGCTCAGGCTTTTATGTTTGTTGCCCCAACCTTCTGGAATTCTCTACCACGTCAGCTATGGGAGTGCAGAACAGTGGGGAGTTTCAAGCAGGCACTGAAGACTTTTCTATGGAACAAAACTTTTCCTGATTTTCTATGATTTTATTCATATTTATTGTTTTATTGAATTTGTTTGCATTTGTGAAGCGCCTTGACGTTTTGTAAGGTGCTATATCAAATAAAGTTATTATTATTATAATTATTATTATTATTTACAAACTTATAGGAGCCCCAGTCCAGCAGCCACCAAAAAGAATCACTATTTATGCAAAGAAAGTGATAGAAATGACAGCTAAAAAAATAATATATATTCTTGCAAGGGTAATATGTTGGCATTATGTCACAGTAACAATGTAAAAGACAACTTTAGACTGCTCTGCTTATTTTTGTTTATTTTTATGTGACAGTTTGCAATTACACATATTTTTCTAACGACAAAAGTTTATTTTCTGGCACAAGACAGTGTACAGGATATGATAATGTAATTGCTGTGAATGCATAAGCTTTGACCTGTCACTATCAAGTGACTAACAACAAGTAACAACAGCATCAGGTACAGGATTTCAGTCAAAAGTCCATCTCCGGAGTGAAAGGCCAGTCTGACGACACTTGTGTGGGGATTCCTGTGAGAAAACACTTTGGAAGGGACCATGCGCATCGAAACAAGGAAGTCAAGTGCACAAAAGGACCAAAATAAAAAGATAAATTTAAAACAGCAGAGTGCACAAAACTGGATGAAATTTCACAGGTAGGCAAACTGGGGGGTACACTAACTGAAGTGTTGTTGAAAATGTTAAAAACTTGCTATTTAACAAGTGGTTCTGTAGATGCAAAACCAACAACCACAAAGAGTATACATAACATTGGGAGCCTATGCATGATGGGTGTGCACCACGCAAAGTGCACGCAGGGACAGAACGTGGACTGGTATGTGGCATTTGCGCATCAGACACCCCTTTGCAGCATGCACAACATGCTTGCAGGACACTACGTAGGGCAGTAACTTGCAGCCACTCAGACCCACCACACATCATGTACACAGGGGCGTGCCACTTACTGCCATTCCTATATCACCACAGCATGCATGCATGAAGCCGCGTATGATCACTATGCAAGATGCGCAAGACACAGCCACCTATGCAAGCCAGAGGGCTGCCATAAGTATACATGCCCAGCAGCTGAACCACATGCAACAAGGCACAGTGCAGGCTTGTGGCTGTAGCATGATTGCCACATGCCTGTAATCACACCACAGCACAGCCAAGGGTGCAGCAGAGTACATGGCAGTTGCTGAGCTCCATCTTCCATAATGAACAAAGGGGCCATGCCGCAGTGCACCGGTGCCCACCATGTTGGTGGGTGCCCACAGCACAGACAACAATAACAATGGGTCTACCAAGACCACAGAGCACCGTTATGGCGGTGTGTGGCATAGGTCATGAGCCCAGGCCATGTGCTAGCATGCCGTGGATGCACCACCACACAGCATGCAGGCCACCGTGCACACACCCAGTGCCCTCCAAGCCAGCAGCTAGGGACTGCCATATGGGCCACAAGGGGACCTGCTGTGATGCCATATGTGGTCATGGACAGGCACACAGAGGCCAGGCTCCCCCTATGATGGCACACCTATGCCTGCCCCCCATGATGGCACATCCGTGCCTGCCCCACCAATGATGACACACTTGTGCCTGCTCCCCCATGACAGCACAGACGTGCCTGCCCCCATAACACCCAGGAGACAAGAAACACACATGGATGGCATGGGACAGCTTTATTGGACACAGCCAGTGAAGCCAAATGGAAAAAGCAGAATGTAACATAAAATGCAACACCCCCACAGACATCCATGCAGGTTTGTGGCACATCACTACCAGAGGCAAGGGACCATTAATACGGGAGTAAGTTAATCACAGAGGTCATGTGACCTGTGATTTTCTGGTGCCTCCGTGGCTTTTGACATTTTGCCAGTTTTCTCTCTCATGCATGCACAGTAGCACTCTGTTCCTTTAAATCCACCATTTTGTGAAGGGTAAAGTGCTGAAACGCACATGTACGAGTGACTTGACACTCCAGATCCTCGAACAAAGGCCCTTCACACAGGCGCTCACATATTGTGGCGCCATCTTCTTCTGGCCTCGTGGCTACTCTAGTCGGCAGCACAGCGGATATCAAGAGGTTCTCTGGTGGCAAAAATTAAAGAATGCAATCGGCCGATTGCTCTGATCTCAAGACTGCTTGTATTTCAGGGCTGATTGTTGGAGGCTTGGAGGGGGAGGTAAAACAGCCACAAGCAGGTGCAGTGTAAATGTTTTACTGGGGAGGCAACATGAGTGAACTTGTGGGCCTGTGGGAGTTCTGACTGACTGAAAGAAAGATCAGTCCCCAGAAGGAAGTTTCTAAGTGGTGGCAAAGCTGAAGGGATACAATTAAAAGGAAAAAAACTATGTGGATCCCTCAGTTAAGTGACTGTATCTGAGGGAAAATGTTGTTGCAGGCCTGAAGGAGGTTGCAGGAAAACTGCATTGGTGGACTGGGGCAGGGAAGGGAAGAGAGTTCACTTGTGAGCTGGTTAACTGATGCGCTGTTTCTGCCATGAAACTGGTGGCAAACTAAGGGAGTTTAAAAAAAAAAGATTTGCTCCCCAGAAAGAACTGGCTATCATGGAGGACTGACTTGTTGGAGGATTGGAGGGGGAGGTAGCAACACAGTCACAGGCAGCATGCTGCTGCATTGAAAGTGTACTATTGGGCTGTTTGGTTTGGGGAGGGGAAGCCCTTCAAAGAGTAAAGCACTGGAAAACAAGTCAGTGTACACAATTGTATGCAGTCCTGGGAACATCATTTGAAAGCAACTACAGTGCTTGGAGAGAGATCTCAGAGGCAGTAGATCATTCATTTATTTGGGGAAGTCCCTTAGTCCCTTTTTAAAATATTTTCTGCAAATTAACTGAAGTGCCGAAAAATGAGCATATGGATGAAAAAATATAGAAATAAATAAAACATAATTTTATTGGAGCAGTCTTTGTTAAGGTGGTGCTGTGCAACTTATTTTTTTTTCTGTGTCTGTCAGAAATGAATTGTGGAGCCATTATGCATGGGGAAGAAGGAGGAACTGGTAATGTATAGTGTAGCAATCGGAGGTACTCAAGACCAGTCTCCTATCACAAATCCTGTGTATGTGCAAGCAGCAAGAAAAGGCTTGAATGGCTGCTGCAACTGAGTACGTCAAGTAACTGTACTATGTTGTGTTCATTTTGCCACCTTCCAACTCATGGAATATACCCTCAGTTTCATAGCAGGTATAAATACAGTTTACAGTATCTTTTTTTGTGAGTGATGAAGATGGAGGTTACCTGTTGTCCCATGTCATAACATCGAATTTTGGTCACTGCAGACAGCTTGAGCTACCACTCATATGATCTGAAAATATAGTTATACAGATAGGGATGGAATTGGCAATGCACACCTGGCAAATGTTAGTGTACCTGATACTGAAATTTAGTATCCTTAATAAAAAAGTATATAAAAAATGTGCATAAATAAATGAAACTTTCAGTGTGTACATTCACATTTTTTGTACAAATGGGAGTCATAAGTACAAAAAGTAAGAATGACTGCAGCAACTGATTAAGTAGTGGAAAGTGTTTTGGGACAGGGTATATATGAAAAGGGGTATATAAAACCAAATTAATTTGCTGTTCTATAGTGAACATCACCTTCCCTAGAACATGAAGTAAAGCAAATTGGTTTGATTACCAAAGTTCCTTTCTTTTTCTCTACATTTATGTACCCAGGAGTAGAGATGCAGTGAATTTAAAATCCGCCGGCGAAGTGAACGTGAAGTGGCCACTTCGCATTGGCACTTTGCTATGTGGAGTGCCCCATAGGAAAGGCTCACTTCGCCTTGTTATTATTACTTTCCGTTGTCATTCCACCTTAAACGAGAAGTAAGGCAGAGTGACAAGAATGTTGGCAGTATCCCACCCACACAGTCACCAGAATGAATGGTGCACTAAGTCATGCGCGCAGTGGTCAGGTCACACACAGAGTCACCAGAATTAATAAGAATGCCCCAAAATGTTACTGTCTTGTGTCCAGAAAATTTCCCAGTGCTGACTAAGTGAAATGAGAGCGTAACAAGAAAAGACGTCTCCCAGAATTAATGGTGCCATGCAAATGCACAGACAGATTAAGATTGAGCTGCACACTCAAGGGATGCATACAAAAAGGCACATCTAACCAGTGCTCGCAAATCACAAATCCAAATCTGGAAAGGAATACATTTTGCCATTTGGGGGATTACTGCATGGCAGTAACAATCTACTACCAGTAGAGATACCACAAAGCAGTATAAAAAAATTCATGCAGGTGCGGTGGATAGCAGGTTCCCACTGCTGCATTTACTATGTAACACAATAAAAGGTGTCTCATTTAATGGCACACATTGCACACACCCACATGCACACTCAAGTAATGTATAGCAAATTGAAAACCTTTGGTAATATAACCAAATGTTTTAAACAGACAAATTGTACACTGCTGCACCACAACAATCAGCAAAAAAAGTTAAGAATTACTGAAAATATTACTGTGTACATTAACACAGTTATACAAAAAAAATAACCAAAACAGAAAGAAAGCCTTTTTCTCCCAGTTAATCTACCTACACCACAAATACGCCCCTCCCCCAAAGCACACTTCACAGTACATAGACTGACTGTTCTAAATTAACATTCAAAATCTGCACACAATAAACACCCGATGATATGAGCACAGAAGGGTTTCTTACAATTGATGTACTGAATTCTGAGCAAGAAGTATTGCTCAAAAGGCATTTTAAACAGGTTTTAGAGGTTTGGAATCGCAAAGCACTGAGAGCAAACTGTCTCCAGCTACCACTGCACACACACACTACCCAGGCCAGAACTGAGGCTGTGCTGAACAATCTAGAGCCCATGTGACCTGAAATCCCATGAATAACTGCAGAATTTCATTTGGAGCTCAATTACAGGGTGACATGAGGTGAATTACATTGATTTCAATGTACTTCACCTTACAAATGGCGGAGAAGTGGTTTGGGGAAGGCGGAATAATGCCAAGTCATTGGTTTCGGTGGACTTCACATTCCTCATTATGAAGTGAAGTACTCCACTTCACATTGTGGAGTTCTCTGTGGATTCCACGTTACTCAGAGAATCACTTCACAGAGAAAACTGTGGCCACTTCGCCCACCAGTACTTACAGTACTGTAACTCACTTGCTGTATGGGAAGGAATGCAAATGCCTATAGCAGTACTTCCCCGATGAGCTATAGCACAAGACTCCCTCACTTAAAAACGCATATTAATGAGTACAATGGTGGAGTGGTGAAGCCTGGAGAGGAACTACAAAACATGCTTACAATACATTCAAGTAACCGGTAAAAAAATTAGTGTTGTAATTTGTGATTGTGAATCGTGATTTGTGACTGCATTTGTGACCGTGATGATGAAGAATGTGATTTGGTGTCAACTGTGTGAGATAACCAATATGGAACTGTATTAGGAACTCAAAGGCCTACAGCTGTACTTCCCCGATGAGCTGTAGCACAGACTCCCTGACTTAAAACCGCTCATTAATGAGTACAATGGTGGGGTGGTGAAGCCTGGAGAGATACTACAAAACATGCTTGCAATACATCCAAGTAACAAGTCAAAAAATGAGTGTTGTGATTAGTGACATGATTGTGAATAGTGATTTGTGACTGCATTTGTGACTGTGATGATGAAGAACATGATTTGAATCACGAGTGACTCGTGATAATGCTTCTGACTTAAAAATGCATATTAATGAGTACAATAGTGCATAGTGTGTGCACCCTCATTGCCATATTCAATGGTGCTGAGCCATGGCGCAGTACCATTGAATATCACCTGGTCCATTCCCTGGTGAAGCCCAGTTGCGGTGCACCCAGGCTTGCGCCCCTGCCTGGCGCAGTCTGAATATCCAGGCCCTTATGTATAATATTTTACATGAACATCAGAGGGCATATATCACAAATGGAGTATCACAAATTATAAATACTCAGATTTCTACTGTAGTGGTTAGGATCTCCTGGTCCATAGACAACTATATTTCCTCCCTTATCAGCAGATTTTATGATTAACTCACTGTCATCACACAGTTATTTCAATGCTTGCTTTTCTGCTGTTGTAAGGTTATTATCTCAAGGTGTCTTTGGTATTTGCAAAATCTCCTCAACTTGTTGAGTAACAATTTTTTCAAAAGTCAAAATTACAGGGTGAAATATATTAAGGCAAAAGATGGATGCCAGTTTAAAAAAGATTTTTCTTTCTGCATTAATGTCACCAATATGGTTGCACCTCTGCTCTTGAAGAGCTGTTTGCAAAAGCTCATTAAGCGCCATAGGACTTATGTAATCTAGTAAACCTGTAACCAGTGTTTCATTGTGCTCTTCTATAATATTCACATTCAGTGCAGGAGAAGCTCTGATCTCATTACAAAGCAGAACAATATCCTTACCTGGGGCAGGGCTGCTTGTAGTTTCAGTAAAACACATGGTGTTATCAGTCAGATTTTTGTTAAAGAGGTACTTCAATTTGATTTTATAGAAAAACTTAAAGAGCTTGTAATTTCAGGGACAAGCTTGTCCATAACAGATTGCCAGCTGACCCTGAATTTGATATACAATAAACATGGTTACCGAAGAGACCTGCAGGGATGTACAAATGCAAAAAATGCAATGTCTGTGACCATTGTTACAGGGAAAAGTTTTGTACATCCAGGCGATCCTACCACTGCAGTAGATATCAGAGAATTTATAATTTGTGATACTTCATTTGTGATACACGCTCCCAGGTGTTCATGTAATGTATTATACACAGGGCATTCTATTAGAAATCTTAAAACTCAGATCCAAGAGCACACCAGATTCATTATCATCAAAAGTGAAGATAAACCCCTGAGATTGCACTTTTTGGTCCATCACAATTCAGATACCAAAAGTCTTAAGTTCATGGGAATTGACTATATACCTGTACCTAGGTTTGGGGTGATAGAACCAATTTTTTATTGCAGAGAGAGAGAGCCAATGGATTTTTAAACTAAGAAGTATGAAACCCATCGGACTGAATGATAACTGGGACCTTAACTCTTTCTTAAAAAGAAGTAAAAAGAAGTAGCAACAAAAGTAGCATTGTGTTTACTTTGCTTTGCAAGTGTAACCTGTTATTAATACTGCTTTGTTTCTAACCCTTTTGTTCTATCTTTTGCAGACTTACTCTGCTTCTTCTTCTTTTAACTGTGTAACGAGTGCCTTTTCCTTACGCTCTACAGCATACGACAAAACCATGCAACAGTAACAGTGTGGTAGGGAAGTGTGAGAAGGTGCAAAATCGCAAAAGGCAGTATGCGTGGTAGTGCACCCTCTCACTCTTCCAGGCAGAGGATGACAACTCCTGGGACAGGGGTTCACTGAGCAGCTACCATGGCTCAATGGGACGAGCCACTCGCAGCAAGGGAGGCAGGCAGTGTGTTTGTGACTGGGTTTTGATTCCAGGTAGCAGATGCATGAATTTTTACATTTTTCACACTTTGTGTGATTTTTACTGTTAATCCCTCCCCCCCGGGTTAGATATTTTAGTTGGGGGGATTTGGGTTGTGCGGGGGTAGAGCTCCTCACAAAAAAAAGACTAATGCAGCTGGCAATATATTGCACTGTATTGGCAGCATGGTAATTTGATGCAGCATAATGTCTTGGGACATTATGGTCCTGTGCCTTTTAGCTACACTGTGTGGATCCCCTGGAAATTAAGGAACTGAGGAAATAAATTTGTTTGGGTGATCATAGGAGCGGTTTTCTACCTTTTCTGTTAAGTAATATTAGGGTTTTATATGAATTATGATACATTAAAATAAAATAAAATAAAACAAATTGATAATTCTGTTATTGTTACTGTATTGTATGTAGAGATGCATGAAGTGGGGAAAATTCACTCTGCAAAATAATCCACAAATTTCCCTCACTCCGCATAGTAGCTCCAGTGGGCAAAGCTCAGATTCGCTCCCCAAAAACTTTGCAAAATGCTGAGTTTGAAAACTTCATTGGAAGAGTTTGGCAATTCAACCAGTGAAGTTGTTTTTTAAATTGTACGTGCACCCCTCCGTCAATCCCTGAAACCCACCCCCAAAAGAACTTCCCTGGCGTCTAGTGACACCCATCCACCACCGATAGCCCCCCCAACATGTAAAATGACCCTCCTCACCCATTGCAGGCCATGTAATATTAAATTAAATCCCCACTCACCCACCAATTGCCTGCCCAACTGTCAAATAAATTGTAACATCCCTAGTGTCTAGTGGTCCCCCACCCCTTCCAATCACCTGCCCATTGTGAAATTATGAAGGTACCCCCCAATTGCCAGGTGGCACAGAGAAGAGACACATTTCCTTGGTGTCTAGTAGACCCCCTCCCTATCACCATCATCAAATGCCCTCTCCCAGGTGTCTAGTGGACCCCCACCCCTGCATTTACTGCCCCCACCCCACTCCTCTGGACCCCAAGTGGGCCACCAGCATGGCACTCCACTCTACTCCATAGCCAGCGGCCAGACTGAACACTCAATAAATGAGCATGTGCTTGTACAAGGATGTGCTCATTCATTGCCAGTTTGTAGTCATTCTTTGATTTTATTGTGGTGCAGAAAAAGACAGAGGGCTGCTCTTGTACCCAGTGGGGGGGGGTTGATGGGGGAATGGTATTGTGGACCCCTCTGTGGCACCTGGCAATTGGGTGGAGAGGTACCTTCATAATTGTTGTACACCACCAAGGAAGTGGTGTCCACCCATTCTTTATAAATGTCACCTTCCAAGTAACCTACAGAATGGACTGTAGCCAGTTTGTCAAAAACAGCCGCATTAGGGAATTATTTTATCTAGAGCAGGTTCTGCTGGTGTAGAAAGTTCCTTGGTTGGGGTGCAAGGTGACATACCCCAGATCTTTGGCTGTTACAAAGGATGTTACAAAGGAAAACTTTTGACAGTCTTCAAGGCATCCTGTATGGCTGTCTTGTAAGCTGGTTACACATGCTAGGCAATTCCATTTGGTCAAAGAGTTTGCATAGATGAGGTCAGGGAAGTGCCCTTGTTTCTGCATCTCATGAGCAAATTATAAATCTTTGTGAGAACATACTGTAGTTCCCATAGGCTGTGCATATTTCTTCCCTACCTATGTGTTTGTGTCAGACACTTAAAGATTGTTTGCAACTCTTAGTTTGTGTTGCAGCAAATGTGCAGTATCATATTTATTGTAAATAGTCTTCTTGTACTAAGCCATGGATCACATATCATAAGTTTGGTGCTCAAAATAATGTACATGTCTGTTTATGGTCTCTATGTTAGCCCTATTCCATGTGGACAAGTCAGATGCAAGTAGGCCTGAGATGGTGCCAGTAAGTCCTTCTAGATCTCGAACCTGTCAGGTGTGGAAGACTCCATCCTAGGCTCTCCTTTTTGCATATCTATGGGATCTTGGGCTCTAGCATGATATAAAGATAACCTATTCAAAAGAAAAGCTTTGTATAAGAAACATTCATACATTAGTAGAAGCACATGAAGGACTATGTTCAGTCGTGTCCTAAATGAGGACATTTCAAAATTACAAGATTATACATTACAGAACATCAGCACCTTTGCCTTATGAATGACAATTACCTCCAAAAGCAAAGAAATATTGTACAAAACAATGATACGTATGTCCCCACATAGAAACATAGAAACAGACTTTGATGGCAGATAAGGACCACTTGGCCCATCTAGTCTGCCCATTTCCCTACCTACAGGATAGGCCGCGGATCCTAGCTAACCAACAGCCTATTTCTTCCTACCCCCCACAAGAATTGCCTTATGTCTGTCCCATGCATTCTTGAATTCTCCCACAGTTTTAGACCCCACAACCTCCTCAGGAAGGCTGTTCCATGCATCCACTACCCTCTCTGTGAAATAATACTTCCTCACATTGCCCCTGAACTGCCCCTCTATCTTTAAATTGTGTCCCCTTGTTCTTGCACGTCTCTTTTTCTGAAAGATGCTACCCTCTTGGACTTTGTTGATTTGACTGAGGTACTTAAAAGTTTCTATCATGTCCCCCCTCTCCCTTCTTTCCTCAAGGGTATACATATTAAGCTCCTTTAGTCTCTCCTCATACGGCTTCTCTTGCAGACCCTGCACCATTTTAGTTGCCCTCCTCTGGACTGCCTCTATCCTGTCTATGTCCTTGTGGAGATGGAGTCTCCAGAACTGGATGCAGTACTCCAGATGGGGTCTCACCAACTGTCTGTACAAGGGGATAACAACTTCCTGTTTTCTGCTGCTGATGCCTCTCCCTATGCATCCCAGTATACCCCCAGCCCTCCCTACTGCCTTCTCACATTGCTTGCTAACCTTAAGGTCATCTGATATGATTACCCCCAGGTCCCTTTCCTTTTTTGTTGTTGTTACTACCTCCCCCCATTGTGTATTCTTCCCCTGGGTTCTTGTTTCCCAGGTGCATTATTTTGCATTTATTTGCATTGAATCCTAGCTGCCATACTTCTGACCATTCCTCCAACCTTGCCAAGTCCCTTCTCATCCTTTCCACGCCTCCTTGTGTATCAACCCTGTTGCAGATCTTTGTGTCATCTGCAAAGAGGCATACTTTTCCTTCCAGTCCCTCTGCAATGTCACTTATGAAGACATTAAAAAGGATTGAACCCAATACTGAACCCTGCGGTACCCCACTAGTAACCCCTCTTTCTTCAGAGTGGACTCCATTTACAATTACCTTCTGTGTCCTGTTGTCCAGCCAATGTTTTACCCAGGCTACCACCCTGGGACCAACTCCCAGGCTGGTTAATTTGACTATTAATCTTTTGTGTGGGACTGTGTCAAATGCCTTGCTAAAGTCTAGGTAGGCCATGTTCACAGCCCCTCCCTGGTCTACTACTTTGGTCACCCAGTCAAAGAAATCTATTAGATTTGTCTGACATGACCTTGCCGCTGTGAACCCATGCTGCCTTGGGTCCCGTGCCCCACTGGCCTCTAGGTACTCAACTATTCTTTCCTTCAGAAGTGACTCCATCACTTTCCTTATCTCAGAGGTCAGACTGACAGGTCTGTAGTTTCCTGCCTCTGTCTTGGTCTCACTTTTGTGAAGGAGAATCACATCCGCCTTCCTCCAGTCCTCGGGTACCACACCATCCTCCCATGATTTATTAAAAAGAGTAGCCAGTGGTTTCACTAGTTCCCCCCTTAATTCTTTTAGAATTCTGAGGTGAATTCCATCAGGCCCCATTGCTTTGTCCACCTTCAGATTTAGGAGTTCTTGCAGAACCCTTTCTTCTGTGAAAGGACTGGGATCGACCCCCTATCAAGAGTGCTTCTGTTAATTGGATTAGGCACTTCCCCTTCTCTTTGTGAATACTGAGCAGAAATATTCGTTCAGTATCCCTGCTTTTCACTGTCCCCTCTGCCCACCACCATTCATTCTATTCAGCCTCACTATCCCTCCCTTTGTCTTTCTATGCTCGCTGATGTACCTATAAAGGTTTTATCCTCTTCTTAACCGAGTTGGCTATCTTTTCCTCAGTTTGGACCTTTGCTATTCTGACTTCCCTCCCTGCTTCCTTCTGCCTTAACTGGTACAGCTCTCTGTCCTGTTCCTTCTGTGTTTCCTTATACTTCCGGAATGTTATCTTTTTCTTCCTGACTTTCACAGCCACCTCTTTTGAGAACCATACTGGCTTTTTCTTTCATTTTGATTTGTTTATTTGCTTCACACAAAGGCTTGTCGCCTCTCTGATGGCAGTTTTGATGATTCCCCATTGTTGCTCCACACCTCCTTCTAGCCTGTTTGCTAGTGCTTTTCTGAGGCACTCTCCCATCTTGCCAAAGTCAGCCCTCCTAAAGTCCAGTACCCTCACTTTTGCATGGCTTGACTCTGTAGCTGAGTTTAACGTGAACCACACTGTTTGATGGTCACTTGTTCCCAGATGGCAACCCACTTCTAGATCTGAGATCCTCTCACTGCCCCCATTTGATAGTATGAGGTCTAAGATTGCTCCCAGTCTAGTGGGTTCTGAAACTAGCTGTCTGAAGCCTGCCACCTGTAGGGCATCAAGAATGGCCCTGCTCTTGGATGTGGCTGCAGCAAATGTGCTCCAGTTAACATCTGGCATATTCAGGTCTCCTATCAACAGTATCTCCCCTTTCTCTGCCATTCTAAGAATGTCTTCTATCATATCCTTGTCCATTCCCTCCCCCTGACATGGGGGTCTGTACACAACCCCTCTGCGGATTATGGTGCCCTTTCCAGTCTCCAAGGTGACCCACAGTGCCTCCTCTCCTCCTGTTTACTCTTTTGTTCAGTTGCTTTTATCCCTTCCTTTACATAGAGAGATACCTCCCCTCTTCTCCCCTGCCTGTCTCTCCTGTAGGTTATGTACCCTGGTATGTTAACATCCCAGTCATGTTTCTCTGTGTACCATGTTTCTGTGACTGCTACGATATCCAGGCATCCCTCTTCCATCAAGGCCACCAGCTCAGGGAGCTTGTTGCCCAGACTACGGGCACTGGTACTCATTACCCTCCATTTCCTGATGGCCTTACTCCTTTTTGCCCCATCCCTGTCCTTCTTGCCTTTGTAACTATCTCCATTTACCTCTGCCCTTCTCCCTATTGACACCTCTATGTTGGTGTTTAACGCACTTACTACTGTGATTTTTTTGGGGGGGCTAGGATTTCCCTGCTCTTTTCCAGTGCCTCACCCCCCTTGGCTAGTTTAAATGATTGCCAATGAAGCATTTAAACCTATCACCTAGGATCCTGGTTCCCCTCCTGGACAGATGCGGCCCATCATGCAAGTATAGGCTTGCATCACTCCAGGTGGACCCCCAGTCCCCAGTGAAGCCAAATCCCTGAGCTCCACACCAGTTTTTCAACCACTGATTGAATCCCATGGTGTGGAACACCCTAGCCTCTCCTACGCCATAGATGGGCAGCACCTCTGAGAAGGTTACCGTGCGTGCTACTTGTCTAAGGCCCCTCCCCAATTCCACAGACTCTTCCTGCACTTCTCTAATCCCTTTCTTAGCCAGATCATTTGTCCCTAGGTGGACAATGGCATCCAGCTCCCTCCCCTGTGCCGCTGCTCCGGCAATCCTGAGGATTCGCTCCCTGTCCCTCCAAACCATGGCGCCAGGCAGGCACCTTACCTCCCTCTCCCCTTCCTCCCCCAGTTCTACCTTCCTAACAATGGAGTCCCCCACCAGGAGTTGTTTTCTTCCCCTGCGGGGTCCCATGCTACCCTCATGAGGGTCTCCATTGTGGAGGTTCCTAGCATCCTCCTTGGTCTCCACTGCTGGTGCCTCCATAGAGGAACCACACTTTGCCAGAATGGCATTGGAATTGTGGAGAGGTACAACTGGAGGGATGCACCTCTGTTCCACCACCCTCACCCTCCCTGAGCCCACTGTGGTCCAACCACTCCTCTTTCTTGGCAACCTCTGAGGCAACGGCAGTGGCACTGGTGGTCCCTGGATGGAAGAGGAGGTCCCACAAATCCTGGCCAACTCAGCCTGGAGATGAGCAACCTCCTCCCTCAGCCCAGAGAGGTGCCTGCAGATGGGACAACACTGCATCCTCCAGAACATCTCCTGGAAGACTGCTGCTCCACAGCCACTGCACTGCACCACTTCTATCATGTCTTATTTCTGGCCCCTTAATTGTTTGCAATCCTTACTCTTTCCTCTGTTTTTTTCTCTCTCTCCTTACTTTCTGCATGTGTGCCCTTTAAGCTCCTGATTGTCCTGTTCTGAAACAAGAATACCCTATATTTCTCAGTAGACCCCTTACTTTCTCAGAGGCAGACCTCCAGCAGCTAGAAAGGGGCTGGAAAGCTACTCTTGCCCTTCTAGGATGGTGGGTCTTTATTTGGCTCTGTGATCACTCACTTCCTGCTCCCAAACAGGAAGTTCCTGTTATCAGTCAAATCCTGTGCCTATAAAAGTAGAACTAGCTTTGGGTGGGAGGGTGGAGGGGAGGGAAGGAGGGCAATATTGTCCCAGTAGAGAAGTCCAGTCACACAGCAGTCCTTTCTCCTGGTGTCTTCTGCCAAGCTACTAGCAGAATCTTTCTAAGGCAGTCTTTAAATATAGCTTCCTTCTAGCTAAGCCACTCCCCCTACTTACTAGATCTTTCTACTAGTAATTGAAACCTCACAGCTATCAAGTCCTTTCAATCACCTGAGATTTACACCTAGATAACTGTTCAGATAACCATTCAGTTCAGTTAACTCAGACAAACACAACTTTTTTTTTGTTTTGTTTGTTAGTTTTTTTACCCTAAATTAAAGGTCCAAGTACAAGAGTTCTATTTCTTTAGTCCCAGCAGAGAAGTCCAGTCACACAGCAGTCATTTCTCCTGGTGTCTTCTGCCAAGCTAAGGCCCATATTACATCATATCCCAATGTAAAATATTAAAAACAGCATGCATACATGAATTGTCAGTAAAGTCCCTGGGGAAAGTAGTAGCAGTCAAACCACTGAGTAGGTCCTGACCCAATTTCAGAACAATGTGCAGTCTCTTTAGGCTTTTGTGGTACAGGACGGGATGTGTCATTGAAAAATGTCACAGTTCATTGTGAAACCTTTAAACTGATGCTTTTACCACCACAGTATTGTATAATACAGCACTTGGGTTGCATGCACTTGTATATGTCTTTAATTGTCAGTTTATAAGTGCTTGTTTCTGAGCGTTTCACTGGGTCAACCACCAAGGAGGCATTGTCTGGAAAAATATGTATACAAAGGTTCTGTGTAAGCGGAAATAATATTGTCCAAACATGTGCCTTCTCTTCTTGGGTTGCATTCAAAATTACAGGAAAGTGAGAAATGTCTCTTAGTGAGTCTCTACAAAGTCCACTAGGACAGTCTGGAACAAAATTATTCATCATAATTATTAGGCAGTCTTTGCTACCACAGTACATAAAAGGATTTGGGTGAATCATAGATGACAGGCAGCATGGTAGGTTATCCCTCATAGACTTGTCACAATTTGGTCATGCATCATCCCTTGAAGTCCCATGGCCAGATGCCACAATGTAATTATAATCAGCATGATCAGGAACATCACAGTCTTGCTGTCAGCTTCTGAAAAACAAAGAAATAGAGAGGAGGGCTTCAGCACCTTGCCTCAGTATATTACTGTTTAAAAGAATGATCAATTATTTTCATACAGATGTATGTGCTTTTGATAGTGTTGTCCAATAGAGCTGGTGTCTCCTGAAATTTGAGCCAACAAGGCACTCATAAAAAGGTTTCAATTGTCTGACATCTGCTGCCACCAGATCAAACATGCCATGATGGACAGAATGTAGCAGAACAATCATTTTTATATATCAGCACCACTTATTGGTGCATTGTCAACTGAATTCCTGTGTCTCACAGACTCAATGAAAATGTTCCAATGCTTGGATTTTGAACATCAATTGAACATATGACTGTTTTTTGATTGTCTAATCATTAGATATGTATATATCTATGAGTGCATGCTATTTATTATTCATCTATCTATCTATCTATCTATCTATCTATCTATCTATCTATCTATCTATCTATCTATCTATCCATTTTATTTATATGTTTTAAATGGTTGTGGGAGCACATTTTGATTACTGTCATTTTAAATGATTTGGTTAAGTACCATTCCTATTTACACGGCCAGTCACGCTCAAGAAAACACCATTGTGACATTGAAACATAAGTGACAAGTAATGTTGTTTAGCCAAGAAGAGCAACGGTCAGTGGGAAAAAAAGTTTGAATATGTTTAAAATGTATCACAAAAAGTGTTGAGTGACTGCACAAGCATTTAGGAATTGATCCAACTGAATGCGTACCCTGGATCCAACTTATGGTATATACTGCTGCACTGGGGTGAAGAAAAGAAAAAAGAACCGATCGAAGCTAAAAGGTGATAAGCTGTTCATTTGCCTCAGTCACGTGTTGACTTCTTACTGCTATTGACGGTTACATGCTACAGCTTATAGATGATTTTAGTCTTTCCTATGTGGCAGTTGACCACTGGACATGTTAGGAACTTGTTCCCCATAGCCATGTGGCAATTAGATATGGGTGAAGCATGGGTTGATCCTGTCCCTCATGTTATTTGCCATGTAAGTGTTACCACAGCGATGCCACTGTCTTGTGGTGTTCCGCTGGGGTCGTTCCTGTCACCCTTGTTGTTCACAGTGTATATGCTCCCATTGGGTGACATTATCAGGCAGTATGGTCCGGGTTTTCATTGTTCTAATTTATAAATGTGCCATTGGCCTTTGCTCTGTTAATGGCCTATCTATTCATACTCATTTGTATTGCTCCCTTATGCTTATCCCATGCCTGTTTGATGCCCTGCACTCTATTCATATCCACCACTTCCTGAGGTAGGCCATTCCATGCATCCACCACCCTTTCTGTGAAAAAGAACTTCCTCACATTACCCCTTTATCAGCCTCCCTCTAATCTCATGCTATGTCCTCTTGTCCTGCTATTTTTTTTATATTGAAACATGTTAGACTCTTTCACCTTGTTAATTTATTTCTTTATTTCTTTATTTAGAGTCAAGGATTACAAGTACTTTTGAGCCAAGGCTCTTTTACAAAGGTTCCACATCAATTGAGGTACAATACAAACATTACATAGAGTTGAGTAACAATGCAGAAATGGTGAACAGACATTTTTAAGATGCTGAAATATATTACATTGAGGGAAAGTGAGTACCGGGGGCAGGGTAGCCAGAGGTAACTGAGGCTTAGAATGGACACAAAAAGAGCAATGCAGCCATGGGCATTTATCAGGCCTCAATAAAGTGTTTGGGGGTAGGGGGCAAAAACAGGAGGGTGGTAGGATGTAGGACGAGGAAGAGGGAGGTAGGAGTAGACGTGCTAGGAGGGAGATCAGATTATGAGGGACAGTCGCAGGAGCTAGAGGCAGCTAGGTGGAGACAAAAGTTGGCTTTGAATAGGCCTAGCTTTTACAGAGAGGAGACATCTTTGTTGAGTCCACTAACCCAGCTAAGAGCTCGGTACACAAAGGATCTTTGGCCCAGTGTGGTGCTGCACAGAAGAATGTGCAGCATTTCATTTTCTGAATCCCTGGTGAGGCGGGGGTTGAGCGCTGTATGAAAAAGACTTTGGACTCAGGGGGAACAATATGTAGCATAATTTTCTTAGCCATTAGACAAGTTTGATACTTGATATGGTTTGATAACTGGAGCCACCCTGTTTGGGAATAGAGGTCACACGTATGGGTGAGTCAGTGGGATCCTGTGATGAGTAGGCAAGTTTTGTTTAGGGCCAAGGATAAGCACCTAAGGGCTGTGTCAGTTGCAGAGCCATAAATAATCAGATCATAGTCAATTAGAGAGACCACTGAGCTCTGTACTGCTATCCTTAAGACATCAGAGGTAAGGCATTGCCTGTGCCTGTAGAGAAGAGCAATGCATGTGTTTTCAGCTTTAGCGATGTGATCTATGTGGATGCTGTAGGACAGGTTGCTGTCTATGGTGATCCCCAGATATTTAAAGGAGTGAACGTGTTTGAGGAAAGCACCAAGGCAGGTTGTAATATTAAGGGGGTGAAGTCTATGTTTGTTGTGGGAGCCACAGAAAAGCATTGACTTGGTTTTCTTATAGCTGAGAACCAGCTTTTGACTACTAAACCATGTTTCAAAGGAGGTGAAACCCTTCTGAAGCTTGTTTTGGAGTAGGTGGGAGTCCTGTTGAGTGGTGTGAATGACAGCATCGTCAGCATAGAGTAGGATTTGTTCTAGAAAGGATTGTGGAAGATTGTTCAAAAACAGGCTGAAGAGGAGGGGCCCGAGAATGGATCCCTGGGGGACTCCTGAGCATACTGGTCTAGCATCTGAGAGAACATCAGCAATTTTCAATCTTTGGGAATGGTTTTCCAGGTAGCTCTTAAACCAAGTTTAAACTCAGGGGAGAGCCAAGCTTTTAGCAGTTCTGTGAGGAGTATTCGATGATGGATGGTGTCAAAAGCCTTGGTCAGGTCTATGAAGACCAAACCAGTGAGGTAATTATTGTCCAGGGAGTTGTGAATTGCTCCTGTGAATTCAAGGAGGGCAGATGTGGTGCTATGGCCTTTACTGAAGCCATGCAGTTGCTTACAAAGGATGTTGTACTTGTCCAGATATTCCATTAGCTGGCCAGGTATCAGACATTCAATGGATTTGGGGGGGTAGTATGGATATAGGCCTATAATTTCCATGAAGGGCCTTGTCCCCACTCTTGTGGACTGGTGTCATGGTGGCAGATTTCCATCTGTTGGGGAACTGGCGAAGGGTGAGGGAGAGGTTGAAAATCCAGATTAGAGGAGATAGCACTTCATCAAGAGTAAGGGACAGCAGTTTGAGGTCGAGTGAGTCACCACTTATTCTAAGATCCAGCAATTGCTTTACAGACGTATCTATGGACTTCATGTGTCCTGACTGCTCTGAAGTAAAAAGGGAGGTGACTTGAAAAAGGAGGCGGGGTGGGAAGGGTGCAGGAGAGAGGTCTTTATCAAAGAAGTCTGGAGGAAGAACACTACTGAGGTCAGTGAACGCGTTATTGAATGTGTTAGCTATAGTGGAAGGGTCAAGAGTTATAGTCCCATCTATGTCCAACACTGAAGGTGATGTTTTGGGCAGTATTCCTGTAACTTCCTTGAGATTATTCCAGAAGGACTTCCCCTTTCCCCAGGTGTTTGTGAGGGCATCTTTGTACTAGTTACTTTTCTTCTGGCATATTTCTTTGGTGCAGTCATTTCGGGCACGTTTGTAGTTTGTATATCTACTTGCCTACCAGTGGCCCGGGCCTGAAACCAGAGGTGGTCCCTAGCTTTCAGCAATGTAAGGAGATCAGCAGTGAGCCATGTATTGCTAAGGCCTTTTACTTTCCTCTTTTTTGAAGAGGGCGTAAATGTCACAGGCAGCATTGAAGGAGCTGATGAAGAAGTCAAGTGCAGAGTTGACATCTGATGCATGGAAGATAGGTGACCAGTCTTGTTGTCTAAGGAGTAATTTGAGGTGCTTCAATTGACCACGTGGAAGGAGTCAGCTGTTTATTAGTTTGGGTGGTTGTGGGCTGAATTTGTTAGACCACTCACATGAGACTGGGAAGTGATCACTTAGCGCATCTGAGAGAACGGAGATTTTTGAGATGCGGGATGTTGGCTGGTCAGGATCCAGTCTAGAAGGGTGCTTGTTCAAGCCCTATAGTTGAGTCTAGTGGGGGAGACGACAAGCTGAGAGAGGTTGGCAGCTGAAATGGCATCCCTGTAGCACCCTGTTTCTGATCCAAACCAATTTATGTTAAAATCTCTCATTAGGATTATCTCGGTGCCTGGTGGTTGGGAACGGTCAAGGTCAAGGACGGAGTTGAGACTTTTACCTTGATCCTTGGGTGGGATGTAGACAGCAACAATAGTCAGTGCCTTGTTGTGAACCCCAAGTAGAATTCTGATGAGTAGTATCTGGGCGGTACAGACTGCACTTAACATCCCTTAATGCCCTTAAGGTGTTTGAATGTTTCGATCATATCACCTCTCTCCCTTCTTTGCTCTAGGGTATACATATTGAGCTCCAATAATCGGTCCTCATATGTTTTCTGATGCAGTCCCTGCATCATTTTGGTTGCCCTTCTCTGGACTGCCTCAATTTGGTTAATGTCCTTGTGAAGGTGTGGCCTCCAGTACTGCATGCAGTACTCCAGATGGGGCCTAATCAGTGTCTTGTAAAGAGGGATTATTACCTCCATCTTCTGACTTGCGATGCCCCTACTAATACACCCCAGCATCCCCCTAGCCTTACCTACTGCTTTAGTGGTCTGCTTGGATGATTTCAGGTCATTGGTGATGATGATGCCCAAATCTCTTATTCCCTTGTGACTGCCAGCAACTCCCCTCCCAGCCTATAGGTGGCTTCAGGGTTTCTCTTCCCTATGTGCATGATCATGCACTTCTTTGCATTAAATCCCAGTTGCCACTCTTCCAACCATTTTGCTACTTTATCCAGATCTCTTCTCATTCTGCCCACCCCATCTGGATCATCTACTCTGTTGCAGATCCTAGTGTCATCTGCAAACAGACAAACCTTACCCTCCAGTCCATCTGCAATGTCACTGATGAAGATATTGAAGAGGACTGGCCCCAGGACTGTTCCCTGAGGTACCCCACTTGTGACTTGTATCTTTTCTGATGGTATACCATTTACCACCACTCTCTGTTTTCTGTCCGTCAACCAGTTTGCCACCCAGTTGACCAACTTCTGACCTACCCAGAGCCTACCCAGCTTATTAATCAATCTTCTATGTGGAACAGTATCAAAAGCTTTGCTGAAGTCAAGGTAGGTAACATCAACTGCTCCCCCTTGGTCCACCATTCTGGTTACCTAGTCAAAGAAATCTATGAGATTAGTTTGACAGGACCTTCCTTTTGTAAACCCTTGCTGTCTTGGATCCTGTGCTCCTATGGATTCCAGGTGTTGCACTATTCTTTCATTAAGGAGTTCCTCCATAATCTTGCCCACTACTGAGGTAAGACTGACCGGTCTGTAGTTCCCTGCCTCCTCCCTGCTACCACGCTTGTGGAGAGGGATCACATGAGCCCTTCTCCAGTCTTCTGGGACCTCTCCTGTTCCCAGAGACTCACTAAACAGTTCTGATAATGGCTCTGCTAGTTCCACCCTTAGCTCCTTTAGTAAACTGGGATGTATGCCATCAAGTCCCATTGCCTTTTCCACCCTGAGCTTATAGAGCTCTTGTAGGACCCTTTCTTTTGTGAAGGGATTAGTGCTCACCTCACTCCTCCCTGTGTCCATGGTGTTGAGCGGTGGGCCCTGCCCTACCTTCTCCTCAGTAAATACTGAGCAGAAGTATCTATTTAGGATATATGCTGTTACATGGTACTCCTCCTCACATGCCCTCCTTATCTCCTTTGATCTTAGCAATACCCCCTCTGGACTTTCTCCTTTCACTAATGTACCTATAGAAAGTCTTGTCACCTTCTTTTACTGTTTGCACTAATGTTTCCTCAGTTTGGACCTTTGCCTGCCTTACTGCCTTCCCTGCTTTCCTTAGGGAAGTTTGGTATGCCACCCTATCTTCATCCTGCTGCATTCCCTTATATTTCCTGAAGGCCAGCCTTTTGGCTCTGACCTTTTCTGCAACTGTTTTTGAGAATCAAGGTGGGTTCCTTCTTCTTTTGCACTTCCTTTTCTCCCTTACACAATGGGATGTTGCTTAAAGTATTACATCCGTAATACTTGCCCACTTTGCCTATACCCCCTCACCTGTATTTCTTTTTTCCAGGGCTAGCTTAACTCTGTTGGCCATCTTATCAAAGTCAGCTCCTCTGAAGTCCCATATTTTTGTCTTGGAATGGGATGATTTAGTTCTAGTAGCCAAATTGAACCATACCATGTGATGGTCACTGGCCCCCAGGTGACCTTCTACCTGGAGATCTGTGATCCTTTCCCTGTTAGTCAGTACAATATCTAGGATAGCCTTGTCTCTTGTGGGTTGTTGTAACAGTTGTTTGAGGCCCTCCCCCTGCAGGGAATCCACCATGTGTCTAGTTCTGGCAGATGTTCCTGCTGGTATTGATCTGTATCTGGCATGTTGAAGTCTCCCATTATCAGAACCTCCCCTTTAGCTGTCATGTTTTGTATATCTTCTAACTAGTGGTGGGTGAAGTGGGCTCAAACCGCTCTGTGAAGCATTTCAAGGAGCAAAGACGGATTCACAGAGTGCTCTGCAATGCAAAGCGGAGTATTTCTCATTATAATGAGGAACACAAAGTCCCTTAGAAACACTGACTCCTCATTACTTCACCTTCCCTAGCCACTACTCTTTCAATTTTAAGGTGAAGTGCATTGGTGGCCATCCACTTCGTCTCACTTCGCCTTGTTTTTCAGCTCCAAAGGCAGATTTTGCAGTGATTCATGGGAGTTTAGGTCACATGGACTCTATTCTGCACAGCCTTAGTTCAGGGCAGTATGAATAGGAAGGAGTAGGAGACAGTGTGCTCTGACAGCTGTGTGTAGGAATCTTTTAAAAGCTGTTCAAAAAGTATGTTTGCCTTTTGTTTGGGATCCAAGTTTAGTTCATCGATTGTAGGAAACCCTCCTGTGCTCATATCATTGAGCGTTTTTGTTTGTGTGTGAATTTTGAATGTAAATTTACAACATTGAGTGTGTGTGGTGAAAGAGTGAAAGTGTGCTGTGGGGGAGAGGCGTATCTCTGGTGTAGGTAGATTTAAGTTGGAGAACTAGTGATTTCTTTGTTTTTTGGGTTATATTTTTGTTATATAACTGACTGTGTTAATGTACACATAGTAATATTGTCAGTAATAGTACAAATTTTATTGCTGTTTGTTGCGTGTATGTGGTGCAGCATTTTATAAGGTCAGGTTGTTTAAATTAGAAATTTACATTACGTGGCAGTACACTGAACTTTTGCATTTGCGTTGCATTCCTCGGTCAGCATTGTACACAAACTGTTCTGTGTTGTGTGTGCAGTGTTGCGTGCATCAAATATAATACACCTTTTAAAATTTGTGACACAGACTAGTGTAAGTGCAACTAAGTGCAGCAGTGTGAACCTGCTATCCACTGCAGCTGCCTGATTTTGTACTGTGATCGTGTTATCTGTTATTAGTTTTGCTGTTTGTATTGTAGTGCTGTAAAAATCAGCACTGTAGGTATTCAGTGCCCCCCCCCCCCACATTCAAAGGTTTTTTTTTTTTTTACCAGACTGGATTGCTTTTGTGAGCCCATCAGCATCACTGGTTACTGAAGTTGTTTTAATTCTGTGACAGTCTCAGAGTAGTCTGTTATCTGTTGCTGAAGCCACAGTTGTTTATTTTGCTTCACATCCAGCCAGTATCCCTCCAGTCAGAAAGTGGAAGTATCAAAATCTGAATTTGGTAATAATATTTGTGGTTGATCCCCCAAAATGCCTGCAAAGAGACATACAAGCAAAGCTGTTTCTGGCCATGCCACTGTTGGCAGTATGATGGTCTGTGGGTGTAGTAGTAGTACGCGGAAGCAGAAATGCATTGCTGATGTGAGGAAAGGTATTTCTCCTGTAATGTTTTTTACAGCCCAATCAGTTGCTTCACTCATAGTTGGAGGAGATGATGTTTTCCCAGCTGGTGGTGTTAGTGGTGGTGGAGGTAGTATTAGCATTGTTGTGTCACGTTCTAATTCCGACCAGTGTACCATATCCAAACATATTGAGTGTGAAGCAGTGCAAATGAGTGGCAGCGTAGATGATGTCATACTTCCCAGTAACATCCCAGTAACTGAACTTGAGGATTCTGATGATTATGTCAATGATAGCATACAATGTGATATTCCATCCACCGTGGCACTTAATGTCACACATTTTCCATGCAATGATTCAGAGTGTGGTGAAAAAATATCAGGTGATGGTGGTGTAGATGCTGATGATGAATGTGATGATGATGATGATGTTGCTGTTGTTGCAACATGCAGTCCACATGCTAGCATCCAAGCAGAAGATGTGGACGTATGTGAGAGTGACATTGATGAATATGATGATAATGTAATTGACCCCAGTTGGGAACTGGAGAAAAATAAATTAAAAGTGGCTGTGTCTGAATCTGTTTGCAGGAAATCCTTCCCCCATAAAAACTAGTGATATACGGTTTTTTGTTGATGATGGTGATGATGACCCAGTAATCAATATGATAGGTAGTCGTGGTGTTCATTTGCAGTCCAGGTGTGCAGTGCCCGAATCATCAAGTGCCCTCCCCACTTCAGTGCTTAAAATAACAGACTTAAATAAGCCACATCATCATGGACATGTTAAAAGCAGAGCATCACACTCCCTTGTTTGGGATTTTTTTGTTCAAGATGCAAATGATGATTCAGTTGCAATCTGCCAGGTTTGTCATGTGCGTGTGAGTCGAGGTAAAAAAGGGAGCCATCTTGGGACAGGAGGACAGCATACGCATCTCAAGAATAGGCACTTGGCTCTGTGGACCCAGCACAAGCTGGCAGCTAATACCAAAGTGGGGTGTTCATCCGTGTCACCGGCAACCATAGTCAGCATGTTATCTCCTTCCATGACTGTTAAGCACAGTAGGAAATTAAACGTGTGCAGTAGTACGGTAATAAAAGCAGAGGATTACTACAGGCATGATGAGGTGGAGGACCATAATGACTTTGAAATGCTGTACAGTGCTAATGAGAGTAGCAGTTTTTGTGGTGGTGGTGGTGAATACAGTATGTCTAGTGCAAGTGGTACATCAACCCCGGTTGGCAAGTCTGGCAAAATAACATAATTTCTTGCTTTGTCATCATCACTTGTGCAACTGTCTTCATCAAATGTCCACACTCCACCCCCTGCCAATGCCATTCATCACAGAGCACAACCATTTGTAACCAACAACACACCATGTGTAAAACGTTTAAGCCAGCCCACGTTACAGAGTGTTTTTGGGCATAAGCTGAAGTACCCCCCCCCAGTCATACAGTGTCATGTGAACTTAATGCTACTGTAGCGGAAATGCTTGCAATTGATCTTTTGCCCTTCTCCTTTGTGGAGAATTCTGTGTTCCGGTGGTTTGCTGCATGTTCCTGTCCAAAATGGAAAGTCCCATCCAGGACATACTTTTCTACCCGTGCTGTTTCCGAGTTGTTCCGCACTGTGTCTGACTCAGTAAGACATGCCCTTCAACATTCCTCCTCTCCATTCATCCATTTAAGTATGGATGTGTGAACAAGAAGTAAAACAGTGGGGAGTTCATATCTTTGTATAACTGCACACTGGGCTTAGATGCCGGGGTTGTTTGTGATGTTGGTAGTGAATAATCAGTGCAGTAAGGTAGATTGTCGCGGTAGCAATCTTCCTGGAATTCACCAGCATGCAACGATTGCTATGTGCAGTGTGACCTGTTCACACACTGGTGAGAACATGTTGGACATGATACTGGCTGAAATTGACAGATGGCTAAACCCTCTGTCCCTGATAGCTGGGTTCATAGCAAGTTACAATGGGTCAAATGTGGTGAAATGCATCACGAATGGTGTTTTTTTTCATGTTCCATGCATGGCCCACTGTTTAAATCTTGTGGTTCAGGAGTTTCTGCAGCACCCTGACATAAAGGACATGCTGACCATTGCACAACATATCTGTTCTCACTTTTCAAGATCTGGAAAGGTCCGTGACCAACTGCGGCAGTTGCAGATACAAAACAGCCTGCCTCAGCACTGCTTAAAGCTGGAAGTTGTCACCCAATGGAACTCCATGTTATACAAGGCAGAGAGGTAGTATGAACAATACAAAGCCATCTCAGAATATCTTGTTATGCACATTAGCCATGACAGTTCTGGGGCCTCCATGTCTATGACGACTGAACAGTGGCGCCTCATGGACTCTGTAATAACAGTTTTGCGGCCTTTTGAACATGCCATACAGGCAGTGAGTGGTGAGTCTGCCTCCATTAGCCAATCAATTCCATGCTGCAGGTGCTGAGGCAGACATTGGTGAATGTACAGCATAGCCTTGATGTTGCCGGAGACGATGGTAGCAGTATGTTGCTGAAACACAAGCTGACAGTATTCAACCAGAATCATCACATTGTGAGCATTCAGCGTAGTGACAACTTTGCCATGGCAACAATGCTGGACCCACGATATAAATGTGGAATTGTATCAGTACTGGAGGGAGGGCCTGAACAGGTAAAAAATATCAGTGGTCAACTGGTGCGCTTGGTTCATGGGGTACAGAAGTCACGTGCCAAGGTCAACAAACCTCAGCAGCATAATCCGGCTGAAGATGTACCTGGAGGACCATCAAGCATATCATGCAAGGGGAAGGCGACTGTAGTTCCAGGTGGCCTGTCATTCAAAGTGGGTGGCGTCAACCTGCTTTGGGAGACTTTGTCCCAAGTGGGTATTTGTGAAATAAATGATTCTGGAGAACAGGCTGATGCATCAACAATTGGACTTAGTGCGGCACAGAGAATGGTTGAGTCATATTTGTCTAAAAACAGGCATCAGACAATAAGTGAAGATCCTCTTTCGTACTGGAGTGGAAAGATCAGTGAATGGCCAGAGATGACTGCAGTGCCACTGAAGTACCTCACATGCCCATCCTCCAGTGTAAGTGTTGAAAGGGTATTCAGCTCAGCAGGTGCAATAGTCAGGGCTCATCGGACAAACTTGTCTCCTGTAAATGTCAGGCAATGTCCACCCAAATCCCGGGCCTGGCAGCACTGGTCCTCCCCCTGAAATCTCCTGGGCTGCGCATTGCTTCTATGAACATCTGTAGCCTCCTGAAAAAACTGGACTCTCTACACTGCTGGGTGACGCTTCATAAACCTGATGTTGCCCTGGTTGAAACCTGGCTGTCTCCCTCCACTCCTAACTCTCATGTCTCTCTCCCCGGCTACACTCTCCACCGGTTGGACCGTGTCGGCAGGAGAGGTGGGGGCTGTGTCTTCTATTTGAAGGATTCTCTCATGGGGCTACCACTCCCCCCGCCTGACCTTGACCATGAGGCCCAGGCACTTACTCTAAAGCTGTCCCCTGACCCAGCTAGAGGCCCATTATTCCTAACCATAGCCTACATACCCCCCAAGAACCAATCCCAGGCCCTGGGCCCACTAATTGACTACCTCACCTCCCTACCCAACTCGTCGGACCAAATCTTGGTGGGCGACTTGCATATAAACTGGCTCTGCCCCTCGTCCTCCTCCCACCATGAGGCTTTGATTCAATTGACCTAACTCAACTGGTCACACAGCCTACTAGAAAACCCTAGGGAGGGCAAGCACCTTCCTGGATGTGGTCCTCACCAACAGGCCAATCCACATCCACAACATCCAAATCCTCCTGACTGCCTCAGTGACCACTCCCCTGTGCTTTTCAACTGGGAAACCCCTCGGCCCTCATTCCCGGTCAAAACCACCTCTCGAAGTCGGCTTAGGCCTGGGGGACTCATAGGCCTTAAGCGCTTCCTTGCCCACACTGATTGGTCCCCTCTGATGAGGGCAACCAACATTGACTTGTCCCTGGCCTTCTTTGTAAGCACTTTCAACTTTGCCTGTGATATCTTTGCTCCCATAACTGCTAGGAGGTCCAAAGTGAAACATGCCCCTTGGATCACCCCTGCCCTACTGTGGCAACTTAAGCAATGCGACAATCTTTGGCACCTTGCTGTTGCTACTGGCCGTTCAGAGCTGACAGGCAGTCCTATGCTGCCGGACGCAACCAGTGCAGCACCTGGGCCCTCCGCAAAGCAAAGGCGGAGTACTACCAAGCCTCTCTTACCTCCTCCTGAAGGAACCCCAGGTGCTTCTGGGACAACATCAAGCAACTGAATGGTCACTCCCAGTCCCCCTCTCCTTCTCTTCTCAACATCAATTGTACCATCTGCTCTGACCCTGCCCTCATTGCCACCCACCTCAATAACTCCTTTACCGACCTTAGCTCAGTACTTCCTGGTAACTTTTTCAGTCCACCTCTCCATCTGTACCACCACCCATTGCCGCCCTCTTTCCACCTCGTCGTCATGTCACCATGCAAGAAGCTAGCCTTACTTGCTAAAAGTCCTAAAGGTAACACCATCCGTAATGACTCACTTGATCCCTGCCTTTTCGTCAGGTCCTGGATCAGGTCCTCTTACCTATTACGTGCATTTCAACAAATCACTCTGTCTCAGACAATTCCCTCTGCCTGGAAGATTGCCACAGTTACCCCTGTCCATAAGGTGGTGACAGGACTCTTCCGGTAACTTCGACCCATCTCAATCTTCTCCCCTCTTTAGGGTGTTAGAGAAATTGTGGCGTCCCAAGTCTCTGACTACCTCTGTAAGTACAATGTTCTCTGCCCTGAACAAAGCGGGTTCAGAGCAGGTCATAAGTATCAATACAGCACTCCTGGAATTTTCCAACTTCCTCCATGCCTCCTTGGACTCTGGTGCCCTGGCTGGTGCTATATTCATTGACCTGTCTAAAGCATTCGATACCGTTTGCATCCTCTTCTGCTCTCCACCCTCGACCCTATTGGGCTTTGCCTCAGGACCTGTTCCTGGTGCACCAGCTATCTCTCCGCCGCTCCCAATGTGTGAAAATCTAGCGGTACTCTCTCTGAAACATGCCCCATTCGCTCTGGGGTGCCTGAGGGCTCAGTTCTTGGACCCTACTATTCTCCTCTTTCTTAACTCCCTACCCAGCAGTTGTACGTGGTAAGATGCTTCTCTATGCTGATGATGCTGTTCTCGTTGCCTCCACAATGACCCCATGCTGCCTGCTAGGAACTCCCTCCAACTAGTCTTTGACTCTGCAGCTACCTGGTTCACTGAGCACCGACTTGTTATCAACCTTAAGAAAACAAAAGCGATGCTCTTCTCCCACCCCAAAATAAGTACAGCAAGTTTCCTTAGCTGTCCACTCCACCAATCTGTCATTGACCAGGTGCAGTCCTATAAATATCTTGGTATAACCTTTGACCCTGCACTTTCATTCCATGGACATATATCTGCCCTAAATTCTGTCACCAACTCACGGCTAGGCATTCTTTCCGGCACAAGAAATGCCTCCCTCCTGATGCCCTCTGCCTGGCTGTCACCTCCTCTGTCATGTCCTCATTGACTATGGACTTCAGGTCTATGGCTCAGCAGATCAGACTGCCCTCAACAAGGTTCGCCTCACAGTTAATAAGGCCTGCAGACTTATCACTGGTGCTCCCAGACTCACTCACACATGTGAGCTGTACACCCTGGCTACCCTACTCAGCCTGGAAGAGTGACTCATGTATCAGACATGCCAGCTCACCTTTAAGCCCTGCGTGGCCTATCCCCCATAGGCCTATCCAACTCCATTCGCAGTACTGCACCGACCCTGATCACGCACAGCTCGTCAAGAGCTACTCTAGTTATTCTGAGAGCCAGGACCTCTCAAGGTCAGAGGGCATTCCTCTACCGTGCGCCCCACTGGTATAACTCCCTCCCTGCCAGTGTCTCAAACTCACTAACCTTAGCTTGCTTTAAGCCCAGGCTCAGAAATTTTCTGCTTAGCTCTCGCAAATGCAACTGCCGCTAGCCTAGTGTAAAAAAAAAAAAATATATATATATTCTGTTTGACAGTGCTCACTGAGCTGCTCCCCCCTTCCTTTCCTTACTAATTCCTCCTCCCCTATCTCCCTCCCTTCTACTCCCACCAGCTCTCCCCCGACCATAAGTTTTGCACCTTTTGTTATCTTTTGCTTCGTTGGAGATTGTATTTTATTGAAACAAAATTGTAATTGAACTGTAACTTTTTTGTTTGTAAGTACTGTGTCCCTTGTACTACTGTTCTGTTGTCCTCTTTGTGACGAGGTACCTTTGTAAATGAGCCTCTGGCTCAAAGGTTTCTAAACTGATGTTTAACTAACTAAATAAATAAATAAATAAATAAATAAAATGAATGAGAAGCACATACCAGCACAGACTGCAACCTTGGTATTCTTACCCTGGCCTAGTCATGGTGGTCTTGCTGATGTGGAAATGGAGTATCCTGGTGGCACTGACAGTGGCTGCCTGAAATGGCCCACCACTGACATAGATGACGTAGATGATGACACAATGGAGAAAGAATTTCCCAGTGGTCAGACTTCAGACATCGATGACTGTGAGGGCAGTTTTCTTTATGAGGATGATGATGTGGTTAATGTTGGCAGGTTTTAACTGCAGTATTTAAAAGGCAGTGTGCCCCCCCACCCCGGACCACCACCACCGGGACTGATGTTATCCAAGTCTGCCATCATGAGTCTGTATGCCCCCCACAGACCATCACCACCACCACCACCGGGACTGATGTTATCCAAGTCTGCCACCATGAGTCTGGCTGCCCGCCACAGACTACCACCACCACCAGGACTGATGTTATCCAAGTCTGCCACCATGAGTCTGTCTGCCACCCATGGTCCACCACCACCACCGGGACTGATGTTATCCAAGTCTGCCACCATGAGTCTGTCTGCCCCCCACAGACCACCACCACCACTGCCACTGGGACTGATGTTATCCAAGTCTGCCACCATGAGTCTGTCTGCCCCCCATGGACCACCACCATCACTGGGACTGACGTTATCCAAGTCTGCCACCATGAGTCTGTCTGCCCTCCATGGACCACCACCACCACCACCGGGACTGATGTTATCCAAGTCTGCCACCATGAGTCTGTCTGCCCCCTACAGACTACCACCACCACTGGGACTGATGTTATCCAAGTCTGCCACCATGATTCTGTCTGCCACCCACGGACCACCACTCCACCACCACCAGCTTCTTAATATTTAAACCATAAATTGAGTATATGCACTCATGTTTGTTATGCTACCTCACTTCCTTTAGTTGTACGTTTTGTTTTCTGTAGCTTTTCAGAGCTGCAGTGGCAAGACACATACAGTACACTTCTTTTGTTTCTTTTACAGGGGTACAAAAACAAGCTCCATCGCTAATACTCGTTGGGAATGATGCTGTAGCTTTACCGTACAAAGAGGAACCAATGTAATATCCATGTGAAATCCATTCTGGTAAGTATGAAGATTTTATTTCATCTGTTTCATTGTTTTGTAAAGACTGCTGCAAATATTGCACATAACAGGTTGTGTTAGTTGACAAGATGTGTCTCTGAAATGTAACTTGACTTTAGGGATTGAGATTTGAGAACCAGGTAGGGACATATAACAATGAAGTTGTAACTTGTAAGAAGTCATTCATTTTTTTTAGGAAACTTTGAGATGCTTTGTTGTTCTGTCAAAGTGGACTTATCCAAAAAAGTTCTTCAACATCAGGCACACCCCTCCCCCGAGCTTGGGCACACATGCAACATGCAGAAGTCATTTCAATAGGTGACCATGATCATCATTAATAACCAGACTCCAGAAGGATGCTGATGAAATATGTGAAGAAGTAAAAAAATAAGAAACCATTACAGACAAACCTGAAAATATGATTTCCCCAACCCCCTCCTCCAAAAAAAATACTTACCTTGTTGTGCTTGAGAGTTAGCCGTTTCCAATTTCAGCTAAACAAATTCTCATTGAGCACTGGAATGTGCACACCAACAGTTTCTGTGTGGCCTGTGTGTGATGCAGAACAATACCTTGACTACATGTCCATGCATGTCAACCCCCCCTCCAATACACAACCATACTGTGTCTATATGTATCTATGTATATATATATATATATATATATATATATATATATATATATATTTACTCACCAAGGCTACTATTAGTGTACAGCCAAAGGGCACCCTTCAGTCCAGTTGAGATGATCACATTTCATTTGCTGAAACACTCTCATTTCACTGCGTTACCACTTGTCAATTTTCTGCACACATGGAGGATGCATTCTGGGCCTGCAGAAAAAATCTGGGACTCTGTGCCACCACTGCGCACATGTCTGAGTGCGCCATTAATTCAGGGGGACTTTGTAGGTGCTGAAACACTCTCATTTCACTGTGTTACCACTTGTCAATTTTCTACACACATGGAGGATGCATCCTGGGCCTGCAGAAAAAATCTGGGACCTGTGCCACTTTTGTGCGCATGACTGAGTGTGCCATTAATTCTGGGGGACTTTGTATGTGCTGAAACACTCTCATTTCACTGTGTTACCACTTTTCAATTTTCTGTACACATGGAGGATGCATTCTGGGCCTGCAGAAAAAATCTGGGGACTTTGTGCCACTTTTATGCGCATGACTGAATGCGCCATTAATTCTGGGGGACTTTGTATGTGCTGAAACAGTCTCATTTCACTCTGTTACCATGTGTCAAGTTTTTGCACACATGGAGGATGCATTTTGGGACTGCAGAAAAAATCTGGGACTCTGTGCCACTTTTGTGCACATGACTGAGAGTGCCATTAATTCTGGAGGACTTTGTATGTGCTGAAACACTCTCATTTCACTGTGTTACCACTTGCCAATTTTCTGGACACAAGACGGATGCCTTTTGTGGATGCAGAAAAATGAGTCACCAAAACAGTGCACACACACGGACACTTAACAGAAGGAAGGGGGCCCAGAATACAAAGTGTCATGCATATGGAAGACAACAAAAAAAGGGCATAATTACATACAAGGGTCAGGGATGGTGGAGGAATACATTTTATGACATAGCAAGGAAGGTGTGGGGGGGAGGAACATGGTGTGAGGAAACAAAACTAATGTGGGATTCCATGGTAATCCAGCAGCAGTTCCAGCATGGACATAATTTGAAGCCAATGTCCCTCTATGTGATCCAGCTGCTGCTCCACACCACTCATCCTCTCACTGTTCTCCCTAGCAGCACTCCAGAGAACTGCCAAGTCAGCCGGTGTTACACACAGTTCTCTGGTGTCCACACATTTGACAGGCTGACCTGGTGGTGGTGGTGGTGGGGGTGCTGGTGGAGCAACAGGTGCTGCTGTGGCCCTCCTCTTCTTAGGGATGCCGCTATGCACAGCTGCACCCTCTGCCATGGAACGGCCAGCAGGTGCAGACATGGTCCGTTCTGTGGTAGCCTGCCACTCCAACTGGTGGTGATTAAGCATATGGATGCACTGACCCCCAGTCCCCAGGTGACTCCCCCAGGGGCCACGGCACACCTCCACCACACATAGGCAACTCTTCACCACGCTGCTGTGCCCCCTGACACAGTCAAAAAAATGCCAAATAACTGAGGTGTGGTGAGGACCAGGCACAGGCAGGGAAGGGCCAGATGAACTGGCAGTAGGCTGGTCACACTGTTCAACACTGATGGGATCCACACCTGGGCCTGGGGGAACATTACATCCTGCTCCAAACGACCTTGTGCTGGACTTGGTGGTGGTGGTGGTGGTTGAACTGCCTCATAGTCAGGAGGCAGCGCTAGTCCTGCTTCCGGGGGTTGGACACTCACAAGTTTAGAGCGGTCCAACAGAAATGGGTGCCCATGCCCCCCATGCATGCACACAGTATGATGCGTACTACCATGCTCTCCCAGAGCTGCCTCCACCCCAGACATTCCCTCATCCTGCTCCATCTCTCCTACTGCGCTCCCTCAGTCCGAGCAATCACTGCACTGTCACATTACACAAGCACAACACACACACAGTCACACACACAGACAAACAAATAGGTAAGTATAGAGGTTAGAAAAATAAAATTTACAGAAAGAACAAATTAAGTAAAAAACAGTACAGAAAAGACAAAAAAATGTAGCCTTATAAAAGCTGTTGGGTTATTACTGTCAAACTTTAGCTCTCCTCCTCACTCTGATCTCAAACTATCAGCAATCAAAACACTCCTCTCTCTCCACACTCCTTTCTCTCAGTCTGCACAGGTGAAAGTGAAACTGTCTGTGTGACTCACTTCCTTCCTGCCTGGCTAGAGAGCATGTGACTTACAGTACTGTAAGCCATGTGATGTGTGGAAGGGCTGCCAAATCTGAAACACCAAGTGGATCACTTAGAATCATAATGAGGAACGCGAAGTCCATTGAAATCAATGACTTTGCCTTACTTTGCGTTGTCATTCCACCTTAATGTGAAGTGGTAATGACAAGGTGAAGTGAGCACTTTGCATTTCCCACTCCACGTAGTGGAGTGGCAATGCGAAGTGCCTACTTCGCTTTCACTTCACCAGCAAATTTTAAATTTGCTGCATCTCTACTTCTAACAGTAATGTGTCTATGTCCTCCCCCTGGTCTGGGGGCATGTAGACAACCCCAGTTCTTATGGCTGTCCCATTTCCTATTTCCAGGGTGACCCACAGTTCTTCTGGTTCCTCATGTGTATTCTGAATTTCTGTAGCTTTGATATTTTCATTGACATACAAGGCCACTACACCCCCCCCCTTTTTGCACCTCGGTCTCTTCTGAACAGTACACAGCTAGGTACTGAAGTCTCCCAAGTGTGGTTACTGGTAAACCACATCTCCCTAATCGTTATTATGTCCAGTTTAGCTTCTGTCATTATTGCCTGCAGGTCTGGTATCTTGTTTCCTAGACTGCGAGCATTTGTGTACATGATTTTCCATTGGCCAGATTTCAGTGTGTTAGTTGTTGGGTGAGGTTTGGCATTTCCCCTGTGTGTTGTATGGGGAGCTGGACCTTTTTCCTTACCTGGTGATGCAAATGAACTGCAAACATGCTGAACTCCTGTTTGACCACTAGCTGAGGGGGGAGGGGTGTTCTTCCTATTCAACGTATGGGGTGCTGCACCCCTTTCCCCATTTGCTAGTTTAAATATTCTGCAAAGACATCAAACTTCTGCCCCAATGCACTGATTTCCTCCTTAGTCAGATGCAGTCCATCAAATTTGAAGAACTTTTGCTCCCAAAACTGTTGCCAGTTCCCTACAAATTTGTGTCCTTTTTCCTGGCACCAGCCCTTAAGCCACATGTTTAGTTCACTTATCTCCCCTTCTCTGACCTTCTGACCATCTGCCCCCCTTTCCCAGACTGGCATGATCTCAGAGAAGGAGATGCCTGATGAAATGGATGATAATTTGTCACACAACCCTGGTCAGGTGTTCCTTGGTCTCCACAACTGACCGGCTGGTGAGATCATTAGTCCCAATGTGTACCAGGTTGTCAATTTTAGCAATGCGGCCAGTGTCTCTCCACTCTGATGTACCTGGGAGACATCTGACCATTACCCTGGCTGGAGATAGGTATCAACTCCCAGAATCATGGAGTCTCCTATGATCAGAAGTTTTTTGGATTTACTTTTTGCTTTTTTTGTTTTGGTTCCTGTTTTGGGTAAGTTTTGTTGTGCTAGCTCCTGTGCTGCAGCGTCCTGCTCTGCAGTGTCCAATGCCCTTTGTTTGATTTTGGAGATGGAGGCAGATACCTGTTTGTAGTTTTTATATTGTTTGTGGAGGTAATATGTTGGAGAGCACCAAGTGATGGGGCTTCAGATTTGCCCCTCTTAACCACCTGCCAACCTCCTGGACCAACTACCCTCTGCGGTCAAGGTGCTTCTGTGTGATGTTGTGGAAATGGCGGGTGGTTCTTATAATATATTTCCTCTTGAATATGAAATTTGAAGGTGCACAATCTCTGCCCATGCTGCCTGGAGCTGAGCCCAAAGATCTCCAATGGCCCAACATGTAGGACAGTGTCCTAAATTCTGTAAAACTGTCCTCCTGAAAAGTGTTCCACAGTACCTGCAGTTAATGATATCCATTCCAGATAAGTTACTGGGTTTATAACCTGGTCAGAGTAATTAGAAGGAAGAAAATGAAAGCAAAAGTTTGATTTTGTGGTTTGTTCATTTGATTTTGTATTACTTGTTATAACAAGTTAAATTACTAGTGCCCCTGTAAATGAGGTCATCATGTGGATACCCCACTGATCCACCCCTACCTGCTTTGTCACAGAAAATGTCACGACTGTGCTACCATATAAATGGAGTGTAGTGTGGGTGGTTGGGGATGGGGGTGGGTGGCTGGGCACTTCCCTTGCCGAAAAAAGAAGAACCATGGACAAAAGAAACAAGGAGGTAAGAGCAGAAACAATCAGTCAGCAGCAAATGCAGTAACCCTGAAAGCTTATCCTAATGACAGATAAAACTGTAAAACCTGTAAAGCACCACCTGTAATAATGTCACAGAAGATACACCCTGTAAGAAATACTTTGCTACAGAGAAAAATAAAGCAGTAACAGAAGATACCTTGCAAAAGACAATTCTGAATCAGAAGATTACAGCAGTAATCTGTTAGCACACACCAGTAGGCACACCTTGTAATAATGCAGCAGAAGGTATACCAAGCAATAACAATTTGAATCAGAGAAAAATGAAGCAATAAAATGTTAGCAACAAACAGTAACAATCCCTGTGAGTACAAAATAAAAACAACACACAGTAAATCTGCCTAGCCAAAAGAAGTCTTAATCCTTTCCCTTGCTCTGGTAAGGTTCTTTGTTCTGTCCTTTCAAGCAACCTAGAAGGAAAGAGCTCAGGTGAAGCTAGGTGCCTTGGCCAGCAAACCTAGTCTTCCACCTCAGTAAATATGTTTGTTTTTTAATGTTAAGTGCTGCTAGCCAAGGAAGGAAGGAAGGAAGGAAGGAAGGAAGGAAGGAAGGAAGGAAGGAAGGAAGGAAGGAAGGAAGGAAGGGAGGGAGGAGTGCCATACAAATAAAGTTTCTATCTGTCTGTCTATTCTATCTATCTATCTATCTATCTATCTATCTATCTATCTATCTATCTATCTATCTATCTATTTCTCTATCTATCTATCTATTAGATGTCATTAGATGGTAGAAGCTGGCATTTCACTGTTATGCAGATGATACCCTGCTTCATCTGTCATTTACACCAGACAGATCAGTGCAGTCTCTAGGACTGACCAATGCATCTGTCAAATCTTTGACTGGAAGGCATCCAGATGGTCGAGCTTGAATCTAGGCATGATGAACATGTTGAGCAGCTAATTGTTTAGGTATCCATTTCTAAATGGTAGTGGAATGCAAGATGTTGATAGAGTAAAACATCTGGAGATTATCCTCGATTATAAGGTGTTGCTCAACCATCAGGTAGCAGCAACAGTTTGGGGTGTATTTTTCCAATTGCAATATTGCCTGGATCAACCCCTGTCTTGTGTACAAGGATTCAATAACACTAGTACATACTTCCATTACTTAAAGGCTTATCTTCTATAATGCCCTTCACCTAGGGCTAGCTGATAAGTTGAAGTGACAGCAGCACCAGGTCCTGAATACTGATTGCTGGAGTTCATTTCCCTGAGCACATTGTAACAGTCTTAAATGAACTGCACTGCCCCATTATCTGGTTGCTGATGTTTTCATAAACTAAAAAGATTGTTCACGGACATCCATTGTCATCCCTGCACTGTCCATGATAATGTAATTTATGTCTTTTTTTTCATGATTCATGGACAATACTGTCCAGGATTGATGCACAAATGCTTGGGAAAAAATACACAAGAGAGTCTAATTAGGAGAACTGAATCCAGTTTCAGTTTGGTAGGTAAATGAAAGAAAAATATTCTATTAAAATAACATTTTTAATTATTTTAGGTAATGGCAATGGATTGCCAATTATCTAAATCTTGGTTTTAGTGCCCATGCTTGATAATGGTTTTCAAGGTTTGGTTTGTAATTCTGATTTTAATCAAATATATTCTCTTTGTTTCTTCCTAGTGAAGACTATGGTATATCATGGATAGTATCCTGGTTAAAGTATAAACATGAGGCCTGATTCTCAAAAGCTTGCACCTGGCATAACTTGACTTATGTCAAGAAAAATGGCGTAAGTAGCAAGTTACACCAGCAGTTGCAACGAGCAGTATTCTGCAAAACAGTCTGCGACATGTCGCAGGCTGCTTTTCACCAAAGTGGCCTTATGCCACCAGTTACACCCTGAACCACCTGCAACACGGTACTAGGGGGTTTACAGCAGCAGTTGCACCCTATTCTGAAAGGGCAGCAAAAAAGTCCCCAGTACTATTCTGTAACAACCCCCGGAGAACATCCACCAAAGTACACCAGTGTTTAGCTGGTGTAACTGTACTTAAGCCCTCTGGGGGTTATGACATTGTGCCCCCGGCACATCCTCTGAGGATATATTACACTCCCCCACCAATGCCCTGCAGGACTCAGCATCCCCCCAAATGCCTCTTTTCTGTGTCGTGTACAAACAGTCCGACAGGGCATTTTCCCCAAATGCCCCATACCCCAGTACAGGCAATCATATGCCCTTAAGGGCTTAGTATTTCCCCCAGTGCTCCGATCCCTGAAATGCATGGGAATAAGCCCCATAAATTGATCAGTTACACTCTTCCTACAATCAAACATTTGTTATAAGCTAAGCTATGCAAAAAATTACATACAATATACATTTTTCTCACCCCAGTCCTTTACCTCATCACCAGTGGGTCTGCTTCTGTGTAGTCACTTCTCCTCCATCGGATGTCATGCATGATGTCAAAGAACAGGTTGCATTTTGAGATGCACAATCACCAGCCATGAATGATCGAAATCAGGAAAGGACATGACTGTCACCCAGCAGGCCTGTCAAGCTTATCCTCCCACTTGCATCCAGCTTTCATCTCATCTCTTGTGTGAATGTGACATCCTGGAGCTCACACAGCTACCCTAATGCATTGAGCCTGGATGGATGCTGCCATGCTGCTGCCTGCCACTAAATCCACTAAGCACAGTGCCAGTTATTCAAAAAATTACATGTAAAGGCTCACTCAAAAAGGGGCAGCTGGATTGCATCTGCTCTTTTGTTCTGCACAGCATGGCCCTCACACACACACACACACACACACACATAAATACACACACACACACATATGCACACGCACAATGCAAGCTGAAGTAAACAAGATAAATCATATGCCCAGCACAGCATATATTATTTCACCCAGTCCCACACTAGAAACCTACCCAACATGGCACATACTAAACTGAAACAGATCAGTTACACTCCCCACAATCAAACATTTTTTATGAGTTGTGCAAAGAATTACATACAATACACATTTGTTTCACCCCAGTTTCTTACTCATCATCAGTGGGTTTGCTTCATTGTAGTCAGTTCTCTTTTGAATCCCAGTCAAGAGATCAGAGAACAGGTTGCAATTTATAATGCCCAGTCATCAGCCCAATTGATGGAGACTGGGAGAGGACATGACTGTCACCCCGCAGGCCTGCAAAATATTTATACTCCCACTCACATCCAGCACTCTTCTCACTTCTTGTGAGAATGTGACATCTTGGAGTTCACACAGCTACCTGTGTGTCCCATTGTAGGCCAATTCCAGGCTCTTTCTGCTGTTGGATCATAAGATGTCAGCCACACTGGGCTACCGTCTGCATGAGCTCTAACTTGAGCTTGTGTTTAAGTTTGTTTTTAGCTTGTTTTAGCTTTCATTTGTCTAAACAGAAGAATAACGGGAGATCAACAGGAGAGCACAATTTTTAGTACATTTATTTTCCTTATTTTGTTTAGTTAGTTGTAGCACAGGGAAGGAGCGTCAGGCAGGGAAACTCAGTGAGGTAGAATAGGAGAGATAGTTTTATTTTTTAATGAGGGCAGTCTTTTCTGTGTGCTGTGCTGCAGTCCCTCATCAAGTTATATTTGAAAGGCAAATTTCAACTGGAACAGTAACTCTCACCTCTCAGACCAAGGAAGAGTTTTTGAGGACTGGAACAAGGCAGGTATCGCCCGATAAGCGTAGTCATCTGCCCAGGATTTTTTCATCAAGCTTGGATACATGGAAGGATCCCATAGTTTGCAGTAATCCTGGTCAAAGGAGGCTGGTGGAGGTGCTTGGAGGGGCGGAGTTGTAGCAGGTGGCGGGGGTAACCGATGTAGTGTGAAGGTGAGAGCTCCTCTGCCTCCTGGGAAAACCCCATTTGTTTGCCACTGTTCTCACCTGTATTGAGTCATCTGCTGGTCAGAGAGGAGTGGCCCTCCTTTAAATCTGTTTCTATCTGCCTGCCTTATGTGAGCCAAAAATTGCAGCTGGATGCTGCGGAATTGCCTTTTGCCTGGTTCAAACTTGCTGACTGTGCAACCAGTGGCCTTGTAAGTACTGGCCACAGTATTGCTTGGTCATGTGTCATCTTTGACTCTGGAGTTCTGAACTGTGAAATGGGTACTGGTGAGAGCTGAACTCTTTATTTAATTTGGAACTGTATTTGAGTGGATGAGAGTTGTAATACATAGAAAGTTCATTGAAGCTGATTCTTGCACCTGTGAGAGGAGTGTAACTCTCGGCTTTACTGTTTGGTCAGCTGAGAACTTTCATCTGAGTTATGGTGGTGTAAGTGCCATTTCCCCCTCCTTCGGAACTTTGGAACTGATATTTTTTTACCAGGACTGAACTGCCTAAACTGCCTGCTGGTGCCCTTTTGATCTGACATCATTTTACTTTAAAATCTGTTTTTAAATCGCTTAGTGGTAGGGATTGCTGTTATAGCACATTGCACATTATCTATCTCTCCCTCTTTATTATTTTTTTGTTGTGTATTGGTGTGGGGAGTGGATTGTTTTTAGGTGGAGAAGTTTTTGGTTTGTGGGAGGGTGAGAGAGTTAGTATATCCTAGGATTTGTTGGGAGGCTGCTAGCATATCCCAAGATTTGTTGGGAGGAACGTGATCACTACATCTGGGATGTGTAAGGGTCTAGGGCAGGCTCAAATTACCTAGACATCATCCCAGCTGCACAATTTCTGGCCCTTCACCAGCCTCTCAGTGTCAGCAATGACAGTGAGGCACCATCAAGAGGTTGGGATTAGGAGGAACCTGACTGGTCAGCCATGGTGGGGTGATGAGGGCTTGATGGAGGTGGGCAAGATAGGTGTAGTTTGGTGCAGGAGACACCCTAGGTTAAGATGGGACCTGGAGAGACACCAGATGTGCTTGGTTCCCATCCACAGGGGTCCCACCAGACCAAGTGGGCAGACAGCCAAAGTGACTGCAGTGCCTACCAGTCCCCTTAGAGCACTGCTCTGCAATGCAAGATCGATCAGAAACAAGACCGCAGTTATGGCGGACTTGATTTCTATGGTTGATCTGGCTTGCATCATAGACACTTGAGTGGGTGATGATGCCAGGCCACATTGGGAGGCAACCATCCCCTCCCAGTACTCTGTAGTGCACTGCCCTAGGGTGGAACACCGCGGCAGGGGAGAGACCCTTTATTTTAGGTCTCAGCTGGGCTTCACAGTGCACCCAGTGGGAACTACCAGGTCTTTTGAAAGTGTGGCAGTGCATGGGGGTCCAGGTGCAGGCTGCAGGATCCTCCTGGTCTATCACCCCCCTGGGGCCCTGGTGGAGTTTCCTGCAGGAGGTGGTGGATCTCGTCATCGGGGATGTGTCGGAGTCCCCAGATGTTTGGTAGCGGGGGACTTCAACGCCTGGGCCAATGATGAATCCTCCAGGTTTGGTTCTAACCTACTCTACATGATGTCATCTCTGGGCCTGACAGAAGAGGTTTCTTCCATGACCCACCATGGTGGCCACCAGCTGGACCTGGTGTTCTCACTGGGGCTTGCGCTTTGTAACCTCAAGCTTGATCAAGTCATTTGGTGTGATCACTGTACGGTGAGGTTCTTAGTTGGGCCCCCCACCGAGAGTGTCCTCCCCCCTGTTGAGATAGTCAGCTACCGCCCTTTGAGGGGATTGTCCCTGGAGGGATTTCTGGCAGAAGCCAACTTATCTAGTGTAGATGCTACATGTCTGAGTGGCACGGGTGCAGCGGTTGCCACCTATAATAATGTTATGTCCACAGCACTCAATGCACTCTTCACTGGTCCATGTATGACCCAAATCTTCTCACTTGAGGTCTCATTGGTTTGATGGGGAACTCTAGGTGATGAAGATTAGGGATCGGAAGTTAGAGCATTGCTGGCGGAGGACCAGACTGGAGGAGGACAAGCTGGCCCTGTGTACCCACTATTACGAGTACCAGGGTACAATCAGCCATAAGAAGGCAGAGCTCCTGTCCAGGGAGATTGCTGCAGGCAGAAACTGATCAGCAGTACTTTTTTGGACTGTAGACAGGCTACTACATCCAGCCTGTCTGCAGCCAAAAAGGTTTTTTTCTGTCATTTTGTGTAAAGAGTTTGCTCAGTTCTTCTCAGACAGAGTGTCCTCAAGTCTGGCAAGGAATTACTCCAGTGAGTCATTCAGTGATTCGCAGTGATCACCATGAGGTTAGCAGAGGCAGTCTGCTTGTCTGGGAGGAGTTTAATCCAGTGGAGGTGGCTGAGGTCATTGAGGTTGCTTCAAAACTGAAGTACACTTGTTGTGAACTGGACCAATGCATTTCTTAATGAGATGCGTTGATTCTATTGGACCACTGTTCATCTTGATTGTCCATTGCTGGTTGTCAAAGAGAGTATTTCTGGATTCCTTGAAAGAGGCTCTGGTGAGGCTCCTCCAGAAAAAAACATCTCTCGACCCAGACGTCTTGGCAAATTATCGACCTATCTCCAAATTTCCATTTCTGGGAAAAATTGTTGAGAAATTTGTGGTGCTTCAGCTTAAGGATCACCTTGTGACCTTTGATATCTATAAGCCATTCCAGTCAGGTTTCTGAGCTAGGCACAGCACAGAAACAGCACTAGTCTGGGTGTACAATTACCTTCTTAGGGCTAGAGATCGAGGAGACAGGTCAGTTCTCTTTCTGCTCGATCTCTCTTCAGCATTTGACACTGTTGATCACTTCATGCTACTTGAATGGCTCAGAGAGTACTGTGGACTTGCTGGCACTGTCGTCCGCTGGTTTGAATCCTACATCACTGACAGGAAGCAACGGGTGATGATGGGGAATTTCTCCTTCTCCCTGAAGATTCTGTCATGCAGAGTACCTCAGGGATTGATCTTGTCACTGATGGTGTTCGCAGTGTCCATGCTGGCACAAGATGATCTCATTAGGAAATACAATGTGGGTTTTCACTGCTATGCAGATGAAATGCAACTGTATCTATCCTTTGCCCCTGAAACATCTGATGCTGTGAAAGTGCTAAACTCCTGCCGTGTTGAGATCAATGATTGGATGTCTTGCAGCTGGTTGTGACTGAACCCAGACAAGATGGAGGCCCTGGTATTAGGAGCAGGCTGAAGGTGTGATAGGAGTGCCTTCAGTATGGCAAATGGACTTTTCCTGAGGCCAGAACAATTGATGGCTTCCTCTAGGGTGCACAACCTTGGTGTCTTGCTGGACAATGATTTGACATTTGAGTCTCAGGGGTCATTCCTTGTCCAAAGTGATTTTTAGCACTTGAGGAGCATCACCAGGATCAAGTCCCTAATTCCGCAAGAGGACCTGCCCACTCTAGTTCATGCCTTTGTTACTTCTTGGGCTGATTACTGTAACACCCTACAATTCAAGGTCTCCAGAGGTACCGTCTGCTGGCTGCAGCTGGTGCAAAATGTACCTGCCAGGTTGCTGCTGACAAGCATCGTGAGGTTCTGTCATGTAACTCCGGTGCTGCGTGAATTTTACTGGCTGCTGGTTAGGTGGAGAGTTATCTTCAAGGTGGGTTTACTCACCTTTAAGACCCTTCATGGACTTGGTCCTGGAAATCTGTCAGATATCCTAATGCCTGCTGCCCCAGTCAGCTCCCTCCAATCCTCCTCCTCTAGGGGCCTCCTAGTGATTCCCAGGATGAGGTTTAAAACCACCAGTGACAGGGCTTTTAGCATCACCAGCCCCATCCTGTGGAATTCACTCCCTCTGGTCATCAGGGAGGCACCTTCAGTTGAGGTGTTCAAGGGATGCCTTAAGACCCACCTGTTCATCTTGGCGTACTCAGATGTAGCCATTTAAGTATATGAGAAAGACAGCTAACCTGTTTCCAACTTTTATTTTTAGCTGTAATCGATATATTTATTGTTTTTATGTATAACTTGTTTGCTGATTTTATGATTTTGTGTGAGGTGCCCAGAGCCTCCAGGAATGGGCACCTAAGAAATAAAATTTGTCTTGCCTTGCCTTGCCTTACCCCAGTGCTTTGAGTCTGGAATAATGCTGGCATGCTGCAACCTGCCACAGAATCCACTAAGCACTATGCCAGTTATTTAAAAAAATACATGTTGAGGCTCACACAAGAATGGGTTGCTAGCCTGCGTCAACTTTTACATTTTGCACAGCATGGAGCACACATGCACACACACACACTTAGTCCAATATTATTGGTGTGCAGTGGGACTTGGGCAAGAATAACTTATATGGGTGGAAAACTCTCTAAAACATGCATAGTACTAACCAACGCAATACCTGACCCAATAACAAATGCAGTAAGCCAGGTAAGACAGAGTATTACCTGAACTACTTTGCCTGGCTTAAATAGGTAGTTACCTGACATGCTTGCTTCAACTACCCGCTCAGTAGCCAAAACCTATTTTAAAGAGTTTCTTTTTATGGTGTCATAAAGAACAATTAGCCATTCTATCAGTTATGGATGAGGGGTTACTCCACTAGAAGGAGGAACAAAACAGAAATGGATATTTTCGTTTCATTTTCATTTTTTCCATTTTTTATTTTTTATTCTTGTGAGCCTGATGAGGAAACTGCTCATTTTCACAGGTGACAAGCATTACAAAAAGTAGGCATAATACAAAAAACAATAAATAACATTGACAATAAATTACAATACATCTTATATAGTACAGAACAATAAACAGATACAAGTTCAATTAATAAGTACATTTCTGAGAACTATGAAAACATAAATAAAATATATTACAAAAGTATTAGTGCATAATATGAATTATTAAGATAAATAAAATTATCTGAGTTGTGTAGAAATTTATTTTATAACACAGGAAATTTCTGAATTTAACAATCATGGCTAACCAGTGATGACCATGTTCAACTTGAATCATTCTCTAATGATATTGACCATGGTCACCCATGGTCTGTCGTTGGACCATTTACAAACAGTGACTGCCCATGGATAACCATGGCTAAAATTATAGAAAAAACATGAATAAGCATGATTGCTGACCATATCCAACCATTGCTCATCAATATACAACCAAGGTTTATTTATGATGTTAATAGCAGGGGGCTGTCAATTTGGTGGTGTGTCACTTCATGGTGGGTTTATTAACTTTCAAAGCTATACTCCAACTGGTGCTGACTACTTCAAAGATCCCTTAGCCTTCCATACTATAGGCCATCACCTCTGCTCCACTGAGAGGGGTTTGATGAACATTTCAAGACTGTGACAAGGGTTTCATGGTGGCTGCAGCAGTGATTTGGAATACTCTTATCCTTTGCGTACAGTCTACTCCCACAATAGAAGAATTTAAAGGGGATAAAGACTTTCTTTTTTTCTGCAGGCTTTTAGTGTCTGTTTGGGATGTTAGTTTTAATTGTATTTGCTATATTCTGCTTTTTTGTTTCTGTTTCAGTAATTTAATATAGTTGTTTTATCTATGTCATTTTTTTTATCTCTTCTATGACTTGTTTTTTGTACAGCACTTAAAGTTCTAAGGCTGTAGAGTGCTACATAAATTACATTGCTGTCTTACTTTGCCTTACTAACTACCAGTCTTCAGAAGGTCTGGCGACTGCCCTGTAGTTGCAAAGGATGTTGCTTCATGCAGTGTATTCTACAGTTCTTAAAACTGAAAGCCTATGTTTAAATGCACTTGCAACCTCTGCTTTAAGATCCTGTTGAACCTTTCCATGCCCAGTTCACTTCCAGTTGGTAATAGGATGTTAGCCCTTGCCAAGTCTTGTTCCCCCCAAAAAAACAACTAAAAAGGCTTCTAAATTAAACTGTGGAGCCTGAGCTATAATAATCTTGACGGGGAGCTCACAGTAAGGGAATTTGTACATCTTAATTGGCAGAAGTGCAGCTGTAGTGATTGAAGCCATCAGGAACAACTCTGAGCACATGGAGTGCAGGGCATAGAATTACAATAGAAACCACTAATGTGGTGCAGGTCAGCCATCTCTCTGAAATGATCCAACTGTTCTGTGTGAGATGGTCCAGGTAGACGAGGAGAGGATGGAGTATTGCTGCCTGACACCAACAGCATTTGGCATTATAAACACATACCTCATGATCTTTCATTAAGGGTTCCATGTTTGAATTCACAAACAGTCAATAAACTGATTCCTGTCACTACTGTTTCATTCACCAATCCTCCAAAGGACTTTCATGAACCAGAACACTTCAGCTATAGACTGGTATTGGTGATTGTCCTCTAACACTATGCTACATATTGTTCTCTCAAAAAATAAAGTTAATCCAGACTATTAAAAGAGGGTCAGCTGTGCTGCTGTACCTCCATAGGCCAAAATTAGGGTATACCTGGCTAAGCACCACATCCTCAAAAGAGGTTAGCTCAGACACTTTCATTGAAATAGCTACTACAGTAGATGTTTGGACTTTAGAGCCATAACCACTGCTATCTACTCTTCCTCTGCTTCTGACCTCTGTTTCTTCATAGCCATTCTGGACAAATGATTATTCATTCAGTTGAAGTGTCCTGGCTAGAAATGTGCGATATATTTGTAATGGTGCAATCAGTTTGGCCATTGATACACTGATATGGTCCATTCACAATACAAACTAGTGGCCACGTAGATATATATGGCCTCTTTCCATGTCCTAGATATGCAATAAAGCTTCTCTCTACTCAACAGAGTAACATTCTTTTGTGGATGGCAAAGCAGGAGAAGCATAAACCACTCACTATTCCAAAGTTGCTTAAATCAAGGTGGGTACTGCTCCAAGAACCATAACTGAACCACCACAAGAAACAATGGTAGGAACTATGAATGTATAATGTGCTGACACTGGTGCTTGGATCAACACTTATTTAATGTCCTGAATTGTTTGTGTGCCAAATAATGTTCAGGCCCATAGTACATAATTTTAAGGAAGACTACAAAGAGCAGTTGTCAAGTCTGCAAAGCTGGGTGCAAACTTAAGACAATTATTAATCATCCCTAGGAAAGAGGAGATTCTACAGTATCTGAACTGTCAGGCAACTTCAGTAATGCCTCCATATTTGAGAGCAGGTCCCAGTAGCTAAAATCCAATATCTCACAGTCAGTACTGGCCAAAAACACATATACATGAATTCAACATATTCATGGTTTGTTGCAAACAGATCAGATCCATTGTAAGTGTTTGGTCATGGAAGGACATGGAACTGTCATGTACTATGAGATCAGCAAGGTATATAGCCACATATAGAATCATAACTTGCAATTTTGCCACTTCTTTAAACCATCTGGAGGTGAACATACCCCAAAACAGAGTCTAACATATTGTCACAACCCCATATACTGTATGTCATAGAATACATTAGTCCTCTAGTACTAGTGGGGTTAGTAGGTACCTAGGAGGAGGACTAAGCATCACAGAGGATGATTCCCTACTCCAAGGTGAGTGACCTGACAGTTCCACTTCTACACTGTCAACTGGGTGACCACAGGTGGCAGTGCAGCTGAACTTCCATCAATGGTGGGAGGATGCTGGCTGGTGCCACACAGTGTACATTTGCATGCATGCTGACACTTGCACATTATCTTCAGCCAGCACTTTGAGGGATGAGGAGAACTAGAATAGTGAAAATCATCCATGCTTGGAGGATAACTGATTCCTTGAACACCCTGTTGTGTCAACTCAGACACTGCCCATAAGGATCCTGTGAGTATAGGTCAAGCCGGCTCCCTGCCACCCCACCATAGGGGCTAAGACATGGGGGAGAAGGACATGGTAACTCAGAGCAAAGCCAGGTAATTGAGTCAGCAGGTGGAGAATAAAGAAAACAACAACAGCAAAAAGAGAAACTCAGTAGATCCATGAACTCTCAATGTTTGAAGTGGGTGTCTACCAAAAATTGAGACACAAATAAAGGTTTACAACTTTATTCTTTGTCACAACAAACTTACTGATCCATGGCATTGCCTCACTTGGTTCAATAATTCCATCTTACAGCAAGTGGTCAGGTTAGTATGAATTTCAGTTGCACATGTGAGGTGAGTAGTCCCTGGCACAAATGATGCATTCTTGAGATGTTGTCAGATCTTATTGTGGTTTATGGATCAAATCCTTAACTCAACACAAGACATGAGATAGGAAAGTAAATTGTTGATCTCAGGGACTACTCACAAGCACGAGCATTTTCTGCTCCAGAGTTGCACTCTGATGGCTAGGCACAGTTTGACAGCTGTACATCGGTTAATGGTATTGGTGGGGCAATGTCTCATTTGGGTAGCAAAAGGTCTCCCCAGTACTCAATGTCTTCCCCTGCAGGAAGAATGGCTTTAATGTTCCACTTAAAGAGGAGATCTAGCAACATAGCCAACACATAGGTGTCAGTCTTAACCATAGCATTTATTCACACTGGCCCAGTGATACAGAGGGCTGAGACACATAGCCTCACTTGCCACCATACCAGTGACCCAGGGTCAGGAGCAACCTCGGGGCATTGAGGGTTGGCCAGGGAGAGGAGTATCAGGAATCTGATGGACTGCTCTCCTCCTTTGGTGGGAGGATTGGGTACAGCCCACTGCTTGCCTGTTTCCTAGTGGAAACTGGGGCAAAGGCAGCTTGACCCAGCAGATCAGTGAGATGGGGAAGATGTTGGCACAGGTCATGCTGGAGTGTACAGCATATGTCTGGACATCATTGCACACCACACCTCCCAGGGGACCAGGAAATGAGGAAATTGCCATTTGCTGGATGACATCGGGTGCCCACAGGTCCCACTCCTACACTAGCTGGCCTTGCTAGCCCAAACTGGATCCAGTCCTTGGTGGGGACCTGGAACTACCACCACCAACCCTTCCAGGAGGGGCAAGCCTGGGGGAAGACAGCTGGTGGCATGTCCTGGTTGACGTTGGGAGGATGGGACTGATGCACCCTCCTGAATGAGGGCTGACTGGGTGGCAGAGAAACAAAAAAAAAAGAAAAAACAAAACATTTATGCTCTGATCAGTCAACAGACTGAGTGAGATACAAGTTATCTGCCAGCATAAAAGCAGTGGTTTCTTCTTCTGACTGAAAGTCGTTCTTTATGTCATCAAGAAAAATATGAATAATTCTTATTTGAGGAAGAATTTGACTCAGAGTTGCACTGTCCACACTGACATCATGTGTAGCAGCCTCAAATGGCTCCAATAAGGTGACCAAAGATTCAAGTAGTGTCCAGATGCTGGAAGTGAGCTTAATGTCTACCTTACCTATTTGATTCTGCATGGTGTAGTTATGTACAGCTTTTTTCTGTTCAAGAAGCCTTTCCTACATGTAAAATGTTAAATTGCAGTGGGTTGGAACGTTCTGCTTTAATGTATGCAGTGGTAAGTTGTTTGACCTCTGCAGCCCTTTCAGGATTTTTTGTGCTTTCACAGAGTGGCTGAAATGTCCACATATTTTCCTAGCAAAACCTAACAGGTTTTCAAAATTTCTGTTTCTGTTTAAGAAACTATTAATGAGAATATTTAAATAATGTGCAAAACAAGGTAGGTGTTGGTAGTTTCCATCTCTAATAGCTTTGATTATCTGACACCATGAACCTTAGAGATAAGTAATACAGAGTAAGCCATTTCTGGAATTGTTGTTCCAGCTCCTGGAAAATATTTGGGGATTATAGCCTTTTGACTAAAAACTTGCCCAATGAGCTGTAACAGTCATGTAGTCAATTGTTTGTATGCTGGTCCATATTCATGTGGTTGTGTAAACCTGCGTTGCCTCAGAGAGTTTCAACTGCCTAATGACTGCAGTGCACAATTATTTATTTTATTTATTTAGTTTTTGTTGACCGGGTAAGTGCACTAGACAAATCCTGCCTATTTTCAGGCATGACCGGGGGAAGAGGGATACAGATGAATGCCAACTAACCTTGTACCAGATTACGCTGTTTGTGGTATTTTTAGTGAATGAGGGAAATTTGGCCAGGACACCAGGGAAATTCCCCTACTCTGTGGTAGAGGGCACTGTGACCTGGAGTTACGTGTTCAGTGTGATTTAGGACACCAAGGACTGTGGACATGTGGAAGGTGGAGGTGCTGATCACCTCCGCGGCCCCCCTGCAACTCGCTGTGATTGGTATGGCTACGGAACGTGGAATGGTGGAGAAGCTGGCTGATGAAGTGGTTCAGGTTTGTACTTCTATGGGTACCTCTGACAATCAGTCAGAGACCTTAGTTATGGAAGGTTCTCATAGTGTGGCAGTTATTCAGCAATGGATTGCTGAGGAAAAGCATTGGTTCCTTGCACTACAGATTCGGAACCAATTATTGCAGGACTTGGAGTGTGCCCGTGAGGAATGCATGGATGTGCAGGAACAGGAAGTTGTACCGTCTCCCTTGGATATGGGCCAGGAGTCGGTCAAAATTACCAGAAAAATTTCCACAACGCTGCCGGTGGTGTCTGAAGCATCACTCTCCTCCTCGATTTTACCTTGGACAACAGTGAGTACTAATGATTTAGAGCTCTCGGTTTCACTAACGCCCAGTGAACGCTGAGAATCATTGTCCAGAACTCCTCTGTGTACTGGTGAAGGAGATGGCCTATTCTCTCAACCGACTGACAGTGTAAGTTCTGCCCCGCTAGCTTCTGTTGATACAGCGGTTTCTAATCAGAATGGTACTGTGTTGCTGACTTCTGGAAAGCAGACTGTTGATGTTATTTCAGATGGAACTCCAGATGATTCTATCTTACAGGGTTCCACAAATGTTCCTCTTCCTGAGGGAGAGACCCCAACCCAAGTGGATTGGGTTTCCCAGGGATTGGAGGCTGCAGGGTGGGTGAAATCTCCGGATGGGATGGGGTGGGATGCTAACATTGGCTCCTTGCCCAAGGCTGTTTTGATGGATAACTCTACTCTTATGCCTAATTTAACTACTTCTGCTACACTTCCACCTGGTCAGGGTTCCCCTGTAGTGGAGTCCCAGGCTTCTTCTAACATGGTTGTGGATACCATATTAAGTGATATACAATGGTTGGAGGCAGAGGGGTTGGAGCCTGTCCTTCCCCCTCCATCCACTGCTAGCTCTGGGGAATGTCAGCTTATTGCACCACAGTTTTCTCCTTCTGCCCCGGTACAGACCCCCCTGGAACCAGAACCTGCTATGAAAACTGCTCCTTCGATTTGACATGCAGGAATTAAGGAACAGTTATTCCCTGCCATGTTTGGACCTTTAGCAGAGCCAGCAGTAAGGAGGAATGCAGTACGACTAAAATTTAGGGGCCCTCTGTCAGAGGTTCCTAATAGACGGTTTGTTGGGAAAGATTTGTTGAAAGGCAGTATGAAATGTTATGCCTACTAGATTTATGCACTGATCCATATGCCTGGGGACTCTGTATTTGACATTAGTTTTAAGCATGCTGCAGGTCTTGATAGGTTCTGGAAACAGTTTCAGTCTCTTAAGCATACTCATCTGTGGAAATCTTTTATGGCCATTCCACTAACTAAACCTGTCTCAAAGAAAATTACTGTGATGTTTCGTAATGAGGGGGTCAATATGGCAGATATTTCCTATTGGCTACGGCAGCACTGTACTATTAAGGGTCAAACAGAACCTATTCTGGATGAGGGATGTCTCTGGACTGGGGGTTGGAGATTTCTGGTGGATTTACAATTAGAAAATGGCTTGACAAAACATCTACCTGATTGCTTTTTCTTGGGGAGGGATAGGGGTATAATATTTTATCCCAGACAGCCATGCACCTCTTATAAATGTGGTGCATTGGGACATCTTAGTAATGTCCGCGATCAGCAGAAATGTGGTCTCAGTGGAGCCTTAGGACATGTGGGTGTTCATTGTAGGAATTCTCCTAAATGTAATCTGTGTGATGAACTTGGTCACATGTTCTGTACATGTTCCTGGGCTTCTCATAATAATGCTGACCCAGCTCTTCGGGCAGAACAAGATGTTTATGTGGCCATGGCTCAGAAGGAAAGTCAGAAAATGCATGACCTGATTGCCCATTCCCATGCTTATCCCTTGATCCCTCCCTTGCAGCCTGTGGCCTCACCGGAAGCTCCCATAGTGCTTTCAGAGTCAGCTCCATTGGATATGGATACCAGACTTTCTGAACTTATAGTAACAGACTTATCTATAGTAGAGGCAGCAAGGACATCTGTTTCCGCCCCACAAGGTGTCCCTTTGGTACCTACGGCCTCTAACACTGGAGACATTATTGATCCTGGCATGGAATTAGAGGTTCCCACAATACCTGTGGGTATTTCTTGTATGCCTTCTCCTGAAGTGCAACAAGTGTCAATTTTCTATAGGGGTGACTCATTCCAAGTCCAGTAAAGCCACTCTGGATGGTCAAGTTGAACCTGAATTACTCCTCTTACAAAATTCATATGCCCTTTTGTCTGAACAGGATTGTGAAGAGGATGGTTTGGAATCAGACATATCTTCTGTGACCTCCTTGCATGCTGAGGTGGTCCCAGAACTAGGGGTGTGTGATAAACTTAAACCGAAGAAAAGAAAGAAATGAAAGTGAAATGTTATCTTTCTATATTTCATGATACTGAAAATGTCTGGTCCTTGTTTTTTTATGGACTTTTTTCCTTTCTCACATGTCTAGAATGGCAGAAGGTGTTTTCCTTACTATTAATGTAAATAGTATTAAACCTTCTCGTAGGAGACAGATTAACTTTGCTAGTTTGCAGGAAAGTCAAGGTAATGTTATTTTACTTCAAGATACCGGGATACATTCTTTGATGCAATTGAAAGAAGCTGAAAAGGACTGGAGGTGGGTGTTTCTTTATGGTTTTTGGGGGAGGATACTTGTGATGGGTTGGGTATTCTTTTTTCTGGAATCAATGTTAAAATTTTAAAAGTTCTGGATATTATGCCAGGGAGAGCCATGATGGTGGATCTAGTTCTTTCTAATTGCACATATCGCATACTAAATATATATACTCCCAAGATTAAAGCAGATAGGTCAGCTTTATTTCAGAGGATTGCCCCATACTTACATCCTTCAAAATTAGTGTTGTGGGGGGGGAGATTTTAATTGTGGATTAGCAGCCAGAGATTGGGGAAGGGCTACACTGAAGGTTTTTTGTGACACGAACATACTTCATGATGTGCTGCACAATAATGATTTGGCAGATGTGTATGATGTTTTGCGAACATCCCCTCAACATACTTTTTTTAAGGGGGTTTTGTCTTCCCAAATCGATTATTGGTTTGTGTCTAAGAGACTTACTTGTTCTGAAGTGCCGATTTTACCTATGGAGACTTCCGACCATGTAATAGTAAAATTACGGATAGGTTCTTATCAAACACATTTGATAGGCCGCGCTTATTGGAAGTTGAATGTTGCTCTTTTACACGATGTTATCATGGATGAACAGGTGAAAGCCTTTTTTGCTGCTAGAATGGATCTTTGTTTTCTATATGATAGCCCTATAGAATGGTGGGAGGATACCAAAATGGATCTGAAATTGTTATTTTTGCAAATTTCAAAATGTAAAGCCAAAAATCATTATTTAACATAATTGAGTTATAGGGCACAGTATCCGAAATTGCTGGCTCAGGTACCTCATGTGGATAGAATGGTAGTGACTAAGCTCAAGAAAATCAAAAACGAAATGTATGATTTTCTTAAAATCAGAGAAGAAAAATGTTTCTATCAACAAAAATATTTGCTTAAGGGTACTAAAGAACAAGTCAACCCGTATGATCTCCAGGTATGGGGTTCTGAAAAATATGGTATTACTGCTCTAAGAGACAGTGATGGTACTGTGGTGAAAGATGTTAGAGGAATATGTCGAGTTGTGCAATCTTATGTATGGTCTACATTTAAGGATGTTGCTCCAGCCTTCCCTAGTACATTTTTTCACACTCTAGATATTCCTCATTTATCAGCTGAATAACTGACAGATTTGGTGGCCTCTATTGATAATTATGAAATCAAATTGGCTGTTAGTAAATTATCTGTCCGTACCACCCCTGGCATTGATGGTATTCCTAATTAATTTTATAATAAGTATTTGGAGCTTTCACTTCAATGGTTACATGCCCTATTTGCCTCTATTTGGTCTGAAAATAGGCTTCCTCCTAGTATGGTAAAGGAATAATAATATTTTTTTTTTAGAAAGGTGACCCACGACTGTTAAAAAACTGGAGACCTTTAAGTCTATTGACTTCAGATTACAAGATTTTGGCAACAGTCTTGACAAGTCGGCTTACAAAGGTGGCACAGAGTTTGCTTTTTTCAACAAAAACATGTGCGGTCCAGGGTAGGAATATTGTGCATAATTTGAATTATCTTAGGGAGTTGGTAGAGAAGGGTTTATCCCATAATTTAAGTGGTTATCTCATGTCATTAAAGCAAGCAACAGCATTTGATGCTATCCGGCAGGAACATATATGGACTGTTTTACTCGTTTATGGTATTCCAGATTTGTTTATAGGCTTATTGAAAACTTTGTATTCTGCAGCACAAATAACTCCCTTAGTGAATGGCCATATGGGCATCCCTGTTCATCTTAATATTGGAGTTCGACAGGGGTGTCCTTTGAGTCCTCTATTGTTTGTGTTTGGCCTTGATCCTGTTTTAAGATGGATAGATGAGGACCCTCAGGTACTACCCATTACCACGACAAGAGGCTGTACTTTTAAAAAGGTGCTAGCATATGCAGATGATTGTGTATTTACGGTAGCAAATTTAGATTCAAGGAAAAGGGTCCTTCAAGACCTTAGGAGTTGCAACCATTTACAGGTATCAAGATTAATCTTGAGAAGAGTCAGATCATGGTTTTGGGCAAGGCTTTGGTTCCGGAAGATTTTGTTATACCAGTCATTACTAATAATATAAAGTTGTTAGGTATGTACTAAAGTACGTCCACTGCGTTATAATGTAATTGGGATATGGTTTTTGACATAGCCAAGCAGAAAGTTACTAGATGGCAGTCTTGGAAGATGTCACAGAAGAAAAGGGTGTTTCTTCTTCGAACATATATAACTCTAATTTTTTTATATGTTTCACATGTGTTTCCTCTCCTTTACAGTATGCATCCTAAAATAAAGAGCATTTTCTTTTCATTGTTATGGGGAAGCCGGTTAAACCCGGTTAAATGGGCTCATATCTATAGAGCTTGGAAATCAGGAAGTCCTAATATGATTCAACCACTGGTCTACTTGTTTGGTATTTTTTTTTTATAGCACAGTTCAGCCTATGTTGTTAGTCGATGAAGAAATGGGATCTTTGTGTATGAAGTTATGGGGAAGGGAATTTTTGATGGCTTGGGGTAAGGGGAAATGGCATTCATTGGAAAAATTACTACTTATGTTAGAATTATGCATAAACATGCAAGAATGTGGAAATAGAGCTTTTATAGTTTATTTCATATGAGAAAAAATAATTTTATAAGTATATAGTTGATTTTTGTTATTTGAAGATCCCTTGTTTCAAGTTCCTGATATTGTGAATACTGCTTTATTGATTGCCAGTATTACAGAGCCTAGAATTCCTTAAAAAATGCGATATATGATATGGCTCTGTGGGCATCAGAAGCTTAATGTAAAAAATAATCAAAAACACAAACAGTTGGGGGCTAGGTATTGTTTTGAACTAGCTTGTCAAGGTAGTCTGGAAACTATACGACATCTGTACTTTGACTGTATACATGTCCAAGGATTTTGGTCCACTTTGGCCAATTGGTGGAATGAACCTTTTTTTTCTTCTATGACTTATGATATTTTGATTTTGGGACAGATTCCAACAGACTGGAACAAATGAAATCAAAGTACAATTTTTGTGTTTCTGGCCTGTATCAAATGGTATACTGTATCTGGCAAGCAAGATGTCTGAGATGTCTTCAGAATAAGACTGTTCAATTATAGGAAATTTTGTTTCAAATATAGAGTGAATTAAATTCACTATATGAGTATGAATTTCGCACTCTGGGGTCTGAAGTGGGGTCTCGTTTATGGAATAATGTTGGTTGGGTGGATTAGGTTTTATCTTCTTTCCTCCCTTGCACTTATTTTTTGGTGTTTCTATTACATATTTGTATATATGCACATTGTTCCTTGGCTGTTTTGTATTTACCATTGCTTTTCTACTTATGTCTTTGTTTGATGATATTATTTTGTATTCTGTTTTTGATTCTCTTAACAAAAATTTCCCCTACTCTTTTTGATAAGTGCCATGGGATCTTTAACATCCACCTGAACTACCACCAATCCAGGCAGATAGGACTTCAGTTTAACGTCTCATCGGAAAGACAGCATCTCAGAAGTGCAGCACCTCTCTCATGATACACTACAGTGTCAGTACTGGGATAGTAACCCAAGTGCCAGATGTGGGAACTGAACTCACAGCCCTCTGATCTCCCAGCATCAGAGGCGAGTGTACTACCTACTGAGCCACTGACACTGACAAGTCAAGACATATCAAGTCATACAACTGTGGTGCATCCTTTTTTGAGAAATATGTTCAACAGGGAATAGTGCACCATGCTTCAATCCAGTTCATGACCTTGAGGAAACCTTTCTGGGCAACAAAAGCAAAAATGAGTTGACAGTTAGCCAACAGCACTGCAATGGCTGTATTTGACACTTCACTATGTTGGATGCGTGTGGGTAAATTTTGATGTCCTCACAACACTTTCTTTCAATGTTAATTGATGAGAATGACAAGATGCTTATAATTTTTTATAGGGAATATATTTTTCATGCCTTTTCACTACTACTTTGGGATTTTGTAGTACTTGATGGTGTCAGAAGAAAACAATCTATGATTGTCTAGGAAGACTGCAAGGAAACATCAAGTGGTTCAATGTCAGTTTCTGCTTCCAGTTCTTTGTCACCATATTCACTGACATCAGGGCCTCCACTACTGGCCATACCAGCCACACTGCTTCCCTGACCCACTCAATTAGGTGTTTTGCATTTGCGTGTCATATCATTACTAATGTTCTGAAATTTCCTGTTTTTCCTCCACTACTGATGCTCTTTTTGCACAGACTGCATACAGTTCGAGAGTTGTCTGCAGAGTCACTATAAAATAAATTCCACACTAAAGATTTACCTTTTGTGCTTTGTACCCTGGTGTCTGCCATTGTTTCTTGTACAGTCAAAGGACCTGGAGCAAACTCTACACTTCCATTCCTTGATAAGATGAATTGTTCTCATTCACGCTCATCTAATTATTCTTACGTTTAGCATATGGATTTTTTTCTGCACTTACCTCTCATGCTTTATAGTGGCATCCTTTCCCTACTCCTTCACTGAAACTGCAGACCTTAATGTCATAAGATTCAGAAGAACTGGAAGTGCTATCATCATCATGTGGTACATAGCCTGGGGTATACCATTCCCAGTCCCCACTATTACCAGCATCTCTATCATCATTTGCTACCTCAACATCTGAGCTTATATTTGAGGAGGATGCCTCCTTGCATGCTGCTTCAGCAGCTGAAAGTATCTTGGTACATGTGATAAAATGTTCAGTACCTCTGCGAGTAACTCCAGTCAGTTCTTTCTGAAACTCTACTATCATTTCATTGCTAACGTGCTTTTGTGGTTCAGGAGGATACTTAGTAACAGTCCTTGTGATTTTATTGATTAGTGGTATGATTCATATTGTCCACATTGTTAACAGTTGTGTGTGCAGCAGCACTGTGCTTCCTTTTAGTAGACTTAGACTAGGAAATACTAAGGCTCATACTAAGGTGTAACTGGGAGCTAAAGACAAGGTGCCCATGAGCAGCTCCCATCTCTGAACCTTTAACAGTACTGCTCCTCTTTTCTAAAAGTCAATCATCCAGTTTACATTTACAGATAGATTTATTTTTACTGGTAACTATGTCAAATGAAAGACATAGTAGACACAGCTGTGAAAGGAATAGATACTGTTTCACTAACTGTTGCAGAGCTAGACAGTGTTGCTGACTATGTAGCAGAAAGTAATAAATGACAGGGCTCGGGACATATAACAAACAGTGTAATACAGCCTAAATGGCTTTCACTATGCTGCACAGCATAGCTATACATGTTGCAGTAATAAATGACAAGGCTCAGGGATTATAATAAACAGTGTAATACAGCCTAAATGGCTTTCACTATGCTGCACAGCATAGCTATATATGTTGCAGTAATAAATGGCATGTCTATGGGCACCTAACAAACAGTGCAATACATCCAAAATGACTTTCACAATGCTGCAGAGAGACAAACAGTGTAGCTATGTCACAGTAATAAATGACAGAGCTTGGGGCACCTAACAAACAGTGTAATGCAGTCTAAATTACTTTCACTTTGCTGCAGAGAGACACACAGTGTAGTTATGTAACAATAATAAATGACAGGACTCGGGGCACCTAACAGATAGCGTAATGCAGCCTAAATGGCCTTCACTATGCTGCAGAGACACAAACCAGCTGCCAGTGCCTTGTCTTCTGTGTTTTTGTCCCTCCTTGCACCTTCTCTGCCCAGAACTGCACCACCATCCACCTCCTCGACTGAGAGGATGATCCCCTGATTCCCCCCGAGATCATTTTAGTCCATAACCCTGACCCCCACTCCCTTTGCTCTTTCATGGAGGTTTTAACTTTTTTTTTCATAAGTTAGTGCCATAATTTAGTGGTAGTCTGAAAAGTAAGTGCTTGATTTCTTCTACTCCCTCCAGAGTCTGGATGCTATCTGCACAATGGGCTCACAGCAGATAGTGCACAGACACCACTGACAAATCAGGATGTCATCCCAGTGGCATGTGCTACAAATTCTGCTGTGAGCTAATGAAGGACCCCACAGGCTGCCCTTTCCTGCCTGTTTCTAGCCTGGGAAATCCTGCTAGGAGTCCCAGGACCCCACAGGCTGCCTGTAATGCCTGTTAAAAATTACCCATTACCCGGTACCTGTGTTACAACTATCCGACCCATGAAGTACACTGTTATGTTCAGTAGGGTAGTAAATTACCTGAACTACCCTACCGGGCCAATAATCACTGATACCCGATCTACCCAATCCAACTACCCAATAGGTAGCGCACGCCTAGTTAGAAGTGCCTATTCTGTAATCATGAAGCACTGCTTAAGGAGATATTATGCTTATTTGGATACATGTTGCAAGATTTAATTAGTACCACCTCCTTCTTTTCCCTGCTCTGAGCATAATGTGGTGTAAACATGACTAAGAAAAACACAGCATGTGCAATTTTTACTCTATCTTCAGCTATTTACAGTTGAGGGGAAATGTGATCAAGGACTGTAGTCCCTGATCCCAAAAGGGGTCATACGATATATAGAAATTCAATGAAGGTAAAATTGCCAAAGCCAGGTTCATTATAGTGGGATACTTTTAACAATACATTCTGTGGCATTGTGAATTTTTCTGTGAATGTTTCAATCATCTTATCAAATGCAGATTCTCCTTACTGTGGACCCTGCCTAGATGCAACACAATGCTGAAGAATGTTGCTGTAGAGTTACTGCAAGAAACAAGGCAATTTCTATAGCAGTTAATCATTTCTGCCATGCAGGAATCTGTGACACTGCTTTGCATCCTGGCAGGCTCCCAATGTATGTGTAGCAAGTATGCATTTTTCTTCTAATCCAAAACAGTAAATCGTGATCAGTTTGTTCCTGGTATCAGACATATCAGCTTGGCACACAATCATGATGCTGTTACATGAGGTCCCTGCACCCTAACTGGTACCCTTAGAGGTACAGCGTAGACAGCTAATGCTTAAGCATAGGTTATACTAATATTTAGGGCTAAGGGCATCTACCGTACAAGAGTAGATGTCAGGATATGAATGCATGTTGTTGTAATCCACTTTGCTTGATAATACACATATATTTTACTATGTATTTTCTGTCTGTTTCTTACTTGTCAGATGCCAAGACACCTGTCCTTGAAGTAATTATTATATGTAAGACGGCATTGCCATCTTTTGGTGATGTGCACTACTACACTTAGTTATATAAGACTCTGTATAAGAACTTCTTTGTTCTAAAACTGATGACTTTACAGAAATTGTATAATGTTATCTTGGACCGTGGAGCCACATCTAATTTAGCCAATAGGGCTCATCTCTGTAACTAGAAATGTTTCTATCTTTTGGTAACCATAGTAATTATCATAGGTATATAATATAATGCACAGGCTTTATACCTCGGAGACCTGAGAGACCCCAAGAGACTACAGAGAAACCTCGAGGTGTAGGGAACGCTTAGCACTGGCTCCCAGTTCGTTTTGGTAAGAACTGCTTAGGGCAACTATGATTTATCCCTTTGGTAGTAATAAACTTGTTTATTACTCTAATGCAATGCGTTTGTGATTACTTGCATTCCCAATATTGCCAAGAATCTGAAAGTGAGGTTTAGACCTCTTGACAAATTGGCAACCGTGTGCAGGCGATATTTGGTGTTTGCAAGTTTTCACTTGTTGCTTGAACTTTTTCCCTTTCCCACGGGGACAGTAGGTGTACATTCCCGTAACACCTCTCCCATTTTTAAAACCAGTTGTAGTTACTTGCAAAGTCTGGCTGACTTTTTGGGTGTGATCGATGCCGTCTCGACCCACTCCATAGCAGTTTTGAATTGCAAGCCTGCAACTCATACAGTAGCCCGGCTGTGTTTAAAGTACTTGTTCTGTGGATCGATACGCAGCACGCTGTCTTTTTCACAGTTTGAATTTTCGTTCCCTCCCACGTAATGGCCACAGTATCAGATACCTGCGCAGAACTGAGACTCGATGTCTCAAACTTCCTTGCCTCCCATGGAGGATGGGCTGACTTCATGCGGGACGCAAGTCAATCCGATAACCCCATACTGGGGATTTCAACCCAGTACACAGAGATGAGACAATCAACCAATAAGTGACACGCTAAAGGGTTGATGGTCGTAGCTCTCTACACTGCTTTGGAAGCCTCTGAAGTGAGGTTTCGAACCCTTGATCTGCAAATTTCATCTCTTAAGCAAGAGATGGGTTTGCAGGAAACAGAATGTATTAGATTGCAGCAGAACTTGGAGGCTGAACTCCAAACTCTGTGGAATGAAAAGGATTCATTATTGCATCATTCAGCCCAGGCTGGAGAACAAGAATTATGTATGTTGAAGCAGGAGTGTGAAAGTTTGAGACAGGATAAAAGTCAGGTTGTGCAAATGAATGATTTGCTGAGTGCTGCGAATGCTCAATTGAGTGACGAAATGGGTGAGCTTCAGGACAAGATCAACCAGGTACGTAATGACTTAGAAGTAGCTTACACGGACAATCGCGAATTGAGTGCCACGTATCGAGTTTTGCAGAAGCAAAAGCAAGAACAGGTTGATATGGATGTTGCAAGTGTGAATCACGATGAATGTAGAACTAAGATGGTGACACTGCGCCATCAGCGAGAGGTTCTGGCTGGACATGTCATGGTGATGTGAGGCGTAGCCCCCGCCTTTCATTCATCATCAGAAGGGGAGTCATCTGATGATGATGTTTCACAGTACAACGCCCAGTCATGCCCCTACTATGGCCCAGGCTCCCCACCCAGCCATCCACAGCATGGCGGGTCCCGGCCCCAACTCCTCAGGTCACACGTCGACGACGTCATGATGCTCATCATGGGAAATGCCAACATGGTGGCGCCCATGATAGGGGGGAGCAGGCTCAAGCCTGGTCCTGATGGCGCCTCCGGTAGCCATTATTAATGTGGAAGACGGGCAAGAGATAGAAACCATGATTAATAGAGGGTTAGGCAATGTTTCTCTTCCTGAAAGAAGCATGAAGGCTATTGAAAGTCAGATTAGACAGCTTTTTCAAGAAGCTTGTACTCAGGAAGGTATTGTTTGCACTGCAGCTGAAGCTGCAGCTCATGTAGCCTTGGATGGCGTGTGAGACACCCTACCTTTGCCTGATCAACCACCCACTAATCCTCTGCAAATGGCCTACTCTGTTCAGCAAATTGCTGACAGTATCGGTCGGATGAGCCCGTCTGACAACCTCAGCTGTCACTTGGAAAAGGTACGTTCTAAATGTGAGATGCTCAGCCTCGCTGCAGAATATCAGGTCCAAATACTACGCCAGACCATCGATTCTGGTTTATGGGCCAAACTCCCCGAAGCTGTTCGCCAGGATGGGAACGCTACCTTTGACGAGGTTGCAGCTGAGCTCATCTCTGCTCACAGCCCAGGCGTAGTAGGAGTGATGCTAGCCTATCTTGTGAAGCAAAATGCGAAAGAAAGTCCAGCGACTTACCACCAGAGACTCTGGATGGCCTACCGAGCAGGGAAGCACCTAGCACAAGAAGCTGCGGATGTATATCTTATCGAATATAAGACCTTGTTCCTTAGGAACATGATTCCAGCAGTACGAGAAAAAGTAGAGCCAACCACTTACCCAAATATGGATAGGTTTGCTGATATTCTTTGGAAAACCAAGAAGGTATATCAGCTGTACATCCGTGATTTGGGCTCCAGTTCCAAGAAGGTAGCTGCCGTGGAACCCGCTTCGGGGACCACGGCACACTACACGGTGGAAGGGCAGGCTCAACACCAACAGGCTCAACATCCACCAGCCCCTCCAGTTGGTAACCAACACCCCCAACAGGCCCAACAACAACCACATCAATCACAGCAATGGAGTGGGAACTGGAATTGGCACAAGAACAAGAAGCATAAGGGTAGAGGTAAACCACAACAGAGAACGGGTCCTTCATATAGGGAGACAGCTGAAGAAAATTGGAAATGTCGAGAGCTCTTGGGACAAGTGCATTCTGTAGCGGATTCCATTCCTGCTCAGACCCTTGTGGTGGTGCAACTGGCAGCCCAGGCCGCAACCAGCCACGGAGACACCGGAGGCACAGGCCCTCAGGCCCATACAGGTCTGAACCCAGCAGCTCTTCCCTATATAGCATCGGTACAGCATGGTGAAGTCATTCACGCAAGTCAGGCTCAACCTCTGCATGCTTCCAGCAACATGGATTGACAATTACAGGCCCCAGTCCATATTGTAAACAAGCTGGTCTTGGATACAAATGGAAGGCCCTGCACCGAGGCCGAGGTCGGGGGCCGCCAACTGGTAGTCTTGCTAGATACAGGTGCAGCTGTATCTGTGCTATATGACAAACACCCAGACACTTCCCCTTGATCTACTGGATGGAAGACCAATATGTCAGGAGTTGATGGTACTAGGCTGCCTGCATACTGCTCTCTACCCTTACCGGTAGAGCTAGGCCATTTAAAGGCCTCACATACTTTCCAACTGATGGTATTGCATGATCATCCTAGTATTATAGGAATCGACTTCCTCGCCCCACATGGCTGTGAGGTGGATTTGGCTAACATGCTACTGATACAGATTCAGGGTCAGTATCACACCATCTTGATTCCTGATTCATAAATTGTGGCAACTATATCTGCCAATGACAAAGTGTATGACGTCATAGATTTGTTCAAGAATCATGAACTTTTTCCAAAACTCCTACCTATTCTGCAGCAACATCTAGAAGTGTTTGCAGTTAACAAACATGACTGCGCTAGAATGCACACCGTCATTGAAGTGCCAGGCCCGGCACATGAGAGGCAAAGGCAGTATCCTTTCCCAACTGAGGCCTTGCCTTCCCTTAGAGAAATGATCAAGTCACTCCTTAAGCAAGGAGTAATCAGAACTTTGTTTTCACTGCCAACTCTCCAGTATGGCCTGTGTAGAAACCCACAGGCACCTGGAGACTTACTATTGACTACAGGAAGCTGAATCAGGTCACTCCCAGTTATTCCCCAACCGTGGCATCAGCACCAGATGTGCTACGACTTCTAACCCCTGACCTGAAATGGTTCAGTGCCCTGGATATCTCCAATGGTTTTTGGTCATTGCCATTGGCCCTTCAGAGTCAATATAAGTTTGCCTTCACCTTTGAAGGAAGACAGTACACGTGGACTTGCTTGCCACAAGGATTCCATAACAGTCCATCCCTCTTCCATCTCCACATGATGGATGCCCGCAAGTTTCTCAACCCCCCAATGTCTCCTACAATATGTGGATGACCTGTTGCTGGCCACAGCCACACAGGAACAACATTTGGATCTCTTGGACAAACTACTGACTCTCATTCAGAAAGCAGGCCTGAAATGTAACCCAGCAAAAGCACAATTGTGTCAGAAAGAAGTACTCTTTCTGGGTCTAAAAATAACTGATCAAGGTCGAAGCCCTACCTGGAAGAAGGTACAGGGATTACAAGACTTGCCATTACCTACCAGTGTGGCAAATCTTCGAAGGTTTCTAGGTATGGTAAACTATTTGAGAAATTTCATTTGTGATTTTGCTCAGAAAGCTGCTCCTCTGTGTGAATTACTCAAAAAAGATGTACCATGGACTTGGGGCCCCATTCAAACCCAGGCTGTGACGTCACTGAAGCAGGCCTTGGCCTCCACCCCAGCACTGGTAAACCCCAATCCAGCACTACCATTCCATCTGGAGTGTGCCACCTCTGACATTGCCATGTCAGCAGTGCTGGCCCAGAAGGTGCATGGCACCTTGAGACTCATTGCATATGCATGACAGCTCTTGACCCCAGTGGAACAGAAGTATGGCTTTTGTGAAAGGAACCTTCTGGCTACCTACTGGGCTGTCAAGCACTTCCTGTATATCATTGGGTACTCACCACTGATCATTAACACTAACCATACACAGACTACCTTTTTGCTATCGGACAGAGTGAAGGATGGATCAGTCTCTAATACCAGGCTGACACACTGGTCACTTCTTCTCCAGGATAGGGACATACAGGTCCACCCGACTAAGGTTCCATCTATTCTGGCTCATGGTCTCCTCTTCCAGGGAGAACCCCATGACTGTACACTACAGTCACCTGATCTTCCAGATCCAGGTCATTTCCTCCCTGCCACGCCACAAGTACTTGAGAGTACCTCTTTGTGCCATATCTTTACTGATGGTTCAGCATCCTACTATCAGGGAGAACAGATTGCAGGGATGGGTATTTTGGTGATCTACCATTATGGGAACATGGTCAAGATATCTAAACGCTGTAGTGTAGCCTCATCACAGTATGCAGAGATGGCAGCGGTGGCCTGTGCCCTGGAATTTATCCAACTTGGAACCGAGGATACCATCATTTTTACAGACTCTAACTGGGTTTGTTGCTCCCTTACAGAATTTCTTCCTTTCTGGCAGAAGAACTCCTTTCTCTCTTCTGATGGCAGTCCAGTGAAGTACAAAGAATTGGTAATATACATACATGCACTGGCACAGAAATTTGCACACAAACTTTATGTACAATAGGTTAAAGCCCACTCCCTTCAAAACCCCTATCATGCTTTCAATGACACAGCAGATACCCTTGCCAAGGAAGGGGCCCGAGAGGGGGACATCTGGAAGATGGAGCATCCAGGAGCTAATGCAGCTGTACACATCGCAGCACTCAAGAAGAAATCTGAATCTTTTTCTCCCTTGGACCTCTCCGCAGCACAACAGCTGGACACTGAACTCAAAGAAGTGTTCAGATTCCTTGATAAGGGTACTGAAGAAAAACTCCCTACACATAACCCTCATTGGAGACATGAAGGTAAGTTACGCTTGTCACCAGATGACAAGCTCATTTGGTTCCAACCAGATGACTCTCCCAACAAATTGTGGGTCATCCCCAGACACTTAAGATCTGAATTCTTGCACCAAGTGCATGACACTCCTACTGGTGGACACCAGGGAGCAGAAAATACCCTCCAGCGACTCAAGACCACTGCTTGGTGGCCTGGTATCACCAAAGATGTTAAACAATACATAGACAACTGCCTTGTTTGTGCACAAAACAACCCCATTCCAACCAAATGAAATGCCAAACTTTTACCACAAAGACATTCTGGCCCTCGGTATGCCATCCAAATTGACTTTATTGGCCCTCTCACCAATACCAATAGAAATAACAAATATGCTCTTGTGGTAACTGACCTTTTCTTGAAGTGGGTAGAGGCTTTCCCCACTAAGACATGTACAGCAAAGACTACTGCCAAAATCCTGGTGGAACAGATCTTCTCCAGGTGGGGTCTACCTCTAAAGGTAGACTCTGACAAAGGAACCAGCTTTACAGGTGAGTTGATGAAAGAATCCCTTGAACTCCTTGGAGTTCAGCAGAAGTTCCACATACCTTATCATCCCCAATCTTCAGGTCAAGTAGAAAGAGCCAACGGACGGATTAAGTAAATGCTTTCCAAATTCATTGAGGACAGTCCTAAAACCTGGGATTCCCTATTGCCTTTACTCCTTATGGCAATCAGGGGCACACCCTCAGCCACCACTCAGCTCACACCCTTTGAGGTGATGACTGGTAGACATATGAGATTACCTGAACACCTGTTGTTTGACCTGCACACCCCCTACTGCAGACCGCCTGTCTGTGGACCAGTATGTGGAAAAACTCAGAAAAGACCTCATACACACACACTTGTATGCTGCAAACTGCATGGGCAAAGCCCAGCAACAATCCAAAATACAATTTGACAAACACGCACAAGAAGTGGATTGGCAAGTTGAAGATCAGGTAATGGTACTTCCGATTTGCACATCCCACCCACTCCTTCTCCAATAAGTGGGAAGGCCCGTACCCCATTGTCAGTAAGCTCAGTCTGGCAGTCTATCAGGTTAGACTCCTTCACAACAACAAATTGACTGACAAATGGTTGCATGCAAACCAACTGAAACTGTATAAAGGAGCTTAACTTACTTTTCCTCACCCCATTGGGCGGAATTGTACTAACAAACTAATCTTTGATCTTCCTTTTCAGATACACTGACAAGATGGCTGTCTTGTTCCTTTATTTCCTCCTCTCAGGAGTGATCCCCTGCATCCAAGGCACGGTACCGGACCTCCTATGCCACCTCGACCTTCCAGCACCTCCTCCAGAGGGAGTATCCATCAATATACCAGATAGCATGATCACTGTCCAGGAAGGTTCCCGATGCTTACCTCACTGCCTCGGTTGTTGCTCTTGATAAATCTACCCTTCAAATTGAGTGGCAAACCACATCACAAGGACAAATTCTCCCTGTGGCCAAACTCTCCAAAGGAACTTTTAGGGTTGGCCCAATGTTAAATTATCCCCAAATGGTTCACTGTCCTTGTTACAAACGGCATTAAGACATTCTGGTTTGTACAATATAACTGCCTTAATAGACCCTTCTTACTGTAATTCTTTGTCCAAAGATTCCACTCGCAGATTTTGTGCTATACAGCACATGGCTTCTGCAGCCATGTACCTATCTGTGTTACCACCTACTGATAAACAGCTTTTGGAATGTAGAAAGCATAACCCTGGTCCCCGTAGTGGTCTCACAGCCACTGCCCTCCCAGGTTCTTTGATTAATAACTTACAGTTTATGCATATACCTGTTTTGTTTAATCTTACTTACTGGAATATGAAAGAGTTTGGTATGTGTCACAATACTAACACATCAGCATTTTATGGTACGTTATTGCTTGATAGCTTAGCTGCATTTCAGATTCGTACACAAGATCCTTTTGCTGGGGTCTATTCTACTGAGCATAGAGGCAACTTCAGGAGGAAACCCTCTCCTGCTACTCTGATTAATAAACGTAACAAACGTGAAGTTGACAGTTCTGATGTCACAGGTGCCACAGGTACTGTCACAGGTCTTTTTGGTACTGCTATGTCTATTTGGAATAAAACAGACATTGCTGCTATCAAAAGTCTTTCTGCCAAGTTCTCCACTGGTTTGGTTAATAACGTTTTACCTCCATTATTGCATGGTGTGGATGGCCTTAGTCAGGAAGAAAGATACACTGTATACAACATGCACGACATTGCTAAGCCATTTACTGATTCTAAAGATAAGATTAACGCACTCATACAACAGAACAATAGAGAAGCAGATAAACAATACATTGCTAGGGAGATACTCTGCTCTGCTTATGGCTCCTACATTATCACTACCATCAACAACCTCTTCCGTGATTTAGAATCTGGAAGAATCCCTGACATCATACATGATAGACACATTTCCAAATGGTATTGTCCAAGATGTAAAACCACTAGCTGTGTTTCTATGTGTATGCAACAGACTTTGTCTATTCCTCTTTCCATGGCTAGGAATTTGGGGTTTGTGACCAGACACCCTAATATTGATCCTTGTTTTACTGCTAAGAAATGTTCCATAACAGATACCATGTTTGTTTCTTTCACTGTCTCCTTACCAAGTTTTGATCCTACTACAACTTTGTTCGACAAGCTTGCACTGGTACATTCTATAGGGCATTTGGATGAAGACATCTACAGACGACGCCTGGATCTACCACCTCTACTGGTCTACCATTCTTTCCTGGATGCCTGGGTGGCTCCGCACACGGACTGCTGTGCGAAAAAGCAATATATCTGTCTGTGCCACTGTGATGTGTTTGATGTTATACACCCTGTTTGTGGCTACTTTCCAGACAGCATTGATTGGACTTTCACCATGGATAATGACATCACTGAGAATGGCACCAACTCTTTTGACTCAACTTTGGCTCCAGATCAGCTGTACCAATCCTATCGTGAGGAAGCTCATCGCCTGTCAATATGGATTTCGAAGATGACATACACCTGCCCTGTCCAATTACAAAAGTGGAGACTGCCTACTGTGCACTCACAGTACAATTCTGATGGCGAATACTGCGTTGTCACTAATTACAAGACTTATACATATGGTTCTGTTACTTGTGCTATTGATTACCCCAATTTCTGTTTTGTTCCCCACCAGAAAACTGTTATTGGACATACTGTTATAACCCCTGTTCCCCGTATGGATGCAGATATTATTGATGGTAATCCAGATTATCTACTCACACTATCGGAGTACTTGCCATACTTTAATGTACACATAGATCCGCTTACCCTTACACTCAAATCACTTTTAGTCAGGAAAGACACACACTTCATCCACATCAGCAATAATATCACCAAAGCCAATGAAGCTGTTCTTGACCTGATCAATGATGGAGATATGAATAATGCCTTAACTAATACTTGGTTAGAAATCACTTTTAAAGGTTTTGTTATTATACAAGCATTTTTGATTTTCACTTTGATTATTATGCTTTGCTGCCTACGATGTACATTACGCCAACACCATGAGCAGCTCGAGTTCCTTTACAAGGCTCGTGCATCAGGATTGTAAACGACCACTGCTCCTGTCCTTTCCCTAGACATTTCCCTGTGTTGCCCTTGGAGGCAACAAGGGGGGGAATTATTACACGAGGTCCCTGCACCCTAATTGGTACCCTCAGAGGTACAGCGTAGACAGCTAATGCTTAAACATAGGTTATACTAATATTTAGGGCTAAGGGCATCTACTGTACAAGAGTAGATGTCAGGATATGAATGCATATTGTTGTAATCCACTTTGCTTGCTAATACACATATATTTTACTATGTATTTTCTGTCTGTTTCTTACTTGTCAGATGCTAAGACACCTGTCCTTGAAGTAATTATTATATGTAAGATGGCATTGCCATCTTTTGGTGATGTGCACTACTACACTTAGTTATGTAAGACTCTGTATAAGAACTTCTTTGTTCTAAAACTGATGACTTTACAGAAATTGTATAATGTTATCTTGGACTGTGGAGCCACCTCTAATTTAGCCAACAGGGCTCATCTCTGTAACTAGAAATGTTTCTATCTTTTGGTAACCATAGTAATTATCATAGGTATATAATGTAATGCACAGGCTTTACACCTCGGAGACCCGAGAGACCCCAAGAGACTACAGAGAAACCTCGAGGTGTAGGGAATGCTTAGCACTTGCTCCCAGTTCATTTTGGTAAGAACTGCTTAGGGCAACTGTGATTTATCCCTTTGGTAGTAAAAAACTTGTTTATTACTCTAATGCAACGCATTTGTGATTACTTGCATTCCCAATATCGTCAAGAATCTGAAAGTGAGGTTTAGACCTCTTGACAATGCACAACAACTAAAATGAGTCCAGCTATATCATCAGTGGAATAACCAGCTCCCTGGGATTACAGCAGCAGCAATAGGCATCGACAAATATTTCCAGACATTTTGCAGTATTTCTAGAGAGATTCTCTCAGGTGGCTCTACAGTGATACTACAAGTAGGCAAAGAGATATAAGACTCATAAGAATCCTAAAAATGTATACAGGTACATGTTGCATAAGCCATTTAGTTACCCACACATTTTACTCTAAAACTGATATCTTTCTTCACTGTAATAGTTGTCCAGAGATCATTTAAATTGGTCCACAGAAGTAAAAGATACCAGTTTCTGGTAGTTCATTCAATCTATTGACCACCCATTGGGAATACTAGTTCCCTCTGTTATTCTTTTTGTAGCGCCAAAGAAAAAGTTACAGCACCACTCCAGGTCTGGATAAATCCACACATAAAAGTTTATTTGTACACAGGAAGTCAACAGCAATGACTGACCAGTGAACCTCTACCGGTTTCACACTAACAGGTGTGCCATCAAGAGGTGACAAGTCACTTAGGTTACATTTAAATACAAATCACCTTAAAGTAACAGTACCCAATATGGCAAGATATGGTTTAAAATATACACACTCCAAGGAGCTTACATTTGATAAGTTTAAGTGCTTTTTTAAATCCGTTTAAACACCATAAGGTTTTATCCTTCTGCATAAGTAAATGAACTATATATACACAGTGTTCACTAGTTCATTCAAAAACCCTCACTACACAGTGAAATATATGTGTGCTTAGAATACATGTATCATTCTTCATATTAGGCCTAAAAGGACAAAAAAGGGGTAAAGAAAGGCTCTGTATAGTTGTATCTAAAGAAAGCAGGGAAAAAGTGTTCAGTATATACTTAACTTTCTGAACAGTCAATATCAAGGTAAATATAAAAAAAGCAAACCCAAGGGACTGAGAAAGTTAGTTTTCATGAGTCCTGACATAGCTATTGCGCTATATTCCAGGTGCTTAAGGTACCCAGGTATTCAAAAAACACCATCTGTAAAGAAGGAACAATAAAAGTAAAAAACTGTTGCTTCTATGTTATTTATAGTTTTCAGCATTTTCTAAAAAGAGCATGTAGTACATTTAGTATCAAATACAATTCCAAATCTATCAAAGAAGCAATCATACAAATACAGTAGATAAAAATACAAATATAAAGATACAAAGGTACAAAAGTACACAATGGGACAAGTATATTCTATTAATGTGTATAACTGTGAATTATTTCCATCTCTTTTTAATGCAAGACATTAGTTCCATTTTATCATTAATACCTGGGGTGTCATAGCCCCTAGTGTGTAAATCCCAAAATGATTCTCTGTATGTCATTTTATTTTTCAGACCCCCACCTCTGTGTCCCAATTTTATTTTACCTATAGGACAAAATTTAAACTTATGCACTCCTCTTCCAACATTTTTCACATGTTGGGCTAGTGCGTTCTTTGGGTCCCCTCCTACTACAGCTCTGTTGTATTCCCCAATCCACATTTTAAATGGCCGCATGTTCTGCCCCACATAGAACGCTTCACATGTGCATGTGCATGTGGATAGATAGATCACATTCTCTGTGGAACAATTAAAAAAATCCCAAAATTTGTACATTTTGTTACTGTTACATGTCCTGAAAGTGTCTGTTATCTGCAGATCAGGGCAGAATTTACATCTGCCACATGGAAAATCACCATGTGGGAGTGATAGTAAACTAAGTGCCATCTTCTACAATTTCACTGGTTATTTGTGGATGATAGCTATTCACAAGAATGTCCTTCAAATTTCTGCCTCTGCAGTATGCAATCTGTTTTTTTTTCCTCTGTGTTCTCTAAATAGGGGCTAATTTTGCAAAATGTTCCAATGCTTAAGGATGACTTCTCGGACACTGTTGGACTGTCTTGTATAGTTTGTCACAAACCGCATGCATTTATTTTTCTCTTTGGGAGCTCTCCCCTGTAAGAGACTGTCCCTTGGGGTGTCAAGTACCTTTTCAAAATCATTCTGTACAAGACCATGATTGCAGCCCATCTCTAAATCATGTGCACATGCCCATGCCCTGAACCACAACATCTGCATCAGTTGAACAGTTTCTTCTTGCTCTTAACATCATGGCTCTGGGAATATTCTCTATCATATGTCTAGGGTGACAACTAGAGGGATGTAGTAATGAGTTACAATCTGTTTCTTTCCTAAATAATGTGGATTTTAAAGTGCCATCCTGTTGCTTACTAATTGAAAGATCACGAAAGGAAACAAATGTCAAACTACTTTGTCTGGAAAACTTCAGATTCTCATTACTGTCTTCCAGATACTCTACAAAATTACCTAATTCCTCTAGTGTCCCTTTCCATACCAGGCATATGTCATCAATAAAACAACCCCAGATATCAATCCTACTGTAAAAAGGATTGTTATGGATGTCATAGACTGTTATTGTTTCCCATAGTCCCAGATAGAGGATGGCATAGTTGCATGCAAAGGTAGCCCCCATGGCCGTCCCCTTCAATTGGAGATAGTGTTCACCCTGAAACATAAAGCTGTTTTTATTCAGCACATACTCAGCACATGTCAGCAAAAACAGTTTTTCTAATCTTTAACACCTGGGTCTAATGACAACCAATAGTCCAATGCTCCTAGTCCTGCTTCATGTGGTATGTTAGTATACAAGGATGTTATGTCCATTGATACTAAATACCAGTCCTCCTCAGTCTGCATGTCTCCTAAAACACTAAGCATTTGAGTGGTGTCTTTGATGTAAGATCTCAGGGTAGGGACATAGTTCATTTTATGTGCATCTGCATACATGGACAGTAGTTCTGTTAGGGAACCTATTCCAGCCACTATTGGGCACCATATTTTTTTTTTTGCCATCTTTGTGAATTTTGGGCAGAATATATATGCTAGTTCTGATAGGGTGTTCCACAGACAAATACCCCAATTTGTGTGTTGAGATGACAACCCTAAGCATTGCCTCATTTAGGAAAACATTAATTTATTTTATATATATATGTACAGGGTCACACTTAAGCTTCAAATATAAATTTTTGTCAGTAAGTTGTCTCACAATTTCACCTGTGGACTGTTTTTCAGACATGGCAACTATTGAGTCCCCCCCCCCCCCATCTGCTGGTTTAATAACCAGTTGTTGATTATTTTCAAGTTCTCTAAGTGCTTTGGGCTCTTCAGAGCTAATGTTTACAAATCTAGCTTTAGCTATTTCAGAATGCAAAGCTCTAAAGTCTCTTTCACATGCCCTTTCAAAAATTCTCACAACATTTTTTTGTGGTGGCATAAAAGAAGATGGTGGATGAAAATGTCTTACCTCCCCATCTCACTCTTGGTGTACCTCCTCCATGGGGGTGGGGTCCCACAACACATTCTGGATCTTGGAAAGTGTACATTCAGGTTTAAATCTCTAGTGAATCTGCACAAGTCTAAATATAACTCAAATGGATTTATGTCCTTTGTTGTTACAAAACTTAATCCTTTTTGTAATACATCCAACTGAGATGCTGTAAGGGGTGTTTCTGAGATATTGATCACTATGTCCTCTTTCTGGTTCAACTGCATCTCTTGCCCCTTACCCTGGTGTGGAAAGGGACTCTAGAGGAATTAGATAATTTTGTAGAGTATCTAGAGGTCAGTAATGAGAGTCTGAGGTTCTCCAGGCAAAATACTTTGACATCTGTTTCCTTCCTTGATCTTTCGATTAGTAAGCAACAGGATGGCACTTTAGAAACCACATTATTTAGGAAGGAAACAGATCGTAACTCATTACTACATTCCTCTAGTTGTCACCCTAGAAATATGATAGAGAATATTCCCAGGGCCATAATGTTAAGAACAAGAAGAAACTGTTCAACTGATGCAGATTTTGTGGTTCAGGGCATTGACATGTGCACACGATTTGGAGACAGGGGCTACAATCATGGTCTTGTACAGAATGATTTTGAAAAGGTACTTGACACCCCAAGGGACAGTCTCTTACAGGGGAGGGCTCCCTAAGAGAAAAATAAATGCATGAGGTGTGTGGCAAACTAGACAAGATAGTCCAGTAGTGTCCGAGAAGTCATCCTTAAGCACTGGAACATTCTGCAAAATGAGCCCCTACCTAGAGAACACACAGAGAAAAAAAAAACAGATTGTATACTGCACAGGCAGAAATTTGAAGGACACTTTTCTGAATGGCTATCATCTACAAATAACCAGTGAAATTGTAGAAGTTGGCACTTGGTTACCACCACTCCCACATGGTAATTTTCCATGCAGCAGATGTAAATTCTGCCCTGCTCTGCTGAGAACAGACACATTCAGCACATGAAACAGTAACAAAATGTACAAAATGCAGGATTTTTTTAATTGTTCCACAGAGAATGTTATCTATCTGTCCACATACACATGTGGAGAGTTTTATGTGGGGCAGACCACACGATCATTTAAAATGCGGATTGGGGAACACAACAGAACTGTAGAAGGAGGGGACCCAAAGAACACACTAGCCCAACATGTGAAAAACGTTGGAAGAGGAGTACATAAATTTAAGTTTTGTGCTATAGAGAAAATACAATTGGGACCCAGAGGTGGGGATCTGAAAAAAAAATGACATACAGAGAATCTTTTGGGATTTACGCACTAGGGGCTATGACACCCTCAGGTCTTAGTGATAAAATGGAACTAATGTCTGGCATTAAAAAGAGGTGGAAATAATTCACAGTTATACACATTAATAGAATATACTTGCCTCATTGTGTACTTTCATACCTTTGTATCTTTATATTTGTATCTTTATATATTTGTATGATTTCTTCTTTGATAGGTTTGGAATTGCATTTGTTACTAAATGTACTACATGCTCTTTTTAGAAAATGCTGAAAACTATAAATAACATAGAAGTAACGGTTTTTTACTTTTATTGTTCCTTCTTTACAGATGGCATTTTTTGAATACTTGGGTACCTTAAGCACATGGAATATAGCGCAACAGCTATGTCAAGACTCATGCGAACTGACTTTCTCAGTCCCTTGGGTTTGCTTATTTTTATATTTACCTTGATATTGACTGTTCAGAAAGATAAGTATATACTGAACACTTTTTCCCTGCTTTCTTTAGATATAACTATAGGGAATCTTTCTTTACCCTTTTTTTCCTTTTAGGCCTAATATGAAGAATGACACGTGTTCTAAGCAAACATATATTTCACTGTGTAGTGAGTGTTTTTTTTAATGAACTAGTGAACACCGTGTATATATAATTCATTTACTTATGCAGAAGGATACAACTTTTAGGTATTTAAACTTTATGGTGTTTAAATTGATGTAAAGAAGCACTTAAACTGATCAAATGTAAGCTCCATGGAATGTGTATGTATTTTAAACCATATTTTGCCATATTGGGTACTGTTACTTTAAGGTGATTTGTATTTAAATGTAACCTAAATGACTCGTCACCTCCTGATGGCACACCTGTTGGTGTGAAACTGGTAGAGGTTCACTGGTCGGTCATTGCTGTCGGTGTCCTGTGTAGAAATAAACTTTTATGTGTGGATTTATCAAAACCTGGAGTGGTGTTAGAACTTTTTCTTTGGCATTTCATTCAGTTGCTTCATGCACACTCCGAGCAGCTGGAGCTGTATTTTGTTTTTGTAGCTATTATTTTTGTAGGCCTTGCCCATGTGCTGAAGCCCATGCCCTTTAACTGTCCTTGTGCTATTTCTAGTACTCAGACCCATGCATTCCCAAAGATCGCTCTCTCTCTATGTGCCCTACACACCATACACATATCTCCTCTATGTCATCTATACGTCAGGAAGTACATGCCCAAATGTTTCAACCTTTTCCCATATGCACTCTCTCTCTCTCTCTCTCTTAGACCATTAACCATCCTCATGTCCCTTTTCTGCACCCCCTCCAGCCTAGCAAGAACCTGCATCAAATGCGATGCCCAAAAGCTGCCACAGTACTCCAGATGGGGGTGGACCAATGCAACATACAACAGCATCAGCACCTCATGCTCCCTACTCCTGATATTCCTTGCAGTAGCACCCAGTATACCATAACCCCATTTTGTTATCTGCTTACATTGTTCTGTGAATTGTAAACTATTTTCTATCACTGTGCCCAAATCTTTCTCTATGCCACTCTCTAAAAGCTGATGACCATTTAGTATATAGGGGAATCTGTTATTTTTGGATCCCAAGTGCATATGTAATCCTGCATTTAGACATACTGAATCTCAATTTTTTTGTCAGCTGCTATATTTACCAGTGTGTCTATTCTTTGTTGGAAGTTGGTCACATCCTCCTTATTCATAACCAGCACCGCAATCTTAATATCATCAACAAACTTTGATGACCAGGTATTAATTGTTACCGTTACAGAGGCTAGTAATATATTAAAAAGTGTTGGACCCAGGACAGAGCTCTGTGGTACTCTACTATCCACAAGCATCCAAGTTGATACAAAGCCCTTTAAACAGACTCTCTGTCTCCTCATACCCAGCCATGATGTTATCCACCATATAAGTAACTTATCAATGCCTATCTCAGCTAGTGTTTGGATCAACTCATAATGCAGTACTCTATCAAAAGCTTTCTCGAAGTCAATAAACAAAATATCTACTGATATACCACTGTCCAAGGCCCTACTCACATGTTCATAAAAGTGTACAAGATTTGTTAAACAGGACCTGCTCTTTCTAAAACCATGCTGTGGCACATTGACATATCCACTTACAGCTAGGTGCTGTTTCAACATCTTTTTAATCAGGGTCTCTAGAGTTTTGCCCATTATGCTGGTCAGGCTTATGGGCCTATAATTTGAGCACTCCATCTTGAGCTCCTTCTTGTGAATGGGGGTAAGACTGGCTGATGTCCAATCTAGAGGGACATCCCCTTCAATAACTGAATGCTGAAAAATGGTCTGGGGCTATTTCCTTCAAAGGTCTTGGATGGCATTCATCCAGGTCCAGGCATTTGTTAGGATTTAACTGCAACAATTTCTTTTGTATCTCATGACTAGTTATGTTTATATTACTATTTGGTGTAATCTCTATATTATAAGAAAGTGGAGCCACATTTTGATATATACTATGGAAATATGTATTAAACTCCAGGGCCATGTCCTGGCACTCACTAACAACTTTCCAATCCACATTCAGGGGGGCCAACATTATTCCTTGTTTTTTTATGTTCCCAATATAATTATAAAAGGATTTCTTATTATCAGTTACCATAGCTATAAGCTTGTACTCCATGTTTTTCTTTGCCAGATATCACAGAAAATTCATGAAATATGTGAAATGCCAATTACTGCCACTATAAGGGCGAGATGATGCCACAGATGAGGTCAATGGACCTGAGAAAATTGGCAGTTCTGACTCAAGTAAGGGGGGTTCAAATGTTCCTGGTTTTCATTTGCACTTTGATGACAGTATGTAGCATTCTGTTTTCAGGGATAATATACTGAGCTCACACAAGCCACATGATCTGTAGCAGCCATTTATCAAAGTTGAAGACTGAGACCACTTCATACTTGCATGTCTGAGCACATTTTCAGCTCTCTTTCAGCAGAGAAGGATATGTGTGTTCACTGAGAGGCAGAATTGGATTCGCAGATACCAAGATGAATAAGGATAGAAAAAGATTATTAACTTGACACATCTGCCCTGATGCCCTATGTTCAATTACTCAACACTCTAGAGTGCTCCTTGCTTGTCTCCCTCTTGCTCCTAATTACCTCCATGAAACTTCAATTGTCTTTTGAAGCCATACTGTATACTGTCCAAGCACTGGTCATATCACTGGGTTTATTGGTCCATGTGTCTGTTACCAGCTCTCTGAAGAAATACTTCCTGCTGTACTTTTTGAATTCCCCTCTTCCCGATTGAGGTTGTGTCCCTGGTGGCAGTATTGTTCCTTAGCTTGAGCAAATATGTGGAGTCCACCCTATTAAATCTTCATATATATTACCACCAGTCCTCTGAAAAGTATGTATTGAAGCTTTCCAGTCTCTCATCATAAGATGCAGTGTTGCAGCCACTGACATGGTCAGATATATCCAGAGATTTTGTGATATTTCTAAAGTAATTCTTCCTGGTAACTCTAAAGTGGTACTGTAGGCAGGCAGGAATTTCTGTAGAGATGGCACAATATTTCAGAATATATCTGACCATGGCAGTGGCTGCAACTGTAGTCTGCTGCCCCTGGATGATTTTTATAACCCTCTGCTGAATAGACTCTAATCTCTTCCTGTCCTTTTTCAGATGCAGGCTCCAAAATTATACTCAATTCTTCAGGTGTAGCTGAGTCATTGAGAGGTACAGCAGCAATATTAGTTCCTTCCTGTAACTCATGAAACCCTCCTGATGCATTGCAGCATCTTGTTTACCCTTCTTTACGCCATACTGCATTAGAAAGATGTTTTCAAACTATTATTATAATATGGGTCTAAAAATCAAAGACCTTAATTGATTAAAATCAGTCAGGTGACTGTGCATTATTAGAGCATAATGCACATTCATACTGGTCCTAAATCACATCACACAATGAGGAAGTCACTCCTCCAGCAACCAGAACTATCTTCCATCAGTCCCCCTACAACCAGAACTGATCTTACATCACAAACATGGCTGCTGCTTTACACTGTAAAAACCTTCAGCTGGGCCCAAACAATAAAACTACCTTAAATAAAAAATAAAACAAATTAATTAAATGTTGTTTCCTTGTCCATCATACTGTCCTTACACACATAAATAAATTAGAAACATTAACTATTGTTCATAGTTTTCATTACAACTGTTTCTTTACTGACAATGAAAAATTCTCCTTCTATCTTTACCTGCTCATCAGGGAAATAATTCTCTTCTACTTGCCCTGACACTGAGATCATTGAGTCTCTGGCTCCAGAAGAGGCCTTTGTTTTTTTGTGTGTGTGTGTGTATATACAGTACGTTAGGAGAGGAACATTCTGTCAGTGCAACTGAGCAGGATTTTGAATCCCTGTATTACATGTTAAACATTCCATATCTTGAATTTGGGGAATACACAAAAACATAGAAATGTGACAGTAGAGAAAGGCCCCTTGGCCTGTCTAGTCTGCCCAACACCCTACTTCCCCCCCATCTGTTATGTTTCCACCCTCACTTCCCAACTCCTTAAATCCATCCCAAGCCCTCTTGAACCCCTCCACCATTTCAGCTGCCACCACCACCTCCTCTGGCAGCTTGTTCCAGGCCTCCACCACTCTCTCTGTGAAAAACTGCCCCCTGACATTACCTCTGTATTGTCCACCTTCCAGCGTGTTCACTCGCTTCTTCAATTTGAACTCACTATCACCCTCCACCTTGTTTATTCCCTTCAGATATTTAAAGGTCTCAATCATGTCCCCCCCTCCCTCCTACATTACAAGTCACATTAAACTGTTCCTCCAATGAGTCGCTATAGCATTTCTGACTGAGTTGCATAAGTGTTGCTGGATCCAGCTCAAAGCCCTGCACAAACTGTCTCTTAAAAGTTGAAACTCAGTTTTGCATTGCACTGTGATTGTACTACAGATGCATTTCAAATGAGTTGAAAAATCATTTTACAAACATTGCTCTGGAGTTGGTTAAGCATTGCAAAATAATGCAATATGAGCCAATGCATTGACAACTGTAAAAAATACAATGCTAAACCAGCTCATTGGTGAAACAGTTTAATGTGACTGGTACTATAGTCTCCAGATGGTACAAATGTATTCTTATCAATCCTTCCTCATAGGGTACATCCTGCATCCCTCATACCATTTTTGGTTGCCCTTCTCTGCACCTTCTCCATCAGCTCAACATCTCTGAGTAGGTGAGGCCTCCAGAACTGCACCCCATACTCCAGGTGAGGCCTGACCATGATTCTGTATAATGGTTCTGTCTAATGGCATTAGCACCTCCCTCTTGTTGCTATTAAACCCCCTTGCAATGCAGGCCAACATTCCATTTGCCTTTCCCACCACCCTGCTACACTGGCTGCCCACCTTGAGGTCTCGTGCTACCAGAATCCCCAGGTCACTTTCTGATTCCTTCTCCTTAATGACAGAGAAGAAAAACAGGATGAAGCAAGTAGGCAATAATACTTCATAAACAAAGAGAAACTGTGGAAAAACACAATTACATAGACAGAGGCAGACCCAAACTGCTCAAATACATTCCTGAAGCTTATAAAAGAACATACATTTGCATCATGTATGGTTTTTTCAGGTGAAATCTAACCCCCACACCAAAAAAAGTCAAAGTTTTGAACACATTTCCATTAAGAAACAGTACTTGCATTGATTTGAAATGCATGGTAACATTTGTTTTCTAATACAAATGTGTGCCACACACAGTTTTCATAACATTTTTTGTTTAAATGTTCAATTTTTATTAAAGCACACAGGTATATCATATTTCCATTTTGACAGCATATCATACTGATAGAAGCATTGCTAGGTTTTGGCGTTCTTACCATAAAATTACAACACTTAATCCTCATTATAAATTACTACTAACAAATATTTTAGTTCTTAATTCCAATGAAGGTAAGTTTAGTAGTCTTAGTAATTATGTCCAAGCTCCTCCAGTCACAAAAGGCTTAACGAGGTTCAACACGTTACATGGGCGAGAGCTCCGGACCTCTCCCCTCTCCCAGACCGCTCACCATGTTCATGGTACAAATGTGTCATCTTTCTTTGAAATGTAGAACACCCATGTTTCCATCTAATCTCAAATTGTGAGATTCTACCATTACACCTGGCTATAAGATGTTCTAAGGCATATATGTCATTGATAATCTGACACCATTGAGCATGAGTTGGCGCCCTAGGTTGTCTCTAAAGGAAAGTAATTGCCTTTTTGTCTTCAAAAATATATATATAAATAGGAGTGAACTCTGTGATCTGGGGAGATCCCTAGGTGGGATTGAAAGGAGAACTAGTTCTGGTTTCAAAACAGTCTCTGCCCCCACTAGGGTGTACAAACTGTCCATAATCTGCTACCAAAATGGGGCCAATTCAGGGCAAGGCCAAACAACATGTAAATGTGAGGCCATAGTCTCACCACACTGCCTCCAACAATGACCAAATTGTGTTGGAAGGAATTTAGCCAATCTAGATGGAGTATTAAAGTACAGGTTATGAGATTTCTGGAAAATTCCCACCAGTAAAGGCAGAAGAGATCTTAATTGAGGGAAGGGTATATTTGATCCAAATTTCATATATGATGGAAGTATAATTTTTGTGGTTCATGCATCCAGATTCCCCTGAATGGAGTCACCAAGGTATTTGCTAAGGCCTCTGTACAGATGCCTCTTAAGTGTTGCCAAAGTGTGCCTTTTAAAGAAGATATACAGATATTTAGTAGTAATGGTAAGGGCTCCAGTAAATGACTTCATTGTGAGCCCTTATGCAAGAGAAAAGTTTGCACTTGCAAATATTGAATATATTCTTTGTTTGTCAGCTGATGTGCAGCTTGGAGCTGAGCAAAGGGGATATCACCTAGTGCAACAAGAAATTGATAAATGCAAGAGAGGACACTGAGGTGCCATCTCTGAAAAGTAAGGTCTATTCAAGCTGGTAGAAAATCTGTTTCCTCCATTAGCAGTTGCAAATAATAAAACATAGGAGTCAGTCCTGAAAATGAATGTAGTCTATACCATGTATGCAGAATATGTACTGCACCCAGATAAAAATCACCTAGTTTAGGGAATGAGGTTAAAGGAGGAAACACAGTCCATCCTGTGTCATGTAGGTCATTTAATATGCATTCTATCTGTTTCCAAGGTGCCTTGTATGCTGGGTTTAACCAACATAGGATGATGCTCATTGATACAGCTAGGGAGTAATGTTGGAAGTTAGGGAGATTTAGTCCACCCTTTACTAGGGGCAGCCGGAGAAGGGACCCTCAATTAAAGACAGTGTCCTGCCCACACAAATCTGGACAGAATTTTGTTCCATGATGTAAAGAAATATGGTGCAGGAGCGATGGGTATGGTCTGAAACAAATAAAGGAGTCTGGATAGTATGTTCATTCTTACTCTCTCTATTCTAGAGTAAAAGGATAGATGAAATTGTGACCAACTGTGGAGATCCCCCTCAATAACTTGTGTGACTGGTTCATAATTAACCAAAGACACATTTTGTAGGGATTGCAGGAGATGGATACCTACTTATTTTACTTTTGTGCTTCTACATTGCAAGGGGAGATGGGATTTCAGGAGTGGGTTGGGCGAATAATTGAGAGTGACAGCCTTAGTTTTTGAGGTATTAATGACATAGCCTGAGACCTTGACAAGATCCTGCAGTATCTGCAGTACCACTGAAATGGTATTTTCCAACTCCAGGAGAGTTAACAGTGTGTTATCTGCATAAAGAGACAACTTATAAGTCTCTCCTCCCAGGAAGCTCCCCTCTACTTCTCTAAATCTCCTTATTGCTATTGCCAGTGATTCTAGTTTTCATAATGATTTATGTTTTGAGCTAACCCACTAGTTACCAGAACAGTGACTATTTGTTTGTATTCATAGTTAAAATGGAAGCATATTTCCATGGAAGATCCAGTTTTTATCTTTTTAAAATACCTTATTTTCATTCAGTTTAAGCCATGTATTTAAATGCCATTTCAGAAGAGCAATAAGCTACTCCAGTGTGTGCATTATGGTGAAATAATTGCACTTCTCAGGAGCATTTAACACACCTGAGGCATGTGATTATTTCACCATAATGCACACCCTATCATATCTTTTTGCTTACTTAATTATAATCCCCATTTCCATTTCCTCTTCCATTTTTACTTGTTGGTTGCTCATTGGCAAATTTATTCATGGCACAAAGACTAATATTTACAACTAATATACTTTAGTATTCACAATTCAAAATTTACATCCAAATTGCATTTTAGTTTTCTGGTTTTGGCCTCTGTCCTTCTTCTGGTCATTTCTTCCATCTTGCTTTCAGGGCCCGGACACTGTGAATCTAGTCCCCTCTTTCACACCAGAACCAGGCCGGTTCCCCTTACCCACGCTTCTGCCCTCCAAGCCCGGACACTTCTGAATCCGGCGCCTGGACCTATCCCCCTCCCCACTTTTAGCACCACATCTCGGTTCTTTGTCCTCAGCCTGAGTATACTACCCCTTCCCCCTTTCCTCCCCTCCGCTCCCCCCTTTTTCTTTCTTCCACTGCTCCTCCTCCAGATAGTGACAGGTGGAGGAGCTCCCTCCTTGTGGGCTAGTATCTAAGTCCCCATTTGGCTATATGGGTCACTAGGTCCCCAATAGGCCATAGGAACAGACACATACCAAACACCAACTGGTGGATGCCATCCGATCTGTACACTGCAGGCTGGTCAAAAGAGATGTCTCTGTGCTGCAGATGCACTCCGTATTTCTATTATCCCCTTGGCCACCCTCCTGTTTAAATGCTTTCTAACTTTTTCAATCAGCTGGACATCCTTCGCCCCCCCCCATACCCTCCGGGAAGTGATTTTGGACCAGATGATTATCATCCTCGGCCACCACCCTCTTATCGTTTCTAAGTCTCCCACAATGTAATGCCCTAATGCCCCGCATAGCAGGCCCCTAGATCATTGCCCCCCAGGTGTATGATGATGCAATCTGGTGGGGTGCCCCACAGTAGTTTTAACTCTTCCATTAAAGGCATGAATTGTGCCCATTTCATCTCCCGATGCCTTTCCATAGCACCCTGGCATGCTCTGTATTGTATCTCAGCTCCACTCCTCTGGAGGTGGCAACTACAAACCTTTCAGTTCAATATATGAAAGAGTGCCCCCTTTTTCAGATGTTTCTCTTGAAACCTGCCATGGAAACAAAAAAGCAGTGTGAGTTGTTTGCTGTTATTTCCTCACATACCTCTTATAGCAGTTGGACCTCCAGCGCCCCACCCTTTGTACATCCACCACTGCAGCCCCTTTTTCTGCTGCCTCTGTGGCTGCCCCAATCCAAAATGAATGCGTGGCAAACTTGCTGGGATCCTCTCCCAGGAACGCCCTCATCTTTTTCAGGACTGCCCCCACCTAAAACCCTGTGACCGGGGAACCATCCCCATGTTGGAACAGTACCCCCCCAGCCCTCACCTGAAACCTCCTATATTCCTCTAATGCACCCACAGCACAGCTGGCCAACTGGGATCTTGCTAGCGACACTTGGGTCCCCTTCCCCCCTTGATCCGTTTTGGACCTGGCCAAGGTGATGACTACCTTGTCCTGCCCCCACTGGACCTCCTCCTGCTGTAACACCTGCCAGGAAGCTGCCTTTCTCGGGGCCACCACTTCCCCCACACAGAATGTGCCTGCTGACATAACTGCAAACATGGACCAGAACATCACCCCTTCTTGTGCTGCTGTGCATACTTTCTATGTGGTGCCTAAGACCCTTACCAGCAAATCTCCCCTTATGGGTTGTCTCCCATCCACCTTGGCCAGCTGGCTCCACCACCATGCACTTTATTGTCCTGTCGGCCCCTACATCAGGCTATCCTTTGTCCAGGCATACCCAACTGATGCCAGCCATGTGCACCACCATCATGGCATGGGCCATCCCTTCATCCCACATTTCCACTACAAACCTCTTTACCTGTTCACCCAGGGCTGGTACGGCCTTGTCCCACCGATGTTTCCTTCTGAAATCTTGAAACATTGTCCTACCTGCCTCGTATGCCCTCAATGTGTTTGCTGCCCAGGCCCCCAATACAGTGCCCTGGCCATGACCCTCCAACTTCCCATATCTGGTTGGGTATCCTGGTCCTGTGTGGTGCTGCCTGAGGAATCAGCTCAAGAAACCTGTTGAGCTGTAAGTGGGAAAGACTGTCAGCCACCTCGTTCTCCAAACCCTCAATGTGCTGCACTTTGAAAGATATGTTCAACCATAGTCCCAACAAGACTAATCATCTGTGTAGCATCCCACTGTATCTGTCTCCCCCCTTTGTCTATTAATGACTTCTACTACCCCTTTACTATTGCACCAAAACAAAATGCTCTTACCCTGCATCCTATTTCCCCATACCTCCAGAGCCACCCATATCTGGAAAATCTCCAAGAATGTGATATCTTTCAACCACCCCTTTTCACCCAATGATGCCGGCAAAAGCTCTGACATCCAATCCCCTTGAAAATATGCCCCCATTTCCAGGGCACCTGATACATCCATGAATAGCTCTAGATCCATGCTCCTTTCCCATTCCTCCTGCAAAAATGTCACCCCATTGTAGCCTTTGAGAAACTCCTCCCATACCCGAAGGCCCTCCCACACTCCCTGTGGCACGTCTACCCAATGGTGCGGCAGCCGGGCCTTCCCTGTTGCCCTCCCCAGCCTTCTTGTGAAATCCTTACTTGGGCTGATGGTCTTGCAGGCAAAATTAAGGTGTCCCAGCAGTTGCTGCATCTGTACCAGCGGCACCCTCCACTGCCCCACCACCTGGTTGAGCAGGCCCCTAAGGTGCGCCATCTTGTCCCCTGGTAGCCAAAAACAGCCCTCTTCTGTGTCCACTTCTATGCCCAAAAATTCAAATTTTTGGGTGGGGTCTGTCTTGCCCTGTGCCATTTGTACCCCCACCTGCCAGCACATAGCCTGAAAATCCCTTAACATCGCTTGTGCCTTAGCCTTGGATTCCCCGATGACAAGGAAATCTTCCAGGTAGTGCACCACTCTCCTGTGCTCATAATGGGCCCCAAACACCCACTGTATCCAGGTGCTAAATGTTTCAAAAATGGAACACGCCACCGAGCACTCCATGGGCATGGCCTTGCCAAAATATGTGCCCCCTTGGAACTGAAAACCCAACAGGTCCCAATCCTCAGGCCAGATTGGTAACAGCCAAAAGGCTGCCTCTATGTCCATCTTGACCAGCCATGCCCCCTTAATCACCCTGATCAACCCTACTGCTTGCTCCAGTGAGGCATACGATACCACCCTACGGTGTTCGGGTATGCCGTCATTCACTGAGTAGCCCTCCGGGTAGGATAAGTGATGTATCAAGTGGAATTCCCATTCCACCTTTTTGGGTAAAAGCCCCAGTGGGGACACTGGAAATGCTCACATGGCAGACCCCCCAGTGGGCCTTCCACTCTGCCCGACCTTATTTCCTTCTCGATCTTGGCCCCAACTTTTCCCTCTTTCTCCTGCACTGACCCTTGGTTTTTGGCCCACATCCAAATTCTCTCTCTTTTAAAGCCCAAAGGAAACCCCCCCCCTTTGAAACCTACCCTGAGCAGTTCCACTGCCGCCCTGTTCGGGTGGTCCACAGTCCATTCCTTCACCACTGCCCGGACAATGGGAGTGCATGACAGCGGGTAACCCCATCACCCCCTTTGCATTCCTCTCTAGTGCCATCCCCCAGGAGCATAGTACTGCCTTCGCTGCCTGCCCTTATGGCCCCTACCCTGTTCTCCTGGGCACCCCGAAAGCACTGATCGTTGTACAGCCCACCATGTTGTCCCCCTCTGTCCGTTCCTTGCCAGCAGCTCGAGACTGGGTGTAACCCCCCACACTTGGAGCAGACACGTTGAAATTTACAACTGCCGCATGTGCATGTGCCCTTATTGTAGCCCCAACACGCCCTGGCCAGTGCAGTGGCCGTAGCCTTCTTTGCATGCTCCCCGGTTCTGATCCCTTCCCCGGATACTGTCCTTACCCATAATTCTGAGTGGGTGCAGTCCCACCTCAAATCCACTATAGCTGCCATTCTCTTCCAGAATGCCTCATCATACTTTAACCACCCATACCTACTTTTATCTTATACGTGTCCCTGATAATGTACATGTATGTCAACAGGGGGATGGCTAGCTCCAGCTGTTTCTCCAGCACCAGTGCTGTATATGATGAAACCCCCTTTCCAGCTGTCAGTGGTCTTCCCTTTGTATTTTGCCTCCTCTGTCTTGTGGCCCACCACTGCTAGGACCACCACCATTTCTGACTTCCCCACCGACTCTTTCTGCTCATACCTCGTGGCTGTGTCCTCATACACCAGCCCAAAGATGTCCACATACTCCCCTTCCAGATCTTTTCTTTTATGGATACCGGGACATGGTCCCCGACTGAGCAACCCGGGGGCCCGTCGTACAATTTTCTTTATTGCCCCTTTGGTCCCCCTCCCTTTTCAGTCCCCACCCCTTTGCTCTTCAAGGCCTGCATGACTCGTTCCATTTTCTCCAACCCTGCACCACCCATATCCCCCAGGAGTCCCTCCAAATACTCTTTTAGCCCATTTTCATCTGAGAGATCCTTGCTGTTCTTACCTCTATCCGGGTTCCCGCCATCCCGATCCAGTGCAGGCAGTGGCGCCGGGATCAGTGAGGGCTGTGGCTCCTCACATCTGGGTCTCTTGCCCCCTGTTCCACTGCCCAGGTGCTCCTCTTGCTCCTTTCGCTTCTTCAGGGCCTCCTCCTCTGCCTTCCATTGCTTTGCCACTGCCACCAGCTCTGACATTTGCCCCATCAGCTTAGACACCTCCTGCATCAATTTTTCACTGGACAGTTGGGCTTGCTTAGGTGCCATGCTGCTTCCTATATCACCGTGTTCGGGGGAGTGGAAAAAACACTTGTTCAACCTATTGCATATAACTTCAGCAACATAAAAAACACATGCCACCATTGTACTACCTGGAAACCTGGGGGCAACCGAACCGTGGTCCCGGGTCCTCTTCCCTGCTGTATGATGGAGACCTAACCACTCCCCATGGGGATGGCTTATGAAGAAAAAACTCTCAGTTGGGCCAATCATAATGCTGGCCCCTACCCCAGTTGTACCCAAGGCTTTCAAGGCTCCTCGACCCTGGAGGTATCTCTGTCTCCACTCAAAAACACACTGCCAGCTCCCCAGGGCCTTCATCACCCACGTCTGTCCCTCTTAAGCCTGGGCCTGCCAGAAATTGTAAGTGTACCCTCTGAGCTCCAAAGCTCCCGCCGCTGCCCATAATCGGAGCTCTCCCCCACTTACCACCATGAGATAGCTGGAGGCCCTCGGCCCTTTCTGTCCTGCACATAGGCCTGAAACCTCCATCCATTCAGCAGGCTTTGTGACAATGGGAAGACTTCCCCCAAAAAACACCTTTCCAAGCATCTAAGCAAAAAAAAAAACCTCCAGTTTTTCCACGGTGGCCTTGGGCTCTGTTGCACCCTCTGTAACCACGAGCAAGAAAAACCATCACCCCATTAGGCCACGCTGGGCCATGCAGCCTCCTGGCCTCCTCGCTCCATCTTGTGCCAAAAACCGTGCCATTCTGGTGAGCTCCCCTGTTAATCCCCCCCATGGTTCTGCTAGTTTCTGGCCTGTAATGGCCTTTTGTTGCCCCTGGCTCATCGCGCTGTAATAGGAAACCCCACTCACCCGAAACTTGTGGCCTCCTGGGCCTTGCTAAACCAAAATGCTCATCGGTGGACTCCACATGTCCCCTGCGGCCTTCCGAGACTGCTGCTGTGAGGCAGAACACCTGCTTCCTTTAAATATATGTTTCCTTGCTTTTTGCCTGGACCCCTGCAGCGGTAGCAATTCTTGAAACTCCCCTTGTGTGTCAATGCTCAGGGCCTGCTATCCCCTGCATGCCCAACCACGTTCATATTTCACCCACCTATCCATTCCCAAACAGCTTCCCCCTGCCTGCCCCAGCAAGGCTCACACCAAACTCCCAAATGCCAAGAAGAGCAAGCAGGGCCTCCCCGCTACACAAACAAAACTCCGGTCGTGCTGCTTCCTATATCACTGTGTTCGGAGGAGGGGAAAAAACACTTGTTCAAGCCATTGCGTGTACCTTCAGCAACATGAAAAACACATGCCCCCATTGTACTACCTGGAAACCTAGGGGCAACAGAACCATGGTCCCGGGTCCTCTTCCCTGCTGTGTGATGGAGACCTAGCCACTCCCCATGGGGATGGCTTACGAAGAAAAAACTCTCAGTCGGGCCAATCATAATGCTGGCTCCTACCCAAGTTGTACCCAAGGCTTTCAAGGCTCCTCGACCCTGGAGGTATCTCTCCTTCCAATCAGAAACACAGTGCCAGCTCCCCGGGGCCTTCATCACCCATGTCTGGCCCTCTTAAGCCTGGGCCTGCCAGAAATTGTAAGTGTACCCTCTGAACTCCAAAGCTCCTGCCCCTGCCCATAATCGGAGCTCTCCCCCACTTACCACCATGAGGTAGTTGGAGGCCCTTCACTCTCTCTGTCCTGCACATAGGCCCAAAACCTCCATCTGTTCAGCAGGCCTTGTGACAATGGGAAGACTTCCCCCAAAAAACACCTTTTCAAGCATCTAAGCAAAAAAAAAAACCCTCCAGTTTTTCCATGTGGCCTTGGGCTCTGTTGCACCCTCTGCAACCACGAGCAAGAAAAACCCTCACCCCCATAGGCCGCGCTGGACCATGCAGCCTCCTGGCCTCCTCGCTCCATCTTGCACCAAAAACTGTGCTATTCTGGCGAGCTCGCTTGTTAATCCCCCCCATGGTTCTGCCAGTTTCTGGCCTGTAATGGCCTTTTGTTGCCCCCGGCTCATCGCGCTGTAATAGAAAACCCCACTCACCCAAAACTTGTGGCCTCCTGGGCCTTGCAAAACCAAAACGCTCATCGGTGGACTCCTCATGTCCCCTGCGGGCTTCCGAGACTGCTGCTGTGAGGCAGAACACCTGCTTCCTTTATATATATATGGGTTTCTTTCTTTTTGCCCAGACCCCTTTGGCGGTAGCAATTCTTGAAACTCCCCTTGTGAGTCAATGCTCAGGGCCTGCCATCCCCTGCATGCCCAACCGCGTTCGTATCTCACCCCCCTATCCATTCCCAAACAGCTTCCCCCTGCCTGCCCCAGCAAGTCTCACACCAAACTCCCAAATGCCAAGGAGAGCAAGCAGGGCCTCCCTGCTACACAAACAAAACTCCGGTCATTTCAAATGTTTGCAAGTGTTCCCCAACAAAAAACACCAGATGCCAGGGCGTTCCACCAAAAAGCCCCAAGTGGCATCCCTTCCTGCAGGATGAGCTGCCTTGCACCACCGATATCCCCAAACCTACAAGTAAAAACTTGCTTCCCTTTACCAGTGTCCAATCCAACCTTGCCACGGCCAAAGGCTTTTTTTTTTTTTTTTACAGCTGCCTGCCTCCCGTGCTGCCACTCGTCAAACTCATACAAAACTAGGTCTCCACCACAGATGCTATCCTTGTCCTGGGAACCCCTTTTCAGCATTCTCCTTCCCTGCTTAATCACAAAAAATGCTCCTTCTTCCAAATGGCTGGTAACTCTCTCTCATCCCACGTCATCTGGCTTTGAAGCTCTTTTTTTTTTTTAAACTTCTCCTCCTACCCCACACCATGCCCCCAAAGCTTCGTCAACCTGCTCTGCCCTTGCAAACTACCATGAGCAGCCATCTATCGAGGTAGGCTCCACCATGCATTGCAAATGACTGTAAACCCAAATTCCACCTTAACTGCCACGGCGGGTGGCCCACCGGCCTTCCGCACTTGTAGCCATCTTAGCATGCACATGGCTTTTAACTTAATTCTCTTTGTGGCTTAATCTACCCTAATAAGCTAATATGCTAAACCTAAACAAATTATTGCACCTAATCTCTTGTAGCCTGATGCCAGGCAGCAGTTTCTGTTATCTGAATTCATTACCAAACGTCAAAAACAAAAACCTTCACTCTCAGACCATGTGGCCAAAAATGACCTAGTTGTGTTCCCTCTCAAAACTCACTCACAGAACCTACTGGAAACCAAACTGTAATGCCTTTATAGTAACATATTATCCTCCTTATTTCGCTGCGAAATGAGAGACAACTAAAACAAACTGAGATGGTCGTTTTGGCCTCATGACTACAGGCCTTGTAGTTCTTTGTGCCTTACCTGACTTGCCAAATTATGTGCTGAGTTCTGCTTCAAAACAATTCCCAGCAAAAGAGGCCATCCTGCCTGAGACCTGGCCAAATATACCCCTAATAGGCCCCAGGTCAGGACCACCTTTGGGCTCCACCCCTCAGCCAATCCCTGAGGCTCTGGCATGACCTTGTAATTTTACCCTTACTTGCCTGGTGATATCACCCGCCCCCCCCCCCAATCCACTCCCCTCTCCAACCCCTCCCCCTCCTATTCACATCTTCCTGGTAGAGGACCACTGGACAACCTGGCTTGCCTTTTATTGGCAATCCCCATTATTATAATAGTTTGTTAGTTAACAGCAATTAACTGCGGCTTCGGTGAATGGAAGGTCAGTAGTAATTCTTGTGTCACTCCAGAGAAGAGGACAAAGTATAGTTCAAGGTGTGCTTGCTGCAGTTGAAGCCTGTAGCATGGCAGTGTCTAAGGGTCAGCCCGACAATGAACAGGTACAGTACAGGGGAGATGTTTTCGGGTTTATTTTGCACTTTATTTTTATTTTACTGACTGCATGTAGTACAGAGCGCAACATCCATCTCTTTATTTTTTTCACTTGTGTGTGCCAACAGATATATGAGATGAAAAGTGTGGTAGACTTCTTGAACCAATGTCTTTCAATGGGTCTTTTAGTGGATCTGGTAAACTCATTCACTCTTGCAGTCTCCATCTTACAACTCATGAGTCCCCTCAGATCACATGGTTGTCTAATCTTTGACATACACATTATTGCCATAATAGTTTGCACTGCATCCTGCTGTATCATAGTGCCATCTGTTGTGTAGAAAGCATATGGAAAAAAAGGAGGAAAAAATACAGGTGGGGAAAAGGTGCAACAAAGGTTCTCACCCTGCTAGTTACATGTATGATTTCTTCAACTGATGGTGATGGAGCTGGTTATGGTGTGATGGGACTGAAAGTTATGGGGCTGTCGGGACTACAGCAGGATGCATGATAGTATGGCCAAGAAAACCTGGTTCAATAGTCCAATTAAATCAATTTTTTTCAATCTCACTTCCACTGGCAGCCTTCCTAGGAATTCCAGTGCATCTGATGACACCACTGTGAGCAATATAGATTCACACTGCAGTTTCTTCCTCCTCCTTTAAATGCTGTCAGATTCAGTTTCTTTTCCCCTATATGAGAACAATATAGAATTAATACATACATCAGTCAAAACCCAAGCACTCACCCTGCCTGTCTCTTATGAACTACATCACAACACTTGCCATGGCTACCAGTGCATGGGCAGTCACAACTGCCTATCTGCTAGAACCACTTTGTGATGGGATCCACGACTGGTACTCGACAAAATTTCTGTCGAACACCCTGTCAGCAATACCGGCAGGTCAACCGCATTCTGCAGTCCGCTGCCGGTTCCCACAGGCTGCCTCTGTTTTCTCTGGGGGGCTTTTCCCCCGAACCCCCCATGTGGGAGGCTCTGCTCCCCACACCCCTCCTTTAGGATTATCAACTCCGAGTCAGAGCTGATTGGGGGGGTGCAGGACCCCCAACAGACAGTGCCTAGTTCCAGCAGGTTTCCCACAGCGGCATGGCACTGTAGTCGCTGTGGGGGACCTCGCTGACAAAATGTCACTGTCGGGGGTAACCATTTGTGATGCACCCCCGCGCATCATGCAAATGTTCAGCTCAGCCCAGTGCTGCTCATTCAGCTACCATGCCTGGTTAAGGAGACACAAGGCAGGATTCACAGCACCCAGTAATGGAGGTAAGCAAACGTTATGACCAAAGTGACTGTACTGCATCCAGAAAAGAAGGCTGTATCCAAAATGAGTGTTGCCTTTATTCACAAAAGCAACTACATCTGAAATGCAACTGGCGTACAGTACATGCAGAAATAAAAGTGATACAAATCTGTGGAAAGGGATGTAATATGGTGTAGTAGCCAGATTTGTAATACAATACCCCCATTAACACAGTGAACAAATGCAGGTGGGAGCCTGAGTGTGAAGTGGACACAGCTGACAGACTGCTAGAAATGATACAAACAGGTGAGCCAACACCTTTGCTGACAAAAAGTCACATTGCATATGGCCCTGGTAGTAAAGCTCTGCATTCAAGAGGCTTCCCCGCTTCCATATGCATGTACCAAACATGGATTTGAACAATAGCACATAGAAATGTGCAGTGTCCAATGTGGCACTACTGTGCTGATCCTTGCCAGATACATATCCCAAGAGTCCTGTTATATCGCACTTCACCTATACTGGTCCAATGGGGAGAGTGATAGCTGAGGTACCCAGTGCCAGTGAGACATGAATAAGCAAGTACTTTACAGGATAATACAGTACAGGGTGCTGACCCTCCTCATACCTTCAGCATAAACATTTTTACCTGGACCACCACAACAGTGTTCTACAACAGGGATACCTCTAAATGAATCACCACATGAGCCACTAGTCCAGAAAGCAGATATGGCTGGTGTATCTTTTCCTGCATCCATTCAGCTTCATTAAGAAGTACAATAGTTGTATCTTAAATTATTTCATCCAAAATTTTGAATGCAGTTCCAAACATAGAACCAAAGAAGTTCATGGGCAGTAAAAAGTCCCACAGTTCATCAAGTTTGTCCAGACCATGTCTTAGGCCCGCCCATCTTTCATAATCCAGGTCTAGGAAGAGGTACACCAGTAATACATGTTCTCAGGCACTAGTAGCCTATGTGGATACAGGTGGTGATAATGAGAGGGAGGATAAGCATCAGAGCAGGTGTAGTATGTAGGCTACCATCTCAAAAAGAGAAAGTGGGTAGGAAACAGAATGATGAGATTAAAAGAGTAACAAGGCACTGGGAGGTGTTGCTGCTGGGTGACTTTAACATATCAAATGTGGAGTAGTGGATCCCAGCAGCAGAAAATGCAAGAGATCAGCAGCTGGTGGAGGTTTCCCAGGAATCATTCCTGGTACAGAGGGTCGAGCAGCCTACTAGATGGGCTGCCATTATTAACTTAGTCCTTAGAAACTGGAACAGTATAGTGGAGGTAACAGAGTTGGACCCACTTGGATCCAGTGACCACCAGACTGAATGATTTGATATCAAACTGGAAATAGTGAGAAATCAGTCCTAGACAAAGGTCCTAGATTTTAGGAACTTTGATTTTAATAGGATGAAGAAGCTGGTGAAGGGGAACCTGGGAAATGTTTGAGGGGCAGAGGGGATGGAAACAAAGTTGAAAGTGATAAACAATGCGATATTAGAAGTCACAAACCTCTATGTTATGGAAATCGGAAATAAAATCAGAAGTAAGAAAACACTGTGGTTCTCAATGGAGGTGAAGGTATCTGTGCATGCAAAGATTTAAAAAATACAAATCCAGCTGAGGTGGATAAGGTTACAATCCCCTCTTCCCTGACCTGACAACAGCTAAACAGCCTGTTGAGTGGCAGATAGTAAAGACAAATGGAGGATTTTAGTGCAGGTATCCCTCTTGGACTTTAGATGTCCTGCCAGTGCCTGAATGCATTCATGTTTGGCAGACAAGTCCCAGGAGTCCCTTGCTGTGCCATGGGGGTTCTTGGTGCTGTGTTCCAATCCTCAGAAATGGCATGGTTTAGCAAAGGTGCAACCTCTCTACCTGCTGCTTGGATTCTATCTTCAGTGTATTGGACAGTGGGTGGGAGATGAGAAGGCACCCCTCCTCAGTGCAGAAATAAAGTAAAACTGCAGACAGATCCTTGCAGCCTCTGAACAAGATCTTTGTATACCTTTTTTCTTCTGACATCACAGTAGAGTGTTGGGCAGTTTGGGGAGAAAGTACAAGGATCTCTGTACTCTTGTCTGGCATCCTATAAGTCATAAGGTAAGTCTTGGGCCAGCCATCATGAATGCTGAGTCCAGGGACACAGGACTGCCAGCTATTTCTTCAGGAAAGGAGCAGGATTTCACAAGAACCTTTTATTATGCCTCCAAAAAGAGATGATATTATGATAAAAAATAAAGAGGTCTTTCTCTTCTTGATTGTAAAGGCTTAGGAGTCATTACGGAGAGACTGAGAGAAGCTGAGTCATGTGTTCTGTACTAGGAATATGCTGTCCTAGGCTCATATAGGCTCATATTCTTCTTGTGTAAGCACCAAGGGAGGAGGGGAGCTATCTGACCAAGTGGCCAATAAAGAGGTGTATGTACTGCCTGTGGTGTGATGAATAAGGAGGGAGTATATACTGTCAGTGGCATGACCAGTAATGTATGTACTGCCTGTGGCTGCAGTGTTGAGTTGGGGTCTTTCATGTTGGTGCCCTTACTAATCACACCAGCTCAGAGAAGCAGTTGGTGATCAAGGTCATTGGAATTATGTTGCTGTGATGCATGCAGCATTCACAATCTGATGGACTTAGCAGGGCCCAGTTAGTGTTGGCACTGAGTACATGCCATTAACAACAAGGGTATGGCTGCATATTAAAACAGGACAAATGGGACTCATCAGGAAATGGATGTGGTGGATTGGGTCAGTTTGAGTGGGCAAGCAGAACTGCTGTGCAGCCTGAGTTGTGGATGGTTCACTGGCTTGGAGGAGGGACTCCTTGGAATAACCTCATCAACAGAAGTCAACAGTAGCAGAATGACCAGGTAGGAAAAGGTTCTGCTGGGAAATGAAAAAAATTGAAAATAATTGTACTTGCCCAATCCAACCAATCATAGGCAGCAGCACCATGTCACCATCAGCCAGCTGCTACTGTCAGATGGTACAAACCGTGAGATGTATGGCACTGAAGGCTGGGCTATGTGGCATTAAGGGATGGGCTGTGGAGCACTGAGGGATAGTCTGTGTGGTACTGAGGTCTGGGCTGTGTAGCACTGAGGGCTGGGTTCTGGTGCACTGACAGTTGGACTGTGTGGTACCGAAGGCTGGGCTGGTGCATTGATGGTGCAATTTAATTTAAGATGAGAAAAGGTAAGGTGGAAGTGAGGTGAAGTGATTCAATGTTCCTGGGCAAAATTAAAAAAGCAAAACAAATTAGCAATTGTTTATAGACAGTACTGCAAATGGATTTTAGATGTGTAGCAGAGCTGTGTCTAGTTGGCTTCAGTGGTTTTGCCAATGTTCAGAGTGAGACTGAGGAACAGGTGTGCAATGCTAAAAGTTCCTACCTTCGATGAACTCTAAACTGTAAAGTGTTCCATTCACTCCATTGTGTTAAATGCTACAGATTTGACTTTTTTTTCTGCACTTCTAACATTAAATGTACATGTTGATAAATAATCAGAACTAATCTAAACCCCCCATGTTCTGGTTCTTATTTAATAAAGGTCAGACCGTTTCTGAGTTCAGCCAGTCATATAAAGTATACTCAAAGCAGAAATACTATGGTGTCATTAGGTATTGTAAAGACTGTTAGGTAAATTTAATGTGTAATGTCATTGTATATCAAAATATCCTGCACTGAGTGTCTGCTATATACTTGAGATACTGTAATCAAAATTACTTTAACATGAGGAATTCTGCTTCTTAGAAGTCAGCCAGAGCCTTAGCGAGTCCCTTTATACCACACCAATCCAAAAGGCGTGGACCCTGAAGTGGAGTTAGACAGAAGGTTATCCTTGTTGATCTAACACTGATTATACCACTATTTTGTTAGACAGCTTTGTATACTGTACTTCTGCTGACACTGGTACATGCCTTTGTTACCGCTAGGCTTGACTACTATAACACTCTTTACTTCAGGGTCATGGGAGGGACCCTTCACATGCTGCAGCTGGTGCAGAACGCAGCAGCCTGGTTGCTGATGGGCCTGCCCAGGCCCCGCCATGTGACCCCAGTCCTGCATGCCCTGCACTGGCTGCCGGTCAATTGGAGGGTCCTTTTCAAAGTGGGCTTGCTCACTTATAAGGACCTGTGCAGACTAGGTCCTGGCTACCTGTTGGAGCTTCTGATACCTGCAGCCTCTGTTTGCTCCCCCTGCTCCTCTTCGAGGGGTCTCCTGGATGTTTCCTGGGCTCTGCTCAAGAAATCCGGTGACTGAGCATTCAGTGTCTCTGGGCTGACCCTGTGGAACATGCTTCCACCTGCAATCTGGGAGGCCACCTCGATTGGTACTTTCAAACAGAGGCTAAAAACCCACCACTTCAGCCTTGCTTTTATAGAATGATTGTATGTCTGACTGTTTTAATTATTATGGATGATTGTAAAACCAGGATTTGAATTTTATTTATTTTGTAAGTTTTTTTTATCTTAATTGCGGTCTTATTTTTTATGTTTTTGTTTGGTGCCCAGATCCTCAGGTATTGGGTGCTGTAAAAATGAAATTTGCCTTGCCTTGCCTTCTGTTTTATAATGTAATGAAAGACAAAGTGCTAAAGAAATTATTATGTCTGCTTACATGGTAAATAATGTTGTCTGAATACTGTATGTTACTTTGTTAAAAAGGGGAAGATGACATGAGATTGGGGAGAGATATAAAATCCCAATAGGGACAGTCCAAAGACAGTCAGTCAGTCTCCATTTAGTTAAGAGTAAGAGAAAGATCTCACTTCTGGAAGGGTGTCAAAAACAATTAAAAGAGATTGCAAGCAAGTTCCACACTGTAAGCTAAAGAGAAAGAGGGGTTCCTGCTACTACACATATAAGTCTAGTGCATTCCTGATCCAACCTGAAAATAATTTCTCTGCAAAGTTGTCTCAAGGACTTGTCTTTTAAGAAAAAAAAAACTTTTCTAATAAAACCACATTGGTTGCATGCATTTCTTGATATATGGCCTCTGTCTTCCTTAAATTTCTTAAGTTAATCCACCATCCTCCCACTATAACTAATATACACAGTTCCTGCTAGTATTTCAAACACAATAGCCAGGTTTCTCAATACAATAGTCTGGTTGCTAAACAAGATAATAAACTGTAGGATTATTTTCTGAGGAAGAGAAAGAAGAATGCTCAGGATGTGTCTTGAATTCCCATGTTTTCTTTTGTGTATTTTTAGGGTTTTGGATTATTTAATGCAGGTATCTTGCAAGATTCTGCCTCTTTCTGAGGCATAGATCTGATGTGTAACTTATACAAACCCAATTATGTCTAGATCAGGTCACATTGCTAAGATGTTCCCTGAATGTTTAAGGGTATTTTTCCAAAATCACTGAAAAAGAATGAAATGATTGAAAAATGCAATTTTCTAAAGGCACGAGTAAGCACTATCTTTTCAATGAATCCCTTTTCACGAAATGGGATAATGCAACTTCTGCTGTTTCTATGGTTACTGCTGTTCTTAAATCTGCAGCTATTCTGATTCTAGTAGAATCATCTTTACATGACATTGTTCAGAGGCATATCAGAGCAGAATTTTTGTCATTCCTATTTTTTTTTACTTCAGAAATAATGATTAGGATTTCCATAACTCTGACCTTGGAGTTTTGAGCTTTATGTTAATAAGTATATATACTGTACATTGGCCAAATTTATAAAAGGATTCTATTTCCCTTAGTGGGATTACTCTTATTCATTTTTCTGCCTCTTGGTCTACATAACTTTCAAACAGATGGCTTACAGGTTGCTGTGAGAGCTTTTCAGATAACATTATGGCTGTCAGAGCTCTCTGTCGAGGTCAGGAATGGCCACTGACTAAACTTAATCTGGTTAAATTAAAAGGTATTTAAAATGTATATGTAATTTTGGTGATCCCATACAGCACTGAAGACAACAGTGCCTCCTTTCCCTTTTTCATATTCCACCATTGTAGAAAAGTATTTTAGCCAAGAAGTTTTCAGTGTTTCACAGAAGCAAACAATGGAGGCATTTTTTTGTCTGTATGTAGTATTAGTTTTTCTTGTGTACATTCACATCAGACACCTCTCCAGCATTTGCTGCAGAGATTTATGACAGATGAAACCAGACCTCAATGCATTCATCTGGGAAACTACTTTCAAAGATATAGGATAGGATTGTCTACATGTCTCTCAAGGAAATTAATATCCAACTTCCTGTTCCAAGGACCCCTAGAAAACAATTTGCATTTCTCTGTCACTGAAACATCTAAGCAGTAGTGAATCAATATTTCCAGTTAACTTTCATAAAGCAGAAAAATGCATTTTGTTATATAGTCTGTGGTCCTGTAGAAATTGGAGCTTTGGCCACCCTGCTGGACCAGTGTATGCATGTTGTGCTGCCATTCCAGTGACCTGGTTTCAGGACTGACCTCAGAAATCTATGTACTGTAAGAAGGCAATTTATGATGTGGGCAGTAGCCAGTGGCAGTGTGCATCCATCAGGTAAGTTTGTTAGCAGATTCCTGTGCCACAACAACCACAGTGGAATGTCACAGAGCTTCCTCCCTGCAAGGACATTCTGTGCAAGTGTGTGGCTGACAGTGGCTATGCCCACACAATGAGGTGGTGGGAGGTGTCCCAGGTGAAACTAAGATGTACATATCCAGCCTGTATCAGGTTAATGGATGCTGGATACCCAGGTCTCTCACCATGGGTATCCCATGAATATAACGAGTCATTTTTAGCTAGTGAATTGGGGCGAAGTCAAAATAGCGACTGTAAATTAAGCGATGTGCTCTTAACAGCACATTGCAACTTCAGCACCTTCTTTTCCAACAGAGTGCTATTTTCTATAGTATACAGGGTTTTGTTTGTGGGGCCAGTTCTGAGCCAGCCATCTGGTGTACTGGTTACAGTCACCACCTCTGTGGCTGGCAGACCCAGGTTCAGGAATGGCTGTGAGGGATATTATTTTTTTTGGGTGTGGTTTACGGTTTTGTGTTTTCCCTCTAGTTCACCTCCCATTTCCCCACCCTCCCATCTTTGTTGCCTCCCACCTTCAGGTTGTCTCCCCTGAATTTTGTCCCCTGATGACTTCTGTCCTCACCCCATGGAGTAGCCCAGCTCCCGAGTTTTCCCCTGTTGCTCATTATCCTGCCCACTCCCGTGATGATTATATTTTAAATGGGGGGGGGGTGCTTGGGGTGTAACCCCCTGCATAAAAAGTTGCCTCACATCACCCCCCCATCCGAGAGTAAGGAAGTGGCAGTTGCTGTTTGTGGAGGTCACTGTAGTGCACATCGTAATTTTGCTTTTTGGCAAAGTGCTCTCACTGTTTTTGGTTGGTACAGTTTTGCATGTGTTATTAGCACATTGAAACCTCACCATGTACCTTTTGCTAAATACTACAGGATCCTTCTTTGGGCTGAGGAAGATGGCCCTCCCTAGAACATTTTGTCACAGAGGGAAACTCATGTTGGGATTGCAGAAGTGGTGAGGCCAGTGGTAGATGGGGCTGGGTGACTGCAGGAAATTGTTAGCTGGAAGGGGAGAAATCTCTATGGAAAAAATAATTAGTAACATCTGTAGTCAATGCTGAAGTGAGTGCCAACAAGTTTATGAAACTCTTCTGGTCTAAAATGGAACCTTACTGCATTATAGTAAGAATAGTGAAGCAAGGAAATGGCCTCAGTTGATCTGAAGGATGCTTACGTATACATCTCAATAATCAAGCCACCTCCCCTATTCCTGGAGTTAGCAATTCAGGATCCACATTTTTAAGGCTGCAATGTGCAGAGCCCTGTATACCTTTTAGAATCAGGGAGAAAAGGGACTCCACATTCCTTCTGAATGAACAACATGTTGGATTGCATCACAGTCACCTCTGTGTCTGTGAAGCAGTCCTTCCATGTTGTCCCTACCAACCGCAGCACTGCACTGTTTCACAGTGCTGGTGGTCACAGCAGAACACAGCATACTCCGTCATTGCCAGGATGGCTGCTGCACTGTACTGTCCATGTGCTAGCAATCGTGCATTCACAGTAGCATGTGGCGGCCATCTTGGTCATGGCAGAGTGGGCTGTGTTCCGCCGTGACCACTGGCACTTATTTACTTGTACTTTTTTATATTACAGAAACTCCCCCCACCCAATTGCCTGCATCAACATAACTGTGGCACTGGTCGTGCCCAATCCCCCAGTGTCTTGATTGGGGATCCTCATTTTTTTTTACCACCCCACATCCACCAGAGATATAGAAATGACACTGGGGATGCCCGATCCCCCAGTGCCTTGATTGGGGATCGTTGTTTTTTTTTGTTTGTTTTTTCATCTAAAAAAAAAAACAGTCCATCAATGTCTTCCCCCACATAACTGACACTGGGGGTGCCCAATCCCCCAGTGTTGCTACCAGGAATCATCAGTCTCTCTTTCTCTTTTTGACCTGCAAAAAAAAAAATGGTCCATCAATGTCTTCTGTGGCTATTCCTTACTCCCATCCTGACCCTCCCACTTAGCATCCACCACCCCACACACCCCCTAAGCCCTTTCTTACCCATCAGGGGTCCAATGTTGTAATCCTCTCTGGACCGCAGCTACATCTTCACTCTTTAAAGCCGGACCATGAACTGAAGACATGGGTATGCAGTTCAATATATTTTAATGGGGTTTTGAACTTAGTCTTAGTCTTAGTTTTAACTTAACTTGGGCAGCTTTACATATTTTTTGACCACATTTTCAACATGCCTTCCTTGGGACCCCTCCTCATGAACACTGTCACTGTTGTTGGGAGATTGGGCACCCCAGTGGGAAGCCAGCAAGCCCTGCAAATGCCATCAAGTATGGATGCACATTGGGAGAAGGCCCCAGATAGCAACCCCCACAATGTTCACAGGACACTGAGGCCAGGTGTACTGACTGGTGGACCACCAGCAGCCACAGGACCACCATACAATGGTGTGGCAGCCAGATGTGGCTGCAACCCAGTACAACATGCACACCCCAGAGGACATACAACACTGTGGCAGGAGGGGGATACAGCCATAACACTGTGGTGAGCATGCACCCCCAGGTGACCACATCTGGCCATGATGCACAAGGGCACACCCATGGGTGACAGCATGGTTTGGATGCACCACAGGTGGACAAGAGGCATCAGGCAGTGCAGCTGGACACTGCCACCAACACAGGCATGCAGAGATAGGAATCCCATACACAAACATGGTCACGGGATGAGTAGGGGGCCATCTACAGTGACGGCACGCCCTTGTGGACATGGGCTACAGGGGCCCTAAAACATGCCAGCCTGCCGAAGCCCATGGACAACGTCAGCCAGTGTATACCCCAGTGGCTGAGCCACAAGTGATGTACCACCAGCCGTGGGGACCGCGATGCACACAGTGTCCAATGACAGCGCCAGGGGTCCATGCCAACACAACACACACAGTGCCCCCACCAGCAGACACCAGGCATGCCTAACACAACACCTGTGACAATGACACACACACACACACACCACCAATACACTGCCAAACAGTGCACAGGACAGTGACCTGCGTAACATGCTGCTCCAGCATGTCACAGACGCAGACATGCACTGCACAGAGCACACACCCCAGGGATGGCATACCAGACCTGCACACGGCATTGTCACAGCACCACTACAAACACTACATGCACCTGCAGTGGCAGTGACCACCACACACCGCACCACAGCCAGCATGCAGACATCCACACAACCCAGTGCACACACACCCCCTTAGTAGTGCACAACCCCTATGGTAACAGAGGCACCACCCCTGGCACAGACTGCACAGAAGCCCATCACCAGCACAGCCATCCCCCCATGACAGAGCAACACCCCACAGCAGCACAGTCCCCCCATGACAGATCAGCACCCCTAGTACAGTACAGCACCCCTTGACAGAACAATGTCCTAGATCAGCACAGTCCACCATGACAGAGCAGCACCTCTAGTACAGAGCACCCCCCTTGAGAGAACAACACCCCAGATTATCACAGCACCCCCCTTGAAGTGCAGCACCCCATATCAGCACAGTACTCCCATGTGCAGGGCGATATCTAATAATAGCACAGTACCCCTTTGACAGTGCACTCCCATATAAGTTAATAGTACTCCCATGTGTGCAGGGCGATACCCTGATAACAGCACAGTACCCCCATCTTGACAGTGCAACACCCCATATTGCACAGCACCCCCCAGGCATGTGCAGTAGCACACTGTACAGGTGGTTGGCAGTCACTGGCACCCTCATATGGCACAGTGGTGGTCAGTCTGTGCCCAGCAGCCACAGCCACTGGCATGGTCCTGGTCAGACCTGCAGCTGGAAGTTATGGGCGATGCCACATAGATAGTCATACATGGGTCTGCTGCCATACTCCTCAACAATGTGCTGTATGCGGTCTGTTGAATCCCTGAACCACTTCTGTGATGGTGGTGCATAGTGCCCAATGATGCATTGCTCAATCTTCAGCTCATTGAGCCACTGCTCTGACTTCAGGGCATCAATGAACTTCCACAGGCTGGGTGGCATGCACCTATTAGGGTGCTGAAGGCACGGTGCCACCCTTCCACAGAGTTGTTGATGCAGGCACTGCCAGTCCTGGGTGCATCATAACAGCTCCACAGGTTGATGGGGAACAGGGGGTGCCTGCGGACACCACCATGGATGGGGCACCCTACTCATGTGTTCTCAAAGTAGTCTGCTATTGGCGCCAGCAGCTCGTCATGTGTGATGTAAAATGCGAATGACTTGAGTACCTCGAAGACAGTGGACACCTCCCCTGGAGGGATGATGGCAAACGTAGGCAGCAGGTTCACATGGAATGCAAAGTCCTTATTCTCTGTGTAGCAGTACACAGCCTCAGAAACCTCCTGGACCTTCCTCCACAGGGCCTGGCACAGGTGGAAGAAGCAGCTGTGCTAACTGGCATCTGGGAATACAGTGGCAAAGGACTTTATCACAGCCTGCTCAAAGTCCGTGATTATCTCGAATGGCTTGAGGTCCTCTAATAGCTCTCTCACTGCGGTGAATGCCCTTGTGTACATCACCCCATCTTGTAAGGCAGCAGGAGGCACACAGTGGGTACTACGGTGCAGTATTGCTCCCCATGTATGGTGTAGAGCTGTGAAAAGTGTGGTGGTTGTGTCTTGAATGTGCCATCTGCATACCATGTATGGCACTGTGACAGCAGCTGCAGGTTCCTGTCTGTGGTGTATATTAGTATTCATGAGGCACTACACTGTTATGGAGCAGGAACTGGGCTCCATCATATGTCACAGTGTACACATCTGGGATGGTGAGATCCTCTAGTGAGGTTGTCAGGGATGGTGGCTGGTTGGCTGCTGTCCGTGCATGGTGGACACTCCTTTTCAAGAGGTGTATGCTGGGAAGTCTACCAGATACAGCGGTGGTTATGTTGCTACTGCATGCTGCCACCACCTGGTGGAGTGTCTCCATTGTTTGTAGGGCCCTCTGTTTTATGTCCGTGATGGCCTCCCAGACACCTATGGCCTGGCAGTCGGGTACATGGTTGTGGCTGTTCACCACCCTGATGACTTCCTCCTCTGCAGTGTAGATGCCCCCTGGGCATTTCACCCTGTAATACTCCAAGCACTTCCAATATGTTTTGTCTGCCAGGTTATGCTCCTTGTAGTACAGGTAGCCCTCATGTTGTAGTAGTGTCTTCCCCTTTTGGCTGTTCACACAGTGCAGTGGCATGGTTCTGTGAACTTGTCACGCACCTCTCGCACAGTGTTTGTCCTCTGCATGACTCTCCCATGCACCTCAGTGTGGTCTGTGTGCTGTGCTGCCACATGGGAGTGGCGCTGGGTGAGGGATTGACAGCACCTGCCCTGGCGGCACATGCCCAGCTCACAGGTTTGCCCTGTTAGCCCTATATCCATGCTGTGGTGCCATGCCCTGCCCTCAGTGTGTCCTGCTGTCTGTCAGCATGGTGTGCTTCACTTGTCTGGGTTGGTGTGGGAGCAGGTCCCATGCTGTGGTGTTCCCCCTGTGTGGCCCTCCACCCTTGCTGTTGTGTGTGGTGCATCACTAGGTGCAGTTGTCCTGTCCTGGTAGTCACCTCCTGCCCCTGTCCCTTTGCCCCTCTCTCTGCATGCTGCATGCTTCTTGTGTGGCTGGGTCTCCCTTGTAGTCCTGTGGTGACTTTCGGACTATCATACCCGATATGTGGTCTGGCTCCTTACCAGTCAGCCCTGTGGCTTGCTTGCCTGTGGTTATGCCCCCCCAGTGGTCTATCTGCCACACTGTGCACCTTCTTCCTCCCTCTGTGCTCTGAGTGCATCTCGCTCCATGGCGCCTGTGTTGTTTTCTGTCTTTCCACCGGCCCCATTGTGTGTCCGGTTGTGCTGCCCTGCTCGTGGCCTCACTGTTTTGCCAGTGCTGGGTGTCCATCTCAGTACAGTTCCTTGTGCGCCCCTCCAATGCTGCCGCTGTGTTGCGCCGCTTTGCTTGTGAGTCAGCAGCATTTGTGCTCAGCGTTGTTGGGTCCACCGCAATGTTCTTGTTCATGGCATTACTTCCGCATTGATCTGCCCGCATTGTTTCCTCCACGATGTTCATGGCATGAAACAAAGATGCGTTTCTTCTGATAGCCTTGGAACAGACCTGGAGACCTTGGTTTTCCAATCTGATTACTCTACAGATCCAGAAACTGTTCAACTTTAGATGCATCTGAGCCTTCTGTCTGAAGGTCAGGCACTGTGCATCCCTGAGAGATGGAGGTTCATCAAGCTGTTTTTTTTCTTATCAAACATAATGGACACCTTAATGTTGTCCAAGAAACAGCTCACTTATGTTTGCTTCTTTTTTTGTTTGTTTGTTTGGTTGCTTGTTTAGTTACAGTATTTAGCAGGTAAAACTCCACTGTATGAAGTCCATTTTCAAGGGCAACCTGAATCTTTGCATAAAACCGTACAATAATAATACAGCTTTTAAACTAAGCACAAAAGTGCATATAATGACCAATAACATAATTACTAGCAACATATACATGAAAGCATTATTTACAATTGAAAATTAATTAAAGCATTTGATGAGAACACAATCTGCTTTTTTATCATATAAAATGTTATTGATTTTTCCAATTACAGTCAACCATATTTTATGATAACTGAATACCAGGCATACAAAAACATGCTTGCACTATTACAAAGTCATTAAGTATCACATGATAAAGATGACATAACAGGGGACTTCACTTGCTAAGAGAGAAAAAAGAAGTTGATGTATGACATCCTACCACCTTCATAATCCTTTAGGGATTAATGTGCTACGTAAACTAGTTTATAGTAAACTACATATAGTGCATGTCTTCTGGCTTATCCTGTCTATCCAAAAGGGAAATAATCATCTGCTACCTTACTTACAAACATTAGCAGTGGTTAGTGTAGGAATCCTCATACCTGAATCCACAAGCAATCCCACATAGGTTCTTATAAGTAGATAGGTAACAGAAGGTAGGAACAGAAAAGTCAGGCAGAGAAGAAATAAGACTGAAACTTATAGGATGAGGTGGATACCCACTTGCACTGATATAGGGATGAGACAGCAAAGGGGGAAGGGGAATACCATAGATTAGGGCAAAGGAGGGTTCTGGGGGGGTGAGACTGCACAGATATGGGAGTGCAGATATGCGTCCCATTTCTTATGGTATCTGGGGAGGTGGCCTTTCCCTATTGCAGACAGCCTCTCAAAAATGGCTAACTGAGCCATGGCTGCCTGCCAAAGAGCGACCGTAGGGGCAGTGGGCTGTCTCCATTTCATCAGTATGGCTCTCTTAGCCTCCATCACTGCTGCTAGTACCCAGGCCTTTATCAGTGCTGATAAGGGGTCCAAGGTGGAAACATCCCCCAGCACTAAAGAGTCATGTCCATGTGAAAGTGGTTTGCTGGCATTCTTGGAACAATCCTCTAGTACCCGCATCCAGAACCCCTGAAGTGTTGGGCAGGTCCACAAGATGTGGAGTAAATGGGCGGGGGAATTATTGCATCTCCAGCGTTTGTCATGTTTCATTATTTTGAGCTTATAGAGCACTGCGGGTGTCTTGTAGCATATAAGGAGAATTTTCAACTGTATCAGCTGACTCTTGGCATCCTCATATGCAAAGTGTGCAACTTTAAGGCATTCAGACCACTGCTGCTGTGAGAGGGGACGTTGAAGTTTCGCTTGCCAGGCTATTTGGCTATTCAGGATGTTGTCTGGCTGAGAGTATCCGATTACTTTATAAAAGGTTCCCACCAGGCCCTGGCCTTTCCTGGGCTCATGGAGAGTGGTGAAGCAATTCCAGGCTCCCATATCAGTTGAGGTGGCTAATAGGGGAGCAAGTGCACTCTGTATCTGGAGGTATCTCCAGAAGTCTTGTGCTTTCAGATCAAAGGCATCTCGCAGTTGCTCAAAGGACATCAATACTTTGCTGTCCGGGAGGAGGAGATCCCTCACAAACCGAATACCTTTGGTAGCCCAATGGGGCCAGTTCAGGGGTTTATGATCGACCATAATGAGCTTATTGTTCCATAAAGGGGCATAGGGGATTGGGAGAAAGTGCCCCGGGCTAGGGGGTACAGTAAGAGCCATTGCCCAATGCCAAGCCCTACAGGTTTCAGTCATAATGGGGATATGGTGGTCCCCAGATGGTTTTTTGCTGGTTAACAGAGAGAAGAGTGAGTTGTCGGGTATTAGGGCAGCTTCCAAGTGTACCCATTGGGGGGGAGCTGAGGAGGTGATGAACCAATTAGTGGCTTGGGCTATACGAAAGGCTAGAAGATATCTTGTGAACCATGGAAGTCCCAGTCCACCTTTAGTCCAATGTGCCCATAACTTAGTACACCACCAGCGTGCCTCCTTGCCCTCCCATAAAAGGGAGGAAATCAATTTATCCAATAGCAAGAAGGGTTTCGGGGACAAGGGGATCGAGAGATTGTTAAGTAGGTATGAGACTCAGGAGGGAATAAACATATGGATAGCCTCTATTTTGCCTTTCAAAGATAGCTGTAACTTTCTCCACCTCTGAGCTTCAGCTGCAAGAGCCGTTAGTAGAGGAGAGAAATTGGCCTTTTCCATGTCCCCCCAGGTGGAGGGAATAAAAATGCCAAGATATAAAAAACCTTGAGGTGCCCAGGTGATATCAGTGCCTGGTAGGCAATTTCTTTCACATTTTGTATTCGGGGGGACAGGATTGTCTTTTTTGATTAATCAGCAGGCCAGATAGGGAGGCAAACTCTTGTAGCACCTGTAGTATTATAGGGAACACAACCTGCTTTTAATTGAGCCCATGGCTTGACAACCTATAATAGTTGGTAGACATGAGTTCAAATGTTTAACAGCATGAAAGTTTCTGGCTAAAAGTAGAATAATGTTTAGGAATAATTTATTTTCCCAAAGCAGTAGAATAAGTGCTATTGGAGTACTGAAATTGATCACACAATGCCCTCACATCATGTGTTTAGAATTTTCCAAAGAGTGTTAAGAGGCAGAAATTCTGCCCTTGCCTCTAAAAGCAACCATGCAAACCGAGCATATAAATTGCAATAGTGAATTCTTTCCTCTGCATTACAAATAAAGTGTCCAACAGCATTAAACAGAACTGTCGCCCTTTTTAAATTAGATTTGTTTGTTAAACTATATATAGGTAATTTGTTTTCCTCAAGAGAGAAGACCATACTTTGGGTAGCAATCCTTCGATTCATAATGAATAAACATTTTTTATCTCTGAACAGCATAGAAAGTCTAGCATAAGCATTTTTAACACATGATCAATGTGTAATGTAAAATTAAGACAGCATTCCAAGGTAATACTCAAGAATTTAAAATGATCACCAGAGTCAATTACCTTGGTATTGATTATCTGATGTCTAATGGCAGATCACTGCAGACTTCTTTGCCAAATCTTTTGAAAAGCATACACTTTTTTTTGTATTGAGTACAGGTCTGTTCCCAATCAACCAACTCTGCCAAAAAGCCAGTCTGTAAATTGCAATTCGTGGTATGGAGATAAGAACCTTTGGGGAACAAAATGATGTCATCTGTATAAAGCAAAACAAATAATTATTTAACACAAGCAGCAAGATCATTAATAAATATATGAAATAATTATGGATCAATTATGGATCCTTGTGGTACCTGAATAATAACAGAACTAACTTTAGAAAATACTGACCACAGTATTACTGCTTGTGTTCTATTTACTAAATAATCAGCAAACCATATTTTAGCATAATTAGAAACATTTGGAGTGTTCAATTTGGTCAGCAGGTGACCAGGGTCCACAACATCAAAAGCACTGGATATGTCCAAGAACATAGCCACACCCAAATCTCCCATATCCAAGGCCCTGACCAAATATTCAGTTAATATCAAAAAAAGCAGTATAGGTGCTGCAGGCTGCCCTAAAACATGTTGTGCATCAGACATCAAGCAGCAACTTCCAAGATGCTCATTAATTTTTTCCAAGACCTGCCACTTGATGACCTTGGACAGGGGAGATATTAGGGAAACAACTGCCATATTACCCCCTTAAAAAATTAGGCCCACAGTCAGTTGCTTACACAAAACTGGAAACTCCCTGGAACATAGCGGCAGATTAAAAAGATTGCTCATTTCATAAGCCACCATTTCAGTTGCCAGTTTTAGGAGACATATAGCCAACTGATCAGGGTCAGTGCCAAACCTGGTAGACATCTTCTTCAAAAGCATTTTAACTACAAAGGTGAAAAACTTTCTAAAATAAATAATATGATTATGATCGTTCTCCTGAGAATTCAGTTTAATCTGACCTTCAGCACTAGCTGTAACACTATTAACATTAGAATATAAGAAGCTAGAAACATCACAGAAAAAAATAATTGCAAAGGTCAGCACAAGTTCATTTCTGCTCATGATGTAGATGACCCAGGTTCAGGATTGAGTCTGGGCCATTGGTGTTCTAGCTGGGGGAAGGATGACTGAGCCTCCCAGAAGATGCTCTCCTTCTCTGGGGAATGCAGAATCACATCCTGCTGATCTACTGCAATCTGGATCACCACAGGTGGCAGTGCAGGGGAAATACGATTGGCAAGTCGGGACCCTTGCAGCATGGCTACAGAGTGATTGAGTCTGGCCACACTGACAGCCAATGACACTCTGCACTCCTGGAGGGATAGCAGAGAGAACAGGAAGAAGTGTGCACAGTGCTGGGCAGATCATGAACCACTGGTGACCCACACCCAAACCCCATCCAGGCCATGGAACTCTTGGGGAACCTCACAGCTTTACCTTCACCTCTGGTGTCCAGATGACTGTGAAGAAGAAATGCCGAATGAACTGAAGGCATTCCTGACCCCAGGGGGTAAGCCTAGAGGACAGCACAGAGGTGTATTGTGTGTGGGTGGGGGAACCAAGAACTGCCACAGTAGGATCTTAGTAGGATGGGAAGCTTACAAGGGTGGTAACTGAAGGAGTTCCCAGCTTGTGACCTGAGGAGGAAAAAATATGTTCAAAGAAAAAAAAGAAGTCAGTACAAGTTTTTAAATCATCAACAGAACCGCACCTTGAGGTGTTTCTAGAGATCTGGGGCATGATTCTCAAAGAACAGTAAAATTCTGTAGCTGCAGGAAAAAAGCTTGCAGCACTGTGGAAACGCAGTTGCGTGATATTCGTAAAGAAAATCCCGCCACTGAGGGAATTCTGCAAAAAGTCCCACAGCTGTGGAATTTCAGCAGCTGCGGGAATCCTGCAAGTGCTGCGAATCCGCAGCTGTGGAAATGACTGAGAAGGCACAGCAATAGTAAATCTATGTAGCTGAAGCAGCAGATTTTAACATTGCTGCCATAATATGAAGCTGACAGCACACACAGAAATCAGCAACCAGTCCCCAACTGGGATCACAGCAGCACCACAGGTACCAGCGATACCTTGTCACCAAAGTGGCTGACTGTCCCTGCTGGTCATCCCTCCCTGGGGTGTTCCTGTGGCCTGCGGGGGTAGCACTCACTGCTGGCAGGTCAGGCTCTACTGCTTGTGGGGCTCTGTCATGGGCTGCACTGGGTCTAGTGGTTGTTGCCTGTTGCCATATCAAAGCAATGTGTGCTTTCAGTACTGTAACATCAGCCACTGCTATATTGTCTGAGATGTTATTACCTGTGGTACACCTCCACCTTAATTGATTCCAATTCCTGGGGCACTACTGCAGTGTGCTGAGGGAGAGTTACACCTCATTCCACTGTGTGTAACATTCTTTCCTCAGATGCGGAAGAAAACTGGCTGTGAATAGTCTTTCAGGAGCTGTGCCTTACTTATCTCGTACCTTTTTGTCCTGAGGGACTTCCGCAGCTGCACTTTTTTCCACAGACCATAGTGGTTTTTCCCTCAGCTGTGGAGGGTTTTGCGAATAGCATTTGGAGAAAACTCCCCTTTTTTTTCCGTAGCTGAGAAAGTTTTGGGGACTTAGGGAAGGTTTTGCACCTTCTGAAAGCTTTGAGAATCCTGCCCCTGATCATGTGTTATTTCTAACTATTTAAAGGAGTTAATTGAATCCAATGAACTTCTAGAGGTGGAAGAAATAGCCTTTTGTTTCTCCAAATAATAAGTGGCCTTAGTTTTCCAAACCAGAGATTTGCACTGACTTCACATTTCTCCATAAACTCAATGATCTAGCATCCCTGTATCTTCAGTACACCCTCCATACTTCATCGATCTTGGTCATGAGTTCCCTTACTTCTAAACTTACCCAGTCATGTGTGTTAACATGAATTCTTAGTGTTTTCTTATGAACCATTTTAACACAATTAAATTCCAAAATAAAAAAAAAATCAGAGCCAGATTAGAACTGGGAATACATTTTGTTATGGATTAATTTATTTTTCCCAAATCTTCTCTAAAGAGATAACTTATAAGTTGTTTAAACAATGTGTTTCAATAATAACTGTGGAACGCTATGCCTTCTAGCATTCCCTATGCAACTGACCAGGCATTGATCACTTACTGAGTGAGACAGTGTACCACAACTACACACTCTTTTGACCCTATTGACCACTATCCAGGCTAGAATGGAATGTTTCCCTTACTTATTGTTAAATCTATTTTGAGATGTAATAATTTCATGGAACACCAAGTCACATATCCAGGGCCAGATAGGCAAAGATTAGCACCTGCACAAACATTATTAGTGTGGGTTAGCAGGGGACTAATTCAGATTTGTGTGAGTTCTCCCTGTGAGGCCATATTCAGAGGCCCTGGGAGCACCCTCCAAACCTGGCAGCTCCGATGCACTAAAATCGTACTACACCTACACAAATGAGGGGGTCCCTTCATGAGTACTGGCACAGCTTGATATTCAAAGTTTTGTGGCACTGTTTACCCCAGTAGTGTTAAGAACTTGAGTAGGGGCTACAATGAGGTGGGATGTCAGTGGGTGGGTTGGGCAGGGGCTGTTGGGAGGCACTTGATCACAAAGAAATATTAGAAATAGAGTGAATGACAGATCCTGGGGCTGGAGGGACACACTGGACCACCAGGGAATATTAGTAAAGGAGTGAATGGGAGACTGTGGGGGTTAGAGGATACACTGGCCACAGTGGTTGCTCTCTCACTGGAGGAGATAATAGTCCCTATTACAAAACGTTTTAAAAAAATCCCTCACCCTGGCTACCTTCCCAAACCTCTGGAAAATGGCACTTGTCACACCAGTTCACAAAAGTGGGGTCATTCTAGTACATCCTACTACCGACGCATCTCCATCCTACCCCTGCTATCCAAGGCCTTAGAGAGGATAGTGTCTGATCAATTTTTTTTTTGACCAGCAAAGGAGGACTAGACAATTCTGCCTATTTTCAATCTTATCCCGGAGGAGGGGGGATACAGATGGATGCCAACTGACCTTTAACCAAATTAAGCTGTTGGTGGTATTTTTAGATCATCTTCAATAATAAAACTTGCAGTGCTCCCAACAACATGGGCTCCGCAAATGCCAAATTTATTTAATTATTTTATTTTATTTATTTATTTTATTCATTCTAGGAATTACAGAATACCTCTGAGTGCCAGGCAGCTCATTTACAAAGGTTCCATGTCAGTAGGGAGGGGTTACATGCAGATAAGGGAGACAGAGAATTTATACAGAACATTTTAGAACAAATGAAGTTAACTTAATAATACAGAACACTTAATCTTTAGTTTTTTATACACAATTAGGTAATACATGATCTGAGGAAGAGGGAAAGAGAAGTAGAGAAGAGTTAAGGGGGGGATCCAAGTGGGGGAGGAGCAGCCCGGAAGCCTTGTCAAGTTTGCTTCTACGATAGGAGGGGAGGAAGAGTCTTAGAAAGGAGAAGAGAGAGAGGGGAGAGAGGGGGATAGAGCAATGACAGGGAAGAGGGTGGTGAAAGACAGAGGTGATAGAGGTAGTAGCAGTGAGAGGAGGTCCAGGAAGAGGGGTAAGGATAGTTTGATGGAGGTCCGGGAGGGGACCTGGAAGCTAGGTGGAGCAATCACAGGAGTTTTCAGTTAGGAGGTGATTACGGAGCCTATGTTTGAACTCTCCAAGTTTAGGAAGGTATGCTAGACTATTGTGGAGTCCATTGAACCAGGAAGGTGTTCTGATACAATAGGAATCTTGGCATTGTGTGGTTCAGCACCTTGGGACTAGTAGGAGTTCAGTGGATGAGGTGCACGTGTGTTGGGTCTTGGGAGATTTTTGAAGTAGACAACACAGTCCCACCAGCAAGATCCCAAGGAGAATCTTTTTGGTTTGAAGGCAGGTGTGGTATTTAATTTTCCCATGTAGGTTGAGCCACCCAACCTATTTATAGAGATCGCAGGTATGTGTGAGGAGGGACGCCCCGATTTGAAGTCTACAAGCCTTGTTCAGTGCAACAGTGAGCCTTTTGAGTGCAGTAGTGGAAGCAGCTCCATAGATGACAAGGCCATAGTAGATACTAAAGAGCACCACACTTTGAATAGCCAGACTGAGAGCTTCAGGTGTTAGACACTTTCTGAGTTGATAGAGAAGTCCATTCCTAGTGTTGACAGCTCTGGCTACATTTTCGATGTGGAGTGTATAGGTAAGGTGACTATCAAGGGTAACCCCAAGGTACTTGAAGTGCTGTATTTGTTTGAGGGGGTCACCATGGCTATTTCTGATAGTGAGAGCATGTCCCTTGTGTTTACTGCAGGTGGAGGAGAAGAACAGGACTTTTGTCTTCTTGTAGTTAAGCACCAGTTTATGATTGAAGAACCAGTGCTCAATGTCCAGGAACCCATTTTGTAGATTGCTTTTAAGCAGGTGTGGGTCAGGGTGGCTTGCAAAAATTACAGCATCATCCACATAGAGTATAGCACCACTACTGCCTTGATTGAGTTCTCAAGCCTCATTCATGAGGCTGTAGATAGTGGCTATTTAGTGGGGTCAATTTTCATAGACCTCACAAAAGCCTTTGACACAGTAAACCATCACTTATTGCTGGAAAAACTACTAGTGCTTGGACTGTCCCCTGCCTCTGTAGGCTGGTTCAGAGAGTACCTCTCAAGCAAAAGTCAGTGTATCAAAAGAGACTCAGCCTTGTCCAGCACCAGGAAGGTCTCACTAAGGGTTTCCCAAGGGTCCACCCTGGGACCCTTGCTGTTTAGCTTCTTTTTAAAGACCCTACCAGATGCCTGTCCATCCAAAATAATACTTTACACTGATGATGCTGTTGTTAACTGCTACCCTCAATTAATGAAACTTACCCAAGATATGTAAAAAACAGCTTCCACCAGCTGAAGGAATGGTTCAACAGACACAAACTATTCCCAATTACAAAAAAACACAATGACAAAAAACAAGACAATGCTGTTCCCTAGCTCTCATGCCAAGAGGAAAAACTCCAGCTGAACATAAGTAATAAAATGAAAAAGTCACAGAAACAAGTTCATACATTTAAATACTTAGGGGTGCATTTTGAAAATGGCCTCTCCTTCACCAGTCAAATAGATCAGGTAGTCAAAACTGTTAATGCCAAGCTAGGCATTCTATAGAGACACAGACATTACTTTACCCCAACAGCCCTGTGCCTCGCCATCAACAGCTGTTTTGTCCGTTGACTATGGGTTGGTAGTATATAGTGCTGCCTCTGATATGGCTGTGAAGTGTGTTAAAATTGCCCTCAAAAAAGCATGTCGTCTTGTCCTTGGTGCTGACAAGCTCACCCATATGTGTAAACTGTATGACCAAACACAATGGCTCAATCTACTAGGGCAGGTAAAGTACCAGGTCTTTCTCTTGGGCAAGAAGTCACTACTAAGCCTCTTCCCTCCCGCCATCCTCAACATCCTGTAGTTCTCTCAACCCCAGCATTTCACCAGAGGCACAGCACGTAGCTCACTCCTAGCCACTTTCAGGAGAATCTCACTTGCGCAACAGTCTTTTGCCTACAGACTCCAGCAGTGGTTCAAAGAACTCCCTGCTGAACTAGCCAATTCTACAAATATTAACATATTTAAAAAAGTTTTAAAGCTTCACCTTGCCAATACTAGTGGCTGTGAGTGCTTCCCAGGAACAACTTGAATTCCACACATACACTTACTGGTCCCACTCCCTTTCTGGCCAGGTTGTACTTTCCCTCCAGTACACTGTCACAAAGAAATAAAACAGTATCCTTCTCCCTCTTCTAACCTCACAGGTCCTCTCCTACACTTGACCCACTTTCTCCTCCTCCTCCCCCCCACCACATTGTGCTTACATTTCTATCACCCCTGCTCCACCTTGCTTACCATACTTAAAAGCTAAACACTGGTGACAATCCTTTACTTTCTGGGAGCCTGAAGAATATTTTGACTATTTTTTTAGGTACTGAGTCCCTGCTGTTCAAGTAAAAATATGCTGATATTATAATTTGTAATGGCTGCATATAATATTTCCCTGCTGTTGTCTTTGGCTACTTGTTACTCGTCACACATTTTTAAGTTTATTTTCTTGACGTGGAACCTTTGTAAATGAGCTTCTAACTCAAAGGTTGTTTCCAAAGCCTAAATAAATAAACACTGGACAAACAGGGCTCTCATTTCACACTTGCCAGTGATGGTAAAGGGATGCTGCTCCCCATGCAAATAAGCCCATAATGGTTATGCAAATGACCCCCTAGTGCCTTGCATGCCCAATGGGCTCACATGCATGCTCTGGCTCAATAATGTTCACAGGGCTCTTGGTGCTATCCCAATTTGGGCAACACTATTCCCTGTGGGCTATATACAGCCCAGGTCAATGTTGGGGCATGCAGTTTCACTCACTATCTATATGAATATTGCAGCAGCCAATGAGAGTACAGGGCAAGCAAAGCACAAACATATGTGCTGCACATGCTTCATTTTCCAAAAATGGGGGGCCAAATATATATGTTTAATGGTATCTGACTAGTTAACATTGGTGTCACCAAGGATAATTAAGTCACTGTTAGACTTAAAATGGTGACCGATCTGAGTAAGAAATTCTAAACTAGTGTCAGAATATTCTGGGAGAAGTAACAGAACATTCTGTAAGTCTCATAACACCTCCAAGTAAGCCAGCCCACTGATGCAGCAGAAAGGTGACCAATGTCTCAGGTTCGGGAACAAACCCGGGAATCAGAGGGCTGGCCAGGCGAAGAAGGATAGAGCACCCAAGGGGTGCCTCTCCTTCTCCTGTTGGTGACCTCTGGTGGAGGCCAGCAGAATTGATGGAAAAGTTAGCGCCTGCTTGGGTGGGAGGCAGGACAGATAATGGCATCATTGCATGCCCTACCTCCCAGGGGAACACATCCACAAAAGCTCTGGTCTCCCAGCCATGATGCCCTGCTCCACCGCAGCTCATGCTGCCACCAGTGTCTGCCGGGGTGGGTCCTGGACTCGTGGCCCTCCCCTGTAGGATAAGCCAAGGCTCACTTCTATTGACTGTTGGGAGGGGGTGCCTGCCTGGTGGCCCCAAACAGGGGGATAAGACTGGGAATGGTGGGGGACTGGACCTAAAAAGAATAAAAAAAAATATGACACCTCCAAGTAGAAGTTCAACTAATTCAATGATTACAGAGGTCAGCATCAGAGGACTGACCCAAAACAATATCTTGCAGGGAATCTTTAATATAAATAACAAATCCATCCCCTTTTCTGCCCAAGCAGTACTTTGTAAAACAGTAATGTAAGCAATAACCCACAACATGCATGTAATTCTAGAGAATTATGTATGCCCCAGGTAGTGAATTAAGAGGTACAAGTCCAACAGCAGAGTGATTTTCAACATACCTGGAAAGTGTATTAATTCTTAACAGAAACTTGCTCTGGAGTGGGTTGTTGTTCTTAAAAAATGGATTTTTTTTATGGAAAAAGTGTTTTTCCTTTAGTCAGGTTATTGCTAGGTAGAACAAGTGTTTAGTATAGCAAACAAAAAAAAAAGGATGTGTGCCTTTGAATGAACCTGGAAACTGCATTTATTATGAAGAAACCTGTTCTTCATTATGGGGTTTTGTGTTTAAAAAGTGGAGCAAATATTTTATTGGGAAAAGTTTTATTTTTATTGAATAAGGTTGTTACCAGGTAGATTAGGGCAGGCTAGTTACAAACTGTGCAGTTTCTAGGTAAATAATAAATAGTCGGGTATTGTGTTTTAATCAATGAAGTTGTTCAAGTTGGTTAATGTTTGTATATCCTATTTCATAAAATAATTTAACTGGATTGAGCTATTCTCAATTGATGGAATTAACCAGGTCTCTGGAAATATCATGACATTGAAATTATATTCAGTTACCCAAGCCACCACCCCATCAAAGTTTGATACCAAGCTGAAAACATTAAGGTATACAGAACAGAGATATCTTCTCTGTGGCACAAATAAAGCAGTCAAACTGGAAATATCAGGAGAGACAGGATTAGGAGAAAAGTTGCCTGATAATAACAGCAGGAAAAGAATGTTGCCCTTTTGTGCTTCTTCAACAATTCTTTTACAGTTACTACAAGTAACTTTGTTCAAGCTTGCTTGCAGCCTGCAGTTTAGAATTAACTTGTGCCAAAAAAATCTATTTTTATCCGGGAGTACTATACGAGAACTGTTGTTAATCAACATCTAATATCTAAAATGTTTAGGTTAAGATAAAAAATAAAAGAAGCAAAATTAATAAAACTCTTTTTATGCAGTGTTAAATCAGAAAATAATAACTGTGGAGATTACTGAAAATCTGAATGTTTACAATTACTGAATCCATGCAATCCATTACTGTAACATAATCCAACATAACTCCTCATTATAAAAGTCAAACCCTTACTTAACACCTTAGATAACATTTTTTGTAATACACGATTTCAATGAAATAAATGAATTAATAATAAAAATTGTACAATGACATGCCCTGTGTCCAGTTGCTTCAGCTGACTGCTGCAAACTCACAACTTACCAGACCCACTTCACTGCCACAGCATTTATCCCAGGCTGATTTTAAACCTGGATGACTCCATTCTCAACTGAATGCCACCATGGTTGGATCCATCAGTAGTCAGGGGGGTAAGGCTCATGGCTGTCTGCAGTAACATCAGGAGTAGCACCTGCTAGATCTTAGTTAAGACACAGATACAGTTCAGGGCAGCAAAGGAAATATAGCACATTTGCTTAGGTAAAGCAGACTTATGCAATGACGTCAGCCCAATGCTTAGGCAGTCCAAAACAGTAGTACAATTCAGGAACACAATTATAGGACACAAATGGACACAGGTGGTCCAGCTCACCCTCCAGCTTATGTTAAGAGCTCCGAAGCTTGCAGTCACAACAAGATGTTATGTATGTGGAGGGGAAGTGAGACCTGCAACAGTCTGCCACACTCCTGCAGACTCTGCGCTTGTTGCCCCTCTTCACTTCACTGCTGAGATGGCACCACACCTATCCAGGGCTGATTTTTTTTTTTTTGCAGTTATTTCTTTTTTACCCCATGAGCACTGGGTGTCCCCCATCATGCTGACCATCACAGCCTCTTACCCCAACATCCCCAGGATGTACCCTGTCAGCTTGTTCCTCCAGGGCTTACCTCCATGGTGGGAGCAGCTGGGTACCCAAACCACTGCCACCAAACGGATCCAGTTTCATGGCAATACTTGGTCATTGAGTGCAGGGCCTGTGGGTGGTCAGAAGTCATCCTACCAGCTGAGGAGTTTCCTTGGTGTTCTTCCCTCCCCACTGAAGTGGTGTGTAGTTGAATCAATGATATCACCATGAACGCTTCCTTACATGGTGCATTGGACCCCTGCCACTCTGCACTATACTGTAGCAGTCCCTGTACCCTACCTACTAGCCACAGATAGGAGACAGGCTAATTCTGGGTTGTATTTTACCCCCTTCCTGGAAGAAAGCAGTTTGCTGGACACTCAATCCTTCTCCCAATGGCCAACCCTCTGACAGCCAGAGTTTGCTTCTGAACTCGGGTCGTTGAAACATAGAAACATAGAAACATAGACTTTGACGGCAGATAAGGACCGCTAGGCCCATCTAGTCTGCCCATTTCCCTACCTACAGGATAGGCCGCAGATCCTATTTAACCAACAGCCTATATATTCTGCACCCCACAAGAATTGCCTTATGTCTGTCCCATGCATTCTTGAATTCTCCACAGTTTTAGACTCCACAACTTCCTCAGGAAGGCTGTTCCATGCATCCACTACCCTCTGTGAAATAATACTTCCTCACACTGCCCTGAACTGCCCTCCTTCTATCTTTAAATTGTGTCCCCTTGTTCTTGCAAGTCTCTTTTTATGAAAGATGCTACCCTCTTGGACTTTGATGATTCCCTTGAGGTACTTGAAAGTTTCTATCATGTCCCCCTCTCCTTCTTTCTTCAAGAGTATACATATTAAGCTCCTTTAGTCTCTCCTCATACGGCTTCTCTTGCAGACCTTGCACCATTTTAGTTGCCCTCCTCTGACTGCCTCTATCCTGTCTATGTCCTTGGAGATGGGGTCTCAGAACTGGACACAGTATTCCAGATGGGGTCTCACCAACTGTCTGTACAGAGGGATAACAACTTCCTGTTTTCTGCTGCTGATGCCTCTCCTATACATCCCAGTATACCCCGGCCTCCTACTGCCTTCTCACATTGCTTGCTAACCTTAAGGTCATCTGATATGATTACCCCCAGGTCCCTTTCCTGTTTTGTTGTTGTTACTACCTCCCCACCCATTGTGTATTCTTCCCTGGGTTCTTGTTTCCCAGGTGCATTATTGCACTTTTTGCATTGAATCCTAGCTGCCATACATCAGACCATTCCTCCAACCTTGCCAAGTCCCTTTTCATCCTTTCCACGCCTCCTTGTGTATCAACCCTGTTGCAGATCTTTGTGTCATCTGCAAAAAGGCATACTTTTCCTTCCAGTCCCTCTGCAATGTCACTGATGAAGACATTAAAAAGGACTGGACCCAATACTGAACCCTGCGGTACCCCACTAGTAACCGCCCTTTCTTCAGAGTGGACTCCATTTACAATTACCTTCTGTGTCCTGTTGTCCAGCCAATGTTTTACCCAGGCTACCACCCTGGGACCCACTCCCAGGCTGGTTAATTTGACTAATAATCTTCTGTGTGGGACTGTGTCAAATGCCTTGCTAAAGTCTAGGTAGGCCATGTCCACAGCCCCTCCCTGGTCTACTACTTTGGTCACCCAGTCAAAGAAATCTATTAGATTCGTCTGACATGACCTTCCCGCTGTGAACCCATGCTGCCTTGGATCCTGTGCTCCACTGACCTCTAGGTACTCAACTATTCTTTCCTTCAGAAGTGACTCCATCACTTTCCCTACCACAGAGGTCAGACTGACAGGTCTACCTACTAGCCACAGATAGGAGGCAGGCTAATTCTGGGTTGTATTTTACCCCCTTCCTGGAAGAAAGCAGTTTGCTGGACACTCAATCCTTCTCCCAATGGCCAACCCTCTGACAGCCAGAGTTTGCTTCTGAACTCGGGTCGTTGGTGCTGCAAGTAGTAGCACTACCGCTGCATTGGTAACCTGGCCATCCTGGGTTGATTTTAAACCCAGCTGACATCATGCACAACTGAGCTGCCACCAAGACTGGGCCAATCAGTAGTCAGGGCAGAGGCTCTTGGTTGGCTGCAGTTACATCAGGAGTGATAACTGCTAGAACATAGTTAGAAAACACAGACACAGTTCAGAGCAGTAAAGCAAATATAATAAATCTGTGCAGGTATAACAGACTTATGCAATAATATCAGTTTAATGCTCAGGCAGTCCTGAATAGTAGCACAGTTCAGGAACACGATTGCAGGACACAACTGGACACATGCACTCCAGCTGATCTTAAGAGCACTGAAGTTTGCAGTCACTGTAAGATATTATGCATTGGGGGAAGAGCTGCAACAGTCTGCCATACACCTGCGGCCTCTTCACTTACCTTCCCCACTTCTCCCCACCATTAAGATGCCACTACATCTGCCCTAAGCTGATTTTAAACCTGGCTGACTCTGACCACAACCAAACTGCCACCAAAGTTGAGCCAATCAGTAGTTGAAGTTTGGGGGGGGGGAGCTCATGGTTGGCTGCAGTAACAACAGGAGCAGAATCTGCTAGATGATAATTTAAAACCCAGACATGGTTCAGGGCAGCAAAACAAATATAACAAATATGTGCAGATAATGTAGACTTGTGCAGTAATGTAAGCCTGCTTGGCAGTCCCAAATAGCAGCGCAATTCAGGAACACAATAACAAGATGCAAATGGAGACAGACACTTTGTCTCAGACCTTCTAGCTGATGTTAAGAACATTAAAGCTTGCAGCCACAGTAAAGTGTTATGAAAGGAGAAGGGAGGAGAGTGAGAACTGCAGCAGTCTGCCCCATTCCTGTAGACTCTGGACTTAACCGCCCACTTCATCATCACCACCACCACTTCTGCTGCTTATGATGGAACATAGGTTTCTTTTCAAGGTTGGGTGAAAGAATCTTGGGTCAAACCTGTGAATGTCTGTGTGACTCAGTGCCATGACAATAAACGTATTCAATTAGATTATACGGAGGATACTACATGAGTTGGAATGTGTAAGCAGAATTTTGTACACATTAGAGGTGAAGGAAACTGCATAAACCCCGAGAGCAAAGCTTGAGGGATTTATAAAAGCATCCCACGCCAAGGGTGTGCATACAATTCCGAGTTACACACATTGGCTTGAGTTTTGTTTTTAAAGTTAAAGACAAGTATTTTTAATAAGGATTGGTTTTGTTCTGTTCTATTCTGTTTGGTTCTGTTCTGTCAACTGCCAAAATAGTATGTGTGTGTGTATATGTATTTATACAATAGGGGTGGCTGATAAACATTGTAAATAAAAACCCATATTCTCACTCCAGTGAGATAAATTCTGGTGATGTAGCAACTGTGAAATTATTTACATTTACGCACACGGTTGCTATGTCACCATGTGATAGTCTCACTCTGGTAATGTCTGCTCACTCATCTCCCTGCCTAGACTACTTCTAAGACCAAACAAATGAAACACACAAAATAAAACTAATCGAAATACACATATTTTGTACCTGTAAAACAAAACTAAGACACAGAGTTTAAAACGATCCTCAAGCGCAACACGACAGTCATCCCAATGTATTGTTTACTCCACGACATCTCACATCAGCCACATCCAGAACTGTATGTTGCATTGAACTCACAGTAAAAGCAATAAAAATTAAAACGACATCCAAAAGATATAACAGACAGCAGTCGACATCGAAGCCGTATCTCAATCAGTGAAGTCAAGATGGAACTACTCTATCAGGTACTGAAGTGCAAGTCAAAGCAGTCATCAACTGAGCACAATTGAAATATCCCACCCCGACAAAAGAAACAGTCCCAGAAGTAAATATTATCTTTCAACAGCATGTACGCTACTATACCTTAACAGTACAGCTGGTGGTTCTCCTTAAACAGCATAACCTAAAATAAATACACCTGCGCGCTCCAACTGAAGCAGTCAGCAAACAAAATAAAATGACTCCACCCCAGCCGCCACTGATAAAAGAAGGATACGGACGATAATAAGAAACAGCCAAACAAAACATGCATGACCACAATCGACAAATGTTCATGCATAAAATCATAAAAAAAGTGGAAAACTTAATTCTCTAAAAATAAAAACTTTGAAAAATATCTCCATTCCAGATAGCTACAAAAAGTCCTGCCCACAAAGAGTAGTAAACCAATTAGGAGTCATGTAGCTTGAACAACACACTGCATCAACCAATCAGAAAACAGCCATTAAAAAAAACAACCAATCAAAAATCACAACCATCCCATTCACAATCTAAGTAGACACACTTCAGTCAAACAAACTTACTTGTACCAAACAACCTGCGGATTTATACAAAACAAAAATAACACCTAATTCACACATTATAAAATAAGCATACTATTTCATGAACCAAATAAAGACACGATCCCCTATTGCATAAATTGAACACATGATGGGCAGCAGTGAGATATGGAAAATAATCTCACTCCTGCATCGTGAGGTATGCATATCTCACTCTGCAGGACTGAGATTATTTTCATATCTCACTGCTGCCCATCATGTATCCTATCCTATATATATATATATATATATATATATATATATATATATATATATATATGCAGTAATGTATTAGAGTAAATGTTAAATACTATTTCAGTTGCAGAGAAGCACTTCAGCTACACTGACTTGCAGCTTTCACAGTGTGGTCACTGTAGATATTCAGAAACATGCCTCAAGATCAATCTGCCCTCAAATAAGTCACTTTTACATGGGGGACAAAGTATGAGAGAATGTAGGCTAATTTTTAAAATATTTTCTATAAACATTTACTAAATATTGCCACTTAAATTAGTCTGCTTATTGTGTGCCCAAACTGACTGCTGCCATGTACTTCTGTCAGGTACTTCTTACTGACTTGATTTCTATGCTTTTTAGTGGGACTAGTGAACACACTGTTGGTAGATCGAGCTGCATTGACAGCTCACAGTTACAACAGCCCAGTTGTAATGCAAAATTACAATTTGGTTATCCTATGTATTGAAAATGCTGACCAGTAATTAAGTCATATAATATACATTTCTTATGCCTTAAATGTAATTTTTATTGATACAACAAGTAAACATGACACATGAATGAACACATGATGAGTCATGAAGATGATAATAAATATAGAATAATGCATATGTAGGGGTTGATATGCACCCAAGGTGTGTGATATTAGAGAAACCTTGAGAGTGAAACTCGAGAGATTTCACTAGTATCACACACCGAGGGTGTGTATAAAAAATTGCTTATCAATATAATAACTAGTGCATGGACTTTAGGTGTAAAAGGATTTGGGCGAGAGAGAAAGCATGGCTCAGCGGTGTTCCATTCGGTAAATTATATGCCTCAAAATCTACAAAAAGAGAAGTGGCTTGTATGAAAAAAATTCTAACCTGTGGGTGCTGAGGTCATTTGTTTTCAGTTTTAAGATACATAAGCCACCGAGTGTAGATTGACGAGAGTGAGTTACTCGGCGGCTTCAGAAGGTGAGAGTCAAGCGTGAATGAGTGTTGCTCTAGCAACACTCGTTCACGCTTGAATCTAGCCTACTGAAGCCGCCGAGTAACTCACTCTTGTCGGTCTCTACTCAACGGCTTTTATATCTTAAAACTGAAAACAAATGAGCTCAGCATCCACAGGTTAATTTTTTTTTCATACAAGCCACTTCTCTTTTTGTGGATTAGCGAACTCTGCTCGTGTGAAGGGTACCTCAAATCAGGCTTCTAGGTGAAGACTGTAAAGTCGATTGGACCCGCGGGTCGACACGTAGTTTTTTTCGTGATTAACCCGCGGGTTGATATGACTTTTAACAGCACTCAAAAACAGGTTGATAACCGGGGTCACCAGTTATTGTATAACATTACTCTTAAAGGTGTATAGGCAATTGTCTATACCTACACTGCATAGGTAGCTGTGGTAGCACTGGCACTAGAAGATGGTGTCATGTTGTTCATGATAAATACATAAAAAGCCATGAGGATGATATGAAACCCACAACAGTTGAGGATGCTGAATTCATTCGCGTTAAGAAGAATGAAGCATTTTATCAGAATCTGAGAAGGTGATGAATAACAGTCATACTGTACTGTTTCTGTATAGTGAACAGACAGGGAAGAAGGTGGTGTTACCTCTATGCCACAGTGAACATGACAAAGAAAATGTGATTCATGATGAAGGGAGAAGGAGGAGGAGCAGGATGATGATGATGATGAGCATATATTGTTTCCTGAAGCCAGAGTCCTACTATGCTTATTTTATTTTAATATAATTATTATTTTAAATCATTATTAATTTTAGCTTTACTGACATGTCAAGTAAATGTGTTTTCAGTGGATTTGTGGTGTCATCAAAAATAAAACACTGCAGATGATATATTTCTTCTTTAGGTGCTGTGGAGTGGTGGGGGAGAGGAATTGCACACAGGTGAAGGAAATATAAGAGGATTTATATTTTCAGCCTTTGTGGATGTTGAGACTTCAGACAGAAATGGGCAGGGCAGAAACTGTGATATGTGAGCACATAGTATAATCTGATATAATAAATGAGAAGAAAATATATATTGATATCATATATAACATATGATCAAAATTAACAGGATGTCATAAATGAAAACAGAATACAATCTGATATACATATATATCAAATATGATATGATAAAATAACATAATCTGATACAGCATAATATGATATATCAGACAATAGTATAATCCGATGTGTTATGATAAAATATATGAGAAGATAATACAATCTGATATAGTATATGATATATAATAAAATAATAATATATGATCTAATATTATAGATTACAAGTAATATAATCTGAAATGATATAATATATGACGCATGATAAAATGATGTAAGATGATAATATAGTCTGATATAGCATGTAATATATGATATTATCTAAGAAGTTATGTAAGAAGAGAAAAGATTTTGAAATCATATTACGTAAGAAAAGATAGAATAAAGTGATATCATGTGTTACATATGTGATAATCAGATTTGATATAAAATATCACACACTATATTTTAATATATTGTCTCTTTTTTGATTTTGTACTTATTACTTTTATTTATGTGACAATAAAACATGAATTATGAAATTGTGCTTGGGATTTGGGCTTGTCAATGTACTCCCTCTTGTTGTGCTGTCTTTTTTCAAAGTGGAGGGTGGCAATGAGGGGGGGCACTGAGGAACTGAGCAATGAATGCAAGGTGATTTTTGCAGGGTTTAGAGTTTATATTTCTAAGTGGCTCATTTCTATCTGAAGTAGGGAAAATGGAAGCCTTTGAAGCACGTAAGAGAGAACGAATGTTCTTCTTTATTGTTCAGGATGGTTTCTTCACCAGAGGTACCATCAGGGGAGGCTGCTTGCATTGCATTGGAATGGGGACTAATGTACCATGGTTTATTTGGCTGTACTATCATGCACCCAGCATCCCACTGTGCAGCGTGGCTGCAGAATGCCAATAGTGCTCCTGTAGTCCCTATTTATATCCACAATTCCTAGCAACTCCAAAGTTTGAGTGACCATGAAAGCATGAGTGCATGAAGCAAGAGTGTGGCATCTACCTAAGTGGCTCTGGGGGTGTTGGCAGGGCTTCAGCAGGGAACACCACAGGCAGTAGGCTATGCTGGTTATAGGAAAGCAGGTAACTGTAAAAAGGGGACAGCAAATACTCTGTCAGATATTGCTAAGGGTTTGCATCTGATCCCTAGCTAGGGTCAGCTTGTAAGTATATAACAAGGTCAGGGGATTGTGAGGGAGAACAGCTGACTCCTATCTGGGACCAAACCCCAAGAGTACCACAGGTAGGGGAGTGCAGTTGGTACCTGTCAAGGGTCAGCTTTCATTTGTATTGAGGTTCAAGGTAATGGTAGTGGGGTTGGAGCATCTAAAGTTAGCTGTCTAGGATAGTAAAGAATTGTGACTTTTGCAGTCATCCCAGGTGGCATTATATATGGAAGTTCCTATCTGGAGGATGAGTGGGCCAGGGGTCATGAGGATGTGGGGAAATGGGAATATGTACAGGCATCAGGATGGGTGGGAAAAAAGTGAAGTGAGGCGGCAGTATTCTTGGGGATGATATGGGAAACACTGGGCTGTCCAGCATACAGGAGCCTCGAGCACCTAAGGGCAGAGGTAAGGCAGATATGATTGGAGCTGGGAAGTCTGGCATGGAGTGTAGAAGGAAAAAGGCAGGGGGGAGAGAAAGGCAGATGGGGGATGCAAAGGGTAGAGAGATTGACAGGCAGCAGGGGATGGGCATAGAGGGGATCACCCAGGTTCTGTGGGTACCCTCATATGGAAGGGCAGGGTGGCCCAGTGAGCTGGAATGGCAAGAGGTGGGAGGGGGGACTGCAAGAGGTGCAACAGAAGTGGGAGCATTCAAAGGGTTGCACTTAAGGAATAGAGTTCAACCACTGTCTTGAAGTAGGGGGGGATAGGAAGTGGGAAGGGAGATGTGGTACAGCCAATAGGGTTGGGGGAGTAGGACTGGAGAAGGAGCTTAGGACAGTACAAAGCATTCATGGTGGGTGGGGAAAAAATTCAAGGAGAGTGGAGTAGAAGTTGGGGGAAGGTGATAGGAGGAGATGAAAAGGCAAGGGTGTATGTGGGTTGCCAGAAAGGAAAGACCAAGGAACGGGTGAGAAGGCAGATGGAGGGGTGAGTAGGGGCAGTGGGAGGTTCAGTCAAGCAGGGGTTGGGGAGAATAAGAGAATAATGCCCACAATGGATGGGGAGCAGATAGGTGGTGGAGAAGCTTGAAAGGTATACAGAGAAGTAAAAGTGGGAGACAGGAATGGGGTGGCAGGGGTAAGGGTGGTAATCCCAGGGAACTCAATAGTTAAAGGCATGAACTGGGGAAAGAATGGGGACTCAATTAAGGGAAGGAATTTTATTTGCATGCCTGCAATGATGGCAGAGAGGGTGTGCCCAAAGACTGGGAGTTTGTGAGGGGAGCTGTGGGAACCACATGTAGTTATACATATAGGTACTAATGACCTAGCTGGGGAGAGCTTGGGGTAGTACAGGAAAGGTTCATGGTGGTGGGGAAGACCTACAGAGAGGTAGCCAGATCACTTGCATTCTCAGAGGTTTTGCCAATATTGAGCGCCATCACAGTCAGAAAGAATAGGATAGAGGAGTTCAATAACTGGCTGAGGGACTGGTGAAAGGAGGAAGGTTATGGTTGTACTGGGGAATGGTGGAGACCTGGTCAGATAAAACACTTTTTGCACCAGGAAGACTACACCTCAGTGGAGGGGGGTTGAGAGTTCTCACGTACAAGCTGGGGTGGTATATAAACCAAAAACATACCTTAAACTACTAGAGGGGGGCTAGTGGGCCTACAGGCCTTGGATTTCTGGGAGGAGGAGGTCAGCAGACCTCCCATCCTTGCCAGTAGAGGGGGACAGGTGCTAGTCATGGAGGGGGAGTGAGGGGGGTTGCAGTGGGGAGTAGGGGCATACAGGCAAAAAGGAGTAATGGGAAAGGCAGACTGGTGGGAAGGAGAGGAGTCTGAGACTCTAGGTGAAAGGTGTTGTACCCGAATGCATGAAGTCTCCGAAATAAGACAGGTGACCTGCAAGCATTCCTAGCAGAGAAGGGAGTTGAGATCACATCAGTTACAGTATAATAGGCCACATCTAACCATGGCTGGGACTTCTCAATTCATGAGTTTAAGTTATACAGTAGGGGCAAGGAGGAAGGAATAGGAGAAGAGGTGATGGGTTACATTAGAAAGGGTATAATTTCCCTGTTTGCTGAGGACACAAAGCTCTGTAACAGTATGGACGCACACAAGAGGGTGTAGACAGAATGAGGAGGGACCTGCAGAAGCTTGAAGAATGGTCAAGGGTTTGGCAGTTGAAATTCAATGCAAATAAGTACAAGATAATGTATATGGGGCACAAAACCCCTGGAACAACATTTCAGTTTGGGGGTGAGGATATAGCATGCACCAAGCAGGAAAGGGACCTTGAGGTTATCATCTCTGATGACCTCAAGGTAGGGGAAACAGTGCAACAAGGCAGCAGGAAAAGCAAATAGGATGTGTTGATGCATAGGCAAGAGCATCACCAGCAGGAAAAGTGAGGTCATAATTCCACTATACAAGACACTAGTGAGGTCCCACCTGGAGTACAGTATACAGTTCTGGAGACCTTACATATGTAAAGACATAGACAAGGTAGAGAAGGATCAGAGGAGCGCAACAAAAATGGTACAGAGATTGCACCATACATCCTATGAGGACAGGCTGAAGAACTTGAATATCTACTCCCTGGAGGAGAAGAGGGAGTGAGGGGATATGATAGAGACATACAAGTACCTTACAGGGAGGAACAGAGTGCACTATTTTCCAGTGAAAAAGGTGTTCCAGGACTAGAGGGCATGGGATGAAGTTGGAGGGAAAGTGATTCAGAGGAAACATGATGTAGAATTTCTTCACAGAAAGGATGGTGGACAAGTGGAACACCCTGCCAGAGGAAGTGGTGGGGGCTGAAACAATCACAGGATTTAACAATGCATGGGATAGACATAAGGGAAACCTGGAGGTCAGGGATGAGAGGCAACAGACTTCTAGGAAACCATAAAAGGAACTTACAAGCTTAAATGGGCAGACTGGGTGGGTCATAGGCCCTTATCTACTGACAGTGTCTATGTATCTATGTATAACTTCCTTTGATCCAAGTTGGTCACAGAGTAGATGTGCTGTGGAGGACTCTGCAACAGCTTAGTGTTTGATACAAGAAAATGATTAGCTAAGTATACAGCTTGTTCCCTTTTTTCTTCCTCCCCTCATGTTTAAGAACAAAAGTTTAAAAAGAGATTGGGTACTATATGCAAAAAATCTTTTTATCAGCCCTAAACAGACTTCAGAATACGCTGATCTACTCGGCAAATTAGTGCTTCTAATCACACTGGGTCTTTTTAAATTGTATCACTGTCTATATATACACCTTGGCCCAGATATTCAAACTGCGCCAGGCTGTGGTGCAAGCTTGGGCGCAGCTCAACTTGACTACGTAGGGGCGTGGACTAAGCGATATTCAAAGGAGCTGCACCATGGCTCAGCAGCTTTGAATATTGCACCCTGGCCACCCCCACTGTGCATGGCACAGTGGCACTGCGCCAGCGCAAGTGGCCAGAGTGGAGCATGGAGATGCGCTAGCGCAAGTGCCATTGCCACCGTGCACAGCACCGCAATATTCAAAAGTGACATGCAAATGGGGCCATAATTTATGCAAGGTGCACATGGGGCCATTTGCATGTCATTATGGCCCCATTTGCATCTCGTCCATGCAGGTGCGCCGATCTCTGATAGCTTTGTGCCTGGCACCCTGCCAGGCAGCAGCCGTCAGGACCAACACCCCTGCAGCCCGATCGCGGGCATATGTTTAAATAAATTCCCGTCCTATATCCTGGTGGTCCAGTGGACCACTTTCTGCTGATCGCGGGCATCTGTTGTATCAAGACCCCCTGGTCCAATATCCCTGGTGGTCCAGTGGACTGCACACTATGCCGATCGCGGGCATCTGTTGTAACAAAGAACCCCCATCCAATATCCCTGGTGGTCTAGTGGTACCCCTCCCCACCGCCCACTAGAGCCCCACCACCCTGCTCCCCACCCAGTCCCGGCGTGGGTGGCAGCACCACCCACCTGCCGCCCGCTGCCCGCAGCTGACAGCTCGGTAGGGCTGCATGCCCATTGGTTCACAGCGTGAGCCAATGGGCATGCAGCCCATATTGACATCATAATCCAGATATGTGAATGAATCACATTTCTGAATGTGTACGGTATGGATGCATGATCATTGGCTCACGCCAGAACCACCGGGCGCAGCCCCACCGAGCTGTCAGTCGGTGGGCAGCTGGGCGGCATGGGTGGGTGCTGCCACCACCGGCTGACCGAGGGGAGCGGGTGGTGGGGCTCAGTGGGCGGATGGGGAGGGGGACCACTAGACCACCAGGGTATTGATGGGGGTTCTTTATTACAACAGATGCCCACGATCAGGCAGAAAGTGGGATATTGGACGGGGGGCTTCTTTTATTACAACAGATGCCCGTGATTGGGCAGAAAGCTGGATATTGGACGGGGGGGTGTCTTTGGTTACAACAGATGCCCGTGATTGGGCAGAGTGCGGTCAACTGGACCACCAGGGATATAGGATGATGTCTTCTTTTACAAATGCCCATGATTGGGCATGGGGGGTGCCACCAGGTGCAGCCAGAACTCGGGTGGCCACCCACAGGTAGCAGCTGCCATGTTGCGCCCTGCAATGCGGCAGCTCACCTGTGGGTGGCTATCAGTTGTTCCTTTTTTGTGGGGCTTAACTTTGTGCTGGCTCAGGTAGGGGTTGCGCATGCATGGCTCTGCACATCCCGGGCTGAATATTGGGCTGTGCAGGTTATGCATGGGCATGCCCCCACCTGTGCTCGAGTACATACTGATGCGCTCTGGCGCATCGGGATTTGTGCCACGCACTTTTCCCTTTTGAATATCACGCCAGGGTGCATCAGTGGGTTGTGCATGGTGCAACACTGTTGCGCCATGCGCAACCCTATTGAATATCTGGGCCCTTGTATTTACTGAACAGGGGAGCAGAATCTGGTGAGAAGCAGTTGGGAAAACTTTGATTGCTGACTTTTGCTGGGAAGCTCTAAAGCCAGATACATATAGTTGAATTACTGCTTGTGAGAATGAGAGACACCCCCTACCTCCTATCATTTTCAGATGGACTTCTAAAGTGTTCTCAGGAGTTGGCACAAATGTTTATGGGCTCTTACAGTTGTATTTTATGCCATTTAATACCTGAGTGCCTCTAGCTGTACACAAGTTCTTAATAAAAAATGGACGGTTTAGATTTAAATATGGAGCAGTCCATGGAAACTCACCAGGCATGAATCAGCATAAGTAATCTGATGAAGCTGATAAAAAAACAGCAATCTTTTGCAAAATCCTATACATCTCTTACAATAACCACTGAAACAATGAGATGTCATGATAGTATTTAACATTAATGTGCAATGGAACATTAACAATGTACAAGACTTTAACTTAATGAATTATTGACATAAAAGCACTGTATATCAGAATGGAACACCTTCTGGAAAATTGATACATTGGTAGGGAAATTGAGTACTGTTTGCAATATCATTGATTTTGTGTGAAAAGTACTACATGACTGCTATAATTCTTTAGACTCCTCTCTCACAGTTAAAATGGGATCTCTGACTCTTTGATTGGGAGAAGCGGAAGGTAGAATTAATGCTCAAGAGGACAAAATAAATCCTCTGCTATCTATCATAGAGTTTCACTCTAAAGAATTAGCTGAACTTAAAGTGAAGCTGAAACAACTTGAGGTAAGGGACAGGAGAGGAACATTAAAAATTCCTGGTATTCCTGAAGTAATGGAGGGGTCAAATCCACTTGCTTTTTAACCAGGACTTGATCTCTGAAACAGTTAATAATGGTCAGAATACCAAACCAATAGAGCTAGATCGACCTCATAGAGCAACTTTGACATGAATTATCAAGGAAAACATCCAAGGTTTGTATATATCAAACTACACCACATTCAAGATGGAAAAAAATTAAAATAAGGCGTGAGTTTAGAGAGGTCTACATGTAAGAGGGCTCACCCTACATGTTTACCCAGAATTTGGACCAGAGGTACTGAGCAAATGGAAGGCTTTTAACCCTACACTGGTACTGGGTCAACATCCCAAAACTAGAACTGGACAGTAATAACTACACAGGGTAGAGTGCACATGTATTTAGAGTGACAGGGGTTTGATAGCGGTAGGGAATTACTGCTGCCCCTGTCGCTTTATGAGTCAGTGAGGAAATGCTTACTTGCTGTGCGCTGGGTGCCTGGTCAAGATGCTCCTGTGGTGGAGTGGCTAAGGCTCCAGCATATGGCTGGATTGGACACCTAGTATCGTGGTTCAGTTCCCCCCAGGTCTCATGGTGTTACCTCTTTTTGCGGCTGTTTTTTTTTTTTTTTTTTTAACAAAGTTTACCCTCCTTTTGAGTTTCTCTTCATCCATGAAGTTCACCTCCCCTGGAGTTAGTTATTTAAGTTCCAAGAGGTGTGGGTGATGTAATCCCTCATCTAGTTCACCCTCTGCAAAAGAAAACATAACATCCCATTGTTTGCAATGGGTACAATCCTTTTGTTCAAGTCAATGTTTTGTTTGACTCTGTTGTGGTCAGTGCTGTGTTGCTTGTGGCATTTGTAGCAATGCTGTTGTTGTCCATGGCGATATGACCCCGTGCCTCCTACACTGAATCTTCTGTGAGAACATCATATTCACTTTGCTTTGATATCCCCTGCAAAATTATTGGTCTATTACCAAAGTTCAGTATATTTTTTCCTTTTGCCTAGAGAAGCAGAAAATATTAAGAAGAGACTACTAACTAGAAATGACCATAACAATACCCAGTCGCAATCATCCGGTTCATGATATCCATCACCACATCCACACAAAAAAACATAGACTGCTTCATCATCTTTAAGATCTATGGGACAAAATAATCAAAGTGATCAAGAATCATATACAGTCATGAAACATCTGGACTCAGAAATCCATAAACATCAAGAGCAAAGATGTTCTGACAGGAATGCTAATGATGGAGTAAATTGTTTGAGGATCAGAAAGAAAGGGCAAGAAATGTTCTAGAGGGGAGAGAAGGGAAACTTTAGACCTTACATAGGTGAGGGGGGTAGGAAAAGGAAAAATCTTAATTGGGAAAACAAGTTTAGTTATTAAGAACAGCAATAGAATGAGCAGAGCAGGGTGCTGCTAGAACCCTGGGACACCAACAGTTATGTCTATAAGTACTACTATTGGGCCCTCTTTGCAGGTCTACATTCAGAAAGGAGGGTGGGACAAAGGAAGATGAAATTACTGCTAAGACTCAAGGCTCAGGAGGGGATATTCATCAAGGAGGGAGAGGTGGGAAAGTAATTCAGGTAAGGGAGAAGGAACAGAGAGGGATATGCACATGGGCTCAGGGTGGATTTAGCAAGACCAGGGGGGTTGATAATATCTAGAAAAGGTTATGGTGAAAAATACTCCTTTTTGGGAAAATTCAGGATATTAATACAATAGGTTTCTTTGGGAAAAAAAGAGCAAATTAGATAAAACATTAGGATGTTAAAGGTGGCCAGACAGGAAGAGAACTAAGATGTGTATTTCTTCTCTATTTACACCTTTCATTTTTACTACTTCTCTTTGACTGACCATTTGCTTTCTTAAAAGGGGAAAAACAGTGAGATAAAATGGTAATCCTAAATTATATTATCTGGAATGTCAAAGGGAATGAGATAGGGTAAAAAATGAAGAAAATAATGAATGCAGCAAAAAAAAAATTATATAAAGAGTCATATTGCAAGAAACACATTTTGCAGAAGCTGACTTTAAATATATTTCCAATGTATTTAAAGGAACGGGGATCCATGCTACATATTCAAGCAGAACAAACGGGGTAGCCATAATACTTTAAAAATCTCCACATACTGAAATAACAGATTATTTAGGTTATCCAGAAGGCAGATTCATTATAATGAAACTAAAGAACTCTAATGTTAATTTCATTAGTAAATATATATGTGCCAAATGATGATCATAATTTCTTTGTAAATCTTTTATTTTATTTTTTTAACTTTCTTTATTTACCCTTGTGTAGTGAGAAATTTCTTGACCCACTATCAGCCCTGGTATGCGGACCCCTCAACTCCTTTTTGACCTGGCTTCTGCCTCAGCAGCAAGATGAGGAGGACCATGGCTTGCCCCTCATCGAGGGGCCTCCCCCAGAGGGGAACAGGAGAGGAGATTGAGATCACTTTGAGCCCTCACTCCCTCTTAGGGTGGGTTTTGTTTGGGCCGGGGAGAGTGACCGTCCTTTGAGGGCATCCTCACTCTAGAGGGGTTTTTCCTACTTGTTAACCCCCAGAGGTGTGGACGTGCAATGACATCCAGTCTGCAATGGGCAAATTCATGCCTGTGTAGTACAGTATGGTCTGCAAGCCCATTGGGCCACACTGTGGACCAATAGGCTTACAGATCATACTGTAAGCTGTCATTTGGTGCACAGCAGGGTGGTATGCAGGCAATGTGCAGCTGCCCACTGATGATGGGGGAGTTTGGTGGCCGGGGTCCTCTGTGGGTGGGAGGGGTGGGGGATTCCACTGACCACCAGGGATGTATGCTACTACAGGGCACCAGCGAGTGATGCATCGGGTGGGGTGGGGGCAGCTAGACTACCAAAGAATGTCTACGCTTTCAACATACCTGCAACTGGGATCTGGGAGGGGTGTACCACCAGACTACTGGGTCGGTTTGTACATGTCACTGCCCGCGATCAGCATACAGGAGGGGTGGGGGAACCACTATACCACCAGGACATTCTGTATATGTCACTGCCCATGATCAGGCATACAAGAGGGGAGTGGGTCCACTAGACTACCAGGGACTTATCCCACTGGGACGGTGACTATGCAGGGCACCAGGCACATTTCACCAGGATGCTGTGTGCACTGCATGCAAATGGGGGCCATAATGACAAGCAAATGGCCCCATGTGCACCATGCATACATTATGGCCTCATTTGCATGCACTCTTCTGAATGTCGGGGGTGCTGTGCCCAGTGCAATTGCACTTGCACTGGATCATTCCCAGACCACCCTGTCTGGTGGCTGTACCAGCACAGTGTACTTGTGCACAATGCATTCCATGCCATATTCAACGGTGATGCACCTTGGCACATCACCTTTGAATATTGCCCAGTCCTGGTCCCAGAGCAACTCAGTTGTGCTGCTCCCCCTCTTGTGCCACTGCCCAGTGCAGTCTGAATATCTGTCCCATAGACTCCACTCTGTGTGGTTCCCACAGGCCCATCTTGCTCTTAAATAATTATTATGATATTTACAAAAATCTTAGCAAAAAGACTTTGCAAAACAGTTAATGAGATCATCGATAATGACCAAACAGGTTTCACATTGGGGAGAAGATTAACACATAATATTAGAAGAACTTTAAATATTATTCAACACACACCCACTCAGTGAAACTACTCTTTTGGCAATATACACTGAAAAAAGTATTTGATAGGGTAATCTGAAATTTTGTGAAGGTGGTGCTTAGACCGTTAGACCTTCACTGTCAATTTATAAATTGGGTGGATTTCATCTACAATAATCCAGAAGCTAGAGTCAAGACTAATGGTCAATTGTCACATCAAATCTAGTTATCAAGGAAGCAAGCAGGGCTGTCTCCTATCACCTCTGTTATTTGGAATTTATATTGAACCACTTGTAGTTGTGATCAATGAAACTCAAGGGGTAAATGGTGTATCTATTGATGGAAGAAATCATATTACGGTATATCATGACATGCAGATGATTTTCTTTTATTAGTACAGGACACTTCAAATTCTATACCTATTCTTCTTCACTTAATTACTAATTTTGGTAAGCTATCAGGTTACAAAATCAATTAGCAAAAATGCGAAGTCAAGCCTCTGGACCTGGGTCAAGACATGAACAGACCTCTTCATTTAACTATTGGAAAACTAAAAACAAATATTCAATATCTTGGAGTTAGCATACATTGAGATATAAAAAAATTATTTGAATTAAACATAGTTACAGTGATTAATAAAATATATCATGATTTAGAAAAATGGTCATTACTTCCTCTTTCTTTGATGAGATGAGCTAAGGTTATCAAAATGAATGTTTTACCAAGAATTCTCTTCTACTTTCAAGCCCTCCCCAATAAAATAGCCATACATATGTTTAAATAATATAAAAAATATTAAGAGGATTTCTTTGGCTTGAAAAGAGACATGTAGCTCAGTTTTCAAAAGTCCCTGTTTGCCACTGAAAATATTGTGCACAGGGCATGCCACAATCATCCAGCTGGTTACTGGGATTTTCAATTCCGTGTGCCAATTGTTGCAATTAAAGACAACTTTTTCTCATCTAGCTTGTGGCAGTCCTGGGGATCCTTTTTACAGGGCTTGCACCAAAGAGTTGGTGCAAGCTGCCGTAAGTCAGGTAAAATGTCACAACTGTGCCTGATCTAGCAAAATTGGGTTCAGTTGCAGCAAAGGTGATTGGTACAGGTGTGCAAAAGAAATGGCTTGATGCAAGCCCTGCGTCACCCTTTGAAAATCAAGCTCCTTGACTCTATAGAACTTATATTCATCTCAAGAATTGGGGTTAAGTTTGTCAAATATACACTGATACAATTTAACTACACAAGCAGAAGCAGCTTTTCTCTGGTTAAAGACACCAGATACACCTCCATCTAGGCTCTCACAAGAAGTGCATTTGGGTCCATGTAAATCTTTACTTGCCTGACTAGAGCTAGACTTTAGGAAGAAAGGTCATTATCAAAAATGTTCAGTTTTCAGTAAGAACACTGTTTTACCATGGCAAAGAATGAATTGATTACTATGTCACAGCAATAAGTTATCAAACCTATCTCCAGTTTTTTTAATCCACATCTTCCATTACAACAATTTTAAAAAGTTGGCTACAAGATAAATTTATGTTATTGAAAGAACTACATAGAGACGATAAATGTATGTCCTTTGAATATCTTAGAAATGTAATAGACCTCCCAGCAGGTAGCTTCATAAAATGGCTTCATCTTTAGAGAAATCATCACGCTGTCAATAGGAAAGTTAGACACTTCACAGAACCTTCTTTAAAAAAAAAATTTAGTGATTAACTCTTTGGGCAAACTGATAGGAAAAATGTAAGCCTTAGTGAGGGATGGTAAGGCCATAGAGCTTACTTCTTTAAAAAAATACTTTGAAATCAGATCTCTGTATCAGTTTTTTTTTTAGCAACAGTGGGGGCACTATTATATTGCTGTTTATCTTAGTCTCACCAAACAATAACATTAGACAGATTCAATGCAAGATCACACATAGAATCTATTATATACCTGGGTCAGGATTTGCAAAAAAATCGCAAAGTGTCACACAAATGATTTCATGGCACCTCGCAGTTGCGCTGAAGGGCAATCATGCTTTTCACAGTCAGACAGTGTGGTGCACTATCTGACTATGAATAGGGGCCAGCAGGGTCAATACTAACCCTAGAAAAGTGGGGGGATACCCAGTAGCGCTGCCCCCACAGCCAGTCAAGAAAATGGCCCCTCACACATATGCTAAAGTGCCAGTCAGAAAAGTAGCCATGTAAATAAGCCCATTGGGCATGTAAGGCACTAGTGGCCATTAGCATGCCATTATGGGCTTGTTTACATTTCCTTAGTGTGGCATTGTGCTCCCCCCACCAGCCCATGCCCCACGCAGCTGCAGTCCCCAAGTGTAATGCAGTCTCAGTCAAGGAGCCATACTGTATACAATATGTACTCCAAAAGGGCTTAGTCAGTGGCCATCCATGGTGGTGAGAGGAGAGCTGTGCTGGTCACTGACTGAAGATCGGGATGTGGGAGCAGGTTAGTGAATTATACTGGATGAGGTAGGGGTAGGAGGAGGGACCCTAGATTGCCAGGGAATAGCTTTTGCTCATTTGAGGACAGTGATCGGTGACCAGGGAGGGGGGAGGGACCACTGCACTATTGAAAACTGATTCTTCATTATCAGGTGGGTGATCAGGGACCAGGGAGGGATCCTACACTATGGAAAAATGTGCTTATATTATTGAATGGGAAATTGGGGACCGGGAAGGGACGCTACACTATGGAATAATTTTATGAACATTTTGGGTGGAGATCGGGGACCAGAGAGGGAGAAGGGTCACTATACTATGGAAAATCCGTATGTGTATTGCACTGAGATGGGGATCAGGGATCAGGGATCGGGTGGGGGAGAGGGCTACTATACTACAGAAAAACAACATGTTTATTTTACTGAGACGGGGATCAGGGTGGTCGCAGTACCACCGCAAGCCTCTAAGGATGTGTGGAATACAGCCAGCTCTTTTGGGAAGTATTTTCTCCATGCAGGGGCTATCACAAATGGCCTTTTCATGGATCGCAAGTTTTGTGAATGGGCTTGTGGGGATATGCAGGTCCCTTCTCCCTCCTTTGCATTGCGGTCCCCCTCATTGCATTGCCCAGATGCAAAACCAGTTTGCCTCTGCAAATTGGGTTTTGTGAATATCAGCACTGGGCAAATCCCAGTTTGCTCCTTGCAGATCTGGTTTGTGCCTGGGCAATGTGTAGTGATTCATGGCCCTGAAAGGTGAAATAAATTCAAAGAATTTAAATCAGAGTTATGTCCCAGATGTTCTGATGCTAAAGGCACTGTTCTTCTTATGTTCACAACATGCCCATTATTCTCTCCATATAGGAGGAAAATAATTAAATAACTATCCAAAATATGTCAAAGGGACTTTCCATTTGATCCTGGAATCATTATGTTGGGAGTTATGTGTAATATAATTCTAAATAAACAATCACAAAATCTCCTTCTCTTAATGATAGTAACGGCAAAAAAAAAAAAAATTATCCTTCAACAGTAAAAAGATCCTAATTCCTCTAACTTTGAGAATTTCTTAAATATTATACTTGATACCTCAAAGATGGAATGAATGCATTATTATATGATCAGAGACAAGGATACATTTCAGACAATGTGGCAACCATTTCTGGATACATTAAAGTAAAAATAAGAACAGATGAAATAAGATACAACTTTTTCAGCCATTAGCTATCCTCGATCTTTTATGTATTGCACCTTGGACTACTATCACTGATAAACCATATTTTTTTGGGAAATGATGAATGTGTCTGAACATACTAATGTAACCCCCCTGTTATCCGGGGTTACTAGAATCCCAGTAAGACCTAGTGGTAGGCAGGGAAGGCAGCTTGTGAAACTCCAGTTAAATGGATTTCACACTGTCTCACACTGTTCTCAGTCTCAGCTGAGACTGAGTGATGACATCATAATAGAACTTTCTCAGCTGCATAAGCCACACTGGAATGTTGCAGTTGGAGGTTAGAGTAGAACGTTGGGGAATTTGAAGTGAGTCTGTGTGCAGTCTGAGTGAGAGAATGTAGTACAGCAGAGTGCGTGCAGGCTCTCAGAGCTTTAAGCTCTGTTTTAGAGCTACTTTTGTGGAATGTATGTGTTTCCACCTGAAGAGGAACACAGGAACTGGTAATTGAAGTGGTGGAGACCGCTTTCATGGTTCAGTAGCCTCATCCCTGGGGGGATGGGGAAAGGTGTTTGCCTGTTTTCCGGGGCAACCCTCCTGGGTCCAGCTAAGGGGAAAAAGCTGCCTGTTCAGTTGTGCTGAGGCACCAGAAGCTCTGAGAGGAAGATTCCTTGTGGAGGAAATGCCTGTGGGGCACCTGCAACCAAAGGGTGAGTTTGCCCTGAAAGAGGGCCAAGTATTTTCACCTGAACAGAAGGAAACTAAAGAGACTGTTATTGTGGGGTCAGGAAAAGACAGCCAAGTACAGTTTGGAAAGTAGGGATTGGACTGCTTAATCTGTGGGAGGTCTAGAGTAATGGACAATGCCACTTAATTCAAGTATGTTCAAGTCCAGCATAAATAGGAAGCAAGACAAGTAGATGGAATGTGAAATACATTTAGCAAGAATCTACAATGCAAAGCTTTACAGGATGAGGTGTTTACTGTCCAGAGAAATGGCCAGGTATGAATTATGGGAGCGAGAGGTGGGAGACCCCCCCCCATCAGTAGTAACCAAATTCACCTCTACAGATTTGCTCTGAGACGCCTTTTGCTTTCTCTCAGGTACTTGGCCAGTGTCTGTGGAAAGTACCCAGACATGGGATTGAAAGGAAGATTCCCTGATGGAGCCATGGTGATCTTAGGTGGTTTAGGGAGCCAACAGAAAATGTTTCCATGAAGTATGGAAGGTGTCCAAGTGGCTGGCAAGAGATCCGAGCCAGGAAAAACCCAGAACAGTGTACAAGTTCGGGCTGTGTAGCCCAAAGCCGTGTGCAAGTCCGGACTGTGTGCCCAGTGGGTTCAGAGCCTGGGGGCTAAAGTGTTGAGGAGGTGTTCTGGTCTCTTTTAATCTGCATTTCAAGGAGTGTAGCCCCGTGGGGGTCCATCTATGCTTTGTTTATTCTGTTTGGATGTGAATAAAAAGCCACACTTTAGAATCACACTTCTGGTATTGGACATTACAGTTATTGCTTCCTGTGTTCGGAGTTACTTGGGTGCCTCTGTGCAGAGTAGCCAAACCTAGCCTTTGTGCCGAGTGACCTATTCCTCCCCAAACTCAGCCCACCTGGTTTTGCTGTCAGAAACAAATGGTATACAGGATTGGGTTACACTGTAAAGGCTTTTAAATTGAGGAAGGGATTCCCCTTCCTAGAAAAAAAATAGTCTGATATTATGAAGACATTCCTGAACCCCCCAAAAAAGAGAGTATAACTTGTTCAAGGGAATCAGATGAAAGCAGGGCAAAAGCAATGTGGATTAAATTACTGTTGAATAGAAGGGTGGTAGACCACTAAACCAGGAGGAGGAAAGAGACAGTGAATTTAATTCACAAATAAAAACTGCTGCAAGGAAGGGAGTGATGGTAATAGTGGGAGACTTTAACCTTCCCCTGGTGGACTGGGGGGTACCAGCCATGACCTGTGCAAGGAGTCAGGTGATTCTAGATGCATTGCAAAGTAGATTCCTGACACAGGGGATCACAGAACCCACAAGGGAGGGGACAATCCTTACACTGGTAGTGACAAACAAGGATTGTGTCCTGGTTATACAGGTTGAGGACCCCCTAGGTGGGAATGACCATCACACAGAGTGGCTTCTGTTGGACATGGGCAGGAAGAGAGTCTTCACTAAGACTAAAATCATGGGTTTTAGAAAGGTGGACTTGAGAAAGATGGGTGAGCAACTAAGGAGTCACTTGGCAAGCATCCAAGGGAATATGGGGGTGGACAAAAGCTGATCCATCATCAAGCAGGGAATAATGGTAGCCACAAGTGAGTGCACTAGGCTCAAGTGGAAAAACTCAAGGGCCAAATCAGTTAGCAGATTTAGCACAGAGGTTGCCCAGGCAATAAGGGATAAGAGGTCAGCCTGCAAGAAGTTCAGGAGGACTCAGATGGAGGAGTACTGGAAAGATTACCTAAAGATGGCTAATGCAGCAGGTAGGGTAGACTGGTGGGCTAAAGCTTAGAAGTAATTTCAGCTAGCTGAGGGAATTAAACAGGTTAAAAAATTCCTTTTTCTGCTATATTAGAGAGAAAATGAATAAGAAAAATGGGATAGTTTTGCTCAGGAAAGAGGACAGATGGGTAGAGGAGAATGGGTGCAAAGCAGAAGTACTTAATGAGTACTTCAATTGGTCTTTATCAGGATGATAGCAGGACCAGTGTCTCTAGGGGAGAAGTAGTGGGGATGGGTGAAAGAACAGATGTCTTAATCAAGGTGTATAGGGTGAGGAAAGGGTTGCTAGCATTATGAGTGGACAAATCCCCAGGCCCAGACAGTGTACACTAAAGGATGTTGAGGGAGCTGGTGGAGGAGCTTTCAGGTCCCTGGGCTGACCTGCTCAATCAGTCACTGTAGTCGGGAGTGATACCACAGGACTGGAGAATGGCATATGTAGTACCACTTTTTATGAGCTGTCCTAAGGATGACCTGGAGAACTATAGACTGGTCAAGTCTGACCACAATCAAGTACAAGCTCATGGAGACCATAGTTAAGGAAAGGTTAATAAAATATCTTGAAGAGAATGGTCTCCGTGATGAGCAGGGAGGGAAATTTTGTCATACAAATCTGATTGACTTCTTTGACTGGATCACTAAATTAGTGAACATGGGTAAAGAAGTTGACATCTTTTACCTAGACATCATCAAGGCCTTTGACTATGTAAACCACAAGAGACTGATTAAGAAGTTGGTGGATCTAGAGGTTGGTGAGAAGTTGACCGGGTGGGTGGAATACTGGCTGAGAGACAGAACCAAGAGCATGGTGGTATGAAGTGACCTCTCCAGTACCAGGAAGGTCAAGAGTGGTATCCCAGAGTAGCCTGTGATAAGGGCAACCACTATTGAGTGCTTTAAAAAAGAGCAGCTCAATAACGGCATCATCTGCATAGGGCTACTGAACAGGGAGGGTGATTGGATAGGAGGCAGCAAATATAGTGACAATATGTCGCTATATGTACATGTGCGTGGGGGGGTAAGTACACCCGTGCGATGGGCATGGGGGAGGGAGGGTTTGTGAGGCATACTGTGGTGGTGGGCTGCTGAGCTGGCTCTGTGGCATGGTGGGTTAGTGGTAGGCTAGTGTTGTGAGGGTGCTGGTTTCGGTTCTGGGCACATGTTCATTTTGTTGCACCCTGCCATTAAATTTTTTTTTTAGCTTTTAACCCCCTCTGACAAGCACCCCCTGGAGTTGAAAATCCTTTAGTAGGGGATGAGAGGGGCAAAGCCCCCCATGGGGGTGCAGGGGGCACAGCCCCCTCATAAAAAAAGTCTCTGGTGCCGTTTTGCTGAGTGTCGTGAGTGTAACATGGCTGAAATTAATTTTTGGTGATGTACACTCGCCCTAACTGTGATTGCCTTTCTGCAATAGCCATTATGACATAGAACCTGTCCCACATGGCTCAATGCTAGGACTGGTGTTTTTTAAGTCTTCATCAGTAATATTGAGAATGGCATTGAGGGCAAAATATGTATATTTGCAGATGACACCACGATTAGTGGCAGGATGTACACAGTAGAAGTGGTACAGGATCAAAGGTAAGACATGGAAAAAACTGAAGTGGTAGCCCAGGATTTGGCAACTTGGTTTCAATGCAAAGAGCTGCAAGGTTATGCACATTGGGGCAAAGAACCTGAGGACCCAGTACAGCCTTAGAGTGGTCCTGGTAACTGCATCTGATGAGAAGAAGGACTTTGGGGTGATGATCACAAGTGACCTGAAGTACTCCATGAAAATGTAGAAAAGCAGCAGCTAAGGCAAATAAAATTGTGTGCTGCACTGTTGAGGGATCTGCAGTAGATGGGAGGAGGTGATGCTGCTCTTCTACAGGTCACTGGTGAGGCCCCACCTGGAGTACAGCATGCAGTACTGGTGTGCATACCTTAAAAAGTACAGACCTGCTGGAGACAGTCCAGAGGAGGGCTACCAAGATTATCAGAACCTGCAGGGTAGGATGTACAAGGAGAGATTGGAGACACTGAACATGTACTGCCTGGATGAGAGAAGACAGAGAAGGGACATGATTGAGTCCAAGTATTTGAAATAAATAAATAGGGTGAACATGGAGGGTATCTTCAAGTTCAGTGGGAATCAAAACATGAAGGGACACAGTCTCAAGTTGGAGGGATGGTGACTGGCTGGAATGACATTCCTGAGGAGGAGGCTTCATTGTAACTGTTGGGTAGCTTCAAGAGAGGTTGAGATAGCATTAAAGGGAAAATAAGGGACAAGAGGGGGGTGAACAGAGGGGAAACACCAGTCGAGGGGTCAGGATAAGTATAAGATGCTGAGGACCTTGCAATATGAGCAGACTTGATAGACTGAATGTCCTTATTCTGCTGGCTTTGTCATACATTTGCATCCTTTGTCCTCACAGACCCATGACCATGACTCCCATTACCTGTTCCATCATGACCAGCTGTAATCTCCACCACCCCTGCTTGCATAACTTGCATTGGTTCAACTGGCATGGTAGAAAATGTATCTGCTCCTTTCCTCCTCCCTAATCCTTTTCCTCATGTTCTCTTCATGTTTTCTACATGCATTGACAACGTATGCATGACAGATGGGGCCACAAATCAGCTTCTACCAGACACTAACAATGATGACACAAAATTTTTTTTTTTTTAATTTGTTTAGTTTTTGTTGACTGGGTAAGTGCACTAGACAAATCCTGCCTATTTTCAGGCACAACCCGGGGGAGGGGGATACAGATAAATGCCAACTGACCTTGAACCAGATTAAGCTGTTGGTGGTATTTTTTTTTTTTTTTTAGTGAATGAGGGAAATTTGGCCAGGACGCTGGGGAAATTCTCCTACTCTGTGCCAGTAGGGGAAGCCACTGCTATGGAAGAAGGTGTGCTGCAGACTCATTCTGCTGGTGTACCTGTGGGCAAGATGGTCTCACAGCCCACAGGTCCAGCCCAGGAGGCTGCACTTGAGAGGATTGAATCATCAAGCCAAGTTACTAGGCTTCTAGTAGGTTATTTTCTTCTGATGAATCTTGGTTGAAAACTATTTTTCAACAAAATAAGGAGTTACGTTGTGCTGCACTATCAACTGTACAAATGGATACTGAGCTGACTGATTTATGTGACTCCTTGGAGTTGGGTGAAGATGCGGAAGATCTGTTGCAAGCAGCTGCAAGAACAATCCTTGAGCAGGGTGCAGCAGCACTCATTGTAGCTCAAAACCGAATACCTCAGCCGAGTGACATCGGCATTCCTAGTACATTTCAGCCACATGAGTCAGTTTCAGTCCCAGGCCTTTTGACAGCATGAGTAGACTCCCAGACAGCAACTGGACCTAACTTGAAACCTACACACTCTTCAACTTCTGTGAGTACTACAAATGTTACAGTCCCTAAAGTCTTGTCTGGTTTACTGTCCACACTTGGGTTTCGTAAGGGCAGGGAGGCTGAACCCGCTGGGTTGCCTGCTCGTGGGTCCTCCCCAACATCCTTAGAATGATCCCTGTTAGCATCAAGGTGGAAACAAGGAAATGCTGGAATCTGGATCCCTGACCCGGTCCACAGTCCGGTTCCAGGGCCCCCCCCCCAGAGGATTTACCAGAAGATAATATTTCGGTGTCCACCAAACAGGCCTTAAGGCCCGAATCTGATCCTGCAACTACTAATTCGGCAGCAGTCACTATGCCTCAGTCAGGACAACCTATGGGTACTTCTTCCTCTGATTCTGAGGCTGATATGGTGATACCACCTCAGTGGACTGACACGAGGGAAGATAATCAAGCCATTCCTGGGGAACCTCAGACTTTGCAAGACCGGTCTAGAACTGCATGGGAGTCATTTCGAAAGAAAGACCCTTTCACGGGTCCCCCCCCCAGAGGTGGAATGCAGTCCATTTGGAATATCTTGGGGGGTTAGAGATAGCCCCTGATCATTTGTATGTTGGACACACTCTATTAAAAGGATCTTTAGGGTTTTTTCCCACGGAGATTTATGCTCTAATTCATGTTTCTGGTTCTATTTTCTATGATGTCAGTTTTACCTCTCCACAGGGCCTTGACCAGTTTTGGTCTAAATATGACTCTCTAAAGTATACTGCACTGTGGTTACCATTCAAGACTCTACCCCTAACGAATCCTTCTATTAAGAATGTGACAATTTTGTTTAGAAATGAATCTGTGTCCATTCATGATATAGTTTATTGGCTTCAAAAGAGATGTGATGTGTTACGAAATCCTAAGCCAATATTTGATGAGGAATATCTTTGGAATGGTGGGTGGGTGCTGCAGGTTCATTTACTCAATAATAATCTGGGTTCTGTTCACCTTCCTAATAGTTTATTTATTGGCAATGAGAGAGGCCACTGCTTTTACCCAGGTCAGACTAGAACTTGTTTTGGATGTGGGGCCAGTACTCACTTGGGCTCTGCTTGTGATAGGATTAAGTGTAATTTTTATTTAATGTTTGGGCATTACAGTTCTGACTGTACGGAAGATTTGTGTTGCAATTTATGTGATGAAACTGGTCACATCTTTTGAGTCTGTCCTTGGGCCACCCACAATAGAAGGGACCATATGAGCCAAAAGCTGCTACTTCAGGAAGCCCAAAAAAAACAAATGTTAAAAAGAAAGCATACAGCTAACAAGGCCCCTGCGGATTGTCCAAAGTCTCCTCCCCCATCAGTACCTCCACAGGACTTTTCTGAGGCTGAGGTTAATCCACAGCAGGTTGAGGGATTTTCTCCCTCCCATTTAGTGGTTTCTCAGACCACTGCCCCTGTAACCCCCCCTCCTGTCATCCCAATGCCTACAGAGGAAGAGGTCACTGAAATGCCCCCCACAGGTTAAGAGTACTGCAATAAAACGGGGCATGAAACAAAGTAGGCCCAAGTCCAAGGTAGCAAAGGCAAATATCCCAGGTGAAGAGGGTAAAATTATCAAATAAATTTGAGATTCTCTGAACTGCTAAACTAGACCTGGAACAGGAGGGAGACTCTGAGGGGTCCTACCTAGCACCCTTCTCTTCAGAATCAGAGGGTGAGCGGCCTGAAGTAGGGACTGAAGAAGAATAAGTCCCCAGAGTTTGGACTCAGATACAGATAAGAAGAAGTTCTAGGTTGAGAAAACCACCTTAAAAAAAATTCCCTATCCTACAACGCAAGTCCTTCCCTGTTTAAGGGTAGCTACTATTAATGTAAATAGCATTCGAAATGCTCAGCGTAGATTGATTACGGTGACTATGTTGAAAGATTTGAATTGTGATATTTGTTTATTACACGATACTAGATGAAACTCTACTACATTAGTACGTTCTGCCCAACGATTGTGGTATTAGGGCCCTTCTTTCTTTCCTTTCGGTTCTGCAGTGTGTGATGGTGTAGGTATTTTATTTAAGGGTGATGGATTTAGAGTGCCACGGTTAGTTGATATTTCAGTAGGTAGAGCTCTATTATTGGATTTTACCTTTAAAAGTGTAGGGTGGAGGTTAATTAATATATATGCCCCATTACAAAAAAAGAACGGATTACCTTATAGCGGGAGATTAGTCCTTATTTACTTACAACAAAGAGTGTTATATGGGGAGGTGACTTTAATTGTGTCGTGGACAGGAAGGATAGAGGTGCAGCTACAAAGAAATTATTTTGTGATACCAATTGTCTTAATGATATTATAAATCAGTGCTGTTTACAACATTCATTTAGGCATCTCCACAAAGGGGGAGGAGGGGGTCACACCTATTTCAGAGGTGCTCTATCCACCAGAATTGATTTTATTTTTATAAAAAAAACTGTGACTGTACTGCAAGTAGAGACCACTCCCCTTGAAACTTTGGATCATGCAGTCTTACATATTGCTATAGGAGGGGCATGTGGTCCTCAATATGGTAAGGGGTAATGGAAGCTAAATACATTACTTTTAGAGGAACATGGTGTACGAACAAAGCAAGAATGTCAGCGGCATGCTTAAGGACTAATCTTAGCACCTGGTGGGAAGAAACCAAGAGGGGTGTAAAATCAATTTTTCAGATTCATTCCACTAAATCCTGATTGACTAAGTATAGGGAATATCTTAAACTTAGATTACAATTTAGTAAGCTTTACTCCATTATAAATATACAACATATTGGATTGACATCACAGGTTATTAACTTGAAAAAAAGCTATGATGAAATTACAATGTTCTAGGGCTACTGCTATGCTAAACAAACATAGGATTTGTTCTCCAGGGAAAACAGGGTTCGGTGATGTTTTTAAAGATTGCTCGCATAGAGCTTCTGAGAGATATATGGGTTCTGTCAAGACACAGGATGGCACTATAGTTTCTGATGGACCTACAATTCTGAAACTAGTTACACATTATTTATCAGAGATGCATAAGACATCTACCATTGATGAGCATAAGGTAAAGAAATTTCTAGCCTCTCTTACTGTCCCTAGTTTACCTAATGATTTGTTAGGAAACCTTGTTAGATCTATCACACAAACAGAAGTTGGAGAGGTTATCAACCATCTGAAAAAATCAACGGCCCTGGGTATAGATGGTCTTCCTTCTGAATTGTATTTAACTTTCAAGGACTATTACAACCCATATTAATGACAGTTTTTAATGAAGTCCTTGATAGGATGCAGGTAGATATGCATTTTTGCATTGCAATTCAGACTATGATATTTAAAAAGGGGGATAGAGCACTTCTGGATAATTGGAGATCCATAAGTCTGTTAAATATAGATTACAAAATATTATTGAAAATTTTGCATATTCATCTCCTTAGCATTGCTTCTTTACTTATTATTCCTACCCAAGCATGTACAGTTAAAGGTTGATCAATTAAGCACAACAAATTGTTACTTTGGGAAATTGTACAAAGGGGCAAAGTGGGTGATTCAACCGTATTTATTTTGTCACTTGACCAGGAAAAGGCCTTTGATCGCATACCTCATCACTTTATATCATTAATGTTGAAACACAATGGCATACCTGATTGTTTTGTTAATTGGATATCCTTGTTGTATAGGACTGCCCAGGCACTACCTCTTGTTAATGGGCATTTTAGTACTTATATTGATAATTCAAGAGGTGTTCAACAAGGGTGCCCGCTTAGCCCCTTACTTTACATATTGTGCTTAGATCCACTACTTCATTTTATACAACAGGATTCTTGTATAACTGGGATCTCGACACAAGGGGGAACTATGGTGATAAAGGTGACTGCTTATGCTGATGATATGTGTGTTCTGGTAGCTGATTACACTTCTGGTATGCAAGCTCTTGAGTGAATAGAGGAATTTTTTGGTTTGACTGGAGGCCATCTTAATGTGCAGAAAAGTTTGGTTTATTCCCTGAATGATCTAAGTCTGTCACCCCTCTTTTGGAAAGGGATTCAAGTGTCATCAGACTCTTTCCAGTATTTAGGGATATGGTTTGGAAGGGGGGATAATGACATGCTTAATTGGCAAATAAAATTAAACCTTGCAAAATCAAAGGTAGCAGTATGGAAAACATGGCAACAGTCAAAGAAGAAGAAAGTTGCAGTAATTAAAAAATGTTTACTCCCTCATTCCTTCTTCTCAGTATAGTTTACCCTTTACCTAGATCCTTAGAAGCTTCTCTTCTGGGGTTAGTGTTCCAAATATTGTGGGGAGTCATTTGAACTCAATCAAATGGGAAATAATTTATTTGCCAATAGAGAAAGGTGGTTTAAATTTAACTAATGCAGTACTCTTTCTTTTGTAATTTTTTTCATGCTAATTTGGTTGATTTATCCAAACCTAGTGTAGAGGTATGGCCTATATTTGCCAGTGAGTGGTTAAGACCTCTGTATCACAGTTGGAAAGCTCAGGATGTATTGATGGCTCAGGCTAAAACCAAATGTGTTTTCTTTAGACCAGCGCTAGGGAAGTTAAAACAGTGGAAAGTCCATTTTCATGATTTGTCATTATCTTCCACTATAGCCTTTTATACATCCATTCATGGAACTATTAGTCCATCTACAGTATCCTTTAAGGATGTAGATCCATGTTATAATAAACACTTATTGGATTGTCTCAAAGACCCCTGTATTCCACCATGAATTTGGAATATTAGCTGGTTATGTGTGCATGGGCAATTATTTGTGAAGGGAAATGCAAAACATAAAAAAATAGAGGAGTGAATGTGCCCTAGGATGTCTTGTACAGAACAGCTGCAATCCATGTCACATTTTCTTATTGAATGTCCATTTGTAATTGAGATGTGGGAAATAATACCCAATCATTGGAATAATGTATATTGGAAAGGTATGACATGTGAAGATTGTGGGAGGGTTTAGAATACATGATTTAGGTCTACAAAAGGGTACAGCCCATTTGATTTTTGCATTTATCAAGTTTGTGTTATGGCACACAAGATGTAAATTTGTTCTTCAACAAATCTCTCAGGATCCTGAGCAAAGAGTTATAATTGTGGAACACGAACTTGTAAAACACTGTCTGTTTGAGAAACAATACATGCCTTTAGAGGTTTGGAACCTCCGTTGGACTGAGGTCCCTTTTCTTAAAGATAAAACTGGATAAATTTGCTGTTGACGTCTTGTATTGTAGATGTATAAAATTGATATATGTGTCAATAATAAATTGTACAGTTTCTTCGTATTAAAAATTTCCTCTAATCTTTTCGATAAGTGCCATGGGATCTTTAACATCCTCCTGAACTACCACCAATCCAGGCAGATGGGACCTCGGTTTAACGTCTCATCCAAAAGATGGCACCTCAGAAGTGCAGCACCCCTCATACTGCACTACAGTGTCAGTACTGGGATATTAACCCAAGTGCCAGATGTAGGAACTGAACCTACAGCCCTCTGATCTCTCGGCCTCAGAGGCAAGTGTGCTACCTACTGAGCCACTGACACTAGTCAGTAATTCTTAGATGCCCCCATAACATGCACAACTGGCAAATTGACAAGCCAAAGTACCATATGAATTACTTGGTATTACGGAAGAGCAGAGTACCACCAGGCCCCTCCCAACTGACATGCCACTCAAAACCCCACAGAGATCATCTGACTTTGTTTCTCATATAGCAGTCTTTTTCACTTTCCATTCATTGACTGGCAGGCTCACACACATAGGCAAAAAATTAAAAGAAGGAATTCTGTACCTTTCTGCACCACCAATAATCAGTAGAAATCTGCTGTTAAACAAATCTCTCAAAATCCCCCCTGCACTTTCCTGAGTCTGTTAAATTAAATCCACCCTTCTCCTGTTGTAGGGGGAAAGTAAATAAAATATATACATATGTCTGTATTTCTGTGCACTTTACACCACCTGCAGTCATTACAAAAATATTTGTCTAATAAATATTTCAAATATCCTTTCTTTACCTTTTCACAGTCTACTAAATCCACTCTGCACTGCCCTGCTTCAGTGTAGGCTCACACTGTGCACTCTCTCCTCTCTTTTCAGCATGATTTCACTAGTCTGCTTGCCAAAACAACAGTTAAATAGTCTGAGAATTATCTAACTGGAATGACAATGTATGATTCTCTGAAGATTTCTGTTTTTTTTTTTCTGATCATAACACGTCTCTTTAACATAAATGGGACACTCTCCTGCTACAGGTCCTCCTCTGTTAGAGAGAACTGGAAATAGCAGAGAAATAGCAGTGAGATAAGAGTGAGATGTGTTCAGTGCATGGATTTTTTAATCTCTAGCATTTCTGATTGACTGCTGCAGTTCATGTGGCTTGTCAACCATGTCAACATATTCAGTGTGCTCTCTGTAAAAAGTGATGCATCAAGATGTCTGAGTGCTGAAATTCTGAGGGGAAATCAAGTTCCTTCAGAATTGCTTTGCTGGTGTCCAAATGCCAGATATTGGCACAGTCACCAATGACAATTTGGCATAGTCTCATCCTTATCCAAAAACCTCCCACCAATCCCATAAAATAGTTCTGTAAGTACACAACAAAGATCCCTGCTGTCCAGTGCCCCCACCTCCATGATGTTCCACCACAGCAAGATGCCGATGGTAGTGCACTGGGTCATTACAGTGCCAAGTTGTAATTTCACTGCCATCTAATTTTGTGGGGAGCTGTGCCCCTCATGGACCCTACCCCCTGACTAATTTTTCTAACTCCTGGAGGGGGCATCGGTTCCAAAAATCAGTGCTGTAATGACCTGGCACACTACTGCTAGCATCCTAATGCCATGTCAGGATGAGGAATAGGACAGAGGGTACATAATAGATGAGTGCCTTTAGACACCAGAGAAGGATTCACAAAATGTAATGACAATGATTGCCAAAAGGTAGGGTTCAGAGCTATGCAGGCAATTTGCTATTAGAGCACTTACAGGCTTGTCTGCTTCTCAAATAAGAACATCTGCACATTTATGCATCTTCTGGTATTAAAACCCCTATTTAATTCAAATAGGTGGTGTTAGAAAATATAAGTAATGTTCACTAGTACATCACCTCAACCTAGGTACCCCTGTAGCAGGTTGTACTTCTATAATTCTAAAATATATTTTATTCCTGCTGACCTCAACAACATTCACAGACTGTAGCCAATCTCAGTATGAATTCCAGGGCCCCACATCTGCCATGATCTTTAAGGTGGAGCATAAAATGCTGCAGTGGTACCATGTCTCCTTTATTGAAAACACAGAAGCTTTCAAACATGACTTACCTTAATTTTTCAGACAAACAAAATGTTAGATTCACTAACATATCTGCAATGTAACTTCCTAAGTTCTGATTACATTGCAAGTAAGAAGATAGACTTGAGTTGATTGTACCTACTTCTGTTTAAATTTGGACACAGGTGAGCCAATCCCTAAAGCCAATCCCTAGAACAATGTAAACTTTCTAAAGTATTTTAAGGAAGTGCCTTAAAAAGCTGATTCAAGTATAAGCAGATATTTAACCAATAAATCTAACCTTCATCTCCTCATCTGAAACACACATACTGTAGGGTCACTCTTTGAGAGTTTAGATTAAAAAAATATACTAGCTAAACTGTGTTCTGTTGACTGTAACATATTACACAAAATCCATTTCTCACTCTCTCTCCTTTTCTGATTGTGCTATACTAACTTTAGAAAGCATTCTCTGCAGGTCTAAGCACTTTTCATCTGTCAAACAGTGATGCTTTCTTCAATACTGTCAGTATGCTGACCATGACTTCTAATCCTTCAAGGCTGTCTTGCTGTCACAAAAAATGAATGTGACCGATTTAATTCTTCTGATCAAACTCTTCTGCTAATGAGCTTTAATACCCATATTGGTGCTTGTTGCCTCTGTCTCAGTCAAATACAAATCTGTCTTCCTTAGCAATCCATTGCTTAAATGAATCCTCATTCCTTAAAGGTAAAAAAATAAAACAGTATTCTTTAAGATGGTGACAGCAAGGCTCTAAGTTAGCAGCCATAGGGTCAATTGGAAAGAAAACAAATAACTGAAGTTGTGTATCAAGGGGGTCTGGCTAACTGAGCTTTAAAGTTTGCTACTTTGTTTTTTTACGTGTTAGCCTCAACACTATTTGTTGACTATAGGAACTGAATGGATGATAAAACATTTTTCTTTTAAAGCAAATTATGATGATTAAATGTTCTACTGTGCAAAACTTCAAAAGTAACCACAACATTTAGAATACTGAAAATGTGAGTCTGAAAATTGCATTTATGGCCAAGGATCCATAGGGTATGACTAGTTACTAGAGTAATACACTTGGCTGATTTGAGGAATACCAAAAAATGCAAGTGTGATCACTTCTTGTTGCTTCTTCATACATATTGCAAAGTTAACCTAATTTACGTTCATCACTTAATCTGCAAGAAGGTCCTAAGAGGTTGGGGAAGTAGCAGGTCTAAAATATACTGTAAAATGAAAGTGTTCTACAGAAGGACAGGGGGTTAAAGAGCCTCTGATCTCTTTGGGGGAAATTTTCCAAAAGCATAATTGTTATACTCAGTTAATTTTTATATTTCAACTGTCTTCTGTGCTTCACCTTCTTCATTGTAACTAACGTTAAAAAAAAATGATAGCTATCACATAGACTTCCTCTGGTCTGGTTAGAGCTGTGCAAAAAAAAAACGTCTTTATTTTTATTTTTATTTTTATTTCTGCTGCTACTCTGCTGTCAAAATTTGCACAAAAGTTGGACTTTTGCTGCCACAAAAGTTAGGAAATCATTTGGCAACTTTTGTGAAAATTCTAATTTAGAATGGTGGAATAAATGTGAAAACTGCAGATTAATGTATTAAACTACGGAAGAAAATTCCACAGAACTGATCACTGTCAGAGGTCAGTTCTGTGGAGTTTCTTTGGGCAGTTTAATACAGTAATCCAAAATGTGTACATTCATTTGGCAGTTCAGTGAGTCACTGAACTGCGGAATAAATGTATGAAATCTGTGTTATGTATTGCTGCCCCCCACCCATTTATGTATGTTTCCAAACCCTGGTGTTGAGTGGCAGCCCACCCTCTGATTACAGCCCCATAATAATTAAATGTTTTCTTGGTGTCCAGTAGCACCCACACCCTCTGATCACTGGCCACACAATAATTTAATGTTTCCCTGGTGTCTAGTGGAACCCCACACTTTTCAGTCAGCTGTTCCCTAATAATGTAACATTTCCCCAGTGTTTAGTGGCACTCCCCACCCTCCAATTACTGACCCCATAAGCATTTATGTTTCCTTTGTGTGTAGTGGCACCTCCCACCCTCTGGTCACTGACCCCCTAATAATTTAACATTTCCCTGATGTCTAGTGGCACCCACACCCTCCGATCATCTGCCCAGTATTTGTTAATGTGCCTGCATCCTCACTGCTATCACAAGTTGGCAACAGTGCGCTCATTCCTTCTTAGTCTTTACATCGCACGGTAGTCATGGAGACAGTCTATGACTACTGTTCAATGTAAAGACTAAAAAGGAGTGAGTGAGCAGTTACCAGCCTGTGACAGGCACTTGAGTTAGCAGTGAGGAAAAATGCACACATAAGCAAATGCAGGGCTGGTGATCAAAGGATGGGGGACTGACACTACACACCAGGAAAATGTTTAATTATTAGGAGGTTGGCAATTTGAGAGTGGGGATTGATAGAAAGCACCAAGGAAATGTTAAATTATTAAGGGTCTATGACTGAAGTGTGCCACTAGACACCAGGTAAACATAAATGTATTTATTTATTTGCTTATTTATTTATTATACATATCGGAATTACAACCCTTTGAGTCAAGGACTTGTTTCCAAAGGCTCCACGTCAGTTCCAGTGGATTCCACATATAGACAGCAACACAAATGCAATATGGTAGACAGGAGGTTATAGAAGTTTTTTGTTACATACCAAACAATGAATAGCAAACAGTATTCATATAGTTGCAGGTGTCAAAACAAACAACATAGAATCCCGAGCCATCCAGTGCCCAGATAAGAGTTACAGTTTACAATAGCAGTACAGAGGTCTATACAGTGCGAAAGCTAGGCTCCAGGGACAAATACAGTAAATTTAGAATTGCAGCCTGAGATAAGGTGGTTGTCGTCAAGAGTCTAGAAAAGGGCTCAGAGATGGAGCGGGGCACCTATGGGCTAGGATCCCACTTGTGGAGGGCATTCGCAGCTGTGGGTGGAGAAAATGAGGCTCTTGATACCTGCCTTAAAAGGGCCTATTTTAGTGAGTGAGGTGATTTAGGAAGGGAGGGCATTTAACCAGTGTGGTGTGCTCTAACACAAGGATCTCTGGGCGAGTGATGTCTGCACTCTAGGGACTCTGAGAATGGCTTTAGTGGAGCCACGAGTAGAGGCGTAGAGGCAGAGGGGGAAGCAGGGTGGAGAGAGGCAGACACTCTGGGGGGGGAGAGACCTAGAAGTATTTTTTTAACCAGGAGGCAGGTCTAATATTGTAACCCTCTTCTACATTGAGTATGTTGGCCAGCGAGTATAGAGTGCATACATGAGTCCATTTGTCTGCACCAGTGAGGAGCCTACAGGCCTTATTTATAGATAGTTGGATTATCCTGAGGGTGGTGGCATCAGCAGCAGTGTAGACAGGGAGGCCATAGTCTACAAGAGACAGGACAGAGGAGGAGACAGCCAATCTGAGGGCATCCAGTGGGAGGCAGTCCTTATGACAGTAGAGAAGGCCTATGCGCATGTTAATTGCAGAGATGAGCAGGTTGAGATGCGAGTGATAGGAGAGGGCAGAGCTGAAGGTAATGCCCAGGTATTTGTAGCTGCTAACTTGTTCTAGTGGGTGGAGTGAGCTGGATAGTATATGGAAGGGTGAGTTTTTTTTGCCTTATTTTGATGATGGGCAAACAACATGGCTTTTGCTTTTTTAATGTTAATGACCAGTCTGCAGTCATTGAACCAGTTTCCAATTTGACTGAAAGAGTGCTGGAGGGAGGCCTGAAGAGAGGAGGGGTCGGGGTGGGAGGAGAGAGGAGAACCATATCATCTGCATATAGCAGGACCTTGCTGGAGCAGGATTTGGGTAGGGCATTTACATAGAGACGAAACAGAAGAGGGCCCAAGATGGAGCCCTTTGGGACCCCGGATTGGACGGGGTGGGTGCTGGACAGGGTGCTGTTTATTTTGACACACTGGGACCTTGAAGAGAGATAGCTAGAGAACCAGTCCAGCGGGTCTTGGGAAAAGCCTAGTTGAAGAAGAGTGTCCAGTAGGATTGGGTGACAGACCACGTCAAAGGCCTTGGCGAGGTCGATGTAGACAGCCCCTGCAAGGTGGCCTTTGTCAAGGGTTTCATGAAGGAAGTTTGAGAGTTCCACGAGAGCAGTGGTCGTACTATGACCTGGACAGAAGCCATGCTGCTCTTTGCATAGGAGACGTTGGGAGGCAAGATAGTCAGATAATTGGTCTGCTACTATTTTTTCCAGGGCTTTAGAGAGAGGAAGAAGAATAGAGATCGGCCGATAGTTTCCAGGAGAGGAGGTGTCACCACTTTTGAAGATAGGGGTGATCACAGCCTTTTTCCAAGCTAAAGGGAACTGGCTCAGGCAGAGGGAGTCATTGAGTAAATCAGTCAGGGGGTTAAGTACTACGTCAAGGACCTGCTGTAGGATCCTAGTATCCAGGGGGTCAGAGGAAAGGCTGGTAACACTGAGGGCTTTTGTTAGATAGTGCCAAGAGTTTTGTGGTGAGATGGTCTTCAGGTAGAAAGGTGGGCAAGGGAGGGGCTGTAGCTGGGGGGGTAGGGTCAAAGAAGTTACCAGGGAGAACTGAGCTGAGATCTGAGAAGGTGGTGTTTAGGCAGTCTTCTTACGTGGTTGGCAACCAGAGTGAGGTGTGTGCCACTAGACACCAATGAAATATTACATTTTTACAGGGCTGGCAACTGGAGGATGGGTGGTGCCACTAGACACCAGGGAAATTATATATTATTACAGGCTGGTGACCAGAGGTGGGGGTGCCACTAGACACCAGGAAAACATGACATTATTAAGGGGTGAGTAATTTGAGGTTGGGGTGCCACTGAACACCAGGTAAAGGTTTTTTTTTTCTGTACCAGGATGGCAAGGAACTGAACTGTGGAATAATTACAAAAATTGTGGATTAATGTATTAGTTCCACAGTTCAGGTGTGTTATTCCACCATTCAGCAAACAAATTCCTTGTAACAGAGTAAAAATTTAACAAATATATTCAGAAGATATCTAATTTCACCTCAGGTGGATGATCGGAAATTTCTGTAAAAGTTGGCAAACTTTTGTGAAAGTTCTGCTAAAATGGAATTCACAACTTTCACCCAGCTCCATCTCTAGCTGATAGCCAACACCTGGTATCAATATCCTCTGTCATAAGCATTTCCACATCAACAGAGTGTGATGTTGCAAGTAGAAGACTGAGATGTCAGATTGAGACAAGCAACTAAATCAGATGATGACTCTGGAAAAACAATCTTGCTTTCTTGATAATGGGCTGAGTTCTAAAGAAAAAGAACATAAAAGACAGAAAACATGAAATATGAACAAATATGTACTTGAAAATTATATTTCTTCAAAGTGTCCGAGAAGGTATCAGGAGCTCTTTAAATAAAGCCAGCAATATAATTATATTATATAGAATTAATGGTGCAAGATATTTAAGGGAAATAGATTACTGCTTGCATCCCATGTTCTTCTGAATAAAAGGAGAAATTCAATCAGACTTACTGTGAATTATTTTCCTGTTCTAACATTGTCATTGGGCCATTCATTTACTACTGGCCCTATCATGCTTCCATAATAGGGACTGACACCCCACCTCCAGATCTGAGATATCATCATTGCATTTTATTTTGCAGTTAATAATTCTGATTGCAGATATCATATAAAAACACATAACAATACAGAACATCAGCATAAACTGGATATAGTGACATTGCCAGTTACAGTAATAGTAAATAATGCAGTTTTATTCATATCTGATAAAACTGGCTGGTGTTCTAATAGTAAGAATTTTAGTTGAGCCACAAGGAGTAATAGATTAATACTTTTAAAGAAAGGTCTATTTTGGGTCAACTTGGCATAATGTTGAGGAGAAATAAGGGGCCCACATCTTAAGGTTTTGATGTTTCTTCCCTTTTGCAATGTGGGAAATGCGAGAGACGGTAGCCAACTGTTGGGTCTTCTGAAACCACTCATGTATATGAGGGATGTTGGTAGTATGCCAGTTCTGAAGGAGCAGGCACTTTGCTTTCACTCCTGCTTGTATACACCAGCAGATCCGAGGTTAAGAATAATAAAGTGGAGGAGGAGGGATAACTAGTAGACAGAGTTGAGGGAGTAATGGAAAAAGAATTCCCAACCACTGATTTGCAAGCAGCCAAAATTTCTTTCCAGTAATTTTGGATAGCAGGACAACTCCACAAATTATGATAAATATCATCCCCTGAGGAAGCACAAAACCAATAGGAGTCATGGGGTAGTAGGCCCATGACCTTAAGCTTAACTGGCATTTTGTATGCTCTATTAAGAATCGTATTCTGAGTAAGGAGGCTTCTATTATTGGGCAAATGTTATATGCAGCTTTCCAGGAATTTTCCTATACTTGTGGAAAAATTGTAATACCTATGGCACACTCCCAGTATGCTCTAGCCAACTGCATCTGATCCAGAATAACCCTACAAAGTTGTGTTTAAATTAAGCTTAGCTTGGCCTCCTTTTCCCTTTAGAAAGCCATGGTTGTATATCAAGATAGGTATCCTGTTTAGTTAACTTGTTTGGAGAAATCTCCAAAAGTCTGATTTAGCCAGGAAAATGGTAGTACATAAGTTATCGAAACAGCCTAAGGTTATCCCAGAGATCAAGAGGTACTTTAGGTGGAGAATGCCTTTTTATACCCAGGGGTGCCAATTATGAGTCTGGCCATCAATATGGTCCTATGTGTTTTTCCAGATAGGGACCCATTAAAGCGGTGTAATGGAGTAGATGATATTTTTTGCTAGCCAGTTCCAAGCATGAATAGAAGCAGATATGGTGCTACATTGCTGAAAATTTCAGGGAATAAATAGGGTAATATACATAAACCAGAGGTTGGACTTCAGTGGTGAGCCATAGAGGAGGTGGAGCCAAAGAAGTTACAAACCACTGACACATTTGCACACTAATATAGAGGATAATGTATGGGAGAGGATTAGTAACCATGCTGTAATCACTTCGAGAGGCTACCATAGCAATGTAGTAAACCTCGAGAGCAAAGCTTGAGAGATTTACTGTTGATATGGTAACCTTGAGAAGCGATTGCAGTGAGGTTACTAATCCTCTCCCGTACATTACTGTATATTTTATAGTGTATGGGATCCACCAGCCACTAAAACTTGCTTAAAAAATGCTGCCACTTTAAAAGCAGTCTGGGAGAAGAAATATGGTTGGTTGCTGGCCACCACGTGGTAACAGGTCGCAAGGAGTTCTGGGAGACATTGGCAGGTCATCCACCATCGAGAGGGGCCTAGCAATGAAGCCATGGAAATCAAAGTAGCTGAGTTTGTTGCAGAAAAAAAATATTAAATTCAACTGCAGTACAGTTTTGGCAGCAATACAATGAACTGGAAATCATGATCACTAGATCAGGCAAGCGTTAACTGACACAGAGTAATGAACCATTCAAATACTTGCAGGGGACTAGCGATCGGCGTTCTGAAGAAGGAATATTGATTGTTGTTGGCATTTTATCTTGTAAACTCATCGCTATGATGTACTTAAGAGTTTATCACTGACGTCATAGCGATGAGATTACAAGAAAATAATCTGTTTTTCATACATAATAAGTGTATCCCATACATTATAAAGGAGTTGTGGTAGCCTCAGAACCACATAAGATTCCAACCCCCTTTTGCCCACTGAAGTTTGAGTCTGCTAAGCCTTGTGGCTATACCATCCTACATGAAGGATCCCAGTAACGTGTCAAATTTTGCAAACTAGGTGGAAGGCAATTTAATGGGGAGATGAGAAAGACAGAGGAATATTTTGGGGGTAGTCATCATCTTAATCGCTGCTGTCATCTTACCCATTAAGAAGAGGTACAATTTCTTCCAACAGTCAAGATCTGCAATTTTATTTTACAATAGTGGGGTGGTGTTAAGGATGGGGATCTTAGTATGATCAGAAAGGTGAATGCCTATGTATTTTACAGAAATTGAAGACCATTTTTGGCTGACTCTTACAAACAGATCAGGGGTATGTCCCTTAATGAGTGGTAAAACTTCTGTGTTACTTTGGCTGATTTTATTTTGGTTAATTTATATTTTTTGACACAGGTTTTTCTGGAGCAGGCAGCTGGGTTCTGGCCCTCCTTCTCAGGAGACTTGTATCCATTCCCAGTCAGTGCTCCATCACCTTAATCACCATTGGAATCTTCATAGAGCCTGCCTGCTCATATTTTCTCCCTTGCCTCATGCTGCGGTTGTGCAAGCGTGTGTGGAGGCACAAGCACACCATGATCTGCAGTGCCTTCCCTACTCTTGCCACTCTCTGTCTGCACTAACCCTAGACCTCCACGTCAGGGTAGCCATATGGCGGGAGCCACCAGAACCCTTCCCAAGATAGGAGAGCATTTTTGTGGCAGCTCAATCCAACTCCCCCCTTCCCCTGGCAGACCTCCAACAACCCCTCCCCCCTGGCCAACCCCCAACAACCCAGGCTCATTCCTGAACCCAGGTCCCTGACATAGCACAAGGTGTGGCATCCAGCACCTCAACCATCAGCACCACCGTGCCAACCCTTGGTTTATTTTAAGGCCTGAAATCAGGGGGAAAAGCCTTAAGGAGAAACAGAAGGTGTGGTAGGCTATCTGAGATGGCTGAGAGGAAAACTAATAGGTCATCTGCATACAAACTAATGTGGAAGTCCACCACCTTGATAGAAATACTGTGTATATTTGGGTGGTTCTGAATAGAAATCGCCAAGGTTTTAATGGCTAAAACAAATAACAAGGGGAATAAAGGACAGCCCTGACAGTTGCATTTACAAAGTAAGAATGGGGTGACAAAGTGGAATTCATTAGAACCCGAGCCATCAGTTCTTGATATAATGTTCATACCCATGTGGAAAAATATGGCCCAAATCCCATATAATGTAGGACCTTGACAAGATGCCCCAAATTGGCCAAGTCAAATGCCTTCTCAAAATCAATAGCAACTGCAGCTGCCAGATTAGGGAGTTTATTAGCAGTTGCAATAATGGGTACCAAGGAGCAGAGATGATAGAGCTAGGGCCTTCACCAGAATCTTCATGTCCGTATTTATCAATGATATAGGATGGTAATTAGCAGGGAGGTGCGGATGTCTCACTTATTTGGGGAGCACCATTATTATTGCTTTCCTAAGGGTTGGGGGAGTGATACTGATGGATAGGATTTTGTAAACATTTTATAAAGGTAAGGACTTGCTTCAAGAGCCAAGTGGGTGTACAAATCTGCAGGTATGCCATCCCCTCCAGGAGATTTGTTTTTATTTAGAGAGTGAAAAACTATTTGTATCTCTGATAGGGAAAGAAGGGCATTCAATGAAGCCCTCTATTGGGGAGTGAGGTGGAGAACAGGCAGTTTGGACAGGAAACTGTCAATTTGGGAAGCTTGGCCTGCTGCAGAGGAACTGTATAGGTTTTCATAGACTTGAGTCATTATTTTATTTACTGCAGTTGGATTATGATGGGTGTGCAGGATGAGTCTTTTAACATCAAAATTTGGCATTCTGTCTTTTGCTTCCTCAGGTGGTAGAACAATGGATGTCTCATTTTTTTCCCCCGCATCCCAATATTTGTGTCTGGTGTGAAGCAAAGCTAGCTCAGCTTTCCGGGCCAGTAATGAGTTTATTTGTAGATGGATCCCCATCAGTTCAGCCAAAAGGGATTTTGCTTGTTTAGGATTCTTGGCTCTTTTATATTCTTGGTCATTTTGAGTCAAGGACTCCTCCAGAGATTTAAGGGCCACCTCTAGCTCTCTTCTGCATCTTGCAGCAAAGCCCATAATCCCCCCCAAAACTGTCACTTTAAAGGCCTCCCATAAGGTGGCAACAGTGACTTCCCCCATATAATTTGCTTGAAAAAAATCTGGTGGCCTCCACTGTGACCCATTTATGGAAGGATTTGTCCTTCATAAGTAACGGATCTAATCTCCATTGCGAGGACTGAGGTGTCTCTGATCCCCACATCACCAAGGAGTAGACCAGAGCATGGTCCAATATAACCAGAGGCTCAATGTCAGAGCTAATCATTTTCTGAGTGTTGGGGGGCCCAATAGCAAGTCTAATCTACTGGCAGAGCCATGCACGGGGGACATGTAGGTAAAATCCTTAGCCATTGGGTTAAAGGACCTCCACAGATCTGAGAAGTGAATGGTCCTCCATCATATGGATCAGGGCTTTAGTAGCCCTAGAGTGCAGTTCCACAGTTGGAGCAACCTCTCCATGTCCGTGGCTAAGGTCGTACTGTATTAAATTCACCCCAATTATGCAAGGTGCCATGGGTAGAGAAACATCTTGGAATATTTGGTTGAAATCATGATAAAAACTCAGGGAGTCTGAACTGGAACCATAGATTGAACTCAGGATAAGTGGACCTTGTGGAGTAGAGAGCTGTAAGAATAGCCAGTGACCTTTGAAATCATGCTCCTGCTTTTCAATTTTCAGTGTAAGGATTTATGTACTGTATTAATATGGAAACCCCTCTTTTGGGAGAGGGAGCAGATCTATATGCCTCCAGCCCTATCCACTCCTTTTGGAGCTTAATAGCTTCAGAGGATACCAATTTAGTTTTCTGAAGAAAGACAATATTTGTTTGCAGTTTTTTCAGATGGGAGAGAACCTGCTTCCTTTTGATGAAGGAGTTAAGACTACATACATTCCATGTGACACATTTAAGGTCAGCCATGAGGAAAGATGTATAATATTAATGCTATATACTGGTATGAGTGAAAGAGGGAGGGAGAGACCTGTGCCAGGTACCAGAAAACAGAAATATAAGTCAGGAGGGGGATGTCAGGGTATCCAAAAGGTTAGTGCAGCCAACCATACATATGTGTCCCATCTGAGACCCAAGTATGACACTGTAATTGGGTCTGCTGATATAGTGGTGATACATAGTAATGTACTGTACATCTGCATTTGGAATGAAAGTTATTTCTAAACATAAGCAAGATAGTGATCAACAGGCAAACAACATATGGATGGCTAACAACCCAATCTTAACCAATAAAGGAGGAACACAGGAAGGAGACACTCTAGGCATAGGGCTATGAAATCTGTGATGCTGGCATCCAAAAGGTTGCCAGTAGGCCAAAGATTCAAACCCAGGGCTAGAGTAACAGTCAGAGTAACCAGTGATGAGCACCTAGGAAGATCATGCTATGCACCAACATCTACTCGGGAATGGAGGGATACCCTAAAAATGAGTATAGTTTGGGGCATTGGGTTGTCCCCCCCCCCTCATGCCAGGCAGATAAAAATTAGATTTGTAATAGTTCACAAGGGGTACAGCCCTGCTTGGGAAGACACCTATTTGTGAGGGACAGATAGGGTAGAGTCACAGGTGAGGTGTTGTATAGGGATAAAAAGGAATACGGATAAGGAGGATGGAATACCTCACTCAGTTCCTACCCTGCACCATGAGTGCTAGCATGAGCCAGTCATACAGTATATTAAAGACTTGATTTGTAGAGGTAGCTGTCTGGGACCTAAACAGGGAGGTTCAATCCATGGAGTGCTGTGGGATTGCACCTGTGCCACTGTGAAACTGTTGTGCCAACTATTTATGGAAAATACTGGTTTATTATTTCCCCAGGGAGAGGATGAAGATATGCTTAACATACAGTGTTCCAGTGATAATTAGACTCAAAGAGGTTAAGAGGAGGAGAAAACTCCCTGTGCAGGCTTGATAGCTTAATAAATACTATGCAATAGTGATACCTAAATACAAACATTCTGGCTGCAGCAAAAGAATGGTAACCAATACTTCAATAATGCAACAAAGCATGAGGAAGAAAGGGATTTACTTGAACAACATGCCAATCTAAAGGGAACAGCAACATTAATAAATTCCTTTAAGAAAAAAAAAACATTCAGAAATTACACAAACATAACAAGGCTGCTGTACGATGTTCAGCCTAATAACAAGAAACAAACACCTGGAAGTGGGATCGCTAGGGAGGGTTGATGAAAATATTTAACCACAAAGCCTGAATCCCCTTAAGTGCCAGTAGTTGGGAAAGGCACTTGGAATGACTGCATGCTGAACTACTTGAGATGGGTGTTGCAGACTGTAGTTTTTTTTCACTGGGCCCTGTTCATAATGATGACCCCCAATGAACAAAATAGAGGGCCGTATCAGCAGTATGTCCATGTCTGTGTTCCATGCACAGGGGAACAGTTAAAGAGCAAGGAGCTCAACAGTTAGCCAGAACCAGACTCTTAGACCACGAGTGGGTCGATAATGAGGGCCTCCAAAATGGATCGGGAGTAAGGGAGAAACAGACCCTGAACACAACCAGGCTGGCCATGACCCCCAAAAAATGAGAAATGGCAGCAAGAAGGCTTACAGTACCTCAACAGTGAAGTCCTTTCATCCTTGGGGTGCTAGGGTCTTCCATTCCCAAAGATATGAGAACGAGGAGTGGAGTTTGTGCCACATGGTCTGCCCTGGAGGAATTTTTGTCTGCATGGATATCAGTGTCTTTGCAGCATGGAGGATCTCCCCCTTGAGAAACATGAGGAGACGAGTAGTCATCAAGGGCTACATACCTATTTGTCCTTGACAATTTCTGCAGTCCATGGGAGGGATCCTGGGACCCAGAGCTATGACTATGGCTAAGGCTAGGGAGCAGTGGTTGATAGCCGGTGAGCTATTTTTAGAATTACCTCAGTGCCATGGTCTCCCTTGGATCTTGAGATTAGATGAGAGATGGCTGCTGTCTGGAGTTCAATGCAGGTTATCCATAGGGGCCTCTGCATTCAATGCCAGAGAGAGTGATTTAAGGAAAGTCTCAACCACCTCAGGGGATGCAAAGAGTTGTTGCACCCCATTCGCCATTATGTATAGTGTGGCCCTGCCAAATTAACAGAGCATGTTCTCGTGCCAGTGGAAGGACATTGTCCCTAACTAGGAAATGGAGAAATTTCACTAAAATGGACCTTGGAGGTTGACCCAGCCAGTGCCCCGGAGCCAGACTATGGTGATCCTATTCTGTTTCAATGGATGGGCAGTCTGGAGCATTAAGAAGTAGTGGTATAGTAACATTTTGACCCTCTCAGGGGAAACCCACTATTCTCATACTGTTTCTTCTGGACCTGTTTTCCAGGTCATCAATTTTTTTAAGAAGCATGTGATGGTGGAATTTTGTTCACGGAGTTGGGCTTGGGTTTGAGTGGCAGTTTCCTCTAATGTATTTACCCGGTGCTCGTTATTAGTGATCCTGTTCCCAAGATGTGCCAGTTCATTTTTTTGTCTCTGTTGCAGATTCGTTGAGCTCCACTGTGTCTCATAGGACCTGTGAGAGCATTTTCTCAATCTGTTGCATATTTGTAGTTTTGGGAGATGAAATACTCATCTTGAAGATTTGAAAGCAGGCTTTCTCGGTGCTTCTGAACAAGGCGCTAGGCCCAGGAATGATAGGGTGTTTGACAGTGAATTCAGTGGACATAGTTCTGAAATCTGGTGTCAGTCAGCTGCAAATCTGTTTTCTTCTCTGGTGCTGTAGGGCTAGACTTTCAGTAATGCTCATGCTGCAGGAATAAATATGATTAGGCTGGCAAATGAGCAGAGAGAAAATCAAACTGCCATCTTAGTTGATGGTTGGCCATGCCCCATCATCATTGCATTCTAACTCTTCCCCCTTCCAGTGGAAGCTAGCTTTGGAACCCTCAGTTGTAATTCTTTCAGAGCTGTTGTGGATCCAATCATCAATTCTTAACATATTAGATTCTTTAAACTATAAAGGAGTCAATTGTCCTACCTTTAAGCACTGCATCAGTGCAGCAATTCTTCCTTTCTCTCTTGTAAACCGAAGAACTGTGGACAGGAGCAAATTAGCATAGCGCAGAGAAGTTCATCATATTGTGCTCTCTCTTCACACATCACTACTTCTCAATGAAGTGCTAATATAGTAAGGCTATAAAAGATAGAAGACCATGCAAGAGAATTTCTGTGTGTTGAATCAAAAGACCAAGCACGTAACACTTGAGTAAAATAACATAACACTGTGAGATAAACATTCATAAAACTGATGTAAAATATGTTCTTGAAGAATATTTTCTGGAAATAAAACTCTTGGAAGGGTCACAATGACAACACTGGAGCTAACAAAAAAAGACATGATAGTGAGCCTAAAATAATTCCTTCTTTCTGCGTCATTCTGTGTCCTCATTGGGCTATTATTTACTGCTTGGATCTATTAAGCAGTGGCAAGAAACTGAATGGGAGGAAGAGAATATTCTTCCAATGCTTATCTCGCCAATGCGTGTAATGCCTTATGGTCAAGAAAAAGCATCTGTGACCTCTTAATGCTTAATCTATAATGATTTAAAAAGATGTACAAATAAAGGCAGCTACAGCAGCTGCCTTTAAAAGGCCAAACACTAGGGCTTCTGCTCTCTCTTTCCAGAAGGTTGGTATAAACCTGGCTGCATGTCGCTCAATTACAATTTGTAGCTGAAGTTTTGCTTGAACATAAGTCTTTGCCTTACATGACCAGGCCCCTCATGCAAGGGATCTTGCAAGCTTGTTGGCCTCTGTTTTTGGTGCCAATTAATACAAGAAGATGGTCCAAATTCTGAAAAGACTTGACCACTCTGCATATGTTTGACTTGTGCTAGTGCTTTCCATTCCATTGATTGGCTTTGGAGTAAAGAAATGAAAACTAACCCATGTGGAGGGGTTGTGGGATAAAAGATGGACCAGATACCGAACTTCAAGTTCAACACAAAATCAGTGTGTGATGTTTATTCAAAATACAGGAGATAACCTTAAGCAATGGCATATCTCTTCTTTAGTACATCAGTTTGCAGCAACAGACAATTTATGTCCTTTCTTTGCACTTAGCCAACAGCTACTGACAATGATCTCTGATCTTACTAGCAGATGAGATTCAGCCTCCACCCCTGTGTGGGCCTTGTTTGCTTGGGTAGTGGGAGCTCAAATAAAAAAAAAGAAACAAGCTAAAAACAAAAACCCTCCATGCAGAAGAACTGAAACATGGGTTACTCCAAAGGGCATTGACAGCGAGCCTAGTTTCAAACAAACACAACATCACACATACTTCCATAATGCAAAGCATCATGGGATATATGCAAATCACCATGATATTTCAGACTTGTTCAACTTACATCAATTTACATGCATTTTAAATAGCACAAACTTAATTTCTATAATAGTCATCTAGTACTTTTTACCATTATCAAAAACACCTAGTGCCATAGTATTTTCAACATTTACAACTTTCATAAACATAAGCTATATACATCAAAATATTTTATGACATAGTGCTATTACATACTAAATCCAACAATGATAAACACAGCCTGTTTCACATATGCTTGTAGATCATCATGATAACCTCCCTGTACGAGGACCCAAGAGGGAAAAGGAAAATCAAAGAGGACACCACATCATAGTCAAGAAAGGGAAGGGGGTGCCCATAGATGGTCAACCCTATGGACTAGAAATTGAAAAGGATAGACCAGGCCAAGAAACAGAAGAACTGTTGCAACAGATTTAAGAAAAGGTCAGTCCTCAAGAGTGGCAGGAGTTCCCTGTCACAACCCATTGGTTAACATGGTATGCTGATGAAACTTTTGAAAGCAAAGAGGTCAAAGAGTGTAATACTTACTTAACCTGATGAAACACCAAGGACAGTTCCTTGCCTGAGAGAACAGGCAGCCTTCCATCTCAGGAGACCTAGAGAGAATAATGCTCCACAGAATCTATGACAAAAGTTTAAATCATGGTGCACAACGTGCATTAAAGACTGCATGGATATCCCACAAAGAGATTGGAATCTTTGTCTACACTGGCCTGTTCTTGTTTAGATCTCTGCCCATTTTGCACAATCTGCATAGTTGACCAGACCCGTTGTGTGCTGTGAAAAATGGAAATTTCATGAAGAATATTAGCATGTCCACTATTGTCTCTGTCTACACTTGAGAAGCTTCTTCCTTTGAGGAGTTGCAGTGCTGCCCTACAGGATGGACCCTGTTAATGCGTATATCTCAAGTGGTAAAGAACTGCCTTACAAAATACTGCAGAAACTCACACCCGCTGTTCTGTTCCTGACACTGACCAGCAGGCGGCGAGCGTGCACTTAAGGGCCCAATTCTGCATGCTGTGGTAGTACATTTAGGAGGCACTGTATAGGCTATCATTTAGCAGCTCACAAACAACTGTCAGCTAATCTACTGGGGGTCTATATCCTCCGCTTGCAGCTGGTGCAGAAGGTAGACTTTTGACTGGTACCTCTAGGACCAGTCATATTACACCTGTGTTGTGTTGACTGCAGTGGCTGCTGGTACAGTGGCGGATCACCTTCAAGGTCAGATTACTGACTTACAAAGCCCTACACAAACAGGGAGTTCGTTACCTGCAAGATCTCCTCCATCCCTACTGCCCCTTCCACCCATTCTGCTCCACTGATGAGGGATTGCTAGAGATTCCCAGGGTGTGTTTAAAGACATCTGGGGCTCAGTCTTTTGCTTTTGCAGCTCCCACCCTGTGGAATTCTCTACCTCCTCAGATTCGAGAGTGCCTGACCATCTAAAGCTTTAAAACAGCTTTAAAAACATATTTATTTAGCCAAGCCTTCCCAGACTCTAATGCATGACTTCATGCTGGGGTTATGAGTTTAACTTATTTGGAATAGACATTTTATTTTATTTGATGAATACTGAATGTTTTTTAATGTTATAATATGTGGCTTTATGTACAGGCACTTTGGCTTTGGGAAAGCGCCTTTTGTAATTAAAATATTGATTGATTGATTGATTAAAAACACAAGCTGCTGACTTAACCCTTTTCCTTACATCATGGCTAGGATACTATTTTTCACCATGAGATTCCCTAGTACTTGGAGATCACAGGTTCCAGATGTTTTTTCGTGTCTCCAAAAATATGAACAAACTAGTGTTATGGTGATGCAATGCTGATGATGTTGAGTGGCAGATTACAGTCTGACTGTGCAACAGTTTGAAACTGTGGATCCTGAGTGTTCAAAAAAATATAGAAAATCCTTGCAAACTGGGATCTGTCCCACCATCTCACTGTGGACCCCTTCAACTGCAAAGTGTCCCCCCTCCCCAAAAGGAGAGTCAGTGTATTTAACAAAAATATCCCAGCAAAATGGGACCCATCTTATCATCCCACTGCAACCCATTCACCTGCCCACCCTCTCCCCTTGCAATCAGAGAGTCTGAGAATTTAAAAATCAGGACCCACGTCCCCATCCCAGTGTGGGCCTATTTACCTGTGGGGTGTTGCATGGTACTGAGGTGCTCAGGCTCCCAGTGCAATTCTGGGCTGCTGGCCCTAGTGAACATGTTGTCTGGCTGAGCAAGGGACTGTGGGGTAAGTGCTGCTGTTTCAGCCTGCTGGAGGGCCTGACAATGAAAAAGTCCCAGCAAACTGGGACCCATCCCTGATCCCACTGTGGACCCATTCATCCACCTAGCTCCTCTTCTGCAACCAGAGACCCTGAATATTTTAAAAAAATAGAATAGCCCAGAAAACCATGACCCATCTCCCCATCCCACTGTGGTCCCTTTCATCTGCAGTTTGTCACGTGGTGCTGTGGTGCTCAGACTCCCACTGCCGCCCTAGATTGCTGGCTCCAACGAACATGTCATGGGGTTTTACAATGGACTGCAGGCTAAGTGGTGCTGTTGCAGCCTGCTGGAGGGCCTGACAGTAAGAAAATTCCAGCAGACTGGGACCCAACTCCTCCCTCTGCACACCATTCTCCCACCCAGCTCCCCACTCCCCAGCTGGAGATCCTAAGTATTTAAAGAAAATATGGAAAATCTCAGCAAACTGGGACCCATCTCACTATACTACTGCAGACCCATTCACCTGCCCAGCTCACATCTCTGCAACCATAGATCTCAAGTATTTAACTTATAATCCCAGAATAGTGGTCCACATTATTGACGCCTGCTGTATATTGAGGGGCTGGGGAGCTGTAAGCAGCTAACAGACCCTGCTGTGAAAGCTGATCCACAGGGAAAATATCGCATCTCCAATGAAAATGTGTTTGGGATGGGCATTTTACAAAACTGCTCCCAGAGTGATGTAGAGTTAGGGGACCTGTTCTGGCACATATAAAATATTAATGCTTTTTGATGTTTCATTGTGTCTCCAAAAATACTGTATAACCATACTATGGCTGCCTTTTAAAATGCTACTGAGGTCAGACTTTAAATTGACACACGATGTGCATGCTGTGTAGACTTTATTATATTAATATACTTCATCATATTTATATACAAGTTAAGTATTGATAAATGTATGTCTACAAACTGGGGCAGACACAGGCATTACAAACAGTGCACCACTGGAATATATAGACATGTTCTTACTATGGTGATGTAATTCTGATGGTACTGACTGCCAGTGATGTCAAGTGCCAGTTTACTATCCAATTGTGATGTCAGTTTCAAACCAGAGATCCTGAGTATTTAGAAAAAATAGAACATCCCAACAAACTAGTACCTGTCCCCCATCCCACTAAGTACCCATTCACCCACCCAGCTCTCTTTCTTCAACCAGAGAGCCTGAGTATTTAAAAAAAAACAGAATATCCCAGAAAACTGGGACCCATCTCCCCATCTCACCGTAGACTCATTCACCTGCAGGGTGTCACATGGCACTGGGGTGCTTGGGCTCCTACTGCAGCCATGGGCTTCTGACCCCCATGAACATGCTGCAGGGCTGTGCAATGCATTGCTGGATAAGCGGTGCTGTTGCAGCCTGCTGGAGGGCCTGACAGGGAGAACATTCCAGCAAACTGGCACCCAGCCCCCATCCCTCTGCAGACCCATTCACCCCCCCATCTCCACCTCTTCAACCAGAGATCTAAAGTATTTAAAAAAGAAATGTGGAAAATCCCATCAAACTGGGACCCATTCCACTATCCCAAGGTGGACCCATTCACCCACATGGCTACCCCCTCCCCAACTAGAGATCCTGAATATTAAAAATAAATATTGAAAATCCAGCAAACTGTGGACTTATTAGGGTATCTGTCTGGCACATATAACATTTTAATTTAAAGTCACTGCTTTTTGTTGTTTTGTTGTGTCTCCAAAAATACTATATAAACAAACCAGAGCTCCCTTTTAAACTGCCACTGCAGTCGTACTTCAAACTGGCACATGATGTGCGATGTGATTACATCATTATAGCAAGTGCTCATTGTTTAGTACAACTGTATATCACTATGGTGCACTGTTTATAATACCTGCATTTGCCCCAGTTTGTGGACTTTATCATATCTATATATTGTACCTTACACAAGTTAAGTATTGTTAAATGAAAGTCTACACACTGGGGCAAACATAGGCAATGCAAACAGTGCACAACAGGGATATACTGAAATGCTCTCGCTATGGTGCTATAATTCTGATAATGTTGAGTGCCAGTCTACAGTTCAGTCATGGTAATGGTTTGAAACCAGAGACCCTGCTGATGTTGGCTGCTAGATTACAGACCACATTGTGGTGGCAGTTTGAAACTGGAGGTTCTGAATTTTAAAAGAATTTTAGAAAATCCCAGCAAAATGGGGCCCACACCTCTTCTACTTGTGGACCCAGTCACCTGCCCAGCTCCTCCTTCCACAACCAGAGATTCCAAGTATTTAAAAAAAATAGACTAGCCCAGAAAACCAGGACCCACCTCTCCATCTGACTGTTTCATACTTTTGAGTCACTGCTTATTAACTTGATCTTATGGAATGTAAGGAAATTATTCACTATAGCTATCACCCATTTTATAGCAATCTTAAGAAATGTCAAAATGATAGTGTTTGTGTGGGGGACTTTTTGTTTGGGAAAATGCTGTACATGTGTTGTAGTCAATGTGTGTGTGTGTGTGTGTGTGTAAATGTGTATGTCTGTCTGTGTACATCAAATTCAGGTCAGTTACTGAGAAGGTCTTCTCTGGATTGGGTGTGGGTGGGGTGACAGGCTCCTTGTCCTGCAATAAAACCTTAGCAGCATAATGTATCTTGTGGATAGGACTGAGTGAGCAGCAAAGTGGGGAGAATGGCTTGGGAGAGAAAATAAAGTTAGGTGTGTGAAACACGACAGTTCCTGAGAATTGTTTCCCAGGATTCAGTGTGTGTGTGTGTTGGGGGGGTAATGGATTGGGTGAGGGCTATTTAACTGTATGCTAGTCCAGCAATTATAGTTATTGTATGCCTTGAGACAATATTGCTTAATTTCATTTTTAATGTTAGCAATTGACAAGGCTACATGGCATTGAGAAGGAGTGGTGGTGGGGTGATTTTCAGTTAATGTCAAATGGTTATTGACTGCAAATGAGTAGTGTTAGTGAATTTTACTGCAGCTTAAAGGAAATAGAAGAGGAAAATGCTGATTTTAAAGTACTTGTAAATGGGATGGGCCAGCCCAGTGGCTCAGAGAGCAGAAGCACCCATGCCTCAGCTGCTGCCATGCGGCGACCTGAGTTCGGAGTTGGGTCATTGGGAGTTGGTCATGGAGATGAGGATTGAGCATCTGGTGGACTGCTCTCCTCCTCTGGGGAGGGAGAGCTTTAGTTCCGAGCACTCATCTGACCTCTAGTGGAGACTCAGAGGCAGGCAGCCAGATCCGACCACTTGGGAGCATGCAGGGTCAGTGGCCGTCACCATCGCATGCACAGTAGGGTGTGTAGGTACATCTGAACAACCTTGCAAGTTCCTCTTCCAGGGGCAGAACAAGGAAAAAGGCCGGGTACAGTGTGGGATGACACCAACCCCTCGCAAGCTCTGCACCAGCTACAGGGCCCTCTCAGGAACCGGATCCATCTGTCAGTGGTAAGGTGCCAGCCGTCAACCCCCGCAACAGTGGGTAAACCATGGGGGAAGCACTGGGAAGAGGTAATTCCCTGGGACATCGGATGACAGGCTGGCGATATCGGTGGGTGGCTAAGCCTGAACTGCAGTAGGAAAAAGAGCATTAACACCAAAAAAAGAGACAAAAGAGTAACTGGAATGATTGTGGTCTTATGTATGTTAAATTTTATTTAATAACCAAGCATATGTGAAATGTTGCTGGGATGATTTTGGACCTTGTGTATGTTAAAAGTTATTTAATAAACAATCGTATGTGAAAAGCCTGTGTCTCTTTTTTTCAGTTGATGTTACCAAACTGCAGCATTTTATGTTTTGTCAGGTTTTCTAATTTAATAGCAACACATGTAATACATAGTAACATAGTATCTGATGGCAGATAAGGACCGCTAAGCCCAACCAGTCTGCCCATATTCCCTGCCTGCATCAATGGTTGTTCACCCCACTTGGTCATTGGCTTTAGCCTTTCCTTCCCACCTCTAAGGTACCCTTGTGGCTATCCCATGCATGTTTGACTCTCCCCACTGTGCTAGCCCCCACTACTTCCTGGGGTATGCTATTCTATGCATCTACCACCCTTTCTATTAAGAAAAACTTCCTCACATTCCCCTTTATCCTGCCTCCCTCCAATCTCATATCATGCCCTCTCATCCTTGTACACCTCCTGTACTGAAAGATGTCACCCACTTGCACCTTGATTATGCTCTTAAGATACTTGAACTTTTCTATATCTCCCCATTCTTACTTCTCTTCCTGTGAATACATATTAAGATCTTTTAATCTCTCCTCATATGACCCCTGGTGCAAGACCTGCACCATCTTTGTTGCCCTTCTCTGAACTGCCTCCACCCTGTCTATGGCCTTACAAAGTTGCAGACTCCAGAACTGTACACCATACTCCAGAAGAGGCCTCACCAATGTTTGCTACAGTGGTATCACCACCTCCCTTTATCTCCTAGTGATACCCCTTTCTATGCACCCCAGCATGCTACCAGCCCTACCCACAGCCTTGGTTCACTGTTTGGACACCTTTAGGTCATCTCATTATCCCTAAATCCTTTTTTTCCTTGGTAACCATAAGCAACTCTCCCCTTATCCTATAACTCTCCACAGGGTTTCTGCACCCTAGGTACATGATTTTGCACTTCTTTGTATTACATTTTAATTGCCATACATTGGACCAATTTTCCAGCTCTCCTAGGTCTCTCTTCATTTTCTTGACACCCCCCCCTCCCCAGAGTGTCTACCCTGTTGCAAAGCTTGGTGTCATCTGCAAATAGACAAACCTTCCCCTCCAGCCCTTCAGCAAGTCACTAATTTAAAATGCCAACATACTAATTGCCAGCAGATTAGACCTTACAGTCTATCGAGTCTGCTCGAACCTCAAATCCCTAGTTGGGTGCCGAGGCCCTCACCCCCCTTGTGTTCCAGAAACCTCTATTATCCATCCCCACCCCACCCCGGGCCAGGCCATCATCTGATACATCCACTTTCTGTGTCTGTCCCACCCTCTCTTGAAGCCCTCCACTGTGGATCTCTGAACCAGCTCACCAGGCAGTGCATTCCAAGGGTCCACCACCCTCTCAGTGAAAAACCTCCTCCTCTTCCCCCCTCACCCTTCCACCTTCCAACTTCAAACCATGCCCTCTGGTGATACCTTCCTGCTTTAGTCTAAAGATCCCCTCCATGTTTACCGTATTTATTCCCTTGAGGTACTTGAAGACCTCAGTCATGTCCCCCTGTCTCTCCTCTCCTCCAGTGAAAACAGGCAGAGCTCCTCAAGTCTGTCCTCATACATCAAATCCCCTAGTCCTCGTATCATCTTAGCTGCCCTCCTCTGTACCCTCTCTAGGAGCTGTATGTCACTCTTCAAGTGTGGTCTCCAGTACTGTACGCAGTGCTCAAGGTGTGGTCTAACCAGTCCATTGTACAGCGGCAGAATCACTTCCCTGCTCCTAGAGGTGATCCCCCTTACGATGCATCCCAACATCTTGTTTGCCTTGCTAGCCACTCTCTTGCACTGCTCAGAGTTATTCATACATGCATCCACCATGACCTCTAGGTCTTATTTCCCCTATTGAGGCCTCCAACGCCTCCCCTCCCAGGATGTACCTGTGTTTAGAGTTTCCCAACCTAAGATGTAATACCTTGCACTTGGTGATATTGAAATTTAATTTCCATGTGTGAGCCCAGCTTTCCAGAGCCAACCTCCCCTCTTCTCCCTCAACTACTGCTCCCATCTTGGAGTCATCAGCGAAGAGACTCATTTCACACCCTATACCCTCCCTGATGTCTGATATGTATGCATTAAACAGGATCAGACCCAGGACTGAGCCCTGTGGTACCCCACTACCCAACCTCTCTAGGGTTTGAGAGCTCCCCACCGACCACTACTCTCTGGGTGCATCCAGCTAGCCAGTTTTCAATCCATCTGACCAACAAAGGGCCTACTCCCAACCCCATCAGTTTCTCCACCAGACCATTGTGGGGGACAGAGTCAAATGCCTTGCTGAAGTCCAAGAATAACACATCCACAGGCTTTCCCCTGTCCAGTTCAGATGTTACCCATTCAAAGAACTCCACAAGATTGGTTTGACATGATCTACCTGGCACAAACCCATGTTGCCAACTATGCAGACCTCCCACCTCCTCCAAGTACACCCCCAATCGTTCCTTTAGTATACTCTCCATTAATTTTCCCACCACCGAGGTCAAACTGATGGGTCTATAGTTACCTGGCACTTCCCTTGACCCCCCTTTATGGATTGGCACCACATGTGCCTCTCGCCAATCCCTAGGCAGCCTCCCTGTCTCAAGCAACCTGTTGAAGAGCTCCGCCAGGGGTGCAGCCAGTATGTCCGCCAATTCCCATAGTACTCTTGGATGAATGCCATCTGACCCAGGAGATTTGTCTTTCTTTAGGGCCTTGAGGGCTAACCACACCTTTTTGGCAGAGATAGCATCACCCGTCCCCTCCACCTTACTGGCCTTTTTATCCTTATCCTGATGTGACACTCCTGGGGTACCTCTCCCTCCATCTTGCTCCATTTCTGTTGCTCCCCTGATCCCGCTCACTGCTGCTTCTATCCCCATCATGCCTTGCTTTGTAGATATCCCATCCCCCTCCCTAGTGAACACAGAGGCGAAGTACTCGTTTAATACCTCTGCCTGGTTCCTCGCCTCTTCCACCCACCCTCCTTCTGATCTCAATCTGCTGAGATGGCCCTTAGTTTTTCTCCACTTCCCAATGTACCGGAAGAACCCCTTTTCCCCTCCATGTATCCCCTGTGCCAGCCACTGCTCTTTACTGGACTTTGCCCCTCACCATCCGGGTGACTTTTCTAGATGCAAGATGGTACATTTCCTTATCCCTATCCCCTCTTGTTGTTTTATATTTTTTGTAGGCTGCCTTCTTTTCTCTGACTGCTACCTGAACCTCACTGGACCACCAGCATGGTTTATGTGACCTTGCTCCCTTACGTTTCACCTTAGCGCAGGTCCTGACTGCCTTATGAAGTCCCCGTTTTATGACCTCCCATCTCTTTTCCACATTTGTCATTGATGTAATCCCCTTCAAGTGATCCTTGAGAATATTTTCCATGCCCACAAAGTCTTCCACCCTGAAGTCCACTGCCAGTGTCCTAGATCTCACCCCCTCCCCCCATGCTTATTTGAAACCAGACAGTATTGTGGTGGCTCCCAGTCAGGGGATCCTCTACAACCAGGTCCTTTACCAGATTCCCATCTGCCAGAACCACGTCCAGGACATGCCCCTCCCTTGTGGGCTCCATCACATGCTGTGTTAAGACACATCCTGGAAGCCATCCAGCAGCCTCTGCTCCTTGGCTACCTTAGAGGACATGGTTCCCCAGTTTGTACCTGGCATATTAAGGTCCCCCATCAACACCACTCCTTCCCCTTTTGGTCCACACTGGGCAATGATGTTGTCCAGCAAACCATCCTCCAGAACATCACCCATCCCGGGGGGCTTATATACTACACCCAGCTTGACCTTATCTCCTGCTGGGGTTCGTAAGGTGACCCATAAGGCCTCCATGTTTCCCTCTGCCTCTTCTACCCTAGCACTTTCTTTGTCATCTCTAATGAACATAGCCACTCCACCCCCTCTGCCCTCCTTTCTATCCTTCCTAAGCATAGTGTACCCCCCCACGTTTAGGTCCCAGTCATGGTTTTTGTTGGCCCACATCTCCATGACCGCCACCACATCCACCACCCCCGGACAGCATGGCCTGGAACTCTGGCAACTTGCTTCCCAAGCTCCTGGCATTTACTAACACCACCCCCTCACCCCTTATCCCTGATCCCCTTTGTCAAACCCCACCCAGGTTCCTTATACTTCCATCCTCCCTCTGCTCTTCCTGAAACCTCCACACCCAATCTGTTTCCCCCCTCCCCCTCTTGGGGTTGAAGACTACTCCCCTTATCTGGAGGAGAGGGCTTCTGGTCAGCCCCTCCCTTATCCCTTCCCCCCCTCACAAGTTTAAGCCCCACCTTTCTTGAATGTAGTCAGCCATCCCCTGTTTAAGGACTTCCTTCCCTAATGGGGCAAGATGAAGCCTGTCTAATTTAGACATTAAAAAGTATTGTCCCCAGGACTGATCCTTAAGACATGCCATTGGTCACCCCCTTTCCTCGGATTGGATCCCAATAACCACCACCCTCTGCTTTCTGACCCCCAACCAATTTGTAACCCAGTTCTCCACTTTGTGGCCCACCCCAAGTTTATCCAACTTGTTAACCAGTCTTCTGAGTGGAACAGTGTTAAAGGCCTTGCTGAAGTCATGGTAGGCAACATCCACTGCTCCCCTTGATCCACTTCCTTTGTCACCCAGTCAAAAAAGTCTATCAGATTTGATTGACATGACTTTCCCGCTGTGAATCCATGCTTCCTCATATCCTGTGCATTGATGGATTTCAAGTGTTCCACAATTCTTTAATCTTTATTTGTAAAATCAATTTTCACCTTATGATATTCCTTTATGAATGTTTATTGACAAGTAAGTCAGTCAGTCGGTTATTTTTTTCCTAATATTGAATGTTTCTCAGATTTCATTATAGAATTACTAAGACAATGTACTGCAAATAGCATTCCATTGAACCCATGCCGGTTAATTTTACCATTTCAGGTAATAGAAGTGGTAGTTCTGTCCCTGCTTAGGGATATTCCAGCTATTGGGAGTCCTTTGTTTTGCTTTGATTCATAAAATAATTGATTGCTTAGGACTGGTTGCCTCCTACTGACTGACTAAACATGTTACTTCTTAGGACTTTGCTATGCATATTTGCATTGTTAGGAACATCTTGCACATCTGACCCAATGGATGAGTTCCTGGTCAGCAATACTAAGACATCAGTATTACTGGGAATGCTGTCCTTTTGTCCAAATGAACATGGGTCTTCGTAGATGCTTTTTACTGCTTTTTTGATAAGAAGTATTTTTGGGGTAAAAATTAGTAATGGTTATTTAAAAAATCTTAGCTGTTGGCAAATGTTATTTAGTTCCTTTACATTGATTAGGTAATCCACCATACATACTAATCTGATTATTATTAAATCAACGTATTGGTCTATTCTGTTTTGTAGGAGCTTGATTTTGCAGTTACTTCTAATGTCTAGTTCAGTACATCCAAACTCAGGCCCAAATACAGGCAATGCAACAAGTAGTTTTCCAAAGCACTCTACTAATATTGCTCACTTGAATGTACAAAGCTTATTAGCTAAGTGGGACAGCTTGAATGTCTGGACAACACATAATCAATTTAGGGTAATTGCATTATCTGAGACATGGTTGTCAGACAAAATTCCAGATGATATGATCCTAGTCATGACCTTCTACAAGTCAACTTGGCCAGTGAATTTTTAGAAATTCAAACCTGGTTCTGTGACCACAAACTGATCTTGAATGAAAAAAAAAACAAAAAAAAAACTGTGGTATTTTATAATGATGGGAAGAAGTGAATTACAGAGCCTATTCTATCATTGCACTCTGTTACTGAGGCCACAATAGAACAGGTTAATTATTTTAAATAGTTTGGACTAATTGTTGATTCAGGTTTGAGCTATGAGTATCATATTACTAACTTAGTTAAAACTGTGCATTAACAGCTTGGAGCACTCTATGGAATGAACTCTTTACTCATCCCAACAACTAGAGCTCTGTTATTACAAAGTTTTCTTCTTTCCACAATAGACTATGGCTTGATTTTCTATCATACTGCTAGTGATGGGTTACTTGCAAAAGTTAGAATTCTTTTAAATCAGCTTGCACAGTTTGCTACCCAGCTTTCATCTCAAATACATCATTGTGTTCTCCTTAAACAAGCTGGGATGCTTTCCTTAAGGCAAAGATTTAAATCTCAAATTGGTTTGTTGGTGAAAAAGATAACTATGAATAGGATTCCTTCTATTTTTCAATCTTTATTTAAAAAATACATAAACCCATTCCCTACCCATTCATCTGATCATTGATATTATTTTTGCACAAAAAATGAAAACTGCAATTGGATAAAATACTTTCCTGTGGAAATTACCATTGTTCTTTAACATAATTATGACTAAGTTAGATTGTCTTGGAACCACAATGTGCAGATATAGAAAGATGCTGAGAAACTATTTGTTATCTGACAGCGCATGTAGATGTCCTGTGTAATTTGATCCTTTTGATTGTTTTGCACAGGTATTTGATGTGGATGTTTTGTATGTATTATCATTCTTTACCCTATGTTTTATATGTATGTAATGCTATGTATTTATCAGTGTTATGCGTTTATATGTAAAATGTACTCTGGACTCCCATAAAAATGTGTCTTTGGCCCATGGACTCACCAGATTAAATAAATAGAGTTGAATAAATGTGCTCACCTGGATGACATTTCACCTCTTATACAATGCAACAACCCCCAATAATTAAATTAGCAAATAAAAAATAACATGTAACAAAGGATACTCAAAACATGCCTAACCATATGATTCTTTACCATTCCCTTATCCCTGGCAGTTATCATACTTAACTAAAATGCATGAAGACTACCATGAAATAAACCAGCAGCAGTGAATGCAAAGCTCCAAACAGGAAATATGACAGCAATAATATTAGGGATAAACTTTTCTGTGGCAACAAATGGAATTTCTTTGCATGTCATGCAGGCTGCACACTTCTCATTTTCATCTCTCTGCCACCCTGACTTGTGTTACCTTCCTCCCCACCCTTACCATCCTCTTGTCCCTTTGCTGTAGTTTTTTCCTGCAATTGCTGTCCAATAGTTTACTGTGCTTTTGTTTTAATAACCCTGGCTGTTCCTTCTCTCCATTTCCCCTAGACATGCGAGAATGTCACAGCTCAATGCTGCTTTCTCTGTCATTCACTGTTCGGCTGAAGCTCATCAACTGCTCATTTTTATCAGGGTCAATGTGTGGTCTATATATCCCAAGATAAATCATTTACAATGATGTGCAAATGAGAAGGGGTGGGATGCAGGAGCATCAGAAAACTGAGAGAACTCCTGCTCCTGACATCCCATCACTACACATTCCACCATAGTCACTGCAGCTAAAACAGAGGTACTGTACAGTATATGGCCCAAACTTTAATGAATTCCTACATGCTTATGAAGAGCTACATAGGGATTTGAAGGCAGCAGCTTTAACACACTGGATTAAAGAAAAACAAAAACTACTTGTGTTGCAACATAGTTTGCATAATGTGCCAGAAAGTGCCAAAGTTTCTCTCAGCAATTCAAATCCTTGTCTATTGAGTATTTATTTACAGTTTTTGTTCACCAGGTAGGTGCACTAGGCAAGCAAATGCTTATTTTCAGACATGACTGGGAGATTGTCCCATTGATTATCCCACTGTTATATGCCTCCTAAAATGTGTTTTACCTTGGTCACAGCATACAGTAAACAGATCTCATAAAGGAATCCCTGTCTAATTACAGGCTAAGAATACACCTCTTCAGCCAGTCTGGTGGTGCAGAGGATTGAAGCGCTGGACACCACACCTTCCACCATGCTGGCAACCCAGATTTGGGAGTGAGCTCAGGCCACCAGGGGTTAGCTGGAGTGGAGGGCACTGAGTCAGGATTGAGCAGCTGCCAGGCAGCTTTCCTCTCTGGGGAGTGCCGTGAGGTTTCCCCGACTCTTAGCTGCCATCCGGTGGAGGCTAGGTGGCAGTGCCAGGCCAGGGGAACCCCAGGCGCTATGCTGGGAGGGAGGATGGGACCATCACCTGAGCTGCAGGATGCATGCCTCCATTCGCATTCGTGACCATGTACTGGGGCCCCTGGAGTAAAGGGGGAAAATACAAATACCATGTCTCCCTCATTGTCGTAAGGCAGGAGAGGCAATGGGAAGCACAAAGCTAAGTAAAAAAAAAAAATTAAAAGAATACACCTCTGCAGCACTGTACCACCACATATGATGGGGTAGAGCAGGGTCAGTAGCTGATGCTGAGGACCCTGCAACATAAGCAGACTTGATAGACCAAATTACCTTATTCTGCTGGCATTATCACATTTTCATGTGTATAGATCTCATTTCATAGCAACTAAATAATTTAATTTTAAAAATGAACAAAAGGTACCATTCAAAGTTTTTGTTCTTGCCTTGGGTTTCTTTTTAACACACATCTGATTCATGGAATTATCTGCATATTAATTTCTGATTTGCTTTTATTTTGGAAGTTCTTCAGCATTCTGACATTATATTCAGAAGTATTCCTGGATGTTGTTGGATGTAAAAGAGGGATAACAAATTCTTAATGTGGCCGAAAAAGTATCACTAAAGTTGTAAGCGATCTATTTGTTTCATTTTTCACTAACATAAAGAAAACTATTTTTTCTCATTACTTCATGTTAACAGATGCAGTTATGTGTGAAAAACTGAAGGTGTGTTTGCATGGAGGTGGGGGAAGGGCTGGCTGCAAACCGAGTTGAGAAGTACAGAAATTCATTTCTAAATCTATTGTTATGAAATTATCAAATGCATCTAATGTATACTTGTTCTTGGACCTCAAGCATCAGTCACATCTTAATAGTAATACTGCTTCTACATGAATTAAAGTATATCTGTGAGCCCTTAGCTCATACAGTATGTTAACACATCATAACAATTCACATTTGAAACTGCATTTTTGAATATTTGGTAGCAGCTTCCGTGTGTGTGTGTGTGTGCAAAACACTGCATTAATGCACCAGTTAAGGTTCAGCCTAATGTCACAGAAGTAGAGAAATGTGCCACACCCCATACAGCAAAAGGACAAGGCCATACAAGCAACCACAGACAGCTATCATATCATTGGGTAATACAAACAACATACAACTGTCTACAAATGACAGAAATACAATAGCTCGGATGTGCAACCTTTTTAGATGTGTCTCTCTGGCATGCACACCACAAGACATGTACACTCACTTGTGGCCACAGACAGAAATTCACAATACTCAGATCACAACACTGCTTTTGTGTGCAGAATGACAGGTCCCTGCAGCCACAGAAAAAAATTCACAATACTCAAGAGTTCTTTTCTTTGCAGGGATGTAGGCCTATAAGGGGCCAGTGATTCTGTAGCCTAAGATAATCATGCACACTGTAAGACATACACACACTAGAAGGGACTGAGCTTCTGCAGCCATGGGTGTAAGACATACACACCAGTCTCTAGCTGCAGAAGTGCGGTTGCCACAAAATCTATGATACCAAAATTGCAACAGTATTTCTGTCTGCAGAACGACAGGCCCCGAGGGGCCTTCATCTTTTCAGACACAAGTGTAAGACGTACTGTATTCATCGACTTCTGGATCTAGAAGGGCAGGCCCCTGTGGGATCTGCCATTACCAAGATGGAAGTACAGTTGCAGTGTGGGTATATTGGTTTCAGCAGTGGATCAAGACATTGTTCAAAGGGGGTAGCAGTTTTTCAGTTACACAACTGCATATAGAAAACCATGCACTACTGGATCATGCTATCTTATGAGACACCTCAGACATCATGCATGAGTACCTATAGCTGCAGATGCTCAGGCCCCTGTGGGGCCCTGCACATTTGCATCCAAAACATGTACTCATGCATGTAGTACAACAAACACACAGGTGTGCCTACAAAGGTACCAGTCCCTGTGGGGTCTGTGCTTATGCAGTTGCAGATACAAAACCACAAAAGTAGCACATCAGTGCTACAGCATTTGTGTTATCTGAAAACAGTTGTGTGTTGTCTGTCCTACCTGATGATGGTTGTCTGTGGTTTCTTGTGTAGCCTTGTCCTTTTGCTGTTCCTGGGATGGGTAGTTAGGATTGAAGACCCTAATGCCACATTTCCCTACTTTAGTGGCATTAGGCTGAACCCTAACTGGTATGTCAATACCGTTTTGTGCAATAAATTTCCTTTCTTTTTGAGATAGTGGAATTGTATCCTCATTCAAGTAGGTCTCTTCAGGACCTGTTTGAACAGATGTAGATGTGCCCAAGGGAAGACTCTGTCTGTCTATGTAAGTGCACCTGTGCAGCAACAGATGTCAAGAATTATGGGGCTGTCTGGTGGGCAGCAGAAAGGAAGGGCCCCCTGTGTCCTGCATTTTCATGTGGCCACAGGTACAGACACATAGGACAAAGAGTCAATCTCAGCCAAAGCACAGGGTCCTCTGACACCCATGGGTGCAGAGCTGAAGGGCTCTATGCCAGGAGAAGTGTTCTCTTCACTATATGGTACTTGGGCCTATCTACCTCATAGATCTCTGGGGACTCAGCAGACAATGAAGATCCCACAGTTTTACCCAGTCCAGCCATGCAGAAATGCAGTATTATACAAAGAGAGGCAGAGTGAGACTGACCGATTCAGTGTTGCACAAACTTTGTGCTGTTACCCCTGTGGAAAGAGCGATATTGTTGTGCTGTCTGTGTCTGTGTGTCTCTTCAGTCACTCAGTGTGCAGATCAGAGAGGAAGAGGAAGAGAGTGACCTTGAGAGAACGGGGGTCTGGCACTGATGTCCTCTCCCCCTAAACAACAGACTGCACAGTGGTGTGGCAATTTCTGTTACTAGCCCTGAGGACCCACCCAATTACCGGTACTGTGTCTCCACCCAGATCCCCCCCCCCACCCAGTGGTGAAAGACTGTTTTCCCGAAGTGTGGCTCACAGAATGACAGAAAGGTCAGCCAAGAGAGACAGAGTGTCACATAGAAGGGCAAGACTGGAGTGTGTGCTCAGTTGATGTCCCCTTGCACCCCCTCAGCAAGGACACAGTGTCCCAGACAGTACCTCACAGAAGGAATGACCTATCTGTGCTGTCCTCCAGCCCCAGTCCCATTCCCATCCTCCATCCACCCCGTCAGAGCACAGAGCACCAGAGAAGAAAGAGAGCTGCAGGTCAACAGGTGAGTAGGATGCAGAGTTCAAATTCCAGCTTCGGCACTGCACTTTTGATCTGCAGTGTGTGTGGTCCTGTTTCAGAGAGAAACACACAGGGACAGTCAGTGGCATTGAAAAGTCATGTAGTGTCCTGTGTGTCTCCCACAGAAAAACAAAGTGGTTTGCTCATAGTTTTTGAAATGCAGTGTGGCAGAAACCGAGCAGAGAGAGAGAGAGAGAGGTGCTGCGGGTCACAAATCCACTTGCTGTGTGGGGTCTCTCCTTACTCTCCCTAGGTTGGTCGCTGTCAGGCTGTGCTTGTCTTTGTCTCTGTCTGCCATGACAAATGTGTTGTTTATCATGCAAGTGTCAGTGAAGGGTTAGCATGTCTTGTATTGAGAAAGGGGGTGTGGGAGGAAGCCAAGGTATCCTGAGAACACAGCAACCACAATTGAGCAACTGCAAAAATGGTGACTCAATCATGGTGCCTTTGTTCTGGGCTACCTGGCAGGGTAGTGACAGGATACCACAGTGGGCGAGGGAGGACGATGGAAAGTACAAGCATGCAGGGGGGCAGGAACCACACCACACGAGGGACAGAAGGGGAGGGAGGGTATGTGGGAGATAGTGTGGTGGTTGGCTGCCATGTGGCATGGTGGTGAGGGTGGCCAGCTGGGGTTGGGAAGGTGCCAGGTTCGGTTGTGGGGTGGGCGTCGCTTTTTTAATCAGGGCCGAGTTATTTTTTCTTTTAGTTTTACACCTCCCTGACATGCACCCCCCTGGATTTGAGAATCTTTAGTTATGGGGTGCTGGGTGCAAAGCGCCCCATGGGGGGGTGCGGGATGCAGCCCCCTGCATATGTTACAGTCCCATTGGCACCTTTGGAGTCACCATGAGTGTACTTCACCATCATTTATTTTTGGCGATGTACACTGACCCAAACAGCGATCTCCATTTTGACATGGAACCGGAAGCCAATGGGCATCTGCTTAATGTACAGCGATACATGTGAGGACACCCGGCAGTAAGAAAACTGTCAATAAGGTGCTGCAGATTTTACTCTCTGAAGCCCCAATGTGAAACAATTCTTTAGCACACATACACTGCTCCTTCTTTGGTTAGTAAATGTATTTTTGTTTTTTTCCATGGAGGCAGGAGGGTGGGAGCCCATGCAAACGCACATGAAAAAGCAGCACAGTTCCTCCCACAACAGCACAACAGAGACTGGACAAGCCAGAGCAGGCTTGTGTCAGTGATATAACGTGTTGCATCCAGTGAGACAGTGGCAAATCCACTGGTACATGTAAGTCAGCAGTACTGCACAATCTGTCTGTTTGTCTCTCTCCATCTATCTCTCTGTTGGCGTGTGTTCAGAACCTTCTCATTATCATGAGAGACACACACACACATACAGGATATGTAGTTTCTCTTGGGGGGAACTGTTGCATCTGTTACGCAGCATTCCAGACCATGTTGTGAACAATAAATATGACAGATCATCTCAGTAGTGCATCTGTCACATTTACGAGTGCATAAATAGCAGGATATGTTGTTTTTGCACTAGAGACTGTTTTACAGGTGGCAGGATACATCACTTTTTGTCCTGTTTTAAGAGAAGAAAACAAATATTTACAGCATTTAGTAGTCTTTTTCTGCCTACTCCATGTTATAAGTGCAATAGCAAACTCCAGGGTGTGCCGATATTGGGGATTAATGCACACCTGGGTGCTGTGAGGACACTTGTCCTGCAGCCTCGTGCCTCACAATGCACCCAGGTATTCGTTAATCCCCAACAGTGGCACACACTGTTGTGTTTTATTGCTTACTTAGTATACTATAAGAACAAAGCACTCCACTACTACATTAGTCTATTGCATGATCAGAGATTTCTGTAAGTATTAGGTATTGGAATAAGTACTGTAGGTGATTTGTGGGTACCAGACAGTAGATCAGAGAAAACAAATCTTATTTCTCTGCTCATTAGTTACAATGTATTTGTTTTTTTTAATATTGATATTGAGCATTGGTTTGCAAACACATTATGAAACTTTTAGCCCAGAAAACAGCCACCTTTCAAATCTAAGTGCATAACACACATGCAGCTCCACAGCTGTGGAATTCCCTTCCCCTCCACATTAGACTTTCTAGCTCCCACACATGCTTTAAGAGAAAACTGCGCTCGAATCTGCTGATTGCTGATACCTGTTCCTGCTTTTACCTTACCTAATGACTGATGTCTCTGGCCATACAATAGTATTTCCTCACCTCTATATAACCCTCTTACTGCCTCAGCCTGTCTCGGCTCCCTTTCCCTCCCCATATACAATCTTGCACTGCAGGCATCACCCTTACACTTACATACACTCATATAATCTAATTTCATGGCTTGCTCCCCTCTTCCTCACTTACTGACCTTTTCCTTAATGACACCCCCTGCTCTCAATGGTTATTTCTTCCTTTTGTATTACCTGTTTTTGTTTTTGTGCACCTTGTTCTGTTCATATGATATGTCACCTGATAATTTATTGTCCAAGGTCCCCTCTATTCATTGCTTAGGTAAGCACCTATGAACTTATGAATGGTCTACTCTGTATGACTCTGATATATTGTATCCACTTTAACTCATTGTATGTAAAGCACTTTACTTTGTATGTTCTGATATATTGTATCCTCTTTAACTCATTGTATGTAAAGCACTTATAATTTGTTATCCTGTTAAGTTTCTGCATGTCTGTACTCTCCCGGGTCATGTCTGAAAATAGTCATTTTATGGCTAGTGCACTTACCCGGTTAACAAAAGCTAAATAAATAAATTATCTTAAACATGTTACTGCATTCAGCAGTATCTAGAATTCATTTTAGTATAGCAAAAGACAGCTGCTAATTGAACCCATAGGACAAGTAAAAAACAGTATCTTTTGTTACTCCTTTTTCTATGCTTTTTGGGGAAAAAAACACATTCATATTGAGCTACAGTATGGCTGTAACCACATCCTGTAACTTTTAGTCCTGTAAATAACAACTTTTCTGGCTTCAAATCTAAGTACATATTACAGCTTCCAGCACTATGTCCAGCATAGTTTACTATATCAGAAGACAGCTATTTCATTAACCCCTTTCACTCAAATAAACACACACATACATACCATCCTCATGTCCACAACATTCAAAATATATACTGCAGCCTAATATGTTATACAACAATAAAGAAATGGCTTGTTTATGTCAGTCTTGGTTATATGGAACACCGTGAAGTTCAGTTTACAATGTGAAATTTGCTACCCTGGTAAATATAATTATTAAATATTTACATTTAGCCGTTTAATGACTAAAATAACATATTCATCAACTTAGCCTCTTCCCCACTTCCACCATGTCTTGACTACGTGATTTACATAATAATAGTAAAGAAAGAATTTTAGATTTCCTTAAATATTTTCTATCCTATATTTCGTATCCTGGATAGCACAGGGGAGATGCTACATCTCATTTTCATAGGGATCTTCATTTTACACATTTTTGCACTCTGTTTACTCAGGGTACTCCAGATTGGATGCAATATCTTGTCTTCAGTGGGGGGTCATGATTTTACCCATTTTACAATGTATTTATCCAGGGTAGCCTAGTCCAGATGTAAAATATTGTTTTCAGCTTGTTCTGATTTTACACAATGCAGCATAGTAATGTATAGATATAGAACCCCACTGAAAACAAGATGTCACATCTTCTGTGAACTGTCCAGGCTAAAAATACAGCAATCAGCAGACATATTCTAGGAAAACACATTGTAAAAATGTGTAATGGAAGACCACATTGAAACAAGCCTTTGGGTGAAGCAAATAAACAAAATGAAATGATGTAAGAAACCACTATGGTTCTCAAAGGAAGTGGCAGTGAAGGTTCAAGAGAAAAAGAAAGCATTCAGAAAGTACAAGGAATCACAGAAGGAGCAGGACAGAGAACTGTATCAGTTAAAGCAAAAGGAAGCTGGGAAGGCAGTCAGAACAGCAAAGGCCCGAACTGAGGAAAAGATAGCCAACTCAGTTAAGAAGGGGGATAAAACATTTTATAGGTACATCTGGGAGCGAAGGAAGACCAAGGGAGGGATAGTGAGGCTTAATAAAGGGAGGGAGGGTGGGCAGAGGTGACTGTGAAAAGGCAGAGATACTAAATAAATATTTTTGCTCAGTGTTTGCAAATGAAGAGGGGGAGGTACCTAAAACAAACAGTAGAAACACTCTGGATACAGAAGTTAATACCAGCCCATTTACAGAAGAAAGGGTTCTGAAAGAACTCTTAAAATTGAAGGTGGACAAAGCAATGGAGCCTGATGGGTTTCATCCCAGAATTCTAAAAGAACTAAGGGTAGAACTAGTGACACCACTGACTACCCTCTTTAACAAATCATGGGAGGATGGGGTGGCACCCGAGGACTGGAGGAGGGCAGATGTGATTCCCCTTCACAAAAGTGGGAACAAGGCAGAAGCAGGAAACTACAGACCTGTTAGTTTAACCTCAGTGGTAGGGAAAATGATGGAATCACTTCTGAAGGAAAGAACTGTCGAGTATCTAGAGGCCAGAGGGGCACAGGACAGGAAGGTCATGCCAGATGAATCTGATAGATTTCTTTGACTGGGTGACCAAAGTAGTAGATCAGGGAGGGGCTGTGGACATGGCCTACCTAGACTTTAGCAAGACATTTGACACAGTCACACAAAAAAGATTAATATACAAGTTAGCCAGTCTGAGAGTGGGTCCCAAGATGACAGCCTGGGTAAAGAATTGGCTGGAGAATAGGACACAGAGAGTAATAGTAAATGGAGTCCACTCTGAAGAAATGGGGGTAACTAGTGGGGTACCGCAGGGCTCAGTATTCAGACTGGTCCTCTTCAATGTCTTTATAAGCGACATTGCAGAGGGACTGGAAGGAAAAGTATGTCTCTTTGCAGATGACACAAAGATCTGCAACAGAGTTGATGCACAAGGTGGGGTGGAAAGGATGAGAAGGGACTTGGCAAGGTTAGAGGAATGGTCAAATGTATGGTAGCTTAGATTCAATGCTAAGAAGTGCAAGGTAATGCACCTGGGAAACAAAACCAGGGAAGAGTACACAATGGGGGTGAGACACTAACAACAACAAAAATGGAAAGGGACCTGGGGTAGTCATATCAGATGACCTAAAGGTGGGCAAGCAATGTGAGAGGGCAGCAAGGAGGGCTGGGGGATACTGGGATGCATAGGGAGAGGCATCACCAGTAGAAAACAAGAAGTTATTATCCCTCTGTACAGACAGCTGGTGAGACCCCATCTGGAGTACTCGTGCAGTTCTGGAGACCCAATCTCCACAAAGACATAGACAGGATGGAAGCTGTCCAGAGGAGGGCAACTAAAATGGTGCAGGGTCTGCACCAGAAGACATATGAAGAGAGATTAAAGGAGCTCAATATGTATACCTTTGAGGAGAGGAGAGAGAGGGGAGACATGATAGAAACTTTCAAGTACCTCAAGGGAATCAACAAAGTCCAAGAGGATAGCATCTTTCAGAAAAAAGAGATGTGCAAGAACAAGGGAGCACAATTTGAAGATGGGGGGGATGTGAGGAAGTATTTTTTCATGGAGAGGGTTGTGGATACATGGAACAGCTTCCTAAGGAGGTAGTGGAGTCAAAAACAGTGGGGGAATTCAAGAATGCATGGGACAGATGTGAGGCAATTCTAGTGGGGGAATAAGAGGAAATACGCTGTTGGTTAACTAGGATCTGCAGCTTTTCCATTAGGTAGGGAAATGGGCAGACTAGGTAGGCCAAGTGGTCCTTATCTGCCATCAAATTCTATGTTTCTATGATTCTAGAGGCTGGACTGGGGGATGGGAGTTACATCACCACCCAGTGTGCCCTATTAACCCCTATATAGTGTGAGGCCCCATGCCCAAACTGAACTCTGGAGCCCCCCTTGCCTCCAGGATACTTTTGTGTCTATCCCCTTCTTGAATTCTGTGACCATTTTAGCTCCAGCAACCCCTCCGGAAGTCTATTCCAGGCATCCACCACCCTCTCCATGAAGAAATATTTTTTTCACATTTCTCCTGAGCCTCTCCCCAAACTTCATTTTGTGCTCCCTTGACTTGCAGCATTTCTTATTTTGGAAGATGCTTCCTTCCTGTACTCTATTTATACCAGTGATGTACAGTATTTGTATGTCTCAGGCAAGTCCCCCCACTCCTTTATACTGTATTAACTCCTTTAGTCTTTCCTCATAGGTCTTATCCCACAGACCCAGCACCTTTTTAGTTGCCCTCCACTGCACTGCCTCCACCCTATCTCTGTTGTTTCTCAGATGAGGCCCCAAAACTGGACACAGTATTTCAGGTGTGGTCTCTCATGAGTGTCTTACACAGGGGCAAGATTACCTCCCTCTTTCTACTCATGATACCCCTCCCTATGCATCCAAGCATCTGACTAGAGATTACAGCCACCTTATCACACTGCCTAGTTTCTCTTAGGTCTTCCAAGATGATTACTCTCAGGTCTCTTTCCTTCATTGTGACTGTCAGTACCTCCCCACCTAGTTCATTCTTTGCCCCTGGGTTCTTGTACCCTATGTGCATGATCCTGTACTTCTTTGCATTGAATCCCAGCTGACATCCTTCAGACCATTTTCCAGGTTTTTAAGATCTTCCCTCATTCTTTTAACAGTCTCTGGCATGCCCACCCTGTTGCATACCTTTGTATTGTCTGTAAAGAAGAATACCTTCCCCTCCAGTCCCTCTGCAATGTCCCCAGTAAAGACAACATCAACCCCTGTGGCAGCCTACTTGTTATCTCTCCCTCACCAGAGTACTCTTTGTTTACCACAACCCCCTGATTCCTGCCATTCAGCCAGTTCTCCACCCACATAACTGTTTTAGGATCTACCCCTTGGCTGTGCAGTTTGTTAATCAGCCTTCTATGGGGGATGGTGTCAAAGGCCTCTATGAAGTCCAGATAGATCACATCCACTGCACCTCCATGGTCCACCACATCAGTTACCCAGTCATGTTATTGATTAGTACAATGAGTTAGTGCAAAACAAAGTGCTTATCCTAAATACAATAAAAGCCAGCATTAGATGTATAAGTAAATAAGTGCTGCATAAGGCAGCATATGTGTGTTACTGTGTGTATGGCAATGCTCTCTGTGTGTAGACAGTGCACTGTTATGCTATACTGGAATATATCTGCATACATAAGTATATATATTAGTTAGTGTGTATGTATATCACAACAGTTAGAAAGTGCAGTTAAGCGACTCAGCGGTTAATGCGAAAATTGCTAGTCAACATTCCCCCACTAGATCAGTATAAGCCTCATGCGTGTCATTACATATTTAAATGAGGTGTCTAGTGGCACCATCCCCCCTCCCTCTGATGTCCCTCGGAGCCTGAAAAGAAGAAAACAGTCCCTCTTTGTCTTTTTTAATCTGTAAAAAATGTGTGTAGACAATGCACTGCTATGTTACACTGGAATATATATGCATATATGTGTATATTTATTAGTCAGTTTGTGTGTATTTCACAACAGTAAGAACATGCAGTTAAGAGGCTCAGTGGTTAGTGCAAAAATTGCTAGTTTACACATTTCTCACTGCCCACAATTCCATTATTTTGTAGCCATATTGGTCCTTGCTAAACCACGTTTATTTATACTGTGTGGGACTGAATAGTGTTGGCCACATAGATTTTTATCAGTACAAATAAAATACTACATCAGATAGTTATTGATCACTGTATCAACAATTTGTCTGTGTTGTCCCCCTCCCCGCCATTTTTTCAAAAAGAGTATAATTGCTTCGCAATCAACTTTGTATTGCAAGGCAGTTCTAGAATTTAGCCCAATTACTACTACTAACTGTTTTCCAAACTGACCAGTTCATATGGTATATCACAGACCTCCTAACTGCTCTCAGTACTTTTTTTTTTGTATACATGTTATTGACTATAAATCTGTATGTCTTTTGTATTGTAGCTGTCCATATCACTGTGCCTTGCTCATGTTTTTCTTCTTAGTGTAATATGCAGGATCATATAATTTATAGTACTGATTAGCAAGATGTTTTGAATGACATTGTACATTAACTATCAGAGTATGATGCTTCAGACACTAACTACTATTTAAACATTGATATCCAGTATCTTATGCTAAGAGATATGTGGATTTATATAGATAAGATTTTATGAATATTGTCTGTATCAAGCACCAGTTAACTAGAAACTGTCACTGATGTTGTAATTGGGGTCTGGGAAGATTACAGACAGATATTTGAGATTTGGAGATGGGGCACAGGTTGATTTGAGCACCGCACCAAACTGCTTAAAATAATCAGCAAGTAAAATACCGGCACAGTGATTTATGTGCACTCGTTTAGTGAATTTACATACAGAGATACGCTGACACTTTTGGATACAATATGCATTTAAACTGAGAAGCCTTTGGAAACAAGTCTATGACTCAAAGGATTGTAATTCCAATTTGTACAATAAATAAATAATAAAACCATATTAACTTGGTTTCAGAAAGAATTACAAAAGCTGAAAAGAGAGTTTCAGTACCCTAATGAGAAAGACAAGTATCTTAAAGGTATAGCAATGTAAAAAAACACAGTTCTGTAAAAATATTATGAAAAAATCAAGTGTTTAAAAAATTTTTTTCTATACATTTCAGATACAGTGATAACATACCTTTGAAAAAGCCCATTTAAAACTGCTGAAACCTTTGGGTAATAAGTATGGCTTTGAGGAGTGGCATTTTTTGAAGGCTGGAGTTAGAACTCATACATCATTTCTCATAAGAGTCTATAATTGAATAAGGCTACAGTTTATCATTGTCAATAATTATATTTCTCCTTGTCTACTAAGTTCAATTTGAATTGATCAATTTGACCTGTTGGAGGAGGTTCTAAATGGAATATATTTATAAAACCCTGGGGAAACAGTAATTGTTGAAGGGGCTTTTAATTGCAAAGTGGACACATATGTTGAGATATATTTGAACAATTGTAATTTATATGATGAATTCAATACCCCCTTAAAAAATGATGAAAATGTCAACAATAGAGGGCAAAAGTTGATGTTCATTGCAGCAAACCACTTTTTAAGACTCACAAATGGAAGAGTAGGTGATGACAAGGAGGTATATTATAGCCTTCCCACCATCACTGGACAGTCACTATTAGAACTGGGTTTCACTGATATTTTCAATGTTCATATTGTTAAAACGGTGGTGGTGAAGGAATTGCGGGATAGCAGTCATTTCCCTGTCATTGTGACACTGAATGGCTTGAGTGGTGTGCCATAAAGAAATAGGGAATATGAAGAATTGGCAAATGCCAATATGGTAGATAGAAATAAGAAGAAGATAAAACGGACACCTTGGTATAAGAAAAAAAAATGCAGCAAAGACTGAGGGCATGAACGATGTACTGTAAAGAAATGGTTTGAAGTTAATGACTCCCCTCTGGAGTTTATGACACAAAGTAAGAACTACAGTGATCTGGATATACTTCATGGCCCACATATTCAAATGAGATTTGTGGCACAAAATGGAGATGTGTGGTGCATCCTGGACAATGAGCAGCATTACAGTATTCAAAATGGTGAAATGCAACGTGAAAGCGGGAATGCACGATCAAGCACATATAACGTATGCCACATGGAAAAAGGGGGCGGGCACCTGAATATGCTGTGCATGTGTATATTCAGACAAAATGAGCAGTGCATGTGACCCATGCAAAATTAGGTACAAAAGGGTCAGCCCTAAATTGGCCATCCACCAAGAGGTAAGATGCAGCACTGCAGCAACAATATCTGGGCTGGATTTCCACATGGTAGCAGTAATGGCTTATGTGAGGAGATGGAGGGAACAGTAAGACAGTCATGGAAAGGCATGTAGGAGGTATATCTCACTGAGATGGTACCAGCCTCATGTCACATTCAAACAGCTCAGTGATACAGACATCGTGGGCTGGTACAGGCTCAAAAGGGCAATTCTGAGACAGCTCTGTGAGCTGATCCATGATGACCTCCAGTCACCCACACACAGAAGTCATACCATGATGGTGGAGACCAAGGTCACAGCAGCGCTGAGCCTGCTCACCACTGGTATCTTCCAGATACCAGTGTGTGATACCACCAGCATTACCCAGTCGGCCACATCCTATCTCCTCACTGAGTTCCTCACCGCTCTGCTGTCCCATACTAGTGAGTTAATTCAATTCCCTAGCACACCAAAAGAGCAGATAGTAACAATGCAGCACTTTCACAGGGTTGCATGCCTACTGGGTGTACTAAGGGCTATTGATTGCACTCAAGTGGCCATCAGAGCACCACCTTCTGGAGACAAAGAACTCTACATAAACAGGAAGGGATACCACTCCATAAACTGCCAGGTGATGTGCGATACCACAGGGTGCATCACACATGTCTGTGCCTGCTACCCTGGAAGTACACACAATGCATATATATGGCATCATTCATCCCTGTGCTACCATTTCAAGTCTGGGGAGATACCTAGTTATCATCTTGTGGGTGAGTGGAAAACAGCCACAAACAAGGTGCCCACATGGCTGCACGGCGCAGTGGTGGAGACTACATGTGCTGGCCCAGTAGGATGGTGCCATGTGACACATGGGAAGGGGGCAGGGAGGCAGAGATGGACCAGAATAGGACTGAGATCTAACAAATATGGAATGCTGCCACAGGAGGGAGTACATGAGATGGTGTGCAACAGGCACAGGCTACAGGAGTAATGCCAGCCAGAAGGAGACTGTGACAATGTGTGAGGGGTAGCGCACTATGATGCATTGGAAGGGGACTGTGCTGTTTGGCACATCCAGGATGGGGTTGTGCCATGCCACACAGACCAAACACCATCCAGTCCACAGTGGAAGTGATAGTGGACATACGACAGCTGGGAAAATGCCACAGAGGGTGGTGCGGGAATATGCAACTGTGACACTGTGACTGGGGAAATGTGCAGATGGGGATGACCAGCTGTAACAGGTCTGTGTGGAGGGAAGAATGCCATGTATGTGTACTGTATATTAACATATTACCTTTCTCCACAGAGGAGACAGCGCATACCCCCTCCAGTCATTGAAACTCACCCCAATACTGTTGCCCACGTCTGCTGCAGAAGAGAGGTAAAATGAGGCACACATGACTGCACGTAACATCATAGAGCGTGTTTTTGGTATGCTGAAGATGCACTTCAAATACCTGGACAGGTCCAGTGCTGCCTTCAGTATAGCCCAGACAAGGCCTGTGGCATATTCTTGACTGATTGCATGCTACACTGCATGGGCATAGACCATGGAATAGTTGTCCAGGTCCTGGAGGGTTACAATGTAGAAGATGTGGAGCCACTGGATGAGGGTGAGCATCTACTGCAAGACCTGTGGGACCCAAGATTGGCCCTGAGTGGACAGCGGCACAGGGATATCATTGTGCAGGAACATTTTTGCCCCCGAAGGTGAGTAATGCAGTCAGCCATGACATTGCAGTCATGTATACAGGCACAGTATATGTGGGTGCACAGTGTTCCCCATGGTAATGTACAATTTGAACTGGCTGAGATGTGCAGACAGGTGTGCTGAGGCCGCACGCACTCATGACCACAGGAGAGACAACAATGCCAAGGATGCTCAGCGGTAGCTGTACTGACAAAGAACCTCTGTGCGCAAACACTGAGGCAAGGGTTACCCCAAAGGGCATTTGGCTGGGAAGCCAAGTTTCAAGAAAATACAAAATCACACATGCCCCCACAATGCAGAGCATCATGGGCTGCATATGCAAATCACCACAGAATACTATGCTGGTCCAACTTTAAGCAGAATTGCATGGTGCCGAAAGGCCTCTCACACAGTTTGCAAAGGGTGCTAACAGAAGACATAGACACGTGTTTCGTCCTACCAGGACTCATCAGTATGCTTCGTCTGTTTGACACCCCAGTGGAATGGACCAGCTGCCCTTAAGGCAGTGTGCCTTGGATATATTGTGGTGAACCCATTAAAATAAAAAACTATTTAAAAGACAAAGAACCTCTGTGCGCAAACACTGAGGCAAGGGTTACCCCAAAGGGCATTTGGCTGGGAAGCCAAGTTTCAAGAAAATACAAAATCACACATGCCCCCACAATGCAGAGCGTCATGGGCTGCATATGCAAATCACCACAGAATATTATGCTGGTCCAACTTTAAGCAGAATTGCATGGTGCCGAAAGGCCTCTCACACAGTTTGCAAAGGGTGCTAACAGAAGACATAGACACGTGTTTCGTCCTACCAGGACTCATCAGTATGCCTCATCTGTTTGACACCCCAGTGGTAGCTGTACTGGATTGGCATGGGTCAGAGACAGACCATTGGCACATACCCACAGTGATAAGCCATAGGTGCACTGATCATACCCATGCCATTCCTATGGCACCATTGCCCTCATCCATGTCCCGGATGCCATCCAAACAGTGTGACAATGCCACAGGGGTGGGTAGGTGGGGCACTGTGGTCACAGAGTGTGGACAGCTTACAGCTGTGGGCACTACAAGGCAGATGTTACCCACCAGCAGTCGTGAGGCATTACCGGCAGGCCAAAAGGGCCCCGGACACCTCAGGGTGTGCCCATGCAGCTGCCATAGACATGTACATGGCCTCACCCCACGGCCATGGGGATCAGAAGGCAAAAAGAGGCAAGACCTCCACCTCTGAGGGGGGTCAGCCCATGTGACTATGAATGGCTACGTGTTGAGGTGGGTGTGGGGAACCGAACACTGTAACCAGGGGTGGGTTGGGGGCCAAGGGCAAGGGACAGGTGTCACAGGCCATGTGACCACTGTGTGGTGTTTGGGGAGTGCTGGTGTTGCTGCATGCATTGCAGCATGTAGTATAGCGACCATGTGCAGCCAATGCTGCAGTGCCTTCTCATGTAGCCTCCGCAACACTGGAAAAGCCTTCAGTAATGTCAGCGCATAACAGGTGAATAGCCCCTATGACCTCTGCATGGCAGATGGAAGCTCACTCCTTCGGAGGTGTAACTGTGCCCACAACCCCTGCACGGTATCATGAAGTGCCTCCTAGCTCTCCACAGAGGCCCACAGTAGCATTGTGTGTTCCAGAAACTCGTCATCCTGGGCCATGTGGTGTGCAGTGGAGGCTGCCAATCCAGGGAAGGTGACCTGCTGTGTGACCACCACAGTATGTGGCAAGCTGGCCTTTGTCAATATGGGGATGTGGCACATGCATCCATAATGCATGTTGGGGCTGCCTGAACATGCAGATGGTCAGGATGTGGCTGATAACCTGTTTCCCACTGGTGGGCAGCAGTGCCCCTCGGCTGCACTGGAGCAGGCCTCATCATGATGCCATCTACCTTTGCTGTGGCTGACTGCAAGTGATGTCCAACCTGCTGCACATGGGCCAGCCTTGGATGGCTCCAGGTGGCTTGTGCAGCATTTGGGGAATATGTCTGGTCCACTTGGGGATGGTGTCAGGGATGACACTGCTGATCTGGGTGATGTCATTATCTTCGGTGTCTGAGGCAAGCATATCCAAAGCTGTGAGGAGTGCCTTGGCTGACAGAGAGATAGTCTCATCATCATCACCATTTGCCTCCCCCCAGTGTTTAGTTCTGCCACGGTAGTCACCACACTGGCCGTCACTGTGATAACAGGTACGTTGCCATGCTGTGTGTGCAGCTGTACCCGTGGATCTCCACCTGTCCCAATGTGTGATGGTTCTGTGGAAACAAAAGGGGAGAGGATGGTTAAGGATACATGGCCATGGCAACATTACTGTAACATACACAGATAGGTGCTCATGCATATAACAGGAGTGCATGTGGAGACATACATGGCATGACAATGTGAGCAGGACACATGGCAAACATGCCAGGATGCACACAGATGAAGTGGCATGCACACCCATATGAAGGCCACTGCTCTGTGGCCACACAGTGTGGTACATAATGGTTAACACACCACACACTGACATTTGATGCCACATGCAGGACCAGACATGACATGTAACATGCATACTCACAGTGCAGCAATGGCTGACCACCTGTTTCAAATTCCCCACTGGGAACGTCTTCCACAGTCACATGGCTGAGGGTTGTGACAATAAGTGCCTCCTGCGGTGTCATGACAGGAGCTGTGGAGGGTCCACTACCATTTGCCTGGCAGGAAGCGCAGACCTGGGCCAGTAACTCTGTGCAACACTGTCAATTTGATTAATGCACTCATGGGGAGTGTGGTTGTATTCCCTCTGTGCATTCACAGCCTCCACAACTTCCCTCCAGCCCTGTTCCTGGGTCTGTGGTGTCCCACACCTATGACTGAGGAGCTCCTCCCACAGCACATATGCCTCAGAGAGGGCCTTAAGCTCATCCTTCATAAAGTTAGGATGTCGTCATCTTCCAGATGCAGTACTGGTGCTTGTGGAACAAACAGATAGGGACAGGCCCAGTTACAACAACATTGACGTGAAAAAATAACCATGCACAGAACAAGTGTAGACACAGAGAAATATGCCAGAAATCCTACCTTCAAGGTTGCAGTACCTCTCAGTCAACTGTGCAGAGCAGTGGCGCAGGCCTGCTGTTACAGCAATGTGCATGCAAATGAGCTGAATACATTCCAGTAATGAAATGCAAATGTTCTGATTGAGCACAGGCTGTGCAATAAGGCTATTTGCATCTCCTGGCTGAATATTGCAAAGATGCACCATGCATGTAATCTGTTATTGTGCATTTCCATTTGCCTCATTGAGCCCCATGGTGCATTCACACAGGCATCTGCGCAATTGACACCAAGCATCACTGCATCACGTAGAACATGCATGGTGCACATTAATGATGACAGCAGTGTTGTATCGCGCAGACGTGATCACATGGCATTCATGTGCGACAGCCATCTGTAGTGAATGGATGATGGATTGTGGTGGTGAGCACCTTCACAAGATGATGTTTTTGCAGCTGCCATGCATGTCTGGTATGTAATAGGGAATAACTTCCCTGCTTTGTTTCTGGAGCTGGCAGCCTTGTTTTTTTTTTCTTTTTAAAATCGCCCCCCCCTTTAAGTCTGTTGCGCAACAGCTTTCTTTTATTTCCAATTCTTTTTGTAGAAAACAACTACCCTCCTAGCATGTGTGTAGACTGGCCACCAACATATCACGCTTTCTGAGAGTAATTGTTTCTCTGTGTTTATCCTTTATTGTTTCGCTAGCTCCTGAGACAAAACGCCCCCCCCCTTCTGTATGGTATTGTATAGTAGCAAGTGTTTTTAAAAGACCAAGTATTCCTGCCACCTTTATTTGTTAAAGTGTCCGTTTTTCAGCTTCTGTTCCGTTGAACAGAAGACTTACTTTCAGTCCGGATTGTTTATTTACTCTTACCTCGCGAACATGCAAGGTGGAATTCACTGTAGTGAAATTATGTCCTTCTTCTGATTGTGTTGTTCTCCCACTAGGGAGATTTTTACTTTTGCTATCCTTTTGAAGAATTACAGTCTTACCTCTCGAATGTGCGAGAGGACTAAAGAATAGTTTTTATTCTCGCAGGACATGACCGAGGGTTTGTTTTAAAATGATTATTTTCTTTAAGAAACCCCGCGGTCAGTGTCTCTGCTGGTTGGCTTCAAACTTGGATATTAAAACTGCGCCTGCTATCAAGCCAGCCGTTTAGCGCAAAGACTGGTGTGTTGCAATGTGGCATTTTGTTTTCAGACAATTGTTTGTAGTCCATAATGTAGCGTAGCGCAACTTGTCCTTCATATAAAATAAATGAATAGTCTGTTAAAGTTTTGAGAATTCTTGTTTACATCTCTCAAAGAAATGTATTAAAAGATCGTTTAGATGGACACTGAATACAGTATGTGGATGATTAGACCCTTTTTATAAATGTAGATGAAACTTGGTGTTTGTTTAACTCTCTAAGTTATGTTTAATATTTCCTTATCTTACATGAACTCCTGAACCTCTCTCCTCCTTCCTTCTTCCTGTCCCTTCTTCTTGCCTTTCTAAGAGCCGGCCAGCCCCTTTGAGTTAATATTTATACCCTATCCTAAAGGGGGTAGGAGTTTAAAGTGACAAACTAACTTAATGAGTTACAAAAATAAAATACAGAGTAATGTTTATGTTCTTATGAAGTGAATGAATATATCTAATGTATGTAAGAATAAAAGAAAATTGATTTAAACAAAATATATCCTCCTGCTAAGCTCAGGGGAGGGGTTACAAGTCAGGTGACCACTTCTCCTTATAAAAAGAGTTCAATTGTTATTTAGAGTCAGTCTTGTGTTGGTCTCAGTCACGTCAACATCTCTCTAGATTTTCTAGAGCTGCATCAATGTTACTTTTGGAGTTTTGATTTTATTTTGTCGTTGTAAGTCCGCTGATGCTTTATTTTGTTCTATGTTATTCCAATAATTATTTGGACGTCTGAGTGCCACCTTCTACAACTGGAGTTGTGTCTTGTCTTCTATTCCAACACTTCCACAGGGACATGACCTTAATTTGCCATGTGGCAAGATGCTACCATGCATGCCCAGTAACGTGCCTTTGAAGTCCTATCGCAAATTGCAATGGTGCACACACCAGCAGTGCTTGGATGACCGTGTGTACTCTATCACGCTATAGACGAAGGAGGGAGGCCTGCAAGAACATGGCCTGAATATAAGCCCAGTTGCTTTAACCATTAAGATGGCATGTGCTACACACAGGTTGTCCACTAGCCAGGATGCTCAGAGGTGGGAGGAGGTGGAGCTGGCAAACCTGATGGACCTGGTGGTCCCTGGAGAGGATCAGCTGTTGGTCCGGAGGAGCTGGAGGGGGCTAGTTCTGAGGTGTGGGCTGACATTGCCAGTCACATCAGCAGGCAAATTGGGATGCCACCATTTTGGGGACATCGGAAGAAGGGACAGGGCATGCCTGCACCACCTCCATGCAAAGGTGCGGCAGGGTGTGGTGCCATGCACGGGTATGTACACCATATGAATGTGTGCCAATATGGTTTGTTGTTATATGTCAGGGGTGTGGCTGTGCCAGACACTTTCCAGTGTGGATGGTGGCATGGCATCTATATCAGATATCAGATGTGATACTGCTATGCCACATAACAGTCTGTTGTGGACATTACAGACTAGGCCCAACCTCTATAACATGCATGTGTACAGCAGCATAGTTCCATGTCCATACCACTGTGAGCACCACCTGCCGACAGAGGCAGACATGATGCTGTGCTTTACCTGAAAATGGGCAGCCAGTTAGGGTAAGGTGCCTTTGGATTCAGGGCACACAATGGGTGATAGTGTACAGGCTGTATGACTTGAGAAGTACACCTGAGCCAACCATGGGCATGGTGCAAAGTATGGCCATGGCCCTCCTGAGTGACATGGCTGTTGTGTAGTGAGACACTGCATGTCTGTTACATGCCACCATTGCCCATATGTGCCCAAGCATGCAGCTTGCCATGTGCTACAGGCCATGCAACAGAACATGGTACATGGTTATGGTGTGACCTGGCATGGCCATGTACTACAGTCCCCCTGCTGAGCACCATATGTCCCTGTGCAGCACGGTCCACCATGTGGCCATGCATGATGGAGGCACTGGCATGTGGCAAGGCACAGCACAGTGTGTCATGTGAGTTGCCCGTAGAGCATCCCCATGTTCCTGTATGCTGTTTTCCATGGCACAGCTACAGGGATTGCAGGATCACGGATGACATATGTGTCCAACCTATGTGGCCTGAACCCATTCCTAGGAACATCATGGTGTCATTACCAATGCATCCATGTATCTGTGCAGTAGTATATGCTGCAGTCCTGGGGCACAGTGGTGACAGAGATGCCCTGGCATGCCACAGTGGACGTGCAGAGCCGTATGATTGTGGGTGGCTGTCATGGCCATGGAGAACTTTTGGGCATCAAAGGGGAATATGGGTAGTCCCCAGCCACAGATATGCAGACCTGTGTCTGTCCACTGCATGCCAATGGTTGGCTGTCCACCATCCCTGTGGGTACATGGCCATGATGGTTGCCCCTGACAGAGCTGTACATCCACCATGGCCAAACATTGGTTGCACATGGCCTTGTACATTCATACCACACAGTCCAGCGTGGGATGTGCACGTGGATGTCACTGTGCAGACATGGGTATCCATTGCAGGTAGCACATGGACACCCACTAGGAACAGTGTCCGTCCTGTGCTTTAGTTGCCTGTGCCACACATGGGTGGTGCATCCCGAGCTAGATGACAGCTATGACACCAGTCACCATGGGCCATGGTACATGGGACAACAGCCATATATTATGCATGCACGGCATGTGGTTGGGGTACCTGTTTAGGGTGTTGCATGCCTGACATAGTACACCCATGTACAACATATACCATGAATCTTTACTGTACTGTATGATTCCTGGTGGTATGGGGGCAATGTACAGCCCTGTATCATGTCTCTGTTGTGGTACACTGTATACCATCTACAGTTGGGGGTTCATACGTTCTCCTGTGGGTGTCCTGTTGATGATCACAATGCTGCATTGTATATGGGTGTACTGGGGGGGCATGTGAGGTACTACATAGTGCTGAATGTGCCTTTGTCATTGTGTTTCCATTGCAGACAGGGAGACCATGTGACAGGCCTGAAGGGTTGCCTGCAGGCATGAGCAGGAGGGGATGCACTGGGATGGACAGCACGGTGTGGCATGGGTGTTGCTGTGAGGCCTATCATGTGAGTATGCATGTGTTTATGAACCTGACATGCCCATTGTGTCTTGCAAAGCCACCGTGTTTCACCCACTGTGGCCATTGGTACAACACATGTGTGCGCTCATGGTGCACACACACAAGGGGTGTAATCATCCTGTACTTTGTGTCCTTCCATCTCCTGTTGCACACCATGGTGGCCCATGTGTACCATCATGCCACTGGTACTGTGCACATGTGTGGCAGACATATGCCACATGGCAACATGGCAACATGGCATGTCCAGTGCAGCTGTGTGGCCCATGGCCATGTTGGACTGCCATCCCCTGCAGGGCTCCACTGCACACAGTGCATGTAGGCATATTGCATTGACCATGTGCCACACACTGTGTCCCATTCCTGCAACATGTGGACTGAGCTGGTGCCATGTACACACTTGCCCTTGATTCTGTAGGTGTTGGGGTCATGGTAGACTGCACAGCCCATTGTGGTCTGAGGCATGCAGTTTAGGTATGTCCAGGTGATGGCAGCATCACACACATGTAGTGGCAGTAGTGTGCCTGGTTCTGCACTGCTGCCAGCCTCAGGGTACCCTGCATTGTCCAGTGTGTCTGGACACATAAACAGGCCACTGCCACCTGCACAGTATACACCACACAACCATGCACATGTTGCACCCAGTGCAGCGTTTCCCCCTGATGTGTGGTCAATGGCATGGGTGTGCCCCTGCACTGTTAACCATGCCCTCTGTGCCGTACACCATATGATCACAGTATGCTGCTGTCATCCAATGGTCATTATTCCCCTGACACTCTTGCACAACACATGTAACACATTGCTCTGTTGCTATGCCCTCATGCTGTGCCACTGTGTTGGGCTGAGGTTACGGACTGTTACTGCGTAACAGTTATAAAATTGGAATTTTTTTTTATGCAGGTTGCAAAAAAAAAAAAAGTGCAAATGATAGAGAAACTCTCCAAAAATTAATATTAGTATTGAGTATGTTTGGTTTAAAAGACTATATAAGGACAATAAAAAGAGAAGAATGCATATTTGCAAGTGTTATGGAGTCAATACAGGTTGATCTGATAAGGATGCCAAACAGTTCTGGGAACTAGCAGCAAAAGGAATTCATAACCACAGGCAGACTATTTCAGCAATAATTAGCATAGAAGTTTTGTGGGAGTTTTTTTTTAACAAAATGAATGAAATAGAAACATAGATAATGACACTAGAAAAGACCATTAGTTAATCCAATATGCCTGTAAAACCCAAACAAACCCAGGACCTATTGTTCACACAGGATTCTAACCCACTTATATATCTCATGCTTCATGTCCTAGGGCTACCACCCTGAGCAACCACTAAGCCAGTCACTCTGTTCCAGACATGTTTGAAACCATTGATAGTTTTGGCACATACCATATCAACTGACAGATTGTTCCTCAGCTCCACTACCCTTTCTGTAAATCAAAACTTTCTCACTTCCCTCATGAACGTCCACCCATCAGTTTCCATTCATACCCCCATGTTCTTAATCAGCTACATAGCTAAAATAGTTCCTCACAGTTTGCCTTATTCATTCCTTTCAGGAACGTGAAGGTCTTCGCACCATCTCCCTCTCTCATCTGGCCTTTAGCTAGTACATGTTCAGTGCCTTGAGTCAATATTTTTAAGATCTTCCCTGCTTTCCCTAAATCATTTTGGTCACCCTTCATTGCATTGCCTCCAGCCTGTACTTGATTAAGACTCCAAAACTGAGCACCATACTCCAAGAGGAGCCTCATGAGTAATCTATAGAGAGGCAGTAATGCTTCCTTTGTTCTGCTCGGTACCTCCTCCTATACACCCCTGCCTCCTGTTTGCCTTACTGGATGTCTTGATACACTGGCTTGAGTGTTTTAGGGAGTCACTGATGATGACCCCCTAGGTCTGTTTCCTCAGAGGTCATGACCAGACTCCCTCCCCAGTACTCTGTCCTGGAGTTATTATACCCTATGTGCATTACCTTGCACTTTTTGTCATTGAATTTCAACAGCCTAACATTTGACCACCTTGCTAGCCTTTGCAAGTCTCTTTGTATTTTCCTTACCCCATCCTCACTGTCTACCCAGATAAAGAACTTAATATGGTATGGAAGAGACACATCTTGGCCTGGAGTCATTCACCCCTGTCATTGATGTTCATGTTGAAAAGGACTGAACTTAGGCCCTATCCTTGTGGCACCCCTCTGGTGACTTCCATCTCCTCTGATTTGTCTCCATTAACCACAATCCTCTGCTGTCTCTCTTCCAATCAGTTTCTCACACAGCTAATTGTGTCCTTAGCTGGATCCAGATCCTCTATCTTCCACAGCAACCTTCTGAAAGGCATTTAGTTGAAAGCCTTGCTAAAATTGAAGTAGAGTAAATCTATAGCATTGCCCTCATCCACTACCCTCATTACCCAGGCAAACAAATATTATTAGGTTGCTGTGACAAGACCTGTCTGCCACAGACCCATCCTGTTAGACTATACTGGAGTCCATTGCTCTCCTGGTAGTCCATAACATCCTCTTTGACTAGTTTTTCCAACAGTTTACCCACAATAGAGGTAAGATTGACAGGTCTGTAGGTATCCAGTTGCTCCTTGTCTCCCCCTCCCCTTATGGAGCAGAACTGGGTCCACTGCCCTCCAATCTTTAGGAACTACCGCGGTCTGAACTGAGCTATTGAAAAACCCTACAAGAGGTTCTGTTAGTTCCATTGCAATTTCCTTGAGCAACCTCAAATGGATCCCATTTGGTCCTGGGCCTTATCTGTCTTCAGGGTTGCTAGCCTTTTCTAAACCCTTTCACTGGTAAATAGTTGCTGCCTTATCTCAGGGATACAGCCTTGATGCCACTGTCTGACACAGGCACTCTATATTCCTTTGTGAACACCGAGCAGAAGTAGTCATTAAGCACATTTGGTTTTGGCCCATCCTCCTTAATTACCCTACCTCTTTTTGTTAGCCTAACAATTCCCCCTTCCTTTTCTCTTTTCTCCCTAATATATCTCAAGAGCTGTTTTTCCCCTCCATTGACCTCTCTTCAATATGCTGCTCTGTCTCTGCCTTTGCTTCTCTGATCACCCTTTTGGTTTTCCTTGTTCTCATGTGGTACTCTCACCATTCTTCAATTGCTTGTATTTCCTTGTACCTAGTAAAGGCCTTGTTTCTGGCTCACACTGCTTTCCTGGCCTTTCGATATTGGTCTCTTATACCTTTTTCTTTGGATTAACATTCTCATGCAAGATTTTGCTGTCTCAAGAATGGTCCCCTTGATTGCCACCATCTCTCCTCCACATCCCAAATGCTGTCCAGTTCAATTAATTTAAGACAAGCTCCCTCATCTGGTTGAAGTCTGCCCTTCTAACATCTAGGGCTTCAGCCTTTGAAGAGGGCTTACTTGTCCCCAGAGCCAGGCCAAACCATACAGAGACGTGCAAGAACAAGGGTACACAATTTAAAGATGGGGGGGGCGGTTCAGGGGCAATGTGAGGAAGTATTTTTTCACAGAGAGGGTAGTGGATGCATGGAACAGCCTTTCTGAGGAGGTTGTGGGGTCTAAAACTGTGGGAGAATTCAAGAATGCATGGGACAGACATAAGGCAATTCTTGTGGGGGGTAGGAAGAAATAGGCTGCTGGTTAACTAGGATCTGCGGCCTATCCCGTAGGTAGGGAAATGGGCAGACTAGATGGGCCAAGCGGTCCTTATCTGCCATCAACGTCTATGTTTCTATGTTTCTATGGTCGCTGGACAATACTTGCTCCCATACCCTCTCTCCTCCTACCAGTTCTGAGTTTGTGAGCACCACATCAAGAATGGCAGCCTTCCTAGTGAGTTTCTTAGCCAGCTGCACCAGCAGGCAGTCCTGCAATGTATCAAGCAAGGCCTGACTGCTGGAGCTCCTGTCTGCTGGAATGACCCAGTTAATATCTGACATGTTTATATTTCCCACAACCTCCACCTCCCCCTTTGTTACCACCTTTCTAGTTCTGCCTCTAGCTCCTTGTCTCTCCCTTTTCCCTATCCTGGAGGTCTATAGATCACCCCATCTATAGTTTCTTGCTTGAGGATGCTGTGAGCTGAATCCACAATAATTCTGTTTCCCCATTACCTACTCTGATGTTTCCATTCTCCACTGCCTCTATGCATCTTTTGACATGTAGGGCTATGCTTCCTCCTTTGCATTTTCAGCTCTCATATCTAAACATGGCATTGCTTAAGACAGTCAGGCCCCATTTGTTATTCTATGACACCCACATTTCTGTGATGGCTTCCAGGTCCATCGCAATGTCTACCACCATTGGCTAGAGCTCACTAATTTTATTTCTCAGTCTCCTGGTATTAATAGTGACCCCTTTCCTTCTTTCTGTGGATCCCCTAATGCTTTTTACAATTTCTTCTCTCCTATTTTTCTTTAGTTTCCTTAATTTTGTATTTTTCATGCTGAATGTGGGCTTTGCCAGCCCTCTTTCATTGGACTCTTCCCCTAATCTAATTTTAACTTCAAACAACTTGATGTTACTCGTTTGCTGTTTAGGGGAAGACCTAGCATGATTTCTCACCTGTTCTCCCTTCTGAGAGGTTTCTCTACCATCTGTCTCCCCAGCAGTCAGTTTACCTGTCCAATTTAGACATCACATTTCTTCCACATAGCACTGACCCCCTTTTCATCAGGTGAAGCTCATCACCCTTGAATAGTCTCCTGTCCTAAAAGCCCCCCTCCAGTTCTCTACAAAGTGGTACCCCTCCTCCTGATACCATCCCTTAATCCACCCATTACACTCCTCAGTCTCTGCCTTCCTTACTCTATTGCTCCCAGTTTCCCTATTCCACACAAGGAACACCTTGGAAAAAGTTTGGGAAGCTGAGTGCATCTCCAATTTTCTCTCCCCAGCCTCTTAAAGTTTCTCTTCACTGTCTTGAAACGCTGGTTCACCAGATCGTTGGTACTCAAGTGTACCAACAAGACAGCTCCACCTCCACCTTTTCTGCCATCCTCCCTATTCTATCTATATTCTGGATGGATGCTGGACAAGGAAGGCATCTTACCATCTGGCCTGCTAGCGTAGAGGCATGGCTGCCATCTGCAACACCGAGGACCCAGGTTCTGGAATGGATCCAGGAGTCAGAGGGCCGGCCGGGGGAGAAGGATGGAACATCTGCTGGACTGCCCTCCTACTCATGGGGGAGGTAGGGTAGAGTGTCCAACGAACTACAGACCCCTAGCAGAGGCCAGGAGTACCACAGCAGTTGGCACCAGTATGCATGGGGGGTGGACACAGGCCATCATTGCATGTCCCTGCCCCCAAGGAAAGTACAGCAGAAAATGCCAGCCCCTGCCAAATGAGCCAGCTCCAGTGCCTCCCCCTCTAGCCATGTTAGTTCCACTACCAGCAGACCCACGTGGAGGGGGCATCCCTGAGTATGAGCAGGAAGGTTGCCAGAGCCTGACAAGCACATTTGTGGGGTCAAAATAAAAAAGAGGAAGACATCTGACCATTTCACCCCCTTTCTGTCTACCACTCACCACCCTCTCTACTATCCTAATCACTGAGTCCCCAACAACTATGACTCTCTTTCTTCTTATTGACTTCTTCCTGTTCACCCCCTGAGTGCTAGTAATTCATCCTACCATTTCCCATGTCTGACTCAGAGACTCCCCAATGGAGTCAGGAACCTGATCTTCCTCCAGAGGTACAATGTTAACCACTGTCTGGATGCTGTGAAATTGGTCAAACCCCTTGTGGCTGCCCCTACCCCCCTTCCCCTCCCTTAACACACTATCCTCAAGATCCCTGAGCCAGGGGTCTTCCGAGGAGTGGGGATGGGGGACACCAGCTGAGCCAGAGTGGCAGCTGAGATATCTTATTTATTGTTGCTACCAGCTGAGCATGGAGTTCCATAAAGTTTCTCCAGATCAGGCAGTGCTCCCCTCCTACTGACCATAACCCTGGAGAAGAGCACCCTGCAGTCCTCATAGCTGACAAATTCCTGAATTGATTATTACTATTAAATAGATTATTCTATCACTTCTCAAGTAGCTATGCCTGACAATGAAAAACAGGGATGTTTCATGTTTATATATCTTAGAAGAATAAGTGATTCCTGCAATGAAATCACCAAAAATAACAAAACACCAGGTCGGGATAATATTTTGGTGGTGGTATTTCACGTAGATCCACAGTGGTGAGGGAGAGATTTTGAAAGCTTTGTATAATCCTATTATTCAGCATCTAGTTCTCTGTAAGGACAGACAGAGGGGCATAATAACCCCAATAAATAAAAATGGAGACCTAGCCAGGCCAGGTAATTATAGATTGAAAATATTGTTAAAAATTGGGCTTAAGCTGTTGTCCGGAATAATTTTAACAAGGCTAGAACTCTGGATGTAGGAACAAAATTAAGCCTTGGAAGTGTAGGCTGGTTTCTAAAATAGCTATGGTACAATTGACCATCTGGTCATACTGTACTTAGTTTTTCAACAGTCAGGTATGTTTATGTTAAAAAAGATTGAAAATGTATGTAGCCTATCTTGATATCCATAATACATTTACTAATATGAATAGAGAAACTATGTGTTGAATTCTTGAAAATATGGGCATTGCTTTGAGACTGCTAGAGATCTGACAGCTTTTTCACAAAAATACTAATGCCTATGTTACAGTGGGCAGGGCTGGTACTCCGGAGAGTCTTTGTGGCAAAGGGCATAAATAAGGCTGCCTAGTTGTGCCATTGGTATTTAACTCGTATGTTGAAATATTGATTGCTGCCCAAGCAGAGAGTTCATTCAATTAATGGGTTATTGATAAAAGCATTAATGTATTTTTATTTTGTACCTGTGTCTGTGGTATAGCCAGATTACATGATAGCCCCAGGCCCTTATTTGTGTTACTTGGATTATACACTGTCATCATATCTTATACGGTAACTCACACGCCTGTGTTCTGTGCAAAAGATGTCATAGCAGATAATGAGTGTGAAGTATAATCAAAACTAAGCTGATATTAAGTTAAGTTTCTTTCTTGCCAATACAGTTCCTTGTAGGATGAGGTTCAGAGGGGAGATGCTGAGTTGTGGGGACTGTGCGTCATTCTTTTCCAAGAATGTGCTCTAGAGGATGGATCATTGCTCCTTCTGCAGGACCACAGCACAGCTCCATGCTCATCTGGTAACAGCAAGGGTAGAAATATCTCAACTGCACCATCAGCTCAGCAGGATCTCTCCCCCAAACCCCCACTCCCCCAGAAACCCACTGTTCCAGGGGGATTTAGAGCGTTAGGGAATGGGAGGCTGCAGGAGTAGCCATAAGGAGGTTGTCCAGCCATTATCATCCAGACAGTGAATTGCTTTGAACCTCTGAAGGAGGTTAAGGCTCCTGACTCTGCTGAAGGGACTCTGGGCCAGTCTAAGGGAAATGGCAAGACAACACGTCAGCACCCAAGGGAGCAAGGCTGCAAGGAAGATCCTAGTGGTCAGAGTCTCAATGATCAGGGGCAGATAGAGTGATAGGGGAGGGGTTGGATGGGAAGGGGATAGTGCAATACCTGCCTGGATTGCCAGCCATCCAGGATTTAGACAGAACAGGGAGGCAGGTGGAGAGGGAGCAGGTGGAGCTGAGGGTGCTGGTACATCTAGATACCAATGATCTGACAAACCAGAAGGTGGAGACAATAAAGGGGAACTTCTGTAGGCTGGGGGACAGATTGGCTGAACACTCAGTCTCCCTGTCCTTTTCTAAAGCCTTCCCTGGGTGGGGCAGGGTAGAGAGGCAGGATAGGACAAGGAGTACTGAAATAGAGGAATTTAACAGCTGGCTCAAAGGATGGCATTGAGACAGGGGGTACCACTTCATAGGGAATTGGGGGTATTTCTGAGACAGGATAGTCTTCAAGGGTGATAGATTTCACTTGATAAGAGAGGGGCCAGCATGTTGGGGTAGAAGTTTGATGTCTATGTCCAATGTTTACACTGACTGAAGGGGAGTCTGTGTCTAGGGGAACCATGGTGGATGGTGAGCAGGAGGGTATCCTAAATAGTACTCCCCCACATTCAGGGAACAGTAACTGCAAAAAGTGTAGAGGGAGCACAGTAGAGTTTATAGGACCAAGAGAATGGGCAGCAGTAAGGGGAAAACAAAGACAAAATCACCAACAGAGGGGAGAAAATATGGAAAACAGGATCTTAGCAGAGTTAGAGCAGGGGCCAGGTGGAAGGGGGTATGCTTTTAGTGATGTGCGAAGTTGGAAAACTTCACTACATGTATTAATTAACACTGTTGCCTCATTTCATGAAGTTAATCCAACATGTGAAGTCCAAGTTTGTGTGAAACTGATAACTCGACAAAATGCAGTTTGCAACTCCACTGGTGGAGTTTGGCACCGAGACGACGTTTGCAATGTACTGTGGGATTGGCAGTCACATGTTACTAAAACAAGCTGTATGCCATGAGGAGGCTGTCTTCAATGCAATGTTCTGCAGTCAAAGTTGGAGAGAAATCTATGTGTGCTTGTCTGAGGAAAACAACTTGTAAAATACTTCTCAAAACCAAGCTTTTTAAATCCAAATTGCTCACAAATTGTTCTAGAGGGCCTTGTGCTGCTAGATGTGTGTTTGTTTTTTCAAGTGAATATTTACTTTAAAGTACTGGTTACCATTTTGTCAGTCTGCGATGCAGTGGGGTGGTGGAGGAGAAGTGTACTGTAAAGCAAAACAGGCCAAAACGATCCAGAGCCTATTTGTCTGATTATGAGATTTGTGTTATATTTTGGTTTTCTCACTCTTTCTTGTTGATCACTTTTGATCTGTAGGGATCATTTTTATTTTTGTGGTTTACTTTGGTGTGTTTAAGTAAAGTATTTTTGTTAGTGTCATTCTGTACCATTTTTGGTAATCTTTTAGTTATATTTTTCTTAAAGTGACAGTGTTCTGTCACTTTTTGTTATACTTAATATTAAATTACCCATTACCCTGGTTGTTTTAATCCCTGTTCTGTTAAAAAAAAGAAACAAACAACAAAGAAAAGCTTTTTGGTTGTTTTTAGTAGCAGTTTTTTACACTGCAGATCTCTGATTTGCTAGGGGGGAGATGCTATCTGCTGCTGGTAGTTATTAACTTGTTTGACACTTTTGCCCCTGTTGTCTGTGTCATATTAATCCCTATGGTGTTTTATTTTTTCAAATCACACTGCTGATCCCTGATTCCCCAAGGGGAGGTGTTGTCTGCTCCTGGAACGTGTTTGTACTGCAGGTCTTTTTTACATTTTGTAATTTTTTTATCCCAATTCAAGTTATAATTAGCACATAAAAATGACCAGGAAGAGACACTCTACTAAAGTGAGAGATGCTGGAAAGGCAGCAAAGAAGTGTTTAATATCTGTGGGTCAAAGTAGTGCTGCAATTTAAAAAACTATGGCCCAGATATTCAAACTGCGCCCAAAATGTGCGCAATAGCAGGAGCAAGCACAAGTCCATTGTGCACATGCGCAATAGACGCGATATTCAAACATGGAGCAAGGCAAATTGCGCAACCAGCCAACGTCTGAATAGTGCACAACTGGCGCCATAGCACAACCAGGAAGGGGGAAGCTGAGCAGATACGATGCACTATAGTGCAACAAAGGCAGCCCAGCTGAGCAGTCCAGAGGTGCCATAGCGCAAGCAGGGAGCCCCCCAGCAGCAGAGCAATGGAACTGCACAACCAGGGAGGTAGGCAGGGGCCCACCACCCATGCCACAGATGGGCACAGGAACACACTGCAGAACTAACAATGTACCCCCACACCCCAAGCACAGCATAATTGGGGGAGGGATGGAATATCCACCGGCCCATGGGGACAAGCAAACAAAGCACAGCCGGGCCATGTTGCCCCAGCACACCCACTGGCAAGCTGAGACTGCCACACAAAGGAGGCGGACCACCCCAGTGTACATCAGTCCCCCCCTTGTGTACAGCACACCCTGCACTGTTACCCCAAGACACCACCCATGAGCAGTGACCATCACTGCAGGAATCCCCATGCATCCCCCCCATCACACTGCAACCTCGTGTACCACAGAACCATACAAGCCAGACCCACCATGAGCACCCAGCAGTGGGTGGCAGCACACGGCAATACCGACTGAAAGCCACTCCCACACCAGAGACACCTCCCCATGCACACGCACACATACCCATGACTATACCACCCCAGATGCCATGCAAACCACTGCAACTGAGCACCTATAGCCAGCTGCAAATCAGAGACCACCACAGTATTCATATCAAAATATATATTTCAAATATAACAAGAATAAGAAGAACAACAACTATAACTATGTACAAATATACAAAACAGGGGTGTGGGTACGGGTACAAGGTAGGGGTGGGTAAGGGGCAGGGGTGAACAACTGGGAGAGGGAAGGCAGGGTGTGAGGGATAGGTAAAGGGGGAGGTGATGGGCAGCTACTGCCTGCCAGCCTGCTCTCCTGCCGCCTGGTGCTGGTCCCGTGGCCTCCTCCTGCACCTCAGACCATGTTGCTGTAGGTCCAGCAGGATGGCGAGTGAATCCATCGCCACCTGTATCAGCCGCTGCATCAAACGGTCAATGCAGTGCAGGATCCGGACACCTAGGACAAGGAATCAGAGTCAATGGCTGTGACTGTCCATATCCCTGAAGCCCACCCATCATGCATGGCATACAGCCAAGTGCCCCGCTCCTGTGATGGACTGCACCCACCCACAGTGACCGTGCACAAGACATGCCCAACCAGGCAGCAACAGCCATGTGTACCACTGCACACACACACCGCCCATGTCCAGTACAGCAGAACCAAGGCTGTACAGTAACGTGGCTACGTGGTGGGCAGGCAGTGCCACAGCCATGTGCCCAGTGCACGCATGGACCACCATCGACGTACTCCCAGACATACAGTGCCACTGGACAGTGCTGACTGTCACATGTCGCGTGCATGGCAGTGGTGTCCATGGATGGTGGCCATGCCCTGCCCCCCCGTCACACAGCATGCAATAGCATTCATGATGTCATGGCACTCACCCTCATCGTGCTGCTGCTGTTGCTGTTGTGGTTCACCACCACCACCACCACCATGCTCAGCCACCGCTGCTACCACTCCCTGCACCTCAGCCCTGGCCCTCCTCCACTCTGCCACGCCTGTGGGAAACAAAAGGTGAGAAACACATCAGTGAAATCCCAAAGCAGATATCCCCCTGCCCCAATGAGTGTGCCCGCCCACCCAGCCAGACCCATACATCACATATCCAGTAAACACTGCCACAGCCAACCATAGACCAACCCTCCCCATGTGCTGGACATGATAGACAGTGTTACCCATATTGACCATACACGTGCATAGACGGATCACCCACCTGGCCGAGGCACCACGCCCCTCCTGGCACGTGACCGAAGACGTGCCAGTAGGGCCAGCTCCTTCATCCGCAGATCCCCATACCAGTGCCTGCACTGCTCTGTGGACCTCTGCTGGCCAGTGGCCTCCTCAAGCTCAGTGGCCACCTGCTGCCACACATGGGTCCTGGCCATGTTAAGGGGTTCATCCCCAAATAGTGGGCTATAGTGAGGCTCCACTATAGCCACGAAGTTGGTGAGCTCGAGTGAACTCCACTGGGGGGCTCTTCTGTGTGCCATCCCTGCATGTATAGTAGGCAATATGGCGCTCCACAGCGCGGCAACCCCATGTGGAATTTTTGCGCAATACAACGCCGCTATTCCCTATCGCGTTGTTGGTACAGCACCACCAGTCCCTATAGCGCTGTTACTGAACAGCGCGATAGAGCTGCAGACATGCCATATGTACAGTGCCAAGAGGGCAAAGGTCGGGCACAGGGTCATGGGTCTCTGGCACATGGCCACACACAGTGCCATCAGACGTCTATGCATCCAGCATGATTGGTCGCCTGTGTGCCATTGCCACAGTGGACTATTGCGCAGTTGTGCCACAGCGCCATGTAGTGACCGTCGCTGTAGTGCCACTGGCATAATGGTGGCTGTGCCCTGAATTGCCTACCTCGCACAGCACATCATCAGCGCGGCAGATGCCTGCATAAGCTACCTGGGCATGTGCAGTGCGGTGTACTACGGAGTCACAGAACTGCGCCATTGGCTCAGCCCATTCAACCATATTGCGCAAAGCGCAACAGCACAATATTCAGCCGTCATATGCAAATCATCCGATCAGCCATTCAAAGGTGCAGCACCGTGATTTGCATCTCATTAAAGTTGCTCCACACCTCATTTGCATGGATTGCGCTATAAAAATGCGACGCTGTTCTGTAGCGGCCATATTCGGTTACTGCAGTGGATAGGTGAGTTGCATGCTGTGTGATGTTCTGGACTATGGTCTTAGGGAATTGCTGTGTACTGCACAGTCACAGGTGACCACTTTCACCCATACAGGCTGTGATATGACCGAGCGAGGAATGGGTGAGGAGGATGATGGTGGGCGGAAGAGGAGGCCCAATTTGACAAAAGCTGAGACAAAGGCACTCTTCGAGGCCTACCTGGATGAAGAGCCACTTCTCAGTGGACGGCGGGGCACCCCTCAGGCCCGTGCTGCTGCATGGGAGGGGGTGGCACGTGCCGTCAACCTACACGGCAGCCACCAGCGCTCTGTTCAGGAATGTAAAAAGAAGATGGGGACCAACAGGAGGAGGGTGAAGGAGAAGGTGGCAGCCATCAGGGCGGCACGTGCTGCGACAGGCGGGGGCCAGCCGGAGGTGGTGCAGCTGACTCTGGCAGAGGACCGACTCACTGCAAGCATGCAGCAGTGCAGTGCCATTGCGGGTGTTCCTGGAGGTGGCTTCCAGACAGGTGGTAGCCCATCACTGCATGGTATGTCATGGTCAGGGGGGGAGGTAGATCACATGCACTAACGTGTTCTCACTTTCTGTTACAGATCCTGTGCATCTGCAGGGGTCAGTGGTGGAGGGCCTGTCCACTGCAGACAGCCATCCGGAGTTGGAGGAGGGAACATCCACCTCCGCAGGTAGCAGGCGTGCATTGCACCAGTGTGCATGCCTGGCTGCCATCTCTGATGTCGGTGAGACAGGTGTGGGGGTTGCCCTTCCTGTGTCCCAGCAGTCTGGCATGCAGGCATGCCAGCACGCTGTGGCTGTGGCTGTGGCACAGACCCACACCATTGATAATGCAATGACCACTATGGGCATTGACATGTGTGTGTCACAGAATGGACACACAGCAGGACAGCTCACACCCATAGGCCTAGCTGGTTCCGACATGTGTGCCACCACGTCAGCACAGTCCCAGGCTGTGCCTGTCAGCACCAGTGGGGCAGCACCGGTGGCCGTACAGGTCACTGTCACTGTTGCAGCCACAGCAGCGGAACAACTGGGCCCTTGGGCACAGCAGGTGGAGGGGCAGCAGCAGCAGTCACCCACCGGGACTGGTGGTACAGGGTTCAGCGGTGGCGTATGTGCACCACCTGTGGACTTGCCCATACCTGGTCCTGGTGAGCAGCACCCACCCTCAAGGGGTGCTGAACATCAGGCCCTTCCATACCCTGAGGGACAGGTTGCCGATGTGGCAGACAACCCCTTTGATGAGCACACCCGCCTTCTGCAGGCATCAGTACAGCAGCAGATGCGGGTTGCAACGTCCATGGAGGCACTGTGTGAGGCTCTGGAGTGGCACAGCAGGGACAACGAGAGGATCCTGTCACGGATTGACCATTTGCGGATGGATGTGACTGCCACCATTGACAGGCAGACACAGGCATTGGTCGCTGCCGTGGCCACATTGGGCACACAGTCAGGTGCCCCTGTGCCGCTCACACCACACAGTACGCTATCCACTCCCCATTCCCGGCATCATGCGACACCCACCCTGTCGATGCCGGGTTCAGCTGTGTGCATCCCGAGCACCCCTGGTGCAGGTATGTTCGGTGTGCTGCGGACCCCTGTGCGGGCAAGATCGCGTTCGCGCAGTGGGACCCCTGATGGTCCATCGGTGCCACCCCCATGAGGCCCGTGCCCAGCCTGCTAGTGCTGCTGGGTCTTGGCGGGGCCACCCATGCATCCGAGGCGGCCGTGGCACTGTGCCGCAAGACTGAGCTGTCTCCCAGTGCGGGCCCTGTCTGGTGCTGCCCTGTGTGCAATGTGTGTTTTGGTGGGCAGTGCACCAGTGGGTGCCCAGCCCTACACGCAGACACACGGACCACCTGCACACCCTCCCGACTGCCGTCCACAGGTGCGTGTGCATGATGATGCCTGCATTGCGCTGTACACCAGCGTCTGAAGGTGCCCAGCATCTGACACATGTACATGGACAGTCAGTGGACGTGGTGGCCTGTGGGACGTGTTTTTGGTGTCTGTGTTCGGCTCTGCTGTGCAGCTGACCCCTGAGCACTTTGTCCCTATTGTGTGTGTGTGTGTGTGTGTGTGTGTCCGTCCATGTGGCATGTTTCTGTTCACCCTTCCCTGGTTGTATGTGTGTGCTTCTGTGCCCTGCCACATCCCTTGCCGTAATGCACCCCTGGTGTGTTTCCCTGTGTGTATGTGGGTTGTGCCCTAGCCACTGTTGGTTGCACATGGCCCCATGACTTACCTGTGTTGTGTGAAGTGCTCCTCTGTGATGGTGTCCCAGTGCAGCTGGGCCAGCTGGATCAGTCGGGGGTCACAATCGTCCAAGGGGGGGCTGCCCATCCCCATCATCACCGGCGTCACCGTCATCCCCATCGCTGTCCCCCTCTTCGACCTGTACGGCTATCCCACAGTCTTTGGCCATGTTGTGCAGGATACAACAGGCCAGGAATATCCCACAGGCCTTTGAGGGGCTATACTGTAGGGCACTGCCGGAGGTGTCTAGGTAATGGAAGTGCATCTTCAGCATCCCAAACATCCGCTCAATGATGTTGCGTGTGGTGGAATGTGCCTTATTGAAGTGTTGCTGTGATGGGGTCATGGGCCACTGGTAGGGTGTGAGCAGCCAGGGATGGAGTGGGTATCCACTGTCACCTGTGTGGAGATCGTGGAGGTTAGTATCTTGTTCAGGCTTATATTGCCCCTGACCCTGTGTGCCACACCCATGGCACCTGTGGCTTACCCACCCTTGGCACCAATTTGTCAGTCCTACATGCATACTCACCCACTAGATGTCCTGTGCAGATGTCCCCACTCTCGAATCAATGGCACAGTGCCGACTGGTACCATATAAATGAATCATGTGCTCCCCCAGGGTGCATGGCACAGACATTGATGATGCGCCCACTGGCATCACTTACCACCTGGCAGTTGACACTGGCATAACCCTTTTGATTCATATAAGCTGCCCCATCGGGGCCAGGTGGCGTGTGAATGGCCACATGGGTGCAGTCTATCGTCCCTAGCATGCCAGGCATACGTGCTACAATGTGGAACTCCTGTATGTTTGCTGTGCGCTCCGCGTGGTGCTGGGAAATGGATTTACCCCGCAGCATGTGGCAGCAGTGCGCTGAGGATTGGGTGAGGATGCATGACGTGGCCAACTGTGTTATGCCTGTGGTGTCCCCTGTTGGTCTCTGGAAGGTACCCGTGGTGAGCAAGCACATGCAGGCTGTTACCTTTGTCTCCACTGACAGAGCGTGACTCCGTCGTGAGGGCGCCTGCATCACATCACTGCACAGTTCACAGAGCCGCCTCAGTATTGCCCTGTTCAGGCGGTACCAGCCCACAATCTTGACATCTGAGTAGAGATCAAAGCTGGTGCGGGCCCAGTACTACCTGTTGGGGGAGTACCGCTGACGGGCCCTTCCACGGCCACGTCCCCCTGCAGCATGCCTTCTCACCCCCCATTACAGCTTCCATGTGGAAGCTGGCACTGTCCATGTCCCTGGCTTGTGTCCCCCCAGCTGTTGTTGCTCTGTTACCCCCACTGTCCTGGCTGCTACCTCCACTGTACCGGGTACACCTACTGGCCTCTGCACTCTGTGGCCCCACACACCTTCCCTTGTCCCTATTCTGTCCTGTGCTCTCCCTGGCCTGCACTCTTTCTCCCTCTGGCCTGGTCTGTCTCCCTGCCTCATGTGGCTTCCCTGTAGCATTCTTGCACCTCTTCCTTGAGCCTTTTTATTTTGGTTCATTTCCGCTATGGCGCAACTTCCGCCTGATCCACTGTTGCGCATTGCGCAAGCCTTTGAATATCGCATTGCACACTTTATGCATGGTTCCACCCCCTTTGGTTGCACATGCCTTAATTAGCATTGTGCTGTTGCTCAGCATGTTTTCAGTGGCGCAACTGCCTCCTGCTGAATATCGCAGAATGGCGCACTTTCGGACTTGCGCTGGTGCAACCATATTGCACATGGTGCAACCCTTTTGAATATCCCACCCTATGTCTGCAGCAGCACTTTTTGTGGGCTCAGGGGCTGGTAGTAGCGAAGGAGTAGTAGGCGGTGGTGGCATTAGAGTAGCCAAATTTTTCTGTGCCACATCTGTGGTAGCCATGCTGGTGCAGGATGTGGGAGGTGAAGGTATCATGTCAATTCATCGCAAACAAAACAGCGCACGCATTACAGCGCAGACAAAATAGTGAAATAAAATTCAGTGTAATCGGTAAATCATCGCAAGTGTCAGCTCAGCGCATCAGACATCAGAACATCAGACCATCAGTAATTCAGTTAGCATCAGACATCAGTACATCAGACCATCAGTAATTCAGTTAGCATCAGACAGCAGTACATCAGACCAACAGTAATTCAGTTACTTAGTTCTAGCAGCGCGATACACTAGTGCACAGTTACTTGTTATCCTTGGTGGAAACACTATTACACATCTCAGCAGTAGTTCAGCAGCAGATACAGTTCTCATCTACAGAAGCAGGATACAATAATGCACAAGTCAGAATTTGTGTTTGTCTTACCTTGTGTCAATTCAGTGCAGTGCAGAGTAATCCATTAAGTCCATGTGATACTGGAAACATTCATTTAAAATCCTTTAAAATTTAATTGTTTATTAATTAAAAATTAAAATTGAATAAAATCAGTACTGTTTTAGACTTGAAGTTGAAAGTTATGTGCCACTCCACGCAGGCAATCAATGATGGAGCAGGTGCCATAACTTTCTACGACCATACACAGCCATCTTGCAGTGTCCCTATACTTCTTACGTTGTGCTGGAGGTTCGTGTCCTGCAACATACTGCTCAATACATAGTTCATTCATGTTTTGTTCCATTCTCGGGGCTCGTATAAATTTCCAGATTGTCAGGTGACTGGCTCCTAGCAGGCTACTGAAACTGCGGTGCCACCCCTCTACTGCATTATTTGTGCATGGCAAACCTTTGAAAACAGCTGAATGGCAGTTCCAGAATTGGATCAGAAATAGGGGGCACCTTCAACCACACCGTCCCACAGGTCTCCCGATCCAAGTGTCCTCGAAATAATCTAGGTATGGTGCTAGGACCTCCTCATGTTCCACATAAAATTCAGAATTTCACAGACTTTCAAATGCTTCCAGCACATCATTTACGGGAACATATGATAGGGCTGCAGTCATTCTTATGTTAAGTGCATAGTTCTTGTCTACAGTGTAGTTCTTTAAAATGTCTGGACAATCCTGCACCTTTCGCCATAATGCCTGACAAAGATGAAATAAACAACCCCTTGCATGTGCTTCTGGAAACTGGGATGCAAAAGCACGCACAGCTGCTTGCTCAAAGTCTGTCATCACAGAATGCGGAGAAAGAGCTGGACAGAGGGTCTTCAAAATGGAAAGAAGTTCAATGTAAGCTGAAGTTGTGCATGCAGTCATGAAAGCAAAAACAGTCGAAGTAGCAGCATTAAATCTAACCCCATGAATTATATATAGTTGTGAGAATAAAGGTGGAGTAACCTTAAATGTGCCATCTGCATACCAATTATCTGATGTTGCCATATATTCAAGATTTTTTTTTTGTGCTGAAAATTAGCAGTCTTTCTTTGTCTTGATAACCACAGTCATGTAGCAGAAACTGAGCCCCATTATCAGACACGCAGTATTCTGTTGGTATTTGTAATTCAGCTAAACTTAAAGGCTATGCAGGAGCAACACATGCCTTTTGCTTCGCACGCTGTGCTGTTCGTTTCAGTCAGGTAACAGAAGGCAGTTTACATGCAACAGCTCAGTGTAACTCACCGTTTGCTCCTGCCACAGTTTGCTGTGTTCCCTCTAGTGAGCTAATTGCCTTTTCTTTCATCACTGCAATAACTTTTTTAACTTTGATTTCACCAGCATCTGGCACATGATTATGGGAATTAATGTAACATACAATATCGTCGCCAATAGTATGGCATCTTGCAGTGCACTTGGGTTTATCGCCCCCTGCACATTTCCAATACATTTTACCAGAGTTAACTCTCTCTTTACGGTATAAATATCCTAGGTTCACAAGCTGCTGCTGCCCTCGCTGGCTAAGAACGAATGACAAAGGCATCGTTGCAAAGTTGGAATCAATGATACAAGGGAGGCTAACATAATGAATAGATTTAAATGCACTTATTCAATGATTGACTGACAACTGTTACTAATTAATTGTGCTTTATTATGTCTGTATTGTGGAGGAATCAATTAGTGTGTTGCTATGTGGCGAATTAGTGACTTGCAAGTTTTGTTCGACGAGATGGCTATTTGACGAATTAGTGTAATGCTGAATTAGCATGCACTGATATTGACGCGCAGTAATTGTATGCATTGAAAATTTTGTGATAAGTTGACGTGGAACCGGAGGTGAAAGAGTAGTCTCAGTAAACAACCCAGGGAACATGTATATTGTATAGGTTGCAAGTGATCACACTAACCCAAACCCTAATGTCCCATAGGATAACACTGCAATTTTAACAAGCCATAATGCCACCAGTCTGTGGGGTTAAGAGATACTGTATATTTCCAAATAAAGGTCTCAATCTGTACTATAACAGTAGCACACAATACCCCTGAAAAAATTCATGGGGCGTACAACACCCCAATATCACCTCCCAACTTGACCATGTTGCCAATTCCACAATTTAAGTCCAATAGTCATCAAAAATGTCTCACATATATACACTACCTCTTGGACTACAATCCTACTAGGCTTCAGACAAATTGGACAACATTTGACCATGTTATACCAACAAAACCCAAAAGGAGTAGTTGGTAGAATTCATTTTGACCCAGCATTGCCTTTGTGTACCCCAAGGAGAAGATACAGACGAAGTTACCAATGGCAAGTTTCTTACTAAATAGATAAACTTCATGAAATGATCTGTGGAGGTGAATTTGGCGACTTCACCAGAACCTCGCCTATGAATTTTAAATATGCAACATCTCTATATGCCTTAAAGGTGACAGACAAAGGTATGTGGCATATGGCTGTCCCTGTAATATCACTTCCCCTGCCAGCTAAGGTCTTTACACTAGTAAATATTGTCATTTTTTGTTAAGTCCTTCATTTGTAATTTTAGTTTGCAGAGTTTCAGCAAACGCAGAAGCAGAGGTGGCTCCCTGAGAAGCCTGATTGAGCAGCATTAGAAATTATGGGAAACTTTCCATTTTAGTGATGTACAGTAGATTCAACTATTGCTGTACTGAACACAGCAGGGAGAGGTCATTAGTTTTAAGTTTTCATAGTGTCGACATGAGGGTTCATGTTTAAAAGTATAGATACAGGTTGTTTAGTTCTAAAACCTAAGATCTCAGTTGACAGGCTAAGTGATATTACAGGAACAGACCTGTACTACATGCCATTGCCAGTCAACTTTAACCCAAGGAGCCTTGTTAACAAACTCAGTGAGCTCCTGGCACTGATGACAGACACAAAAGTGGATCTTGTGGCCATCACAAAAAAAGTGGGCCTCAGACATTAATGACTGGGAGATGACAGTCCTTGGGTATTCACTCCTAAGGAGGGATAGAAGAACTGGTATAGGGGGAGGAGTTGCCCTTTTTGTCAAGGAGGACATTGAAGTGGAAGAAGATGGGTGCATTAAGTGGTAGCAGTGGGGAGGCTGAGTCAGTATGAGTGCAACTAACAGCAGCCAGAGTGAACCAAGAACAGGCAGAGCAGATCTGAATTCTTTCTACCTTGTTCACTGTGTACTACACCAAACACTGCATTATGTACGCTATGCACCACTGTATCATGTTACTATACTATGTATTGTACTTTTCATTACCCAGTTTGTGCCTGAAAAAGGCACCTGGTGCCAGTGTACCCACACACTTAATAAATAAATAAATCAAATAAATGAACTCTTGAACTCTGATCTCGTTATAGTTTTGAGTGTCCGTGGTTGATGATTTTTTCAATGTTTTGTTTTTTAATTAAGATAAAATCAAACAGGTATGCTTTATGTCTCGTTTAAGATTACTATACATCATGTATGGTATTCATATTAAAATATGAACCTTGTATTTATCACATCGGCAGTTTTAACTTTCACAGCACAGTGAAGGCCACCAGAATGCTGGATTTTGCAGTTTGCTGCCAGTAAGCATATACTTGAATATCTCAGCAGCCAGTGCAATTTCTTTTTTGCTGTTATAATCTGCATACAAAGAGATCTCCCACCATTCAATTGCATTTTCAGCTATCTGTGCATCTAAGATGCAGATGTTAACTGGAGTGCAGTTGCAGCAGCCGCTTCTAAGAGTGGGGTTATTCTAGATGCCCTCCCGGGGGCATGCCTTAGACAACTGGTATTGGAACCCACTCGAGAGGGAGCAATCTTAGACCTGGTACTCTCAAATGGGGATGGAGAGAGGATCACAGATGTAGAAGTGGGTAGCCATCTGGGAACTAACGACCATCAAACAGTATGGTTCACTATAAACACAGCAGTAGAATCAAGCCATACAAAGGCAAAAGTACTGGACTTCAGGAGGGCTGACTTTGACAAAATGGCTGAGTGTCTAAGGAATGCACTAGCAAATGGGCAGGAAGGAGGGGTGGAAGAACAATGGGGAATAATCAAAACTTCCATCACAGAGGCAACAAGACTTTGTGTGAAGCAAATAAACAAAACAAAATGATGTAAGAAACCACTACGGTTCTCAAAGGAGGTGGCAGGGAAGGTTTGAGAGAAAAAGAAAGCATTCAGGAAGTACAAGGAATCACAGAAGAAGCAGGACAGAGAATTGTAACAGTTAAAGCAAAGGGAAGCTGGGAAGACAGTCAGAACAGCAAAACCACAAACCAAGGAAAAGATAGCCAACTCAGTTAAGAAGGGGGGTAAAACCTTTAATAGGTACATCAGGGAGTGAAGGAAGACCAAGGGAGGGATAGTGAAGCTTAATAAAGCAGAGGGGAGGGGTGGGCAGAGGGTGACTGTGGAAAGGCAGAGATACTAAACAAATATTTTTGCTCAGTATTTACAAATGAAGAGGGGGAGGTACCTAAACCAAACAATAGAAACACTTTGGATACAGGAGTTGATACCAGCCCATTTATAGAAGAAAGAGTTCTGAAAAAACTCTTAAAACTGAAGGTGGACAAAGCAATGGGGCCTGATGAGATTCATCCCAGAATTCTAAAAAACTAAGGGTAGATCTAGTGACACCACTGACTACTCTCTTTAACAAATCATGGTAGGATGGGGTGGTACCTGAGGACTGGAGGAGGGCAGATATGATTCCACTTCACAAAAGTGGGAGCAGTGCAGAAGTAAGAAAGTACAGACCTGTTAGTTTAACCTCAGTGATAGGGGAAAATGATGGAATCACTTCTGAAGGAAAGAATTGTCGAGTACCTATAGGCCAGAGGGGCACAGGGCCCAAGGCAGCATTAATCCATAGCAGGAAGGTCATGTCAGACGAATCTAATAGATTCCTTTGACTGGGTGACCAAAATAGTAGATCAGAGAGGGGCTGTGGACATGTCCTACCTAGACTTTAGCAAGGCATTTGACACAGTCCAACACAAAAGATTAATACACAAGTAAGCCAGCCTGGGAGTGGGTCCCAAGATGGTAGCCTGGGTATAGAATTGGCTGGAGAACAGGACACAGAGGGCAATAATAAACGGAGTCAACTCTGAAGAAAGGGGGGTTACTAGTGGGGTACTGCAGGGGTCAGCACTAGGACCGGACCTCTTCAATGTCTTTACAAGCGACATTGCAGAGGGACTGGAAGGAAAAGTATGTCTCTTTGCGACAACACAAAGATCTGCAACAGAGTTGATACACAAGGTGGGGTGTAAAGGATGAGAATGGATTTGGCAAGGTTAGAGGAATGGTCAAATATATGCAGCTTAGATTCAGTGCTAAGAAGTGCAAGGTAATGCACCTGGGAAACAAAAATCCAGGGGAAGAGTACACAATGGGGGGTGAGATACTAACAACAACAAAAATGGAAAGGGACCTGGGGGTAGTCATATCAGATGACCTAAAGGTGGGCAAGCAATGTGAGAGGCAGTAAGGAGGGCTGGGGGGATACTGGGATGCATAGGGAGAGGCATCACCAGTAGAAAACAGGAAGTTGTTATCCCTCTCTACAGACTGTTGGTGAGACCCCATCTGGAGTACTGTGTGCAGTTCTGGAGACCCCATTTCTGAAAAGACATAGACAGAGTGGAGGCTGTCCAGAGGAGGGCAACCAAAATGGTGCAGCGTCTGCACCAGAAGGAATACGAAGAAAGACTAAAGGAGCGTAATATGTATAGCCTCAAGGAAAGGAGGGGGGGGGACATGATAGAAACTTTCAAGTAACTCAAGGAATCAACAAAGTCAAGAGGGTAGCATCTTTCAGAAAAGAGGTGTGCAAGAACAAGGGGCACAATTTGAAGATGGGGGGGTGGCTCAGAGGTAATGTAAGGAAGTATTTTTTCACACAGAGGGTTGTGGATGCATGGACCAGCCTTCCAGAGGAGGTTGTGGAGTCAAAAAAAGTGGTGGAATTCAAGAATGCATGGGACAGTCATAAGGCAATTCTAGGGGGTGGGGGTAGGAAGAAGTAGGCTGTTGGTTAACTAGGATCTGCAGCTTATCCATTAGGTTGGGAAATGGGCAGACTGGGTGGGCCAAGCAGTCCTTATCTGCCATCAAATTCTATGTTTCTATGTTTCTAGCCATCAGCATAAGATAGTTAGTGAGGATGCTCAATAGTAACATTTGGTTGGCTGACCACAGTGACCAATCAGGCATCTGTATAAAGTTTTTGAAAATGCTGTAAAAATAAGTAGCCATATATGTCAATATGGTTTATAAGCAGTGGGATTCCACAACATGTCATTCTGCTGCAATCTTACAGGACAATTGCACTGCTTCCTTGACCTTTGCAATGCAATGTGACCACAGAGTTGACATTATCTCATTTTCTGGCAGAAATGACAGCAGTTGGACATCATACGCCTCTGGTTACACTTCAACAAATCCCCTATGCCCATGCATCAAATGCATGGATGTACACTTACAGTACTGTACACCTGATATGTAGATAAAGTGAATAGCCCAAATGTATGCTGTGAGTGCAAACAAACTTTAACTTATTACAGTACATTTCATTACCGTAGAGTGCTACTCTACAAACATAGAAGTTGTTGGCAGAGAAGAACCTTTTGGCTGGCCTAGTCTGCCCTGTTTTCCCTACCTACTGTGCCACCGCAGACCCTACTTTATTTTTTGTTCTTCACTACTGTACTCTGCTACTGTACATTATTTCCTATATGGCTCTTATAGTTATTGACCCTGTTGGCTCAACTCTTGTGTCACTATAGGGGGCAATCTCAGGCTGATGTTGACCTTAATTCAGCTGGATGGGGGTTCTCCCTGAGCCATGTACCCACATGCAGCATTTGATACTTACAAATGGGCCACCTTTTTCCTTGTTGCTGACTTTGGCCCCAAGTTGGGACTCTTTTACTGATGATGTTAACAGGATCCAGTCTATTGTTTGCTGTTTTGTAATTAATGTATTCTACTGCACATTACAGTTGCAATACATAACATGGTCAGATATTTTCAGATTTCTGTGATATCCCTAAAGAAATTATATGCCTTTCTGCACTATCACTGAAGGGTCTTAAAATAAACTTTCTTCAGAAATATTGTAACATACTGTATGTCTATTACTGAAACTGTGCATGCAATTGACAATAGAGACATTTATACAGCACTGCTCATATTGAGGTGGTTCTTTGCTGTACTGTGTATGATTTTTTTTTCAGATGGATGACATTTGCCACAACATACAGACTCTGAGGCATTCTGACTGGGGAATATGAAGTTGAAGTCTATCAGTCTCCATCCAGTTATTCTTGTTACTCCTCACTATCCGTCCTATCCCTACCTGCTGTTTTACTGTTTTTTTAATGATTTTTATTTTTACAATTGCAGCAAAAGACTTGGTCAGCTATTTCTAGACATTTCCCAGTATTTCTAAAGATATTCTCTCTGGTGGTCCTTTTGTGGTGCTGCAGCAGACATTGGATTTCTCTAGAGATAACACAGAAATGACCAAATCTATCTGACCATGTCTTTGACTGTAGCTGTATAAGTAAAATAATCATAGTTTGGATTAGACTGTGCTTTCTCTCTGTTGCTTCTTCATGGTACTGTCAAAACAAGTATCAATGCCTCAGCTGTTTAAGGAGATTATACTTCTCAGTGGTCAACTAGTGTTTGACTCCTCAAACTGACATGAGCCTCATGTTCAAGTATGCCACAAAGTAGTGGTACAGGTAGAGCAGGTATGAGAAGAAAATTTTTCAAGTTGTTAGTTGCTGATATGCTGGCAGGTGAGCTTCTTGGTATGGTGGCAAGCTCTGATACAACCGTTGGCTCAGACATGCCTGTTGGCTCATCCATCATTTCTTTTTCCTCATCTAGGTATGACTCATCCATCTTCAACAATTTGCACTAGAAAAGAAACATAAACGATAACATACAGTAAGTGCACAACATATGTTATGCATTAGTACTTAGTAAGTGATCATCATACCCCCGAAGTGCAGACTTATGTTTTTTGGAGCTCAGCAACAGTAGACTTCTAGTTATTTACCCCATTTTAGTCCTTATTATCTACCTTGCATAGTGGATGCATTGTAGTCTCATTCCTCTTGGTGCACATTATGAATCATGACATCTTTCTTAGCCATTCAGGATCATTTGTTTGTAAACATTTCAGACACTCTTACACAATAACCAAAATGGCATGACTCATATACTGTAACTGTATATCTAAGCATATAGTATGATGACTAAATTTACAGTTACATTTGCTTCAGGTGCTTTTGCCACTTCAGGCTTCCTTGGGTTTGGCTACACATGGCATCTTCTGACTGCAGAGATATAATTTACCATCCCAGTTTTTCCAGAATTATTTTTCCTCACAGGTGTCCAATTTTACAGGCTAGCAGTCATCTCATCACTTTATGAGCTGCTAGAGCACTGAGTCACTTACCATAGAACATTATTTTGTCTATCATGATATGATTCAATATGTAAATAAGTAAGCAAATAAAAAATAATTATTAAATGTACTGTACAGTCTAATCTGCAGTTTTTAACAGGGACTTAATTGTGTTAGATTTGACATAGGTGTGAATGACACCCATCCAAGGCAAGAGCTGAGACATTGGTCAGATGTAGAAGTGACATTATAGTCCTTAAGTTCACTATTAAACATTGCACTCTATGTTGTCTCCCCCAATAGAGGCTGACTCTGCTGGCACTCACAGGGCTGTGAGCAAACTTTACTGCACCTTATAACTGACTGTATCTTGCAAATGCTGTATTAGTACCGTACATTATAAAAAGTCTCAACTGACTTGCTTTCACTGTGTAAACACTGTAATCTTGACTTTTTTTATTTTGTTAAGAAGAATGGTGAAGACTAATGAAGATATGTGTTTGGAAATTAGAAAATGCATGCCACTAGTACCAGTACAAAAAAGATCCATGAATTTCTCAAGAGTATTGGTATCACCATAGCAGAGCATGGGATTAGCATACACCTGAAAAGAGCTACATGATTTAGCTTTACATGTGTACTACTTTGTGTACCAGGTACAGTACTGTACATCATCAAAATCATTAAAAAATAAAGACACTAGGTAGCAACAGTTAGAACATTAGAAGTACAAGAAATAACCAGAGTTTTGAATCTGTGATTCATCAGCTTACCAGTGCTTGAGACTGAATCCTTCAACACATGTGAATATATGCTAAATAAAATCTGGTCCTTCAGAATTCCCCAGCATCAAAAACAAGCTCAAACTCAGCTAAAACCAAATAAACCAATAACCGATGTCACATTTGTGTCGCTGCTTGATCAAGAATTAATCATTAAAACAGCAAAAGCAAAAGGTGCATATATCTTTAAGGATTCAAAGGTTTTCATCTACCCAAATATTGCACCAATTACCCAGCAAAGATGCTGCAGAATGCTAACATACCATGATGAGGTGTAGGATCTTGATGGGAAACTCTCAGTACTCTATCCATGCAAAGATGGAGTCAGCATAAAAAAACAAACATTTATTCTTCAATGAAAAACAATCAAAAGCACATATAAGAGCACTACAAATAACAAAAGCCACTGAAGAGGAGTCAGATGTCTCAGATTTAGATATTGCTTCCAATTTTAATTACACAAATGATATGGAAACCTCAATGGCACCCCCAACTATCACCCAGACTGAAATACTGCCAACCTTAACTTCTGACTCAAAGAAGCTGTAAGAACCAAATAAGCTGAAACATGAAATGAAATGAACTTTGGCAATAAACATGGACATGGGGAATCCACAGAGGAAGTTCCTTCTGATAAGAAAACCTTAGACTATTTAATTCCTTCAAACCACCGGCACACCAAGTCCCTCTAAGTTATGATGAAAATAACAGGCCTGCCAAATAAAAACTGTTTTGAAACAATTAAAATTTCAGTTTATGATATCAGACAGATTATAAATATGATTACTTAGCCTCTCTACTACTTATAAAATCAGCAGGTAATATCAGTTTGTTACAAAACTTAAATTTATTTAATTTGTTCTGTAAGTACTTCAGTATTCCTAATAGGTCTGGAGCTAATTAATACAATTATTTTGGATATAAGAAATCTTTCTTATTTATAAAGTTGAAACATTTGGAGCCCAATATTCAAAGAATTGCCCAGGGAAAAGTTTGCACTGCCTGGCTGATAGCGCTAGCCTGTAGCCCAGTGCGTGAAATATTCAAAGGCATAGCCCCCCGTGCAAACACCTTTGAATATAAGGTGTAAATGCAGGTGTGTAAAGCCCAACCCAGATCGCAGTGCAAAGATTACTCAGCTCTGAACATAGCAGGTGGGAAGAGCAGACAGCCCTAGTAGTGCAACACACAAGACAGTGACACTGGGAACCCCATTGTGAAACAGAAACATAGAAACATAGAGTTGAAGGCAGATAAGGACTGCAAGGCCCATCTAGTCTGCCCATTTTTTCTACCTTATGAATGTGCCATAGGCCTTTACTCTGTCAATGGCATATCTATTCATACTCATCTGTATTGCTCCCTTGTGCCTATCCCATGCCTGTTTGAAGCCCTGCACTGTATTCATATCCAACACTTCCTGAGGTAGGCCATTCCGTGCATCCACCATCCTTTCTGTGAAATAGAACTTCCTCACATTACCCCTTAACCGGCATCCCTCTAATCTCACGCTGTGTCCTCTTGTCCTGCTATTTTTCTTATATTGAAACATGTTAGACTCTTTCACCTTGTTAATGACCTTAAGATGTTTGAATGTTTCAATCATATCATCTCTCTTCCCTCCTTTGCTCTAGAGTATACATGTTGAGCTCCGTTAATCTGTCCTCATATATTTTCTGATGCAGTCCCTGGACCATTTTGGTTGCCCTTCTCTGGACTGCCTCCATTTTGTTAATGTCCTTGTGCAGGTACAGCCTCCAGTACTGCATCCAGTACACCAGATGGGGCCTAACCAGTGTCATGTAAAGAGGGATTATTACCTCCCTCTTACGTCTTGTGATACCCCTACTAATACACCCCAACATCCCCCTAGCTTTACCTACTGCTTTAGTGGTCTGCTTGGATGATTTCAGGTCATCTGTGATGATGATGCCCATGCCTTTTTCTTCCTTTGTGATTGCCAGCAACTCCCCTCTCAACCTATAGGTGGTTTCAGGGTTTCTCTTCCCTATGTGCATGATCTTGCACCTCTTTGCATTAAACCCCAGTTGCCACTCTTCTGACCATGTTTCTAGTTTATCCAGACCTCTTCTCATTCTGCCCACCCCATCTGGATCATTTACTTTGTTGCAGATCTTGGTGTCATCTGCAAACAGAGAAACCTTAGCCTCCAGTCCATCTGCAATGTCACTGATGAAGATATTGAAGAGGACTGGCCCCAGGACTGATCCCTGAGGTACCCCACTTGTGACTTGCATCTCTTCTGACTGTATACCATTTACCACCACTCTCTGTGTTCTGCCTGCCAACCAGTTTGCCACCCATTTGACCAACTTCTGACCCACCCCTAGCCTACCAGCTTATTAATCAATCTTCTATGTGGAACAGTATCAAAAGCTTTGCTGAAGTCAGGGAAGGCGACATCAACTGCACCCCTTGGTCCAACACTCTGGTTACCCAGTCAACGAAATCTATGAGATTAGTTTGACAGGACCTTCCTGTTGTAAACCCATGCAGTCTTGGATCATGTGCTCCTATGGATTCCAGGTGTTGCACTATCCATTCCATAAGGAGTGCCTCCATAATCTTGTCCACTACTGAGGTAAGACTGACTGGTCTGTAGTTCACTGCCTCCTCCCTGCTACCACTCTTGTGGAGCGGGATCACATGAGCCCTTCTCCAGTCTTCTGGACCTCTCCTGTGCTCAGAGACTCACTAAACAGTTCTGATAATGACTCTGCTAGTTCCATCCTTAGCTCCTTAAGTACCCTGGGATGTATGCCATCTGGACCCATTGCCTTGTCCACACTGAGCTTAGCAAGCTCTTGTAGGACCCTTTCTTTTGTGAAGGGACTTGTGCACACCTCCCTCCCCCCCATGTCCACAGTACTGAGCTGCGGGCCCTGCCCTACCTTCTCCTCAGTAAAATACTGAGCAGAAGTATCTATTTAGGATAGATGCTTTTCCTTGGTCCTCCTCCACACACTCTCCTTATCCCCTTTGATCTTAGCAATACCCCCTCTGGACTTTCTCCTTTCACTAATGTACCTATAGAAAGTCTTTTCCCCTTCTTTTACTGTTCATGCTAGTGTTTCCTCATTTGGGCCTTTGCCTGCCTTATTGCCTTTCCTGCTTCCCTTAGGGAAGTTTGGTATGTCTCCCTATCTTCATCCCGCTGAGCTCCCTTATATTTCCTGAAGGTCAACCTTTTGGTTCTGAACTTTTCTGCTACTGTTTCTGAGAACCAAAGTGGTTTCCTCCTTCTTTTGCTCTTGCCTTTCTCCCTAACACAATGGGATGATGCTTCAAGTATTGCATTCTTAATACGTGCCCACTTTGCCTGTACCCTCTCACCTGTATTTCTTCTTGCCAGGGCTAGCTTAACTCTGTTGGCCATCTTATCAAATTCAGCTTCTCTGAAGTCCCATATATTTGCCTTGGAATGGGATGATTTAGTTCTAGTGGCCAAATTGAACCATGCCATTGATGGTCACTGACCCCCAGGTGACCTTCTACCTGTAGATCTTTGATCCTTTCCCCCGTTAGTCAGTACTAGATCTAGAATAGCCCTGTCTCTTGTGGGTTGTTGTACCAGTTGTCAGAGGCCCTCCCCCTGCAGGGGGGAGAGACTCAAATAAGATCATGTCCAGCACACCAAGTAGCAACCTGTATAGGGACATAGTGATGGGAAGGCCATGATGGTGACACGGACACAGCACGACACAGGACCTACACAGAGGCTGATATGGGTAGCAATAGGGAGGGAACTAGGCAGAAGGACAAGTACAGATTTCTGGCAATGGATAGAAACAGCAAGGATCTGTCTGTGCCCGACAAGGGATGTGCAGGGGGTCACTTGTAGGATAGATAGATAGATAGATAGATAGATAGATAGATAGATAGATAGATAGATAGATAGATAGATAGACAGACAGACAGACAGACAGATAGAGAGATAGATAGATATTTTATTTTATTTATATCAGTTTGGGAATAATACCTTTGAGTCAATGACTCATTTTCAAAGGTTCCATGTCAGTGTTGAACAAACATTACACAAATACAAGGTTTACAGATGAAAAAAAAGTGGGAACAAACATTGAAGCATATACACAGGCAGTAATAGTAAAATTTTAACTTATACGCATCAAATTAGTAAATATTAACAGATAGACTGATTAGATAAGAGAGGGTTGGGGGATCAGCCGAAGGTGGCATCATATACAATTCATTTTAGAGTCAAGGAGAGATTTGAGTCCAGCTTTGAAGGTACTAATCTTGGTAGTATCAGTGAGGATAGCAGGTAGTTCATTGTACCATTTCAGACCTTGATACAGGATGGAGTTCTGGGCAAATGTTATCCTTTTGAAGGGAATCACCATCTTGTCAGTGACTGCACTATGGGTAGATTTCATTGGGACAGCCAGCTTAAAGTGTCCACCCAGTGTGGGGGATGTCAGTCCAAGTAGCACTTTTTTTAGAAGTAGGCAGGTTTGGTATTGCCCTCTAAGATGGAGTAGGAGCCACCCAATTTCAGTGTACAGTGAGCAGGTGTGGATGTCTAGAGTAGCCCCCAAAGTAAGAGGACAGACCTTCTTGAGAAGTGTGTTGATCCTTCTAAGAGCAGTTTTTGTGCCGGCCCCATATATAGGTGACCCATAGTCAATGATAGTCAGTATTGAGCTACTTGTGGCTAGTTTGAGTGCATCCGGTGTCATTGAATGTCTGTGATGATAAAGTACACCAAGTTTTATATTTGCAGTCTTGCTGACAGCATCAATGTGGTTTGAAAAGGTGAGCATGTCATCAAAGGTAATGCTGAGATATTTGAAGTTAGATACATGGTCTAGGATTTCGCCCTTTTGGTTATAAATACACAGGGTCAGGTATTTCTTTTTGCTTTAGGAAGTGGTGAAGAACATACTCTTTGTGTTTTTGATGTTTAATAGTAGCTTGTTTTCCGTAAACCAAGATTCAAGTTCATGGAAACTTCTTTAGAGTTCAATTGTGATGGATTGTTGGTCTTTGCCAGTGACTGAGATCACTGCATCATCAGCATAGAGAACTGTGCTTGCTTAGCAAGCCATTGGGGTGGAGTTGATGAAGAGGCTAAAGAGTAGAGGACTGAGGATTGACCCCTGTGGAACCCCGAGGTGCACCTCCTTAGCAGCGGATAGGGTATCACCAATTTTGACTTGTTGTAATATGTTAGAGAGGTAGCTGCCAAACCATAGTACCGTATCTGGGGATAGACCTATAGATAGAAGGCAACTTAGGAGGAGGTTGTGATTAACAGAGTTGAAAGCCTTCATGAGGGCGATGAAGACTGATCCAACTGCCTGACCACCATCCAAGGTGTTATATAGTTGAGATGAATAATCAACTAGAGTGGTGAGTGTGTAGTGTTTTTTACGGAAGCTGTGCTGTTGTGGGCAGAGTAGGTTATGGTTATCAAGGTATTCAGTAAGCTGCTCCGAGACCATTCTTTTGAGTACTTTCAAAAGGGAAGGAAGGATGATATAGGTCTATAGTTGGATGTTTGGGTTTTAGCCCCCACTTTAAAAACAGGTGTTACGTTAGCTGACTTCCATGCTTTTGGAAATACTCCTGATTTTAGAGAGGCATTAAACACCATGGTAAGAGGACCAGCAAGTTCATGAAGGAGTAGGCCAACCAGCTTCATATCAAGCAGACCCACCCCCATCCTGGTCTTGCCAAGTGCCCTTTTAATATGCTTGATGGTTTTGGCTTTGGTGACATGTCTAAAGTAAAAAGGTGGTACATCTTTCCTTGGGAATCTTGAGGGGCAGTTGGGTATTGCTGAACATTCATATCTTTGAAGTAGTCACCAGGAAGTACACTTGAAAGGTCAGTGAATGCATTTTTGAGCTCATTGGCAATTTTGATGGGTTCCTGTAGGGACCCCTTCACAGTCAACAGTAGATCTGGGTGGGTCTTGGGGGCTTTGCCCATTAAGGATTTAAGAAAGCACCAAAAGCCTCTTCCAGAACCCCAGGTTTTGGTTAGTAGATCCTTATAGTAGGAGGCTTTAGCCTGTTGGATGAGTCTGGTGCAGGCATTTCTAGCTGCCCTGTAGGTATTAAAGGCAGCAGGTGTACCAATTGCTTTTGCTATATGCCAAAGATTGTCTCTGTTCTTCATAAGTCCCATAAGGGAGTTGGAGAGCCAGGGATTGGAGGCTCCCTTAATTGTTTTAATTTTGTATGTGCAAAAGATAGACAGATAGATAGATAGATAGATAGATAGATAGATAGATAGATAGATAGATAGATAGATAGACAGACAGACAGACAGACAGACAGACAGACAGACAGACAGACAGACAGATAGATAGATAGATAGATAGATAGATAGATAGATAGATAGATAGATAGATAGATTTTTCTTTTATAAAGCACCCAATTTCTGGGACTCTGAGTGCCGTACAATAAAAACAACAATACAATAGTTTAAATATTAAAATCATACAAAATACACACATATATAACATAATGAATCATTATAAATACAGATCATCATTCTACTTATACTTCATGATCACTGATCAGTCAAAAAACACCTGTTGGAACAGATATGTTTTTAATCCCTTTTTAAAGGCTTCTGCTGAGGGAGCCCTTCGCAAATACCTTGGTAAGGAGTTCCACAGGGTAGGCATGGCTACCACAAATGCGCCATCCCCAGAGTGCCGCAACCCAACCCTGAAAACCCCAAGGAGGCCTCCCTCAGCAGAATGGAGTGCCTGAGCCAGATGGTAAGAAAAAAGAAGATCTTGCAGATAGACAGGACCCCTTCCATGCAGGGTCTTATAGGTAAGGAGTCCTATCTTTAAGACAGTCCTCCACCTGACCAGCAGCCAGTGCAGCTCACCGAAGACTGAGGTGATATATCTTCTTGCCCCAGTCAAAAGTCTTGCCACCACATTCTGCACCAGCTGCAGCCTGCGGAGGTTGCCTCCAGATAACACAAGGTACAGGGCATTACAGTAGTCCAGCCTGGAAGTGATGAATGCATGCACCAGTGTGGTCAGGTCCTCAGAAGAGATCAGGACTCGGATTCAGGTGATGTTCCTAAGATGGTGAAATCCTCCTTTGACCTTGGCCGAAAACCTGAGCATCAAGCATCACGGCTTCATCTAGGATCATGCCCACATCTTTCACCTGTCTAGAAGGGACAAGGAGAACATCCCCCCAACGCTAGGTTGGGGGCAACCCCCAACCCCCCCCCACGATGACCCAGGTCCACCACCAGTATCTCAGTCTTGTCTGGGTTAAGTTTAAGCCAGTTGTGATCATCTGTGACTGGATTTCTTTGAGGCAGCTGTTAAATATGGAGTCCAACACCTGAGTATCAGGTGCACAGGACAGGTACAGCTGGGTATCATCTGCATAGCAGTGAAAACCCATCCCATACTGCCTGATAATGTCTCCCAGTGGCAACATGTACACCATGAACAACAAGGGTGACAAGACCAAACACTGCGGAACCCCACAGCTCAGACGCTTCATGTTAGATGAGAAAATTCCCATTCTCACCCTTTGCGCTCTGCCTGTCAGGTATGACCTAAACCAGTTGATGACATTACCGGACAAGCCACACCAGAACCACAGGCAGTCAAGCAGCACCTCATGGTCTACGGTGCCAAACGCCGCAGAGAGGTCCAGGAAAACCAAGATGGTACAGGCTGTCCTGTCCCTCACCATCAGGAGATCATTTAGCACCCTTACCAGGGCAGCCTCCATACTATGCCCTGCCCAAAACCCAGATTGTAAAGGCTCATAGGCAGAGGAAGAGGTGAGATGTCTCTCAAGCTGCATGGCCACCACCTTTTCTATGACCTTCCCTAAAAATGGGTCCAAAGAAGGGCTTTTTGCACAGTTCAAAAGTTATTCAAAAAACAAGTTTCCCATTATAGTCAATGGAAAAAGTTAACAAAAAGTTCGACAGTGTCGCAAGTGCAGTTTTTAGTATTGCAAATTACCCCTGTGGTGTCATGAGTAAGCCATTTTTTTTTCAGTTAGTGGCCACAGAAATGCTTGACATTTAAATTTGGGACCCTCTAGGGACACAATTATTTTTGTGTTCACCTAGCCAGACCCTGAGGATGGTAGGCATGTCTTTATTTTGGGGTTAAACACCCCAGAAATATGTTTTCAAATGTTTTGGAAAAGTAGTGTCGTAAAGTAGTGTTGCACCTGCGACACTGTCGTACTTTTTTGCGAAAGGTGTCGCAAATCACGATACTACTTTTCAACATTATGGCAAGAATGACAGGAATTGTTTGCCACCCTGCTGCAAAAGAACAGTTTGGTCTTTTGGACTGAAATTTGGAGGGAAGGCAGCCAACGTTTCACAGATGTGCCTTTTGGTGGTTTGGTGACAAAATATTGCAGGGATGCAAAGTTACTGTACTCCAAAGTTGACATCTTTTCCCATAGACTAACACTGCGGTATCCGTCACGCCTTTCAGGGCCCGTATCTTGGAAATGGTACGAGATAAGGACTTTTCGTCGCAAAACTAGCCAGGAATGTCATAATTCATATGAAATTTTAATTTATTTCCACATCGTACAGTTCCTGAGATATAAGCAATTTAGTATTCCAACTATTCATTTTCTGCTCCGAGCCCCATTATTATGCATACATTCTTTGCACTCACTGTGTTTCTCTATGCAGCTGTTGGGACAACCAGGCTGTGCGCTTCCGTCACTGTTACCCTTAGCATTTCCACTTGCGTTTCCTTACCCATTTACGTTACCTTTCCCATGTATGCCACCGTGTGCATTACCCTTTGCGTTTTCATTGCGATTGCATTTGTGTTACTGTTACCATTTGCGTTTCCACTACTGTTTGTGTTTGCGTTAATATTTGCGTCACCGTGTGCATTTTCATTTGCATATGTGGCCACCCTTCCATTTGCGTTTGTCTTTTGTTTGGCATCATCGTTCCTGTTACCGTTACCATTTGCATTTCCAGTTGTGTTACCATGACTGTGCGTGTTATGGTTTACATTTCCGTACACGCTTGTGTTTGTGTTTCTGTTTCTGTTTCTTTTGGCATAATTGTTGCTGTTACCGTTACCATTTCTGTTTCCAGTTACATTACCGTAACCGTGCGCATTATGGTTTGCGTTTCTGTATGCGCTTGCATTTGCATTTCTGTTTCTGTTTCCTTTGGTGTTATTGTTGCTGTTACAGTTACCATTTGCATTTCCAATTGCGATACTGTGACTGTGTGCATTACAGTTTGCGTTTCCGCATGCACTTGAAATTGAATTTCTGTTTGCTTTGCCATTATTTATTTTATTTAGTTGTTTAACCAGGAGTAGCACACTAAGCCGAAAGCTTTTTTACAGGAGTGACCTGGGAGCACAGGGAAGTTAAGTGACTTGCTCAGGGTCACACAGTATGCAAGTGGAAGCGGTGGGATTCAAACCCAGGTCTGGTCTGCTGGATATCACCCGATTTGTTGCTCAGAGCCATAAACAACTGTGCTATACTGCCTCCCATTACCATTTGTGGTACCTTGACCGTGCACATTACCAATTGCTTTTCAGTACGTGCTTGCACTTGCGTCTCCGTTTGCATTACTTTTTGCTTTGACATCAGTTTGCACTTGTGTTTCAATTACCATTTGTGTTACCATTAACATTTGTGTCACCATGTGCATTACCATTGACAAAAAAATCACATGGTGGAAGTACGGGGCCCAAAGGGCCTGTGCTCCCACCACCACATTCCATTCATTATTTGTACTCCTCATTCTCAAAAAGAAGGGAAATTCATGCCAAAAAACTTCATTTAATGCATCAGTTATGGTTGTTCCACAGTGACAAAAGTAAGGAAATTCGATGTTAGGGTTGAAACCCCCTTGCCCCACCACCCCCCCCAGCCGGCATCGGGGTGTGCGTTGGGAGTCATCGGTCCTAACTCTCACCCTATTCTCCTATACTTCACCACCTCAGCTTCTTTACACATGGGATGGGGTGAGAGTTAGAACCAGTGGCCCCAACACATACTCCGATGCCAGTTGGTGGGAGGGCAGGGGTTCAACTCTAACATCCGAATTTCCTTGCTGTTACTATGTGAAACAACTACAATGATGCATTCAATGGAGTTTTGCCATATATATATATATATATATATATATATATATATATATATATAAAATACCTGCACACTAGTGCAGGTGTAGTTAGGGTTACATAGCCACTTTAATGTTAAACCCCAAAGTTTACACTTTCATAACTTTGCAACCATTTGTCCAATTTGCCTGAGCTTTTGCATGTATGGCATCCTGTCATAGATCTCTGGATCTGGAAAGTTTCATTCTGGTCAGATTTATGGTTGTGGAAATGTAGAGCATCCAACACATGAAAATTAGTCAACCTTTGTGCATTTTTCATTCAGGCATAATGGACTGAAGAATGTGTCTGAGTGGATTCAAATTTATTTGTCTATATGTAGCTTGGGTTAAACTGCTGCCTTTTGAAAATTTGGTGAAAAAATATTAATCCGTTCAAAAGTTATATAAGTTTTTCATATCCCATTGTAGACTGTGGGAAAATTTATATGTGCATTGCGAAAACTTTCGTGATCACATTTTTGTTGTCATGCTCCCTATATTTGTTTTTGTGCTGCCTCCGTCTTGTTTTCAGTTAGAAAGAGACAAAAAACATTGTAACTCCAAAAATAATGCCCTTTGGTAAACACCAACAGTTGTGTTTACCTAATCAAGCCCTTAGGAACATGACCCTGGCATTAGTTTTTCAGCAGGTGATCTGGAAAGATATATTTTTAAACCTTTTCTACCATTCTGCTGTTTTGTTATCACAACAACATTTTTTATTGCCGTGGCAATGATCGTAATAAAAAAAAAGGAACTGTGACAACATTTTTCTGTGCGCGACATTCCAATTATAGAGATAGGAGTATCGTGAATACATTAAAGTTATCACGAAAACACTGCATGAACAAATTTCTCCATGTGTTGTTTTCTTTGTCACTTCATTGTGCCAAGATGGATTGTGCTTTTGGGCTGCAATTTGCAGGGTGGCAAGCCCTGGTCCCACAGATGTGTCTTTTGGTGGTTTGGTCCCAAAACATTCAATGGACCCATAGTTACAGCTTTCCAAATTTGAGAAATTTTCCATAGGATAACATTGTGGCACCTGCTGTGCCTTTTGGTGCCTGTATCTTGGAAATGGTGCGAGATATGGATTTTTCGCTACAGCACACAAGGAAGTTTCAAAGTCATAGATTACCCCTGCAGTGGAATTTGTTCAAGAGGTTGTCTGGTTACTGACATATTGGCAAATTAGTGTTACAAGTGTTCCTTTTCAGGCATATAGTGCTACTGTATGGCTCCAGTGTTATGTGTAAATTGAAGCACAGGGCACAGAGGGCCCACATTCCCACAGACGCATATTATTATGCAGAAATGGGCAGTTTGGTGGGAGCACGGGGCCACCAACACATACCAGTTACTAGTTACATTACACTTTTTCCAAAAGTAAGGAAATTAATTGCAAAACCTTTCTTAATGCATCAGTTAGGGTTGATAGCACATTGACAAAAGCATGAAAATTCCATGTTCAGGTTAGCACCCCTACCACCCCAGTCCTCTCCACTCAACAATAGGTGTTGGGGTGTGCCATGGAGTCATCATGCCTAACTCTCACCCTATTCTCCTATATTGAGGCATGTTAGCTTGTTTACACATTGGAATGAGTTGACAGTTGGGCCTGAAAAAACCATGGCACACCCCGACGCCTGTTGTTGTGCGGCGAATGGAGAGGGGTGGGGGTGGGGGGATAGGGGTGGTAACCTTAAATTGGAATTTCCATGCTTTTGTCGCTGTGCTATCAATCCTAACTGATGCAAAGAATATATACATTGGGTGCTATGAGAGTACCAGGCATTAATATTGGTTTTGAGTTGGCAGCCTTTTTGAAGAAATAAGATTTTGAAATAACAGACATTTCCCATTGCTGATGAAATCAGTTTTGATCCATTGGGATTTATTCTTATGTAAGTTATTAAGTATTGATTATTAAATGTCACTGCATTTGGTTATTTATAGCTAGGTTTACCCTCTGCAATCATATATACTGTATATTTATACATGAAATGCTTATCTTTAGATACATATCTAGATTATGAGCGGGTTAGATAGTCACTGTGTTATGGGGCTTGAGTTTTCACAGGCCTTTTTATATGGCATATTGTATATCAATATACTTTTCAGGACTTTTTTATTTTTCATGTTATAAATGTACTGTATGTCTATGTTAGTAATAATGTGCACCACTTTATGTGCAGCATTTAAAATGTTGGTGTTTCTGTGAGATGGGCACTCCCTGATGATGCTATAGGCAAAATTGGCTGGAGTTTGTGGTGTCCTGCCAGTATTCCCTGGTCCTTCTTAAGAGGCCTTTTGCACACATTTGCACACTTGTAGAATAAACAAGCAATTACTTAAAAATCATTTTGTGTTCAGCAGCAGTGATCTGGTGGTGGGTGGTGCTTTGATTTTTGTATTTGCTGTGTTAATTTCTCTATAGTGCACCCAGCCATGGGGTGGCCTTGGTTTCTTTTTCATCCTACTCCAACACAGGTACAGGGTACCAAGAATGTGTGTAGATAGATTTGTCCACTCATCACCATAACACACTGCAAGGCAGTGGCTCTCTTCTACCATGTACGATGGGAGATGCTCCATACCTGGGCTGTGGGTGCAAGGGTGGGCTGTATCTGGGAATGGCATCCCCATTGTTCCCCTGCAGTACCTGTGGTGTGCTGCCACACATGGGTTGGTTGTCTGCACCCAGTCAGGTTGGCTGTGTCTCACTTCTCTGTTGGCACAGCCCATGAGGAAGATGCATGGGGCACTCTGTCATGCAGGTCTTGGCTGACAATGTGTTTTCTTACACTCTACAGAACAAAGAGCCAGAGAACCAACCAGGACCCACCCACAGTGGTCCCAAGGAGAGGAAAATGAGCAGGAACAGGACAAGGTCCTTGATGGGGCCCCATCTGGATTGGCCTGATGGACGGTGGCTCTACTATTGCATCCACCTGTCCTCTACTTGGAGGTACATACAACAGAGTTCATCCCCCTACTCATGTTCACTGCACCTGCTACAATGCTATACTGTGACACAACACCTCTCACACTGAGCTATGGCCCTGGCATGTGTAGCCTACCCCTAGCCATGTCACATATGCTGTCACAGTCTACCTTTTTCCCCTGTCACATACTGCCACCATAGCTGTGGTGGCAGAATTGCTGGCCTTGGCCACATGGAACCCCTGGCAGGCCGGGTCATGTGGTGGGATGCCCAGGCACTCTGCATGGGATCATTGTGGGCTACACAATAGAACCTCAGCCTTGGCTTGCATCCACCCAATGTGCCCCATGTACTACAGCCATCTGGGTCTCCTAACGGAGCTGTAAGTCCTGTGGACTGCACTGCCCCAATGGCCCACATGTTCCCCATCTCACATGCAGCAACAGGCCATGCTTGCTACAACAATGGGTTATGCAAATACCGATGCCTTGGAAGCAGCCTTCCTGTGGGGTCTAGGTTTGGTGACCTGTGGCACTGTGTTACCTGGGCAAGCCTAGGGTCACCATTGTCCTGGGTGTTGTGACTATATGTCTGGCACATGAGCACAACCTGCACCATGCCAAGTGTAGCCTAGTGGTACAGTTGCTTGCCACTCCACCTTTGGGTGGTGCCCAGGTACAGGGGACAACCCACGTATCCACCTCTTCAACCTTACTTCTCTCACTTGCCTCATCTTCTTGCAGTGTGGTTGCCCAGCTGGTGGGACATCTCTATAGCCCACACAGCTTCAGGGACCACTCCCCATGTATGTATGTGTGTCATACTTTGATGGCTGTGTACAACTTGCATTCATGTTTCTATCATTTCAGATAATCGATTTCTACATTGTACCTGTCTTGGAGTGCCATGGTCCTGGGACATGGTGGCCTGTCCTGTGGAGCTGGGTACAGCAGTCATTCTCCTGTGGGACAGGTGACGGATATGATGGTGAGACAGGGGCAACATCCCATGAGGCCAGCTGCAAGGACTATCAGTCAATCCTGCTTAAGGAGTGTAACACAGTGTTGAGGCACACACACCTGCAGCAGCGGGTACCCCAGTCCACCAGGGCTTCACTGTCACTGACACCATAGTCTTTTCCCCATGCTATGTTGCCCTGTTTGTGGATGTCTGCCATACAATGCTGCATGTGGTGCCCCATGCCTGCCTGCCTGCCTGGCCAGTGCGCTACAAATACTTTGCAAGTAGCACTCCCCTCCACAGCCACAGGCTCTCCTTGGGTGTGTCAGCTGGCTGTTTTGCTTCCACACTCTGGTGGTTGGTGGTGTTTGACATTGGATGTATATGTCCCACATCTGTGTCTGCAACATGCCGCTACTGCACTGGCTGCAGTTCTGACCTTTACGGCCATATCAACACATGCTGGGCTATGCTCCTCTGTGGTCCGGGGAATGTGCTGCACCTGAGCCTGTGTTATGCTTCCATAGCAACATTGCTATGTCGTGGGCATGGGGGAGATTTTTTCATTACCATCAAGGCCTCCTGGCCCCAGCACACTGTGCCATCCTGGTGTGCCACCATGCTCTACCTTTACTGCACATGGTGGTTGCCTATTTGTCAGACTCAGCTGTCCAGCTTATGACCTGTGGGTAGTGTCTATGGCCTTTGCTCCATCTTGATCTGCCAACCTGGCATGTGCCCCCCTGTACAGCATTGTGGGGAATGTATAGCACATGACCATGTCTAACTGTTTGGGTGTGTTGTTGTGTCTACAGTCTCTGAGGTGGTCATGCCATTTGTATCTTATGTGTGCCATGGTCTTGGCAGTGCTGTGGAAGGTGGGGGCATGGCTATATGTGCTACCTCAACCTACGTGGTCTGCAGTCTCAGCCTGCCTTGCTTACAATTCTCTTTATCCACAAAGGTGAACATTAGAGTCCTGCTAGTGCCCATAGGCCAGAGATGTCTGAGGGCAGAGACAAACTCCTCAGAAGACTAGTTCAACAGCAGCAGGCCACACTAGGGTGCCTGGCAACCACTGAGGCCTCTACAACATGGATGGCAGATGCCCTTGAGGAGATGGCATGGAACATGTGCCCAATGCCACCACCTACACCCTAACCTTCCCCCTCATTCCAATCACTGTCCTGAAACACATGCTATCCTCTTCTTTTTGTCCTTGTGTCCTCCTTTCTCTGCATTTTTTTATTTATATAGTTCTACAGATTTCTTTTTATTGTTTATGTTCCAATTTTATTTTTTGACATAGTAAAATATTTGTTATATCTCATACTCCTCTGTGCTGCATCTATTCTGTGCAGTGTTGAAATTTTCTTGTGGAATACTGTGGTGCCCTCACTGCCCACCATCTGCCCAGGGGCGGGGTACGTCCATGCCTGTTCTTCAGCATGGAGTCTCTCCTGGTGGTCCTGCAGGTGTCTGTGGATGTACTTCCCCTGGTGCAGAACTCCACACATATCAGGTGTGTTGTGTCTTGGCCATTCCATTTCATCCTTTCAATGTTTGGGTTGATGGTGGGCTCTCGAAATTTGGAAACGATCTCCTTAGGAGCATGGAGGCCCTGTGCCTAACACAAAAGGTAACATCAGTAATGCACTTGGCTGGCCACACAATAGACTTGTTTATTTCTGCAAGTTTTAATATTACTGACCTCAGTGTTTATCCAGTGGTTTGGTCGGATCACAGCACCGTGAGGTTCACATTTAGGGTCCTCCTCCAATGGTCCCTCCTCTGTGGAGATGGTCCGGTATCGCTTGTTAAGAGGAGTTTCCTCTATGGGACTGTCAGTGGTGCTGTACCTATCGAGTGTTGGAACAGACTGTGTGATTGGACCGGAGGAAGCAGTGGCAGCCTATAATGGGGCTGTTGTTGCAGCTTTTGACTCAGTCGTGCCCATTCATGTCCACCCCTTGTCTACTCTCCAGAGACCTCCTTGGTCTGATGAGGATCTCTGGAGTTTAAAGATTAAGGGGTGGAGGTTAGAGAAGTGCTGGAGTAGATCTGGCTTGGTGGGGGACAAATTGGTCCTGAAGTCACATTATGTTGACTATCAGGCAGCAATCTCCTGAAAGAAGGCTGAATTTTTGTCATGGGAGATTGCTGTGGTGAGGAGTAGACCAGCTCAGCTCTACCACATGGTAGAAAGGCTTCTACATCTTGCCTGTCTCTGTGTTGTGGGAGCAGGTTCTAGCACTAGGTGCAAGGAGCTGGCTCTATTCTTCTTTGACAGGTGTCCTCCATCAGGGCCAAGATCTTTTTGAGTATCTCTCGGAAGGGACACAGTGTTCAGTCTGAGTTGTGCCGAAACACTTCTCCTGTATGGGATGTGTTTGAGCTGGTTGGGGTGGTAGAGATGGTGGACATTATCTCAAAGCTACAGCCTACACAGTGTGAACCTGGACCCAGGTCTGATCTGCCTTTTGGTTGGGTGTTTGGACCTGATTGGACCTGTGGTTGCTGAGATTGCCTGGAGTTCCTTGAGGAGTGGGGTCTGCAACTTTTGATCTTCTTTGTAGTAAAAAGATTATTTATTTATGCAACAGTCGTGGTTGTGATTTAAATTACTACGGTATTTCATGATTTACACTGGCTGGCAAAACTCAGTTAGCATCCACGTCCTGAGAGATACACTACTAGACTTCAACCTGTGCAATTGCATGTTTAACCTCCTAGCTCTGTGCAGGGGGTAAAGGTGATTTTGCTGGTGGAACTAGCTGGTGGCTGTAAAAAACAGAAACAGACACCTTTCTGAAAGCTGTTACAGTCCAGAAAGAGATGTGGTTTGTCACAAATTGGTAGGCAGTGGTGGGATGACTGCAGACTTTCTTGCACATTAAGAGACAGAATTTACCAGTGGAAGTTTTACCTTAGCAGTCATGAAACAGGACATACAAGAGAGTACAGTACAATTTTACAGTTTTTTTTTCATTGTTTCTAGTAAGCACAGCTTAGTGTTGGTAAAGAGAATAAGCTCCCAGTGCTATAAATGGCTCACTGTGGCACAGCTTAAGTAGAAGTGCCCACAAAGAGGGGTACAGTGTGAGGGCAAGGTCAAGAAGGACCTCACATGGGCTCTGGAGGTCCATGACCTAAGGCAAAGCACCCCTGTGAATAGAGATGCTGCAAAATAAAATTTTGCTGGCAAAATTGCTGCAGAATTGGGAATTTCACCGTGTGAAATGTTTTGCGAAATTACGGCAAAATGGTGAAATTTCACTGCAATTTTGCTCCCTGCCATTCCCTATATAAAACTCTCTCTGGTGTCTAGTGGTCCCCCCACCACCCCAGCCACTCACCAGCCCAAATAATTCTCTCTGGTGTCTAGTGGTCCCCCCCAGGCTGATCACGGCCATAATTGAATAAAAAACCCCACCCCAGTTATCCTGGCCCCTCATGCCCATTTTTTTTATGAAAAAAAAAATGTAACCCACACTCTCTGGTTTCTAGTGCCCCCCCATGTCTGCTTATGGCCCAAATTATTCTCCCTGGTGTCTAGAGGTCCCCTCCAGCCAATAACTGGCCATAATTAAACAAAGCTCCCACTAGTTACCTTGGCAACCTCATTTCCCTTTCTTAAAAATAAATAAATAAATAAAACCCACACTCCCTGGTGTCTAGTGGACCCCCCACCCTGTCATAATGAGCTAGTGCCCTCCCTGCTCCTCCGCAGTACCCTGATCGGGTCCCTGGCATAGCCCTCCATTCATCTCCATGTCCGGCAGCCCAACTGAGCACTTGAATGAATGAGCGAGCTGTCATTCAATGAATGCCTATAGTATGGGCTCATTGAATGACAGCTTACTCTGAGCTGTCAGTCACTGTCAATGGGTGCATACCTGTTGAGAGGAGGGCTGTGCTGGTCACTGTCTGGGGTTTGGGTTTGGGGGGAAGCAGGGTGATGGGTCTCTCCCTGCCAGGGTAAGGGGTCCACTGGACCACCAGGGGGGTTATGTTTGTCCACTGTGACCAGAATGGCCATCAGATGATTGGGGGGACCACTACGCTACCTGGGACCTAAATTTTCTCTGGGGATGGTGATCAGAGCACGGTGGAGGGGGAAGGGACCACTAGACTACCAGGGACATTTTTTTCTATAGTGGAATGGCAACTGTAGTAATGGGAGGGACCACTAGGTTACCAGGGAAATTTTTTTTCTATAAGTAAATGGTGATCAGAGTTTGAGGAGGGGGGAGGAACCATTGAACTACCAGGAGAATTATATTTCTATAACAGAATGGGGATCAGAGTTTGGGGAAGGGGAGAGGGACCACTGGACTACTAGTGAATTTATTTTTATCTACAGGGGCAGCAATCGGAGCATGGGGGATGGACCACTAGACTACCAGGGAATTTATTTGTATATAGGGGACAGCAATCAGAGCACAAAGGAGGGACCATTAGACTACAAGGGAATTTATTTTTATATACGGGGATGGGAAAGGCAATCAGGGAAGATGGGGTCATGCCAGACATCAGGGAATTGCTCTTTTATTATTTTCCTACTGGGCGATCAGTGAGATGGAGGGGGTACGCTAGACACCAGGGAGTGTGTTAACAGGACCTACTATTTTCAGTGACAGCAAGCTGTATTGAAAACCAAGAGTTATCTGACACTACAGCCCAACTCCTTTCACTTTCCCTTTCACTTTTCATTCCCATTCAAAAACATTGAAACTGTTCTGCTTATGTGGTACGTTATCTCCAACCCCAATTGCGGCGCCAACTCGGAAACCAGAAAAATACTATTTTTTTAAAAGTAAATATAAAAACTACAAAACACCCAAGCAAAAAACACTGACAGGAAATCCTTCCCCACCGACCTACACAAGTATACAACATTTTACATTTTAAAGATTTATAGTTTTTTACCTAGAGGTGAGCAAAAATTCAGAAAAAAAACACCATTGAAATCAATTGGAAAATCATATTTATTTTCACGCTTTAATATCTCTAAAAAACTCTTAGTGGATTTACTTGAGATTTCAAGGGATTGTAGAGTCTGCCGTGGACAACACATCCTGAAAGTTTCATGTAAATCTGTAAAACCATCTTTCTGCAAGTAGGAAATAAACAATTGAGTTTAACATAGAACTCACCAGCCACCCTAACTATGGAGGCACTACCGCGCCCCTATAAACTATCTTTCTTTCTATCTATCTATCTATCTATCTATCTATCTATCTATCTATCTATCTATCTATCTCTCTGTCTTTCTGTCTCTCTCTCTCTCTCTCTCTCTCTCTCTCTCTCTCTATTAAACAACTGTTGGTAACTTACCACTTAAAAAATGTGAAACCTGCTGACATCTGTTCCAGTGGTCAAACAATCCCTTCATAATAAATGAGGAGGCGAAAGAATTCATTGTGTCTATGAATCAATTCATAAGTAACCCACTTATAGCTGTGGAGCTGAGGGAGCTGTTTTTTTGGGGGGCCACATTCGGTGGTGGGAAGAGAGGGCTGTGTGGCTGCATCGGCAGCTGGGGAAGACACCGCAGTCAGCAGTGAGGTGGACCAGGGAGGCTGCACCAGTGGCTGAGGAAGGCGCTGCCCAGAAGCTCTTGCCACAGTCAGTGGCACAGGTGGCAGAGGCAAGCAGAAAGGAGCTGGTAGCCACAGTCGGCAGAGAGGGCATCCCTGATTGGCGGCATCAGTGGCCAAGAAAAACAGCTGGGCCAATCAGGGGAAGAGGCACTAAAATTTGAAAGTGGCAAGGCTTTAAAAGCCAGGAGCCAGGCCACATTTGCAAGGAGCTGTGGAGCCAAGGGAGCTGTTTTTTTGGGGGCTGCTTTCAGCAGCAGGAAGAGAAGGTGGAGCGGCCGCATTGGTGGCCGAGGAAGACACCACAGTTGGCAGGAGGTGGACCAGGAAGGCCACATTGGTGGCCGAGAAAGGCACTGCCCAGAAGCTCTTGCCGCATTTGGCAGCATAGTGGGCAAAGACAAGTGGAAAGGAGCTGGTGGCTACAGTTGGCTGAGAGGGCGTCCCTGATTGGCTGCATCGGTGGCTCAGAAAGATGGCTGAGCCAATTAGGAGAAGAGGCGCTAGAATTTGAAAGCTGCCAGGCTTCAAAAGCCAGGAGCCAGGCCGCATTTGTGAGAAGCTGCTGAGCTGAGGGAGCTGTTTTTGATCCGCCAACCCTCCCTGGCCCCAACCTCTGCCCCTACCTCTATTAAATGATGGTGAGAGGAGGAGCCTTTTAAGTGGAGGAAGCAGGGATTGGTTAGACGATCTGGATGGAAATGCACCAGGGGACTGTCATGTGGGAACTGTGGCTGAAGTGGTACCTGAGCAGTGGACTGGATTCTCTCAAACAAGGCTGCATTAATTGAACTTTTCTCCAAAAATAGGGGACTGTCGTGTGGAAGCTGTAGCCGAAGTGGTACATGAGCAGTGGGCTGGAATCTCTTAAACAAGGCTGCATTAATTGAACTTTTCTCCCCAAAAAGGCTGTTGTTGCTTGCATTTTGAGCTGAGGTTTTGCTTGAACAGTGGGGCAATGGAGCTTTGAGTGGACATTTTCCAAAACGAGAGGTTGTTACTTGAGCTTGGACTGAAGTTGTACTTGAACATTGGGTCACTGGTGCAGAGGGCGGAGATTTCCAGGAAGGGCTGCTGTGGCTCACACCTTGGGCTGACACTTGTTCGAGCAGTGAGGTGCTGGAACATGATTGGAAAATTCCAAGATAGAGCTGTTGTTGCTTGAACATTGAACTGGGAATTGTGCTCGAGCAGGGGGACAGAGGTGCAGTGGTCAGAATTTTTTTTCAAAGCAGGGCAGTGTTACTCGCTAGAGTATTTCAAGCACTGCCACTGTCTGATTGTGAGGAAGGGGCAGGGTATTCATACTTGTACTTGGGGGCTGAAATTGTTACATCACTGAAGTCTGCATTTCTTGGGGGGAAGGGTACTGCTTGCAAGACCAAATGGCTGGGACAAGATGGGGGATTCAAGAGGGGAGTAGGTATGGGGGATGGAAGGAGGGGGAGAGAGTAGGAACGGCTAACAGAGGTGGCTGAGCAAAGCAGAGTAGCAACTGGGCGGGGGGGAATGGTGGTACAGGATGGAGGGGGAGCAGGCTGGTGGGCTACAGTGATTGTGGGGCTGCAATGGCCATAAATATGCTATGGAGAATAGAGAACTGTCCTATTTGTGCCAGGTTGAGGGGATTGGAGGCGGAGTTGTGCAGGCTGAGGTATGAGCTTGAGGGATGGATGGATGAAGGGCAAGGGTTGGGGGAGACTCTGTAATGACAGCTGGTGGGAGGCTGAAGGGGAGGGCACAGGGGGTGGAGGGCCAGCCAAAACCAGGGAAGGCCAAGCAGGCCTGGCCAGTCCAGGAGGGGTGGGATGTGAAGTGAGGCCAGGGAGGATGAACCGGGTAGGAGGTGAAGGATGGCAGATGATGGGGGCTAAAAATGCAGGAAGGGTAAACTGGGAAGCACACTACAGAGGGGATCCCAGTCTCAAATAGGTACTGTACCTACTGCTGGCTGCGACCATGGCTGGAAGGAATCATGACAGGGACTCAGAGGAAATAGGAGGAGCAGGGGCAGAAGCTTGAGGGAGGAGGCGGAGAAGACAGGAAGCAAGGTGGGGAATGGAGAGGGACACAGGAGGACGAATGGAGGGTCCAGAGAAAGTATGTGGAGGGAAGCTGAGGGTCAGGAGAACCAGGACAGGGAAGAGGATGGGATGGCAAGGAAGGAGGGATGTTCTCACACTAAAAGGGACTGCAAAGCAGCAGAAGTGGAGAAGGACAATAACTTAAATGAGGGTGAGGGTTAAACTGTGGGCACCGGATGGACAGGCAAAGGAAGACACAGGATTAAATGGGAGCAGCAAGAAGGAGTCGGTAGAGGCTGCCAGCACCTCCAGATCACAGAGATGTTCACAGGCTGAAGTTAGGCAAAAAGGAGAGGCATGGAGAGGGAGAATGGGGGGGCAGAGGGAGATAATGGGGAAAGTGGAAGAGAGGATTCAGGGCTTGCGGGGAAGGGGACCAGGGCATAGGGACAGGAAGACGGGCAACAAATGATAGGGGGGTAGTTCGGACACCAGCACCATGAGGAAGGAGAGCTGCAACACAGCTAAATCAGAGGAAAGCGGGGGATAAGATGCTGCTGATTGGGGATTCTGTCTTAAAGGGGATGAAGTGGGGAGGCAGAGGTAGTGCAGTGTAGGTGGAGCGTATACAAGGGATGATGGCGCTGGAGGTAATCCACCACATCCCATCATGGGGAAAGGACCAATATAAGAATGTACACCTGGTATTCCACTTGGGTAAGAATGACCTGGATGGCAACAGTCTCATGGAGGTACAGGTGAGATTTAAGGCTCTGGCTAGATTTTGTGGGGGGCTAGGCTTTATGTCTCTAGCTTTCTCTGAGGTGTTACTGGTTCCAAGGGCCAGCATGGAAAGAAAGCACAAGATAAAATAATTTAACAACTGGCTGGTTAGATGGAGCAGACAGATGAGGTATGGAGGGATAGGGGACTTTGGACAACCTGGGAGGATGAGAGCCTTTTGCCCCAGACAGGCTGCACCTCAGTAAGGAGGGGTCAGCTGAGCTGAGGCATAGGCTGGGGGAATTCTTTGAGGGGGAATATAATTTAAACTGAGAAGGGGGGCTGCGGGAGGTGGAGCCATGCTGTTCCACTGCTGAGATGGGGAACCCAAGGTCCCCCCTGGAAGAATTGAAGACATAGGCTCTAGTAAGCCCATGGGGGAACTAGGGAGGGAGAAAAATGGTGGAAGGGCCTGGTGGTCAATGCTAGAAGCCTAGCAAACAAGATGGAGGAGTTAATAGCCATCATTGCAAGCGAAAGGTTGGACATAATAGTGGTCACAGAAACATAGTGGAAGGAGTTCCACACATGGGAAACTGTGATTCCTGGCTTCAGGTTGATGAGGAAGGACAGAAATGACAGGAAGGGGGAGTGGCCTTATATATTAGGGAAGATGTGAACGTGATGGAGGGTTGGGAGGGCGACAGGGAAGGTGAATTGCTATGGGTAATGAGAAGCAGAAGGACAGGGGAATCATTCAGATGTAGTGGTGTACAGACCACCCACTCAAGGGGAAGAGCAAGACAGGAAGATGTTGCAGGACATTGCAAAGGTGGCTGAAAAAGGGGAAACAATACTGGTGGGAGACCTAAACCTACCGGACGTTGACTGATTCATTCCTGACGCAGCTTCGACCAGAAGCAGAGAAATACTGGAGGTGCTGCAGGGGGTGTTCCTTCAACAGTTAGTCAGAGAACCAACGAGGGGGGACAACCTGCTGGACATGATCCTGACTAATGAGGAGAACATAGAAGAGGTAGTGGGGGGGGGAGCTGGGTAACAGTGACCATAGGACCATCAGGTTTAAAGTGAGGGCATGGAGAGAGATGGGCCGAACTAGCACAATGGTGCTGTATTTCAGGAGGGTAGACTTTAACAAGATGCAAAGGTTGGTGGGGGAAGCGATGGCTGGTATGGGGGACATGAAGAAAGTGGAGGAACTATGGGGGCTTTCAGAGACCGGGTCAAGGAGGCCACACATGCATGTATAAGGAGGGTAAGGAAGGGAGCTAGGAACAGGAGATCACTGTGGTTCATCAGGAGTGTAGCGAGGGTGGTAGGTGGCAGATGGAGGGCATTACGAAAATATAAGGAAATGCAAAAGGAGGAGGACAGCGAGCCTACAGGGAATCAAGGAGACAAGCAAGGAAGGAGATAAGGAGGGAAAAGGCTGACACAGAGAAAAGGATAGTGAAGCAGGCTGGGGGAAAAGACATTTTCAGGTAGCATAAGGGAACGAAGGAAAACTGGTCAAGGGATCGCAAAGATCTGGGGGGAGGGTAGGGAGCCTCTGAAGGATGACTACAGGAAAGTGGATGAGCTGAACAGGTACTTCTGCTCGACTTTTATGAAGGAAGGGGAGGGGAGGGAAGGGATATGGAGTTAAGGAAGGGGGAGGAGGGATGGAAATGGGTCCCTTTAGTGTAGGGAGAGTCAGGGAGGAACTGGGCAGGGTGAGAGTAGACAAGGCCATGGGACTGGATGGAATGCACCCGAGGGTGATCTGGGAGCTAAGGGAGGTGTTGGCGGCCCCACTGGAGAGGCTATTCAACCTTTCCTTGGTCACTGGTAGGGTGCCAGAGGACTGGAAGAGGGCCACAGTTGTGCCACTACACAAGGGGGGGGGAGAGAGGAGAAGGAGAACTATTGTCTAATCAGTCTTACTGCAGAGGTGGGAAGGGTCATGGAGGCATCAGGGAAAGGGTAGTACAGTACCTTGAGTTAAACGGATTGTTGAACAAAAACCAGCACGGGTTCACAAGGGAGAAATTATGCCAGTCGAGTCTCATTGAATTCTTTGACTGGGTGACAATGGTAATAGACCAAGGGGATGCAGTGGACATGGCCTACACCTAGACTTCAGCAAGGCCTTCGACATCATACCCCACAGAAGGTTGGTCAACAAACTGTGAAGTATGGGGGTGGGGAACAAAATAACTAAATGGGTGAAAAACTGGCTAGCAGACAGGACACAGCAGATGGTAGTGAATGTGGAGCACTCTAGGAAGGGGCTGGTAATGAGCAGGATGCCACAGTGGTTGGTGTTGGGACCGCTCCTCTTCAGTATATACATATGCTACATAACGGATGGACTGAAGGGACATTTTGCACCCTTTGCAGATGACATGAAAGTCTGCAACAGGGTGGCCACTGAGGGAAGGGTGGAGGACATGAGGCAGGACCTAAAGGCACTGGAGGAGTGGGCAGAGACATGGCAACTAAAATTCAACATCAAGAAGTGTGCAGTTATGCACGTGGGACACAGACACCCGAGTGCTAGATACAAAATGAGAGGGAAGGGAATCAGGGCTACAGAGCAGGAGAAGGATCTGGGTATAGTAGTATCCATTGATCTTAAGGTGGGGAAACTGTGTACAAGGGTGGTGTGGATGGCATATGGGATGCTGGCTAGTATAGGCAGAGGATTCACCAGCAGGAGGAGAGAAGTCCTGGTGCCCCTGTACCAAGCTATGGTAAGACTGCAACTAGAGTACAGAGTCCAGTTCTGGAGGCCTTACTTGCGTAAGGATATTGACCTGAGTGAAAGGTTTCAGCAAAGCACAACCAAGATGGTGCAAGGGATGAAGGGCAAACCATATGAACAAAGACGCAGCGAGCTGGAGAGTGGGGACATGATAAGTAAAGGGCATAAACAAAGGTGGCCCGGGGTGCTTATTCCAAAAGAAGAATGACACCACTACTAGGGGGCATGGCCTAAGACTGAAGGGGGGGAACACTTCAGGGGTAATGTGAGGGGGGCATTTCTTTATGGAGAGGGTGGTAGATGCCTGGAATGGGCAACTGGATGAGGTGGAGGGGGTGGAAACAGTGCCGGGGTTCAAGAGGGCTTGGGACAGGTATAAAGGGTTATGGGGGGTGGGGTTGGCTCTCAAGGGGGAGGCAGATAGTGTAACAGGAACAAGGGCAGACTAGATGGACCATGGGGTCCTTTTCCGACATCAAGTTCTATGATTCTGTCATATTTGAATAGACATGTTTTGATGACTTATAGTATATGCAAAAAAAAAACTTTCCTGAGGTGTGATTTTCTTCTCTGGTCATAATCATTTTCTCTCTAAGCTGCCAGATGATTTTAAAAAGATGAAAAAACCCAGAAATGATCAATCACATTGCATATCTTAGCACTGGAGGGTGCATTAACCAATTCATAATCATTTGTTCTTCATGACATATGCTTGTATTTGAAGGTGTAAATACAGCAGCTTTATTCAGCAGTAAACCTAGCTGCATTAGCAGTGATTGATATCATGTACAGTTCGTCCCAGAGTGCCATTTTAGAGGGGAACACTGGCTTTTGGAGATTAACTGGGGAGACGAGTCCATATTAATGAAACTGGAAATATAATGAAGTTTTGGTAATTTAATTAGTTGTGTCTTTAGCTATCATTGTTATTTTCTGTGTTAAATCCCTGCGGTTGTTAGACACTGAATTAAAAATTGGTTCTCAGCATCATTTTTCTAGTGGCAACTAAACTGTCTAATATGAAAAACAAATTCTGGCTTCTCTCTCGAAGAAAGTTGATTTATAGGCAAGACATCAAGTCATAAATGGTAGCATAGAGCTGTGTAAGTGTTTTGTTTTTTACCTGAAGGGCCTAATAATGAAATGACAATACCTTGATCTGAGCTGCTGTACAGAGATATAATAACATTTAAAATAGTAGATGTGGTTACTCTGAGATGCATTGCTCTTTCAAATGTTAAAGTTTATGGTGTGCAAACACATATCAAGTATCAGCTTATATAATTCTGTGAATAAAGGATTGAAAAGTGATTAAAAGCAATGACTGTGTTACTTTCCATTTCAAGTGTAGTTTCCTATAGAAACCTGAATTTCAAAAGCACATACCGGTTTGTCTAATGACTCACTTTTGACTTCATAAACATATTCCCAAAGGAAGTGTTAAATCACTTGACTTGCACAAAATCCTGCTTTAGCTCAAAGCTTCAAGTTAGTAATGGAATCTTGTGGAGGCAGCAACTGCTTGTCACACACACACACACACACACACACACACACACAAACACTCTGACATTGTTTTGAAAGGCTATGCCTGGAGTTCAATGGGGTGAGCAACCAGCCACGCCCCCTTCCTGAGCTATATGAGCAGTTCATCCCTGCCTCCTTCTGAAGCATTTTTACTTTGTTGGCAGGAGGCTCTGTCAGTCTGTCTTCACCCTTGGGGCCTGCTGGGGCTTTGTCTCCTCCATATGGTTTGTGCTTTGGGCTCTGATTGGTTTGTGCTAGACTTCTGTCCATTGTGTTTCTCCCGCCTTTGGTTAGCATTGTTTTGCCTCCAGCTGCTACGTGCTTCCTTGTCTGCATGTTTCCTTCCTACTCCTGTACTTGTTTGCTTTTGTTTGTTTCTTTTGAGCTTTTCTAGTTTTCTAGCTCTCTTTGTATACATTGCTTGTTTGTGATTAAGGTTACATATTATTGTTTCCTTACCTTAAGCTGCCCTGTGCCTGTGGTCTCAGGCTCCAATTTACTCATCAGCATTTACAAGCCCTTAGTCAACTGCATTATTATGGTGTGCTTTAGCTCAAGCTGCTGCTTCTCTGCCTAGCAATCTTCAGGCCCATTGTGCTATTCAAGCTCCATTTTACTTTTTCATATTTTTAGCAGCCCCATTTACTTTTACCATGCTTACTAAATCCTCAGTTTACCTGCTTTTGTTATCTGTGTGCTTTTCTGTTTCACTGCTGTTTTCCTACCTGTTGCACTCTCCTGTGTCTATCTATCCCTAATTGTTTACAACTGGCTACCCTCAGTGCCTGGTTTCACATAGCAGTTCCAAACCCCAGCCTTTCACTCCCCAGCTTGCTTTTCTAGCAGTGTAGCGTGGCTCTACTGCAGTTTTATTTATCATTCTACAGCCCTCATCTGCAGAGTTTACTTGGCCCAGTATTGAAGTTGTCCTAGGATTAGTTTTTAGCTGCAGTCCATGGACCTCACCTGTTTAGCACCTCAGACTTCTACTTAATGACTTTATCAACAATCTTCATGTCTGTGTAACTCAAGAACTGAGAGGACTACTCTTCCAACTGACGACGGTCTCACCTCACCTGTCACAGATGTGGATCCTATACTAGCACTTGCCCCAAGCTACATGATCTACTTCCTGGCAAAGATACCTTTGATCCACTGACACACCATCTCCTAAACTACTCCTTGCAGAGCATGACCAGCACTGTTTTCTACTTCATGAGCATCCTGCTACTCAGGATTCTGGGACCTAACTATATCATTAGCAGCGTTGCAATTATGTGCTCTTCGGGCTTCTCCAATGCATTTAATACAAACTGCTCATTGTGCTAATGTATGCCTCATCCTCTAATCTGCCAGCAGGACAAACTTGTTTCCATTTGGCAACACTGCTCAAACGGCTCAAACCAGATTAACAGACATATACTGTACATGCAAATTCTACTTCTTTATATGTCTGACTCTGCAGTTTTGTCTCTACAAGCCCTTCTCATTCCATGGACTTGGTTCTTAAAGGAACACTGTCAGTGCCAGTGGAACAGTTTAAGTATACTTTTCTTATTTCTGGTCAAGAATTTATTACTGCTGACTACAAACGTAGAGACTCCCTAAGATTACCTTGATTATTACTCCTGTCTCTTGCTTCTGGTTCTAGCTTAACATACTTCTAGCCTGACCATCACCTATGGCATAGCCTTTTCAAGGTGGCCTCCTGCGAACTGTTTTTTTGTGATCATCTTATCACCAGTACCTTATTTCTCCTAATCTTATATGGCCATGCATTGTCAGATGTCCTCTGTCCATCAGAATAGGAGTCTTTGATATACTTCATCTGCTTGCCTACTCGAAGACAGTCTTTAGGGAAGCCCCTCGGACATCTTCTACTCATAACAGGAGTCTCTACCTTACTTTGTCTACTTGTCTACTTGAAAACAGTCTTCAGGAAAGCCCCCTCAGACATCTTCTACTGGTCCCACAAGTCTCTGCCTCACTTCACATACCTGCCTACTTGAAGTCAGTCTTCAAGGAAGCCCCTCGGACATCTTCTATTTGTATCTACTCAAAGCAGTTGTCTCTACCTCACTTCATGTACCTGCCTACTCGAAGACTGTCTTTAGGGAAGCCCTTCAGACATCTTGTGCTCAAAACAGGAGTCTCTGTCTCAATTCATCTACTTGCCTACTTGAAGACAGTCTTCTGGGAAGCCACTTGGACATCTTCTATTTGTCCCAGAAGTCACTGCCTCACTTCACATACCTGCCTACTCAAAGGCAGTCTTGAGTGTTCATGTTAGACTCTGACTTCTTCCATTCAAGGGAATCTCATTCTCCTCAAGCCTCCTTGCTTTGCAGCCTTTCAGAATGACAATCCAGCATCCAGAACCTGCTCATATACATGGAGATCATCAACTTCATACCAGATACACTCCATTACCTCTGTATTCTTCAACTCGTTTTTTGTTCCTACATGGATATCCTGCCTACACAAATACTTCATCTCGACTCCTGGAGTTTCCTTCCTTCATGACTATGAAGTTGCAGTCCTGGCTGCTCCTTCTGCTTCATTATCTCCTCATCAGTTGAAGATTCCAGAAGACAGTTGCAGCTCCTGATTACTATACTTAACAAGTCTGCTCCTCATGTACCATTTACCTTGCTTTGACTCGTGCTGTGAACTGACCCCCTGAAACTCCAGCCCAAGAGAACAAGTCATTACGCAATTCTTCTCTAAGCATTCTGAAGGACTATGTCATGCAATGTGTTTGTTACCCATTTCACTTCCTGGACAAAAGCTCGCCCCAATTGAACCACACTATGCTCACCTCTCCTACACTATTGTATGCTGTTCTGCTCCCTCTAGCTCCTGTGCTTGTATTTGCTTTTGTTTGTTTTCTTTTTGGGCTTTCCCGATTTTCTACTCTCCCATTTCTTTTATTTTACTTTAGCAAGCCTCTGTTTTCCTGCAATTGTTATAGTTATATGAATCACCCTGCTCCTTGCTGCTCCTTGCCTACATGGCTTTTTAGTTATCCATGCATACATATATTCACCTTGCAGCCTACATGACTTTCAGAAATTCATGCATTTCATTACTGCACTGCAAATATTTACTGCCTTGCAATAACCTAACTCTGCCTTACTGGCATTTAAGGTATTCATGCAAATCATATCAATTCACTATTCATGCTGAAATCATAGCAATCATTTGCTAACCTCATCGATTCAATTATGCTAAATCTGATTGTTTCAATCAATGACATTACAGTCTCTCCCTGCCTAAACACCTACATTCTATGTCACCATCAATTTGGCTTCCGTAATGGAATTGGTTGGCTGTTTTCCACTGGTTGCTACTACTATCAATCCTCCGAACACTGGCTAGCACAGTAAGCTCCTACCTTACCCAGTCTGCTGGCTCTGCCTGGCCTCCTCATCACTAACCTACTATCTACAGCCTGTGGCTTCACCCAATCTCCTCATCAGTATCTACAGCCGCTGACTTCACCCAATCTCCTCATCAGTATCTACAGCCGCTGACTTCACCCAATCTCCTCAGTATCTACAGCCGCTGGCTTTGCTCGGCCTTCTCATCAATATCTACAGCCGCTGGCTTCACCCAGCCTCCTTATGAATAACCTGCTACCTAATCTATGGCTGCTGGCTTCACCAGGCCTTCTTCTATTTAGCACTCAAGTTGATTCATGTTCGCATTCAAAATGAAAATGCTCTCATCCCCCCACCTCGGGGGTCCGCTCTCGCTTCAGAGTACCCATATTTGCAGAGGCCTCTTGCAACCCTTCATGGCGTTCTCATTACAGAGATCATGACAGATTTCCACCAAATTGGAGTATTTTCTCCCCTTCGATTAGGTTCTAAAGTGCAACAGCAGAGTTGTCACTAAATAAACTACCCAAGCCTGGACGGAAGTCAACAAAAGTCTTGGATCCCCAGAGGTTTCCTCCATTTAAAAAGGGTTTTTTCCTCTCCTCCATGCCAAAGGTATAATACGTAGTTAGTTGTTTAAGCAATAAGACATGACAAGGTGTGTGTTATTTGTGTAATAACATCACTCCTGGGGTGGGTTGAAGCACCAGGCGAAGCCGAGTGCTTCCACCACCCCAGGAGTGACGTTATTACACAAGATAACACACACCTTGGAGTGTCTTATTGCAATTACACAATGGCTCGATGTTATACAAAACAAAAATAAAAATAAAAATGTTTTTAGTAGATTTTTAATGAGGTAGTATATCTTTGTTTCTGAAAAAAAAAGCCATATCAGCCATATAATCATCCAAAAAATTAGCACAGTGATGTTATTGTGTAATATCATCACTGTCTCAGGCACACACTGACCAATCGGAGTCCAGGAAATGTTCTTGCCATTGTATAATTATAGAATATTCCTTAGCTAGGTAGATTTCTGCTGTTGGATGGAGATGGATGGTGGCCCTATTCGCCATTTCCTCTCTTCCTAGGAAGCCCTTATGTCATCAGTGCAATCCATTTTATTAGTGCAATCCTGACAATCTGTGCATCTCATTTGTGGAGGAAGTAAAGAGGCGGCACATAGAAGGCGAGACTGGAGCCACTACATGTGAGCAGACAATGTTAAAAAATGAGTGTGGCATTACAGTCAAAACAGCTGAGTTTTAAATATACTCACAATTTTATTCACATAATGTAAAAACAATACACAGCAGCAGCATATGTTCCCCATGATATACGCCAACATTTCACGTATTACTTTATGCTTTATCAAGGTGGAGTTACGTGGTCATAGTACTCTTTTTTAAGGGGTTCCATTTAAAGACAAGGCATTCATTTCATATACAAAAACACATATCTATATGTATACCATAACTAGTAACAAAAAACATATTGCTAACAATCCAATTGACTACTAAAGTGCTATATCATCTGGATCTACATATTGAAAGCAGTGAAGGTGGCATAGTCCCTACCAGCTTGTACAGAAAAGATGTAGAGAGAAATGCACTGTTAGCATATGAAAGCTGTCATCCAAGACATTTGGTGAGAAATATCCCCAAAGGGCAATTTATGCGCCTATGTAGAAATACATCAGATGTAAACAAATATAATGAGGTAACTGATGAACTTAAAACTCAGCTGTTTTAATTGTGATGCCACACTCCTTTTCTAACAACATCTCATTTGTGTTTAATCAAGCAGCTGTCTCGTTGCTGTCAATCTGCTTCTCTACCTCATAGTCAATGTTTACTGCTTAATGTTCTTTTTGGGGCACCTTCCTAAGGTACCTTTAAACTTGAAACACTGGTTGCGTAGGCCCATTTAATTGAAAGGCTATTCCTGTAGTTCAATGGGGTGAACAACCAGCCACGCCCCCTTCCTGAGCTATATAAGCAGTTCCTCCCAGCCTCCTTCTTGAGCATTTTTTCTTTGCCCACCATCCTCCCCTCCTCCTTCAGTGGTACACCTCTCTCTTCGAGGGCTCCTTCCTAAGATACTTTAGCCAAGAGAATCATCCCACGGCACTTCTAGGATTCCTTGCCTTCGGTACCCCCTACAGGGTGGTAATTCCTCATGGAACAGAGAGTGTGAATGGCCAAACAGTTATTACAATTGCACAAACATAACACTGCACTGGTTACATAGGCCCATTGGTTTAACGCATATAGGTTTTGTATACATGAATGAAAATTAAACTGTTTTGTTTGCCTTTCTTCTCTTAATTGAAATATGTTGACAATTCACTCACATAAAAATATACAGTACTTGTTTTAGAAACATAAAATCAATCTGGGCCAGTGAGGCACTGGACACCACACCTCGCACCATGCCAGTGACCTGGGTTGGGAACAGACTCGGGACACTGGGGATTGACAGGGGAAGGAGAGGATTGAGTGTCCAGAGGGCTGCTTTCCTCTCCTGGGAGGGGTGCGCAGCTTGCCTCACTCTGCAGTGGCCTCCGGTGGAGATTGGAAGCACTGTAGAAACGGCACTACACAGGGGCTAAGAATACCAGGGGAAAAATGGCATCTCAACTGACTGGATGATGGCTGCCCAGACCCTCATTGCCACGGAGCCCCCGGACAGCCAGGACTGACCTCAGCAGCACCCAGGGCCAAGAAAGGTAAGCCGCAAGGCACATTCTCTCTGAAAGGAGAGGACCCGTCCAATGAAGGGATACATTGGGTTACCCTGTATAGTGACTGCAGTGTGAGGCAGGAGTTGGTGATGGGGGTTTTTGGGGAGGAGAGAGTGTCCCTGGTTGCCTGAAGGAGAAGCCATTTGAGATGAGGAGGCAGATAAACAAATAATGCAAAAACAAAGAAACATAAAATTGGAAAAAATGTCCAGGTTTCATTGCTGACCTCAAAAGAAAGAACAGCATGCAGTTCCCAAAATATAGTGAGAAATTGGACAGGGGTTAACGATCCAGTAGTTAGAGAGGAGCACAATGCCCAGTCCAGAGTCAGAGTGACTAAGTGCTGACAGAGGGGACACACTGCTATTAGAAGACAGGGGGGCCTGATTCTAAGGCAGGTTATGCATGTCACATCGTGACTTGTGCCAAACCCTATGGCGCAAATCGCACCTTGCAACATACGTTATGCTCAACGCAATTCCAAGAGGTGGCCTGCAACATGGTAGAGCTGCCTGCTCCAAATGGGGGTTATGCCACCCACTACGCCCACAACCCCCTGCGACATGACACAAGAGGGATTCCAGAATTGATTACATCAGTATTCCAAGAGGGCGGATGGTGGATCTCGATTCCAAATAGGACCCAGCAGGCCATGGCATAAGTACAGTTAGACCAGCTACTAGCTGGTCTAACCATATCTATGTCTACCAGGAATGCACCACCAAGCCCGCTGCCCCTCCTGCTGAACCCCCCATAGTCCCCCATGGGTGCCAACCACACCCCCATGGCAGGGCAGCCCACTGTGGGCCACTGGCACCCACTCACCCCATCACTGCGCAGTGCCCCCATGGGGCAGTTCCCATCCCCCTGCATGAACTACATACCCCAGAATGGTCCTGTGACCCCCAGCCCCTCCCCAACTCTATGGGGCAGCGCCATGGTGTTGGGATGTGGGGCTCTGGGGAGGCCATTCCTTGTGCCGCTTGCACACTGTGGAATGCAGCTTGCAGCACCCATGTTGGGTGTGCCCTTCTCATGGTGCAGCCATGGGCATAAGTGCCAGGGACCCTGCCTGTTCTGGAATAGGGTGCAGGGTCTCCGGTGTAGTGGTGAATGTTGCAACTTGAATACACCTGCGAGTTGCAACATTCTTCTTAGAATCGGGCCCAGAGACTCTTGTTTTTCTTCAAACGTTGTGAAAACAAACAACTGTAAAACTGAATGTGTGGTTGGGTAGGATGGTGATTACATACATGCTGCTGTTGAACTAAAACCTGTGACAGCAGACTATGTCTTCTGTTGGCACCCTTTGCAAACTTTGTGAGAGGCCTTTCAGCACCATGCATTTTTGCTTAAAGTTGAACCAGCATAATATTCTGTGGTGATTTGCATATGCAGCCGATGATGCTTTGCATTGTGGGAGTACGTGTGATTTTGTATTTCTTTGAAACTTGGCTTCCCAGCCAAATGCTCTTTGGGGTTACCTTTGCCTCAGTGCTTGTGCACAGAGGTTCTTTGTCTTTTAGACAATGAGTAAGTCAGCTAACTAAATGACAGAGTGTGGGTGTAGTTTTTTGTCAGTGCAGCTATCAGAGAGGTCAGAAAGGGCAGAGATTTGGGGGGACAGTCATACTACAGACTCCCTGACAGCTGCTACTGTGGTGTTTCAATGGGGTGCAGTCCCTTTTTGGACTACATGACAGCTGGCACTATGGATATGGGTGGGGGGTACAGTCATATGGCTGAGACCCTGTCAGCTGGCACCATGGTTTTGGGGGATATAGTCACATTGTTGAGACCCCCTCTGAGAACTGGCACTGTAAGTTAGATTGATAAAAAATGTTGATAAGCAAACATCTGAAATCCTTTGGTGTAGCCCAGCTATTGTTTTCCTTTTCCTTTACCAGCACCAACCCCACTAAACCTCCTATGTTGATCGCCATTTGTAGTCTCCAAAATCAAGTGAGACATCGGGATTTTCCTCAATCCCCAAGCTATTTAATGTGACATGTGGCAATGAGTAAAGCAGCTAGATAAATACTGTTTAAGGGGAGGTACAGTCTTACTGTAGGTTGCTGCAGCCATCTGTGGGGTCAGAAAAGAACAAGGGTAATATCCTCCTACTCTTGGACAGCAAATGCTTTGATAAAATAAGGTTAAACTTTGAATGGCTACTGTTTGTAGCCGAGCCTTGCAAGGGAGTCACACAAGCTGCTCAGAAGAAACCCACTTCAGTGGAGTTCTACATGACAAACAATGCACATGCGATAGGATAGAGAGACTGTCATGCATGAAACAGATGTGAAGAAATCATAGAATATACAGTAAGTATTCTTGTAACATGGGGAACAGAAAGGATTGTGCAGGATTGGTCCAACAGCATCAGGGGACCATTGATTAATTCTCAAGTAATTCACAGTTGCCTGAGAATTAATCAATGGTACAGTGCACACACATTCTGTTCCCCATGTTAGTTTCCTGTCCCTGCTCTTCTTGTAATGACTGTAGTAGCACCAGTGGCCACACATGCAAGTGAGAGTCACGTCCCTATGAATACACTGCACACAATATCATTTTCACAGTGCTCAGCATAACAGTTCTCTGTCACAAGTAGTGCTTACCTTGTGTGCTGTTATGGTGGCTTTTGGCATCCCTCTGTGCTGAGAAAATATGCACGTGCTACCTTGAAAAATTAATTTTAAAACAAGATCCTTGTAAAATGTCACAACCAAGTGAATGAGCCACACATCATGTTTACTTGCATGCAGTGAGTGAGTAGTGTCTTTCCTGTCATCAGTTTGCAGGTTCAGAAACGGAAGAACAACACAGTGGTTTTCTGTCAGTTGTAAATCCACGTAACGTTAATCAGTGTCCCTGCAATGAAACTCAGTGGAAGTGGAGCACATAAGGATGTTACACAAAGGTGTTCTTCAGACAAAAGTAATAGAGCTTGCAGTGCTGTTCGACGTGTACCATGCGGTTGTGGTGTGCCTCAGTTTGGAAGTCTGCCAATTAAAAAAAAAAATGAAAGTTTGTTTCAATGTACTGGGAGGTGAGTCATTCAAATGTTGGCTCAACACCTGTTTCACAGATGGTACTGCTACTCCTGTTTCAAAGAGAAAAAACCTTCAGTGGGGGTCAGGTTGCTATGAGCAGCACTCACCAGAGATATGACCCCTTGCACGAGAATCCTGGGAACAGAGGATTCAACAATGCAGCACAGCAAAACAGTGATTACTAGGGGGGAATGGCTCAGCAGAAGTAACAGGAGACACAGCCAGTATACAATCCCATTTATATCACTATTCAGTCTCTAAAAAATAAATCAGTATCTTCTACTCCACTGTACAACAGACAAAAATTACTGAAGTGAGACAGAGCAGTGCAATCCCTATTGCATCTTCTGTATCAGTAATTTTGGTGGTTACTGAAATGAGCTGCAAAGAGATCATGTCAGAAAGCTATCAAAAGAAAGACAGAGCAGTATTGTTACCTCAATATTTGAGAGTGGCTGAAGTGGGTGTTGCTGCACATCACTCATTATTTCAAAGGTCAAGCAGTCAGCAACTGAGCAGCCCCTTGCTGAAAGTGATGAGAGTGTTATTTCCTAAAGGTATGGAGAGTTCAGCTGAAGTTGTGTGTCTGGATAGTGTCACAAGTTCAGTACCTGAGTCTGCCATTGCAGATGAAGTTGACATAGTTCAGGAACAAGTTCAGTCAGGAGAACAACAGAGGCATCTGCTGCAACTGCAATGGCCACTAACTCAAAAAGATGCAGTAGCATGGATGAAGTAAACGCAAGTCACACACAACATGCTGATGTCAGCAGTATTGATTTGGATGAACTTGAAATGAAGGAAAAATTAGCTAAACACACAAAACAACACAGCTTGGGCTGTGAAAGTGTTTGAGGATTGGCTTTCAACCAAAGGCATAACAGTAACACCTAAAACAATTAGCAACAGTGAGTTGGTCAACATTCTTAGGCAATTTTATGCCACAGTTCGCACAGTGGGTGGTCAACAGTACACAATTAGTTCCTGCATTGGTATTCATGCATGATTGAACCGACACTTTAACAGTACTAGATTTCAGAAAGAAAGGAACATAGTCAATGATCCAGAATTTGTTTCTGCTAACAATGTGTTTGTTGCTGTTCTGAAGAAGTATCATCGAGCAGGGCATGATGTTGCTAGTCACCATCCCAGAATCACATAGAAAGATCTGGAGCGGACATGGTCTTCAGAGAAGCTTAGTATAGACACAGTTTATGACCTTGTGCAGTTACAGCTTGGATTGGCTTGCTGCGGCTGTGAAGGTCTTACAAAGTTAAAGCAGGATTCATTTACAGTGACCACTGATGACAATGGCAAGGAATGTATTTCTCTTACATTTAATGAGTCAACAAAAAACCATAACAAAATAAATGAGCACCATCGACAGGCACTTAGAGGTGTCCTTGTAGCAAATCCTGACAACCCACAATGTCCAGTACAGCTGTTCAAGAAATACATTTCCAAATGCCCAACAAATGCTCCTTCCCAATATCTGCACCCTAAAAAACATCCACAGTATATTCCAGATGAACAGGATTATTGATATACAAATCTGCCAATGGGCATCAATTATCTTGGTGGCATGATGGCTCAAATTTCTTGTAATACAGGACTCAGCAGAAGGTATACAAACCACTCCATAACCAGCACTGCTGTACAGCTGTTGTCAGACGTGGGGCTTGCATCCTGAGGAAATAATGAGTGTGAAAGGGTATCCCTGTGGGACTAGTTTAAAAGATTACTGGTCTTCAGCCAGCAAAGATAGAAACAGAAATGGTTGAACATCCTCTTCCACAATGCAGTGAAGCAGAAGAGGATAGAAGAAAGCTGAGAAATGTGAAAAGATGTCAGAGCCAATCAAGAGCTCTGAAAAAAAAAGGAAAAACCAAAGACTGAAACATCCTTGCACGCTGCCAGCAACATCAGCTCAGAGAGACACACATTGTTAACAGATGACGTGTAATAAGACACATAATGATATAGGACATCATGGTCATAGTGGAATGTTACAAAGTAATCCATTTCATCTGCACCACTTCACTTTAAATGGAGCAGTGAATTTTCATTACCATGGTCAGTCTTGCAGTGTAAGTGGAGCACTGCATGACAGTGATGGCCCTGTCCACCAGTAAGGTTTTACTTACTATTGTGGAGTTTAGCCACTGTAAGATAGGAAGACAAGAATAAAAAGTGTACCTTTGTATTGATTTTTGGTGATTTTTGGGTGTGTATGCTACAAGATGTTTGTTACTGGCAAGTGCACCACAGTGACATTTCATTACCATGGTCAGTCTTGCAGTGTAGGTGGAGCACTGCATGACAGCGACAGCCCTGTCCAACAGTAATGTCTTAGTTACTGTTGTGGAGTTCGGCCACTTTAAGGTAGCAAGATGAGAATGAAAAGTGTACCTTTGCAATGATTTGGGGGGATTTCTGTGTGTGTGCTACAAAATGTTTGTTACCGCCAAATACACCTCTGTTCTTAGTTCTTTAAGGCAGCAAGATGAGAATGAGAATTGTGCCTTTGTATTGATTTTCAGGAATTTGGGGGTGTGTCTGCTCCAATATGTTTGTTCCTCCTAAGTGCACCTCTGTTCTTAGTTTTGGTTATGTTAGCCCCCCTCATTTTCTATCCTAATTATTTTTACTTACTTACAAGGAATGGCGTGGGTGTGTAATAGGTTAGGTGACATTTTGTTTGCTTTTAAGGGGATAGACATAAAGGAATTCTGAAGGTCAGGGGTAAGAGGCAACAGACTTCTAGGAAAACATAAACTGAACTTACAAGCTCAAATGGGCAGACTGGGTGGGCCACAGGCCCTTATCTGCCGACACTGTCTATGTATCTATGTATATGTGGGTGTGTTTGTCACCTAATATAATACTTAGGTAAGGTGACACTTACTTGGGTTTTAAGGGGAATATTGGTACACAGTTATCTGCACATATGTATCCAAGCCATAGAAATGGTACCTTGCACAGTATTAGTGTACAGCACTGTTTTGCACATTATATCATACTTTGAATGAGTCATGTATGGGTAAGGTGAAAGGCATAATACAACATTTTCCTGTGATAAAAGTTTAGCACATTGAAACATTTCTTTTCTGAGCCATGTTTTGCCTAGAATGGAACATTTTAAAAATCAGATTATTTGCACAGCTGTACCTAATATAAATAATTTGCACGTTACCATTCGTGTATTGATTTTTTCTTGGAAAGTAAGCATCTACACTAACATGTCCCAGTTGTGGGACACAATTAGCTGTCAGGACTCATGTATCATGTGTGAGGCACCCAAGAGTGAACAATTCCCTTACACATGTTAGCAGTCACCATTTGGGCAACAACATAGCTTTGCATGGTACAGCAATGAAGTCACCACATTGGTCGCACTGTGCATTCCTGTCTGTCACTGCGCATGGTGTACCAACTGTGTAGACCACTCACTATGGTAGTTGTTACCTTTGCTTCTGTGATACTGTTTTCATTGGCCGATGATATGCCCTGCCATCTCAGCAGTACTGATGAGGTGTTGTTTTCCCCTTGCCTGCACTGACTGACATTTTGTGTTTCTCTTTTAATGTATGCAGAGTGAAACGCAGCAACAATCACCATGAGAAATACTATCTGTTTCATCCATGTCAGCAGTACTCATGTGAATGAGATATTGTTTTCTTACTGAAATGTGTTTGGAGGAAAACACTCTGTACCACAGAACAAAGTGCAGGGAATTATTATACATTTTACATTGTGTGGAATCTGCATTTTGAATTGACATAATGCGTTGATGTTTCTGGTATACCACGCCCACTGTAATGCCCTTAGTGGAGCCGAAAACCACAAATCTGTTTCATACACTAATTGCACGACATTGCATAGAAACATAGAAACATAGAAGTTGAAGGCAGACAAGGACCACAAGGCCCATCCAGTCTGCCCATTTTTTCTACCTTATGAATGTGCCATAGGCCTGTACTCTGTCAATGGCTTATCTATTCATACTCATCTGTATTGCTCCCTTGTGCCTATCCAATGCCTGTTTGAAGCCCTGCACTGTATTCACATCCACCACTTCCTGAGGTAGGCCGTTCCATGCATCCACCACCCTTTCTGTGAAAAAGAACTTACTCACATTACCCCTTAATCTGCCTCCCTCTAATCTCATGCTGTGTCCTCTTGTCCTGCTATTTTTCTTATATTAAGACATGTTAGACTCTTACCTTGTTAATGGCCTTAAGAAGTTTGAATGTTTCAATCATATCACCACTCTCCCTCCTTTGCTCTAGGGTATACATATTGAGCTCCGTTAATCTGTCCTCATATGTTTTCTGATGCAGTACCTGCACCATTTTGGTTGTCATTCTCTGGACTGCCTCCATTTTGTTAATGTCCTTTTGCAGGTACAGCCTCCAGTACTGCATGCAGTACTCCAGATGGGGCCTAACCAGTGTTTTGTAAAGAGAGATTTTTACCTCCCTGATACGACTAGCGATACCCCTACTAATACACCCCAACATACCTCTAGCCTTACCTACTGCATTAGTGGTCTGCTTGGATGATTTCAGGTCATCTGTGATGATGTTGCCCAAGTCTTTTTCTTCCCTTGTGATTGCCAGCAACTCTACTCCCAACCTTTAGGTGGCTTCAGGGTTTCTCTTTCCTATGTTCATGATCTTGCACTTCTTTGAGTTAAACCCCAGTTGCCACTCTTCCGACCAGTTTGCCAGTTTATTCTGAACTCTTCTCATTCTGTCCACCCCATCTGGATCATCTACTCTGTTGCAGAACTTGGTGTCATCTGTAAACAGACAAACCTTACCCTCCAGTCCATCTGCAATGGCACTGATGAAGATATTGAAGAGGACTGGTCCTAGGACTGATCCCTGAGGTACAGTACCTCACTTGTGACATGCATCTCTTCTGATTGTATACCGTTTACCACCACTCTCTGTTTTCTGCCCACCAACCAGTCTGCCACCTAGTTGACCAACTTCTGACCCACCCCAAGCCTACCCAGCTTATTAATCAATCTTCTATGTGGAACAGTATTGAAAGCTTTGTTGAAGTCAAGGTAGGTGACATCAGCTGCACTCCCTTGGTCCACCACTCTGGTTACCCAGTCAAAGAAATCTATGAGATTAGTTTGACAGGACCTTCCTGTTGAAAACTCATGCTGTCTTGGATACTGTGCTCCTATGGATTCCAGGTGTTGCACTATCCTTTCCTTAAGGAGTGTCTCCATAATCTTGCACACTACTGAGGTAAGACTGACTGGTCTGTAGTTCCCTGCCTCCTCTCTGCTAGGACTGTTGTGAAGCAGGATCTCATGAGCCCTTCTCCAGTCTTCTGGGACCTCTCCTGTGCTCAGAGACTCACTAAACAGTTCTGTTAATGGCTCTGCTAGTTCTGCCCTTAGCTCCTTCAGTACCCTGGGATGTATGCCATCAGGTCCCATTGCCTTGTCCACCCTGAGCTTAGCGAGCTCTTGTAGGACCCTTTCTTTTGTAAAGGGACTAGTGCACACCTCCCTCCCCCCTGTGTCCATGGTGCTGAGCTGTGGGCCCTGCCCTACCTTCTCCTCAGTAAATACTGAGCAGAAGTATCTATTTTCGATAGATGCTTTTCCTTGGTTCTCCTCCACACACTCCCCCTTTATCCCCTTTGATCTTAGCAATACCCCCTCTGGACTTTCTCCTTTCACTAATGTATCTATAGAAAGTCTTATCCCCTTCTTTTACTGTTTTCGCTACTCTTTCCTCGGTTTGGGCCTTTGCCTACTTTACTACCTTCCCTGCTTCCCTTAGGGAAGTTTGGTATGCTTCCCTATCTTTGTCCCGCTGCGTTCCCTTATGTTTCCTGAAGGCCTGCCTTTTGGCTCTGACCTTTTCTGCTACTGTTTTTGAGAACCAAAGTGGTTTCCTCCTTCTTTTGCTCTTGCGTTTCCCTCTAACATAATGTGATGTTGCTTTATTGCATCCTTAATGCTTGCCCACTTTGCCTATACCCCCACACCTGCATTTTTTCTTGCCAGGGCTAGCTTAACTCTGTTGGCCATCTTATCAAAGTCAGCTCCTCTGAAGTCCCATATTTTTGCCTTGGAATGGGATGATTTAGTTCTAGTGGCCAAACTGAACCATACCATGTGATGGTCACTGGCCCCCAGGTAACCTTCTACCTGGAGATCTGTGATCCTTTCCCTGTTAGTCAGTTCTAGATCTAGGATAGCCCTGTCTTTTGTGGGTTGTTGTAGGGCTACTGGTCTCCACCAGGAGCTGTAATGGAGCAGGGCATACCCAGGAACCCACCCCAGGAGGGGAGAGCAATCCTCTGGATGCTCGATCCTCTCCCTCACCTGCTGACCCCTGACAACCCGAGTCCATTTCTGAACCTGGGTCACTGGCATGGTGCAAGGCATCCAATGCCTCAATCCTCAGCGCCACTGGCCTGGCTAATGATTCCTATCATTAACTGGAAAACTGCCATCATATAAATTAGCATTGCTCCCTAGTTCATTCAAGTTAGATCCTTTAAAAATGTTGACTATGATGTTTTGTAAACTCATCTTGCTACTATTGATTAGTCTTATTTGGACAGTACACCTGATGTGGATAATGCACTTGATTTTTTTTATATTCAATTTACTAAAAATTAAAAATGATTTATTTCCCCTGAGTGCCTTAAGAGTGAGGGGTGTTTCTAATCCATGGTTTACTTCTGCCATTAAGTCCCAGGTCAAAGAATGTAATATTGCCTGAGTGGCCTATAAGAGTAACCCTTCTACTTTTTCTTTGAATAATTATCATTGTCTGAGAAACAGGGTATCTGATTTGGTCCAGAAGACCAAAAGAGATTTCTATAAAGAAAAATTTCAGGCTAATTGGGCTAATACAATGAAATTTTGGATTAAGGTTAGTACTTTATTGTCTCCTAAATCCCCTGCTATTGTTCACAATTTGTTAGTTAATGAAGTGGTAGTAAGTGATCCTACTGACATTGTTAATCTCTTTAATAGAAAATTTACTGATTTGGCTAGTCTGCATGGAAATGGGGTATCTAGTGTTAGTTCAAGTACTCAGTTTGCTACCTTTGGTGCAGAGAGGCCATTGTTTAACTTTAAAAAGGTAAAAGAGTATGAGGTGTTTCGACTATTGATGTTCTATGTCAGATTAAATAACTGTGGAGGTGGGTTAGATGGCCGTTTTCTTAAACTGGCTATTCCTTTTGTGGTCAAACCCATTTTATATTTCTTTAATCTTTCTTTAATTTCCTGCCAGTTTCCCACTGGTTGGAAACTGGCTCGGGTGGTACCTACAGTATACCTAAAATATATCTTGCTTCTACATTTAATGATTATCGCCTTATCTCTATTGATAGTGGCTAACCAGATCAATGATTATTTAAACACTTATGGATTGCTTACTTCACAGCAACATGGGTTTCATCAGTATCATGGAACTGGGACTGCCTTGGTCGGCTCCACAAACACCATCCTTAGGGGTTTTGAGAAAGGTTTGATGACTGGGGCAGTGTTTGTGAACCTGACCAAGACAATTGACCTGATAGAGCATGATCTTGTCAGCTCTAAGTTGACTGAGCTGGAGTTCTCTGAGGCTGCTACTTCTTGGGTTGCGAACTATCTGTTTAATTAGTCCCAGTTTGTTAACACTGGTTATGCTGTTTCAAATATTGCACAAATTCAATGTGCCATTCCCTAAAGGTCCATTTTGGGCTTTTTATTATTTTCTCTTTTCGTTTATCAGCTTTCCCAGTTTTGTAATTTTTGTGAATCTATTCTTTATGCAGATGATTTGATTTTGTTTTCTCAATCAAAATCCTTAGTTGGAGTAACGGAGGCCTTGGAAAAAGATTTTCTGGATGGTTGCCATTGTTTCTCTGATAATTCCTTGGTACTTAATTCACAAAAAACTAAATATATGGTATTTGGTATGCCTTCTATGCTCAGAGATAAGCCCAGCATATCTTCGCAAGATTTACAGGGTAGTTTGGTTAAGCAAGTTTGTCAATTAAAGTATCTGGGGGGGTTTGCTGGAGCCAGGGCTGACTGTTTCATTATACATTCAATCAGTTACTTCTACTATTATCGAAAACTGGGTTTATTATACAAATTTAGATCTCATTTCCCCCTAGAGGTTCATAGATCTTTTGCAGTGGGTACATGACTACCACATTTTGATTATGTTTGTAGTCTATACTTTAAACTGGGAATCAAAGAATTGCATTCATTAAGGGTTACGTGCAGTAGTATTTGTTGATTTGTTTTGTCTGTCCTAGCTCAGTCACATCATGGTGACCTAGAGCAACAATTGGGCTAGTTGTATCCTCATGCCAGGATTGAGTATTTCTTTGATTGAGTTATTTTTAAAAGTATATTTTTTTGGTCCTTGTTTCCATTATGTGATGTGATTAAGTGTGGCACTGTCCTCCCTAGTTTACGTTTCAATGGGGTTGTGCTTGATACTGTTTTATCTAAACTCAAGATTGGGTCACATGCTTTTTCAATAGCAGCTCCTACTTATTGGAATGCTTTACCTTTATCAGTCTGTCGGGTTACTTCTGTTCTCAGTTTTAAGGAAAATTGAAACAGTATTTATTGTCAAAATCTGTATGTAACTGTTTTGTGTAATAATATTTGTATAGATTGTGTTTGAAATGTATTGTCTTGTTGGTCATTGTTTTCCCAGGTCAGAACTGAAAAAGGGTCTATGGTCCAATGTCCTTACCCAGTTAACAAATGAATAAAATAAAAATAAATAAATGTGGTGACTGTATTTGTTTAAATATAGTAATTACATACCTAGGTAATGTGAAAACTATGCATTTCAAAAGCATACTCACTGCACTCCAAGTACAGTAGCCTGTAACAACTTTCAAATCCGCAGGCTTTTACATACTTCATGCATGCAGTGTTTATACATTTGTCAAATTATTTTTATAACTAAATACATAAAAAATTGGAGATCGTGTTCCCCGGCAGGATACACATAACTCTTAATTATTTAAATAAAAAATCAAATCAAGATCATACCGTGAACACCTCCTCCCCAGAACCGAATGCTTTTCTTTGTCTCTGAACCAGCTCCACTATCAGATGTCCATTTGGGATAATAGCTAAATGGTGTACTGACTGCAGGTTGACACCACCACAGTGAAGGCCATCACAGCAATAGAATTCGACAAAAAGCATTGGATCGCTGTGATGGTCCCCGCAGACACCGGTGGTGCATCTCCTGGTGTTTTTCCCCCTGTCCGAGACAACTCCAACTGGTAGTTGTATAATTAGAGACCATGGGGTGTAGAGGGTGGAGCCCCCAAAGAAAACACACTGACATCCCCGACAGTACAATGCTGACACTCTGCATTGTGTTTGTTGCTGTCGGGGATGTCGGGAAAATAGATGTTGCAGCACTATAGGTAAACCTGGCTAAATTAGTCGGGGGGGGTGTTGTTTTTTTAGAAGTCTGTTTTAAGTTTGTCTAGTGTTCTTAATATGTGTCAGATTAATTAATTATGGGGCACTGGACCACCAGGGGGATTATGTTTGTCCACTGTAACCGAAATGGCAATCAGACGATTTGAGGGGGGACCACTATACTACCAGGGACTTAATGTTTTCTATGGGGTTGGTGATCAGAGCATGGGGGAGGGCCCACTATAATACCAGGGACATTTTTTCTATAAGGGGATGGTGATCAGAGTATGAGGAGGTGGGGAGGGACCACTGGAATACCAGGGACATTTTAGTTCTATAATATGACGGTGATCAGAGCATGGGGGAGGGACCACTGGACTACCAGGGAATTTATTTTTATATATGGGGACATCAAACAGAGCACGGGGGACCACTAGGCTACCAAGGAATTTATTTTTATATAGGGGGATGGTGAGGGCGATCAGGGTGGGGGGATTGAACTTTTATGATTTTCCTACAGGGCAATTGGCAAGAGGCAGGAGGTACACTAGATGCCAGGGAGTGTGTTCACATGACCTATGATTGAAAACTAAGAGTTATCTGACACAACAGAAGAACTCCTTTCACTTTCACTTTCTGATCCCCATTCAAAAGCATTGAAACTGTTCTGTGCGTGTGCTACGTTATGTCTAACCCCAATTGTGGAGCCCACTCGGAAACCAGAAAAACATAATTTTTTAAAAGTAAATATCTTAAAAACTACAAAACTCCCAAGCATCAACCACCCTCAGGAAATCCTTCCCAATCAACCTACATAAGCATACACAATTACACATTTTAATGTTTTATAGTTTTTTTTTTACCTAGAGAAGAGCAAAACTTCAGGGGGAAAAAACATCATTGAAATCAATAGGAAAATCATATTTTTTTTCACACTTTATTATCTCTACAAATTCTGAATGGATTTACATGAGACTTTCAGAGATTGTAGATTCTGCCATGGACAACAAATCCTGAATATTTCATATCGATCTGTAAAACCAGCTTTCTGCAAGCAGGAAACAAAAAGTCAAGATTTCACAAATAAATACATACTGAACTGGTCTCAGCTCATTTCTAGATGAGATCTGGTTGAAAGGGAAGAGGAGAAAATATAATAGATTCAAAATTGCAGAATATAAAATACATAGAATGGAACGAGTATACCAAAAGTAAATGGGACAATTTTGCCAAAGAATACATTGACAGGAATACTGTAAGTTACCATGAAATAAATTGTAAAACTGAACACAGGAACAATTAAATAGCTACCAACTTAGCAAAATAAAAACTGGGGCAATGACATACTGGGGAAATAGGGAAGTGCTAAGGGACAGAGAATTAGGTGAAATTCATGTAATAAGTAAACCCAATATCAGAAGCAACTACAGGAATGAGTAGAGAACTCAAGGAGGAAGCCTTAACAGCAGGAAAGAAAGGAGCAGAGCAAATAGGGGGAATGGAACCCCAAAGTTTAGGGAAACAAAATGAGAAAGCAGCCTGGCCAGCAGTAGATTTCATGTGAGGGAGAGCAAGAGAGTGAGAGCAAGCATCACGAAGTGTGTAGGAGGATGAAGGAGGGAGTGGGAGGAGAGAGGTTAGATACAAGGACTGAGAGCCAAACCAAAATAAGGAAATAAAGGTCACACAGTGGGTCACACATGCTGCAGGTGATCCAGCACAGCGCAGAGCACTGTGCCTCTCAGCCCAGGGATGCATCACTGTTCTCCATTCCAGCATGGTGCTATCACATGAATGTGCTCCCCCATAGTTGTTCACTGTTTCTGGGGACATGGGGCACAAGGGATTGAGGTCCTGGTACCTTTTTGCAATACACTTAACCCTGCATTGGTGTGTTCTGTACAGGTGTCACTAGCATGTATTGGCCGCTGTGTGCAGAAGGATCCCAGTGTAACACCCCTGACAGTACCTGGGATGTTTTCAATTTAATAAAATTTATTGAAATACAAGGAAAACAAAGCCACACAATTTACATCACATCACAATCAGAGGGATAGAGAATATCCAGCAAATTCACATTTCAAGACAGTACCTGGCATGTGTACACACATCAGAAGGTGCTATGGTCAGGTTGTTGCTACACAACAGCGAACCTCCACCCACTTGGGCCACATGTCTCCACAGGTCACACTGTAATGTGTCCAGTGACAATCAACTTGTGCTGTGATGGTACACATACTTGGCTCTTGGGGGAACCAGCTCACCATGACAGTGTGATGTAGGGACCAGCTAGCTGTGTGCCACTGCACCTCAATGGCCCTGTGTGGGCCAGTCACACAACATGCATTCACGTGACACCTCTGTGCCACCCCATCCCAACACTGTCTGCAGCCCACACTGTGCACACTGCTGAGACACAGACTGGACCACTGTGTCCTGCAATGCTCTGACATGGTACTATCTCCACCATGACACTGCATGCTACACAGACCCTGGTAGCCCAAATGTGCAGTACCTGGGCCACCATCAGCAAAACAGACCCTGCAAATAGCAGGGTCACTGGTCACACCTCAACAGGACAGATGTGCCTCATGGCTGTAGTGGTGTCACATGCCCCACCACCAAAGCCCTGCCAGCTAGCAGCCCAAGGGACAGGGTCCCACACAGCCACCAAGACTTCAAGCAGCATGTTGGGTGGCAGCAGTCTATGGGGGGATGGTCTGCCCTCCACCATATACATGCCAGTTTGCCATTGTCCCATACGCTGCATATGGCCCCACCACCTGGGCCCAGTACAGGTGGCCCAACATTGTCCACAAGCCTAAGTCTATCTCACACACCACTGATGCATGTCATTCCTCTCTCTCCATAGCAGGTGCAATGACTGAGAAGTCATGCTTGATAGCACATTGCTTCAGTGCTGAGGAGTTCCACACCCTGGTATAGGCCTACAAGGCCAGGGAGTCAGTCATCTCCCGCTACCACAGCACAGATGCTGCTGTCTGCAAGGCCTGATTTGAGATAGCAAAAGAGGTCAATGGTGTTGATGGTTGTATCAGGCCTACTGAGGTGGTCCGGAAGTATTTTATGGACCTGCACCTTCACACTAAGGACTCCATGGCCACACAACACAGGGAGCAACACACAACTGGTGGAGGCAGACCTGCATCATTTATGGTCAGGTACCTGGACCCAGCAGAAGAGGTGGTGGCATCTGCACTGCAAGCAGTTGAGGTGACTGGTGTGCCAAGGGGTGTCTCTGAGTCCCAGTTACTACCCAGTTGACCTTGGAAGTACATGACGAGTACCAGACCCATTTGTGCATGGGTGACGATAAGGTTTCACCTGTCTTGGGTAACACTTGGCATGGGCCCATGTCACACATGGTATATCTCAAGGCTCCTGGACCTTGCAGTCATAGTAGGGCCAGTGTGCACCAGCCATGCAGCCCTCAGAGCAGCATGTCACCATGCCAACACCCACTTGGTTCCTGTGCAAACTTGTGCACAGATGTGTATTCCTGCAGATCCCAACACTGCATTGTAGTGCACAACAGGTTCTGTAGGGGTGGTGGTAGTGAAGTCACAGATACTGTGCAGGTCATAGGGGTCACTAGGGGGTACAGTCTTAAGCTGGAGGAAGAGAGGTTTAGGAGGGAGGTCAGGAAGCACTTCTTCAGGTGGACATTTGGAATGCACTGCCAGAAGAGGTCATCTCATTGAATACAGTGGACAGCTTTAAGAGAGGCTGGGATAGGCATACAGGGAAAGTAAAGATCATTGGTAGGGATGATGGGAGGTATGGGGAGGGAGGGCAGGGACATTAGCTAAAGCTGTTGACCCTGCAATGCGAGCAAACTTGATAGACCAAATGGCCTTCCTCTGCTGGCTTCTTCCTATGTTCGTATATGATCGTATGTTGTGCACTACACTGTGTGTGGTACCAGATGAGTGTGAGCCTGCTAAGTGCACCATGGTGTGGGATCACTGTACAACTGCATCATCTATGTCACACTTTTTGCTATGTGGTTCTTGTGGATGTAGATCATGATGTCTTATTACCACCACTTACATGATAACACTGTGACACTGTGCATCACTCCCTGGGATGTGCATGCACCAGCGGCACAATGGTTAGAGTACTGTGCTGCATGTGCATCAGTAACAGCACCTTTTCCTCTCTCTGCAACTCAGGTTCTTGTGCTTGTGATGCCCTGAGATCTAGACTCTGGACATGTTCACTGGGATTCACCATCTCCCACTCGAGTGACCAAACCTTCTTGTGGGCAGCAGCAAGGAGTCTGCAGATGGCCCTTATGAGGACAGACAGAAGATACAGTATTCACGTTTGTTTCCCAGCTGAAGTTTGCATGCCCAATGGCTAGCCCATCCACTGACAGTGGCCACACAGCAGTGACTGGCAACCCTACAGCCTCATCCATTACCAACAACAGGGGCACCACTACTGCCTCTGGTGTCACCACACACATCACCAGCTGCACTGCCACAGTAGCCACCCCCCCCACAGCTGCTGCTGTCTTCACTGCCTCCCAGCCATCACATGTTGCTGTGTCCACTGTGACTGCAGGCACATTGCACAGCACTGTCCACATGCAGCCACTGCTAATTGTCACTGTCAAACCACCTTTACTGACTGTGGCAGCTGTTGCAACCTCACATCTCACAATGTGCCCTCGGGTGGAGCCTGATCCTGTCCATCCTACCAGTATCCCCCTGCTGCAGGAGGAGTTGCAGACAAGGCAGCTGATGCATGCCACTGTGGACATGCAGGCTGCCTCCCACTTGGAGCTTGCACAGTTCAGACAGGTAGTGCATGAGGACCTGACATACCTGTACCGTCATCTGCATGATGATGTGCATAGGGCCAAACACTATGCAGAGGAGCATGAGGGCCACAACCTAGATGTCCTGGGGTTCATGTTTTGGAAGCCCATCAGAGTACTATGGGATGTTGGTGCTGTGGTATTTGCCTCTGTGCAGGCTGGTTGCAGCCCTGCCATCTTCAATGAGATTAGCCACAGTGGCCTGGGAACACCATGGTGTATGACAGTACCACGGAGTAGCAAGTCTGACACCGGTGCCACATACATGTCCTCTTCCTACATGGCCACACCCCGCATACCTGGATGAAACCTCCTCCTGCAGGCATCCAGTACACCATGGGGATGTCCTCGCTGCAGGGTGACACAATCACCACGGCCTTCCTCCTTATTTGTAACCCCATCCTCCACTGCCACCACCCTATCCCACCAATGTCATTGGTGTATTATCTGGAGATGTGGTGGGCACAGACATACATAGCTGTGCATCATCCACCTAAACATTCCTAACCCACACATACATTGTGTCATCACCACTGCCAGCACTGGGGAAATCACTATTGCCGTGTAGTGCAGACCCAGGAGACTACCCCTCTGTCTTGTGAATCATGGCCTGCTTTGAGATTTTGTGCCACGTGCCCCAAGGGCACACACCACTACACATAACTCACAACCTCCTCCCTCCTTTCCTGCTCACCTTTATGTTTGTGCCATGTCCCCATGCCACACTACCCTTTCCAGCCTATCCTGTGTCCCAACCCTCTGGGTCAGGATGTCATCACCCCTGCTTTAGTTCCTCCCACCCTTGACTCCTGTGCATGGGCACATTTGGTGGCCACCCCATGTCCACCCATGTGCCACCCATGCCTATATGATATGTATATTCTCACCTCAACAGCCACCTCCTCTTTTGTACACCTTTACTGAGTTGCTCTTCAGTTCTCTGTATTGTTCTATGGTTTACGTTACAGTTAAAAAACATGAATTCCTGTCATGTGTAGCTGTTACCCCCTTTGTGCTGGCAGCTAGCTGTCATATTATGTTGTTCCTGTGCTCCTCGACCCTCATTGCCATGCAGGGATCTCTCCTCTGGAGCTGCTAAACTATCTCCTGCCCCTCTGGCTCCATGTCAGATTCTGTGTGTTCTTCTTGGACTGGCAGGCATATTTCATGGGAGTGCACCATGTTGTGTAGTATACAACAGGCTAGGAATATGGCTCAGGTCTTCTGAGGTGTATTGTAGGCACCATCTGAACAGTCTAAGCACCAGAATTGCATTTTCAGCATGCCAAAGACACGCTCACTGATGTTTCATGTGGTGGTGTGTGCCGCACTGTACCTGTCCTCTGCCACAGATGCAGGATGGTAGACAGGTGTGAGGAGCCGGGGTGCAAGGGATAGGCTCTGTCCCCTGTAATATTGACATACATTTTTGCATCTGCTCTCATTCTAGCTACCAGCCTTCTGCCTACAGGCCAGGACCTTGTGAGTCCCCTATATCCACCCACCCTCCGCTCCCCACAGCATGTCCTCTGGGTCCTGGCTACACCTATACACCCCCTGTGGGGGTGCATTCAGGGATCCTGCTGCTTATATTCACTGACAAGGTGTCCACTGGTTATGTCACCACCCTCAGATCTCTGGCTGAGAATGGATTTGTGCTGAATGAAGGTGTCACGGTTGCTGTTGTGGTACCATACGAGGACATTGATGATGCACCCAATTGTGTTGCATACCACCTAACAATTGATGAAGTGGAAGTCTTTCCTGTTGAGGTTAGCATCTGCCTCATTGCCAGGGGATACATGGATATCAACATGGGTGCAGTCAACGGCACTAAGTACTCCTGGTAGGTACACAACCAAGTAAAACTGCTGCATTATTGTTGTATGCCCCACTGTGGTACTGGGGAATACAATTCATTCACCAGCATGTGGCAGTAGAGCATCTAGAATTTGGGCCAGCAGGCACAAGGTGGAAGACTGTGAGACACTGGTGGTATCCCCTACTTGTGTCTGGAAAGATCCTGTTGTCAGGAAACACATGGCATCTGTCATCTTCAACTTGACTGACATTGCTTGGCTGCGCTGGGTGGTACTACGCAGCTTCTCATGCAAGAATTTGCACAGGTGCCTGATTATGGCCCTACTGAGGTGGTACCAGCCAACAAGATGGTCATCTGTGAGTATCTCAAATGAGACTCATAGCTGGCACTACCTGTGCACAGAATAGTGCCTCTGCAGCCTATAGATGGGCCCAGGATGTCCCTCTGGGGTTTGTTTAGATTAAGATGACCTTTTTATAGGCGGTAATTACGCTGCACAAAGTGACTGCACTAACACCTTTTGTGCTGCACTAATACATTTAATATGCCAATGCACCTATATGCATGGCCCTGCACCTCCCTTTGCCCTGAGCATACATTACTTTTTAGCACATGCACTGCTGGCTTTTGCACTCTCTAATTCCCTTTTTATGGCTGTGGGCAGAGCCTACAGCCATCTTGCTGTCTGTAGCTGGACAAATGGAGTATTGTGGAAAACGTATTTTGGAGTTTTCAATGTATCCTTCCACATTTACAAATCACTATGCCAATTAAAATAAAATACTCCCTTCTTTCTGTTTAGAATGTTGGAGACATAACTCTAAGCTGCTTATCAGATGGCCATTAGGAAACTGAAACAGTTTGTTAAATATCGGTTGCCTATTAAACTGAATATTTGTTTACCCCCTTTGAAATGCAACAACTTGCACATTTAAATACTTAACATTTATACATTTTCTTGTTACAAGCTTCAGTTGGGCAGGTATAGTCTTTCAAGAAAGATTCATACTAACATACTAAAATGCCAGCAGAATAGGCCTAATGGTCTTTTGTGTCTGCTCGTTTGGTCAGCACCCACCCTGGGAGCTGAACTTGCTGTCCTCCTCGCCCTCTCTGGCTTCTCCCTTCCCAGTCCCGGATATTCTCGCTGCACTGGACTTTACTTCCAGAACCTTTCCCCTGTACCTGTCCAACCCCCTCTTAAACTGCTTCACCGTCTCTGCCTCCACCAGCCCCCTGGGCAGTGCATTCCCATGGCTCCACCACCATCTTAGTGAAGTAGCACCTCCTCCTTTCTCCCCTGTATCTCCCCCCCAGCTTCCACCCATGCCCTCTAGTTGCCCCCCCTTCCTTCAGATCACCCTGACTGCTCCTCCCCTATTTAACCCCTTCATGTACCTGAAGACCTCTATCATGTCCCCCCGGTCCCTTCTCTCTTCCAATGTGTACATATTTAGCTCATCGAGCCTCTCCCCATAGGTCCTGTCCCCCAAGCCCCAGATCATTTTGGTTGCCCTCCTCTGGACCCTCTCCAGGAGTTCAATGTCTCTCTTTAAGTGTGGCCTCCAAAACTGCACACAATACTCTAGGTGTGGCCTCACCAAGCAGTTATACAGAGGGAGTATCACTTCCCTCCTTCTGGAGGTGATCCCCCTAACGATGCATCCCAGCATCCTGTTGGCCTTGGCCACTGCCCTTCTATAAGTCTCTGAGTTGTTCATCTTGACATCCACCACCACCTCCAGGTGCCTCTCAGCCATCGAGACTTGTAGCATTCCCCCACCAGGGTGTACACTTGGCCCGGGTTTCTGGTTCCCATGTGCAGTACCTTGCATTTCCCTGCATTGAACCTCAGCTTCCACTTTCTAGATCACCTTTCTAGAGCCTCCAGGTCCCCCTCTAGGGCCACCCTCCCCTCCTCCCCATCCACCACCGCCACCAGTTTTGAGTCATCCGCAAAGAGACTCATCTCACTCCTGATACCCTTCCTTATGTCAGAGATGTAGGCATTGAACAGGAGGGGACCAAAGACCGATCTCTGAGGGACCCCACTAATGACCCTCCTTGGGGATGAGACTAACCCCCCAACCATGACCCTCTGGGTCCGGTCCTGGAGCCAATTGCCTATCCATCTGATTATCTGGTTCCCCACCCCCATTTCTTCCAGCTTATCTAACAGGCCCCTGTGAGGAACAGAGTCAAATGCCTTGCTGAAGTCAAGAAAGAGGACATCCACCAGTCTACCCAGGTCCAAGGCACTCGTCAACCAGTCATAGAACTCCACAAGGTTTGTCTGACACGATTTCCCCAGGTCGAATCCATGCTGTCTATCATCCAGGCACCCTGACTTTCCCAGATCCTCCCCTAGCCTCTCCTTGACAATGCCCTCCATCACCTTGCCCACCACAGATGTCAGGCTGACGGGCCTGTAGTTCCCTGCCACTGCAGGCCCATCATCCTGACATCGGTGGTGGGCAAGGTGATGGAGGGCATTGTCAAGGAGAGGCTAGGTGGGGACCTGGAAAAGTCATAAATGTCACCCTTTCCCAGCAAATGTAAAAATATTTACAGTTTTTTTAACATTTTAAGACACTGTCTGATAAGCACTGTCTCAGACATATGCCAGGTCTTCTGTGAACTATCCAGGCGAAATATATAGCAATCAGCAGGCATTTTTAGTGTACTTTTTGGGAAAAAAATATATTGATCTGCAGCAAACACACACACACACACACACACACATTGTACACACCATCCTCATGGCCACAACATTCAAAATAAATAATGCAATTTAATATGTTAGAAAACAATAAAGAAACTGTATACAGTATGTCAGTGAACACAGTGATGTTCAGTTTACAGTACATTTCCTTTAAATATTTCTTATCCTATATTTTGTACCCTAGATAGCTCAGGGGAGATGCTACATCTCATTGTCATAGGGATCTTCATTTACACATTTTTGCACTGTATTTACTCAGGATGTCCCAGATTAGATGCAATATCTTGTTTTGAATGGGGTCATGATTTTATCATTTTTATAATGTATTTATTCAGGGTAGCCTAGTCCAGATGTAAAATATTTTTTTCAGTGTGTTCTGATTTTACGCAATGCAGCATAATATTGTGTAGCTGTAGAGCCCCACTGAAAATTAGATGCCATTTCTTCTGTGAACTATCCAGGCTAAATATATAGCAATTAGCAGGCATCTTCTAGGAAAACACATTGTAAAAATGTATAAAAGGAAGACCACATTGAAACTGCTTCTCAGCAGATCTGCGTTGTGCAAATTCAATCGAAATAATGGGTAAAAGCACCCCAAAAGATCTCCACAGCTATTTTATCTCTGACCAGAGTTTGTTGATTATAGCAACTGCACGTTATCTCAGTGCAATTGCATTACAAGCACATTGTGCGCATGCAATGTTTTGAATATTGGGCCCCTGCTTACCATTACGGTATGTAACTATATTTGTGCAGAGTTAAATAAATGCACAGTGTATCAATACCAAGAAAATGCTCTTTGTGACTTTTGGCACCAGGCACAGGCTTGTTAGACTCATCCCTTTTCCCACCTTCCATCCCCTTGGTAGATAGATAGATAGATAGATAGATAGATAGATAGATAGATAGATAGATAGATAGATAGATAGATAGATATTTTATTTATATAGCACCCATCTCCGGAGACTCTGGGTGCCGTACAATACAATACACATAACATATAAAACTTCTTTAAAAATAGAATAGAACAAATTTAAAACAACAACAACAACATAAAATACAACTGGGAGCAACAGCTTGACTAACAATTAAGCAAATACTGCTATTTTTAAAACACTCTTAGTTGAAGGCTTGACTGAATAAATAAGTCTTAAAGCCCTTCTTAAAGGCTTCCACCGAGGGGGCCTCCCTAAGATAACCAGGCAGGGAGTTTCACAGGGTAGGCGCAGCTGCCACAAATGCTGTATTACCTGAATGCTGCAGCCTAACCCTGAGAACTCTAAGGAGGCCACCCCCGGCAGAATGGAGAGCCTGAGATGGGCGGTACGGCACAAGGAGCTCTTGCAGATAGACTGAGCCACTCTTGTGCAGGGTCCTATAGGTCAACAGCCCTATCTTGAAGACAACCCTCCACCGGACTGGCAGCAGCGCTGGGGTGATATGTTCACATCTTTTCACCCCCATCAGTAATCTCGCTGCCGCGTTCTGCACCAGCTGCAGTCTGCGGAGGTTGCCTCCAGATAACACCACATACAGGGCATTGCAGTAGTCCAGCCTGGAAGCGACGAAAGCATGTACCAGTGTGGGAAGGTCATCACGCGGGATCAGGGCTCGAATTCGGGCAATATTCCTGAGATGATAAAACCCACTTCTCACCACGGCCGACAACTGTGCATCAAATGTCAGACTGCCGTCCAGGATTACTCCAAAATTCTTCACCTGCCTGGAGGGGGCTAATGGCACATCCCCCAGCACAAGGTCAGGGGGTAATGACACACACACACACCCTCCGCCATGACGACCCAGCTCCACCACCAGTACCTCAGTCTTGTCTGGGTTAAGCTTCAGCCAATTGTGAGTCATCCATATCTGGATTTCCTCAAGGCAGCTATTAAATACAGAAACATAGACTTTGACAGCAGAAAAGGACTGCTTGGACCACCTAGTCTGCCCATTTCCCTACCTACAGGATAGGCCGCAGATCCTAGTTAACCAACAGCCTATTTCTTCCTATCCCTCACAAGAATTGCCTTATGTCTGTCCCATGCATTCTTGAAATCTTCCACAGTTTTAGACCCCATAACCTCCTCAGGAAGGCTGTTCCATGCATCCACTACCCTGTCTGTGAAAAAATACTTCCTCACATTGCCCCTGAATTGCCCCCACTCTATCTTTAAATTGTGTCCCCTTGTTCTTGCACGTCTCTTTTTCTGAAAGATGCTATCCTCTTGGACTTTGTTGATTCCACTGAGGTACTTAAAAGTTTCTATCATGTCCCCCCTCTCCCTTCTTTCCTCAAGGGTATACATATTAAGCTCCTTTAGTCTCTCCTCATATGGCTTCTCTTGCAGACCCTGCACCATTTTAGTTGCCCTCCTCTGGACTGCCTCTATCCTGTCTATGTCCTTGCAGAGATGGGGTCTCCAGAACTGGACACAGTACTCCAGATGGGGTCTCACCAACTGTCTGTACAGAGGGATAACAACTTCCTGTTTTCTGCTGGTGATGCCTCTCCCTATGCATCCCAGTATACATCCAGCCCTCCCTACTGCCTTCTCACATTGCTTGCTAACCTTAAGGTCATCTAATATGATTACCCCCAGGTCCCTTTCCTTTTTTGTTGTTGTTACTACCTCCCCCTAGAGTCTGACACCTGGCTATTGGGAGCACAAGACAAGTACAGCTGGGTATCATCTGCATAGCAGTGAAAACCCTGACCATACCGACTGATAGTGTTCCCCAGTGGCAGCATATACACAGTGAACAACAGAGGCGACAAGACCGACCCCTGCGGAACACCACAGCACAGATGCTTTGGATTTGATGAGAAAATTCACATGGTCAGCCTCTGCACCCTGTCTGTCAGGTATGACCTGAACCAGTTGATGACATTTCAGGACAGGCCACACCAAAACTGCAGTCGGTCAAGTAACACCTCATGGTCCACTGTGTCAAACTCCGCAGAAAGGTCTAGAAGGACCAAGATGGTACGGTCCCTTCTATCCCTCACCATCAGTAGGTCATTAAGAACCCTCACCAGGGCCGTCTCTGTACTATGCCCAACTCGGAACCCAGAATAGAAAGGCTCATAGGTGGAGGAAGCAGCAAGATGTCTCTCCAGTTGAATGGCCACCACCTTTTCTACAACCTTCCCTAAAAATGGGAGGTTTGAAACAGATCTGTAATTGCTGAGGCTGTCTGGGTCCAAAGATGTTTTTTCCAAAAGAGGTCTGACCAGAGCCTCTTTCAAGATTAAAGTAATGACCCCACTCCTTAATGAACTCCAGACTATCATAGCAATCACAGAACCAATCAGGTCCAAACATTCCACCAAAAGGCAAGTTGGGCCTGGATCTAAATCACAGTGGATCAGCCACATCCTAGAGATTATCTCTACCACTTCCCCAACTCCAATCAGCTCAAACTCATCCCACACAGGAGGAGTGCTCCACCTCAACTCAGGCTGGACCCCACAGCCCTTCCGAGAGACATTTGTCGAGACCGCAGCCCTGATGGCGGACACCTTGTCAGCAAAAAACAGAATCAGCTCCTCACACCTTGTGCTCGAACCTACCCCTCCAACACCCAGACAGGCAGGATGTAAAAGCCTGTCCACTGTGCGGAAGATCTGAGCTGGTCTGTTTCTCACTGTAGCAATCTCCCTAGATAGAAACTCTGCCTTTTTATGGGAGATTGTCCCCTGATAGTCCACATAATGTGACCTCAAGGCCAATTTGTCCACCACCAGGCCAGATCTCCTCCAACATCTCTCTAACATCCTGTCCCTAGTCTTTAAACTTTGGAGAGTCTCATCATACCAGGGAGATCTCTGATGAGTAGACAGGAGTTGGACACGCAAGGGTGCAATTGAGTCAAAGGCGGCACCAACCGCCCCATTATAGTCCGCTACTGCCTCCTCTGCCCAAATCGCACAAGCTGTCCCAACACCTGATAGATCCAGCACAGCCAAAAGGTCCTCTGGGGATACACCCCTTAATGACTGATACTGGACCATCTCCATAGGGGCAGGACCATCTGGGGGGGCCCTAAAGGTGAACCCTATGGTGGTATGATCCGACCAAACCACCAGATCTACACTAAGGTCCATAATATCTAACTCAGAAGAAAAAAAACAGATCCAGTGTGTGGTCACTCGAGTGCGTCGCTGTCATTACCTTTTGTGTCAGGCCCAGTGCCCCCATGCTTCCAAGAAGGTCTATCCCAAATCTTAAAAGCCTACTGTCAACCCAAGCATTGAAATCCCCCATGATCAACCACCTGGGGAACTCCAGTACCAGACTTGCGATGAGTTCCTCGACCTCTTGCAAAAAATCCCCATCACTACCTGGGGGGGGATAGAGCAAGAGGACACTAAAGCCCGCACTCATGCCTCCTCGGGCAGCCACACATTCAAAGGACCTTATAGAGCCCAAAGGCAGCACCATGAGATTCAGGATATATTTAAAACAAATGGCTACCCCCTCCGCCCCCTACAATCCTTCCTCGGGTTGTGTATCATTGAGTACCTGGCTGGCACTGCTGCCTCTAAAATTGGGGCAACATTTTCATCCAGCCAGATCTCCATGATGCAAGCTAGATTGACAGAGGATATCAAGTCTGCCATTATAGCCATCTTGTTTCTTATCGATCTGGCATTGCACATCACAACCTGAGTAGGATGAGGTGAAGCAGCTGGACCAGTCATCTGCCCACACTCTAAGGTGGAGCTCTTGGGTATGGGGACTAGACAAAGTAGACACATTTGCCCAGAGGCTCCTTGACTTCACCACCCGAATCCTGGACTCCCTGACAGCCACCGGGAGACAACCTGCCGGGCCCTCCTAACGGGCTATCCCTAAAGCCTTACATCTCGAGTAGGCTTCCCACAACAATACTGGAAGCTCGAAGGGACAAAGGCCCTGGAGGTCATCCCCTGAGTATCTGTGCCTAACAGTCCTCAAACCCCAACATATTTCTAAAATTAAAAACAACCCACTCAATAATTCAGACTTCTCAGATACTACCCACGACAATACACCCTCTATATTGCATGACCACACTTCTTACACACAAAAACAAACACACTCAATAATTCAAACTTCTCGAATACCACATCCATACCATTCACACCAATACCCATTCTATATTAATCATCCACACTTCTTTCACACACCTTTCACTAAAACTACTTTCACACAACCCACAATTAAGTATTTAATAATCTCAGTGTCTCCAGGGATTTCACAGTCAAAAGCAAGAATTATTACATTTCTTTTTAAAGTCCAAAAGAAAAAATGTCCAAAAATTTCCAAAGCTTTTACAGTATATACTGGGGAGCTCTCACCTCCACAGTCCAAGCAATTTAGGAACCCAAGAGGCTCTCTCCTTCTTAGCTCTCATTAAACTTTTTAGTGCAATGATTGAAGATGTCTCCTCCTTAAAGTACCTCGGTGTCTGGTTGTACCACACTCATCTCGATTTCTCTGTTCATGTGGATGCATTCCACAAGAAGCTGGACCCCAACTTGATATGCTTTACACAAATAAGAGGAGCATCCTGCTTACTGTATGGCAAGCCGTTAGGGACATAATTCATAATCTCTGGCTGTATAGTAAAACACATGCACTATATGGTGAAATACATACATCATATAGTGAAATATATACATTATATAGTGAAATACATACACAATGTAGTGAACCACATACAGTATCTACTGAAATATATACTTCATATAGTGAAATACATATACTGTATACTGAAATACATATATTATATAGTGAAACACATACGCAATATAGTGAAATGCTTACATTGTATAGTGAAATGCATACACTATCTACTGAAATCCACATACTGAGTACTGAAAATCCACATACACTATATACTGAAACAAATGTACTATGTACTGAAACATATAGACTACCTGTTGAGATACATACACTACAGACTGCAACATCCACATAAACTATCTACTGAAACAAATACTCTATAGATTGTAACACATACACCATATATTGAGAAAAATCTGCATACACTATATACTGAAACAAATACACTATATATTGAAATACATACACTATCTATTGAAATGCATACACTACACACTGAAGAAAGTACATACACTATATACTGAAACAAATACACTATATATTGAAACATCTACACTTTATATTGAAATACATACACTATCTATTGAAATAAATACACTATGCACTGAAAAATCTGCATACACTATATACTGAAACAGATATACTATATATTGAAATACGCTATCTATTGAAATGCATACACCACACACTGAAAAAAAGCACATATACTATATATTAAAACAAATACACTATATATTGAAATACATACACTATCTGTTGAAATAAATACACTATGCACTGAAAAATCTGCATACACTATATACTGAAACAAATACACTACATGGTGAAACACATACACTATGTATTGAAACACATACACTGTAGACTGAAAAATTCACATACACTATATACTGAAACAAATAAACTATATACTGAAATGGACTATGTTCTGAAACTACCATCCCCTGCCCCTCCCCCTTGAATGGCCTGCAGCTGAACTAGCTCCTTGCCTGTTGCATTCAGTTAGCTGCTGGCCTGAGGAGAGGACTCTAAAACTGCAGAGCATGAGGTAAACAAAACAGGGCTATCTCTTATTCTACTTCTTTATGGGGTTTTACATCTTGTTTTGCTTGCACACCTTTAATCAAATTTCAGAATGTTGCGATGTGACAATAAATGTTTAGAACTAATTTAAAATGCTCTAGTTTCTTCTTTTAAATAAGTGCTGCCTTGATTTACTGTTAGACACTTTTGTATACGAAGCTAATACTTAGGATGTTCCTAACATACCAGTCTCATACCATATAAACACAGGGAACTGCATGCATTTTTCTAAGTTAAAGTTGTGATTAGATTTATGTGTAATTAATTACTGTGTTGATCAAGCAACTTATCTGAGCTGAATGTTTGGGAAGTGTACTGCAGGAGCTGTTAAAGTGTAAGTCAAATGCTTTCGTAGTTTGTACTCTACTGAGATAGTTTTAATTTAGTTTTTGTTTTTATTTGAATTATTTTTTTTTAATAAAGGTTCTTGGTTAAGAAAAAAATATATATATATGTATATATATATATATATATATATTGCAGCAATGCTCAGGGCCCAATTCTCATCATGAGCTCAGCTGGCATATGCATAATTTGCACTTTCTGTTCTGAATAACTTCACTGTGATGCCTCACTGGTGGCTATCACAGCTCCTAACGTCCCCATTACATATTTGCAGAGCACTGCAAGGTGAACAGAGCTTTGCCAGGCACTTGGTCTCCACTAATAAACCTGCCCTGGTATAGCCTCATAGTGAATAATTACGCTGTTTATATGGTATGACTGTGTTATTGAGTCTGAGATTCCCAAACTGTGTTTTATTTCTTTTTCAAATGAGATGTTTATCTTCTAAGTCACACACTGACCCCCTTGTGCACTGGCCTGTCCATCCACATCACCCAAAATCACCAGGACTTACCTGTTCTAAGATCTCTCATGGCCTCCGCCCTCCCTGTGGTGGAGCCAGGAGGGAGAGGGCCATTCACAAGGAGCCACATATTCAGACAGGAGCAGAGCCTGGTTAGTAGTGCAAAGCCTGTGGCAGGTTGGTGGATTATTTTGCCATTGGAGGTTTTCTACCTTTGACTTATCTCCTGACCCGTCAAGCATGCAACAATGCCAATACAATTAAAGGCAAGTACTGCTTTGTGGCTGCCTGAGCCCTGCCAGCATTCCTCACCTAGGTGGCTGTTAAAGAGCGGGGTGGTTAGACTCCCCCTTCCTGAGGGAAGAGCAGTCCCAGAGATGGTCAGTCATCTCTCCTGTAAGCTAACCCCTGTTTGACCCAGGTCCTTCCCCGAAACCGGGCCACTGGCATGGGAGGCAGTACAGTTACCACCAAGCATAAACTAAACCACTAAACCAAACTGTATTTTTATAAGTAAATAAGAACAGCACTCTGATGAAAAAAGAAACTGTATTTTAGCTACAGCCGTTATAAATATTTAAGACACATCACAATGTTTTGAAATTGAATAAAGGTTTTCCAAGGAAAATAACATAAAATAATACATAAAGATCTAGAATAAGATAGTCCATTTCTGTTTACTTTCTGCATCTTAAGAGGCATCGGCAGGATTTTTTTAGTCAATTAGGGCCCCATTTTCAGAAGGTTACCGGAATGCTAAACATCTAAGCACTGTGCCATGTGGGAGAACAGCATGGTTGAACAGGTACCATATATTTTAGCAGCCCCAGGTACTAATCTGATCATGTGCATGTGCATATGTACTACTAAAACCTTGCAAATGAGGGATCCCCTCCTGCATACAGAGCATAGTGCTATATAAAAGGTTTTGAAAGTGCTTAACAACTGAAATTGCAATACTGTTTACTGCTTCCAAAAATCCTGCCCTCATTTGATCTGCCATGCGCCCCGAGCGGCACTTCCAAATCTGAAAAGGCAGTGCATCTTCGGCTGCCGCTGCCGAAGGGACCCTACAGCTTCTGCCGCTCTCCTGGAACTCACCCCCGGATCAACTCCCCAGATCTGCTGTGTGCCCCGAGCGGTGCTTCCAAATCTGAAAAGGTGGTGCCTCCTCGGCCACCACTGCTGATGGGACCCTACAGCTCCTGCCGCCCTCCTGGAACTTGTCTCCGGATCAACTGCCCAGATCTGTTATGGCAGAAGGCGCTTCCAGATCAAGCGGTGCCTCCTCAGCTGCCACTGCCGGCCAGGGACCCTACAGCTCCTGCCGCCTCCTGGAACTCTCCCAGGATCAACTCCCCAGGTATTCACCCTGCTTCAAGCGCGCACCGGCAGTGCTACAATTGGCTGCAGCTCCTTTTGCTACGGGCATCTGATTGGTCAGCCAGCTAGCACGCAGCTCACCGATTGGTGTGCCTTTTGCATCAGTTTCCAGCTCAGCCTGCTATTCTTCTGCTGTGATTTTCTCCCCTCCCGCCTGCCAGGCCCCCACCCCCCCAGGCCTCCTTTAAATACACGTGTGCTCCGCCTTCCTCCTACTGTCCCTGCTTTCATTGGCTGTCCCAGAACCCTGCTGCTCCACTGACCTACTGAGCCAGTACAGCTTTTCTTCTGACTCAGCCTCGTCCTCATGACCAATACTCCCCAGTTTAACCAAGATGCTGCCCTACACTTCACAGCACTTATTCTCCCCCCTCTGCCACCTAATCCTGCATCCCCTCCTCTGAAATTAGATGATATCCCTCTCCCTATCTACAATCAGGGTAACTCCCTCTCCATTACCATATCATGGTCTCACTTACCCACTCGCCCCTGCACCTCTCTCATCCAGCTGCCTATGTACATTACTCTTATATGGCTGCTTAGCTCCTGGCCACCCTTTGCTAATACCCAAAGCCCTAGCTCCCGACTGCTAGGCAACCACTCCTGGTTCAACAGCACAAAGCTGCATTATATTATTATTGCCCTCCTACTCTTATCAGCTGGTGACATAAACCCCAACCCTGGCCCAGCTCAACCTCCTCCTGCAGCCAGCAGTGAGCCACGTCTCTCAGCTCTTCCAAATGGCCTTAAAATGCTACACATCAATATAGTAGTCTCCTCTCTAACGTGGACTTGCTACAGCCACTGGCGGCTATGCTCAACCCTGATATAATAATAATTTCCAAATCTTGGCTAAATAAAAAAATCAGCAACTCATCTCTTACTCTCCCTGGCTTCACAATATCGAGACAGGACCGACTTGGGAGAGGAGGTGGGGTAGCCATCTATGTCTCCTCTTCCATCCAATTCACTTCCGTCTTTTCTAGTGCTCTACCAAAAGCTTACAAGGCTCTGCTGTTGCAAATCTCTCTCCCCTTCTCCAAACCTATCTTTGTAGCAGGCATCTACTGCCGTCCTGGCTCACAACCTAATATTGCTACTGAACTCATAACCACCGTAGTTAGCAACTCTTCTGCTGGCGAATTATATATTATGGGAGAGTTCAACATAAATTGGACTACCATACCCAGCAAAGTGCTAAATGCTATACATGTGCTCAACCTAACCCAAATTATCCAAGATCTGACTAGGCTAAATCACAAGACAGGGAAACCATTCCCTCATCGACTGGGCCCTTACAACTCACACCCATAGGGTCATTAATTCCGGTACTCTAGCAGATGCCTTCAGTGACCATTGCATGACTTTCCTGGTGCTCAAAATTCACAAAGTCAAAGTCCCTTATAAAACTCTACAAATCTGATCATACAAATCCCTGAACATTGACCCACTTCTTTATGATTTGACCAACACTAATTGGGAACCTATATCTGTTGCCAGTAACCTAGACATCACAGCTAACTACTTCAGAGACTGATACCTTGAAGTTTGGAATCAACATGCACCACTATGCTGGGTACATGTCCGTGGAAACCACCTCCCCTGGATCTCCCCAGAACTCATTGCTTGTCTAAGGGCATGTGATACAGCCTGGAAGCTCCATAAAAAGTACAAAGCTCCTTAAAGACTATGAGGCTTACCAGGTCCTCTGAAACAAATGCACAAAAGCCACTCATTTGGCCAAGGCTGATTACTTCAGCTCTACTTTTAACTCTATTATAAATAACCCATCCAAATTCTGGAAAGTAATCCACTCACTTTTCTCCCCACAGACTCCCCCTCCCTCCCTCCCTCCCTCCCCTCCTCCAAATAAACAATACTGTCATTGCTGACCACCCTAGCATTGCTGCTGCTTTCAACTTGCACTTTACCTCATGTGCTTCTACTCTCTAGGCTCCTCCCAACCATTAACCAGTTAATCTCGCACCCATTAGAAGTCCTCCAGCCCCACCTCATAGCTTTTCCTTCTCTAAAATTCTGAGAACTGACATGCTGGTGGCCTTGGAAGCCTTAAACCCGAGCAAAGGTAGCTCCCCTGATGGACTGGACCCAGAGTTACTAAACTTGTCTGCCTCTGCCATTGCTCCCCCACTCACTGCTCTTTTCAATCTCTTGTTTCACTTGGCCAAAATTCCCCGTGAGTGGAAATATGCTATTGTCCTCCCTCTCCCTAAGTGTGGTGACTCCTCCTCCCCTGAGAACTACCACCCTATATCTCTCCTCCTGACATTAGCCAAACTACAAGAACATCTAGTCTTGACCAACTATCCTCGTACCTCTCAGACAGAAATTTCTTCACCCAATATCAATCTGGGTTCCATAAACATCACTCTACTACTACCTCACTGCTTTGAATCACTGATGCGATCCTGACAGGCATGGACTGGGGTCACACAACCACTGCCATTTTTATTGATCATGCTAAAGCTTTTGACACGGTTTCCCACTCCCTTCTGCTCCACTCCCTCTCATCAGCTGGGCTGCCTGAACATGCTATTAAATGGTTCAGCACATACCTATATGACTGCTCATAGTCTGTAAAAATATCCGACTACATCTCCCTCCTCTACCCATATACTCTGGAGTCCCCCAAGGGCCCATACTAGGCCCGATTCTTTTCTCCATCTTTCTGAATGATCTTCCATCTATCTGTACCTCATCTTCTATACATATGTATGCTGATGATATGGTTCTATTCTCTGCTGGGCCCTCACCCTTGGATGTCACCTCCAGGCTCCAATGTGATTTCAATAATGCCCAGAGCTGGTTTCAATCTCACCAACTCTTCCTAAATGCCAAGAAAATTGTGTCCATGACTTTTGGCACATGTCAGAAACTGTCAAGGCTCCCTTCTGCCCCTACCTTCACTACCCTCGATGGAGCAACTATAATTGCTACTGAGTCTTTCAGGTATCTGGGCGTTTGGCTGGATAAACATCTCACCTTCTCGGCCCATATAGATGCCATAATAAAAAAGCTTTATCCCAAACTCGGCACCTTATATAGAAACTGCTCCTGCCTCCTGCCACAGGCAAGACGCGAACTGATCCAAAAAATGATCCTCCCGGTTTTTGACTATTGCGATGTTGTTTATTGCACTGCTCCTGCCACCTCCTTAGCCAACCTGAATACTCTTTTCAACTCAGTCTGTCAGTTTGCTCTGGATGCACCTCACCTTACCCACCGCTGCCATTTGTACCGAGCTTTAGCCTTCCCATCCCTAACAAATAGGGGACTGCATCATTGCGCAAATCTCATCTCTAAGTACTGGCTTGGCATACTCCCTCCCTACCTAAATTCCCTAATCTCCCCCCACCCATTCCCTCTTGACTTCTAAGATCCCATGACCATAGAACTCTGTCTGTTCCCTGGAGATCCACCGCTAGTGGACAGGCCTCCTACTCCTATCGTCTCCCCAAAATGTGGAATGCTCTTCCTACACATATCCGATCCTCTTCCTCACCTGGCTCATTAAATCAAGCTCTTCATAATTTTCTCTGTGTAAATTGCACCTGCCCCTAGCTCCCCCCTTTCTTGTCCTACATCCTGTTTGATGCCCTGCTGACTCACTTCACTTGCACCGTGTACTATTCTTAGTCTGCATAGTGCAGGCCATTGGTTCACAATTGCTATTACATTACTCTCTCGCTCTCTCTCTCTCTCTGTCTCACCACAAGTTCACTGTGACTGGTTTTCACTTCTCTACCCTTGTAATTATTTGCTTTTCATGCTAATGTGTAATTCAGTTGTAACCTATGTTTTTGTATGATATTGTGTATTTTGTGTGTACTCATTGTTACTATGTAACTCCCACCACCCTCTCTCCCAGGTTGTACCGGGAGACAAGCAACTTGCTGTTCAGTGTACCTTCCTTGGTGAAACTTTTCAATAAATAAATAAATTTGAGCACACAGTGGTGCATATTATGACCCTACCTCTGGTCACCATTATGATGCTCCCAAGTAGTATACCAAAATGATCCTTGGCATATAAAGGTTCTACACCCCTGATTGCAGTTTAAATGGTTCCAGTTATTATAGTAAAATGATCCTTGGTGTCTAGTGCTCCCCACCCAGGAATACTAAGCTGGAAGCGCATTTCTAGATGCATCCTGGGGAAGGGGAACTTGTACAAGTGGGTCTTAGGTAGCACAATAGTTCAAAATACATAACATACACGGAGCAGAGTGGTACACAACCACAAATTACATTGGGAGTAATACATGCAAGATGTGAGAACTTGAGTGACAAGCAAACAATCGACAATGCATATACAGCACAGTCAGAAGCCACAAACCTATGCTGGTGATCAAATACAGAGCAGTTTTATTTATTTATTTATTTAGCTTTTGTTAACCGGGTAGGTATACTAGACAAGTTATATGCCTATTTTCAGGAACAACCCGGGAGAGTACAACAGGTAATACAGATACATCAGAATATAACAACAAGTAAAGCAAGTACATAGAGTAACAAAATGCATTGAGTCACAAAATGGTAAGGCATAGAATAAACTGCTATGACAGAAATTGATAAAGTACATATAATCAACAATATATAGTCTAGAGCATACATAGCACAGTCAGATGCCTAGGAGAGCAATTGGATCAGGAGAAATGGCCAAAAGATCACTGGAAGGTCCTCAGAACAGTTGGGGTCCAAGTACAATTAGGCTGGGGAGGCTTGGGACATTCACATGCTGAGGCCAACTTCAGATGCCCCCACAGGGACTTCTGGAAGCACTGATGGGAGGAGGCGGAATGAACATGGTCAGGAAAGGAGTTCCAGAGCCTAGGAGCACATGCAGCAAAGTCCCTGTCCCCCATAAGGGTTTGGATGAGGGTTACTTTTAGCATCCCAGGACCCTGGGACCTGAGTGGGTAAGAGGAGGGGTCAGGAGGTAAGAGAAGCTGTGCCAACCCCCGGGGGGGTGCTGGTTCTGATCAATTTGCCCATGAGGCATCCCAGCCCAAAGTTCAGGTGATTGGCCGGGGAAAGCCAACCTACTTTATCATAACGCTCACAATGGTGGGTGAGACGGGGGTGGCCAGTGCAAAGCAACAGATGTTGTTGTATGTCATGTGCCACTGAGTAAGAAGAGCTTTGGAGGTATGGGCAAATTGGTGGAGACCATAGCTAAGGGAGGGAAGTAGTACACCTCTAGCAAGTGCCAGACGAGCAGCAGGTGTCAGGTTATTTTTAGCCCTATAGACCAGACCCAATTTACAGTTCACAGTTCTACAGACATTTAGGATATGACTCCCTAGGTCCAATTGGGGGTCAAGTGTCATCCCAAGGTATTTGATGAAGTTCACAGTTAGAAGGGGAGCTTCATCCACACAATTAATATGCAAAGGGGCTGGAGAGGCTTTTACTTCAATGTTAGCTATAAACATTTGTGCATAATGCCTAGAGTGGAAGCATAGGTGCCAAATTTTAGCTGTGCCTAAACTGGAAACAAGTAATAGGAGAGCAAGAGGGAAAACTAGAGCAAGTGCAGGAGGGAGAGGTGAGACCACTGAAGTGGTTTGAAAGAATCCATGGGAGGGAGATTGGTCAATGGCTGGGGTGAGGGAGTTCCAGATTTTAGGGCAGCGGTGGCTGAACATGACTTTGCCGATGGTTGTGGAAACTGAAGGGACTGCTAGGGTTTGAATATTTCAGCTTCTGATGGTATGGCTGTAAGGGGGCCATCAGAGAGATAGGAGGGTAGGGAAACAAACCAGATTTGCCCACAAAGCTGGCACAGTGGGCATGGTGTCTGTCCACAAGAAAAGAAAAGTAGAGAGATTTATATATAGAACAATGATGAGTCCAAGAAGGATAGTCGAGAGTGTAATGGCAGAAATAGTTGAAGAGTGTGTCCAGTCTGGCAAGGGTAGTGATTGGGGCTATGCTGTAGACCACATCACCATAGTCAGAGATTTGGAGGATCATTCTCTGGATAATAGCACTGTATGCTGGAGGTGGGATACAGTCACAGTTCCTGTAAAGTGCACCAAATTGGGGTGCAGCTTTTTGACTACAGCATCCACTTGTTCAGAAACATTTAAGTGCTGGTCTAGCCAGATATCAAGATAACTAAAGGTGGTAACATCCTCCACAGGGTATGGAAAGTATGAAGGGGAGGGAGCATAGAGAGTCTGGTGCCTTGTGCCAAGTGACATGGAGACAGCCTTCTTGGCATTGAGGAAAAGCTGATTTGTGTGTGGTCAGGGCTGAACTTGATCAAAGTCCTGCTGAAGTCTGTGGGCCTGCTGTGAAGAGGACCGTGTCATCCATGTACATGTGAATGGATGCAGACAAGCATATGGAGGGGGAGATCATTAAGGAAAATGGAGAAAAGTAGTGGGCTTAACACAGATCCTTGTGGGACCCAAGTGGATACAGACAGGGAGGAGAGGGGGGTCACCACTTTTGACTGCTTGGGACCTACCCCTGTGGTAGGAGTGGAACAGGTGATGGCTAAGTCAGAGAGGCCTGCAGCCTAGAGTTTGGCTAATAATTGGGTGGTAGACAGGGCTGAATGCTTTGGCTAGATCGATGAAGATAGCAGAAGTGAATAGGCTGTGATCCATACCATTCTGGATGGATTTGGTGAGCCTGAGCAGGTGGTGGAGTGATTTTTGCGGAAGCCAGACTTGTATTGGGTGAAAACGGAAGATGAGTCCAGAAAGGGAGAGAGTCGTGACAAGATAATTTGTTCCTGTATTTTGGAGGGAGGAGAGAAATGAGTTGGTAGCTGTTAGTACCTGACGGGTCACCATCTTTTGGAAGAGGAGGAGTAACAGTGGCAGCCTTCCAGTCAGCAGGGATGGAGGAACACCAGAAAGAGAGGTTAGGGATGTCATCCAATGGGGAGAAGATTGCAGAAGCAGTCAGATGGAGGAGCTTGCTATCCCGGCCATCTGGGCTCCTACGCTTGGAAGGATTAAGGGCAGGAAGTGTGTCGGTGATAAAGGATGGAGTTACTGGAGAGAAAAAAAACAATAGGGGGAAGGAAGGAGATGACAATCATGCAGGCTGGCAGGGGTGAGAGGGAGGTGAGGAAGGGGAGAGGGAGGAGAGGAGAGAGGAGGTACAGGTGATGAAAAGGAATTACATCTCTATGGTGATGTAGGAGAGGTTAGAGACAGGGGTGTCACTGACTCTGAGGACAGGCAAAGGAGTGGGACAGGAGAAGAGATTGTGACAGCCTTTCAAAATTTAGACAGGTAACCAATGTTGGTACTGAAGTTAGATGTAAAATTCTCACCTTTGGCAAGCTTATTGCCATGGTACAGGTGCTGCAGAGATGATGATACCTCTGGAAGCCATGAGGGATGGGTTACGTTTATTTTTTGACCAGGCCAAATCATGCACTCGCAAGTAAGCTATGAGGTCAGCCATGATCTAGGGGAGGTGGTGTACCTTTTCTCATGTCCTGCTCTGGGGGGCATGGCAGTCCCATAAAGGGGAGGCAGCATAGAGCAGTGATTTAAGGCTCTGAGCTGCAAATCTAGTGACATCCAGCAGACCAGACCTGGGAAGAAGAAAAGAGGTTTACTGCCTCTTTATTGATCATTGGTGAGGCTGCACTGGGTATACTGTTCAGAGTTCTGAACTTCTGAAGACCTCATCTCAGGAAAGATAAGGACAAAGGGTGATCAGGATGATTCAGAGCTGACAGGACAGATCGTATGAGGATCTGCTCAAGGCACTGAACATGTCTTCACTGGAGACCAGACAAGAGAGGAATGATATGATAGAGACCTTCAAGTTCCTGTAAGAAATAAACAAGGTGAATGGAGAACTACTTAGCATGACTAACAGTTCAGGGTTATGGGGGCACAAGTAGAGACTGATGGGAAGGAGGTTCAAGAGGGATATTGGAAAGTTTTATTTTCCAGAAATGGTGGTGGAAATGTGGAATAGTTTTCCAACTGAGATGGCAGGCACCAAAACCATAAATGGTTTCAAGCATGGCTGTGACAAAGTGAAGGGTATAATGGCTACCCAGGCTGATAGTAGTAGGGAGGGGAACAAGGGAGTGGATAGTGAAGGCTATTACCCTGCATGGACAGTAGGTTCTGAGGTTTAATATGGGAAATAGGAGCAGACAGGATGTGCCATTTTTATGTTGATTGTGCACAGTGCAAATAACATATTGCAGCAGCTTTCTCAGTAGCAAGCTGTGCAGGCACGGCACTGTTGTGGCCAATGCCCCCACAGCCTGCAAAGGCTTGTCCCACTTCCCCAATGCCATTGCAGACTGCTGGTGACAGTAGTTTGGAACATTTGCACCAACTACTGACAATTCCGCAGCTGCAATCAGGACCCGCCTTGTCATTGCAGTGTCAGCCATCCTCCGCAATGAGGGAGCGACCCGACTGCTGCAGATTTCTTTGTGGGCAGAATAAGCCACCAACGCAGGCAGAAACCCTGTACAAAAGGACAGCCTGCACCCACAGGAGACACAGAACCAGTGAGAGAGTGAGGGAAGTGGAGCGAGTAAGCTTAACAGAGCTCTGTTGGGACTGCTGCAGATTTCTTTGTGGGCAGAAAGAGGCAGCAATGCACCCAGGGGCCCAGTACAAAAGGACAGCCTGCAGCGGTAGCAGAAACAGAATGAGTGAGTGAGGGGGGGTGAGTGAGCTCAACAGAGCTCTATCCTGACTGCTGCAGATTCCTTTGTGGGCAGAAAAAGGCGGCTACGCAGGCAGGAGCCCAATACAGGAGGCCAGCCTGCAGCGTTGTCAGACATGGAATGAGTGAGTGACAGAGGGGGAGTGAGCAACCTCAACGGACCTATGTTGGGACTACTGCAGATTTCTTTGTTGGCAGAAAAAGCCACCAACAGAGGCAGGAGCCCAGTACAAAAGGCCAGCCTGCAGCGCAAGGAGAAACAGAATGAGGGAGTCAGAGGGGGGAGTGACCCACCTCAACGGAGCTCTGTCAGGCCATCTGTGGATTTCTTTGTGGACAAAAAAGGGTGCCAACGCAGGAAGGAGCTCAATACAAAACAGCAGTCTGCAGCACCGGGAGAAACAGAATGAGTGAGCGACAGAGGGCCAGTGAGCGAGCTCAACAGACCAACGCAATCAACATTCAGCATTGACAAATGCTTGTTTTTTAATTGTGTCCAGAACTGACTGTGTGTGTATGTGCGTGTGGGGGTTGCTGGCAGGCTGCGTGCGCCAGTTAAAACCGCGATTCAGAATCATTAACTAGCACTAATCACGCGGTGTTTAACACTTCAAGAAAGCATTTAATATACGTGTACACCTTATATGCATTAGAGTAACCCCCAGTTGTATGAGCATCAGGTTGCAATTAGTAATCCTGTGCAAAAAAAAAAAAAAAAAACAGTGCCACATTAACAGGTTAGCACTGCACAGAAGAATGCTTTTTAAAATAGTACCAACCATGCTTATCACAATGCAGTGCTAGTTCTGTTACAGTGGTATGTGGGCCCCCATTTTCAGATTAGTGTTGTGCACTCCTAAGTGCTGCACCTGAGATAGTGCACAGCCACAGAAGGTGGTGGTAAATGGCACTCCCTCCAGTGAGGAGAGAGTGACCAGTAGGGTGCCGGAAAGCTCAGTAATGGGACACATCCTCTTCGGTGTCTTTATAAGTGGCAAAACAGAAAAACTGGAAGGGGAGATATGCCTTTTTGCAGATGACACCACAATCTGTAATAGCGTTGATAGGTGCAGATGGAGAGAATGAGTGGGGACCTTAGAAAACTAAAAGAGTGCTATAGGACATGGCAGTTCGGGTTCAAAGCCAAAAAGTGCAAAATCAAGCATCTAGTTACTAGAAGCCTAGAGGCTGAGTATAAAATGTAGAGGGAGGTACTTATGGTCACTAAGGAAACCTTTTATACAGCACTGTGCTCTGTATGCAGGAGAGGATTACTCATTTACATGGCTGTAGTAGTATATATGCACGTGCACATGATCAGGGTAGCATCAGGTAATGCTGAATATGACACCGATCCAACCATGCTGTTCCCACAGTGTAATGTTTAGCTCTGCATGCTAGCCTTCTGAAAATGGGTCCCTAATTGACTAAAAATCCTGGCCAATGCCTCTTAAGATGCAGAAGATAAACATAAAATGTTTATCTTATCTATCTCTTTATGTATTGTTTTATCGTATTTTGCTTGCAAAACCTTTATCCGATTTCAAAGCATTGTGATATGACTTAAAATGTTTGTAACAAACTAGTTAAAATACAGTTTGTTTTCTTCTTTTACCTATATGCTGTCTTTATTTACTTATAAAAACACAGTCTGGTGGGCTGGCCTAGCAGCTTGGTGGTGATTGCACTGCCTCCCATGCCAGTGGCCCAGTTTTGGGGGTAGACCGGGGTTGCACAGGGGTTAGCTGGGGGGGAGATATGATTGAGCATCTTACGGAATGCTCTCCTCTCAGTGAGGGGAAGTATGACCACCCCACTCTTCAACATCCACCTAGCTGAGGAGGGCTGGCAGGGTAGTGGAGTTGTATAAGGGGGAGGGCTCAGGCAGGCACAAAGCAAGCATGTGTCTTTATATGCAATTGCATCAGTGCATGCTTGGCTGCCCAGGGGATGAAACCAAAGGTAGAAACCCCCTAATGGCAAAATGATCCAACAACCTGCTGCAGATTTTGTGCTGCTAACCAGGCTCTGCTTATATCGGAATATGTGTCTCCTTCTCAATGGCCCTCCCCCCCTCCTGGCCCCAACACGGGGATGTGAGTGTGGGGGGGTCTCAGAGCAAGTATGTCCTGTGGATGGTAAGTGATTGGGCTGGAGATGTCAGTGGGCAAAGGGGTAGCAGGGTGACTAAGGAGATAAAAATCTCTATGGGAAAAAAAAGGAAATAAAACACAGTTTGAGAAGCTCAAACCCCAAAAGAGACTGTGCATGCCTCCAGTGAGGATTCACAGTAAAGATATTTAGTAAAACAATGCAAATTATATGCGTATGCCAGCTAAACTCCTGATGAGAATTGAATACTTAGGGATTGCAGCAAAAATATATATTTTTGTTTCTTAACCAAGAAACGTTTATTAAATAAAACATTAAAATAAAAACTTAATCAAAACATAGTCCATAGAGTACAAACTAGCAATGATTTTGGCTTACACTTCCACAGCTCCTGAAGTGCTTCCCAAGCATTCAACTCAGATAATTTGCTGGACTTACACAGTAATTAATTACACATGAAACAAATCAACAATTTAACTTGGAAAAATGCATGCAGCTCCCTATGTATACAGGTATGTTAGGAATATCCTGTATTAGCTTCCTATACAAATGTGTTGTCTGACAGTAAATGAAGGCAGCACTTATTTAAAAGAATAAACTACAGCATTTAAATTAGTTTTAAAAGTTTCTTATCACATCACAATGCTCTGAAATTTGACTAAATGTGTGCAAGCAAAACAAAAGGAAAACCCCCATAAAGAAGTAGAATAAGAGATAGCCCTGTTTTGTTTATCTCAGCTCTGCAGTTTTAGACATCCTCTCATCAAGCTAGCAGCTAACTGAATGCAACAGGCAAGGAGTTCAGCTGTAGGACATTCATGGGGGAGGGGCAGGGGGACGGGTAGTTTCAGAACATAGTCCATTTCAGTATATAGTTTATTTGATTCAGTATATAGTGTATGTGAATTTTTCAGTCTACAGTGTATGTGTTTCAATACATAGTGTATGTGTTTCACCACGTAATGTATTTGTTTCAATATATAGTGTACACAGATTTTTCAGTGCATAGTGTATTTATTATTTATTTGTTTTTTGTTTACCGGGTAAGTACACTAGACAACAATGTTGCCTATATTCAGGCACAACCCGGGAGAGTACAGACAGGGGAGACCAGAGTCAACATTAAAGAGTATTTCATGATGCAGCATGAGGTGAGAACAAACATTTGAACAGTATACAGCCAGGTACAGTCATTATCAGTAACGACAAAGAGAAACAGATAACATTACATTAGTTATTTTCATCTGATGATACATCATTAACTAAACTGAAATGACAAACAGCAAACAAAACTTAAATGAAGTAGCATTATAACAATAGGATTTCTGCTGGATGTGGGAAACTTTCAGATTTTGGAGACCAGTAGGAAATCAGTAAGTGCCATAGGGAGGAGAAAATGCTCAGAGAGAGAAGCTCAAGTTACAGCACAAGAGCAGCAGTTGGATTCTAATAGGTGTGCCCAAAGACTCAGTTTAAGGGCCTTGTGGGATTTGGAGAGTTTGATGTGGGAGGGAATGGAGTTCCAGAAGTGGGGGGCAGATATGGCAAAGGATCGTTCTCCTTTTTGTGTGAGATATCTGGGAATTTCAAGTTGGGTTTGAGCAGATGCCCTGAGGAGGTATGCTTGGGAGGGCTGAGTTAATAGTTCGGCAAGGTATTTAGGGGACCCTGTTCTGATCATATTATCAATTGTACAGCCTGCAGAATAGTGTCTGAGCAAGTCTGGGGAGAGCCAATTTAGTTTTGAGTAGAGCAGGCAATGATGGGTAAGTCTGTGAGCGGAGAGAGCAAATCTGCATATACTGTTATAGCAGGTGCTCCATTTCTGGAGTGCTCCTTTGCTAGCTTTAAGGTAAACCTGAGAGCAATATGTTAGAGCAGGGAGGAGAAATCCTTGTGCAATAGCAAGCCGGGCAGCATCATTGAGGGAGGACCTAATTTTAAAGGCAAGACCAAGTTTTGAGTAAACTGTCTTACATGTAGCTGCAATGTGGAGGTTAAAGGCAAGAGATGGGTCGAGAGTGACTCCTAGATACCTGAAGGAGGTAACGAATTCAAGAGGGGAGTCATCTAGAGAATGTGTCAATAAGTCTGGAATAAGAGATCTGATTCTTGACGTGGGGCCAAAAAGCATAGTTACAGTTTTCTTAGCATTCATTAGGAGCCTGTTCTGTAGTAACCACTCCTGCAAGCAGTTGAAGTCTGCTTGAAGATGTGCTCTTACTGATAAGGGATCTTTACCACTGGAGAGAAGCACCATGTCATCAGCATAAAGGATTAACGAGGAGGAGCAGGGAAGGGAGGGCAAGTTGTTAATGAAAAGGGAGAAAAGTAGTGGGCCAAGAATAGATCCTTGGGGACTCCAACAGAGGTAGGGGAAAGATTTGAGATGGCGGATTCAATTTGGACAAATTGCAACCTCCCTGAGAGGTAGCTATCGAACCAGGAGATAGACGACAGGTCAAAGCCAAGGCGGGACAGTTTGAAAAGTAGCAGAGAGTGATTCACAAGGTCAAATGCCTTTGTGAGATCGATAAATATAGCCCCAGTGAGCAGGCTCTTATCCATCGCTGTAAGGACTGCATTTGTCAGCTGAAGTAGAGCAGTTGCGGTGCTGTGTCCTGTTTGGAATCCATGCTGGGTAGGGGATATAAGGTTGTTAAGATGCAGGTAATTTGTGACTCGAGTAGTGATGGCCTTCTCGAGAAGTTTATTTAGGGTAGAGAGAATGGCAATTGGTCTATAGTTTGACATATTTTTGGTATCCCCTTTTTTGTGAACAGGGACAACGTGAGTGATTTTCCACAATGTTGGTACCGTTTGGGTTATTATGGAAAGATTAAAGATTCTTGCAATAAGAACAGCAAGTGCAGGGGGCTGCCTGCTTCAAGAAGCTTGGCAGTAGCCCATCCGGGCCAGCAGATCCATAGGTGGATACTGATTTGAGGAGATGCAGCACTTCAGTGGAGGAGACTAATGTGAGACGAAAAGGGGTTTCATGCGAAAGTTGCACCTCAGGAGCAGGTGAAAGAGTTTGGTTGAATTTCTCAGTGTACTCGGAGAGATCTGAGAATTGTGCATTAAGAGCATTAGCAATAGTAGGTAACTTGTTACAGTTTGCGTCATTCAGTGTCATGTCGGTAATGGCATTTATTTCCATAGATAGTGTATGTATTTCAATATAAAGTGTAGATGTTTCAATATATAGTGTATTTGTTTCAGTATATAGTGTATGCAGTTTTTTCTCAATATATAGTGTATGTGTTACAATCTATAGAGTATCTGTTTCAGTAGATATTTTATGTGGATGTTTCAGTCTGTAGTGTATGTATCTCAATAGGTAGTGTATATGTTTCAGTACATAGTACATTTGTTTCAGTATATAGTGCATGTGGATTTTCAGTACTCAGTGTGTGGATTTCAGTAGATAGTGTATGTATTTCACTATGCAATGTAAGCATTTCACTATATAGTGTATGTTTTTCACTATATAATATATGTATTTCAGTATACAGTATATGTATTTCGCTATACGATGTATATATTTCAGTAGATACTGTATGTGGTTCACTACATTGTGTATGTATTTCACTATATAATGCATATATTTCACTATATGATGTATGTATTTCACCATATAGTGTGTGTTTTACTATACAGCCATAGATTATGAATTATGTCCCTAACAGCTTGTCATATTACTGCCCATAGAGAGAGATTCTTGAAGATGATACTGCCTATTTTTGAAAATGTTGACATCATTAACTGTGCTGCTTCTAAGTTCAGCTTTGCCAGACTGGTCCCATTCTTTTACTCCCTCTGATAATTTACCCTTGTCAGATCCCCAGACACTCACCACTGTTCTTTATTCACCTCTCACTCCCTCACATCCCTTGATGACAGCTACCTTGTCCATTGTGTCATATTTATCACTAAATTTTAGTTTTGCCCCCCCCCCACCCAAGTACCTGTTTCTCCTTTTACAACTCTGGCTGTCACTCTCTCACTCTCCCCCAAAATGAAATCTTCTGCAGGTCAAGTTGCCTTCTCTTTCTGCTTATCAAGACTCTGTGCCTCCCCACCCTTCAATTTGTTCTGCTTCTACTCTTTCTCTGAAATCTTTCCTCCACTATTTTACTACTCCCTCCTTCAGCTGCTCCTGACACTGGGCCTTGGACTTTAGTCTGCTGCTCTCCACACTACTCTGTCACTAGTACAGCCCCACTCCCCAGTTTCAACAACTTCAGCAGTTACCCCTCCCCTTCTTGGTATTGCATTTTAGTACACTGCATATTGTTTTTTATTGTTCTTCTGAATTTATTATTATATATCTCATGCTCTTAAGCATTGTCTGCTATTAGCTTATCTTGGTATACGTATTTCTATTTATTGCATGTTCTGAACAATGTATTTTGTAATTGCACTGTAGTCTTCCCTTCCCCCTCAATCCAGGATGCATATGGAAATTAACTGGTACTAGTTCAGTATGTCTTTCCTGGTGAAACTTTTGAAATAATGAAATAAATCATTCCTCTTCATTTTTTTTCATATTATTGCTGATGAATAGAATGGGGTGGTATAAAGACTCCCTTCAGATTAAATTATAATTGTTGTATGGCCCAGTTTTAGTGTAATCTGTACCCAGACTTAATCTCTGAAGTGTTGCCTTTCACTTATTCATTTGAATCTCCAAACCCTTCTAATATACTTTTTTTGTGGTGCTGCCATTTATCTGGCAATATATGCAGACCTAAATGGAGTACTTAAAAAATAGATCTTTCACTATGATCTTTTTTAGGTCCAAATTACTTATTTATAATTAATTATATTACTGTTTTGCATACATGACTCTAAGGCTGTGTCAGCCATATCTGTCTAAAATGTGATGAAAATTTAGTTGTAAACTGCACTTATCTTGATTTGTAACATTACACAAGTTCTTGAATAATATATAAATATCAAAAATAAAAATGATAAAAAATGTAAATTTACCTTGTAAGTGGGTAGGGCAGACAGATAATGAGAAGCCATATTTATTGTGGAAAAAGAGGGATGCATTTGGGCTATTTTGTCATGGGTTTTAAGTGTGCTTCCAAAAACTGGTCCATTGTGCACTCCACATTCTTTTGTTTGACAGTGACTATATTATACTGTGAGTTTTAACTCACAACACTTTATTTATATTTTGCATTCACAGTTACAACAGACTTCCTGTGGATAAAATCTGAAGTGAGAGTGTTGAGTGTACTTCTTGAGAAGCCTCTGAGTTGCTGAGATGTCAAGAACAGGTCAGGAAGTAGTGGCATTCAAACAGATATGAGAAATGCTATGCATTTAAAGCAAAACATATTTATTACTTACATTCACAAAGTACTCCAAAGCAATCCAGCGTGTCTCTGCTGCTCCAACTCTATCCTCAAGTGCATGGACTCTTGTGAGTCTCCAGATTGGGTGAGGCTGGTAGGAGAGCAGTCACCTTTTAAGCATCATGATTGTTAATATTCATGATGGAAATATGCAAATCCATAACATTCAGCTAACACTAATGTAGGTATAGGTATAAACAATGTTATATATAGTATATAAACAATGTTAAATACAACATTTCTTTTCTAATATAAATTAATAGCTTTCTTCATTCAAAACTTCTGAATAAGCCTGCTAATACTTTTTTTGTATTGTATGTTGTCAAATGGAGATCAGAGGGCTGTGGGTTCAGTTCCCACATCTGGCACTTGGGTTAATATCCCAGTACTGACACTGTAGTGCAGCATGAGAGGGGTGCTGCACTTCTGAGGTGCCGTCTTTCGGATGAGATGTTAAACCGAGGTCCCATCTGCCTGGACTGGTGGTAGTTCAGGTGGATGTTAAAGATCCCATGGCACTTATCAAAAAGAGTAGGGAAATTTCCCCGGTGTCCTGGCCAAATTTCCCTCATTCACTAAAATACCACCAACAGCTTAATCTGGTTCAAGGTCAATTGGCATTCATCTGTATCCCCCTCCCCCGGGTCGTGCCTGAAAATAGGCAGGATTTGTCTAGTGCACTTACCCGGTCAACAAAAACTAAATAAATAAAAATAAATAAAACAAATTTAAAATAAAAAACTGATGTAAGCCTAATATTAAATAAAAGCCTAATATGTAGCTATTTTTTTTACTGCTGCTGAAAAAGCGCTGTCTTAAAATTAGGATGACATACTAGTCTGAGAAGTGCATGCAATTGCAATAGAAGTGGTGAAAGAAGAAAAGATTGAGATAAATGAACCTGGACCTCAGCAATGATTGATCTGATGGCATCCACAATCAAGGACCCCCCTGTGATTGTGTCACATACCGGGTAGGAAGGAGGTATAGCATGAATGTCCATAGCAATAGATGCCTCAAATTAGTGTTGAATGGCAGACCTGAAATCAAAAGAAAGACAAGAGAAAATGAGAAAAAAAAACATAAGCTAATAACTAATGTATGCAAAATACATAAGCAGTTAACCTTAGTAACAATCATAAAGGCTTTAAATCAATGCTATTATTCAGTTTTTTAGAAGGTATTTAGGTCCCATTAATTATTGAGGCCTACAGTTGTTATACTGTTCAGCTTAACTATCCAGTGCAATGCTATTTATTCAATTTTTCAAATGTGGTTTTAGGTCCCATTGATAATTGAGGCCTAGAGGTTTCACACTGTTCAACTTAAATATCCACTTACTTTCTCTCTGTAGTAGTAGATTGGCTCTATCACCACCCAGTTTAGGTGTGTGGACAAACTTAAGACTCACGGACTTGAGATCATTGGGTTTGAACCCGTGTTGTTGGGTAAAGTGAACACCTGCTGGTGTGTCTTGTTGATTATTGATTATGTTCCTGTATACACTGTTTTAGCGGATGAACTGTCTTCCCCACATACACCAATTGCCAACTACACCAAAGGGCATAAACTACATATCACATGCAATTAATTCACAGATGTCCACATTATTTTCTGGGAATTTTGGATGTTAGAAAGTTATTGCAAACCACTGCATATCTGCAAATATTACATGTTTGACATTTGTAAAAATCTTTCTGTCTTTTTGGTAACCAGCAACTACTCGAATTACTGTTTTCACTTATTTTCTTAAGCCTGCTATTCACTATTAGCTGAATGTGACCTGTGGTCTGATGCCCACTGTTTGACCCACCTCACCATCACTGCATAAGATAGGCCAGTTTCTGTAAATTATATTCCCTATCCTGCCTGCCACATGGTTATATTCAGTAAGGAAGTTGTTTGGAATGATCTCCGCACTGTCAGGTGCTACATCAGATAGTAAGGATTCCCTGGGTGTGTTTCTAACTTTGTTTTTTGACCTTACAATAGATTCACATTATAGCCTCTGTCAAGAAACCTAGCAATCAGCTTGTCTGCTTGCATTTCAAAGACAGAATCTCTGCCGCAGTTTCTGCAAAGTCTTAAAAGTTGGCTACAAGGGACTGAGTTGTTTAAGTGGAGTGGGTGGGCACTGGTGGCATGAAGGACAGCTTTAGTTGCTATACACTTCATATAGCATCTGGGGCCTGATATTCAAATCTGGGCAAAGCAGACAGCAAAACTTTGCACTGCCCCCTGCAGTTGCCCAGGTGTCCAAAACTGCAGTATTCAGTGGAACAGCACATCCGTGCTATTCCACTGAATATAGGGCCAGTGAGAGATAGTGCTAAGCCATCTAGTGATGGACAGACACAGCCCCCACAATAAAAAGGTATGAAGGCTTGCACCTGGGCAAAAATCCCCATATTGAAATGGACCTATGCAAATGAACCCATTGGGCATGCAAGGCGCTAAGGGGCCATTTGCAATTGCATGCCCACTATGGCCCATTTGGATAGGGAGTGAGTCTATACTGCCCAGCGCCACCACCCATTTGCCTATTTCCTGTGAGCCATCCCTGGTGCTAGTGGAGCCGCCCCTGCCAATCACATTCCGTTTATGATTTTAAAGTTCTCTGGCAGTCTAGTGGTCCCTGCCCCTTCCTCATTCTCCGATCAGCATCCTATTAATAAATTGAAAGTTCCCTGGTAGTCTTTTGGTCCCTCCCCCTGTTCTTTGTTCACCATCCCATTAGTACTCTCAAAGTTCCCTGGTAGTCAAGTAATCCTTCCCCTCCACCCCATTCTCCAATCACCATCCTGTTAATAAATTTAAAGTTCCTGGTAGTCTAGTGGACCCTCCCCTCTCTCCGTTCTCTGATTGCCATCCCATTAATAATTTTCAGAAGGGGAGTATATGTTCATGAGAGTTCTCCAGCATGAAGGAGGTCACCAGCAGGGTTCCACAGGGATCGGCGTTTTGGCCAGTGTTGTTCAATGTCTTCATAAGTGACATCAGGGAAGGCATTAAAGGCAAAATGTGTTTGTTTGCAGATGACACCAAACTCTGTGGGAGGGTGGACATCAAGGAGGGGGAAAAGTATCTGAAGGAGGACCTTGGCAGAATTGAGAGATGGTCTGGAATGTGATAACTTGGATTTAATGCCAAAAAGTGCAATATGTTGCACATAGGGGCTAAGAACCATAGGATGGAGTAGTACCTAGGGTAGGTTCAGGTAACTGCTTCTAAAGTATTGCTGTCAAGTATTCCAAGCTATTGCTTGTGCCTATGCTGTGAGACCTTTTATTAGGTGAGACAGTGCGGACAAGTGGTGTGTCTGCTGTTTTGGAGCTCTAGGATGTCTTGCTAGTGTGTAAGAGCAGGGACTTAAAACAGGAAGAGACCTGGGAGTTGTAGTTCACTAGACTCCCAGTGAACTACTGTATTTCCTGTCACTGTGCTTCGTTTTAGTGACTGTATTTAATACTCTTTGTTTTAGCAAGCTTGGCATTGTAGCTGATTACAGCACTTGGAAAACCTGTGTGGGCAATTGTGAGGGGAAATAAACTTCAGGGACTGCTTGTACATCATGAAGTTTGGGAGGTGGTGTCATGTGAACCGGATAACTTCTCAGTCTAGCTGGCATAAATCTGAGACCTGTGTGATTAGATACATTATATTGCTTGTGCCTATGCTGTGAGACCTTTTACTAGGTGAGACAGTATGGACAAGTGGTATGTCTGCTGTTTTGGAGCTCTAGGATTTTGTGCTAGTGTGCGAAAGCAGGGACTAGAAACAGGAAGAAACCTGGGAGTTGTAGTTCACTAGACCCCTCCCCAGTGAACTACTGTATTTCCTGTCACTGTGCTTCATTTTAGTGGTTGTATTTAATACTCTTTTTTTTAGCAAGCTTGACATTGTAGCTGTTTACAGCACTTTGATGCTGAACTATAGTGTGCTGATTAACTGTATAGTGATAAACTGCCTGATATACCATTTGTTTTGTTTGGGAGTCTCTTACTGTTGTTGGGCACTTCCTGGATTGGAGCAACTAAGCAGTGTGGGACTTTGGAGGTCTGAAGGGCTAGTTCCTGACACCTCCTGCTTTAAATCTGCCACACACTGACTAAAGGCTCTCAAAAGGAGTTCTAACTCAGTGGAAACACCACTACTGTTGTCATACAGCCTTCCTAAAGGCTAATTTTAAACTTTTGCGCAAAATAAAAGTAGCGCAAAACCGGAAGTCGCGCAACAACGCACTTCCAGTTCCAGTGTCTTTAAAATCTCACACTAGCGAGAGGGGTGAGCGTGTGCGGGGCCACGCGCAGAGACGCATGCAGAGACATGCGCGTCTGCACGTGTCTGCTGTGTCTACCGTGTCTACTGTGTCCACTGGGGCAAATGGGACACAGGGCTCAAACACCAAGACCACTAACAAGGTAACAAGAAAGTACATGTTTTTTCTCTCACTATTGTTTAAATACACAATAAACTACTACTAATTATGAAGAAAGCAAATAAACTGTGTATATCATGCTCAATGTATACAGTGGGTAAACAAATAACTAACTTTGTTTGTGACAGATGTATTTTAGTACAAAGTTTACAGGAAGAAATCAAACGTTTACAGCCCAAAGATATTCTTAAATCTGACATCAAGGCCTTAGAAGATCATATAGATCAGATGTCATTGCTGGTTGAAGCTAATACGTCTATTACAAAAAATTTGGATGATTTACTCCCCCAAGAAAAATCTCTAAAAAATTACCCTATAACTAATTTAATAGAGCAACCAGTCACTTCTTCAACACTGTCAACATATACAACAGAGGAAAATTGGATAAAAATCCCTTACAGGAAACACACTAAAAAAAATAAAAATCTTTCAGAAAATAATAACAAACTCCCATTACAAAGCTCATTTGAAACATTAGCGAAACAAATAGACAGAGAGGTAGACATGGTTTTGGTGAACTGCAGTAATATTGTACACAAAGATGAAGATCCCAAACTCCTTATGACATATCAAAAAAACAATACCAAATCAGAAACAAACCCCACCCCACCTAAGAAATTCTTAACAAACTCTTCAAACACACATTCATTAATTGAATCACATGCCAATCAAAAACAGGTAATTGTATTAGGTGACTCAATCATAAAATATTTAGACAGAACAATATATTTTTTTTTATTTAGTTGTTTAACCAGTTATAGCACACTAAGCTGAAAGCTTTTTTACAGGAGCGACCTGGGAGCACAAGGAGGTTAAGTGACTTGCTCAGGGTCACACAGTATGCAAGTGGAAGCTGTGGGATTCAAACCCAGGTCTGGCCTGCTGGATGTCACCAAATTTGCAGCTCAGAGCCTTAGACCACTGCACTATACTGCCTCCTATGTGTAATCCAGATAAAGAACACAGAATGTGCTCCAGCTTTAGAGGAGCAAAAATTGCAGATATTACATCTATGGCAAAATCAATATTATCTACCACTGGTGAAAACCCGCTAGTAAATATTCACACAGGGACTAATGATATCAAGGGATCACAACAATTGAAAATCAAACAAGACTTTGTTGCACTAAATAATATACTAACAGATCGTGGTTGCACTGTCTGCATCTCTGAGATACTACCCATCCCAAGAGCCACTAGTTATACTACCTCCAAAATAAAGATCTTGAACGAATGGCTGCGTAAATGGTGTTACAAACAAGGAATAAAATGTTTAACACATTGGGAGGCATTTGAGGATAAACCTGCACTATATTGTTGGGATGGATGGCATCTAAGCAGAAGAGGTAGCACTATCCTGGGTCAAAAAATGACATCATACATCAATACTTATTTAAACTAACAAATAAGGGGGAGACTGGGATAATATCCCAATCTCTTATTAAAAATTACTGCCATAACAAAAAATTTACAGCAAACATTCTTACTTTCAATGCAAGATCAATGGACATTTCCAAATATGCAGAATTCGAAATTCTAACCCAAACTTTAGAGTTGGTGGTAGTAGCAATCACAGAAACATGGGGTAACTCAGAAAAAGAATGGACGGCAGAACTCCCTGGTTACAAACACTACTTTAAACATAGAGAAAACTCAAAAAAAGGTGGAGGGGTAAGTCTCTATATAAGAAATGATATACATTCTTATGGGATAGAAATCAATCTACAAACGGAAAGTGTATGGGCCTATATTCAACCAACAAATACTCAAAAAATACTCATAGGTGTATGCTACAGACCACCAACATCTGATCTACAAATTACTAAGTCCTTAACTGAAGAAATAAATCAATTAGCACACAAAGATACAGTACTCATACTGGGGGACTTTAATTTACCCACCATAAACTGGGATACTCTTTCAGGAACAAATCAGCATGAAAACCAATTCCTTTCAGTTATTATAAACCTAGGCCTAAAACAAATTATAAGAGAACCAACTGGGGAAACAACATTCTTGACTTAGTAATAACAAACATTGAAACTCCCATATATGACACCAAAATCTTAGCACCCATAGGAAACAGTGACCATATGTCTATATCTTTCTCTATAAAATTCTATCTTCAGCCAAAAATAAACAAAATTAAACTAAAACAATATCACAAAGCTAATTTTGATCAAATAAATCACTCCCTAAAAGAAATCAACTGGGAACAGATCCTTCTTCCACTAAACACTGATAAAGCATGGGACTTCCTAAAAGAAAAAATTAACCCAACTTGAAAAGAAATACATACTTGTAAAAAATAAATATAATAATAAGGGAAAGATTCCACAATGGTTTAACAAAAACATTAAGATGCTAATTTCAAAAAAGAAAAAACTCTTTTCAAAACTCAAAAAAGCCCCACCAATTAAAGTTAACTCAATTCTAATAACATACAGGGAAATGCTCAAAAAATTAAAAAAACAAATCATCATAGCCAAACATAATTTTGAATTTAAAATAGCTCGCACCAAGGACTGCCATAAAGTTTTATACTCATGCCTCAATACAAAAAAAAGGTTGTAACAAGATAATTGGACCATTAATAATTAACAAACAAACAATATCATCTGATAAAACAACTGCAACAGAATTAAATAATTACTTTGCATCAGTTTTTTCGCGAAAAACAACCTCATCAGTTATTTCAGTAACACCAAATCTTGAAGCAAACAAGATCTCCGAACAGGACACTTTGACTGTTTTAAACACCTTAAAAAAACACACTAGTCCAGGCCCAGATAATATATCTCCAAGATTTCTACTGGAAACAAAAATTACTATTCTTTTACCCCTAACGATAATTTACTACAAATCTATTCAAGACTCAGTGGTACTAGGGACTGGCATACAGTCATAGTCACACCCATTTATAAAAAAGGATCACATTCTAAAACTGAAAATTACCGACCTATTAGCTTAACATCAATACCCTGTAAATTAATGGAAAAAATTATTAAACTCAAACTAGAAAACGAAATGTTAACTTTAAATATTAATGATATATATCAACACGGGTTTAAATCAGGCTACTCATGTACTACAAACTTAATTTCATTCTATAATTACATTAGCTATAACCTAGATTGTAACATACTGATGGACGTCATTTTGCTAGACTATAGTAAGGCATTCGACAAAGTTTCATACTCCATAATAATAAATAAACTCATCAACATGGGATTCTCAGCTTCACTAATCTCCTGGATAAATCAGTGGTTAAATAATAGAACCCAGAGAGTGAGGGTAAATGACGCCCTTTCAGGTGATAGAGACGTGACCAGTGGGGTCCCACAGAGCTCCTTACTCAGGCCTACTTTGTTTAACTTATTCATAAGTGACATGACTATCTCTCCCAGTAATATAATGGCAAAGTTTGTGGATGACATGAAACTTGGAGGAATGGCTAACAACCTTAGTGATAAACATGGACTTCAGGCAGACTTAATGGCAGTAGAAAAATGGGCATCAACAAATAAAATGTACTTTAACTTGTCTAAATGCGCAGTACTACACCTTGGAAAAAATAATCTGGTCCAAACATACTACTTAAACAAAACTATTATTAGAACTTCACAAGCAGAGAAAGACTTAGGGATAGTAATCAATGATAAACTAACTTCTTCAACTCACTGTTCCAATATAGCAAATCAAACAAATGTATTACTTCATAGAATTTCCAAAACATTTGTGACTAGATCTGAACATTGTCTCTTGTCCCTCTACAGATCCCACATAAGGCCCCTTTTGGATTATGGTTCTCCCTTTTGGAATCCTTACCTGAAATCAGATATAAATAGAATTGAACAGATACAACGTAGAGCTATGAAGCAAACCCACACTTAACTAACTTTGATTACAATTCTCGATTAAATAAAACAGGATTACATACATTGACACAAAGACGTACCAGAGGTGACCTATTACAACTATTTAAAATTCTTGGAAACCAAGAGCAAATGAAATTATGTAGTATTAAATATTCCACTAGAAAAACCATTGCTAGACTTCACAATAAACAATTAGAGGTGATGAGAGCTAAAAGCAACAAAAGAATTAATTACTTTACGGTCAGAACACCGAGATTGTGGAACACTTTACCACAAGATATAGTTGACTCAACAAGTATCTTAACTTTTAAAAACAAACTAGACACATGGATGTTTGGGTAGGGACTGGGTTAATGTTCCATGTATATGGAGGACAATCATGATGGGCAACCCGCCTTCTTTTGTTCAGAACTACCAAAGTACCAAAGTATCAGGGACTGCTTGTACTTCAGGAAGGTTGAGAGGTGGTGTCACATGACCCAAATGACTTCTGGGTTCTTCTGGCAGAAAAACGAGCCCTGTGTGAGTGGGGTGAGCATGCGTGTGACATGCAAAAATCATCTTGCTCATCTTGCAGCATGTCTGTGTGTATCTGCAGTGTCCGTGGTGCAAGCAGGGCTATAGGAACAAAGCAAGTGGACCTGCCTTCTCTTAGTTTGCAGTTTCCACTGGGGATTCAGCATTAAAAACCTTTATTGGTATATTTCATTATGGCAGAAAAAATTAGAACTATCAAAGGAGACTGGGCCTATAATTGTTTCTCCTGTTTCATGTACACTCTTCCTAAAAGTGAGTTGATAGACATTGGGACAACATGCAAGAGGTGTACATACATTACTAAACTCAAGGATGACATTTTGAAATTTAGGTCACAACTTAATTCAGTCATAACAGACCAGCAAAGTATCCAACAGCATATACTGTAAATCTGCTAGATGCAACCCAGGTCCCCACCTCATCTACTCAGCGTATATACTCTCCTTCTTGTCCCTTACCTGGCAGCACCCCCCAATTCTATTTCCAATATTTTACATTCCACAGTAGGGCATGGAGCCATCAAAAGAAGAGACAGGGACCCAGACAGTGATAATTGTAACTCAGAAGGATGGACCCAGATCCCAGGTAATCCAACCAAATTAGGAAGGCAAGCAATGGATTTTATTTTACCTGTCAGTAACAGATATACTCCTATTGACCCAGATAGGAATATACATATTAGCAATACAGAAATTACTATCTTAGAGAACAGTAATTTACAAATAGCATAAAATTCTACAGTAGAAAATGAGTTTCCACTTCAGACTACTGGTATAACTGATATGGATATTGAACCTGAGCAGAACTTGGAGAACCTAATATCCCAACCAAACACAATGATTCCCATATCCTCACAACCTGTACAAGCATTGGAACAGTTTGACTCTAGTCCAGTATTATCAACAAATGATGATAACAATATCACAGGTGTTGAACCCCCTTCCCTAAACACTTCATGACAAACTTACATTCTTGATGACTCAATTATTAAACATATTGATCAACTACTGCGTAATGGGGACAAGACCAATAGGACTTGCAGTAGCTTTAGGGGTGCCAAGATTTAGAATCTAACCACCATGATTAATATCATTTTTAAAAACAGTGGGGACAATCCCCTGGTTATTGCCCATATTGGAACAAACAACATCAATATTATCAGTGTGGAAGACATTCAAAAAGATTTTAGAATTCTGAGTAAAATCTTAGCAAATAATTGCAAAATTTGCTTCTCAGAAATCTTACCTGTTCCTAGATCCTCTTTAGCATTAATAAATAAAAAAAAAGCTGTAAATAATTGGTTATGTTTTTGGTGTTTAAGACAAGTGTTTGGATGTTTGACACACTGGGAAAGTTTCACAGATAGCCCTCACTTATTTGCATGGGATGGATTACACTTGAACAAGAGGAGAAACTTAGTTTTGGGTAAAAGATTAGTTGCATATGTAAACCAACATTTAAACTAACTACAAGAGTGGAGGGTAATGGAGATTCTTTTTCTTCTACCACAAGTGTAATCAACAGTACTGCATCATAGCTAAGGCAGTGTGGATGTAATATATTAATGACAAATGCAAGACAGTTAAATAATCTGAGGAAGTGTGAAGTACAGGCATTTATTATACAGAACGATGTTAAAATTGCTGGTGTATGCGAAACCTGGTAGGATATTACATCAGATTGGTTGACTGAGATAGCTGGATATAAACTTTATCATAAAGACAGGGTTAGCAGATTGGGTGGTGGTGTCTGCCTATATATTGACAATGCTATCTCATCACACTCAGTCCATCTTCCAGCTGATGTGGATCTTGATATGGAAGCAATCTGGGTAAAGGTGATGCTACCCAGAAGGAAGGCAATATTAATAGGAAATTGCTATAGGCCTCCAAATGCAACTATGGACTACAGAATAATGCAGCCTTGCTTAATCAGATCACACTAGCTTTACAGATGAGTTATGTAATATTGGGTGATTTCAATCTGCCTGGACTTAACTCATCTGACAATACAGGTAAAACTGCATATGAAAGATCCTTCATTGAGATCTGCATAGGCGTGGGTCTGAAGCAAATGATGCATGAACCAACTAGAGATAATAATCTACTCGATTTGATAATAACTAATATCTCTGAGGAAATTAATAGTATCAATATCACTAGCCAAATGTCACATAGTGACCATCACATTGTAACTTGTACTCTGTCTCTGGGTAAGCAAAAACAAATTGTCACATGCGACTTAGGAATTATAAGAAAGCAAAATTTTATAGGATAAAGCAAGACTTAGAAAATATTGATTGGGATAGGGTTTTATCTCTGGACTTAGTTGATACTGCCTGGGAATCATTCAAAGATAATATATTTGAAATAGAAAGGCAATTCATACCACTAAAAAAGAAATATAACTTTAAAGGAAAAATACCAAACTGGCTAGCACCTAATGTCAGGAAACAGCTTAAATGCAAATATAAAGCATACATCAAATTTAAAAATGCTAAAACAAAAGGCAACAAATTAGCTTATCTTAAGCAACAAAAAATTCTTAAGGCACTAATAAGACAGTCAAAAGCAAATATTGAATTTCAAATTGCTCATTCTAAGGATAACAAAATGTTATACTCTTATATTAACTCCAACTGCAAGCATACTAATAGGAAAGAGGGACCAATTATAGATAATAACAACATAATTTTAGAAGATGATAAAATCATTGCTGATAGGTTTAACACATATTTCTGTTCAGTTTATACACCAGGTGCATCAAATATTACTATACCAGACTCAACATCTGAAAATGAATTATGTATTAATACCAGTGAGGTGTATAATGAACTATTAAAAATTAACCACTCCTCAAGCCCAGGCCCTGATACTATTAATGCATCACTACTGAAACATGTTGCTTTATCCCTTTTGCGTACCCCCTATCAGTTATATTTAATCTATCATTAAAAAAGGTGTTTTGCCCCAGGACTGGAGAAAAGCCTTAGTTGGGCCAATATTTAATAAAGGCAACAAAGGTATAACCGAGAACTACAGACCAATAAGTCTTACATCCCACTGCTGCAAGACAGTGGAGTGTATTATTAAAAACTATCTGGAGGTCTCCGTTGAACATCTAAACATTAAAAATCCCAGTCAACATGGCATTACAAGGGGGATGTCCAACTAATTTGATTTCTTTTTATAATCAGATTAGTAACAATTTGGACAAGGGTGTGCCATCTGATGTAATCTTGCTTGACTTTTCAAAAGCAATTGATAAGGTCCCACATGAGAGACTGATTGTAAAAGTCAGTGACATGCAAGTTCCAAGCACACACAAGCCCATAAAGAAGGACACTGGGCCAGATATTCCAGACTTTGCCCTGGGGCTAAATTAGCACTGCCCGGTGGGCAAACTTAGCCCGGAGCACAAAGCAAGCCATATTCAAAAGGATTAGCCCAGGACAAACAGCTTCTGAATATAGCATGGGAATGAGGCCGGGCAAACTGGGCTGGGAGTGCAGGGCAAACTTAGCCCTGAAATAAGACAGATCTGAATATGGCAACCAGGACGTGCAAACCACAACAGCAACACAGTGCACAGTGATGTGAAGGTAGGTAGAGGTGAACTATGTGGCCAATGTGTGTGCCAGCAAATGCGTGGACCCAGTACAGCTGCAGGCGCTGGCGTATGTGGTACAGTGTGCAAAACTGTAAAATAGCCTGAACTGTTTGCTCAAGCGCTAACACTTTCTGTGGAGTTTAATGATAAGACTGCACATTTGCCCAGTGCTAAACACATTTGCCCGGTGTTAAACTTTGCCATATTCAAAAGTGACATGCAAATGAGCCTACTTAGGTAATCTCTGGGCAAACATTCAAATTAGCATCTCATTATGCCTTCATTTGCATGTAGTTTGCACTGGGCTAATGGTTTAGCCCTGCGCTAAACCCCCTCCAAACGTGTTAGCACTGCGCAAACAGTTTGGGGAATATTATACAGTTTTGAACACTGTACTTTCACATGCACTGCTGCCTGCAGCTGTACTGGGACAGCATGGCATAGGCACAGATGGTGGCAGTGCTGCATGCAACTGTCACACTGTAGGTCATGCTAGAGTGCACAGCAGACACTACATAGCAAGGGGGCCAGTAGTGTGTGGACACAGCAATGCCTATGCTGTGTAGGGCAGTGATGATGACTGCACTATACACAGTGAGAGGCCCAACCTGCAGGTGTTTACTGATAGTGGACATTACTGTTACACTGTTGTGTGACCCACAGATGCTGCACCTCTGGCATGGGATGCTCACAGTGACATATATATATGTCCAGCTTTGTGTGCTGTGGCAGTTGTACAGCTGTGCGGTATGTGGCTGGGAGGGGGGGCATATATTATCAGAAAGGTACACTGGTGTTGGGGTATTCCCAATACTGGCCCATGTGCACTGCATGATGTGTCCCAGCCTTGTAGCCACACCTGGTCTGTGGCACAGCCTGGCCACTCATAAACTCTCCCCTCAACATCCTCCATGCCCACAGTGCTGCATGTGTGTGCTGGCATCTGTTGGTGTCCACAGAAGAGTGGTCCACAGGTGTGTGCTGTATGGCCACACTGCCATGCTGTTCACTGGTGCAGGGTCACCACTTACTGCCTGGCATGGCTGGGAGTGGTGGCAGATGATGGCATCATTGTGACGCCATCAGTTAGCAGTATGTTTCCTCTATGTTTAGCCTTGTCTATGTGTCATATTTATTTGTTAGGGTCACACAAAGCTGTGCAAAAACTGTGCAAACACCGTGCAAAGCTGATTGCCCAGGGTTAAGACAAGCTTTTCCTGGATGGTAATGTGCACTGCACTAAGTGTCATGCTAAGTCACACAAAACCACTTAGCATGGTGCTAGTCGCTGAATATAGCATTGCACCAGTATTCATGTCAGTTTGCCCCTTGCATACAATATGATTTTGCCCAGCTCTAATGCAGTTTGCCCATGCTATTTGGCCTTTTGAATGTAGCAGACCCGTGCTAATCCCGCGCTAAACCTGCGCAAACAGTTTTTGCCCAGTGCAAAGTTTTGAATATCTGGCCCACTATATCCAAAGAGTGTGTTTATAAAATCATTGTTTTAATGTAAAAACACACACAAAAACAAAACATGGATCCCCATCTGACATGTTTTGGGTAGGTGCCATTTATTAAAGAATGGGGAAAAGAACATTACAGACCATTCAAATACTCTCAGAGTCACCATCATGTGTCTACTACCACCCTACAGTGAGACAAAACAAATCAAAGAAACTCCCCATTTCTCCTTCAAACTTAATCACCCATAATGGGCATTCAATTAATTAATGCAGACGTTGTTAGATACCATTTCTTACTACATTAGCTATACTAATGTCTGTCTCCTAATCTGTGCAATGTTTAAAATATAAATAGTTGAAAATAGCTTCTGTAATAAGATCACCTTGAAATACAAAAATATTTTAAATAGTTCCATACTAAATACATTAATATGTACACATCAAAATCTTATAGATAAATCAGAAAGGGGTAGGAAACAGAAAAAAAAGAAGGGTGGGGGGAGAGCAGTGGGGAAATATCAAAACAGAAAAAAAGGGAATGTTGTGGTAGAAAACTAATAACCAAACAAAACCACATAGCTAGATAGTTCAGGTGCATCATATACAATTTATCCATAAGATTTTGTTGTATAAATATTAATGTAATTAGTATGAAACTATTTAAAATATTTTTGTATTTCAAGGTGACCTTATTACAGAAGTTATTTCCAACTATTTATATTTTGGGTGGGATATTCAGACTGCGCCAGGCAGTGGCGCAAGCCTGGGTGCAGCGCAACTGGGATGTGCCAGGGTGCTGACAGCATGATATTCAATGGTGCTGCACCATGGTTCAGCACCATTGAATATCACTCTGTGGCCACCCACATTGTGCATGGCGCAGTGGCACTACACCAGCGCAAGTGGCCAGAGAGGGCCCGGGGGATGCGCTAGCACAAGTGCCATTGAACCAGGCACATCAACCGTGATATTCAAAGGTGCACATGCAAATGGGGCCATTTGCATGTCATTATGGCCCAATTTGCTTGCAGGTGCGCCCATCACCGGCGACTTGAGCCTGGTGCCCTGCCAGGCTGCAGCCATTGGGAACCGACGCCCCCTGCACAATCGGCAAAGTGCCACACTGCCTGATCGTGGGCATATGTATGAAAAGAAATGTTCCAATATCTCTGGTGATCCAGTGGACCGCTGGCAGTCCAGTCGCAGGCATATGTATAAAATTAGAAGGTCCTATATCCCTGGTGGTCCAGTGGACCACTGGCAGCCCAGTCATGGGCATATGTATAAAAATAGAAGGTCCTATATCCCTGGTGGTCCAGTGGACCACTCGCAGCCCGATCGCAGGCAGAAGTCCAATGAAAGATTAATCCCCATCCCTGGTGGTCCAGCCGTACACCCCTCCCCATCCTCCCACTGAGCCCCTCCACCCTGCTCTCCCCCCTGGTCAGCGGCGGGTGGCAGTTCCCAACCCGCAAACTGCCCAGCCACCCACCAACTGACTGCATACAGTACAGCTGTACGCCCATTGGTCGACAGCATGGGCCAAGGGCGTGCAGATCGTACTGTACTACACAGTCCAGATATGTGACATATCTGGACTGTGTAGTACAGTATGGTCTGCATGCCCATTGGCCCACAAAGTGGACCAGTGGGCTTACAGCTGTACTGTGTGCAGTCAGTCGGCTGGTGGCTGGGTGGCTTGCGGGTGGGGAGCTGCCGCCTGCCACTGACTGGGGGGAGCAGGGTCATGGGGCTCATTGGGAGGGTGGGGAGAGGGCTACCGCTGGACCACCAGGGATGGGGATTAATCTTGCATTAGATTTCTGCCCACGATTGGGCTGTGAGCATTCCACTGGACCACCAGGGATATAGGACCTTCTAATTATATACATATGCCAACAATCAGGCTGCAAGTGGTCCACTAGACCACCAGGGATATAGGATCTTCTATTTTTATACATATGCTTGCGATCAGGCTGCGAGCAGTCCAGTGGACCACCAGGGATATAGGACTTTCTATATGTATACATTTGCCCGCGATAGGGCATGGGGGGATGCTACCCGACGGAAGGTGCCGCCGGAGCTCAGGTGGCCATGCACAGCTGGCTGCTGCCATGTTTCACCCTGCAATATGGCAGCTCACCTGTGGGTGGCTGGCTGTTGCTCCTTTATTTTTTGATCAACTGTATGCGGCGCATGTAGGGGTTGTGCCTGCATGGGCTCCGTACATGCCGGGCTGAATACTGGGATGTGCAGGGATATGCATTGGCATGCCCCCCCACTTGCACCACATATATTGCTGATGCACCGCGCATCGGATTTGTTGCATAACATTCTTCTGAATATCGCACTGGAGCGCAACCCTTCTGAATATCCCACCCTTTAAATATTGCACAGATTAAGAGACAGACATTAGTATAACTAATGTTGCAAGAAATGGTATCTAACAACGTCTGCATTAATTAATTGAATGCCCATTATGGGTGATTAAGTTTGAAGGAGAAATGGGGAGTTTCTTTGATTTGTTTTGTCTCACTAGAGGGTGGTAGTAGACACATGATGATGACTCTGAGAGTATTTGAATGATCTGTAATGTTCTTTTCCCCAGTCTTTGGTAAAGGGCATCTGCCCGAAACATGTCAGACGGGGATCCGTGTCCATTTTCATGTATTTTTTATATTAAAATAATGATTTTATAAACACACCTTTTGGTTATAGCATCCTTCATGGGCTTGCATGTGCTTGGAACTTGTATGTCACTATATTTGGCATGTTCCTTGAGCACCGCTCTTCTTTGTGTGCACTCTTTAAGAAATTGATTGTAAAACTCCTTGAATTTAGTCTAGACAGCAAAATTGTTTGATGGATCCAAGCCTGGTTATATAATAGGACTCAATGTGTATATATTAATGAAATGACTTCCAGTGAAGGAGTGGTTGGAAGCAGTGTGCCACAGGGATCAGTATTGGGACCCATCTCATTTAATATATATGTGAGTGATATGAATAGAAACAATCAGAATCATATAATCAGATTTGCAGATGATACTAAACTATGCGGGGAGGTTGATATTATTGGTAAACATCTTTCTATGATTAATGATCTCGCTAAACTAGAAAATTGGGCAAATGATAACGGAATGTCTCTAAATTTTTTACAAATGTACAGTTATTCATTTTGGTGATAAAAACCAAAACTATTCTTACATCCTAAATCAAAGCTTACTCAGATGTTCTGTAAAATAACAAGATCTGGGTATAACTATAAATAATGAATTGACACTGCAAGACCACTGATTAGCTGTCTCAGGAAAAGCCCAAAATCTAGTTAACAGAATAAGGAAGTTATTTTCGTGTAAAATTGAAAAGCTAGTTATCTCAACTTATAGAAGTTATGTTCATCCCATTTTAGATTACGGGTCCCAAGTCTAGTCCCCTAGTACTAAACAAGACATGCGAATAAAAGGGGGAGTTCAGAGGTCAGTTACTAGAATGATACCTAGTTTATGGGATAAATCATATCAAGAGCGATTAATCTGTACTGGACGACACTTGTTGCAGGCCAGTAGACAGAGAGGTGACCTTTTACTCCTTTTTAAAATACTACAATCCCCTGAACTAATGTTGAAATGTGAAATTCAATTCAGCCATGATAGGGAAAACCTTGGATCACATAATAAAAAACTGCTAGTTCCAAAAGCTAATACTAATAAGAGAAATAATTTCTTTACTGTACATACCATTATGGCCTGGAACAGGCTAAATCAGAATTTAGTTGAAATATCTAATATTGATATGCTTAAAAAACAGCTAGATAGATTATATTACTCTTAACAAATGGTGATTTAATTATCCCACCTTTGTGGGGGACATTCCCAATGGTCAAACTGGTCCCCTTAAGTCCTATGCACCTAGTAAACCTAGTAAAGAGGAAAAGGATCCCGGGGTGGTGATTACTAGTGACCTAAAACACACCTCTCAGTGTTAGAAGGCAGTGGTGAAGGCTAACAGGATGTTGGGGTGTATTGCAAGGGGATTCAGTAGTAGGCATATTGAGGTCATTTTACCAGTGTACAGGTCACTGATAAGACCACACTTAGAACATGGGATGAGGTACTGGCATCCATACCTTAAGAAGCACATCAGCATGCTGGAAGGGGTCCTGAGAAGAGCAATTAAGATGATCGAGGGGCAAAAGGATAGGTCCTATGAGGAGAGGCTGGGAGCCCTGAGGATATTCTCCCTGGAAGAGAGGAGGCAGAGGGGAGATATGATAGAGACCTTCAAGTACATGAAGGGAATTAACAGAGTGAAAAGGGGAGGTCTCTTTAAAATGAGTGATAACAGCACCACAAGGGGGCACAGCCTAAAATTAAAAGGGGTGGGATCCAGAAGAGATGTAAGGAAGCATTTCTATATGAAGATGGTGGTGACCACCTGGAATGAGCTGCCAGAGGAGGTAGTATCAGTGAAGATGGTGGGAGCATTCAAGAGGGCCTAGGACAAACACAAAGCAAACCCATAGGACCAAGGAAGGGGAGAAGGGGGGAGACGAGGGTCATTTTGGGGGGCAAGGTCATTGATGTATGTTGTAAAGCCAGGACCATACATCACTACCGAGCAGATGTGATAGACCAAGTGATCTTCTTCTGCTGGCTCATTTAGCATGTTCGTATGTTTGTATAATTATTCTCATTTTCCAAAAGTGATAAAACAATGTCCCTATAGTGTTCTTTATTCAAAATGACAATGCTTCCCCTTTGTCAGCCAGTTTTATAATAATTGATGTATTGCTTGACAGTTCCTCTGAGGCCAAATGCCCATGTCCTGTACTGTAAGATTAGTTCTCTCGGGGGCAACATTGTCATTCAGAACTTTGTTAACCTGTATAAAAAAGAAGAAAGAAATGTGGTAGCCATGTTAGAAAAGTCAATAATGTAGAGAAAAAAAGAAAACAACAAATATTTTGCAGGTGATACCTTTTAGTGGACTAACAAAATTATTTCAGAGACTAGCTTCTAGTATCAGAAATAATTTCTTAGTCCAATAAAAGGTAACACCTGCAACATATTTGTTGTTTTTTTTTTCATCTACATTGTTAACCTGTTGACAAGATGTTTTTTCATAGGCACTAATAACATTATTATACATCTTAGGACAACATACTGATTTGATTTTAAATACAGTATATCCTTTCTTAATTTGGAGATGTGCTTACTTTCTGTTATGAATCATTGATCTCCAGAGTCATGGGATGTCTAAAGCTTTTTGTAATCTTCATTTTTGAGCCATGATTATTCAAGTGCATCAAAGTTAGTGTGAAAATGTCCTCTTAGGGTGATATCACAAATAGGATCTCCTGATCCTTTAGTATTAGAGAAGTCCCAGTCTATGGATGGCTGCAAGTTCATATGGGCAGTGGATGTGTCCACTGTCATGTTTTGAACAGTTGAAACCTTACATAGGTAAGTTCACTATGGCCTCCAAAATGTAGCCAAGATCTTCTACAAATGGTGCCCTTTATTCTAAAGAGATCTTCATGTCAAAGAATGATGGTGAATTCAGTGATTCTTGTGAGAAATAAAATGTTAACATGAGTTTCTAAAATAATTTGTGAAGATCTGTGTAGATCTGAAATTCTTTGATGGGTGGTGTGGGGATAAAGCTTAACCTTTTTTGGTAAACCAATATTTGGAAACTATTCAAAACCAAGTTAGAGATTTAAGATTTGTAGCTGAGATCTTTCCTCTTTTCCCTCAGTGATTTCTTTGTTCCAGTGTGTGCTTCTTCCAGTCCTTTTACCCTGTCTTGTTTTCCTTTTTCTGAGGTGTTTTGATTTTTTTCTTTTGTAAAAAGAGACCTGATTATCAGTAGTGCTTTGGTCTGAGTTTCTGGGACTACTACTAGAGTTACTTTGGCCTCAACTTTTGCTTTTTTTGTTACTTTGTTTGTTGAACCGTACTCTTGAGCAACCCCTGCTTGTAGATCTTTTCCTGGCCCAGTTCATGATAATGTCTGTTTTTGTAATCCCTTTGATCCCTTTAAAGTGCTTTGTTTTTCTTTTGATTACCTCTGCCTCGTATCTCAACAATTTACTTTGTAGCTGGGTGTCTAAATATTTGTACTGTAGACTGGATTTAAAGTTTAATATTGTTTCTTTAGATAGTTCAAACTCCTTAATCAGATCTTCATATTTGCTCACTTCATCTTTTATTAATAACTATATGAATATTTTTGAGCAATCACAAGCTGCATTGACACATTTCTCTTTAAATTGAAAGTCATCTATTCCACTAGAGGGTGAGACATTTATGTGTAAACCTCTGGGGGCTTGTTCTCTTGTTATGTATTCCTCTAAGGTAGAGCTATTGTAAATCATTTCAATCTCTTTGAAAAGCAGTTTCTCAACATTACTGACAGCACCCCAATATTAGTAAGACTATTAGAGTTTACCTCAATACCCTGAAGTTTTTCTCTTGCTTTCCGGCATCGAATCTCAAAGCTATCAGTGTCCTTCCAACTGTAGCTCAATTTTTTGCCAGTAGCTGTTGATCAGCTTAACTCATTGTCTCCTCAAGATCGTAAATGAATGGGAATACAGCTGCAAAAGCAGCAGAGATGAATTAAAGTGCTATATATAGGCCCCAAATGTCACTCCCATGACACCTATGATCTGCAGCTGGAAAATTGCACTTAGCAACAAAATACAATAGGCTTTAGCCATGGTACACTGTAAGGGCTGGTGCTTAATACTGAAGGGGAAGTCTGCCCCATACAATGAAACTAGAACTCGTCAGGCAGTAGCGGCACTCACACAGATATGACAAATGCTATGCTATGTGTTTAAAGCAAAAAATATTTATTGCTTACATTCACAAAGTAATCCAAAATAATTCATTGTGTCTCTGCTGCTCCTACTCTATCCCCTAATACCTTGACTCTTGCAAATCTTCAGAAGAGGGTGAGGTTGGTAGGAGAGCAATCACCTTTTACGCATCAAGATTTTTTTTTTTTGGCCTTTTGATAATCGGGTAAGGCCCGCTAGGCACAAGTGCCTGTTTTCAGGGGCAACCTGGGAGTACTGGGCGGTTAAGTGACTTGCTCAGAGTCACACAGTATGTAAGTTGAGGTTGTGAGAATCAAACTCAGGTCTAGTCTGCTGGATGTACCAAGCTCATTCACACCTCATTCCTCTAACTTCAAGGCTATACTGCCAACCCAAGATCATTAATATTCATGATGGCAGTATGCTAATTCACAACATTCAACACACACACACCAATGTAGCTATAGGTATAAACAATGTTAAACACTGAATTTAAGAAAAAATCAATCAGCCTTCCAAGATTTTGTGTCATTGAACCTGTGCCTGAAACAATTGACCTACCGGGGTGGTTATTTGGTGTTTTTATGTATCTTTGTTTTTATGAATTTTGGATAGGATATAAAATCCTGGTGTACTGGGATATTCCTGTTAAAGGAACTGTATACTCCCCTTCTGAAATGTCCCCATTGCTGAGGACCAGGTTCATTTATCTCAACATTTTCTTCTTCCACCACTTCTATTGCATTTGCATGCACTGCTCAGAATAGTAAGTCATACTAATTTTAATACAGCGCTTTTTCAGCAGCAGTAAAAAATTGCTATATATCAGGCTTTTATTTTAAATTTGCTTTGACAGCATACAATACAAAAAGGTATTAGCAGGCTTATACAGAAGTTTTGAATGAAGAAAGCTATTCATTTATATGAGAAAATGATTTTTGTATTTAATATTGTTTAAATCTATAGTTACATTGGTGTTAGTTGAATGTTGTGAATTTGCATATTGCATCATGAATATTAATGATCTTGATGCTTAAAGGAAAACTACGCCCTCATATCTTATACATGTTATTTGTTTCCTTGTCAACAGGTAACTCTTTTAATGCAGCTGTTAAAGATGTGTGTAGCTGCTTAAGTCAGATTTCACAGTTCATACTAGGCCCTGCTACTGTCCTTGGAGACTCCATTTCATGGTTGTTGAAATCTCATTGTGCCTGAGAGCTGCATTATCATATGAGAACATGATGCATAATCACCCTTTAAACTCCCCTGTATGCCTGTCTGCTTATATAGTCTTCAAAGAAACAAGCTGCAAGAAGGTGTGAAATACCACATTTACCTTCAGTGAGTTTTGCAAACTATCTGAGTTATAATGCAGTTTTTTTCATTTAAACTCCATTCAGTGTATGAGTTTCCAGAGAGTTTTTGCAGGGTATTTGATCTTTTAGCATAGAGATACATTGGGCAGACTGGATGGGCCTTGCAGTCCTTATCTGCCATCAACTTCTATGTTTCTATGTCTATATAAATAGTTGCTCTAACATCATGTTCTCATATGCTAATACAGTTATCATGGACAATGAGATTTTAACAACCATGAAATGGAAACCCCATGGCAGTCACAGAAGCTACCATGAGCAGTAAAAACAAACTAAAGCTAACAAATATAGCCCTAACAGCTACAGGAAAGAAGTTGTCTGTTGACATGCAAACAAATAAAATGTAAATGATATGAGGGTGTAGTTTTCCTTTAAAAGGTGACGGCTCTCTTACCAGCCTCACTCCTTTCTGAAGACTCATGAGAGCTGAGGTGCTAGGGGATGGAGCAGGAGCAGCAGAGACATACTGGATTACTTTGGAGTACTTTGTGAATTTAAGCAATGAATCTTTTTTGCTTTAAACCCATAGCATTTCCTGTAGCTGTGTGAGTGTCACTTCCTCCTGATTGGTTCTAGTTTTGTTGTCCAGGGCAGGCCGCCCCTTTAATAGTGAGCAGTGGCCCTTACAGTATATCGCAGCTAAAGCCCATTGGATTTTGTTGCTGAGGAGTCAGCATGGGGTATTACTGTTGATAGCTTCAGTGAGGTGCATGGGCCAGGCTATAGGATGGATGTGTGGGAGAGCATGGTATATTCATTGGTGTTTTAACACTGTAATATCATGTATTATTTAATTGTGTAAAACTATAGTTACTATCCATGTTTTATTCCATTTTTTATTATTAACAGATGTTGCCTGATGATAGGAGATATGAAAATGGTGAAGCCAGAGGTGCAGACCAGTTCATGGATAAGTGAAAAGGAACCATTTCATGGTGCCATTTTTACAGAAAAAGTGACGACTCCTCTAAAACAATTGGCATCCATGGCATTTTGGAATAAAGGACATGATTCTATGAAGCCAAAGCACCATCTGAAACTCCATGTGTGAGGTGCAATTTCAAAATTGGGTCATGGTCCAGCCTGAATGCTTAAGGGTGATTCTGCTATACTACCATACTGAAACTGTGATGCTTAGAGACTGTAATGTAATCACATACGTAAGCAATAAGACACAAGGGGTGTGCATTAGACATTTTTAATGCGGTCAGAGCGTAATAAGGCACGAGGCCGCAGGCCGGTCGTTGCTGACCGTCGTTAGAAATGCTAATGTACACCCCCGGAGTGTCTTATTGCATTTATAAAATGGGTAACTGTACTTACATGTTTATAAATAAATAGTCTATAGATTTGTTTGACATTTAAATAGCTTTATTTAATATATATCCTTCCACTGCATAAAGTAGTTCATAGATGTGCATGTGAGAGAGATAAAAATAAATAATGATAAGGTATTTAAGTAGGTAATAGGTAGTTTTAACAGTCTTTTGCAGATGCCTGGAAATGTCAGTTCATCAGGGTTCATTATGATGAGCTGCTTGGAGAGTTCTCAGTTGGCTGAATAGCTGATGGAGGGCTGGGATGCATAGCTATAGTGAGAGAGATAGAAATGGAGCACTTAGAAATCAGTAAACAATACAGAAAACAGTAGAGCAGTAATGTAAGATTTGCTTACTTGCTTCATGGTTAATGAAGTTTATTGTGCCATTAAATGTGCAGTTCATCAGGTTGAAACGTCCGTGTGTATTACTAGAAGATTGGACGGCAGGTGGCACTGTGAATGTAGGCTGCTTTGTGATGTCTGCATTTCCGGCAACAGGAGAGGGAATTTCTTTATGTTCCTCCTTTTTTGGTGCAAGTATCCTGCTCCAACGTTTTCGGTCGTCCGTTGATGGGGCCCAGTATGATCGCAGGCTAGCCTCGCTTCTATGTCCCGTAATGGACATAATTTCCCTGTTTTCGAGCCCCGCATCTGACATTAGCTGAATGGCAGTAGCTCTTACGCTATGGTTGGTGTAGCGGTTTGTCAGTGCGGCTTCCTTACAAATTCGTGCCATCATCGTGGATAAGAAGTTTACTCCCATCGGTTCTTTTGTATACCAGGTCATACTTGTATTCAAGAAATGTTGGGGCAAACGTTTTGGGTGGCAGTAGAAAGAAGGAGCATCAGGAGGCAGTTTTTCGATATATTTTCGGAGGCTGGAGACAGGGCAGAGAGGAGATCCTGGAATTTCGTACATACACCCACGGTATGTTTCTTTGTTGATTTCATTGGGGTTGCTGTGGTTTTGTATGCTCATTGTATGACAACGTGGCATACTTAGTCCGGATTCATCTTTCTTTATAACTTATGCTGTCTACTATTTGTCGTAGTCCTCTCTACCGCGCCTGGCCATATAGGCTGGATGTCCAGCCAGACTTTGCGGACTAGCCCAGGCGCGGTGTTTGGCGAGAGGACTGATGAATTCCTTATTAAATCAAGGTCTGCTTTAGTGATGGCACCATGGTGTTTGGATGTGTCTTTTTGATTTTTCCTATAACGTTTCATTATTGCCACAAATACTGTGTTGCTTGATTTAAATAGAGGGTCGCTGATAATATTAATATTTTGGCCAAGTGCCAGTGAGTTTAAGTGTCTGTTTAAAGTTGCGCGGATGCCGGAGAAACTACTGAGGGCATACTCTGAACCTGTGGAAGTGCGTACCTCAGCATAAAAACATCTGAAAATGTTATTTAATTCTTCTACAGGGGTTGCCTTCCAATCTACAGTAACATTTCTGGCAGATACCCAGTCATTTAACACTTTCAGAGCCCAGGCTGTAGTTTTTACAGTGTTAATTTCATTTATGCCCTCTTGTATGCTGTCTATTTCTGTTGCTGACAGGTTGGCATATCTTTTACTCACTGTGTTTGTAAGTTCAGTCAGTTCTGCTATTGGTGGCTGGTTTTCAGAGTCTTGTTCTGCAGAAAAGTTGTTTTCCATTTCTTTGGTTAAGTTTACATTAAAGTTCACTGAAACATTGGTGTTCATGGCTAATGAGATGACAGAAGTCAGCTGAGGTAAACAAAAATGGCTGCTATTTGAAATGTCAACATTCCAAATGAGTATTTATATGAATAGGGACTTATTGCCTACCTAGTGACCTGCTCTTGTTTTTACCTGTGCATTAGATGGATCTAATGCACAGGTAATGACAAATCAAATGTCCCTATTTTTTTCTTCCATTTTATAATTAGAAATATTTACTGTATGTCTCCTACTGTAGGAATCATGGGCTGTCTCTTTAGAGAGAAGATTATAAGGGAGGCATCAGTGAAGCTTATTTATTGACTAGCATGGGATTAACTGGGTCAAAACACTAGCAGGGTAAAGCAACATTTTAAATATTTCATGTGATATTATTAACATAACATTGTGTAAGTTGATGCTTTGATGAACACAGTAGGTGATTTGATACATTTTATTAGACCAACTTGAAATTTTCATACACAAGCTTTTAAACTTACATAGAGCCCTTCTTCAGGTGTAAGTTAATACTTTGTGACACAATTAACTTTATATAGTAACGGTTATATCTCTTCCTGCTTTACTGTAGGTCTTCTGACCTACAGTAAATACAAAAGAGATGCTTTGTCATGCAATGAAAACACGCATTTAAAGGTCAAGCCAAGAACAAAACAGGAACTGAAAGAAGAAATATCACATTTTGGAGGACACTAATGTGAGGGCAGTGCTGGTGATGTATTAGAAATTTTAAAAAGTGTTGGCAGTTGTAGTTGCATAGTCAAAGCATGTAAGTGAAATGTGATTAGGATTATGTAAAGATTATCTGTATATAAATGTTCTGTAAATTAATGTACTGTATGCTGCTTAGTACATTTTTAATACATATTGTACTATATGGTATGATGTTTGCACCTTACGTTAATAAAGTTACCACACTACCACCCCATACCCCTACCATCCCTTTCAATACTATTGCCTCAAAAGAGTAGGCTGACCCCAAGACTGAAAACAACATTCTTCTAAAGTGCAGGATTGGTGGGCACCCAACACAGTCAACCACATGAGCAGCACACAACTCAGACAAAAGAGTGGTACAACTAAAAGGAATTATTTAGGTAAATCCAGAGCATTGGTTTCACAGAACACTACCAAAGCAAGTTTTTTTCCTATCTTTTATGCCTTACTTATTCTTTTTAAGGCCTTAGAACTCCAATAACATGCCAAAACTGATAGCCCAAAGTTTTTTGTTAACTACAGTAATTATTGATAGGATAGTAGTAGTACTACGCACAATTAGAAAAAGGAATTTTGCACACTTCACACAAAATTGCACTAATCTGGCATAATTTTGAGGAATGTCATAAACTGCAACAGTGTGGTTAAATGATCAAAGCAAGTTAAGGTTAATGAAAAACTTTTAGAAGCACAGGTATAAAAAAATGTTGATTCCCCTATTGACTAATGCAGTACCTTTTAAATCTGTGCTGTCAGGATATTGCAAGGGAGGAGGCTGCGAACATTTAACAAACATTGATTAAAACTCCAATTTCTGGTTAAGCTCAAACTACTATCATTGTTGCTGGCTAAATAAAAGGTAAGATCAGTAAAAACAGTTTGGTCAAGATTGCTTCTGTTTTCACATGAGGTATTTTTGTACCAACCACCATCATGTCTAAATATGATTAAGCCTGCCCAGTGGCACTAAGGGTTGAGGCACTGGACTCCACACCTCTCTCCACGCCAGCGATCCGGGTTCAGGAGCGAGCAAGGATCACCAGGGACTGGCAGGGGAGGAGAGGGACTGAACATCCGATGAATGGCTCGTCCACTCCGGGGAGGGGGGTCCACAATGGTTGGTGTCCGACTGCCCCCTGGCAAAGGCTGGGGGTCGGGGATGCATGGTGTGCACTGGGGCAGAGTCAGGGGCAGGTGCCTAGATGGGGACACGTGCAGGCACGTGCATGATCATGCCCACTGGTGTCATTGCATGCCCGCCAACTCAGGGGAAAAACAGAACAGGTAAAATAGTGCCACCCACCGCAGCTTGATGGTCATCCACAGGTGTTCCCTGGGCACTGGCACCCAAACTGTATCCATTGTGGTGGGGAGTTAAGGGTCTCCCTGTTATCCCGCTGTGGGGGTAAGCCACAGGGGTTACTGGGTGGCAGCAGTCCTGGTTGAGATGGACGGCAGTCGGATCCCCCAACAGGAGATGTGAGTCTAAAGAGGGGGAGCAGTTAGGGTGGCCACAGGAGGATAAATACTATAATAAACAAAAAATGTCTAAATATGATTGATGATGGCTATTGTATGTCTTTCCCAGGACCATCAATCATCAGTGGTTAGCCATGAAAAACATGATTTAAATCATGGCCACTGACCATGTAGATCAATGTCCATTGGTCAGCCATGTGCAACTACAGTTAACCACTGATTATAAGGATTGATGTTTGCAATTTAGCAATCTGTTGTAGTGTGTGTGTGTGTGTGTGTGTGTGTGTGTGTGTGTGTGTGTGTGTGTGCTGCAGTGAATGGATCATGGGGATTGTGATGTAATTTATGTTAGTTTTATATCTGTCTAGCTATCTTTCTGTCTGTCTGTCTGTCTATCTACATATATATTCTTTGCAAAAGACGTTGTTAATGCACTAGTTAGGGTTAAAGCAACAACAGTAGGGAAATGTGGCATTAGGGTTTCCAACCCTTACACCTCACACTTTCACCCACCAGGCAGCAACAGGAAAAACCATTACAATTTCACCTCTCCTGTGTCTTTGCTAATCAGGCATGGGTGTGCCTAATGAGCATCCAATTCGATCATGAAACAAGCTGTGATGTGTAGAGTATATGAAAATGAGGTGAGCATTAGGGCTGATAACCCCAATGCACATCCCATGCCTGATTAGTGAAGATGCTGGAGATGTGAAACTACAATGTTTTTTCTGTTGCTGCCTAATGGTTGGGGATGGAATGTTAGGGTTGAAAACCCAAACACCACATTTCCCTATTTTTGTCACTTAAACACTAACTAGTGCATTAAGAAAGTTTTTTGCCAATAATTTATTTACTTGTTGAGATAGTATAATTGTATCCTTATTTGGCTGTAGGGGGCTGTGCTCCTCTCCCTCCTTACATGAGTGCATATATGTTGCTGTGGAAGGATTGGTCCCATATGAAAAAATATTATTTTTTTGTTTAATACAGCTATTTTGAAGTGCTTACTAAGCATGCAGAGAACACTTTTTTTTAAATATCAAAATTAAATAGCTTTGGAACAGATTAATATTTTTCACAAAAAAAGCAAAATACACTTCTGTTGTCAAGCTCCTTTATACCCTGAAACTTTCAGACCAACATTCCAAACTATACTATATAACCTGTCTTGACATTGGATAGTGCTTCTGTAGGATTTTCCTGTTCTTTGTTTCTCCCAGTTCTCTAGTGTCTTCTATAAAAATGGTGTTAGAAAAATGTTTCACAGACCCCAAACCTATTATATAGCACAATAACATGGCTAGAAACTAATGGGGGCATCAAAAGCAGAAAATATCTGCAACAGTTTCATGTGTCTCACATTAAAAGAAAATATTTATTCAACAAAATGCTGACCTGTTCTAAATGTTACTACTGTATATGAACTGTGTATGTTTATTTAGAACATGACTCATTGCTACTGGTATCCATTAAAGATGTGAGTGCCTATGTGAAGTAACCCTATATGTGTGTGTGTGTGTGTGTGTGTGTGTGTGTGTGTGTGTGTGTGTGTGTGTGTGTGTCTGTGTGTGTGTCTTGAACATGGAAAACACTGACAGAAACTAAAATCAAAATAATATATTGAAGAACAATAAATAATTACATTTTATTATCATACAGTTTTGTTTAATAAGTAAATGATAAACTTTTGTGTAAAATTTACATTCCACATTTGTAATGTGGAAAATTTCTAATGAGATTACCTGTATCTGATAGATGCCTTTAGAATGTTCTAAAAAGTGTGCTCCTAAATAGAACGTATTTGACTAAAATATCAGTTACTGTATCATCAATATAAAAAAGAGATTAACAAAACAAGGATAGGGGATCCAGGAGATGTTGCAGCAATGAGTTGTGAACAGCTCAGATTATGTGTGGATTTGGGGGGGGCACACTGGGAATTGTAGTGCAGAAAACAAAAACAGCTAGACAGCATGAATTGCAGGGAGCAGAAAATGGCTGAAAATACTTGTACAACAGGAGAATCACCAAGAAAGTTAAACTAATTTGTAAGTTATACAGCTATCCAGTCTAGCACAGTCAAATAATTGAATTTCCTTCCATGCAATACAGTATGCCCTTATAAAAACACACATTAGACCATACATGGATTTGTGAGCTACCTATATTGAGTGTCTTGCTTCCCTACTTCTTCCTACCTCACGTAATTCCTTTCTAGCCCCCTCCACTTCCCCCCCAGTTTTAGCAGGTTGGCCTGTTCCTGAAATTTGACAATACCCTCAGTTGCTTTTCATGCTACGTTGCTACACCCTATGTAGTCTGCATTTTGTACTTGAATTAGTTATACAACTTTCTATGTAATTGCATTTTATTCAGTATACCCTACTTGTGTATTAAATATAGTCACTGTATATGTTCCTTGTTTTGCTTACTCTATCTGCCTAGTTTGTTTAATTTGTCTGCACCTCTGAGCTTCTAACCAGTGTGGCCAAATCTTGAAAGTGGTTGTTCATTTTTCTAAGTTTTTTTGCTTTATTTTTTTGACTTTTCATCCCAGTTCCTCTGTAACCATCAACCAGGTTGCACCTAAAAATGAGCTTCAGCTTGGCCTCCCTGAGTCAACAATTTACAGGTAGATGGATAGACAGACAAAGATGGACAGAATTTAAAAATAAGTTTTACAAGCATACCTGTTACTTTGATGCCTTTTCTTGAAAAGGTTCATTGATAAAGGCAAACAATGGTTTTATTTTGCAGTTAATAATTTTTACCGTAAATGCAAACATTTGTCTCCCAACTGCAGGCTCTGATCTTTAATTTAGCCTATGGAGCAAACAGTGGTTTTATGATATGGCCATGTCTCCAAAACACTTCTCTAGGGTTAGTTGCAGCAGTGGAGGCATGGTGACCTTGTTTTGTGTTGTGCAGTGCTTTCTGTATACAATAAAGAAAATTATGTTTAATGTGAGTATGCTAAGTGTAACACAAGGTGCTGCTGCTGTCAGGCAAGACATAGAGGATAATGTATGATCCGTCATCGGTAACAGACATGTGTAACCATTGAGAGGTTACCATGACAACTGTTTAAACCTTGAGAGCAAAGCTCAAAAGGTTTTGGTCATCTGGTAACCTTGAGATGGCAACACACATTTTGTTGCCAATTGTGGACCATACATTATATTTTGTAGTGTATGGTCAGCGTATACAGTAAAAAAAATGAAGCTCAATTCCAACTTTGTTTTCTTTGGTCACCGCTGCTCTGCTCAGTTTCAGCTCTCACTGCTGTGGTCATTTCAACAAGGTCAGAGATTCCAGATTCATGCATGGGCAGAGTGAACATTGCTGTTATACCATCAATGTGATGTACCATCAATGGGTTAACAACATCGTGATGTTACATCGATGGTGCAACAAACTTGTAAAATGTTAGGTTTTGGCCAATAGCAAAGTTCAACCATACATTATAGCACTATAAATATACTTTACCTAAATGATTGTTCTCCATAAGAACACTAACTTTTCTGTTTATTTGAACATTGGTAACTGGGAAAGTAGCACTGGGCAGAGGCTGGTTCCCAGGTGTGTCCATGGGGAGGGGTAACATTAGGAAGAACAAGAGCAAAGCTTGGTACAAATAATTACAGGAAGTACAATTATAAAAAAGTATAGTATTTGCATATTGTAAAAAACGATTAAAAACATATTAGTAATACAAGGGGAAATGTGTGCTTGTATATCTATATGTATTTGAAATATAGAACAAACTATTGTTCTGGTTTGATTTTGCTTATTTTTCCGATACACACCCCATCCTTCATTTATGTTATAAGGTGCTTTCATTTATTCATGTTTACTTTTGGAGGTGTGACTTTACTCCACTTCCCTCCATATTTTCTTTAATTTTTATGTTGCTTTCACGCATGTGCAAGAAACATAGTGCCATCATCGGAGATTTCAGAGGTGTGTCACCTCCTCCTCCAGTTCAGTCAGTGAGCTGGCAGGCGCGGCCCTGTAAGCCAATGCATTTTGGAGCTGTCTAGACACGCTCCAAAATGCAGTAACTGCTCTGATTGAAAGGGAGCTACGCTTCAGTGAGCAGCGATAAGGCGTAGCTCCCCACATGCAGGCATGCGTGCCCCCGCACGTACTGTGTAGCCGACGGGGTGCTCAATCCCTGTCAGCTGGGCTGCGTTGTTCCCCCCCCAGTAGTTGGTGCCACGCTGGGAGCCCACCCCAGCATGGCCATCAGTCCTTTGGCTGACGGGGGTGCCCAATCCCCCGTTGGCTGAATGGCTCCCCCATCCTTGTGCCACGCTGGGAGCCCACCCCAGTGTGGCAAACGTCCCACGACGTCTTTTTTTTTTTAAACCTATAAAACGAAAATGGTCCGCTGGCGCATCTCCCGACCCCTCCCACAACCCGCACCCACCCACTGCGCACCCAGCTCCCACCCCCTCAACCCATACTTTCCTCCAGACTCTGGTGCGGCGATCTTGATGTGGACGAGAACACGTCTGCACTCTTCCAAAACCGACCGCAAACTGAGGAAATGCGGTAAGCTGTATAATGGGCTAGATAGGGGGGTTCAACTTTATTGCATATCTCAGGCATTTTTGGGAATTTTTGCACCAAATTTTCAACATGGGGTTTTTAGGACCCCTTCTCATGAATGATGTCACTGTCATGGCGTTATTCGGGCCCGAAGGGTGATTTAGCAGTGACTGTGAAATCACCCTTCGGGCCTGAATACCACCATGACAGTGACATCATTCATGAGAAGGGGTCCCAAAAACCCCATGTTGAAAATTTGGTCCAAAAATTCCAAAAAATGACTGTTTTATGAGCGTGCATTGCGCAGTTCCTACGCAGGCTCGTAAGTTCGCAAAATTCAATATTTTCACTCCAGATTTTCAACATTGCCATTTTACCACACCTCCTCATGAGCAGTATAGCTGTCATTTTTCACATCCTGCTCAAAACATGTTTCCGCCCATGTAGCGCACAATGGCGCAGTCAGTGTGCAAACTCAGTGTATGGGACACATTAAGAAAATCACAGTGACACTGTTCATGAGCAGAGATCTTAAAATGGCAATGTTGAAAATATGATGAAAATCCCTAAAAATGACTGTTTACGAGTGTGCGTTGCACAGTTCCCACGCACGCTTGTAGGTTTGCGAATTTTCAATATTTGCACTCCAGATTTTCAACACTGCCATTTTACCACACCTCCTTATGAGCAGTACAGCTGTCATTTTTCACATTCTGCCCAAAACGTGTTTCAGCCCATGTAGCGCACAATGGCGCAGTCGGTGTGCAAACTCAATGTATGGGACACATTAACAAAATCACAGTAATGGCTATGTTGAAAATGTCATGAAAAATTTCCTAACAATGACTGTTTTATGAGCGTGCATTGCATAGTTCCTACTCACACTCGTAAGTTCGCAAATTTTCAATATTTGCACTCCAATGACTTCCAAATACCTAAACAGCACATAGAAGCAAGCAACATTTGGCTTTGACAAATGCTTGTTTATTCAGTGTGCATAATGCAGACTAGAATGACTGACAGTGATTGAGTAAAGCTGGAGACAAAGAACAAGCTCACAAGAAACAAACTACAAATCATATTAAACCCTCTTTTGGTGAAAATTAAGTTCACTTAAACAAATTTTGAACCAGGAAAGAAAAACTGATAATTTACCTTTTCATGCTGCAATATCTGTAATTAAACATTTCAGGAAAAGGGTAAACATATAAGTAAATGGTTGCCAAACTGCCCCAAGTTGAGAAACACTGTTTTGAAGTCATACAGCAAACTTTTATCAATTAATCATGTGTGTCTGTGTGTGTGGATGGGGGTTGGGGGGGTTATGACACAGCAATATTATAGCAACCAATAAGTTTGTACCATTTACAAATGAAACAATTCAAATAATTTAAATAATTCAGATATACTATACTGTAAGAAACTCAAAACTGTTACGTATCAAATAACAGATATAGGAAATAGTTAAACTACTGGATATGAGACAGTAAAGAAACATTTAGAAATGAATACGGGAAACAGAACACAATCACATCTTTATAAAGAGTTAAAATAATTTAAATCCAATAAATGGGGTCACTCCTAGGAAAGACATATCAAAGCCCAGCCAGGTACAACAGTAAACTACACCTATCACAGTGCCCCCATCTGAAATCTTGGTTAATGTGGAGGATGAGATGGAGGGTAACATTGGCGGTCCCGAGATTCCCCAAAAACAATTTTATGTATTCGAAGGCTCGATTGTAAAATTCACTGATAGGTATACAGCAGGTCATAATAAGGAATTCATAACTATAAGTTAATTTTGGGGAGATAAAATTAAAGATTTTGAACATATGATCAAAGATATTGTTAAAGATAAAGAACACATACCAGCTATGATTTTACATGTGGGTGCAAATAATATCAGCAGACAGGATGAAGAGGAGATAAAGCGAGATTTCATTAGTTTAAATTAACTCTTGAAAGAGATGAATTGTCAGGTGGCCTTTTCAGAAGTCTTACCTGTTCCAAAAGTTATCTTTAGAAAAAAAAACTTATAATTAAAAAAAATGTATAACTGGCTAAGAAGGTGGGCCCTTCAGGAAGGGATTACCTGTCTCACCAGTGGAAAGAATTTGATGGCATACATTGGTATTTGTGTCAAGATGGTTTGCACCTAAATAAACAAGGTAGCTGAAAGCTTGGAATTAGGTTAAGGAATAACATAAATAAGCTTTTAAACTGAATATAAAGGGGAGCGGTATCACATAAATTTTTGGTAAAGAGATACATGTGAATAAGGGAACAGATCATTTTTCAAGAATTAGGAAAACTATGAAAACCTTTAGGATTATTTCATTAAATGCTGTAAGTCTAAGTTTATTTAAAAAAAGTCAGAGTTAGCATTAATCGTGCATAAAGAAAATAATGATATCTGTGCAGTATGTGAGACATGGTGGGATAAAAAAGGAATGGAGTAGAAATATACCAAGTTACCAGTAGTTCTATAAAGACAGGGTAAACAAGAAAGGAGAGCAAGTAGCTTTTTTCTTAAAGATGATATTAAATGCTCAGACCTTGAAACATTGAATACATCAAGGCTGACCAATGAGATATTATGGATCAGTGTGTATGGAAAAAAAAACTTAGCAGTATACTACAGACCACCCAATTAGTCTAGCATTATGGATTTAAGTATAAAGGAAGAAATAATAGAAATGGTGAGCAAATGAGACACAATAATAATGGGTGACTTTAACTACCCCGGCATCAATTGGTTTAATATAGAATCTAAATCAACAGGTGAAAAATTCTTCTTGGGCATATTCGATACATTGCGTTTTCTGCATCCGAGGAATAAGGCATTCACCCAATATTCTCCCCGTCATGATAGTTCTGCCAGAACTGATTACTTTTTTCCCACCATAGAACATCTGGGGGAATTGAAATCAGTAGACTTTGGTCCAATATTTCACTCAGATCACTCTCTGGTATTAGCAGCTTTCTCCAGGCCCACACTTCAGAAATCCTCTTTCTGGCATTTAAATCTAGCATATTTGCATGACCCTGCTTCGGTCACAGACTTAGGGGATCTGATAAAGAACTATCTGAAACATAATGACGTGCAGGGGATATCCCCCACAATTTTATGGGTTGATTTAAAAGCAGTCCTAAGGGGAAAGCTGATCTCTTATGCTTCTGCAAGAAAACAAAGGAAGGGGAGAATATAGTAGGATTTATACAGGAATCATCATGCCCTCCAAGAGACTTTAATGTGGGGACATAAAATGGTTCATCCACAGATTTGGCAGGTTCAGGCAGAAATACAACAGCTCACTGACAAGAAAACAGAGCAAGCTCTTTATTATCTAAGACAGCACTGTCATATAGAAGGCTCCAGAGGTGCTCGCTATCTAGCCTTTGTCTTAGGTTCCATCAGACTATGGCTACGGTTGTTAAAGTCCGAGACTCCACTACAAGCAAAATTATCCATAAGGCAGATGAGATTAAAAAGTATTTCACTCCTTTTATGCCTTGATATATGCTGAGGAGAGTAGCCATCCAACAGATGAGAGGGTGATCTCTTTTTTAGATAGAGCAAGATTATCGACCTGTCCCAAACCCAGGTTACCTTATTGCAGCAACCTCTTACCATGGATGAACTCCTTGGTGCTATTAAAAGAGCCATTGTTGGGAAGAGTCCGGGTACAGATGGTTTCCCTTTGGACTTCTATAATGTGAAACTATTACAGCAACATCTTGCTCTGATCCTTTTATAGGTCATGCAGGCAGTCCAGTGAGGAAAGTCGCCACCTCCTTCCTGGTGCATGGCTGTAATTGCTGCCCTTCTAAAACTGGATAAAGATCCTCTCTATGCAGAATCATATAGGTCAATTTCTATGTTAAATTCTAATTATAAGTTTCTTAATTCAATTAACGCAACTCAGTTGGAGGCTTTTCTCCTGTCCTGCTGGACCGGGACCAAGTAGGATTTTTCTGCAAGTGACAGATTCAAGATGATATACGAGGAACTCTCTTGTTGATAGAAGATGTATCTATGAAATCATCATGGGGTCATAATGTCGCATGACATTATGCCACATGGCAAAAGTGTGCTGCCAATACAGCGCAATATTATGTGACATATGACTTTTTCTGTAGGGGCTGTACCCCCACACTCTCTGTTGAGGGCTATACCCTGGACCCCCCACTAAAGATTCTCAACTCCAGGGGTCCAACTTGGGAGTGCACAATCCGTGGAAAAATCAACTATCAGGGACGGAATCAAACCCAGTCCCTGGCCTTACCTAGGTTCCTGCTGCTGTGGCTCAGTCAGTGAGCCACAGCAGCTGCTCAACAGAACCCACTCCCAGCGGAGGTCTTATCCTCTGCCTGGGGAGTGTGAATAGTGCAATATACGTGTACAGCAGTATGGATATTTACCATTTGCTATCATCAGACAGCACTGTTTGGGTTAGCTATAATGTCATACACTATTAAGCGTATGACATTATGATCTGGTAGGTATGAAATCCACCCCCTTGGTTCTGGCCATCTTGGATGTGGAGAAGGCATTCGATCGGGTACCGTGGTCTTTTTTTATGGATAACACTAAAAAGATTTGTTTTTCCTTTGTCTTTTATTTGTTTATTAAAAGCTCCTTATTACAATTTGTCTGCTTACATCAGGGTTAATGGTCAACTCTCCCCATCTGTCACTCTTCACAGAGACACTCGTTAGGGTTGTTCCCTCTCCCCTCTTTTGTTTGCCCTTTATGTAGAGCCCTTGGCGGCTCATATCTATCAGTCCAGTGCTATTAAAAGGATATGTGTGGGAGCTAGACAATACACAATAGCACTTTTTGTGGATGATATTTTATTAACTCTTACTAATCCAACTAATTCCTTGAAAGGGGTGGTAAGTATCTTAGAGGAATTTGAGAATTTGGCAGGATTTCGTATTAACAAATTGAAAACTGAAATAATAGCTTTTTCTTACTCTCCGTCAATCTCAATACGGCAATTCTTTCTGGTAAAGTGGACCAGATCCTCTTTGAAATATTTGGGGATAATAATTACTAAATCTTTGTCTTTGTTAGAAACAGCAAATTTAGGAACCCCTCACCAATACTATTAAAGTGGATTTTCAATGTCAGTCCCTTATTCCACTTTCTTTTATGTATCGAGTTGAAGGGGTCTGTATGGTTGTTCTCCCTAACATTCTTTCCTTTTTACAGTCTCTCCATGTCATCCCTTCCAGAGCTTATTTTAGGGATTGGCACAGTCTTATTTTGAACTTTGTCTGGCATGGGAAGAAAGAAAAAATGCAGGCTCCAATTTTATTTTTGCCTCCAAAGAGAGGATGCTTGGGTCTTCCAGACCTTGAATCTTATTCTTATGCCTCTCAACTTTGTATTCTTTGCTGTTGGATTAATATGTCCTATTTGGCACACTGGAAGGATTTTGAGAAAGATCTAAATGATTTACATAACATTGATCAACGCTCTTTTGCCATTTCTAAATTCAGAGCCTTCATGGCCCTTCTGTACGATTTGTCGAGACCGGTTTTGAAGACATGGCACAGTTACTATCAGTCACTTGCTCCAGTTGATGCATTTCTTCTGACAACTCCTGCTTTAGATCAACAGTGTCTGCTATGAGCACAAGATATCTTTCTTGTTAGTTGATCCAGAATGGGGCTTAGTTACTACCACCATTTTTTTTCTAATAAAGTCTGCCTCCCATTTGCCTCCCTTCAAGCATGTTATGATATACATCACAAAGACCATTACATGTATCTGCAATTACGCCCTTATTTATGAACTCTTCCATTTATTCTTTCAGTTACCGAATGGTTGGGTAAAACTGGGGCCCAGGTCTTTATAACTGCTCAATTGGGAATGACTCAGGAACATTTCATTTTTGTTATATACTCTACTCTTAGGGATGCCACATCTACTTCTACTCGACAAATATTTGTGAAGTAGGTTTGAGATATATATATATATCCCTTACTCCTGGGAAGATTGGGAACAATCTGCTCTTCCTAGTTACACATTGGTAATTTCCCCTTTTTAAGCGGTTTTGTTTGGCAGTGCTGGTCTAGATTCTTTCTTACCCCCTGTTTGAGGGCTGAAATATAAAGGCCCATTAGTGGCCTATTGCTGGCATCAGTGTGGTGAAATTAGGGCAGACAACTCCCATGTTTTTTGGGCTTGTCCCCTTTTAGAAACATTCTGGCAGGATGTTTCTTCTAGTCTTTCTCAAATATAGTATTTGATATTACTATTGTCAATCAATCAATCAATCAATCAATCAATATCTTTATTTATCCAGGCGGGCACCATTGAGCAAGCTCATTTACAAGATGGACCTGCGGTCCTACAGTAATAATACAGAAAGACAAGTTACAATAGTACAAACAGTAAAAATAGCTGCTATTATAGTAAAAATGCACATTTACAGGTAATATACATTGAACATAGAACTACTAGGAGTCATGGATAATGAACTTGTGATGGATCCAAGCCCCAAAACTGTGCATTTTGTAGTGGGAAATGTTAGGGAGATGGTAGGCATACCAGATAGAAGATATCAAGTGCATAATGTAGGGAGAGGTGGGGAATAGAGGCGCAAGCAAAGAGGACCCAATTGTTAGAGCAGAGTGAGGGATTAGGAGGGCAAAGGACCGTATGAAAGGTGATGAAGTGATTTTTGTCCCAAAACGTGGTGACATATGGAGGAGAAAAGCTGCCATTGTACTAAGCACAAGAGGAGGAATATAATAGCTGGGGCACAACTGGAAGGGTCCTGGAGGTTGGGGTAGCGGGAGGTGTTGGATGGATGAGGGACTGAATATTTTTTTGGGTGAAAGACAATAATTATCCCCAAGTGTGGTAGCATGTGCTAGAATCAGGCTGCAGCTGTTCTGAGCGTCAAAGAATAAGATATGGGAGTTCAGCAATAAGTCCTGTGGAGCTGCTGGTGGGCATGCTAGAGGCAGAGGCACACATTTCAGCTGGGAGGCCACCATTTGAGGGAGGGAGGTTAGTTAGTGTCTAGTAAAGCAGTTGCAAATTTCCATAATGCCATCACGGTAAATCATTTTGAAGAAAAGGGTACTTACTGGGGTTTTCCGCTGAAGTATTTTTTGGGTTTTATTCCATATTGATGGGACTGAGAATCCAAAGGTGGCTCTCCCGACTTGTGTGAGTGACCTGGGTATATTTAGCAGGAGTTGTGAGCAGCTTCTAAGGGAATAATTCCTGGGCACAATCGGAGACAGACAGTCGATGATGTATTGAGGGAGTTTGCCACTGAGGGCTCTAAGTGTCCAGAGTGCTGCATTAAAGTTGCACCTATAGTGAAGTGAGGTCCAGTCCGTGGCAGCATATAATGTGCAATGATGGGTAGAGAAGGGGAGGTCAGAGATGAAGCATATAGCTCTGTGGTAGACTGTATCCAATTCTCCAAGATAGGAGGCCACACAGCTACTGTATATGAAGTCTGCGTAGTCAATTAAGGATAGGAACGTGGCTTGGACTAGTTGTTTCTTTGCGTCTGCTATAAGAAGTCTTCTTATCCTGTAAAAAAGGCCAAGTCTTTGCCTTAATTTTTTCAGCAAGTCTTCCAGCTGGACAGTGAAGGAGAGTTTGCAGTCGATCCAGACCCCAAGATATCTGAATTTCAGAACGTACTCTAAGTACTCTCCCAGCATTGTGGTTATTGGGGGGAGGGAGTCAGTAGTGCTTGTGTAGTTTGCAGGGAAAATAACATGGCTTTAGTTTTTCTCAGCATTTAATAGCAGTTTTATTGATTAGTTGGGTTGCAGAAGGTTGAAATCTTTTGTAGGTCAGTACAAGCTTCTTTTATTGGTGAGTTGACTCAAGTACAGCACTGTGTCATCCATGAATAAGTGAATACTTGCATCCTTGATTTCTTCATCAATGTTGTTGATATACACTGCAAAGAGGAGGGGACCTAATATGGATCCCTGAGGGACACCTCTTTGTAAGAGATTTAGGGCAGATAGTTCGCCATCCACTTTCACCTGCTGGTATCTGTCTGTCAGATATTCAGAGAACCAGTTTAGAGAAGTAGCATCCAATCCTAGTGTTTTTAGCAAGTTGAGAAGCAGGTTGTGGTCGACTGTGTCGAATGCTTTGCTGAGGTCAAGAAACACAGCACATACTCAGTTTTTATGCTCCAACTCCAGTTGCCAGTCATTGGTTACTTTAGCTGATGCTGAGACTGTACTGTGGTTGGCTCTGAATCTGGATTGAAGGGGGTTTCATAATTTTTCTCTATCAATGAAGGATCTTAGTTGGCCATTTACTATTTTTTCCAGTAGCTTCGAGAGTGTGGGTAGGAGAGAAATTGGCCTATAGTTATTAAGGTAGCAAGGGTCTCCAGATTTAAATAGTGGGATAAAGTGTGTGATCTTCCATATTTGAGGGTGGGTACCTTGTGTTAGGAACAGGTTGAATAAATGAGTAATAGGCACTGCCAATATGTGGCATGCTATCTTTAAGGAAGTATGGTTCAAGTGCATCTGCGCCAGTACTTTTCTTAATATCCAGGTGGAGAATAAAGTCTTCCACTTCCTTGAGGGAAACCAATGAGAATGAGAAATGTTGACTAATGGAGCCAACATTTGGTGGGGTCATGCCAAATTGGGTGCGCAGGCTACATGCAGGCAAGTTATTGAAGGCTAAGCCTGCTGTGGCGAAGTGCGTGTTGAATGCCTGCAGTATCTCTTTTTTGTCATTGATTACTGTATTGTCAGAAGTAGTTTTTGTAGGGAGCATATTTTGTGACGTGGGCTCCCACCAGTTCTTTGATTGTGGCCCAGAATTTGGAGGGACAATTGGCTGCAGTATCTAGTTCTGCTTGGTAATAGCTGGCTTTAGCTTCCCTAATCAGTTTGTTGCAGCAATTTCTGGCTGTTCTAAAGAGGCGCCAATCTTCCTCTTTTTGGGATTTGTGGGAAGTTTTCCAGAGTTTATCCCTGGACAGTAGTGCAGCCTTGAGATCTTGAGTGAACCAAAGGCATTTCCTAGCCTTTATGCATATTTTTGACAGAGGCGCATGTGGATTCATGGCGTAGGTAATGATTTCATATAGTATAGAATATGCAGTTTCCACTGTTTCAGCAAGATAAAAACTCTGCCACAAGGGGGAGTTTTTTAGGTCAAGTAGGTAAGCCTTTGGGTTGAATGACCTGGTTGACCTTTTGGTGGAGAATTTGGCAATAGTTGGCACTTTGTTGGCTGCCCAAACTCCAGCTATTAGGCCATGGTCACTAATATCCATGTCAAAGGTTCCAACGTGGGAGAAGGAATGGAGTTTATTCACAAGCAGGACATCCAGAAAGGTACTTTTGGCTGTATTATTTTTGTTGATATGGGTGGGCTCTTCGTTGCGTAGGGTGAAACCAAGGGAGTCGCAGAAAGATTTAAGTGGGTGATCGGGTTCCGGCAGCCAATCGTAGTTTAGATCCCTGAGGATAATTGTTTCCAGGGGGCTAGTGTCCAAGATAGTTGTAAGACAGGACAAGAGCTGAGTACCGGCAGATGGTGGTCTATAGCATCCTATGACTAGGAGTGATAACAATGGGGATAGGTCGATTTTTATGTCCAGGCACTCAAATCCCACTGCCAGTGAGGTAGAATTAAGTGTTGATGCCACAAATCTATCTTTGATGTAGATGGCGACCCCACCTCCTCTGGATTGCCTATCGCATCTAAAGATCCGGTAGTTAGGTATATTAATCATGCTATTTGGTGTACAGGGCCATAGCCAGGATTCTGAGATAACAAGCACATCGGCATTGTATGGGCAGTCCAAGCCTGGATAAGGGTGAATTTGTTTAGCAGGCTGCACATGTTAATGTGCATAAAACTAATACCTTTAAGAGATAGTGACTCAGAAGGAGAGGTAAGTTTATTTATGGGCCCTGGATTAAGCTTGACATTGCCAGAGCAGAGTAAGAGGAGGAGTAGCCATTTTTTCAGGGATTCAAGTTAAAGGCAATGATCTTGAGGCTTTTTCTGGCTTGGCATGGAGGAGGAACTGGGGTGCCAAGCTTTGTTTTTTAATTTATGCAAGCCTAAGGACACTGAGGCTAATCCTCTGGCTGTGTAATGCCAGTGGGAGTAACTCAAACTAATTAGAGATAAGGAAGGAGGTGTAGACAAACCTGCAATAGTTGCTCTTCAAGGAAGGTAGTCCACCTAGATCAGTTGGCAAGGAGTCTGGGCATAACATGTGATGTGTAGAGTCAGATTGGGCGAGCAGTCTTCAGGATGAGGATGTGGTGTACACCCAGTCTCAAATTTTTCGGATAATAAGCCAGTAAGAGGTATGATACACAGTGCAGTCAGGAGAAGGAATTGCCACAAGGCTGCCATAATTGCAGTTGTTGGGTAAATGAGGTAATTTTGATAACAAGGGTGGCTCGCCGGCTACTAGTTGCAGGATTCCCCTGGCAGAACCATGGCAGTACCAAATTGTTTTAGTAAGAAAGAGAAGGCAGAAGATTCATCAGGGATGGGAGTGGGTGGTGCTAACGGGTCTGTATAATAGCACACAGGAGGGGGGGTGAGTGAGTGGGTGAAAAATTGCAACTTTGCCGTACCTTTCAAGCAGTAGGGTCTGATGAGGGGGTCTCGGGGGGCAGCTACGTAAGCACTGACTGCCCGGTGTCCACGGTCCACGCAGAGGGCATCAGAGCTGGGATCCCTAGTGGGTTCTTGGCTAGAGAAAGGAGAGAGGAGCTCAAATTAATAGTGGGGCAATACCAAGGCTAGCAGTCTGAGCCAAAACAGCTCAATTAGCAACTGAAAAGCCAGCGATTTCCTTGGCGCCTTGCAGTCTGGAAAGAACTACAAAGTCATGAAGGGGCTGTAACACTTGGTTGCTGGGAACATTTTTACACAATAAACACAGTTTTTTGACAGTTCAGTAATTTGTAGAACAATTTTCAAGTAAAACAGTGCCTTAGCAAGACAGGATATGCTAGTCAGCAATAAGCAAACCTAAAGTGCCAAAATGGTATGCCTCAGCAAGACATAATGAGATAAAGCTGCTAGAAGGCTTAGTTGCAAAAAGGGGAAGGGAGGAATTGCAGTTGTTGACAGTAAATAACCAATAAATTGAAACATCAGGTTGGAGTGGGCAGAGACTGTGTGCATTTAAAGGAGGCCTGGGAGGGGGAGGAGGGGTGGTACGAAAAATCAAGGGGAGCTAGCACTGAATCAGTGCACATACAGTTGGAGAGAAATTGCAGCAGGGGGGAATGGTAAGTTACTTTACACATGCCGAGCAGAACAGGCTAAATTAAAATATATAAATTAGAAGCCAAGTACAGGGATGCAGGCTTACATTAAGCCTCACGTCTTTGGTGCTCCTGTCTCAGGTGAGTGAGACCAGCCAATCAGGGAGCTCTACACAGGCATGGAACCAGTAGCACTACCCTGAGAAGGTGCTGAAATTGAAAGCAGCAAATTGCAAGTGATGATTCGGGTCAGCGTTCACACAGCCCAGAGAAATCGTGGCAATTTTTCAAGCATCATACCTTATCTATCTCTTTGGAGGGTAGGTGGATCAGGCTCCTTGCACCGTAGAGGTGCTATGGCTGGATCGTGACCTCTGCCCGAGGGGACAAGTGGCACCTGTAAGGAAAGAGACAGCAGATTAAATAGGAGCAGATGGGGGGGTGTCTAAACAGAGACACACAAAGAGAGCTGAGCACCAACTTGAAAGACAAGTCAGGGGGCAGTCTCAGACAGAGGCAAGGTGCGGCTAACTCGGGAATCAAAACATGCACAAAAGAACAGACTGATGGGGGAGGGCAGGAGGGACAGAACAGAGACAGAGGAGGACAGGGGGACAAAGGAAGATGATTAAGAATGAAAGTCAAGGGCAGGAGTCTCAGGCTTAAGACAGAGGCTACACAGATTTTACAATTCACTGAATTTTCTAACTAAGTCCATGGCAGTAAGCATGTAAACCCAGTACAGTCTTAAATAGGAATAAAAAAATATGTATATTAGCAAAGCCAGTAAAACTTTTTTATGAACTCAGTTCAAGGCAGTGTACAGAGTGAAAGCTTAATTGGGGAAAAATCAAGGGGAAGTTTGCAGAGCTAGCACTGAATCAGTGCACATACAGTTGGAGAGAAACTGCAGCGGGGGGGAATGGTAAGTTACTTTACACAGGCCGAACAGAACAGGCTAAATTAAAATATATAAATTAGAAGCCGAGTACAGGGATGCAGGCTTACATTAAGCCACATGTCCCGGGTGCTCCTGTCTCAGGTGAGTGAGACCAGCCAATCAGGGAGCTCTACACAGGCGTGGAGTCAATAGTGCTACCCTGAGAAGGTGTTGAAATTGAAAACAGCAAACTGCAAGTGATGATCCAGTTCAGCGTTCACACAACCCAGAGAAATCATGGCAATTTTTCAAGCATCATACCTTTTCTATCTGTTTGGGGGGTAGATGGATCAGGCTCCTTGCACCGTAGAGGTGCTATGGCTGGATCATGACCACTGCCAAGCGGACAAATAGCACCCTATCTATTTCTTTGCAGGGTAGGTGGATCAGGCTGCTTGCACCGTAGAGGTGCTATGGCTGGATCGTGACCACTGTCCTTGAAGCTACAACCATTTTGCTACATATTATACCCCAAGCCCTACCACTTTCCAAGAGCCAGAATAAATTATTGCTGATAGTAACTGTGTGTGCAAAGAAGGCATTAACAAAGTTCTGGTTGAGGACACTGCCCCCCACTCAATCTGAATGGGTTGGGGTTGTTAGCTTTCTATATGGGTTGGAAATGGCCGCCTACAGATATCAGGATAAGGAAGAGATTTGTATTAGGCTCTGGAAGCCATGGATTAATTATCAGTTATTGGTCTCCTATTCTTTTGTTCCATGATGTATATATCCATAACCCCCTCCCTTTTTTATTTGACGTCTACTGATGTTTTATACATGAATAACATGTTGCTGACTTTTATTATAATAGAATCATCTCTTGTAAGTAAGCTGATGCAATGGAAACCCTCTCCTTTTATTCTTTATTAACAAATGAGATGTTTCCTTAGAATATGTTCTCTGTAATCTTTGTTAATGCCTAACTAAAGTACAATTTTGGTTGTTATTTTTCTGCATCCTTCCACTTATTATAAAATCAATAAAGCTTAATTATAAAAAATAAATATGAAAACAGATGAAAAATACTTTATTGATACCCTGTTAGATTTGAGTCTGGAACAGTTGGTTAAAGAGCATACTAGGAGTTTAAATACTCTGGACTTGGTTCTTACGAATGTCACCAATATAGTAAAAGATTTGCATATCAGGGAGACTTTGAGCAATGCAGACCACTATGTGGTTCAGTATGCACTAGGCTACAGTATTATGAACAACCAGGGTAAAACTACTGATAGAAATTATAACAAAGCAAATATCCACAAGATGAAAGAGGAACTAATGAAATGGGACTGGTGGACTGAATTTGGTAATATGGGAACTGAAGAGATGTGGACTATCCTAAAAATAAGTTGTAGAACATAGAAAGCAAACATGTACCCACTAGGGTGCTGTACAATAAAAATGACAAAATTCCTCTGCCGTGCACAGCAAAAGTCTTGAACAAATCAAAAGGAAAAAAGCAGCCTATAATAAAATGAAAAAGAAATGAGATGTCCATACTGTCTCATGTTATAAGGCAGAACTAAAAAACTAAAAAATGTTGTATTCCTATATAAACAACTTGAAATCAGTGGATAACTCAATTGGTCCAGTGGTTTCTGAGGGCGGAGAAATAAATGATCCCATTCTTATGACAGATGTTTTTAGCAAATATTTGTGTGAGGTATTTAATGGGGAGATTTATAACCACCAACCAGATTTTTATAATGATTGCACCACAACAGACAAAGTATTTACCATGTCTGAAGTGCTATGGTTATTAGCAGAGCTTAAACCCAATAAATCCTTTGGTACAGACATGTTACACCCCAGAATGTTGTTTGAATTAAGGTCCCTAATAGCAAAACCACTAACATATATTTATAACACTTCATTGCTGGGGGACAAATACCATCTGATTAGAAAAATGCAATTGTAATGCCACTATTTAAAAAAAGAGGATAGAAAACTACTTTCCAATGACAGACCTATCTGTCTGACAGCCGTACTCTGCAAAGTTGGAGAAAAGCTTATTAAAAACAACATAGAAGATGATCTCATAAAACTAAGAATCAAAGATAAATCCCAACATGGATTAAAAAAAAACAGGGCTAGTATAACCAAAATACTATGTTTTTATGAAAAAGTGAATAAATGCATCAGTGATAGCATCCCTGTGGATATTATATTCCTTGCATTCCAAAAGACTTTCAATAAAGTATATCACTCAGTTCTTGTTCAAAAGATGGAAAAGCTGGGGCTGGATATGCAAATTATTAAATGGATTTGAAAGGGCTATATGGCAGGACTCAATTGGTACTCATTAAAGGGATGTTATCGAACAAGGGGGCAGTTACTAGTGGAGTCCCACAGGGCTCAGTTTGGGAGTTTTATTTTCACTTTTTATAAGCCACATAAATAAAAACATTGGCAGTGTTATTGTTAAATTTGCCGATGACTGGGTTTCCGGATCTGCTCAAAGTATAACAATGGGATTTAGTGAATAAGATGAAGTTCAGCAGTGAAAAATGCTCAGTGTTACACTTGTCTAAAAATAACATAAAGCAAGTCTACCACTTGAACCAAAATACTATCAATCAGGCAGATACAGAAAAAGACCAAGGTATAATTATTGATAGGGATTTGAAGTTCAGTATACAGTACATTGTGCTAAGCTAGTATACAGAACTAATCACCTAGTAAATTGTATAAAGAGAGCATTTGTGATGAGGAATAGACAGTACATTATACCTATCAAACATTTATAAGACCCCATTTAGACTATTGTATGCAGTTGTAGAGCCCATATTTGAGGAGGGATGTTGATAGGGGTTAAGAGGGCTCAGAGACAAACAACTACTATAAGTTGGTCTCTGGTCTGCAGCATGTACGATATGAATACAGATTGAAAGTGTTGGGGTTGTACACATCGGAACAAAGGCGGTTAAGAGTTGACCTGCTGATGATGTGCAAAATTCTACATGATCAGGAATTGACAGATGAAATGGGGATCAGCATTCAAACTAAACTAGTGGGACTACGATCACACAAAATGCACACTAAAAAGAATGGTAGATCATATTCATTTGTACACAGATCAGGTAGACTATGGAATTTAGTACTGGAAGAATTGGTATTGAGTAACAATAAGGAAATCTTTAAAAAGAGACTTGATGATCACCTGCTAAGTAATAGGGTAAATTGAACCCACTGAAGTGGGTGGACAGACTAGATGGGCATCGTCACCTTTTATGGTCCAGAAACTGAGTGTAGATCTGATCAACATGTTTAGTGATGGGCAAACAATATAAATCAAACAGACAATGAGACAGTGTGTGTGTGTGTGGGTGTGTGTGACTGTCTAAATATATGGCATATAGGGCATAAGGCCCCTGTTGTAAACAAGCCCCATTGGCTTAATAGGCTGTCCTGTACCAATGTATGAAAAATACATCAATAAACAAATGACCCCAAGGAAGTTTACCGAAAACTAAGATGTGCTGGAATGGGGACTTAAAAGTGAGGTGGGTTTAAAAATAACAAAGAATATAATACTATATAACCTGTCTTGACATTGTATGCTGCTTCTGTTGGATTTGCCTGTTCTTTTTTTCTTCCAGTTCTCTAGTGTCTAATATAAAAGTGGTGTAGAAAAAAAGCTTCATAGACCTAAGACCTATTATATAGCACAACAATGTAGCTAGAAACAAATGGGGGCATCAAAAGCAGACACTATCCATAACAGTTTCCTATGTCTTACATAAAAAGAAAATATTTATTCAACAAAATGCTGGCTTGTGCTAAATGTCACTATACAAACTGTGTATGGTTATTTGGAACATGACTCACTGCCATTGGTATCCATAAAACATATACCATACCTATGGAAAGTAACCCCATACTGGTGTGTGTGTGTGTGTGTGTCTGTGTGTGTGTGTGTGTGTGTGAACTAAATGAAAACACTGATCGAAAATGGAAAACACTGACAGAAACTAAAATCAAAATGATATGTATTGAAGAACAAATTATTTTTATGTTCATACATTTTTTTTAAATAATCAGTTACTGTATCATCAACATAAAAAAAAGATTAGAAAACAAAACAAGAAAAGGGGATCCACGTGTTGTTGTAGCAGTGAGTTGAGAACAACTCAGATTATGTGTGGACTGGTGGGGGGGGTCACCAAGAAATTTACACTAACTTATATATTATCCAGCCATCTGGCCCAGCGCTAACAATGCTAGCATTTCCTTCTATGCAATACAGTACAGCTCAGTCCTTTCCTAGTAGAAGTTTCAAAGCAATAAAATGATATTCAGATTGTACTAGCATGTAAGAATAACAAGAAAAATTTATTTCCCCAGGAGACAGATGGTGATCAGAGAGTGGGGGGTGGTGCCACTAGACACCAGGGAAATAATCAACAATAAGGGGATGGCAATTGGGGGGGTCTTCACTAGACACCAGGGAAATATTAAAAAAATACAGGGATGGTGGCCAGCCCGGTGGCACAGAGGGCTGAGGTGCTGGCACCTTACCTCAAACCACGCTGGTGATCCTGGTTTGGAAATGGACTCGGGACACTGGGGGTCAGGAGAAGGAGGATAAGATTGAGCATCCAAAGAACTGCTCTGCTATCCTGGGGTGGGGTTGGGGACTGCCTCGCTCAGCAGCAGCCCCCAGTGGAGACTGGAGGCACTGCATGAGCAGCGCAATGAGGGAACCTAGAAAATCGGAAATACCACTTAATGGTGGCCGCCGGATGATGGCTCTCCATCCCCCAATTCCTCCAGTTCCTGCAGTGAGCCTACTTCCCTCAGCAGCATCCCTGGGCCCTATCGAGAGTGTGCTGGACTCCTCCCCAGTGCCTTCCCCCTTGGAGGAGGAGGGGGACCCACCCGGTGAAGGGATACATCTGGGATATCCCAGGGACTGGCTGCATTGTGAGGGTTAGAGAGAGAGAGCTCTGGTAAGGCCACTGGGGATTGGTGAGTACTTGAAAGGAGTCTGAAGGAGTGGGGGTCACCAGGAGCATGGAGGAGAATAAACAAATAGTGCAAAAAAATACAGGAATGATGATCAACTTATGGGGGCATCAAAAGTAGACAATATCCATAACAGTTTCATGTGTCTCACATTAAAAGAAAATGCTTATTCATCTAAATGCTGACTTGTGCTAAATGTCACTATATGAACTGTGTATGTTTATTTGGAACATGACTCGTTACTACTAATATGCATAAAATACATGTACACCAACATAAAGTAACCCTATACTGGGTACCTGGTCAGATTAGCACTACAGGAATTGTGCCAGACAATAGAGCACTGGTCCCTATAGCATTACCATGGACAGTGAGCAGGGATTCTGCTTTCATGTAGGGTGCTTGTGATATGCGCTGATCTGGTCACTCTCCATGGTGCTGCCACAGAACGAGGGCAACAAAATACCGGGGGCTGGCTGAACTGCTCCCATGGTGTGGAGGGCTGGGGCATGGAGCAGCTCAGCTGGGATGCAATGGAGACCAGGGTTCTAATCCTGGTTTCCAACCATTTTGCAGAAATCAGGCTTGTTTTTTTTTTTTTTTAGAAGGGGCCATGGAAACAGTATTCCATGGCCTCACAAATTTAACTTGTCCTGTGATCCGCTCCCCGTGAAGCGGGATTCTTTAAGTCTGGGGGGTGCAGGGGGAAAGAGCATTTTTGCCGCACTGTTAATGCAGACGGCATTGTGGCTGGCTATATTCTGACTCAGTGCCCTATACTGGTGTGTGTGTGTGTGTGTGTGTGTGTGTGTGTGTGTGTGTGTGTGTTTTGAGCTTTGAGCATGGAAAACACTGACAGAAAATAAAATCAAAAGATATACAGAAGAACAATAAAAAAAATATTTTTATCATACTTTTTTTAATAAGTAAATGATAAACTGTTGTGTGTAAACTTTACATTCTATATTTTTAAAGTAGAAGTTTTCTAATGAGATGACATGTATCTGAAAGATGTCTTCAGAACGTTCTAAAATGTGTGCTCCTAAATAGAATGTATTTGACTAAAATATCAATTACTGAATCATCAACAGAAAAAAGATAAAAAAATAAAACAAAAAAGGGTATCCTGGTGATCTTGCAGTGGTGAGTGGTGAACAGCTCAGATTTTGTGTGGATTTGGGGGGGTTACATCAGGAACTGTAGTGCAGGAAAAAAACAGCTTGATAGCATTAATCTCAGGGAGCAGAACACGACTGAAAATACCCATACAGCACCAAGAAAGTTAAATTAACTTTTATGTTATACAGTCATCCAGCCCTGCAATACCAAATGAAATTATTTCCTTCTATGCAATACGGTAAAGGGTAGAATTTTCCTGTTAGAATTTTCAAATCAATAAAATGTTATACAGAATGTACTAGCATGTGAGGATAACAAGAAAAATGCATTTCCCCAGAACACAGATGGTGATTGGAGGGTGTTAGGGTGCTACTAGGCACCAGGGAAAAAATAATTAATTACAGGATGGCGATCGTAAAGTGGGGGGCACTCCACTACATACCAGGAAAATAATCAACAATAAGAGGATGGTGATCACAGGGTGCAGGGTGCCACTAGACACTAGGGATAAAGAGCAACAACTACTAACTGAGCATACTCAGAAGCCTATATTTTAAAATTTAATAACTTTGGAATTAATTGTAATGCTGGCAACCCGGGTTCGAGAATGGATCCGGGTCATTGGAGGGCCAACTGAGGGGAGATGGATTGAGTGTCCCTTGGACTGCTCTCCTTCTCTGGGGGGAAGGCTGGGGAAATGTCCGGAGCTCAAGGGACCCCTGGCAGAGGCCAGAGGTACCATAGTTACTGGCATTAGACAGTGCTCAGAAGGGCAGGACAGATACTGGTCATCATTTCACATTCCCACACCCCAGGTACACAGGTAGATAAAATGTTGGGGCCTCCACCCTCCCCAGGCTTCTATTAGCCTCTGTCACCGGCTCTCCCAAACAGATACTGTTTCCACAGTGCTGGGAAAAGGGGAACCAGTGCAGTGGCCCCGCCCTCCAGGCGGAAAGCCAGGGATGCCCAGGAAAGAACTGGCAGTGATGGTAGGTGGGATTTCGGGGGCCATGACCAGGACAGAGATTGACGGGAAGCTCAACTAGAAAAAGCATAATAAATAAAAAAAAAAAAAAAAAGATTTGGAATTAATTAATATTTTATCACCAATCCAGCAATAGGCACATCTGTGAGCCACACCTTTCTACCCAGGACATATCAGACCACAATTCCAAACCATGTCAGTGCTAGGGCTCTTAAAAAAAATGGCAAAACACCCCAAGATACCTGTTCACATGAAATGTTTCGTATGAACGTCAAACGGAAAAACAGGTGTTGCATCTTGGTTGGGGAAACCCTAAACACAGGTACACCCTGGGAGGGGAGGCGCTGGAAGCCTCAACAGGGGAAAAAGACCTAGGGGTCATTGTGGATACATGTATGAATAACTCTGAGCAGTGCAGGAGAGCAGCTAGCAAGGCAAACAGGATGTTGGGATGCATCGTAGAGGATCACCTCTAGGAGCAAGGAAGTGATTCTGCCGCTGTACAATGGACTGGTTAGACCACACCTTGAGTACTGTGCACAGTACTGGAGACCACACTTGAAGAGGACATACAGCTCCTGGAGAGGGTACAGAGGAGGGCAACAAAGATGATACCAGGGCTAGGGATTTGACTTACGAGGACAGACTTGAGGAGCTCTGCCTGTTTTCATTGGAGGAGAGGAGAGACAGGGACATGATTGAGGTCTTCAAGTACCTCAAGGAATACATAGGGTAAACATGGAGGATCTTTAGACTAAAGCAGGAGGCATCACCAGAGGGCATGGTTTGAAGTTGGAAGGTGGAAGGGTGAGGGAAAAGAGGAGGAGGTTTTTCACTGAGAGGTGGTGGACCCTTGGAATGCTCTGCCTGGTGAGCTGGTTCAGAGATCCACAGTGGAGGGCTTTAAGAGAGGGTGGGACAGACACAGAAAGTGGATGTATCAGATGATGGCCTGTCCCGGGGGGGGGTGGGGATGGATGATAGGGGTTTCTGGAGCACAAGGGATGGAAGGGTCTCGGCACCCAACTAAGGATCTAGGTTCGAGCAGACTCGATAGACCATAAGGCCTAATCTGCTGGCAAATAGTATGTTAGTATGTTAGTAAGTCACGAAAAAGGATTTAAAATATAAACAAAAACACATTTTTGGAGTCATTTATCCAACAGTTAACTGCAGAGTAGAGCTAACAGAGTCCTGATGAGCTACATAGATGCGTTGGACTCCCTCCAGCATGTTATTTTTGTAGGTTTTAAAATTGTAATTTTTCGGAAAAAACAGACAACACGATGGTGACAAATGAAAACAGGATTTTCCCCTCATGAAAAATCATTGTTTTTTCATTTCAGAGTTATTTTGAAGTGCTATCTGAACATGCTCAAAACCAGTTTTCAAAAATCCTAAAATTAAATAACTTTGGAACGGATTAATATTTTTTCACCTAACAAAAAGCACATCTATGGGTCAGCCCCTTTATACCCTGACAATTTCAGACCAAAATTCCAAACCATCTGGGCAGTAGCCAAATTCAAAGAAAAGCCAACAAAACCAATGGGGAAAAAATTCCAAAAAATTCATTTTTTGCACTCTCCAGAGTTCAGAATCTGTGCATCTGATCAGAACAAAACTTGGCACATCCAGGGAATGACCCCACAAGACCGGATATGCAAAATTTCATCCAAATCTGTTGAATGGTATTTATGTTATTTAACTGCAAACATTGAAATTCAATATTAATTTGCCTACTCAACCCTAACTATACCGTGCCACTCTAATATCTATCTATCTATCTATCTATCTATCTATCTATCTATCTATCTATCTATCTATATTTCTAGATATCTTTGTCTGTCTATTTTATCTATCTACCTAGCTATCTATCTTACTCAAAGGAAATGTTTACCAGGAATTTAGACACTCTAATCCTTTGGGTTAAAGAACACTTTATAGAGGTGGACTGCAAATTCTTTAACTTTTGTACCTGGATAAATGTGATAAAAATGAATATCCTACCAAGAATATTGCATCCCATCAGGAAGTTCATGCATGTCATCCCTAATGATTCTCTCATCTAAAATCCATATTATCATGGGTCCTGTGGAATGGATGCCCTCCCCCACAAGGGCATACAGAAACTATCCCTCAGCAAAGCACAGGGGATCTTCAACTCCTGGGCCTGATTGTCTATCCTCAAAAGGAAGTCAATTCCTATGGTGGAGGGAAAGTTCTAATGAGCAACCAAAAGACCAATATACCCTAAAATGGCAAATGATGGCACTGGAGCTGGTATCACCAACCAGCATAAAACATCCAAGCACTTCGTAATATTCCGTATAGCAAACTACTTGAAAAGTTGAAACAGACCCCAATCTGTAACTCTGTCATGATTAGAGGTGGGCGAAGTGGCTGAAATTCACTCCATGAAGCAGTTCACGGAGCAGTGGAGAATCCTCAAAGCACTCTGCAAAGCAAAGCAGAGTACTTCAGATCATAATGAGGAATGCAAAGTCAGTGATTTCAATGCACTTTGCATTACTCTACCTCCCCCTAACCACTTCTTTGCCTATATTTATGTGAAGTGCATTGATTTCAATGTACTTCAGATCACTTCACCTTGTTTTTGGTCTCCAAGGTGAATTTTGCATTGATTCATGGGATTGCAGGTCATATGGGCTCTAGCTTGTTATGCACAGCCACAGTTCTGTGTAGTGTGTGTGTAGTGGTAGCTGGATACAGTTTGTTGTCAGAGCTCTGCGATTCAACCCCTATAAAAGCTGTTAAAAAGCCTTTTTGTGCCATTTTTTGGCTCAAAACATAGTACTTCAATTGTAGGAAACCATCCTGTACTCATTTCATCGAGTGTTTATTGTTTGTGTGTAGATTTTGAATGTCAATTTTGAACATTCAGTCTGTGTACTGACAGACACTGGAAGTGTCCTTTGGGGAGGGGTGTATCTGTGTGGTGTAGGTAGATTAACTGGGAGAAAAAGGCAGTCTTTTGGTTTTGGTTACATTTTTGTTGTATAACTGTTAATGTACACACAATAATATTTTAATTTATATTTACATTTGTTTTACTGATTGTTGTGGTGCAGCAGTGCATAATTTCAGTGCGTTTAAAAAATTTGGCTATATTAAAGAAGTTTTCAATTTGCTACTCATTACTTGTAGTGTGTGTGTGTGAGTGTTTGTGCAACTTGTATCATCAAATCAGACACATTTTATTGTGCCACTCAGTAATTGCGGCAGTGTGAACCTGCTAGCCACTGCACCTGCATGATTTTTTGGTATTGCTTTGTGGTATCTTTACTGGTAGTGGACTGTTACTGAACTGAACTGCCCCAACCCCCCCCGCCACCGCTCCAACCGGCAAAAGGTATTCTTTTCCAGATTTGGATTTGTGACTTGTGAGCACTGGTTAGGTGTTGTTGTTCCTTAGCGTCTGCATCTCTTGAGTGCACAGTGCAATCTCAATTTGTCTGCGTATTTGCATCTCTTTAGGGCACAATCTCCATCTGTAACTTACAGTGGGAGCTGCCGAAAAGTTTCATCCATGAGGTACCACCGAGGTACCACTGAGGTAATTTACATTGGCTGTAATCTGATTCTGCCCCATCCTGCTTCAGTATACCTAGGTATACCTCAGTACTGCAAAACTTTTCTATGACTACCACTGTAAGTCACAATTGTTTGTATGGCTTCCCTTCAGAGTACTGGTGTGGTGCATATCTCAGCGTGAACATTGTACTCGTTAATGTGCGTTTTTAAGTCAGGGCGATCCTCACAAGTCGCTCACGATACAAATCACATTCTTCATCTTCACAGTCATGATTCACGATCATGAATCACAAATTGTTAGTGGCATGCAAGCCTGTTTCATAGTATCTCGTTGTCTCAGCTTCACCATTGTACTCATTAATATGAGTTTTTAAATTGGGTAGTTTTGTGTGGTACAGGTCAAGGAACTACAGCCTTAGATATTCACGTTCATGTACAGTTTATTATCATTAGTCATGTGATGTGTGTGGTCTGCCAATAGACATCTCACTCCACCTTAAAGCGAAGTAGGGTGGAGTAAACAATGTGAAGACATAATTACACCACAAAGTGGCGAATTGAGGCTTTAAAATGGACACTTTGCGTAGTGGGATGGTGACGCGAAGTGCCCACTTTGTGGGCACTTCGAGGGTGGAATTTTACTTCACTGCATCTCTAGTCATGATCTACCAGTAGTTACACAGGCTTCTGCAGACCAATCCGTTGTTCAACCCTGATCAACCAAGCACAGAAAACACTAATTTCAAGATCCAAATTAGAGTTGTCCATGCATCATTCTAACAGAGGTTCAACTCAGAAATTCTGGGATAAATAATGGAGAGCAATGTCTTCATTAAATTTTAAACTCTTGGAAAAGCCTATAATCTACACAACACAGATGTATTCCCATAGTTTCCTCTTCAGCATATCACAGCAACCTCCCCTCGATCACAGGCCTTGATTTATTTATTTATTTAAAAGTTTCACCAGGAAAGGCATACTGAGCAATGAATACTCATTTCCAGATGCATCCAGGTTGAGAAGATATGAGTATGCAGTTAGTACAGCAGCAAGACATAAATAATAATGCAGTAATGACAAATACAATGAGCACAGCAGCAAGACATAAACAATAATGCAATAATAACATTACAAAATTAATAATATATATATTCATACATCAAAAGCAGGATGACAAAGTAATATTTGACATGTAACAAACTTGGTATAATACACCTTAGCAGCTGGGATGAGCTTACATACTGGCAACACAAAGACATGCCACCTCCATACTATATAACAAAATCTAAGCCTGTCTACACCACAAACAATAGTTCAGTGCCAATGCTGGCACAATGAGTTTCCAGAACTCAATGACCTAGAAACCAGATCCATCATGAAAGGATCTGTACAAGTATATAAAGGTCCCAATACAAAATGATACACAATGTATAATATACACCAGCAAAACTACACCTTGACTCTGACTCTGCACAAAATGCAATATTCAAAAATGTACCCTCAAACGTATATTGTGGGACTGTCCGAAGGCCAAACCTCTATGCATGTCTGTACAGTCCAAGTGAGATCCAATGATTGGGCTGGAAGCAGCCTTCTCCCCACAATATTTGTCTTCCGGGTGCAGGCCTCAACCAAATCCTGAAACCCTGAAGGTACCACATTATGTTGATTTCCACTATAGCTGAAAGACTTATCCTAAGGCTTTGGCTGGATGATTCCACATCATCATTCAGGGATTGGCAGCTGGTAATCTTAGATGCAGTCAGAGTAGGAAAGATGCTAATCAGTAGGGGCAGCAGAATGGGGTCCTACGAAGCTAGATGGGAGCGGTTGCACACACTCTTACTACTAGCAGATTGAGCATGACCACCATAGTTTCTTCTACACTCCATACTGCCAATACTTTGAGCATACAATATCTTGCTGAACAAGAAAGTTGATCAAGTGCATAATGTACAGATTACTTAGAAAGGCTGTAAATGTCTGTACCTGCATAAGCTACCTGGCTTCACCTCTGAATGTTGACGAGGTAACCAAGATCACTACATGTTGATCACATTTGGCACAGTTCTTTTTATTTGTTTGATTGTTCTGCTGCTGGGCCATGGGAGTGGCCTCAATGCATAATATTTAGGGTCAATAAACCTAACAAAATTTGGTGATATTCTATTCTTTACTTTTAAAGTTATAGGGGACTAAAATTCTGCGGTTTACATAATTTAGTTTACATAATAGTTTGTATCCATCCACCAAATGCTTTTTGATAGTTTGCACTCTGACAACAAAACAGTCAATACAGCTTCCCCCATACTCATACTGTACAAATCCTCTGGAAACAGTTTTACCCAATCCATGTCACATGCAGAACAGATAGAGGTGCTTGGCTTCATTGGGTAAAGACACGGATGTTTTACTAGCAGTTATGGTATGGTATGTTGCCTATATCTTGAAATGTTACTGTCACAAAAAAATGAAATTTAAGTAGACGTTCCCACATTAACAATAAAAACATATTCATTTGAGAATCACAGCTTGAGGACAAACCAATTAACACATTAAGATAAAAATAGATTCTGAACCTGGGAGAAAAATAGTAAGCACGTGAAAATAAAATGCAGATGTACAACCTGGGGAAAAACTACTAGGCACATTAAAATAAAATCAGATTAACAACCTGGGGAGAAATGACTAGTCACATTGAAATAAAAGCAGGGACACAAGTAGGGGAAACATAATAGGCATATTAAAATTAAATCAGATTTACAACCTGAGGAAAAAACACTATGGACATTAAAATAAAAACAGATTCATAACCCGAGGAGAACCACTAGTGACATTAAAATAAAACAGATTCTTAACCTGAGGAAAACTACTAGGTATATTAAAATAAAACCAGAGGCTGGTCCATCGGTGCAGCAATAGCCCTGCTGCTCATGATGCCAGGGACCTGTGTTTGGAAGTGAGCTCCACTTGATGGAAGCCGGCAGGGGGAGGAGGATCGAACATCCCAGAGTATGCTCTCCTGCTCAGGGGTGGAAGCGACACTGCTTTCACTGCAGTGTTGCCACATAGGTGACCATGGGTGGCAGCACAGTGGAAGCAGGCTGGGTATGGTGGTTGTCAGCTATGCTCACATACTGCACACTGCTTTGTGTGTGCATGTGTGATTGAGTGCTATATACACTGATGACTAGAGAAGAAACCTGGAAAAAGCAATAGCCCTTTCCTGCAATGAAGGGACTCTGGGTACACTGGGACCTTTATGTTTGTCATATTACCATCTGATAAAAGTGGAAATTCAGGGCTATATCCCCTGGCCCTGCCAAGGGGGGGCTAGCCATGGATCCATGGAAAAGCAAAGTGGCTATTTTTTAAACAATAATCTCAGCAGGTCCATCCCTCTCTCCACCCTAATTCCCAGACTAGGAATTTTTTTTCTATTTTTGTGCCCTGGAGCCTGGTGGGCAGCTATCGTCCTCCCTCAGAGGGACTCTTCCTCTTGCCCCACGTGTCCCTGCTCATGCCGACCCCCAGTTATTCCCCCACAGCTTGCCCCCCATGGTGGGGACAGGGAGGAGAGCACCAGTCATCTCTCCCCTTCCAGAGCACAATCCAGAATCCATGGGTGGCACAAGGAGCTGGGGCCATCATGGAGCCTGCCTGCTCCCTTTTTTCACCTTTTAATCCTGTCCCCCCGCCCCACTGATTTAGAAACACCAGTATGGGCCACCTGACCCATACTGCCCTCCAGTCACCACCAGAGGGCAGTCAACAAGCGGGACAACAAACATTCCCCACCTCCCCACCTAGAGAGGAGAGCAGTCCTCCAGACACTCAATCCTTCCTTGCCCCTGCTGACCCCCGGCAGTCTGTTGCTCATTCCCGACCCCGGGTCGCCAGCGTGGTTTGAGGTGTAGTGACCAGTGCCTCAACCTCCAGCCCAACCGAGATGGCTTACTAGGACATTTTTTTTAACAGTCTGAAATGCTCCATGCCTTCCTCAACCCTTAGTACCCAATTGGCAGTTGATAACATTTTTTCAAATAACCATCCCTCATGCTCTATCCCTCCCTCTGTTCTTAGTTCCTGACAAACGGTACTTTTTTTAAACAACAATCCTGCCAGCCCAGTGGCATGGACAGCAGAGGCACCCATGCCTCTCCTGCCATCACATCAGTGACATGGGGTCCAGAACAACCCTTGGCCACTTGGGGTTGGCTGGTGGGAGGAGGATTGAGGATCCCAGCAGACGCTGTCCTCCTTTAGAGAGACAGTGCAGGCAACACTGCCACAACACTGCCTCCTAGGTGACCATAGGATGCAGTACAGTCAGTCAGCAGTTCCTGTTGGAGGAGGTTCCTTGGTGGGAGATGTGAGCATGTCCTATGATGTGCACATGTCAAACCACTGCCTCCATGGTGTGTCCGGTTGCTCAGGAGAACAACACAAAAAAACAGCACCTTCTGCTGGATGCTACCCCATGGAGCCCCACAGATCTCACACTGACTACCGGCCACAAGGACCACAAATCCAAATGCGGCACTGGAATGGGGCTTGGGGAACCCCCTAATGATCCTGCCAGAGGGGAAAATCTGCGGGGCACTCAGTGGACCTAAGGCAAGTTCCAGTGAAGGTGGGAGATGAGGTTATGGTAGCCACGAGGGCTGAAGGCAGAAAAACAACAACAATCCCATACACTCCATCCCTCCCTCCCTCCCTCCCTCCCTCCTCCTCCACTCTCCTTCCCAGATCAGGACATTTTTTTAAACCATCCCACATACATTATCCCTTCCCTTCACCCTCCGTCCCAGACTATGAAATTTTTTTTATAATCATCGCATGTGCTCTGTCCCTCCCTTCACTGTAAGTCCCAGATCAGGACATTTTTTCACAATCATCCCATTTACTCTATCCCTCCCCTCACTAAAGCTCTGTGGAATGTGGATTACCTCTGGCTGAATATGTAAAACTCTTTTCAAAATTTCTTTTTGAATTCTGCATAATTCTGAAAAGCATTTATATATACTTTTGAATAACTTTCTATTGGTTACATAAACCATGGAATCATTTTCCATGGCTTGTGGAAAAGGAATCCACAGTTCATGTAAACTCTACTAAACTGTGAATTATTATTCTGTGAAAAAACATTCCACTTTCTATGTTTCAGAATTCCACCACCAATGGAATTCTGGGGAATTAGGTGGACATTTCTAAAATTCAGTGGACTTCCATGCCACCACAGTTTGAAAACTCCGTTCACCACTACCATTCAGCCTTAGTCTAAGACAGACAGTATGGTTTTTAAACATCCATAGAGGATACAGATGACAAAGGGTGCATATCCTAAAGGTGGCTCAATAGTGAAAATGAATACCTCCTGGTATGAAAGTGAACTAATTGGTCAGCTTATGAATGCACAGTTTTATAAAAAACTCGATTGTGATCAAACTGACAAACTTAAGGAGGTAGATAATTTTCTCAGTTTGGCTCGTGAAAACAATATTATAACAGACAAAACTCTTGCTTTCTTGAAAGTTAAATATCTTGTTAAAGCAACCCTGTACTCATTCCCTAAAATACATAAAGACTTGATGAGGCCACTGAGCCACCTGATCATATCCTGTATTGGCTTGCTAACATAGCCTTTTGATAAGTTTGTAGATGCTAATATCAAAAGCATTACGAGAAGTTATGGTTCATATATTAAGGATACTTTCGGGCATTCTGGCAGTCCTCACTGATATCTATGTACATGAAGACTGGTTACTTGTTACACTAGACATAACCTTGTTATATACTAATATTCTCCATGATGGAGGGCTCCAGGCCTTAGAATGATCCTTGAAAACATCTAGCAATTTTACTGGGGATGAGGTGGATTTTTTAGTGGGTTTAACTGAGCTTGTCTTGAAATATAATTCTTTACCTTTTCTGGGTATCCACTTCCTCCAAATTAAGGGAACAGCAATAGGGGCTTCCTTAGCCCCATTTATGCACATGTTTACCTAGGAGAATGAGACAATCTATGATTCAGATGCTAATTATAACCTCTTCCATGAACATCTTAAACAATAGCAAACATTTATTTATGATATTATCATCATTTGAGAAGGAAGTGGGGAACAATTGCAAGGTTTTGCTGGCGTCTTGTAAAATATGAAAGAAAATCTTAAGTTTACACGCAGTTCCAGTATGACTACTATAAACTTTCTGGCTATCAACATCAAAAAAGACGGGGTGGGGGAGTGTACAGTATGCTGATGTTTTTACCAAGAAAACAGACCAAAATTCTTGCTTGCATTTTTCCAGCTGCCATCCAAAACATAGTATTTCAGGTATCCTGATTAGTCAGTTTCAAAGAGTTAAACGAAACTGTACTGCACAATAAGATTTTGAGAGAAATGCTAATATTCTTCAAGACAGGTTCAGAAAATGAGGTTATATTGAACAATGCATTAACAGAGGGAGACAGAGAGCAGAGGTTTGAGACAGAATGTCCCTGATACAGAAAAATGTTAATTCAACAAGCGAACATCATACACAAAGAGTTAACCTTGTTACTACATTCTCTATCCATTCATTGTGCATAGAACAAATAGTTAAAAAGCATCAGGAAGTTCTGAAAACTGAACAATCATTAAAATAATTTGTCCAAGCTCCCCCCAGATGATGTTTCACAGTGGGTCTAACATCAAGGACTATGTGGTTAGTAATTTTCTTTTTTTTAATTTCTTTTTATTGAGTATCATATCAGACATTTAACAGTGCAGTTTAACTTAGCATCATACAATATGTTGACAAACATTTCATAAAGTACATTCCATTCCATCGTGTGTACCATTTTGCTATGCTGTCAACTATTTCTTGTCTGTTTTATCTTAACTCTGACCTATAATCCATTCTATCCCTATTTTTCCTTACAGGTTGCCATCATGGCCTTGTGCTCTGTCCAACCCTACATGGCTGTCCACTCACCTACCCTGTCATGTGTTATCTGCTTTCTTCATGGAACAAACTCTGCATCATGTTGTATAATGTACACTATCCATGTTTGCCATTGTTGTCTACATTTGTCTAATGGGAAATAAGAACTTCCAAACTCTAAGCCTTGCATTGATATACTGGCCAAAATCTTCCATAGAAATCTTTTTGTTAGAGATATTAAATAAAAAACATCCTGTGTCATGGAGATCATATAAAACCAGTTTGATATGTTTCCAGTCTGTGTGTATGTGGATGGGTTTAGTCATTGAAAGATTATTTTTAAATGAGCTGCCCTAGCATAGTTTTGTAGATTTGGTAGGCCTGCTACTCCTTGTCACTTTGGCTGTAGCATAATGTTGAATCTGATTCTGGGCCTACTCCTGCTCATATAAACTTAGATATAATTCTATTCCAGTATTTGAAGTAAGCCTCGCATCCATAAGGAAGCATACAGGAAAGGAAAGGGTACCACAGCATGAATATGCAAATTGTAGCAAATACAGAAGGCACTCTCACAAATAATTGAGCAAAACACCCAGGGGGCAAGCAGGACTCGTTCTGTATAGCTTCTGACAGTCATGCCTGAAAACTGTCATGGCAGGACCTGTTGGCCAGTCAGGGTGGCTCATAGTTAAGTGTGTATTAACTGTGATATACAGTACATCCATGTAACAACAGTCCTGTATAAATACTAATGGCTGCTCTATGTCCACAGTTGACAAGGGGTACCCCCTTATGAAAAACCTGATAACACCATTCCTAGCACCTAATAGTACTGCCCAGGAGTGGTATAATGGCTCACATATGAAGACAAGAGGTGTGTAGAGAGGTCATTCACACACTATAAATGAGGTTATGTTGTCTGGACAGTACCGGGAGTACAGTGTTGTTGGTGCAGGGTATGGTGTGCCATGTCATTATGGCCTGATAAATGCTTCACAAAATTGCATGGCAGAATCAAATATCCCTCCCTTCCTCAGATGTCCCAGATGCAGATCATGACAATCAGGGTTGAGTCAGGGTTGCACTCAGTGGATGGGAAACCAGATACAGACTAGTGCAGAGTGTGTGTGATGGTTGTCATGGCATGTGTGTGTGTGTGTGTGTTTGTGCATCTTTAGTATTGTGCTGGCACCACATAACACTGTGATGAAGATTAATGTACAAATTAGGGATGTCATCTGTGCAGTCAGTCAGTCACATTTATGTGACGTGTGTGCAAATATGTGTGTATGGTGCTGTAATTATAGTGATGGTAGATTAGGAGACCCTTTTCTGCTGTGTTTGATCATATTGCTGGATTTGCATAGTGTTTTCCCATTGTGCCATGCTGGGTATCCACATGATCTCTGTTGGTTCTGGTCTGCCATGCCAACAAAAACAAGTGGTGGCCTGATGTGCAGCAGTATACCAGCTGATGTTCCTGAATACCTAGAGCTGACTGTGCATGTCCTCCCTGTGTTTGGTACCCTTGGTTATGTGTCCTTGAGTGTGCTGTATATTTTTTGTGTGCCTGTCCCATGCTGCACATACTTCTCAACTCCCTGCCTCAAAAATCAGGAACATATGACCAGAATCAGGGACATATCTTTAAAAAGTGTAATACAGTATCAGTTCATGATGCTGTTACAATAAACGGCTTAGTGATAAAAACATTTTCTGATAGAGAACTAGAGTGTAAGCCTATTGTCTGGCATGATTTTATGATTAAGATCTCTACTCTTTCATGACTAAATTGCCAAATTTATGACTAACAAAGGAATTCTGTAATGCAAAATCAGGGATGTCCCTGAAAATTAGGGACAGTTGACTGGTATGATGCTGCATGATGTGTTTCAGTATGTTCCAAATCTGTGTCAACTCTCTCCACATCCCCTGCACCTGTGTGGTCAATGTCCTCAGTTGCTGGTTATTCTCCTTGCTTTTTGTCAGTCACTCCTTCTCTAGTTGTCTGACCTTTGGGTAATATGTTCACGGCATACTGGCTGCCGCATTGTGTCTGTGGACATATCATATCCAATGTGATAGAAACATAGAAACAGAATCTGAAGCCAGATAAGGACCGCTTGGCCCACCTAGTCTGCCCATTTACCCTACCTGTCTCAAAAACTGCAGATCCTAAATAATCTGTGGCTTACCCTTTTTTTCCTATGGTTAGAGTTCCTTTATGTCTGTCCCATGCATTTTTGAATTCCCCTACCTTTATTGCCCCTACCATCTCTGCTCGGAGGCTGTTCCATGGATCTACTACCCTTTCCATGAAGAAAATACTTTCTCACTTTACCCCTAAGAGTGCCCCCTTCTATTTTCATATCATGGCCCCTTGTTCTTGAGCATCTTTTTTTTGAAAGATGCTACCCTCCTGTACCTTATTTATACCCTTGAAGGTATTTGAAAGCCTCTATCATATCCCCCCTCTCCTCTCCTCGCCTCTCCTCTCCTCTCCTCTCATCCAGGGAATACATATTGAGATCCTCCAGTCTCCCCTCATGACTTTTAGTGCAGGCCCTGCACCATTTTTGTCACCCTTCTCTGAACCGCTTCTACTCTGTCTATGTCGTTTTGGAGTTGCGGCCTCCAGAACTGGACACAGTACTCTAGATGAAGTCTCACCAATGTTCTATACATTTGCATCTCCACCTCCTTCATTCTGTTAGAGATACTTCTCCTTATACATCCCAGCATTCCACTGTCTCTCCTCACAGCCTTCTTACATTGTTTGGTAACCTTTAAATCATCAGACATGATTACTCCCTGGTCCCTTTCCTGTTTAGTGGCCATCAGTATCTCCACCCGCACATTTTTGTGATCCAAGTGCATGATTTTGCACTTCTTTGCATTGAATTTTAGCTGCCAGACAATTGACCTCTTCTCAAGCTTGCTTAGGTCCCTTTTCATTGTTTCTACCCTTCCTGGAGTGTCAATCCTGTTGCAGATCTTTGTGTCATCTATAAAGAGACACACCTTCCCTTCTAGCTCCCCATCACCACTGATATCCTCAGACGATGCATTGTGTTCTTGGTTGATGTTACTATGACTTGGCATAAGGTTATGACATACTGTGAATCCATGCTAAACAATGAGGCTGCTGTTGATTATGCCTGCCTGAGGAGTCTGTGTTGCATCTGCAGATGTGTGCTTTGTATTGACAGCACCATGTCATGTGAGCATGCTCTGTGATGGTTGGGTCTGCTGTGTAGTCCTGTGTGGAGTATGAATACTGGTTTGGTTGGTTAGATGGCTCTGGGTAAAATTTTAATGATTGTACTGCGAGGCCTGTTTCTTTTTATGATGGCTAAGTTGTGTCAGTGTTAACAGTCTGTATTTCATTGTCACCCAGGTCCAGCTCTTGGCTGTGTTACAGTTTCCCTCCAGACAGGAGGACTTTTGTTACCTTCCTGGTATGTTACAGCTAGTTTGACTTCTGCAGACAAAGAAAAGTCATTAATGTTACACACATTCATGGTATAACTTAATATTTATTGACTGGTACACTGTGCCCACTCTTTGTTTTAGTATGGGTACCCTCACATTCCAACATCAATTTGGATGCACCTCCAGCAACATAACCGTTCTCCTCCTGTGATGTATCCACTTCGGGTTCCTCATCAGATGGCAATGTTTGGTTCCCTGCTGGATATATTTCATGGTCTATTTGGGTGTGTCACACAGTGAGTTGCATTCATAGTACCCTGCATACTCTTAGCTTATACTATGTCCATGCCACCATACAATGCAGTTAATGAAGTTTGTGAAAATGTGTCTTTCACCATACCTTCAATGGGTATCAGTTGTGGTACTGAAGGTAGACCACCACTAGTTGAGTTTTGGGGCAGTAGTTCTTTTCAGCTTCATTTTACAGATTTCTAAGGTTCCTACACTTGTGTTTTACAGCTTTAAGGGACCTGCACACCAATTCACAGGCATTCACTGCTTTCTGTATGTCCATGAAGTTGCATACTTTTTTTCTTTTATATGGCATGTACTGTAAGCTGTTCACATATGCTGTTCCTTGGGGTTTGAATGATCATACAGTGCAGTATTGACATTGTCCCAACATTGGGACCCTCTACGCAAGCATTACTGGTTCCGAATTTTACTTTGTCTGACAAGACAGTGCTTAAGTTAGGGTAACATCAATGCTTCATCATGTGATCATTCAATAACTGTGGAACACCACACCACAGATTTATCAAGGCATGAGGGATATTTTCTCCTAACATTTAATTTCCCTACTTTTTATGTTTTGTGCTTGAACCCAACCAGATGCATTAATGTGTTTTTTATTTCCTCACTTTTTGAAAAAGATATATAACAACATACACATTTAGGTTCAGTTGGGCATGGCATTAGACCTGTAGCTTGCTTTGCTCAGTGCCCTGTGGGCCCTACACAGAGCTGCAAACCTACTGAGCACAGAAGTGGTCCTGAAGCATGTTTCATACAGGACCATTTGGGACCTAAACAAAGCAGCTGACCCATTGAGGAGGGATATGGACATATACTGTATCTTGCTTGACTCCTGGCCCTGTGGGCACTATGCAAAGCATCTAGCCCATTGGGCATGGGGTTAGACCTGTAGCTTGCTTCACATATGCCCTGCAGGCCATATTCAGAGCAGGAGACCCACTGGGCATAGCACTAGACAAATAGCTTGATTCTTGGAGGGCCATTCAAGCTGGTCTTAGAGTTGTCAATTGGGTAGTCATGAGAAGGGCTGCAGCAAATTCTCATTTCACCAGTGTAACTGGTGCTAAGTTAGGAACTTTGTAATATGAGTAGTGGAGAAAGTTTCCCAACTTCACCCCAGTTTTGAATGGCAAAGTTCTTTTTTTAAAACAGTTTTCTTAATGCTTAATCTACCCCACCATCTGAGACACAAGGTTCACATTTTCACACAACTGCCAGACTTTTAGTAAAGAAGTAGTCCCACTCCACCACCATCTAGCACCCATTTCCCTCCTCTCCCACACATAGACCAGGCAAAGTTTCCTATGATAAAAACATATAGTTCATTTGTAAGATCCTCACATCTCCCAACCCACGTCTCATCATTTAAAATACACACCACCTACTTCCCCTCAACCAATGCCATTTCTCCAAGACATGATCACAAGGAACCCCCTACCCATGCTACAATATCTAGCACTCATCCTTCCTCCTTCCTAATTCCAAATTTGAAAGATACACACAAACTTAAAATTAAAAAAAGCAGGCCAGCATTGGCGTGAATGAGATGCCCTCTTCACTCATACATAGATACATACTGTAGATACTGATGGCAGATAAGGGCCTTTGGTCAACCTAGTCTGCCCAATTGTGCATGCAAGTCTGTCTCTGGAAGCTTCTCTTAAATTGGGTTGTCCCCTTCCCCCAACTGCTAGGATCCCCTGATGCCTATCCCATGCATGTTATGGGGAGAAAAGCTCTATCGGTTACCGCACAATCTCTATGGAACAGACTCCCTCCAGTTATACACATGGCTGCCTCACACCATTCCTTCAGATCCAATCTCAGAACCTGGTTATTTCTGGAATCCACCTGCTCATGCTCCCTAGGGTGACCTTCCCACTCTGGGGTGCAGTTACCTCTACCCCTCTCTCACTCCAGCCCCACCCCTTTTTTTTAGTCCTTTTTGTCTTTCCCTTTTCCCCCTCTCCCTTAAATGCTTGCTCTGTTACCCCTCCCTATACCTATCCCTGCTACTTTATGTCCCCTTTGCCTCTACCTCCCCCTCTGTCCAACTATTTTCCCCTAGATGGCCTGCCTTGTCTTCCTACTCTCTTTCCCTCCCCCTGTCCCTATTGCCTAGTTAATTAGCAATCTGGTGTGTGCCTATGGCTCCACTGCCACCTAATTTCACTACTTTTCCTCCATCCCCTACTATAGACCCCTCCTAGGAATCTCACCCAGTCACTTACCTCAGTACCTAGTGCACTTGGTGGATGACTCTGAACTGGCTCTATTGTTCCCTACCTGCATTCATCTCCCCTGCTTCTTTTTGTTTCACCTCCACCTAGGAATTGTTCTGCTTGCAAACTGTTTACCCTTCTAGGTTTTATTTGCCATGTCTCAATTTAGTATTTACTGCTGGTACCAAATTTTGGGGCTACTCTGTTTTGAAACTTGTAACTGTACATCATGCATTATCTCTCTGTACCATTGCTTACTCTGTCATGTACTGTTTCCTTGTGATTTATCTGTATTGCCTGTAACCTGCTACTACTACTATTTGCTAATATAATATCTCAAATTGTTTTTTCTGTGCAATCGTTTGTGGCCTGAGTCATGCTTGAAAATGGTCCTTGGATCAGTGCTCTTACCCAGTAAACAAAAACTTAAATAAATGCATTCTTGAACCCTGTAATCATTCTAACTCCCAACACCTCCTCACGCTGGGCATTCCACTTGTCCACCACCATTTCCATGAAGAAATACTTCTTCTCATTACCTCTTAACCTCCCTCCCTCCAATTTCATCCAATGACCCCCTAGCCCTGGAATATCTCTTCCTTTGAAAAATAGTGTTTTCCTGCACCTTGTTCCTCTCTGTGAGGTACTTGTATGTTTCTATCATAACCCCCCCCCTTCCAGGGAGTACATATTCAAGTCCTTTAGCCTGTCCTTGTAGGACTTGAGATGCAAACCCTGTACCATCTTGGTTGCCCTCCTCTGAATTGTTTCTACCCTGTCTATATCCTTACATAGGTAAGGTGTCCAGAACTGTACACTGTACTCCAGGTTTGGCCTCACTAATATTTTGTACAGTGGTATTATGATCTCTCTTTTCCTGCTGGTGTTGCCCTTGCCTATGCATCCCAGCATCCTATTTGCTTTACTCACCACCTTGCTGCACTGACTCCCAGCCTTTACATCATTAGTGATGATAACCCCTATGTCCCTTTCCTGCTTGGAGCATGCTATACACTCCCCCCAGCTGATATATTGTTCCAGCGTTTTTGTGCCCCATGAGCATTATTCTGCTCTTTATTTGCATTAAATCTCAACTGCCTCACCCTTGATCATTCTTCAAGTTTCTGCAGGTCTCTCCTTATTCTAGTCACTCCCTCCAGCATGTCCACTCTGTTACAGAGTTTTGTGTCACTGACAAAGATGTTGAAGAGGACCGGACCCAGCACTGATCCCTGTGGCACTCCACTGGTCACCCTTCTCTCCATGGCATGACAGCCATTTACCAGCAGCTTCTGTGTCCTGTGTTCCAGCCAATTCCCCACCCTCTGCACTACTGTCCTACCCACATCCATATTGCCCAGCTTGTTTAATAGCCTGCTATGGGGTACAGTGTCAAAGACCTTACTGAAGTCCAGATAGGCCACATCCACTGCCCCCCTCTGCAATCCTCCTCCGTTTTCATCCTGTCAAAAAATTCAATGAGGTTAGTCTGGCACAACCACCCCACAGTAAAACCATGCTGACTTGGGTCCTGCAGACTGCTGGCTGCAAGGTGTTCCACTAATCTCTCCTTCAGAAGTGCTTCCATAATCTTCACCACAACTGAGGTGAAGCTGACCAGACTGTAGTTTCCCACTTCCTTTCTGTTCCCACTCTTGTACAAGGGAACTACATCAGCTGTTTTCCAGTCTCTGGGCACCTCACCTGTTTCCAGTGATTGGCTAAATAGGGTCACCGAAGGTTCAGCAACCACTTCTCTAAGCTTCCTCAGCACCCTGGGGTGCACCCCATCCAGGTCCATAGCTTTATTGACTCTTATTCATTCCAGTTCCTTTAGAACCCTTTCCCCCTTTGCACTCTCTTCTGTCCTGTTACCCACTGCTTCTACTGTAAAAACCGAGCAGGATTATGTGTTCAGTATGTCTGCTTTAATGTTGTCATCCTCAACACTACTCTTGCCCTCATACTTTAGCCTCACTATCCCTCCCTTTGCCTTCCTTTTTTTTCACTTACGTACCTGTAAAAGGTTTTGTCCCCTATAGCCACTGTTTTCACAATGCACTCCTCTGTCTGACATTTGGCTTCCTTTACTGCCTTCCCTGCTTCCATTTGCTTCTCCTGGTATCTCTCCCTATCCCCTTCTGCCTGTGTCTTTTTGTATTACTTGAATGCAGTCCTTTTGGCTTTGACTTTCTCTGCTACCTCCTTGGAATACCATAAGGGGTTCCTCTTCCTTTTCCCCCCTTGCTAACCTGCAGAGTCCTGTATATCTATGAATGAATGAATTAATTAATTAATTAATGAATGAATGAATCAACAAACAAACAAATGATGTCTTCACCAACAGTAACATCTGACTGAAATCTTGTGAAAATTCATGAAGAAGGAGACAGAAAATAAGTTGCTGAAATCATTATTTAACATTAAAGTAACTTCACTACCCCAACTATAATATATTCACATGGAGCCCTATGCACTAATGGATGCAGTGACTACACACTGAATATCTGCAGCGTGTAGCCACACCCTGCACCAATTGTGCACCCTACACGGGATGTTCAAAGGGTGGTGCACAGACCCAATGCACCTGATCCCCCATGACCATGGAGTGCACCATGCAGGGGCAGGCTAGGTGCTTGCCAGCACCACACGCCATGCACAACAGTTTTTAGTGCTGGCCGCAGGGGTGCAGAGGAGGGTGCAGGGTATGACAGGGAGAATTCTGCCATAAGCCCCCTACACACCCCATGCACACAACTAGTCAATGCCCAAAATAGGGTAGATAGCCCACACTGCCACCGGACCACTGCGGCTGGACAACCCCATGTCTGCCCAGTGCTACTCAGCACACATCGGTGCATTGCCCCTCCTGGGTGCTCCCACTCCCACCAAACTCACTGACTTCACAGGGGCACTGGCCCATGGATGCTGCCCCCCTGAACAGCACCACTGGCCAATCCCCTGGCACTGGTCCCCCAGGCATGTGCAGGGTACAGTGACCCCCTGCACTGCCAACAGACCCCCCCACCCTGTCACTATGACCCACTCCAGGGCAGCATCGCAGGAAGGCTGACAGCTTTGTCCTCCTCTCTCTGCCACAGCCACCAGCTTTTGGTTTTCTGTGTAGTGCACTGCCTATGTGCACCCCTCCACGTAGGAGATCGACTCTGTTGCCTGTTCTGGGCAACCAATTGGATGTCCGGATTGGTCTGTGACCCAACCCCCAGCTGCACTGTGGTGTCCTGCATGCTGGGGGGGACTGGGCCATGGACAGGTGGTGGCCAGTAGTGAATGCCAGCCTCTGCGCACCTGTCCACAGGTGCGAAACTCCTTTGGCGGGTAACATGCCTCCAGCGCATATTACCCACCCATTTGTGCATAAGGCCCATGTTTAGCATACTCTACATTGTGGGCCCTATGCACTAATGGGTGGTGTGGCTACATGCCGTGTATGTGCAGAGTGTAGCCACTCCACACCCACTGTGCCCCCATGCCAGATGCATTAAGGGGGGGCATGCAGAACCAATGCACCTAATTCTTCCAATCTATGAACTGCACTGCACTGCACTGGGGCTGGGCTACGGGTGTGCCAGCACTATGTGCCATGCACAAAGATGCACAGTACTGGCCATGAGTGTGTGGAGAAGGTGCAGGGTATACCTGGGAGAACCCTGCAGTAAGCTCCCTATGCACTCTGCGCATACACGGCAGCCCCTTCCCCATATGCCTGGAGGCCCTGCTTACCCCTGCACAGCATCCCAGAACATGGAGCTGGCAGGAACAACCTGATCCATCTCTGTGGACCCCAGTCATGATACTCTACAACCCCCCTGCACCAACACTTGGCAGCCCAGTGTCCTGTCTCCCGTAGTTCCTGTGGTGACCTGTGCCTCCCCTCATGCCTGTGGCACTGTCACCACCCCGACTCCCCCAAACCTCATGCCTGCATGGTGGTGCCATGGGAATGGCAGATGGCACTACCCTCCTCTTGCCCTCTTCAGCCGCCATCCATCCGACATCCATGGGGTGCACTGCCAACGTGCACCCTGCCACATAGGGGATCCACTTTCTGACCCATTTCGGACATGTAATTGAATGCCCAGCCAGGTCCACAACTCTGCCCATAGCTGCCCTGCAGTGTCCTGCATGCTGGGGGGTGCTGCGGACAGGTGGCCGCCAGTAATGAATACTGGCCGGTGAGCACCTGTCTGCAGGTGCGCAGCTCTTCAGGTGGGTAATGTGCCTGTGGTGTGTACTACCTGCCCATTAGTGCATAGGGCCCAATAAGAATATAGTACTGTATATTGTACACTACACATTTTCTTCTATGAACAAATCTTTTAAAACTGTTTTAAAAGCTTTTGCAGTGTATCAAAACTTCATATTCCTAAAGTAGTCAGAGGAGGGTAAACTTCTGTTTAGATTATTATTGCTAGTTCACCGTTATCAGGATTTACTTGCAGGTGTTAAAGCTTTTATATAAAAAAATAATCCTCCTAAAATAGTCTTTGAGGAGCGTTAACCATTCCATTTGGATTATTTCTCACCACATTATTTCTATTTCACTGTTAACAGGTCTTCCTTATAGGTTCAAAACCTAAATAATTTGTTTATCATTATTGGTGAATGCAACTAAGATGAATCAGATACCTCTCTGAAATCTGATGAACTGTAAGTAATCTTCTGCTTATGTCTTTTAACATTTGGCATAGCATGCATGTCTCAGGATTAAGCACTAAAGTATTTTTTTCTATGCTGTTTTCCAAAATAATAACTGTCACCACCTTTAACATTGTATTTTCTGTATTGTCTCCCCTGGACAAAATAAATTATGTTTTTGCCTCAAACTGTTTTATCAGCAGAACACCCTCCATTGTATACCTGTAGTTCATTCAGATACCTAGTGAAAATCTTTAGAATTTATATAACAGGTGGATTGAACAGAAGCTCAACAGATATGTACATTACATATGGTGCAATAAGGAGCAGAATTATAGTTGCAAATAAATTTAACTGTTCCTGTCCAAATGACTTTTCTTCAATATTGGAAATTTTGACTGTTGTGACAATTGTTTTCATGAAATCTGCTCCTGTGTTATTTTATCACACTGGAAGTCTAGGTAACCAGAAAATTGTTGAACCACGCTACAGTATATGGCTGAATGTACCTGAAAAAAGGTGTTGCACCCCAGTTCAAATGTCACAAAAGTTGGACCACAGTAGTAATGTTGCTATTATGGCACAACTTTTCAACCTTGTTCCATTTAAAATTCAGCAAATGCTGTAGTACAGAGCCCCAACACAAATTCTCTTGTTTTTAGTAGTCTATAAAAAAACACCCACAACCAACTGAAAATAAACTACTTATGATGTACCACAAACCGTACATGGTCAAAAAAAAGTATTTTTTAATGTTTTTTACTTGTTAATATGTCGATCTCCAGCATTGACATCTCTGTATAACTACTTCCACTCCCTGTTTTGCTCAGTCAGATGGAAACATAAAAATTAAAGAAAACAAATAGAAAATGTGTGTTTTGGTGATGCTTGAGGATAGTTTTCTATTTATTTAAACTTTTTAGGAACCATACTGTTTATTACAAAAAAAAATGGATGCAAAACCCTTTGAGACAAGGCATGTGCTCCCATCTTGTGGTTCTGATGACATCAGGACCCATACATTCAAAAATGGGCAAAGCGGAGTGAAAGAATTACATTGTACTTGCCCATTGCCCATGATCTAGAGAATGCTATATTCAGTTAGATAGCACACCAGTGCTACCTGACTGACTATAGGAGCATGTCAGTAGAGAGCTAAGCCAAATAGTGCTGCCCCAACATGGATTCCTGTAGTTCAAGGAACAGTACCACCAGACCTGATAGTGCTGGTAGCTCCCTTCAAGATATTCAGACAGCACCCTGCAAATGAGTCCATTGAACATGCAAAGTGCTACGGGACCTTTTGCATGGATATTATAGGCACATTTGAATTGAAAGCGACAGCAGGTTTGCACCCCTGTGACAATCTCTGCCCCCAGCTGGATTGCCTGGTCCCATAAAAATCAAATAAGCCCTAGTGTCTAGTGGCACTCCCCACCTTCCAATCGCTGTCTTGTATCATCCTAAAACTTTCCCTGGTGCCTAGCGGTGCCCTCGCCCACCAATTGCCAGCCCTATAGAACATACATTCTCTGGTGCCTACTGGCCCCTCCGCTTTCTGATTACTAGCTCTGGTAAGGAACATACAGTCCCTGGTGCCTAGTGGTCCTCCCGATCACCAGCCCCAGTATAAAAAAATAACTCCCTGGCATCTAGTGGCACCCCCACCCGTGCATCTTTATCCCCATACACTATTGCATATTCCCTGGCCTCTAGCAGACCCCACCCCGCAGACACTGACCACCTTCCCTATCAACTCCCCTTACCTGAAGCGCCAGTGCCATGGGAGCTCATACGACTATGGGCACAGCCCTCCTCTCACCACCTCAACCAGCTGCTGTATGCAATGACAGGGAGAGATAAATTAGGATTTTAAGAAGTATGCGTGCATTGTTCACAGTAGACAGCACGCATGCTCCCTTTACAGTACAGGGGATGTGCACTTCCTGAAATTGCATGCAGTGGCCTGACAAGGTGGTGAGAGGGGGCTGTGTTGGTCACCAAATGGCCTCCCTGGCACCAGCACTTCTGGTAAGGTTGGGGTTGGCAAAGTGGGTGGTCAGGGCCTGTGGTGCAGGGGGTGCTAGATGCCAGGGAATATGTAATAGTGTATGGGGATGGGGACTGATAAGTCGAGGGGTACCACTACCAAAGAATGTATTTACTATAATGGAGCTGGTGATTGGAGGGCTGGGGGGACCATTAGGCACCAGGAAATGTATGTTGTCTACCAGGGCTGGCAATTAGTGGGGATGGCTAGACATATTATTCAATACCAGGGCTGGTGATTTGGAGAGTGGGGGGACTATTAGACACCAGGAAGAGTTTCACAAATATACGAGATGGCAAATGGAGGGTGGGGGTGCCTCTAGCCACCAGGGAGCAGGTGTCCTCCCCCACCACTGAAGTGCTTGTTGGCTGCAGTGGCTCTAACCAACTGCTAGGGTTGCCTGGAGTAAGTTGGGCTTCTCGGCAGTATTTGCGTTGTACAAAGTCGACTGTGCTAACCCTTTTGTGCAATGCATATGCACTGAATATTGCACTGCATGTGTAGTCAGGTCCCCATCCTTCCCTTTGCCCACCACATACATTATTTTTTGTGTTTGTGCGCTAACCCTTTTAGCCCATCACTCAGCCCCCTTTGAATATTGTGCACAGGCACAGACCCCAGGCAAACAGGGAGCTATCACTTTGCCCACCAAGAAAAGTTTTGAATATCTAGCCCCAGATCTTTAGAGGTTCATGTTTAAGGTCTATGATGTCAGCAGAACCCCTTAATGGAAACATAGCCTTGTTGTGCATGGTTTCCCATTCAGTATTCTATATACTTTTATATTGTGCTCTTGTTCACCACTTACAGTACAAAAAAAGAACATGTTATCTGGTCTTGGAATTATATATTTTGCTTACAGTATGTTGATGTTACAAAATCTCTCTCTGGACAGCTGTAATATATATTCATCACAAGTAATACCTAATAACTATTTTTCAGTGGAAACAACAAAATTAATGGCTTTAGGCAGCATACATTACTGAGTAAATCAATTATTTATAGTACAGTACTTACAAATGGGAAGTTTATTTCATGTGGTGTTTGGCAGCATGGCAACCTTTGTCAACCATGGAAAAAAATATTGGGTGGGTGGGGAAGGCCTGGGAGGAATCCAAAAGAAAACTAGCAGGTAGACAAAGATTGTAACATGCACCACCGACCATCATGTCAGAGTGAGCATCTCTAGCATCTGTGCCCAGCCAAAGGAGCTTTCTCAAATAGATTAGAGTCTACCATGGAACATGTGGCTCTCCAGAGCCAGACTGCATCCTGCCACCACATGTCTGGTCTCTTTTTGGCCCTTGACGATGGCAGCTTTGAAGGGCACATGAGGAAAGCTTCACAGTCAGAAGTGACATTTTTCTTTGGTGCTCAGTGAACCCATCGAAAGCCACACACTGTGTCTGCTGCCGACATCCTCTCTCCCATGTTCAGTGGCCCCAAGGACTAAACAAAAACTGCACATGGGGCCTGTAGAAATGCTACTGAGGTGGAGTACTGTGATTATCTTTTGTACTTTGTACACCCAACTACAAAGTGGCTCCACTGCTGCATTTCACAAACAAGCCCACCTCCTGCCAAAGAGAGACACTACATCTGCAAACATTATGAGGTGGGTAAATCCCCTGAAACACTCCTTGACAGATCAGAACACTGTCTGAACACACACAACATAAAAGGGGGACACAATTATTAAAATATGGGCACACACCCTGGTAAAAATGCACTTTTGGGATCAGTATACCTTTGTTCCATAGGAAACATCCTTCTTTGTGATCCCTGACCTTGGCAATAGCCATTCAGTGGTCAGAATCACAAGAAACTGTGCTAAAAAGCTTAAGGGAGGAATGACAAAGCAGGCACCTTGGCACCTTTTCCCACAAGCAATAGGGCATCAAATACGGGCCTCAAGGACAGCTACAATTGATTGTCAACCAGTAGGACCAATCAGAAGCTGAACTGGGTTTCAGAACAGAGCACAGTGACAGAACCTGAGAGACACGAATTGGTTGTTTCAAAGATAGGGGAACAGATCTGCTGCCCAATGAGGGAAGCTTTACTGGGACTTCAACAGCTAAAATTCAGGAATTCATTGAAGCACAAGCATTGGCAGGCATACACCATGTACTTTATGAAGTAGAGTAAAAAATGAAAAATTTGCCAGGGCAACAAACATAGTGTAACAGTTTAATAAAATATTGCTTTTTCAAGATTAATTTTATTGATGTGTCTGTTTCTTATGTCTGCCTGGTTTGATACACAGTCTCTGATCAGTGGGGGGGGGGGGGGCTGCCACTGAATCTGTGGAGTATGCTGGATTCCCGCCTTGCCTGTTCCTTGTAGTTCTTTTTGAAGTCTTTACTGTTCCTTATCTATGCCTTCACCATAATAAAAGATCAAAGAAGGCTAATTGGCCACATTACATGCATGCATTGTTGCTCTCAGTATCCTGTTGGCATGAAATGCAGAGATGCTGTTGCTGCCATTTTTGTTTTTGGTTAGTGAGTCATGGCATTGGACTGACCAGCATCTGTGGCTGTTAACATACCACTGGGCAGGTGGCAAGCTGAGAAGCTGCACAAGAAGAATGGGTTTGGGTTATTGGTCCTTCTGACTCCACAAGATAGAAAGGTCCCAACAGTTGTTCTGAGCCAAGGATATGGTCCACCAGGTCCACATCATGCATACTCAGTGGTGGGCCATACCCTGCTTTTCTCCATCAGGACAGTATCTGCATCTCCCCTCAAAGTAAAGTCCAGTTGATTTCATGTGAAGTCATTCGGTGGGCTGGTAAGGGGATTTATTTTCGGTGAGAGGAACAAGAGAAATAAACAAAGACAGAGCACACACTGGAGGAATAATAGTTTTAACTGGTATTTATTTGCCAAACACACAGATGCAGTGCTAACACCCCTATGTAGTGCCCTATATATGGGGCTTCTTTATGGGGGCATTGTTGGACATTTCTGGATTGTGCAGTCATTGAGAGGCGCCAACTGCTGAAATCAATGTTGCAAATTTTGAGATTTCTGCCAGAGTTCCAAAGTGACAGAGATGTCATTCATTATTAACACAGAGGACACTGGGGGGATATCAGAGCCACAATCAGCTAGGAAGGCTCTTATTAGTTGATTAATGACTCTGTTATGATCCCAGTGTACCTCTAAACTATAAAAATGTATATTTTAAAAGATGCTTCCATTCATAGCAACAGAGTACGCCCACATGGTCTACAAATTCTGATGTCACAAAACATCAGAGTGCAGGGATAGCAGGGGGGCAGAGCTGGACAACATCAGGACCAGGAAGGGGAATGGACTGGGCAGCAAGCTCTAGCACACAATCACTTCCCCTTCACAAAATGCAGGTAAGCTATGAGGGGAGGCTTCAGGAAGTAAACTGAAATGAGCACGATTGATGCTCCTTAATCACTTTGGTACAGGGTTAAGCATTTTTTGTAATAACTTTTACAAAAATAATGGCAAGTTTTTCATGTGTACTATTTTTGGTTTTTGCCCAGAGACTATCTAATGGTGCCTGGTACTGCTACTGTTGATGGTTTGGGGACTATGGCGGAAATGATTTTCATGTGTGGAAAAAGTGCTCAGCAGACATTTACTGTAATAAATTTACTGTCAAGATGCTCCATCTGGGAGGGTTCAGACATCATCCACTTTTGCTGTCTGCTGAGGAGGGGTGTGAGATGAAAAGATGATGGGAAATGGTTGTTTTCTGCAGCAGCCTCCTGTGGAGCTCATATTACTTATCAATTGGGCAGCTAGAAGACATCTGGAGTTCAGGGAGTGAAGTCAAAAGACTAAAGAAGAATGTGAGCCAGTAAGGCAGGTTAAGTCAGTCAGTAAGAGACTGACTGTAGTTGCTGAGTGGGGCAGTGGGCAGCCAGGTCTTGGAGGGTATGGGTTTAGTTGTTGGTGGTTGTTGCTGACTGCGGGACACTGTGATGGCTCACCTGTGTCTGAGCTCAGAATGTATTCAAGCCTGCTACTGTATCTAGCCCATGATAAGCTGAAGACGGTACACTCTGGGGTACAGGGAAACCCTGGACTGGGGGTAAGAAAAGCTTCTGAGACAGGATTGCCCCTCCTCAGAGCCACCTTCACCACCATAGGGCTTGACTTGGTGGAAAGAGGCTGCAGAAAGGAAAATGCACTGCTCAGATACTGGGGCTGCTAGAGAGGAGGTGTGCTGGGCTGCTGCAGCTCAGTTGAAGTTAGCTGATGCTCTCAGATCCCTAATCAATGTGACAGAGGTTGGCTCTGGCTCTGTACCTCTGCTTTGTCCATGCTTGCCTTGTTGGTTGTACATGGGAATGGGAATAGGTATAACATTTTATTTACTTTTAATGCATATCTATCACTGCTATGTTTTCCCTCTCAAACTTTTCTGATGCTCCATTCTGCATGACAACTTCTGTCAACTTTGCCTACTGCAGTGTCCTTCCCACAGTTCACCTCCATCTCTTTCTCTCTCTAGTATGCCTGCTTTTAAAAATGTTCATTTTCTGGGAGGGTGGATGGCCAGCATCGAACATGATCAGACATGGTTTGACAGAGCTCCCTTGCCTGCAACTGAATCTAAGTTAATCTAACATAATTTAACAGACTTTTTCTCATTTTATACAAAACATCTGGAAACTTAGTATTGGTGCTCTTTATCAATGGAAACCTGGAATGTTTTCATCGATAGGGAACCCAAAGAAAACAGCTCGAAAGAAGGGACACAAGCAGGGCCTAGTGGGGGAGTAAAGCCAACAGCTCTTGCAGCATACAACGCAGGACAGGCAACTAACCAGGACTTGCTGCTGGCAAACCAAACTCTTGATTCAAGAGTACAAACCATCGCTCAAAAACTGGTTGAATTTAACTCCCGGTTCTTGGACTGTGAAGCTCAAACAGCAAATCTATTGTCAGAGGCAAAAGACACAGCAGTCTCGGTGCTGAAAAATAAAACCTCATTAAAGAAAACAAAGCCATTAGGTACAGAATGGAAGCAGTAGAGAATCTGGTGGGGACTTGTAACCTGCAAATATTGGGGTTTTGTGACATGGCAGGGGGACGATCTGGTGGCATTGCTGTGTTTTGGTTTGGTGAGGTGTTGCATCTGGAACCAGCCTCCATGGTATACTAGACCTTTAGAATAACCCCCAGGAAGAAACAAATAGAAGAAGCCTCACCTCAGACACTACTGGTCACCCTGCATGGTCCTCATGAAAGAGACCATATTCTGGAAATGGCAAGAAGAATGAGACATCCACTGTGGACACTGGAGATGAAATCTCATTGTTTCATTATCTGAAGTTTACAACTCAGGAAAGGTGCAAGGCTTTTGATGGCCTGAGGGCACAACTTCATTCCTTTGGCATCTTGCACAGCCTGCAGTTTGGTGCCAAGCTGAAGACTGTCTATACAGGAAGGCAATATCTGTTTAGTGACACTAAGGATGTGGAAGCTCTAGTGAATGAAATCAAATTATACTTTATAGCACAAAATTCAGAACTGCAGGGGGAGGACTCAGAGTAACATTAAGGGCCCTGTAAGTACGGGGACGTTTGCCAGTTGGTAATGGGGACTGTTCTGTGCAATTGCTTCATTACCCCCTGCATGTGTTTAAGAGTGTGTGGAGAAGTATTTTGGAATGGTTTCACTGTATTTTTCACTTTTGAAGCTTAAACTATTGCCATGTTTTCTTCACCATGTGTCTAATGCAAATGTTGTGCCCTTCTCTTAACTTTTGCATGTGTGTAAAATGGCACCTACCTCACGTCATTTCTTCTCAAGCAACTCCATATCACCCTGCTTAGCAGCCATGGACATCATTCGTCACTACTGTAGTTTTCGAACTGTGAGTGGCTATGATTCATTTTGCATCAGTTTCTGTATCATGGACCTTTAAAAAGTTATTTTTTTTTAATAGTTAGCAGATGCAGGTTGAAGTTTATAACGTTTCCTTACTGCTGCTTGATTAAAGTTCCACCACTTTATTAAGTTATGTTAAGTGTGTTCATCCTGAGTACCCTGATTAATTGGGTCTGAAACATGGACCTATCATATTCTAATGCTGTACCTGAATGATAGATGAGTATGGTAAACATTTTCTATGTTTATTGATTTGGGGGTTAGTTTTAATGATGCTCATCTGAACTGCGTAAGGCATCTAGGGTTTTGTGACAACACAGACATTTACAAAGTCTGGGTATACAGTATGTTGCATAAACTGTATCATAGATCTGGCCCTTGGTATGATAATTTGTTAGTATGTGAAAATTTAAAGGTTTATGTCTGTTGGAGTTGATGTTTAGCCCAGTTTTAGGTACAAAACAGGGTGTATCAAATATGAATCCTAACGTATTTGATGATAGTATATACTAGTGTGCTTTTGATGGTACCATGCATTAAGGGCATGTTGAATTGTCATAAAAACTAATAAAAATAAAATAAAAAAACATTATTTTCTATTCACTTCCTCCCATTATGTTAGGAGCCCATTGCTTAATGAACCAGTCACAGACCAACATGCCAGAGTCTGTTACTACAGTTCCTACATACTCAAGTAGCACTGTGTAGGGCTCCACCATGACCCAAACCAGTAAGACCAAATTATATGCCTGGTTCAGCCATTCCCTGGGCTGTTACTAGAGCTGTGCAGAATATAAGTTCTGCCTGTAGAATGCCCACAGAATTACCATTCTGATTCTGTGGAATTATGTGGAATTTGGACAAAAATTCCATGGAATTTTCCCAAATTTTAAATGTCAGTTATTTTGCTCTAATTTTAAAAATAAGTATCTGTCTGACACCAAATTTAGTGTGTAGATATTTAATAATGGCTTACATAACAGTACCAAACATTGTAGTCATAGGTTGAAACAGGGTGGAGGTATGGGTGGCCAAACAGTTAATCCAAATTTAATTTTCAGTTATTTCTATCTAATTTTAACATTTCTTATCCAAATTTCTCCACAGGTTCAGGAGTTTAGAGAAACATACAACATAGGTATGTATACCATGTGTAAAGCCTCATACTTCAAAAGGGGCTAAGTTATAGGTTATCAAACATTTTGTAAAAATTTTGATTTCTGTTATTTTATTATAACTGGGGAGCATTTTTTTCCTTTGGACTCAGCCAGTTGATATTCACTGTAATAACCCAAGGTTTATTATGATGATCACGCACTCTGTCATTCAGAATCAGGCACTCCCTCATTGGCTCTTGTTCTGTGTGTGAGAGGGCTGATTAGTTCCTTGAACATGGTGGTGCAGTATCTTTCTTAGAGAGGAGCCATCACAACAACACTTTTCGCCTTCTCCTAATCATCTTTGGTATCTGTCCGGTTGATCCTATCATTATTTATTTAAAAAAAAAATTGTATCTGGTTGATTCTGCTGTTCACCAGCTACAGGAGTGCAAGACAGAACAACTCTGTGGCTGACTCCTTACACTCACAGGTATGCACGATTGTGATTGTAAGTGTAGCAGTTAGTGATGTACCTGTTCCCTCTTATACTCTTGAATATGGTAAACAGCAGGATCAACCAGATATGGCTTAAAAAATAAAGGTAGGATCAGCCAGATAGATACATAAAAATGAGGAGGAGAATGTGACAAGCCTTCTTGTGCTGGATCCTCAGTACCGGAGATATGGAGCCGCCACCAAACAGTTAAATGACTTCAGTCATAGAAGTCTGGTTGGAAAAAAAATTCTCAGCCAGATATTATATAAAATAAAGAATGGAGTAGTATGTGTTATGAGAATTCAATGAATACCCTCGGTGTGGATGCTTTGATAAACCCCTCAGGCTTTGCTCTTGGGGTTTATGTAGCATTCCACACCTCGGGTGTGCATTAAATTCTCACAACACACACTACCCTATACTTTATTCTATATATAATGTTGATAGTATTTATTGAAATATTATTACATTTTATGGGTATATAGATTCTCACAACATTTAAGTATGTATGTAGTTTCAGATTTCTAGTTTCAAATGGGACTGAGGTATAACTTGCAAAACATGATGCCAAAATAAAAATTCCAGTTATTTCCCTCTAATTTTAAAACAGCATATCCAAATTTAACCAGATTTGAAACATTTAAACTACTGTATCACATGGTCTTTTTGGACAAAGTTCATATTTACAGCTTTAAATGGGACTGAATTAAAAGTAGTCAAACGTTCACAACATTTTAAAATTAAATTTTGCAAGACTGTAAACTGCAAATTTATAATCCCCTGAAACATTAAAACTAGAGAATGCAATGCCATTAAATGTGGCAGGTTCATAGACCTTACAATCAGACTGTGCATGTCAATTTTATTAATTACTTGCTGCCAGAAATGGCAAAATAACATCTGTACTAAAAGTTGAATTGCATGAGTTTTTCTGAAAATTGTGGAATTTCATGAAAATTCCATAACACTGGAATTGACTAATTTTACTCAGCCTTGCTCTGGGGGATTCAAATTAAATGATAGGGTTATAAGAAGCAGGTAATTCAGGGGGTCATCAGGTTCAGGAGTTAGATGCATAGTTTCACCAAGAAGTTGACAGCTGAGCTGAGAAGCACATCAGTGGGAGATCCCCCAGTTGAAGCAAGGAAGCACAAAGTGTCAACAATTTCAACCTGAATGCAGGATATATAAGGATCACACCCAGTAAAGTGATAATTCAGGGAACCTAATATATGTGCAAGTCTGGGACTTAGAGTTACTCAAGAAGATGTATCGGGGAAGACAATGCCTGGGACACCAGGAATTAAGAATTCTAGCTATTCCAACAGGCTAGGTTGATAGGAAAAGGAGTAGGTGACTCTTGTTTTAAGGAAGTTTGTCGCTATGAAGAACAAAGAGGATATCAGTGGGATCAGTAGTTCTACTGGGTCAATCTGGCTATGCTAAGAGAAGAGGTAGAGATATGCAAAAAAAGAATTCCACCATCGGAATTTCCATGAAAGTCAGATTTTCGCTTCTATGAAAGTTCAGAAATCATTTCACCAACTTTCACAGAATTTCCACCTAAAAACAGTGGAATAAATGTTCAGACTGCAGGTTAGTGTATTAAACTGTGGCAAAAAAAATCATTGTCAGCAGTCTGTTCAGAGGCCCCCCTCCCGCAGTTTAACACATTAAGAGTAATCCCCCAACTCACCGATCGCGGGTCCTATGTAATAAAATAAAACACCTTCTGCTCTCTTGGTGGTGTCTACTGCCCCCCACCCACTGATCTCGGCACCCATGTTAAATAAAAAAAAAAATCTGCTCCCTGGTGGCTAGTGGTCCCAACCACACCTGCTGATCATGGGTCCCATCATGTTTAGTAAAAAAAAAAATCCACACCCTGGTGGCTAGTGGTCCCCCCAACTGCTGATTGTTGCACCCCCAAAGTTATAATTCCCTGGTGTCTAGCAGACCCCCCTCCCTATCCACAATCCCTTCCCTAAATAAAAAAAGGTAGTCCAATGCCTCCTTCCAATTTATTCCTGGTGTCTAGTGGACCCTCTCCCTATCGCTGATCCCTGGTAAAAAGCAATTTCCCATTCCTTCATGTCTAGTGGACACTACACCCAATCCCCAATACCACCTGAGTGGGGTCATCCAGCACAGCCCTCTCTCTTCACCATGGCTTCAGATTCACTGAGCTGTCAATAAATGAATGCGTGCTTGTACAAGCACGCTCTCATTCATTGACTACCAGTGGCTACCAACCATGATGGAGAGAGGAGGGCCAGCGGTGGCCTGCTCAGGGTCAGTGTTGGGGGGGATTGGGGTGGTGGCAGACTAACTTTCAGCATGGGGGGTGCGGGTTCCACTAGACAGGAGGGAATGGGGATTACTTTTTTTTTAACATAACAGATTTTTATTCAATTTTTTTAGCAGTACAGCTCAGACATAAAACAGAAGGCAGTCATGACTTCAAGAATGATGCAAAGATATGGAAAATATTCACAGACCTCCTGTTTACAAGGGTCATGGTGGCACCATGCAAGTTCAATTCATTCAGTCACTTCACTACCAGTCTAGCATTGCTTGTAAAGTGCTTTGGATGTATGAAAAGCGCTATATAAATACCGATTATTCTTCTTCTTCTTCTTCTTCAATGTATATAAGTCCCGGATATGTACCTTTCTTGGGAAAAGGAGGATCTCGGAGGTCTACAGGAGCTTGAGTGTCCAAGAAAGAGCATCACGACTGAAGTACCACTAGAAAAAAAGCCTGAGCTTATCACAAAGCAGACAATCAGAAATATGAAAAGATACCCAAAGCTATCAAGCCTAGTATACCTACTCCATTACCTGCTGTGTATACATCCAAACATGAGACAGACTTCCAGTAGCCTTATGCAATAAGGAAGTCAGAGGGTAGAGGCAGTTCATGGTGGGTTTAGGGGGGTGAGTAGAGCTGAAATGTGAATGTAGGTATGCACTCCACTTGGCCTGGAATCTGCATATTTGCCCCAGATACGAATGCGAGAGTATCTCCAGAGTAGCGGCCTGGGCCAGACCAGAATGTCATATAGCCGGGGGGGGATGGTTCCCTCCAGTGCATCAGAATGACTCTTTTCACCTCCAGGAGGGCCACTAGGATCCATTTTTGCAAGGAGGGTATTAATGGACTCCAACAGACCAGGTTTCCCAACAGTATCCGTGAACTTGAGGCTGTAATAGGTCAGGAAACAACTTGGAGCAGTCTTCAAGTACCACCTGCCATAAGTCTGCAATTGTGGGGCAAGTCCAGAAGATATGCATGAGGTTTGCCTGACGCTGATGGCATCTCCAACAGAGAAACTGCGGCAATAGCCCCATGGCATGCAGAACAGAGGGGGGTCCAGTGCCAGAACAAGAGAATTTTAAGCTGAATGGCTTGGCTCTTCACATCCCGGTAATTGGTATGGGCCAACCTGATACATCGGCTCCAGGTGGAGATGGGGAAGGGCTCTGCCAAGTCATTCTCCCATTTAACCCTACATATCTCCATAGGGTCAGGTTGGGCATCGCAGATAGTTCTATACATGGCCCCTGCCAAGTCTTATTTGGAGGCAGTTTTGTGGAGGGAATGAAGCCAGAGCTGCTGCAGGTCAGGGGAACAGTGAGTTAAAAATGAGTGAATGGAACTATGTATTTGGAGAAACCACTAAAAATCTTTATCAGGGAGGTTGTATAAGGCCTTTATTTGCTCAAAGGACAACAAAGTAGAGGTGCCCTGGAGAAGGAGGTCGCAGACCCATAAAATACCTTTGCTCCCCCAATCCAGGCAAGAGACCAGGTGAGAGCCAATAGTTATGAACTTATTGCACCAAAGGGGAGCATATACCCAGGGAGAGCCTGAGTATTTCAGAAGGGTGTTTGACAAGGACATACACCTTCTCCACGCCTTTACAGTTTCCAACAAAATTGGAGTGACACCTTTCAGAGGGGAAAGGGAAGGGGAGAGAAGGGACCAGAGGGGTGTGTTTGGAAACAGACTTTGCTCTAGCTGAACCCACACCGGGGGGGGGGCCAGGGAGGCAGCAAACCATTTTGTGGCTTGGGCAGAGAGGTAAGAAATTTGGTATCCCTGAAACCAGGGAAGGCCTAGGCCTCCAGTAGACCAGAGCACCCGAAGCTTGGCTCTCCCCCATCTGGGGGGCTTAACTTCCCAGAGAAGGACTGGCATCAATTTACCCAGGAACCTAAAAAATTGGGGGGAGGATTGAATAGGGAGATTATTGAAGAGATATGAGATTTTAGGGAGTGCAAATATATGGATTGCCTCAATCTTGCCTCTTAAAGAGAGATGCAATTTCTGCCATCTGTCAAAGTCTACCATGAGGGCCATAAGCACCAGGGAGAAATTAGTGCCTTCCAGGTCTTTCCATTTAGAAGGAATACAAATACCCAAGTACGAGAAACCCTGGGGCCCATGAAACTTCCGTCCCATCCAGAACATTCTTCGAGCAGGCATCATTAATGGGGGCTAAAGTGGTTTTCTTCAAATTAATCGCGAGGCCAGATATACCCAATAATTCCTGTAGTATGCCAATGATCTTAGTGAGGGAGGCTTGGGGATGGGACAGAGTTAGGAGTAAATCATCTGCATAAGCATTTACAAGATAGGAGTGCCCTTGGATTTCCACACCTTTGATCTGTTTAGTCAATATGACATTACAGATCAGGGGATCGACAGCAATAAGGAAATTTTCAGGGAGGCAGTATAGCACAGTGGTTTAAGGCTCTGAACTGCAAATCTGGAGACCTGGATTTGAATTCCATAGCTCCCACTTGCATACTGTGTAACCCTGAGCAAGTCACTTAACTCCCCTGTGCTCCCAGGTCACACCTGTAAGCAAGCTTTCAGCTTAGTGTGCCGCTCCTGGTTAAACAATTAAAAAAAAATTAAAAAAAATAAGCGGAGACAGGGGGCGTCCCAGCCAGGTGCCTCTCTCCAGTTAGAATGGTTGGGAGATATCATTGTTAGTTAGGATTTTAGCAAGAGGGGCACTGTACAGGGTGGAGACCCATCTCCTAAAAGAGGGACCAAAGCCATATAGCTTGAGCACCTCATGAAGGTAGCCCCATTCCACCGAGTCGAAGGCCTTGGTAAAGTCAAAGGCAAGGGCCGCCATAGGTGACTTAGAGTGGGAGACCAACCACTTAAGATTAAGAAGAAGCCTGATGTTGTCAGCTCCAGATTTTCCCTTAAAGAACCCAGCCTGAGATGGATGAATGATGAAGGAGAGCAGTAGGAGCAGGCGACTAGCCAAAATTTTGGCTGCCAGTTTGGTGTATACGGATATGAGGGTGATAGGTCTACAATTTACACAGTCCAAAGAGTCCTGTGATTTTTTTAGGGAGGAGGGTAATTAGGGCCTCTCTCATAGTAGGGGGAAGGGAACTGGCATCATGAGCCTCCTGTAATGCCTGAAGGAGTGGTTCAGAGGCCTTATCCATCAAAAGCTGATAGAGCTCCACCGTGATGACATATGGGCCTGGAGCTTTCCCCTTGGACATTTGAAAAACAGCAGTTTGGAGCTCCTCTTTGGAAAAGGGTTGCTCCAACCTTGCTATGCATTCTGTGGGGACCTGAGGGAGCTCGGCAGAAGCTCAAAAGTTTCCAAGAACTGCCGAGAGCAGCTCAGGGGTTGCTCCAATATGAGATTTGTAAGGAGCTTGATAGAAAAGGGACATGGTCTCATTGATCCCTTTGGAATCTGACACTATAGAATCCGAGGCATCTCTCAAGGCAAATATCCGAGAGGCCACCTTCTGCTTTTGAAGTTGGAAGGCCAGGAGTTTGATCTCTTTGTTGCCCCTTCCCAATATCCATGTTTGGTCCTCAGCTGCTGCTGCATGATGTTAATACGGTACTTTAGGTTTGTAATGGAGGCAATCAGGGTGGTGTCCTTATGAGAATTGGTAGAGGCCTTGAAATGCACTTCCGGGGAGATAGTTCTGCTTGGAGGCACTTGAGTTCAGCCTTACAAGCCTTGTTTTTGGCCACTGAGTAAGAGATAATTCTGCTCCTGCTCACAGCTTTGAAGGCCTCCCAAGTTGTATCGACCCCAACCTCCCCAGTACCATTATCCAGGAAGTAGTTTTGGGCTTCATTCTGAATAAATACTTTAAACTCTGGGTCCTGAAATAAGAGAGGGTTGCATCTCCCGCTGGTACTACCCGAGTGCTGGCCAGGGGGAGATATTCTAATGAAATTGGAGCATGATCAGATATCAGAATATTATGAATGTGGGTATCACTAATACCTTGAGCCAGAGAGCAATTGGCAAGCCAAAAGTCGATGTGTCTATGAGTGTTGGAATTACTTTTTTTTTTTTACCGTGGATCAGGGATAGGGAGAGGGTCCACTAGACACCAGGGAAATATAACTTTGGGGGGCCACAATAAGTGGGTGGGGGGACCATTAGCCACCAGGGTGCATTTTTTTTATTATTAAAGATGATGGGACCCATGATTGGTGGGTGAGTGTGGGAACACTAGCCACCCAAGCAGATTTATTTTTTTTATTTAACATGCTGCGACCAGTGATAGGCAGGTGGGGGTGAGGCCAATGGCCACTAGGTATCAGATAGTTTTTTTTTAATTTAACATTGGACCTGTGATTGGTGGGTGGGAATGGGGTCACTAGCAACAAGGGCACAGATTTTTTTTTTAAATGGGACCCACGATCAACGAGTAGGGTTGGGACCACTAGCTACCAGGAATTTCTTTTTTATACTTTGGTTCCGCAATCGGTGGGTGAGGGAGGCGTTAGATACCAGGGTGTTTTCTGGAACAGGTGACTGGCAAATGGTGGGGCAGCTGTATTATGAAACAATACACTAATCTGTGGATGGAATAAATTATGCAGCTTAGATGTATTATTCTGCAATTCAGCAAAAAAGTCAGCGGAACGTGGCGAAAATCTGTGGAGGATCCAAATTTTGCCTATAGCAGAAGTTCGAAAAATTTTGTGAAATTCCTGAAAGTCCGTGGAAGTTCCGTGAAAGTGGAATTCACAGCTTTTACCCATGGCTAGAGGGGGGACAAAATAGTCACCCAGAGAGAAACAGCAGGACTGAAAAAAACTCAGCCCAGTTTCTCAAATGAAGTAGTGATATGTGCGTTATGAATGTTAAATTCCACAAAAAGAATTCTGGATGCCTCATCTATATGCTACCATAAATATTTGAGAAAATATTACCAACATGTTTTTTTGCACTGTTAATTTAAAACTGCTAAGCCAGTTTATCCAGTTATGTTAGACACCAGGATATACTGACATTGGATATGCATGTCAAATATTAAGTTTATGTCTGCAAGAACAGAGAAGTTACAAACATCCACATTTTGGAGAGTTTTCACAAAATGTAGTGTAGTAAAAGTCTGAACCAAAGTAACTTAAAAATCTCTAATCCAGTTCTCTCCATATTTATATGATTGTATAACCATGACACAAAGGTTATTCATGTTAATTTGCATGTCTAGCTCCAAACATGCCTGAGTTATACGAAGATATAATTTTTCATAAAATGTCCCACAAAAATAAAATGACCAGTTTTGAGCACCTATAACGTTGAGACAATCCATCCTAATGTTATGAAATTTGGCACATTGTTAGAACAGCTATAATCAAGTAACCTAGCCAAATGTAAGATCTCTGGCCCAATAGACAGCTGAGGTATATGCAGATAAATGTTTTCATGAAATTTCCCACAAAAAATAAAATGACAGATTTTGAGCACCTAGACTTTTAAGACAATCCATCCTAATGCCATGACATTTGGCACACTGTTGGAACACCTATCATCAAGTTGTGATACCAAATTTAAAATAGATGGCCCAATAGATAGGACATATTTATGCAGATACAAATCTTCATGAAATTTCCCACAAAAATAAAATAACAGATTTTGAGCACCAATAGTTGTGAGATAATCATTTCTACAGTCAAAATATTTGGCAGGCCTTTAGAACTATATCCAGATATTAAGCATGCCAAGTGGCAGAACTCTAGCTCAATAAACGGTCAAGTTATGACCAAATTAATACATTTTAAAAATTCTGCAAAATTCTGATGACATTCTGTGTGAAATTTCACAGAATTACATGACATTTCAACAATATTCCATGAATTCTGAATTTTCTCATTCTGAATAGCTCTAGCTGTTACAGATGAGGCACACTGATGAGTCCTGTGTAGGATGAAACATGTGTCTGTGTCTTCTGTTTCCGGCCTTTGCAGAGTGTGTGAGATGTCATTTGCCATCACACACTCTTGCTTAAAGCAGAACCAGTTCAAACGTCCTCTGTGGTGGTGACTTGCTCATACTTCCTATGATGATTAGAATAATAAGGATATGGGAAATTTCACATTTCTATCTATATTTGGTTTTTTAAAGAGCTGGTAGCCCAAAAGCAGCAGTCAGATGTTATTACATTTTAAAAGTAGTCTGTTGAAACTTAAATACAAATGTTTTTAAATTATTATTTATGTTGCTCTGTGGGACAGACCCTTCCCTCTGCATCCTTTAAACTTACTCATTTTTATCCAGCCCAGCTGGGTTTACTCCCCCCCCCCATGGAGCCAAGCTGGACTCAAATCTCCCACCTCCACTGGGGGCATGGTTGCAGTAGATTTAGTGAATAGAGACCAAGTCAAGTGTGGACTTTGAAGTGAACACTGAGCAGCCAGGCAGTTTCCTCTGTCACAGTGCCAAGCAAGTGAGCAGGTAGGTGGGAGGAATAGGGGATCTGAGCAAGCCTTTGGATATATAACAGGCCAGGATGAAAAGGACTTGACATACTTGGGGAGGCTGCCTGGGTAGGAGCTACTAGCATATTGAGTAGGGATTAATAAAGGATAGCCAGGCCAGCAGTATACTCTAAAATGGGATGGAGTGAGGAACCAGCATACAGGGGGAAGCTACTCAACATCTTGTGGAAGAGAGGGCAATATATGCATGTTGACTGGGGGAACTGGTAGTCTAGTGGCCCATCCAGTCACCCATTTCCTGTAGTACTATGTACACACCCTGGTGTCTAGTGCCTCCCCAGCAGTAGCCACACTCACCTACATGTCCACTCACTCAGTACCCTGCCCTACATCCCCCACAACCATAGACATCAGTCCGCACTTACTGCCAGCAATCAGCAGAGCATTCAGCTCATCTTCATGGCCATCTACCATCTTACTGTCAATAAGAAATTGTAAGTATTGCTTCTAGTATGTGTATCATTCACAGACTGTTGGATTGTGGCCGACCAAGTTGGTGGGAGGAGGGCTGTATTGGTTGTTGTCAGTGAGGGCTGTGCTAGCCACTGCCAGTGAATATAGACCAGTGTCTGGGGTGAGGGGGGGTGCAGAGTGGGTTATAGATTGGGTATATATTGAGAGGTGTGTGGTTACTGTTCAGGGATGCCAAAAAACACAAGGGTATTTGCATATTACCATAAGAACTGGGAGATGGGGGTTTGGTTTTCTTGATTACCTGAAATATGTTCATATGATCGGGACTAGGATGATCCCTCACTGCACATATTTATAGCTTTCTCTCTTTTAGACTCATTTTATACCTCACAGGGGTGAACACAATGTAGGAGGAGAGTTTCTTTCAAATGTGGAAGAGCACTAAGACCAGGGTACGTGCAATAAAGTTGGAGAGGGAGATGTTTAAGAGAGATGAGGAAGTACAACTTCACTGAAATGGTGGTAGATGACTAGAACAGGCTGCCAGCAGAAGTGGTGGAGGTGAAGACAGTGGGGGGCTTCCAGCACTCATGGATAGACTTAGAGGAATATTAGTAAATATGTAAGGAGGAGAGAGTGTTACGACAGACCGGTTGGGATCTGAGGAGCTAGAATAGGTAGGGAACATCTGGACAGACTGGATTGGCTAAATGGTCCTTTCTGTTGGCAAATTCTATATTTCCATGACTGGCCAAGGGTGGCTCCACTAGACTATCAGGGAATATGTTTATGTGGTGGGGACCCGATAATGTGAGGGTGAAGGGTCCACTAGACTACCAGGGAGTATATCTGTGTGACATGTTTATGTGACAGGGGCTGGGCAATCAGTCGGGCACTAAACTACCAGGAACTATCTTTATTAAAAGGGATGATTTTTGTCATGTGTGGTTGCTAAACATAGAGGCAATGTTTGCATGAGTGACTGGATAAAGTATGCATGCAGCACGAGTGATGGTATGAATGCACCTCTGTATGGCTGGCTACCATGATGTGGTACAGAGGTTTGTCACAATGTAACACTAATAATGTAACTAAAAGCCAGCTAATGTGTCGCTTTTATAAAGGTGTGTGTTAAGGTGTGTGTGTGTGTGTGTGTGTGTGTGTGTGTGTGAATGTTTTGAATCTTAGAATTCATTGCTTATTGTACGTTTAATTCTAAGGACAACTGGTTGACTAAAAGGGGATGTAGTGGTGCCCCACATGTTTTAATGTTCAGTCTACACTGTGGGGGGTGGTGGTAATGGTGTGGGGGTGGGGGACACAACAGGGCTGGCAACACTTGGTTCTATGTCACAAAGGCGATCGTGGAAGAGTGAACACTGAAAGGGAGCAGGCAAAACCCAGAAAGCCTGGATGGCGGGTTGGAACAGGCGAGACCATCAAAACAGCGCATGCACCGTATAAAAACAAACAAACAAAAAAAGCTGCCACTACCACCGGAAACGCAGGACACATAATGGAAGGCACACAATGGGGGGGCAGGGGAGCACCTCATGCAGAGGATGGGGAAAAAGCAAAGAGAAGGGGACACAGCAGAACCGGGTGGAGGACCAACAGCCATCGCCACCATAGGGAGTACGACCAGCAAGGAAAAGCAGTGCACAGTGTATGGCTGCACACAGAGGAGAGGTGCATGTGGGTTGATCACAGCAGGGTGCACCAGGGAAGGAGGCACCAGGTCTTGTACAGGCACAGTGGATAGGGGGAACAGCACCACACACAGGCTGACAAATGAGGGGCACAGGAGCATGGATGGACTGGACTGGGCTGCAGAATGAAAAGCAAAGCAGGGGTGTCATCTCAGCTGGTGGTACACTGGACTACACCTGCAGCTGAAAGTTATACGTGAACTCACTCAGGCAGTCGGGTGTGCTGCGCTTGCTGTACTCAGCCACGATTGCCTCAATCTGCTTTGTGAGGTCCTTGTAGGACTTTTTCTGGGAAGCTGCCCCGGACCCGGAGAGCAGTTCCTCCATGCGGAGGTCACTCAGGTGTTGCTCCTCCTTGAGGCAGACGAGGAATCACCATATGCTGGGGTGACTCTCACCGAGCCTGGTGCTGAACTCGGTGCCAGCCTTCCACTGAATTGTTCATCCTTGCCAGCACCGCAAGCAGTGGCTCATTCATATTCCAAGTATGAATGGGGAACATTGGGCATCTGCGAGCTGTCCTACCCACTGCCTGACCAACCCACGTCACCTCAAGGTACTCCAGTAGGGGCCTCAGGATCTCCTCATGGGTCTTGTAGAAGTGCAGATCAAGGAGTTCCCCATAATGCCCCCTCAACAGTGCCCATGGGCACAAATTCCCAGGCAGGAAGCATTCTGACTTGGATGGCAAACTCCTCATCCTTGGCGTAACTCGCATGCACCTCAGGGGTCTGCTGGACCTTCCACCAGACAGTCTGGCAGAAGTGAAAGAAATAATCCCTGAGGGCAGGACAATAGAACGTGGAGCCGAAGGCATGCCAGGCTGTCTGCTCAAAATTGAGCAGTGCTGTCTTAGACTGCTCCCCACTCACAAGCTTGTGCACTTCCTGAAAGACCTGTGCATATGCCCATTCAGTTTGTGTCGGCATCAGGATGTATGCAGCCAGCACTACCACACCTGCACACATCCTATGGATGGTGTAAAGCTGCCTGAACAGTGGCAGTGAACAGCAGAAGGTCCTGTCCAGGAACCAATCATCACACCCAGCCAGGTGCTGTAGGGACCGCTGGGTGGCAAACAGCAAAACACAGTCCTCTGCAGGCCCACTGTCATGCTGCAGGAAGGTGTGTCCCCCCCCCCGGTGATGGTGTACTACGGGGTACTCTCAGGCCCATCAGCAAGGTAGGTGTGGCAAGGAACCCCTTCATAGCCTGACGCACCTGCTGCATGGCCCTTTTCATCAGGGGCAGTGCTGGCAGCTTGCAGTCACTGCATCAGGCACACCCATGGTGCACTGAATGAGCACCTCGGATGTGCTCTCCATACTTGTGTATGCCAGGTTACACACCTCTGCCATCATATTATGCCCCCCACCTCGCCCACATCGGGGACATGATTGTTTGGCCATCCAATATAGACCACATGGTCTGCCACTGTCTGCATGCATGCAGGACACCCGTATTTGTGGTCCTGCACACACCTCCAACACACTTTTGTTTGACCTTCTTGTCACACCACTAAATGAAGGCCCAGTGTGTGAGGAATGGTTTCCCCTTCTGGCCACTCAGGAAATGGTCATCATCCATCATACAAGTCGCCCTTAGGTTGGAAAGCCTGCATTTCCACATCTGGTCCATTTAAGGTGATGGGGGGGGTCATGTGGTCATGCACCTGTGTGTGTCTGTGCATGTGTGCTGACCAACCCCCTGCAGTGGTGCTGCATAAAAATAATGGTCATGCATGGGTGGACCCCATAGTGTTGGGAGACTGTGCGGCAGGAGTTGTCCATGGCATGCAGCAGCATTCTGCTGTGTAGGGCTGGACAGATGCATGACAACAGATATGAATCACCCGGTGAGTTCTGTTTCCTATGGTGCTGCACATTGCAAGCACTGTTTCTTCCTGTGGTACTGCTGGTGTTCCTCTACATGGCTATTGTTGTGCGGCGTGGTGTCTTTTGTTGGTGTGGTGTTGGGTGGTGGGTGTTGCATATGGGATTCGAACACCCAACACATTGCCCTCAGCACACCACTGCTACATAGGTGACAAGTGTCCTAGCAGTGTGCTACGATGGTGGCCTGCCGCAAACCTGCTGCCGTGCATCTACTGTGTGTGTTTGGGGGGAGATGGACATGGGTGGTGCTCCACATGAGAGGGGGTCTGGTCCAGGGGAGTGCTCAGAGTGGGGTCCTTGTGCTTATGGGGCTCTGTGGTTTTGGGGGGGCGGCTTTAACTCCTAAAGTGCTGCTACAACCTCTGCATGCTGCAGTACTGCTGTGTGTGTGTGTGTGTTCACATGCACCTTTGGGAATCGCTGTTTTGGTGAGTCGCCTTATTTGTCATTCATCCTATTTACAAATTGCTGTGTGAACAGTTGCCATCTTGCCAAGTTGCGATTTTGACACTCGCCATTACCGGGTGTTCGACATCCTTGCTGTCATCAATATTTAGTCATCCTTCTCCTGTTAGTCCACCCTCAGTAGCTCTAATCACCAAATACTGCAACACTCTGATCACAAGTTTGAAATTCCTGGCTACATCCCTGCATTGAAGTATTCTACAACCTAAGAAACAAGAAAACTGAGAGCAGTGCTGCATGTTACTGCTAGTTTGTCAGAACAACAGTTAAAATAGACTGATTCTAGCCTGGGAAAGTTGACGACTGCATGCTTGATCAGCAGTAACATCACAACTGCCAGCCTGCAATGTGGTGAGAGACTGTTTTGTGCTACCAATTGATGGAGCAGATTTGAGACAGCAGAACTGCAGTCAGTCTTGGGAGCCAGCTGGCCAGTTCTACAGCCAGGCACTGCTTAGCATCACACAATTAGGGACTGAAAGCCAAGACATGATGTATGGGACATGTGGCCCCTGGTTTCCCAACCTGCTCTGCTCAACAAGAGGAGAGAGAGAGAGAGAAAGAGAGAGAGAGAGTGAAAGAGGTCCTGCCAACTGCTGAAGCTGAAGAGCTCTGACACCTTTAAAGGGGCATCTGAGACCTGGGCCACTGACTTGAGAAGAGTAAACAACTGACCAGACAGTCAGGAGACAATTGCAACTGTAGAAAGAGAGAGAGAGAGAGTAAGAGGAGCCCAGAGTCATAAGGGAAGCACAGTAACATCAGAACTGTGAGTACTCTTAATGTTTGCCCTGCAACTGGGATTTTAAATAGTCTGGCTGCCAGTTCTTTCATTTGGCCATTTGCCAGAAGTTCCAAATACAACATTTGGGGATTTGCCATTTTCACAGATGCATTGCCTTTGGGGTGGTATTTCAATTTGCAGTGTTTAATCTGACTGAGTGCACCACCACCGGCCGACCAGCTGCAACACCAGTGGGCCTACAATGGTTTCCTGGTTGGGTAACAAGTAAAGCACTTGGAGCTTCCTAATAGTTCAAAGCATAAAAACATTGATACCAGTGGAGAAAGGGTAGTGCCACAGTGCAGGTTGGCAGGAGTAAAATGATCTTGAAACTGTACGCAAACTGTGGTGTGGAGGTGACCGGTATGTGTTTAAACTTGCTGTGCATAGAATGGCATTATTAGTTACAGCCTGGGCTTTGGGCTGCCTCTGCAGAGGGCATCTAGTCACTGGCCAAGGTTTCATTCAGTTCACCAGAAAATGTCTTTCTTTTATCCCCTTAAGATCTTATTAGCACTGCTGATAAGTTCTTTTTTTTTTTTTACTTTCGACACGTGAGCATATTATTATTAGAGTGTCACTAAATACATTTGATTGCCAATTGTTAAAGCACTGTGTGATTTCACATGTGGGGTGATCATTTGGTGATGTGGGGAGGTACTGCATCCAAAGGAGTTTTACCATCCTGACAGCAGACCTACACAAAAATAATCTCTGGACGGAGGCACTGTGCATTTCAGACTATTATGGATTCAGACACCCCAATGAGGCATTCAGTGACCCAGATCCCACAAACATATTTGAGCCCAAAAGGCAGGGGTTATAACCATAACATACCTGCTGACTTGGTGACACATGCTCACCCAAGAAAGTGCTGTGAGGGAGGAATAAGACCTTTAGTGGACATGAATGCATTGCTGAACATGTCCTATCTACTTACTCAGGGCCACAAAGTGTAAGGAAGCCAGCACTGGTCTGGGTCCAGCAAGTAGTTTGCATAATGTAAGACTGGGAGAAGAGGTGGGAGTCATAGATACATACATTAATCTATAGAAAGTGTAGAAAGTGATGTCAAAAAATTATTTGCAATTCGTCTACAGTGGTCTGCCCCTGAGTTATTAAAGTTTGCCCCATATGCCTACCACCATATGGGTCTAGCTTCTCTACCCCCACTTTAACCCATTTACCCACAGTCCCTGCCTCAATTTCACCCTTTGTCAGTTTATTGCACTGTATCCACCATTGTCTTAGTGAAGGAAAAACTTCCTAGCATCCTTCTTAAACTTACCTCCCACCAGTCTTCAGTCTTGCCACTTGCTGCCATATTCCCATTCCTAGTAAACAAGTTCTTACTATCTAATGTACTTTATTATACAATGGCATGACATAATCCTGTACTTTGATTGGCCAGTGTGGGACTGCAGCCATGATGTTATCCCAGCACAACATCACTGCTCTAGTCCCAGCACAGAAACGACCACATGAAATGTAAAAAATTAAAATGAAACAAATCATTCCATGGCCATGATTACTTGAGTCTCCGATTGCTGCTCAGCACCCAACCTTACTTCCTTCGCTCCCACCTCTGCCAAGAATTTAACACAGCATCTTTCTCTTCTGCCATTGTCTAAAAATATAAATACCTCTGCAGTACAAAACAAAACCATGCCTTCTTACTCCAGTAATTCCATACCACATCAGCATACGGGATTTGCGCTCCTTCACCCACGCACACTCGTACTCCAAAACTAAAATAAAACACAGTTTTAAAAGAAAGGCAATATTCTAAAAACAAAGCCATACCTCTAGTTTGCCTGTTTCTCCACCACAACGCTATGGTAGCTGCTATGAGTCGGCTTCTCAGATTAACCTCGGTGGCTCAGTCAACACAGCGCCTTGCCAGTTATACCACCTGCCTCTGCATTTAAAATTAAAAACTAAACAAGCAACCAGAAATGAAAAACAGGCAGCACATTTTAACCTATACTCTGTGACACCATCAGGCATATGTGTCCTAACAGAAACAGCACTGTAGCGAGGGTAACCTGGGAGGCAAATACAATGCAGAACATACAGTCAGCACCAGCTAGTGGTCAAACTGTGGACTTTTTTGTGAAAATATATACCTCCACACATGAAAAAAATACAAAAAAACCCCATAAAAACATCATTTTTTTTTCTATTTTATTGTTTTAAAAACAAACAAGCCATTGTATAATAGCAATATGGCACTCCAGGGTGTGTGTTGTGCTGGGATGACGTCACTTCTGGGATGATTAGTCACACTTGACCTGCGGCCTCGTGTCTAATCACTCCAGGCACGACATTATCCCAGCACAACACACACCTTGTCGTGCATTATTGCTTAATTTAGACCCACTTAAAAACTTGTACATTACTGTCATATCACCCCTCTCCCTCCTGGCCTTCAGGGAGTAGGTATTGAGGTCTTTAAGCAGCTCATCATATGTCAGTCTTGCTGTCTCTGAATCATTCTTGTGGCCCTCCGCTGCACCATCTCCAGCATTTATTAATTTGTATTTAGATATTGGTAAAAATGGCAGAATTATTACAAACTGCTGTTGTAAACCAACAGCCACAAATGTCCTTCTCCATACACAAAGGGTCCATCTAGGATATTTCATCATAATTCCCTCATGTGAACAGTTTATGAATTTAAAACACATTGAGTCCAGTAGACGCCATATGGTGTCGGAACCTCCATTACAGAATCTGACCCAAAATGGCCACCAGAACGCAATGAGTTAAATTAAAATGAAGTTTAAAAAAGCACTGCACCCACTCTACCACCCTCTAGAACCCACCTCCCTCCCCCACCATGGTTGCTTGATAGTCTATCATTTGTTACTTTTCATTCATTCATTCATTCATTCATTCATTCATTCATTCATTCATTCATTCATTTATTCATTCATTCATTCACTCTATTGCAAGACACTAATCAATGAAGAGGGAATCTTGCCTACTCCAGTTGTATCCCAGCTGCCAGCACAGCAGGCTACCAGGGCCCAAGTAAAATATTCCAGTCTTCAAGGCTATGCTTTCTGGCCTGAAAAATAAAATGAGTTACCAGTGATAAACACTCTTATATGGTTAAGCCTGATGCTGCATTCAGGGGTTTGAAATGTATTCTAAAATGTTTTCTGCAGTGTTCATGAGGTATTTCCTATTAATGCAATGTGTAGTCTGCTTAGAACGGTATGTAGCTAACATCGGGCCCCAAGCACAATAGGGTGGATTGCTTACACGCCATGTATCAGAGGCACATAGGCAACTCTGAGTCCGAATGCTGCACACTGGGAGTCCAGCAAACCCCTGGTGCCATTCACAGCTGGTGCACATCCCCAGTGCTCACTTGATCTACTGGCTTCCTGCACAGCTATGCGCCATGTGTGGTCTGGGGGCATGGCAGCAGGTGTGCCTGCAGTCTACGCCATTCAGTAAGGTGGGGAGTTGGCACAGAGTGTCAGGTGAGGTGGACATAAGTTACATGAGGGTGGACAGTGCCATGACTGTTACATGTCTTCCAATGGAAAATCTGTCTGCTGCAGCAGACAGGAACCCCCTCCTTCACCAGCCTGATGGGGATAGCTGGAGCAACCAGGTTGGCATATGTCCATGGTGTCAGAAAATGTGAGTCCCATGCCTTCCCAGGATCCTCTGTATGCATGCAGCAGGGGATCCACTGCAGGACCCAGGGCAGGCATCCAATTGAATGCTTATCTGTCCCCCACAATCCACCCCTGTACAACTGCAATCCACCCATGTGCAACTGCATGCTGAATGGCCGGGGCCACAGACAGATGGTCAGCAATAGCGAATGCTGGCCACTAGGTGATGATCCATGGGTACATAGTTACGCGGGCTGGGTATGTGCATATCACGTGTATCCATCCTGCCTTTGTGCATAAGCCCCATCAGGAGGAAATGAACAAGCTCAGTGATTGGTCAAACTTCAGGAGTCTCCTATTTAATGTTGCCAAATGCAAGGTACTGCACATGGACAGGAAAATGTAGGTTGGATCCACACACTATGTAGGCCCTTACTGCAGTGGAAGAAAAAAAAGGATTTGAGAGTCATAATATTCAAGAAGTTGAAGCTGATGACTTGCAATGTGCACCTGCTGTCAAGAAGTTCAGCAGAATACTGGAGTACGTCAAAAGGGGGTGACCAGCAAAGCAGAGGAAGTAATCATGCCACATTACAAAGACCCAGTCAGACCCCACCTAGACTAATGGTTGCAGGTCTGGGATCCTTCAGACAGAACTGGCATTGATGTGGTCAAGAGGGAATAAAAAATCAGATGTTGCTGGGCAAATCCTTCTTAAAAATTAAAGTATCAGTGCAGATTGAATGTATATATGTTAGAAAACTCATATCAAAGTTTAAAACACTAGAAGTGTGTAATGAAAATACTAAAAACTGCTCATGATGCTGGTGACTTGGGTTCAGGAATGAGCCCAGGAAGCTGGAGGGCTGGCCTGGAGGATGAGGAGGTTTGAGCATCCACAGGGCTGCTCGCATTCTCCAAGAGGCAGGGACAAGGTTTGATGCATGACTGGCCTCTGGTGGAAGCCAGAAGTACAGCCAGCACCAGTCACAAGAGAGGGGAGGAGCGTGATGGATGTCAGTGTTTGTGCCTTGCCATTTGGGCACATGTCACGCTTCACAGAAAAACAGGAAAATCAGCTTCCTATGCGCCATGGAGACAGAACTCTGTCACTGATCCTTACCTCTGCCTCATGGTAAGCCCAATGAAATACTGAAGTTTTGGGGTGTATAGCCCCACTTCGTCCACGCCTGGGGGAGGGACAACCATGGCTGGATAGGGGTGTACCGGAGGTAAGAGGGGGACGAAAAATGCCTTGGTGACTCTCGAGGAAGCGGCGTGTAGGAGGCTCGGGGATGGAGGATAAATAGAAAAATATATATATATAAAAAAAATACTAAAAATACTTTAGTTATTTTGTATCTGACTAGGATTTCAAGCTTTTAGTCCCACCTAGCTGATATGAAAGCAGTAAACTAATTAGCATCTTGTTAGAGCTTCTGCAGGTAACATTGTTCTGATTAACAACAGTATGACTGTTAGTGCAGAGAATGTATATGCAATGAATATTTACATCAAGATACTACACCTGCTGGCATGTATACTTATCAGTTTTACTATTGCCCATAGCACATTTTCAGATATGTTTAGGAAACTTTGGAGATTCATTTAGGACTTTGTGTGGACTGGTCTTTTTAGCCATACATGTTTGAGCACAGCACATTTTATTTTATTTATTTATTTATTGAAATGTTTCACCAGGAGGGCACGGTGAACTACAAGTAGCTCATCCCATGGTGCTACCTGGGAGGTGAGGGTTACATTTACATAGGGATAAAACACTGAGTGATACAGAAACACAATATACACAGTAGGGTAGAATGCAATTGAGAGGCCAGTACAGCATGATTATAAAATGACATTCAAGCCAAAAAAAGAAAGAAAAATGAGAGGAGCACACAGACATTGCACAAAATAGAGTGCAAACTGATAGGACTAGGCGGGCTGGTGGCAGTAGCACAACAGCACAATGAGCAACAGTCCCCTCCCCTCCTCACCTGACTAATGCATGCTACAGTTCAACAGAAGTGCAAGTTAATATTAAAGTTAGAAGCCAAGTGCAATTTGGTTTGGGTGTTTGCTGGTTTAAGCAGAAGAGTTCAGTGGAGGAGGAGAGAGGCGGGAAGGGGAGAGGAAAGGGAGGAGGAAAGCATGCGAAGAATGGACCCTTTCAGGATTCTGTGAGCCCCACCAGGGGCAGAAACAAGATGAAGTTTGGGGATACCATGCCAAGATCAGACCCCATTCAGGATGCAGTGAACCCTGCCAGGGGGCAGAAACAAGGCAAAGATAAAGGTGTTGCAGACAAGGATTAGATAGTTGGAGGGGTGGGAGGTTGGTAGGGAGTTGATACTGAGGAGTGAGATGGAGGAGGGGGAAGGGGATGGAGTGCGATTGCGAGGGAGGCATTTCCAGGATGGACCCCTGCGGGATGCTGAGAGCCCTGCCAGCGGGCAGAGTAGGCTTAGAAAGAGGAGGTGGAGAGAAGATTGGTAGGAGGTATGGGGGCAGGAGGGAGGGAGGAGAAGGTTAAAGTAGAGAGGGGAAAGGCAGGGGTAAAAATTTTGGAGTGGAGGTTTGGGGTGGGATAATACGGAGCTGAGCTATGGATGGAAGGGGGTCAAGGAGGATTATAGCATGAGAAGCTGGGGGACAGATAGTTGTGTTGGGAAGATCGAAGGGAATGGGGGAAGGGAGGTCCAGACTTTGGGGAAGTGGTGGGAGAATCCAGACTGACAGATGATTGTGGAGTGGCACAGGACCACCAATGTACGAGTGACCATAGATCTGAGGGAGTGAGAGGGAGGGGCACGGGTAGAGAGGAAAGTGGTGAGGTAGGGAGGGAGTTCACTGAGCCAAAATTTAGAAGTGAGTTTGGCACAATGGGAGAGGTAACTCCTTGCAAGCAATGGAAAGGATAGGGCATGAGAGAGATCACAGTGATGAATCAGGCTGGAGCATCAAGAGCGAAGTGAAAGAAAGAGTTAAGAGAGCGCCCAATCTGGACAGGGAGAAATTGGAACCGTCACCATAGACTACATCACAGTTGTCGAAAATGGGGAGTATCATCTTCTGGGCAAGTTCACGCCTGGCCGCAGGAGGTATGCAACTATGGTTTCTGAATAAGGCTCCAAGTTTGGGGTGCAGTTTTTTCAGGATGGTGTCAATATGTCCAGAGAAGTTGAGGTGTTGGTCCAAGCAAACCCCTAGTTATCTAAATGAGGAGGAATCCTCTAAGGTTGTCCCATCCAGGGTGTGGAATATGGGCAGAGATGGGAGCCTTGAGAGTCTCTGCCTACTGTCAAAGATCATGGAGACTGTCTTCTTGGTGTTTGGGAAGAGCTGATAGGAGGTAAACCAGAGCTGGACCTGTTGGAAGTCCTGTTGAAGGGTGGCTTCAACATCAGATTAGATTGAGGTCATTGGGTGAGGAACCTTTGGAAGGGTTAAGGAAAAGAAGGGCTTTTAGTGTTTTGTCAGGAGTGACCACTACAAAGGAGAAAGGGGGTCAGGCAGGGGTAATCGGAGTGGGGGAGGGAAGTGGGAGGGACTTTAGGAGGGCCCAAAGCACACGAGTTAAATTCCTAGGCCACTTTGCCAGGATCAGATACAAGGGAGTTGTTTATATTAAGCACGGGGAGGGACTGGGGAGAAGAGGGCATGAACCACTTTCCAGAATTTGGATGGGGAACTGAGAAGTGAGGAAAGCTGATCTGAAGTACTTGGACTTGGCTAATCTGATTGCTTTGGTGCAAGAATTTCTTAGCATACAATACTCAGCATAGTCGGTGGGGAGTTGGGAAGTCTTTTGCTTACTTTAGGCTTTATCACTCGCCCAGAGGCAGGCCAGCAATTCAGGGGTGATCCAGGTAAGATAGTTGCCATGAACTCTAGTTCATTTGAAAGGGGCGAATGTGTTCCAGGTGGTAAGGAATTTGTCTTTAAAGTAGGCAAGGGCATGAGAAATAATGGGGGCAGTAGTGAGAGGGGTCCAATCAGAGAGGGCAAGATCTTGTAGGAGGGGTCACAGTCTAGGAAGTTGAAGGAGCGAAGTTGCAGGAGTTTGTGGGGGGGGGTTCTGCCTGTGGACCTTCCTAACCAGGAAAATTGGGTGATGATCACTAAGGGCATCTGATAAGGATCTAATGACTCTGAGTGGTTGGGAGGTGAGTGCCCAGTCTACCGGGGAATGGCTTTGTGTTTTATGATTCAGATGACTGGATTCTTGGATGAGTTGGGTAAGATTTTGAGCTGCAGTGTCATTACGAGTCTTAGATATAGAGGGAGACAACCAATTTATATTAAAATCACCCAGAAAATATAACTCCCCTTTGTTTGAGAGGGAAGTTATGGAGGTAATAAGGTCAGATGCAACACTGGGCTGGATAGCGGGACGACAATAAGTCCCTGCTACAAAGATAGGGATGGAGAAGGGCAAGGCAATTCTAATGACAAGGGCTTCATAGACAGCAGGGAGGGAGGCAGAGAAAATGGTACAGTATTTAAGTGAGGGCAGGATAAACATAGCAATTCCACCACCTCTGCCGGCCCTGTCCTGCCTGGAGATAGAGAAGCACGGGATAGCGATGAAGTGGTCAGGGAACTTGTCGTTGAGCCAGTTTCTGTTAAAATTAGAATATCTGGGTTAATCAATGCAACCATTGTTTGCACAAGGTCAATCTTTGATATTAGGCTACAGATGTTAAGGTGTATGATTTTCAGTACATTTGGGAGGACAGTAGGGATGTGAGAGTTAGGCACATGCGGGGTGGAGGTGCCAAAGAAGGGGATAGGGGCGAGTGAGCCAGGGTTAGGATGGATGTTGCCTGAGGCAAAGAGGAGTAGGGCAATAATGAGGAAGTTGAGTTTGGGGCATTTGTGGCAGGACATGGATTTGAGAGAAGATTTGGGCGAGAGGGGGCTGGGTGCATATGAGATTAGTAGGTGGAGAGAGGCAAAGTGGCTAGACACTGAGAGAATAATAGTCGTCGGGAGGAAAGGAAACCGGGACCAGAGATCAGACAAGTGTAATTGCAAGAGTAGGGGTAAAAGATGGGGGGGAGCAGTCAGATTTTCAGGCTTGGTAACTTGAAATACACAAACAGATAAGACGAGTAACAGAATCAGCAGTTTTATGGGGAGTAGTTGGGGTGCATAGTCTGTGGAAAGCTATAATAAATATTAAGAAACTGAGATGAAAACTTAACAGAAGGACTTTTGGCCATAGGAGTGTACAATGAGAGCAAGAGTAGAAGGAACTCTCGAGTGGCCTGGTTAAGTAACTTGTGAGTTAGTATTAAGAATTAGGGATGTTAAGGGAAGGATTGAATGAGCACAGGAGTGTACGGGTTGGGGAGGATTGATTAGCCAATGGGGGAGAGAGGTGAAGACAGGCGGTGCTAGTGTGCATTTAATAGAGGTCGGGCCAGGGAGGGTGGGCAAGACAAATTAGTAGCGTGAAAGTAGTGCAGAGAAACTGGTCTACATGGACTGAGGATCCCGAATCTGAAACTCAGCTGGGCTATAGCAGAGTAGAAGTGGCCTGTAGAGAATGGTGCCAAATTTGAAAATTTTGATTCCCGTACCTCAGCTTGAAGGGGAGACAGCGGGCAGCTGTGTTTCTTCAGGCTGGATTCAGGCTGGATTCGAACAGCAGAAGTGTGGTTCAATGAGGGTGAAGTTCATGCCCCAGGTGGGCGAGGAAGACTCCTAAGGAGAGAGGGACAGAAACACAGAATTAATAGGTGGCATGGGGGGGGAGGATTTCAGATCCAAAATAAGAGGACAAAGGATTTAGGGCGGGTTGTGTCAGAAACAGAGGGAAGGGGGGTTAGAGGAGGAGGAGCAGCTATAGCAATAGCTAAGGAGTGGCAATGTGACCCCGCAATTAGCAGGGGCTGGGTAAAATAAAACAGGGAGGTAAAGTAAACGAGCAAAAAAAAAAAAATCAATAAACCTGGGCTGAAATTTGGGTCAGAGAGCAAGCCTTAGCACTGTTCAAAGTAGCCAGAGGCTTCCGAATACTGTGCAATTTCAAGGAGTCAGCATTAAAAAAAACACATTTTACACTCTCTGAGCAGTGGCTGAAAATACTGGGCAAATGCATAAGTTAGCAACACAATTTAACAGATAAAACAGTAGTTTAGAAAAGAAAATACAGATTTAAATCTAATAAGCAGTAGCCTGGCAATAATTACACATTAGTAGTGTAAGAGTAGTGCAGAAAAACTGGTCTACACGGATTGAGGCTCCCGAATCTGAAGATCAGCTGGACTATGGCAGAGTAGAAGCAGCCAGGAGGGAATGGTGCCAAATTTGAAAATTTGGATTCCCGTACCTCAGCTTGGAGGGGAGCTGACGGGCAGTTGTGCCTTCTTCAGGCTGGATTCGAATCACGGAAGTGCAGTTTGATGAGGGTGAAGTTCAGGCCCCAGGTGGGTGAGGAAGACCACTGAGGAGAGAGCGACAGAAGTACAGAATTAATAGGCGGCACATGAGAATCATAAAAGATGATTTAAGCATGTCATGAGTTTTGTTTGCTTAAATGGAATGAATTGCCATTGGATGGGTTGTGATTTAATGCCATGATGATATAATAATCATTACTGTATTTTTGTGTTTGTGAAACAGGACTACTGAGGGCCTTGAGGATGTGGCCCTCCACAGTGAAGAAACTTTGGCCACAAACCTATTTGCTGGCACATGTACTATACCTTATTCCAGATAAAGTCATTATTATTTCATAGGCATCCAGTGTCTTCCTTATCTTCCAGCAATGTCCTTTGTCATGTTTTGCCTCTAAGGTTAGAGTCCTGCAATGACATTTTCCTTGTAGACTACTTTTTGTCCAGGTAAGCATACAGTTTCCACCCCCCCCTCCCCTTTTTTGCAGTTAATGGTTTGTATTGATTTTTCAAATTTACATCACAACAATACATCGTTAGGATTGTAATACATATACAACACTATATTAGGATATAAGCAGTTTCTTCATTAGTAAGAACATGGAGGTAAAATATCCTAAAAGTGTTTCAGAGGTGATTTAAGCTGACATTCTGTATTATACAAGCAGTGCCTTTAGGATTTTACAAATACAGTTTATCCAGGCTTGTCTGACCACATATATACTTGACTATATTAACCATTTTTTTTTTCAGTCATTGCTTTTTTACTGATTTTTCCAAGCATGAGTAACAAGAAATGTAGCTTTAGGATAATTATATACATACATCAATGTAGTGGAATACCAATAATTTCAAGTGTAACTTCAGGAGAGTATGACATCATAAAATGGTTTCAGAGATGATCTAAGTAAACATGTTGTACTGTAAGCAACTAATTTAGTCAGTATTTTGCTCTACTTCTGGTTGATTTAAACCATTCTGGGCTGTGGACAAGGAGTGCCTTGTGGCTTTAACCTATATAGTTTGTCAGGGCTTATCTGACCACCTTCAGAGATTTTCGTGCACAGTTACACAATGCGGTTTTGGATGAATAGCAATCTTACTCTCCGAGCGTACTAATCTCTTATGTGTTTGTTGCTTGAATCCTATAGTTTTATAGTAATTTCTATCCTAAATGCTATAAATATCTTTGTGTTTCATATATTTAGATACTAATTAGCTATGATATCTAACTTCTAATAGTATACAAATAGTTAAAACTAGTTGTGCCATACAGTAATCAGTTACTGATTGTTAGAAAGGAGACTTGCTTTATACTGAGTAATTCTTTGAATGTAGGAGTTTTCTGTTGTCACTGAATTTGTGGAACGAAGCATTAAAAGGTATTTGAACTTTGAAATCTGCAAACAAAGCCTGGATTTGTCTTTTTCCTTAGGGACTGCTTCAACAATTGTTTTACATTCAGAGTGGAGTGCAGAGCTTCTTTGTGTCTCTCTGGTTTTCAACCCTCCAGATACCATTGAAGAGCAGCACTTTTTTCTAAAAAAAAATATGAGCCATTACAGCCTGTATTGCTATCTTAGGATGAAGGGTGGGAAGTGTGTATATGCATTTGGGTTTGGAGTCTTTGTTATAAGGGTATGAGGGTATCAAGAGATGTTGTATGGGACACCCTGGTGACCTACTTTCCAACATGGTTACCCTATCCCTGTCCGGGGGGGGGGGGGTTGTATGCTGCTGTTGGTGTAGTTGTGGTTGTGGTTGGAGTTGGTGGTTGGTATTTGTTTTAGAAATTGATGGAATTTGTCCCATGTTTTGTTGTATGTTCCTAAGGAATTTGTTGCCAAGTTGGATAATCTTTCATATTGTGCTAACTTCACCATATTGTTGAGAAATTCTTGTGCTGAGGGAATCTCCTCTGTACACCATTTGCACAGTAGTAAGCATTTGGCTTCTATGCTGGCCAGCGTTGTTAGGTTGCACTGATGTTTCTCTACGTGAGGTAGTTCGGGTTTCATCCCCAGTAATAGGAGTTCTGCTGCCAGGGTAACCGGAGTTTGAAAAATGTATTGAAGGGTGAGTTGTATTTAACGCCAGAAGCCTGTGATTTTGGGGCAAGTCCAAAGCATGTGAAATAGGTCTGCCACTGGTTGTGAGCATCTCCGGCAGTTGCTGTCTGTGATGATATGTGCAGCATGGAGTACTTTGAGTGTGTGATACCAGGAGTATATGATTTTGTTTTGTAATAGTTTATTGCCAGAGTTTTTAGCTGGAGTGTGTGTGGATGTCCAGCAGGTGGCCCAGTCTGAGACATCTATAGTTATATTTAGGGCTTTCTTCCAATACCTTTTAGCCCTTTCCATTTGGTTGGGTATGCCATCTCTGATGCTGAAGTAGATCTGACTGACTATTTTTATGCATTGTTTAAGCCAGATAGTGGTCGTGGTCGGGTGTGCGTGGGTCTGGGACTCTTGTATGTATTTTAAAATAGGTGCCAGTGTCTTTAGCTGTAAGTACTTCCAAAACCCATTTTTGTGTAGGCCAAATCTAGTTTGGAGCCCTTGAAATGAGTCTAATAATTTTGAATTTGGCATTTAGATGTCTGATATCTTGAGAATATTCTTATCCCTCCATGTAGTCCAGTTTATTGGTGTTCCCCCTACTTTTATGCATGTATTTTGCCATAGCGGGGTAAGCTCTGGGTATGTGAGGTCAGTTTCCAGCCAGTGGCCCATTTGTTTCCATACGTCATGGGAGGCATAGATCAGTGCTGCTGATAGGTATGAATTTGGTGTATTTTCAAACAGACTAAAATGGGCTGGGTGGTTCCCTGACAGATGTGCTTCAATTTCTGTCCATATTGGTTGGGTTGGTCCTGATTCTGGGAACCATCGTAGGGTTTGTGCTACTCTAAATACCCAGCAACACCCTTTTAGACATGACTGTCAGATCAGAATTTCAAAGCCCCGATGCAAGCTGTGACAATGGCAACTTGCGCCGAGTGTGGTGCACCCGGGACCCTGTGCCTGAATTTCTATCCTACAGGGTCCCAGCACCAAAGACCAGTGACTTGCAGCAAAGGGGGTGCTGTGCCTAATGTATGGTGCACCCACCCGGAATACCGCAACCTCAGTGGGAAGTCCACAGCACCCACTGACAGGGGCTGGCAACCAGACACAGCCCCCTCAACACCACTGCGCTACCGGCACCTGTGCAGCAACATACTCTGGTACCCTGGTGGGCTAATGCCCCCCCACAGGTAGTGCCCATCTCAGCACTCTCAGCCCCACCGTACCCCAATCCGGCAACTGACATGGCCCTCCACAATCCACCTTGGCCAGCCTCCGAATGAGCTGTCTGTGCACTTACTGAATACTGTATACAGTACATGCAATGATGGCTCATTCGGCAGCTGGCTGTGGTGGCATGTGGAGGGCCAAGCCAGTCGCTGGATCAGGGTAAGGGAGGGGGGTGGGTTTGCTGAGATGGGTACTACCTGTGGGAGGGTTGGCAAGAAGCACATACGTGGGTGACGGGGATCATGATGGGGGTGAGGGGGGACCACCAGACCACCAGGGATTGCCCACCAGGGATGGATCAGGGTGGGCCACACAGTGGCACGGACAGGACGACCCCCCAGGAGCCATCTAGATACCATTAGACCAGCCCCTCACTGGTCTAAGGGTACTTGGCACTTGGTTCCTTGGGGGGGGTCTTTCAAAAATTTGGATCCAAGGGCAGTGGCAGTCTGGGTCTGCCGCAGGCCCCCAGAACCATGCTGCAGCCACTTTCATGGTGCAAGGCTGATGCTAGCACACTTTGGTGCAGGCAACCTGCTGGGTGATGCAGGCTGTCTTTGAAATTCACACTTGGTGCAGCCCTTGGCACCAGGTGCCCTTGAGTCAGACCTGTTCGACGCAAGCACCTTGCGTCAATCTAAGGCCTTTGAAAATCTGGCCCACTAGTCCCCCTTTACTCCAGTGTGATCTTAGTTTGTTCCTACTGTATCTAGGCCTTTTTCCTTCCCATAAGAATTGTCCTATGCACTGGTCTATTCTTGAGGGCCATTTGTTTGGTCTATTCCTGAGAACCATTTGTTTGGGATTGTCAGTGGTAGATGAGATATAAGGTGGAGCAATTTTGGTGTTGTGATCATTTTGATTGCTTCTATCTTTCCTAAGAGTGATGGTTGGAGTAATTTCCACCTGTCGAGCTCTGTGGAGATCTTATCCAGCAGTGGTTTGACCTTCAAGTCTACCATCATGTTTATATTTGGGCTTATTTTTATTCCAAGGTAGGTAATGTGTGTTGGGACCCCCCAAAGATTTAATGTCATGAAGTCTGTGGCCTGGCATTTTGTGTTTAGAGGGAACACTTCCATTTTGTTCACATTAATTTTGAGCCTCAATAATGTCGTAAAAACCCCGAGAAGTTGTAATAGGTGTTGTACCGATGTTCTGGTTTCACTGGTCAGGACCAGGTCATCTGCATAAAGGAGAGTGTTATGTCATTTTGTACCCACCTGTACCCCTTTAATGTCTGAGTTTTGTCATATTGCCACGGCTAGGTGTTCTATTGCTAGAACGAATAGAAAGGGTGAGAGACGGTAGCCTTGCCTGGTGCCTCTGTGTAGGGGGAGTGGGTTGGATGACACATTGTTATTGAGGACATGGGCTTGTGGGGCTGAGTACATAGCTTGTACAGCTTTTATGAAAGATGTTCCGACCCCTAACTGAGAGAAGACCAAGTATAGATAGTTCCATTCCACTGAGACAAAAGCCTTTTCAAAGTCAATGACAATTGCAGTTGCAGGGTATTATCATTTCTGTCCAAGTGCATTATAGTGATCAAATTTGCATATGTGACCTGAACTTAGGTGACCCTTAACAAAACCTATCTATGAGGGGTGGATCAGGGAGGGAAAGAACTTTTCTTGTCTGCTTGCTGGTATTTTGGCATGTATTTTGCTATCCACCATGATTAATGATATTAGGTGATAGCTGGTAGGAAGTTCTGTGTCTTTCCCTGGCATGAGCAGGACCATGGTCATTGCTTTGGCCATGTGGAGGGGTATATACCGGTGCATTGAATTTTGGCCTAGAGTCTTTCTAGAATAGGGGAAACCTAGGTGACCTGCATCTGGTAGAATTCAGTTGGCAGGCCGTCTCCTCCTGGAACTTTTTTGGGACTCAGATTTCATATGCCATTATGATCTCCTCCCTCGTGAATGGCAGCTCCAGACTTCCCACTTGTTCCTGGTCTAGTACCAGAAGGTGAAGGGAGGATAGAAAGGACTTTGTTTTGTTGTGGTTTGGGGTGCTAGTCGATTTGTATAGTTGCTCGTAGATCCTGGCCATTATCTTGTTAATGCTATCCTGTGATGTGCAGAGATCCCCTTCAGGGGAGCATAGCAATGCAGTATAATAACAGTGCAGTGTCAGTGGCTCAGTAGGTAGCACACTCACCTCTGAGGCCAGGCGATCAGAGGGCTGTGGGTTCAGTTCCCACATCTGGCACTTTGGTTAATATCCCAGTACTGACACTGTAATGCAGCATGAGAGGGGTGGTGCACTTCTGAGATGCCATCTTTTGGATGAGATGTTAAACTGAGGTCCCATCTGCCTGGATTGGTGGTAGTTCAGGTGGATGTTAAAAATTCCATGGCACTTATCGAAAAGAGTAGGGGAAGTTTATTGAGCAACATAAACATAACATCATAGAAAAACTGAAATGTCATCAAAACAATCGCTCATATAACTAGTAACATCAAATATAGACAGAAAAAAATCAAACACAGTAGATTATATACAAAGACATTCAAAAGGGAAAATATCTCCAAAATTGAACCAGTTTTTCTGCAGAAAATTTGTGAGAATCTTTTTCTTTAACTTGTAGCATCCCTGCCTCAATTTGTGAAATAATGATAGAATGCATAACTTGCTGCTGTTGTAATACATATTGACATCTGGCTTGCCACAAAAAATATTGAATATATGCCAAAAAAACATTCAAAGTACTTTTATGAAAATGTTTCCAAACCCCTGTATAATCTCCTAAAATTAAGGTATTATATGAAAGCAAAGTCAAAAAAGGCATATTCCATTGAATAGCTGCCTCACTCCAAAATAATTTACTATCGGCACATTCTAGAAAGAAATGTGACTGACTTTCCTCCATATTAATACAAGTGGGCTTAAGGCAATACCTGTCAGATGGTGGTTTATATTTAAGATTCTCTCTAACCCCTAATCTCCCTTGAGCAGAAATCCACACAATATCCCATATCTGTACTGGTAATCTAAAGTCTGTTAATTTATGCAAGGCAAAAGTCATTCTAGTGGGAATACATTCTGGAAAAATAAGTGATACTTGCTGTACTTCATATACTATATACAAATAAAAGATTTTTCTATCTAATGAAAGTAATTTTTGAAACAACACTTTCCATTGATGCAATTTCTTCAAAGAGGAAATCCCATAACTTGGAAGACTATCTGACACCAAAATCTTAGGAGGCAGTGAAGTCCATTTCTGAAAATATTGTTTCCAATGAAACTGTACCCACCTTTGCCATGTCAAAGTGGCCAAATTCCATAGAAAGTTAAAATAAGAAAATAAAAAGATTGCGTGGCAAAAAACCACAGGATTCACCATATGTAACCCCCCTTTCTTAATGGGAAGATATGTAATATCCCTCTTAACAGGATTCAACCTATTTCCCCACACAATTTGAAAAAATAAACTATACAATCTTGTCTCTAAATTAACCAGTGGTGGATAGAGGTAACTTAAATAAAGAAAAACTGGCAATAAAAATTTTTTAATGATCATGATACATTTTATTTTCCCCAAATTTCCATTGCTTCCATAGATTAATTTTACTTTCACCCAGAATCAACTGTTGTTCCTAATTATAAGTTGCCATATCTCCATGCCCAAACCAAATACGTAAAATTTTCTGGGGGGAAGCAGAAAATGAAATTCCCAGACAATCTATATTAGTAGGCTGCATAGAATCTAAAGAAAAACCAAAACTCTTCTCCATATTAAGTTGTGCACCGGAAAATTGCCCAAAATAGTTAAAAACTTCTAGTGCCTTTTTAAGGGAAATAACATCCTCCACTAATAAAGTTACATCGTCAGCATATGCTGTAAACTTTTTCTAACAGAGGCACTGGCGAAAGAACAATTATATCCTGATCCCAGTGAATTTGCCGAATAACTGGATCTAACACAAAAGCATAGAACAGGGGGCTTAATGGGCAGCCTTGCCGAACCCCTCTACCAAGTCTAATTTCTGTTCCGAAAAGACCATTAACTATCAGGATTATAGCTGCCTGGTTATAAAGAAGAGTAACCCCCTGCACAAACTGCTTAGGTATACCATATTGTAACAGTATATGAAAAAGATATGGATGCCAAACCTTATCAAAGGCTTTGGCCTGGTCTAAAGCTATCACTAAACCTGGACGATTCCTTATTTTACTAGCCTCAAAAAGTTCTCTTAAAAGATATAAATTATATTGGATTTTCCTATAGGGAATAGCACTGGTCTGAGCTGGATGAATTAATGAATCAGCTACCTGTACCAGGCGATTATGCAGAATTTTAGCTAAAATGTTATAATCACTATTAAGGAGACTAATAGGTCTCCAATTAGATAGTGACTTCTTATCCCCTTTCTTATAAATATAACTCAAAAGAGAAGTATTAAATTCTTTGAAATGTGAAATGGAAGTCAACATGTAGTCAAATACCAAAGGTAAGAAATAACCCATATATGTAACACATCTTTTCATAAAAATCATTTGGAATACCATCTAACCCAGGAGAAGTACCTAGATTTCATTGTTTAATAACCTCCTCGGTTTCTTGTGAAGAAATAGGTTGTGTTAAAAGATGTGCCATAGAGTCTTCCACCTGAGGTAATGGTGCCAAAACTTATTAGGCAAAGTATAGTATCTGCCGCAGAGCTTCTGGTGTCAGCAAACATCTCTGTAATATATTGCTGCACTTCCGGCAACATTTATGCATCTGTATCTACTATGCTGCCATCAGGTTTACATAGGCTAGACATTACAGTTTTATCTATTCGATGATTTACAAGCTTTATAAGGGTCAGAAGCAGGATATTTTTGTGTTCCAAATCTAAACTCCATTTCTAAAGATTTAGCCCTGTTATATTGGTAAATTTTCATCTGTCGTTTTATTTCAGAAATTTGTGATTTAAATTTTGTATGATCCCTTAGTGGAAAAGACATACGTTTATATAGCTGATTTCTATCATTTAAATACTTTAAATAACGGGAATTAGCTCTGTGCTTTACCCAAACTGATAAATAAAGCCTTCAGTTCTATTTTAGTATTTAACCACCTATCATAAACATTGTCAAACATACATATAGTAGAATGTTTGGCTGCAAAAAATACTTCTAAATTATGGTAATAATCTAGCAAATCTAAAAAAAGATGTATTCAATCTCCACCTCTGTATGGTGGATAACATTCTAGTTGGATTATCAGATAAACAAAAGCCACATACTAAAATGTGATGATCTGAGAATTCTGTAGGTGTAACCTTACTAGTTATTGGCTTAATATATTTAGACACAAAAACCATATCTATACGTGTAGCATTTATATGTCTATGAAAGGTAGCCCCATAATGAAAATGTAAACTTCTATATGCATCTGAGAGACCTGCATCCCCAATAATTTGTTGTAAAGCATGCGACTGGCAATACATTTTTTTTGTAGAATCCCCAGAGTATTTTACATCCATATCGCAGTTGAAATCCCCACCCCATATGATGTGCCGTCTAGTATAAAGAAAGGGTTTTAATTCTTCAAATAGTTCAATTCTTGCTAACTTTGTTTGTAGAGCATATAGGTTAATAAAACGAAAAGAAAAATCACCTAAAGAACAATCTAAAACTAAAGCTCGCCCAGGCCTCACATCAACTAATTTGATAATTCTAAAGTTAGTATTTTTAAACAAAATCCCTATCCCATCAGCAGTATCCAGTCCAAATGTTCAATAAGAAGGACCCCAAATCCAGCGTTTCTTTAAATGATCTGTCTCAAAAATAGATGATACTCTGGTTTCCTGCAAAAAAATAACGTCCAGTTTAAGTAGATTTAAATAGGCTAATACAGAAATTTGTTTTTTGTATGCCTTCAGACTACATACATTATAGGAAGCTAGTTGTAAAATAGCCATAAGTATTCAATTAGGTTAAGACCCTCCTTTGTGACTAAGGCTCGCTTTTCTCTTTTTCTCCTTCTTCCCTTTTTTTCCTTTGCCAGCTCAGTAGCCTTACTGTCCTCATCTTCAGTAGCCAATTCTGACCTATGAGAAGTGTCCAATTCTAAATCGGAGTCCCCTACATCATCCCGTAAAGGTACAAAAATATTTTTCGTAGGTATTGGGTCTGTAACTGTTTGTTGAAGAGAAGCCCTGATAAACCTTCTACTTTTAACAGTTTCAAAAGGTGATGGCATAGACTTAGTGATAAACTGCTTTGCCATGGCAGAAGGCATGTTATAGTTGGAAGAAGTGTTAATAGAACCTTCAGCAGTGTGTTGTGGCCTAGAAGTAGGCTTGTCTATATCCCCAACCACTAAAGGCCCAGCTACAACTCAGGAGTCTCTTTGCTCTGTACCTTCCCCTTGTATGTCAGTAGGAGAACTACAAGTGGAGTATTTCCTTTTTTCTTGGGCCCTATTTAACAAGTCATCCTGATCCCAGCCTTCAGAATGATTCTGTTTTGCCCATGGGCATTGATGGAATGCATGACCTTTGTCATCACAAAGGTTACATTGGAAAATATTATCACATAAATCCATTGAGTGCCCGTATCCCCCACACAATGAACATTTTAACATATCACAAGCACTGCTAATATGGGTTTTTGCCCCACATTTATAACAGGCTCGAGGCTGCCCTCCATAGAAACAAAACCCCCATCCTTTCCTAAAAAGAAACTGTTAGGTAGATGAATGATGTCAGAATTTACCTGAAAAAGTTTCACCTTGAATTTCCATCCACCAGTCCATATCCCTTCCATGTCAAGAATAGCTTCGGGGGGGCCTAAAATATCACACCGGTTCTGAAGCCAGTGGTAAATGTCACTGACATTCACATCCTCATTTCGGAACATAATGGTAATGTATCGAATCTGGGGACGTGTAAGAGGGATTGCATAAAAGGGAGTCCATAAGGGAGTGGATTTAAGATTAGAATAGCTTTCCCAAAACTTCTCTAAATGAGCATTATTCTTAAAGCTTATATCAAGAGAGTCTTCCCCAGAAACATGAATCAAGGCATAGATATTAGAAGGAAAAAAATGCATGGAGCCTATTAAAAGTTGTTTTGAGACATAATACCTATAAGGATGTTCTAACAGGCCTCCTTTGTATCGTAGTCTGACAGCATTCCACCTTGGAGCCTGTTCTAATTTGTTTTTAAACAATTCTGACATAGGTATCCGCTGAGACTGCTGTGCATTATTATCTTCAGGCTCAAATTGCTTAGAACTTGCCTCCTCCTGCCTAGAGCCCTGTTCTCCCTCCTTGGATGTGCTCAGCCTAGATAAGGCTGCCGCTCGACCCCCTCCCACTTGCACTGGATTAATAGGTTGGGGCCTTGAAGAAAACAAAGAGTCATTACCTGAGCTCAGGTTTTTATCTTTGGTGGCATGCATTGTTACGGCCGTACATCCAGATGAATCTTTGCCCCAAGAAAAGTCCAGAGTCCACTGTCCCGAATCTGTGCGCGTCCACCCAGACTCGCTAAGCACTTTAGCAGCCGACCAATCATTATTCAAAAAGTCCTCTTCATCAGGCAATAGTCCAAACTGCCGTCGCATTGCTTGTGACGTTGAATAGGTCTATTGTGGTAAAGGAGCTGCTTCCTCACGACGCTGTTTCCCCACTGTAACCTCTGGTTTGATTTGGCCTCAGCCAACTCTGAGCTGTCCTTCAGAGACTCAACAAGAGCAATTCCTGCATGAACATTACCAATTTCCTGCAATGTAGTACCACAAGCATTTTCCAATATAATCTCCGATATTGGAGCCACGCCAGTACTCTCCGGTATATCTCTCATAATTGTAGAAGAAATATTGTTAGATGTAACTGCTTCCCGCAAAGGCAGGGAATCTTCAGCAAAAACAATAATATCCATACAGGATCCTTCAGCACTCAAAAGATCATCCTTCTCCATGAGAGGCTGTGCAGGGTCTGCCATTCTGCAGACTGACATCAGCAGTTCCCTCTACTGACACAAAGCAGTAGGGGAATTTCCTGGTGTCCTGGCCAAATTTCCCTCATTCACTAAAAATACCACCAACAGCTTAATCTGGTTCAAAGCCAGTTGGCATTCATCTGCATCCCCCTCCCCCGGGACGTGCCTGAAAATAGGCAGGATTTGTCTAGTGCACTTACCCGGTCAACAAAAACTAAATAAATAAAATGCAATGGCTCTTTTGAACTGTTTCTTCTTTAGCCTGTAGACCAGAAGTTCACCACATTTTCTACCCCTTCCCAAAATTTCTGTTTAAACCACAAGACTGCTAGTTCTGCTTTCTTTGCCATCAGGTTATTTATGTCCTGTCCAAGGGCTAGGATTTCCTTGGACAGGGGGTGGATGTATTTGGGTTGGGATTGTGTTTAAGGAGGGATTCTTTGTGTGTCAGTTGTCACTCCAAGTTTGCTAGCTCTTGTTCTCGTGCCCTGTGGCGGCATGCTTCATAAGCAATTATTGAGCCCCTTATTGATGCCTTATAAGCCTCCCACAGTGCTGATACTGAGGTGTCCCAGGTGTCGGTTAGCCCCCCTTTTTGAAAGTGTTAGCACAGCTCCTGTCCTCAGCCTTCCCAATGGCATCTTCTCTCTCCTCCCAACTCAAAATCATGCAGCAAAAAAAAAAATTCTGCTGCACATGATAAGCTTTAGTAGTAGAAAGCCCCAAACGTGATCCTCCCACAAAAGCAAAAAACTTACTTTTAGCTCTGTGCAAGTTCCACTCTCCTCCAATTGTTCGGCGGCATTCTAAAACACAGTCTACAATTATACCTTATTTGAGATTAACTTGAATCTCTATATTAATGAACACTGTGAACCTGTTAAGCTACATATTGTTTCTTGTTTAAAAACATATTTCTTGTTCCCCGTATATTCCTAGACTTTCCTGAACTTTAACACCCTCCAGTACTCAAGTGTGCAGAAAGGGGTCTGTGTGCTTAAATTATTGATTATTGGATTCTACAGCTCAGACTGTATTGGAGGCTGCCATGCTGTAACCTTTGATGTTTAGGATGGCCAATCTCTGACTTTCCCAGCCTCAAGAATTATTACTAATGCTGGACCATGCAGGATGTTGTGTTTGACACCATCTGAGTTTCTATCATATGTCAATGGAACTAACTCACAAGTGACATGACCAATGGGGACAAATGCTTAGAGCTGTTATGAAAGGGAGATGGTGCAGAGAAAGACAGATCTGTTTGGTATACCAAGGCGAGCAGAAGGAGTGTGCAGCCAAAGCTTAAGTACATCATTTCCAGGCCTTGTGTCTGGATGAACGGTGTTCGAGCAGCATATGCCTGATAGCCTGTGTGAAAATGACATCTGAAATTCAGTGCATAACCCTCAGGGTTTAAATAATTACAACTTAAATTTTATTGCACCAATAGCAACCACCCAGTGGCAATATCTATGAACCTGTAACATTTCAACACGAGGTACACAGGAATTGCCACATTATATTTAATAGAAATATAATGGTATCAGGTGGGTGATTTTCAATGTTTACCCCAAATTTTCAACATAGCCATATCTTTACAGCACTTCATGAATGTGACAGCCGTCATTTTTCAAATCTTGGCCAAAATGATTTTTTTACATCCTGAAAAGTGATTTTGCAGTCCCTGAATGAAGTCACTTTTTGGGCAGGAGTTGAAAATTTTCTCTGCCCTTGTTCATGAGGTGGGGTTATAAGAATGCTATGTTGAAAATTTAGTATAAATATTTAAAAAATATGATAAAGTTATATACCTACATGGAATTTTGTGAATGCAGGCTTGTAACTTTGGTAATTTTCAATAGTTTTACCTCAAATTTACAACATAGCCATATCTTTGCAGCACTTCACGAATATGACAGCTGTAATTTTTCAAATCCTGGCTAAAACATTTTTACATCCCGAAAGGTGATTTTGCAGTCCCTGCACGAAATCACCTTTTGGGTAGGATATGAATAGTTTCTCTGCCCTTGTTCACGAGGTGGAGTTATAAGAACACTATGTTGAACATTTGGTGTAAAAATATTAAAAAACAACAAAGTTATGTGTTTACATTGAATTTTGTGAATGCAAGCTCATAACTTTGATAATTTTCAATATTGTTACCCCAATTTTACAACATACAGTAGCCATATCTTTACAGCAGCTCATGAATGTGACAGGTGTCATTTTTCAAATTCTGACCAAAATGTCTTTTTACGTCCCAAAATATGATTTTGCGGTCCCTGCATGAAATCACCTTTCAGACAGGAGTTGAAAATTTTCTCTGACCTTATTCATGAGGTAGGGTCATAAGAAAGCTATGGTTTAAATGGTTCTGTGTCATAACAGTGATCGTGGAATAGCGATCGCTGTTTGGCCGAGTGTACATTGCTGAAAATGAATTTTGATGATGCACACTCGCAGAGAACAGAAAGAGGGTGTACAAGAACTATGGGTTGTGTTTTTAATGTGGGTGGGCTGTGCCCCCGCACCCCCCCTACTAAAGGATTCTCAACTCCGGGGGGGTGCAAGTTGAGGGGGTGAAATACTAAAAACAACAAGCCGCCTCCAGGAAAAAAAACAAAATGTGCCACACCGGAACTGAACCCTGTACCTCCCAAATGACCACCCTCCCCACCACACTAGTGGACCAGCTCAGCAGCTGTCTGCCACATCCCTTCCCACATACCTTCCCTCCCCTTTGTCTCCCCCCATGCGTGCACATATACATGAGTACTTCCTGTCTCCCTACCTCACCTACCCAGGTATCCAGTTGTTATTCTGCCAGGTAGCCCTGAACACAGGTGCTGTAATTGAGTCACTGTTTTTGTAAGCACTCAATTGCAGTTGTCTTGTTCACTGGATACCGTTTTAAATTTGGTGTAACGATATTTACAAAAAACAAAAGTTATAAGGCTATGCTGAATTTTGCAAATACAGGCTCATGACTTTGGTAATATTCAATATTTGTACCCCACATTTTCAACATAACAATTTCTTCAAAGCAACTTGTCAACGTGACAGCTATCATTTTTCAACTCCTGCCCAAAATGTGTTTTTGCATCCTGAAGGCTGATTTTGTAGGCCCTGCACAACATCATCTTTAGCCTAGGAGTTGAACATTTTATCTGCCCTTCTTTATGAGGCAGGGTCAAAACAAGGCGATGTTGAACATTTGGTGTAAAAGTATTAAAAACAAATTTTCAATATTTTCAACCCAAATTTCTTGGCTGCAGTCCTATCAGCTCTGACCAGAGATTGTTTTATAGTGGAAACACACAGTACTAGGTACAATACCATACCAATGCCATACCATACCAAAGTCCAAATGTCCCTTAAGAAAGCTCACACTTGCTGAGTGAAATATCAGGTGGCTAGTTGGCAGAGGTCTTACATGTCTAAAGCATTAAAGCCTTATGAGACCACTTCCATCAGTGTATGATGTATTGTTTTACATCCGGCATAGTATTGTTCCCGGTAATGTTTGTTACCACTGTAACATTTTCACTGTGAGCACCACGATCCCTGTTTGTAACCCTTCATTATTTATTCAGCTAAATTTCTATAAGTGATTTTAAAAATCAGTTTGCGATTATTTTTAATAGATGGTGGTATTTTCATAAAATACCCATGTTGTAAGATGCTTTCTTTGTACAAAGATAATGAAAAAATACACTGATTATAACCTGAAACCTTTAGGTTTGGTAGGCACTGGTTATATTACAGTCTTTTGTTTGTTTTGGGTTGGAAAAAGGCCAAATTAAAATGTTACTGTAAGTGTTAATTTATTACCATGGAGCATTTGCATGCATAATTAAAAAAAGCTGAAAAATATATGAAAAAAACACAAGCTTTTTTCATTTGTGATTGACTAAATAGGGAGTTAATCTGGAATGAAAACAAAGGCTGTTGTTTTTCATAGCTACCAGATCATTCCCTTTTGTCTTTTCTTACACCAGGTTCCTTTTGTATCAGATAACCCCAGCCCTTCCCAATACTAGATGCTCAACCCTAATGTGGGGGATGAATGTTATTATTTTTTAAACTTTTGCAGCCACCAGGTTTCCAACCCCACTGGCTCAATACCAGTGCCCCCTCTGAAAGTTAAAGTAAGCCCCCTCACCCACCCTCTACCACCTTTGCCACCCTCCTCCCCACCCTGCCAATATCTTTTCACCCTCCCGCTGTACAGAAGTTCTCTGCCCTCTTCTGCCATTCAGACCACTTCTGAACAGTTAACCCCTCCAACACCCACCCATGCTCTGGCAAATATTCTCCCTTCCTCTACCCACAGACACTCTGTTATATACTTGCTTTACGGTCCCATGGTAGACAATGAACACAGCCCTCCAAACACCTAAACTGATTGCTGTCTTCTGCTCTGGTCTCATACCCTTAAACCACAATGGATGAACCCTGTTTTCTGCTCAGGTCCTATGACATCAATCATTAACCTTAAACAAAATCAGAAGGAATCCTACCGCACCTGAGATGAAAGTGGGTGGAAAAGCTCCCCAACCGTCAATTTAAAAAAATTAACAAAAAAAAAAAGTATAGGTGGCTGAACCCTCTCCCCCCCAAAAAAAAAAATTTAACTTGAAAAACACATAGGCTGGGATTCCGTTTTTTTTCCCCACAGTAGTTTCACAGTGTTTCTTTATCACCCATAACTAACATTTTTTTTATATTTTAATCCCAAATGCCAAAAGTGGCAACTTAGCAGTGCTCTGCAACTCACTCGTGTGGACATTATATGAATCTACTTGATTTTGAACTGCCTCGTATGTTAGTATTGAAGAGCCTTTGGAACAGTCTATCCCAGGATAAGATTAAGAAATTTACTGATGTAATTTAACTGTTTTACGTTTCTTTGTCAGGCTTTCAATTTTAAGCTAACTGCTGAAAATAATAACAAGAAAGTTAAAAAGTGGCAACTTTTACACCTGCCTGGAGGTCTTTTCCCCATCGTGTATGGCCTTGAGGGCTCTATGTGAAGCTTGCAACAGATCTGGTGCCTTTCCCTACAAGTCTGCAGATTTGCATAGTAATAGAAAGAGGCTTGGTGTGCCGTACAGGTATAGACAGGTGTGGAGGGATTGTGGGATAACAGATGGACCAGACACAGAATGTTGGGTTCACCACACAATCTATGTGTGATGTTTATTTGCAACACAGTGAATAACCTTAAGCAATGGCATAACCCTTTTTCAATATATCAGTTTGCAGCAACAGACTATGCATATTCTTCATCTGCACTTAGTCAGCGCCTACTGACCCACTGATCTACTAATCTATCTGTTTAGTGAAAATTATTTTATTCCCTATGTTTGTCTTATGTGTTTGAGTGATGGGGAGCTCAATAAAGAAAAACTCATAAACAAGCTAAAGACAAAGAACCTCAGTGCAGAAGTACTGAAGTAAGGGCATTGGCAATAAAGCCCAGTTTCAAGGAAACACAACATCACACATACCCCCATAATGCAAAGTATCATGGAATGTACATGAAAATCGCCATGATGTTTTAGGCTAGTTCAGCTTAAAGCAGGAATACATGGTGCCAAAGGGCCTCTCAAACAATCTGTAATTTACATGCATTTTAACAACACAATGGGGGTTTTCTGATATCTCTACCCTGGTAACTTAACTCTATAATACAGTCACCTAGTAACTTTTTACCTTTATCAAAAACACCTAGTGCAGTGGTGTTTTAAACTTCTACAGGTTTCATACACATAAGGCATATACATCAAGGTATTTTATGATACAGTGCTGTTGCATATTAAATCCAACAAGGAACACAGCCTGTTGTTTTACATCAGCTCAAAGGTCACCACAATAACCTCCCTGTATGAGGATCTGAGAGGGAAAGGTAAAATTAAAGAGGACACTATAACATAGTCAAGAAATGGGAGGGGCACCCATAGATGGCCAACCTTATGGACTAGAAGTTGTAAAGGATATATTAGGCTAAGAAATAGAAGAACTGTTGCAACAGATTTAAGAAAAGATCTGTCCTCAAGAACGGTGGGATCTCCCTGTCATAACAGGCAGATAAAAACAAAACAATAAACAAATAAATAAATATACATTTTAAAGAAACAACACAGATAAATTCAAGCCATTACAATTAAAACAGTTAAAACAGTAGCTGTGTCATGAATAATACCCAGAAACTAAATGTTTAGTCCCAGCAAGCCTGTCTAAACAAGTAAAATGCTTTCAACCCCCTTTTAAAGGCCTCCACCAAGGGGGACTCCCTCAGTACCCTAAGTAGAGTTTCCCACAGCAGAAGGCTGGTGACCTTAAACATACAGTCCCCAGAGGACTTAAGCCATGTTCTTGAGACCAAGAGGAGACTCTTGGAGGAGCGAAGGGGAGTGAAGACTGGAGAGGATTAAGAAGATCTAACAGGTAACCAAGGCCCAGCCCATGTAGGGTTTTGCAGGTTAATAAACCAGCCTTGAAGGTAATGTGCCACTTCACAGACAGCCAATGCAGGTCACTGTGTTCTGCACCAGCTTCAAGCATCATAGAATTCCTCCACTAACCCGGAGGTAGAGCATGTTACAGTAGTCTGGCCTAGACGTCATGAACACATGCACCGCTTTATGAGGGATAAAGGTCTGAATCAAGCTGATTTTCCTAAGATGGTAAAAGCCACTTGTGACTAATGCAGACACCTGAGCCTCCAGTGTCAGTCAATCATTAAAAATTACTCCTGGATTTTTTACCTTTGCAGAAGTCAACTGCCTGGATGATCCAAGCTGAAGCCCTTCTCTCCTATAACTACTTCTGCTCCACCTCCCTCCATCTTGGCCACCAGGAAGACCCCTTCTGAAAGGGGCCAATGAACTATTCTTACAAATACCCACTCCAAAAACTGGAGGCTAGCACCACACCACTATGTTATTCTAGCAGCTCTGTTATTCTTCAGTCTTTCTCCTGTCTTTAAATCTCAGAGGCATTGCTTGGACTCTGCCCTCGTTGCTCTCCCCATCTCTACCACTCACGTCATCCCTGACCATACACTCATGCTACCTAGGGTACTCAACCCTTCCTCAAACTCTGACTCCACTATGGCAACTCTCTTACTCCTGCTGACCTTTATGCAAGCACTCCTGCTGACCCTCCTCCCACCCCTAACACCAGCACTAATGAACTTCTGTTGTATCCTTCACTAGTACAGTCTTTTTACCCAAATACCCCTTCTGCGACTGCCACCACTTATGCTGTGGGCAGCACCCCTTGCCCCACTGATCATGCACAGCACATAGCCAGCACTTACCACCTTACACCTGGTAAATTAAAATTTCCAATTACCACTGCTGACCAAAACAAATGCATGCAGACCTCCCAAAGCACATGGCATATGAAACAATTGCTTAAACTCCACGCCATTAGATTGGTCTGGCTCCTCTTAATGTTCTCTGGAAACATCCATCCCAACCCCAGACCTATGAATGGTCCAAAATCACCCACCGCTGCCAAGAAAATCGGAGGACTAAGAACTGGCTCCATCAATATCTGCAGCCTTTTGGCCAAGTTCAACTCGCTTCAGGCCTGGGTGGCATAACATAATCCTGACATTCTTTCTATCATTGAAACCTGGCTCACCCTGAGGACCCCTGACAGGGCAATCCAACTTAAAGGATATACTTCCTACAGACTAGATAGACTGGGTAAGCATGGAGGTGACTGTGCCATTTACAACAGAGATACCCTCCTAAGCAGGGTTCTCCCCAATCACCCAACTGGGGATAACACCCAACTACTTGCAATCCAGCTACAGCTAGGAACACTAAGAAAATGTCTCCCCATAGTATATGTCTATATTCTCCCTAAAAACCAGTCCATAGTCTTCAAACATACACTTGAATACCTATCTGACCTCCGGAAGACATCCGAGGTTCTAGTGCTAGGGGACTTCAATATCGATTGGTTGTCCCCTGAGGCAACACAATATAAATATGCCCTCTCTGCAATTGATATGACCCAAATGGTGGATTACCCGACATGGACAAACTACCGTATGGGCACCAGCACACTAATAGACTGTTTAATTACCAATAGACCAGACAGAATATCCAGAACCACAGTGCTCCCGGACACCATCAGCGACCACTCCCCGTCACATGTACTTGATCCAATAAGGCTCCTAAAACCCCTCCCATAACAATTACATCATGTGTGTTGAAAAAGGGGCAACTTGCATCACTCAAAATCCACCTCAGCACACAAGACTGGTCGGCCTTATACAACACATCAAATGTTGACACAGCGCTTGAGAGCTTTATCAACATCTTTAACACCTCCTGCAACATATTTGCACCAGTCAGAAAATGAAAAAATGAAGTGATCCAATAAGTCCTGGATCACACTCCTTCTCCGCGAACAAATGCAGGCTAGGGACATTCTATGGTACAAGGCCAAAAGTACTTGATCCCCAACCGGCCTTCAAAATCATAGAGCCACCCGTAACAAATGTATCAGTGCCATCTGATTGGGAAAGAGGGTGCACTATAAAAATGAACTGAACAATTCCTGGGGCAACAGTAGTGTCTTCTAGGAAAACATCAAATCCCTTTCTGGAAAAGCCAGCAAAGTTCCTCCCACAGTAATCGACACCAACGGAACTGCCACCCAAGACCCTAAAGACACTGTAAACACCTTTAACAAGGCCTTTACCAACCTCAGCAATGTACTTCCCCCTGATTTCATGAGCCCATTTCAGCAACAAATGATGAAAATAGCACCTACTCCCTACCCCATGCCCCCACCCCCACTCAAGGCCATCACTCTAACTGAAGCCCAAATACTTAAAGCAAGTCCTCAAAAGATCAGCTTAAGCAGTGACATACTCAACCTCAAACTAGTTGCCCAAATCCTTGGGGTCCTGCTCTCCCCTCTAACATGGATCCTAAACTTATCACTCACCACAGGCAAATTTCCAGTTCTCTGGAAAGTGGCAACTGTCACCCCTGTGTTCAAAAATGCTGATCATACAAACCTCTCTAACTACAGGCCAATATCTATCCTCCTGCCCCTATTGAAGGCCCTCAAAAGAATAGTTTATGACCAGTTAGTTGACTACCTCACCAAACACAGTCTCCAATGTCAGCAGCAGCACGGGTTCCACAAGACGCATAGCACAACTACAGCCCTTGTCGAATACGACAGCTATATTCATGAGTCACTAAACCAAGGGTCCTTAGTGGGGGCCACCTACATTGACCTCACCAAGGCCTTTGATACAGTTAATCATGACCTACTACTTGGGCACCTTGCTTTTACAGGGATTTCCACTGTATCCCTAGGTTGGTTTAGAAGCTACCTATCTGAGAGGACTCGACAGGTTAAAATACAAGGTTCTCTATCTGACTATCAGAATGTTTCCATAGGGGTACCCCAAGGTTCAATCCTAGGTCCTCTGCTTTTCAGTATATACCTCAAAGACCTCCCCAAAGCATGTGAATACAATGTACTCTTATATGCAGATGATGCTGTACTTTACGTATGGCACTCTGCACCTGATCTGCTCAAAAAACAGCTGCACGCTGACTTCTCCATGGTTGAGGCTTGGTTTCATAATGCCAGACTTTTGCTAAACTACAAGAAAACTAAGGCTATGCTATTAGCCTCCCCCAAAACCATCACAAGGATTATCCCCTCAAGATGTTTAATTGCAGCAAAGATCAGCTTGAAACCATCAGCAATTTCAAATATCTCGGGGTCACACTTGACTGATAACTTTCGTTCAGGCTGCATATTGACCTCATTGCCAAGGCAGCAAATGCCAGATTAGGGCAACTCTACCACCACAGGCATTGCCTCACTGATAGCACCATCAAACTGGCAGTTACCAGCGCAGTCCTGTCAGTTATAGACTATGGCCTAGTGGTTCATGGAGCTTCTCCTAACACCACACTTAAGAGAATAAAATTTGTCCTCAACAAAGCCTGTAGGCTCATACTTGGGGCCCATCACTTAACTCATACATGTACACTCTACTCTAACACTGGCTGGCTCAATCATGGCAGCAGGATACAGTTCCATGTATGTCTGCTAGCAAAAAAAACCACCCTACGCCTTGTACCCCAGGGGTTCAGGCTCTCATTAGCCCTTCTATCAGCACAAGACTCACCAGAGGGGCCAGTAAAGCAGCCTTCCACATCCCTTTTCACCACACAATGCAAGGGCAGCAGTTCTTTAGGTACAGGGGCACCCCTCTGGCTAAATACCCTTAATGCTTCACTCCTTTCGGAACCCAAGATTGGCCCCTTCAAACAACAACTGCACACATATCTAACCTCAGTCAATGAGTGCCACTGTGATCCTACCTCCTAAATCTATCTCTTGGGCATCTTAAAGCTCCTTGTGCCCTGCCCCTAAGCCTGTGCAGTTATCTCCTCATACCAGTCTCTCCTCTGCACCCAGCACTGCAAGCAAGTCACACCCTCGTGTCACCCTCTCCTCCTGCAGTGATCTCCTTCTCTTCATTACTGTATTGACAACATCCTCAGGGTAGCTTCTCCAGCAACATTTTTGTAGCCATGGCACCTGCCCTGCTCCCCCCATCTCCCTCAAACTCCTCCCTCCCTTTCCACCCTTACCTCACTCATCCTCCCCCTTCCCTCCGTCCCTGACCCTGCTCTTCCTTCCTTCCCCTACATACTCTCACCTTCCTCTGTTTTCCTCTACCCCTAACCCCCCCACCCCTCATCACCCAGTATCTACTACCCTGGGCAATCTCCTCATATTGTTGATACCAATACACATAGTGTTTAAGTGTTGCAACATTGAATTTTACTGCACCACTCTAAATTCCATTGCTCAATGTATTTATCTACTCCTTTAATTTTTGTAATAATGCTATTCAAGTTACCTTTTTTGTTTGAATGCACATGTGTTTCTATTGCATGATAGCCTGAAATATTAGAATTATAATTTACCTGTAACAATATGATGTCAAACCTTTGTAAAGGAGCAGTAATGCTCAATGGTTGTTAATCCTAGACTCAATAAATAAATAAATAAAAATCCCATGTGGCTCACTGGTAAATGTGTGGGGCCTGGGTCTAGTTTACAAATACTGGGTACCACCCCTAGATCACCTTGCAGACCTCTTCCATTGTGATTGGACAAAACACAACCCAAAATACATGTGTGCATCACTGAGCTGCTGGATAAACTCTGCCAGGTTGTGATGGCCCTCTTGGAGAGTTCCTGGCCTGAACAGAGGACACTCTGTCTGAGAAGAATCAATTAAACTCTTCACACTTAGTTGAGAAACCCACTCTTACTGACTGAAGACAGGTTGGATTTAATAACTTACCCACATTACGGAAGAGCTAAGCTGGCCAATTCCCACTACAATCTCCCTGGACAGGAATGCTATCTTCTTACAGGAGATTGCCCTTTGATATTCATCATAACAAATCATCAAAGCCAGTTTGTCCTCCTGGGCCCTGGTTCTTCTTCAACAGTGCTCTAACCTCTGATCCCTGGTTTTCAGCTTATTATGCTGTCCATCAAATCATGGGGAACTTAAGTGTGAGACCTGAGGTCATACATGGGTATGTGCTATGGAATCAAAGGCCCTGGCAATAATCCTATTATAGGTCACTACTGTATTTTTTGATCCTGTCTCATATGCTGCCAACATCTCTGAGATGTCCAGTACCACCTGCAGTCCTTCTGGTCTAAGAGACAGGGCAGGTAGGAAGGGAGGGAGGAGTGGCACTGTATGTGAAAAATGACATAAGGGCCACAGAGATCCAGGAGGAACAAAATGAGGGAGAGATACTGTGGGTTAAGCTGGAAAGGAAAATGGGGCCAGCCATCTGCACAGGTGTGGTCTATAGACCACCAGCCCAGGAGGAAGAAACAGATAGGGAGCTGATGCTAGCCATCCAAAGGATGGCAGACAAGGGTGAGGTAGTACTGGTTGGAGTCTTCAATATTCCAGACGTGGACTGGAGCATCTCAGCAGCAGCATCAACTAGGAGCAGATTTATCCTGGACTCCCTTCAGGGTGCCTTCCTCAAGCAACTGGTCATGGAACCAACTCGGCAGAAGGCAATACTGGACCTTGCGCTCACAAACAGGGACAGTGTGATGGCGGTAACAGTGGGGGAACACTTGGGGAACAGTGACCACCAGTCATTGTGATTTGAAATCACAGAAAGAGCAGAACCAAACCACACAAAAACACGTATCCTGGATTTTAGGGGGGCAGACTTTGGGAAAATGGGGAGATACTTGAAAGAGGCATTAAGGGGAATGGAGCAGGAATCAGGGGTTGAGGAACAGTGGGCAGTATTTAAAATGGGGATTACAAGAGCAACAGAATTATGCATTAAGCAGGTTAGCAAGAGGAAAAGGAAGAGGAGACCATTATGGTTTTCCAAAGAGGTAGCAAAGAAAGTGAAACACAAAAATATTGCATTCAGGCAATGCAAAAAGACACAGGCAGAAGGGGATAGGGAGAAGTACCAGGAGAAGCAGAGGGAGGCAGGGAGGTCAGTAAGGGAAGCCAAAGCTCAGACAGAAGAACACATTACAAAATCAGTGGGTAGAGGGGACAAAATCTTTTACAGGTACATAAGTTAAAAAAGAAAGGCAAAGGGAGGGATAGTGAGACTGAAGGGGGAGGATGGGGGCCGCGTGAAGGATGACAACAGTAAAGCTGACATACTGAACAGGTATTTCTGCTCAGTCTTTACTGAGGAAGAGGAGGGTAATGGGTCTGAAGGGAGTACAAGGGGTGAGAATGATGCAGAAATGGACACAAGTCCCTTTACATGAGAAAGGGTCCTGAAGGAACTGGAAGTAATAAGAATTGATACAGCAATGGGGCCAGATGGGGTGCACCCCAGGGTCCTTAAAGAACTAAGAGAGGTGGTGGCTGAACCTCTGGCTATCCTGTTTAGCCGATCACTGGAAACAGGGGAGGTATCCAAAGACTGGAGGACAGCAGATGTAGTCCTCTTATACAAAAGTGGGAACAAAGAGGAAGCAGGGAACTACAGACCCGTCAGCCTCACCTCGGTAGTGGGGAAGATCATGGAAGCACTACTGAAGGAGAGACTGGTGGAACATCTGGTTGTCAATGGACTACAGGACCAAAGGCAGCATGGTTTCACCAGGGGGAGGTCATGTCAGACGAACCTCATTTAATTTTTTGACTGGGTGACTAGGGAGGAGGATCAGGGGAGGGCAGTGGACATGGCCTATCTGGACTTCAGCAAGGCCTTTGACACTGTGCCACATAGAAGACTATTACACAAACTGGGGAATATGGGTGTGGGCAGGACAGTAGTGTGGTGGGTAGGTAACTGGCTGGGCGGCAGGACACAGAGGGTGGTGGTAAATGGCTGTCATTCCACAGAGGGAAGAGTGACCAGTGGGGTACCACAGGAATCAGTGCTGGGACCGGTCCAATTCACCATCTTCATCAGTGACATTGCGCAGGGCCTAGAAGGCAGAATTTCACTGTTCACTGATGACACAAAGCTCTGTAACAGAGTAGACACACCAGAGGGTGTAGACAGAATGAGAAGGGACCTGCAGAAACTTGAAGAATGGTCAGGGGTTTGGCAGTTGAAATTCAATGCAAAGAAGTGCAAGATAATGCATACGGGGCACAAAACCCTGGCACAATATATCAGTTGGGGGGTGAGGATATAGCATGCACCAAGCAGAAATAGATCTAGGTTATCATCTCTGACACCTCAAGGTAGGGAAACAGTGTGACAAGGCAGCAGGTAAAGCAAATAGGATGCTGGGATGCAAAGGCAGGGGCATCACCAGCAGGAAAAGGGAGGTCATAATTCCACACAATGTACAGTTCTGGAGACCTTACCTACGTAAGGACATAGACAGGGTACAGAAGGTTCAGAGGAGGGCAACAAAGATGGTACATGGATTGCATCACAAGTCCTATGAGGACAGGTTGAAGGAACTGAATATGTACTCCCTGGAGGAGAGGACGGAGAGAGGGAATATGATAGAGACATTCCAGTATCTTACAGGGAGGAACAGGGTGCAGGAATACACTATTTTTAAGCGAAAAAGATGTTCCAGGACTAGAGGGCATGGGATGAAGTTGGAGGGAGGACGATTCAGAGGAAACGTGAGGAAGAATTTCTTCACAGAACGGGTGTTGGACAAGTGGAACACCCTGCCAGAGGAAGTGGTGGGGGCTGAAACAATCATGGGATTTAAGAATGCATGGGATAGACATAAAAGAATTCTGGAGGTCAAGGATAAGGGACAACAGACTTCTAGGAAAACATAAACTGAACTTACAGTCTCAAATGGGCAGACTGGGTGGGCCATAGGCCCTTATCTGCCGACACTGTCTATGTATCTATGTTATAGGTTGGTACTGAACCATCTCCAAAGGGGGAGGACTACAGGGGGGCCTGAAGAAGAACTTCACAATGCAATTATCTAACCATCTGACCAGGTTAATCACAAGGTTACTAACCTTGAGCCTCAGAGAAAAGAAACAAGTGCAGGATGTGTCAGTGTTTGAGTCAAAGAAGTAACGACTTGTGTGAGGCCCAGCGATTCCATCAGCTGGAGAAAATCCCTTCTAAAGTGCAAGAATTTGTTGTTAACCCATACATTGAAATTGCCCATAACAATCCATCTGCATGTCTCCAAGATCCTGTCAGTGATGAAGTCCGTAATTTCCTACAGAAAATTCCCCCCATACCCTGTAGGTCGGTACACCAGTAGCAACCTGCAGCATGCACTTGGAAACCCACAGACAGACACACAATCAAAATGACAAGTTGCTCCCCCGCTAGGTTCACAGTGAAGTTCAACTCAAATCTAAAACAGATAGCTAACTCCCTCATGATCCCTCTGTGGGTGGTGTATTATGAATCCAGCTGGGACCACCGCTTCCAGAACTGGGCTGATGTTGTGACTCAGTAAGGTCTTTGTTATGAAATTCAGATCAGCCATGGAACCCAAAAATTAATCTGCCAAAATAGCTGTTTGGCTCTTCCTCAGTATTGCATTGCAATACACAGCTTGTGGGGGATGGAGTGAGGGAACCAGCCTAGTGGCTACATGCCCAGTCAGTCTGCTTTGTTCCCTGGGTATGGGAACCACACATGCCTCACTTCACTTTGGGCCCAGTTTCACCCCAGGGTGTCTCCTGTTTCTAAACATCCTAATACTGTCCCCATCATCAGCACTCCTGACACCCATCTGCCAACCAGATGGCTTCCCCTCAATCCTCACGTACTTCCATCAACAAATAACGTACTGTAATTCTATCATAAAATTGCCATGCTAGGCTGTTGGATTACTGACAACATAATCAGTACTGTTTGATTCATATCTTAGAAGACATAGAGGTAGATATTAAATCGATTTAGCAATCTAGGCTGCTGCTAGATCTCCCTTGTTGATAACAGCAAGCATTTCACCATCAAGTAAACATAGAAAAATAGAAACATAGACTTTGACGGCAGATAAGGACCACTTGGCCCACCCAGTCTGCCCATTACCCTACCTATTGGATAAGCTGCAGATTCTAGTTAACCAACAGCCTACTTCCTGCAACTCCCCACTATAATTGCCTTATGTCTGTCCCATGCATGTTTGAATTCCCCCACTGTTTCAGACCCCACAGCCTCTCCAAGAAGGTTATTCCATGCTTCCACCACTCTCTCCGTGAAAAAGAATTTCCTCACATTACCCCTAAGCCGTCCCCCCTCTAACTTTAAATTGTGCTCCCTTGTTCTTACACATCTCTTTTTCTGAAAGATGCTACCCTTCTGGACTTTGTTGATTTCCCTTGAGGTACTTGAAAGTTCCTATCATGTCCCCCCGTCCCTCCTTTCATCAAGGGTATACATATCAAGCTCTCGCAGTGTCTCTTCATATGGTTTCTGATATAGACCCTGCACCATTTTGGTTGCCCTCCTCTGGACTGCTTCCATCCTGTCTATGTCCTTGCATAGATGAGGTCTCCAAAACTGCATGCGGTACTCCAGATGGGGTCTCACCAACTGTCTGTACAGAGGGATAACCACTTCTCTTTTGTACTTGTGATGCCCCTCCCTATGCATCCCAGTATCCCCCTGGCTCTCCTTACCAACTTTTCACATTGCTTACCCACCTTTAGGTCATCTGATATGACTACCCCCAGGTCCCTTTCTATTATTGTTGTTGTTGTTAGTACCTCCCCTGCTATTGTGTACTCTTCTCCGGGATTTTTATTTCCCAGGTGCATTACTTTGTACTTCTTTGCATTGAATTTAAGTTGCCATATGTCTGACCATTCCTCCAACCTTGCCAAGTCCCTTCTCATCCTTTCTACCCCCACTTGTGTATTAACTCTGTTACAGATCTTTGTGGCATCTGCAAAGAGGCATACCTTTCCTTCCAGACCCTCTGCAATGTCACCTATAAAGATGTTAAAGAGGACTGGACCCAGTACTGAGCCCTGAGGTACTCCACTAGTAACCCCCCTTTCTTCAGAATGTTTTCCATTCACTATTACCTTCTGTGTCCTGTTGTGCAGCCAGTTTGCTACCCAGGCTACCACCCTCAGACCCACTCCCAGGCTGGCTAACTTGATTATTAATCTTTTGTGCAGTACTGTGTCAAATGCCTTGCTAAAGTCTAGGTAGGCCATATCCACAGCCCCTCCTTGGTCTATTACTTTGGTCACCCAGTCAAAGAAATCGATTAGATTCATCTGACATGACCTTCCTGCTTTGACTCCATGCTGCTTTGGGTTCTGTGCCCGGCTGGCCTCTAGGTACTGAACAATTCTTTCTTTCAGAAGTGATTCCATCATTTTCCCCACCACTGAGGTCAAACTAACAGGTCTGTAGTTTCCTGCTTCTGCCTTGCTCCCACTTTTGTGAAGGGGAATCACATCTGCCCTCCTCCAGTCCTCAGCTACCACCCCATCCTCCCATGATTTGTTGAAAAGTGTGGTCCATTGTGTCACTAGGTCCTCCCTTAGTTATTTTAGGATTCTAGGGTGAATCCCATCAGGCCCCATTGCTTTGTCCACCTTGAGTTTTAGGAGTTCTTTCAGGACTCTTTCTTCTGTAAATGGACTGGTGTCAACCCCACTACCCAGAGTGCTTCTATTGTTTGGTTTAGGTAACTCCTCCTCTTCTTCTTTTGTGAATACTGAGCAAAAGTATTCATTCAGTATCTCTGCCTTTTCACTGTCTCTCTGCCCACCTCCCCTCTCCTTAATTAATCTTCACTATCCCTCCCTTAACCTTTCTATGCTCCCTAATGTACCTATAACAGGTTTTATCCCCCTTCTTAACTGAGTTGGCTATCTTTTCCTCAGCTTGGGCCTTTGCTTTTCTGACTGCCTTCCCCACTTCTTTCTGCTTTAATTGATACAGTTCCCTGTCGTGCTCCTTCTGTGATTCCTTATACTTTTTGAATGCAGCCTTTTTCTCCTTAACCTTCCCTGACACCTCTTTTGAGAACTATAGTGGTTTTTCATTCTGCTTTGTTTTCTTTATTTGTTTCACACAAAGGCTTGCTGCCTCCATGATGGCAGTTTTGATTTTTCTCCATTGTTCTTCCACCCCTCCTTTCTGGCCATTTGCTAATGCATTCCTCAGGTATTCACCCATTATGCCAAAGTCAGCCCTTCTAAAGTCCAGTATCCTTGTCTTTGTATGGCTTGTCTCCATGGTTGCGTTTATTGTGAAGCACACTGTGCAGTGGTCGCTTGTTCCCATATGTCTACTGACTTCTAAATTTGTGATCCTCTCTCCATTTGAGAGTACCATGTCTAATATTGCTCCCTCCCAAATGGGTTCCACCACTAGCTGTCTAAGGCATGCCCCCTGTAGGGCATTGAGAATTACCCTGCTCTTGGATGTGGCTGTGGTCCATGTCGTCCAGTTAACATCTGGCATATTCAGGTCCCCCATCAACAGTATCTCCCCTTTTTCAGCCATTTTGAGAATGCCCCTCTATCATTTTCTTGTCCATTTCCTCCCCTTGAGATGGGGGTCTGTATACAACCCCTGTGTGGATTGTGATGCCATTCCCTGTCTCCAAGGTGACCCAGAGTGCCTCTTGTCCTCCCCATTTACTTTTTAGTTCTGTAGCTTTGATCTCTTCCCTTATGTAGAGAGCTACTCCACCTCCTCTTTTACCCTCCCTGTCCCTTCTGTAGATTGTTTACCCTGGTATGTTGACATCCCAGTCAGGGTTCTCCATGTACCATGTTTCTGTGACTGCCACAATATCCAAGTGTTCCTCCTTCATCAGGGCTACTAGCTCTGGAAGCTTGTTTCCCACACTATGGGCATTGGTACTCATTGCCCTCCATTTAATGTTGGCTTTATCCTTTTTTACCCCATCTGTGCTCTTATTGCCCTTTCCTATGTTTCCATTTACCCCTGTCCTGTCCTCTGTCAAGCTCTGTACCTCCGTGTTTACCCTACTACCTGCCATGTCTTTTGGGGGGAGGCTTGAACTTTTCTGCTTCCTATCAGCACCTCCCCCTTGGCTAGTGTAAAAGCTTGCCAAGGAAGCATTTAAAACTGTCACCTAGGAGCTGGTTTCCCTTCCTGGACAGATGCAGACCATCATGCTGGTATAGACCTTCATCTCTCCAGGTAGACCCCAGTCCCCAATGAAACCAAAGCCCTGTGATCTGCACCAGTTTTGCAACCATTCATTAAGCTGCATGGTGTGCAGTACCCTAGCTTCATCCCTGGCATAGACTGGCAGCACCTCTGAGAAGGTTACCATGCTTGCTACCTGTCTGAGGCCCCTCCCCAACTCCAAAAATTCATCCTGAACTGCACTGATCTCATGATTGGCTAGGTCATATGTCCCAAGGTGGACAATGATATCTAGTTCCCTCTCCTGTGATGCTGCTTCTGCAATCCTGAGGATTTGCTTCCTGTCCCTCCAAGCCATGGCACCAGGCAGGCACCTTACTTTCCTCTCCTCTCCCTTCCCCAGGTCTACACCCCTAACAACTGAGTCCCCATCAGAAGCTGTTTCTTTCCCCTGTGGTGTCCCTTGCCACCCTTTTGTGGGTCTCCCTTGTGGATGCCCCCAGCATTCTTCTTGGTCTCCACTGAGGATGTCCTCATAGAGGAACCTTGATTTGCCAGACTGACATATGATTTGTGTAGAGGTACAAGCAGGGGACTACACCTCTGTTCCACCACCTTCACCCTCCCAGAACCCCCTGTGGTCCATCTGCTCTTCACACTTGGTAACCTCTGAGGCAGTGGTTGTGGAACTGGTGCTCTTTGGGTGGGGGAGGCCTCCTTAGTCCTTGCCAGTTCAGCCTGGAGGTGGGCAACCTCCTCCCTCAGAGCTGACAGTTGCCTGCAAATAGGGCAGCAACACAGGTTCTGGAATGTCTCCTGGAAAACTGCTGCCCCACAGCCAGTGTATTGCACCACTCCCCACATGTCCCTCTTCCTTATAATATACAATGAGTAATATATAAAATATATTTTTATTTTTGGTGTGTACTTACTCTTTATGCAATGTGCTGGGTTATTACAAATATGACAGTTCTGCCCCAAGACCTGTTGAGGAAGTGATGTCAGAACGTTGGCTACAAAGGAAATGCCACGCCTGGGGTGGGTGGGGTGAGGGAAGGGTGGGTGGGTAGGCCACAACCATTGGTGACTGTTAGAAACAATCAAATACACCACTGCTCCACCACCCTGGTGAGTACTGTCCTTTATAGTAAGTCAACCAACACCACAATTTACTAGACCACTGCTCATACACAAACCGCTCTACTGAGTCCAGGGATAAAAATGAACTTACTCCTCAACCAGCAGGACACTTCTAAAATGTTGCACAAATATACTTCCAAATCCTAGGTCTCAAGCACAGGAATCAAGCAACTTCAGTTGTATTTCACCCCCTCTGGTTATACAATTACTACATGTTAATGGAATCCTGCAATTCTCTTCTTAATGCCAATAAGAAAAAATGAAACTTTCGGTAGAAAGTGTAGCTTACCTAACCTAACAAGTCCCCAACAATATTATGTCTTACCAGGTTCCCAGTTCCTCAAATGTGTTCTAGTTTTTTTCTCTGCAGTATAGCAAGTTTCTCAGCCTCAAACAGAAGTAGGCAAGTCTTTTCTGACTGGCTTCTCACTGTGTAGTTTGCCTAAGACAGCTCAGTGATACAAGCCCCACCAAGAATCAATTGATTGACTAGTGACACCTGTGATGTAAGCAGGCCTTTCAATGTAGACACTTTGCTATGTCTGATTCTAATACACAAACCCTTTTCTGAAACCAGGGATAAACTCACTGCTCAGCCAACAGGACACTTCTAAAATGTTCCACAAATATCCTTCCAAATCCTAGGTCTCAAGCATAGGAATCAAGCAACTTCAGTTGTATTTCACCCCCTCTGGTTATACAATTACTACACTTTAATGGAATCCTGCAATTCTCTTCTTAATGCCAATAAGAAAAAATGAAACTTTCTGTAGAAAGCGTAGCTTACCTTCCTAACAAGTCTCTAACAATATTATGTCTTACCAGGTTCCCAGTTCCTCAAATGCATTCTAGTTTGTTCTATGCAGTATAGCAAGTTTATCAGCCTCAAACAGAAGTAGGCAAGTCTTTTCTGACTGGCTTCTCACTGTGTAGTTTGCCTAAGACAGCTCAGTGATAAAAGCCCAACCCAGAATCAATTGATTGACTAGTGACACTTGTGATATAAGCAGGCCTTTCAGTGTAGACACTTTGCTATGTCTGATTCTAATACACAAACCCTTTTCTAAAACCAGGGATTAACTCACTGCTCAACCAGCAGGACACTTCTAAAATGCTGCACGAATATCCTTCCAAATCCTAGGTCTCAAGCACAGGAATCAAGCAACTTCAGTTGTATTTCACCCCCTCTGGTTATAAAATTACTACACTTTAATGGAATCCTGTAATTCTCTTCTTAATGCCAATAAGAAAAAATGAAACTTTCTGTAGAAAGCGTAGCTTACCTTCCTAACAAGTTCCCAACAATATTATGTCTTACCAGGTTCCCAGTTCCTCAAATGCATTCTAGTTTGCCCATATCACCTATTCTATTTAAACTACCATAAGTTGTAAAAGTGCAGGTAGCTAGGCCCCTGCTACATCATGCCCTGGCCTGAAACTCTCTCATTCACCTGAGCACCCTTGTGGCTATCCTTAGACTTTTCATAAATTAAACAAAAAACAAAGAGGTTTTACTCCATGTTTTTCTTTTTCTACTTGTGCATTTTGTTGTCTGTTGTCTCTCCTTCACTGGAGCTAGAAATCTTCAAAAAGGGACAACAGGATATGGCACTTAGACTATATGCTATCAACAGTTCCCAAACAACTCCTCAAGGAATAACCAGCCCGAAAATCACAGTCCCTAATAAGCTCTAACACTCATCCCCCAGTATTCAACCCCACAGCTTTGCAACCTATTATAAACAACAAGCTAGGTATGAACAAAAAAAGGATCAGAGAATACGATGAACATCTAACTAAATGAGAAGATTGGGTGAAGGTTAACTATAAACACAAACTAAAGAAGGGATGTATAGCTATGGATTTTGAGATCAATACTAGCAATTGTTTCCTACCATTGTCAGATGATCTGCAGGGTAACAAACCCCCCCTCCCATATTGAGCAGGGCCCAATGATCCCAGTTGTAGATAAAAATTTAAATATACCCCTAGTAGGCAACAGTCATTACACTGATGAATTAGGGATTATAAACTTACACACCATTCCAATTCAGGGTAACAATGATCCCCCTCATGCTGAGCAGGGGCCCATTGATCCCGGCTATGGATACAATAGAACATTTAAGCACTCACTAACCAGGTGATGGTAATTATACCAAACAAATAGGGAATTGACCCATAAACATCGTCCCTACTCAGCCAATCGGGGATTACTTCTAGGAGTGGGGAGGTCATCTTACCCTTGTACAGGTCCCTGGTGAGACCGCACCTAGAGTACTGAGTGCAATTCTGGTGCCCCTACTTGAAAAGGAACATCAAACTACTGGAGGAGGTACAGCGCAGGACAACAAAAATGATCCTGGGGTTGGGGGACAGACCATTTGAGGACAGACTGAGAGAGCTCAATATGTATACCCTGGAAGAAAGAAGGGAGAGAGGGGATATGATTGAGACCTTCAAGTACCTGAAGGGTTTGAACAGAGTAGACACCAGGTGTATGTTCAATCTGCAGAGCAGAAGGGAAACCAGGGGACACTCTATGATGTTGGAAAGGGGCAGGTTCAAGAGGCAACTGTGCAGGCACTATTTCACAGAAAGGGTGGTGGCAGAGTGGAATGCTCTGCCAGAGGAACTCATATTGCTGCAGAGTGTTGGGGGCTTCAAGAGGGGGTAGGACAGAGTCAAGGGGAGGGTACAAACTGGGAGGGGGCAGGAGATGTGGGGAAGGGCATATGAGGGAACGGGAGCAGGTGCAGTCTAATGGACTGAAGTGCTGCATGCTCGAGCAGACTAGATAGACCGAATGGCCTGTATCTGCTGGGAATTTCATATGTTCGTATGCATGTTTGTAATTGTGTCAAACTATATGGAGAACAGTATGGTCAACAACACAAATTCCCCCAAACACAACAACTCTGTAGGAAATACTCCTAGCTTTTCCAAACCTATGTCAAATGACAATAATGATAAATCAATATATACTGTACTACTGTAGTAAGAGAAGTGATCCCTAACTAGGCTCCAGCAACCACGCCAACGGATATTGTCAATGTTATCATTTCATCACCTGCCACCATGGATACATCCTGCAGCCCAATCATGCCTCGACACATTTTTGTGTTAGGAGATTCTACAGTAAAATATATTGACCACACACTACGTAGAACCGATAAGGCCAACTGAACCTGTAGCCTTTTCCCGGGGAGGGGGGGACCCCAAACAGCAAACATCACTGGAATGCTAGATGACATTATGAAAAAAAGCAGGCCCCAATACACTTGTAGTTGTTCATGTTGGCACCAACCACATAAACAAACACAGCACTGAAGAAATGGCAAGGCAAGGCAACTTTATTAAAAAAGCACCCAATCCTGGAGGCTCTGGGCACAGAACATGAATAAGGACATACAGCGATGAATTAAACATAATAAAACCTCATAGAAACCATAACAAAATTAAAATTCAGCAAGATAAATGTTTCCAGAAGTCAATCTTCAGGGGACTTGCCAAAGCTAAAGATAGTGTCAACAGTCAAAGGCCAGGCTGGAGAGGTGGGCCTTTAGCCTCCCCTTAAACACCTCAATGGAGGGAGCCTCCTGGACTGCAAGTGGAAGTGAGTTCCACAGGGTCAGCCAAGAGACACTAAACGCATGATCTCCCAAGGTCTTTAGTCGAACCCTGGGAGTGTCCAGGAGGCCCCTCAAGGAGGAGCAGAGGGAGTAAGCAGAGGACGCTGGTCTCAGGAGCTCAGACAGGCAACCAGGACCCAGCCCATATAGGGTCTAAAAGATGAGAAGACCCACCTTGAAAAGTACTCTCCACCTGACAGGCAGTTAGTGTAGAGCACGCAGAACCAGAGTCACATGTCTGGACCATGAGAGACCCATCAACAACTGGGTTGCTGCATTCTTCACTAGCTGCAGCCTGTGGAGGGTCCCTCCCATGACCCTGAAGTACAGAGCATTGCAGTAGTCAAGCCTAGAAGTCACAAAGGCATACACTAGAGTTAGTAGGTCCTCAGGGGAAATGAGGGGCTTAATCCAGGCAATGTTCTGCAAGTGGTAAAAACCACTGCTGAATACAGCTGACACCTGATCTTCAAAGGTCAATCTGCAATCAAGGATCACACACAGATTTTGTACTCTTAGAGAAGCCACCAATGAAGCAGACCCCAGAACAAGTCTAGAGTTAGCCCCCGGTGGCAACCCATCATGCTCATAACTAGGCTCAATCATCAGCACCTCAGTCTTAGCTGGGTTGAGTCTCAGCCAGCCAGAAGCCATCCAGCCATTGATTTTAGCCAGACAGCTGTTAAGCATGTCAACCGCTCTCGATGTTCCAGGTGAAAAAGACAAATACGGTAGAGTATCATCTGCATAGCAGTGAAACTTCACACTGTATTGTCAAATGATCTCGCCCAGAGGCAGCATGTACATCACGAACAACATCAGAGACAAGATCGAGCCCTGAGGTACTCTGCATGACAGAGGCATTGAGGAAGAGGAGAAATTCCCCATCACCACCCGCTGCACTCTCTCTGAGAAACAGGACTCAAACCATTTGATGACCATGCCGGCGAGTCCACAAAACTCACAGAGCCAATCAAGAAGCATGACGTGATCCATGGTGTCAAAAGCTGAGGAGAGATCGAGGCACACAAGAATTGACCTGTCTCCTCTATCTCTAGCCCTGAGCAGATCATTATGCACTCTCACTAGAACAGTTTCCATGTATGTCTGTCCCAAAAACCTGACTGGAAAGAGTCATAGATATCCAAAGACACCAGGCGATCCTCAAGCTGATGGGCTACCAATTTCTCAACAACCTAGCTCAAAAATGGCAGGTTGGCGATTGGACGTTAATTTGCCAGGACATCTGTGTCAAAGGAAGATTTCTTTAGGAGAGGCTTCACCACTACTTCATTCAAAGCAACTGGGAAGATCCCCTCTGCCATCAAGCACCTGGCAATCCTGGTAAGCATCAGCCAATGGCATCGACGCATCCCATTAAGAAACACGTTGGTGCCGGGTCCAGTTCACAAAAGGTGTGCTTCAGCTCCAAGATCACCTTAGTCACTTCAGACACCTCCACTGGTCTAAACTCCTCCCAGGCAGACTGAGTGCCTCTGAGACTCCCAACTCAATCACTGTGGGGCAAAAGTTTCCCTGGCGGAATCCCCAATCAGATGGCAAACACTCTGTTGGAGAAAAACAGAGCAAATTCTTCACATAAAGTGGTTGAAAAAGCTTTTTATGGCCAGAGACAGGCAGGGTGTAAAAGCCTGTCCATGGTCCAAAAGAGCTAAGTTGGTCTGTTTTTCCCCGCAGCAATTTCCCTTGACAGAAATTCTGCCTTCTTATGGAAAATTGCCCCCTGGTACTTAGCATAGTGAGAACACAGGGCCAGTCTGTTGACCTCAAACTGGGTCTTCTGACAGCAACACTCCAACTTCCAACCCCTGATCTTCATCGCCTTGAGATCCCCATCAAACCAAAAGGATCTCAAGTGAGAGGATCTGGGTTGTATACGGACTGTTGCGATGGCATCTAGAGCTTCAGTCACCACTGTATTATATGTGGCCACTCCCTCTCCAGTGCCATTTGCACATGCTGCATCAACTCTAGATAGGTCAGCTAACACCAATAGTCCCTGTCGGTCAACACCCCTAATGGGCGATAGCTGACCATCTCCACGGGGAGGAACTTTCAAGTGAGGCCCCAAAGCTGAACTCCACAGTGCAGTGATCAGAATAAATGACCCAATCAATCCTAAGGTTCTCAATCTCAAGACCCAGCTGGAACACCAGATCGAGTGTGTGACCATGTTGATGGGTAGCAGCGGCAACTGCTTGTGACAGGCCCAGTGATTGCATCAAATGGAGGAGGTCATAACCGAAATGTGAGGATTTGTTATCAACTCAGGCATTGAAGTCCCTCAGAAACAAACACCTGGGGGACTCCTCCACCTGGTCAATGATGAAGTCCACTACCTCCTGCAGGAATTCCCCTCCTGCCCCAGGGAGGTGGTAAATGAGGAGAATCCTGCAGCCTGCACCTGCACCTGCACCCCCATGTATGGTGATGCATTCAGAGGATCTGGTGCTACCAACTGGGTGCACTGAGAAGCTAAGACTGGATTAAAAAATGATGGCCAGTACCCCACCCCTGCAATCCTTCCTCTGACAGTGCACAACTGTATACCTGGCTGAGATGGTGGCCTCAAAAACAGGGCCCGCATCGTCACCCAACCAGATCTCCATGATGCAAGCCAGGTCAACAGAAGAAATCAAGTCTGCAAAAATAGCAGTCTTGTTCCTCATCAACCTGGCATTACAAAGCACTGCCTGAAGAGAATTAGAGGATGTAGCTGGTCCTCTAGCTACCTGCACACTCGGTCTGGTGGGAACCTTGGGTATGGAGACCAGACACGCCCGGGTCTCTCCCTTGGCTCTGTTTACACCCAGGGTGTCTCCTGTGCCGGACAACCCTAATTCTGCTCACCACCCCCTCCTAAGCTGCCCTTGGCACTTGACGAACCAAACACCTCCTAGTAGTACTGACCTCCCTGCAGCACCTCGCTGCGATATCAGAAACTGGGAGGTCAGTAAAGGGGGGCGAAGGTCATAAAGCTGAGAGGCAGCATAGGTGATATGTGGAAGACCATGGCTCCAACACATCTCCTATCTGGCAAGCCCAGTTCTGAGAGAGCACTAGATGACAATACAAGAGTGCAATGACAAAATGAAACACTCAGGTTAACAATCACACTCATGACACACACCACCACACACCCAACAGCCACACCAAATAAACACAGAAAGTTAAAATGCTACCACACCAACCCACTCACAAACCCAACTTACTCCAACCCAACCTACCCACAACTAATTTATACAATCATGTCTCCACAAATAATACTTACCTCCCAAAACAATCCCCACCTAAACAATACACAGACACACACACACACACACACACACACACACACACACACACACATCTAATACACACAGTCAGTTAACAAATTATGACTCCCTCCCCAATTCTACAATAAATTCTAACAGAACTGTTCCCTAAACAAAATACAAAAACCAAAGATAAAGTCAAAGGTAGTATTATCTTTTAGAGCAGTCCTTTCACAGTTCTGTTTCAGAAATATGTATCTTGTCCACAGTTTATGAGATACACCAGATCTCATCGGGTGTAGATATATAAGGGACATTGAAGCTCTCACCTCCTTGAGCCCGAATTGTCAAGAGAATACACCAAATGTGCGAGTCCCTCACCCCCACAAAATTTGGAGCTTAAAGCAGACTTTAAAATGGTTAGAAAACTGAGCACTCTCACTGCCCTGTAAAAACATTAGCTCAGTCCAATCCAAACCTTCAGAAGCTGAGGTCCAATTAAGTCTGTTAATATCCTTCTTGATGTTAACAAGAAAGGAAAGTGGACTTCTCTCCTACCAGTTTCTTTTATAAGATCTTTCCTCAGAGTTCCACTGAATGACACCTGCTGTCCTGTGCTGTTCTCTTCAGCAGCTGCCACCACTGTAAATAACAGTCACTGCAGGACCATGCAGGCTACAGGCCAAAGTTAGACCGGTGTCCCAAGACATCCACCCCTAAGGCAGAAACCCAAATTCTGGAACACCCCAAACTGCAGCACCAAGACAGCGCTCATCCTCCAGCATGCACCCTTGGATAGCCACAAGGAATTCAGGGGTATCAACCCTCCAGTTGACTCCTCCTAATATCTTCTATAGTGACCGGGACTGGGTGACCACCAAATGAACCGGTGAACAGGCCTCAGTATGCTACAGCAAAGGTCCTGATAAGCCTTCATTAGGCAGCTCCTGATATTACGATTGGCAGACAAGTGGAGCTTCTAAACCACACCACTTTATCCAGCTTCTCAAATTCTTGTAGACTTCCAATGGAGGCTCTCCAGATCTTCCCCTGCTCCTTCCAGCCTCAGCTGACACACTCTGGAGTCAAAGCAGGGCAATTCACAATAAGCAGGTAAGATTAGGACTGGGTTTAAAACAACGTTTCACACTGGAAAATCTGCACTTCCAGCACAATTGTCCAGCAGTAATAATGGTAAAGTTGGTGCTCTCTCAAACACCTAAATCTAAAACTTGTAGCTGGCATCCTCCTTACTGACCCAAAAATCGCAGTCACAAACACACTGACTACCTCACTGTGAGTTCTACTACTAGCCCAAATATTCAATAATCTATTACTACCTGAGAAACGAAAAATAAAAATAAAAGAAAATAAAGTACATTTTGCTGCTCACTGATAGCCAGCCCGGCATGGCCGCCATCTTGGTAGGTATCAAGAAATCAAAAAAGATTTTAGAAACCTCACCAACAAACTGAAAGACAAAGGAAGTGACATTTGTTTCTCCGAAATCCTCTTCGCACCAAGGGCTAGTTATACAAAAAACAATAAAATTAAATAAACTAATGAGTGGTTGAGGAAATGGACACTGCTAAATGGGTACACAAGTTTGACACACTGGGAGACTTATAACAACAATCTCAGCTTATTTAGCTGGGATGGGCTGCACCTTAGCTGAAGAAGGAGCCTGATACTAGCGAAAAAATAGTATCTTTCATTGCTGCATCTTTAAACTCATTATGAAAGGGGACATGAGTATGGCAGTCTCCGCACTAAATAACACAAAATGTATAACCAAAACATTGAATGATGCAAAATAATGTAGGTCAATGCTCGAAGTCTTAATCTAGTTAAAAAACTTGAACGTGAGGCAATTATGTTAAAGGATGAAATGGACTTGGTAGCAGTGTCAGGAAAATGATGGGACAAGGCAAATGAATGGTGTAAAGAAATGGGGGAGTATAGACCGTTCCTGAACAACAGATGCAACAATCATGGGGGAGGGGTCTGAATCTGTTTTAGGGACAGCCTGGCCTATCACCAGATCTTTCTGCCAAACAATACAACTGTCAAAATAGAAAGCATTTGGATACAGTTACAACTTAACAATCGGCCTAAGATCCTATTTGGAAAATATTATAGACCACCTAGTTCTGGGCCAGAATACAATAACTCATTAACAAATGAAATCAAATCAGTCTGTGAAATAGGTAACTCAATAATTGTTGGAGATTTCAACTTTTCAGGAGTCAAATGGGATATTTTATCTGGAACCACTAGCCAGAAATGTGTGTTCATGAAATCCGTCTCTAGCTTAGGCCTCTACCAACTAGTATCACATCCAACCAGAGGCAAAAATATATTAGACCATGTTACTGTATTAGCAACCTGGATCTTAATCAGACAGATATTACACTGGGCTGCCCACTAGGTGGCAGTGACCATAATCCAATCCAGCTCAGCTTAACCACATGTAAAACTAAAGTCTCAGGCACTCAATCAGTTACTAATTATAATAAGGCAGACTTTGACAGCATCTGTCATGATATCAAATCAACCAACTGGGAACTCATAACAAACAATTTACTGGTTGAGATTATCTGTGCCTTAATCAGAAATACTATAATAAATCTAGAAAACACATTTGTTCCCAAAATAAAGAAATACAACAAAAAGGGCAGGGTCCCAGTTTGGCTAACAAAATCTATCAAACACCAAATCAGAAAAAAAGGAAAGGAATTTAAAAAAACTGAAAAAAGATAACTCCATAAAGGCTAGAATCCATTACAAACAGAAAGGCAGAATTCAAAATTGCACAACCAAAGGGAATAACAAAACCTTTTTCTCATACGTTAATAGTCAAAAAATTGAGCCAAAGCATGTTGGCCCCTTACCCATCAATGGTTCAATAATTGAGGATGACAAATTAACAGGTAACATTTTCAATGAATAATTTTGTTCCATATTCAACAAAAAGGGAAATAACCCAGAACCCCCATTAATCATTGGCAACTCCAGAGTATATTTTACCATAGAAGAAATTGAGTCACCTATAAACAAACTAAGGGTCAATACTTTGCCGAGACCTGGTAACATTCAATCTAAGTTCTTAATAGAAATATTTTCAGTCATATTGACCCCCCTTTCTATTTTCTTCAATAAATCCATTGAAATTGGTGTGGTACCTCGAGACTGGAGATCAGCAATTGTGGTTCCTATACATACTGTAAAAAAGGAAATAGGGAGATGGCTAGTAATTACAGACCAATTAGTCTAACCTCTCTTTGCTGTAAAGTCATAGAATAACTTATTAAAGAGAGAACTAAAAATGAAATTAAGATAAATGGACTAACTGACCATCACCAACATGTGTTCACAAATCAACTATCTTGAACCATCAACCTAGTCAGTTTCTATAATGTTATTAGCACTAGTCTGGACACTAATACCCCAACTGACATCATTATGCTAGATTTTGCCAAGGCATTTGGCACTGTTCCCCATCATATATTAATTGTCAGACTAGCCAAAATCGGACTCAATCATCACTTGATCAGGTGGGTTAACAACTGGTTGAAAGACAGAACTCAAATTGTATGCGTTAATGGAGTACTGTCTGACATGCATCCTGTCATTAGCAGAGTGCCACAGGGTTCAGTCCTGGGGCCTACCTTGTTCAACCTTTTCACATCTGACCTAAAAATCAACGTGTCTAACTTACTTTCCAAATTCGCTGATAACACCAAACTGGTGAGGGTGGGGTGGGTGGGAGTCCATTCATACAACAGATACCTCTCTATGGTTCAGGATATTCAAGCCATAGAACTCTGGACCAAATCTAATAAAATGATTTTCAGTCATGACAAATGTGTGGTATTGCACTTCGGCAGTAATAAATCTCAATATTCATACTCACTCAACAATATAATATTAAAATCAGCCAATAGAGAGAGAGAGACCTAGACATAATTGTAAACAATAAATTGTCATCATCTGACCACTGCAGTATGATCACACTCACTGCAAATAGAACTCTGAAGTGCATCAAATGTTCATTCATGAACAGATGCGAGACATGTATCTTGCCTTTATACAGGTCCTACATCCATCCACATCTTCACACAGATTCCCCCTTTTGGTGCCCTTACCTGAGACAGGACATGGATACGGTCAAGAGGGTCCAACAAAGAGCCACTAAAATCATACCTAAACTGAAACATCTTAGTTACAAAGAGAGACTGTCTAGTACAGGGCTGGCCAGCCTTGAGGACAGGAGAAGTAGGGGTGACCTTTTGTCACTTTACAAAATTTTGAAAACCCTAAACTTAGAACACAGTGTAGCTTTCAATTAAACCAGAATACTCCATATTTAAGATCCCAAAATGAATGGTATGTCACTCAAATAGCAACAATTTTACATCGAACGACATTACAGTGTCAGTACCATGTTGTCTCTGTAATGAACACGCGGGATCCTGGCACTGATTTTTCCGGATATAGCCCCTCCCTGAATCAACTCCTACTCAGAGCTGATAATCCCAAAGTATGGGGGGGTGTGGGGGGCAGAGTCCCCCACATGGAGGGTTTGAGGGGTAAAGCACCCCTAAAAAACAGTTTACATGATGAATTTATGCCAACTGCAACTTGCGGACAACATAAATCCGTCACTGTAATGTCAGTTGAGAACATTTTTGTCGAACTGGCATTGTAGACCCACAATAAACAATTAATAGTATCCAAGGCCATCACCTGTAAAAGAGATGGATATTTTACAGTCAGGGTCACTAAAGCTTGGAATAAACATCCCCAACATGTAGTTGACTCAATCAGCTTCAACATGTTTAAAGCCAGATTGGACAACCATCTTAACTGAACACCAAATAAGGAATAGTTTACCAAGACCGGTGTGGGAGACATTTATGATGGGCAATTGCCTGCTTATGTCTTCACCAAACTGAGTAAACAAGAAGCAGCTCTAGGTGGGGTGGGGTTGTCCTGAAAGGGGTCCAGATCATGCAGCTGTGACGAGAAGTAGCTAAACCTTGGAGGTCCAAGGACACATCTCATACACATACCTGCAGCTGCTGCATATAAAAGAAATGCCCCAAACCATCACAGAAGCACCCCACCCACAACCACACTTCAAATATACTGACTGCCATTCTTTGCCAGCCTCTAATATTATATTTTAATCACTCACAGTACGCACCCAAAGCTCAAATCATACACCATGCACACCGCTACACCCTATTCACACACACCATTACTCATGCACCCAAAATACAATAAATACACGGTATTACCTACAGTATAACATAGACTACAAACCATTTATCCTAACCTAATTACATCATCCACATAACCAACAACAAACAGCAAAATGACTGTGGTGAATAGATGACTATTATCAAGATTTCATGCCCAGATGGTAAAGTCTAGCACTAAGCAAAAAAAGAGTCCCATATAATACTTTATGCAACAGTAAGTCCCCAAAATTACAGAGTTACTGAGAAGTCTTTGAAATCTAGCACTATGAAGGCTAAAGAGAAGCACTCCTGAATTCCTTAAGGTGCCAGAGCCCCAAAACATGGACTGTTAGAAAACAAAAAAAGCAAAACACGCAGAATGCAGGGGACTGTGAAATAATTATTAAAAGTACATAGTTAAATGGAACACTGACCAGCTGCTCCTAAATGTTGCCTCAGCTATCCCTGAGGAAGCCGCTAGCCAAAGCAATACATAGGGGCAGCTGGTTAATGTTTTGTTTAACTTTGCACTTTTAAGATTTCTCAGTCCCATGCAGTCCGTGTGTGCCACTTTTTTGTTTTCTCATAGTCTGAAATCTAGCAGCAGTCTCTCAACAGTCTTTGATGGCAGATGAAACACAATACTAGAATGGTAACCTTTCAGCTCTTACCTGAAAGGACTACAGAAGCCAGATGACAAACTCTGAAACCCCACTCCCTGCCATGGAAGTATCCCAGTTCTTGCAGTAAAGCCCTGAAAACTGGCAGAAACAGGGCAGCTATAAAGCAGATGGATAAATCACTGTAGGAGTTAATGGAATCACTATAAGACAGTGAGAAATTCACAGCATACCTTTCAGCAGTATGATCTTCATGGCCCAGGGACATAAACTGCTTCCCTCTGTTTAACTCCTAGATCCTCTCCTCAGCACAAAGTGGTTTCCTCCCAAGTGTCTCTGCACTTCTTCACTCTAAGAGGGCTCCCAAGAAAAAAGGCTTTAAAATTTGACAAGCTTTACTCTCTGACTGACAAGGGGATCTCTGCACCGCAGTGCTGCTCTAACCAGTACTTTGGCTCTCACTGGCAGTGCAACCCAAGATGTCCTCCTCCCTCCAGCACATCCTCATGCTGCAGCTTCCAAGAGCATCACTTCTATCCAAAGTGGGTTCCCAGAAGGAAAAATACTTCTGGAGGTGCTGATTCAAGGAGATCGAAAGGTCAATCGGGTAACATAATATACAGAGTCAAAGACGGGCAGAACTACACAGCCCAAACAATCACAAAAAGCTGAGCACTGAAATAGCTAACAATGGGACAATGCACCACCAACATTATGTAATTTGGACAGTAGTCTTCCATGACCATGACTAATCTGCCCAAAAATAGAAATGCTAACTCCTGTCCCTATATCACTTAAACATTAACTAAATAAACAGCCCAACTACTAATCACTAACTAAAGGAGGTGATAACAGTGTTTAATCACTCTACAAACATCCAAAACAGGGTATATTTGTTAAAATACTAAGCTCAACAAATAGAGCTCATGACAACTGGCCCAACCCTGCAGCCACAGCACTCACAGGGCCATGCATGAAGCAACCAATATGCCCAGTGCAGTGCTTGATGGGGCTGCTGCTTCCCATACAGCCCACAGGACCACAAGCATAGAAAGATACAGCTCTGTTCCCCTTCCTAAAGGGTCTACTGCTTCCTACAGAGCCCTGCACAAAGCAAGAAACAGAACTGGCACCATACACAATGGGTCTACTGCTTTGCAAAAGACCCTCAGGGCCCTGCATTAATCAAGCTGTAGGTCCAGTGCCATGACCAACAGACCTGGTGCTTCACATAGTGTCCAAAGGGCCATGCATGAAGCAAGCTACAGATCCAGTGCCAGTCAGTAGTGAACAGGGAGGATGTAGGGGCCTCCATATGGGAGACCCCAAGGAGGATGGCAGAAGACCCCAGAAGAGAAGGGAAGCAACTTCTGATGGGTGACTCAATTGTAAAGGGGACATATTTGGGAATAGTAAATGGGCGAAGAGGCAGGTTAGGTGCTTACTTGGTGCCATGGCCCCGAAAAGGAGATGGGATAAAGGAGGGAAGGCAAGAAGGAAAAAAGGGTGGCAACAATCAGAGTGGAAACAAAATCTGGAAGGCCATGTGTGCAGTTGCTAGATATCTAGGAAATAAGATGCCGGACATAAAGGCCATCATGGCAGAGGCTGACCTGGTTATAAGGACCATTATCAAGTCATGGCACACTGAAAACCATGACTGGGATATGGCCATATCAGCTATAATCTGTTCAGGGAGGACTGGGTGGGAAGGAAAGGAAGGCGTGTGATGCTTTATGTGAGGAAAAGCATACAAGTGAAGGAGATACAGGAAATACAGGGGAGGAAGAGGTACTATGGGTCACTCAGGAGATGGGGAATAGAGCCACTATTCCCACTGGAATGATCTCCAGACCTCCAGCACAGGGGGAAAGAATTAGAAAAGGTAGTGGTGGAAGCCACTGGCTAGATGGCAGAAAAGGTGGAGGTGCTGCTCGTGGGGGACTTCAACCTGCCAGATGTAGACTGGATCCTCCCAGCAGTGGCTTCAGATAGAAGAATTGACATCTTGGGCTTTTCTCAGGGGGGGTTCCTCAAGAAACTAGTCAGTGAACCAACTTGTGATGGTGCAATACTGGACCTGGTACTCACTAACAGGAACAGTGGTGTTGTAGATGTCAAGGTGGGAGGCCATTTGGGGACCAATGATCACAATATGGTGTGGTTCAATATAAGGCTGGCTGCAGAATCAAACCACACAAGGGCGAGGGTCCTGTACTTCAGAAGGGCAGATTTTATAAAGATAGTAAATGCCTGGGGGATAACCTTGCAGGGGAGGCATGGCCTGGGTGGGGTTGAGGAACAGTGGGTGAAGATTAAAAGGAGCATAGTAAAGGTAACAAACCTCTGTGTCAAATAAGTGAGCAAAAGCAAGAGAATAAAGAGACTACTATGGTTCATAAAAGAGGTGGCAGAAAAGGCAAAGGCAAAATGGGTAGCATTTAGAAGGTATAAGGAGATGCAGAGGGAGGAGGACAAGGAGGTGTATAGGGGAAACAGAGGGAACCAGGGAAAGCAGTAAGGAGAACAAAGGCACAAACTGACGAGACATTACCCCAGGAGGTAGTGAAAGAGGACAAGACAATTTTTAAGAATGTAAATGAAAATTGGATGACCAGGAGTGGGATCATAAGGTTCAAAAGGGACAGGAGGGAGTGTGCAGAGGGGACCAGAAAAAGGCAGACATCCTAAACAAATACTTTTGTTCGGTGCTTACAAAGGAAGGAAAAAGGAAGGGGTCACCAAGTAAGAGAAGCTTTGGAGGGAGATGGACATTAGTCCATTTTTTGGAGGTGAAGAGTCCTGAAGGGACTTTCTAATCTGAAGGTGGACAAAGCAAGCCAGATGGGGTGCATCCAAGTGTATTGAGGGAGCTCTGGGAAATACTTGCTGAACCTCTGACAGTTCTATTTAACAGCTCACTGGAAACAGGAGTGGTTCCTGAGGACTAGAGGAGGGCGAATGTAGTCCCATCACATGAGAGTGGTAGCTGGGAGGTGGTTGGCAATTATAGGCCAGTCAGCCTGACATTGGTGTTGAAAATGTTAATGGAATCACTGCTGAAGAAAAGAATTGTGGAATATATTGTATCCAGTGGGTTAAAAAACCTGAGGCAGCATGGGTTCACAGAGGAGAGGTCATGCCAGACAAATCCGATATGTTTCTTAGACTGGGTGACCAAGGAACTAGAGCAGAGTGAAGTGGTGTACATGGCCTACCTAGATTTCAGCAAGGTGTTCAAACACTGTTCTGCAAGAAGACTAATAAGCAAACTGGGTAGCTTAGGAGTGAGTCAAAAGGTGGTAAACTGGATAAGAAATTGGTTAAGGAATAGGCAACAGAGGGTGGTAATAAATGGAGTTCATTCTGAGGAAGGAAGGGTAACCAGTGGGTGCCTTAGGGATCAGTGCTGGGACCAGTCCTATTCAATGTCTTCATAAGTGACGTTGCAGAGAAGCTAGAAGGAAAAGTCTGCCTCTTCATATTTGACACCAAAATCTGCAATAAGGTGGACAATCAAGGGGGATGGAAAGGATGAGCAGAGACCTGAAAAAACCAGAGGAGTGGTCAAGAATGCCCTTCCGGTTAATGTTAGACAAGCTACATCAGTCCCTCAATTTAAACTAAGGTTAAAGAATCATTTATTACAAAAATCTATTTGTAATTGCTGTTCTTAATATGTTTTTGTATTTGATTGTCTATTGCTTGTTGTAATGTTTTTGTTGTTTTTGTTATTTGTCCAGGTTGGGTCTGAAAAGAGACCATCGGTCCAGTATCCTTACCTGGTTAGCAAAGAATAAAATAAAATAAAAAGTATGGAAGCTCGGTTTCCATATGAAAAAGTGAAAAGTAATGCACATAGGGCACAGAAACCAAGAGACAGAGTAGAAAAAGGGTAGAGTGGTACTGACAAGCAACAAGAAGGAAAGAAACTTGGGGATAATCATATCTGATGACCTAAAGGTGGCCAGGCAGTGCAACAAGGCAGTAGGGAGGGCTATGTAGATACTGGGGTGCATAGGGAGGGGTATCACCAGCAGAAAGAGGGAGGTGGTGTTGACTGTATAGCTCACTGGTAAGAAGCCACTAAGAGTACTGTGTCCAGTTCTGGAAACCACATCTCTGGAAGGACATGGACAGAGTGGAGGCACCCTTAGGAAGCAATTAAAATGGTGCAGGGTCTGCATCAAAATCCCTATAAAGAGACACTAAAAGGCCTCAATATGTACACTCTGGAACAGAAGAGGCAGAGAAGGGGATATGACAGAAACCTTTAAATACCTCTTGAGGGTCAATAAGGTACAGGAGGGAAGCATTTTTCAGAAGAAAAGGTACTCAAGAACAATGGGACAGGCTATAAAGCTAGAGGGGGTAGATTCAGGAGAGATGTAAGGAGGTGTTTCTTCACAGAAAGAGTGGTGGATTCCTGGAACGACCTTCCAGTGGAGGTGGTGGGGGCAAAAACAGTGAGGGTGTTCAAGAATGCATGAGCTAATCACCAGAGAATCATAGTAAAAAGGAAGGGGGAAAGAGAAAGCTGCAGATCAGGCATGGAGGGATGCAGACCTATACTGGTGCGATGGTCTGCATCTGTCCAGGGGTGGAACCAGGATCCTAGGTGAGAGGTTTAAATACTTCATTGGCAAGCATTTAAACTAGCCAGGAGGGCACTGAAAAGGAACAGGGAAATCCCAGCCCCCTGCCACAAAACACGGTACTTAGTGAGGTAAACACCAAGGTAGAGAAGTCATTAGGGAGCAGGACAGAGGTAAATGTAAAAAAGGGCAAAGGCAGTAAGGGCAGGAATGGTGCTAAAAGGGGTAAGGTCATCGAAAAGCGGAGGGTGATGAGTACCAATGCCCATAGTCTGTGTAACAAGCTCCCTGAACTAGTGGCCTTGATGGAAGAGGGTTGCCTGGATATTGTGGCAGTCACAGAAACATGGTACACTGAGAACCATGACTGGGATGTCAACATACCAGGATACACAATCTACAGGAGGGACAGGGAGGGTAAAAGAGGAGGAGGAGTAGCTCTCTATGTAAAGGAAGGGATCAAAGCAACAGAACTAATGCATAAACAGAGAGCAGATGAGACACTCTGGGTCACCCTGGACACAGGAAATGGCACCACAGTCCGCATGGGGGTTGTATACAGACCCCCATCTCAGGGTGAGGGAATGGACAAGGAAATGATTGAAAGCTTCCTTAGAATGGCAGAAAAAGGGGAGATATTGTTGATGGGGGACCTGAATATGCCAGATGTTAACTGGAGCACCTTTGCTGCAGGCACATCCAAGAGTAGGGTCATTCGTGATGCCCTACAGGGGGCATGCCTCAAACAGCTAGCATTGGAACCCACTCGGGAGGGAGCAATCTTAGACCTGGTACTCTGAAATGGGGACGGAGAGAGAATCTCAGATTTAGAAGTGGGTAGCCAACTGGGAACAAGCGACCACCAAACATTGTGGTTTACGATAAACACAGCCATACAATCAAGCCACACAAAAGCAAGAGTATTGGACTTTAGGAGGGCTGACTTTGGGAAAATGAGGCAGTGCCTCAGAAAAGCACTAGCAAACAGGCAAGAAGGAGGAGTGGAGGAACAATGGGGAGTAATCAAAACAGCCATCACAGAAGCAACAGGACTTTGTGTAAAGCAAATCAACAAAACACAACGAAGGAAAAAAATGCTATGGTTCTCAAAAGAGGTGGCAGGGAAGGTTAAGGAGAAAAGGATAGCATTCAGGAAATATAAGGAAACACAGAAGGAGCAGCACAGAGAACTTTATCAGTTAAAGCAGAAAGAGGCTGGGAAGGCAGTCAAAATAGCAAAGGCCCAAACCGAGGAAAGGATAGCCAACTCTGTTAAGAAGGTGGATAAGACCTTTTATAGGTACATTAGGGAGCAAAGAAAGACCAAAGGAGGGATACTGAGGCTTAATAAAGGGGAGGGAATGTGGGTAGAGGGTGACAGTGAAAAAGCAGGGATATTGAACGAATATTTCTGATCAGTATTCACAAAGAAAGAGGAGGGGGAGGTATCTAAACCAAACTAGAGAAACACTCTGAAGATGGGGGTCGATACCAGTCCATTTACAGAAGAAAGGGTTCTTAAAGAACTAATAAAATTGAAGGTGGACAAAGCAATGGGTCCTGATGGGATTCACCCAAGAATTCTAAAAGAACTAAGGGTAGAACAAGTGACTCCGCTGACTACTCTCTTAAACAAATCATGGGAGGATGGGGTGGTACCTGAGGACTGGAGGAGGGCAGATGTGATTCCTCTTCACGAAAGTGGGAGCAGGACAGAGGCAGGAAACTACAGACCAGTTAGTTTGACCTCAGTGGTAGGGAAAATGATGTAATCACTTCTGAAGGAAAGAATTGTTGAGTACCTAGAGGCCAGTGGGGCAGAGGACCCAAGGCAGCATGGATTCACAATGGGAAGGTCATGTCAGATGAATCTAATAGATTTCTTTGACTGGGTGACTAAAGTAGTAGACCAGAGCGGGGCTGTGGACATGGCCTACCTAGATTTTAGCAAGGCATTTGATACAGTCCCACACAAAAGATTAATACACAAGTTAGCCAGCCTTGGAGTGGGTCTCAAGGTGGTAGCTTGGATAAAAAATTGGCTAGACAACAGGAAGCAAAGGGTAGTAGTAAATGGAGTCCACAGTGAAGAAAGGAGGGTTACTAGCGGGGTACCACAGGGTTCAGTACTGGGACCGGTCCTTTTTAATGTCTTTATAAGTGACATTGCAGAGAAACTGGAAGGAAAAGTATGTCTCTTTGCAGACGACACAAAGATCTGCAACAGGGTTGATACACCAGATGGAGTGGAAAGGATGAGAAGGGACTTGACAAGGTTGGAGGAAAGGTCAAACGTATGGCAGCTCAGATTCAGTGCAAAGAAGTGCAAGGTCGTGCACCTGGGAAACAAAAACCCAGGGGAAGAGTATACAATGGGGGGTGAGATACTGACAACTGTAAAAATGGAAAGGGACCGGGGTAATTATATCAGATGACCTAAAGGTGGGCAAGCAATGTGAGAAGGCAGTAAGGAAGGCTGGGGGAATACTGGGATGCATAGGGAGAGGCATCAATAGTAGAAAACAGGAAGTTGTTATCCCTCTGTAAAGGCAGTTGGTGAGACCCCATCTGGAGTACTTTGTGCAGTTCTGGAGACCCCATCTCTTCAAAGACATAGACAGAGTGGAGGCTGTCCAGAGGAGGGCATGGAAAATGGTGCAGGGTCTGCACCAGAAGACATACGAAGAAAGACTAAAGGAGCTTAATATGTATACCCTTGAGGAAAGAAGGGAGGGAGAGAGGGGACATGACAGAAACTTTCAAGTACCTCAAGGGAATCAACAAAGTCTAAGAGGGTGGCATCTTTCAGAAAAAGAGATGTGCAAGAACAAGGGGGCACAATTTGAAGATAGAGGGGAGACGGCTCAGAGGTAATGTGAGGAAATATTTTTTCACAGAGAGGGTTGTGGATGCATGGAACAGCCTCCCTGAGGAGGTCGTGGAGTCAAGAACAGTGGGGGAATTCAAGAATGCATGGGACAGACATAAGGCAGCCCTAGTGGGGGGAAGGAGGAAGTAAGCTGTTGGTTAACTAGGATCTGTAGCTTATCTGTTAGGTAGGAAAATAGGCAGATTAGGTGGGCCAAGCGGTCCTTATCTGCCGTCAAATTCTATGTTTCTATGTTTCTATTTGGGTAGTTGTGTAGGTAGGGAAAAATTGGCAGAATGGATAGGCCAAGCAGTCATTATCTGCCATCATATTCTATGTTTCTATATCTGATGGGTCTACTGCTTTATGCAGGACCAACAAGGCCTTATATGAAGAAAGCTAAAGGTGTCAGTTTTTATGTATTTTTTCAAAAAGTAAGGAAATATATGACAAAACATTACATTATTGCATGTACAAGGATTGAAGCAAATCGTAAAATGTAAGGGAAGGAAAGATAAGAGTAAACATTTCTGGAACCTTTCTGAATCTGTAGTGTGGTGTTCCTGGTGGGTTAAATGATCATCTGATGTAATATTGGCATTATGCAAATTTTTTGCACTATCTTGTTAGTCAAAGCCAAATACTGACATAACAATGCTTGCATAGAGGGTGCCAAGATAAGTTTAATGCCTACACTAAATCACATGAATGCTCAAACCCAAAACAGCACCACATCAGAGATTTGACAAGGTTTCTGGGACTTTTTAACAGAATTTTTAATTTCCCTTCTTTCTGTACTTTGCTTCAGCCCTACTACATGCATTAATGTACTGCAGTTTTGTGCAATATACTATATGGGTGTGTGTGTGTGTGTGTGTACACTGAGAAAGAGATGGTTTTAACCAGCTTAACTGAGTTTTGTTTTACTTTAGCTGTTTCTTTTTCAGAGATCCAAACTGGCTGCGGATTCAGGATTAAGCTTGCCAAATTGAATTCTCCTGCAGCTGGATTACACCTTTTGTGGCCATACAGTTCCTTCAAAAGGCAGAACAAAAAATCGGATAAAACACTCAAGGTAACTAGGATAGCACCAGTGCTGTGCTCTTTAACCTCCACCCCAACACCAACAACACCATTTCACAATGCAATATTTACTTCATGGCAGAAGAGAAGCTCTCAGCCCTTAAGCTACCATCATGAGTTCAAGTAACTGGTAAAGTAGACTGGCAATAATAACATTTTTCACTGCAAGTCAAAGACTATTCACAAGAGCAAGCCACTCACAGCAATGACAAAAATCATGAACGAAAATAAAATAGTAGCCTATAGCCACTGTGACCAGCATCTGTGGATTTCAGCTGAAGGAAAAAAATCTATAATATGATGAAGGAGTCTGTGGCTACTTTCTTTAATCACAGATATAATCTATCCTGAACAGCATCATTAAAACAATGAGAACAGTCTGCATCGTCTTCCATTATTTTTACGGAAATCAAAAAGAGTGATGGCAACAGCTTACTGCTATGGTTGCCAGTCAGAAAAATAATCATTTAATAATTGTTGTCAATCACAAAGAAGTTCTAAGTAAACCAGTGACAGTGGCTGATGCTTTTAATTACAGCAATTATCCCAAAATTGAAAGTGTCCTGTGTCCACTGCCATCAATCACAGAGAAGTTACGCCTAAATTGATGGATGGGTATACAGGCTGCTGCTGCCATAAATTACAGAAGTCATCAATGTGCTGTACGGAAGACAATCCCACAGCTGCTGGGATTAATCATATAAATCATCACTAAATAAAAATACCACCAACTTAACTTGATTCAGTATGCCAGTTTGCATCTATAACCCCACATCTTCTGGGGACTAGGCTGAAAATAATCAGAATCACATAGCCTTCCTGTAAATACTGTAAATAAAATAATCTTCTTTGGAAGATAGTGTGGCATGCTAGTTAGTGCACTGAATTGTGAATTAGGAGATCACAGGCATGAAGTACACCACAGCAAATTGCTCAGTAGGTGACTTCAAGTGAATTACTTGATCCCATTGTACAATACCTCAGGTCTTGCAGTTGTATAACTGGATAAAAGCAGGATTTTACTACTGTATGTGTAGTTGGGTGTTGTAAGTGTGGTTTCATGGTTTAACAATGGTTTCTCATGTTGGTTCAACTGACAAACCTACTCATTTTCATTTTACAGTCACTGGCAAGAGGTTAGTGAGGTGAAGTTGAGCTATTCTGTCTGCCCAACCGGCATGAGAGACTCTTGTTAAATCATAAGAAACAACATTTACAACACCCATGTACATATCATGTGGCAATGTATCACCAATAATAAGTAGAAGGAGGGTTTTATTGTTTTTAATTTTTTTTTTAACATTTTTGACAGTTTTCCCTTTGTGTGTCAGCAGTTTGGCCAATGTGGGATGACATCTGATGACAACTATTGTAGCAGCCCATGACGACTCAGCATCTGTCTGGGTTCGATGTAATGGTCCTGACACCATAGGGGTATCTCTTTGACAGAGCAGTGTGGAGGTTATAGGATACTTTGCACAGAAAAATAAAACAAGAAAAAGTTTTTCTGGGGAAAGATTCTTGTTTGTGGTCTGGTGGATTAAAGAAGTTTGGCATTGCTGGTGTGGAGTCCATAGGATATATATACTCAAAAAAGACAAGTGGAAAACAGAATGTGTGGCAGAAAAACAATATTTTTCTGGGGACTGGAAAAACTGTGTAAGATATATAGTACAGAACTTTGTGGTTATATATTTAAACAGCTTTAAATCTGAAGCTGCAGTATATGCAGTACAGAGCACTGAAATATTGGCATAGTCACACTACATAACACTTTCATTTCTAATAAAAACACAGTTGGCTATTTTATTTAGTGTGTTGTAATGTGTTAATAACTATCTTCAACGTTTATAATAAAACATTTGTGCGATGACTCTAGGGGGTTGATGCATGTACTTTTCAAATTGTTAGTAAATTCACAATAGAATTCTGGTATTATGGGAGTCACGTGATGCTCTGATCCTTCTACCAGCTCTCCTCCGGTGCTCCAGTCCTCTGTGGCAATACTACTGTTTTTTTTTAACTTAAAGTCCATTTTTTAGTACAACAAACTTTAGTGGCAGAGCAGATTATAATGACTTATCAGGGTTTTCATCTCAGATGGTACTGGCCTCATGTCCAAATCAGAGATGCGTCAACCTCCGCCAAGGCATACCGCACCACAGATTCTCGGCAAGCAAGCTAAAAGATCAAAGGCCCATGCATCGGGTTCAGGCCACTCCACTACTACTACTACCGAGGTGCTCCCCCCCCAACACAGGACTGACTTTTACAAGCTTTGCAGCCACTTACATCTGCGATACAAGATCTCACATCAGAAATTAAGAGTGTCCGGAGAGACCTGGGAGATCTTGGCAGAAGGATGGGGGATGTAGAAGCTTGGGCATTCTCTTTAGAGACCTGGAGGGACCAAGTGGAGTCTGATAACTCTGCTATGTGGCACAAGCTCACTAAATTGGAAGAGAAGCTGGAGGATTTGGAGGGGCACAGGCGGAAAAATAATAAAATTATTTTTGGGCTGCCTGAAGAAGAGGGAACCACACCTATACTATTTGCACAGAAGTTTCTTGTTCATGTGGCTGGTCCCTCTCCCAATGGCCCAGGTTACATCATGGAACAGGCCCATAGATCGTTGAGCCCCAAACCTCCAGCTGGCTCCTCACCACACCCATTCATACTGAAACTTCTCAATTTTTTGGATAAAAAATTCATCCTTGAAAAGACCAGGGATCTAAAGGATATATTGTGGGAAGATCACAGACTTTGTCTTACATAGGACTTGCCAGCAGGGACACATCAGAAGCGGGCCACCTTCCACCTGGTGATGACCAAAGTCATTGCTTCAGGAATAAAATTTAGGATGCAATATTCTGCCTGGCTTCAGATATATTTGTAGGATACATGGGATTCTTATGAGACAGTGGACAACGCCACTAAGGAACTCCGGAAACTCCTACCTTATTTGTTCAAGGACACCTGAATTTGGACCTGAAGTCACAATTTTTTGCCCTCTGGCAGTTTGCTTGTTGGGAGACTTCGGGGTGGAATGACCTGCTTGTCAGACTTAAATAACTGATTCTGCAGTTCAGAAAAGATGGGGCATTTCTTCCTACTTTTCTCCTCCTTGATTGGGACATAATGTGGGGGAATACTGCCGGTACCAACTGGTTAGTTTCCCTCTGCTCTTTCTGTTTTCCTTTCCCTAGGTAATGGTTTAATCTGGCAGCCAGGCTTTTTAGTAGAGTTACATTATCAGGTTGGGGAGTAGACTTTAATAATGTCTTAGTCTTTCTATGTTAGATGCCTAGAGTATGTCCACCCTTACCTAGATGGGAGGGGGAGGAGGCCTCTTTATAATATTTTGCTGTGCTCTGTTAAATTTAAATGTTAGAAACTGTGTAATGCTTGTTGTTAACTGTTGATCATCACTGTATTCATGTTAATGTTTTTTGTACTGGGGAGAGAGGAAGGGGGGTAGCCAGAGGTATGGGTGAGAGGCTGTTGATTAGGAGCCTCATGCATCAAAGTACTGGGGGATCTCAGAGAGGGTTAGTAAAGGGGTAGTTAAGTTATTCTGGATACAGGTTATGCGTGGGTCTGTTTGGTCAGACTTTGGGGATTTTGGGAGTTGTTTTTTGGGTGGGTGGAAGGGGACTTGCTTGAATTTACGAAAAGGGATGGGGGATACCACCGGTGGCAATTTTATTTTGTACTTGTATAGTTCCCAAGTAGTTTGATAAACAGAATGCAGCTTTTCAGGTCTCCGCTAAGGCAAGTAAACGTACAGCATGACAGGGTATACTTTTTGTTCCTGGAATGTGAAAGGTACACAATCCCCTACTAAACATGTTAAGCTCCGCTTACATTTAAACAAGCTCCACTCTGATATCACTTTCCTGCAGGAGACCCATTTACCGCCCTCCCAGGTTCTCCTTTTTAGGTGCTCTTGGGTGGGGCATACCTTTGGAGCAAGTATCGATTCCCATAGAAGAGGAGTGGCTATTTTAGTGGCTCGAAGACTTTCATTTCATCTTCTCCAGGAAATAGCTGACCCCCAGGGACGCTTTGTGTTTTCCAGAGCTCTCTTAGGCCACCTTGAAGTAGTTTTTGGGGCAATATATGGTTCTAACTCAGAAGATCCAGGCTTTTTTATGGGTCTTATGTTCATTTTGTGCTCTTGGAGATCCTTACCAGTATTGAGGCTCTTTCTGCAGATAGGGCTCCTGGTCCAGACGGTTTCACCACAAATTTCTACAAAGCACTGAAGGATCAGATAGCTCCTATTCTTTTAGACACATATAATTATCTCTTTGGTAAGGGCCTCTCTGATCCTTCTTTAAATACTGCCTCCATTGTGGTGATTCCAAAACCGGATCGACATCCCCTATTGGTTACTAATTATAGGCCAATATCACTTATTAATGTTGATTTAAAGATTCTTTCGCAGGTCCTGGTAAGTAGGTTGAGTCTCGTCTGGGATTGCTTAATTAGTTGGGAGCAGGTGGGATTTGTTAAGGGGAGGCTCTTAGCTGACCACCTTGGAAAGGTTTAGTATCTTCTCTCGGCATCCAGGGATCTTTCTACTTCTGCTGCCTTAGTATCCCTGGATGCTGAGAAGGCCTTTGATAGTGTGTCCTGGGAATATTTGTTTAGTCTTCTCCCTAAATTTGGTATTCCCAAAGAATTTATACAATGGGTTAAGGTACTGTGATCATCCCCAACTGCACGGGTATTGTGTAATGGCATGTTTTCCAGCCTTTTTCCCCTGTATCAAGGTACCAGGCAGGGATGCTCCCTAGCTCCTCTTCTCTTTAATTTATATTTAGAACCCCTCATTCGAAAGCTGAACTCTTCCCCTCAGGCTACTGGCATTTCATTTCATGGCTTCGAGTATAAATTATCTGTATATGCCGATGATATCTTGCTTCATCTTGCTTCACTGACTACCTTTTTCCCCCAGCATTACAGATTATTTTCCAATCTAGCTCCATATCTAATTATAAACTCAACCTCAGTAAAACAGAAATAATGCCTCTTAGATGTAAAGTCTTCAAAGCAAATGCCGAGCATCTCGGTCTGATGTGGAGAAAGGATAAGTTGAAGTGTTTAGGTATTTTTCTTAGTACTTCAACTGACACGTTTAAGCAATGTAAGCTAGATGCCATTATTTCTTGTATTAAAGTAGATTTAGAGCACTGGTCACTTTTACCCTTGTCCCTCTGGGGCTGGCTGAATATCATTAAGATGAATGTCCTACCCCGGATATTATCAGATGTATAATTGGTCCCTCCCACAATCTTGGGTCACCTAACTACACAGACTCCTTACTCACTTTTCATGGCAAAGTAGAGCAGCTCGTAGGGCACTCTCAAAGTTGATAAGGGCTAAACAGAATGGTGGTCTGCAGGTCCCTCACTTTTATATGTATTATTTAGCTGAACATCTTAGCAGGCTCTCTTATTGGTTACAGTTAACAAGAAACCAAACATATACCACACAATGGGTTGATATTGAGCTCTCTTTCTGTGCACATCATGGTATGGATCACAGGGAGCTCCCCTTTTTATCCAGAAAGAGGCTCCCTCTTCCAATACCAGATACTCTATTAGGGGCGTCTCTCCAGAGCCATTCACAACTCTGTGGTTGTTTGAATATTCTCCCAGACAATTATATTATTCAGCCTCTTAATGGCAATCCTAACTTCCGTATTGCTGGGCAAATGCTTTCCAGGTAGTTTTGGCCCAGCATAGGGACAGATACAGTATAGGATATCATACTGAATGGCAAATTACCCTCTTTTCAGGAAACTAGAGCCAGATTTAATTGGCCAGTGTCAGCTTGTTTTAAATATTTTCAGATAACCCATATGCTTGTGCAATTTTTTGGTATGGGCTCATGGCAGAGCCCCTTTGGCTCAGTAGTGGTGCCCTTGTTTTCTTCTGCCCCTTCCTCCTATCTGCTGTCATTCTTCTAGCTCTCTTTGCAAGCACTTCTGGTTGGCAATGAGGGTACCAGGGTGTATGTTTGAGACCAGTCTCTTCCTCCCACCACAGCTACAAGGAATTGGCCTCTTATTTGGAAACACTTGTATCACTACATAAAATGGAACCGATATCATCTCATGCAGTTCCAAATTATTCACAATCTTTATTATACCCCAGTGAGGCTATATTGGATGGGTCATCTTCCTATTGACCTCAGCTCCTGATGTGGTTGAGAGCCTGGTTCCTTATATCATATTCTCTGGACTTGCCAAAAAGTCACTCCCTTCTGGGACTCAATTCCATCCCAGCTGGACCCCTTTTAGGACTCTCAGATGCTTTTCTTCCTGAGGTATACATATTAAGGGATTTTTCAGATTCCCTTGTTTGTAACCAGAAGGCTCACATAACCCTGATTTCAGCATGTGTAAAGAAGGTCATCCGTTGCCATTGGCTATATCAGGACACGCCTCATGTCTTAGAGTGGTATAGGGAAATCTTGTTTGCTTTACAAGCTGAATGCATGGTGGTGGGTATGCTAGGCAAATCAACCAGATATGCTGTAAGAAGATCTGGGAGCCTCTACATACTTTACTGACAATACGAAGATGCGGAGCATACTTACCCTCTCTCTTACCTTTTCTCTTCAACTTTGTAGTCTGGGTAACTTTCTCTACCATTTGTGACCTATACTGTATTTGTGACCTTCAAGGAGACTGTTTGGAACCTGTTGGGACTGGGTATTTTCTCCGGTGGTTAGGGGGTAGAGTGGAATGGGAAGGGGGGAGATAGATGTGGGTATAGTTTTGGTTAGAGTAGTATTGTTGTTTATTGGTTTATTACAAAAAATAGGTATTTATCCACTTTATCTGCAGACTGTTTTTCTGTGTAATAGCATGGAACTTCTGGCTTGGTTACGAACAGGGGGCCCCTATTCCAAGATGGCTGGTGTAACTTGCATGCAGTTGTGAGTTACGCTAGTTGCCTCTATGCCAGGGTCCCTACGCCACCTTCCTGTAGTGGCAGGGTCCTGGCAATTGTGAATTGTGAGATACGCCATGCGTGTGGTGGTAGCCCACACATGGTGTATCAATGCCTCAAGTTGCATCTCACAGCAAGTGATAGGCGGCCCCCCTGTTGCCCCCCCCACCCCGGACCACCACAGAACACATCAGGGGCCATGGGGGGCAAGGACAGATGGCACAGTTGTCTGGGGGGTGCTATTGAAACAGAACCCCGGAGGTCCCTCATGGTTGAGGGTTAGTTGGGCGGGGGTGTGCTAGTGGGAGCCAGGGGGACAGCATGGCACCATTGCTGCAGCACTGTGAGGTTGCATTCGACTATGGTGCCAGCCGTTGGATGCCAGTTATGACAGTTCCGAGCTGTTGGAAGTCAGCTACATCACTGCGTGTCTTGGAATCGCAATTGCAGGTTGCGACAGTGGGCCTTCTGGAATTGGGCTAAGTTGCTGTCACAACCCATAGTTGCACCAGGCATTGCAGGCTGTGGCATATGTGTGGTCGTATCTTGTGATTGTCACAGCTTTCAGATGTAATGGCATAGGTGCCCTCCTGGAATAGCAATGGGTGTATCGCATGGCGTAAGTCATGGGATACGCCATGAGGATTGGCATATCCCGTCTTATGCTGGTGTAACCCATCTTGGAATTGGGCCCTGGGTACTTTGTTTGGTTTTCTTTTTCTCTTATACAGTGATGTTTTAATGCCTATTTTATTTGTATTGATGACAACACCTGTAATGTCTGCATTATTGTGTCGCTTAAATAAAGCATATTAAAGGATACCTAAACAAGCAGTTTTTTAAAACTGCAAACTCCAAAATCTGGCTTCATAGCAAGGTAAAGTAAAAGCTACTGTTTACATTTATGCTAAAACTGTGTTTATGTAAATAACATAATTGCAGTTTCATAGCTTTTGAAAAATGTAAACATCAGCCTTTCACTTGCAAAAAATAGCCTTGCCTTCTCCCTAAGATGTCTGTCAACTGTGTTAAGTGATGAGTTATGATGATATCATCAGAGCCAGAGCCAGAGACCAATATAGATTCCTATAGGCTAACTAGTTCTTCTTTCCCTCTTTGTTATGAATTGTTTTACCAGATTAATCAACACCATCTGTTAACATGTGGATTATTTTGATCAATACAAGTTAGGTTATGATTTTGTTCATTTTATTTATTTTAACTTGCTGAAAATGTTTTGCAATCTAGCTGACTTTCTCTTTGGCAAACTGCAAACAGTACAACACTTCAAATACCTGATGATCTAGTGGTTATGTGATGCCCTGCATCTTTTTGTGTTAACCAGGAGAGACACACTATCCTGAAACCTTGTTTACAGATGTGGTCTGGCAGCACAAGTAAGTTAAATGAGTTGCTCACGGTCACACAGTGAAGTACCGGTCTGGTCCAATTCCAAAGCTCATGCAATCTTGTTAATCCACAAAAAAAGTTTCTCTTGTATTCTTTTTTCAAGTGAACCTCCTGCACCTAGCCTGGCTTCTGTTGAACACCCCACCATCCATACTGTGTCCTTAGTACTGCCTGGGGCTGCATAAGAGCTTGTGGTCTCATGAAGAAAATGATCACACCTCAGACTGTAATTGTAGACCTCAGAGAGTTGTGCATACCTACACCAATAAGGATCATTAGCTGGCACTGTTAAAAAATACCTCCCAAATCACACTTAAGGCCACTTTTTCAATGTCTGACTTTTGCACGCACAGTAAACATTGAGTGGATCACTACCCTTCTGCACAGTGAAGGCTGTATGTACATTTCCCTGTTGTGTTTTTGTCCCGCCTCATTAAACAACAATTTGGTCTTCATGGAGGGCCAAGCAATAAGCCTCAGGACTCACCAGAAAAACTGCTGTTCATGTCCTCATAAGGGCTGTACTTACTATGGATAACAATATTATTAGCAGGAGAGACATACTAATGCCTTGAATGAATCCACCAAACTTCCAGTGTCAGTTTACTTCTTCACCTGTAATCTTCAGAACCCCGCAGGACAGTTCCCAGCAAATCTTCTCCAGTACTTTTTAGTGCCCTACTCCACAATACGAGCTGGTTGGCCACCACCCTTCTAAATCTTGAATGATCTATACACAGCTCCCTCAATACTATCCTAACAAATGTCAACACACACCCCCACCTGAGGGTAATCTCCCTACACTAAATTCAAGTAACACTTTAAGTGCAGCCCTGCCATTGAGTATTTGTCATCACTGGCTGCTGTCATTCCCAGTCAGGTAGTGATCATGGTACTGGCAGCCCTACATTTCAGATTTCACAATGATCTGCTTAACATCCCCCTTCCTGTCTTCCCCTAACCCGAATATAGCTGTACCCTGCTGGAATGGCCTCTTCAGTCCCCCTCTAGCATTCATTCTTCTTTTCTGCTCCCCACACCAAAAACTGGTGATCTCACTACCCTTCTGCATCATGAATGCGGTTAGTACAGTCACCCATGTCATTTTTACATAATAATAAACATGATCTTCTGGTAAGCCAGGCTGATAGCAGCAGGTCACAAGGGGAAACATAGGCATTCTTACCCATGTAAGATCTAATCCACCTATGACTAGGCCCTCTTAAATAATATGCATACTGATGTGCACACCCATCATTTAATAGTGCCCAATCAAAGGTAGCCTAGATCTTTTAAGGATAGGAAAGCCTGTAGTCCCACTTGTTCCCTGTTGCTATGAGCCTGACTTACTTGAAAGATTTGTTTATTTTTGATATGTCAAAAAACCTGGGGATTATACTACCTTCATTCATGATGCACAAGGGTGATGAGCTCACCAGTTTTTGGTGTGGGGAGAAGTAGTGAGAATGAATACTGGAGGGGGACTGAGAAGGGCACTCCTGCAAGGTACTGCTATATTCAGGGAAGGGGGATGACAGAAGGGGAGAAATATGAGCTGATCACTCTGAGAAATAAGATGTGGGCTGCCAGCACCATGATCACTACCTGATCCTACTGTTCTGGCCAACATTCCCTTTCCCATAAAACCAGTTCATGCAATTGTCCAAGGCTGTGTGTGGGTATTAATGTGTGAACTGGCTGCCAGTACACATTCAGTCACTTCATGAAAGCACTATATACTGTAAATAGTGATTCTTATTATTATTTCCCATGGATAAAGAAGAGAAGACAAGCATATTTTTGATTTCCAAGAAAGTATGAACTCTGGCATTGGACTACAGAAGAACTTTGCTACAAACAAGTAGTGGATCCCGTGTAACCTTCCACCCATTGTAAAGTACTCGCTTGTTGTGCTGCATTTCACTTTGTTGAAGTTGATTTATTGATTGTACAGATGTTTACATTCAAAAATATGGATTACATTTGTAGTTTCAGTCAAAAACATACTAGAAATGCATAATAGCAGAAAATATAAAGGCTTCATAAAAATGTTAAAAAGTGCATATTAAGTATGCACACACTCCTGGCACCCCTTCCCCCATTGTAGCATCCTGGATCTGCCATAACCACTAGGTCACCAGGTTATTCAAGATTTGTACTGCACTGTGGTTTGCCAAAGAGAAAGTCGGTTGGATTAAAACACAATTTCAGCATGTTAAAGTAAACAAAATGAACAGTACCATAGCCTAACGTGCATATTGATCTAAATAATGCACATGATTTTGACAATTTTGGTGAAACAATTCTATACAAAGGGAAAAAAGAACTAGTTAGCACTATAGAGAGCCATATACAGTAGCTCTCTGACTTTGGCTCCAATGATGTCATCACTTAACACATTTGGCAGTCAGTTTAAGAAGCAGGTAAGGCAGTTTTTTCTGAAATTGGAAGGCTGATTTTACAATTTTCAAATGCTTGGGAACCACATTTAGGTAACATGCATAAATGTAGTTTTAGCATCAACGAATTCAGCAGCCTTTCCTTTAGTCCTGTTTGGGGTCAGATTTTTGAATAGCTTGTTGTCAAAATGTTGTTTAGGTATCCTTTAAATATGAAAAAAAATAAAAATTCTGGTATTATGATGTAAGAAAATAACAACCACTTAGGAGCTCAATATATTTCAGTGAGAAAATGTAGATTTATGTCCATCTTTATCAAGAGAAATAGACACTTCTGTCAGCAACAAATTGTTCCTTTTGTATGGTTCTAATACTGTAGTACATCTCTAGGATTTTAGAATTAAAAAAACGTAGATGACTTCTATTCCTTCTTCCCAATTAAAATCAGGTTATGAATAAACTATCACTTGCTAAATCATAACAAGAGATCACAGAACAACAAAAATCAATATTTGTATTAAATCTATGATATTTTAATGGACAAAAGTTTTATTTCTAAAAAATCAGCAAACAGCTTTGCAATTGAAAAATACTGATTACTTTGCTAGTAAAGATCTTCTGAATCCATAATACAAGTAAGATAAGGATTACATGGGATTCTTTTTGTAGTATTTAGCAAAATCAGATATAGAATATTACATGGAGTTGGTGTGTTTACCAAGATTTTACGCTCACCTGAGGTGTTGGATGCTACATAAACCCTGTTAGTGAAGTTCGAGGGGTTTATTTAAGCATCCAACAGAGAGGGTGTGTGTAAAATCTCAAGTTTAACACATCATCCCATTTTTCTTTTATAGAATTGCTGGGTATCATTTTTTTTTGCCACAGCAATTCTATAAAATAAAAAAGAATTCTGTCTGCAGCTGCTGTCTGCTCCAGTTTCAGTGAGGTTAATAGCTGGAAGCAGCTAAAAAAGGAAACATTTCCCTTTGTTTTGTTTTTGTTTTTTTTATATCTTTTTAGGCAGCCCCATTTAAAAGTATTTTTCCAGCTACTTTTTTTAAGTTAACTTATCTCTGACTCCCAGTGGCGATATGATGAGCACTAAGGAGAGTGAGCAGGTGGTGAAGAGAGGCAAACCGGAGGCTGGCACATGTGCAAAAGGGAAACCTGACACATGTTTGCCGTTTTAACCCTCAGGTTATAACGGTGAATTATAACCGGGTTCCCTGTGGGGAAAAAAATGATACTCGGTTATTAAATATAGAATAATACATGGGCTGGTGTAATTAACAAGATTTTGCACACACCCTGAGGTGATGAATGCTACATAAACCCCAAGAGTGAAGCTTGAGGTGTTTATTTAAGCATCCAACACTGGGGGGAGGTGTAAAATCTCAAGTTAAACACAACACCCATTGTTTTATTTTATATAATTGCTGGGGATCATTTTTTTTTGCCAGAATTTGTATAAAATAAAAACATGTCTCTCTGCTACTGCTGTCAGCTGCGGTTTCAGCGCTGTGTGGTCGGAAGCGGTGGGCAAAGAAAACATAATTTTCCTTTGCTTTTTTTTTTCTTTATTTTTTAACACAGCCATTTAAAAGTTTTTTTCCCCTTTGGACAGTTATTTATTTATTTTAGCAAACCTACCACCGACTCCGAGTGGCGGTGTGATGAGCATCAGGGAATGCCATCTGGCAGGGAAGCAGGACTGAGTGGCAGCTGACGCATACACACAAGGGAAACCAGGCACTTGTTCACTGTTATAACCCATGGGTTATAACAGCAAATTATAACCTGGCTTCCCTTAGGGAAAAAATGATCCCCAGTTATTATAAGAAAATAATGACAATGGTCGCTAAATAATAAACACATGCATACAAATGAATATCAAGACATCAAAAGGCCTTCATTCTGAAACACAAATATCCTTATTAAGCAAATCTTTTAAAGACAATCTAATTAAAACATTGTTTTATGTGTGCATACTGGTTTTAGCAAACTTTAAAGCTTTCATGTAGACTATGAAACAGGAAAAAAGTGGCAAAAAGTAATTTTTAAGAACTTTGAAATGTTTAGCTGCAACATTAAGCATCTCGTTCAACAAGTTATATTTCAAGTAGGACATTTACTGTGAAAGATTTTGTAATGTGGTGCATTGTAAATCTCACAATTAACACTTTTGTTTATCTGTGGACAAGTAAAAGCTTTGGACTTAGAAAGCATTTATTTAAGTGATAACATTCAGTTTTGTGAAGTATACGAAGCGACAATTGGCTTTTGTGGATGATTAAATCTCCACAGAAGCCGGTTACTGCGAATATACATCACAAAACTGAATGTTATTACTATTATACCACTAGAATTTGTGGTAACAATTTATTTTTGAATAGAAATGAAATGCAACTTGCAGCGCACATAATATATCCTCTGTGCGTCTGTGAAGAGTGCTGCAGGAGGAAGTAAGAAGCTTGTTTCTGACTGACAATATTAGGGTTGTGTTTGGGAAAGTAGTAATATGTGAGACTTATTGCCAGATACAATATTTGAAAGTTGGTCCTGTTCAAAAGTAAGTGCTAGAACCCTTTATATTGTCCGTTTCCAAATCAAATCTGTTATTTTGGACATGCACATTACAAAAGTTGATAATGCGCATGTTCAGAATCACAGATTCAATTTGGAAACAGAAAAAAAGGGTTCTAGTGCTCGCCTTTGAATCGGACCATCTTTCAAATGTATCTTACAGTAAGTCTTACATATTACTACTTTCACAAATACAACCTCAAAATTATCAGTTAGTCAGAAATAAGCTTGTTACTTGCTGCCGTAGCACTAGAGGTGAAAGATGCATGAAGGAGATATTACGTGCGCTGTGAGCTGAATTTGATGTGTGGGAGATTTTGTTTTAATATTGAATAGAAATAAGGGGCACGATGTAGAGATTAAAGACTTTGTGTTAGCTTGAAAGTTAGTTACACAGGCTGACAGTGTCTGTGAATGAGATTCAGTGTAGGGGTGTGAGTGGAGAGAAAGGGGATGTGGATAAATGACTGTGGGCATGGTTAAGATGAATAAACTACTGTGGGCATGTAGGTGGTAGTTTGTGGGAGAATAACTTATAGTTTTCTTTGTTCTGATTGGCTGAGACTAGATACCTGTGGTATAATTGCAAATATTTCCTGAAAACAGTTCTGTTAACAGTTCAGTGCTTTTTGGTTTTTCAAGATGAACGCGTGGGATGAGAACTTTGAATGTTCTTCTCCTCCTCAAAGAAATGTTTCTGTATTTTTAACAAACCAGTATTATTACATGAAAACTGATAACTGGCACATGTGCACTGAGCTAAAGCTCTTTTCTAGGCATGAGCCAGGAGAGCAGGAACAGGGAAGATAGCAGATAAAAGCAGTTAAGATTACAAATCCCAAATCGTATATACAACTAAAATGAGTAACAGAAATCTACCAAGGACAACAGCATGGAGACAACAACTCATGTACAATACAATTGTAACATAATGTCTAGCAGTAGAGGAGGAACACCAGCTAGATCAGGTGCCAGATAAACGAGGACAGGAGCAAGTGGGAGAGAGAGGAGGGCCCATAGAAGGGTTCTAAAGGAAGGGTAAGAAGGAGGTAGTCTAAGGGAGGAGAGGAAAGAGTTCCAGATAGAGGACAGCCAACCTGAGAAAGAGGACTGATCAGTGGATGTTTAAAGATGTTGCAAAGTTTTAATATGCAGGTGAAGTTCAGGCAAAGTAACTGAATTCACCTCTGTGAGTAAGTTTGCAAATTTCCCCTGTTCAATGGGAAATTCACCTATAGTAATTTTACCTTGCAGTTTTGTCTTTAAGCTTTTCCTTTGCATTAGAAAGCCAAAGTTTATAGAAACAAATCCTGGTCACATGAGAGACTTTCTGAAGGTCACATGTTGTATTGCCAGGGCAGGAAGTATGTTGCTTTCAGGTTCTCTCAGTGTGTTAAGTGAGACGGTGTTAGCTGTGCATGCAGCAGGCAGGAGTGGAGTAAGAGAAAGCCACACATTTCAAAAAACCTGTTAAGAAAACTTTTTTTAAAAACCTTCTTTTGTTTCTGAACCTTTCTTACTAACGGAATCTTTATTTATAATTGTTTTTGCTCTATTTTTTTTATTTACTGTTTACTTTCTGTCTGTCTCTCTTCTCCCTTTTTCCTTTTTTTTTTGATTAAAGTGCCCCACCTTTTCCCCAACTTAGCAGAGAGTTGGTAACTTGGTCATTGTGGTGTCTGGACCCATGGCAGTTCTGGGACCATATGCCTGAATCAGGTGCCATTCCTAGGGAAGCGCACCCTCAACCTTACCTACTATTCAAGAAGTAGAAGCAGTGGTGTCTCCACCTGAGCAGCAGGAGGACAGAAAAGTCCCCCCCACCAGTCCTGGAGTGTGAGGAGGATGAAGAGCAGCAGCAGCACCAGCATGAAGGTGAAGAACTGGTGAAGAAACCCCTGCCCTCCTGTGGTTGCAACACCACTGACACCATTACCTCCCCCCCTGCAGAAGAGGCCATTGTTCCAGCAGCAGCAGCTGATCACCAGTGCCACCCCTATCCCAGGTCATCCCTTGAGTGGTCCTTTTTTAGGAGTGACCCAGGTGTGATCATGTGTAATATTTGCAGTAAGTGGGTCCACCAGGGGAAGAAAGGTGCCCACCTTGGCACGGGAGGCAGAAGACCCACTTGGTGTTACACCACCAGCTGGAGTGGGAGGCCAAGCTTTGAGATAAGGAACAAGTGGTGGTGGGGATGGTGGCCCACCCATGCAGGCAGTGGGTAGGCAGACTTGTCATGAGACTCAGCTTGCAAGTGCCATGGTGGGGCAGCTTTGAGCAGAAAAGTTAATGGCCCCTGTACTAGATCCTCCTCCTCATCATTCTCTGGAGGAAACACAGCACCACCCACACCACCAGCAGCAGCAACAGCAGAAGAGCTGGCCTCAATGAGGCAGAAAGTGCCCAGCCTCCACTTCCACCTCACTGAGGTCCAGCAGGACAATAAAGTTATTCTTGAGAAAAAGGAGAAAGTGCTGACTGTGATGGAGGAGCTCTGCCAAGGTGATGTGGGTGTGAGTCGAGCTTTGTGATTGTGAATTGATCTGTTTTTTTTTAATTTTTCTATCTTTGTGCTATTCCTGTTTAATTCTGTCATATCCTCTTACAGTCTTTCTTTCTAAGTTTTATATCTCTTGTCTTTCTTTCCAAGTTTTTTACTCCTGTGTTCCCCTTAAAAAACAAAAATACACAAAAATGTATAAAAATGTCCCCCAAAATCTGTCCTATACTCTTTCTCTTTATAGTGTATAGTCTTTCAAAGTTTTGTAGTCCTTCTTCATTGCCCCCCCCAAAAAGAAAGAAACACCAAATAAAAGTGTAAAAATAACAACATAAATGTCATATCCTTTTTTTCTTTATAGTCTTTGGTCTATAGCTTATCTTTTTCCAAGTTTTGTAGTCTTTCATTTGCCTCCAAAAGAGAAAAAAAAGTTTGGAAAAGGCAAAAAATTTCTATCTTAATAATCTGGGTGTATTGCAGCTCTTTATTATTCTTTTTCTATTATCTTAAAATATTTCCTAAATCATAAATTCCTGCCCGTATGTCTGGTCTAACTTTCATGTTTGCATCTGCCTATCTCTTTCCTTAATTCTTCTTAACTACTAGAATAAATTAATCACACTGTGGTACAGGTACTGCTACATGATACTATCTGGTGTGTGGTAGAGTGCCCTGTTGTACCACTCAGATCTAAAGTGTGCCCAAATCACAATTTACATAACTTCACTTGTTCATGAAAAGTTCTCAGGTGTGTTAAAAATGTGTGCAGACTGTTACATCATGCTGTCATGCTGTCACACTGTAGTACACAAAGTGACTGACAAGCAGAAGTTCATTGTCATCTTGTCCTATAAAATTACCCAGATACCGAGAACTGAGAAGTGCTCAGAGAAGTCAAAAAGTACTGTGTAGCTGCTGTTTAGGAAATGCATAAGTGCATGAGAAAGAGAGGCTCCTTGTCGTCTTGCTCTGTAAAATGCTCCTAATGCCCAGAAATGAGAAGTCAAAAATACTTCTGCTGCTCACTGATACCTGGTGCGGGCTACTGACATACCAGCAAAGGTATTTTTTTTTTTGGAGGGGGTCTTTCTGGGTGTGAAATGGTGAAACCATTGCCCTTCTAAACATCTTTTATCACTGTTCCTCTCCTTGCAGGTATTTATCAGCGTGATTCAGTGCTGCTGCCATATGGGTTTTGCCCATTTTTTTTTTATTTTCGACACTTGCGTAGCCTGGGATGGGAAGTATTTTTTTTCTAAAATCATAGGACTGTAGGCATAGGACAGGATAACTGTTGTCTTCTCCTATTTCTTTCATTTCAGGTATTTCACATATGTTCAGTAACATAAATTATAAATTGCACGAGGCAACAGTCAGTGGGAGTGTGGAGGATTGGTTTGTATAATGATTGTGCAGTAGATGACGGGAGTTTACACAATGTAAAGTGCTGGAGGACAACAAGCTCTTCAAGTTACTGGCATGATGTCTCAATGTCAGAGCTGATATGAACACAATGCACAGATTATTTTGACAATGTAGTATGCTCCATACTGGGTTGCATACACCTATGAAACAAAAACATAATTACAAAGTTGTAACAGAAAATAACTTTCTGAAAGGATACCTATTGGCACGTAGGTGATGGTCTGTCCTTTCCATGGGGAAAAGTTACCCAGATAAATGATAAAGTGTTACTTGACAAGAAAGAAAGAGACATTATTTAGCATGACTTGGCATGGCCACTGTGTCACTGTTCACCTGTGAAAGGAAAAGATAAGATTAAAAATAGGCATGGATTCATAGTAAAATACCCTACCACAAACACTATCTGTGGGTACATCCAAACTACTCTAAATTAATCCTAAAAACACCCTAATGAAAAACAGGTAGTTGGTTAAGGTTGGGTAGCTACTATCTTAATTATTCTACTACTCTATCACCCTACCCTAACTATAATAAAATTTAAAAAACGTTATTTTGAATTGCCCTAAACAGAGAAAACTACACAAAATGATATATCTTGAGTGAGGTAAGATAGGCACAGCTGCTCTGAGCAAGCCTGCTGCTGTTTCAAAAAATTATACTTATGTTGGGCCTTGCTGAGGTAGGTATGAGAGGTGCAGCTGCTCTGATTTAGCCTGCTCCTGTTTCCAAAAATTATACCCGTAGCAGGCATTGCTGAGGCAGGTACAAAGGGTGCAGCTGCTGTGAGTGAGCCTGCAGCTGTTTCCAAAAATTATACCCATGGCAGGCATTACTGAGGCAGGTATGAGAGATGCAACTGTTCTGATTGAGCCTGATGCTGTTTCCAAAAATTATACCTGTAGCGGGCATTGATGATGCAGATGTTAGAGGTGTACACAAGGTGCGGTGGAAAGGATGAAAAGGTACTTGGCAAGGTTGGAGGAATGGTCAAATATATGGCAGCTTAGATTCAATGCAAAGAAGTGCAAAGTAATGCACCTGGGAAACAAAAACCCAGGGGAAGAGTACACGATGGGGGTGAAATACTGACAATAACAAAAATGGAACGGGACTTGGAGGTAGTTATATCAGATGACCTAAAGGTGAGTAAGCAATGTGAGAAGGCAGTAAGGAAAGCTGTGGGATACTGGGATGCATAGGGAGAGGCATCACCAGTAGAAAACCAGGAAGTTGTTATCCATCTGTACAGACAGTTGGTGAGACCCCATCTGGAGTACTGCGTGCAGTTCTGGAGACCCCATCTCCGCAAAGACATAGTCAGGGTGGAGGCCATCCAGAAGAGGGCAATCAAAATGGTGCAGGGTCTGTACCAGAAGACATATGAAGAGAGACTAAAGGAGTTAATATGTATACCCTTGAGGAAAGGAGGGAGATGGGGACATAACAGAAACCTTCAAGTACCTCAAGGGAATCAACAAAGTCCAAGAGGGTAGCATCTTTCAGAAAAAGAGATGTGCATGAACAAGGGGGCACAATTTGAAGATAGAGGAGGGGCAGCTCAGAGGTAATGTGGGGAAGTATTTTTTCACAGAGAGGGTTGTGGATACATGGAGCAGCCTTCCTGAGGAGGTTGTGGAGTCAAAAACAGTGGGAGAATTCAAGAATGCATGGGACAGACATAATGCAATTCTAGTGGGGGGTAGGAGGAAGTAGGCTGTTGGTTAACTAGGATCTGCAGCTTATCCATTAGGTAGGGAATGGACAGACTAGGTGGGCCAAGCGGTCCTTATCTGCCATCAAATTCTATGTTTCTATGTTTCTGCAGCTGCTTTGAATGGGTCTGCTGCTGTTTCCAAAAATTGTACCTATGGCAGGCATTGATGAGGCAGATGCAAGAGGTGCAGCTGCTTTATGTGAAACTACTCCTGTTTCAAAAAATTTTACCCATGGCATGCATCAAACATAGTACACTGATGACCGGCAAAACTAAGAGTGGTGCAACACATGTGGCTGGCATGCTGGCAGTGGTGATGGCATATTTTGACAGTAGAATGTGTCTAAGGAGAATGACAGTAAAACTGAAGGAAAAAGATGCCAATGGAAGAAACTGTGATGACAACTATGATGTAAGGTCTGTAAGTTATTAGCAACAGTCCTTACAGAATTTGTGTAGTGCTTATATAGAGCAGGACGGTGGGAGAATGTGACATGTGGAACATGTTTAACGAGAAAAAGTAAAAAATAGCAAAGTAACTGAATTCATATTTAAATAATAGTGCCAATATTTTCAGAAAAATGACAAACATGCCTGTTTCTCCATGAATTGTCTGTGACCATGGCAGGATGTATTTCAGAGATACAGTTGCAACTGCTGAGAGAGAGATGTGTTAGCAATGTTACCAAATTTGACAGAATGCCACTGCACACAGGATTTTCTATTCCTTTCTTACACAACCTAGTCATCTTATTCAGGATCACTGTTTGCAGGCCATAGTTTATTTTCAGGGTCAAAACTGCATACTGCAGTATTTGGGACAATTGGGAAATTGTCAGCATTCATTTTGAGAAATGCCATTTCACATTTAAATGACTTAGCAGTGTTCTTTGGTCAGTGGCTAGTCCTCCAGCTGCAGTAAATATGCATTCTGAAAATACACTTGAAGGCAGACAACTGAGATACATTATTGCAAGATTTGCTGGATCTGGCCATATTGTTCTCTTTTGTTTCCAATAGACTAATGGATCTTCCTGAAGACCAATCACAGTATGGTCTGAAAAATACTCCTGAATCATTCTGCTGTGTGAGACGATTACCAGTCTGGCCAATGAACCAGCTGAACTTTCTTTAAAGGGTACTAATTAATGCTGTTGCAGGCAACTCAGAATTTACTTGCCTTTCTTACCTTGAACATGATGCCCAAAAAGTAGCTGTAGATGTCCTTTCCCTCGCTGATGACACTGGTGATTGTGAAGAATTGATAGATGTGTGATTGTCGGCACCAAAGACACACTCTAATGGTTCAGCAGAGTTTGACTGCTGTACATCAGTTAATGATGCTGGTGGGGCAATGTCACATTTGAATAGCAGAAGATCTCTCATATACTCAATATCTTCCCGGCAGGAAGGATGGCTTCAATGTTCACCTTAAAGCAGGTATCAAGCAACATAGTCAACACATAGGTGTCATTCTTAAACATGGCATTTATTCTCTGATCAGTCAACAGTCCGAGACTCAAGTAATTTGCCAGCATAACAGCAATGGTGTCTTCTTTTGACTGAAAGTCTTTTTGTATGTCATCAAGGAAAATGTGAAGAAATCTTATTTGAGGAAGAATTTGACTCAGAGTTGCATTATCCTCACTGACATCATGTTTGGCAGACTCAAATGGCTCCAATAAAGTAACCAATGAGTCAAGTAGACACACACACACACACACACACACACACACACACACACACACACACACACAGGACGCCAGCACACTTGGCTGGGACTGAGTGGACAGCAGAGTCTCATAAACAAAAAACCCAAACAAAAACCCAGGGGAAGAGTACACAATGTGGGGTGAGATACTGCCAACAACAAAAATGGAAAGGGACTTGGGGGTAGTTATATCAGATGACCTAAAGGTGGGCAAGCAATGTGAGAAGGCAGTAAGGAGGGCTGGGGGGATACTGGGATGCATAGGGAGAAGCATCACCAGTAGAAAATACGAAGTTGTTATCCATCTGTACAGACAGTTGGTGAGACCCCATCTGAAGTACTGTGTGCAGTTCTGGAGACCGCATCTCCACAAAGACATAGTCAGGGTGGAGGCGGTCCAGAGGAGGGCAACCAAAATGGTGCACGGTCTGCACCAGAAGACATACAAATAGAGACTAAAGGAACTTAATATGTATACCCTTGAGGAAAGGAGGGAGAGGAGGGACATGATAGAAACGTTCAAGTGCCTAAGAGAATCAACAAAGTCCAAGAGGGTGGCATCTTTCAGAAAAAGAGATGCACAAGAACAAGGGGGAGACAATTTGAAGGTGGGGGGGCAGCTCAGAAGTAATGTGAGGAAGTATTTTTTTCACAGAGAGGGTTGTGTATGCATGGAACAGCCTTCCTAAGGAGATTGTGGAGTCAAAAATAGTGGGGGAATTCAAGAATGTATGAGACAGACATAAGGTAATTCTAGTTGGGGGTAAGAGGAAGTAGGTTGTTGATTAACTAGGATCTGCAGCTTATCCTGTAGCTTATCTGCTAACTTATTGAAGAAGCCAGAAGGGAAAGGAAGCAAACATATTCAATTCAGTGCTTTAGAGTAACTGGTAATTGCTATTTTTTCTTTTAAACTTAGATTGTGGGCTTGTAGTGACACTATACTTTCTTTGTTGTCTTTACTTATAATTGTTTTTGGGCTGTTGAAAATTTAAAACATAGTGGTGGTGTAATTCTGTGCTGTCTTTAATTACTGCAAATTTTATCTTGGCTTGTCTGACTGTCCTGTAGTTGGGTGAAGGGTGTTAATTGTCTGGCCTCTGACCTCAGCTACGTGATAACTGGAGGTACGGCTTAGTCAGAGTTAAAGTAGCAAGCAGAGGTTTATTTTCTCAGAAGAAGCCAGAAGGGGAAGGAAGGAAACATATTCAATTCAGTGCTTTAGAGTAACTGGTAATTGCTATTTTTCTTTTAAACTTAGATTGTGGGCTTGTAGTGACACTATACTTTCTTTGTTGTCTTTACTTATAATTGTTTTTGTGCTGTTGAAAATTTAAAACATAGTGGTGGTGTAATTCTGTGCTGTCTTTAATTGCTGCAAATTTTATCTTGGCTTGTCTGACTGTCCTGTAGTTGGATGAAGGGTGTTAATTGTCTGGCCTCTGACCTCAGCTACGTGATAACTGGAGGTGGGGCTTAGTCAGAGTTAAAGTAGCTAGCAGAGGTTTATTTTCTCAGAAGAAGCCAGAAGGGGAAGGAAGGAAACATATTCAATTCAGTGCTTTAGAGTAACTGGTAATTGCTCTTTTTCTTTTAAACTTAGATTGTGAGCTTGTAGTGACACTATACTTTCTTTGTTGTCTTTACTTATAATTGTTTTTGTGCTGTTGAAAATTTAAAACATAGTGGTGGTGTAATTCTGTGCTGTCTTTAATTACTGCAAATTTTATCTTGGCTTGTCTGACTGTGCTGTAGTTGGGTGAAGGGTGTTAATTGTCTGGCCTCTGACCTCAGCTACGTGATAACTGGAGGTGGGGCTTAGTCAGAGTTAAAGTAGCTAGCAGAGGTTTATTTTCTCAGAAGAAGCCAGAAGGGGAAGGAAGGAAACATATTCAATTCAGTGCTTTAGAGTAACTGGTAATTGCTCTTTTTCTTTTAAACTTAGATTGTGAGCTTGTAGTGACACTATACTTTCTTTGTTGTCCTTACTTATAATTGTTTTTGGGCTGTTGAAAATTTAAAACATAGTGGTGGTGTAATTCTGTGCTGTCTTTAATTGCTGCAAATTTTATCTTGGCTTGTCTGACTGTCCTGTAGTTGGATGAAGGGTGTTAATTGTCTGGCCTCTGACCTCAGCTACGTGATAACTGGAGGTGGGGCTTAGTCAGAGTTAAAGTAGCTAGCAGAGGTTTATTTTCTCAGAAGAAGCCAGAAGGGGAAGGAAGGAAACATATTCAATTCAGTGCTTTAGAGTAACTGGTAATTGCTCTTTTTCTTTTAAACTTAGATTGTGGGCTTGTAGTGACACTATACTTTCTTTGTTGTCTTTACTTATAATTGTTTTTGTGCTGTTGAAAATTTAAAACATAGTGGTGGTGTAATTCTGTGCTGTCTTTAATTACTGCAAATTTTATCTTGGCTTGTCTGACTGTCCTGTAGTTGGGTGAAGGGTGTTAATTGTCTGGCCTCTGACCTCAGCTACGTGATAACTGGAGGTGGGGCTTAGTCAGAGTTAAAGTAGCAAGCAGAGGTTTATTTTCTCAGAAGAAGCCAGAAGGGAAGGAAGAAACATATTCAATTCAGTGCTTTAGAGTAACTGGTAATTGCTCTTTTCTTTAAACTTAGATTGTGAGCTTGTAGTGACACTATACTTTCTTTTGTTGTCCTTACTTTATAATTGTTTTTGGGCTGTTGAAAATTTAAAACATAGTGGTGGTGTAATTCTGTGCTGTCTTTAATTGCTGCAAATTTTATCTTGGCTTGTCTGACTGTCCTGTAGTTGGATGAAGGGTGTTAATTGTCTGGCCTCTGACCTCAGCTACGTGATAACTGGAGGTGGGGCTTAGTCAGAGTTAAAGTAGCTAGCAGAGGTTTATTTTCTCAGAAGAAGCCAGAAGGGGAAGGAAGGAAACATATTCAATTCAGTGCTTTAGAGTAACTGGTAATTGCTCTTTTTCTTTTAAACTTAGATTGTGGGCTTGTAGTGACACTATACTTTCTTTGTTGTCTTTACTTATAATTGTTTTTGGGCTGTTGAAAATTTAAAACATAGTGGTGGTGTAATTCTGTGCTGTCTTTAATTACTGCAAATTTTATCTTGGCTTGTCTGACTGTGCTGTAGTTGGGTGAAGGGTGTTAATTGTCTGGCCTCTGACCTCAGCTACGTGATAACTGGAGGTGGGGCTTAGTCAGAGTTAAAGTAGCTAGCAGAGGTTTATTTTCTCAGAAGAAGCCAGAAGGGAAGGAAGGAAACATATTCAATTCAGTGCTTTAGAGTAACTGGTAATTGTCTCTTTTCTTTTAAACTTAGATTGTGAGCTTGTAGTGACACTATACTTTCTTTGTTGTCCTTACTTATAATTGTTTTTGGGCTGTTGAAAATTTAAAACATAGTGGTGGTGTAATTCTGTGCTGTCTTTAATTGCTGCAAATTTTTCCCCTCCCTTCCCCAACACTTAATTATATGCCCTGATAAATCTGATTGACAGGAGCTAAACACAGGGTATAAGTAAGAGGTGTGAAGTAGGAGGGCATAAGAGGAAGAAGCCCACCCTCAGCACGACAAGTGTTTGACTCATTTATTTATTTATTGGTTTTTTCCTTAAAAAAAATTATCTGAGGATCAGTGACAGGATTTTAGTACAGTAAATTAATAAAGAGAACTAGGAGAGCTTCAGTAGCAGACACGTTGTGGAATTGCAGTATAATGTGGGGGGCTGGTGCAATGCAGTGGCTGTGGGGCAGCCATATTTAGGCAGAACTTCTGGACACTGAGGTGCTGCCCTATCTGCATCCATCTCTCTGGACTGTGGGATGAGGTAGCTAGACTCAGAGCGGAAGTAAACTGGGTCAGGAGTACCATCACCCCTATCCAGGGACCACCCAGTCCAATGCAGCTGCCTCAAAGGATGCCAAGAACGAGGAGCACTTGGATGACAGTGGGCTCAGAGAGGGTTAGAGCAGTCAGGCAGAGGCCCATCCCAGATCCTATTCCACTCAAGAACTCATATGCCACACTGGCAAACGAGGACAACCAAATAGAGGTACCCAGAGAAGTGGAAGGAAAGGATATGGAGGTTAGCCAAGGAGGTGACCTCAGTGGGGAAAGCAGTGGACCCTAGAGGAGGAGGAAGCAAATCCTGGTGGGGGACTCCATCATAAGAGGGATCCAGCTAGGAACACAGTAGGGGGAGGACAGGGAGGTGAGGTGCCTACTAGGTGCCACGGCATGGACGGATGGAAGGAAGATCCTGGGGATCACTGGGAAGGCAAGACGGGAGGGTGAGCTGGATGTCATTATCCACCTAGGTACTAATGACTTGGCAAATGGGGAGCCAAAGGAAGTTCAGGAAGAGTTTAGGAAACTGGGGAGGGTCTCAAACAAGTAGCTACTTCTGTCACTTTCTCAAGTACTACCTGTGAGAGGCAAGGAGAGCATAGGAGTGCATGCACAGGAACTTTAACTCATGATTGAAGAACTGGTGCTGTGAGGAAGGGTTTGGGTTCATTGGTGACTGGGGACCCACCTGGAGGATGGAGGTTTGTTCAAGCCTGATGGCCTGCATCCATCCTGGAGAGAATCAAGCACTCAATGATAAATTTTAAATGCTACATTGACAAGCATTTAAACTAGCAGTGGCAGGCCAGCAAGGAGGGTACCTACTTGCTCACCCCCAGCTAACAGTGGAACCAGTGAACCAGAAGAGTGGCTATCTCTGCAAGGCAGTGTGCAAAAGATGGAGATTAGTGCCCAAGAGGTGGATAAGCAGAAAGGGCAAAATTCAGCAGAAGGGCAGACAGCAAGGAGAACCAGGGATAAATGACAACCAAGGAAGAGGCTGGAGTAGAACAGTGAAGCAGTCTAGGAGGTCAAATCATGGAAAACCATGTGCAAATGCCAGGAGCCTTAGCAACAAGATGGAAGATCTGGAGGCTGTCATGGTACAGTCAGACCTGGACATTGTGGCCATCACTGAAACCTGGTGTAATGATAACCATGACTGGGAGATGGCCATACCTGGCTACAACATATTCAGAAGAGAAGAGCAGGCAGGAAGGGAGGAGGTTGCACTGTATGTAAAAATGACATAAGAGACCACAGAGATCCAGGAGGAACAAAATGGGGAGAGTACTGTGGGTTAAGCTGGAAAGGAAAATGGGGACAGCCATCCGCACAGGTGTGGTCTATAGACCACCAGCCCAGGAGGAAGAAACAGATAGGGGAGCTGATGCTAGCCATCCAAAGGATGGCAGACAAGGGTGAGGTAGTACTGGTTGGAGACTTCAATATTCCAGACGTGGACTGGAGCATCCCAGCAGCAGTATCAACTAGGAGCAGATTTATCCTGGACTCCCTTCAGGGTGCCTTCCTCAAGCAACTGGTCATGGAACCAACTTGGCAGAAGGCAATACTGGATCTTGTGCTCACAAACAGGGACAGTGTGATGGGGTAACAGTGGGGGAGCACCTGGGTAACAGTGACCACCAGTCATTGTGGTTTGAAATCACAGAAGAGCAAGAACAAACCACAAAAACACATATCCTGGATTTTAGGGGCAGACTTTGGGAAAATGGGGAGATACTTGAAAGAGGCATTAGGGGAATGGGACAGGAATCGGGGTTGAGGAACAGTGGGCAGTATTTAAAATGGGGATTATAAGAACAACAGAATTATGCATTAAGCAGGTTATGGAGAGGAAGGAAGAGGAGACCATTATGGTTTTCCAAAGAGGTAGCAAAGAAAGTGAAAGCCAAAAGATTGCATTCAGGCAATACAAAAGACACAGGCAGAAGGGGATAGGGAGAAGTACCAGGAGAAGCAAAGGGAGGCAGGGAAGTCAGTAAGGAAGCCAAAGCTCAGACAGAAGAACACATTGCAAAATCAGTGGGTAAAGGGGACAAAACCTTTTACAGGTACATAAGTGAAAAAAGAAAGACAAAGGGAGGGATAGTGAGACTGAAGGGGGAGGATGGGAGCCGCATGGAGGATGACAGCAGTAAAGCTGACATATTGAACAGGTATTTCTGCTCAGTCTTTACTGAGGAAGAGGGGGTAATGGGTCTGAAGGGAGTACAAGGGGTGAGAATGGTGCAGAAATGGACACAAGTCCCTTTACACGAAAGGGTCCTGACGGAACTGGAAGTAAGAGTTGATAAAGCAATGAGGGCCAGACGGGTAACTCAGGGTCCTCAAGAACTAAGAGAGGTGGTGGCTGAACCTCTGGCTATACTGTTTAGCTGATCACTGGAAACAGGAGGTACCCAAAGACTGAGAACAGCAGATGTAGTCCCCTTATACAAAAGTAGGAACAAAGAGGAAGCAGGGAACTACAGACCAGTCAACCTCACCTCGGTAGTGGGGAAGATCATGGAAGCACTACTGAAGGAGAGATTGGTGGAACATCTGGTGTCAATGGACTACAGGACCCAAGGCAGCATGGTTTCACCAGGGGAGGTCATGTCAGACCAACCTCTTTGAATTTTTGACTGGGTGACTAGGGAGGTGGATCAGGAGGGCAGTGGACATGGCCTATCTGGACTTCAGCAAGGCCTTTGACACTGTGCCACATAGAAGACTATTACACAAACTGGGGAATATGGGTGTGGGCAGGACAGTAGTGTGGTGGGTAGGTAACTGGCTGGGTGGCAGGACACAGAGGGTGGTGGTAAATGGCTGTCACTCCACAGAGGGAAGAGTGACCAGTGAGGTACCACAGGGATCAGTGCTGGGACCGGTCCTATTCAACATCTTCATCAGTGACATTGCGCAGGATCTAGAAGGCAGAATTTCACTGTTTGCTGATGACACAAAGCTCTGTAACAGTAGACACACCAGAGGGTGTAGACAGAATGAGAAGCGACCTGCAGAAACTTGAAGAATAGTCAGAGGTTTGGCAGTTGAAATTCAATGCAAAGAAGTGCAAGATAATGCATATGGACACAAAAATCCTGGCACAATATATCAGTTGGGGGTGAGGATATAGCATGCACCAAGCAGGAAAAAGGATCTTGGGGTTATCATCTCTGATGACCTCAAGGTAGGAATCAGTGTGACAAGGCAGCAGGTAAAGCAAATAGGATGCTGGGATGTATAGGCAGGGGCATCACCAGCAGGAAAGGGAGGTCATAATTCCGCTATACAAGACACTAGTGAGGGCCCCACCTGGAGTACAGTGTACAGTTCTGGAGACCTTACCTACGTAAGGACATAGACAGGGTAGAGAAGGTTCAGAGGAGAGGGCAACAAAGATGGTGCATGGATTGCATCACAAGTCCTATGAAGACAGGTTGAAGGAACTGAACATGTACTCCCTGGAGGAGAGGAGGGAGAGAGGAATATGATAGAGACATACAAGTATCTTACATGAAGGAACAGGGTGCAGGAAAACACTATTTTTAAGCGAAAAAGATGTTCCAGGACTAGAGGGCATGGGATGAAGTTGGAGGGAGGACGATTCAGAGGAAACATGAGAAAGAATTTCTTCACAGAACGGGTGGTGGACAAGTGGAACACCCTGCCAGAGGAAGTGGTGGGGGCTGAAACAATCACAGGATTTATGAATGCATGGGATAGACATAAAGGAATTCTAGAGGTTGGGGTAAGGGGAAACAGACTTCTAGGAAAACAAACTGAACTTACAAGCTCAAATGGGCAGACTGGGTGGGCCATAGGCCCTTATCTGCCGACACTGTCTATGTATCTATGTATCTGTGTATCCATTAGGTAGGGAATTGGCAGGTAGGTGGGCCAAGCAGTCGTTATCTGCCATCAAATTCTATGTTATGTTTCTAAAGGCTGCCCTGGAACCCTTTTCCCAACACACACAGGACACCAGCACACTCAGCTGGGATTGAGCAGACAGTGGAGCCCCCTGAAGGTATTTGCCCTCCTGCTGTTCTACTCCTGTGGGGGTGTTTACCCATCAATGCTTCGCATCAACTGCCCTGCCCACCCCAGTCACCCTCCCACGGGCATCTCTTAATTTATTGACCTCACCAGGTCATGTGATCCCGCAACAGGTCACGTGATCCTGCACCCGTCTGTTCTCTAAGTGTCTGTTTTCCCCTTTGATGTTTTCCCCCTTTGATGGTTATGACTTCTGGCCTCTAGGAGTCAGTGTTGAATCTCCTGCAGCTCCACCTTTTCCCTCACCTCCCGCCTCTCTAGCTCAGCTCCTCACCTCCTCTGTCCCCAACTTCTGACTTGTTTTTCTGCCTCACTGAGTGAACCACCATGTCTCCCTCCTCCAGTCTTGAACCTTGCACCCTTAGCTCCATAGTCTGGGATGCTACCTCTATGCCACGTGGACTGACCTTTTGTTAGGTGTCCTTTTGTTATGCTTATCCTACATCCCCACCAGTGTGAGTTACACTACCTGCTGGATCCCCCCATATTTTGTTGACTATGGCCTTGCCCAACTTTAGTCCCCCTTGCCCACGTTCACCTACCCCCATGCCCTTTTCTATTTAATTCTTCTAATTCAAGCCTTGACTGCACACCTGCTGCACCTACCCTAGCTGCTCCCTCTATATCCACACTGCCTTCACGGTTGCCTTCCTCCCACCCCATCACCCACCCAACTCCCTCCTGGCCATGCCCTCTCCTGACCTGCTCCCTGTACCCACCCTCTTTCTTGCCATTCCTCATCTACATTCTCTCCCTATCCCAGTCATAAGCACCAAATCAACCCAGGTCCCCCACCCTGGTGCAAGTCTCTGCAAGCAACTCAAGTATACTATCCTTAGGACCCTCCTATTCCTGCTTATTATGTCAGGGAATGTACACCCGAACCCTGGGCCACCCTCTGCCACTATCACAAATTGTTTTGCAGCTAATGGAATATGTATAGCAGCCATCAATATCTGCAGCCTGTTAAAAGAGCTTGATACCCTCCAGTGATGGTTGACCCAGCACCAGCCTGATATGCTATCCATAGTTGAAACCTGGCTCACAAAGGTTAGCCCTGACTCAGCTCTGTCTATTATCAGATACACCCTCTTCCATGAGGACAGAGTTGGGAAGCACGTGGGTGGCTGTGCTATTTATATCTGTGACTCCTTACAGGATTATGCACCCCCCGGCCCAGCTGGAGTATGGTGCACAGGCACGTACCCTGAAAATGGCCACTGGCATGGCCAGGGCACCCCCTCTTTATTATATCTATCTACACCTCCCCTTGGAACCAAAACCAGTGTTTCAATCTCTACTGAACTACCTCTCTCTCCTGCCCCCAAGTCTATGATCATAGCCCTTGGGGACTTCAGTATTAACTGGCAATCTAGCACTGCTGCCCACTACAAGGATGCAATAGCTACAATGGATCTCTCCTAGATCATTACAACCTCAACTTGCTTTACACCCTTAAATGGATCCTCCAGTCTATTTGACCTCATACTTATCCATTGTCCTAATAAAATCACTGATGTTTCGGTCCTCCCCAATACCCTGAGTGACCACTCACCTGTGCTCTGCACTTGGTCCTGTAAGATAAAAAAACCTGCTCCAAAAATTATTTTCCAGCATCAGCTCAAACCAGGTAAGCTGGGACAACTCAAATACTGCCTAGCTCACTGGGACTGGTCACCCCTTGACCATGCCCCCGACATTGACACAGCTCTTGAGTACTTTTTCTGCTCTTTCAACTTGGCTTGTGACATATTTGCCCCCTTCCCTAAATACGTTATCAAAGGCCCAGACACCCCTTGGATCTCACAGGAACTCCTTGACCAGATGTGCCACAGAAGCACCCACTGGCACCTTGCCCTTGAATCTGGCAAACAGTCTGATAGACAGCGCTATCAGCAGCAAGGAATAAATGCACCTGGGACATTCAGAAGGCAAAAGCTGACCACTACAGGGCAACCCTCACCTCCTCCTGGGGCTCAGGATACAAGTTCTGGGATAACTTGAAGGAACTCAATGGTAAAACTGTGTCCACAACCCCCCTCCCAGGTCACTATCAATGACAGAACCACCACTGACCTCCCAGACCATCGCAGAATCAGTCAACTCATCCTTTTTGGACCTCAGTAGTGTGCTTCCCGCCAACTGTTTTGATCCCCATATCCCACCCCCTCCCTCTGTTCACTCTGTACCACTTTTCCACTTCAAAACCCTCACCCCGAGAAAGGCAAAACCCTACCTCGTAAACGCCTTAGGCAAGTCTTGTTACAGTAGTGACACTTTGAACCTTAGACTCCTCCATATGATTTTGGATGAAATCCATATCCCCTTCATTAACATACTTAATCACTGCCTCTGTCTGAGGAAATTCCCATCTAAATGGAGAATCGCAGTTATCACCCCTATCCACAAATGTGGCAGTCACACAATCCCCGGGAATTACCACCCTAGCTCCATTCCTCCCCCCCAAAGGCACTTGAAAAAATCATCTCAGACCAACTCACGGCTCACCACAGTAAATATGACCTTCTCTGTGGGGAACAACACAGTTTCCGCAAAGGGCACAGAGCCACAACTTGTGCTGCTAGAGTTCACCAGTGCTATTCACACTTCCCTTGATGGAGGGTGTCTGGTGGGGGTCAGTCTTTGTGGACCTGTCAAAAGCCTTTGACACCATAAACCATTCCCTCCTCCTATCTGCTGTCTCCCTCACAGGTCTCTCCTAGGATGCTACCAGGTGGTTTGCTGATTACCTAACCTGATGGTCCCAACAAGTCAAAATTAATGATGTTCTCCACCTGCCTCCCAGTCAACTCAGGGGTTCCCAGGGTTCCATCCTGGGGCCCCTTCTTTTTAGTCTATTTTTGAACACCCTTCCCAAGGCCTGCTCTGGGCAATTGCTTTTATACGCTGATGATGTGGTTCTCTTCCCACCAACATCAATCCTTACTCAATACAAATTACCATTCAGAAATCCTTCAAAGAGGCTGAATCCTGGTTCGCTGATCACTGACTGGTTCTAAACCACCATAGCAAACACAAAGGCTTCCCTCTGCAAATCCTTAACTCCCAACTGCAACCCCTTGAGCAGGTCAATAATTTAAAATACCTTGGCGTTACCTAGACTCTGCTCTTAACTTCCATGAGCATATCCACCGCCTTAGCACCGTGGTCAATTCCAGAATTGACTTGCTCTACCGTCACAAACATTGTCTCCCTCCTGAGGCCCTCTGCCTTGCTGTCTCACCATCCAACCTGTCCCTTATTGATTAGGGGATCCTGGTTTATGGGGCAGCTGACAACTCTGCCCTTTGCAGAATCAGAATTTCCTTAAACAAAGCTTGTCACCTTGTCACGGGTAGTGACAGGATGATGCACACCTGCTTTCTGTACAGTCTCGCCAACTGGCTTGATTTGGATGGGAGACTTAGGTACCAGACATGCCTTCTCACCAGAAAAATCACCAATGGACTAGCCCTCCCCAGCCTTACCAACCTTCCGCAACCAGCACCCTCAGTGATTGCCACTTGTAGTTCCACCAAATCCTTCCTCCTGATTCCCCGATGTTGTACATACCTGGGACAGAGATCCTTCTACTACCAGGCTGCCCTCTGGATGAATGCACTTCCCAGTGCCATCTTCTCTGAATATAAGTTAGGCCACTCTAAAAGCTCTAAAAGCTCCATTCCTCTAGCACCTGCAAATGCTACTAACCCACCTCTACTTGTTCCCTCCCACAGTCTTTTCACATGACAACTTCTGGCACTTGTATGTTCCTCCCTCTCCCCCACTGGCTCCCCATTGATAGTGACAATTAACTTTAACAATGGAGCTTCCTCCTTTTTATCCTTAGAACGCTAGCACCAGTATTGTTCCTGTCAATTTTAATTGCTGTCTGTAATTTAACATTTACATCTGCTTTTTCTCAACTGACTGCAACCTGTAAATGCCAATAATTCAATGTCTTACTGTCTGTACTATATTCATTATGTATTATCTGCACTGTATGTTATCTGACATGACGCCTTTATAAAGGAGTCTCTGACTCAAAGGTTTGTAATTCTGATATATTTTTAAATAAATAAAAAAATAAATAGACTCCAACTGCTGGAATTGAGCATGATGTCTACTTTACCTATTTGATTCTACATAGTGTGATCATGTACAGCTTTTTTCTGTTCAAGAAACCGTTCCAACATGTAAAATGTTGAATTCCAGTGGATTGGAGCTTCCTGCTTTAATGTATGCAATGGTTTGTTGTTTGACCTTTGCAGCCTGATCAGGATTTTTTGTGCTTTCACAGAGAGGCTGAAATGCCCACATGTTTTCCTAGCAAGACCTAATAGGTTTTCAACATTTCCAGTTCCATTTAAGAAACTATTATGAGAAGATTTAAACAATGTGCAAAACAAAGTATTTGTTGATATTTGCCATCTCTTCCAGCTATTGCAAAATATTCACAGCAGTGTACTTTTCTTCAAAAGCTGTGACATATAATACGGCCTGCTTCCTACTAGGGATTGACAAACCGACTGTGACCCGGTTTGGATTCCAACACTGATTTTTCTTCAAAAGATTCTGATTTACTGTGATGAACTGTTGACTGAATGCCAAACACGTTTTGTACTTTGGAGTCATACTCTGCTGCAACGTCTACGCTCTGTTGATTGTATTTTTGTCAGTGAAAACGTTTAACTCCAAAAACTCACAAGAGCTGGAGTGTGACAAACGTGTGTGAAGTTCCTCCTAAATTCATGGAAACACTATGGGAAGGAACACTGTTTAAAATGCATATTCTTTGATAATATTCTGTGGTTGGAAGGAAGGCATTTCAGAAGGGGCTAATTGTGTAGACAATTAATGGCTATTAAAAATGAATAATTAGAGGAAATCTTAATCTATTTTGTTTGGAGATGCTCATAAAAATTAAGTAGTCTAATCCTGTGAGGAAAATTGACCACAGATGTACTGTTACAGTCTATGGGTTATTGTTAACTAAACTCTTGTTGTTTACTAGTTTGTAAGAAGACAGCTGATTAGATGAAGGTGAAATTAAACTGGTTCAGCACCTGTTTCAGCATCTGCCACTAGCCTGGGGAGAGCTTAAGCCAAAAGCTGCAAGCGGAGAGTTCTGGCACATCCCTTAGTTCCCCATCGCTGTGTACCTGTTTATGTACCTAAATGGACTTCAGCAATATCTAGTGTTGCTGGATAGAATGGCATGTTTTTAGCCTTAATAAGTAAAAGTTATATTATTTGCTGACAGTTCGCTGGTGCTTGTAGACACTAAGTACACTGTGTAAAACATGACTACTGGTGACCTATTGGATTGGGCTATTGAGCCACAAAGTCCTGAAGTTGAAACATGGAGCAGAGACAGAATATTTTGCTGACTGAACAGACTGGCAGAGCATCTGGATATTTAGGACATTGTAAAAACGGCAGTATTAGAATGCTCATTGGAATAGACAACTGAGCCACGAAGTTAAAGCACGGAACAGCGATGAAGTGCTGGACTGAACTGGACCACGCTTGCAAACTGGGCCAACTTGGAAACCTGGACCAAGCCATGAAAGGCTCGGTTCACCAGGTTAGAGCATGGTTGGCACTGTCTGGAAAGGTTTGGAAGTGCAGCAGAGCCAGTTCGCCCATTCCTACTTCCTACTGCTTACAGTAGAGTGAGGATTATTACTTTCTGACTGAAAACTTTCCCAATGTAGTAGTAGTAATACATTTTATTCATAAAATTATGAACAGGATAGGATGTTACAGCTCCATTGAGCAAAATGCTCATTCCTAAGGAGATCCTTTACAATCTAAATGTAGTTGTGTATACATGAATTATAAATATATTAACAATTACACAATACGTCGCTAAACAAATGACACAATACAAATTACAAACACATTAAAAAGAGGTGCATTATGAGCATGGAAAATTCTTCAGTTTGACTTACAATGAGTTGTAACAGTCATGTAGTCAATTGCTCGGTTGCTGGTCCATATATCTGTAGTTATGTGAACCTGCTTCAACTCTGAGAGTTTCAACTGCTTTATGACTTCAGTACGCATCAAGATATACAACTGTGTAACAGCCTTTTTTTAAAATATGTTCGACAGGGGACAGTGTACCATGGTTCAATCCATTTAATAAACTTGAGGAAACCATTTTTGGGCAACAAAGCAAAAAGGAGTTGACAATTGGCCAACAGCTCTGCAATGGCTTATTTTACAGCTGGCATGTTGGATGCTGGCAGGTAAATTTTGATCTCCTCACACTTTTTTAAATGTTAGTAAATGAGATATTTTTAATATTTGGGGGAATGTATTTTTCACATCTTTTCACATGGAGTACTGCTTTGTGATTTATAGAGCTTGATGGTGTCAGAAAACAATCTATGCTTGTCTGGGAAGACTGCAAGAACACATCAAGTGATTCAGTTTCACTTACTGCTTCTAATTCATTGTCACTATTGTCTCTGCCACCACCACTTCCACTACCACCCATACCAGACACACTGCCCCTTGCCTCGCCACACTCAATTGAGTGTTTTGCCTTTGCATGTAGCATCATTACTGTTGTTTCAAAATTTGCCACTTTGTCACCACAATTGATGGTCTTTTTGCACAGACTGTATACAGCTTGAGAGTTGTGCTTTGTGCCACGATGCCTGGCACTATTCCTTGTATAGTCAAGGGACCTGCAGGAAGCCCTACACTTTGCTGTTCAGCATCTGAGCTAATAATTGAGGAAGACACCTCCTTGCATGCTGCTTCAGCAGCTGGATGTATCCTGGCACATGTGACAAAATGTTCAGTACCTCTCTGAGTAACTCCAGGGAAGTTCTTTCCAAAACTCTACTATCATTTTATTGCTAATATGCCTTTTTTGTTTGGGACATTTAGTGCCAGTATTCATGATGTTATTATTATTGTCACTATGTTCTTCATTAGTGCTATAATGGAGGCACCTCACAAACAGTATAGTACAGCCATAAAATGATTTCAATAACTACTGCAGAGACAGACACTGTAGCTGACTATGTGACCGTAATAAATGACAGGAGTTGGGCCTTGGGAGCACCTAACAAACAGTGTTATGCAGCAGTGAAAGGATTTGACTGCTGCAGAGACAGACAGTGCAGTTGACTATGTCACAGTGATAAAGAATAAGGCTCGTTCCTCAGGGGCACCTAACAAACAGTGTAATACAACTGTAAAAGGCTTTTAGGAACTGTTCTAGAGACAGATAGTGCATCTGAATATGTCACAGTAAAAAATGACAGGGCTCAGTGGCACCTAACAAACAGTGTAATACTTTTAACATTTAATTTCAAACCAGATACCTTCTTTGTTTTTGTCTGTGACTTTTCCCCCAGCTTGCTCCTTCTCTGTTCTCTTCCCTGCACCACCTGCTTGACTGAGGCTGATAACCCCTCCTCCTGGCTGAGATAGTTTCAGTTCTCTAGTATTTCTACATTTGCTCCTTCATGTAGTGGCAGAGACAGATAGTGTAGCTGACTATGTCACAGTAATAAATGACAGGGCTCAGGGGCACCTAACAAACAGTGTAGTACTTTCAATTTTTATTTGTTTCCCCCACTTTGCTCCTTCTCTATTCTCTCCCAGCACCACCTCCTTGACTGAGGCCGATCCCCCCTCCCCCTGGCTGAGGTAGTTTCAGTCCACCACTATTTCTCCATTTGCTCCTTCGAGTTTGTGTAGTGTAGGTTTCAACTGTTGATTGATTTATCTTTTATATAGACAACAAGTCTTTACAACCGAGATTTGTGCTGCAAAATGAGTGACTGCAAAGCTGCTTCAAAACTGCTGCCCACACCACACAGGCTCTCAGCAGACAGAGCACAGTCCTTTAGACATCACTGACCAATCAGGTGTCATGTTCTCCTATTCTGTTGTCAGCTCCTGGAAGGACCCCACAGGATGCCCTTTTAATGCCTGTTTCTAGCCTGGAAGTCCTAATTACCCATTACCCATCTCAAACTATCAGACCTGAGAAGGTATGCTGTTGTTAGGGAACCATAATTAGCATGCCGTAATGTGGGCACTGCAACAAGGACCTGAGTTACAGGGGTGTTCTGGATATTAGAGCACCCTGCACTCACACAGTATTGAGTGTTACCACAATTCTTCTGCCCCTCATGGCATACCCAACACAGGAGGATATTATATTTAGTCTAGAGGGATGTAGGGGGTAAAGCCCCAGCAAAACATAAGTCTTTTATAGGACGGTCCTTGGGTGCTGTAAGCTGCTGTTGGCACAATGTCACCTGCAATTACGAAGGACAACATTTTGCTTGTGCCCTATTGTACCTCGCCCACATCTCCTGTGCACCATTATGGGTGAACCACTTAAGAATTATACTGCTATGTTGGGTAAGGTAGTAGTACATTACCTGAACTACCCTACCCAGACAAAAATAGGTGATGCCAGCACTACTTGATCCAGCTACCTATTGGGTCACCCATGCCTAATTAAAAATTGGGTACCGAAAAAAAATCATTTCACATAAATATCATCAGATTACTGATGGCCATTCCATTACTGGCACAATGGTGCCACAGTAAGCAGTTCTGCGAGAACACTCAGTAGCTTGTGTGTGCTGTCTAAGATGAGAAGGAGGCAAAAGAAAATTAAAAACACGTTTAAAGCAGCAGTATGGGTTTCTATGTATATAGTTTTCTTCCTATGTGTCTGCCAAAAATATTAAGATCCCCTTTTATTTGTTGTTTTATTTCATTCCTGAGACAACATACAGGTCGGTCCCATGCCATACAACATGAAAAAATTAAATATCATGGCACAGTGCCATCTGTTCTGTACCAGAGCTGAAACATGTAATAATACCATCCTAATACTTGGGGCATCCTCTGTAGAACACCTTTCCAAAAACTGTGAATGCTGACTATCTTTAAAGACATGAATCCATAATTACAACAAAACTGTAAAAGCGCTTTTGACAGTATCTGCACAAAGTAAGAATAAACAGAGCATGATTATAAATTAAGATATCAGAAATACATTTTTTTAAATATAGGATGGCATTTTTGGTTGACTAACAAATACTGATGCTTTAAATGAAATGCACTTACCATGACAGCATAGCCTGTTGGCCTTTGTTGTAGTTCAGGAGGCTGGTGGGATTCCTGGCAGCACTGGTAGGATGGTTAGAAGCAGGCTGGCTGACAGGTGGGATTACTGGCATTGGCAGGATGGCATTGGCTAAAAGCAGGCTGGCCGGCTGGTAGGTTTACTGGTAGTGGTGGCACTGGCAGGATGGTTAAAAGCAGGCTGGTTGGCTGGTCAGTTTACTTGGTGGTGGCGGCTCTGGCAGGATGGCTAAATGTAGGCTGGCTGGCTGGTGTGCTTACTGGCACTGGCAGGATGGCATTTTCTAAAAGCAGGCTGGTTGGCTGTTGAGTTTACTGGCAGTGGCAGCACTAGTAGGATGGCTAAAAGCAGGTTAACTGGCTGGTGGGCTTACTGGCAATGGCAGGATGCCATTGGCAAAGCAGCCTGGCTGGCTGGAGGGTTTACTGGATGTGGTGGCACTGGCAGGATGGCTCAAAGCAGGTTGGCTGACTGCTCAGATGTATTTATATGAGTATACTGAAGCAAGGCACAACTTGGGGAAAATGTTGACAGAAAAAAAATCAATAATAATGGAAAGGTATCCCATCATAATGGCAATTGCAACTGAGCGACTCGCATGTGAGCGACTCAAATTGGGAGGCAGTATAACGCAGTGGTCTAAGGCTCTGAGCTGCAAATCTGGTGACATCCAGCAGACCAGACCTGGGTTTGAATCCCACAGCTTCCACTTGCATACTGTGTGACCCTGAGCAAGTCACTTAACCTCCTTGTGCTCCCAGGTCACTCCTGTAAAAAAGCTTTCAGCTTAGTGTGCTATACCTGGTTAAACAACCAAATAAAAAAAAAAAGTTACAGAGACATGTAGAAGGGGAGGATGACAGGAAAGATGGGAGGGGAGGTGGGAGGGCATGTAGAGGGTTGTGTGGTTGGAGGCTGCCGAGCTGGTGCCATGGGGCAGTGGTGAGGGTGGCAGGCTACAGTGGGAAGGTTGCAGGGTTTGTGGCTGGGGAAGGATACTACTTTTTATTGCTACATGTGCTCTGTAAAGCACATTTTTTTTTCACTTTTTTCCCTTTCCCTGACATGCACCCCCACCCCGACATGCACCCCCCCAGAGTTAATAATCTGTAAGTAGGGGGAGTGTGGGGGCACAGCCCCCCCTGCATAAAAATCTGTTTACTGTCGGTGATGTGTTTTCGCTGGAGTGCACATCGCCTTTTTTTTCAGCAGAGTGCACTCGCCGTAATGGCGATTGCTATTCCAAGATCACCATTATGACATAGATCCTAACAGAAAGGATTAAACTTATAATGAGGAGGGGAGGGATCTGAAAACATTTTTTTCTTTATACGCTGCTACCTTCATCTTCCTCATCAAGGAAGCAACCCTCACAGTCTTTCAAACTGGAGTTTTCACCACTTGGGAATTCTTTTTTCATGAGTGTCTCATCTACCTCAATGGAATGCAGTTTGCTACTACCACCCTGCTGCTCTGCTTCTTCCTCTTTACCACCACCATCATGTGTTACAAACACAGACATACTTGTCCTAGGTGGAATGTGCCCTTCATTCATTTTAATGAATGTTAGCATGCCAATGTTTCTAGAGGATAGATTTGCATGCCTGTCTTGCACAATTAAATACCCTGTCCACGCTTACGCTAGAGGGTGTACAGTTCAGACATTTCACTGCATGGAGCTCAGTGCTAGCCACTCAGTCATCTTGCTAGTCCAGTACAGCAGCAGGGTACTATGTCAAGACTGCAATGTCAAAAACAGACGGTCAACAACCACACTGAGCAGTCACTACAAAATTGTGCAGTCCCAAACTGCACTAGATTAGATATACTAACTCCAAAACTGTGCTGTACTGTTATGACCATGTGGTTTTGACTGAGCATATTTGCTGTCCTGGTTATGACCGGACACCCAGCAGAACCTCTTCCAATATGTTCAGGTGCCTGGTGTCTGCCAAATATGCCTCCACCACGCACTGTGCTACACTTAATCCTACTGACTCATCAGACTGCTCCTCATTTTTTCTTCCATGTCTGAAAATCCCACCTGTGGCAAAGCATCCTAAAGTGGTTTTATGGTTAATTGTCCTCCTGTGAACAGCCCTGGTTTTCCAGCCTGCTTAAGTGAGATGGTAGCAATACCCAGTCTGTTACCAATGCCATGCTGTGACTTGCAGAACTGGGCCTGTGACATCTGTGCCCCATGACCCAATTTTATGAGCTGATCAGTTAGGTGTTGCACCTGATCATGCCCACTTTCAAGTATAAATGATAGGCCCCTTTTATATCATGGGTCCAACATTGTGGCAATTCCAAATTCAGTAGAATGGTTGAAATATGGGTGTTGCTGTCTAATATTTGCAGCATATGTTCCAGCAACGCATAGTTTGACTTGTCTCCATGTGCCTCTAGCACCTGCTGTACATTTAACAAGGTCTGCCTTAGCAACCTTAGCAGTGGGATGGTCTGACTGACAGAGTCAGTGTCCCCACTCATTGCCTGTGTTGCATGCTCAAATGTCCTCAGAATCATGATGAGTCCATCCATGAGTCTCAATTGCTTGGTTGTAAGAGATACAGATGCTCCTGAATTGTCACAGCTTGTCACAGCAGTAGGTATTCTGAGATGGCTTTGTGCTGCTTATACAAGTGCTAGATGATGTACAGTATTGAGTTCCAGCTCATGACAGCTTCTAGCTTGAGACTGTCCTAGGGCAGCTTGTTTTGGATCTGCAGCTGCTTAAGCTAATTATGAACCTTTACAGAATGAGAAAAGTGGGCACAGATGCAGCAGGCCACAGTCAACATTGCATTGATTTCAGGATATGTTAGAAGTCCTGCACTACAAGAGAAAGACAATGTGCCATGCAGGGAACCTTGAGAAACCCACCATCACTGATGAATTTTGCCACATTGGAGCCATTATCATTTGCTATAAAAGCTGCTTTCAGGGGCAGTGGGTTCAGCCACTCGTCAGTTTCAATCAGGAGCACTTCTAAAATTTTTTGACCTGTGTGTGAGCCTGACACAAACCTCTTTGTCAGCATGGCATGTTGAAGAATACCCAGAATATTGCTATCACCACAGTTGGGCTTCATACAGTTTTTTCCCCTCCCAGCATCAAATACTACCCTGGGTACCTGTGCTCACTGGGCTATAATACTTAGATAAGAGGCACCAGCTGTTTGGCCACTGGTCCACATAGCCTTACTTAGGTGGATGCATGGTGATTCATAATGATGCAGGGCATGTCTTACTGTCTGTGTCACAGTCCTATACAGCTTCAGAATAGCATGAGTGGAGAAATACATGCATGACAGGATCTTCCATTTTGAGCAGGCATGTGCCATCAACCTGCAGAACCATGCATTCTCCATAAAAGAGAATGACAACAGATCAATTTCCAGCATTTCTGCAGTTGCCACTTTAAGTTCATATGCTACTGCATAATTTGGTGGGTAACAGATCTCAGGGGTAAAAGTAAGCAGAAAGGGGGATTAAGGTTTGCAGTTTAGATTGCACTATTTGCCATAAACCTTTGCTCTTTGGACAAATTCACAGCTGGTGAATCATAGATCCATCTTCCTCTCCACATGTATCACACTTAAGAGAGGGTAATTTAGCCATGCATTTTAATTTAGATGGGTTAGATATAGATCATTTATAAAATGGCAGGATAAAATTGTGCAATCTGATTGGCTCTTATTTATGTGTAAAATACAGTTTATGCATGGGTAAAAAAAGGACTGCTCAACAGTGAAGAGTCTGCAGCACAGATAATGGGCATGTGGAACATAGGCATTTGAGTTAGCCCTCTACTGCCAGAGCTGATCTTCTACCACAAACATGGCTGCTACCTTTACACTGTAAAAAACTTCAACTGGGCACTAAAAACAAAACTACTTTAAATAAAAAAATAAAACAAATAAATTAAATGCTGTTTCCCTGATTATCATACTCTCCTTATATACATAAACAAATTAGAAACAATAAGCATTATAGTGTATGGTAGAACACTGTTGAGCATGGAAATCCATTCTCCCAACAACGTTGTTGTGCTTGCCTCAGTGTGTCACTATCTTGTTGTGCTGCACCAAGTACGTCACTGGTGCAGCACAACAAGATCTAACGTATTCACGCATGCACAATTGAGCGGCCCATGGCAATGTGAAAGTCGGCGCGCTGCTACACATCCCAAAGTAAGCCTTATTTTAAGAGGTAGACTTGTTTGGGGGATCACAGAGCACTGATTATGCTTGCCCATACACTATAAAATATTGTGTATGAGCAAGCATACACAAACAAGGCAGTTGAAGGATCTCGAGGTTTCTGTGGTAACGGACCTCTCGAGCTACGCTCTCGAGGTCTCTGGTTACCACGGAAACCTCTTGATCACAACTGCCTTGTTGTGTATGCTTGCTCATATACAATCCTCTATATTTATAGTTTTCACTACAACTGTTTCTTTGCTGACAGTCAAAAAATGCCCCTTCTATCTTAACCTGCTTATCAGGGAACTCTCTTCTTCTTGCCCTGACAGTGAGATAACTGAGTCTGTGGCTGTAACAAAGACCATTGTTGTTTGTGTGTACAGTGTGTTGGGAGTGAAACATTCTGCCAGTGAAACTGAGCAACATTTTTAATCCATATATTCCGTGGTAAACATTCCATGATAAACATTCCATATCTTGAATGCGGGGAACAACAGAGAGAAAAAAAACAGGAAGAAGAAAGTAGGCAATAATACAATGACATCATCAATGACATCACTTACAGTGGGTGGAAGGATTATTTTACCACAAATGCACCAATTAAATCTATTTTTCTACATATAAACATGCTTTTCTCAATAGTCAAATGTAAAATAAACATAGTAAATTTTATAAGCGCAATAAGGCACTCAGGGGTGTATGTAAACCACAGTTTACAGCATGGCCAGCAGCTGAAGTCATTCGGCCATTGGCCTCTTGCCTTACTATGCCCCTGGCCATACTGTAAAATATGGTTTACACACACCCCTTTGTGCCTTATTGCTTACGCAATACATTAAATTGGAGAAGATGTAGTCTATCTTGTTTAATGTAGCGGTGGACATCAGTCCAAATATTATGCCAGAATTTAGGGGGTTTGTCTATAGATAGAGCAGTCTCTCAGTAGAACGCTATTGGGGAGGCTGTCTTGTTAACACAGGAGCCTAATTCTTTGTATAACCCTGAGAATGATTTAGGATGAGAGGCTAGTAGAATCAACTCCTGGAACCAAAGTCCTGCCAGTGAATTCCAATGAGGGGAGCCAAGAATTGTAATAAGTGAGGGCCGGATGTGTATCAATTTAAAGATCTCTCTATGCTACAATACAAATTTAGACTGAAGTCTGGTAGGAGAGAGTATATGGGTCTCTGAAACAAAATCCTGAAGAACAGTTTCTGTTAATTGGTTTACCCACTATACAAATATTAGAATTGTTAACTAATGGTTGGGAGAGATCTTTTACAGGCTTCAACCAAAACTTCCAAAATAACTGGACATGTTCTTGCAGATCCCACCCAACTGGGGTGTCTTTAAGGTCCCTAGGGAGACCATTTAGGGAGAGACAGGGTAAAGCGTTTAGGGAGAGATGGTATTTCCTAAAAAGCAATTGCTGAATACCCTTCCTATCTGGGACTAAGTCTGTGTCTATTTCAGGTTGGTCTCTCTGGAGATAATTAAAGCAATGAATTGCTAGACAGTACAAAAACAAGTCTGGAAGTTGCAACCCCCTACCTTCCTTACTCTAGTCAGTTTAGCATAGGCTCTTCCTGGGGGTTTACCGGCCCATATAAATCTTATGCATATGGAATGTAAACCTATGAACCATCTGTTTGGAAGCGGCAAGTTAATCGTGGTCAATAGCTACAAAAGACGAGGAAGTACCATGATTGTCACCACATTAGCTCTCCCTCATAAAGATATAGGCAAGTTTTGCCATCTTTGCAAGTCTTCTGACAATTTGTTTTCAAATTTAATAAACTTTATTGTTTTAAACAGAGAAAAAAGGAACACAGTCACACAAAATTACAAACAATGAACAAGGTAATGTGACTCAGTATCATAAAACCATGAACCATGACAATCCCACCAACCCTAAATGGAAAAAAGGCAAGGAAAGAAATGGAGGAAAGACCACCCCCATTTGAAACCCTCCCCACCCTAGCCCACCATACCGACCCATTGAATGAATGGTGTACAGCAAGTGGATAAAAACAGGCCACAATGGACAGGGAAGAAAGACAAAGAAACCAGGAGTGCAAGAGAGGGGGAGCAAAGACATTAGTTGGTGTACAGGGTATAGAGCTTGCCCACCTCTTCTCAAAGAAGGGCAGTTTGTAACGTAGGCTGGCAATCATACTTTCAGTTCTTAAGTTGAATAAAAGTTCATGGAACCATTCCTGGTAAGATGGGAGCATCTGATCTAACCAGTGTTTAAGGACCAGCTTTTTAGCTTTGAAGGATATCAGGGAGCTATGGAAGCACCTCTCTTTTACTGGAATCAAACTATAACCCCCTAAAATACATATTTCTGGAGTGAAAAGACCATCAAGACCTAATAGGTGATCGGCATTGGCTTCAATAAGGGCCCAGAGAGGGGCCACTTTCGGGCAGGACCAAAAAATATGAAGGAGGTTGACCTCTTCTTGACCACATCTGACACAAATGGGAGAGGCAGACTTACCTATTTTCACCAGTTTAACCGGGGTGCAGTATAAATTGTGTAAAATATGAAATTGGGAGTTGCTTAGTCTGTCTTGTGTAGACTAAATGTAGAGATTCCTCCATATATTAGCCCAGTTAAGGTTACAGGAGGGTATAAGTGAGTCCCAGACTGAGTGGCCAGAGACACTGGGAGAGAGTTTGGAAAAAATTAGGGAATAGATTTGGGAGCCACTGCGTGATACAACTGCCATATCCTTCAAGGAGTCAAGGAGGTTAGACTGATTATTAAACTCTGGGGTGGCAACCAACAACTGCATGAGGAGGTGTCTTAATTGGAATACTTTGAAAATACAGGAGGAGCCAAGCTGAACTTTCTGTAAAATTCCAGAAGGGAGAATTGCACCATGCTTACATAAATCTGCAACTGAAACATTCAGTAATGAAGGCAACCAGGAAGAGGTGAGAACTCACCCTCCTATTTTGATATTATAGTTGTGAAGAATCATTTGGGAGACATCCTTAAAGGGTCGGTAATGAAGACTAGAGCAAAACTGAGAAAACATTCTCAAAGAAACCCCAATTACCGAAACCTTCAAGGAGGGTGGTAAGGATTTCAGGGGAGTAAGGAAGAGCGACAAGGCAGATGCACCAGATTTGTTGATTAAATCAGCCTCTAACTGAAGCCAGAGAGGGATGTAGTCAGGACAACAGTGCATGGGATTAAAGGAAAGCCATTTGAAACATTTGCAAAAGTGATTTGCCCAATAATAAAATAAAAAGTTGGGAAGACTGAGTCCACCTGCCGATCAGGGCACCGAGAGCTTGGTATAGGATCTCCAAGTGGTTTTATCAAGCCATATGAACCTGGTGATTTGAGTATGTATGTGTTTAAAAAATGAGAGGGGTAAGCAGAGATTTAACATGTTTAGGGGATAAAACATCCTTGGAAGGACATTCATCTTGATTATATTGATTCTGCCCCAAAGAGACAAGGGGAGAGACTGCCATCTAGCAAGCTCCTGTTGGATACCTATGGTTAGGTCCTCCAGATTCCTTTTTTTCATGCCAGAGGCATCTCGGGACAGGTAGATACCCAGATATTTAAGGAACCAAGAAGTCCATCTCATGCTGAGATGAGCTAAGTGAGATTTATTAACATAGGAGTTAAGGGGTAATATGTCTGTTTTGTCCAGGTTGAGCTTATTGTTCAAAAGGGCTCCAAATTCATCAATGGTTTTTAAAACCTCTGCAATAGAATCTGTTGGGTATGAAAGATGGAGAAGTATATCATCTGCATATACAGAAAGGGTTTGTGATGTGTTACCAGTGGGGATGCCTTTTATGTTGGGATTGAGCTTAATATGTCTGATTAAAGGTTCTAGATATAAGTTAAAAAGGAGAGGGGACAACCTTGAAGGGTGCCAGAGAAAAGGGGGAAGCTGGGGGAGAATACCCCATTGAAGTAAATTTTAGCAGTAGAGGAAGAGTAAATTACCTGGATCCAATGAAGGAAAGAGTGGGGGAAACCAAATCTCCGCACGGTAGCTAATAAGAAAGACCAGTCTATATGGTCAAAAGCTTTTTCCGCATCTATTGAGACTAAGGTCATAGGGATGGGGGCATCCCCAGCCGCATAGAAAATATGTGCTAATTTGCGAAGATGATCAGATGATGAACTATTTGGGCCAATTAAAGTAGAACACACCCTGTTAATTCTGGTAGCTAATAATTTAGTTAAAATTTTGAGATCGTAATTTAACAATGAGCTAGGACGAAAACTAGACACTTGGTTTGGTGATTTATCAGGTTTTAATAATAAGATAATCAGAGCTTCAAGAACTGATGGGTCTAGGGTATCAGCATCATACAAGTATTGAAAAAAATGAAGGAGCAATGGGGCCAACTCTTTAGCAAAACATTTGTAAAAATTTAAACAGAACCCATCAGGACCCGGGAACTTATCAAGGGGGAGACTATTAATTTCAGAGATGATCTCTGGGATTGAAATGGGGTAAGATGGAATGGCCTTCTGGCCTTCAGACAGCTGAGAAAGCAAAATAGGATCCAGGTAATTATTATCAGTTATGTCTGAAGCAGTTGATCTAGGGCCGTAAAGGGTTTTATAATAATTTTCAAATTCAGATGCAATCTCTTGAGGAGAGGTAAGAAGTACCCCTTCCCTTGAAATGATGGCGGGAATGAATCTGGAAGCCTCACTCTTCCTGAGGTGAAGAGCCAGGAGACAACCAGCCTTCTCACCTTGGTTGACATATTTCAAGCATATTTTTAAGGATAGCATATTCAGCCTTGTCTCTGAGGAGATCTACATATTTATCTCTAAGTCAAGTGAGGGATTTTAAGGTATCAGAGGGAAGGGGGCAGGATATGGAGTTTTTCATGTCCTTAATGCGAGATAGAAATTATTTTGCCTCCTGCTCACAGGATCTCTATCTTTTAGAGGTGAGCCAAAAAAACTCACCCCTAAGTAAACACTTGAGGGCACACCATTCATGGTCACCCCTGGGAACTGAGTCAAGATTAGTGTCCGCATAAGTCTGAATGAGTGATTTGATTCTAGAAATAGTGTGGGCCTCTTTTAGCAATTGGGTATTCAGTTTCCGAGAGGTGTCTTTCTGGATGTCCAGAGATAACAGGAGTGTAATCCAAACCAAGGCATGGTCTGAGAGAACCACACGGGTTAAGCCGCTATTCACTATACCTCACATCTCTGCCTGACTAAGAAAGATATAATCAAGATGGGAGGAGGAGTGGTGGACAGAAGAATGAAAGGTATATTTATGGGACTGGGGATGAAGGATCCTCCAGGGGTCAGAAAGCCCTAAGGATTCTATCATGTCACCAATAGCTCTTTGGGATGGAGAGAGTGGGAGTAGGGTATGAGTGGAATGATCCAGATCTTGAGTAAGGGTGACATTCCAGTCACCACCAAGGATTATAGTAGCAGGCAAAAGAGAAGCTAATTTGTCTGTCAAATTCATGAGGAATTCAGGATCACCCCCATTAGGACCACATATGCTACCTAATACTCCGTGCAGTCAAGCCTACCCTTCACCAAAATGTATCTTCCTTGAGGGTCCGATATAATATGGGAAGACTGAAAGTTAACATGCCTAGCAAGAAGTATGGCCACTCCTCTGCACAAGGAATTATAACCTGCAGAGAAGAATTGCCCTATGGATTGCCTGCGAAACCAGCCAGCTTCTGCCATCAATAAGTGGGTTTCCTGTATGAAAGTGATGTTACTATGTAAGTGTGAGAGATGTTTAAGAATTTGATACCTCTTAAGTTGCGCTCTTGCTCCCTTTACATTCCAGGTTGAAAATTTAATAAGATAATTAGCCATGATCCAAGCAGCAAATAAGAAAGTACACTAAATTAGAACCAAAACACTCCATAACCCCCCTCCCATCTCCAGAGAGCTTAATGTCAGGCCCAAGATAAATTCTGTGATATCCAATAACAAACATGTTAATATCCACCAGACCATTAACAACAAGAACAGCCCTCTCACAACCCCCATATGCCCCCCTCAAGTTTTGCAGCAATGAAACAACTGAACAGGAAAAGTGAACACAGCCCTCCCACAACACCAAACACCCAGTTAATGAAGTATTTACAACCCCAGGCCAAAACTCTTTGGTTCTGAATACAATAGCAGTAGGTAGGTTTAAAAAGCCCTGACACCTGGTACCTAACAGTATATGGGGTGAAAATAAGAGGGGACAGTAATATAGCCCATTATAGGAGGGTTGAAACTGTCAGATCCCGTTGTGCTGGTAAGGTTTAAAGAGCAAGGATGGTGGAGAATACCTTGTGAAAGGAGATCTGAAACACACACCCCATACCATCAAAGGGAAAAATGAGATAGGGCAGAAAAATGCCAATTGTATGCAATAGTATAGCAAGAACCTTAAACTCAGGTGAGTAAAGGCCACACCTGCACTTATCCCAATCATTGTGACAGCAGCTTGAGGGTTAGACCAAGTCCCCAGCCAGAATCCCCACCCACCCAGCCCAAATCCCACAAGGGATTCTTAATACAGATGAATGCCATAAACTGAATAACGACAATGAGAAAAATATAAACTGGGGTATAGGCAAAACCAAGGTCAGGAGACAGTGACATGACACTACTATAGTGGCAACATAACCCCTATTTTAAGCTCCACAATTATCATGCCAATGGTGATACGAAAAGCAAGTACCAATTGCCCTTTTATATCTTATCCCCAGGTGCAAGATAAGCTTCTACCCCTATGTAAACCCTGGACCAATAATAGTCACATCCGACAATCATTAGGAAAAAATACCTCACCTCTCTGATGGTGGAGTTGTAAACAATTAAAAAATACCATAAGCAATTATGTAGTAATTAAATTGAATCATTACAAGAATAAACATTGGAAGGAAAAAAAAGAAAAAACAACAGACAGGCCCCGTAACCACAGGGGGAAGTAAAGAACAGGTGTACCAGTGTCCTTGTTTTAAAGTCCCATTTGTCCTGACAGTATGGTTCCCATTGGGCCGTCTGAAATGTGCGAGTTGGAATAGAGGAGGAAGCAGTACAGGGTCCTCCCTCCCTGATAAGAGTGGGCTGAAAAATAAGTCTCTGCACCAAGTCCAGGCCAGGAGAGCAAATCTATGCATGGGGATTCTGAGAAATCCAACCACAAACCAGAAGATTCAGGAAACAAGTCTGAAAGCAGGAGCAATTGGAGCTGGAATCAAGACAAAGCCAGCCACAGTAAAACAGATATGTGAGCTCAATGAATTAACAAACACCTCGCCAATAGCCTGGCAAATTAAGGGGTTTTGAACAGGTCAGGAAGATGGGTAGCCAGGTCTTGCAGAGCTTGATCAGGGATTTCAAAAGTGAACCATTGTCAATTTGTCAGGCACTGGAGACAAGTGGGGTAACCCATCCTGAATTTAATACTGGCTGCAATCAGTTTGAGCACTATCGGGTGAAATGCCGCTCGCTTCTGCTGTGTTTCCCTGGGAAGGTCCTGGGCTAATTTGAGATTGTGGCCTTCCCTGGTGATCAATTGGAGGTCCCTGGACTTTTGAAGTACGTGTTGCTTGTCTAGGTAACTCAAGAATTTAAATATGAAAGGCAGAGAGGGGGATCCAGCTGGAGGCTTTGGGTGGAGGGAGCAGTGGTACCTCTCTATAAGTTATGATGGATTGTAAGGTGAAGGACCCACGATTTTGACTAGCATCTTCTGGATAAAAAGAACAGGAGAGGGGCCTATGGCTGCTTCGGGGAGCCCGAAAATCAAGAGGTTGTTCCACCGGTTACATCCTTCGAGGTCTTCAGTCTTCTCCAGTAGTTTTTTAATTTGCTGCCATAGCCGGGTGATTTCTGGGTCCTTCTTTACCTGCCACTGTTCTTAAGAGTGGGTACATGCCTCTGTATCCCCCACTCACTCACCCAGGTCACTGATGTCAGCCCTTAGGGACTTCAGTTCAGAGGTGATATCGTGAAGGGCATCCCGGAAAGGAGCTCCTGTAGAAAACGATCCTCCGTGAGGGGGACAGCCATAGTAGTAGAGGTAGGCTGTCGGGTAGCATGCTGTGCTTGTGCTTTGGCTTTCTTGGTGGCCTTCTCCAGCATTTTAGGAAGAGCATGGCGCAGAGGGGCCTGCTTCATATCGGCTTCCATCTCCGGCAGCTGAGAGTATTTGTGTTGAGATACTGAGATGAATAGAAGCCTCTCAGTCTCTGATACCAAACACAACAGTTCTTTGCAGGAAAGGAGTAGTTAGTTGGGAAAAATGGCTGGATAAAGGAGGCGAGAGATGAGTGCTCAGAAACAGAGCTACCTTCCAAGCTCAGGCATCATGTGATCTCTCCCATCATGTAATCTTCCCTTCTGACAATTTTTTAATCAAAGGGTCAAGATTAGCTGATTTCATTTTAGATACATCCTTAGTTATTTTAATACCTAAATATATTAAGGCGTTGGGCTCCCATGTTAATCCCATCTCCAGTACTGAGGATTTTGTTCAAGAAGGGGACATAGAATATACCAGCACTTTGGTTTTGTTTAATTTATAGCCAGAGAAGTAGCTAAAACTATCTATAATAGCGCAAGGGCCTCCGTTAAGGAAGAATGTCAGTTAGCTACATCCAGTAACAAGTCTGCAAAGGCTGACAGTTTATAATGTTGGTTACCTATTGAAATGCCCTTAACTGTGCCAGCTAGTTTCAACCTGCGAATCAAGGGCTCAATATAGAGATTAAATAAATATGGGGATAAGGGACAGCCTTGCTGTGTCCTACTAGCTAGTCCAAAAAGATCAGATAGCTTGTTGTTGCATGACACTCTTGCAGATGGAAAGGAGTATTACACCTGAATTTTTTAGATAAAATCATCGAGGAGCCCATATTGCTTTAAAACATAAAATAAGTATGGCCATGCAACTCTATCAAATGCTTTCTTTTCGTCTAGGGACACCAGGGCTGCTTCATGGTCTGGGTCCCCAGATGCAGGGAGTAGATAAGAAAGCTTCCTGAAATTATCACTTGCACTGTGCCCCGAAATAAAGCCAGTTTGTTTGGGGCCGATAAGGGTGAACCAAACTGTTGACAAGCGTGTGGCTAAGATGTTGGCATATAGCTTTACATCATTATTGAGGAGCGATATAGGGCAGTAACCTTCTGGTTTAAGAGGGTCTTTTCCAGACTTTGGTATTAAAATAATACAGGCCTCGAATAGAGATTTTTCAGAAGTGGGGTAGTGGACCAAAAATTAAATAATGAGGTTAACAGGGGGACCAAAATCATTGATTATGTCTTATAGAACAAGGCCGTGTATCTGTCAGGTCCTGGTGCTTTGTCAGGGGGTAAAGATATTATAACCTGGTGAACTTCTTGTTCATTAATAGGACCACTTAGTTTCTGCTGAGCATCTGGTGTGAGAAAAGATAACTGAACCTGTTCCAAAAATCGGAACATTTGTAAATCATTAGGTACCATTATATTCTTAGGAGTGTACAGGGCCTGATAGTATAATCAGAAGACATTTAAAATCTCTTTCGGATTACTCTTGACAGACCCTGTATCCAGGTGCATCAGAGTTGAATCCACCTAGAAAACGTTGTTGTTTTAAATATATTGCTAATAACTTCCCTGCTTTTTCCCCCTGCTCAATATAAGTAGCTTTCATACGAGAGGTCACCTTGTCCACCTTATCCATCAGGTAGATTGAGTATTGAGTGTGAAGCCTTGCTAAATTGTTATGATCTGCCTCATGTAGAGATGGGGAAGGGGCCATTCAATTAGTCTAATTTGTTTAAGCCAAGTATTGACTTGAGACTGGGCTGTCTTTTGGTGATGAGTAGCCAAATGGATAAATTCACCCCTATAGGTGGATTTCAGCACCGCCCAGAGTACATCAAAACTCGTAATAGAATTCTAATTTAGTTCAATAGTCTGTTGTATATAGCTACGTAATTGGTCAACTAAATCCTTATCCTTAAGAGAAGGTTATTTAGGGACCAAGTGCGGGAGCGGGAAGTCATCCGGGGGAAATCCAGAACTAACGGGACAGGGTAGTGATCAGAGATCACTCTAGAATGTATGGTGCAATCTCTGACTCAAGACAACTTTGTCTTACTAATAAGAAAATAGTCCATGTGTGGGACGGACTAAAATGTAAAATCAATAGTAGGTGGATTTAGCACCCTCCAAGGGTCAACTAACCCTGTAGTATCAATAAAATCTCTCAAAGCTCTTTGAGTAGGAGAGAAGCCTGCTGCTGTCCTCCTGAGGATCTATCTAAATCACTTGCAAAATCTAAATTAAAATCACCTCCCTCAAAACAGGATAAACATGTTAGGGGTGCCAAGGTGTATACCAATTTCCTGAAAAAAGCCTGGGAGTCTACCTTTGGGCCATAGACAGCACCCAAAACCAATTGACATTACCAAGAACATCCCAGAGAAACAAAAATCTCCCTTCTGGATCTTATAACTCTTTCTTGCATTGAAATGGGATAGATTTAGCAATTAAACTGGCCACACCTTCCTTTCTTGAACTTTCCCTGCACTTGTCCGACCCACATTTTTTTAAGTAATGAAATTTGGGACTCTGGTAGGTGGGTCTCCTGTAAAAATACCACCTGCGAGAAAAGCTGGAGAGATGCTGTAATATGTATTTTTTCTGGTTGTCTCTACTACTTTTAATGTTCCATGTTAATAACTTAATCCCCTGTGCCATAATGTTCCACACTGATTCTTGTTATTAGCAAGGACTTTCTTCTGGGCGCAACACTGAATATTATCCCTCTCCCCTCCCGCCCATCAATTATGAAAGAAACCCATCAAAACAAAGTATAACATAGGCAAATCCCCAAAACAAAAGCAAATAAACATATGAGCTAATCCCCAGGACCTAGGCCTACTCCTATCCATACGGTCAGGGTGTAGACTCCAGATGTTCCGGGTTTACAGTAAACAGAATTATAATAAAAAGGAATATTGCAAGATATCAGCACCGATTCTTTTATAACAAACTTTCTTAGTGCTTACATTTTCTAGTTACTCTTAGCTGGAAAAAAAGAGACGATTAAGTAACGAACTTTGGCATAATACAGCTAACTTACCTAACCCAACGTTTGCATCACTAATGTTAACACCATTGTAGAAGTAAGTTGTAACAACCAACAAACATATCTGAATTATAAACTTGACGTTAAAATATGAGAAACGAATGAGTGGGGAATATTTCAAGTGTATACCATTTGCCCTTCAGGGGGACAATTCATTTCCCCTAAATTATGAATGAAAACTCCCTTAAACACATATAAATTCTTGGTTAAACAAGAGAAAAATAAGTCAACCCTACTAACTCTGTAAACGAGGGGTATATAATAGACCTCTGCTTCCCCCTCTTCCATGTCATTTCTGCCAATAAGTAACGAGATGAGCTCCCCAAAATCATATTTATTTCAGTAAGCCATCTGTACCAAACTGAGTTAGGCAACAAAATTATAACTAGAAAAAAAGGAAAGAAAAAGTAGGGCTGACTGAACTGCACATATCAGTCTCAGCTAGGTTAAGAACCTGCACGAAAGTGCGAGAGGTCACATGGTTAAAATTAAAAAGGAGTGCGGTCAATCAGCCACTAGAGGGAGTTCAAAAATCAAAATCAGGCCAACTGAATGTCCACTTTAGTATACTGGTCCAACAAAATCTAGAATAATCCTCATGTAGTAGTCCTTCTAACACCTGGTCAAAACAAAACTCAAATGGTTCTCAGGCTGAAACATGAAGGCAATGCGAACAGTAGCCACTCCGGAACCAGGAGTGTTAACCAGATTTCAAACTTCCATTGCCAGTAAGTCCGAATTAATAAAAAAAAAAAGAGTCCCTTGTTTTCAGATATTTCTAAAGTCTTGAAGGAACAGTAGAAAACCATGTCAGGCTAATTGTTCTCCACTGTGATAATCTTCAAGGTTCAAATAGGTCAGGGAGCAGCCCGGCAAGTTCTTTCTGAGCCTGATCCGCAGATTCAAACCTGTACTTTCCTTTTTGTAGTTGCACCTCAAGTCTGGCTGGGTATAGTGGCCTGTGTTTTACCTGCAGAGCCCATAATTTTGATGAAATTGTTCTGTAGGTTTGTCTTGCTTCGCGAACCTTAAGAGTAAGGTCTGGCATGCTTTTTAATAGTTTACCTTTCCATTGTATTGCGACCACCTGATGGACTGCCCAAAGAACGTGATCTCTGTCCAGGTAATTAAGCATTTTAAAAATGATAGGTTGTGGTGGGTCTGATGGAGGAGGCTTAGCATGTAGGGCCCTGCGACCATGTCCTATGATGTATGTTGGACCATTAGGGCTCAAACCGCCCACTTTCACACAAAATGTTTGAAGAAATTCTAACATATTCGGGCCTTCTTGGCACTCCAGAAGCCCAAGAATCGCTAGATTGCTCTGTCTATTATGGCCTTCAAGGTCATCCAGTTTATCTTTTAGTTTCCCCAGCCTGCGATTAAGCAATATCATGGCACGCTCAGATTTGACCTGTTTATATTCTATGGAGGAAACCCTGGCTTCCCCATCAGTGACCCTGTGTGCTACTTTTTTCATTGTCACTTTGATTTCTTTTAAATCTTCTAGAATTGCTAGGACTGCTGTTTTAATTGTAGTTTCCTTCAGTGCTTTGTGGGAGATAGCAGTCGATTCTGTGTCCGAAGCGGGTGTTGATGATGAGATTTGTATGGGAGAAGTACTCCGGCAAGGCTGCTTGGCGTCTAGGGACGAGAGCGGGTCGTCATCAGGCTCCTTTGGTAAGGCTGAATTTTCTTGTTTAGCAGATTGGATTTCCATCTGAGAGGGTTCCATTCTCTTTTCCCCTCAATGTAGTAATAGAATAAAGTAGAAAGGAACAATAAAAGGTGCCAACGCTTGCTAATTTAACCATTATTTAACTGATGACCTGGCGCACAGCAAAAAAAACACCTACTGAATCGGCTGCATCATGTAACTCTGGCCCTTACTTTTATTTTTCTCTGATTCCCACAGAGGATCCATATCATCATCCCTATCCCCACCTATGATGCTAACTTCCTGAGATACAGTATGTCCTTCTCATCCTCCTCCTCATCCTCACTTTCATTACCCTGTATTTTGTTCTCAGCTGCATCTGATTCCCTAAGACTCAGAACTGCAGCATCACACTGTGACTCAGGCTCAGTCCCATCTGCAACACTTTTAGGGACATCAACCACCTCTGAGTCCTCAGTCTCAACCACATTCCCCAAGGAAAATTTTTTGGTTGTTCTTGCAGTGGTCCTATTGTCCCTGTCTGTACTTCCTGCACTACCGGCATCTGCAGCACCCACTAGCATTAATACCAAAGATATGGTGGAGAACAATGTGGCCACACTATAATGCCTCCACTTGCAGCAACTACTCCTTGTCAGTTAGTATTACCAGCACAGTATTACCAGCACTACCAGCACTGATGAACCTGTGTCATCAGGACTGGGAGTGGTTATGGTACCCTTCAGAACCACAGAAGCTAATCTCTTCCTGGCAGCAGTACCAGAAGCTCTTTTAGCAGAGTGTCTCAATACTGGTATTTTCTTACATGTGTAGGTTTCAGAACACAGGATTAAGGGACTAGGGGGAGACGTGAAACACCACAAAACAGTTTACAAGACTTTACACAGAAACAACTATACCAGAATTTGTTTTCCTGTCTTTTTCATTTTTTTTTCATTAAACAATATACAGCAAGGATTATTTAAGGGACTAGGAACCCACATAAGACTACACCATACTTACAACACTTTACACAGACAGTAAATAACACCACCAGAAATATTTTGTTTCCTTTTTTTTGGGGGGTGGGGTTAGCAGAACAATACACAATGTGGATTTAAGGAACATGTGGCACCTACACAAGACCAAACAACACTTTACAAGACTTTACACAGAAACAACTACACAAGAAATGTTTTCCTTATTTTTTTCTCTTTGTTGGTATTTTTGCTAAACAATACGCAACAGTGATTATTTTAGGGACTACGGGGACCATGCAAAACTACACAACACTTTACACAGACAGTATGTAAACAAAAACAACAACACCAGAAATATTTCAGACTAGGGGTTATGTTATAGGTGCACAAACTAAAGCTAGCTTCTATCAAGCAACAGAAATTACATCAATTTAATTAGACTATAGTGACAAAACTAATTCAGTAAAACAAACCGCACTATTCTAAAGAGATAACGTAACAAACCAAAGAAAATAAGGAAAAAATCAATAAGTAGAAAAGCACTATACTCTGCCTAGGCTATAAGGCCAGCCTGCCTTTTTGTTGCTGGAACTGCAGATAAACTCCTCTCCCGCAAAGTATAGTACACTGTCTGCATCACAAAAACTGGAACTACTTTTTTAAACTAAGTAAATCACACACAGACACACGCACACACATATATGCACACACAATAACTACTTTGTGATCTACCAGCACAAGACACAGCACACACTTAACAGAGTGATACTGGAGAGAAAACTGTATTTAAAGTGGTCTTAGAAGGTTGTTTGGTACACAGCTCCAGAGCACAACTAACTCCAAATCTCTTTTCCTCATCACCATAGAGCACATCTGCATAGTTAAAAAGCAGGAAGATCATTATGAGAATAATCTCACAGCAGACCTGGGGTAGAAGGCATTGTTCCTGTGGAGGGTGACAAGTCTAGGGAGTAATTTTGGATGATGGTATCAGTGTGAACCAAGAAAACAAGATGACTGTCAAGCCATACACCAAGATATATAAACAGGGAACAGTATCAAAGGGATGCCATTGATGGTTGTGAAAGCAAGGGTCAGATTAAACCTACTAAGGCATTGGTGGTTACCAAACAGTATGAAGATTGTGTTTTTCTTTACATTTAAAGACAGCTGGTTAGCACAGAACCAGCCCTGGATATTATTAAAGTCACACTGTAGGGACTCTTCCAGTAGGGGGATGAATGTTCTGGATGCAAAAAGAACTTGTCTTCAGCATATGTATATATGTCAGCTGAGACATAGACCAAGTGGGGGGTCATTTGAGAAGATTTAGAAGAGCACTGACTCCAGGATTGAACCTTGGAGCGCATCAGAATTGATATGAAGGGGAATTGAGAAGGAATCCCCACCTAGACGGACTGGTTCTGACAAGAGAGATAGGAGCAGAACCAGTCAGGAGCAGTGACTTAGAGTTCAGCAGCTTTCAATTTATCTAGGAGTAATGGATGAGCTACACAGTCAAATACCTTAGCCAGGTCAATACAAATGGTGGCAGACACATGTCCTCGATCAGTCCCCTACAGGAAGGAATCAGTGAAATGTAACAGAGGAGACTGTGGAATGTGCTGCAGAAGACAGATTGAAATGGGGAGAGAAAGGAGTTAAAACAGTTGGAAAACTAGGAGAACAAGGTTTTCCTAAACTTCAGTCAGAGAGGGAAGGATGGGAATAGGGTGATAGTTCCCCAGGGTGCAAGTGTCACTCCCTTTGTAGAGAAGGATGTTAGCAAAAGTCCAGCAGTCAGTAAGAGAATGACACTGAAATGAGAGATTTAGATGTAGAAGGAGAGAAGGAGAATAATGACAGGAACAGAAAGGTGCAGAAGCTTAGGTCAAGTCCATCAGGACTATGGAATTTAGAAGGAATCAAGGAGAGGAGAGTGGATAGAGCATCAGAAGAAGCAACTGGAGAGAAAAACATAGTTGTGAGAGATAGAGGAGCAGCAGGGAGGGTGGAGGTAGAGGCAGGAGGAGTAGAGATGATGCAGGTGATGAAGTGCAAGTTGAAACCATCAGCCAACTTGGCAGGCTTAGATGAGACCACAGGGAGGATTTTTGAGCTTTAGTGTAGGTGTGGATACATGGAAGGACAGTTACACATGGAGTGGATAACCCTCCAGAAATTTTTAGGTAAGTTGAGAGTGTTTTGGAGGTTCAAGGCAAAGTAGCTGGCTTTTGCCAAAGAGCTTTGTGCTGCTGTTCCACAGTGAAAGATTCCACAGCTCATCCTTGTGTGAACCTAAGAACTTGTGGAGGGATCAGGCTGAATAACAAGCCCTGAGTAGGGAGGTGAGTTCACATTGACTCATGGCAGGCACCACATACAGGAGATGTCCTCACAGGGAGTGCTTGTCCCAGGCAGACTTAAAGATAGAAGTGAAGGGGGAGAGGAAACTGATTTCCAAACAGTGGACAAGAAGTGTCAGGTATCACAGTGTAGCTCATCCAGGAGGATGTTGAGGTTAAGTAAGTTGAATTACCAGATCTAAATGTACTTCAGGTGGGATTTAGGATGGTGAATTTTCTGGACACAGTAGACCATTCAGTGGTCACTGATGGAGTCCAGAGCAGTACCAGCAACATAAATTCTGTGTGGGGAAGAGGACAGGATGCAGATGAGGAGCGAGTGGTTGGTAGAGTCAGGGCTGCGTCAGATGGGATCGGAAATAAGTTGGGAAGGATCAAGAGATTCTACTTTTTGAGTGAAGGATTTATGTGCAGAAGAGAACCAGCTGATATCGAAGTCCCTGGGGGCAATAAGCTCCTCAAAGAAAGCAAAAATATTAAAGGAGAGAAGAGGAATAACTGAATCAGATTTGGCTTTAAGTGACAGGAGAACTCCACTCTTGAAGATGGGAAAAAACTGAGGAAAAGAGAATTTACACATTTACACATCATGAGTTAATGGGAAGAGGTAGCAGTGTCATGAGAGACAATATCACAGGAAAGGCTCTATAGTACATAAATAAGTACACTACGTTTTCTGTACTGATCCTTCTCGAAGGATACATAGCCAGGAATGGAGCTATCTATATCACTAATCCTCGCAGAAAATCAGGATTCAGTGGTTTTAGAATATCAGATTTAGCCTGCAGTACCAAGATCCTAAGTTGCTACAGCTTAAGGACATTAAGACAGAAAATGATAAGACCCATAGGCACAGTAGGCAGGTGAGGCAGAGAGGTTCAGGGTTATGCTCAACATTACCAGAAAGGACAAGCAGAGGGTAATGACCTATACTGTCTCCCTCCTTTCCTAATGCCTCTGAGATGCTCCTGCTCAAACTTTCCCTCCCCTTTTCTGATAGCTGGAGTTTATTGGTGACCTATTTATTTATTTGAATGTTGGCAATGTGGTAGGCCCATTGAGACAATACAGTCCCTTTTTCAGGGGTGACCTGGGACAATGGTATAACACAAAAACACGAATTACAATGTAAACAAAAAGTGAGTGAGAAATGATACATACAACAAAGAAGCACAGTAGGAAGCACAGTAGTGCAAAGTATGAATGAGGTAATACACAGCATATATACAACAGTGCATCATGACCACAGTGAACAGTGCAACTGATTATAATCATGAAAGAGTACATACACAGTATATACTGTGTATATATATATATATATATATATATATATATATATATATATTTTAGAACAAAAACTCCATTTAATGCATTAGTTGAGTTGTTCCACACCAACAAAAATAGGGAAATTTGGTGTTAGGGTTGAAAGCCCCTTGGACCTCCCTGCCCACACCCCTACCGGCATGGTGTACATAGGGTTGTCTGCCATAACTCTCACCCCATCACATGTGTAAAGAAGCAGAGGTGTAGGAGAATGGGGTGAGAGTTAGGACCAACAACCCTAATGCACTCCCCGATGCCGGTTGGGGGTGTGGGCAAGGGTTTCCAAGGGGGGCTTTCAACCCTAACACCGAATTTCCTCGCTTTTGTCGGTGTGGAACAACCCTAACTATTGCATTAAACTTAGTTTTTTGCCTCTAATTTCCCCTTTTTTTTGAGAATGATAACGAGAAATAGTGAATGTAATGCTGCAGCAGGAGCACTGGGCCCTTTGGGCCCCACGCTCTCGCCATGTGATGTCTTGTCACATAGTAATATTTTGCCCACAAAAGCAAATGGTAATGTGCATGGTGACGCAAAGAAAAACAGGAAGAGAAACAGTAATGTAGACAGAAATGTTAAAAACAATACAAAAGCAAGCGCAAATGAAAACGCAAAGGGTAATGCACATGGTGGCGTAGACGTGAACGTTAAGTGAAACGGGAACGGAACTGCAAGCAGAAATGGTAATGGTAACAGTAATGTAAGTGCACAGGCTGGTTTTCCCCAAAAGCTGCATAGAGAAAGACAGTGAGTACAAACAATGTATGGATAATAATGGTTTTCGGAGCAGAAAATGAGGAGTTGGAATACTAAATTACTTATATCTCAGGAACCGTACAACATAGAAAACAAATTTAAAAGTCACATGATTTATGACTTTCCTGGCTAGTTTTGCACTTAGCCCCTTCAACGGGGCTAAGTGTTTTCAGACGAAAAGTCTGTATCTCGCACCGTTTCCAAGATACGCGCCCTGAAAGGCGCGGTGAATGCCGTAGTGTTATCCTATGGGAAAAAAGAGAAGTTCAGAGTGCTATAACTTTGGCTCCCTGTGATATTTTTTCACCAAACCACAAAACAGCACATGTGTGGGATGTTGGCTGCGTTCCCTCCAAATTTCAGCCCTACAGACCAAACCGTTATTTTGCAGCAGGGCACCAAAGGATTCCTGTAATGCGTCGGACGCTGTAATGTTATCCTAATGGAAAAAGCATCAATTTTGGAGTGCCGTAACTTTGCCACCATGTAATATTTTTTCAACAAAACACTGAAAGGCACATCTGTGAGATGTCGGCTGCGTTCCCTCCAAATTTCAGGCCAAAACACCAAACCGTTCTTTTGCAGCAGGGCGTCAAGAGATGCTGTCATTTTCCCACAGCCTAGAAAAGTACTGTGGAAGTTTGCAAAAGCTTTTGCAAATTCATTCGACAGTGCCGCAAGTGCGAAAGTACTTTGCGAAAGTACTTTTTCCAGAAGTTGGAAAAACATATTTCTGTGGTGTTTTACCCCAAAATAAAGACATGGCTACATCCTCAGGGTCTGACTAGGTAAATACAAAAAGAATTAGGTTGCTATAGGGTCCTAATTTTAAATGCCAAGCATTTTTCTGATCTCTAACTGAAAACAAAATGGCAGATTTACGACAGTAAAAGGGCCATTTGCAAAAGTAAAAACTGCATTTGCGACACTGTCGAACTTTTTGTTAACTTTTCCCATTGACTTTTAATGGGAACTTGTTTTTTTAATAACTTTTGAATCGTTTAATATTTTTTCACGAAATCTTCAAAAGGCGCATTGGGGACCCTGGCCGCACATTCTCCGAAGATTTCCAGACCGGTCACACAAACCGTGCGACCTGTAGAGACGACAGTAAAATTCCAGAAAAGCATAAACGTATGCGCTGATCATGCTTAATAACTTCGCAGCCATATATGCGACCGGTACGAAACTTGGCAGATCCCAAGGCATATGGGTCTTGATCATGTATTCTAAATATCATCCATCAAACAGTTGAAAAGTTATTATGGTGCAAAATTTTGGGATTAATGGCCCAGATATTCAAGAGGGTTGCGCGCAGAGCGCCTTTTGATTATTCGACGCCAGCTGCAATAAAGCACCATGCGTGATATTCAAAAGGGAAAAAATGCGCGGCACAAATCCCGATACACTGGAGTGCATCAATAATGTATAGAAACATAGAAACATAGAATTTGACGGCAGATAAGGACCACTTGGCCCATCCAGTCTGCCTATTTCCCTACCTAATGGATAAGCTGCAGAGCCTAGTTAACTAGCAGCCTACTTCTTCCTACCTCACCCCCTAGAATTGCCTTATGACTGTCCCATGCATGCTTGAATTCCACCACTGTTTTTGACTCCACAACCTCCTCCGGAAGGCTCCATGCATCCACAACCCTCTGTGAAAAAATACTTCATTAAATTGCCTCTGAGCCGCCTCCATCTCTTCAAATTGTGCCCCTTGTTCTTGCACACTCTTTTTTGAAAGATGCTATCCTCTTGGACTTTGTTGTTTCCCTTGAGGTACTTGAAAGTTTCTATCATGCCCCCCCTTTCCTCGAGGCTATACATATTAAGCTCCTTAAGTTTCTCTTCATATGTCTTCCAGTGCAGACCCTGCACCATTTTAGTTGCCCTCCTCTGGACAGCTTCCATCCTGTCTATGTCTTTGTGGAGACTGGGTCTCCAGAACTGCATGCAGTACTCCAGATGGGGTCTCACCAGCTGCCTGTACAGAGGGATAATAACTTCCTGTTTTCTACTGGTGATGCCTCTCCCTATGCATCCCAGTATCCCCCAAGCCCTCCTTGCTGCCCTCTCACATTGCTTGCCCACCTTTAGGTCATCTGATATGACTACCCCAGGTCCCTTTCCATTTTTCTTGTTGTTAGTATCTCACCTCCCACTGTGTACTCTTCCCCTGGGTTTTTGTTTCCTAGGTGCATTATCTTGCACTTCTTAGCATTGAATCTAAGCTGCCATACATTTGACCATTCCTCTAACCTTGCCAAGTCCCTTCTCATCCTTTCCACCCCACCTTGTGCATCAACTCTGTTGCAGATCTTTGTGTCATCTGCAAAGAGACATACTTTTCCTTCCAGTCCCTCTGAATGTCGCTTATAAAGACATTGAAGAGGACCAGTCCTAATACTGAATCTTGCGGTACCCCACTAGTAACCCCCCTTTCTTCAGGTGGACTCCATTTACTATTACTCTCTGTGTCCTATTCTCCAGCCAATTCTTTACCCAGTCTGTCATCTTGGGACCCACTCCCAGGCTGGCTAACTTGTATATTAATCTTTTGTGTGGGACTGTGTCAAATGCCTTGCTAAAGTCTAGGTAGGCCATGTCCACAGCCCCTCCCTGATCTACTACTTTGGTCACCCAGTCAAAGAAATCTATCAGATTTGTCTGGCATGACCTTCCCACTGTGAATCTGGATTCTGGATTGACAATAAGCTTGACTACTCTGTCCACATTGAAGAGCTATTAAAAAAGTTGAGACAAAGGCTTGGCCTATTTTACAGAATAAAACACTACCTTACCAGAGACTCCAAACAAAGATTAATCCAGGTATCATTCCTATCCCTTATTGACTATGCTGACTTTCTCTATGGCCATTGCTCACTCTCCCTCTTAAATAAGCTTGACACCCTGTATCATAGAGCCATCAGATTTATTACAGACCTTCCCTCCAGCAACCATCATTGCTCTCTTTACATGGCAGTCAATTGGACATCCCTACAGCACAGAATAAAAAGGAATGCTGCAATCTGGATCTTTAAAGCTTTATCAGGCAAACTCCTCCTATATCTCAGACTGTTTCACCCGAATCACATCTAGGCCATACACCTTAAGGATCAATAAGCTCATTATGCTAAAGATTCCCATTACCTGCACCGGTTTGGGAGGGCTGCTATCAGCTATTCCCTAGCATTTGTCTGGAAATCACTCCAAAAATCTATGAATCTGAATACCCTCTTACCCTTATCATCCTTCAAAAGATTATACACCGCCCTATTTCCAGAGTTGTGCAACTGCTTCCATAAGGCCTAGTCTCCCATCCAACCTACACCCCTCCCTTCTGTAAGCCACTATGTTTAGTTTCCCTTCTCCTACCCAGTCAGTTATCACATTTCATACAAAAGCCTACAAAAGCCCTATTATTTGATTATTATCCCTGCTATATCTATTATCCTCTTCATTTTTATAGGTTAAGTTATTTTACTGTGCCTTGTATATCTGTAAATTTTGTATATATCTCTTATTTATTTGATTGTACTAATGTTATGCTATTCTCATGTCTTTGTAAAAAAACTTGTACCCTTATTTATATGACCACTCAGGTCCATCTTGTAAATGAGCTAAGCTCAATGATGTTCGCCTGAATAAATAAAGATTTTGATTTGATTTGATTTGAATCCATGCTGCCTTGGGTCCTGTGCCCCTCTGGCCTCTAGATACTCGACAATTCTTTCCTTCAGAAGTGATTCCATCATTTTCCATACCACTGAGGTTAAACTAACAGGTCTGCAGTTTCCTGCTTCTGCCTGGCTCCCACTTTTGTGAAGGGGAATCACATCTGCCCTCCTCCAGTCCTTGGGTACCACCCCATCCTCCCATGATTTGTTAAAGAGGGTAGTCAGTGGTGTCACTAGTTCTACCCTTAGTTCTTTTAGAATTCTGGGATGAATCCCATCAGGCCCCATTGCTTTGTCCACCTTCAGTTTTAAGAGTTCTTTCAGAACCCTTTCTTCTGTAAATGGCTGGTATCACTTCTGTGTCAGAGTGTTTCTACTGTTTGTTTTAGGTACCTCCCCTCTTACTTTGTAAATACTGAGCAAAAATATTTTAGTATCTCTGCCTTTTCACAGTCACCTCTGCCCACCCTCCCTCCCTTTATTAAGCCCTCACTATCCCTCCCTTGGTCTTCCTTCACTCCCTGATCAGTGGGGCGGTGGCGCTCAGGCACAGGTGGGGGGGGGGCGTGCCCATGCATACTCTGCACAGCCCGATATTCAGCCTGGGATGTGCAGAGCCATGCATGTGCAACCCCTACCTGCACCAGCACAAAGTTGATCCAAAAAAAAAAAAGGAACCACTGATGGCCACCCACAGGTCAGCTGCCACCTGTGGGTGGTCACCCGAGCTCCAGCTGCACCTGGCGGCACCCCCCTATTCCTGATTGCAGGCATTTGTAAAAAAATAAAAATAAAACTCCTGTCCAATATCCCTGGTGGTCCAGTGGACCACTGTCTGCCCTATCGCGGGCATTTGTTTTAAACCATAGAACTACGTCCAATATCCCTGGTGGTCCACTGGACCACCAGGGACATTGGACATTTATTACTTTTTTCACAAATGCCCGTAATCGGGCAGTCAGTGGACCACTGGACCACCAGGGATATTGGACGTAGTTCTATGGTTTAAAACAAATGCAGTCCACTGGACCATCAGGGATATTGAACAGGACACACCCCTGTGCAGCCAAGTGAAGCTGCGCCCAAGCTGGCTCCACAGCCTTGAACAGTTTGAATATCTGGGCCGACATGTAAATGGCTCCTCAACCCTAACTATAGTGGCACTACCATGCCACTATAATATTTATATATATATGAACAGTACAAAAAATTATAACCATACAGAGTACCTCAGAGTACTGCCTAGCATTACTTCTGCTGTTCAGTTTTTTGGTAGTCAGTGTTACATGCTGCTCGAACAAAAGTGAGGGGTCTAGCAGAATGCCCAAGTATTTGAATGATTGCACTGATTCCAAGGTTTCCCCTGTAATCAACTGAATGTGAAGTGTGCTAAGGGAGGGTCACTTTAGCGGAGGGGTTAAAAATTAGCATAGATTTGTTTGTTTTTTGGGTGTTAAGGACTAAGTGATTCTTAAGGAACCATTTCTCAAGTGTATGGAAGTCAGTTCCCAAGTTAAGGTTAAGCCATGGAGTATTGCAAGAAGACCGGTATAAGATGTCGTCGTCAGCATAAAGTTACATGGGGGACCCACCACAAATTAGGGTAAATTATTGGTAAGTTATTTACAAATAAAGAGAACAAAAGGGGCCCAAAGATTGAGCCCTGAAATTTGCCGTGGGTTACAGAATTAAATGAAGAGAGGACCCTCAATCATTTTACTCTTTGGGAGTGGCAAGATAGATAATTATGGAACCAGGAGAGTGATAGTTGGTCCAGTCCCAAAGTGTGAAACTCATGCAACAGAAGGTTGTGGTTCTGATCATAAAAGAGCTCAAGGAGAAGAAAAATATTAGAGCACAACTTAATTTTCCCGCTAGTTTGAAAGTGTACCTGGAGGGGGGCACTCGAGTGTCTGGATCCTTGGCAGAAGCCACTCCTTTCCTGAAGGATCAAAAGATTTCAGTCCCAAACCAGGAACTGGAACTTCTGGAGCACCAGTTGCTCTTTGAAGCATGGGGAACACAAACAAGGGGACGCAAGAGATCATCACCATGGTTGCTCCGGTGGAAAACAGCTGAGGATGTGTCCAAAGTGATTAAAACAACGGGCTCAGAAAACCCACTGGACAGGCAAGAAGAAAATAACACTCCAAGGTGACTTTATGTCTTCAGCTGAGCTTTTGGCTTAGCGATGTAATAATACTTCCTCTCTCTCCTGGAGAGGAACGAACCCATTTTACTAACTCAAATCTCGTGTGGGGGGGGGAGTGAGCTAATAACTCTCTCGGGGCACTTATACCGTTACTAATCCTTGCACTTGATTGCCATGACAAAAGAGCATTTTTCCAAAAATGTTTTCAGTCATGTGTAAGGGTTATGTTATCCAAGTCTCGTTTCTCTTATTTTCAGGGGGTGCCTCGGGGAGCACACATCATGCATCTAAAATGATATATGTAATGGCACAATAAGGATTATCATTTGGAAAAAGGATGGGTGGTTTGTGGGCCCTCAAGCTTTGTAACGCATTCACTTGCCCACTGGGGAGCTGGGTCGGGTAGGGGAGGTGAGAGGGAGGGGGGAGATCAGTTTATTCAGCCACCAGAGATCCATCATGAAAATAGTGATGGGGTGTTGGTCTCATTCCTCCTTTCCCTCATATTAGGTGGGAGGGAGCTATGTGAGCCAAACCAAGAGGCCTTGTGCATAGCCTTTGCACATCCATCGGTGAAGTTGTTGACATCAGGAAATCTTCACCTAGGAAGTCAATACAAAGCTATTGCATTCAGCAGAAGGTGTTGCTCTGCTCAACAGCGACACACTTGAGTTGTGTTAATTTTTATACTACTATTTATACAGTTTTTTGTAGTTCATGTAACCAGCATGTTTGACTGGATGTTTGAGATTATTGTATTTGTTTATTTTAAATATAGTCTGTCTTATAAAGACAATAGGAATAGTAGAGACTGAATCACCCTCTTAGAAGGCTTAGAATGGTGGACTTTCATGACAATTATACTAACATACTAAAATGCCAGCAGAATAGGCCTAACGGTCTTTCGTGTCTGCTCGTTTGGTCAGTCCCCAACCTGGGTGCTGACCTTGCTGTCCCCTCGCCTTCTCTGGCTTCTCCCTTCCCAGTTCGGATATTCTTGCTGCATTGGATTTGCTTCCAGAACCCTTCCCTGTACCTGTCCCACCCCTCTGAACCCCTCCACTGTCTCTGCCTCCACCAGCCCCTAGGCAGTGCATTCCATGGCTCCACCACCCTCTCAGTGAAGTAGCACCTCCTCCTTTCTCCCTGAATCTTCCCCTCCAGCTTCCAGCCATGCCCTCTAGTGGCCCTTCCTCCTTCCTCCTTCCTAAGCTTTCCCCAACTGTTCCTCCCCTATTTACCCTCTTCATGTACCCTAAAGACCTCTATCATGTCCCCAGTCCTTCTCTCTTCCAATGTGTACATATTTAGCTCTTGAGCCTCTCCTCATAGGTCCTGTCCCCCAAGCCCCAAATCATTTTGGTTGCCCTCCTCTGGACCATCTCCAGGAGGTTAATGTCCCCTTTAAGTGTGGCCTCCAAAACTGCATGCAGTACTCAAGGTGCAGCCTCACCAAGCAGTTATACAGAGGAGTATCACTTCTCCTTCTGGAGGTGATCCCCAGCGATGCATCCCAGCATCCTGTTGGCCTTGGCTGCCCTCCTACAAGTCTCAGAGCTGTTCATCTTGACATCCACCACCACCTCCAGGTCCCTCTCAGCCATCGAGACTTGTAGCATTTCCCCAGGGTACACTTGACCTGGGTTTCTGGCCCCAGGTGGAGTACCTTGCATTTCCCTGCACTGAACCCTCAGCTTCCACTTTCTAGACCATCTTTCCAGAGCCTCCAGGGCCCCCTGTAGGGCCACCCTCCCTCCTCCCCATCCACCACCGCCTCTGAGGCTCTAGTCATCTGCAAAGAGACTCATCTCACTCCTGATTCCTGTCCTTATGTCGATACGAGGGCGCTGGAACAGAAGGGGCCCAAGGACTGATCCTGTGGGACCCCACTAATGAGCCTCCTTGGGATGAGACTATCCCACCAACTACTACCCTCTGGTCCGGTCCTGGAACCAATTGCTATCCATCTGATCATCTGGTTCCCCACCCCATTTCTCCCAGCTTATCCAACAGGCCCACTTGAGGAACAGAGTTAAATGCCTGCTGAAGTCCAGAAGAGGACATCTACTGGTCTACCCAGGTCCAAGGCACTTGTCACCCAGTCATAGAACTCCACCAGGTTTGTCTGACACGATTTCCCCGGGATGAATCCATGCTGTCTATCATCCAGGCACCCTGACTTATCCAGGTCCCCCCCTAGCCGCTCCTTGACAATGCCCTCCATCACCTTGCCCACCACCGAGGTCAGGCTGACAGGCCTGTAGTTCCCTGCCACCTCCCTTGATCCCCCCTTGTGGATAGGCACTATATGCGCCACCTTACCACCTTATAGGTAAGGGGAAACAATGTGAGTTGGCCTTTAACCTTCCCAATGATGCATAAAATAGAAGTTATCACATTTAATGTGAAAGGAATCCACTCTCCTGTAAAATGCATGGCTGTTAAACGAGCTAAAAAAACTTGATTGCACAATAGCCTTCCTACAGGAAATGCACCTGGGGATGCAAGAACACTTAAAACTAAGGAGATCATGGGTGGATAGAATTGAGGCCTCCCCATCACCTACAGGTAGAAAAGCAGGAGTGGCTATTCTATTTAAGAAAGGCTTGCCATTTCAAATAATAAGTGTGGAGAAGGGCTGGGGAGGGCATTTTCTCAGGGTTTCAGGTACTCTTCACAGTGAATTATTTCATTCAGTGAATTTATACGCACCTAATAGCTGGACCCATATATTTTTAAGGGATACCCTTCACAAAGTAGCCACCCTCCCAGAAGGCAAACTGATAATTGGGGGGGGGGGATCTTAATGCAGTGACGTCTGTCAGCCTAGACAGAATCCACCAATCCCTGCATTTAAATAAACAGACCTCCAGAATTCTGAATGCAACAATAGAAGAACTGGGCCTTATTGATATATGGCGACAACAGCACCAGGGAGAGAGGGATTACACCTTTTTCTCTGCTGCTAACTACTCATATTCAAGAATAGATATGTTTTTAACTCCTAGGGTGCAGGCATATAGAGTGACTCAGTCCAAAATTCATATTATAACAATATCGGACCATGCCCCTGTATCACTTAAGTGGTCCTTAGCCAACGAACGTAAGCAAGCGCAGTGGTGTTTAAATGTATCATTACTAAACAACAAAGTGCTGACTAAAAAGCTTACTAAGGTCATTAAAGAAATATATGATATCAATATACAACAACATTGCTCCCACATTAATACATGGGAAGCCCTGAAAGCGGTGATCAGGGGAACATTTATTAGTGCAGCGTCTGCACGGAAAAAACTTCCAATGATATCCCGAAAAGAATCCTAAATTTGATTAAAGATCTGGAAATAGAGCACAAGAAAAACCCATCTAATACCAGAATCTTCCGAAGTCTGGTAAAAGAGAGGGAAGAAATACAAAAGCTGGAGAATAATAAGGTGGAAGGGCAGCTAAGATATACAAGTCAGAAGTATGATGATATAGGCAGTGGAGCCTCTCAGCTGCTAGCAATTAGGCTTTGTAAAGCCCAAGCTGACAGAAAAGTGTCAAAACTAATCAATAAACAAGAACTCACGTCCCCTTGGGTCACGCCGAAAGACATAGCGGACCAATTTAGATCCTTTTATCAACTCCTGTACAAAAGGGAGGACAATAACCAGGATACTGAGCTACATACTGAGCAATTTCTGCAGGGATTGCCTCTACCTAGGCTATCAGAGCCAGCTAGAATAGAACTGAATCACAAGATCACTGTTCAGGAAGTTAAGGAAGCAATTCACCTTCTTCTGTCCAACAAGGCACCGGGCCCAGACGTCTACGGGCCAGAATTCTATAAGCAATTCAATGACACAATAGCCCCTATCCTAGCAACAGTATTCAACAGGTGCTTAGAGGAGAACCATATCCCAGAATTGTGGAAGGAAGCCACTATCACTGTTATTCATAAGAAGAGAAAACCAGGGGATAGATGTGAGGCTTACAGACTGATTTCTTTGTTAAATCAAGACTTAAAGCTCTTGACCAGGATTCTCTCAATTCAGTTACAAAAACATATAGAAACCTTGATCCACCCAGACCAAACGAGCTTCATACCAAACAGATACTTGGCAGATAATGTCCAGAGGCTGCTGAACGTCATGGCATATGGCTCATCTACTATGTCAGCTCAATTAGCTCTATTCCTAGATGCTGAAAAAGCATTTGACTGTGTAAATTGGGAATATCTGAGGATAATATTAGGAAGGATGGGTCTGGGGAATAATTTCACACAGTGGGTCTTTATTTATTGTATTTATTTATTTATTTCAATCTAGGACTACAATACCTTTGAGCCGAGGCTCTTTTACAAAGGTTCCATGTCAGCGTGTGCAACAGTCATCATTTTTAGTTACAAACATAACGTCACTGACTTACAAACATGTAATAACCAGTACAAAGACTTCAGCTATGAGCAAGACAAGGGAGGAGGGGTCCAATGGGAGAAGTGAGGGTAGGAGATCGAGGGGTAGGAGGTGCAGGGTAAGGGGGAGTACGGGAGGTGGGTGGGGGCAGGGGCAGGAGTGGAGATACGGGGGGGAGGTGGGCGAGGGTGGGAGACAGTGCAGCCAGGGGGCCTTGTCAAGGGAATATGCCAGGTAAGGTGTTGGGGTGCAAAGACTGATTGTAAGTGCTGGGTGCTGGGGCATGTGCAGCTGGAACAGTGGAAATGTTAAGATGGGCAATCACAGGATACAAGCAGTGAGAGGCGCAGCTTGGACTTGAAAAGGCTGAGTGTTGGGTGGTCACTATGTCGCTGCCAAGAGGTTGAGCCAGTTGGATGCCGATAGGCAAATGATCTTTGTCCTTGGGTCGTGCGACATGCATGGGATATGTAGTAGATGGGAATTGGATCTCCTTGTAGTGACATTCCCATGTCTAGGCTTAAGGAGGGCACAGACACCAGGTGGGGCAAGTCTCATTATGATTTTCTTGGCCGTGATGCAGGTTTGGTATTTTTATGCGTTTGTCCAGTTGAAGCCATCCAGATTGGGAATAAAGGTCACGAGTGTGGGTATGGCGATGTGAGCCAGTGATAAGACGACAGGCCTTATTCAGGGAGGTCGCGATACATTTGAGAGCAGTGGTAGTTGCAGACCCATATATGATAAGACCATAGTCTATGATGCTGACAATGGAGCTTTGGACGGCCACTGACAGTGCTTCTGGGGTTAGGTGTTTCCTGTGCCGGAATAATATGCCTAACCTCACATTGGCAGACTTTGCCACATTGCTAATATGGACAATGTATGAGAGGTGGGGATCAAGGGTGATGCCAAGGTACTTGAACAATTGTGTTTGCTCTAGGATGGCTCCTTGTTTGGTTGCAATGGAGAGGTGGAGTTGTTTGTTTTTGTTGTGGGGGCTGCAAAAGACCATAGACTTGTTTTTTTCTGATTGAGAAGCGGTTTATGATTTAGGAACCAGGATTCGATGGAGAAGAAGGCCCCGCTGAAGTTTATTTTGTAATTGGTTTGGATCAGGGTCTGAGGTGAGGATCACAGCAACATCGGCATAGAGAATTATTTGTTCTGGCCCAGTGTTCTGAAGCTGGACAAGTAGGAGGTGGTGATTGACGGTGTCGAAGGCTTTAGTTAAGTCAATGTAGATTGAGCCTAGTAGTTCACTGGAATCAAGTGCCATGTGGATTGTGCCGGTGAATTCAAGTAGGGCTGTGGAGGTGCTGTGACCTTTGTGGAACCTGTGTTGTTGCTTGCACAGGATGTTGTACATATCCAGGTATTCTGTGAGCTGGTCTGAGACAAGGCGTTCTAGTGCCTTGGAGAGTGGAGGTAGTAGGGAGATAGGTCTGTAGTTATCGTGAGCAGTTTTGTCACCACTTTTATGGACTGGGGTGACAGTGGCAGATTTCCATCTGTCCAGGAACTGGCTAAGGCTGAGGGAGAGGTTGAAAATTCTGGTCAGACGACTAAGCACTTCATCAAGTGTGAGAGGCAGGATTTTGAGATCGAGGGAGTCATTACTGAATCTTGATTTACCAAGGGCTATGGTGATGTATTTGCGTACTTGGTGAGCCTTGACTGCTTTGAAGTAGAAGCAGGGGAAGCTGGTGGGAGTAGTGTTCATTCCAGACAGGGGGGCTACACCACCTTTGAAGTAGTCCTGAGGTAGGACAGAGCTGAGGTCGGTAAAGGCTTTGTTAAAGGTATCCGCAATGGTTTTTGGGTTGAGGGTTGTGGTTCTGTTGATGTTGAGTATTGATGGGGGGGTTTGGGTAGATTCCCAGTGAGTTCCTTTATGTTCTTCCAGAATTCCCTACCATTGCCCCAGGAGTTTGTGAGGGCATGCTTATAGTAGGCGGACTTCATTTGCTGGATGGTTTTGGTGCAGTCATTGCGGGCACGTTTGTAGTTCTGGATGTTGTTTTGCTTTCCAGAGTTTCTGGCCAGCTCCCATAGGTGGTCTCTTGCTTTTAGCATCCTGAGGAGGTCACCTGTGAGCCAAGGGTTACTCAGTGATTTGACTTTGCATTTCTTAATAGGAGCATACGTGTCACAGGCCACAATGAAGATGTTTATGAAGTGGTCAAGGGCAGTGTTTACTTTGGTTGCATTGAAGATAGGGGATCAGTCTAGGTGGAGGAGGTGGGATTTGAGTCGAGGAAGGTGACCACTGGGTAGAACCCTGCTGGTGATTGTTTTTGGTGGTTGTTTGATGAATTTATTTGACCAGGTGCAGCTAACAGGGGAGTGATCGCTGAGAGAGTCAGGGAGGACATTAGTGTTAGATATGCGCAATGGGTGACTGGTAAGGATCCAGTCCAAGATTGTGCTGGTGCCGGTCCTGTAATTTTTCCTGGTTGGTGAGTAAACCATTTGTGTGAGGTTCGCCACAGCAACGGTATCCCTGTGTGCACCAGCATCAGCCACAGGCCAGTTGATGTTGAAGTCGCCTAGGAGGATGGATTCGGTGTCTGGTGGGAGTGACTTTACAAAGTCAAGCACAGCTGTTAGACCAGTTCCCTGTTCTTTGGGAGGGATGTAGATAGTGGCAACAGTGAAGGTTTTGTTTTGAGCACCGAGGAGGATTCTCACTGGCAGTATCTGAGCAGTTGTGGGTTGGATTGAGGTAATGATGTGGTGCCCCTTGTATGGAGTCTTTTAGGTAGAGAGAGAGCGCCCCCGCCTCTTTTGGAGAGGTGATCCAGCCTAAAGACGTTGTAGCCAGGAAGGCTGATTGCATGGTCCGGTACCGATGGCATGAGCCAGGTTTTGACAACTGCCAGGATGTCAGGGCAATGTTGGCTGGTGAAGGCCTGTAGGGCATCCATTTTAGGAAGGAGGCTGCAGATGTTGATTGATATGAATGAGATGACACCCGAAGGATTGCTCAGATTAGTGGCTTTAGAGCAGAATGGACCAGGGTTTTGGTGCACATTGCCTGACAGCATTAGGAGAAGGAGGAGGACTAGCCTCAAGGGAATATTTTCACCTGCTGGCATCTCGGGAAGTTGCCGAGCATCGACAATAGTGGGTGAGGGTAAGCATAGACAGGAGGGATCAGAGTGGATGGCTAGGACCAGTGTGGGTGTAGGACAGTTTCATGGTGGTAGGATGGACCATGGGCAAGGGGCAATGACCAGTGTGCAGCGTACCTATGTGGAGGAAGGATGTAGGAATGTGGAAGCTGTGGGGGAGGGAGGGAAAGCAGGCTTTTGAGGAGTGCAGTAGGGGAGGAAGACAGGCAAGAAGAAATAGAATAGGGGGTAGAGAACGTTGGAGGCTGATGATTAAAGTATGATTCGGGGTTCAGATAAATCTTACCCTGTTCGAGAGGATCTCGAGGCTGGGAAGGAAGGAAGGTATATAGCAAGTAAAGAAACTGTGTCTTTCAGAGGGTAGACTTTTTTTTTCTTTTTTCCAAATGAAAGAACAAGAATCCCTCTAGTGGCAGTTCTGTATAACCTGCTAATGGAAAACTAGCCACTTAAAAAAACAAACAAAAAAAACTCCTATTACAGCTTTAGTGTGGCAAAGCAGGGGAAAAGTCCTGGCCAATCAGAGCGGGTTTGCTGGAAGCGCCGTTGCCATATCTTCCAAGGAGCTGCAGGTGGGTGTCCTAGTCTCGGTCGGTGGCTGTCTGGGTGCCGGCCGACCATGGGGGAGCTGAAGCAGCCCCGTTCAAGGGCAGGCAGCTTCCAAGGAGCTGCAGGCAGGTGTCCTAGTCTCGGTTGGTGGCTGTCTGGGTACCGGCCAACCGTGGGGGAGCTGAAGCAGCCCCGTTCAAGGGCAGGCAGCTTCCAAGGAGCTGCAGGCGGGTGTCCTAGTCTCGGTCAGTGGCTGTCTGGGTGCCGGCTGACCATGGGGGAGCTGAAGCAGCCCCGTTCAAGAGCAGGCAGCTTCCAAGGAGCTGCAGGTGGGTGTCCTAGTCTCGGTCGGTGGCTGTTTGGGTGCCGGCCGACTGTGGGGGAGCTGAAGCAGCCCCGTTCAAGGGCAGGCAGCTTCCAAGGAGCTGCAGGTGGGTGTCCTAGTCTCAGTCAGTGGCTGTCTGGGTGCCGGCCAACCGTGGGGGAGCTGAAGCAGCCCTGTTCAAGGGCAGGCAGCACTCACTGTGTTATAGCGATCTCACAGCCAGAGTTAGAGTGAATGGCACTCTGTCATCAAAGATTAACTTAGAGAAGGGTACCAGACAAGGTTGTCCCCTCTCCCCGCTGCTATTTGTGCTGAGCCTAGAGTCTTTTGTGGTGGCGGTTCGGGAGTCAAAGGACATCCAAGGTATCAAAGTTGGAGAACAATGCTGCAAACTCTCAATGTATGCAGATGACAATCTAATCTTTATTGACAATCCTCACATTATAATCCCCAACCTTCTGAATCTGTTGGACAAATACCAGAAGATATCAGATTTCAAGATAAATATTGCCAAATCGGAAGTACTTGTATTAAGGGAAAAAGTGACATCAGACATTGACGCTAAAATTCCCTTTAAAAGGGTAACAGAGAAGGTCAAATATCTAGGCATCTGGATTCCGACAAACCTGTCCAATTTATATAAGTTTAATTATGAACCCCTAATCAGCCAGCTTCTCACTGATATGGGCAGATGGAAAACTTTACCTTTAACACTATCCAGCAGGATTGAGACCATTAAAATGAACATCCTTCCGAGGTTGTTATTTCTGTTTTCCACCCTACCGGTACAGATTCCCAAGGCAAGCCTTCAACAAAAAATAATGTACTTTATCTGGGCGGGTCGGAAACCTAGACTTAAACTGATAAAAATGCAGAAAATGAAAAGAAAAGGAGGTTGGGGCTTACCTGATCTCACCCGATACTATCAGGCAGCACAAATAATGCCTGTAGTTGAATTATTAAGTAAGACTCCGAAAACACAGTGGTGTATACTAGAGCAAAATGTTCATCCAGAAATTCCCCTGTGAGTCCTGCCTTGGTTCATCTTACCTTGTACTCTCCGTAAGTTGGAAAACAGATGGACTAAACATACCATATCAGTGTGGCTAAAGGTAAGGGCAGTCTGGGAGAAACCTGGCTTTGTGTGGCCTTACATACTGCTGCAGTACCTTCTAGATGTCTCAAATGTGAGAGGAGATAAAACCTTACTTAGGTGGGCGGGACGAGGATTGATCTCATTATAATAACTCCTGGGAGGGAACTCGATAAAAGACTTTCAGACACTACAACAAGAGTATAATATACCACACACAGACTTCTATAAATATCTACAACTCAGGCACTATCTTCAACATAGGGTGAGTATTGGGGCCTTGATGGGGCAGCTAAAGGATGGTCCACTCCAGATTAAGCATAGGGCGGATGCAAGTAACACAAAACATCTCACATCCCAATTTTACAAACTGATAGATGAAGGTGCCCAGATTCTGGTAAGCAAGAAAATACAGGGGGACTGGGAGAGGTAACTGGGGAGGGAGCTCCAGAGCAATCACTGGGACAGAGTTTGGGCTAACATTCACATAACTACAAACTCCTTGATCTGGAGGGAATTCCAGTGGAAGGTGGTGGTGAGGTACTTCATCAAACCTACTATCTCACAACACTGTTCCAGAAACCCAACTAACAGATGTTGGAGAGGATGTGGCCAATTGGGATCCCACCTTCACATATTCTGGTCCTGCCCAGTGGTGAGGGAATACTGCAACTGTATTAACCAGGAAATAAAGAAATGGAACCCAACACAGATCCCGGAGGGACACCGCTAGTCACTTTGCCAATGTCAGATAAGTGGCCATTGATTAGAACTCTTTGTTTTCTACTGGTCAACCACTCAGTTATCCATTTTAGTATAGTAGTATCAATTTCAAAGGACTGACTTTTTTCTATTAGGGCCCAATGTGGTGTTAAATCAAAAGCTTTACTAAAGTCTAAATAGACTACATTACATGTGATTCTTGCATCTAATGCCTTATTTATAGTCTCATAAAAACATTGCAAGTTGGTTGTACAGCTCCTTCCTATTTTGAAACCGTGTTGATCTGGATCATTGGATTGAATGATTATAGTTAACTCATCTTTAAGGATACCTTTGAGTATTTTACATACTATGCTATTGAGGCTAATGGAAAGATAGTTTCACACATTAGATTTATCTCCATTCTTACAAATTGGAACTACATGTGCAAATTTCCAATCGTCAGGAATTTTACCTGTATTTACCAATGTTTTATATAATGTCTTGAGTGGATATATTTGATCAGACATTATCTGTAACATTCTAGCAGAGATTTTATCGGGATCTGGAGTTCTGTTTTTGATCTTAAAAAAAAATATTCACATGTCTAAAGAACAACATACAGCATATCAGAGCTGTGCTTCACTGGTCTACCTAAGAGACACACACCAAACCAGTGGTTCCCAGGTGTAAGTGGTGCTGTGCAGAATAAATGAAACAGTTTAAAAGCACCAAACCAAGCACTCACAAACTCCAAAAGGCTTTCAACTAGGCCAAAACAGTTTTAAATCCATTTTATTCATATCCAATAAAAAGTCAGTTCCTGATGTCCTTGGGAGCTGACTTTTTATTGGATATGAATAAAGTGGACTTAAATATTGTGTGGACTATTTGAAAGACTTTCAGACTTTGTGAGAGTTCACAAGAAAAAGGTCTGACATTCTATCATTGGCAGCTGACTTTTTTATCAGATGCAACTAAAATGGACTTAAATATCTGAAATCTTTTGAAGTTTGTGAGTGCTCAGATTGGTGCTTTTGAACTCTATCCAAGAGAGTTGGAAGGAAGGAGATAATGGGGAACAGCAGCAGCAGCATAAGGGGAAAATAAATATATCAGTAAAATAGCAATTGTTATTTATTGTTGCTGTTGATTGATGAAAATGTGAACCACAGCACAGAAGAGCAGGTACTGGTAGTGGTATAGAACAAGCTGAAGAGTTTCTGTTTTTGATCTTTAAAAAAAGTATTCACATGTCTACAGAACAACACACAGCATAACAGAGCTGTGCTTCGATGGTCTACTTAAGAGACACACACCAAACCGGCAGCTCCCAGGTGTTTGTTATTTTTTCGTTTGTGTTTATTTATAAAGAAGTGAACCACAGCACAAAAAGCAGGTACTGGCAGCAGTACAGAACAAGCTACACCTCTATGTTCAAAACCCCATTGAAATACGTAAAGTGGACTTAAATATTTTGCAGTCTATTTGAAAGCCTTTTGGACTTTGTGAGAGTTCACGTGGAAAAGGTCTGATGTTCTTTCATTGGCAGCTGACTTTTTATCGGATGCAAATAAAATGGACTTAGACAGCAGCAGCAGCATGGGGGGAATAAATATATTAGTAAATTAGCAATTGTTATTTTTTGTTGTTTGTTTACAAAAAGGCAAACCACAGCACACAAGAGCAGGTACTGGCAGTGGTATGGAACAAGCCATGCCTCTAAGTTCAAAACCCCATTGAAATACATTGACCGGCATAGCTGTTTTTTCAGTTCATGGTCATGCTCCCCCTCACTATCGTTGCACAGAGTATCTATCTGCAGTGTGACACAGTTGGCTGTGGGTTGAGGAGACAGATTTTGGCACCCTGACAGAGGGGAGAGGAGCAAGTGTACATGTATTTGATAAAGTTCAAAAGTTCTTTTAAGAGCTCATCTAGCAAAACAAAACACATTTTGGTTGAATTATAACTAAAATAAACTGGGAGAACATCTGATAATAAAACTAGCAATAGCAAGGATTAGAAATGAGCTATGAGGACCTTATTCTGTTATACCTTCCTTGCTAATGCTAGTTCAGCTTTTTGTGTTTCCCATTGTCTCTTCAACAGACTTGGAGATGCCAAGCATTTGGGGCTGGTTAATGGCAGGGCCAGCAGGCAGTTCACACTTATGGAACAGCTATGTGCCAACCCCACTATTATAAGGAATTGTGCACCTACTAGCTGAGAGCACAGTTACACACTCTCTGCTAAACCCTACTGCTCAATTAAAAAAAAATAAAGTCTCTTACTTGTTGAGTTGTTTTGTTTTCTCCCTTGTAAAATATCAATTCCAGTGTTTTCAGCATCTCTGAGTGGTGGCATTTACTTTCATGCTGGTTTGTATTAAAAGCATCAATAAGTCCAGTTGTGCCAGCATGAATATCATGGCAGCCCTGATTTTGATTATTTCAACATTAGGCTTCAGATACACTTACTGTGGCATATTGCTGTGCTATGGGCTGCTGGAGTAAAAGCTGAAAAGTCATCAGATTCTATGTTTTAAAAGCACAAATGGATTTGTACTATTCATAATCAGATCAGTTTAAATACATACTTTATTTTCAGTATTTGTGGTAAACCACCATTACCAAAACCGATAATTCATGCAAGTGAAATTATTCATCTATTCTTACAACTTCAAATGGATAACTTAGGTCCTTCTTTCTTTTTATTTTCAGGGCAAAATAGAACAGTCAGGGAAATCAAAAACATAGTCACTTTACTGCATTGATGTGCATTTAATCTTATCAAATGTCCACATCAGACAGCTTCACTTTTTCTGCAGCTAGCGTGAACATACACACAAGTTTTCTTGCTGCTGCTTATTCACCGATAGAAACTCACACTTTTTTTCTGAATTGCAATACTTGGAAGGAAGTCCTACAGCAGTTTCAGTACTTTTGGTAGCGGGGATGGCGAGGACTGGCCAGCAGTAAGATGGAGAAATAAATTATCAAAACAAAACAAAATAAATAAGTGTGATATGCCTAAATGACACCTAATGGCAGACAATTGGCTATATGTATCCTGATTCTCAATACCTTTTTTAAACAAGTACTACTATTTTCTAATTTAGGAAACAACACCTGCTGTGACAAAGTGAAGTGGCCACAAAATATTGGCACCTGATGAAAAGGTAAAACAATTTGAATAAAGAGAGGACTAAAATACTGTAAGGAGACCAACCCATCCATTTAATAGATATCACTGACCACCAAGGTTCCTCCAAATAAACTATAGTATATCCCCAATCTAGAGAACCCTGAGCATCCTTGTCGACCATTTATTGTTTAATTTGTATCTGTACACAGTTGGTTTCTGGCATGTGTGTACTGTGGCTTTAAGGTGTTCTTAGAGCTGAAATAGAGAGCAGGTTAAATATACAGTTACCATTTTGTTGGACTTTATTAGTGCTGTAGTTGCCACAATAGGATACAAAAGGTTACCTTTGGAGGATGTAGTGAGATATCAGGGATACCGAGGCAGTCATGCCTCTGTTGCAGGACACCAAAAATACCCTAAGAATTTCTAAGCTACATAGTTCCATTAACGCTTCGTGGCTTTTTGCTGTAGCCTACAACTGAAATCAAGGTGTGAAGTGAACTTGTAGCTCTTTGAATTATGCAGCTCTTTTGTTCTGTGAAGCAGGGTGGGTCATGGATAAGGAGAGTTTCAACTTTGTCAAAGGTGCTATGCACTGACACAGATCCAGTACCTATGCTTATCAGTGAGAGCGGGAAAGAGGGGGTCCATGACAGAAAGACAAAAATGTGAGCCACGGGAAAAGATAACAAAAAAAAAACAACAAACATTACTAGCTAAAGATGTGGGGGAAAAGGTACAGCCAAACAGTGCTGAGTCTTAAAGATGCTGGGGTCCCTGCAGTTTGGAGAGACATGCCTGCTGTTGCTGTAACAATGCCTGGTAAGGAAAGTTTACTTTATACCTACTTCCAACACCTTGCACAGCAGAGCTAGTGTTGTGTGATCCTCAGCTTCCTTTTGTGACCCACAGGGGCCATCAGAATGGGAGCCAACAGCCACAGTTTTAAAGTGAAAAATGAAATTGTTCAATAAACCTGCAATGTGTTTTGTAACTTTAAACACCAGAATGCCTACCCATGAAAGTTACAAAACACACTGCAGGGTGATTGAACAATTTAGATTGTAATATGGCACTGAATCACATATATCCTGACCCTGTCAGTTTTTTTACTTTAAAACTGTGGCTGTTGGTTCCCTTTCCGATGTCCCCAGCTGTCACCGATGGGTCACGAAAGAAAGCTGAGGATCATAACACCCATTCTGGTCTGCAAGATGATGAAGTATGTTACAGGGCTGGAGATGAAAGGTGGACTCTCATCTGCATTCAGTTGTGCTTGTAATGTGATTATTTTTTCCAAGTTTGACATGAGGGACATTTGAAACAGTGCAGTTAGAATTATATACTGTAGATCGAAGCAACATATAGTCACAGTTCTCTCCTCCAGCAAAATATCCATCAGCAGAACCCATTCTTTGTGTAGTACTTGAAACTTTTCATATAGTAGACACCAAACAGGACAAAATTATGTTTTTCTTCTGTGTGGTTTCAAAACAACATTGTACTTTTTTAATACCTTGGCAAGTGAGAACAAAGATGCCCCAATTCCTGAGCACTTACCAAATGAAGAAGTAGATGATCCCAAAAACAATAGGAACCACAGGAGATGTGTCTCTTTGACAAGGGGAAATAAATGAGTAATGGAAGAAGGATCAGTGAGCCAAATGATGGTGTGGGTGCTGGCATGAAAGGGGAGAGGTGAAGCAGAGAGCACGGTGGGAAGTCCCATAGCAGTGGGGGTCAGATTCTGAACGTTGAACGAGCATAAAAATGAAAATACAAGGAAATCAGCAAAAGGAGGAGAGAAAAAGTAAACATGGCTTAAGATTCTGTTATCAGGTACAAATGGCTTTACAGCCCATACTGATCATCTGATCTATTTCACTGCTTTTACATTTTTTTCAATGTTTACAGCAATTATCTCTTCTCTCTCTCTCTCTCTCTATCCCCCCTCTGTCTCATTAGTCATGCCATGCTCAAAGAGGGGAGAGAGAGAGAGCGAGTAAGAGTGAGTGAGTTTGTGTTTTAATTTTTTTCTTGTTCAAGCATCTGGCAATCTGAATAAAAATATTACACGGATTTGTCAATGTGGCTGAATTGGAGGTAAAAAGTGAAAGCAGAATAAAACCAGCTGATCTTCTGGAGGTGCACCGCTCCCTGCACAACTGAAAGAGAAAGAGAGAACAGAGCACACACTGCTTCACTGTTGCAGCAACTTGCTCTCTATTACTGTTCTCTCTTTCTCTCTCTCTCTCTCTGTCTCATGGGGATAGGGGATGCAGACAGGAGAAACAGAATGCATTAATTTCTCACTCACTTTTTTCTGTGCTGCCTATTCTCCATCTAATTAAAAGGAGTGCATTCCTTGGTCACCTCACCCAGTCTCTACATTCTGGACCAAGGACATGGACCGTAGAAAAATAAACAAAAAAAGTACCTCACACTGTTCCAGAGATGCGACCATGGAAGTGACTTTTGTCACTTCATCATGTTAGGTGTTCACAAGGAATGTGGGAGTGGCTGAGGTGCTTTTCTGTAGCAATAGGTCTGCAGGGCTACGCCCACTGCATTCCTAAAAAGTGAAACAGACAAGATACAAGAAAGAGGGATGAACCAGTAACAAAAGTACATTTTTTAGGTAAAGAGGAAAGTCTAACAGCAAAGGAACAAGTAAAAAAAAAGGCACTGCACAAGTTACAAAATAAGAAGGAGGAGAGAGGATGAAGCTACAGGAAGAGAAGAAGGCAATTGGCAAGTACTACAGGAAAAGAAGGAAAAATCAAATAAATAATCTTTCTTCAAAAGAATTTACAAACACTCACAAAATAAGGAGAACTACAGAAGAAGTCAGATAGACAGGTAAATGATACAGCTTAACTGTACTGTATATGAAAAACTGAACATGGATATAATGAGATAGAAAACCTATTTTTTCTGGAAAGGTAATCTGATAGAGAACCAATCCCAGTGTGGGTTTTCTTTCCTTCAAGTGATTGTATGTAACCTATTCTAATTGTCTGGGACTCCATGGGTGTTCTCAATAATTTAAGAAATTTCAAATGAAAGGAGCAATATACTGTATATGACTCTGCATAGATGTTACATATTTTTATATGTTTGTTGGGTACATTCATAGAATCCAAGCAATAGACATATTTCTGAATGATCCTGATACAGAATGGATAACTGAAGACTTTTATCTGCAGACAGTAGAATTAATTTTAATAAGAATGTTTTTCCTGTTTAATGGAGACTACTTCCTGCAGAAATGTGGCAGAGCAATGGGGGGGCAGTATTCCCCTTAGTTATGCCAATCTCTTTTGGGGGGCAGAGAAGTAAATAACATCTATAATACTGGTGCTTACAACTTTCACAGAATATTGTAAAATGGATTCATTTTATAAATGACATTCCAGGAGGCCTATGATAACTTACAGAAAGTTCCATGTCAAAACAGTGAAAGGAAAAACATTGTGGTCATATATCAATACCATGAAAATAAATTAGCAGTGTCAGTGGCTCAGTAGGTAGCACACTTGCCTCTGAGGCTGGGGGATCAGTGGGCTGTGGGTTCAGTTCCCACATCTGGCACTTGGGTTAATATCCCAGTACTGACACTGAAGTGCAGCATGAGAGGGGTGCTGCACTTCTGAGGTGCAGTCTTTTGGATGAGACATTAAAAACTGAGGTCCCATCTGCCTGAATTGGTGGTAGTTCAGGTGGATGTTAAAGATCCCATGGCACTTCTCTAAAAAGAGTAGGGGTGTTTTTATTTACAATAGTGCATAAGTATCATAATACAAAAGAACATGAATATAGGACATACAATATCAAAAAAGGAGAAGAAAAAAAAAAGGAACCAAACCAGAATTCTCTTAACACAAAGGGGTTACCTACCCCCTTATAAAATTATCTATTTATATTTAATCATACGAGGAAAAACCCTTCCACCAAATTTTAACTTTGTTTACATTATAAAGTCGCTTATCTTTTAAATATACTTTCTGTAATTCATTCATTACATATTGACAAATCCTTCATACGTGACTTTCTTTTGATAAATTACCCATTAGCATCTCACCTGCCATAAACAAAAACTTAAACATGCAAAAAAGACCATCAGTGTTTTATAATCATAAGTATTTAAACTAGGTGGTACAATTCCAATTACTAGAATGTCATAATTTATCTTTGATAACCATTGCAGATTCCATTTTTTTGCTGCATAAGTCCATAAAGGTTTTACAAAAGAACAATATAGAAAGAAATGTTCCATAGTTTCTTCCTGGTTTATACACTCTGGATATGGACAGTTTATTTCTTGCTTTGCTTTATATTTAGCCGTACCCCTTATGTTTAACTGGCCATACATAATGAGCCACTGTGTTTCCCACATATATTCTGGAAGTCTGGGATTGTTTAGTTGGTCCAATATCCTACTGTTCATAGCTGTTGGACAATTCTTAAAACTGGGATTTGAAGGACAGATTTGGGTCATAATGGACTTACAGAGTGATTTCATGGTATTAGCACTAATTTGTAGTTTTTAGACCTGCCATGTATATAGTTTCTGTGCTGCTGGTCTAAAATATAATGGCATGTGAATATGCGGGTTAATTTTGGGGCACTAATGAGCCAAGCTTTCATGTATCGCCCTAGAGCATTTTCAATCCATAACCCATCACAACTCTCTGGATGTAGTAAACTCCATGTGATTATATGAGTAAAAAAGAGAACATGGCAGAAAATTATAAGATCTATCATTTCTAACCCACCCTTCTTTCACTAAGTAGGTGTAGCATCTCCTAACTAGGTTTAATCTATTTCCCCATAACATTTGGAAACAACAACTATATAGCCTTGTCTCATATTGAGAAGGTAAAGGAAAGATGAGAGCCACATACTGTAAACATAGCATGATAAATTGCTTAAGAATTTGAATTCTTTTTTGTTTTGAAAATTTAAACTGTTTCCATCTAGTCACTTTTAGTTCAACATTTTTCAACACACGGTCCCAGTTCTCTTCCGGAAGATTTTGAGGCACAAAATGAATACCCAGGATGGAGAGAGGTTCTTTGGATATCATAATGTTGTTATAATTAATAACTGATTGATTCCTAATCCCCATCATTAGCCCTCTAGATTTTGATTTCTTTAATTTGGCATTGGAAATTAATGAAAATAATTTGAACTCTTTAAAAAATTCTTCCATATGCTCAAGTTTGTTGAAAAATAGACAAACATCATCTGCATAGGCTTGCACAATCAACTGAATATTGGACTGTGGCATTTTTAACCCTTCCCATTTCGGTGAAATGGCTAATGCTCTTATTAGGGGTTCAAGTGAAAAAATATACAACAAGGGGCTTAGAGTGCAACCTTGACATACCCCCGTTCTTATTTCAATACCTTTTGTTACTGTTCCCTTTATCACTGGGTATACTTTAGCAGAATCATATAATGATTTCATGATCTTTATTATTGGACAGGGAATCCCGAAAAATTCTAATACCATGAACAAATACAAGTGATTTACCCTATCAAAAGCTTTCTCTAAATCTATCAAAAGTAAGCAACCTGATCTACCTTCTAAAGATAAGGACTCAATCAAGTCTCTTACAATTGTTAAGGACAATTGTATCTGCCTATCTGGAAGGCCACAATATTGTAGTGGCAAAATCACTTTATTTGCCAGGTTTTTTAGTCTATTGTTTAATAAAGTAGTAAAAATGTTATAATCCAAGTTTAAAATTGTGATGGGTCTCAATTTCTGATGTCTCCCTTCTCCTGATTTGAATATATATATATATATATATATATATATATATATATATATATACACACACACATCATAAGGCCTTCTGCAAATGCAGTCGGAATTGATTTACCTGACATAAAAAACTGGAATACTAATTTTAGAAAAGAAATGATTTCCAACTGAAAGGTTTTATAAAATAAATTGGATAGGCCATCCAAACCTGGAGTAATGTTAACTTTTAAATTATGAATAACCATTTCTATTTCTTTGCAAGAAAATGGTACCATCGTGGCTTTAGTATCCTGAGAATCTAAGAGCAAGAGGAGGGCCCAGATATTCTCTTATCTCCATTGTAGATGGATAATTCTCCAGTTGTAGATTATTAAAATGGGTTTCAATAATAGAGTTAATAGAAAATTCGTCTTCCACTCTAATCTTATTACAATCTAAGCATTCCATGGCTGTGGACTCCTTAATTTTTTTACATAGTTCAAACGGGTCTCCAACTACAGTTTTTTTTTGAATGATTAGTTAAAAGTGCTTGAAGAGTTCTGGTTCTATTGTATTGAAGGTCTTTCATCTGAGATTTAATATTGTCAATTTGAGTTGAAAAGTCTAATCTGGATGAATTTACTATTGTAATTAGAGGCTGTAACTGTGTTCTAAGTTTCAAATAAGAAAGGAAGTTTGAATTCCTATGATGAATTCCATATTTTTTAAACCAGTTAATACAGTCATTTTTTGTTTCCATCCACCAGGTACTTAGGTCTGGATATAAAAATGCCACTGACAATCTAGCTTGAAGAATAAGTAATACTGAATTTTTTTACAAGTGCCTCTCTGAGAATGAAAGTGTTCAATTTCCATCTAGTTTTCTTATATAACTTGAAGGGCATAACCCCAATTTCGAACTGTACAAGCAAGTGATCAGAAAATTTGACTGGTACAGTTTTAAACTTACCCATTGTGATTGCTTTTGATGTGACTAAATAATCAATTGTTGAACCTACTTTCACTTTAAAAAAGGTACAACTAGGACCAGAAGTTAATAAGCGATTACAATTAGACAAATCTGCTATTTTTATGATAGATTCAAAGCAGTTTGAATCACAATAAACTTTCTTTTTTGACATTCATTTTGTATTGAGACTGCAATTAAAATCGCCACTCCAAAAAATATTGAGCGAGGTTACCAAATAGGGTTGGATTGCTTTCATACATTCTGTTCTGAGTGCCTTTGTTTGAGGATTATACATGTTAATGAATCTACAATTCATGGAATGCCAAATCCCATCTATTATTAGGACTCTGCCTGGTATTAAATCTGTTAATTTATGTACTACAATGTGAAAGGAATTAAATAATATCCCTATTCTGTCTGCATAGTCTCTACCGAACGACCAATAAGATGGACCCCATGGCCAATCCCTGTTAAAGGATGCTATTTGCTCCAATAAAACATCCATGTTTCCTGCACAAAGCTCACTGCAATGTTATTATCATGAAGGAATTGAAAAACAGCTTGTCTCCTTACATTATTTAATATACTATGTGTATTTAATGAGCCCCATATGTTTACTGTCATTATATTTGTTTCATGTTGGGTTCATACTATTTTTTCCTCCTTTTTTTTCCTTTTCTTTATAGTCCTCTATTGGAGCTCCTATTTTATCCCTGATTAATTTTTGAGAGTCTGAATCTCCGACCTTCATTTCAGAGTAACTCCAAGTGGTGAATAAGGCAGCATAGGAATTTCGGGATTCTATTGACTCGATGTGAGGTGCAGCTGTTGCTTTCAGATTTCTGCTAGATCTTCTAGGGGGTAAGGGAGACAGTGGGGTACTTTCTATACCAGAAACTTCTGTATCTTCTGGATCGTTGTAACATACTGGCTCAAACTGCTCTGTGTTCCTTTCCATTTTTACTATTCCTGTGGGTTCCACTTGTGGATGGGGGGCATGGAGGGGGGCTGCTTTAGCCAAAGTTATGACTTCTGAATCTTGAGGAGGGGATGTTATGGGCTTCTCTACTGATGTTTCTGCCTATTTAGCCATGGCATCTTGGACTTGCTGGATCAATAAGTCAGTACTCCCACAAGAGGCTTTATTTTTTGCTGCCCAAGGACACTCTTTGAAAGCATGCCCATATTCCACACAAAGGTCACATTTGGTGTGGTTGGCACATTGCATGGTCACATGACCCACTTCCCCACAGTTATCACACCTGGGTTGGTTACAAATACTAGAAAGGTGAGTTTTTGACCAGCATTTGTAACAAGCTCTAGGTTGATCACTGTAAAAACATACCCCTCAATCTCTGCAACAGGAAAGCATTGGGGATATGCTCTATCCCTGTGTCAGATTTTCTTAATTTAACTTTATACCTCCAACTCCCTGTCCAGAATTGTTCCAAATCCAAAATGGGTTCAGGATCACTTTGTATTTCACACTTCTGAGACAACCAGTATGTTATGTCTTCCACATGGACCCCCTCATTCCTAAACATTACAGTAACATTTTTTATTAATGGTTTAGTTAGCGGAATTACTAAAAAGGGGGTCCATGTGGGGGAAAATTTAACTTGCCCATATCTCTCCCAAAACGGGTCTAAAGCATAAGCTGTCCGAAAACTTATGTCAAAGTTATTCTCCCCAAAACTATTAATTAATGCAAACACATCTCTAGAAGAAAAATGTAATGACTCTTTTATAAGACATTTCCCAACATAATGTCTGTCAGGCCTTTCCTCCAGATCTCCCTTGTAGTGGATGCGAACTGCATTTTGCCGAGGTGCTGCTTCTCGTTTTGCATGAGGGAAAAGTTCAGACATTAAAGGTTTGTTTGAATTGGCTGAAAAATGTTGATAATCCTTGCTTGCTTCTTTATGAAGAGTAGTGAAAGTTTTTGATTGTATAGCCAGTTGTACTTTGGTAGCCTGTACAGGTGTGTTTGCTACAAGGCATGCTTTCTTTTCTGCAGAGGTTGGCTCAGCCTCATTTTCCCCTGTCGAATGGTATTGAAAAGTCCAGGTTTCCACTCAGGGGAATCTGCTTGTAAATTAAAGGAAGTGTCCCATGCAGTGTCAGGAGACCAAACCCCTGTGGCAGATTTTTCCCAGCCTGCTTCTAGGAGTGCCTTCTGAGGTGACCAGCTCTTCTCATGATCTCTTGTGATTGCTGGGGCCTGCACTTGGGTAGTAGACACTGTTTGAGCTGCTGAGGCATTCATATTCATTGCTTAATGCTCTTGTACTGCAGATTTAGCGGCTTCTGTGGTTGCAGGTAGTGTCTGTAGACCCAGTGGCCGCTGAAAACTAAATTCCATCACATCCTCTTGAAAGTTTACATCAGTTTGATATGTTATTTGGGTGGATACAACAGATTCAGTTCCCCACTTAACTGGAGGTTGAAAAACAAGCCCTGCTTCTTTAGTAAGGTATACCTTCCCCACAAAAGGCCAACTCTGAAAATGATGGCTGGAAGCTGGGTTGACATTGCTATGCACTAGTGGGGGGGAACTTTCTTGTCACCGCTCGTGCCATTTTTTGGCATTACATCAGGCTTTTTGGCACTCACTAAACTTAGTGAAAGAGCTGCCAGCCTTAACACAATCATTATTTGAAACAGTAGCATTGTTTGTAAACAACCACTCACCCTCTGGTGGGAGAAGCTTCTTTTTAGCCACTTCCTCATATTTGCTGTCAGTTTGTTTGCTTGATCTGTCAGGCGAATCAGCTGCAGTCCCAATTAACACAGAACTCCGGTTTGAGCATGACGTTCCCTCAGGAATCGAATGAACCTCTGCTTGATTATCAGCTGTAAAGGTACTCATTACATCCATAGCTCTGTTATTCTTCATGGTGGAAATGGTTTTAATCGGTAAAAAAATATCTGGCTTAGAACTAGCCTCGTGAAATATTTCTTCTCCATCAGTTTCCTGATTATTGCGCGTTTTATCCAAAAATTGTTGCTCAGCTAGCAGTGAGGCCTTCCCCACCACTAAACTATCATCCTTCTCCTCCGAAGTATCTCCCACAGTGGCCATCTCACAGCAAGACAGCCCTTCCACCTACGGAAGAGTAGGGGAATTTCCCAGGTGTCCTGGCCAAATTTCCCTCCTTCACTAAAAATGCCACCAACAGCTTAATCTGGTTCAAGGTCAGTTGGCATTCATCTGTATCCCGCTTCCCTGGGTCATGCCTGAAAATAGGCAGGATTTATCTAGTGCACTTACCCAGTTAACAAAAACTAAATAAAAATTAAAAAAAATGAGTAAAATTCACAAGGAGGAACTTGCAAGGGGTTTTAGTAAAATTTGCTAGATAAAGTCCTCCTGAAATGAATTCTGCATTGAAAACTGGAAGTTTTAGAACAATCCTGTGAAAATAGTCACCCAAAATTTGTTTATTTGACTTTATGTTTTTGGGTATGCATAGTCCTGATGGGATACAATTACAGAACTGGTTCTGTAAAAACATATTACTGCTAAATGACTAAAAAAAAAACCAAGAGTGATGATGATGACTTTCAGAATGAGACAAAGATTCAATGCACACTAATAAGAACTGCACATTATAGGCTCTGAAAATGAACCATTAAGTGGTGTGGAACATTTTAATTATATAGATATAGTTCTTGATCAAACATTATTTATGCAATATCATGTAAACAAAGTAACACTAAAAGTAAATAGTGAACCAGGTTTCCTTTCTAGAAATCACAATAACAAAAGAAGCTAAAGAAGCAATTGCAAAGCAGTAGGGGTGGGTGAAAGTTGCTAATCCCACTTTTGTGGAACTTCCGCGAAAGTTTGGAAATTTCACTGAAATTTTGGAATTTTCACCATTGGTGAAACTGGGATTTTCTGTGGATTTTCACCGAGTTTTATGGACTTTTTTTTGAACTGCGGAACAATGCATATAAACTGCAGAATTTATTCTATTCATAGTTTAATGAACTGTCAGTGAATGAGTGCATGCCTATACAACCACACGGTCATTCACTGTCAGTTCAGTAGGCCACCTGTAGTGGAGGAGAGAAGAGGGCTGCACCAGTGGCACACTCAGGGGCAGGGTGTGGGGGAATGGGGTGGTGGCGGATGAGCTGTTAGGGTGTGGGGAGTCCGCTAGACACCAGGGAATTGGAATTACTTTTTTTTATAAGGGATTGGGGATTGGGGGTCCACTAGACACCAGAAAATATTGGGAATAGAGGGAGATGAGTAAGTGGATTGCTGACTGTTTTTCTGTGGATTAAGGGAATCCAGGATAGGGAGGGGGTCCACTAGACACCAGGGAAATAAAATGTTTTGGGGGTCCACAATTGGTGGGAGGGGGGCCACTAGACATCAGAAAGGGATCAGAGGTTTTTTTTCTTCTTTACCTGGATCCATGGGATGCAATCCATTGGTGGGGGGTGGGAACCACAAGACACCAGGGATCAGGTTTTCTTTTACTTGGGACTCACGATCAGTGGGTAGGGGGGCCACTAGGCACTAGAAGGGTCAGAGGGAGGGACTGGAGTTTATTTATTTATATATTTACTGGGACCCCTGATCAGTGGGAAGGGGGGTAGATTAATGAATTAAATTGCAGTTAAAAAAAGCCTCAGAACTGACCAGTGGCAGTGCTCCATTCTGTGGATTTTGTTTTTCGCAGTTTAATAAATGAAGCTGCAGTTTGTATATTTATTCTGCAGTTTTAAGGCAGAATTTCCGTAAAAGTTGTGAAAATAATTTCCAAACTTTCACAGAAGCAAAAGTCTCACTTTCACAGAAATTCCACCTGCAATTTTTTTTTTGCACACCCCTACAGAGCAGGTGTTACTTGCTGCACTAGAGCACAATTCAGTTTTGTCTCCTGAGACCCCAGCCAATAAATGACAACAGAAACCTGTTTGTGGGTGCCCAGATTGGCAAACAAAATGTAATCCATAATTATTACTTCCTTACAATCATCTTATCATCATCATTCCATTAAATCATATTTCATCTGCAAATGTTAAACCTTTTAATATGCATGTACAGTAGTTTACAATCCCCTTTCCAACATACATGCATATATATATATATATATATATATATATATATATATATATATATTATATATATATATATATATTATGGTAGCAATGGTACTGCTACCATAGTTAGGGTTGAGGAGCCATTTCTATGTTAAACCCCAATATTTTGTACCTAAATAACTTTGCAACTGTTTGACAGATTTGCCTGAAGTTTGGAATACACAATCAAGAACCATAGGCATTGGCAGCTGCCAAGTTTTGTACCAGTCACATACACGGCTGCGGAGTTATTAAGCATGATCTGCGCGCGCATTTAAGCTTTTTCTGGAATTCTACGGTCGCGCGTACAGGTCGCACGGTTTGTGCGACTGGCCCAAAATCTTCAGGAAATGTGCAGCCAGGATCCCCGATGTGCCTTTCAAAGATTTGGTGAAAAAATATTAAACTGTTCAAAAGTTATGGCAGTCTGAACTTCTGTTTTTTTTCCCATAGGATAACATTACGCCATTCGCCGCGCCTTTGAGGGCCCGTATCTCGAAAACGATGCGAGATACGGAGTTTCTGTCAAAAAATTGTAGCCCCCACATGTATAACTTGCCAGGAAAGTGGTAATACATATGACTTTTAAATTTTCTTTCTATGTCATACGGTTACTGAGATATAAGCAATTTACTATTACTACTACTGATGTTTGTGTTCCGAGAGTCATTATTTTGCATACATTCTTTCTACTCACTGTCTTTCTCTATACAGCTTTTGGGAAAACCAGCCTGTCGCTTACATTACTCTTACCATTACTGTTTCTGCTTGTATGTGTTCCGCACTGCTTCACTTACCTGCTCATCGTTTACGCCACCATGTGCTACCCTTTGTGTTTTCATTTATGCGTTGCATTTCCGTTGTTTTTAACATTTCTGTCTACAGTACTGTTCCTCTTTCTGTTTCACTTTGCATCACCATACGCATTACGATTTGCGTTTGTGGGCACAATGTTACAATGTGACAAGACATCACCGCCGCGCTCCCACCACTGCATTACATTCACTATTTCTCATTATCATTCTCAAAAAGAAGGGAAATTAGAGCCAAAAAGCTCCATTTAATGCATAAGTTAGGGTTGTTCCCCAGCGACAAAAGAGAGGAAATTCGATGTTAGGTTGAACTTTGTACCCTCCAGCCCATCCCCAACTGGAATCCGGGTGCATTGGGGCCATCGGCCCAACTGTCACCCCATTCTCCTATTCCTCAGCTTCTTCCGCATGTGATGGGTGACACTTAGGGCCGATGACCCCAATGCGCACTCGATTCCAGTTGGGAGGTGGGCTGGAGGGTGAAAGGGTATTTCAACTATAACATTAAATATATATATATATATATATATATATATACATTATGGTAGCACTAGTGCTACCATAGTTAGGTTTGAGGAGCCATTTACATGTTAAACCCAAAATTTTGCACCTTAATAACTTTGCAACTGTTTAATGGATTTACCTGAAATTTGGAATACATGATCAAGAATCACAGGCCTTGGGCTCTGCCAAGTTTTGTACCGGTCAGATATACGGCTGTGGAGTTATTAAGCATGATCTGTGCATGCATTTAAGCTTTTTCTGGAATTCTACTGTCACGCCTACAGGTGGCATGGTTTGAGCAACTGGCCCAAAATCTTCAGAGAATGTGCGGCCGGGTCCCCGATGTGCCTTTCAAAGATTTGGTGAAAAAATATTAAACGGTTCAAAAGTTATTCAAAAAACAATTTCCCATTATAAGTCAATGGGAAAAGTTAACAAAAAGTTTGAGTGTCGCAAATGCACTTTTTACTGTCACAAATGGCCCTGTTACTGTCGCAAATCCACCATTTTGTTTTTAGTTGGTGATCAGAAAAATGGTTGGCATTTAAATTTGGGACCCTCTAGCTACCTAATTCTTTTTGTATTCACCTAGTCGGACCCTGAGGATGCTAGCCATGTCTTTATTTTGGGGTAAAACACCCCAGAAATGTGTTTTTCAAATTTCTGGAAAAAGTACTTCCACAAAGTACTTTCGTGTTCACGAAAGTGTCGCAAATTTTTGCGAAAGCTTTCGCAAATTGCAACAGTAATTTTCTAGTCTGTGGGAAAATGACAGCAATTCTTTGGCACTGCGCTGCAAAAGAACGGTTGGGAGTTTTGGGCTGAAATTTGAAGGGAACGCAGCCGACATCTCACAGATGTGCCTTTCAGTGTTGTGTTGAAAAAAATATTACATGGTGGCAAAGTTACAGCACTCCAAAGTTGACGATTTTTCCCATAGGATAACATTACGGCAGCTGACGCATTACAGGAATCCTTTGGCACCCTGCTGCAAAATAACGGTTTGGTCTATTTGCCTGAAATTTGAAGGGAAGACAGCCAACAGCCCACAGATGTCCCTTTCAGTGGTTTGGTGAAAAAATATTACAGGGAGGCAAAGTTATGGCACTCCGAACTTCTCTTTTGTTCCCATAGGATAACATTACGGTGTTCACCATGCCTTTCAGGGCCCGTATCTCGGAAACAGTGCGAGATATGGACTTTTCGTCAGAAATACTTAGCCCTCTAGTATAATTAGCCAGGACAGTCATAAATCATATGACTTTAAATTTTTTTTCACGTTGCATATGGTTCCTGAGATATAACCTATTTAGTATTCCAAGTCCTCATTTTCTGCTCCAATACCCATTATTATGCATACATTCTTTGTACTCACTGTCTTTCTCTATGTAGGTTTCGGGGAAAACCAGCCTGTGAGCTTACATTACTGTTACCATTGCCCTTTCTGCTTGTGGTTCCGTACCCATTTCACTTACCATTGACGTCTACGCCACCATGTGCGTTATCCTTTGCGTTTTAATTTGTGCTAGTGTTTCTGTTATTTTTTGCCATTTGTGTCTACAGTACTGTTTCTCTTTCTGTTTCACGTTGCATCACCATTCCCATTGACATTCCCGTTTGCAGACACCATGTTACTATGTGACAACACATAACGTGGCAGACCGTTCCCGTCTACGCCACCATGTATGTTACCCTTTCTGTTCTCATTCATGCTTGCACTACCATGTGTGCCACTGTTAGTGCTTCTGTTTGCATTGCAGTTCCCTGTTACTGTGCTCAAGATTATCACGTGTGTGGAGTGGCAGCCCAGAGGGCCCTTGCCCCGCTGCTGCATTACATTCACTATTTCTCGCTATCATTCCTCAAAAGAAGGAATTAGAGGTAAAATTCCATTTAATGCATTAGTTGGGTTGTTCCACAGTGACAAAGTAAGGAAATTGGTTGTTAGGGTTGAAACCCTTGGACCCCTGTCCTGCACCAGCATTGGTGTGCATTAGGGTCATCAGTCCTTCTCACCCCATTCTCCTATACTTCTGCTCTTACACATGTGATGGGGTGAGAGTTAGGCTGATGACCCCAATGCACACCCCAATGCCGTGTTGGGGGTGGGTAGGGGTCCAAGGAGGTTTTTCAACCCTAACACCTAATTTCCTTACTTTTGTCGCTGGGAACAACCCTAAATAATGCATTAAATGGAGTTTTTGCCTCTATATATATATATATATATATATATATATATATATATACACACATACCTACATACATACATACAGTATATACTGTATATATATACATACATACATATATATATGAGGCAAAAAATCTGTTTAATGCATTAGTTAGGTTGTTCCACAGTGACAAAAGCGAGAAATTGTTAGGTTGAAAGTTCCCCTTTGACTTCTGTCCACACCCCCCAACTGGCATGGGGGTGCGCATTGGGGTTGTTGGCCCTAACTCTCACACCATCAGATGTGTGAAGAAGCAGAGGTATAGGAGAATGGCATGAGAGTTAGGACCGACAACCCCAACATGCACCCGTTGCCGGCTGGGGATGTGGACGGGGGGGTCAAAGGGGGGCTTTCAACCCTAACACTGAATTTCCTCACTTTTGTCGCTGTGGAACAACCCTAACTAATGCATTAAATGGAGTTTTTGGCCTCTAATTTCCCTTCTTTTTGAGAAGGATAATGAGAAATTGTGAATGTAATGCGGTGGGAAAGGGCCCCTTGCTCCCGCCATGTGATGTGTTTTCACATAGTAACATGGTGCCAGCAAATGCAAATGGTAATGCACATGGTGACGCAAAGTGAAACAGAAAGATGAACAGTACTGTAGACACAAATGGTTAAAATAACGCAAACGCAGGCACAAATGAAAACGCAAAGGGTAATGCACATGGTGCCGTAGACGGGAACGGTAAGTGAAACAGGTACGGAACCACAAGCGGAAGTGGTAAGGGTAACAGTAATGTAAGCGCACAGGCTGGTTTTCCCCAAAAGCTGCATAGAGAAAGACAGTGAGTACAAAGAATGAATGCATAATAATGGGTCTCGGAGCAGAAAATGAGGAGATGGAATACTAAATTACTTATATCTCAGGAACTGTACGACATAGAAAAATAATTTAAAAGTCATATGATGTATGACTTTCCTGGCTAGTTTTGTGCTTAGCCCCATACAGGGCCATTTCCGAGATACGGACCCTGAAAGGTGCGGTGAACACCGTAATGTTATCCAATGGGAAAAAAAGAGAAGTTTGGAGTGTGATAACTTTGGCTCCCTGTAATATTTTTTCACCAAACCACTGAAAGGCACATCTGTGGGATGTTGGCTTTCTTCCCTCCAAATTTCAGCCCAAAAGACCAAACCTTTATTTTGCAGCAGGGCGGCAAATGATTCCTGTAATGTGTCAGACGCTGTAATGTTATCCTATGGGAAAAAGCATTAACTTGGGTGTGCCGTAACTTTGCCGCCCTGTAATATTCTTTTTCACTGAAACACTGAAAGGCACATCTGTGAGATGTTGGCTGCATTCCCTCCAAATTTCAGCCCAAAAGACTAAACTGTTCTTTTGTAGCAGGGTGGCAAAGAATTGCTGTCATTTTACCATAGCCTGGAAAAGTAGTGTCAAAATTTGCGAAAGCTTTCGCAAAAATTTGCGACACTTTCATGAGTGCGACACTACTTTGTGAAAGTACTTTTTCCAGAAACTTGAAAAACATATTTCTAGGGTGTTTAACCTCAAAATAAAGACATGCCTAGCATCCTCAGGATCCGACTAGGTAAACACAAAAATAATTGTGTTGCTGAGGGTCCCAAATTTAAATGGCAAGCATTTTTCTGATCACCAACTGAAAACAAAACGGTGGTTTTGCAAAAGTAAAAGGGCCGTTTGCGAAAGTAAAAACTGCATTTGTGAAAGTGTTGAACTTTTTGTTAACTTTTCCTATTGACTTATAATGGGAAACTGTTTTTTGAATAACTTTTGAACCGTTTAATATTTTTTCACGAAATCTTCAAAAGGCACATCAGGGACCATGGCCGCATATACCCTGAAGATTTTGGACCAGTCATGCAAACCGTGCGACCTGTAGAGACGACCAAAGAATTGCAAAAAAGCAAAAATGCCTGTGCTGTTCACGCTTAATAACTCCTCAGCCTTATACCTGAACAATACAAAAGTTGGAATATCCCAAGATGCATGGTTCTTGATTTATGTATCTGGTTTTCAGGCAATCCATTGAGTGGTTAGAAAGTATTAGGTGTAAAATTTTAGGTTTAACATGTAAATGGCCTCAACCCTAACTATGGTAGCACTTCTGTGCTACCATAATATATATATATATTATAGGGGTGTGGTCGTGCCCCTAAATTTAGGGTTATGAAGGCATTTCTATGTTAAACTTGAAATTTTGCACCTTAATGAGTTTGGACCCGTTCAATGGATTTGCATGAAATTTGGTATGCGTAGTGGGACATGGTAGATACCTCGATTTGCAAAAGTTGTGTTTTGGTCAGACATATGGTTTTTGTGCAGCAAAATACTGAAAAATGCACTTTCGCCAGTTCTGTGGCAGTTTTGGGGATTTTGTCTGTGGTGCTGTGCAGCCGTCATGTGGTCTACTGCTCTGAAACTTGGCATGTATAAGGAGCTAGGGTCACGAAACATGCCACTTTTTGTTTGGTAAAAAAATATTAATGCATTCAAAAGTTATTAAACTTTCTAGCTCCCATTATAAGTCTAGGGGAACATTTATATGGTTATTTTGTGAAAGAAGAATGGGGTTTTGGCCATCATGATCAAAGAATTTGCAGACTCATGATCAAAAAAACTTTGATCATGAGAAATTTATTGATCGCATTGGCTGCCATCTTGTTTTCAGTTTGGGGTTGGAAAAAAGTAAATATTTCACCCCACAGGTGACTTGTGAAATAATTGAGGCATGGGTTTAGATCAGGGTGCTTCCTTCTATCGACCCATGCCTCTGGTTTATTTTAGTTTTGTCAAAAAATGGCCTTTTACATTTTTACAATCTTTGGCCATGGATCACTAACAATCTTCAGCCACGAGTCTGCAAAATCTTTGGCTGCGGTTGCGGCCAATTATTTTGCAGATTAGCGGTCAAAGAATTAAATAACTCTTAAAGGGTACAGGAACTTTTTTTTGATCTTTTTTGAGCAGTTTCAGTCATGGACTTCAAAAATAAACATGTTTCCAGTCATAATCAATATGATTTATGCTAATTTTTGGCATATGTGTGACAGCTAAGTGCAGTTACGGTAACTATCATTCTGTTCAAGCACGTGAGAGCCTGAACAGATGCTCACAGAATGTCTCCATTCCTACATTCTGCAGTTACAGTGTGATCTGGAAAAGTGGAAAACAATTGTAATGCTAACATCGGCTTTGTAATCTCACTAAAGGAAACTCTCTGTAACATGTTGCTGTCCTGGAGATGGAAGTTATTTCTTGGACAAGCATCATTTTGATAATAACTTTCATTTGCTGCCTATTTTTGTAACTTGGTAATGCTTGCTCTTTTTTATTGATATGTAGGTTGTTAAAGCATTTTTGATAATGTTTGAGATTTTCTGGTTTTATATCATACAGAGGTGTTCACTGTGTGTGGGGGAGGGGGGGCGTGCCGACCCTGGTGTTGTCCTGCTCCTCCATCCCCCATTAAATGCCCTCCTTTATTTTTTTAAATTTAATTAGGACTGCAGGGATCATCTTAAAATCAGTTGTAACCTCACCACAACAGTTTTCAGGACAGTCTCAATCTCCTGAGACCCACTTGGCCACACCTCCTTCCCCCCAACTCCCGTGTTTGTCCCACTCCTTATCCCACTGACTGCAGTAAAAACAACATACAGCAGACAGCAGCACATAGCGTGCCTGACTCGGATGGCTATTACCCGTCTCCATCTCTCTGATCCTCATAATCATCACTCACTCAGTCGAATGGTCTGCGCTGCAGTCTCTAAGGAGACCAAACAAATTGATTGTCATACAAGCCTTTAAAAAATGCAGGAGTGGGTCTCCATTCCCATTATACCTTTAAAAATGCAGGAGCTGGTCTCCAATATTTTCTGAATGATAAACTGAGGAAATTCATTAGCAAGGAAGATTTAATTTAAAATGGCCCTTGTCTTCCTATGGGATGTCCAGTGATTGACGTGACCTCTGTTACTTACAGCAGACCTCCTTGACTGGCAGAAGGGTGAAATATCAATTAAAATTTTCCCTCTACCCCAGCCAAATGTTTTTTGTTTGTTTGCATGTGTGTAATACTGAACTGACCACTGTATTTATTATATAGTGTTGCTGTCTGCAATGGCCCTGTATTCGATCATTTTTTTAAAATATGTTGCTGCATGAGAAAGAAGCCCCATTGCAAAATGCAGGTCTGTTTCAATCTGCTAACTGATCTTTTTCTGTGGTGTTGTCGATTCTTGTCTACTAGTTCTAAAAAAAACAATGGATGTGGTACTGCACCATGAAAAGGGTTTCATCTATGCAGCAGCTTGCATCAAAATGTGTTCCCTGTTCCATTGCTATGAATGTACAGTATCATAGCTATTGTCAACAGAATATAACTTACGTAGTGGTGGATCAGGGGTGTAGCCAGGCAATAAAGAAAAAAATAATGCCATAAATGGGAATCGAACCTTGTACCCCCAGGCCTAAAAGCAGAAATCTAGACAACTGGCCCACACAGTTAGCATGTAATGTGATAGTCATTTAGCTTACTTATTTCAAAACTATCCTCCAGTCAGGAACATTTATTCAGTTTATGAACATTTATACAAAATGCAGACATAGATCAAAAAAGTGAAATCTGAAAAAAAAAATTCCATGCATGTGGAAATAGAACCATGTACCACAGTCACCATAGGAAGACATCTAGCAGTGTCCCAACCAGTTCCCTCATCACACACACTATATTCATAATTATATTCCCATAGTGGGAAAGGGAGGAATTAACAGATCTAGAAAAAGAAATGGCTGTAAAATACTGTCACAGAATATATTATCTTTATATGTTAGATTGACTTGCGTGATTACCCTGAACCCCCATTCCCACACCACCACCCCAGCATAACCTTTATTCTAGTATATCTAGTAATATAATTTATACTTTGAGTTCAGTGTGCATGTTCATGACCATAAGATATTTTTAATGTAACTGTTGTGGCCAGCCTAACATTTTCCCATACAAAACTTGCTGGGACAGAGCACAGAGTGAGGTTTTGGATGAATCCATGCACCTTGAATCATCTGTTTCTTTCCACCATCTGTATTTTAACCTGAGCTTAGGACCAGCTTGGTAGGACCTTCATGGTTCATGCACAGGAGCAACTACTGATCAAAAACTCCCTATTATTTATCAGATGTCCTGTTTAACACACCACCACTGTCACACACACACACAAACACACACACCTTACTGCCCCCTGCTTTTCCATTCAGCTTACATGCTCACATACCACACAGTTCAGTTACAAGAGTAGGATGGGATATTGGTGCCTCATGCTGTCCCCCAAAAGGAGGAGGAAAGAAGTTATGGACATGGTGGCAGATGGACATCATCTGCACAGTCTAGTCTAACTTTCCTTTTTTCTCTAACACTGCACCATCTAAAGTGCAGGAATGCCCTTGTAATGGCTGCACATCAAATATATCAGTCCAAGCATTCCTCTCTCCTGTACGCCCCCCCGACAGAAAATTATAGGTATTGTAACAGACATCAACGAGATACAAATAATGCTACAGTGCAAATGTAATCACTACTCGAACGGCAAGCATGTTATGTTTTTTTTTTATTTGAAACTAAACTCTGTTCCATAAACACAGAACAGGTTCATCTGCTTTCACTCTGTCATTGCTTTGGGTCATGACATTGGAGGTTTGCTCTTTACCTGGTCCCATTATGTATGGAATGAGTACCCGATCACCAACCAGATTGTAATATATTAGTTTCCGTAGTGCAGTGTCCCACTCTGGATGACAGTCACCCACCAGATCACACTATATCAATCAATAATTTTCAGTACTGCAGTGTCCCAACCCCAGTCCCTGATCTCCGACACCAGATATCGAGAAAGTCTGCATTTTGTAATATTTTTTTTCATTTTTTCAAAGTATTTCTATTGGTGTTCCCAACCACTAACACACACTTGCTGGTTTCCATACCAAAACACAAAAAAAAACTAACTTCATGGTGGTCTGGTGCCCCCCCACCAAAACCGGAAAACCCACTCAGGTAACCCCCCCTCCCTGCATGACTGCCCATCGGCGAGCAGCACCTCCCTCCTCTCACCTCCATGGCTGCCCGCCGACTGGAGCTATGAATGAGTAACTCATTCATAGTTCACAGCTCAGTCATTGGGCAGCTATGGAGGTGAGAAGAGGGAAGTGCTGCTCACCAATGGGCAGTCGTGCAGGGAGGAGGGGGGTTACCTGAGAGAGTGAGGTTGGGCACTTTGACGGGGACCACTAGACTACCATGCACTGCATTTTTTTCTGTTTGGATATGGCACTGTGTAAGGGAGGAGGGGGGAATTCTACCAGCATTCAATCTAAATATAAAAAGAAAAAAAAAAACATTCTCAATATTGAGTGGGTGATCAGGGACCGGGGTGGGACACTGCACTATGGAAACAAATAGATTACTATCTTGATGGTAATTGTGGACCAGGGTGAGACACTGTGCTACATAATAAAAGTTTTTACTATCGGGTGGGTGTCGAGGATGAGGGTGGCACACTGCATTATGGCAAATTACAAATTAATAGCGGGTGTGCTAACTGGGATGGGGTGGGACACTACTCTAGGGAAAATGTTATCTTTTAATTATTTTGCATTAGTATGCTGTCAGAGGAGGGGAGAGATTGATCATGGCCTACGAAAACATAACAGACAGAATTAACAGCAATGCCTTATATTAACAATAACAAGGCATGTAGGGATATAAGCTGGATGGATTTTTAAAATTTTTTTCTTAACATCGATGACAAATACAGACCAAATGATGATCATAAGGCTGATACAGTATGATCCTGAAAGGTAATCAGTGAGCACACAAAGAACCCAGCTGTCAGCATATACAGTATGTGGGTCAGTAAAAATACAATTACAAACAAACAGGGTCACAGTTCAGAAAGGATAACAGATTTCTGCAACAAGCAGGTTACAAGAATAATTTGAAACATGGAAACACTTTCAGTTCAACACAAGAAAACGTACAGTAAACATTTTATTTATGTAGCGCAGTGTACATCAGGGTGCAGATTGGTCTCATAAGCAGTTACATCTTTAATGATGTCTATGCTTATTCAATGTCTCGAGACACTACAGAATGCTGTGTTACGGCTAGTCCACCAGGATAAACGGAAAATTGATAAAATGATGAAAATACTGTAAAATGGACATAAAAACACTAGAACATTACTTATGTATGGTACACATCCATTCATGTAATTAACAACTGTGAAAAGCATTTTTCTGTCCCCATTAAGAAGGCAAAGGCAAGATTATTATAAAGACAATTGAGCATATGTAACATGCATTTTGCTGCTATGCAAGGCACTAATCAACCCCTTTACTTGGTTTAAACAGTTCCATTTGTATCAGTTCATAAGAATGGCATTTTTAACTGAAGGCCAAAAGAAAAGTTTATTTTTATACACAGTACATGGCAATAATTGAACAATCATCTTATTCAAATAAGCAGCGAACTTGAACTGTGTGCCTGTCTTTTAAAGCTGCAGATATGCTAGTTAGTCACTGTGGACAGGATAGTCAAAGGGGTTACGCCTGGTGCAACAGAGTTGCGCTGGTGATACCCCGCATTACACCCCAGCGGGATATTGAATGGGCTGCCAGGCACAGCACAAAACCCAATGTGCCAGGGCACAATGTAAGTGTATGCAGTGCAGATGCAGGGGGTGTGCCCATGCATATGTGGCATATCCTGATACTCAGCCAGGGATGTAAGGCGCATATGCCAGTGCACCCCTTGCATTGCACCACATAGGGGGGCTCAAAGTTGAGCCCATGAAACAGTGGAACAACTCCCAGCCACTCACAGGTGGGCTGCTGTATTGCAAGGCTCAACACAGCAGCCACCTGCCATGGGTGGCGACCCACCCACCCAACACACCGTCAAGAAGCACCCACATTCCTTGGTAATCTAGTGGTACCCCCTGCCTCCCATGTCCCTGATCGGTGGGTAAAGTAGAAGTAATGCAGCCCTGGAGTCACTGTGGACCAATGGGCTTACAGCCCACACTGTACCTGTCATTCAGCAGGTGACCAGGCAGTATATGGGCAGGTTACAGCCACCCACTGATGACGGGGGAGTGGGGTGGGCATGGGGTTCTGTATGGGTGGGAGGGGTAGGGGTGCCACTGGATCAACAGGGATGTGTTTTACAGAGTAATCATGGCAATGAGTGGGGGGCTACCACTAGACTACAAGGGCTAAATTAATTCTACTTTACCCACCGATCAGGAACACAGAAGTGAGGTGGTACCACTAGACTAGCAGGGCTGCATTACATCTACTTTACCCACTGATCAGGGACATGGGAGGGAGGGTACCACTAGACTACCAGGTCTGAATTGCTTCTACTTTACCCACCGTGCGGAGACACAGGAGGCAGGGGGATACCACTAGACTATCCATGCTGAATTAAATCTACTTTAACCACTGATTGGGGACATTGGAGGGGGGTCAACTATGCTACCAGGGAAATGTTGTACAATGGTTTTACCTCAATCATGGCTATGGGGTTGGGGGATGCCCAGGACCCCCACTGTGCACAGGTCATTCTGTGCAGGGTGCCAGGTGCACTTTGTTAGGCTGCCTGGTGCAAGGCATGCAAATGGGGCCATAATGACATGCAAATGGCCCTGTTGCACCTTGCAGAGATTATGGCCTCATTTGCATGCCCTCCTCTGAATATCATGGGTGATGCACCCAGCGCAACTGAGTTTGCGCTGGCACATCCCTGTGCTCCCTATCTGTGTCTTGACCTGGTGCAGTGCCACTGCACCATGCGCAGTATGTGTGCCAATGGAATATCACCAGGTCCTGGCCCCAGCGCAGCCCAGTTGCACTGTGCCCAGGCTTGTGCCACTGCCCAGCACAGTCTGAATATATGGGCCTGTGTTTTTTCAGCAATAATGTTCTGGATAAAATCAATATACCCATTTTTTTTCTTTTTTATGTCATTCCAAAATTGAAGTTTTTTTCTAAAGTTTTACCTCCCGTGCCATGCCCTCGATAAAAAATAAATAAATAACTATTTTTGTAAACTTCTGTGCTATTTACTGTATCATAATAAGGTTATGATAGAAACATGCAGTACAATCATCCTTAGACATCTGCAATGTAAATACATGTACATTCAACAGGTAAGTTCAGAAGAAGATATTTTTAAAAACGGTAACTGGCAGCAATTACAAAACTAGCTGTCAATGGGCTTGAAAAAATATGTGATAGAAATTAATGATGTTAGAAACACATTTTGATAAACAATGATGACTATTTTGCCCTGTAAGTAAATGCTGCTGCTGCTTTAAAAAAAATGTTTTCAACTTCATTTAGTCCGACGCTCATCTGTGTCAGAGACAGCAACTGTATTATTTTGTAAGCTCTCCTGTATGCACTCTCTTTCTGTTGCTCTCTCTCTCTAACTGCTGCTTTCTGATGTGTCAAAATATATTACATTAGGAGTGGTGGAGCTTTGGATGAAGAGATTGTGTCAGCAACAAGAAAAGTTAGTCAGTCTCTCATCCACTATCCATCTCTGCCACTCTAAAGTTGATGTGGAGACTCAATCGGTAATGTAGAGAATCGCTGGTGCATAAAGTCCATTCAAACAATGACATCAGCAGATGACGACACACATACAACAACCAGCTTCAGCATAAGCAGAACACTGAGGAATGGCAAATCAGCATGAGTAAGGTAAAACAGAACAAAAGAATAGAAATAAAGACATGACACAATACTACTGGTTTTTAATATTTTATTGACACATGTATAATTTAGAACATGTGTATTTACCTCTATTATTGCTTTCCTGACCCCTTTAAGTAACATTATTATGTCAGCTAGAAAACAATGGTTGTTGTTTAAAATGCAGTTGCTTATCTTTGGAGTCTAATTGACTGGGACCAGAGGTATGTAAAACACAATTATTATGCCGACCCTTCATAGCTTTCTTCTGCCTTCCATAAAAAAAATTATGCTAGTTTCCTTTTACCACTGTTATTTCCATTTTCTTTCCCTGTTTTTATATTTGCAATATATAAATTTTGCTTCTATTGGATACCTCTTACCGCCCTCCCCCCAAAATACTGCTCATCTACTCAGCCACACTTCATCTCATACCCCATCAATTCACTGCAATGTCTCAATTTCATTTCGGTGAGGTGAGAAAGTAGGGGTCACAGAATTTAACAACACACCACACCAAAAGCCAGTTAGGTGTTAGTGCAAACATGAGGGAAACTATGTATCCTTCTTTGAGAATACACACTTGGTGTTGCAGGTTAGTGCAAAGAAGGAACCCTATGTGAGTAGTGCACTTCTTAGAAAGCAAGTGAGTCACTGCCAGGTTCATTGCAGCCCTTTGCAGCTACAGCGGTGAAGTGGACATAGAGACGGTCAAAACAAACCTACGCTTGGCAGTTTTGACATGAGATTAATAAACTGATGCACAAATGGAAATGAATACATGAATATTAGGACATTTCCAAGCAGTTAAATAAATCAATTTCCATAACCATATTGCACAAACAGCCAAAATGCACCACTTTTCTCTGCTTTGTAATTAAAATATGACTTATGCAAAAACATAGCAGCCAGTAGGTTATCGGGTCCAAGAGCATTCAAATGGTTAAATCAAAATGTAGTTTTAAACATATTTTGTTCCTTATGTTACGCTATACATATGGGACACGTAATAATAATCCCGTAGGCAAGATCAATTTAGAGAAGGGAAAGGAGAGGGTAGGAAAATGAAATCTGAGCAGAAAGACAAAAAACAAACAAACAAACAAAATATATATATAGGAGCAATTCATTATTTTTAAAATATACGCATATTTTTGAAAGCATTAATATTCAAGGAATAATATACAATAAATAAAAAAATTATAAATAGAAGTTTGGCACAAAAAGCTGCTTATAAATTGTTTTGTGTGTCTGATCATTTATTACAAACTTAACAATAACGGCTAAATTACAAGCAAAAAGCCCAGATAATTCATATGAAATTAATGTTATAAATACCCAAATCATTTTTATTATTCAGTACTTATAATTTCAGTCTAATTTGGGGAAATTGGTGGGTAGTGGATGTTAGGATGTTGTTGGTGGTGGTGGTGGGGGTAATCAAGTCTGAGCAAAGCAAAAGTATGCCATCTATCATAAAGAAATTATTTAGACTTGTAATGTGCTTGCATGTACTAAATAGTTTTGTCTGATGTACATTCAGAAAAAGATGGATGAGAAGCATAATGCACTAAGGTCTGTTTAGTTACAGTTAAATGCTCGCGTAAATTGAAATAGTTTACCAAGAATGGTAAAGTAAATACCTAAAAATTCAGTCAAGAATAACCATTGCCAATATCTAAACGAGTATACAAAATATCAGCTTCACTGTTTACTTCAAAACGGAGATCATCAGCAGGTTAGATGTAATACTAGTGTAAATACCAGTGGGAACACAAACCAATAATAAATAGTTACATCATAGAAGTATTGGATCACAATCCAACTCTCACGACTTTCCACAAAATGTTTCTTTCTGATGTAACTATTTTTTATGGGCATGGATCATACCAAGGTGTTTACAGTAATACTGCATTCTACGTGTGAAAGTTAAAATTTGATGTAAACTTTTAAATTAACTATATAACCTTTTTTTTGTTTTGTTTTGTTTTTTTGTCTTTTGACGAGCACTGGCCATGCTCCCATCCCTCCCCCTTGGAGCAGGAGAGCAGTCCACATGACTCTCCATCCTTCACCCCCTCGTCTGACCTCCAGTGACCCAGCTATGAATATGGGCAACTTGGTGAGAGCAATGGGTCCTAACCAATACTTGTTTTTTTTGATAGTTATAACACGCTTTCTCAAAATGTAAAAAATTCTTTGCAAAAAACTATATTCAATGCATCATTTAGGGTTAGAGCAGAAAAAGACAGGAAATGAGAACATTAGGGTTGCCACAACCCCCTGCCCGCCAACCTCCACAGACTGACAGATGATGGTGTATGTCGTTGGGGTTGTGAGGCCTAAATCTCACCCCATTCTCCTTTACTGTAGCATGTCCACCTGCTTACACATGGAATGGGGTGAGATTTGGGCCTCACAACCCCAATGACACACCCCATCATCTGTCAGTCTGTGGGGGATGGTGAGTGGGGGGGTTAGGGAGCAACCCTAATGTTCTCATTTCCTGACATTTTTGCTTTAACCCTAAATGATGCATTAAATGTGCAGTAGTATTTGCAAAGCATGTATATATATATATATATATATATATATAATATATATGCTATAAAAAACTTTGTTAATGCATCAGTTAGGGTTCTTCTACAATGAAAAAATAAAGGAAATTCAATTTTAGGGTTCTTACCCTTGCGCCCCAGCCCACCCCACCAACAGGCATGGGTGTGCATTGGGCTATCGGCTCTAACTGTCACCCCATCCCATGCGTAAACAAGCTGAGGTGGTGTAGTGCAGGAGAATGGGGTGAGAGTTACGGCCGATGACCCCAATGCACACCCCAATGCCTGTTGGTGGGGGTGGGCTGGGGGTAGGGTGTAAGGGTGGGAACCCTAAAATTGAATTTCCTCACTTTTTTCACTGTAGAAGAACCCTAACTGATGCATTAATGAAGTTGTTTGCATAGCATTTCCTTACTTTTTAAGAAAGAATAGAAAAGTAGAAAGTTGTGCAAGTTGGTGGGAGGGCCCCGCGCTCCCACCAACTTGTAAGTGTCGGGCCACATTACACACCCAATGACTAAAAAGTACATTGACAACAGCAAGGCCAGCCACCAAACAAATGATAATCTAGTAGAACAATAGAAAATGCAGTCCACAAATTGTAAACTGCACCACACAATATCTCCACAAAAAATATATTGTCTGATGTAAACATTGCAATTAACATCTACAGGACATGCCATCAACACCCTCCAAATTTCAAGTAAAAAGACCAAACTGTGTCCGAGATATAACATGTCAAAATGTGAAATATTCATTCATCAGAGTGGCACAGTTCCACAACTGTTGACATTTAACACACACAACAACTGAAAACTACATCCATGACATGAAGGCTAGGCACCCTATCAATTTCAAGCCACCAGCAAAATCCAAAACACTGTCTGCAGCACATAAATTGCATCACACAATATCTCCACACAAAAATGTTTCTCTGACACGTAAACACCATAATTCACATCTACAGGACATGCCATAAACACCCTCCAAATTTCAAGTAAAAAGACAAAATCGTTTCCGAGATATTCAATGTTAAAAATTGGTAAAATTCCCCTATCTATTCCATTATAAAAAACATGGCCATCTTGTCCCTCACTCACGATCAAAGATGGTGATCAAAGAATCTCACAATCAAAGAATTTGCAGGCTCATGATCAAAGAATTTGGAGGGGCACGACCAAAGAATAAAAACTGTTGTAATTTACAAAATTCAAATAATTGCGGTAAACCACCACCATGGTTCGTCAGAACGAAGCCCTCTGAGTGAAACCCACCCTCATTTGTCTTCCTTGAACACCCCTGAGCTGAGAAAATAGATTTTTTATCTGGCCATCTTGTTCCTCGCTCACGATGCACGATCGCGATCAAAGAATCTCATGATTAAAGAATTTGCAGGCTTGCAATCAAAGAATTTGCAGGGTTACAACCAAAGAATAAAAACTTTCCTAATTTAAAAAATTCAACGAATTGCGGTAAACCACTGCCATGGTTTGTCAGAATGAAGCCCCCCCCCTGAGTAAAATCCACCCTCATTTGTCTTCCTAGGACACCCTTGAGCTGAGAAAATTTATTTTTTTACCTGACCATCTTGTCCTTCTCTCTCGATGCACAATTGCGATCAAAGAATCTTGCGATCAAAGAATTTGCAGGGTTGCGATCAAAGAAATTGCTCGCTCACGAACAAAGAGCGAGAGACGAGATGGACAGATTTAAAAATGTATTTTTTTCTGCCCAGGGGTAACCTACAAAGTTAAATGATGCAGCATTTTGCTCAGGGGGAATCGTTCTACCCCATCTGAATAAAAAAATCATGTTTTAAATATCCCTGATAGTCTAGTGCCCCTCATCATAATAAAATAGATAATGATCTCTAGTAGCCCCCCAATGTCTATGTCATAAATATTGTTTTTTTTATATCACCAGTAGTCTAGTGTCCCCCCGATCTGTATAAAATAATAATTGTAATTCATAGCCCTGGTAGTCTTGTGGCCCCCCTCCATCATAATAAAATATATTACCATCTGCAATTGCCTGGTAGTCTAGTGGCCCCCCATGTGTATTTGATAAATATTGATTTTTTATCTCCCTGGTAGTCTAGTGCCCCCCCAATCTGTATTAAATTATAATTCCTGTTCATATCCCTGGTAGTCTAGCACCCCTCTGTCATAATAAAATAAATAAGGATGTCCAATTTCCTGGTAGTCTAGTGGCTCCCACTCCCCCCCCCAGCCATGCCAGCCCACACAGCACCCCCTGACCCTTACTCAACTGGCGACTGGCACAGCCCAACTCTCACCTCCATGGCCAGCTGCCAACTGTGTGTATTACGAATGCTAATGCAAAGAGGCACTCTGAATTTATTTCTAAGCACCTCTTTGCATTAACAATGGTAATATACACAGTCGGTGGCTGGCTGTGGAGGTGAGAGGTGGGCTGTTTCAGTCACCGGCTGGGGAAGGATGAAGGGGGTGCTGGATGGGCTGGCATGGCTGGGTGGAGGGTGGGGCCACTAGACTACCAGGAAATTGAACATCCTTATTTAGTTTATTATGATGGGGGGGCGCTAGACTACCAGGGATATGAACAGTAATTACAATGTAATACAGATCGGGGGGGCCACTAGACTACCAGGGAGATAAAAAATCAATATTTATCAAATACACATTGGGTGGGCCACTAGACTACCAGGCAATTGCAGATGGTAATATATTTTATTATGATGGAGGGGAAGGGGGCTGCTAGACTACCAGGGATATGAACAAGAATAATAATTTTATACAGATCGAGGAGGGGGACAATAGACTACCAGGGATATAAAAATCAATATTAATGAACATTGGCAGACCACTACAGACCGTTATATATTTTATCATGATGGGGGGGCAGCTAGTCTACCAGGGCTATTGAAAACATCAATTTTTTAAAATTCAGATGGGGCATAACGAGGCCCCCTGAGCAAAACCCACCCTCATTTAAGTTTCTAGGGCACCCTTGGGCTGAGAAAAAGCATTTTTAAATCTGGCACCTCATCCCTCACTAGCGATGCACGATCGCGATAAAAGAATATTGCGATCAAAGAATTTCGAGACTCGTGATCAAAGATCATTAGCGAGCCGCGAACTAAGATTTTAAAAGCTCAGAACTCTATTTTTAGACTGATTTTGATGAAACCAAAGGTATGGCTCAATAGATTGGGCTCCCCTGAGTAAAACCCATCCAAGTTTTACTTCAGAAGTGACCCCCTGAGTCGAGGTATTTGTGTTTTTCCGATCAGAAAATCAAAAACAAGATGGCGGACCTTGCAATCAAAGAATTTTAAAAATCCTCTGTGACAAAGATTCTTGAACTGCGAGGCTGCAAATTCTTTGATAGCCAGGTGGGACGAGATGGCCAGAACCCCATTCTTTGTTCTCAAAACATACATATAAATTTTCCCATTGACTTATAATGGGAAATTAAAAGTGGCATAAATTTTGAATGCCTTACTATTTTTTCACCAAATGAAAAGTGGCATGTTCAGCCACCAAAGCTCTTTCAAGTGAGCCATCTCACAGAGTGGCATGCTACATAACAGCCGTACAGGGCCACATCCAAAATCCCAAAAGCTGCCTTGAAAAATGGATAATTTAGCATTTTTCAGCATTTCTGTATGCAAAGACCATAAGTCCGACTGACACGCAATTTTGCAGATCAAGAGATCTACTATGCCCACACCGTACATTCCAAATTTCAGGCAAATCCATTGAACAGGTCCATAGTTAATAACACCCAAACTTTTGACATTAGTATGTAAGTGACTGCTGAACCCTAACTACGGTGGCGCGACTGTGCCACTATTATATATATATACACACACACACACACACACACATACATATATATATATATATATTAGGGGTGCAGTCGTGCCCCTATAGTTAGGGTTGAGTAGGCACTTATTATTAAACCCCAATTTTTACGCATTAGTAGCTTTGCAATTGTTTAATGGATTTTCACAAAATTTGGAAAGCATGGTCTCGTCACAGTAGCTCTCTTTGATTTACCTAGTTGTGTTTTGATCAGCTGCTACAGTTTTGCACAGCGGCGTTAAAACAAATTTTAGCCACTTTTGACATATGTTTTGCCCATGACGCCGTTAACCACACCATTTGATGTTTTGATCTGTGTTCTGTATGGCAGTACAGAAATGCAAACCGTTATGCACATGGTCATGGTACCACAATTGTAAATGCAAATGGTAACAGTAACAGCAAAAATAACACCAAAGGAAACAGAAATGAAACAGAAATGCAAGCGCGTATGAAAACGCAAATCATAACGCACGTGGATGGTACCACAATTGCAAATGAAACTGGTAATGGTAACAGCAACAATAACGTCAAACGACACAGAAACGCAAACGCAAGAGAAAACGCAAACCGTAATGCACACAGTGGCTTAGACGGTAATGGTGCCACAAACGGTAACGGAAACACCACTGGAAACGCTAACTGGCATAGTAACGAAACGTAATTCAGATATCTAAGCTCCTCTTGTTCCCTGTTGATGACAAACCAATAGTAAGAATAAATCTGGTTTCTACTCCTCCCCCACCGATTCTTCTCCCCCATCCTCAGTTTTTTTTTTTTACTTACACCTGTAAAGCAAAAACAGAAACACCATTAACACATCAATCATGTAAGGGCCTCACATATCTTTTATAACAGTTTGATGCCCAGTGGTCAAGTGTCTTCAACTCCTCCTGTGATCCCCATTCGCTGTGGCAACAGAGGCTGCCCCAATATAGAAGGAGGGTGAAGAGAATCTTTTGGGATCCTCCCCCAGAAACTCAATGCCCTTTTTTATCATGGTGACCACCTGCAAGCCTGTGACTGCTTTTTGGTCCCCATGTTTAAACAAAAATAACTGTCCTCTTCCCACACACTGCAATGCATGCCCACAGTGCTTGAATCAGGCAGATGCTTAAGTTCTGATTTTGTTTCAGTACCACCCTGGCCCCCTGCCTTGTCTAAGCTGTCTTTGAGCTTCTAAGAAGCAGCTGTATCTCTCCCTTGCCCCAGGTCACATCTTCCAAATTTAAACCCCCTTAAATAGTCTCCCTTGCCATACCCCACTACTTCACTAACTTGAAAAGCCCCATGCCACATTACTGTATATATTGTGGTAAATAAGACAGCTTCCTCCTTTGATCTGCAAACTTGAGGCATTGCCTTTACCAAGTCCTCTAGCATTGATTCTGAAATTGGTCATCTCAAATACTCCATCTTCCCTTTTATTCTTAGCAATCCCTGCATCATCCTCCTTACCAACATACTTTTTGTGGGATCTTCCCGTCCTTCAATGCTAGAAATTAAGCTGATGGCAGACAGCTGCACCCCCAATGTTGCTTGGGCTATCCCTTTCTGGCATCCATGTACTACAAATTTTCCCACTTGGTCTTCCATAACTGTCACACTTACCTCCATTTTGTGTTCCTTTTTGAAGGCCTGAAAAAAATTTGCTAAGAATCTTCCTATGCCTTAAAGGTTCTAGGCACGCAAGAGTTACAGAACAGCAACTCGGCTCCCTCCAGCCAATTTCCCAAATGAATGCTAGTATTGGTGTCCTCTGACCATCTGCCTTTAGAGCGATGCCTGGAATCTGTCCAGCTGCAAAAGGGAGAGGTTGTCAGCTATGGCATTCTGTGCCCCCTCGATATGCTTAGCCCTAAATGGCATGTTCAGCCTAAGGCCCTGTAATACCAATTGCCATAAAACTCTCATGATGGCCTCCGACATGGCTCACCTTTTGTTCAGAATCTCCACTACTGGCCTGTTGTCACACCAGAAAGTGACTTTCTGGTTCCTTTATAACTCCCCCCACAGCAGTGTGCTGACTCATATTGGTAGAATCTCTTGCAGGGTGATGTCTTTGGTTAAACCAGCTGCCTTCTATTCTTCTGCCATGCCTCCGAGCACCACTTCCCCCTAAAGTAAGCCTCCATCCCTAAACCCAGGCTGCATCAATATATAACTCCAGATCTATGTTAAATATTCAGTCGTCCTGCCAGAAGGTTTTCCCATTAAAATATTTCAAGAAATTTTCCCATATCTCTAAATTTGGCCTTGTGCTCTTTGATATAGCCACCCAGTGATGTGGCTTTGTAGCCCCTTTTGTCACCCTGGCAAGTTGGCGTGTGAATGCCCATCGGGGTCCAATCGCCCTGCAGGCAACATTAAATGCACCGTAAGTTGTTGTACCTGCTTTAACTGGACCCGCCTCCTCCTTCTGGTGGCTTGCAGCAGTTTTTTCACCCTCTCTAACTTTCTGCTTGGCAAACAGAAAAGCTCTGCTTCTGCATCTGTTTCCATGCCCAGCAATTTTATGCTCTAGCTAGGCCCTTTTGTCTTGTCAGGGGCTTTTGGGACCCCCAGTTCCTGGCAGTGTTCTTGAAAACATGACAACATGTGCTCGGTCTCCGCTTTCTGCCTACCTATGAAAAAAATATCACCAGGACAGTGAATAACCACTTTATACCCGTATCTGTGCTGAAAAACTCAATGGAGCCAGCTGCTAAATAACTCAAATGTTTCACGAGCAATGGAACAACCCATAGGCATGGCATTGTTGAAATAGTAATCCTCCCTTACCCGGAAACCTAGTAGGTCCCAGTCTTTGGGGTGGACTGGTAGCAGCCTGAACACTGCTTTTATATTTGTCTTTGCCAACCATGCACCCCGGGTTGCCCTGATAGGTTGCACCACCTCCTCTAAGGTGGCATACGTAACCTTACTGTCTTCTTCCATGATGTAGTCATTCACTGACTCACCTTCAGGGAAGGACAGATGCTGTATCACCTGGATTTCCCTCGGTTGTTTCTCTGAGACCAGTCTGAGTGGAGACACTCTAAGGTTCTGCAAAAGACATCTCCTTGAATGGTCCTTCCACCCTCCCTGCTCCTAGCTCCTTTTTTATTTTTTGCTCCAAGAGCTCTCTTTCCCTTTAACAGATCCCAAATTCCTTACTATTCTGCTTACCTGCAGTCCCTTGAACTGCAATTTAAATCCCTCCCCTGAAACCCTCTGCCAGTTTTTTGGCTGTGGCCCTGTCCAAATATCCTTTCAACCATTGATCCAAAACATCCAATTTAATAGTGGTTACCACCATCTGATATTTTTGCATAAATCTGTGATTGCTACAGTATTATCCAGGTGTGCTGTATTGATTGTAGCCCCACCCTTCCCCAAACCCTCTCCCCCTGTGCCCCTTGCCCATTTGCAGCAGGGTGGCAAAGTATCCCATCTGCCCCATGAAATCACTGGTTGTTTTGAGTGCTGGCAGCTCCCCCATTACCAGTATTGAACCAGTTATTCCTGCATTTTGATGCTGGGTAGTTGCCTCCGCATTTTGAACAGGCATGCTTAAAGTGGCACTGAGTCCATGAGCAAAATGCCCTGTCATATGCCCAGCAGCATTTTTGTACAAAACTCTGTTTCTTTTCTCCCTCTCCCCTCTATGCTCCCCATTCCCATTAGGCTCCAACCACAAGTTAGATTACCTTGTATTCCACCTAACATCCCCAAACATCAACATTTGTTGACAAAACTGTTCATCATATTGCAACCAGTTATTACCTCCCCTCAGTTTGTCTTTCCTTATTATTAAGGAATAAGTGAGTTGCTGAATTTCTAGCTCTGGTTTCTTTTCAATCACTATTGCCGAATGAATTGTAAAACCCACTGACCGTGTATCCCACGTCTTCCCCTTCGAAGCTTTGTCTTACTCCCCTTTTCCTAGCAGGACCACCATTGCTGCCATATCCTTCTTCCCTATGCTTTGTTTCTCATCATATTTTGTGATAGCCTCTTTACTAACTTGGGCAAATGTATCCACTAATTCCCCTTCCAGATTTTTTCTTTTGTGGCTAAACCCAAATGTTCACCTATCCTCATGCCTGGTAACCCTGTCTCCCTCATGCCCAATCCCTCCCCTACTATCGTCCACGCATCCACCTTAACTTCCTCCTTTTTTCACCTTCTTAATTTCAGCCAGCACCTCTTTGAATTATCACAGACCATCATCCCCCATAGACCCTAACATTTGCTCCACATATTCCTTGATACTACTGCCAATATTAGGGGCCTCATTACCTGGTCTTGGGGATGGATCTGGAATCAGGACCATCCCCGGTGCTGAAGGTTCAGCAGGCAGATTATTGTTTGCAGGTGTTGGGGTGTAGCTGAATCTGGCAGCAGCAAAGGGTTTACCAGAATTTCCTGCTATGGGGGTAGTGGGATAGGCAATGGCAGAGGACCAGGCTCTGGGATTGGTAGGGGAATGGGTGCAGGTGCAGGAGGAAGTGGCAGAACCACCTCAGGTTCCCTGGGTGTAGGGCGGGCTGGGCTTGTCAGAGGCCTTTTGTTGCCCTTGTCCTTCTTCCCCTTCTCCCCTTGCCCAGTCTCTGTACCCTCAGCCAACTCCCAGGTTTTATTTTCCTTGTCCACCAGCTCCACAGTGGCCTTGAAGGCATCAGCCTTCATCATCTTGCTCTTCTTTGGAGCTATCTTTAAACTCTTGCTGTACAGGTGCTGTAACACAAATTCCAAAGCTGTTTAACACCTTGCATACACATCAACAATTTCTTGAATGGCCAATGAGCACTGCCACCTTAATCAAATCTGTGACCTGAGGGCTGCCCAGTCACTCTCGGTTACCACTGACTGTTATCCTTTTACTTTCTCCATTATTATTCTTTTTTTAAACAACCAGCTGACTTTATTCCCATGCAATTTGATACCATGCACTCCCCCAGTAACCTAATTTTGCCCTTAATCTTCCTCTACGCTGCTGCTTCCCATCTTATCTGATTTATGCCTTTGCGTATTTGATTTTTTAAAGCAAAACCCACTGCTCATTATATCCATTCCATTGTTTTACCACCTTCTGTAATCATGCTGATTACCTATTGTGTAGCATTTTCTTTCTGAGCCAGTTTCATTGCTGTCTCCAGAAAAACACTCATTGTCCACTAGGGCCTATTTTTTAAAATGGCTGGTGCCCACCTCATCATAAAATGGTGGTGGTTCCTTCAGCCTGGGCCTTGCACAAAATGGCCACTGCTGTCTATTTAAAATAGTGGCCAATTCACGCATAACCTGTGTCTCATGCCACATCCTTAATTAATCTCCTACTATCCATAAATTTCCTTTCTTTAATTCTTTGTTTCTTAATTCATACTGGTGTCTTCATACACCCCACCATTTCTGGTACCCGATTGCAACTCTACAATAGCTGGCTGCTGGGTTGAGTCTCAGCCTCTCAGTATATCTTTGTTATTTTCTTTAATAAAGAAACCAACATCCCCACTAAAGCAGCTCTGTAATGACCGAAAAAGCCCCAGCACCCCTATCTGAGAACCTTTGATGGGGTAATAAACAAAAATACTCATCCTCATGTGATGCCACATGGCGTGTCCTTAACTGCATGGCATCACATCCTAGGCGTCCTGGATTCGGCTCAGTTTTCAGCAGCCAACTCTTTGTTTTGTTTTACTAGGTTTACTGGGTTTACTAGGTTTCTATGGACATAAGAAGGCACAAGGCCCACAAAAGTTAGACCAGTATATGTTCATGATAAAAAAGTTTGTCTAATGCAGTCTTGAAGGAGTTCAGGTGCTGAATGTTAACAATATTTACTGGTAGCCTATTCCAAATCTTGGCAACCCTTATTATATAAAAATTAACCTCTCCTATTGGTATTAACACAAGGTACTAATAGTTTGCTATTGTGAGATCTAGTGTTGTTTGTAGTAGTACTGTAAACCACTCCAGAGCTATCCATGAGCTCCTACTCTGTAGTATCTTATAAAGAAGTAAAAGGTGGCCTCTTTGGTGTTTGGCATGGAGGGGATGAAACACAGTACTGGATAACCTTTCAGAGTATGTCATATTTCTACATCTTGGAATAATTTTAGTGATTGACCTTTGGACTTTCTCCACACTATTTATATCTTTGATCAAATGTGGTGACCAGATCCGCGACACATTGTCCAAATGAGGACATACATAGCTCCTGTATAAAGGTATTATACATTGTTCTGTTCTGGTAGTAAGGGAGCGCTTGATCCTGGAGATCAGACCCATTGCCGTTTTAGATACAGATGTACAATGGGGTGAGAAGTTCAGTTTGTTGCCTATGAGGACACCCCAATCCCTTTCTAGATCAGAATTTCTTAATAATGTTTGATTTAGAATGTAAGAATATTTCTGATTTCTATGTCCAAAATGCATGGTCATGCATTTATTAATGTTAAATGTAATACCATTATATAATGACCAGGCTTCGATTTTTCCCAGGTCCTCTACTAATGTAAAATTTTGAGAGATGCAACTAATCTGTCCACCCAATTTTGCATCATCTGCAGATTTAATGATTTTGTTATGCAGGTCATTGCCCATGTCTGAAATGAAAAGGTTAAACAACAGTGATCACAATACTGATCCCTGTGGGATGCCACTGCTAACCCTTCCCTGCCTGGACAATGTGTTATTAATATGCACACACTGCTGCCTGTTGTAAAGCCATCCATTGATCCATTTGATCAATCTACAGTCAATGCCCATACCCTTGAGTTTATGAATTAGTTTATCATGGGACACTTTGTTGAAGGCCTTTGAAAGGTCTAAATAAATGACATCTGATGGTATTCCTTTGTCAAGATTTAAACTGATGTTATTGTGGAAATTGATCAAATTCATGCAATATGACCTTCCTTCAGTGAATCCATATTGATTATGATCAGTCAGGTTGTTAATTTGAAGGAAATCCTCCAGGTGTTTTTTTATTAACTTTTCCATGATCTTAGAGCAATGAGAGGTCAGGCTAGTAGGCCTATAGTTCTCCAGCTGTTCCCTGCTGCCCTTTTTAAAGATCGGGACCAGAATAGCAAATCTCCAGTCCTGTGGGATATAGCCTTCTTTAAGTGATAAGCTGTAAATAATGGACAAACGGTGAGATAAAGTATGTGCTGTACATCTCAGAAACTTAGGGCTTATATTGTCCAGTCCTGGGCTTGAATTACAATTTAACTTGCTTAGTTCTAGAAAAACATCCTGTTGTGTTATAGAGTCATTTTTATTCCCATTATCACTAGTTAGTAATACAGTATCCCCTGTGGGTGAAAAGACAGAACAGAAATAGTCATTAAAGCTGGCACGGGGTCATAATGTTGTCAAGACATTATGCCGCATGGCAAATCGTGCTGCCAATACAGCATGATTACTGCCATGAAGCATAAGTCTTTTTTCTTTAGGCGGCTCCTTTGGAACCCCCACTAAGATTCTAACTCGGGGTTACTCGGGAGATCACAATGTGTGAAAAAATAAAATGTTTGGGACCAGGAATCAAACTCAGTCCCAGATGCAACGCCTGGGTTCCTGCTGCTGTGGTGGCTCAGTCCAGTGAGCCATGGCAGCTGCTCAGCAGAACCCATTCCCAACAGAGGTCTTGTCCTCTGCCTATGATTTGTGAATGGTGTAATACCGTGTATAGCAGTATACATGGTATTGCACCATTCGCTGTCATAGACAGTGCTGTTTTGGGTTAGTTATAATGTCGTATGCTATTAAGTGTATGACATTATGACCTGGTAGGGTTAAAGCTATCAGCCATCAATTGGTCATCATTCAGCAAGGTATTATTAATATGGGGTGGTCCTATGGTAAGTATGGATGTCCTCAAGCTGGTGTTAATATATGACTACAGTAATTTAGGATTAATACTATGGCCAATTCTGAATTCTGTGTTTGATTTAGCCCTTTTGATAAGACTTTTGAGTGTTTTAAGTGATTCTTTATAAGCAAGATGATTCATGGAAGAATAAGTCTGTTTTAGTTTTTTAAAAGCTTTTTGCTTAAGCTTACTTTGTTTTCTTATACTAGCATTAAGCCAGATGGGTTACCTTCCTTTGTTACTGTAGTTAGTCTTAATTGGAACGTCGTCCAATTCTACTTGTTTTAGTATTTCTTTGAACTTGTTCCATGCAGTGTCAGTAGAAAGGCCACTAAGTTCACTAGCCCAGTCTATACTACCTAGGGAATTTTTGATGGCATCAAAGTCAGCCAGATTATAGTCTCTAATGATAGTAGTTTTTCAGAAATTTCTTACAACTCTGTGGTCACCCTAAGTGTGATGAGCCGCCAGCTGCCATCAATTATCGTACCCAACAATGTATGGAGTATCACATGGTGCATGCAAGAGCAAAATCAATTGTGCCCTGGGCCGCACAGAGCATCTCTTGAATTTGGCCTGCACCTGCTGTGACTGCAGCATGCTGCAGCTATTTTCAGACCAATTTCCCACTTCACAACAAACCAGGCTCTTTTTGCACCATGTGCCATAGGTCCTACAGGCAGCAAACTAGGTAACCAAAGACCAAATCTGGTAGCTGTACCTATTGCACAGAGGCCTCCCCACCATAACCCAGGCAGCAAGCAAATGACAAATAAATGTAAGTACAATATCTGGGGTTAACCAGTGAAAATGAATTAAAACTAGCAATCTACAAACAAAGTAAAAATAGCAGCCCGTGCCAGAATGCAGGTTTAACCTTTTTATCTAACAGCGGGCAGACAAAACAAATACAAGGCAATTTAGTGTTCCAGTCCAAACTTATCAAGTATTCCTCACTATTTTGGGAAAACCAAATACCTTACCCTTCTGGTCTTTAATCGAATGCTCACCAGGCTGGATGATTCCAAAAGTCAGCTGTTTAAAATGTAAAATTATTTTTTTTAGTTCATCCTTTTTTCTCTGGCATCCAGTCTGTCTTATCTGCCCCACGTCCAGGCATCCTCTCAGGCTCTGGCCACCATCCCAAGAATCTTCCCGCTTCCAAGTCAGGCCTCGCAGCATTCTACCCCTGTGGCTTGCCCCCCATGGTGGGGTGGTGTAGAACCCCCTACACTCAGCCAGTAGACCAGGATCCAGTATCGCTGCTGTGCACCCTCAGTGCCAGCGAGTCCTCTGCGGAAATGGCCATCATGCCACCGTGACTGGTGCCCTTCTTTTCCCTGTTCTACCCCCTTGACATTTGAGGCATGCAATGACACCAATGGACAGGGGCGCACATGCTACTGTACACACCCCTTCCAGGCATCAGCCCCAGCATGTCCCCCTTTTAGACTGCCTGTGTACTGTGCTGCCTCCAGCTACCACCAGAGGCCACCAGCACACCAACAGCAGCATGCCCCCGACCACAGAGAAGGAGAGCAGTCATCCAGATGCTCAATCCCTCTCCTCCCCTGCCAACCCCCGATGACCCAGGCTCATTCTTGAACCCGGATCGCCATCGTGTAAAATTTAAAATTATAATATCTCTGAACCTGCAGTACTTGCAAGGAAATTTTATATAAGCTTTATAAAACTTTATATAAACTTGCAACCATGGTTTGAGAAAATACATATTTTTTTTAAAGTGTGTCAGTCAGACGTGCTGAATAGAGTATATAAAACTCTAAAAAAACAGCAAAACATGAGGTCAGAGACCCAAGGTAGCTGCTTTTAAACCCCCTATTGCCCTCCCTTCAAGCATCCCATTACCTAGTCATCTTCACTCTCTCCTTCTGCATCCCCTCCCCTTTTGTGACCTCTCATTGATGTCACTCAGTCTTCTCATCTTTCTGTCTTTTACTCTTACTCCCTTCCCCACTTCCTCCCATCCCTCTGCTGTTGCTGCCACTTGGTGAACCACCATTGGCTAAGGCCCAGGGGACAGCAGGGTTTGCCCCTTGAGTCTGCCTCATTGTCATATCAAGCTCCTGAAAGTATTCTGTCTAAATATGTTGTTACATTTGACAACATATGTAGATTTGTAACCAAATCTCTCAAGCCGATTCACCATTTTAAATTAAATACATGAGCAAAGATTTTGGCACCATGGGATAGAATTTATCAGAAAGTTACAAGTTTTGCATAGAAAGTACTTACAACAAATGTACCAGAAATGTTTAGAGAAAAAGTAATCCCAATCACAAAAACTATGTTTTTGTGAAATACTTCAATTAAATAATTTAAAGAAAACTGTATAAAAACAAAGTTAGCAAAAAGTTTGTTTTCATATTATTTACCTAAAGTGGTAAATAAATTAGTTCAACAGAATATTGATTTGTTTGTAAAGTACCCTGTATTCAAACAAAATCTGAGCAAAAGATTATTGGCATCTACTACATGTGATTGTATTAAAGCTGCTTAGATTCTAATGCTGAGGTTGTCCCTTGTATGTATTTGTACAAATTTTTCATGAAACCGAGCAAATGTTGCAAGAAATTGCACAAATGTGTGAGACTGAACAAATGTTGCATGAAATTGCTTAAGTGTGTGAGATTTAACAAATGTTGTAAGAAATTGCACAAATGTGTGAGACTGAACATATGTTGCATGAAATGATGTAAATGTTATTTAGCTAGCTCTCTGCATAATATTTTTATATTTTTAAAATGTGTATAGTTTTTTTATGTTTTGTATTTTGTATCATGTAACATTTGCAGCTCCTGTGTTGTACTCTTATCCCCAGGTGTGGCTGAAAACAGATCTTTTTGGTCCAGTCCACCTTCCTGGTAAAATGGAAATAAATAAAGAAAAAGAAATTCGATGCACATGGGAGAATACACCAGAAGAGGCAGAATTCATATCATGTATCAATAGAAATGAATTAAACATAAAATTCACAACAGAAATGGATAAAAAATCAATTTCTTTGACATGATTTTTCACATACTGTAGAACACCTTGGGAGAAATAACAAGTGATTACTAGTGTTGTGTGAAATTTGAAAATTTCACTAGGTACAATATTTCATGGAATTTGAGCATTTCACAAAATATTTCACTGGGTGAAATGCAAAATTTTGCCCATGAATGGGCAAAATTGCTACTTATGGGTAAAATTTCACCACCCACAAGCGAAATTTCTTAATTTCACCACTGGCCTCCAATCTGCCAAAGAAAAACCATCCCCTTCCATGTCCCTGGTGTCTAGTTATCCCCATTTAATTGTGGCAAATTCAAATCAGAACACCCCCAGTCACACCATGTGCCAGGGCCCCCAATCTTTGTAATAAAAATAACCAACAATCCCTCCATGTCCCTGATGTCTAGTTCCCCCGGTCGATCACCAGCCAAATTCAAATCAAGATAGGATCCTCCCCCAGTCACCCTGATCCTCGACCCCGTATCTTTGTAAAAAAAGAAAAAAATCCCTTCCCCTGTCCCTGGTGTCTAGTGGACCCCACACGCTGTCTTAAGTCAGACAGTGCCAACCCCGCTCCCCCAATACCCTGATCAGGCCACCGGCTCAGCCCTCCACTCACCTCCATGGCCAGCAGCCCATCTGAGAGCTCAATGAATGAGCATGTGCTTGTACAAGCAAGCGCTCATTCATTGACAGATTCAGACAGCCAACACTCTCAATACACTACCAGTAGTAGTGAGAGTGCTGGTTGTCTCAATCTATCAATATAAGCACGCGCTCATTCATTGAGCACTCAGATGGGCTGCCCGGCTGTGGAGTTGAGTGTAGGGCTGTGCCGGTGACCTGAACAGGCTATGGTGGGGTAGTGGATTGGGCTCTCTCTCTGACTTAAGACAGGGTGAGGGTCCACTGGACACCAGGGACAGGGATGGGAATTTTAATGTTACAAAGATACAAGTCAGGGGCTTAGTGTGATTGGGGGAGGAAGGAGGGTTTTATCTTAACTTGAATTCAGCCGGTGATCAACCAGGGGGGCCACTAGACACCAGGTACATGGGCAGGGACTTTTTTTTTTTTATTACAAAGATTGGGGGCCAGGGCTCAGGGTGACTGGGGGGTTCTTGATTTGAATTCTGCCGTTGATCACCTTTGGGGGACCACTAAACACCAGGGACTCAAAGGGGCACAGAGGACTGGCATATCAGATACAGGCAAAATACTGGGTGAAATTTCACAATTTCGCGAAATAGTTCACGTGGCAAAATTGCCAATTTTGTGGCAATTTTGCTGGCAAAATAAAATTTGGCAACATCTCTAGTGATTACTTCAGACAAAATTTTGCAGGTACTGTAACAGTCTGCTAGTAGCAAACTCCCCTCATCCCTCTGTCTTGATCAGGAAAACACCATATGGGCAGTTCAGTTCCTGTGCTTAAGCAGGAACTACTTAGATCAAGCTGTATTTGAAAAACAGGTCAGGGAGCTAACAGAAAGATACAGAGACAGTGAGTATTCAGCTGATTGCATTAAAACTGTCTACCATTAAAGCAAAAGAAAAAGAGAGAGTAAGTTTACTGATACCAAAATAGAAAATAAATTCAGAACAAGTGACATTTGTGACTAAATATACAGACATGGGACCTAAGATTGTTAAAATTGTGCAAAAATACTGGCACGTTTTAGTGAATGTGCGATACATAAACATAAAGTTAGAGAAAGGCCAAAAGTCAGTTATAGTAGAGGGCAAAAGATTAGGGGAAATACTTTCTCCTTTTCACTCTGTAGAGGAAATACAGGATAAGTTTAGCTGGTTAGGTCCTAAACCCAAAAGGTGTTTTAAATGCACCAGTTGCAACATTTGCAAATATATCAAATCTAGTTAAAACTTTATTTATCCCCATACTGAAAAAAATAGTACTTAATTACTTTATGATGTGTAAAACAAATTTGATAGTGTACTGCTTAGTATGTCTATGCAGAAATGCTATGTGGGGAAGGCAGTAGGAGCTCTTATGATATGGGTTCATGAATACCTGTACATATGGGACATCATAAGAAGAAGAAGAGCAGAACTGGCATTTATATAGTGCTCTTCATGATAGCAACAATGTCAAGGCCACTAATTTACAGTGACTAAAGTAATGAATGTCCATTTCTAGGACTTAAAATTCCAGTAATTGCACCAGTGATTATTAGTCTAATTTCCAGATTTACTGGGATACTACTGTCATTTTTTTGGTATGTGTATAAATAATCAGAATAAAAGAATATACAGAGCACTAAATGAAGCAAATTGAAAACAGTACAGCAAGCACATAAAAGAAAAATACAAGTTCTGCAGATTTACTGACCTAGTTCTGTGAAATTCTTTGTTTTTACTGGCATGCAGCAGTCCAAGTTCCAGAATTTATACAAAGTTTTCCACTAGAAATTGAAAACCAGTGCCCACTGTGCCCCAGAGCACTCTAGAGGCAATAAGAGACTGGTAGTAAAGTGAATGAATGTCTAGTGGCAGCCATTTTGCTCATCAGCATCCACACACAGACTTGGAAAATTGCATGAAGTGATTTTATGGACAAAACTTAAAAATACCACACCAAACAATGCAGTATCAGTGATGCAATAGTGATTTATTGAGGAGTAAGAGCACCAAAACATGCAAAAGGATGAACCAACAAAAGTACCCCAGTGCTTTAAACCTAGTCAATTCTTCTTCAGGGGCAAGTTTTATATGAAAGGGAATGTTTGTCAGGGCACCAGGGGGAATTCCCTGCTCTCACAAAAAGTGCCTTGGGTTCTTTTACTTTCACCTGGACACCCACCAGAACAGTACCAGAGATGGATAGAAGGGACCTCTGCTTAATGTCTCATCCAAAGGACAGCACACCCAAACAGTATATCATCCACCCCTTGTACTGCAGTCAAGTGCCAAAAGTTATGGTATGAGCCCACTCGTATAGTGGAATGAGAACCCACAGAGGTGGATGTGCTACCAAATGAGCCACACTGATGCTAGCATAAGGTGAAATGCCTATTCACCTTTAGCAGTTCACTTTGTAAAAGTCTGTAATAACAGTCCTAATATACTTTTCCATAAGTGATTGAAACATAGCAAACTCTTTTATTATTTATTTATTGGAAAATTGGTAACCACGAGAGGCATACTGAACGAAGACTAATTTCCAGGTGCGATCAGGGGGAAGGGAACAGGAAATACAACAATAAAAATACACACAGTGATGTGGTCACATGATGGCGGTCTGAGAGATGGCAATGATCTTCCATAGCTCTGTTTCCTACCCATGGACAATCACATTAAAACCATTACCCTAGTCTTAATGTTCAATTCAGAGGAGACAGTTACCTGTGGGAGATACTTCAGGCACCGATTTGTGAAGATGATATGGAGGTCTTCATGAAAGAAGCTCCTCCGTGGCATATGCCACCTTTTTCACCTGAGAAAGACAAGGCCACTAAGCATTCAAAACAGCAGGCCTCCAGTTCACCCAGATCCTCTACCACCCAGACAGCCCTCTCCTTGGAGAGATTTTTGGAGATAATGCAGCTGAATCAGGCTGCAATTTCCAACATTTCAGAAGATATGCAGCAAATAAGATCTTCAGTGGCAACTTAAATATAAGAATGAGGGACTCGGAAGTGAGAATTTTATGTCTGAAAAAGAAGCAAGGAAAAACCAAGCAAGAGATGGTAAGCATAAACCAATGACTTAAGAAACTGAAAGAGAACTTAGAGGACCTAGAAGAATGGAGTAGGTGCAATAATTTGCTCATAATTGGTATACCTGAGAAAGAAGAAGGCACTTCCCCAATCCAATTTTTGTAAAAAGTTTGTGAGAAAATTACGGGCCTTCACCAATAGATGATTATACTATTGAAAAAAAGCACGTGCCCTGTGCCTTATGTACCTCGTGCAGGCTTCCCCCCTCGTCCTCTTATATTTAAATTACTGAACTTCCAGGATAAGCAGCACATTTTAACAAAAGTCAGCGAGCTCCAAGAGGTTCAGTGGAAAGGTCGGAGGATTCATATTATGCAGGACTTACTGCAATCTGTGCGAATTAGGAGACAAGAACTGCACCAAACTGTTTCCAAACTAATTGCAGCTGGCAAGTCTTTTCGAGTCAAGTATCCAGCAATTTTGCAAGTGAAACATGGTGATTAGTGGTTAACCTTTGAGACTCCTGAGCAGGTTATACAAGAACTGAAAACCCTGTTCTCTGATTTATACAAGTGAGCTGTTGAATTTTAGTTTGGTTTACTCTGTTGAGTACAAGACTATAAGAAGTGGAGACAGATCAATCCTGTGTTGAGTTTACTCACATACACACTTGTTTAATACCTATCCCTGTTATTAGAGTGGTTTGGTGGATCCCCCATAATTGATATTGAACCATGATATTTGTTTAATCGTGCCTTAAGAGAGACTGAGCTTTGTGCCTTTTCATTCATTTCTGTAATAGCATGAGCGGATAGTGCGAGGTGGAGGTGCCTTATTATTTCTCCTTTGTGTTTTGAACTGGGTCAGTGGAGAGGCTGAGAGTAACCCTGATGGATACACTTTACTTCTTCAGTGACTGATAGCTAAGCAAATGTGCGCTTGAACCTGTGCAGGTTCTATGTTATACCAGATCTAGGTGTTGAGTTGCTACTTTGTTTTTATGACCAGTCAACTGAGGAATTTGGGGGACCATTTAGTTATAAGTTGTGCAAGTTTCTCTAGCAAAAGGAGTATTTTCAGTTCATAAGAAGGGTCTTGATCTGAATTTTGATCAGGAAGGCCGAACACAATGGTGAACATACTGAAACATGTGATTTAAGCATACCACCCCCAAGCTGAATTTTCTTTTGTTCCTACAGACTTTTGTACTCAAAGCTCAAGTAGATTTTTTTGTGATTTAATTATTGCATATTGTCCTCAGATTGCCATTTTCTGTGCATAGTTTAATTTGCTTTTTAAGACAAGGGGCTGCATATTGGGGTAGTATTAAGAGGGTTTTGAGGTAGCAAATTGCTGCTTCAAGGATGATAGATCAATGAGTTTAAATGGTTGCTGTCTCAATTTAAAATATATTGGTTTTGGTGTGACTTGTTTGCGGGGGCAGACGCAGGTAATGGGGGACTGATTGCTTTTATCAGACTTGCACTACAACATCACCTGGTGGTGTTAGAATAGTAGTGCAGTTGCTTACAACTGGGGGTAGTTGTTGGGGATGGGGGGTTCATGTTTAGTAGGTTATTTGGTTATGGAGGGTTGGGGGGATTTGGGGTGCAAGTTACACAGTGTGATGCCTATGTTGAATTACTTGTATTTAGGGAGGAGGGCTACAAAGCATTGTCCTGTCATTCCCTTAGTTAAGTGTAAGGGCAATTCGGGGTTCTACGTTAATACATGTTTCTACGCATTCTGTTTTCTTTGCTATACGGGTGGTCCGTATGTTTTTGTGACTTGGAATGTCAAGGGGCTACAGGACAGATGTAAAAGGCAAGTGATACTGAAGCATCTTTCGCACCTTGGGGCTGGGATAGCCTGTATACAAGAAACACACCTTCAGAGGGAGGATACCCCTTTTTTACAAAAAAATTGAGTAGGACAGGCCTTTCGGTGTGGGGGTATCTACAAGTTGTGATGGGGTTGCAATTTTGATGGCAAAAACAATTCCGTTCAAATTAACGGGCATTATATTTTGCTTCATGCGATGTTGGAGTCCCACCCAGTGCTGTTGGGCACTATATATAGTCCAAATATGGACTCCCCCCAGGTCTTCATGCACTTATTAAATTTAATCATTACCAGACCCCCCCAAACTAACCATATTAGGTGGAGACTGGAATATTACCCCCAACTGGACTTAGACAGATCGGACTGCAGAAGGTGTGGCTTATCCCCAGCCCAAAGAGCCCTGAAAGATCTTATCAGTGGAGCGGGTCTTCTAGATGTTGGGAGGATCTTAAATTCTAGGGGAAAACAGTATACCTTTTACTCCCATCCCCATCATTCTTACTCCCATATAGACTATTTTTTAATTAGTTCTTTTGCCCTTCCCAGTGTCTTAGATTCGATCATACATGCCAGAGTTTTGTCCGACCATTCTCCCATTAGCATTAGCTATTTGTTAGTGCCAGGAATTAAGCATGACTCTTTGTGGCGCTTAAATAATCAACTACTTCAAAGACCCTGATTCACTTAACCATATTAGGGAATTTATTTCCCATTTCCTCTAAATCAATAAAGGGTCAGTAGATAAGGTAGATTTAGTATGGGCATCTTTGAAGTATGCCCTAAGGGGTGACTGTATCCGCATGGCAACGACTAAGTCACATCAAAGTAAGGCACAGGTGATGGCTTTGCTTAGCTCAATTCAGACTTTGGAACAGATCCTTACTCAGCGTCCTGTAGATAAGGAGTGGGCTAGATTGCACCAACTCCAGACTCAGTGTACAGGCCTAATGGCTCAAAAATCTCAATTGTTCCTACACTGCACCAAACTTAAATATCTAGATTCAGGTGAAAGAGTGGATAAGCTCCTTGCACTCAGGCTTAAGCAAGCCAATGCCTCCTGATTTATTTGTGGTCTCTGTATTGCAAAAGAAGGCCCGGTGTGTACTGATCCTAAAGAAATAGCTGAGGCCTTTACAGAGTATTTCCAGAAACTTTATGATTTTGACCCCCTTTTGCAGCCATCTGAGGAGGCCATAACTCACTATCTTGATTCAGTTGCACTTCCAAAAGTGCCCCCTGATGAGGCAGTTCCTTAGGTGCCCATGTCACCATGAAGGAAATACAACAAGCCATAGAACAATTGCATTGGACAAATCCCTGGGCCCCGATGGTCTATCTAACAATTTATATAAGGTTTGTCAACCTATTCTAGCTCCAGTACTTGAGGAGGTTTTTAATTATTGGTATATGAATGGGTTCTCTGATCCCAGTTTCCAAGATACACTTATAACTCTAATACCAAAACCGGGGAGAGACCCCTTATATCCAGAAAATTATCATCCCATTTCTTTGCTTAACTCGGATCTTAAAATTCTAATGAAGATCTTAGCCAATAGGCTCACTCCCATTATGGGTGACCTTATTGGTAATGAACAGGTGGGATTTATGGTGGGATGGTCCTCTGTGGATCATATGCGGAAACTACTACACTTGCTGTCAACATCCAGGGACTCAGACACACCGCCGGCACTCATTTCCCTGGACACCGAGAAAGTGTTTGACCACGTTTCCTGGGACTTCCTCTTTGTTACCCTGGCCCATTTCAGACTGCCTGATGAGTTTATTAACTGGATGTGATTATTATATACCTCCCCATCTGACCGTGTCTGGTGTAACGGTATGCTTTCTAGTCCAGTTTCACTATATTGTGGCACCAGACAGTGATGCCCGTTGTCCCCACTACTTTTTAATCTTTATTTGGAACTGCTTATCCATAAATTATTATCTTCTCAGGAAATAACAGGTATCAAAGTTAGGAATAAGAGATACACATTTTCTGCTTATACAGATTATTTACTTTTACATGTAGAGAATCCCCAGACTTCCATCCCGGCCCTACTTTTAGAAATTGAAGCATTTTCTAAACTGTCTTATTATAGATTAAATCGATCTAAAACTAAAGTCTACCCTTTGAATAGCAGAGTTACTCAGGCTGAGTTAGCAGTCTACCATCTCTCTCATGGGAAGTAAAATCCCTTACATATTTGGGCATTAAGGTGTCATGAGATATGCCAACAATGCTTAAAGAGAATTTGTCTAAAATATTAAAGACCTTAAATTCAGATATGGATAGATGGGGTCTCTCCCACTCTCCTTCTGGGGCAGGCTTAGTACAGTTAAGATGAACGTACTCCCTCGTATCCTCTACCCCTTAGGTATTTTGGGATGTTTTCTGCCTAAGGTCTGGTTTGCCAAGCTCCAGAAATCACTTAATGCTTTTATATGGAACGGGAAAGGAGTTTGAAGGGCCTACTTTAAGCTCACAGCCCTTAAAAATCAGGATGGCCTGGCATCCCCTTCCTTTTTTACATATTATAGTGCATTCCTCATTAGTAAATTAGCTTACTGGGCCAAATGTACAGACCCATCCACCAAACCGGGCTATTCCCCCCTGTGGTTGGAATTGGAGAGATATTTAGCATCTCAATACTCCTGTTCACTGTCTTCTGTTTTGTATGTCACTCCCTCCAGTTTACTGAAACCACTCAGGAATACCCTGATTGGGTGGTCCATTAAAGCCTTGCATGCATCAGACCCAGAACCATCTCTCGTTGAATTGGCATAAATCATTAGAACAACCCATCACTTGCAATCCTCACTTTAAAATAGATTACAAGCTGATTCTGCCCTCCTTTTGGTCCTTGCTCAATTATTCTAAGCTTTCTGATTACCTCAAAGATGGGAAACTGATCCCTTTTCATGATTTCTAACTATGGCACAAGGTACCAGATACTTACAGATTTAAGTTCATGGAGGTGAGAGAAGCCATTTAATTCATTTATGGGAATATGCCTTGGCCAACTTCTCCCACCACTGATTTATTGGCTATCTTGCAAACAGCAAAGCCAGCCTCATGCAGTCTCTATTGTATATAAGAAACTACAGGAACTGGACTCTGCTTTGCCGACAGGTGTCTGCTACTATTGGACCCAGGAATTAGATCTGTCTGCAGAAACTGACAGTGAAGAAGGTGTTGGCAGAAAATGACAAGCTAGTTAAGCAAGATAGGCTCTGTCTGGTCCAATTTAACATCATGCACAATATATATTTCACTCCGGTGAAACTTAATAGAATTGGCAGAAGCCCATCTTCACTTTGTGTATGGTGTAAAAAGGATACTGACACCGTGTACCATATGTTACGGAGCTGCTTTAAGGTTCAGGCCTTTTGGCAATCCATCAGGAACGTGGTAGATCCCTTATTGGACTTAGATACATTGTTTATCCCTGAAGCCTGCTTATTATATTCTTTTCCCTTTGAACACCCAGAATTAGGAAGGCACACCTTGCTTTGATAGCTGTCACTGCTAAATTGATAATTATGAAGCATTGGAAGGAGGAGTTTCTTTCCTCAGTAATCGAATGGTATAGAGAAGTGTTATTGGCACTGCAACTGGAAAAACATGTTGCATCTATGCAAGACAGGGCAAAGGCTTATCAGAGTAACTGGGGCCCTCTTGAAACCTTGCTTTCCATTTGGAAACCGTAGTCTCCCCATTAGCCCATCTAATAGATTGAGTGCCCTTGCATTATATTTTATCTTATCCTATTGTATTATTCATTATTTATATTATTTTTATCAATTGTGTGATGTAATGCTTGGTAGGGTGGGTCTGGGGTGGGAGGGAGGGGTGGGTTGTATGTGTTGTTGTAGTTGTGTTTGTTCCTGTATGTCTGTTTGTATTGTTATTGTATTATGCAGTCCCATTGAAGTGTAACATGTCTTCTATCTGTATGTTTGACTGCTTCAAAATTTAATAAAGTATATTCAATTAAAAAAATACACAGTACAATTATTGGTGCAGAACAAAGTATAAATAGAGAGCAATTTAAACATGCACTTAAAAGTCAAGCAAACTATTAAACCTTTTGATTTCAAAATATGAAACGTAAAATATCAAACCCTTGCCTTATGGAAACAGTAGACTTAAATTTCTGTTACAATATGAATCACATTGGATATTTCACATGCAAACACAGGGGGAAGGGGAATAAATGAAAAACATGATGTGTCACCATTTTTATGAACAGAGAAAAAGCAATCCCCTAATAGTTTTGGATATAAAGAGGCTATTTTCTGCCATTGATAATATGCATTAGTTAGCATTATAACAACAAAAATCAAATGAAGACTGCAAAATAGACATTATGAAGTTTATTGTAGCATTGGCAGTCTTGCTATCTGGGTAACTGGTCACAAGTTTGCAACATAATCATTACACAGTGCCTCGCTGATTTCAAAATTAATTAATTGTTGTTTGTAATAATTTTCACCTAGGAAAAAAAAGGAAAATATGGTTATTATACATAGAAAATATCTGATGATATTAGCTAAAGATTGAATTTATTGAGTTCTTTCTGAATATTGATCAAATATGTGTAACCAGCCTTGAAAGTTTACTACATACCCTGAGAGCTGTTCTTGGGAGGTTGGGGGGGAGGTGGGGTGTTGCCCAGAGTCTGGATATCTGGATATTTATGCTGTGATTGGCCCGACATTGCTAAGAGAAGGAAACTGAAGCATGAATGCATGAATCATCCGTTCTCCAAAAAAAAGCCTATATAAAGGAAAAACATTGGGGCAATGTGTGCTTGGGAGTTTTCTGGGTGCTGGAAGAGAGAAGAAGCACTCCAGCCAATCTTACTGTGACAGTCAAAGGGGTCCCATGGATGGGGCAGGGTTTCTGGGTTCAGGAGACATTGGTTATTTTATTTATTTATTTATTTATGGCAATCTGGTAACTGGGTGAGCATGCTGAGACCAGTGGTCCCTTTTTCAGGGGTGACCCAGAAACAAAGGGTGCCAGGAAGGAGGGTAGAGAAACAAAAGGCACCAGGAAGGAGGGTAAGGACAATAAAGGCTCACACTGAGGAAAGGATCATCCAGGAGGTCAAGAATCATAATAAGACTTTTTTCAGGTATGTGAGTGAAAAGAGGAAGCAAGGAATGGCATAGTGAAGATCAGAAGACTAGGTACTGTGCAGAGGAAGACCAAGAAAAGCTAAAATTTTAAACAAATACTTCTGCTCTGTCATCACAGTAGAAGGGAGGAGGGGTTGACATGCATTAACAGGAGGAAAGTGAAAGTGGACACAAGTCCATTTACGGAAGAAAGATTCCTCCAGGAGTTGGAAGCCCTATAGGTAAACAAGGGATGAGCCGGACGGGATCCACCCATAGGTACTTAAAGACTGAGCATGGTGCTAGACAGCCCTCTGGTAACACTATTTAGCAACTCATGAAAGATGGGGGTGTTTCCAGAGTAATGGAGGAGAGGCAGTGTGGTCTCTCTGAACAAGAGTGGCATCAAGAAGGAGGACAGCAATTACAGACAAGTCAGTCTCACATCACTGGCGGGGCACTGATGGGGAAATTAATGGAGTCCCTGCTGAAGGAGAGACTGATGGAGTACCAGGAGACATATGGGCTGCAGAACCACCAGCAGCATGGCTTCACAGGGGGGAGGTCATGTCAAACAAATTTCATAGATTTCTTTGGGTAACTAGGGAGGTGGATTGGGGAGGGCAGTGGATATAGCCGATCTGGACTTCAGTAAGACCTTTGTCATTGTACTGCTCAGAAGACTGATAAAGAAACTTATCAGCCTGGGGATGGGGGAGAAGTTGGTGAGCTGGGTATCCAACTGGTTGAGAAATAGGAAACAGAGAGTGCTGGTAAATGGCAGTCACTAGGAGGATGGGAGAGTGACCAGTAGAGTACCATAGGGATCAGTACTGGGCTCTGTCCTCTTCAATGTCTTCATACATGACATTGCTGAGTAACTGGTGGACAAGTGTGTCTCTTTGCAGATGACACAAAAATCTGCAACACGGTGGTCATCTAGGAGAGGGTGTAGGCATGCATAGGGATCTGGGGAAATGAGAGGAGTGATTTACCTAGTGGTAGCTGGGTTTCAATGCCAAAAAGTGCAAAGTCGTGCACCTAGGGTGGAGAAAACAAGGGGCTATGTTTAAGATGGGGGGAAGTACTTACAGTTACCAAGCAAGAAAAGGACCTTGGGGTGATCATATCTGATTATTTCAATGTGGCATGGCAGTGTGACAGCACTAGGTGAAAACAACAAACTCCACAACAACTCAAAACTGCGCAGGAAAAACGGTGCTATCAAAAACAGCACCCAACAAACACAGCATTGGCAAAATAGCTTCAATGGTAGTGGTCCAAAAACACATGATGACCACTACCATGGCTAGTAATTATCAACTACTTTCTGTTTTTGTTGGGGGTTCCACCCTCCACACTCCCTGATGTGGTGGGCTTTGCCCCCTGCACCCTCCCAAATTTAATATAATAAATTCCATGGGGGGTGGATTGTGGGAATGGGCAGAAACTTGGGGAGAAGTGGGTTACATCAGTGAGGGGACATGATATATAAAATAAAACTTGGGGGAGCACAAGACAGAAAAAAAAAATCTTGGGGGGAATGGAAAATGGAACAATCAGGAGACCAGGAACAGAACCCTGGTCCCTGGGTATGCCAACTGGAGGTCAACACCGCAACCGTGAAGACCAGCACAGTGACAGATTTTGTCTGAAATTGTCAGGTTGCTGTGCTGGTCCCTGCAGACACCAGCAGTGCATCTCCCGGTGGTTGCGCCCCCTCCCTGAGACAACTGCAGCCCAGAGTTATATATCTGGAGACTGGGGGTGGTGTGGGGGTGGAGCAGACCCCAAAGAAAACACACTGGCATCCCCAACAGTGCAATGCCAACACTTGGCATTGTGTCTGTCACTGTCAGGGATGTCGGCATCAGCACTGTTTCAGCGCTATAGTAAAACCAGTCCCTGGCTCTCCTTTGGCCCTTGCTGCTTTCACCTTAGTCCTGTCCACCAAGTGAGCAGCTCAGACAAACACCATGTTGTTAGGTACTTGTCTACCTCCTCCCCTCTGATGACAGCTACAGGGATAGTGGTACCTGACTTGCATTATGCTATCCCTATAGCTGTCAAGTCATTCGTGACTTTGGGTGGAGAGCAACTAGAAAGTGAAAGAGCAGCTGCATGCCATGCTGTGAGAGGTACAGCACTAGCAGAGGCTTGATGATAGCATTTTTTAATTCTACAACAGGTATGCCATTGCTGCCTAAGTGATAGAGCCATCCAGGCTCTTTCTAGTCTAACTTTAAGTTGCTCAGCTTTATTACAGGAGTATTTCTGATGTTAAGTGGCTTAATAGAGAAACCAGGAGATCAAGAAGTGGCATAGCCTGTTTCAGCTGTTAGGCCAACAGCAAGCCCTGTAGAGGATGTGTGGCAGAAGCTCTTTTCTGGAAGGAAATTATTTCTTTGATTGGGTGACCAGAACGGTGGACCAGGGGTGGAGCAGTAGACATAGTGTATCTGGACTTCAGTAAGGTGTTCAACTCCTTTTCACATAGGAGACTGATAAACAAGTTGGAACTCATTGGAGTGGACATAAAAAAAGTCAGCTGGGTTAGGAACTGACTCCAGGGCAGAACACAGAGGTCATGGTAAATGACACTCTTTCAGAGCAAGTTGGGGCAACCAGCAGAGTCCCCCGGGATCAGTACTGCGGCCAAATCTGTTTAACATATTCATCAGCAACATTGCTGATGGATTGGAGGGAAAGATATGCCTGTTCGCAGACAACACCAAGCTCTGCAACAAAGTTGACATGCAAGAGGGGGGCCACAGGAATGGAATCTGATCTAAAAAAAAACTGGAAGAATGGTTAGAATAATGGCAGTTGAAATTCAGCACCAAGAAGTGTAAAGTTATGCACCTTGGTAGAAAGAAACTGGGCAGGAAATATACTCTAGGAGAGGAACACCTGACAGAATATGAGGTTGAGAGGGATTTAGGAGTACTTATATCTGATGATTTAAAGACAACCAGGCAATGTGAAAAGATGGCACAGAAATCTAACGGCTTCCTTGATGCATAGGTAGGGGTATCATGAGCAGAAAAGGCTAGGTGATAATCCTGCTGTACAGGTCCTTGATGAGGCCACACCTAGAGTATTGCATCTAGTTCTGGAGGCCACATCTCAAGAAAGACAGAGATTGTCTGGAGACTGTTCAGAGGAGAGCTACAAGGATGATTCACAGACTTCATCAAGAATGCTATGAGTCAAGACTCAGCCATCTCAAGATGTACTCACAGGAAAGGAGGAGGAGGTATGGGGGGATATGACTGAGACATTCAAATATCTCAAAGGAATTAACTCAGTACAGACTCAGGATATTTTCAGAGAAAGCTCATCTACATGAACAAGGGGACACAGTATGTGCCTACAGGGAGGTAGATTCAAAACCAACATCAGAACATTTTTCTTCACTAAAAGGGTGGTGGAGCCTTGGAACAATCTGCCCCATGAAGTCATGGTAGCAAAGACAGTGTGAGAGTTCAAGCTAGCATGGGATAGGCACTGTGGAAACTTAGGAAGGAAAATAGACTGGGGAGAGGGACAGCCCAAATGGGTAGACTAGATGGATCATACGTTCCCCTTCTGTCAGTACTTTCTTATGTTCTTATGAAATAATCTTCAGGTAAAATATTACTCTCTAGTAATTTATTCTCACTCTGAGTCATTACATTTTTGCTTTGAGATTAATTTACTTGTGGTTCCTCAAGCTCTGGTCTTTTTTCTTTTACGCTGTGCACCCAATATACCTCTGGACCACGATTAGAAAATTAGAAACTCTTTTTGATGTTTTTTATGTTACATTAGACTGATATTTTTATGTTTTATAGTAGTAGATTTAAATCTATGTATTTTTTTAAATGACAAGATATATTTAGAAAAAAAATGTGCCTTGAAGATCATCTGACTGTCATCTTTTAAAGTGCTTTTGTGGTATCTAGTAGCTAGATTCAGCATTGCCACCTGGATTCAGCCCAGAACAGAGACTGAATGGATGGTCCAATATATTTTATTTGTTTTAAAGTTTATACTTTGACTTATACCTGGCTCTTAGAGTGCTTCTGGGTGTGAATTACGAGATTAACTTGATAAGGGACAGTAAGTCTTTATTTTTATCCTTAGATAAAAATTTTACCCCAAGATCACAATTTTTGGAATTATTATCCAACAAGTCCAAAGCTGCGGTAGAGCCGAGTTAGAGTTATTTGTAAAGTTAGCATAATCGTCCACTATTGTTTCTGTAGCTTTTGTTTTGGGAACTGCGACTTCTCTGTACCTCCTGTTTTTTTTTAGTGGAACATCCAAGCAACAAAGGAAGACCCCTTTCTTTTTCACATGTGTTACCATTCCTTGAAATGCCACAGTCAGGGTTACAGGACTTGTACAAGACTTGTGAAATCTGTGAGTCATTGCCTTTTCAGGTTCAAGTCAACAAGAGAAAAAACTAATGATAAAAGGGAAGAAGGGAAATTGTTTAACTAGAAAAGGCACACTAAGCCAAAGATTGTTCTTCAAGTGCAACCTGGGAGTACAAGAAAGTTAAATGACTCACTCAGGGTCACACAGTGTGCAAGTGGGGGCTGTGGGATTCAAACCCAAGAAATGGGAAGCTATCTTGGAGATATAAAAGCTAGGAATTTGAATTTAAATTTGAGTGTGAAGACAGTGAACAAAAGAAGAAAGACATAGAAGATACAGAAGACAGTTTGCTTCACCAGCCTAGCCTAGCTCATCTTCATTATTTTTTATCATCTATCAACGAATCACTGAGATCTGTGACTCAGGCACTGCAAAATTATAAGTATTCATCAGGAACTTTTTTTCCTTCTTTCCGTCTTCTTTTTCTTTCTCTTTTTACTAATATTTTTACTGATATTGGTTATGTTGGTTATACTGGTTATTTGTATTACTATTGTGAAAATTATTAATTATTATAGATACAAAAGGTTCTTGTAAAAAAACTGTCAGGTACATAACTGTATCTATTTATCTTACTATTTATTTGTTTTTTAAGAATTCTTTAAATGCATGCTCCAAGTGCAGATGGCAGACTGTGGTTTGTGGTTTTAAGCTGTATATTCACATGTTTTATTGCTGCACAGCTTGATAGAATATATAGTATTCAATTGACTACTAAGAGCTATTAAGTATTAGAAGCACGATTGACAGACTGTATAAATAATAAGTGCTATTAAGTGTCTAAATGAATAATAACAATGATGCCAATAACTACACATAGCAGAAGCATTTTACAAAACAATGAAAATAAATCAGATACTCTAAAGCATCTAGTTCAAAGCATAACAGACAACTCATAAGCAGAATCTGGAAAGGGTGAAAGCAAAAAGGAAGATTCTGCTGCAAAGTCTGCTAGAATGAAGGGTATCAGAAAAACTCTGCCCCAGTGTTAACTATTACAGATTTTTTTTCTGCTTATACTCAGACGAATAGGGACATGCAAGTAATGGGAAAATCATCTACACAACAGGACTCTGGAAGAGGGGAGAAAGAATTGAAAAAGGATGCCCAATAGATAGTGACATATTTTTCTGGGATATTTAGTCATTTAAATGAACTTAATGGGTATGTCAGAAACATGAGAGACTCAATCAGAACTGAGCTGGATTATAAAACAGTAAATAGAAAGGCAGCTCTTACAAATAATTCTGTACTAAAGGATTCTGAAAGAAGGGAATAGAATCAGAACTAAAAAAATTGAGTAGATGCTCAAGATAAAGTGATGAATTTTTCTGGGATATTTAATAACTTAGATGAAATCAGTAGGGATGTTATAAACATGAGAGATACAATAAGAACTGAGCTGGGAAACAGTATAAATGAGAAAATGACAGATCACACAGATAATAAAGCAACTCATAAAAGAGACAGAAGCAGTATGGTTTTACACAATTGGGAAGAGTCAGAGGAGGAATCAAATTGCATGCAAGATATGAGCCCCCAGAGCATAGATATGATAGATATAGAGGGAATTGCTAGGGACACACAGCTAGGCTTTAGAGACCATTATATTGCCAATGTGTTGATGTATAAACAAATGGTAGAGTTCAAACGAGATATTTCATTTATAAAAGGAATATACATAGAGAATAAAAAAAATATTGGAAGAATTAAGACTGGATTGGAAGACAAAAATAGGGGATACTGCTGATATTTTAGAGGCTTCAAGAAACATTGACAAATTAGATAAGGAAAAGAGTATGTAAGAAATTTTAGGAAGTTCCTCATCTGAAGCATCAGTGGTAATAGTAGGTGCTTCCTCTGTGTAGTTTTAGGGATTATAATATTTGTAAAGAACTAGAGGAGAGGCATCCTCAGCTGTGGGAAAATGGGAAAATAGATAAAGAAGATAGGGTAAAATATAGTGGATATGAAAGGAAAAAGGGGAAGAAGGACAACAGGACTAAAAAAACTAAAATTAAGACAGACAGAGAACAACAAACACAGGCACATACAGGAATTAGGGGAAGTGTGCTTGCAGATTCTGAACATATACAACAGAAGATTAATCCAGTATTAACAGGGAAATCTATTCAAAAGAATGAGGGACATAATGGAAGTATAGGAAAACCAATAAAGCAAAAAAACAAACAAATAAAAATAATCAAATAAAGCATAGGAAGGGCAAGAATGGTAAAAGATTAAAACAGAGGGGAACATAAAGAGATGAAAAGATCAGAAACCATGGAAGAAAAAAAATTAAGTATTAAAGAATATTATAGAGCCTAAAAAAAACGGAACTGGAAGGACTCAAAAATAAATTCTGGGGGCGTGGCTTGGATCCAGCGAAGATGGCAGCCTAATTGTTTCCCTCTGCCCTAGCCTAGCAATAAATCAACCACAATCTGCTACGATGCTGAACTGAAGCTTCAATTTGATTGTTGGAATTACCTTCCCCACCTCTGTTGCCACTAATGGGATGCTTTTTGCTGAGGGGAGCTACGCTTTTCTGATACCACCCGTAACGCACTTACTTTGGAGCTGTTCTGCTTAGATAGGCCATAGAGGCCCGAGCGTGGGTTTTTGAGTCCTGTCTCAACCCGCCATGGCGGTATACCAGCACCCGACCTGAAAGACAATGGGCTGCAATAGCCGGATGTTCTTGCCATATTGGGGAGGACTTTCTACAGGCTGCTAATTAAATATAAAGCTATCTCTCCTTTGTGCACAGGACCAGACTGGGGAATGGATGCCTTGGAAGCCAAAGCACTAGGGCCAAAAGCTCAAACCACCCACTCACCTCCCGATCAGGCTCAAATAGGGGAAGCCCTCTCAAACATCATGAGGATGCTTGAGGCTCTCCTTACCAGAGTGGACACCATTGGAGCATTGTTAGCAGGCAATGTTGCTGAAGTGTGCCAGCTGGAAGATCAGCACAACGTCCTGGAGCAAAGGACAGAAGAATTAGAGAGACAGCATATCAATGTGTTACAAAGGCTCAGGGACCATGAAGCCAAGCTATCCAGATTATGGCATAAAGCTGAGGACCAAGAGAATCGGAGTAGAAGGAAAAATATTTGAATACTAGGGGTCCAAGAAGGGGCTAAAGTCCCAAATATGGAAACATTTCTGAATGACTGGTTACCACAACTACTGGGAGAGAGGTGGAAAGAACCAGCCAGAGTGGAACGAGCGCATCATGTGTTGGGCAATCCAGACAGCACTATGGACCCTAGAGCAATAATCGCCTACCTTCTATGATTCTCGGTTAAGGAGCTACTGCTCCGAGCCACAAGGGACCTTGGAGAGATAGTCTGGAAGGGTAACACTATTTCCTTTTATAGGGACTATACCCAGGAGGTAGCTGCTAAATGTAGAGCATGCAACCCCTGAACAAGCTACTGATAGCTAACTCATTCCAGTACCAATTCAAAGGACTTACAGCACTATACCTCTTAAAGAATGGCAAATCCTTCCTCGCGGAATCACCCAGGGATGCTGAGGCCTGGATCCAAAACCAATGGCCTGGAATTCTGCCAAGGACTATATCTTCCAAGTGTCTTTGTGCACCGAGGGACCAAGTACAGCAGGGAGCCACCAAGGGAGGGAGGCATGTGCAAGGGGACAATAATTTCAGCCGGACTTGTCCATTCAATAGGGAGTCCCCTTACATCTCCCATCATCGTCCCCACAACCTAAAAATGAGAGACATTTGCAGGCTAACTCTCTGACTACCACTGTGCAAATTACGACTGGAGAAACTGTAATGTGCAAACAGCAAGATCTTGCAACAATCTCCACTCCAGGTCAACAACGCCAGCATTCGAGGAGCCCTAGCCCCCTGATACCAGGAAACCCAATAGCTTCCCTCTCGTAAGCATCCAAGAGCTGAGCTGCCTCTGAAAGAGAGGGCTGAGGCAATAGATTACTCCAAGGAAGACTCAGTGGAACCCATGGACGATCCGGTCTTTTTGGATTGGGCTACTACAATGGAGGAAATTGAGGAAACCATGGTGGCAGTTACCGACCTGTTAAAACCTGACTCCAAGACCTTTGCGGAGGCACTGACAACTTCCCCCAAGCCTGCCAGAACTGACAAGCCCTGTAAAGTCCAAACTGCTACATGTGAAAAAGATGGCTGACTCCACAACACACTGAACTTTGCTTGGAACTGATTTTATGGCTCACAGTGATCCTGGTTTCGATGTCTCTGCTCTGCAAGGCTGCTTTTGCTGACATTCTCTCTTCCCCGGTGGGTGATTTCCACCAGCTAAACAGGGGTGGCACGTGAAGCCCATTGTCTCCACTGTTGCGCCCCCTTCCCTCTTCCTTCTCCCCATTACTGGCTTCCTGTGTGTTCTCTCTCCCTTTAATACTAGATACTGGACTGCTTGATGTTTAAAAATAGAGTAACAGTATTTATCCCTGACTTGGCTTTCCTCTGATGGCTTTCTCATTCCAGCATTTACTTCTGTATATCACTAAAATATGAGAGGCTATTGCCTGGAACACCTGAGGGGGCATGTAGCATCACTCAGGAGGTCATACAATTATGGAATACATCTTGATACCCTCATATCCCCTAGATCAGGCTCCTGTTTCCGTCAATTAAGCAACTGGAAACAGAGCTGTGTGGTTGACAGAGGTTCACCCCCATCCCTTTTCCTGCTGTTTCCAGGTTCCCACCCCATGCCCCCTCTACCCTCTTTTGTCTGCCTATCACTTGCCAGTTGGCACACATGCCCTTGTGCCATACTGGCAGTCAGTCAATAGGCGCTCCTGGTTTCTCCAGATCTAGTTTTCTATCCAGATTTATGGGGTCAGGTTGGGACAGATCACCCATGATAGATGTGACCTCTCCCCTTACACTTATGGTGCCTGAAGCAGTGTGGCATAGGACGTTTTGTCACTTCTATACATGTGTACACCTCAGCATCAGTAACTGTTACCTGTTTGCTGTTTATTAAATTTAGAGGGCAGTTTCTTTACCAGACTGTTGTATAGTTGTTAATTTGTGTTAATATAATATATAACTCCTTTTTCTTCTATTTTGGCCAGGTTACATACAAATGGAGACAATAAAGGCTGTTACTTTCAAACTTCTCTCAGTATATTCTTCTTCTTTTCTCTGGGACACCACGTAGGTGTGTTTGCATACAAACAAGTACTCAGGTGAACCCTCTTATCTGTCTGCTGACTGTCTTATTACTGTCCTCAGGGTGAGTACCCCCTCTTCTATCTAATTAAATTGGTGATAAATATTAATGGCAGCGTCATCAACTGCACCGCAGGGATAAAGGTGAGTCTCCTGAAATGTTAAGGGGCTAAATCATCCGGCTAAATGAACCAAAGTCTTACAATTCTTAAACTCTATGGGTGAGGATATAGCCTTGATCCAGGAGATGCACCTTACCAACTGTATGGTGCAGTGGCTTAGGAAACTATGGGTAGGATCAGTGATTGCCAACTGTGCCTCCACAAAATCCAGAGGAGTAGCTATCCTGCTCTGATAATTGGGGCCTTGGGCAGTTGAGGAGCAATGTCAGGACTCCCAAGGCCAATGGATAGCAGCCAGACTTTCCTACCCAGGAGGTAGAGCCATAGCTGCCAACATGTATGGCCACAATACAAATTCAGGGGAGATCTACCCCGACTTGAGCAAGGCCTTTGCAGAGCTTATGGAGGGCATATCTGAGGTGCCAATATTATTGGGAGGTGATCACAACCTGGTCCTAGATGTCTTCCTGGAAAATTCCTCCCCACTCTACAATCCCACCCTAAAGTACTAGCAACCCTAACTGATTTGATGGCAGAATGGATCCTCTGTGACCTTTGCAGACAAAACCATTCACAGGGACAAGATTATTCCTTTTACTCAGCAGTCCATCATACCCACAGCAGGCTAGACTTTTGGCTTGCCAGCCATGTAACTGTGCCAGGGGTCATGGATGCATCAATTGGTAGCATTGTCATCTCAGACCATGCCCCAGTAATGATTCTATTTTCCCCACTGGGTCAGAGTCCCCCCCCCCACAAGATGGAGATGCAGCCCTTTATTGCTGTGGGACACAGCTTTCCAAACCTACATAAAGGGAGAGGCCCATTCCTACTTCTCCATTAACACCCCTGGAGAGACTTGAGCAGCTACGGTATGGGAGGCTTTTAAGGCAGTTATTAGGGGGAGAATTATCTCTTTTTCAGCAGCTAAAAATAAGGCCAGGGCAGAAAAGATATGCTCTCTACAAGCTGAACTTGAAACTCTGGAGAAGCAGTTTAAAGTCTCTGCGGCAGGAGTGTAGCCAGAAATTTCCATTTTGTACACGGTCTCCAATAGTTACACCCCCCCATTAAAAAATGTACACATGCTTTCCAAATGGCACCCCTTTCCAAACAAGTCAGATTGTTGTCAGATGATTCCTCTAATCTCTAAAGAGGTTATACATGCATCTGTTTTCTAAACAACAGAAGTTTAAACAGAGACACTCCTCAGTGGCCTATATTAACCCAAATACTACAGATTAGAATGAAAATGTTAACAGAAAGGCATGTGGTTTGTGACAGACACTCAACAAAAGTGTACACAAATGTGTACAGTGATTATGCCTGTCTACACCCACTTAATTCCCCCCCCCAGCCACTATCACAGGCCTAAAATATCAGATAAACACTTTGCTAAATACAAAAGTGGAATGGCAACTACTCCGTGCCAAACATAAATCATGGGAGGGGGGACAAGGGAGGTAAGTTACTGACCTATTAACTTCATGAACAACAAGCCTCATCTAGGATACTCGCCCTGCAAAACAAACAGGGAAAAATAATCTCGACACCAAAAGCCATAAATGAGGTGATGCAGAGCTTCTATCAGGAGCTTTATCAAACCCAGAACATACTTTTGGATACAGAGCTCTCCTCATGGCTATCTGCATTATGTCAGGGGATTCCTCTCTCTCTAGAATCTCTCCAGAACAGTGTCTTGCTCTGGATGCTCCAGTCACTCCAGAGGAGTTGCAATCTGCCCTGTCCCAGATGGCAAAAGAGAAAGGTCTGGGACCAGACGGAATGTCTGTAGAATTTTACCAGCTCCTTAAAGCAAAAATTACCACTCCCCTCTTGCGAGTCTTACAAGAAGCCTAGGTTGCTACAGCTCTTCCCCCTACTATGCTGGAGGCCGTAATAACACTAATCCCCAAGAAATCCTCAGATGCTTTGCAATGTGCCAATTTCTGGCCCATTTCTCTGCTTTCTGTGGATGCCAAGCTGCTAGCTAAGGTCATGGAAAACAGGCTATCCCAAGTCTTACCTACCCTGATACACCCATCACAATCAGGTTTCTTGAAAGGAAAGTCAAACGCAGATAACCTACAGCTAGTACTTGACCTAAAGTGGCTGGTGCTCCACTCCAAAACCCCTATGGCAGCTCTAGCAATTGATTTTGCAAAGGCGTTTGACTCACTGGAGTGGGGATACCTCCATAAGGTTTTTAATCTGTATGGATTTGGGCCCTATTGCTGCTCTTGGGTCTCCACATTATACCATCTCCCAAAAGCTAGAATTGTTACCAACTGGGACATCTCCCCACCCTTTCCTTTACAAAGGGACACTAGGCAGGGTTGTCCCCTCTCTCTTCTCCTTTTTCTTATAGCCTTGGACCCCCTGATTAGGAAACTCATGAGCACCCCCGGCATAACAGGTATCCCTGTGAAAGAGATGTCCTTCTTGGTTAATGCGCAAGCAGATGATATGCTGCTCATGCTGTCCAACCCGGAGAGTTCCATACCCATAATACTGTCCATACTGCAGGAGTTCGCCTCCCTCTCTGGCCTGCTAATTAATCAAAAGAAAATAACTCTCTCCTCACTAAATGTGAGATGTGGTAGAAATTGTCTCATTGGTACTGGTATTACTTGGGCCCCCAAGTATTTTCCTACCATGGGGTTATCATCACTTCAGCTTGGAAAGATCTTGAAACCTCTAATTTCTCTCCCCTCCTGGCAACCCTTGCAGCTGAAGTCCAAAGATGGAGAAAATTATGGTTAACCTTTAAAGGCAAAATAGAGGCCATCCAAATGTTTATTTTATCCAGAGTTTCCTATATGCTAAATAATCTCTCAATTCCACTTTCCAAAAAAAACATTCAAGGCCCTGGATAAACTAATTTCTTCTTTCCTATGGGAGGGCAAATCTGCAAGATGGGGGCATACAAAACTGCGGGCCCACTGGACTAAAGGTGGACTGGGGCTCCCTTGGTTCACAGGTTACCATTTGGCTTATTGTATGGCACAAGCCACTGTTTGGTTTGCGCCTTGCGCTATCCCCCCAATGGGTACTCCTTGAAGCTGCCCTACTATCAGACAACTCATTTTTCTCCTTATTATCCAACAAAAAACCTACCGGGATCAGCTTACACCCATCGTGATAGAAACCTGTAGATCCTGGTGCCGTGTGATGGTACTTACTGGGGTCCTGGGCACAGGATACCTCCCCCCTTTTTTGTATGCCCCTTTATGGAATAATCAACTCATAAAGGTAGATCGCAGACCCCTGAAATGGTTCTACTGGGCCTCCAAAGGCATCAGAGTGGTGGGAGATCTTCTGCTTCCAAGTAGCAAAATACTGATGTCTTTTGAGCAGCTTCGAGACGTCTATGGATTGAAAGCTCCAGATTTTTGGAGATAACTCCAGTTTTGGAGCACATTAATGCCCCTCCTCAATGCCTCACCTGCCAAGGATACTTGGAAATTCCTGACTACCCTTCATCAGCCTAAGAGCAGCCAAGGACTGGTGGGTATTTGTTATAAAATTCTCAGGGACTCGCAGGCCTGAAACCACCTCTGCATGCCGAATAACCTGGGAAGTGGAGCTTACTTGCCCCTATCCCAACAGCAGAGATCAGACTGTCTTAAGGTGGTGCACACAGCTTATGAAGACTCCAGGAACCAGCTAATACAGCTCAAAATCCTCCTCAGGTAGTACAAAACTCTGGCAGTGCATCATAAGCTCAAGATATTGAAGCACAACAAATGTTAGTGGTGTCAATCCTCACCTGCCCTCTTGTTTCATATAATGTGGACATGCCTTGTTCTTCAGGGGTTCTGGGCGCAAGTTCTGGATAACTGTTCAAGGATTGTAGGCAAATCACTTTCACTTCACCAATACTCCCTGCTGCTGGGAGATGTCTCTGTACTGGATCCCCTAGCTGTTCCTACCAAGGTATGGATACTGGCAGCTGTTATGGAGGCTAAGAGGGCCATCTTAATGAAATAGAGGCAGCCCACTGCTCCTATGATATCGCAGTGGTGTGCAGCTATGGTTCAGATGGCCATCTTCAAGAGGCTCACAGCGGTGGGAAAAGGTCACCTCCTCAGATATCACAAGAAATGGGATGCATATCTGCACTCCCATATCTGTGCAATCCCACTCCCATTGCCGCAACCCCCCTATTGCTCTGATTAATGGTGCTACCTCCCTTCAGTTATCTATTCATCTTTTTTCTGTTGGCCAAGTAGGAAGATCCAAGACTGCTCCAACTACTAGCTCATACCACCCTCACCATCTATTTCATATGTATCCCTCCTTACAACTCCTGTTGTTCTCTTTGACTTAGAACCCCCTCTATCGGGGTACTTGCTATTGTAGAAGTTTTGACCCTTGCTATAAACTATTGCACAACCTATAGAATGCTAGTGAGTGGTTCATTATTGTGAACTCTTGTAAGTGGAAAACTCATAAAATCTTATATGTTAAAAAAAAAATTCCCAGAAACAGAAATGAAAGAACTTGAAAGCGATGGGAATTTAAGACAAGGAAAAGCACAGGGAAAGTTTAAAATATTTCTTGAAAAAACCCTGGGGACTGATTTTGTACTTCGTATGTACAAAAATGGGAATATTGCCTGGTGAATGTGAAGAAAGTTTAAATACGACACTAAAAAACCTCCTGAACACCACACTGAAAGGTAATAAGCATTTCACAGAATACATAAGCATACTAAGACCCATGAGTAATTCAAAACTGATGTTGGTCAATACTACATTTTGCAAGCAATCTGTAACAAACAAAATGAACTAAAAGAAATAGGAATGGAATTGGAAACAATAACAACAATAAAGGAGTTCTTTCCAGAATTCTGTATGTCAGAGAAAGAGGGGATTACTAAAAATGTGATGATGTGTTATCTATAGAATCTTTGGACTTAACCAATTTTATAATGAAACCCCTAGAAATATACATATTAAATTTGCAGAGACATGGAGTGTCCTGCTGAAAACAGAAATTCATGGTAAAGATTTCGGCAAGGTGGTCAGATGGGAAGAAGTTGAGTTGTTACTGTTGATGAAAGAAAAATAGAATAATGGATAGTTTACAGTGTATAACCAGTCAGTAATACCATTGAGAGGTTCAGGACACGTAAGAACCTCGAGAGCAAAGCTCGGAGTGGTTCCTACATGTCCTGAACCTCAAGATGGTATTCTGACCGGTAACACACTCTAAACTATCCATTATTTTTTTAAATATATGGATCCAAATTTTTTAGTCTGCAGTCGGCTGCTGTCATGAAGAATTGTGTTAGTCGTAGCCGACTGCAACACTGCCTCGCTCAGTCTGTTTCTGCTCTACTGGCTTACATACACACACAGGGCAGTAAAAAAAACTACCTTTTTTCTTTTTGTTGGGGGGTGCAGGATCAGCCAGATAAGTCCTTTTAAAAACAAAAATGGAAACTGCTGTGGACACTGTGCTCTCGCTAAGCGAGAAATGACCGCCATGTTTTAAAAACTGTTTTGGCCGCCCACAGACAGAGAGCAGCCAATCATTAGCTGCATTAGTGAGCATCAATGGTTGAGTGACATTTTAAAGGTTTGCTGATATGGGGAGTTGTAGGCTTGTGCTGTTTAACTTGGCTGGTAATACTATTGTTCAAGTCCCAAACAATACTATTATTGGACGTGAACAATAGTATTATCACTCTCGAAGTGTGGTATTATCACTTCGGGAGTAATAGTATTACAGAAAAAAAATTGCATGCTTTAATAGCATATTAAATCTGCTATCCATATATTAAGGTACAATATACAGCTAACTGATACTCAAGAGTAAACTATTAGATGAGTTTGACATTTTTATATATATGATGAAAAAAAACAATTTCAGTCTTGGGGTTCAGGGTCACCAGAGAATCTAATGACTTTTATTAAGTGAGAGTCTGTTCTAAAGACTTCTAATAGAAGCAAGTTATTAAAAGGATAAGACACAGATTGTTGACATTCAGAGATAGTGGGCAGAGAAGGGAACCCACAGAGAAGACTACAATCTCTGGAAGGAAGGAAGGGAGAAGATGATCATTGGGATATTGACATGGAATATTTCAGGCTAGATAGACAAATTAGCAGACACTAAAGTTTATGGATACAGATTTCAATACAGTAGAATCCCAATTATCTGAACCACCTCAGAGACATCAGATCAGTCAGCACCATCATCATTTAGTGATTGGCATATGCCATTTCATATTCAGAAAAGCTTTTACAGTAGAAAGTTACAAATCAGTGCAGATAAATGGTTGTCAGGATGAATGAGATTCCACTGTATGCCACTTTACTGAGTTACCAAAGCTCTTCATACTGTATTAGTGCAAGCAGTTCTAAGCCTGTCTTGCATAATGTGTGCATCAACAGAATTTACTACTGTATCAATATAACTCCCACACATACACTGCTGCGCCTTAGTGAAATCCAAAACCATAGGACTACACACTCTGCTCACTGTACTGAAACCCAAAACTGCAAGACCACATGCACTGCTCACCATACTGAAACCAAAAGTCGTACTGAAACCCAGGAAAGCTGCATTAGTTTAAAAATGAACAGCTTTACTGCACACAATGGGAACTCTGAGGACTCTGAAGCTGCAGTTGAAGTTAAGGGTGAACACTTACTAAACATGTGTTTTTCCTGAACAGGAAGCTGGCAGCCCTATCTACACTGACTGCAATCAGCTGAAAACAAGAAATATACTGTAGTTTATTTATTGGATTTTTGACTATCGGTTATTTCTGACAGTGCTGGACTTTTCATGGGGTAACAGGGACTTGTGGGGGTCAGGGAGTTCGCACTCATAGTGAAGGCAACTGGAACTGCTGTACACACCATTCTGATTGGCCTGAAAGAGAGGTTCTCTTTTCCATTTCTTTTGTTGCAGCATTTAGGTTAGAACAGAGTGTATTCTGGTGGCAGACAATACTGAAATATTGTCCTTCACATTCAATGTAGGTGAGCAAATTAATGGGTGGTTAGGTAGCCTTCTCACAGAAATAAGTCACAGAATAAGCACTTTAAATATGCACAATAAACAGCATTTTGTTTTCTCACTTGATACACAAAAAAAGTGCAATAAAGTGTTACAGCTTTTAAAAACATTCTCATGACAAAATATATACAGTACTGACTACCTCAAATATAGCAACATAACCCAGTCCAGTACACCAGCCACTACTAATCCCTGAGCTTCACCAGTATGGCTTCCTAAGGGAGTGCAGTTCAACAACCCCATGTATCTACCCAAAGTGCATGTGCTAAATAATTAATTAGAAATTAATTAGAAAAAAACTGACTTAACTAACATAAATAATATTATCCCATTTTAAGTGACAGCTACCCAATGAATATGTAGGCTACATATAAACTCAATGATTATAGAAAAATCAATTATTGTTAAAAGATACATATATATCTTTTCTTTTCTTCTGAAATACTGAACAGGGTAATACAGTACAGTTCTGATTATCCTATCCCCATTCATAAGATAGGGAAAAAACTCATGAGACAAGGGTCCGGTTTGTTAGATAAAGATTTCTGGAAAAATGGGGTCATGATAATTGAGATTGCACTGTATGTATGTCTGTAGGAAACTGGGTTGGAGGGAGAAGTTAATATTAATGGGTTTAAGTCATATGTAAAACAAGCAAAAAAATTTAAGAAATATGGCTGAAGGGTTGGGGGTTTGGCAATATTGTGTAAATTTGAAGTTTTTAGGGAGACAAAAGAATTGAGGATGATAAAAGATGATAGCCTAGTGATTATAATTAAAGAAAAAGAAGTAGAAACTATATTAGTAAATGTATACTGGCCACCACAAAATAGCAAGTACAGTGCCAAAGAAGTGTTAAAACAACTAAAAGCATTTCTGGATGAAATTATTGACAAGTACCCACATATGAGAATCTGTGGTGTCTGGTGACTTTAACATGTGATTAGGGACAAGTATTACAGATTAAATTATTTATTTCCTAATAATGTTAGATAAGACAGAAATATATTTACCCTGGGTACCAGGGATCTGGTGGAAAACAAGAGAGGACAAAACTATAATGACATTTATTACCAAAACTGAACAGTGTTTGATACCCCTTTATAGATCCTACATAAGACCTTACCTTGATTATGCCACACCCTTTTGGAACCCCACTCTTAAGGGAGACATACATATGCTGGAACATATCCATAGGAGAATCATTAAAATGGTACCTAGGCTACCCAGATATAATTACCCCACTAGACTAAAAGAAAGAGGACTGTTTTCCCTTCATACACATAGACTTAGAGGAGATCTACTTTTCACCTACAATATGTTAAAAACTCTTAAAATGATGGCCCGATGTGGCCTAACATTTTCAAAAAGACTCACAGTTAGTAGACTCCATAATAAACAACTTGAAGTAATGTTGGCAAACTCTGCCAAAAGGGATAATTTTTATAATATTAGAGCTACTAAGGCCTAGAATTTGTTCCACCAGAATCTTATCAACTTAAACAGTTTCACACCTTTAAAAGTGGATTGGACAAATGGTTTACCACTATGCATCCATAGGAAAATTGCCCACACTGAGTGGGGGACAGCCCTGATAGGCCTTTGGCCTCCTTTTGTCAAGCTCGACTAAGTAAACTAAGTAAACACCTTAATGAACAAAAATATGTTGTTATTAAATGGAAGAATGAATTCAGATAAAGCAGGCCAATACACCTATATCAGTGGCAATGGATCATCTGTGATAGATCACATATTGGTTAATATGAATATATTCAATGACTGTCTAGACCTTAGAATTGAAGCAAAAGCTGAATGCTCACATTGTGCTTTGGGGCTTTGTTTATATGTAACTAATGCTATAGTAAGGAAATAGGCCAGATCTGTACCAAATTGAGTCAGGAAGAAAAATTGTGTTTGTTGGAGAACAATTGGGAAATTCAGAATTTATGGAACTCTTAGAGAATAGAAGGATATGGAATCCTATGACAGTAGTTGTGGATAAAGATGAAGAGGAATTTTTAATACTTCATCATTATGAACAATTCATGAAACATTTCAGACAGTATTATTAAGGAAATAATATTAAATGAAAAGAAATGGGCTGTGTGGGGTATAAACAAATAATGAAGAATGGTTAGACTCAACCACAATATGGAGAATGAAAAAAACTAAATAGACTAAGAAAAGAATACAATAAAACAGGGTTTTATTTAACTCTAAAAACTGATTAGCATTTTGCTCATAAAAGTGTTAAAACATTGTGAAAATACATAGCACTTGCCTCGATGTGTTTAACAAACATAACACTTCTAGAAAACCTATATAAATACTTTCCATACAGTTAGTTTTGTCCCAGGACAAAAACTGCTAATCAATTATTTAAAACCCTGTAAAATAATAAAAAATAAAAAAAAGATTAAAGAAAACCACATTAGACAGCTTTGGAAAAAATTAGAAAATGTAGTATGCACCAAAAATAGTAAAAGGTTTTGGAACATCGTGAATAAGGAATTAGGAGAACATAAGGATAAACCTGAAAGAAATATTGAACCACAACAATGGGTAGAACATTACAAAAAAGTATTTGATGATGGAAATCAGGAATGTGTTTCAAATTTGGTAAAAGTTAAGATAGATACAAATTGGAAGAACTCAAGTATGGGCATTTTGATACAAGAAATTCAAATAGCTGTAGAGGCATTTTCTACACATAAAGCACCAGGACCAACAGAGTGCCAATTAAGGTAATAATGAAGAATAAAGAAATCTGGACACTAATTCTTTATAAATTATTTCAAACAATAATAAAGACTAGTAAACTTCTATCAAGTTGGAGATACAACATTATAGTGCCCATATTTAAAAAAGGGAACACAAAAGATGTCGGTTGTTACAGAGCAGTATGTTTGATCGACAGTACCCAAAAGGTACTGACTAGAATAATTAATAATAAAACTGCAACTTGTTTGGAAAACAAAACAGATATTGGATGAAGCCCAAGCAGGGTTCAAAAACAAATATTTAACCATAGATCAATGTTTCATATTAACACATCTGGGGCCAGATATTCAAAACTTTGCCCCGGCGATAAATTAGCACTGTCTGGCATGCTGAAATAGCCTGGAACTAATAGCCCGTGATATTCAACAGGATAGCCCTGGTGCTTAACCTGCTGAATATAACATGCTAACAAAGCCTGGGAAACTGGGCTGGAGGTGCAGTGCAAAATAGCCCGTGAAGTAAGACAGCACTGAATATAGCAAATAAGACAGCTCTGAAAATAGCAAGCAGTCAGGCAGTGCAAACACCCACAGAAACACAGTGTAGAGGGAAGCCAGCCATTCCCTGGAGCACATGTAATGAAGTGCACCCCCTGAAAGTGACCCCAAGGGCAGACATCAGTGTACAGCCCAGAAAATGTCTCACACATACACAGCCATGGCAAAGGCATGTAACACTAAAGGACCCAATAACAGAATCCAAAGCAAATGACAAACCCTGGAAAATACCCCATGTGCCCAATAATGACACCAGACACCATAATGTAAAGAAAGCTATTTATACTGTGGCCCAGATATTCAAACTGTACCCAAAAAGTGCGCAACAGCAGGAGCAAGCGCAAGTCCATTGCGCCCATGTTCAAGAGGTGTGATATTCAAAAACTGCACTGGCCAAGATGCACCTACAGCAGTAGCAGGGCAACCAAGCCCCCAGCGTGGGGCCATGGAAACCGTGTACACAGAGCCAGCACTCCTCCATGGCACAGGAGTGCCAGCCACCCTGCGCAGGCACTGTGGAGCTAAACACCACCAGCATTTGCCCAGAGTACAAGTCACAGACAGTGGTGCACATCCCCTGCAACACACACAAGTCACAGCATGGAGGTGGGACAACAAGAGCGGAGGCCACAGTGTCACCCGAGGCAGACATGCACCACACATGTGACAGGAGGCAACCCAGCATTGTGACGGATACAGTGGCTGTCTTTCATGGACAGCCACCACTGACATGCCAGCAGACTGTGAAGGTCACAGACATGCAAGGGAGTCAGCTGCACAGGCCATGGATGGGCTGACAGGCGCACCATGGACACAGAGCATGCACCATGGACCACTGCACACAGTCATCCAGTGCACAGGGAACAACACACACATCACAGACAGTGACTGATAGCTACTCCCACACCATAGTCACTTACCCGCGGCCACACACACGCCCATGACCACACCACCCCTGACGCCATGCACACCACTGCAGCTGAGCACCTATAGCCCGCTGCAAATCAGAGACCACCACAGTAGTCATATCAAAAATAATGTATTTAAAAACATCAAACAAAACTATGTACAAATATTTACAAAGTTTGGGGAAGGGCCACAAACAAGGTGGGGTGGGTAAGGGTAGAGGTGAACAAATGGTAGAGGAAGTAGGGAGGTGTGAGGTGGGTCGAGGGTAGGGAAATCAGGGGCATTGTGTAGCTCAGCGGGGCCGCTCCCGCTCCGGCTGCTCCTCCTGCCATGACACCGCCTGAACCCCAGCCTGTCGATCCTTTGCAGGATTTCCAGCAACCCCCTGGCAACATTCAGTATCTCCCGCAGCACCTCCCTGATCACCTGCAGCTGCCATCCACCTAGGACAAGGGAGCAGAGTCAATAGGTGTGAATGCACAGCCCCATACAGCCCACCCACTGTGCATGGCATACGGCCATGGGACATGCCTCTGTGATGATGTGTGACCACCCACAGTGATCGCAGCCACAAGACCTGCTCACCTAGGCGCACACAGCCATGCGGACTGCTGCACACACCCACCAGCCAAGTCCTGCACAGCACCACCATGGCTGTTTAGTGACATGGCTATGTGGTGCAAAGGCAGTGGCACAGCCATGTACCTGGGGCACGCATGGACTACCATTGACACACTCCCAGACATGCAGTGCCACTGGACAGTGCTGACTGTAACAAGTTGCGTGCATGGCAGTGGTGTCAATGGATGGTGGCCATGCACCACTGCCCGCCCTGTTACACAGCATGCAATAGTAATCATGGATGTATGGCACTCACCATCACCAGGCTGGTCCCTCTGCCTCTGTGGACCTTCGCCCCTCCTGGAGTGATGGTCTTCCAGCTGGCGCCTCCACTCCCTCACCAGCCGTTGCTCTTCTGGGCCTAAGGTGCAAACAAGGAGAAAGGAACATCAGTACAATCCTGTAGCAAAGTCCCCCTGCCCCCATGTGTGTGCAATCCCACACAGCCAGACCCACCCACCCCACAACCTGATAACACCACCACAGCCAACACCAGACAGTCCCCCCATGTTCCAACACATGCAACCATGATACCCGTATGGAAGATAAAAGTGTATGGACGTTACACCTTCCTGGCCGTGGCACCGTGCCCCTCCAGGCACGTGCCCGCAGGCAGGCAAGCAAGTCCAGGTCCCTCCACCTCAGGTACCCATATCTGTGGTGGCACTGCTCCGCCGTCCACCCCATTCCTGTGGCCTCCTCCAGGGTGTCGGCCACCTCCTGCCACACCTCACTCCTGGACCTGTCCAGGGGTGCTTCACCAAACAGTGGGCCAACAAGTGGCTCCACAATGGTAACCAAGTTTGCCATTTCTATCTGGCTCCACTGGGCAGCTCTCCTCTCGGTAGGGTCAAAATGGCACTCTGCAGCACGGTTCTGCCACGTGCAGATGCTGCGCGGTACAGCACTGCCATTCCCTATCACGCTGTCACCGAACAGCGCGATAGTGGTGCACCCATGCTTGACGCATGGTGCCTAGGGGGAAAAGGTTGGGCACAGGGTCAAGGGTCTCTGGCGCACGGACAGCCACAGTGCGATTGGAACCCAATGCATGTAGCACGATTGGGTGCCTGTGTGCCACCTCCAGTAGCTGCCTACTGTGCTGTTGCCCCACTGCACCTACAATGCCCCAGTGCCACAGCACCATATAGGTGAACATCACTGTAGCACCACTGGGGCAATGGTGGCCACACCCTGCATTGCCTCCCACACACAGCATTTCAGCAGCGTGGTAGGCGCCTGCGTCAGCAACCTGGGCATGCGCAGCTAGGTGTGTACTGCGCATATCACAGAACTGCGCCCTTGGCTCAGCATGTTCAGCACAATTACGCAAAGCGCAAAAGCATGATATTCAGCTGTCATATGCAAATCAGCTAATCAGCCATTCAATGGCGCAGCACTGCAATTTGCATCCACTTAAAGTTGCGCCTCACCTCATTTGCATGGGTTGCTCTATAAAAGTGCGACATTGGGCTGCACTGGCCATAGTCAGTTACTGCAGTCTATTGGTGAGTTGCATGCTGTTTGGGAGTGTGGACTGTGGATTTTGGGACATGCATGGGACTGCACAGTCACAGGTAACAACTGTTTTTCTCACAGGCTGAATCATGACTGAGTGAGTTGTGGGAGAAGAGGAACAGAGCTGTGGGAGGAGGAGGAGGCCAAATTTCACAAAGGCTGAGACGGATGCCCTGTTTGAGGCCTACCTGGACCAGGAGCCACTTCTCAGCGGATGCCAGGGAACACCACAGGCCCATGCTGCTGTATGGGAGGAAGTGGCGCGTGCTGTGAACCTGCATGACAGCCACCAGCGCTCCGTGCAGAAGTGCAAGAAGAAGATGGGCACAGACAGGAGGAGGATTAAGCAGAAGGTGGCTGCCATCAGGGCAGCACGATCTGAAACAGGTGGGGGACAGCTGGAGGTGCTACGCCTGACCCCACAGGAGGAGAGGGTTGCTGGCAGCATGCAGCATTGTGCCATTGAGGGTGTTCCGGGTGGTGGATTCCAGATGGATGGTAGCCCATCACTGCATGGTAGGTCATGGTCTGTCTATTTGGGGGGGACAGGGTAGGTCACATGCAGTAACACGACTTTGTTTTCCCTTACTGCTCCTGAGTGTCTGCATGGGTCAGTGGTGGTGGGCCTCTCCACTGAGGCCAGTCAGGTGGAGATGGAGGAGGACCCATCCACCTCCACAGGAATACGTGGCTCACTGTGACAGTGGGCCCACCTGGATGTCCAGGCTGATGTTGTTGGAACAGGTGCGGAAGAGGCCCTGCCCATGTCCCAGCATGCCAGCGTCCGCAGATGCCAGCATGCTGTGAATTCGGCTGGTGCCGGGTCCATCACCGATGATAATGTCGCTAACGTCATGGGCAGTGACGCGTGTGTGCCACAGGATAGCCACACAGCAGGTAACATCGTGGCCATGGCTGTGGGTGGTGCTGCCATGGAGGCCTGAGTGTCATCACAGTCCCAGCCTGTGTCTGTCAGCACCAGTGGGGAGCACTGGTGTGTGTACAGGACAGTGGGACTGTTGCAGCCACTGCAGTGGCACCAGTGAGCCCTGGGGAGCGGCAGCCAGAGGGGCAGCATCAGCAGTCAGCCAATGGGCTTGGGGATACAGTGTCAGGGGGTGGCATCAGTGCACCACCTGTGGACATGCCCAGGCCTGATCCTGGTGTGCAGCGCTCACCCTCAAGGGGTGCTGAGCATCAGGGCCGTGCACACCCTGAGGAACAGAATGCCGATCAGGCAGATGAGCTTTTGGATGAGCACAACCGCATACTGCAAGCATCAGTCAATCAGCAGATGGAGCTTGTGATGGCAGTGGATGCACCGAGTGTGGCTCTGGAGCAGGCAGAAGAGCGTCGCAGCAGAGAAACCGCTCTGCTCCTGGCAGGGATGGACCGGATGCGGGAGGATGTGACCACTGCCATTGACAGGCTGACACATACAATCACAGCTGCCATAGCCACAGGGGGCACACAGTTATTTGCCCATGTGGCACAGACACCGCACAGTGCAATGTCCACCCCCCCATTCCCAGCATCGTGCAACACCCTCCTTGTCAACACCTGGTTCAGCTGTGGGCATCCCGAGCATGCCTGGCGCAGGCATGTTCGGTGTGCTGCAGACCCCTGCGTGAGCATGGTCGCATTCACAAGTGGAACCCCTGGGGGACCATCGGTGCCACCCCATGAGGCCAGTGGTCAGCCTGTCAGTACTGGTGGGTCCCAGTGGGGCCACCCATGCATCCGTGGTGGCCAGAGCACTGTGGCACATGACTGACCTGTCTCCCAACATGGCTACTGTCTGATGCTGCCCTGTGTGCATTGTGTCATTCAGCGGGCAATGCACGGGTGGGTACCCGGCCCTGCACGCAGACACACAGTCCATCTGCACACCCTCCCGGCTGCTGTCCACAGTTGCGTGTTTATGATGATGCCAGCATTGTGCTGTACACCAATGTGTAATGGTGCCCAGCATCTGACACACGCACAATGACAGGCAGTGGGTGTGGTGGTCAGTGGACATGTGTGTGGCCAGGGGTGGCATTCTGGGTTGGTGTGCCTCCTATCCTTTGTGCATGTCTGGTGTGTTTTGTGTGTGTGTGTGTCTGTCCACGTGCCATGTTAGACCTCACCCATCCCTGGTGGTGTGTGTGGTTCCATGCCCGGCCACTTCCCTTGATGGCATGCACCCATGGTGTGTGTCCATGCGTGTTTGTGGGTTGTGCCTTAGCCACTGGTGGTTGCACATGGCCACATGACTTACCTGGGTTGGCTGAAGTGCTTCTCTGTGATGGTGTCCCAGTGCAGCTGTGCCAGCCGAATCAGTCAGGGGTCCCATCGCCCAAGGGGGGGGCTGCCCATCACCATTGTCACTGGCGTCCTCATCATCCCCATCACTGTCCCCCTCTTCAACCTGAACGGCTATCCCACATTCGTTGGCCATGTTGTGCAGGATGCAACAGGCCAGGAATAGCCTGCAGGCCTTTGAGGGGATGTACTGTAGGGCACCGCCGGAGGTGTCCAGGCAATGGAAACATGCCTTCAGCATCCCGAACACCCGCTCAATGACATTACGTGTGGTGGCGTGTGCCTCGTTGTAGCGTTGCTGCGATGGGGTCACGGGCCACCGGTATGGTGTGAGCAGCCAGGGACAGTGGGTATCCACTGTCACCTGTGTGTAGAGGGTGGAGGTTAGTTTGGTGATCAGCATCGCCCTGCCCTGGGTCATGTAGGCCACTAACCATGTCACCTCTGACCATGCCCTCCCAAGCCCTATGTTTGTCTGCGTGGTTTGCATACTCACCCACTAGGTGGCCAGTGGCAATGTCCCCACTCTCAAATCTGTGGCACAGTGCCGACTGGTGCCAGATGAAGGCATCATGTGCTCCTCCAGGGTGCATGGCACAGACATTGATTATGCACCCCCTGGCATCGCACACCACCTGGCAGTTGATGCTAGCATAGCCCTTGCGATTCATGTATGCAGCCCTCTCGGGGCCAGGTGGTGTGCAGATGGCCATATGGGTGCAGTCTATTGCCCCTAGCACGCCAGGCATATGTGCTAGCCTGTGGAACTCCTGTATGTTTCCTGTGCGCTCCGCCGGTGTGCTGGGGAAATGGATGTACTCCACAGCATGTGGCAGCAGTGCGCTGAGGAACTGGGTGAGGTGGTGTGACGCAGCCGACTGGGTTATGCCTGTGGTGTCCCCAGTTGGTCTTTGGAAGGTACCCGTGGTGAGCAAGCACATGCAAGCTGTCACTTTAGTCTCCACTGACAGAGCATGGCTCCATCATGTGGGTGCCTGCATCATATCACTGCACAGCTCACAGAGCTGTCTCAGAATTGCCTGATTCAGGTGTTACCAGCCCATGATCTCCGTATCACTATACAGCTCAAAGCTGGTGTGGGCTCTGTACTGCCTGTTGGGGGCATACCACCGATGGGCCCTTCCACGGCCGTGCCCCCCTGCTGCCCGCCTTCTCACCCCCCTCATTACTGCTTCCATCTGGATGGTGGCACTGGCCATGTCCCTGGCTTGTGTTCACCCCCCCGGCAGCTGTTTCTGTGTTCCACCCACTGTCCTGGCTGCTACTTCCCCTGCACCGGGAACACCTGACTGTGCTGGCCTCACTGCTGTGTGGCACTTCCCCCTTTTGCACTGTTGCTCCCCATACCTTCCCCTGAGCCTGTGGGTTCCAGGTGCCCTTTCTCTGTCCTGCCCTGTGTGTGTGTGTGTGTTGCCTGTGTGGCTGGCTATAGTTCAGCAACTTGTGGCTTCCCTGTAGCATTCTTGCTCCTCTCCCTTGTTCCTTTTTATTTTGGCTCATTTCCACTATGGCGCAACTTCCGCTGGCTCCTCTATTGCGCATGGCGCATGTTGTTGAATATCACACTGTGCCATTTATGCATGGTTCTTCCCCCTTCAGTTGCACATTCATTCATTATCATCGCGCTGTTGCTCAGTGTGATTTGGGGTGCACAACTGCCTTCCGCTGAATATCGCAGAATGGCGCATTTTCGGACTTGCGATGGCGCAACCCTATTGCACATGGTGCAACTCTTTTGAATATCTGGGCCTGTATGTATTCAAAAATGCAAAACAATATGCAGCACAAGCAACACAACTCAAAGAAATAGTAAGGGGAAACAGAAAGCAAAAAGTAATGCAACAACCACAATAAAAAATCAAAATAAAAGAAGAGAGGGAAGAAAGGCAGTTAAACAACAAAATGAACAACAACCCAGCAATGTGTGTGAGTGTGTATGTGTGGGGGGGGAGGGAATGCAGAAAAACAAAACTGAGCCAGAGTCTCAATGTCCATCACGATGCTGTGGAGTGGGTGCAGGCAGTCTCTCTTCAAGAATGTCCACCACCGACCTGGTTTTCAAAGCTATTATGGTCTGCTGCTCGATCAGCATCCACTGCTGCCTGACTATATGGAGCAGAAGATTTGTCTCAGCTCTCCAACTCCTCAAGGTGCGTGGCCCACAGTGAACTCCTACGTGGACCTATAGGAGGAAGGAGGACCATGTCAGGACAGTACAATGACACTGAAGTGCAATGCATACCCCAGGCCAATGGCCCAGGGGTGGACAGCATGTCCCGACAACCATGCTTTCACAGCCTTACAACAGAGAACCCCATGTGCCATGCGACACATGCCTGTTTGCCACAGCATGACACCACAGGCTGCACCCACCCAGCTCAAGCACATATGAGGACACAGTAGGCCAAAATCAACACCACAGACTGAAGCAAACCCTATGGCCCAGTGCAGTACACACTGACACAGTGCAGCCACATAGGCACACCCCCCAGGTGACCAGGACAGCGGACCGGAGGACAACATAGGAAGTTGTGTAACAACATGCTGGCTGGGTCATGCTGCCCAATGGAACAGTGCAATGAAGCAGACAGCAAAGCTCAAACACTGCAGGATTGCATACAGCCATGCCACATTGCAATGGACTGTGACCTGTACCAGACAGATGCAGGCCATGTGGTGGCCCCCCAACCCATCAACAGGAGCATGACAGCAGTACACAGTGTGGACATGCAGTGGATATAGTACCCCAGATCAATGCAGACACACAGCCCAGAAGACTACCCCCCCCCAGCAGGACAGCCGTACACCATGTGCCCATGCCATGGACATAGTAAACCAGACAAACTCAGTAACACAGCCCTATCAACCTCCCCCCCCAATAGCAGGACAGCACTATGCCATGTGCCCATGCCATGGACATAGTAAACCAGGCCAACTCAGTAACACATCCCTAGCAACTGCCCCAACAACCATGTGGTGTAGGTGACAACATACACAGCGGAAAACACCACTACAGCAGTATGGGACACAAGGTGTAGTGGCGCAGGCCATGTGGGTATATGTGCCACCACAACTGCCCCATTCACTGTGTGTCCATGAAAGTGTTGGACAACACCAACCTACCGCAGCCATTGTGATGTGAGAAAGACATGCAACATGACATCTGAGTGGCAGAACACAGCCATACCACAGTACCCATGACTGAGTACTATGGTCTCAGATGTGGGTTGGCCAAGGCCACACTGGCAAACATCGTACAACCAAACAGCTACACATGCAAGATAGTGTGTGAACAATGTATGCTACTCACACAGTGCACCCTGCCAACCATCATTTCTCTCCTCTTCCCTCGGTGTGTGACCTGGCACCCTCCTGCTGTCCACCTGGAGCATCTGGTCACTGCTGTCTGCAGGGTGAAGAGGGAACAGCACCATTAGTACCTGTATGAATGCCTGTGAAGACCCACCAATGCCCGTGCCACACAGTGGTAGTACAAGCCACAGCCCTCCCCACCACCACTGGAGCCACATGTTGCATGGTGCATAACATGCCAGTGTACAGTGTGCCTCCAGAGCAGTGTACGTACACACTGCAGCATACACCCCACACGGCACCATGGACAGAGGTATGGTGGAACCAACTATGCCCAGCAGTGGACACACTGTGAACCACACCCATGGCTGCATGGCAATGAACATGCACAGTGCGTGCCATTGCACAACCCAAAAGTATCATACACACAGTAGTGGCATGCATATGGAAGGGGACACATGCACATGCACATACACAGATCCATACAGCCACACCTATACACACACATGCACACACACACATACACACACACACACCTGAGACATAGCCCTGTGGTATAGATATACACCTACCTGGCACTGGCACTGGCACTGGCCCATGATGGACGATGCGCTTGAAGCGTTTGAGCCTCTGTGCCTCCCACCGCTGCATGTCGATGTAGCAGTGGTGACATTGCTCCCTGTACCATGTCATGCCCATGTGCTGTGCCAGGTGCAGGGCAATTGAGATCCACACCTGCCTGCATGACCTGTCCCCCTCCCTGACCGCAGCAAACAACTGCCTCTCCTGCTGCATTACCAGCTCCACAAAGTTGGCCAGCTCAGCCACTTCCACCTATGGCATCTCTGGACTACTACCCTGATGTGTCTGCTGGATGACATGTCCACTACTAGCACAGACGACTTGAAAATGAGCAGCACGCTAGCACCACTGCCACTTCCTGCTGTGTAGGCGTGCAATGTGACTTGCGCGTACTGTTGTGTGGTGCTAAGGAGTTCCAGGGCTCTGCAAATGCAGTAGCACCACAATAACTGGAAATGCAGGACCTGAACATGTGCGACCCCACCATGACTTCCTTGTGTATCCCACATTTGCGCGCCTGCAGAGTATGTCGCTCAATAACCTCACTGAATGGTGCAAGCAAGGTAACGCGGCGCAATTGCGGGATGGTATTTTGCCTGGCACAAACATGTTTGTCCAGTGCAAATATTTGCCATATTTAAAGGCTGCATACAAATGGGTCTACTTGGGTAGTCGGCATGCAATCTGTCTCATTACCATATCATTATACTAAGGTTCATACTCAGAATCATAGATGTACAGAAGGCGAAAGCCCATATTAGTACATCTTCAGAAATCTGTAAGTGTTTACAACTTAGATTGTAGATATTTATCTAAGTTAGTCTTAAAGGTGGTGGGATTGTTTGAATCTAGTAGGGCCTTTGGTAGTGAATTCCAAATTGGGATAATCCTCTGAGTATAAAAATAGCATCTAATGTCATTTCTGGGATATGTTAGTACTAACTGATACTTATGGCTTCTAAGGTTACAATCCCTAATGTTAAAGGATAGCCCAAGAAGTGCCATAATTTCCTTATCCTTTGATAACATACTAAAATGCCAGCAGAAAAGGCCTAATGGTCTTTCATGTCTGTTCGTTCGGTCAGCCCCTACCTGGGAGTTGGTCTTGCTGCCCCCCTCGCCCTCTCTGGCTTCTCCCTTCCCAGTCCTGGATATTCTCACTGCACAGGGCTTTGCTTCCAGAACCCTTCCCCTGTACCTGTTCCACCCCTTCTTGAGCCCCTCCACTGTCTCTGCCTCCTCCAGCCCCCTGGGCAGCGTATTCCATTGCTCCACCACCCTCTCAGTGCAGTAGCACCTCCGCCTTTCTCCCCTGAATCTCCCCTCCTCAAACTTCCACCTATGCCCTCTAGTTGCCCCCCCTTCCTTCAGAGCATCCTGACTGCTCCTCCCCTATTTAGCCCCTTCATGTACCTGAAGACCTCTATCATGTCCCCCGGGTCCCTCCTCTCTTCCAATGTGTACATATTTAGCTCTTCGAGGCTCTCCCCATAGGTCCTGTCTTCCAAGCCCCAGATCATTTTGGTTGCCTCCTCTGGACCCTGTCCAGGAGTTTGATGTCCCTCTTTAAGTGTGGCTTCCAAAACTGCATGCAGTACTTGAGGTGCGGCCTCACCAAGCAGTTATACAGAGGTAGTATCACTTCCCTCCTTCTGGAGGTGATCCCCCTAGTGATGCATCCCAGCATCCTGTTGGCCTTGGCTGCTGCCCTCCTACAAGTCTCAGAGTTGTTCATCTTGACCTCCACCACCACCCTCCTCAGGTCCCTCTCAGCCATTGAGGTTTGTAGCATCCTCCCCCCCCCCAGGGTGTACACTTGGCCTGGGTTTCTGGCTCCCAGGTGCAGTACCTTGCATTTCCCTGAATTGAACCTCAGCTTCCACTTTCTAGACCACCTTTTCAGAGCCTCCAGGTCCCCCTGTATGGCCACCCTCTCCTCCTCCCCATCCACCACCGCCCCCAGTTTTGAGTCATCTGCAAAGAGACTCGTCTCACTCCTGAGACCCTTCCTTATGTCAGAGACATAAGCGTTGAATAGGAGGGTCCAAGGACCAATCCCTGAGGGACCCCACTAATGACTCTCCTTGTGAGGAAGTTCTTTTTCACAGAAAGGGTGGTGGATGCATGGAACAGCCTACCTCAGGAAGTGGTGGATAGGAACACAGTGCAGGGCTTCAAACAGGCATGGGATAGGCATATGGGAGAAATACAGATGAGTATGAATAGATAGGCCACTGACAGAGCAAAGGCCGATGGCACATGTTGGGGATGAGACTATCCCGCCAACCATGACCCTCTGGGTCTGGTCCTGGAGCCAATTGCCTATCCAACTGATCATCTGTTTACCCACCCCCATATCTCCCAGCTTATCCAGCAAGCCCCCATGAGGAACAGAGTCAAACGCCTTGCTGAAGTCAAGAAAGAGGCAATCCACTGGTCTACCCAGGTCCAAGGCACTTGTCACCCAGTCATAGAACTCCACAAGGTTTGTCTGACATGATTTCACCAGGATGAATACATGCTGCCTATCATCCAGGCACCCCGACTTTTCCAGGTCCCCCCCAGCCTCTCCTTGACAATGCCGTCCATCACCTTGCCCACCACCGATGTCAGGCTGAAGGGCCTGTAGTTCCCTGCCACCTTCCTTGATCCCTCTTGTGGATAGGCACTATATGCACCACCTTCCAGTCCTGGGGCACCTACCCTGTCATCAGAGAGATGCTGAAATACTCTGCTAGGGGTTCTGCCAGGATATCTGCCAGTTCCTTCAGCACTCTGGGATGTAATTTATTCAGCCCCGGTGCTTTCTCTGTCTTGAGGGATCTGAGGGCTTCCCTCACTCTCTCTGTCATGATTTCCACCTCTGCTACCTTGTCCCCCTGCTTTGCCATCCCCCCTCCTGCCAGTGATGGCCCCCCTCTCCCCAGACATGCCAATCGGTAAGGGCCCCCCCCCAGTTTCACCATCTCCTCCCATGTATGATGCAGACCCCCCTTTTTCCTTGGTGAAAACTGAGGCGAAGTACTCATTTAGTATATCAGCCTGCTGCCCCGGGTCTTGTGCCCATCCCTCCCCTGTTTTAATCCTGTTAATCTGCCCCTTCACCCTTCATTTTTCCCCAATGTATCTAAAGAACTCCTTGTTCCCTCTCCTAATTTCCCTGGCCAGGTTCTGCTCCTTCCTTGCTTTAGCCACCCTCACCACTCTAGTGGCCCTTCTGGCCATCAGCTCATACTCCCCTCAATCCCTTTCACTCCTTGAGCACTTGAAATGCCTATAAGCTGCCTTGTTTTCCCCTCACCACCTCCTGAACCTCTCTGGTCCACCAGTAGAGTTTACGGGCCCTACCACATTTTTGTCTTACTCTTGTACAGATGCTGGCAGCATCCTGCACCCCCCGATGATTTCCCACCTACTGTCAGCGGCCATGTCTGGGCCAATCCTATCCAAATGCTTCTTAAGGATCCTTCCCATTTCCTTGAAATCCGCCCCCCTGAAGTCAGTTACCTCCATCTTTGTGCAGCCTTCTACCCCTCCTAGGTCCAGGCAGAACCAGAGCATGGCATGGTCGCTCCCTCCAATGGATCCCTTACTTCCAGGCCCCCAATCTGGTCACTGTCTGGAAGGACCACATCCAGTATCCACACCTCCTTGGTTGGTTCCCCCACCTGCTGAGTTAGGAACGCATCCTGAAAGACATCCAACAACCTCTGTTCCCTGGCCATCGAGGATGTCATAGTCTCCCAGTCCATTCCTGACATGTTTAAGTCCCCAAACACCGCCACCCTTCCCCTGCCCAAACTGCAGTGTCTCCCCACATCTGCCACCAGACTCTCCTCCAGCTCCTCCGCCAGCGTGGGCGGTCGATACACCGCTTCTATTTTTACTCTCTTGCCCCCCCTTGTTATCAAGGTGACCCAAATCGCCTCCACAGTTCCCTTCACCTCCTCCACTCCTCCTATGCCAATGCAGTTTTTAACTATTATTGCTACCCCTTCTCCCCTTCTCCCCTTCCCTACCCCGTGTCCTTCCCGAACATGGTGTAACCCTCCAGGTTCAGGTCCCAGTCATGCCCTGTGGTGGCCCAGGTCTCAGTGACCACTGCCACATCCACCTCTCCCTCAGTTAGCATTGCCTGGAGCTCAGGCATTTTATTGCCCAAACTCCAGGCATTTAGCAGGACTACCTTACACCCTTTCCATATACTTCCATTTCCCCTGCTCATGTTCCCATGGGGATTCCATCTTCCCCCAGTCAGCACCTTACCAGTAGGCTTTTTCCTGCATTCCTCCAGCTCCCCAGGGAGGGTGGAGACAAATTTCCTCCTTTATCAGACCCCCTAGACAGCCTTTTCTCCCATCCTTCCCCTTTCACAAGTTTAAAACCCACCTTTCACCAATGAATCCCTTTATTTTCAACTAATAAGTTGAACATAAGCAAGAGATCTCCTCTTAATCTGCTCTGTTCTAGAGAATACAGGCTCAGTTCTTGTAATCTTGTTTCATATGTCTTGTTCTGCATTCCATCAATCATTTTGGTAACCCATTGCTGGATCCCCTCTAGACTGTTTATATCTCTCCTAAGAAAGGGACTCCATAGTGGAGAACAATAATCTAGATGGGGACTTACATATGCTCTATATAATGAGAGAATACAGCTTCTGTTCCGAGAGACAAATGCTCTTTTTATGCATCCTATAAGTCTATTTGTGTGGTTTCTGATATGATTAATGTGATTGCTAAAAGTAAGATCAGATTTAATAATAATACCCCGATCCTTTTCCTCTGTTATAGTGTGCAAAACAATACCATAGAATTTAAACTGTATATTTGGGTTTTTATCTCCCAAGTGCATTATTACACATTTATCAACATTAATATACATGTCGTTATATGTTGCCCATTTTTCTAAATTTATTAAATCTTCCTGTAAGTCAGATATATCTTTTTTACATCCCATTTTTGCTACAGTTTTAATGTTATCTGCAAATTTAATGGCTATGTTTTTAAATTTGCCGTCATATCTGACACAAAGATGGAAAACAGCACAGGTCCCAGGATGGATTCCTGAGGACCCCACTTGTAACACTACCAGAGCTTGATGAATACCCCCTCATGCATACTTTTTGTGATCGATTATTCAGCCATTCTTTGATCCAATTTACTAACCTATGATTTATTCTAATGGACCGCATTTTACTAATCAAAGTGCTGTGAGGCACTTTATCAAAGACCTTACAGAGATCCAAATATACCACATCAACTGGTATTTTATCATGCAAGAATCTGCTGACATTTTCATAAACGACTAAATTGCTGATAAGACATGATCTTTTGCTTTTGAATCTGTGTTGACTGTGATCCACCAAGTTTTTCTTAATTAGATTGTCCTCAATTCTTGTTTTTAAAATGGTATCAAATAATTTTCCCAGAATACAGGTCAGGCTGATGGGTCTATAATTAGAGATTTCTCCTTTATTGCCCTTTTTAAAAGTTGGAGTGACCAAGGCAGTTTTCCAGTCGTTTGGTACTATTCCTGTTTTTAGGGATAAATTAAACATTTTATGTAATGGCTCAACTAATCATAGTGAGATTTCTTTTAATAAACGTGGATGTAGTCCATCTGGTCCCGGTGATTTATTTGTTTTAAGTGCCTCAAGCTTGGTCCTAATTTCCTGCCTTCTAATTTCTATAAAATCATCATCTAATAATTTAAATGTATTTTGAACTTCATGCCTTATATCTGTTACTTTATTAAAGGCTGAGCAGAAGTAGGTATTAGATTCATCCGCCATAATCTGGGGTGACTTGATTATGTCATTACCAATTGTGAGTGGTCCTATATTATTTGTAGTCTGTTTTTTATTGTTTATGTAAGAGTAGAAACTCTTACCACCATCCTTTATATGAGCTCATTTAAATTCTAGTTTATTCTATTACAGCCTTATTTGCATGAAGTACTATGTGGATTGCCTGGCTGGACTATTTAATGGCTGACTGAGCTCCACCTGAAGGGCGCACAGGTACTGCAGGCTGAAGCAGAAGTAATGTAGCACAGAAGCAGGCCCATCATGTCTGAGGACACAAACAATGTTCAGCAAGGCAGGTTTCACACAGAATTGGCAGACAGATACTGCACCACTACACGGTTTGTGCACTGGTACACTGAACTGGTGACACGTACTGCGTGTGTGTGTGTGTGTGTGTGTGTGTGTGTGTGTGCATGTTTGTGTTTGTGTGTGTGTGTGTGTGTGTGATTGTGGGCCTGCGTATGTTCACAGCATTGTTGCCTGCTGTGCTTCTGGTAGCAGGCCTCTGTATACACAGTGACCGCAGGTGCATCAGACAGGTGCGCCCAGACACACCGCTGCACTAATGTGGCACAGTCAGACATGCATTCACTGTGACTATGGCCCTGTATGAACACACTGCACAACATATGGCTGTTGTGTTGCCCTCCCTGGTTCACGCTATGCCTGGGGGGGGGATAGGTCCACATGGCCATTGTGTGTCTCAGGCATTTGTGTTGTGTGAAGTGTACTGCCCAGCACACACCGGGACACAGACACATGCCTCCTCACAATAACATACATTCAGTCACAGCGCACAACATGCCCTGAATGATGATTGTCTACATTCAGAAGAGATGCAAGTCACAAGTGGGGTACCTCAGGGATCAGTTCTGGGGCCAGTCCTCTTCAATATCTTCATCAGTGACATTGCAGATGGACCGGAGGGTAAGGTTTGTCTGTTTGCAGATGACACCAAGATCTGCAACAGAGTAGATGATCCAGATGGGGTGGGCAGAATGAGAAGAGATCTGGATAAACTATCAACTTGGTCAGAAGAGTGACAACTGAGGTTTAATGCAAAGAAGTGCAAGATCATGCACATAGGGAAGAGAAACCCTGAAGCCACCTATAGGCTGGGAGGGGAGTTGCTGGCAGTCACAAAGGAAGAAACAGACTTGGGCATCATCATCACCGATGACCTGAAATCATCCAAGCAGACCACTAAAGCAGTAGGTAAGACTAAGGGGATGTTAGGGTGTATTAGTAGGGGTATCACAAGTTGGAAGAGGGAGGTAATAATCCCTCTTTACAAGACACTGGTTAGGCCCCATCTGGAGTACTGCGTGCAGTACTGGAGGCCACACCTTGACAAAGACATTAACCAAATTGAGGCAGTCCAGAGAAGGGCAAGCAAAATGGTGCAGGGACTGCATCAGAAAACATATGAGGACAGATTAACAGAGCTCAATATGTATACCCTAGAGCAAAGTAGGGAGGGAGGGAGATAGGTGATATGATTGAAACATCCAAATACCTTAAGGGCACTAACAAGGTGAAAGAGTCTAACATGTTTCAATATAAGAAAAATAGCAGGACAAGAGGACACAGCATGAGATTAGACTGAGGCTGATTAAGGGTAATATGAGGAAGTTCTTTTTCACAGAAAGGGTGGTGGATGCATGGAACGGCCTACCTCAGGAAGTGGTGGATATGAATACAGTGCAGGGCTTCAAACAGGCATGGGATAGGCATAAGGGAGCAATACAGATGAGTATGAATAGATAGGCCATTGACAGAGCAAAGGCCAATGGCACATTTATAAGGTAGAAAAAGAAATGGGCAGACTGGATGGGCCTTGCAGTCCTTATCTGCTGTCAATTTCTATGTTTCTATGTTTCTATTCCCCAAAGGTGCCCATGAGGGACATGCATGGCTGTGGTCCCACAAGTTCTCCAACGATGAGTTAAGGGCACTCATATATGGCTGTCTGTCATGACTGGAGGCAATCTGACATCATAAGAACATAGACACCAATGTCAGGCTGATGTGTGAACAGATAACAGCAGAGGTCAATGCTGTGGGCAGATGTGGGCCCACACTGGAAGCTGCGTGGAAACGTTGAAATGACATCCAGCATCGGGCGAAGGAGGAAGAGGTGCGATGCCTAAGAGAAGTGTATGCCACAGATGGTGACCCAAGACAGGCAGCACTGACAACAGAGGACCCCATAATGGAGGCAGTGGCAACAACCATGAGCACAGAGGCCATGGCTGGTGTTGAGGGTGGTAGATGCAAGTCCCCACTGAATCTACAACATGAATGTGAGTGCATGTCAGCTGTGTGCAAACACACCAGGGGCAGTCCTGCTGTCATGTGTGCCACTGTGTGTACGTACTGCCACCCACATCATGGTGGTGGTCATCACATGTGTATTGGTGTGTGGTATTGCATGTACTGTATGCACTGTGGGGTCTGCACTATGGGATACACATATATGTCTGTGCATGCGTGCACATAGGTGTGTGTGTGTGTGTGTGTGTGTGTGTGTGTGTGTTGGGTGTGCAAAATGGTGCTGGAGTGCATGGTGTGAGACTTGTGGCACTTTGGACTGCTGCATGCTGTTGCACCGGTGTGGGTGAGCATAGTGCCATCCCTGCCAGACACAATACGTGTTTTGTTCCACAACCCAATGTGCTGGACCCCCAGAAGAGGAGCGTGCTGAGGATGACAGCCCATCAACATCAGGCGTCTGGACAATACGACCTCAGGAGTCAGCTAGGGCTGTCACCATGTCTGCCAGGACTGCAACAGCCACTGCTATTCCAGATGTGTGTGACAGGAATAAGGAAGAGGAGGATGATGATGAGACAATTGTCCCCAGAGTGGACTACATGGGTGTAATGGCCATGGGGGGGTTGTCACCATTGGACAGTGAAGTGACATGTCAGGGCTGGGCATCTTTGGCCACACAGCTGTTGCAGATGCACCACCAACATGGTGGCCAGTGCCCCTGCTGCAAACCAGACCACCCATTTTGTGTGGCCCCAGACCTGACACTACTGGTACAGACAATAACATTGATACCACAATGGCAGGTGTTGATAGTAAGAGGTCCGCAGCAACACACATATGCAAGGCCCTAAGACCACCACCTGTGGGTAACCCAACAGCCAGGCAGACAGATTTCCCACACTATCTGCATGTTGCAGCTGATACTGCTGTGGGGCTGCAGGCTGCTGCACAGGCCATCCACCAGCCATGCACCGCAGAATGACACCAGCCACCCCCACCCACTGTCACTGTTGACCCTGCACCCCAGGACCCTGTGGGACCTGAACTCCATGTGCTGTTACAATTTGCAGCTGTATCACAGATAGCTGCACAGGAGGAGCTACATGCCTTCAGGCGTGAGATATGACAGGCGCTGTCTCTGCTCCGGGAGACCATGAACACGGGCTATTGCATGCAGAGCAGTGAGCTGAGGAGCACCAAGCCTGTAACTGCAATACACTCCATGAGGTGTTTGTGGAGCTCACTGGTGCTGTGTGAGAGCTCACAGCTGCTGTTCTCCCTGGTGATTTTGCAGGGCAGTGGCACAACATGGGCCAACAATCACAGCGTGCTTCTACTGCACATTCTGGATGCTTTGACTAGGCCAGCACCATTGCATCATGCTCACCTGTGGGATTGTCACAGAGCATTTGGCACAGGTCATAAGCCACACTAAGCCCCTGCCAAGGCCATGGTTGTCCAAGGCTGATGGCCTCCCCAATTTCCACGTCCAGTGTCTCCTTTCCCAGGGTACCCCCCCTTGCAAGTGTGCAGTCATGATTATGTCCATGTCCTTGGTGGACAATTGCACTGATGGCATGTGCATGCCACAGCATCCTGCATCCCTCCCATATCGACATATGCACATGCACCTTCCTGCCCAGTCACACATCACACATCAGTCCCACTATCACAGGTTTGCCTTGCTGGTAGTGTGCCATATTGATACACCTGACACCATTGCTTGTACTTTAAATACACATTCCATCACATGTTTGTTGTCCATGTTGTGTTTACTTACCTGCCCGTCCAGGTAAATGTTGCAATTATGTTGTTGCGATGCTTCTGGGACCTTCTGGCCATTCTGGGGTCTTGTTGATCGAGTTGCTCCACTATCCCCATGTCTCCTGGCTCTTGTTCACTGTCGGACTGTTCCTCAGGTTCCGATGTGCATATTCCATGGTTCAATGCCATGTTGTGCAACATGCAACAGGTAAGGAATATGCATCATACATTCTGAAGACTATACTGTAGGGCACTGCCAGACCTGTCCAGACCGCAGAACCTCATCTTGAGCATGCCAAAGACATGCTCTATAATGTTCTGTGTTGCAATATGTGCTTGCTTGTACCATTCCTCCACCACTGTAGATGGCTGGGGGATGGGTGTCAGTCATCAGGGTCTCAGGGGATAGGCACTGTTCCCTGTGGAAACATAGCCACATGTTAGCATGTGTGTACTATACCAGTCCCCCACCTTGCTATACAGCCCTCTGTCTGGGCCATCCTGCCTGCCTCTGCACTCCACTCCCCACTCTCTCCACATCCTATCTACTGTTACAGGTAACTATCCTTCTTTGGTTGTTGTCCTGGGTGCCAGCTGCGGGGTACTCATCAACAATGTGTCCACTAGGTATTACACCATGCTCAAATGCCTGGCATAGGTGGGACCTGTGCCAGATGTAGGCATTGTGGGCATTGCTGGGGTAATTGACAAGGACATTGATTATGCACCCCGTTGCATCACACACCACCTGACAATTGACAGAGTGGTAGCCCTTCCTGTTAATGTATAAGCCCCCATCATCACCAGGTGGTGCATGGATGGCAATGTGGGTGCAGTCGGTGGCACCGAGTACAGCTGGCAGGTGCACAACCAGATAGAACTGCTGCATTGTTTCTGCACTCCTGTGCTGCATATCTCTTCCTTGGCATAAGGTGTGGCCCAGGGTGGGCCTGGTCCCTCTCTTCCTCCTCCACCACAGCTGCCATCAGACACTCCAGCACAGCATCACAGGTGACCCCCCATCTTGGCTCCTAGTGTCTCCAGGCTACCCCACCTTCTGTGGTTTGCACTGTGTTTAGACTACCTTTTTATAGGCAGTAACTAGTGCCACGCTACATGCTGTGCAATTGCGCCTTGCACTGCACTACAGTTTTGAATAAAGCATTGCACATACATGCATGGTCTCACCCCTCACTTTGCTCCATGCATATATTTTCTTGCTGTGCCAGCACTATTTGGCTATTGCAAGCCAGCACTATTCTGGTGCTATTCCACTGAAACTGATTTGTGCCAGGTGCAAAGCTTTGAATATCTGGCCCCTGATGTATAAATATAAATTTGTAAGGACGTAAAACCTTTATTGTGTTTTTAGTGATTTAAAATCTGCCTTTGACAGTGTGAATAGATACAATTTATGGATCACATCAAAAAAGAAATGGGTATGGAGGACAGTATATTAGGTACAGTATTATTAAAATTTTATATCAAGATAATTTTTTACAGGTCAGCTACAACTCAAAAGGAGATAAAAGTGAGCAGTTTTTTACTAACAAGGGAGTAAAGCAGGGGTGTACCCTCTTATCTACACTGATCAATTTATATTAAATCAAATAAGAACATATGAAAATGCCAGCAGAAACAGGCCTCACGGTCTATCGAGTCAGCCTGATTGAACAGCTAGCTCCTCAACTTGCAGCTGCCCCACCTTTCCTCCCCACCCTCACAGTCACCCCCCACTCTGTCCCATCCTCTCTTGAAACTACCCACCATCCTACAGATTACCACCTCCTCAGGTAGAGTGTTCCACTTGTCTACCACCCGATCAGTGAAAAAATGTCTCCTGATTTCTCTCCTGAATTTTCCCCTCTCCAACCTCAGTTGATGCCCTCTTATATCCCTCCCTTTTCTGATCCAGAATATCTCTCCTGTATTAATCTTGTTTATTCCCTTCAGGTACTCAAAGGTCTTGACCATATCTTCCCTATCCCTTCTTTCCTCCAAGGAAAACATGTTAAGCATGCTCAACCGTTCCTCGTAGGATTTCCACTTCAAACGCTGGATCATCTTAGTAGCTCTGCGCTGGACCTCCTCCAAATACAGTACAAATGTATAACCCAGATTATCATATACCAAGGATAAGAAGTAGAGCATGTCCTTACCTGGCAAATGTGGATGACATTGTTTTAATGTCTATCAGTTATCTAGGTTTAAAAAGAATGTTGGGAAAATGTCATGAAGAAAGTAATAAGGCAGATCTATACATTAATCACAATAAAACTAAAGTTATGATCTGTGGAAGGGAGAAGAGGAATTATAGTTACATTATAAATGGGAAGCAAATAGAAATCACTAATTGTTTTTCTTATTTGTGTATAACTATAACTAAATATTTAAAATGGAGGAAGCACACAAAAGAAATAGAACTAAAAAACAGTTTTTTTACTCACTCTGAGTAATTTCCAAAATAAATATTGAGGTTCAATAATAGGATGCCTAAAATTAATCATCACAAAAATCTGCAGCCAGTTATTATATGGAGTGGAAATATGGGGTATACAGGGTAAAATACCTTTAGATACTAACCTAAATATGTATTATAAAAAGCTTCTGGGACATCCAAATGGTACCCCTTTGGCATTATTCAGGGCAGAGTTAGGCCAGTATCCAATAAACTGTCAAATACAAGAAAGATTGGTCTGTTATTGGATTAAAGCATACAAGATGAAAGAACAGAGACTACCAAGACTCTGTATTGAAGAAACGATTACATATTTACAATAGAATATTGTGTTTCTGAGTATGTTAGTAGTGGAAAGGTTTATCAAACCATATGGTTTACTCCATTTAACAGATGTATTCAGGTTTTCCCTGGAGATGGTTACTGATGAGATGAAAATAATGATAAAAGATATCTCAAAGCAAAAAGATTTGGAATATTGCAAACAATATAAACAGCTACACATTTGCTTAAATCTCAGTCCACATTAATACTGGAATCAGTGGCTTCCCTCCTCTGCCTTATTGTTGAAAAGATGTTACACATACATAAGAACAGTACATAGAGCAAATTAAGTGTGAATATATCTCGATTGCCATTTGATATGAATTTTGAAAAAATGGAAGTTAAGTAAGGAGAGACCTAAACAATAAGGTCCTATTCAGCTTTGGATTCTGTCTTGTAGTTGCAATATTTAAGTGCAATTGTACTGGAACCATTGCTGCTATTATTTAATATAAAGGAAAGTTTATTCTAATGTATTAACGTCATAAAACCTACTTTTGTTATGTTGTTTAAGGAATGTATTTGTGTAACTTTTGTAATGTTGCACATTGTAATGACATTAAGGTATGTCGAACAAATTAAACTAGTCATGATTTTGGAAGTACGGTTCTGACAGCACTATTTTTGAAACTCTGTATTCACCTGGTACACAGTGTGACAGGGCAGAAAGCAAGGTGAATCAGACACTGGGACGAAAAGGGAGGGGGATCTCTAACAGAAGGGAGGTGGTGCTGCCTCTGTATCGCTCACTTATGAGACCCTCATCTGGAGTACTGTGTCAAGTTCTGGAGGCCACACCTCCACAAGGACATTGACAGGGTGGAAGCAGTCCAGGGAGAGCTACTGAAATGGTACAGAGGTTGCACCAAAAACACATGAGGAGAGGCTGCTGGAGCTCAATGTACAGTATATCCCCTGGAGGAGAGAAGAGTGAGACAGGACATGACTGAGACCTGTAACTACCTCATGGGTGCGAACAAGATGCAGGAGGGGAGTCTCTTTCACAGAAGGAGGAGCACCAGAACACATGGGCATGCTATGAAGCTTGGGAGGGAGTTTAAAAGGGATGTGACAAAATATTTCTTCAAAGAAAGGTAGTGGATACCTGGAACAGCTTGTCAGAAGAAGTGGTAGGGGCAAAGACAGTGGAGAGCTTCAGACACACATGAGATAGGCACATGGATATAATAAATAGAGTTGAGGAAGGAGCAAAGGTTACCTATGATCAAACTGAGTCCAGGGTGTAATGTTAGGCAGGGAAAATAGAGCAGAATATTTGGAACTACTGGTCCTTTTCTGCCAACACATTCTGTTTTAATTTGCAGTGTTTATTGTCCCCCAAAACTTAAAGCTACCAAATTTTCTAATTGATAACACTTGATTTGCTCACTTGGGGATTTTCACACACTATCCTCTTAGAGGACTTTAACGCAAAATGGTCCTTCAGTAAGGACCTAAAGTTGAAATCTCAGATGACACCTTTGGGCTTAACCCAACTGACTGATGAACCAACACGTTATAATTTAGTAAGGCAAGTTTTTTATCTTTTGGATTTAATTTTTGTTTCTCCTGATCTCCCAATTACTGCTTATGGGTGTCATGGGAATTTATATAGTGATCATGCCCTTATTTATTATTTGTTAAATTGTTCCCCTTCTAACTTTATTCCCAACACTATCACATTTTGTAGCTTCAAAAACTTAAACCTTGAGGCTTTTTGTTCCAGTTTACTAAACATTGAGTGGGAGAAACTATTGTTACTTACTAACGTTGATGAGGCATGGGATTACTTTTATTACCAATTTAGTTTGATTTCTAATTATAACACCCCTTTCTTGGAGAAAAGAGTCAAGTCTCGACATGCTCCTTGGATAGCTCCTTTTATTATTTCACAACTAAAGATACATGATAAAGTCTATTAGAAGGCTAAAGAAATTGGATACTTCTGAAACTTGGCAATCTTTCTGAAAATTTCATTAGTAAGGAAATCTAAATCTTCTCATTATTGTGACCGGGTAATAAAATTACCTTACTCAGGTTCTTGTTGGAACTGCACAAAGGTGAAGAAATGACAGACAAGTGGTTTCCAGTACATAAAGCAATTTATTTCTGGTATATAAAGCAGGCTTACAACCAAATCACAGTGATAAACACCGGGGAGAACACCTCCAATCTTTCTTACTTATAGGCAGCAGTAAATCTCTTCTTCTCAGGGAAAAAGGTGTAATGCAAATGGTCTTATACCCCTGATAATAACCATAGAAATTACCAAAAAGATATATAAAAGTCTTATCATTGGATAATGGCAAATAACTGACTTCTTACTAGCCTGGGAAAGCATGCTGAGCTAGCTTTAAGACAAGATAACTAAACAAAGGCCCTGTATTCATGAAGGCTACTTCTGGTTACATACATAATTGCACAGGTAATTGTTGTTCTGCCCTAGAACTGAAGGCGGCAGTATTGGTTAACTAATGATTATATAATGGTATAAACGAAGGTATCTCCCAAGTGGTACAATTAGAACGATGTCAAATGCATTGTGATTCTTAGTAGAAAATACAGTAGAACTTAGATCCTGATACTTATGCTTGTATGATAAGTGCCTGTGTCCTAAGTTTTACTGTCTGTGAGGTAGGGGGCCAATCAGGGGGGCTGGTCCATGGATATCATTCCCCCCTTGTTGCCTCAGAAAGGGCAACAATCCCAAGTAAGATGGTAGGGATGGAGCGAAAAAGTCATTTACAGGCCCGATGCATGAGCCTTGTAAAGGGATTCAAGTTGTTCTGGATGTTGTTTGAGGGTACGTTGCAGGCAACAGAGAGTGAAGATTAGGAAAACAATCAAAAATGGTTGAAGTAAGTTCTACCCAATAGTTGCCAACGGTAAGATTTAAATCACCATCATGAATCAGATCATTAAGTACATTATTTGCTTTAGATATATTATTGTTAATATAAATCAAAGAGCATCTTTTCTAGCTAAAAGAGTTCATAAGGAGAGAGTCAAGGAATCAATGTGCACATTAAAAATAGGTAAATATTGAGACAGGGCAAGCAAGTATTGGGGGTCAGTATCGATAATTTTTTGGTTCAGGGAGAGGAACAGGCATGATCACAGCGTGACCAATGACAGTTTTCTGCTGTGAAGTAAAACAAAAGTTAGCTTTATCTATAGTGCAAGTTTGAGTTCCATAAGCAAAGGAAGGATAGTTAATGGCCACACAAAATTATTCCTCAGAGGTATAGGTGTCTCTGAGTGTTGGTATGCACCAGCGATGTAAGTATACAGGGCAGGTGAAGGTCTGATTTGTCAGCCAAGTGGTGAAGCGATGTACCTCTTCAAGATAGCTTCTGGATGGTGCTGTTTTGGCATCAAATGCTAAAGATGCAGCAGGGGGACATCATCTGGATCAACGTCAATAAGGTTAGTCGGCAAGTCTTTACCCAATGTCATAGCCCAGTCAAGATGTTCTGGCAGGTAGCTGCAAACTGATTTCACAATGTCAAAGATGTCACAGTGGTACAAGAAGTAGAATCCTTTCTTGGCACAACAGTTTGTGTGAGGAGCCACCCAAGCTTGGAGAACAGGGTGGTAAACCAGCATAGAAGGAAGTTCAGTTCATTCATGGAAAATGTAATTTCCAAAATGTCCAGCGGAGTGAATGTTTGCCAGCTGGTCGAAGACAGATGTAGCTGGATCAAAGTGTGGTAAGGAAGCAGTAAAGGTTACGAACATAGTGTCCTTAATGGAGCAAGATTTGGGCAGGTAACAGGGTGCTGTGTTAGGAAACCTGGAAACATAACCAATATTATGCACTGTAGACATAGAAACATTAAGAGCATTCTTTAAACACATAGAAATGGAACCTGTGGTTGAGCAATGTGGGCAATACCATTTACCCAGTCTAAGATCATGAGTAACATCTGGAATTTTGCCTGATTCCAAGTCCCTGAAGAGACTGTTAACAGTAGAAATAACGTAAGAGCCATAAACGGAACATAAAATTTCACACCTAATGTATTGCTTGTCTACCTCATGGTTATTCTGAAAAATAAGATCATTAAGTTTCTGTCTGGTGTCATTGAACCCTTGACCAATCTCCTTCATATTATACACTGTATAATGTTCTTCCTCACTAAGAGAATTAACACCTTGCAAGACAGGGGGCATAACATCATTGCCAAGTGTTTGCTGGAACTTAAGTGTGTGTGCTTTAATGAAGGCAATATCTGCTCTATTCCAAATAGACATTCCTGAGCCAAAAAGGCCAGTAACAGTGATGGCTACTCCAGTTATACCAGAGACAGAACCGGCTGCACCAGCGATGTCTGAGGCTGTGTCCCACTTGGTGCATTTTGGTCTGGGTTTAGCATATTTATTGGTGGGTCTAAAGACACCAATGTGATCAGTGGTGTGAGGTACACCAATAGGATCATTTGTGCATGTTTGGTAAGCAGCTACAAGATCAGTAAGCATCATACTCTGAAACTTAGAAGTATTAGTCTGTTGACATAAACCAAATTCAGCCATATTCCAATGTGATAAATTGAAAATAACTGGGACATGCATAAATTGCACATTGCTTATCAAAGCTCCTGGGAGTGATGTGGCAGTCAAACCACTGAGAGGGCCATCCTCCATATGAGGACAGGGAAGCAGTTCTTCCTCACTGGGTGGGACTACAGAGAGGTAGACAGAAGAAGATGCAGCATAGTTTTGAAGACAGAAGTCAGTGGCCTCCTGTGAAGGGAGTCTTTCACAAAAGGCAGGATCTATGAGTGCAGTAAGATTATACTGACCAGTGTGTCATGGGGAAGCCTGTCTAATAGAGAGAGTACCATTTTGAGATATGTCAGTGTTAGGCCAGCCATGGAATGTACCTTTGCCCAGGTGAGCTACAGTGATTGTGTAGCCCACTGCATCATTTTGCCATTGAATGAAAAGTGAAGATTCATCTGAGGCAACAACTACAGCATCCAGAAAGGCATTTTTTGCTTGAGTAACCTTAATGTTTTTGTTTGGAATAATAATCAGAACACCATTGGGAGTTGAATGTTCCATTTGACCAAGCAAGTGATCCAATCAGTCCTTGTAAGTCTGTGGGGGTTTGAGTGGGGGTGCTATAATGGTTAGAGGTAGTAGTCCCACCAGTAGGAGAAGAGGGTGCAAGATAGCCATCTTGCCAATATCTGAAAGAAATAGAAAAGGATTAGTTAGCTGAAAGTACTATTCCACCCTATGTGGTTAGGAAAAGTACATTTTTAGTCACCTTTATATAGTTTGAGTTGATTAGCATGGAACAACTTGTCAGCAGTCTTTTTCTGCTGCTGACTCTGACCTAATAATACACAGCAGGGCTGAGCTTGTTGACAGTGGGATAGGGACCTTCCCATTTACTGGCAAATGAGTGTGTTGGTTGTCTGTACTGGAGAAGCATTACTTGGTCTCCAACTTGCTAGTCGACTTCTTTGACATGCTTGTCAAAATGAGCTTTAGCTTGTTGTTGAGCTTTGCCCATTTGCTTGGCAGCAAACAGGTGTGTCTTCATGATGTCATCATGAAGCTTTTCCACATACTTGTCTACAGATACTTTATCTGCAGTAGGAGTGTGGAAATCAATTAACAGGTGCTCAGGTAATCTCATAGCTCTACCAGTCATAACCTCATAAGGTGTACACTGAGTGGTAGCTGCAGGTGTGCCCCTAATTGCCATCAGCAGTAGTGGCAAGAGGGAATCCCAATCCTTGGGATTATTATAAATGAATTTGCATAACATCTGTTTAATGCATGTGTTAGCTCTTTCTACCTGTCCTGATGATTGAGGATGGTAAGGAATGTGGAATTTCTGATCAACTCCAAGAAGTTGGAGTGTATGTTGCATCAATTCTGTTGTAAAGCTGGTTCCCTCGTCTAAGTCTACCTTTAAAGGTAGGCCCCACTTGGAGAACAATTGGTCAACCAGGTTCTTGGCAGTTGTCTTTGCCATGTTGTTCTTAGTGGCACATGCCTCTACCCACTTAGAGAACAAATCGGTGACAACAGGTGCATACTTGTTGTTCTTACTGGAGTTAGTGAGATGACCAATGAAATCAATCTGTATCACATTCCATGGTTCAGACTGCCTTTGGGGCAGTAACTTGGCATTTTTCTTCACTGTAATGGGGTTGTTCTGAGAACACACTATGCAGTTGTCCACATAGTGTTCCACATCGTTGGCCATGCCATGCCAGCAGACGACTGTATTAAGTCTCTGGAGAGTATTTTCTGTCCCCTGGTGTCCACCAGTGGGAGTGTCATGCACCATATAAATGAATACTGTTCACAGTGATTGTGGTGCAACCCACAATTTGTCACCTGTATCCTGTTTGTGATACCAGATGAGTTTCTGATCACTGAACAGATGTAAATTGTCCGAGTGTCTTTTGTAGGGACTGCCAACAGGCAGTGACTGTTCAGTTCCCTTATCTAGGAATTTGAACACATCTCTGATTTCTAGATCTGCTTTCTGTGCAGCTGAAAGATCCAATGGAGGTTCTGGTACTGGTTTCTTGGTGGCAGCAATTATAGATATCACAACTGCTGCTATGCACTACGGGTGAGTCATTTCTCATGTGTCCCCCCCTCGAGCGCCTGCTTTGGCAAGTGAGTCCGCTCGTTCACTGAATTCATGGTAAGGGTCAGATTTGCAGTGGGCCTTTACCTTGTGAATGTACAACTTGTGAGTGAACATTTGTGTCAGGGTATGTATAAACACAAACAGTTCCCTATACTTGACAGGAATACCATCAGATGAGGTAAAGTTGTTCTTTTGCCAGAATGGAAAGAACTTAGTTAGGGATGAGCATACCCAACTGGAGTCTGCAAAGATAATGGCATCCTTATCACCATGCAGCATAATCTCCAATGCACAGACCACAGTAGCCAGTTCAGCATACTGTGCAGAGATAACTGTGCATTTTCTAGCAATGCACCTGAAATCACCCTCATGATCCCTAATGAGCACTTCAAACCCTGCTACATGTTCTCCATCCACATAGGATGCAGAGCAATCTGTGAAGATGCAGAACATTGTTTTGTCTTCCAGGACCTCAGGTGTGGCTGGTAGGAAGGGTCCTGGGTCAGGTAGGTCAGGTGGTTGGAAGGCACAGTCATGGGGCTTTCCTGTGTATAGTAGGCCATGGGCCAGGATTGATGACATTTTGGCAGGTAGCAATTTGATGTCTCTATCCTGTAAAAGCACAAACCAATGGGTGAGTCTGGTGTTAGAGACAGATCCATCTTTTACTTTGTCTGAAAGCAAAAAGTTAGTTGGAGTGTGACAGGTATGCAGAATAAAAGGAGCATATCCAACAATGTAGAGAAAATGTTTGACAGCCCAGAAGGTTGCCAAGAGTGTCCTTTCACAGAGACTATATCTTCTTTCTACTGTGGATAACATCTGAGATGCATAATCAATAGGCCTATAATACCCATTGTACTTTTGTGCCAGCACTGCAGACATGGCCACATCAGAGGTGGCAGTTTCCAAATGAAAATGTAATCTTGGATTTGGGTTGATCAGTGCTGGGGCTGAGACCAAGGCCTGTTTGAGCTGGGCCACAGCTTCAGTGTGTGTGGGGCCCCATGTCCATGGAACATCCTTTTTCAGAAGTTCATACAGGGGAGCAACCTTCAAGGCAAAATCAGGAATAAAATCCCTGGAGTAGTTTACCATTCCCAAAAAGCATCTGAGTGTTGCCATGCTAGTGGGAAGTGGCAGATCTTGCAAGCCTTGGATCTTTTTGACAACTGGGCTCCTCCCTTGTTCAGTGATGCATAGGCCAAGTAAGATGACCTCCTCCTCACACAGTTGTGCCTTAGAGGGGTTACACTTGAGGCCTGCTCTCCTATGGCGATTTAGCAGTTCATCTTTCAGGGTCAGATGTTCTTCTTTGGTGGCTGTTGCTAGAAGCAAGTCATCCACATACTGCAGGAAGCACTGAGGAGTGGAAGACTCATGCAGAGCATCCACCATGTGGAGATGGAAGAGGGAAGGGCTGTTGTGAAAGCCCTGGGGTAGGCAGGTCCAGGTGCACTGGCGATCATCAAATGTGAAGGCAAATTTGTATTGACTTTCTTGTGCTAATGGGAGTGACCAAAACCCATCAGAGATGTCAGGAGCTGAGAATCACTTTTTGTCAGGTGTCAACAGCTTTAGCACATCAGGGGCTGATGCCACAGTTGGGGCATAGCTGGGGGTAACTTGGTTAAGCTCCCTGTAGTCTATTGTAAGTCTCCAAGCTCCATTTGGCTTTTTCACAGGCCAAATGGGTGAATTCACACTGGAAACACAAGTCCTAATCACCCCTAGTTGCAGCAGTGATTGGATGGTTTCCCTCATTGAGGGTAAGGCTTCAGCAGGAAATAGGTACTGCTTCTGCCTGACACGATTAGGTCCTGGGATCACAATGGTTGGTGTGCATCCTACTGCAATCATGCTTGTTGGTAGCAAACACATCAATATGTTCCTGTAGCAATGGTTGTAGTTCAGGAAACAAGTCATGACATTCAAATAGAGCCATGGGGTCATACTCTCTGTTGTTATGGGAGATGGCTGCCACCACATAGGAGTCTGGTATGGTGACAGCATGACATTGTCCTTTGATCTATAGTAATAATCTGTAAGCTTGGTCCACCACACAGCCATGCTGTGCAAGAAAATCAATTCCCAGTATGCTGGGGTGATGACATAGTACCATAAGGTCAAAAACAAAATTTGTTTTGAGATGGCCCACCTGCACAGGTAGAGACACAGATCAATAAGTTTGTAGTTAGGTGCCATCTGCACCCTATGTGCTGGTCTTCCAGCTGGTAGACCAGGCAGATGTGGCTGGGTTCTCATCATTGAGAACAGACATATCTGCTCCTGTATCCAGAAGCATGTCAAGCTGTTGGCTCCCTACCATGGCCCTTACACAAAACCATCCATTTGTGTCGATGAGCAGGTCACTCACATTCCAGACTGGGGCCTGTAATTGTCAATCAGTACTGCTCCTGGCTTCTTCTTCATCCTCTCATTTCTGTGACCTGAGGCCTAGGGTGGCTGGTTGGGCCTCCCTATTACAGTACACAGGGCATGAATACTGTGCCTCTGACATCAGAGCTGCAATCTCGAACTGTTCGATTGGTGGTTCTCAAATCACCACATCGGTCTGACCAGTGCCCAATGTTGTGAAAGGGTTTTTCCCTCAGCTGCTCGATTGTTCAGTAGCCGAAGACCAGCAGGGGTTGGTGCCATTACCAGCCAGTACGAGGCCACCACGGAATGTGTGGATACAGCCTCTTTTGCAGCACAGGCCTCCTCCAGCTGTTTGCGGAGGGTCTCATTTTCATCCTTTAGATCCCAATAGCTAGGCCCGTTATGGTACTTTCCATCAGAATTTGATTTTCCATTCCTATTGTAGTTGTTATTGTTCTGGTGCAACTGTCGGTCATCAGAAGGGGCTTCCTGTTTATCATTGTTGCCTTCCACTATGTAGTGGGTTGGGGCAGGGCCTACCGTGGCACCTTGGGCCATGGTGGCCTGGGCCATTGGAGTTTGGATGGCAATGGCCTTGTTGGTGTTTTTACCGGAAGCTAGGTTATGGAGGTGGACCTGGAAGGCCCACTCTGTCTTGGTGAGGATCTCATCAAAGGTGTTGGTCTGCGGGTAAACGTTAAGTTCAACTTTTTCCCAAAGAGCCGGAGTCATGTTCCAGATGTACAAATCCTTGTACTCAATTTGATTCTTGTTAGCGTTCTCACCCACTAGGCCTTTTCCAGCCTCGTAGGTGAGCCACAACCATTGATGGTAAGCTGCTGGGCTTTTCTTCACATTTTGCTTGACCTTGTAGGCCAAACAGGCTCCAATGATACCTGGGGAGTTGGCAGCAAGGAGTGCCTGTGCAATATCATTGTAGTCGAGCACCTCGCAATTGTGGACAGCCTCTGGGAAGTTGGCCCAGAGGGTAGGCTCGATTGTTTGTCTCAGAACTTGGACCTGATACTCAGGTTGGAGAGAAAACTTCTTGCAGAGGCAGCACACCTTCTCCAAATGACAGCTGAGGTTGTCAGTTGGGCCCATCTGTCTGATGCCTTGGGCAATTTGCTAAACAGAATGAGCAATCTGTAGGGGAATGGAAGTGGGCGAGCGGGGAGCAGTGTTCAGTTTCCCACAACCCAAAGCACCATGAAGAGCAGCTTCCACCACCGCATCAGTGACTGCCTTGAATGCATTCTCCTGGGTTACAGCATTTTCAAACATGCGTCCGATCTGCTCCTGCATGGAGGATCTTCCCTCGGGGTTGATAGTCTAGTCAAGGCATCTTGTACAATGCCTTGCACTTCAGCACCGTCTTCCCAGGAAAGGGAAGCCAGTGGAAGCGGGCTCCTACTTGAAGGTGGTCGGCCTCCCATATCATGGGGGCCACCATGTTTGTTTTGACGTGGCAGCATAGAAGGTATACCAAAGTGACATGGGGGTGGGCTATAACAGCTGCCATCTTGGGAATGGCTGGTAAAGGCCACCTATGTCCTCGTAATTAGAGTCATCATCACTTGACAAGGTAATGTCAATGTGTGTGTACTGAAAACCATTCATGGCTGTTACATGGCCAGTGAGAATGTCTCGCTGATGGCGCATTCTTGCCATTTTATCTCTACACTTCTTGTGACAAGCTTTAGCAGTGCTCTGTTCAATACCCTTCTCAACCTCATGCTGCAATACTCTGTATGCAGCACCCAATTCAACATTTTCCCTCAGCTCTTTGTCTAGCTCATGCATTAATCTCACATTCTCTTCCTTAAATTTGACATTATCCTCACTCAAATTCTCATTCATGTCACTCAAAATATCATTCAAATAAGATAGCTGTTTCTTATCACATTTTAACCTTTCATTGTCATCTCTTAACATACACAAGTCATGCTCAGAGTCTTGAGCAGTGCAGTGCAACAGTCTGTTATTGTGATCATGGAGTGACTATGTCTCCTCCATGAGTTTTTCAGTAACTCTGATGCCTGCAAGCCCAACTCTTTTTTTTAGAGAATCGTTTTGCAGCTCCAGGGAGGCATATCGTGCTAGTAAACTTTCAACGGCAGAATGTAAATCGCTACCAAGATACCTTTGGTGTGATATTTCTTGTCTTTTTGCTTCAACTCTAGATATTGATCAGAGATCAGAGATCGTAAGCAGAGGGTCTTCTGATGACTTCGTGTTCAGCGCGAAATCAGTCCAACCTCCATGAGAGGTAAGGTAGTTTGAGACGTTGAGTTTCAATTCTGTGCACAGTTCAGGCATAACAAACAAAGGGGTAAACAAACAAATAAAAAAAGCAGTTGAAAAACTGGAATAAAATCCTTGGAGCCATCACCCAATGGCTTTCCGGTCCCCCATGGGCAAACGGTGGTGCCAAAGTGGTACGCTGCTTCTCACAAAGGGAGTGTACCAGCAGTTCAGTGTGGATCTGCCGTGCCCAAAACTGAGATGGAATAAGTCCGTAAAGGAACAACCATAGTAAGTTTGAATAGGTCCAAGTGGGTAAAAATGCACCACACTACTCGACATTCAGTTCAAAGAACTCAAATGGAATCCTCATTTTGTACATTCCAACCTGCACACAGTCGCCAAATGTAACTGGGTAATAAAATTACCTTTCTCAGGTTCTTGTTGGAACTGCACAAAGGTGAAGAAATGACAGACAAGTGGTGTCCAGCACATAAAGTGATTTATTTCTGATATATAAAGCAGGCTTACAACCAAATCACAGTAATAAACACAAGGGAGAACACTTCCAATCTTTTTTACCTATAGAGAGCAGTAAATCTCTTCTTCTCAGAGAAAAAGGTGTAAAGCAAAGGGTCTTATACCCCTGATAATAACCATAGCAACTACCAAAAAGATATATAAAAGACTCATCAATGGATAAAGGCAAATAACCTGACTTCTTACTAGCCTGGGAAAGCATGCTGAGCTAGCAGAAAGACAAGATAACTAAACAAAGGCCCTGTATTCATGAAGGCCACTTGTGGTTACATATATAATTGCATAGGTAATTGCTGTTTTGCACTAGAACTAAAGATGGCAGTATTGGCTAACTAATGATTATATAATGGTATAAACAGAGGTGTCTCCCAAGTGGTACAATTAGAATGATGGCAAATGCATTATGATTCTTAGTAGAACATACAGTAGAACTCAAATACTGACACTTATGCTTCTACGGTAAGTGCCTGTGCCCTAAGTATTACTGCCTGCATGGTAAGGGGCCAATCAGTGGTGCTGCTCCATGGATAACATTATAAAACCAATCTGCTGGACTCCAGATCTAATCCAAGAAAATTCTTGCAGTTAGTAGATTCCATATGGAAGGCCCCATCCACCTCAAATATTTCCAACTTGTCCTGTAACGATCACACTGTTAACTCTAAGAAAAATATCAGTGGTCTTCTTAATAAAATTGTTGTTGAAGCCCCCAGCTTGTTACTAGAAAAGGCCAGGCTGTCTCCCCTAAGTCCACCCCTCTGGGAATGTAGATTCTCTGCACTTTTCAAGACCTAAATTTTATTTTAAATATATTAGTCACAAAGAGGTCTTTGATCTTTTATCATCTTTAAAAGAAGACTTTGCTAAAGGTATTGATATTTTGGATATTTTTTTTATTAAAATTCAGTGCTGACATTATTACCCCTTTTCTAACTCACATACAATATATAATTTGTCTCTTACTACTCACATTGTTCCTTCTGTTTCAAAAAGTCTGCTGTTGTCCCTCTACATAAGGGTGGGGACAAATCTTTGTTGATGATTATCTCCCCATCTCATTATTACCAATACTATCAAAATTTCTTGAAAGACTAGTCCACCAGCAAATCTCTCAATATCTACATACCTACCATGTGGTTTCATATGCTCAGTCTGGCTTCCGACCTCATCATTCTGTTCAGACAACTCTAATTGATTTTCATGATTCTCTTTCAAAAGCCTTGGACAAGGGTCAGTTTGATGGGACAGTTTTCATAGACCCATCGAAGGCTTTTGATGTAATAAATCATCATTTGCTTTTAAAATGATTACTTTCTCCTGAGTTCTCCTCAAATGTTTATCTTGGTTTTCATTTTATTTATATGGAAGGTGCCAGGCTGTTTCTTGGAATGGGTGTCTATCCTTTTTTCTTTCCACAAATACAGGGGTACCCAAGGGGTCTAGTTTGGGTTCTGTTCTTTTTAATTTGTTTATTGACCTTTTATCTTCAATAGTTAGTAAATGTACTATTAGACTTTATGCTGATGGTACCACTCTTCTCTTTGCTCACAGTGATTTAAAATTCATAACTCCTACTCTAGACACAGATTTTGAAAAAGTTGCTGACTGGTTTTCCTCTAATTTACTATTCTTAAGTAGTGAAAAAAACACAAGCAATGCTATTTGGGTCCAAATCCCTCATTAATAATGTCCAGTCCCTCTTTACAATCAAGCTTAATCATTCTCCTTTGCAACTTGTTCATGAATTTAAATATTTGGGCTTGACATTCAACTCTACTCTTTCTTTTAAATTTCACATTTACAACACTACTGTAAAAACTTGTCAATGCTTATGTCGACAAAAAAGAGCAAGACACTGTTTATCATTAGGAGATCACAAAATCATTGAGGCCCAATCAATACTTCCAGTTTTGGATTATTGCAATTCTATTTATCGTAATTCCAACATCATGGACCTCTCCTTAGTTGACACAGTATAATTTCAATTATTACAGTTTATTCTAAGAAGTCCAAGAAACACACATCACTGTACTCTTCTAACTCAACTAAACTGGCTATCTCCTCATCAAGACATTCACATCACTGGCTTACTCTGATCTACAAAACAGTAAATCACTTAACCTCAGCTTATCTCTCAAATAACCTGTTAGCCTCCACTCATAGTTATAATTTAAGAGAAGTTCCCAATCAGGGTTTACTCTTACCTATATACCAATCTCACTATGGTAGAAATTGTTTTTTTTTGATGCCCCTCTTTGCTGGAATAAACTTTCACTTGAGTTACAGAATTCCCAGACATTATGGGCCAGATATTCAGACTGCACCAGACAGTGGCGCAAGCCTAGGCACAGCACAACTGTGATGTGCTGGGGCCGGGTCCAGGTGATATTCAATGGGGATGTGTCATGGCACAGCACCATTGAATATGGCAGTGCCAGTGCACATATTGTGCATGGTGCAGTGGCACTGTGCTGGTGCAAGCCACAGCAAGGGAGCACAGGGATGCACCAGCACAAATGCAGTTGCGCTAGGTGCAGCACCCATGATATTCAGCAGGTGGTATGCAACTGAGGCCATAATATATGCAAGGCACAAATGGGGCCACTTGCATGTCATTATGGCCCCATTTTCATGCCTTGCACAGGCCAGCCCAGCGACTTGCACCTGGCACCCTGCACAGCATGATGTGTGCTGTGGGGATCCTGGGGCATCCCCCACCCTGTAGCCAGCATTGCACGGCAGAAGTGTAACAAAAATCCCTGATAGTCTAGTGGCCTCCCCAGTCCCTGATTCCCCAATGAATATAACATATGACCATCCCTGGTGGTCTAGTGGTCCCCCCTCCCACTGAGTCTTCAATGCCCCATAACATGTAATGATGCCTGTCCCTGGTGGAGTAGTGGACCCCCCCAACTATTGCCACGATCATGGTAAATCCGTATTACTACATTCTCTGGTTGTCTAGTGGATGCCCATAACTCTCGAGTCCCCAATCATGGTAAAATGCACACACATCATTCCCTGGTGATCCAGTGGCATGCCTCACCCCACCCCCACACGGACCCTTGCCCACCCTGCTCCCCCCATCATTGGCCGAATGACAGATACAGTATGGGCTGTAAGCCCACTGATCCCATGTGCCCATTGCATGGCATTCTGTATTAGACAGTCCTTGCAAGCCCATTGGTCCACACAGGGGACCAATGGGCTTACTGCCCATACTGTATCTGTCATTCGGCACGGAGCCGGGTGGTATGTGGTTGGGATGCAGCTGCCCGCCAATGATGGGGGAGAACGGGGTGGGCAAGGGTTCCTGTGTGGGTGGGTGGTGCCACTGGATCACCAGGGAATGATGTATGTGCATTTTACTGTGATCAGGGACTAGGGAGGGAGGGGGATCCACTAGACTACCAGGGAATGTAGTAATATGCATTTACTGTGATCATGGCAATGGGTGCAGGGGGTTCCACTAGTCCTCCAAGGACAGGCATCATTACATGTTACGGGGCATCAGGGTCTCGGTTGGGAGGGGAAACCACTAGACCACCAGGGATGGTCATATGTTATATTCATCTGGGAATCAGGGACTGGGGGGGGCCACTTGACTACCAGGGTTTTGTTTCATACATATACCATGCGATCACGGCTACTGGGGGGGACGGGTACAGTGAATGCTTGTGGACGGTGTTCTGGGTGGGCGGGTGGCCACCCAAGGCTGGGCTGCTGTGTTGTACCCTGCAGTACTGAAGCCTGCCTTTGGGTGGCCTGGAGTTGCTCCTACTCTGCAGGGGCTCAACTTTGAGCCCCTCTATGTGGTACACTGCAGGGTTGTGCCAGCATATGCGCCACACATCCCAGGCTGATTATCGGGATGTACCGCATATGCATGGGCACGCCCCCTGTATCTGCACTGCATACCATTACATTGTGCCCCAGCACATTGGGAGTTGCACTGCATGGGCAGCCTTTTCAGTATCCTGCCGGGGCACAATGTGGGGATGTGCCAACTCATCTCTGTTGCACCAGGCGCAACCCCTTTGAATATCTGGGCCTTTATATTTTCAAACACAACCTCAAGAAAAAGCTTTTGCAGGCAAAATCGATCTGTAACTTTTCCATGAGCAACAAATTATCTGCTGTGTTATCCATTGACAGTATTTAAGTGTTTTTGCACTATTATGTATGCTTTAATTGTTTTTATGAGCAATAAGTTATTTGTTGTGTTACCCAGTAGATAGTATTTAAGTGTGTATGTGTTATTATGCATGCTTTGTATTATTATGTACGTCTATCAGCTTTGTCATGTTTGTATCTAACAGACTTGGAGCATTCTTTAAATGAGACTTGATCTCATGGAACTCATCCTGTAAATTCAAAACTTTTAAATAAAAAAAATGTTTTTATGTTTCTGCAGTATGATTTGAGGGACAGCATCAAAAACTGAAGGCTGCTCCATCAGCAAACACAAATGGTAGTGTATCTTTAAATGAAGTAAGACAAAAGACTAGTGGATATGTGGACTATACCCCACCTCCACAAGAAAGTGCCAGAGCGGACAAAGCACCAGGGGTTTGTATTCCGGTGGAAATGTGTTGTCTTTTGTATGCTTTATGCATTAAATATATATTACCTACTTTTATTCCTACATCCTCATTTGCACTGCAGTTTTGCTCATTTTACAAATGTTCCACCCTCTAGCAAGTGAACTGGCTCTGGACTGGCCCAAACATGGCCATAGTAATGTCTTGCATGGTTTGCAAGTAGAATGGGGAGAGCACCTTCAGTAGTGGCTTGTGACCCCAAGGCAGATCAAAACAGTGTCTGCACGCTGTAAGAGCCCTGACTGAGCTACTGGGTCAAGTTGTCCTCTGGTCATGGAAGCTCTGACTGGGCTGCTGCTTCTTGCAGTTGGTTGTAGTGGCAGATGTAGCTGTGGGTTGGCAGCTGTGATTGAAATAATGAAAAAGTCCTACCCCCTAGTGAACACACCAGCTCTGGATTGGCCCTAACATGTCCTTAGAAAAGTTTGGTAAGGCTGGCAAACAGAATGGGGAGCCCCTGCAGTTATGGCTCATGGCCAAGGCCCCCTGGAATTCTGCGGTTCTGCGGTTGCGGAATTTGCCGCAGAATTTGCATCATGCCGCAGAATATATATAGTGCGGCAGAATTCATTGTTTTTGGTGAATTTTCATATAAATATACTGTTTTTTTCATAGTGTCAGGCTTTCTTTCCCAGCTCGTTTATCCTGAAGCCCCTCCTCTATGCTCAGCATATGATTCATCAATGACATCACATCATATTTAGCCAATGACAGGACTGCATTCTGCCAGAGAAATGAATAAATCATGCCGCAGAAATCAGAAAATGCTGCCGCACAACTCAAGGAGCCCTGCCGCAGAAATCAGAAATTCTGCCAGCAGAACACCAGGGGCCCCAAGGCAGACCAAAATAGCACCTGCACCCTGTAAGATCCCCAAGTGGGCTACTAGGCCAAGCTGTCCTCCTGTTATGGAAGACCTGACTGAACTGCTACTGCTAGTGGGTTGCTGGAGTAGACAGAGTAGCTGTAAGTCAGTAGCCTGGATTCGAATAATGCAATAATCATACCCCTAGTGAGTACACCAGGTCTGGATTGGCCCAAATGTGTCCTTCGGAAGGTCTGACAGGGCTGGCGAACAGGATAGGGGAGCTGTGGCTCATGACACCTCAGCAAATCAAAATGGCATCTGCACACTCAGAAAGCCCCAACTGGGCTACTTGGCCTAGCATTCCTCTGGTCATTGAAGCCCTTACTATGCTGCTGCTTTTGAGGAGAGGCTGGAGCAGCAAGTTATTGACTGGCATTTGATGTTCTTTGTTATTTTTTCCTTATGTAGTTGCTAAGTCAGAGTTATTTAAGTTGGTTAGTCTTTATATCCCACTTACTTTCAATGACTGACTGGCTGCCTCTTCTACTTCAGTTCTCTTTCTCTATTTGCCTGAGGCAGTGGAGCAAAGATATCCACAGCAAGGTTACTCTCAAAGTTAATCATTCTGTATCAGGTTCACCTTCTGTTAGATAAATATTGGTTCCAAGTATATGAAAACATAGAAACATAAAAACATAGAATTTGACGGCAGATAAGGACCGCTTGGCCCACCCAGTCTGCCCATTTCCCTACCTGATGTATAAGCTGCAGATCCTAGTTAACCAGCAGCCTACTTCTTCCTACCCCCACCCTCTAGAATTGCCTTATGACTGTCCCATGCATGCTTGAATTCCACCACTGTTTTTGACTCCTCTGGAGGCTGTTCCATACATCCACAACCCTCTCTGTGAAAAAATACTTCCTTAAATTACCTCTAAGCTGCCCCCTTCTATCTTCAAATTGTGCCCCCTTGTTCTTGCACATCTCTTTTTTTGAAAGATGCTACCCTCTTGGACTTTGTTGATTCCCTTGAGGTACTTGAAAGTTACTATCAAGTCCCCCCTCTCCCTCCTTTCCTCGAGGCTATACATATTAAGCTCCTTAAGTCTCTCTTCATATGACTTCCAGTGCAGACCCTGCACCATTTTAGTTGCCCTCCTCTGGACAGCTTCCATCCTGTCTATGTCTTTGCAGAGATTGGGCCTCCAGAACTGCACGCAGTACTCCAGATGGGGTCTCACTAGCTGTCTGTACAGAGGGATAATAACTTCCTGTTTTCTACTGGTGATGCCTCTCCCTATGCATCCCAGTATCCCCCCAGCCCTCCTTGCTGCCCTCTCACATTGCTTGCCCACCTTTAGGTCATCTGATATGACTACCCCCAGGTCCCTTTCCATTTTTGTTGTTGTTAGTATCTCACCCCCCATTGTGTACTCTTCCCCTGGGTTTTTGTTTCCCAGGTGCATTACCTTGCACTTCTTAGCATTGAATCTAAGCTGCCATACATTTGACCATTCCTCTAACCTTGCCAAGTCCCTTCTCATCCTTTCCACTCCACCTTGTGCATCAACTCTGTTGCAGATCTTTGTGTCATCTGCAAAGAGACATACTTTTCCTTCCAGTCCCTCTGCAATGTTGCTTATAAAGACATTGAAGAGGACTGGTCCTAATACTGAACCTTGTGGTACCCCACTACTAACCCCCCTTTTTTCCGAGTGGACTCCATTTACTATTACTCTCTGTGTCCTATTCTCCAGCCAATTCTTTACCCAAGCTGTCATCTTGGGACCCACTCCCAGGCTGACTAACTTGTATATTAATCTTGTGTGGGACTGTGTCAAATGCCTTGCTAAAGTCTAGGTAGGCCATGTCCACAGCCCTTCCCTGATCAACTACTTTGGTCACCCAGCCAAAGAAATCTATCAGATTTGTCTGGCATGACCTTCCCGCTGTGAATCCATGCTGCCTTGGGTCCTGTGCCCCTCTGGCCTCTAGATATTCAATAATTCTTTCCTTCAGAAGTGATTCCATCATTTTCCCTACCACTGAGGTTAAACTAACAGGTCTGTAGTTTCCTGCTTCTGCCTTGTTCCCACTTTTGTGAAGGGGAATCACATCTGCCCTCCTCCAGTCTCGGGTACCACCCATCCTCCCATGATTTGTTAAAGAGGGTAGTCAGTGGTGTCACTAGTTCTACCCTTAGTTCTTTTAGAATTCTGGGATGATTCCCATCAGGCCCCATTGCTTTGTCCACCTTCAGTTTTAAGAGTTCTTTCAGAACCCTTTCTTCTGTAAATGGGCTGGTATCAACTTCTGTATCCAGAGTGTTTCTACTGCTTGTTTTAGGTACCTCCCCTCTTCTTTGTAAATACTGAGCAAAAATATTTGTTTAGTATCTCTGCCTTTCACAGTCACCCTCTGCCCACCCTCCCTCCCTTTATTAAGCCTCACTATCCATCCCTTGGTCTTCCTTCGCTCCTGATGTACCTATAAAGGTTTTATCCCCCTTCTTAACTGAGTTGGCTATCTTTTCCTCAGTTTGGGCCTTTGCTGTTCTGACTGCCTTCCCAGCTTCCTTTGCTTTAACTGATACAGTTCTCTGTCCTGTTCCTTCTGTGATTCCTTGTACTTCCTGAATGCTTTCTTTTCTCTTGAACCTTCACTGCCACTTCCTTTGAGAACCATAGTGGTTTCTTACCTTGTTCGTTTGTTTATTTGCTTTACACAAAGGCTTGTTACCTCTGTGATGGCAGTTTTTATTATTCCCCATTGTTCTTCCGCCCCTCCTTCCTGCCCATTTGCTAGTGCATTCCTTAGGCACTCACCCATTTTGACAAAGTCAGCCCTCCTAAAATCCAGTACCTTTGTCTTTGTATGGCTTGACTCTATTGCTATGTTTAATGTGAACCATACTGTTCGATGGTCGCTAGTTCCCAGATGGCTACCCACTTCTACATCTGCGATCCTCTCTTCATCTCCATTTGAGAGAACCAGGTCTAAGATTGCTCCTCTCGAGTGGGCTCCAATACTAGTTGTCTAAGTCATGCCCCCTGTAGGGCATCTAGAATAACCCCACTCTTAGAAGTGGCTGCTGCAACTGCACTCCAGTTAACATCTGGCATATTCAGATCACCCATCAGCAATATCTCCCCTTTTTCTGCCATTCTAAGTATACTTTCTATCATTTCCTTGTCCATTTCCTCCCCCTGAGAAGGGGGTCTGTATATAACCCCTGTGCGGATTGTGGTGCCATTGCCAGTCTCCAAATTTACCCACAGTGCTTCTTCTCCTCCCTGTTTACCCTTTTGTTCTGTTGCTTTGATTCCCTCCCTTATGTAAAGAGCTACTCCTCCTCCTCTTTTACCCTCCCTGTCCCTCCTGTAGATAGTGCTTCCTGGTATGTTTACATCCCAGTCATGGTTTTGTGTGTACCATGTTTCTGTGACTGCCACGATATCCAGATGTTCCTCCTCCATCAAGGCCACTAATTCAGGAAACTTGTTACTCAGACTACGGGCATTGGTACTCATTGCTCTCCATTTTTTGATGGCTTTACCTTCTGTTGCAGCATCCCCCACTGACCTTTCTACCTTGATCTTATTCTCATTTAGTACCCTGTTTTGTAGGGAGAGGCTGGGATTTTCCTGCTGCTTATCAGTGCCTCCCCACTTGACTAGTTTAAAAGCTTGCCAATGAAGCATTTAAACCGATTGCTCAAAAGACTTGTTCCCTTCCTGGACAGATGCAGACCAACCTGCCAGTATAGGCTGGTGTCCCTCCAGGTGGAACCCCAGTCCCCAATGAAGCCAAACCCCTGTGCTCCACACCATTTTTTCAACCATTCATTAAATTGCATGGTGCAAAGTACCCTAGCCTCACTCATGCCATTGACAGGCAGCACCTCTGAGAAGGATACTGTGTGTGCTACTTGTCTTAGGCCCTTCCCCAATTCTACAAAGTCCTTCTTCACTGCTCTAATCTCATGATGAGCCAAGTCATTTGCCCTAGGTGGACAATGACGTCCAGCTCAGACTCCCATGCCGCTGTTCCCGTGATCCTGAGGATGCGCTTCCTGTCCCTCCAAGCCATGGCACCAGGCAGGCACCTTACTTCAGTTTTCCCTGCTCCCCCTGGTTCTATCCCCCTAATAATTGAGTCCCCCACCAGGAGCTGCTTCCTTTCCTTGTGGTGTCCTCTGTCTCCTTCCTGTGGGCCTCCCTTGTGACAGCTGTCCTCAGCCTCCTTAGTCTCCTCTGTGGGTGCATCCATAGGGGAGCTATGCTCCCCCAGAATGGTGTATGGATTGTGGAGTGGAACAGCTGACTGGGTGTGCCTCTGTTCCACTATCCTCACCCTTTCTGAGCCCACTGTGGTCCAACTGCTGTGTTTTCTTCGCAACCTCTGAGGTAGTGGTGGTGGCTCTGGTGCTCTCTGGATGGGGGAGGTTCCCTTCCTACTGTCCAGTGTGGCCTGGGGGAAGGTTCCCTTACTACTGTCCAGCATGGCCTGAAGACGGGCAACTTCCTCCCTCAGGGCAGAGAGTTATCTGCAAATAGGGCAGCATCTCAGCCTCCAGAAAGACTCCCAGAAGACTGCTGCCCCACAGCCATTACATTGTACTACTCCCCACATGTTTATCTACTTTTTTCTTTGTGTGTGTGTGTGTGTGTGTGATTGGTTTGTTATATAGAAATATATATATATATATATATTATACAATGTGTATGCTTATATTGTCAGTGCAGTGTGCTAAGGAGGATATGACAGTGATATGCACCTTGCACTCTTGAGGAATGATGTCAGAACCCCAGGTATAAAGGAACTATTTCCAGGGGTGGGTGGGGTGAGGGTGGAAGGAATTGGGCCTAAACTGTGCCCTCGCAAAACAATCAGCTAAAAGCTCTGACCCAGCGCTGTGATGAGTGCCTTCCTGTCAGCAAGATGCCCTACACAACAATTTGACAGAGAAAATACCCTGCTAATCAAACAGAGAAAAATCCAGACATCCAAGTCAGACACAGGTAACCCTCCCCAGCCCCAAAAAAGCCTGGTGGTTTGTGCCCTGAAAGTGGTCAGCCCCAAAATAAGTCAGCTGTGATTTACACTCTTCCTGTACTGAAAATCTTAAGAATTAAGTCAACTGATTGACTAGTGACACCTGTGAAGTAAGCAGGCCTTTCAATGTAGGCAGGCTGCTATGTCTGATTCCAATACACAAAATCTTTCAGTGAAACCAGGGATAAAAACTTAACTACTCAGCCAGCAGGACACTTTTAAAATGTTGCAAAAATATCCTTCCAAATCCTAGGTCTCAACCCCAACAATCAAGCAAATTCAGTTGTATCTCACTCCCTCTGGTTATAAAATTACTACACTTTTAATGGAAGCCTGCAATTCTCTGCTTAATGCCAATAAGGAAAAGAAAAATGAAACTTTTTGTAGAAAGCGTAGCTCCCCTGTTTTACAATATTATGCCTTACCAAGTTTCCAGCTCCTAAATGAAGTTATAGTTTGTTCTTTGCAGTGTAGCAAGGTTCTCAGCTTCAGACAAATCAAAAGTCAGACTGACTGAAAACTGGAACTACAAGGCTGTAGTTTTTGAATATTAGATACACTACCTTTTTTTCCCTTTGTAGTATTGCTCCCACTGTTTTTATATGGCATTCTGGAGACCACTTTACATTTGTAATGTTATTTCTGTGTTTTTCAATTATTTTACTTTGAGAGGGACAAATGCCATTAGGATAGCATGATGTTCTGTGAGAAAGTGAAAGTTACTGGCTTTCACTGGAAGGAAAGCCACAAAATCATGAGAGAGCATGTCAAATGGGCACTATGGGGAAATGGCTGTACACAAATTAAGAGGTGCAGCCATTCTCCTCACTGACTAGTAGAGGGCAATCCATTGCCATATAATATATAACATGCTGTATCTCAGCTAGGGCTAATCTTGGTAAATAAATTATAACAATGGAATTCAGATAATGAAAAGCTAACTCAAGGTCACAGTTTTAAGAGTTCTGGCCCAGAAGCACAGTTGTAGTTTTACCACTCATGGCGCTGGTGACTAGAGATCAGAAAGGAGCTTGGGCCATCAGGTGCCAGCTTACAAAAGGAAGACTGACCATTCCAGTGCAGGAAGTGTAGCTGCAGTCACTTTAACACTGCCACCTGGGTGACTACAGGTGGCACTGCACTGGTGGCAGGGTGGGGGGCATCAGATGGGCTCTAATCAAGCATGCATTGTAGCACAAGCATGGAGCCTCCACAGTGCTGACATCCCAGTAGGTGGGACAGACAACCAAGGAAACTAGCCTGACTCAAAAAGGATGATTCCAGGCACATTTATGTGCTGACACTATCACTTTCCACTTGTCTGCACACCAGGAACTCCTGCTTCCATCAGCTGGAGAAGGTGGAAGGTTGGATCTGGCTTGGTCAGACCCCACCACAGGAGAGGGGGGCAAGCCCATTGGGTTGGAAGCAAACAAGATTAGTGGCAGGGATGCCAGGGGGTGGGGTTGGTACATCATGGGGAAGGGGGCAGAGTAAAGTGTGGGAGCTTAAAATGCCAATTATTTAAAAAGTGCTGATCTGTTTAAAGTTATACAGTATGTCATCATACTCACTTCCACTAATGTTTACAAACAGTTTAAACTACATTTGCATAATGTGACTTTCCTGTCAGCATTTATATACTGTAGCTATCTGGATGTCTACGACAATAGATGTCATCCCTAAGAAGCAAATGGAAAGCAAATAATTTGATTGTATGACAGATGATTAATTGTTACGCTACGAGACAAATAAATTGAAACAATTACAATAACATCTTTAAATGATACTCCTACTGAAATGCATAGCAATATATTTATTCCATAAATTGAAATTGCAAATATTTAATGGTTTGGAAACTTTTGTTAGCATAGATGCAGAAGCTGTTTTTGTAAAAATAAAATCAGATGCTAATTTAGTTTCCCAAATGAAGACAAAATGCACTTTTAAAGCTTAATCTTTCTAAATGTCAGTAGTTATAAAATAGCTGTAAGTGCACTGGACAACAGCAAAAGACAGATTTGCTATTTACAGTACATCAGAGACTTAATACTGCAGGAAAGCTGCCACGTTCTAGAAAAAACTTGGACTATAAGCACTTGCGGTTGCAGAAACAGAAACATGGGAAGTGCACCAAATAGCAAAACCAAGGGTCCCATCCTCAATCACTGACATAGAAACTTACATAGAAATGACAGCAGAAAAATATTTTCAGTTCACCAAGTCTGCCCTGAAACTAGTTTTATATATGTAATATCCCATAGGCCTATTACCTTTGCAGGACTAGCTCCCATCCTCAGCCTCTTTCCCTTTCATCTATACTAATGCCTTTAATCTGTCCCAACCAGCATTGAATCAATTTATCATTCCAGGCCCCAAGACCTCCTTTGGAAGCTTATTTCATTTTTCCACTATATTCAGTGAAAACAAACTTCCTGATCTTCTTCTTAAACCTTCCACCTCACATTTTCCAATCAAGCCCTCTTGTGATCAGTTTCATTTCTGATAAACAGGTATGAACCATCCACCTCATTCATACTTTTTAGAACTTGCATGTTACTATCAAATCATCTGTTTTCCTCCTGTCTTCCAGTGAGTATTGTATATTGGGGTCTGCTAGTCGTTCCTCATATGTCCATCTCCCATGTTCCTGGATAATCTTGGTAGTCTTCTCTGTACTGCTTTTAGCCTCCCTCTATCTTTCTTCATGTGTGGGTTTCAGAACTAGGCACAGTACTCAAGATGTGGCTTTACCAGTGTCCTATAAAGTGGCAAGAGTACCTCGCTTCTTCTACTCTTTTTGCCCTCCACTCACGCCATTGTTCTCCCTATTGCCTTCCTCCTCAACCTCTTCTTCTCCTTATCCTCATTCCCAAACTCTTGGAAGCTGGCAAAAGTCATACCCTGTAACAAAGGGGACAACACCTCTTCTCCAGAAATTACCGTCCTTTCTATCTCTTCTCTACCTTGGCTAAACTCCAAGAACACCTTGTTCTCTCAAAGTTCTCCCCTTTACTTGACTCATCCTCCTTCTTCACTCCTTTCCATTCTGGTTTTAAGAAGTTCCACACCACCTCCACCTCCACCACCTTCCTCCAGCTTACTGGAATTATCCTCACTAGCATGGATCAGGGCCTAGTCACTTCCACCATCTTTGTTGACTTAGATAAAGCCTTCACCACTGTTGCCCACTACATTTTCCTGGAGAAGCTTAAAGCAGCAGGACTCCATGCTTCTTTAGTTGGGTGGTTACACTTCTACCTTTAGGGTACGCCTCTAGCTGTCTGAATTGGAGATCCCATCTACCTCTCCACTCCCAATCTGCTTAGGCATCCAAAGTGGTCTGTTCTTGACTCATTTCTTTTCTATATTGTTCCAAAAAACTACCTCCCAACTCCCTGCTTCTCTGTGTCCATTCACATTTATACAGATGAAGTGGTTCTTTTTGCTCTGGCTCTTTGCCCCTGACCTCATGGCCCAGCTGCAACTGGACCTTAACAATGTCCAGCACAGATTCTATGAAAACCAGTTGTTGCTCAAGGCTAAGAAAATGGTTTCTATGACATTTGGCACTAGGCAGAGACATACTAGACTCACCCCTCTTCCCTGCATCCATATCCTTGATGTTGCAGTGATTGAACATGTCTCCTCTTTCAAATACTGTGGTGTGGTGTGTGGCTGGACCATCACCTCAATCTTTCTGTGCATGTAGATGCAATCTACAAGAAGCTACACCCCAGCTGGTTTGGCCATAACCAAGATGGCCAATTAGGTTCGTAGCTCTGAACCCCGGGCTCCTCTTTTTACCAGGAAAAAATCTTAAAGTAGTAATTTTGGGCAGGAAACTGATATTTTTCATTAGATTAACTTTAAATACAAAGAATAAAACTGTTTTTGCTGTGGTTCACTTAAATGTTCCTATCAACTATTCAATTGAAAGTTCACCGGGGTGCGGAGACATGGAAGTGGGCAAAGCGTTTGTAGCTTCGGTGGTAGATCCCAAAATAAAATAAATGTTCTACACAATCTTAAAAGAAGTATCTGATATAAAAGAAACCATTTTACACATGGAGCAGAAAATGGAGCACCTAAATATGCATGTTTCATATGCGGAGGATACCCTGCAAAATTTGGACCTATGGGCTGACAAATCAGAAACAGAGGTACAGTGTCTTACAAATGAACTGATACTGGTGTGGGAAAAGATACGTGATCTTGGGTGTCACAGCCACAGAAGTAATATTCATATTGTGGGGGTGCCAGAGGGAGTGAAGGGGAAGAATGTGCCTGATTTTGTCCAGCATCTTGTAACATCTACACTGGAACTTAAAAATGTGTCATTAGAGGTACAAAGAGCACATAGAACACTGGCTCCTCCACTGAAAGCTGGAGACTAACCTGGCTCATTTATTAAGTTATGCAGTTAAAGAGCAAATACTGGCAAATGTGAGCAAAAAAGGCACTTTGACTTGGCATTGCCACCACATGTCTCTGTACAATGATTCCTTTGCTCAGATAAATAAGGAAAGAGCTTTGTTCACCCCTTTCTGTAAATCACTGCAACAACTGGAGATAAAAGACAGAATGTCATACCCTGCAAGCTTCAAAATAGAAAGAAATGGATCATTTCAGGAATTTCAAGACCCCCAAGAAGCTGCAAACTTTGTTAATAGATCCTGGGGAAGACAACCTCAACTTGACAATGATAATGCCACTAACTGGGCAACTGCAGACTCAAAGGTCAAACAAATAAAACCATACATGGCACTCACCAGCACAGGCAATGAATGAAAAAAAAAGCAGTCCAGAAATACTTTCTAAAAGGACAATTTTCTTCATTTATTGAATAAATGCCACTAAGTTTACAAAGACACAACTGGGGATATTTATATCTTTTGGAGTCCTCCAGTCCCAGTGGGGTATTTGTGAACTTGGTGGTATTAATTCAATAAACAAAGGAAATTGCCCTTTTGGAAAGTATTTCTGGACTTCTTTGCTTTTTTCATTCATTGCATGTGCTGGTGAGAGCCATGACTGGTTTTACTTGTATCTGCTGTCTGTCATAGAGCACCACGCTCTACCCTGGTGTGGTTCTTTTTTGCTGGTTTAGGTTCAATCATCATTTTGTTAGCTATGGATATATTCTCTTTTACCCCAGCCCCCACGTCAAGCTCAGCAAACCTGGAGCAGTGTCAGAAAAGAAGATCCAACCGGAGGAAAAGGGATGCCCAGGATCTACCAGCTTTCAAGAAGCAGGATTTGGCTACTCGGAGTGGAAGTCAAGGCTTGAAAGCCTCCCACCATGAACTATCTTCCTCAGTGTCTCCACTGGATAAGCAGTGTCTACAAACACTATACAATGCAACCTCCTTTAATGTCCAGATTCCCAACAATTTACAGGGAGATTATTAGGCACACCACCAATTGGACTGGAACTCTCATTGGCCACCTTTACAGTCTTGGTCAGACATTGTGGATTATACCTGATGGATGCTCCTGGCATCAATATTGCAGTTACATCTGATGGAGAGTTTAAACAGCATATATATCCGTATATTCTAACTTTACTTTTTGTTACTGATCTAAGTACTGATTAGTGGTAGCAGGCTTTCACAGTTCTTATGATGCCACACAGGTGGACACTTGTGACTCTAGAATAAATGCATTCTAATGTCTTAAATTTTAAATTATTATTTTGCAAGCACAGTAAGTAAGAGTGTTTATATCTTTTGTTCCCTGTAGACCAGCCATCAGAAGTGGAAGAATGGTTAACTTGGGGGGGGGACTCTTTGAATTATGGGTGCTGTGATCAGGATGTTAAATAATGAAGTAGGAGTATCTATTCATATGTACTTAATTCGTCAGTGATGCCCTTACCCTAGCATGTTGTAGTTCAACAGAGAAGATAGGGGTCAATCTAGTACTAGGAGCTAGGAACTGTGCACTCACTACATTTACATCGATAGCATGCCTAGAGGTGAGAGTGCAGGGACTTAGAGTTCTAGGCAACCTTTCAAAGCTAAACCAAAGTACCAAACACTCTTACACAGACTCTATACCCTTTACTACTCCCCTTAACCCCCAAGATGCTTGTAAGAGACATAATGATAGCTGTATAAGGTGCCCTCTGGCCAGCAAAAACAAATCGTAACAAGGGTAGGAGGATACAGGGACTATATGGGGTACTCGTACTGAGGTTGGGGATTACTAACTCCACTACACTGCATTCTCTCTATGCTTCTCCTCCTTGGCCTGCATTTCTCTAATTTAATGGGACAAGTTGTACCTGCTAAACTATCACTGTCGCCATCCCAAGTCTTCCCCTTTTGGATCTCTAGTAATTGTTCTGCTTTTCCTTCGCAATTGCATCCTGCTTGTACTCTCCTTCCCTCTCCACTTTACTGAATATTCTCCTTGAGAAGCAACTATTGGGATACAATTGGATCCAACTCACAGACATGATTGCTATGATGATAACAGGAAGGAAGATGAGAGGGTAACTCAGATCACGGACAACAGGAGTATCATTATTCAGTGCCCCTAAAACTCAGTAATAAGCTTTCAGGTTCCACAGAAATAAGGCAGAGGGTGCCAAAGAGAACAGGGCTAATGCGTGTGGTTCAGATGCTTTAACATACAGTATAGCCAGATGCAGTGTGTGAGTTCAGTGGGGCACTATCCTTATTTATTACTAAGGACTTGAACTTTTGATGAAGAATGAAGCATGATACTAATATCTCTGGTAGAAATGCCACTTGGGACTGTGACTGGCAAAGGCAGAAATGTGTCAAGACACTCCAGACATACACATGGTGCATAGCAGACGTTGGTCTAACATAGTTGCATAATGTACATATGTATTCACCTCCTTCTCTTCACATACTTTCTGCTCCCCTTCTTTGACTTGTTGTGGTGTGGTTAGTGTATATTGTTACTGGGACTAATTCTAGTATGGGAATAAGAGGCACAGTGAGCACACAAGGAGTCTCAGTTAAAGAGCTGCCCTATTTGCTGGCTGGAGAGAGGCTGTGGGAAATATTGAATTGACTATCTGTAAGCACCCAGTAACTGCAGGACATATTCCCACTGTTAGGCATCCCTTTCCACCCTCCTACCAACCCCCCATAGCTAGGAAATGGGTTTAGTGCTCTGGAGGATATTGCTCTTGACGCCTCAAGGTGGCTGTGAGAGTGGTAAAAAGGGTATAAAAAGGGGCTGACAGGAAGTAGATGGCCTTTCCAGCCTGGGGTACTAGGCCTGGGGCTGGTGGGGGGAGGCTGGAAGAGTAGCATCAGGACCAGAATAGGTGGGCAAGACAGGGAGCTCAGCGATCCAGGGTGGCCAGGGTAACCCACCCAACAAAAGTGTAATGAGGACAGTTTTGTACACCATGGCCAACTAGGAGTGGGGGTATGGAGCTCCATTGGTGACACGAGTAGCTAGGTCCTGCATCATAGGGGGCTAGGGCATTAGAAAGCTTTTGTAAACCTAGAAGAAAGATGTAAGAGCCCTTGGGAAGCCCATTTGTGCATTCCCATGTCACCAGGGCTAGGGGGGGCTGCAGCAGGGCCCTCCCAAGAGGGGAGCCAGTGGCACAGGTTCCCCTCATATCTGGTGTGGCAGGGTGGCCTGAGAGTTTGAGGGAGCCGGGGAGCCTTTCACATGAAATTGGGGGCCTGTTTAGAGGGACAGGTCCGGGTGTGCCAGTCCATTTAAAGTCCAGGTGGATCACAGGCCAAAGAAATGGCAGACTTTGGAGGGTGGCCCCGTGCTGGAGCATAACACAAGCCCAGGAACAGCAGCAGGGATGTGGGCCTGGCAGGGATTCCCCATAGGAGGAAGGTAACAGCAGAACCTCCTGGAATTAATTGGGGGCCTGGAGTGTTGAGGCAGAGCAGATTGATAGTGGCAGGAGTGGCCTCAGCCCTGTGCAATAGTGACATCCCATTTGAAGGTGGGTCGGGGCCTGGGTCATCAGGAAAATTCTTGGATGCCCTTGTGGCTTGGGCCAGCACCCAGGGGTCCAGGTGGGGAGGGCAACTTGCCTTCCCACACCACTGTAAGTAAAAGGGACCTGTAGAGGAAAGAAAAGGAAGGTTAGCTTACCAGACCCATTATATGCCAGGAGATTGCAGAGATCTGTGTTCCAGTGTCTTGGGTAGAGCACCTGAGAGAGAATGGAAGAAAAGGAGAATCCTTCTGGTGTCTGCTAAATAAGTAGGCTCTGCTGTTTATTAGGTGCAGCCTGAATTTTAAAAAAGTTACAGCCTCATGGAGCTGCTTATTTATTTATTAGGAAAGAATGGTGACTTCTGTATCGTCGGAATCATTTGCCATGCAGGTAAAATATAAAATCCATTTGGGAAGAAACAGTGGTTTGTGCCTTATTTGGCTGTAGGGGAGGAGGCTCATGAAATCAAATCCTTTTTTCCCTCGTATTTGCAGTTTAATAAATTTTCCTTGAGTTGCATTCCAGGGGCAGAATCTAGCCTGTTTGGGGCTGCCAGAGATCCCTGAGACCTCTGAAGGTGAAGAAGGAGGTCTCGGTCTGGTGGTCGGCTTAGGGAGGAGATCAGATTCTGAGATGGAGGAGGTAAAGTGCACAGCTATGAAGATGGCATGCAGGTAGGAGACAACTGTTTTCCCTGCTTTATTAGTGTGCAAAAGGTCTCGTATGTTAACGCTTTGAGTGCTCCATTCTTTCTGACTGGAAGACCTGCAATGTTAAAGTATGCCCCTAGATGGGACAAGAAGGAGGGGGTTACATAATCAACAGGAAAATTTGCTGTTTATGGGTTCCCTGATCTTTCCAAGGGATCTAGAATGGTGGGGAGTTGTGAAAAATTATGTTTGGGGAATTGAACTAAGATAAAAGTGGCCGAGGCCTAGGGTGAGAGATGGTGCATTCTGTACTCTCCCTCCTTTACTCTTGATGGGAAATGGTAAACTGAATAAAAGGTTCTACAGTGCAGGATGCCAATAGGCACCCCACCATGAGATTACCCAGACCTCACAGATCTTCTGTTCTATTAAGTAACCATTACATACTTGACTATAAAGTTGCATGTTATAATGTTTCTATTATTGCATATCAGCATGGTCATGTGGTGATGCAGGTATTAGCCCTCTTCTCACTGGACATATGCTGCGTATTCTCCTACTGGTGGGTGGTTAACCACATGAGAATTAACAGTGGACTCTATCTCCTTGTTAGGAGCCTGGGGGGAGTCATTGTACTGGTTCTCCACAGTTAAGGAAATCTCATGGTTAGTAATTAGCACTTGGGGTAGTAAAACAGAATAAAATCCACCCTGTGCAGATTTTGCAAGTCTGCCCTGTTAGGATTTATTTATATAAACTGCCATCATAAATTCCTGGTTAGCTGTTACAGGTATAGCAGCAAGTTTATTTTTACGCAAATACATTGAATGTTTGGATTATTTATTGTTATGACTTACAACTCACGGTATTACAGGTCTGCAGTTTTATGTTTGATGGTACAATAGTGCTTATTGTATAGTTCATTACTACATTATGTGTGAACTGTGCCAGGCGATCCATGGGAAGGTGCATGTGCAACTCGTGTTGGACTTCTGATACATTACATTCACTCTTGCCTATGAAAGTGGTTCTTAAAATCCAGACTTTAGTTATGCAAAAATGGCTTAGATATATACAAATGTGACTCCTGCACTAAGTGTTAGGGAAGAATAGTCAAGGGCATAGTTTCATCGTACATAGACAGCTACAATATGTTTATGCCGCTTTGGCTGATTGAGGTGTGGTTAGTATATATTGTTACTGGGAATAATTCTAATATAGGACTAAGAGGCACAGTGAGCACACAAGGAGTCTTAGTTAAAGATTTCCTCTATTTGCTCACAGAACTCCAAACAGAGTCTTCCAGCCAGCAGAGCCCCTGGAGAGAAGCCTGCAGTGTAGAGAGATATTGAAAAATCATGCCATTTGTCTGAAGAGTGAGCTCGCTCTGACCTGTGCTTGCCCATCAAAGCTGCTCATTGACTGCCATGCCCACCCTGGTCTGGCACTTGATTTATAGGTCACATTGCTCATGTGATCTAGTCACATGACCCTCTACAGCTTAGTTAAACACACCAGTTTCTCATTAGCATTTTATACTGTCTCACCACTAGGAGTCAGTGTTGTGCCTCCCACTCACTCCCTCTAACTGCTACTTCCCATTTCTGCCTGTGAACCCACATGCCCTTATTCTGCTCCCTGAATCGCTGTACTTCCTGTTATTCCTCTACTCTCACCCATCTGCCTCTGGCCAGTATTAAACCCTCAACCCTCTACTCCATAGTTAGCCACCCTAACCGCTACACTACTGCTGCAGCCCTACAGTCTAACAGTTTTTGTAGTCCCTATATTTACTAGCATCCTTTCACACCTTGTCCTACCCCCTCACATCAGTTAGCTGACTCTTTATTCTGTCGAACACCTTTGTATTGTCAGTCTATAGTCCCTGCATTCTTTATTATCTTGGTCTCCTTCAACCCCACCTCCTCAATTACCCCCATTCTCCTTTATGTCATGCTTATCCACTTCAACACATTCCCTATTCCAGTAAATACTACCCATAACACCTTTATCATCCCCACTCAAGGTACTGCTCCCCTAACTTCCAGTCCTCATGGGCATGTTAATCTAACCATTGGTTTCCATTTCCTAGCTAGCCACTCCTGTGTCCTCTTTGTCCCTTCCCCCAATTCCACCCTTCCCTTCATACAACTTCGAAAAAACAGGACCCCTGTGCAAGAAGTGCAGGGCTCAAACACCTCAAACATTACCTCTACAGGATCACCCTGCTTCTACTTCTTATCTATGGGAATGTTCACCCTAACATGGGTCCCTTGCACAGCCCTCAATTGGGTAATGTAAAAAATGGCTACCTAAAGCTAGCATCAGCCAATATTTTGAGCCTCTTACCAAAACTTGCCGACCTCCAAGTCTGTGTGACTCAACTTAGCCCTGATGTGCTCATGCTGACTGAAACTTGGCTTTCGTCTAAAATATCTGACTCTGCATGAACTATCATTGGCTACACACTGTTCAGGCTAGACAGGGTAGGTAAAAAGGGAGGAGGATGTGCCATCTATCTGAGGACTCCCTTAAGGGACAGGTACTCCTCCATACCACCCACACTACTCAGTCCCAAATTCTTGGTATAAAAGTTCTTTGTGGACGGCAGAGTAAAGTCCTGTTTGTACTTGCTGAATACATCCCTCCCTGGGAAAACAAAATAGGTATCAATATGGTTACTGATCACCTAGAAAGCCTGTCAAATCATTCTGAGGTAGTTGTTATGGGCAACTTTAACATCAACTGGCTGGCCCCAGAAGCGACCCATTTTAGAGATGTTATTGCAGCACATGACATATCCCAACTGGTGACTTCCCCCACAAGAGCCAACTTAAGAACTAGCAACAACACCCTCCTCAACCTAATTCTTACCACACACCCTCAAAGACATATTAGCACCACAGTTCTAGCTGACTCGATGAGTGACCACTCACCTGTTGTTAGTCTCTGGTCAAATAAAACCTCCAAACCTCCACCAAAAATCACATATCAGCTTATACTGAAAAAAGGGAAACTCGATCAATTTTAGGCCTATCTTGTACAGTACGACTGATCTCCCTGGGCTCATTCTCCAATGTAGACCATGCGCTAAGCTACCTCATCACACACTTTAAAAAGCCTGTGACATATTTGCCCCAGCTCGTAAATCTAAGTCCAGGGGGGATCTAACCCATGGATCACTGCAGAACTATTAAGGAAGATGAAAGCCAAAGATAATCTTTGGTTCCTTGCATGGTCCACAGTAGACCAGATGACATGCAGCACTATAGAGCTGCTAGAGAAACATGTACCCTGGAAATCCGCAGAGCCAAAATTGCACACTTTCAAAATGATCTCACTAGCTCTTGGAAAATAGCTGGAAATTCTGGCAAAAAAAATCAAGGACCTTACTGGTAAGCCAAGTAAGGCAGCACCCTCTATGGTAGTTGTTAATGACATCCCTGTACAGAAACCTAGTTTCATCGCCATAACTTCAACTCAGCATTTACAGATCTCAGCCAGGTACTTCCACCTAATTTGTTCAACAAACCTGACACTTGTAGCCCCCCTGGCATTGCTGCCCCTCGCAACCTCATCCCTCCATTCCACTTCAGGAGAATCACGCTTGCGGAGGGCAAAAAATATCTACATAGGGTTCTAGGTAAAGCCAGGTACAGCAGTGACACCCTTGATATGAAACTACTATACCTCATGTTGGATGTCATGCTAAGACCCCTTACCACCATGCTGAACCTGTCACTGTCCCTCAGGCAGTTCCCCAAACAGTGGAAGGCTGCTGTTGTCACTCCTGTGCACAAAAGTGGGGACAGATCACTTGTTTCACATTACTACCCCATTTCAATCCTCTCGCTTTTATCTAAGGTCCTAGAGAGAGAGAGAGAGTAGTTGCTGACCAGCTGACTGAATTCCTTACCATATTCAATGCTCTCAGCAACATTGTTTCTGCCAGGCCAAAGTACCATCACAGCCCTATTGTAACTCACTGATTATATTCACAAAGCCTTGGATCGCAGTCTCATAGTTGGGTCAATTTACACTGACCTGACCAAGGCTTTTGACGCAGCTATTCACTCCCTCCTCCTAAACTCCCTTCTGTCCCTTGGCCTCTCCTCTGCCATAGCTAGTTGGATCAAAAGTTACCTTGAAGCCAGAACACAACAGGTCAAAATAAATGATTCCCTACTGAGTAGTCTCCCAGTTCGGTCCGGTGTCCCACAAGTATCCATCTTTGGACCCTTACTTTTCAGCCTTTTTCTGAATACCCTACCCAAAGTCTGTGACAGCAGCTTAGTTCTCTACGTGAATGATGCCGTTCTCTTCTCCAGCCACACTGACCTCCTTCCCCTCACCAATGATCTTCAACTGCGCTTCTCAAAAGCCAAATCCTGGTTTGCCAACCACAAACTTCTAATGATTTACAAAAAGACAAAAACATTGCCTTTTGCTAACTTCCCAAATAAATACAAATCAGTCTGCCTCATCATCTGTAATATCCAAAATCAACCCATGGAGATGGTGCATGATTTCAAGTAACTAGGAATTATGCTAGACAGCTCACTATCATATGCCCTACATGTCTATCATATTTCTAAGATGGTTAAGAATAGACTTGGGTCCTTTACAGTCATATACACTGTCTCACACCTGTGGCCTTAAAACTAGCAGTCACCAGCTCAGTCCTGTCCATCATAGATTACAGCCTAATCATTTACAGTGCTGCCACTGATACCATTCTCAAGTGGCTGTCAATCTGACAAATGCACTCATACCTGTGACCTCTATCTGCAAACTGAATGGCTTCACCTCCAGGCTAGAATAAAATATCAAACCTGTCTCCTAGCAAAAAAAATATGCCTTGCCTTAACTCCTCCAGCCACTCAGTCCCTGTTTCTACCTATGGCAAACCAATGCCATAAGCATAGTGCAGCCAAGCATACTTTCTTCGTTCCTTGTGGCCAGATCTCACAAGCTCAATGCACTTTCAGTTACAGAGCACCAGTTTGGGTGAATGATCTACCCTTTGAAATCCTTTCTGAACCCAAACTGGGCACCTTCAAATCCAAACTCTGTGGGCACCTTGCAACACTATGTAAATGTGACTGTGCCCTTTTGTTCTTTTTTCAGCCACTCCCTTATGTCCCTGACCTTTCTAGCTGTCACCAACCCTTACCTCTTGTTACCTCCTGTCCCACCCCTCTAGTTCATGCTTCCAACACCCCACCTCACTATACCCACTTCCCTTCTTCACTCCCCCAGCAGCTTTCCTCCATGCTGTTTTACTACCTTGTTTAGCACTTTGATTGACAGTCTATGATATTCAGACTGCAATCTTGACTCTTTGTACTACTGTTTACTTTAACAGTGTGCTATTTTACCATCTGTAACATCTCTGTACCACGTGTTTTTCTACTTGTAACATTTTTGTACCACATGTTGTCAATTCTACTCCATGTTAAACCACTCTGTTGCTTTTTCACCTATGTACACATTGTCTGTCTCTATGACATGGAACCTTTGTAAAAGAACCCCTGTTTCAAAGGTATTTGTAATCCTAGTAATGAAATAAATAAATAAAATAAAAATAAGTAAAGATTTGCTGGATGGAGGGAGGCTGTGGGGAATATTGAATTGACTAACTGTAAGCCCCCTGTAAATGCGAGTTTATTTTCCCACTGTTAGGCATCCCATTCCTCCTCCTCCTAACCTCCCCGAGCTAGGAAATTAGTTTAGTGCTTTGGGGGATATTGCTCTGGATGCCTCAAGGTGACAGCAGGGAGTGGTAAAAAGGGTATAAAAAGGGTCTGACAGTAAGAAGCAGAGCCTTTCCAGTCCAGGCATTAGGCCTGGGGCTGGAGGGGGGAAGCTGGAAGAATTTCATCAGGACCAGAATAGGTGGGCAAGAGAAAGAGCTCAATGGTTCAGGAGGGCCAGTGAGGAAACGCCCCAAAAAGAGTGCAGTCAGGACAGTTTTATGCGCCGTGGCAGATGAGGAGTGGGGATATGGAGCTCTGTTAGGGACACAGGTAGCCAGGTCCTGTGTTGTTGGGGGATAGGGTGTTAGGAGGCTTTAGTAAGCCTAGAAGAGAGATGTAGAAGCCCTTGGGAAGCCGGTTTGTGTATTCCCAGGTCACCAGGGCTGGGGGGGCTGTGGCAGGGCCCTCCCAGGAGGAGAGCCAGTGGCAGAGGTTCCCCTCATACCTGGTGCTGCATGGTGGCCTGGAGGGTTGAGGGAGCTGGGGAGCCTTTCACACAAAATAGGAGGCCTGTTTGGAGGGACAGATCTGGGGGCGCTGGTCCATTTAAAGTCCGGGTGGGTCACAGACCAAAGAAATGGGAGACCTTGGAGGGTGGTCCCCATACTAGAGCTTAACTTAAGCCCAGGAACAGTAGCGGGGATGTGGGACTGGCAGGGATTCCCCATAGGAAGTAGGTACCAGCAGAACCTCCTGGAGTGAATTGGGGGCCTGGAGTGCTGAGGCAGAGCTGATTGATAGTGGCAGAAGTGGCCTCAGCCCTGTTAACTAGTGCTAACCAGCTTGAAGGTGGGTCAGAGTCTCGGTCATCAGGAAAATTCCTGGATGCCCTTGTGGCTTGGGCCAGTTCCCAGGGGTCCAGGTGGGGAGAGCCGCACACTTTCCCATGCCAGTGTAAGGGATGCTGACCAGTGCCAAAGTAAAAGGGACCCATAGAGGAAAGAAAAGAAAGGTGAGCTTACTGGATCCATTATATGCCAGGAGAATGCAGGGATCTGTGTTCCAGTGTCTTGTGTAGAGCACCTGAGAGAGAACGGTAGAAAAGGAGAATACTTCTGGTGTCTGCCAAATCTGTGAATTCTGCTGTTTATTAGGTCCAGCCTGAATTGTAAAAAAATTAAAGCCCCATGGAGCTGCTTATTTATTTATTAGGAAAGAAAGAATGGTGACCACTGTATCGCTGGAATCATTTGCCATGTAGGTGAAAAATAAAAGCCAGTTGGGAGAAACAGTGGTTTGTGCCTTATGTGACTGGGGGGGGGGGGGCTAATGAAACAAAATGATTTTTTCCTTCGTTATTATAGTCTAATAAAATTTCCTTGAGCTGCATTCCAGGGGCAGAATCCAGCCTGGTTGGGGCTGCCAGGGCTTCCTGAGACCTCTGAAGGTGAAGAGTGAGGTCTCAGTCTGGTGGTCGGTTCAGGGAGGAGATCTGATGCTGAGATGGAAGATATAAAGTGCACAGCTGTTAAGACAGCATGCTGGCAGGACACAACTGTTTTCACTGCTTTAGTAGTGTGCAAAAGGTTTTGTATGTTAGCACTTTGAGTGCTCCCTTCTTTCTTCCTGGAAAACCTGCCATGTTAAAGTTTGCCCCTAGATGAGGCAGGAAGGAGGGGGGTTACATAACCAACAGGAAACCTTTGGGGTTATGGGTTCCCTGATCTTTCCAAGGGATCTAGAAAGGTGAGGAGTTGTGGGAAATTAATGCTTTCTGTACTCTCCTTCCATTACTCTTGATGGGAAATGGGAAACCGAATAAAAGGTGTCTGCAGTGTAGGGTGCCAATAGACCCCCCCCCCCCCATGGGATTACCCAGACCTCACAGATCTTCTGTTTAATTAAGTATCAGTTACATACTTGACTATAAAGTTGCATGTTGTAATGTTTCTATTGTTGCATATGACCATGGTCATGTGGTGATGCAGGCATTAGCACTCTTCTCACTGGACATATGCTGCATATTCCCCAACTGGTGGGAGGTTAACATAGAAACATAAACATAGAAACATAGAATTTGATGGCAGATAAGGATCGCTTGGCCCCACCTAGTCTGCCCATTTCCCTAATTAATGGATAAGCTGCAGATTCTAGTTAACCAACAGCCTACCACATGAGAATTAACAGCGGGCTCTATCTCCTTGTTAGGAGCCTGAGGGGAATCATTGTACTGGTTCTCTGTAGCTAAGGAAATCTTGGGGCCAGTAATTAGCACTTGGGGAAGTAGAACAGAGTAAAATCTACCCTGTGTGGATTTTGCTGGTCTCCCCTTTTAGAATTTATGTAAATAAACTGTGTCCATAAATTTCTGGTTTGTTATTACAGGTATAGCAACAAGTTTATTTTTACACAAATACATTGAGTGTTTGGATTCTTTATTGCTATGACTTACAACTAACAGTATTACAGGTTTGCAGTTTTATGTTTGATGGTGCAATGTACAATGTACAATATTGTATAGTTCACTACTACATTATGTGTGTACTGTGCCAGGCGATCCATGTGAAGGTGCATGTGCCTATGGAAGTGGTTCTTAAAATCCAGACTGGTTATGCAAAAACTGCTTAGATATATACAAATGTGACTCATGCACTAAGTGTTGTTGAAAAACAGTCAAGGGCATGGTTTCATCCTACATATACATCTACGTATATATGTTTATGTTTCTAGAACTAAATATGGTTGATGATTTGAAAGTCATTCAGTTTGTTGCATGGAATGTTAAAGGGCTGAACTCTTCTATCAAAAGAAAGCAGATCCTGACGCACTTGAAAGAAGAAAAGTGTGAGGCGGTCTTCATCCAACAGACACATTTATTACCGGCCAAGATTCAAAAATTAGCACGTGATTGGGTTGGCCAGGTGGTGGGGGACACATACTCAATGAAAGCCAAAGGGGTAGCCATCCTGTTCCACAAACTCCTTAAGGCCTAGATACAGGAAAAGGCATGCTCTAAACAAGGCAGGTTGGTGAGAGTGCATGCAAAGATTAATGGTAAAATGGTAGTCTTGGTGTGTTTACATGGTCTGAATGCAGACGCAACTGAGTTCTTTCCAGAGGTGGCGCAGCAGATCTCAGTTATGTTACAGCAGGATGACATATTAATAGTGGGCGGTGACTTTAATGAAATCTGGGATCCATAGCTGGATAAACTTTGAAGTTCTTCAGTAGCCACAACAAAAGCCAGGGTAACCCTTAGAAACTTAGCTGCTGAATTTGACCTCAGAGATCCCTGGAAGGAGCTGTAGTCTACTGGCCGTGATTTTGCCTTTCAATCAGCCCCTCATAATAGTGCAAGCAGGATTGATTTCATTTTCCTTGTTAAACAAAGGGATCTTCAGGATGTGCTCAGGGTTAATGTGGGTCCTATAATAATTTTTGATCATGCCTGTGAGTATATGATAATAGCTATAGGACAGAAGGTCACCCATGCCCCTAGATGGCACATGAATACTTGGCTAATGATGTTGCCAGAGTTCAAAATGTGGTTAGCAGAGGAAATAAAGTAATATTTAATAATTAATGATTCCCCCGATGTTTCCAAAGCCATGGTTTGGGATGCTTTATGAGCTTATTTATGTGGAAGGATAATATGCTTTGCCTCAAATAGGAAAAACAGAGGGTAAGGCAGCTAAAAATCTTGAGGAAGATCTTAAAAACAAAGAAGACAAGCATAATAGGCTACAGGAGTATGTGCCCCAGCGTCATTGGGAAAGCATTCAACTTAAACATCAAATAAACACAGTGATTTCTGCCTTGACTGCTAGAGTGGTTAAACATGTTGTACATCGGTACTGAGAGTCTGGGGAAAGATAAAGAAAATTGCTAGCAAATCGTATAAAACAACAATCTGCTAGACACATTGGGATGATCCGGTTACCCACAGGGACAATTATCACAGACATTGTGCAGATTAATAAGGTCTTTCAGGAACTGTTTGAGAATCTATATTCCTCCCAAAGAGATTCAGATATCCCACACCTTGCTTCCTTCCTTAAAGGTGCTCCCTTACCAAAGTTGTCAAAAGAACAAAAGTACCTCTTGGATGCCCTGATCACACTCACTGAGATTGAGATGGCAGTGAAAGCAGCTAAGAAGGGTAAGTCTCTAGGGGCAGATGGATTCCCTGCAGTATTTTGCCAAGCTTTTTTTTCCCCTACAGGTGGGACAAATTCTGACAGATACTCTACAGAAGGCTTCCCACAAGGATAGGCTGCTGACCTCAATGACAGAAGCATTAGTTATTTTGTTATCAAAATCAGTCAAGGATCTTCATCAGGTTTCTCACTGTCATTCAATATCTCTATTGAATGTAGAAGCAAAGAACCTACCAAAAGTCCTTGCATCTCGGCTACAGTTAATCATTCCTCACCTGATTGCACCAGCACAAATGGGGTTTGTAAAAGGAAGACTGGCTATGGATAATCTGAGGGCAGTAATGAATGTTATTTGCAAGGTGTCACACTCATCCACCCCCTCCATCTTGGTCAGTGTGGACACAGAAAAAGCTTTTGATTCAGTGCAGTGGCTCTACTTGTATCAAGCAATGGAAACTTTTGGAGTGGGTATTCAGTTCATGCGTTGGGTGAAGCTGTTGTATACAGACCCTACTGCATCAGTGCTGATGGGTGGGATGATGTCTCCACCTATCCACCTGCAAAGGGGAACAAGGCAAAGTGCCCACTTTCACCCTTACTGTTTTTTTTAGCACTGAAACTCTTGCTGTGTGAAATTAGAACAATGCCAGATATCTTGGGAATAACCTGTGGTTCTGAGTGTCTGATCACCCTAGCTTATGCGGATGACTTAATTGTGGCCCTGCAGAATCCAGCAGTAACTCTGCCAGCCCTTCTATCAATCCCTATTAAGTTCTTGATCATCTCAGGATTAAGCATTAACTGGGATAAAACAGAAGTACTACCCCTTAACAAGGCAGTAGATCAAGTCAATGTAGTACAGCTAGGACTCAAATGGAATCCCTCTCATTTGAGGTACTTGGGGATCAAACTGTTGGTGGATATAACACAAATTGTGGATCTTAATATGAAGCCCTTATACACCGCCATGGCTGGACAGTTAAGTAGATGGAAGATGTTAAGGCTGACATTCAGAGGAAAGACTGAGGCCTACAAAATGATGACCTTCACTAAAATATTGTTTTTCCTTAATAGTCTTCCCATCCACATACCTAAAGCCCAGTTTTATAAATTTGAAAGCCTCTTTGTGTCATTTCTATGGGATGGGGCCAGGCCGAGATTCAGTCAACACTAGGGATGGGCAAATTGTTTCATCATCAAATTTACATGCCAGCCAGTGGCATTGAGGGTTGAGGCACTGGATGCCACACCTCATGCCACACCAGCAACCCTGATTCAGGAATGGACTCAGGTTGCTTGGTAGTCTAGCGAGGTGAGGAAGGATTGAACATCCATAGACAACTCTCCTTCCTCATGGAGGGGTGGTTTAGTGCGGTGCAGTGCAGCCTGACACCCAGCAATGGCTGAGTGTCAGCACTGGTGTACACGCCATGCACGGGGTGGGCACATGTCCAGGGCAATAGGCTACCTCCGTGGAGGTGGAGACAGTTGGCCCGCCCATTGCACATACCTGGGCTCACGGAAAAAATCAGAGGAAAAGCCAGAAGCTGACAGGACCCATGATAGCCCGCTCTGTCCCTTCATAATTCTACCCCTAACTTCTGGATTTCTGCTCAGGGAGGAGTAAGCTGGTGATCCTCACCCTGGCCCCGCCGTGGGGGAGCAATATGTGGGGGAATGGCAGGGGTTGGTGGAACAGAGGATGACCAGAGGCAGAGGAACAGCCCTCCTCAGGAGGGCCTGAGCCACCTGTCAGCTCTGCGGAGGAAGTGGCATGAATTGTGTGAATAAAAAAGTGCAAAGTTTGCAGTTTAACATAGAAAGCCCTGCTCTCTCCCCCTCTCGCTGTATATATATATATTCTTTGCAATAAAGAACATTAATGCATCAGTTAGGGTTCAGGATAAAGGGACAAATGTAGGAACATATGACATTAGGGTTTCCAACCCTAAAACCCGTCTCCCACCCCTGAAGCGAATGAGGGATAGAGTCTTCCTTGGGGTTGTCAACCCTAATGCTCACCCCATTGTATGCACTCATGAAACATACACACCTCTCTCCATCACATCTTGGCTTTTCTGTTACTGCATTGGGGTGAATGTTAGGGTTGACAACCCCAAGGAAGACTCCACCCCTCATTTGATTTGGGGTGGGGCAGGGGTTTTAGGGTTGGAAACCCTAAAGTCATATTTCCCTACATTTGTCGCATTATCCTGAACCCTAATTGATGAAGTAACACAGTTTTTTGTGAAGAATTTCCTTACTTTTTTTAGACAGTGTAATTGTAGCCTTATTTGTCTGTGGAGGGCCCTGTGTTCCTATCCCTCCATAGATGCGTATATGTATGTAGCTGTGGAAGGGCCTTGCACTTCCATTTATAGGACAACAGTGATCAAATTGTCAGCATATCCATCTAATTACCCCACCTCATGTACCCAGTACAGAAAATTTTTGAATCCCCCATCAAAACTTAATTCCACGCAGCTGCAATGCCATTCCATGCCACAGGTGCAAAAACACATTTTGGCCAGGATTTGAAAAATGGCAGCTGTCACATACATGAGGTGGGGTAATAAGAAGGCTATTTTGAAAATTTTGGCAGATAAAATATTAAAATTTCCAAAGTTACAAGCATGCACAACAAAATTGCAATAAATTGGCATAACTTTGCCATTTTTACATATTTTGACCATATGTTTTTAACATAGCCTTCTTATGACCCCACCTCATGAACAAGGGAAGGACTGATTTTCATATGCTGCCCTTAAGGTGAATTTGCCAAACGACCACAAAATCACCTTCTGGGCAGGAGTTTCCTAATGTCACTGATATTGTTCATGTGGTGTAGTCCTCAAAAGGCCGTGTTGAAAATTTGGTGTAAAAAGTCACAAAATCGCTGAGTTATGGATCAGAGTTGAAAACCCCATTGAAATACATTGAACCACATTTACCTTAGTTTTTCATATTGCAGTCACCAGTTCCAGCAGCAAGACATTTATTTGATCAGAGAGTGGACCTCAAACCTAGGACATGTTCTTGTGAGTGAGGGTGTGTGGGGGTGTACTGTTGGTTGTGGTGGTGAATGCTGAGTGAGAGGTGGGGTGGGGCTGATCAACAAGGACCATTTTCTTTCTTTCATGGTTAAAAAAATCATCAAGGGATGACAGACGCCAAGGGGTGGGGTGCCACTAGACACTAGGGACATATAATGGCAGCATAGGGACTGTGATCAGAGAATGGGGAAGGGGGGGAAGGAACAACTGGACTACCAGGGAATTCATTCATTTTATTGAGACGGTGATCAGAAAAGCGGGAGGGTGGAGGGACCACTGGACTACCATGAAATTCATTTATTTTCATGGGGAAAGCAACTGGAGAATGGGAAGGGGTAAGATCACTGGAGGACTACCAGGAAATGTATTTATTTTTATGTTGATGGCAATCAAAGAATGGAGGAGGGTCCACTAAACTGCCAGAGAATTCATTTATTTTTATATTGGGACAGCAATCAGAGAATGGTGGAGGAGGGAAGGGAACAGTAGACTACCAGGAAATTCAGGACGGTGATGAGAAAATGGGGAGGGGGTGGAATCACAGGACAACTGGGGAATTAATTTATTTTTATAGGGGGACAGCGATCAGAGTGTATATCAATTGTGCAGCATCGGTTCTACAGTGAAGACCATCACAGCGACATTGTCGGCAGTCATTGTGATGGTCTCCACTACCCGACACTGGTGCCGGGGAGGTGTTTGCCCCCATCCCTGAACTAACTCCAACTGGAGTTAGTAATCTAAAGTATTGGGGGTGCAGGGTAGAGCCCCCCACATGGGAGGTGTGGGGGGCAAAGTCCACCAGCAGAAAATACTTGTCCCCGAGCGACAGCATAACATCAATTGGCGGTGTCGTGCCATCAGTCAACAAATTTCTTATCACTGCAGCATAGTGGAACCGATCAGACAACATGGGAGTGGGAGGGACCCCTGGACTACCATGAAATTCATTTATTTTTATGGGGATGGAGACTGGAGAACAGGGGAGGGAGAAGGACTACTGGACTACCAGAGATCTGATTTATCATTATGGGGACAGTGATCGGAGAAAATGGAAGAGACAACTGGACTACCAGGAAATTCATTTATTTTTAAATGGGGATGGCAGTCGGAGAACAGAGGAAGGGAGGGACCACTGGACTGCCATGGAATTCATTTATTTTTATGGGGACAGCAATCAGAGAATTTGGGAGAGCAGATGGACGACTAGACTATTAGGGAATTCATTTTGTTATATAGGGATTGCAATCAGAGAACAGGGGAGGGAGCTCTGGACTACAAGGGAATTAATTTATTTTTATGGGGATGGTGATCATAGAACAGGGGAAGGGAGGGGAGGGACCACAGGACTACTAGGGAATCCATTCTTTCACACAGGACGGTGATCGGAGAACAGTGGAGTGGGATGTACCACTGGACTACCAGGGAATACATTTATTTTTATGGGGACAGCAATCTGACAATTGTGGGGGGACCACTGGCCTAACTCAGAATTCATTTATTGTTATGGGGACAGAGATCAGAGTACAGAGTACAGGGAAGGGTGAAGAGACTGCAAACAATTCCAAAAAGGCATGCTGTGAGCTACAGGAAAGGGGTGTGTGTGAAAAAAGGTAGCCAACCTGTATACTCCACTGATACGAAAAGACATGCACTCCAATTAACAATTTTCTATTCACACTGGCTCAGGAAATTCTTTCTATTTATGGTTAACTTTTAAAGGGTCAATATCTGTCAGTGAAAAACAAGCCCACTGGTGACTCTAGCCCTGGCGCTTTGGGTCTCAACTGACCTTTCATCAGGGGGTATGGAAGTTTGGGAGAATCTCCTTTAATTTACAGTGCTAGTAATTAACCACAAGTGTTCCTTATACAATCAATAATACCCATCATGTGATGTGAATTCATTAACAAACATTTGCATTACAAAGCAGTACAACGTGAAAATACAACATGAAAAATAAATAAAAAGCACTACTGTCTGGATCAGATGCTGAACATTCTGTTATAAACTATTTCTTTCTTATTCTGATATTTTCCATATATATATATATATATATATATATATATATATATATATTATAGTGGTTGATCGTGTCACTATAGTTAGGGTTCAGCGATCACTTACATACTAAAGTCAAAAATGTGGCATTAATAACTTTGGACCCATTCAATGGATTTGCCTGAAATTTGGTGCACATGGTGGGGCATGGCAGATCTCTTGATCTGCCAAATTGTGTTTTGGTCAGACTTACAGTCTTTGCGTACAAAAGCGCTGACAAATGCAAAATTATCCATTTTTGGAGCCAGCTTTTGGGATTTTGGATGTCACCCTGCATGGCCATTGTGTAGCATGCCACTCCGTGAAATGGCTTGTTTGAAAGAGCTTTGGTGGCTGAACATGCCACTTTTTGTTTGGTGAAAAAATATTAAGGCATTCAAAAGTGATGCCACTTTTAAGTTCCCATTATAAGTCAATGGGAAAATTTATATGTCTATTTTGCGAACAAAGAATGGGGTTTTGGCCATCTGGTCCCATCTGGCGATCAAAGAATTTGCAGCCTAGTGGTTCAAGAATCTTTGTCCCCAAGGATTTTCAAATTTCTTTGATCATGAGGTCTGCCATCTTGTTTTGAAATTTCCAATCTTAAAACACAAATATCTCAGCTCAGGGGTCGTTTCTGAAGTAAAACTTGGGTGGGTTTTACTCAGAGGACCCCACTCTATTGAACCATGCCTTTGGTTTTATCCAAATCAGTCCAAAAATAGAGTTTTGAGCTTTTAAAATCTTTGTTCGCAGCTCACTAACGATCTTTGATCGCAAGCCTGCAAATTCTTTGATCGCGAGATTCTTTGATCACGATCGTGCATCATGAGCGAGGGATGAGATGGCCAGATTTTAAAATGAGTTTTCTCAGCCCAGGGGTGCACTACAAACTTAAATGAGGCTGGGTTTTGCTCAGGGGGCTTCATTCTGCCCCATCTGAATAACAATAATAATGTATTAAATATCCCTGGTAGTTTAGTGGCCCCTGCCCCATCATAATAAAAAATATTGTCACGTGTAATGTCCTGGTAGTCTAGTGCCCCCCATGTGTATTTTGTTACATCCTTGGTAGTCTAGTGGCCCCCCGATCTGTATGAAATAATATTCATAGTCATTGTACATATCCCTGGTAGTCTAGTAACCCCCCATCATAATAAAATAAATCATCATTTCATATTTCCTAGTAGTCTAGTGGCCCCTCACCCCCCTCACCCAGCCATGCCAGCCCACCCAGCACCTCCCCACCCTTCCCCAACCAGTGACTGGCACAACCCATCTCTCACCTCCATGGCCAGCCGCCAACTGTCTGCATTATGAGCGCTAATGCAAAGAAGCTGGACGTGGAGGTGAGATGTGGGCTGTGCCAGTTGCCAGCTAATGAAGGGTTGAGGGTGCTGGGTGAGCTAACACCTGGGTGAGGGCACCCCAAACACCGAAATGAAATGATTGTGTGATAAGGGCGGCACCCAAACTACCGAGGACTATCTTCTAACGGCTGTGAATATAATTTCATACTGATTGAAAACACTGGGCTCAAACTATAATAACAATGGAATTTTATACAACCGTCGGGGCACTAGACCGAGAGATGTAAAAGGCATAAATAAGGGGGGCACTAGACTACCAGGACATTGCAAATGATTATATTTTTATTATTATGATGGGGGGCATTAGTCTACTAGGGATATTTAATAAATTATGATTGTTATTCAGATGGGGCAGAACGAAGCCCCTGAGCAAAACCCAGACTCATTTAAGTTTGTAGGGCACACCTGGACTGAGAAAACTCATTTTAAAATCTGGCCATCTCTTTCCTTGCTCTTTGTTCGTGAGCAAGCAAATTCTTTGATTGCGACTCTGAAAATTCTTTGATCATGAGATTCTTTGATCACGATCATGCATCACAAGTGAGGGACTAGATGGCCAGATTTTAAAATCAATTTTCTTAGCATAGGGGTGTCCTAGGAAGACAAATGAGGGTGGGTTTTACTCAGGAGGCTTCGTTCTGATGAACCATGATGGTGGTTTACCACAATTCTTTGCGTTTCTTTAATTAGAACAGTTTTTATTCTTTGTTCATGAGCCTGCAAATTCTTTGATTGAGAGCCTGCAAATTCTTTGATCGTGAGATTCTTTGATCACGATTGTGCATCGCGAGCGAAGGACGAGATGGCCCAATTTAAAAATCTGTTTTCTCAGCCCAGGGGTGTCCTAGGAAGTCAAATGAGGGTGGGTTTTACTCAGGGGGGTTCATTCTATCGAACCATGGCAGTGGTATACTGCAATTCCTTCAATTTTTTGATTTACAAGGTTTTTAATTCTTTTATCACAAACCTGCAAAATCTTTAATCGTGAGATTCTTTGATTGCGATCTTTGATCACAAAATAGGGACAAGATAGCAAGATTTTTTATAATGGAATAGATAGGGGAATTTTACTAACCTTTAACATTGAATATCTCGGAAATAGTTTGGTCTTTTTACTTGAGATTTGGAGGGAAGAAAGGCAACATCCCACAGATGTGCCTTTTGGTGGTTTGGTAAAAAAATATTACAGGGCGGCAAACTTATGGCACTGTGGATTTGACACTTTTTTCTATAGGATAACATTACGGCGTCCGCCGCATTACAGGAATTCTTTGCCGCCCTGCTGCAAAATAACGGTTTGGTCTTTTGGGCTGAAATTCGGTGGGAAGAATGCCAATATCCCACAGATGTGCTATTTGGTGGTTTGGTGAAAAAAATATAACAGGGCAGCAAAGTGACGGCACTCAGAAGTTGACTTTTTTTCCCATAGGATAACATTATGGCGTCAGTCGCGCCTTTCAGGGCCTGTATCTCAGAAACGATAGGTAGGGGGTTTCACTAGATATTAGGGAGCTGTGACAAGTTCACATGTTATGGACTTTTACTGTTTGCAGTCTTTTCAGTTAGAACAGTAAAGTTTGACTGTAAATAACTGTGAATGGGTATTTTTCGATTGAACGATCCTTACCTAAGCGAGTGACCGGCAAAACAATTTTCGTCGCACAAACAGACATTTGCAATGTTAATTTTAAAATAGTAATAAAAAAGTCCAACAAAGTATGTGAAGGAGACCTAATTACATGTCTTCTTCATTAGTTACCAGGCAGTACTTGTGTAGAATAACATTGTTAAAACTAGGGAGAAAACAAGATGGCAGACATCACAAACAGTATTTCTTTGAGCACGATCAGTAAATCACTAACAATTCAAAGTTCAAACAGTTTTCATTTACCTTCCTAACAGCTATCACAAAAAATGTTATAGTTCAAAAATGGTGAGATATCTTATCACCACACTGTCCAAAGGCACAACCTTGACATAGACCCCCATCATCGCTGAAAATTTTAGAAAATAAATTAATTTCATCTAGGCTGTGGATGAGGGCAGAAAATCTAATTTACAACCCATATTTCAAAAACCATACAAGATGTCATCATGAAAATTTCCACATCTTGAGACACTGGCAGAATGACCTTGCTTGCCAGATTTGTGGCTGTTTCATGAAAAAAAAAAAAGCCAAAGTTACTAAGGTGCAAAATTTGCGATTTATCATAGAAGTGCCAGTACAACTCTATTTATATGGGTGTTATTGTGCTTATATAATATATTATAGGGACACAGTTGTTCCCCTATAGTTAGGGTTCAGTCTTCACTTCTATGTTAAGCTCAAAATTGTGCACTCCCTTACAGAAATATAGGTGTGCTGTGTATATGCAGAATGCAAGCCACATGCTTAATTGTGCAATATTTGCTTCCGGTTTGTATACACTAAGTGAACCTAAGCGAACCAGGTCTAAAAAGCATATCAGATTCGCATGCTGCAAGCTTGACATGTGTGCAGCAGGTAAGCTGGTGTGAACATCCTCTAAAAATTATATCAGGTTTACGTGTTGCATGCTTGACATGAATGCAGCAGTTAAGCTGGTGTGAACTTCATTTTAACATCACATCAGGTTCACATGCTGCACACTTGCCATATGTGCAGCAGTTAATCTGGTGCAAATCTCATCTAAAAAATCATATCAGTTTCTATTTCTTATATTACTGCTATCAATTAGAGTCATTAAAATACATTTTTGTTTGAATTACCATAAAAAGTAGGTAAACTCATTAATTCAGATCCTTTTGCAAGTTGTTTAATAGCTTTTGATTTTTGCCATTAAATCGCCATTAATTTGTAAAGTATTGTTTGCTTACTGCATTAAATGCCTAGGATAGCCAGTCAACATCCCCCCGTTCCAGATGTGCAAAGAGGGGCCTCTGTGTTGTGAAGCCTATCCTTTTTGTTTTGGAGAATGCAAATCCCTTATACATATTTAGTGCTACAAATGTGTTTCTCTATGACTGTTTCATCTCACTTACTTTCCATTTGTCATTCTATATTGAGCATATACATTATGGCAGTGCTCAGCACTCTTTGTGCTGGGTAGAGTCTTGGAAGCATGCACCATACCTCACATTTTGTCAGTGAAATGAGGGACAAGGACACTCAAATGAGGGGCAATGAGGGACACTAATCCACATGATGATCAGGACACATCATGAAACATGGAGATACAGTACCTCATAAGACAATGGAAACCATTACATTCGCACCTGAGAATGAATTTCTACCATTAAGCAGGTGTGCCACTTAGGTAGGGCAGAGGAGGACAGTTGCCCCCCCACCATATTTGTGCCTATTGTAGGTTGTTCTTATGGTGTGGCAATAATGGCATTAAATTTGGATTTAATCTTTTGTACAATAAACGCCACCTGGCCTGCGTGTGCTCATGCTGAAGGTACTCTCCAGACTCGACTGTGTCTGTATTGTGTTGTCCACTCTCTCCACCTATTAGCGGCGGCACAATCACATGTGATGTGGATGAGCTCCTGCCAAGAAAGAGTGCATGAGTCTTGAGGGGCAACACTGTCTTTCCCACAATAGAGTAAACAGACTGCACACTACAGCTTAGAGGAGTTGAGCACTGAACTCTCAATAGCAGTGTTGTGGCAGCATATTTTTGTTGATCTACTCTTACTGAGTCTCCATCTCCCTTGGTGGCTGAAGGGGCAGAGGGTGAGCTAGAAGGTGATTCAAGACTAGGCTACCTACTTACTCTACTAGGCTCACCTTGCAAAAAAAGCAGCACAGACCCCTATGGCAGCATGCTAGGCTTAGCAGCAGTGGTGACAGCAGTGTTGGTGGCTTTCATAGGCCTTGATCAGTGCAGTGCGGCAGCAGCCACAGCAGCAACCAAGCAAGAAGCAAGCAACCCAGGTTGGGTGGGTTTGGTTGGTGAGGTGACTTGGTTGCAGACCATGTTAGGGACCTGTGATGGTTGGTTCTAGCATCCAGCTTCTGGTGGAAGGAGAGAGGGGGAGTGGACTAAAACTGGGCTAGTGGCACACTGTGCCTGGGTACCGGTTCTGGCCATATGGCTGGATAAGTAAAAGTAAATAATTTTTTTATAGGGTGGATTGGGGAAGGAGGAAGGACTGAAATGTTGATGTGTTTTTCATGTTTCTTCAACTTTAGGCAGTTTCATGATCTATAGGGGATGGGTAACGAATGGAATGGAGTCTGGGAGAAAAATCTAGACAAAGTTCTTTTTTTTGGGGGGGGGGTAGAACTTCAGCCAGGAAAGACATTGATTAGTAACTGGGTGGGTTTAAACCCAAATCTGATGCACTGCTCTGGGGTATATACAGATGAATCTTATACATTTGAATTTTTCCTGATTTGCATATCACTTTTCAGTCAAAACAAATTAGTTGTAGCTTTTAGAGATGTTACAGACATTCTAGAGCTGTCCCTTGCATTCATAGAGAGTTGAGCGGTATGGCATGCTCAGACTACTGGAGCCCCACAATAGTTTGGCTTATGCACCCCCCCCAATGAAGCTGACCTCCACATCCTGACACACAGGCACATTTTGACTAAGGGCAAAGGAGACTGCAGGGGTGTGCACCATTTCAAATGAATAGGGCTATTTTTTTATTACTATTTTATACATTATTGATGGAGAGTTGGAGATTAATGAAGGCCACCGCTGGACTAACAAGGGCCTTGTTACTTGAACAGTGGCCTTCATTATTCTCCAACTCACCATCATAACAAATAAAATAGTAATAAAACATAACTCCATTCATTTCAAGGGGGTTTGCCCCAGCACTCTGCAACACCAGGAGACTTGGAGGCATGAAGACCTGGGTTTGAATTTCATCAACCCCTACTTGTGTATGGTGTGATCCTGAGCAAGTCATTTAACTTTTATGTGTGCAGTTATCAGTTACCACTTGCTTTTTGCATGCATGCCACATGCATGCAGTCTTTTCCAATTTAACATAAAAATCACGGTTTCCACACTTGCTTGATGCACGCATGCCATATGCATGCAATTCGTTCCAATTTAACATTTAAATCATACTTGCAGCATGCATATCACTTAGGTAGTTTTATGTGTGCAGCATGAAAACATTTCATATAATTATTTCTGTAAGTGCTGTAATACCTTTGCAACCATTCAAGTGATTCATATTAAGTTTTGCATGCTCCATCAGGGACCAAAGATCTCTTGATGTGGCAATGTGGCAAGTTTTGTTTCAATCAGATATGAGGGTACAGAGATATGGGTTGTCAAAATGTAAAAAAATTTAAATTTTTGGTGACATTGTCATGCCACTGCACAAAAATGACATAGCATTTTGGTCTGAACTGTTTACTGTATATAGCTCATGGGTCACAAATGTGCCTTTTGAAGGTTTGGTGAAAAAATAATAATCCATTTTAAAGTTATTAAATTCTAAAGTTTCCTGTTGTTTGCTATAGGACCAGTTAAATGTGCCACTCGAAAAGGATTCATTATCACAAATGCGGAATCCTTTTTCGCAAATGCAGGATCTTTTGCCGCAAATGTGAAATCTTTTTAATGCTGCCACCATCTTGTTTTTTAACTGTGACAACAAAATTAAATAAATTAAAAAATAGATAGGTTTCGTAGACAACAGTTGTCTTTACCTAATCGAGGCTGTAAAATTGCATTCTGGGGTTAGTGTTTTGATAAGTGACTTAGAAATGTGTTTTTTTAACATAGAGAAATTTTTTTCTGCAAACTGCAGGAAAAAAATGGAAACAAAATCCTTTTTGCGCAAATTGCAAAAAGTGATTTTCTTTTTCTGCAAACTGCGAAAAAGGAACTGCAGGAAAGGATTTTAAGACAGTTGTTTCTTTGTCACTCTACAGTTCACAAACGGTTGTTGATTCTGGTCTGAAGTTTTCAGGGTACAAAGGACTTGCCACACAGATATGCCTTTTGCTGGTTTTGTGAAAATATGTTACTTTGCTGTGGAGTTCTGTGACTTTAAATTTTGGTTCAGTTCCCACAGGATAACATTGTAATGTGAAGTTTAGACAGTCATTTTTTTTGTCACTACACTGTGAAGTAATGGTTGTAAGTTTACTCTGAAATTTTCAGGGTACAAAGGCCTTCTGTCACTGATCTGTCTTCTGCCCATTTCATGAAAATATATTAATTTGGTGTCTAATTATGCAGGTTTCACATTTTGCTGTGTTTTCTATAAGATAACATTGCAAGGTGAGGTGTGTGTTTGGCACTGCATACTACAGGATGGGAGTGCAGCCCATTCAAATAAAGATACCACTACACTATCTCAAGAATTATGGATGGATGGGAGTGCAAGGCCCAGAGGACCCTGCACTCCCACATGTAAATACAGATGTGATTATGGACTAATTGGAGCACAGGGAAATAAGAATACAATTACAATCTCTCAAAAATACGGATGGATAGGAGTGCAGGGCCCAGAGGGCCCTGTGATCCCACAAGCAAATAATTAGGCTTGCCACTTAAAGGCAGGCCAGGTTGTCCTGGAACCCAGCCAGATGGAAGCAGGGGTGGAGTAGAGAGGGCAGGTAAGGGAAGGGGGCTGCAGGAAAGGGGAAGGGGCTATGACCTCATGGATGGTGTCATCCTACTTGGGTGGGTGCTCGCTAGGGATTGGCATGGGTAGGGGCCAGAAGAGGTCCTGCCCAGGGGTCCTGAGGGGGTATTTAAGGTCATGCAGCCCACAAGGAGCCCTCTTTCTTGCTGTATAATTCCCCACCCACCCTCAATGTAAGAAAGAGGGATGGAAGAGTGTGGGAATAGGCACTAGACTGGGAGGCACCTGGAAGCTGGTGACCTCTAATGGGGCCTGGCACGGGCCAGGTGGGGCCCCAGAGGGGCAGCCAGGTCAAGGGGACTAGGTGGAGTCCCACTGGAGGGTGAGCAGACAAAAAGGGAGTGGCATGGGAAGGGGAAGGGGTTTGGAAGCAAGGGAAAAAGAAAGGGGCAGGTAGAGGAGGAGGGGGTAGGTATCATGGGCTGGGGACAAAGGAACCCAGGCATGGGAGTAACAGGGCGGGGGAAGGGATATAGAACTAGAGGGTGGATCACTGTGTCCACACCTAGTGGGGGGGAGTGGTCCGGGTAAGTGTGATACCTTTTTATGGTGATGGAAGGGGGGCAGATCACAGTGTCCAGACCCTGAAAAGCAATGAGAAAAGAAGAAGAGAACATGGCAAAGAACCATGAGAGGGAAGACAGGACTGTTATGTCCTGGAAGTGATATGGGACTATTATGTATGCTGTGTAAATACTGATTGTTAAAATGAATTGGGATGTAATGATGTAAATACATAATTGTGTCTTTAAATAAATACTGCCTGTGAGCATCCAAAAAGTAAGAAGGCATTGGTCTCAGTTATTTCTGGGTGGGGATCCAGGGACAATGCTATGATTTTATCATCTGAAAAAGTAAGTAAATTCTTGGCAAAAACCTAATTAATGGAAATAGGGGGTTGGGTGGTGCCACTAGACACCTGGATACATATAAAACAATAATATACTGCAGGGATTGGAACTCAGTGCCCAGAGGGCAATGTGCTCCCATAGGAAAATAAGGATACAATTACACTATCAGAAAAGTTATGTATGCATGGAAGCACAGGGTTTGGAGGACCCTGTGCTCCCACAGCCAAAAAAGGGTATGATTATACTATCTCAAAAAGTAAGGAAATAAACTGTAAAAACAACATTGTTAATGCACTAGTTAGTGTCAGAGCGACAAAAGCAGGGAAATGTGGCATTAGGGTTTCCAACCCTAACACCTCAACCTCCCCCCCTCCAGGCAGCACAGCAGGTATGGGGTGTGCCTTGGGTTTCTCAAGCCTAGCACTCACCCCATTCTCATACAGTGTACACATTTGACATTACTTATGATGGAATGGGGTGAGCATTAGCCTGAGAACCTCAAGGAACACCCCACACCTGCTGTGTTGGAAACCCTAATGCCACATTGCCTAAGTTTTTTTGCTTTGACCCTAATTAGTGCATTAACAAAGTTTTTTGCTAGACAGAAATATAGACAGACAGATAGATAGATAGATAGATAGATAGATAAATTACTTGCCATAAACCATGGTGACTTTCACAAATCCACCTAAACCTCTGAATATAGCATTCAAAGCATCAGAGACAGAAGACCTGATACGGGCTACCTCAAACCTGAGATGCTGTGCCTGCAACATGCCTTCTGAAACTCCTTCCATATGAGTTCATCAAGTAGTGATGCAGTATCAATGACTAAGCAGGTTGCACACTCATCCCTGAGGCTGGAAGATAAGAAGGCTGTGGGTTCCACCATCACACAAGTACCTTGGATTAAATCCCAATACAGTACAAGCCATTTAAATGGGATGGTCGGATAGACTGAGAAACATCCTATTAAAATGGCTATCTCCATTAAAAGGAGTTTATTGTATCTCTGAAATTTTGGTTACATATATGGCTGGTAGTGCTGGTTAATTAGGGGTTTCATTTATGTGTTTATTTTATTTTATTTATCACAGTTGATTTCTTTGTACTGTAACTTAAAATCTTCAGTAGCTGATTGATGTGATTTATGTGACGTTTTGTGATTTTATTATTTTGTACTTAGAGGGGATTGCAGCATTTCTGCCCTGCTTATTTGGGACATCTCTCTCTATCCTCACTCTATCCTCTCTCTATATTCACTAAAAATACCACCAACAGCTTAGTCTGGTTCAAGGTCAGTTGGCATTCATCAGTATCCCCCTCCCCGGGTCGTGCCTGAAAATAGGCAGGATTTGTCTAGTGCACTTACCCGGTCGAAAAAAAACTAAATATAAATAAATAAATAAATAAAATAAATAAAATAAAATAAATATCCTGGTAACACTGAAGAAATGTTTACTTTTCAGCAGGGTGTGCTTTTGTATGACTGTCTCTATATCCAGTAGTCAGTCCTAGCTTGTAACTTTCCCTTTCTGCTGGCATTATTTCATGGTACACTGCAAACCAGCAAGGGCATCATCCATAGTCGGGATTTCTGCTTCCTCCTTGCTTTCACTTTCATCCTTACTACCAGAAACTATTTCACCATTGGTAGCCCTGCGAGCCATGGTTAGGTCACTGCACAGCAACTGCAGACAAAGAGCAGGTAGGATTTTCCAGTGCTTCCAGAACATTTACAACTCTGTGCATGAGTGAGTGAGTGAGTGAGTGAGTGAGTTTTAAACCACAGGGTGCAAACATGGTGCTAATTGATAGTGCCAAAACACTGACTGAGACCTCAATCATCCCACTAGAGCAGCTGCTGCAGTTAGCACCACCTTGTTTAACTACAAAGTACACACCTCTCACCATGCTGATGACCCATGTTTGGGAATGAGCGCGGGTCACTGGAGGTTGTCAGGGAGGAGAAGGATTGAGCATACCAGAGGACAACTCTCCTTCTCCGGGGAGGGGGGTCTTGGCAATCAATGCCAGTCTGGCCCCTAGTGGAGACTGGGGACTGGAGCACCGATGCTGCACGATGGGGGGTCAGAAGTGGCACAGACGCTTGACGGCAATGTGCACAGGAGCGTGTAGGGTACCATTGCAGATGTCATTACACACATCACCCCAGCAACACAGAAAACAGGAAAACTGGCCACAGATGATGATGGGAACTAACAGGCCTTGCACTTGGCTAGCCACAGCACAGGAAGACTGGATCTGGTCTAGGAGGGTAGGTCCCCCTCTCTGACCCCACCGGAGGGGTAAGCCCTGGGGCTACTACTGTGCTGGCTGGTGGATGCCAGGGTGACAAGGTCAGGGTTCCCCCAGATTGAGAGGGCTGCAGGGGCAGGAGTATAAATAAGCATACAAAAAAAAGAAAAAAGAAGTAGGGAAATGTCCCCGGTGTCCTCGCTAAATTTCTCCCATTTCACTAAAAGCACCACCAACAGCTTAATCTGTTTAAATGTGAGCTCGTTTTAATCTGTATCCCCCTCCCCTGAGACTAGGCTGAAAATAGGCAGAATTGTTTAGTAACACAGGAACATAGAAACATAGATTTTGACAGCAGATAAGGACCGTTTGGCCCAATTAGTCTGCCCATTTTCTCTACCTACTGTAATACCGCAGACCCTACTTGATCTCCAGCTTTTACCCTCCCTTAGTCCTCCTTTCTGGTCAACAAAAACTAACTAACATAAAATAAAATTCCTGATGTTCCTACATTATTTTATTTTGCCCATTCTGAGCTCAAAGCATGACCTTCCTCCATTTTGTTCCTAATTACCACCTTTAATACTATACATCCTATTGGGTTTTGAGCCCTAAGATATTTCCAGCATTGATCCCATTACAGTGTAGACTGTTCCATCTATTTACCTCTTGCTTAGCAAAGCAGCATTTTCTGACATCCTTCTTGAATCCCCCACCCTTCTAGTTTGAAGTTTTATCTCCTAGTGGTTGTGCAATTCCATAATTTAAATAACACCTTGCAGTGTCACCCTCTCATATCCCTAGATGTACTATATTTGTATGTTTTTATCATGCATTCTCTTTTTCCTTCTGGCCTTCAGAGAGTACACATTAAGACTACTTAATCCTTATTTTTGGGTCTTACCCTCCTGCTCCTGGACCACTTCTGTAGCACTCTGCAGGATAGACTCAACTCTCTCACTGTCCATCCTCAGGTGTAGCTCCAAAATCACTTGCAGTATTCCAGGTGTGGTCCAACAAAAGATATGCACAGTACAGCAGGAATCTCACCTCTTTGCTATGTAAGCAAGAAAACATGACAGGATGTGGGTAGTAGTGTGATCATTGCACACCCAGGGGTGAGACACAAGGCTGCAGGCAGAGAGCATTATTGCTCCTGAAAGTGCAGTGATCACACCACTACCCACATCCTGATGTGTCTTACTGCACTTTTAAAATGGGCATAGTAATTTTAACAGTGTTAAAAATTAGAAATAAAAAAGATTTATGCTTATATGTGTCTCAATATTTGGTAAAATAGCTTCTCTGCCTCCAGAATGTTACTTGTTTTACTGCTTTGATTTTTATTAATTTGGCCCAATGAGGTTACCATAGTTGTAGTTTTGACCAGCCACCAACACACTCACAACCTTGCTCATACAACCCTCTAGCATTTCTATACCTACAGTACAATGGGTTCTTTTAAAACAGAGTAGTCAATGTTATTGTTGTTTTTCTTTTTTTGTTTTCTTTTCTCATAACTTACATTTAATAAAAACACTGAAATGTGTAGAAGTTGTGGGTATGACCTGCATTTCTGTGGTACAATATGAGAGCAAAGGCATTGCTTGGGATTTTTCCCACTAGCTTGTTGTCCAGTTTAAGATCGGTTCATTGAGTTAGAGAGTGGAAAGAAATGGCTGCCAAATATTTTTCCAAAATTCTATGCTGTGTGATTATTTGTGATAAGGCTAAATACCAGGATGACCATGGGCAGTACTGCATCATTACATGGTCAGGTGACTGGTCATATCCAAACAGGTTTTTAGGATTTCAGTGCCCATTTTATAAGACTAGTGAAACCCTGCCTGATGCATCTCAGCATCCTGTTTACTTTCCCATGTGCCATGCTATATTAGAGACTTTCAGACTGTTATTTACTGTCACCCCTTGATCCCTGTCCTCATTAAAGGGCTCCACTGTGACCATATTGATACCATATGGAAGCCACCAAGGGAGGTCGACAGTGAAAATGCCGACCTCCCCCACAGCGACTGCACAATACCGACACAGGTATTGTGCTGCCCATGCAGCGAGTGTTTTCTGTGAGGGGCTGCACCCCCCCGCACCCCCCAGACTTTAGGATTATCAACTCCAGGTCGGAGTTGGTCCGGGGGGGCGGAACACTGGCGAAAAGCGAAGCACCCGAAAAAAGACCATTTACAGTGAATGTCACCGTAATGGTCTTTTTTCATGTTTCACCTTCGGGGTGTTGACATGAAGGGGGCACCATTCCATATAATATCTGGGGGTCAGATGATGACAGCAGCATAAAAACAGAGAATGTATGTAGGTGAATACAAAAGGGCGATAGCAGTATGGGTGAGTGTGACAAGAGAGAGGCGGACCAGATAAGCATCCCTGCCCTCTTGATGCCGCTTGTGTGGTTTTGGCTGTGGCTCCGATGATTCTTATATTTTGTTTGCGGGGTGTGGAGGAGAACACTGAGCTGCAGCAGGAGCCAGGTGTGTTTCATGATGTGTTGTTATGGGGATCCCTTGTGGGGACTGTCTCATTGTTTCATCTGACAGTTGTAGCTCATCTGGTGGGTAGTGGATTCTGTGAGGTGTTGTTACTCTGTCCTGTGTGTTGAGTAGATGCAAGTTCTCCATTGCGTTCCCTGCAGGGTGTTTCTCTGTGTGCAGTCCAAGGATAACCTGTCAGTTTGTGAGAAGTCAGAAGGGCAAACCATTACTGCTGGTCAGCAGACATCTTTATTGGAAGGATAAGGAATGGGGAGAAAAGGTGTACTGGCATCTCAGTTATTACAAAATGAGGTGCTTAGCTTGGGCTCAGACTGTGACATCAGATATTGTGGTAATGGTGCAGTCCCATAATCATGTCCCTGATGTGGGACATGTCACAGTGAGATGCTTGATGATGGCATGAAGGAGTGGACTGTGTCCACTTTGGAGTCTACATCTCAGGTCATTCTGCGGCGCACCATGGATGTACCAGATGCAATTGTGGGACATCTACCTCGGTGGCAGTACTTGCAGCAGACTGTCAATCAAACCAGGAAATCTGTAAGTAATCACCCTGTTTATCCATCTTCTGTTGCTGATATAGAGGTTCCCCCAGAGTACCAGAGAATACTGACTGAAGACTGTTTTCTGTTGTATGACAGTGGAGTCAGGGAGGATCGCTTTCTCATTTTTGACACTGAGGGCAATGTGCGACTGCTGGAAGGGTGCACCGATTGGTTTCTGGATGGGACCTTTAAGTGCTCACCACCACTGTTTGCACAGCTGTATACCATTCACAGTGTTCAGTTTGGTACTGGTTTTCTGCTCTGTTCATCCTGATGAGCTCCCACAATATACAGAGCTACGTTGAAGTATTCAGTCAGGTAAAGAGCTTGAGCCACCACTTGTCACCCCAAACAGCTCTATTAGACTTTGAATAGGCAGCATGGAGAGCCTTAACAACTGTGTTTCCCCAGTGCCAGGTTAGAGGGTGCTTCTTCCATTTCTGTTAGTGCATCTGGTAAAAGGAACAGAAATCACTCAATATTTTGGGAGCTGTACACCTCTGATGAGCATTTTGTTACCCATGACTGTACGCTGCTGTCACTGTCCTTTGTGCCACCTGCTGATGTTGTGGACATTTTCGAGGAGTTGCTACAGAGGCCATTTTTTGTAGCCAAAGAGGACATTTTTGCAGCCTGTACTGTATTACTTTGAGAGCACCTGGATTGGTCACCTTGTCAGTCCATCGAGTAGATGGCATTCTGTGTTTCCACTGGCATTTTGCAACTGCTATGAGGCTGAGCACAGTGGGTTGTCCCATAGGAACAATGCTGTTGAAGGGTGACATCAAAGTTTCAACAGCTGCTTGGGCACAAGCCACACTTCCATCTGAAAATTCATTGAGTGCTTGATGTCGGAGCAGTGGCTTACTGAAATTAAGGTGGAGCAGGGTGTCTCTGAATAACAGTCAGCCTTGATGAAAAAGAAACATAAGGATTTGAGGAAGTGCATCTCTGCTATTGTTGCAGACTACTCCAACAGATCCCATTATGAGTACTTAAGGGGTGTAGCATATAACTTTCAACTTCAGGTGTAGTGCTTTCCTAGGGTCTATTTGTTGGTTTTGTAGGTGGTGAGGTATATAAGGTATGTGTCTGGATACACTGTTCTTGGGTGCTGTAACAGGAACTCTGTGGGTTGTTAATAAATCATTGTGGCTGTAGTACAGGTTTGCATGATCTCTGTACTATTTGCTGTTTGTGTGTGCAAATGTTTTTTTCCGTTATGTGTCGTGAGTATGACTCATTGTCTAAATGGTGGTCACCCTTATGCTGTTGCCCTTTTTGTCACTTGCCATTTTACATTCTCCCTTTTCACATAGTACCTCCCATCTGTATATTTTTCTTTCTGATGTGCATCCCCTTACATTTTATGATAGTGAATTTCAGTTGCCAAGACTAGATCACTGCTCCAGCTTCTTTACAGCTCTTTTCATGATGATAATTACCTAACCATTATCCACTCTCCCATGCAGTTTTGTATCATCTGAGAACAGACTTTCTTTGATCTGTAGCTGTTCCCCAATGTCACTTACATATATGTTAAATAGTATGAGATCCATGGTTTACCACATGAAGCCGCCCACCTCTTACACCCCTGTTATCAGAGAATTTGCATTTCAGAATCACTGTCTGAGTCCTTTAACCAGTTCCCAATCCACTTACAGTATAGTAGTTAGCCTTTTCCCTTGCCTTAAGTTCCCAAACTTCTGTATAAGCCTCATATGTGGCACCCAGTCAAAGGCTTTACTGATATCCAGGTAGAAAATATTACCTTCCTGGCCCAAACTGCTGTTTATTACCAAGTTTAAAGAAATCAATTAAATTCATTTGACATTAGAGCCTCTCAGGAGCCAATGCTGATTCTTGTGTGTAAGCTTTTTGTTTGTTTGTTTACACCATCAACAATTTGATTATTTATGCAATAATGGATTCCCTGGCCTATAATTTGCTTGGTTTGCCATATTTCCACTCATGTGCAGAGGACCACATTCACAAACCTCCAGGTCACCAGAATGTGTTTATTGTTAGGTACTGCAGACCCTTTAGAACCCTTTCCTTGGGTATATACTTTGGGTCCCATTTTCAAAACATTTGGGTGGTGCAAGCAAAATTTGTCAACTTTCATGAGCATGCCCATACTCAAAGGGAACAGATGTGTGGCACACCCTCGACAGCACTGATGTGCACAATATTGTGCTGTGCATATATAAATGAGGGATTCCCCATGCATATCAATCAATCAATCAATCAATACTTTATTTTTAAAAGGCACTTTTCTTCAACCAAAGCGCCTGTACAATTTCATAAAACAATAAATAAACAAGATTTAAATTTATTATAAATCATTAAAAGCTATATTAAAAAGGTGAGTCTTCAAGGCTCCTTTAAAACTTAGGACAGTCGGGCAATTTCGCACCATATGTGGTGCAGCACAATAGTCAAATGTTTTGGAAGCGCAAATCAGCCCCAGCTGATTTATGCTTCCAAAACCCTAATTTATGCTTCCAAAACCCTGCCCTAACTTATGCGCAGCCCTGGCAGCCCACTGTTTATGGCCCTAGTGGATCTGTGGTCCCTCCCCAGCCCTGAGCACAGTGAAGAGTGCATACATACCCCGATCCCCACATCCCAGTCATTGTAGGTGTTCCCTCAATATCCCTGGTAATATAGTGGTTCCCCTTCCCCATGCCCGATCACAGTCATATGAAAATATATTCCTAATCCCTGTATCCCTGGTGGTATAGCGGTTCCCCTCCCAAGCCCCAATCTGTGTAAAAATAGTTTAAATCCCCTGTTCTTCCTGGTAGTCTAGTGGGTCCCCCTCCTCGATACCCGTTCTCTATATAAATAGTTTAAATCGCCCTCTATCCCTGTTAGTTTAGTGGGTACCCCCCCACTCCAATCCTTATATGAATTAAAAAGTCCCCAGTCCCTTGTAGTCAAGTGGCCCCCCCAACCCGTTAGGCAGTGCCAACCACCCGCTTCCCCCCACCTGACTGGAGTCAGTGATTGGCATAGCCCTCCTCACATCACCATGGTCAACCACCAACTGAACTGTCAATGAGCATGTACAGTGCATAGTACGCGCTCACTGGTTGATTTGAGATTGGGAAGGGGGAGCTCACTAGACTACCAGGGATACAGTGGATTTAAACTATGTTTACACAGATTGGGGAAGGGAAGGGGGGACTGCTATACCACCAGAGATACAGGGATCATGAATATATTTTCATATAACTGTGATTGGGGCTGGAGGAACCAGTCCGGTACACTTCAGGGCAGTGCAGGCATACAGATGAGCCCATAATGGGCATGTAAATGGACCCATTGCACTGTGCATGCCCAATGAGCTCATCTGCATGTTCGGGATGAATATCACCCATGGGAGCCATGGCACATACCAATACGCACCATGCAGTACCCTATGGGCAGTGGTCAGCCCCACACCCTAGTTGCACTGTGAGGCATATGGTGACACCCTGCTGTGCTCTGCACATCCAGAGTTGTATATTCAAACAGATTGCATGGCCTGTTTGGCTAATGCAATCTGTTTGAATATGGCACCAGAGCTGGCCGGCACAAGTTATATGTATGGAGCACCATTTTCCATGCACATCTGGCCGGTTCTGAATATCCACCCCCCTAATCTCTAATCAGTTGCTATCTGTACTGTTGACTCTAATCTTGCTGCCAGAAATTGTGAGGGTCACTTCCATTGTGGGTATAGAACTAAAAGAATTCCCCCTTCTTGGGGAGGTAGCGAGCTCTGTGACATTCTCAGGGATGCTGTCAGTTCACAGCAGAGGGGGGGAGGCTAGGAATGGGTAAAGGGTATTGTCCTCATTGAGGACTGGAGACCAACCTGGAATGATGAAGGTCTGTGCAAGTGCAATGGCCTTCATTCATCCAGGAAGGGGACGACGATCCTCAATGAATGGTTTAAATGCTTCTTTGGTAAGCATTTAAACTAGCCATGGGGAGGATGGATGGGAGCAGGGAGACTCAAGCAGTCCATCCCCAAATATTAGAGCAGCCAGCAAGGAAGATCAGGAAGTTAAGTTGTTAGCAGGTACATCTGAACCAGCTACAAGGGATACAAAGGAGGAAGGGAAGCTATAGAAGAAGGAAACCGGGGCTGGAATAATGAAACAAGGAGGCAAAAGCAGGAATAGATGGTGTACTGGCAGTAAAGTGTGTAAGGCCATGTATACAAATGGCTGCAGCCTTGGAAATAAAATCCCAGACTTGGTGGCCTTGATGGCAGAGGCTGAACTGGACCTAATGGCAATAACCAATATGTGGCACACTGTAAATCATGACTGGGAGGTGAGTGTACCAGGTTATGCTCTATTCAGGAGGGATAGGTAGGGTAAAAAAGGGGGGGACTGTATGTCAGGGAAGTTATAAAGGCAACTGCAGTACAGGGCAGACAGGGGGAGGCCACGGATTTTTGAATCACTCTTGAGCCTGGAAATGGCACAGCAATTTACACAGGGGTGACTTACATGCCTCCAGCTCAGGGGGAAGAGGTGACAGACTGCTAGTGGAAGAAATACATGAGATGGCAACAAAAGGGGGGCTACTCCTGCTAGGTGACATTAATATGCCAGATGTAAATTGGACCATACCATTGGCAGTCTCAGCCAGGAGCCGAGACATCTTGGACTCCCTGCAGAGTGGCAGGTCTCAGGCAGCTGGTGCTAGAATCCACCAGGAACAGGGCAATTCTGAACCTAGTACTGACCAGTGGAGGCAGAATCACAGATGTCCAGGTGAAAAGGCACTTGGGATCCAGCGACCACCACACAGTGTGGTTTAACATGGGTACAGGGTCACAGTCAAGCCATCCAAATTCAAGGGTCCTGGATTTCAGGAGGGTGGACTTTGCTAGGATGATGCTAGGTATCAAAGAAGCCCTGGCAAGAAGGGATGCAAAATGAGGGGTTGAGAAGCAGTGGACACACCTAAAAGGAACCGTAGTGGAGGAGACAAACCTGTGCATTAGGCTGAGAAACAAAGGCAAGAGAAGGAACAAACCACAATGGTTTTCTAAAGTTGTAGCAGACAAAGTAAGAGTCAAAAGGAGAGCGCTCGGAAAATACAAGGAGACACAGAAGAAGGGGATAGGGTGGTGTATCTAAATTGTTTGAGGGAATCAGAGAAAGCTGTTAGGAATGCAAAGGTGCAAACTGAAGAAAGATTATCACAAACAATGAACAAAGGGGACAGGGCACTTTATAGGTACATCAGTGAGAGAAGGTAGGCCAGGGTTGGGATTGCAAGGCTCAGGGGGTGGAAGTGGAGTCAGTGGAGGGAGACCTGGAAAAAGTGTCAATACTGAATAAATACTTCTGCTGTTTTCAATGAAGAAGGGTAGGGATAGGGACCATAGCTTGGCATCAGATACAAGGGGGGGGTGTAAACACCAGTCCATTTACAGAAGGTAGGAACTCACAAAACTGAGGATGGACAAGACAAGAAGACCAGATGGCATACATATCAGGATACTAAAGGAACAATTAATGGCGCTAGCAGTACCACTGGTAGCCATGTTCAGTGAGGCACTCAATAAAAAAGTGATTCCAGAGGACTGGATACATGGGGGAGGGAGTGAACACCAGTCCATTTACAGAAGAGATAGTCCTTGAGGAGCTCACAAAACTGAGGGTGGACAAGGCAAAGGGACCAGATGGCATACATCCCAGGATACGAAAGGAACTAGAGATGGAGCTAGCAGCACCAGTGGCAGCCATGTTCAGTGAGTCCCTCAATACAGGAGTGGTTCTGGAGGACTGGAGAAGGGAACATGTAGTCCCTCTTCACAAAAAAGGAAGCAGGGAGAAGCAGAAAACTATAGGTCGGTCAACTTTACCTCAATAGTGGGTAAGATTATGGAGGAACTGCTTAAAGAAAGGACTGTGGATCACCTGGAATCCAATGAAGCAGCATGGATTCACAGTAGGAAGTTCATGTCAAACAAATCTGATAGATTTTTTTGACTGGATGACGAAGTAGGTGGATCAAGGGGAGTGATAGATTTCAACTGCTTCGATTTCAGCAAGGCCTTGGACACCATTTCACATAAAAGACTGATAAATAAGTTGGGAAGCCTGGGTGTGGGCCACAAGGTGGTGGACTGGGTTAGAAATGGGTTGAGGGACAGGAAGCAGATGGTGGTGGTACATGGAATTCAATCCAAGGAAAAAGGGGTGACAAGTGGGGTACCTCAAGGATCAGTCCTGGAGTCAGTATTTTTTAATGTCTTCATTAGTGGCATTGTGGAAGGGCTGGAAGGGGAGGTTTGACTGTTTGCAGATGACACCAAGATTTGCAACAGGATAGATGTTCCAGATGGGGTGGGAAAATGAGGAGGGACCTATGAAAGCTGGAAAAATGGTCTGAAGTGTGGCAATTGAACTTCAACATGAAGAAGTGCAAAATCGTGCACCTGGAGCACAGAAACACTGCAGACAGCAACAGGATGGGGGGGGGGAGTTGTTGACAGTCACCAGAGAGGAAAGGGATTTCAGGATTATCATTACAGATGACCTAAAGATGGCCAAGCAGAGTACAAAGGCTGTAGGAATGACCAGTGGCATGTTGAGGTGCATAGAAAGGGGCATCACCAGCAGAAGGAGGGAGGTGGTGATACCACTATATAAAACACTGGTGAGGCCTCATCTGGAGTACTGTGTGCAGTTCTGGAGGCCACATCTTTGTAAGGATGTAGACAGGGTGGAGAGCTGTTCAGAGAAGGGCGACTAAGATGGTGCAGGGCTTGCAACAGAAGACTTATGAGGAGAGATTGAAAGACCTCAATATGTATACACTGGAAGAGAGGAGGGAATGGGGAGATATGATAGAAACCTTCAAGTACCTTAAGGGCATAAACAAGGTGCAAGTAGAAGAAATCTTTTTGGTACAGGAGAGGTACAAGAACAAGGGGTTATGATATGAGATTGGAGGAAGACAGGATAAAGCATAATGTGAGGAAGTTCTTTTTCACAGAAAGGATGGGGGATTCATGGAATAGCCTGCCCTAGGAGGTGGTAGGAGCGAGCACAGAGGTGGGATTCAAACATGCATGGGATAGGCATAAAGGAACCCTAAAGGTGGGAAGAAGAAGCTAAAGCTAATGACCATGTAGGGTCAGTGGCCACTGATACAGTTAGGGTATACGGCAGACTGGATGGGCCCAGTGGTCCTTATCTGCTGTCAGCTTCAATGTTTCTATATAGAGCATTCAATAAAAAATGTTTGTCTTCACTGCATCATCCTTCGTGCTTGTTTTATCCTTATTATTCTTTCTATGCTAACCATTGCCTGACATTTCTCCCTTATGTAACCTCCAAAAAGTTTTAACATTAATTCTGACCCCTTCGCTATGCTTAGTTTTGTGTTCACTTTTGCCTCCTTATAATGTCCTTAGTTTTTGTCTAGTTGTTCATTATATATCATCCTGTTGCATCATTCTGATCTCCCTTGGATACCCTGAATACTTTCCTTTTGTCTAAAATCACCTTCCTCAGTTGCTTGTTCAGTTAAAGTGGCTTCTTGTGTTTGTTGGTCTTATTAACAAATTATTTATTGTATTTTATTTATTTAAAATTTGGTCACCAGGAAAGGTATACTGAGCTGAGTCTCGTTTCCATGTGTGAGCTGGGGAAGGGGGCTATGGGGCAAAACAGCAGCAGGCAATAACAAAACAACATCTGAACAGACAGACAAGCACTGTGTTACAATAATAGAGAAAACAAGCATTTGTCAATGCTGAATGTTGTCTTGTTGGCATTGGCATTGGTAGTGCAGGAGTTAGAGACATGCATAATAGGAATGGCAGTGAAGTATGAAACTGACGCCAACAGCACCCCCACCCTGCAGAGACTGACAGGCATTGAGGTGTGCCTTTGGGTCATCGGCCATAACACTCAATCCATTTCACCTCACCCTACCCTGCGGACTCCAACAAGTGTCGCGTTGTGCCTTGGGGCCATTAGGCCTTAGGCTCACCCCATTCCATAAGGAAATATGTTGAGATTGGTGCAGTATAGGAGAATGTGGTGAACTTCGGGCTGAAGAGTCCAAGGCACACCTTGATGCCTGTCACTGGCTGCAGGGTGGGGATGGGAGTGGCATGGCATGAGCATTACAGCCAACAATCCAAAGTCACACCCATGATGCCTGTCAGTCTCTACAGGGTGGGACGTTATGGTTAGAAACCCTAACGCCCCAGGCGTTTGTTGGTATTTGCACTCCAAATTTTCAATATGAGTTTTTTGTGACCTCACCCCATGAAAGCATTTGGGACCTGTGTTCATGAACAGTGACACTGTGAATTTGTTAATCTGTCTCCAACGTTGATTTCCCACAGCAACCATGAAATTCTGCACCAGATGTGCAAAAAAACATTTCGGGCAGAATGTGAAAAATGACAGCCATACCGTTCATAAGGAGGTGTGAAGAAATGGCAATGTTGAAAATCTGGAGTGAAAATATTAAAAACTCTCGAAGTTACAAGTGTGCGTAGAAACTGTGCAATGCACACTTGTAACACAGTCATTTTGTGGAACGTTTTCACCAAATTTTCCACATAAGCATTCTGGGACTTCTGCTCATGAACAGTGTTACTGTGATTTTCTTAATCTGTCCCGAACACTGATTTCCCACAGCGATCGCACCATTGTGCGCCAGATGTGTGAAAACACATTTTGGGCAGGGTGTGAAAAATGACAGCTGTACTGTTCCTAAGGAGGTGTGAAAAAAAGGCAATGTTGAAAATCTGGAGTGAAAATATTAAAAATTCTTAGTTACGAGTGTACGTGGAAACTGAGCAATGCACGCTTGTAACACAGACATTTTGTGGTATTTTTTCACCAAATTTGCAACATAGGCTTTTTGGGAGCCCACCTCATGAACAGTGACACTGTCATTTTGTTAATTGGTCCCAAAAGGTGATTCTGCCCGGTGAGTGCGAAATCACCTTTCAGGACTGAATAACGAAATGACAGTGACTGAGTTCATGAGGTGGGATCCCAAGAACCCCATGTTGAAAATTTGGAGCCAAAAGTCACAAAAATGGCTGAGATAGCCACCTAAGTTGAACCCCCCCCCCCATTGATGCCATTTTACAGCTTACTGTGATTTTCTTCAGTTTGCAGTCAGCTTTTGAAGAGTTCAGACATGTCCCACTCCACCGAAGATCATTGTGCCAGGCTCTGGAGATAAGTATGGGGTGAGGGGGTTTGGGGAGGTGGGGTGCACAGAGGGTGGGTGCGGGTTGGTGGATGGGATGTTCCGACTCAACACCAGACCGTTTTCTTATTTTCAGGAACGGACATCACGGGAAGGTTTTCTTTATTTACAGGTGAAATTAAACAACTGTTGGACACACTGGGGTGGGCTTCCAGTGTGGCACACGATCTTGATGGGGGTTGTAAACATGCCAACAAGGTGATTGGGCACCCCCAAAATTGGCTTTCTGGGCATTGTGAGAGGCAGACAGTGACAGCCCACTTCATGTTGATTGAAATGTTTCAGCAGCCAAGGTATGCCCTGCAATGACAGGACACTCCCTCATTGCAGCAGTGAAATTCTTTCAAGTTGGTGGCATGCTTCTCAAAGGCTGTCATAGACAGCATTCTCATTCATTGCTGCCACAGAGACCAGCTCAAAAAAGCAGTGGCACCATTGGCCACAACAAGCCGCACCTCCACAACTTGCTACTCCAACAAGATGTCACAAAATATTGCTTGTGCTGCGCATGCAAGACAACATAATAAATGGCAATTTGCATGCACCGCAATTAAACAAAGTGCAGTGAACTTTAGCAGTGCATAGGATCAAGGCCAATAACTTGTATGGATTAAAATAGAATTCAAGGGTAATAAGAAGAAGGGTAGCAGGAGCAAGTGAGGTAGGATTTGAAGTTTCAGCAGGTATTTGAAGGAGTTAAAGAATGGGGGAGAGATGGAGGGAGGAGGGGAGTTTGTTCCAGAGAGAAAGAAGCCTATAGGAGAATGCAAATTGTCTTAGCATTTCTAATGCGATGAGATCCAAGATGGCAGGCAGCGTAGCTGTTGGGAGCGAGTTGTTGCAAAGGCTCCACCCGGGAAAGTCTCTCCTGTGCATGCTATAACTTTGTTTGAAAGCTGACTTTTCTTTATCATTTCCCTGCAAAAGTTAATTTTATAAAAATGAGTTAGAAAGATGCCTCTAAGTAGAAATATGGCGATCTGATGTTTGGATGCTCCAACAATGACTGGAACACAGAAACGCTAATACTATGTAAACAGATTTCTTGGCAGCAAGTACTGTAGCACCAAAACACTAAATGTTAAGGAAAGACAAATAAGAGGACAGATTTGAATCAGCGCACACCTGAGTGGAGTAGAGTCACTTTTCAGTGGCATCCATTGTTCGGTTGATTGGTTGAAGGAGCTGCACTGATGGAGAACCCAGGTTGAGGTGGGGAAGGGACATGCTAGCCCTGATTGACAGAGTGTGGAGTGCTCACCGGAGAACCTGACAACCTGAGGCAGGTTTTGCCACTGAAGGACTGACCTGGCACAGCTGGGAAAGATATGTTCACTGACTTTTGGAGTTCCTGAGTGGAGACATTGTATTGCTCAGCAGTACTAGATGAACTCATTGTAAAATGCAATATCCCTCTCAAAGAAATTGAAACTGGAAACTGCACACCTGACAACAGTAACCATCCATAGGATTCTGGCAGTGGACATAGGAACAAGACATTGATCTACACACCGAATTAAATGCCTTATAGGTGAAAATAAGTATTCTAAAACAATAGTGTTTTATGGTTTCTTGCCTTATTGATAAAAACTGAGTGCTGATTTTGTCTGTCTCTGTATTAACATGTTCCAACTTGTTTACTTTGCACTGCATCATCAAAATCAGAGTGGAAAGTAATAACTAGAGCCACACAATGCTATTTCTTCCTCAATATTAAACCCAAACTTACAAAAACTACAAATGAAAAAGGACTACATAATCAATGGGAAATCATACACCTTTATCCCTGCAATTCTCTAGCAGCCTTACTCCACCCTTGAGTCCAAAACAAACCTCAGAAGCTGAAATGGTTAAAGTAACTACAAGTAAACAAGCAGGGCAACATTTGGGGCCAAAACTTAAACCAACTGAGGAAGAAGCAGCTAACACTAATCCTAAAAACATTGAACAACAGGAGGATCAACAAGAAACAAACAAGGCCACTCAGCAGGACTAGAAACAGAACCCACTCTTTTTCAATATATTCAACACTGTGAAAACACTACCTAATAAAAATCCTACATCAGATGACAAATTAATAAACTCAGAAACCGAGGAAGAGGTTAAAAGGGATCAGCACCCTGAGCAAACAATAATTCATACACAGAAGCTGACTGAGGAACTAGAAAAGAGATCTAGACATAGGAATAGACCCAGACTCAATTGGACAGGGAACAATATGTACAACTCTTATTGCAAGTACTCAGCCAGAGCAAAACCATAGTGGCACGGTAGAGAATGGGAACCCAGGACCTAATTTCATCACACAACTCCCAGAGTTAAAACACACTGACTCAAGGGAGAGAAACCCGAATGAAACATGCACTCCAAACTAATACAAACCACATGAATAATCAGGAAGAGGACCAAATGCCTTCCTGGGTGTTTTCATGTTAAAAGAAATATTAGAAATTAAAAAGGAACTGGCTCCAACCAAAGATATACAGGCACAAATGGAAATGGTAAAACAAGAAATAAAAGAAATGACAAAAAGCTTTCATGAATTAACAAGTAGAATGAAAGAAATGGAACAGAGAATCTCAACTATGGAGGATGAAGCAGTGGTAGTAAAGAGAATGGTCACACAATATGAAAAGTACATTACAGAAATAAAAGCCAAAATGTTAGATTATGAAGCAAGGGCTCATTGGAAAAACATAAGAATAATTGGGATTCCTGAAAAATGGACAATGATACCCCAATAATAACAACACTGCATCTTATTTTTGCAACTTACTTGGATGTAACAGTTGAACAATCCAAATTTGATATTGACAGGACCCACAGATCTTTGAAACCACGCCCAGAAGAAGGTAGCCCTCCACTGGCAGTTGTTGTAAATTTTGTAAAAACAGAAGATAAAGACTTGCTGATGGCTGCTGTTTATAAAAAGAAAAACATTACTGTCAAAGGAACACTCAGTGCAATTTTCCATGACATTTCATATGAAATTGTTCAAGACAGAAAGAAGTTCAATGACCGGCGAACTCCTCTATGGAAGAATCACATAAAGTCATCTTTTGTGCATCCTGCTAAATTGAGAGAAAAACTGAATGTACAAAAATTGTTTTATGATAAAATAAAATGCTTACAGGGACCTGTGAATAAGACTTCCACAAATATTTGGATGCCTTATTGAATTAAGTCAGGCATAAACTGCTTACTGAATAATATCTCTATTTATTTTCATAGATGTAGAAATGGTGGGGGCTATAGTATGCAACAACCTAATGTATAACCCTACTCTGAGCTTTATAATCCTCCTGTTTAGAGGGTTTGGAGGTAAAAAAAATATGTGTTTTTCTTTGTTTTTTTTCTTTTCCTTTCTTTTTTTCTTTTCAGGGATGGGGTGGGAAATAGCAAGGCAAATGGATCTGCTACAGAAATGAAATTCATCCAGGGGAAATGCCCCCAGGTTCATAATGACAGATTTTACAAGAAGGAAGTTATTAAGTAGCTCAAACTATCTTGGGGCACTACACATTCACATAAAAAACAACCTTTTATTAAAATGGCAGATACAACACAGTTAACAAAGATAGCCCTCGCAACATGGAATGTACATGGAATTAATTCCCCCATAAAATGAAAAAGAATATTAACATATGCAGTAAAACATAAAATCAATATACTAATGCTACAGGAAACGCATTTAAATAAAAAAGAAATATTAAAATAAAAAACCTATTGGGATGAGCATATTTACTGTTCCACAGGAACTAATAGAAACAGAGGTCTGGCTATATTAACTAGGAAAAATTTGAACTTTAGATATATGAATCATTTTTCAGATGATGAAGGCAGGATCATTTTAATAAGGTGCACCATTATGGGGAAGAAATACATATTGTGGTCAGTTTACATGCCATTTATAAATTATCAAGACTTTTTAGCAAAAATATTACTAGGTCTTGTTAATCTAGGACAAGGAGAAATAACTATCAGTGGAAATTTCAATACTTATATAGACACAGAATTAAATAAATCTACCAAACCATCAAACTTAGACAAAAAAAAAAGGCAAACAACTAAAGGAATTTCTAGAAGACTCAAGTTTAGTTGATCTCTTGAGATTAAGTAACCCCACACAAAAACAATACACATTCTTTTCCAATCCCACAGGCACATTGTCCTGACTAGATTATATATTTTCTAAAATATAATAGAGGTAAATATTCATTTATCAGACCATACAATGGTATTAAGGCACTGTGTTTTTGACATTCCAAACTAGTGCATATGTGAGGCAATGCATGAAGCAGGCTATGTTACTGAGAGATGCAATACATTAATTAAACAGGGTTGGTTGAGGAAGAATTTCTCTTACTTCATGGGCTATTGAGGGGACTTATGAGAGTTGTTGGATGGGTTACTCTGTCTCTCTCTCTCTCTCTCTCTCTCTGTCATGGACGCAGACTTCTCCTAACAAAGAACTGAATTAATGTTTTTTTTAGGTGTGGGTATGCCAAGGATAGCTTCTAAATGTTTTTCTTTTTTGTCCCACATTACTTGCATCACTGCATGCTTGTACAGTGATTGACACACCTCTGACGGTCAACATATTATGCAAACTTCACAGTCATGTCACCTTTGCTCTTTCAGCAATGTAGCGATATCCACAGTCACGGTAATAAAGTTTTGTTGTCATGACCTGTACCATACTATGATGTACTACTCACCCTCATGTTAGATATATTGCTATGACTTCTATTGTCGAGCTTCATCAACACTTATCTTTCTCTAGTTTGCCCAGTGCCAATGGGGAAGGGCCTTGCCATGGCAGTACTGCTTTTTATTAGCACTTCCCTGGTGCAGTAGTCATGTTTGCATATGTGGCAGGGTAAGTCTTACACTTATTATACATGTCATTTTTTTTTTATTTGTGGGGGTGGCATGCATGCATTTACCATACCTGGATACTGAGTACTGCAAGTAGACATATTTATATATGGATTGAAACCAAAATCTTACACAAGTATTCTATGCTTTTTACAGCTGAAGTCATGGAAGAAGACCAACTCCAGTGTCAGTGACTATGTTGGAGATGCAGCATCTGAAGATTATTAACATGAAAATGATGACTCTGATTCTGCAAATGACCAAACACTTCTCAGAGCACAGCTGTACCATTTTGAGCCATCCATGACACCGGAAGAGTTTTCATTGTACTTTAACACTGTGCATGTTCTCGATGAGCAGGATGACATGCAAAATTGGGAATAATGACTGCTACTTTTTCATATGATTTGTAACATTTGATTTGGAAAATAATATTCATTCATGTGTACACAGCAATCATGTCTCTGCATCCTATGTTTTTATGGTTGCCATACACCTGTCCATCTTATATGGTGATGTGAAATGCTCTCAGTAGTGATACGTATATGAGGAAACATGATTGACCATGTATAGATTCCCATACATTGTATTTGCATGTATGTAAGCAATAACCCATGACAGGGTGTGTGGTTACTGGGGATTGATCAACACCATGGGTGCATTGTGATGATTAATCACCACACCCTGTAGTGGGTTATTGTGCTTATAACATGGGTTAAAAAGATTATTTTAACTTTTTGCAAAAAGTGACAAGATTACATTTTTTGATTCTTATAAGATGGTATCCTTACACCTCATCAAAGAGTGCACAGTCAATAATACAATTTTCCCTGTCAGTACAGTCATTTTCTGAGGTGCACAATTAATGTATGAATTGCTTTGTATTGTAATGTTAATACCAATAATACACACTCATTGATTTCATTCTGAAACATTTTTATAAACAATTTTGAACTGCGCACAGGCACTGACATAGGTGGCATATGGAAGTTTTATGTTACATTTGAGAGTCGCTTAAACAATGTTGTTACTGTGTTAACAATTTGTTACGCTTAAAGTGAACTTCACACTTTAACATTTTTTTTCTCTGACTTCTTAATATTACAACAATAACGCACTCATTAATACTTTGTAAAACAAGTCTTTACTTCCATGACAAGTGTCACAGGCTATTCTGTGTCTAGGAAACATGCAACTGTTTATCAACCTTTCAGCACACTTTTCAGATGTACAACAGTATTACATTGCTATTCTACTTCTGTGGTGCTCAGTCTCTACTTGTACTACTACACACATTATGCATTCTTTGTACAACTATTTCATTTTTTCTATATAATATTGCAGATCACCGCAACAGCCAGTCAGAAGACTACAATGCAGTAGCCAGTCTTCCTGTGGGTCATGCTTCGTAGTTCCCGTCACGGCGCATTATTACTATACAATGTTGTAGCTGCTTTATGTCTACCCTACAAAGTAAACATTTTAATAGGATTACTAAATATGAGAAAAACATGAATTTTATAATTTTACACTTCTCAGTTCCAGAACAGTACTATTGAATTGCAACTTTATATAACAGACTTCAAGTGTTTTGTGCCCAGTTTCTTTATATCCTACAACTGATAATAATGTGCTTTTCTCATCTCAGTCTAACTGCAGTACAATTGTTTACTTCTTTCACTTCTTCCTTTGCTTAGTATCACTGCTTATGTTACTGCCTGATTCAGAGTGCATACAATAATTAAAATTTACTGTCCCATGGTTTTCAAAGTGTGGTATGTAAATTCCTGCTCCTATTTCACTTTGGTTTACTTGCTGCTCTAGAAATTCTGTTTCATCACTTTGGATATGCACTCCTTCACCCGTATAACACTGACTAGTACATGTGCTATTCTCCAAATGGTTATGATTCTCTTCCCATATGTTCTTCTTTGTTATAGTTACAGGTGTTCTATTATGTGGTGTTACAACATTTTTTACAGTGTTTGTACATTTTGGACCTGTCTTGTATGTTTCTCCTCTGACATTATCACTTATGCTTGTGTGCTGACCATATAAGTTTTCTGCTGTGCTGGATGTCCTCACAGTGTCTGACTCACTTACGCTACTTTTTTTTAACCACCTCTGCTGAATAGTGTGCTCCATTTTTTCCTATCATCAGTAAATGCACTCCAGTATTTTTTTAAACTATTTTCACTCCTAAGACCAGTGATGCTCATTATCTCTCGGAAGGCTAACCCAGCATCAGACAAAATCTGCTCTGCCATGTTGCGGATGCAGTGGTTTACATATCTTTTGCTGAGGTCTGCCTCCTCTGAGATTTCTGGCATCAAATTACCCAGATAGTTTGCACCCATGGGTTTGTACATATACCAGTATATGTCACTAGGGTGAACACTTCTCTTAGGATGCGAATACAGTGATGGGGTACATGGTGGACATTTGCTAATATACAACTTATACATTTTTATAGGACAGAAAGGATTACTCTCGTCAGCAAACAAAAAACCTCGTAATTCTCCCTTGTTCAATTCCTGTGGGTTTGAATGATTCTTTGAGTGTGGGTTGAAACTAAGAGACAAATATTCACTTCCATTATCATCCTGCAACACGATAAATGAGTCTTGCTTTAACTCTCTTACTCCCTCCCTTCCTCGTCTAGCAAGACCTAACTGGAGTTCAAACCAAACACTCCGTATTAGTCCTACTGGTGTTTTTGGGTCAAGAGCTATTGATGTTCTCAATTTTTCTAAGTCAACAGATGTGATAGCTGGATGATGGCTTGTGCAGTCTTGCCCATCACATTTCAACTGCTTTAGTATTGACATAAACACGTTATTGGCGCCCTTAAAATCAAAGTCTGTCATTATGTTAAACTGTCTATTGTTGTCAACATTGTTCAAAAATGGATTAATTCTGGCTCTCAGGCAGATTAGAGAACTCACACAGCTGGCCTGGTGGTGCTGAGGGTTGAGGCATTGGATGCCACACCTAGTGCCATGCCGGCGACCCGGGTTCAGGGACGGACTCGGGGAGCCAGGGGTTGGCGGGGAGGGAGAGGATCAAGCGTCCAGAGGACAACTCTCTTCTCCTCTCCCTGGGGAGGGATCCTGGGGCTGCTTGGTGCCCTTGCAACCCCTGATAGAGCTCAGAGGTACAGCAGGTGCACCAGCTGAACAATGAGGGCGGGAGTGCAGCTGACGTCAACACGGCAGCCATGCCGGACGTCATTGCACACTGTACTCCCGAGGAGAAGCCTACACAGAAAACCCCCGTCTAGTGGATAGGCGATGGCACATCCACCTCTTGACCACACTCCACTGCCAGTCATACTCCTATCCTGTGCTGAGCCCAGCCTGACCTGAACCTAAGATAAAGTGCCCTGGGTGGATAGGGCGGCCCTGCCTCGGGGGGCGTAGAGCAGGGGGGGATAGCCAGGTTGGTGCCAGGAAATAGGAGACCTCACAGGCATGGTGGTAGAGTTGGGGCACTGGATGATGCCTGAGAGAGTTCCAAGAAACTGGTGCAAAAATTGAGTTAAAAAAAAAAGAAAAGAGAACTCACACTGTAAGGTTTGCCTTCTGTTCCCCAAACACTAGGATAAAACTCTCTCAACAATTTACAAAGCTCTGTGGCGCTAATTTCCTTGTAGTTCAGAGTGATTTTTTTTTTACTTCTGGCCCAGTCATCTAGCACATTTGTGGTTCATAGTGTGCTTTTTTGAGTATTTAACTCATCTTTCACTCTCTCAAGTGCATCAATTTCAGAGACAGAGAACTCAACATACCGCACCCTCTTTCGGATTCCTGTTTTCTGCTGCTGTCCTTTTTGTTCTCCTTTCTATCTAGTACTCCTTCTGCTGTACTATTGCTGGGACTACTGTCACAATAATATTTGGTACATTGCATTATTGTTTTTGTTTTTACATTAGGATATTTTAACTGACAAGTTTGTATCTGCTTCTCTTCATTAATAATACTCTCTTCAGGTTTCCTACTGTGATACAGCCCTTCTGTATATCTATCAAACGTGACATCACTTGCAGACTCACAGTTTACCTAGTGTACAGCAAGACTACTTTTGACATTTCTTTCTTTTGCCTTCAGTGAGCTATCACTTCTAATTTTGCTGATCTCATATATGTTCTAACTTTCACTGATTGAACTTCTGCTGCTTTCATATTGATTGACTACAAGGACAGGTTTATTTACACTTTTACTGCTATAGCTCCATGACACTACATACTGTGCTGTTGATTTATTCTCATGCTTGACACTAACGTCAGTTTCACAAACTGTATTACCGCCTTTATTTTTTTTTTCTCGGCTGCTACTCCATCCAGAAACTTTTCATTTAGCCATTCCAACAAACTCAAGTCTCCAAATATATTAAACGAATATGCCATGTTACAGACAAACAAAACTTCAGATAATGTTTCCGATTCACACGGCCACATTTGTACAACTGAATCTACAGTCTTTACAAATGATCGCTTTCTGTCAAATATTTACTCATCTTAAATTTGTGCAGGTACAACACTGTTTCTCTGGGAGGTGGGTGGGAAATACTCAAGCAGTTACTACCTGCTAAAATGAAGACTGCAGTAATAACAATCGCAGCTACTGCTAACAACAGAGCACATTACATGAATCACCAACAGATTATAAGGCTGCACAGAAAAAAGATTGCTGCATAGTGCGTGAGTACTGTGTTGATTTGAAGCACAGACTGCTCACCCTCAGCATTCGTATATTAAAGATTAATATACTGTCATCTGACATTTATTAACCAATCAATTTAGTTATATTTTCTTGCCCATGTTATAAGTATGTTTAACACTCTAGTGACATCAATATAGAGGATTGTGTATGAGCAATCATAAACAAGGCTGTTTTTCAATCGAGAGGTTTCCATGGTAACCATAGTCCTTGAGAGCACATCTAGAGACAGGTGTCCTGGTACCATGGCAACCTGGTGATTAAAAAACAGCCTTGTATGTGTATGGTTGCTCATACTCAATCTTACTTCGGCACTCGCTGCTGCCCAATGGATCGAAGACACACCTCAGAGCAAGGCGGCTGCACAACCACATTCGATGCTGCTGTGCTGTAATACTGATGTTACTGGTGCAGCACAACAACACCCTGATGTCACTACTGCCTCACAACCAGGCTGTTCTAGGCATAGATTTACATGCTGAACAGTGTTCCACCATGCACTATTGTACAGTACGAAGAGTATACTGTTGGCGGTACTGTGGTAGAAGCACTATTTAGTGAACGTTTGAATATTGTTATATAATGATCAGTCACTTGTTCTCATTCTCTGATGTATGTGTTCCTGCAGTTCTTGTGTCTCAATGTCAACAGCACCAGAATCTGTATGCTATAGGGAGATTATTGAGGTGTGTAACCATGCTGAAGAGTACAGCTGCATTGTGCTACATCTGGGATTCATGACAGTCTGCCTGATCATATGGGTGCTGCAGACAGTTTACTTCTCCTTTTATCAGTATTATGGTGGATTGCATGATACACAGACACATGAGCAAATCATATACTAAATTTACTTGTAAAACAAAAAAGAGTTTGCACAAGGCTGTGGTGCCACCATTAAAACTTATCAATGCAAACTTTGAAAAATGGGCACTCACCACCACATATCATGCTGACACTGCTTTGAAGTATTGAAAGCTTTAATAGCTATAAAATATGGCATAAAATATTGCCCGCCCAATGCGTTTCTGGTCACTACTGGACCCTTTTTCAAATTTACTTCTATGATATGGGAAAGGAAATCCCTTTGTCCTGATTGGCTGAGACTTGATTCTAGCCATTGCCTTAACAGAGCACCACCAATGGCTAAAAGACAAGTCCCTGCCAACTGGGGCAATTCACAAGCAGAATTCATAAGCCACTGCCTTTCTAATTTCCATCACAAACATGACTGCTACTGTTACTCATATAGAAAAACTTTGAATTAGGCACTAAAAATAAAAATCTATGAAATTAACAAAGTAAGTAACCAATTTAAATGGTATTTCCACTTCTGAGTGCCGCCTTACACACATACACTGTTCATGGTTTCCATTGCTGGTGTTTTTTTGATGACCATGGAAAGTCTTCCTCTGATTCCTAAATGTTTGCCAGATAAATTCCTGCTCCTCACCCTTTCACAGATAATTCTGATGTTCTGGCTCCACTTGAGGCCTGTATGTGACTCTATGTGTGTATGCCAGCTTAACTTGGAAGAATGTAGAGGTCAATTATTCCATTCCATCATTCCATTTCTGTGTATGGGTGGGGCGAGCAGTTAGCAATGCAGAGCTATGAATTCTTATATTACACGATAAACAATCACAACATGTACTGAATGTGTAGAAAGATAGATGACTGACAGGTGGAAAACATCTGTTGTTGGACTATGATACAATAATTAGCAACATTTTAATATACAGTATCTTTACTGCCTTTTAAACGTTTTACAGTGCTTGCTTTTTAAAAGATGCCTATGTGCCTATTTTGTATAATCAATACAGAACTTCAGGGATGTTACTTGTACTAGGTTTAACCCACATTCCGGGGCTGAGGGCACTCGGTTTTGACTCGTGCCTTGCAGCGCCACTGACCGTGCTCTAAACCTATTACAGTAAACACCCTCTTGAGCCTTATTGCTGAAATATTAGTCATGACAAGAAACATGAGTATTCAGCACCTGCCACACTCACCAGCAGTACAGGGGAGTGCACATATTTAAGGACATCTAAAGAAAGACACAGTGACATATGTGTTACAAGAAAACATTGGTTATTTCTTATGACTAGACTAGATGGATCTCACACAGTCCCCTTCTGCTGATACAGTCTTATGTTCTTATGTTTAACTGTTGCATTATGATGAGACAACGTACTTGGTGGGATCCAGTGTTTCATTTTTTTGGTTTCCGTCAAAGGACCATGTGCACACTCAGGAAATTGTGGGAAACTGTGATTGTGGATGCTTTGAATGTATGACTCCACTGAGTGCCACTTTGCGACCTCTGTTTCTTGATCCCTATCTGGAGTTGACCCAACACACCAATACAGGTGATTTACAACAGAGGGGATCCATGGTTGCAGTGCTGAACACTCTGCTGTCTGAGATAGCTGTCAGCTTCTTCTTTATCACTACAGAACAGCAATCATAAAGACTTGCAGCATGCTCCAGTACCATATTGTAGAACAGTGCAATAAGAACACATTACCAATTTTCATTCATCAGTTGCTGTCAAGGATGTCAGCAATGCTGTGTGCCAGCTTGTATAGTAAAAGGAATTGAGGAGGGAGGCCTCACTAAGTAAATGACTGTTCATACAGTAAATCACAAGATTCAAGGTAATGATGCATTACCTTCTAGGGCAGGAAACTTCACTGCATGCATTGCCTAACTGGTGACAATAATTGTTACTGGCATGACCTCTTGCATAGATGGTTGCTGTTTTGGATGACACAAGTGGAGCAAGCAAACCACCATGAGTCTGCATGAATATTGTGGATGCTGGTGGTCCACATGCATGTACATAATTGAATATTGGGAATGCTGCTCTACTGTACTATTGAGTATCATTATTACATTAAATGTACCTTTTCAGTCTGTTGTGCTTTTATATGTCATGCCATACATAACAGCATGGGTAGCCGGCAACCGTGTTACAGTGTGATGGTGAGCATGCATTGGCATACTAGGGCATCAAAACATGCTAATCATTGCTTGAGAATCCAGGAAAATGCTCCTCAACCTGATGCACAAGCTATGTGTCTGTTATCAATGAGAGAGTTTGGGCACCATGGGCGTGTCATATCATGACACTCAACATGTTTTTGTTTTAGGATATGAAGCTTATATCCAATTAAAAATGTATTTTTGTCAACCCAGTTAGAAATGTCTCAGTAAATATTTGACATTTATGGAATTAAGTGACTATGATAGGTAAAGTCAATCAGTAAGTCATCAAAAAACATAGAAAGATGAACATACCTTTAGAGACATGTCACACATCATACCAGTGATTGGTATTAGTCATGTTGTCATGTACCCATTTGCAACTTGGCAGTGATGGTCCATGCTGAGCTTGTCAATCTCTAAGTCTCATTCAGCTATGGACTGCACACATCTTTTTAACCTTTCCACCTCCATGTGTTTACTTCCACCACATGTATTGCTCTGTTGTAATGGAAGACAGAAACTGTTGGTACTGAAATATTTTGTAACAGAAATCTAACTCATGCAAAATGCATAAATGACATCATTTGTGGTTACAGTGTGGTGGAGAAATGGCACACAGTACCATTGCTGGAAGTACAAGTTGAAATTCAGTGCTTTCAACATCAAGAATGTACATAACACAATCATGCCACACCACATGGAATGTCTTGAACATGGTCAGGAAATATGTTGTTTGAAACATAGAAACATAGAAGCTGTTGGCAGAAAAGGACCTCTTGGCCTACCTAGTCTACCCTAAAGTCTCTACCTACTCTGCTACTGTAGACCCTAATTGATCTATGGCCTTACCTCCAGCCCCCAGCCCTGTTACTAAGGTCCCCCTGTGTCATTCCCATGCATGTTTGAAACCTGTTACCATTTTGGTTCCCACCACCTCTGCTGGGAGGCTGTTCCTGGCATCCACCACCTTTTCTGTGAAGAAATATTTCCTCACATCCCCTCAAAGTTTCCCTTCTTCCAGCTTCATATCATGCACCTTCATCCTTGAGCATCTCTTTCTGTGCAAAATACCACCCTCCTTTACCGTACTGATACCCTTGAGGTATTTGAATGTTTCTTTCATGTCTCCCCTTTCTCTCCTTTCCTCCAGTGAGTACATATTTAATTCCCTGACTTCAATGATGCAACTACCAATGACATTCTGAATAGGATGTGTTTTATCACAAAATACTTTATTTATTTAAAACTGGAAAGGCTCTGCCAGTTCAGAACCACTATTCTTTATGCCATTTCTATAATGTCACGTTATCAAAGTACCTGTCTGAATGCATGGCTCATGGCTACAGTGAATTCTAAATTTAGAGAAGCAGAAAACTGTTATCAGAGATACTGAATTCTTTGTAATGTATGGGAGAGGGCTATTTTCCTGGAATGCAATGAATTCCAGATGTTGCTGTACCTTAGTAGTGATATCAAAGTCCTGTGGTACCATCTCTGCCATGTCATTGCAACAGTACAACAACCCTTGTGTGGTACATCAATATGCGGAAACACCTATAGACTAAAGTATCATTTTCACCTTGTAAATTCAATATGTGACTCAAGCACATTTCACACAATACATGCACAGTATAAAAATCAGAAAAAGAACATACAGAAGAAAGGATGGGTAAGTATGCAAAATCAGGTTGTTCTGCTAGAGAGTGGAGTCCTGATTCCATCTGCTCTTGAGAGCGAAACTGGAAAGGTCCTTGAGAATAAGAACCCCAAGGTGGCAGAATACACTGCTCGTGCATACAGTTGCTCATGCTGTATTTCTTATAGCATATACTATTATGTGAAATGTTCTTGCAGTGGTTCTTTTGCTTGAGAACACAACTGACTTGTGAAACCTTCAAAGTTTCCATAATGTTATTGTACCACATAAGCGTACGATCATACTCTATCACCTTTGAACTGTGAAACAACAGCATTCTGAAAGGGATGGAATTCTATACAGAATTATGATATAATAACTGCTACTCATGTTTTCCCATAAAGAAACTGGGGTGTAATTTGACTGTTATAACCAACTGGTTATAATAGCGAATGCGCACCTGGTTTCCCTAGTTCTGCTCACGTGACAGCTGCGATCTTCCTCTCCTGGGTGCCATCAGCCTTTTGCCACCTTTCCACAGTTCGCCACACTCTGACTCAGCGGTGGTAAGTTAAAACAGAAGAGCAGTTTTTTTGTGAAGTGTAAAGTGGCTGACTTAAAAAAAAAGGGGGCTGACTAAAAAAAAAGAAAATGTTTTGTCCCAAGCCATGGACCACTCTGAAACCTGACTAGTCCATGACTATCTTTATTTTATAGCATCGCTGTGGTGAAAAAAATGAGCACCGGCAATTATGTAAAAAAAAGGATGGATAGGTGGTGTAAAACATGAATTCTACACACACACCCTCAGTGTGGGATGCCTTAATAAACCCCTCAGGCTTTGCTCTCAGGGTTTATGTGGCATTCCACACCTTGAGGGTATGTAAAATTCTTGTTATAACCCCATGACTAGCTATTATTTTCTATGTACTATGCACTGCAACTGCATTCACAATTAGTGTGGCTAGACATCTTGGTGTCTGAGTACCACAGACCACTTATCCCTTGCTGCAGAGTTATGAGAGGATGAGAACCACAGTGTGGCTTAACACAATGTTTGTGCATAAGTGCACATTCAGTAGTTTATGTACTTTTTCCAAAATGTGACCCATATCAGGGCTACACAGTCACCCATTCCACCATCAGACTTCCTCATGAGGTAGCAGTCCTCATAATGTCACAGCTGCTTACCTTACCCATAGCAGGTCCTTCTTGATGTAATAGTACCAGACTATGTCTTCTAGTAGCATTTGCCATGTTTACATTAGAGTTGTCACCTTTAAATTTACCTACACAGAACTTCCAGTGACATCACCAAGCAATGCGGCCGCACTGAAGCAGAGCTCCAACCCCCGGGTGTAATTAATCGGTAAAAAGCCCTTCTCAGCCAACAATTTGTGGTAAAAGACACAGTTGGGATACTGGCAGAAGTATGACCAGTCAAGGGAAACTGAAACCGGGACCGTCGGGTGGCATGAAACAGCAGAAGCTGGAGCTACAAGCTCGCGTCACAAATAAAGCACTACCACAAGTGAGTCCACCCAAATCCACAACACCAGAATTGGGAGATAGCTCCTCCGAGGATGAGGAAGATGTTACAATTACCTCCTGGCAGCTCTGCAGAGAGCTGCGATGTCTAACACGCTCCATGGATGCTTTTCGAGAGGAGGTAACCGAAAACAAGGAGAAATTAGCGCAGCATGAGCAAAGACTGCAATATCTTGAGGAGACCCTCACCATACAGTCGGAATCCTTGGATTTACACAATGGTGCAGTGTTACAGCTGCATGACCGTTCCCTTTTCCTCCTAGAATGACTTGAAGATCTGGAGAACAACTCGAGAAGAGCCAACCTGAGGATCCATGGACCTCCACAACACACTAAGACAGGGGACACCCCAACTTTCATCGAGACCCTACTTAAGAAGTACTAAGCCTTGACAGGAATAAAAGCCTGAATATTATCTGGGCACACCGCGCCCTAGCCATGCTGCCCAAGGACCCAAAAGCCAGGCCCAAATCCATCGTACTAGCTTTCCTGGATTACCATATGAAAGAAATGATCCTCTGTAAGGCTTGGTCCCAAAAAGAGATTGTTTTTGGAGATAAAAGGTTGTTTATTGAGCCAGACTATGCCCCTACAATGATGGCGGGGAGGAAGCTCTGGTTTCCAATCTTCAGAGAACTCAAGAACAAGGACCTGAAGGCTTGCGTGGACTTCCCGGCCTATTTGTAAATCATCTCGGACTGTGGGACAAAGATCTTTGACTCTCCCCCCGAAGCCAGGAAATACTTAGCTACCTTGGGCATAATGCTCTACGAACTGGTTGCCCCTGACCTGCTCAAGGAAGTGGATCATAAACAGTGGATCCCAGTAAACAAAAGATCCACCAGCTCTACTAAACCTACAGGCCAGGGACTGTGGCCTAAAATTCAAGCTGCAGTTTCCACAAGAAAGCAAGCCAGACAAGAAGACAGATAGGAAGATGCAAGTTCCTCTAAGGACTGATAAGTTTGAACCAGTTTCCTTAAACAGACTGAAGTAGATGGTTTGGGACTTTGTATCGGTCTTTTTTGGGGCTGATTGCTTCTTGGGGGGGGGCCAAGAGGGGGGACACCAGATCTATAGTTATTCATTTACTCTTCAAGTTGATTGTTTTCTCTGGTGCTCCTGGCCTCCTCCTGCCTTCTGGGGACACTCTCAGCTTTGTTCTGGGAAGGGCTGAAATTTGTTTTACTAGGGAAGGGGGGCTTACGGGGTGATAAAAGGAATTGCCTTTGCCCTCCGGTCCTTCCTGTTTTACAGTTTGCATTACAACCCGGGGGACTCACTCTGTTGGGGCTTGCAGCATGCTTCATGTGAGAACACGTCAGTTGCTTTGGGATCCTGTTAGAGGTGTCCAGCAACACAGTACAGGTCTTTATCCTGCACTCCCTCTCGCCACTCCACAACTGCAGTGAGAGGGGAAAAGCGTGATACTATTGAAGTACAATATTCTAATCAAGTTGTAGTTGTATTATTAGTTACTAGTTAATTGGATCCATTTGATCCGAATAGTTTTTTAGGTTGTTTTTTGGTTGTGTGGTCACCCGCATCCCACTAGGGCTGTCTGGACTATGTGCTTTCCCGCGTGTTCTCTTCCCGAGGTGAGACATGTGGAAGGGAATAGGACACTATACATAGCTAATCTGATGATTACCTCCTCAATTTTAGTATGGAAGATTTAATTATTACCTCATATAATGTCAGGGGTTTAAATAGCCCTGTGAAGAGAGCCAGAGTCCTTGCGGAGCTGAGCAGGGTGGGAATGCACATAGCCTTATTACAGGAGACTCACCTCACAGATAGCAAACATCAAAAGCTGCATCACAACTGGGTAGGTCAAGTTTATGCCTCCACCTATCTGGAACATCCACATCATAGAGGTACAGCTATCTTAACACACAAGAATTGTCCAGTTCAGGTTAGAGCCTCTTACTTTGACCCAGAAGGTCAGTATACTATATTGCAAGCACAGATCCTGGACACCCCCCTGCATAATTGCATGTGTATACACTCCCAACGATGACAGAGAGGCTGCTGCCTTTTTAAAAAAATTCTTCCTGACCACTTTGCAGACCACCAATTGCTTATGTATTGTGGGTGGGGATTTTAACATTATCCTTTCCACCTCATTAGATGGGGGAGGCAGAAAGAGGAAAACTAGGGAGGGCAGGACAGTCTTTACGTAGAGTATCACAGAGCTTGGGACTTGTGGATGCATGGAGAAATCTAAATGGAAATCTGATGGATTTTTCCCATTACTCTGAGAGGCACAATTGTTATACAAGAATATGTTTTTTTCTTCCTCACGGTGGAGTGGCTGTATACAGTTACACCTTGCCAGATCCAGGTGCATACCCTCTCTGACCATGCCCCGGTAAGGCTTGCATTATGGCTTGTACCCCAGACTCGTAACTCACACTAGAGACTGAATGTTGGCCTTCTCAATGACCAGGTATTCCAATACCTGGTGGCCAACACCATTCGCTCTCATGACAGAGAGAACCCAGCCGGAGCAACCCCACAGGTGGTAAGATGGGATGCCTTGAAGGCGGTCCTCCGTGGCATTAATATAGGCTACTCATCACTGGTTAAAAAGTGCAGGATGTGGAAGAGGCTTGATTTGGAGAGAGAGAGCTAAAAGAACTGGAGTTTGTACATTAAATTTCACTGAATGAACAAATGAGGCAATTACTAGCTAAGAAATGATTGGCCTTGGAAACCTTACTCACAACACACATAAAGGCAGCATATAGGAGAGTCTGGCAGTCATATTATCGGGGGGCAACAGGGCAAATGTTGGCAGCCACACTTAGACAGCAGCAGGTTGGCAGATTGGTACTTCAAATTAAGGACCATGCAGATCCTGGAAAGTTAATCTCCCATCCAGAAAAAATAATGCAAATATTTGCTAACTTATACAGGGAGCTTTAGTCTCAGAAGCCCATATCAGATTTAGATCAAAAGATTTCCTCTTTCTATGAGGACCTAGGGATGAGATATCTCTCACAGTCAGCCCTTGAATATATAGATGGCCCCATTTCACAGCCAGAACTTCCAGCTCAAATTAAAAAATTAAAAAAATAGCAAAGCGCCTGGGCCTGATGGCTTTACCACAGAGTTCTTCAAAAAATTTGCAGACCTTCTTCTGCCTTTTCTGCTCCCAGCATGCCTGGAGATTCTAGACAGGGGAGCCTGTCCAGAGTTGTGGTAACTGGCTCATATATCAGTAATCCACAAAGAGGGCAAAGACAAATGGGACTGTAGTTTATACAGGCCTATTGCCCTTCTAAATGTAGACTACAAGCTATTTACAGGTTTATTAGCTGGGAGATTGCAAAACCATATGCCCTCTTTAATACACGGAGACCAGACTGGGTTCATCACAAGAAGATGTCTTTCTGATAATGTCAGAAGACTACTTAATATTATTTCCTCCCAAACCAGCCAGGAGGCCCTCCAGATAGTTATATCCATGGATGCAGAAGAAGCATTTGACAGAGTGAATTAGAACTTTCTAAAAGCATCCATGGAAAGGATGAATTCTGGCCCTAAATTTCTACATGCAATCTCCCAGCTATATTCCAAGCCCCTAGCACTGGTGAGGTTAAATAGGATAAGTTCCTCCTTTTTTCCCCTAGAAAGGGGCACCTGGCAGGGATGCCCCCTCTCACCGCTACTTTTTGCTTTTTTTTGGAACCATTAGCTAATAAGGTCCGACAAAATTTAAACATTTTGGGAGTCATAGGGAGGGAGGGAGATGGAGCAAAAACTCTCATTATATGCAAATGACTCTATCTTCTTCTTGTCCTCCCTGGAGCAATAAACTCCAGCCCTCTGTGAAGTCCTATGGTCCTTCGGGGAGATTTCAGGTTATAAAATTAATTTCTCAAAATCAGAAGCCTTAGTGCTTAGTGGTACTCTCCCCCGAGGATTTAGGGATGATTTCCCATTTAGCTGGGCACCAAGGAGCCAAATTCATTACCTGGGCATACAGGTCTCCACTGACCTTTCAAAACTAATCAGCCTTAATTATGGATGACTCTGGGGCTGTGTGAGTGGAGACCTGGCCAGATGGCACCTCCTGCCCCTCTCTCTAGTTGGTCGCATTTCAGTGCTTAAAATGAGTGTTCTCCCTAGACTTCTTTTTTTGTTTCAGTCCCTTCCACTGAGGCTGGCAATTTCTTTTTGGAACAAACTAACAAAGGAGACCCAAGAATTTATTTGGCAGTGAAAAAAGCCCAGAGTCGCTAGGCGACTGCTCTGCCTCCCTCAGGAGCAGGGGGGACTCACCCTACTGGATTTTTACTTATACTAGCTGGCAGCTCAGATGGTTCCTGTCCTCTCATGGGCTAAGCAGCGGCATGAATCCCTTTGGTATGAGTTAGAAGATGAATTGTCAAACGGGAGGCCACTATATACCCTGGCATTGGCCCCATTGACCCTGCCATACATCTGGCAAATTCAGAACAGATGGGTGAATCAAGGCCTATTCATTCTGAGAAAGCATGGAAGGCTCACCAACACCCCTGCTAGACTGGTCCCTTTGTCGCTCATCAGGTATGAACCTGATTTCTTCCCACCCATGCTAGACTTGGGATATACGGGATAGGCCAGAGGGGGAATCACTCAATTCACACAACTAATTGAAGGTAACAGTTGTATTATGTTTCAGAGAGCAAAGGACAAATTTAATTGGGACAATAGAGAATTCTTCAGATACATTCAAGTTAGACATTTTATAAATTCCTCTGATCATTTCCTATGGCTTACTAGACCACACTGCCCATGGGATCAATTTTTATATGGAGCAGTAACCATATCGGCCAAAATCAGGATAGTGACACATCTCTACAAGATATTCCTGGATGGAAGGGGGGGACTTGCTGCTACGACACAGGGGGCTCTGAGTGAAAGAGTCAGGCATTACACTCAGGGAAGTAGACTGGAACTTGAGATTAAAGGTGGGATGGAAGGTGACCTCCTCATCAACGTGGCATGAGTTTTATTGGAAGTGCCTTGTTCACTTTTTCAGGTTGCCCCTGGTTACCCAACACTACTCAGGGAGAACCTCCTTGTGCTGGAGGGGATGCGGGGAAGGGGGAGCCATTGGCACATTTTCTGGACCTGTACAAAACTGACAGACTTCTGGAACTATTTAGAGGCAGCAGCAAGACAGATCTTAGGAATAGCAATCCCCCAAACATTTGAGGATTGGATTCTGGGAACCCCCACAGCTGTATGGTCAAAAGGGGACACCTGAAAGGTGGCATTGGTGCTGCTAGCAGCAGGACTGAAATGAATTACATCCAGTTGGTTAAAGGAGGAACCTCCCACTCTGGGTGAGTGGATAAAAAGAATCAAGGGGGTAGTAATGATGGAATCCCTTACGGCCAGACTGCAATTACGGCAAGACCAACATCTGCAGTGTTGGCAACAGTGGGAATCCTGGGTATTGTGGAAGGGAGAATGAGAGGAGGGCCCCTATTTTTTCTCTTGAGATGGCTGGAAATGAATGAAATATACATCAAATGCCCCAAACAGTTCGGTGGGCTTGCATAAATAAGCTCTGTTGAAAATCAGAAGGTTGGTTTATGATACACAACCAAATAGTTAAGGCCGCCATTGTGACTTTGATGAGTTTTATCTTTTTCTGTTTTTAAAGTATTATTATTATTAGGCTGATTAAATGATCGGAGATCAACCTTTGATTGAAATGAATGACTGTTGAGATTGAGCCATGCAAAATTCCAGAGCTTGGAATGCTGATGAAGTGCAGTTGATTGGTAAGATGTATATTAACTACCCATGTACCTCTTGTCATTGAAATGCAGTCATTTTCTGATAACCAATGTATCTCCACAAACATTGAATCTTTAATAAAGCTGAGTTTAAAAAAAAATTATCTACACATGTGTCAGTGATGCTCATACACACTTGCATGTGCTCTGTATCTCACAGTGCATTGTCATAAAGTGTGATTGTGGAGACAAGTGTTTAGTTCACACCTATGAGCAATCACTTAGAATGACAAACTTGGATGATGTACTGGTGTTATGCATTTTCTTGGATGCGAACTTCTGGTGAAATGTACACTGTTCAAACCAATACTTTTGAAAACAAAAGCAAAACCAACTGCACATATACCCGTCAGTAAGCCAAATAAACTAAGTCGGCATGGCTTACCGTATCTTCATATTTTTATTCAGATGACACCACTGTTTCAACAAGCAGCAAACCATAGAGTGCAGCGGCGACTACTCGATAGATAAATAGAAAATAGTATATTTTTTTCACCATCTCGGTGTAGACATAATTATGACCAGGCCAGCCGAGCAGAAACAGCCCAAATGCGTGATGACGCACAGGATCAGCTGACATTTCGGCTAACGCCTTCCTCAGAGCTGGAAATGTACACTGTGAAAGGGGGAGAGTGAGAAGTTACTGGATAGAGACCTATGAGAGGTGAACAGAGTACAAGAAGAGAGTCTCTTTCAAATGAGATTGAGCACCAGGATCAGGAAAAATGTGATGAAGCTGGATGAGATGTTTCAGAGAAATGGGGAGAACATATGTTTTCACTAAAAGGATGATTGATACCCGGAACAGACTGCCAGCAGAAGAGGTGGAGGAAAATACCAGAGTGAGGCTTTAAAGGTGAGTGGGACAGACATGGGGTGTAATAGAAAACAGGTTGGAGGGAGAGAGGGTCACTGGTGACCAGGTTGGGTCTGCAGAGACAAATTAGGCAGGAAACATCTGATCAGACTGAGTGGGCCAAATGGTCCTTTTCTGCCAAAATATGTTACTGTGTAAATAGCTTACAGCTGGGGTGAAGTTAAGTTTGCTAGAAAGGGAGACAATGTTTGAAAAATGATGGAGTGAGACTAAGGATTTATCAGAATTTTTAACTGAATTTGAAAGAGTATGTGATGCTCCTGCTTTCCCAGTTGACAATTAGCAAGATGCTGAAAATGGAACACTCAGAGTAATCCATTGCACATGTCCTTATAGTATCTAATCCCAAAGAGTATTTATTTGTATCCTATATCTAGTAACCAGTTGAACAAAGTGTTCTTAAACTCTTCAAAGTCTTCTTACTAATATATCCAAAACATGTTAGTTTAGTATCTGTATGTATACTGTCTTTGTATTCCATGTAATTAATTCCATGTCACTCCAGAAAAAGGGACAGCTAGCCTCAGTGAGTCTACTTGGTTACCAAAATCCAATAAATAGACAAACAAATTAATAAGAACAAATGGTGTTCAAAAATTGTTGTAAAATATTACACACAGATTTACAAACAGAGTTTGTATTGGTGCTTTCTCAAGAAACAACTTATTTTGAAGCTAGACTTTTGAATGAAAAATGTGGAAACCCTGCTCAGAATCATTACCAGTGCAGTTACTGAAAATGTTGAACAATTGACTGAGTATCAGTATGGAAAATTTTATTTTTCCATGAGACATTGTTATGGGTACAGTACTATGTTTATAAAGGTGCTATCAACGCAAAGCAAAACATGAATTACCACAGCATAAACAGATATTAGTATTAGTTACCAGAAGCTAATATACAACATGTTGATGTAGCATAAAATATTTACCACTTCCCTTTTGTAGAAAGCCAGATAAAATGGTAAATTGACTCTTGCTTTGTATGTTAATATGATGGGGTACAGAGTACAAATCTTGTATAAATTGTAGTTATTTATTCTATACCAGTTGACTGTTGCCATCTACGTAAATTGACACTAGTTGTCTACAGATCTACATGTAAAATATACATTCCAAATAACAAGAAGACCGGATACATGGGGTAAAGCATGATATTGGTCCACTTTCATATCTTAATCCCTTTAAAAACGTGTAATTTCATAATACTACTTAGAGAACTGAAGTTAAATCCTATTGTAAATCATCACATGAAGCCATTCATACTTGTAAATCTCTGCTCATAATTATGTTCATGACTAAAGACTATTTCATTTATGCATGGAGTGTCGTATCACAGAAGGGAGATTTCCAATAAGACATTAAAGGTTATATCTGAGTGTAAAAGATTTATGTTATCATACTAACGAATTCATGACCACTTTGATAGATAGCTTTTAATATCCTAACTCTGGGAGAGATGCCATGCAGTTATGTCCTAAGTATGTGATTTCCTAGATTACTAATCTATGCAATTCTGTTTTTTCTTTTAGGCATTTTGAAAGTAAAGTAGTGTTAAGCCTGTTTTACTCTGTCAGTACTGGAAGTAATATCTCTCTTACTGGGCTAATAAGCAGCTTTACTGCATATGGAAATAACATCGTCACCCTAAGTAACTGTAAAAGTGAATCTGACATTATTTCTATTGCACTACTAATGTTGAAGCCCATTTTCAATAAACAAAGGCCTTGGCATATTTTTAAAGAGGGAAAATGTACAGTATATATTTTTATTTGTACCATTTATTTTATGCACAGAATCCTAATGTACAGTGAGAGGTATGCTCTACTATATGATCAATAGAAAGTTATAGGAACATGGTTATGCTCCCATAGACAGGGTTTAATGAGACAATTACATTAAAAGTTGATTTGTCTATGCTTCTTTAAACACCAGTGGAGATAATGTACCCAGATAAATTTGGGAATGCAATGGACTGACAAAGAATATTCCATATATTTTCATGAGTAATGGGCAGGGCAATAACTGCTAAGTGGCAGAGCAATGAGTGAGTTACATGCGTAAGTCCTGGCAACTCACGGTGATAATAAGAGGCATATTCTGAGCCAGGCAATTGTGTGTCCAGTTTATACAATCTATTCCAATTGAAAAGTAGAAGGTTCTAAAATGAAACTGAAACGCTTTTAAATTTGATCCTAAGTGATTGTTGTATGTTACGATGTTCTGTTTTTATTGAAAATCTAATACAAATTTTGAAATATGAAAAAAGAGAAAACCTCTTCAATTAAACATGTTATGAAGATTTAACTGTTTCTTCCTGATTTTACTTCTCTGTTTTGAGTGCAACAGAGGCCGATATGATGTCATCAGGCATTGTTCAGGCTGTTCACCTATCTGTTAAGGTTTTCTTTGTGACTTCTCTGGAGAAGAGATAAATAACCAACAAGAAGATACATCATTTATTTTCATTTTGAACATGTCAGTGCTGAAAATAAATGAAGTATCTATAAGGTTTGACTCTCATCTACTTTGAATAAATTTGCAATGTTTTATTTATTTTTATTTGTTTAACCAGGAATAACACACTAAGCTGAAAGCTTTTTTATAGGAGCGACCTGGGAGCACAGGGAAGTTAAGTGACTTGCTCAGGGTCACACAGTATGCAAGTGGCAGCTGTGGGATTCAAACCCAGGTCTGGTCTGCTGGATGTCACCAGATTTGCAGCTCAGAGCCTTAAACCACTGCGTGATACTGCCTCCCATGTGTAGGTGTAGTTGCCACCATTTATATGTCCAGATATTTACTAAAATTTCTGTGATATCTATTGAAACAAATTCTGGTCAGAGCCAACAAGGCAGCATAATGCTATTTTCAGTGTCAATAGCTCAGCAGGTTGCACACTCACCTCCGAAGCTAGAAGATGAGAAGGCTGTAGCTTTTATCCCCACACCAGGTACTTGGGGTAAATCCTAATACTTGCACTGTAGTGCAGCATGAGGGGGTTTGCTGCACTCCTGAGGTGCCGTCTTTCAGATGAGATGTTAAAATGAGGTCCCTTCCGCATAGTATGGTGGTTGTTCAGGTGGGCGTTAAAGATCCTATTGTAACCCCTGGGTAGTGCTATCCCCAGGCTTACACCTCTGCCTGCTACCTACAAGCAAGGCTGAGGGGTTTGGGTTTGCTATTAGATAACCATTTTAAAACCTTTGCACAGTGCCACCACTAAGGGCATTTTACGTGGGTGAGCTGGTAACAGATATAGCCCCCTGAGAGGCTGTACCACCCATTATAACCAGTTATCTTACCCAGACATACCCCAATAAACATTTCCCTACATTTCCATACTTTGCATTTAATGACTCTCTCTAATAATAAGCTCACACTCAGAATTTCAAAAAGACAGTAACAATTTATTTAGGGGACAAGGAGTTAGGAACAGGGATGTGGAGTAGAGATTATTTGATTACTATACACGTATGTATAAGTTTGATTGGTATTTTACTGGTGAACCCTCCAACTGGGTGGCTACATACTAATAGGCTACAGGCAATCACATATCTCAATTTGATACACAATACCCAGATCCCTGGCTATTTAGCTGCTGACTAATCAGATGTTACATAAATAATTATTTGATTACCCACACTGGTACCAGTCCCAGATACAGCAGAAACTCCTCAATCTCATACCATACTGGACAACCAGATACCACAGTCCTAAATGTTGCAAGCCTGGTGGACTTTGCAGCTGGTCTAGTTGACTGGCTATTGATTCAAAGGGAATGGCAAACTTGGAGAACTATTCCCACAATGGCTATAGATTATTGGGCACTACGAAGGCAAGGATTGCCCTGTATTTTGCAGAATTAGCAGGAATTGACTCTACTGGTCATAAAGAGTCAGGGATTGCCCTGCACATCACAGAAGACAGGGATTGCACTGCACATTTCAGAAATCGAACATTTTAGGACAAGCTACATGACTAGATCTTGGATTTTACATCCTAAACATTCAGCACAATAATTCAAAGTCCCATCCAGTATAGTTAGAAAAGTAATACTTTTATCAAGCATCCAAATTCTCTTGAAATGAGGTCATATCTATTACAATTAAATACCAAACTGGCATCCATACAGTAACAGCAGAAGGTGACACTTTTATCAAGCATCCATATTCATTTTGCATAGAGTCATATTCAGCACATTTAAATACCAAGTAAAGCATCTATAGACAAAGTGTCTTCCAGCACATCTAGATATCACACACTTTTGACAAGTGCTCTCAGACGAAATACAGCTAAGACAGAAACAGCTATCTTTAGAATAATTCAGGCTCAAAGAAGCTCTAGGGCCTCTCAACCCATGAAGTGGCAAACATGGCTTGGCTGTCAGCTCCATGAAGGCAGGACGCTAACCCATAGGGTAATGACAAATTACAACACATTTATATGATTCACTATCAAGCCATCTCAATGCACCTGCATATGAACCATTTGGGCAGCAGGCAAGATGCATCCACACTAGTTTTAAACCAGGCAGTTTCCGTAGGGGCTTATTGTTCCAGACTGATAACTTTAAGATCTCATCTCACAGCAGAAAATGTCTGGTAGCAGGGCTTGAGGCCCCCAAGATTACTTCAGAAACTTCTCCCTTGCACTGGGGGGTATGAGGGAACTCACTCAGGTCCTCCTTGGGTCGCATCCACAATCAAAGGCATCCCATCCTGGTGTTCTTCTTCAGCTCTCTCACAACTGAGGCATGGTTAGATGGTCTTCTTTCCACATCTCTCCCTGATGTGGGTGGGAGGGCTACCCTCTGGAGGACATTTCTGGCAACCTCCACACTAGCAGTCGCAGAATACTACATTTACTTTAACTTTTGAACTATAACTAGAAAATAACAAACATCCTCTGATGACTGAAGGGACTTAACTAAGTGGCCCAAGTCTGGAAGCATGCCAGGGGCCTGAGCCCCCACCCCTGTGGGGGGCTCCCAGCAGGCTGGAGCCTGCTCTCCTCTTCTCACTCTGGCAGATCTGGCAAAATGCTGACAGACACTGTCTCTTATAGGGCTCTATCTTGACTCCTGATTGGCAGAAAAGATGGGGTGACAGATCTCCACATGGTTGAGGGACCTGTCAATCAGAATACTCGAGGCACAGTTGGTTGGGTGAATTGCCACCTAAAATGATGTCCCGGTAACTCCCCATTAGTACTTGAGTGTTTACCCATGAGGTGTGCTGAATGTCCCACAAGTCCTGGCTTTCTATTTCTGGCTTTCCAATTGGCTGTGGCTGCTTGCAATGGCTGCTTAACCCACTGTCCCTCATAGCAGATCAGATACAGTCCTGAATAATGTCCAGGTGCAGCCAGAAAGAAATAATTATTTGCCCCATTGCCCCACAGCTCAGTAGCCCAGAGGGTGTACTTACAGTCGCTGTACAGATGAAGGGTGTGGCTTCTTTAATTTTCCTGTCACTACTGCACATATACAAGCTCCCCCTGCAGCAGCTGACAGGCTAACACTTAGAGTCCCAAAGTACTGGTGAATCCAGGGATAAAAAACATTTATTTTAATTTCAAGTATTTTCCCCCATCGATAGCTTGTTTCCATGCATGCAGCAACAATTCATTATTGTAAAAACATTTATTTTCTCCTCCAATCGGCAGCAGTCAATTATAGGTACCCTGGGGGCAGCCATACACACATATTTATTTATTCAGCTGACAGAGGCCCGGCTCAGGCATATTTCAAGGAGCCCTGGTCGAACTCCTTAAGTTTTCATTTGAGCGTCCCCCCCAGCAGGCTGTCAATGGTCACCAGGTCCCAATTAGGTGGAAAGGATCCCAGGATTCACATCACAGTCCCCGAGGTGACTGTGAAACAAAGCGGTTCACTTTGAAGGCACTTTTCACACCAATGCAATTCCCACTGCCCTGGGGGAAGTACTTTAAACATGGGACTCATGAGTGGAGTTGTTTAGCCTCAAGGGGCTGGATTTTAAGTGGGCTTCAGGCTGGGGCACACAGAGGGGCAAAGCAGATCTGGGGGACAAGAAAAGTTGGTGGCAGGAATTCGGGTGAAGCCCGGGAGACAGCAAAAATAGGACAGAAGGTGCAGGGCTAAGGTAAGCCCAAGCAGGCATTTTAGGAACCCCCATTTGCAGGGAGGTTACACTATGGCACTTCTTGAAAAGAATAGGGGCATTTCCTGGTGTCCTGGCCAGTTTCCCCCATTTAGTAAAATACCACCAACAGCTTCATCGGGTTCAATTTCAGTTGGTTACCATCTGTACCCAACCCTGATCACCCTTGAAAAATGGACTTCTAGTTTCAGTGGTCCTACCTGGTCAACAAAATTCATCAAGAAAATAAAAAAATTTTACAGGGGTTAGGAGTGATCTACAAGAACATTTATATATATATATATATATATATATATATATATATATATATGCAACAGTTGTCAGGATAAAACTGACACAACTTCAGTTATCTGAGTCACTGTGTGGATAAATGGGTAGTGATATAAACACTATGTGGATAACTGCAAGTTATCCCCATAGTGATCACATCACCACCCTTTTATCCACACAGTGACTACATCACTAACCACCACCTGTGCTTCCTGCTTAGCAGTACTGCCTTTCAGTTTCACTTTCACTTTCACTTTCACCTTCTCACAGTGCTGTTTACAACCCAAGCAATCACAGTCCCAAAGACTCACAAAATACACACCCTAACCAACCCCCTCCAAAACCGGAACCACATTTTAAATGAAAACACTCTTAAGAACAAAAAGCCATTTTTTCCTCTTTCTCAGCACACCAACCCTGCAAGCCAATCACGGGAACCAGGCAAAGAGAAAAAACATGGAAAGGAACTTAAAAAAATAAAATGTAACAAAAACTGAACCCCAAAAAATCCTGTTGCATAAATCAAATATGCATGGGGCACCTATAGGATAACCAAATTATTTGTACAGTAGCCTGTGGCCACTCATGAGGTTACTCGAGATCACAGGCTACTATACAAACAACTTGGTTATTCCACAGTCATCCTCTCAAATATTTATATATATATATATATAAAACCTCAAGCAGCTCAATATTTTATTTAAAACTGGCAGCCAGTAACAGTGATTGCTGGCCCTGTTAAAGTTAACACATTCTCTGGTGTAAACAAGTACAACACACCCTCTTACTGCCGGGCCTGTTAATAAAAAGAATCATTTCCTGGTGTGCTCTGGCAGCATTGTTGTCCAATCACCTGTCCCAATAGTAACAAATTATTTTGCTGCAGCATAAGGTCTGTCTGGTCCAGTGGTATGGAGGGATGAGGTGCTAGGTACCTTATTGCCTGCCAAATCAGTGACCCAAGTTCAGGAATATACCAGATTGCCAGGGGTTGGAAAGCAGACTGAACGTTCATCACATAGCTGTCCTGTCCCTGCATGGAAAGGCATGCTGACTTGACCTTTGGCTTCCCCCAGGTGAAGGCAGGAACTCAAGAAAGGGAAAAAATGCAGAAATGGCTAGTGCAGGTTCCATAAAGCCCTACCCGTCTACCTCTGTCCCTCAGGACCACCTGGATGACTGTCTCAGTTGTGGATGTAAGTGACTGGGTGGGGATAAGGATGGCTCTCCCTTTTCTGGCCACCCTATAATGGGGGAGGGAGGGAGGCAATCCATAGGAACTTTGGGCTCTGTGATCTTGGACAGGGGAGTAATGGACAGGAGAGGTAGGGATAGGGATGAGAGCCTGCCCGAGTCAACTGCCAAAGCAAAATGTTTTATGGAGGGGGAAAATGCTGCAGTATGTATAACCTTAACACATAGTATACATAACTCTCCCATAATGGGTGCAGCTGCACTGTTACAGTAAACCTATCAAGTATAGATAATATGTACAGGGTCTCTTACCAGGTTTCTATGGTGCCAGAGGTAGGAGTCATAAAGGGATGACATTTCTTAAACCTGTAGAATAAAATAGAGGAAAGGAGTCACAAAGGATCCTCAGTTCTTAGAGAGTTACAAGGAAGGATGACAGGTTAGACGTATTGTAATACTCATCTGATTAGGTGGGCCAAGCGGTCCTTATCTGCCATCAAATTCTATGTTTCTATTCTAGTGGGGGATAGGAGGAAGTAAGCTGTTGATTAACTAGAATATGCAGCTTATCCATCAGGTAGGACATGGGCAGACTAGGTGGGCCAAGCGGTCCTTATCTGCTGTCAAATTCTATGTTTCTATGGGGAAGGAGTTCACATCCTGTAAGATCTGCGAAAGTAAAGAGAAGAAGGCTAATATGGAGTAAATACAGTAGTGGGAACAATAGAGAGGAGAGAGATGAAATAGGTATAGTACAGTGTAAGAGGTAAAAAATATAGTTGTAGAGGGGAAGGTATACAATTAAATGAAGTAAAAGATAGAGAGACATGCTTTATTTAAGTATTATGCTAACATCAGCAAACGTTTACCACGAGTGTCAAAAAAAAAACACCAAAAAACAGAATAATGAAATGTCTGTTACCATTGGAAAAGCTGTTTGTGTTTTCACCTTGACTCGCATGTTGTTTTTAGTGTGTGGTGTATATCACTTTGACATTTCTGTATAAATGTGATGCACCCTTTTTTAATCCTCAGACCTGTCCTCTGCGGAAGGGCCACTGAAGGCTTGAAGTGCTGGCCCAAGTGGATGCATGCAAGGCATGTTGCTGGAAAATAAATCTTGCACTTTGCATGTAAACCTGAATCTAGGAGTGCTGAGAATTCTTTTGTTTTGTTATTACAAGCTGGCTGCTTTGCTTCTGCACCACCTTTTCCTTTACTTGTGAACCACTCTACATTACTTACAAAATGGCCACAGCACTGACCCCTGACCATCACAGGACTGACTATCCAACCCCTGACAGTCGCAGGACTGTACCCCCTCAGACAGTCACAGGACTCACACCCTCCACTGTCAGTCATAGCACTGGGCATCCATGCCTGACAGTCACAGAACTGATCTCCATCCCCAACAATCACAGAACTACACCCCACCACCATGACATCACTATACCCATATCCCCAACAGTCATATGCATGACACTTTCCACAGACAGTCACAGCAATAATCCCCCCACCAGTCACAACACTGTACATCACAGCACTAATGACCACCCCACACAGCTGGGACCGCAACATCCCCCCCTTGAATAGTCACTTAGTTTGGCACCTTATACAGCCTTTCTGCTGCGTGTACAACTTCCTGCAAATGCTTCTGTCCCTCAAAGTTGTAGAATTGCAGACACAAATCTCAGAAAAGTCAAACGAATGACCTTCACCCTGATAGTCACATAAATGACACCCTATCCCTGACAGTTACATAACAGACCCTCCTCCCGACAATCACTGGACTGTACCACCACTCTAACAGTTATAGTACTGACACCATCCATTGTCAGTCACAGCAATGACCAACCCCCCAACATTCATTGGATTGGACCCCCCCCACAGTCACAGGACTGTTTAACCCCCACACACAGTCACAGGACTGTACCTTCCCCCACAGTAACAGGACTGTATCATCCCCTCCTCCACAAGCATGGGACTGACACCCCCCCCCCGTCACAGGACTGTATCACTCCACTGACAATCACAGGACTAACATCCTCCACTGACAATCTTGATAATGACTACTCACCTCTGGCAGTCACAGCACTGATGCACACCCCTGACAGTCACAATGCTTTCTGAGTATTCCCAGTAGCCACAGAACTGCTCTCCTCCCCCCAACCTGGCAGTCACAGCAATGACCATACACCCCCTCAGAGTCACAGTACTGATCCCCATTCCTCCATAGTAAAAGCACTAGTCACAGTGCTGCATCCCATCCCATCTTACAGCACTAGTCATCAGTCCCCATCAGCCACACCACAGACACCTCACCCCCAACAGTCACAGAACTGACACCTCTACCATCAGTCAGAGCACTAATTACCATCCCCTGACAATGACAGCACTGACCTGCTACTCCTAACGGTCACCACACTGACCCCCATCCACAACAGCCACAACACTGCCTCCTCACCCACAATGGTCATAGGACTACCACCCCCCTGACAGTCACAGACCTGTACCACCCTTCAATAGTCACAGAACTAACACTTTCCACCATCAGTCACAGTGGCCACCTACCCGACAGTCACAGTGCTGATCCTCATCCCCCAACAGTGACAGCACTTATCTCTACCCCCAACAGTCACAGCACTGCCCACTACCACAGTCAAAGCACTGTCCCCCTACATCTGCGACAGTCACAGGGCTGATACCCTCTACAGACAGACACAGCAGTAATCTCCACCCCTACAGTCACAACACTTCCCCCCACTGCCAAAAGTTGCAGTCCTGCCTCCCACCTGACAGTTACAGCACTGACCACCCACCCCTTGACAATAACTGCACTTTCTCCCCACCCTCAACCATTAAAACACCGACACCCCCAACCACAACAATCACAGTACTGACCCCCACCATTAATACAACACTGCCTCTGAACCTCCCTCAACAGTTGTAGTACTTACCTGTCCTCTTACAGCAATACCCCCGACAGTCACAGCACTGACAACCAGCCACTGGCAGTCCCAGAACTTACCACACCTCAGTCATTACATTTTAAAAATAAGTTGTTTAAGTACTGTAACCCATCACAGAGGGTGCTGCAGTCAAAATTTGTAGACCAACTAGCCAAATTCTGGTGGATTTTGTGTTAGGTTAGTAAGATTTTCCTTTTCCTAACATTCTAGGTTTGTACTGTAGAATGTAACCAAAAAGTACAGTACTTCAGCTTGGCCAGTGGAAGAATCTGTAGGGCTAGTAAATTTTTCTAGTCACTAGACTTGCTGACTAGTGGCTGCAAAACTTAACTTAGAGCCCTGGAGTAGTCCATACTATCCTCAAGATGGCCTTCTCCCCCCTTACCCTCTTCTGGTTTTACTGATTTGAATTTATAAAGTGATAATTCATAGACTGGAAATTGTGTTGTGTTCCTTTGTCATATTATGATATATTTGTTGCTGTTGTGCAGTACCCAAAGCCTCCAGGATTGGGAGCCTGAAAAATAAAATTTGCCTTGCCTTGCCTCTAGACATTCCTGCACAGTGACAAGCCCTAAAGCTGAGCACCCTGTTAAGAGTGGGAAAATCTTCATCTCAGTCTCCCCCCCCACCAACAGGACCATTCTTCTAGTACCAGTGTAGCTCTGTATATTCAACTTTACATTGCTTGTTAAACAGGCTTATAGCACTGCTTCTAGGGTTACAACCCCTGCCTGTATTACTATCCACAGGTTGAGGGCCTGGATTCATAACTAGCTAGTACCAGGGTGTTCCCACCCACGGTAAACACCGAGTTTTGGTGCCTCCACTCAGAGTAAGATTTCAGTGGGTATTTATTAAATTTGTTACAGCCATCTGGGAAGCTATAACTACACACTACTCCACCTAGTGGCCATAGACCTTGAAACAAGCAGTAATCTCTCACAGCATTCACAATACATTTGTCAACAGATGTTAATGATATGCTCATTGGTTTCCCACTTACCGTGATCTGGACTTCAGTGTGACCTCCTGGAACCCCCTGCAAACAATGGTTATCAGGCATGCATGGTCAGGAATATTACAAACACAGTAACAGACCGCCAGTAAACATGCGTGAGGCAATATAACATTGCAACACCAATCAGGTTTATTTAGGGGGAGCATAACAAGGAAGAGGCAAATCTGGTCAAATGATTGTATCTTCATTGGTTTGAGCCAGGATACTGGCATGCATTTAGTTCCACTTTGCAGTCCTATAAATATACTGGGTACCCAGATGGAAAACAAGCCAGCCTAAATGGTGACCAGAGTTGCAGCTGTTGTTGGGGCCCTTGATGAAAGAAGACATAATGATTTGGCATGCAGTTTTACTTGTCTAGTGGCCCGATGGCCCAGTCTCTTGAACCATTAAAGTAGCAGTGAAATGGAGATTAGGTGGTACCACAATGATTATTAAAGCTTGTCTTAGGGAGCTACCCTGATTTCTATTCACTGTACCCAGACCCTGGAGATGAGCCAAGAAAATAAGACTTGTGAAGATGTTTCTTGAAGGGGGGGGGTTCCCTCATGGTCCTCATACAGCAGCTGATCTGGTGATGCAGGAGCAATTGACTCGGGCTCAATTCACATAGCCCAATGCTGAATGGCTTAGCTGAGTCAATAAGTCAAAACCACAAACTGGAAACTTGAACTGGCCAGCCACACACTTTGGCAAATTTTACACATCTATATGTAATCGTGCTGCTGGTTCCTCTCTGGTCCTTCCAGTAGGCTTGCAGGCTGATCCGCAATACTAACTTTTGCTGCATGAATCCACTGCTGTTGCACACCGCAGCTTGCATTGACTGATGCACCTTGGACCCCGCGGACTGAACCACCGAGAAAAACCTAGACCCACCAGGCCTAACCTCTGAGAGATGACTGGCTCCTCAAAGGTTCACACTCTAAACTCCAGGGCAGATCTGGCAAATCTCCAGTTTCAGCAGTTACTCTCTTTTATATGGGGCTATGGTTCAGGAATCTCATTGACTGTCAAAACTATCCCAGTCTCTTAACTGGCTTGCTTTTTGGTGCTTAGAAAAAGTCCTCCTTTTTTTCCTCAAAAGTCTTCATTAATTCCAATATGTCTCTGGCCAAAGGTCCAGGCTCTTGACTGGTTATTGGGCTGCACAATGGTGGCTGTTGCATAGTCCCAAACACACATTGTATTGCAGTCCCAACATAACTGTCCTGGTGCAGCCAGAATAAACACTGTTCTTACATAAATTCCCCACAGTTATATAGCTCAGGCATTTCTCTTTTAAACACATTCATTAATCTCTCCCATATGTACCTAGTTTCTGTGTTGCTGCCTTGAAAATACAGTGCCCCTCTAAAACTGGCAGCAGCTCAATAATATTCATTAGGGCTTCACTGCCCTGACATTTGCCCTGTAATACTGGTGACCCAGAGGCAATGCTATAGGGGCTTGCCTTATACTTATTTAAAAACACTTTCCCTGCCCTTGTTCTATGTCTCTGGTGCCTTTTTAACTACATACTGTGTGCCACGATCCACGGGAACACCTTCCTACTTTTGACTGCAACCGGCGGTCGCAAACAGCATGCCTCTTTAAAGTGCGAGCAGTGACTGCACTGCTGAAATGCCGGCCACTCACAGAGCGTGCTCCAGGAGCCCAGCAGGACTAAAATGAGATAATGGGGCTGTCTGGGGAACCTCGGGGGGTGGACACAGAACTTGGCCAGCTGGTGAGCCACGGGATTCATCGGGAGGATGCCCGAGAGGTGCAGCTGACATATGGGAGGACTACCAGTTAAGCCTCCTGAAGAGGGGTTACATGCAGTCTCTCAGTACTGGTACTGTGTACTCACAAAAGACTAGCAGCTACAGTTTCTCATGTCTGTGTCTGGAAGGTAAGAATCTGAAGTCTTCTGCTGATCACCCTGCTAGGAGTAGGAAAACACACATCCCAGGCCCTCCCCAACAAGACCACGCATACAGTACCAGTGCAGCTCTAGATCAATGGAAAATGGCAGGAATAAACAATTACATCTGATCTGTGTCCCATTCCAAAGAACAACTCTTCGACAAGTATCCTTTTCCCTCCATAATCCACTGTGACCTAATGAGATCATAGCTAACATTCTAAATGCTGCTAACCCTGGAACCTTCAAAGCTGAACTTCTGCAGTTTTTACTGCAAAAGGATGTCTATGAGTGCTCAACTGTTCAGAGCAGTTCTCCAGAGCCTGCACCAATTCTGCCTTCTAGCAACTACTCATGGTCTCACTCACGTGGTCCACCTCTCCCCACTCCCTACCCCTGTTCCCCAAACTCTGCTACCTCATGTTCCATAGCTCTTATTCCACTAGTGGTTGTGTTCTCTCATTTGTCTCATGCCTCATTGCCCCTCTCTCCCAGTCTCTCCCCCTTCCCAGCTCTCCTTTTCTCCATCAGTCTCCACTCTCATGATACCACCTCTCCACTGCTTGGTCTCTACCACCTTCCCCTATTTTTCCCCCTGCCTCCTCTCTCTCTCTCTCTCTCTCTCTCTCTCTCTCTCTCTCTCTCTCTCTACCTTCTCCCACCTTACCACACTATCTCACACATGCACCCTCCCCAGTTCCTCAGCTCCAAAGCTGTAATGCAGTATGACAAGGCTCCTACTGGGCTGCTCTATCCCCACACCACTCTCTCCCCCTATCTTCCATTTTTCTATCTCTCATATACTTCCTTATGCTGTACAGCACTTAGTATACCCCTTAATGAAACTCGTAAGAAATTTATCTGTTTTATATTCTTTTGTTACTTACTGTACTGATAATTCAACTATGTATTTTGTTCTGTGAATTCAGTTATGTACTGTTAATTGAACTATGTCTGTTTTTGTACTGTAAATTCAATGATATATGTCTTTATACTATTTAATTGATGTGGACCCTTAGTAAAAGAGTTCTTACTCAAAGGTTGTTTCCAAAATTCCAATAAATAAATCAATCAATAAATAAATAAAATGTCTGCAATTTAAAAAGCAGGCTTTTGAGTCCACTGCATTAACCACATATTTCCATATGGCACTTGTGCTGTTTTATTAAAATTGGGTTTGAAATAGTAGTTTGTCACCTATTATTGTGAGTTTACCCAAAGCACTGTTGTCTTATCGTCTCAATTGTGCTGCAGTCAAAGGCTACTGTACTAATGATGTTATTTGCTGTCTCATTCTGGGAGTCTGTATCTATCTGCTGAACAGTTCAGAAGGGTTCTGCTGCATGGTAGTAGTGTACTAGTATTTTATGAGAGGGCTGATAACTGTTTAATCTTTGGTGTGCTTGTCTGGACACATGACAGTTATGGTGCTGTTGAGCTCTAAACAAGCTGTAAGCATACTTTGTTGTTTACTGAACTAACCTGATGGAATGCTACTCAGAGTTTCTGTGGGGTACAAATGGTAGCACCCCTATGATGTCCTCACAGCACTGTTTGACCAGGCAGAAAGACAGTGAATATAGAACGGACTTCCTTTTGACTTCCTTTTCAGAGTTTAAAACTCTTGGAAGAGAAAATAACAAGCATTTGTCAATGTCGAATGTTTGCCTGCTGATATTAGCATTGGACATGCAGGAGTTAGACAGATGCAGAATAGAAACGGCAGTGAAGTACTGAACTCACGCCAACCCCATCTCCACCCTGCAGAGATGGACAGGCATTGGGGTGTGCCTTTGGGTTGTCGCCCATAATGCTGATGGCATTTCACCTCACCCTATCCTGTAGACACCAAGTGTTGAGGTATGCCTTGGGGTGTTCGGCTTTACAGTCACCTCATTTTATAAGGACATATGCTGAAATGGGTGCAGTATAGGAGAATGAGGTGAAGTCTGGGGCCGAAGAGTCCAAGGCACACCTCGATGACTGTCACTAGCTTTAGGGTGGGGGGGTGCTGGTGGAATGGCATGAGCATTACAGCCAGCAATCCAAAGGCACACCCCTACATAGAAACATAGAATTTGACGGCAGTTAAGGACTGCTTGGCCCACCCAGTCTGTCCATTCCCTATCTAATGGATAAACTGCAGATCCTAGCTAACCAACAGTCTACTTCTTCCTACCCCCAGCCCCTAGAATTGCCTTATGACTGTCCCTTGCATTCTTGAATTCCACCAGTGTTTTTGACTCCACTACCTCCTCAGGAAGGCCACTAATTCAGGAAGCTTGTTACCCAGACTACTGGCATTGGTACTCATTGCTCTCCATTTTTTGATGGCTTTACCTCTTGTAGCACCATCCCTGTCCTTATTGTCTTTGCTTTCTTTATTTACCCCTGTCCTGCTCCCTACTGACCTTTCTGCCTTGGTCTTTACCTCATTTAGTACCCTGTTTTGTAGGGAGGCTAGGAATTCCCTGCTGCTTATCAGTGCCTCCCCCTTGACTAGTTTGAAAGCTTGTCAATGAAGCATTTAAACCGATCACCCAGAAAACTTGTTCCCTTCCTGGACAGATGCAGACCATCCTGCCAGTATAGGCTGGTATCCCTCCAGGTGGAACCCCAGTCCCCAGTGAAGCCAAACCTCTGTGCTCTGCACCATTTTTTCAACCATTCATTAAATTACATGGTGCGAAGTACCCTTGCCATAGACAGGCAGCACCTTTGAGAAGGATACTGTGTGTGCTACTTGCCTTAGGCCCCTCCCCAACTGTACAAACTCCTCCTGCACTGCTGTACAGTATAAGTTATGCTAAACTGTTCCTCCAATGAGTTGGTGTAGCATTTCTGATTGAGTTTCATAAGTGTTGCTGGATCCAGTTCAGTGCTGTGCACAATGTGTTTCTTAAGAATTAAAATCCAGTTTTGGATTGCATTATGACAGGACTGCAGATGCATTCCAATTGAGCTGCAAAAACATTTTACAAACATTGTGCTTGAGCTGGTTAAGCACTGAAAATTAAAGTATCATGAGTTGCCAATACATTGCCAACTGTAAAAAAACAATGCTAAACCAACTCATTGGTGGAACAGTTTAATTTGACTTGTACTATAATCTCATGTTGAGCCAAGTCATTCATCCCTAGGTAGACAATGATGTCCAGCTCAGTCTCCCGTGCAGCTGTTCTCGTGATCCTAAGGAAGCACTTCCTGTCCCTCCAAGCCATGGTGCTAGGCAGTCACCTTACTTCAGTTTTACCTGCTCCCTCCAGTTTTATCCCCCTAATAATTGAGTCCCCCACCAGGAGCTGCTTCCTTTCCCTGTGGTGTCCTCTGCCTCCTTCCTGTGGGGCTGCCTTGTGACAGTTGTCCACAACCTCCTTCATCTCCTCTACGGGTGCATCCATAGGGGAACTATGCTCCATCAGAATGGTGCATGGATTGTGGAGTGGTAAAACTGACTGCGTGTGCCTCTATTCCTCCATTCTCACCCTCCCTGAGCCCACTGTGGTCCAACTGCTGCATTTTCTTGGCAATCTCTGAGGTAGTGGTGGCCCTGATGCCTGTCAGTCTGTACAGGGTGGGATGTTGTATTTAGAAACCCTAATGCCCCAGGTGTTTGTTGGTATTTGCACTACACATTTTAAGCATGGCCTTTTGTGGCCCCCACCTCATGAAAGCATTTGGGACCTCTGCTCATGAACAGTGGCACTGTGATTTTGTTAATGTGTCCCGAACTTTGATTTCCCACAAGGACTGTGCCATTCTGCACCAGATGTGCGAAAACACAGATTAGGCAGGATGTGAAGAATGACAGCTGGACCATTCATAGGGAGGTGTGAAGAGATGGCAATGTTGAAAATCTGAAGTGAAAATATTAAAAATGTTCGAACTTCCGAGAGTACATGGAAACTGTGCAACGCATGCTCTTAACACAGTCATTTAGTGGAATTATTTCACCAAATTTTCAACATAGGCATTTTGTGACCTCTGCTCATGAACACTGTCACTATGATCTTCTTAATCTGTCCCGAACACTGATTTCCCACAGTGACTGCGATTTTCTGCACCCGAAGTGCGAAAACATATTTCAGCCAGGATGTGAAAAATGACAGCTGTACTGTTCATAAGGAGGTGTGAAAAAATGCCAGTGTTGAAAATCTTGAGTGAAAATATTACAGACTCATGAAATTATGAGTGTGCTTGGAAACTGCGCAATGCACACTCATAACAGTCATTTTCTGGAATTTTTTCACAAAATTTATAACATAGGCTTTCTAAGAGCCCACCTCATGAACAGTGACACTGTCATTTCGTTAATCAGTCCTGAAAGATGATTCCACACAGTGACCGCAAAATCACCTTTCAGGACCAAATAACTCCATGACAGTGACTTGAATTCATGAGGAAGGGTCCCAAGAACCCCATGTTGAAAATCTGGTGCCAAAAATTGAAAAAATGGCCGAGATATCCAGATAAGTTGAAAAAAAAAACATTTATGCCATTATACAGGTTACTGGCATTTCTTCAATTCACGGTCAGCTTTGAAGAGTGCAGCTGTATTCCCGGTCCACCGAAGTTCATCGCACTGGGCTCCAGAGGTAAGTATGGGGTGATGCGGGTGTGGGGAGGTGGAGTGTGCTGAGGCTGGATACGGGTTGGGGAGGGGTCACGAGGAACAACGAGGGACCGTTTTCTTTTTTAACAGATTTAAAAAAAAGATGAGGGATGCTTTTGGCATGCTGGGGTGGGCCACCTGGGTGTTTTTTTGGGGAAACTGGAGCTGACAGGGATTGGGCACCCCTGTCAGCCATACAGCATGTTGGGGGGCAGCTCATGGGCACACTGGGGTGTACTCCCAGCATGCTACCTAGGTGTTTGTTGTGGGGGGCTGGAGCCAACAGGGATTATGCACCCCTGTCGGACATACAGTGTGCTGGGGGAGCACATAAGCAGAGGGGGATTGGGCACCCCCTTGGCATAGAACAAATTGGGGGGAGCATCCTGCTGATGGGAATTCTGCTACCCCATCGGCAAATGAACTGGGAAGGGGGCATGCCAACAGGGGGATTGGGCACCTCCGTCAGCTTTAACAGGGACTGTGAGAGATGGTGGCTGTCCTTCAGCTTCATGGTGATTGTGAGAGGCAGATGGAGAAGCCACCACCACGTTTATTGAAAGGGGACACCAGACAATGCAGCTGTAATTGGCTGCTGCAGTCAGGGACTGCCCCACAAAAAACAGCTGATTGTTGATAACGGGGCACTCCCTGATTGCAGTGGTCGGTTTGTTTCAAGTTTGTGGCAAGCTACACTACTGCTGTCATGGACAGCCTGATGTTCTATTGGTGTCACACACACAAGCCCCAAAATGGGCTGTCTGCATTGGCAACAAAACTGCTGCACCTCCACAACTCGCTACTGCAGCAAGCTTCCCTAATATGTTTCTTGCACATGTGTATAAGCAAACATAAAAATTGTTCACAGCAAAACACTACAAACCATTTGCCATTGACCTTAAATTGTTTGTTGAACAGGTGTCTGGAATGTAAAATGTCACAGCTGTTTAACTAAGGGGTTTTAAAGAAGAAGCATTTACAGTCTCTCAGGTGCTGTCTACCAACTGCAGCTTTCCTTACCTAGATTTGTTTTTAAAAATCCTGCAGTTCTGTTTACTTTCTGCTAAAGTTCCATGGTAGTCTGTTGCATTTTGACTCAGGAAGTACAATCCATTCAGCCTGTGAGACTCAAATTCCTCAAGGTCCTAGTGCCACCCTGATAAGAAACTGTAGCGAACTATTTCTTCAGTGCCCCAGCAGGAGGGGAGGAGAAGGGGATGTCAGGTCTGTGAATAGGAGGGTCAGTGGAAAGCAAATGCTGGGAACATGACTGTAGCACTGTGGAGGGACACATGATAGTGTTCCTGTCCCCTTTCCTCTTCTACTTCATAGCAATAAGACAGCATGGCTATGCCCATGATGCCTTAAAAATGTGCACCTGCCTGCAATGCTTCTGTAGGGCCACTAAAGAGATTTATTTCATTATGCTGCTCCATGCTATACTACAGAGCTTTTATGTAGCTAATATGTGTCACAAAATTGCTCCAAGGTTTTTTAGAAATGCTTTTAAAGCTGGCTTCATTTTTCACTTGTATTTGTTCATATTGGGCTCAATGAATGAAGCCTATTTGCAGTGTATGTGCAGTGCATAGGCAACCCTACATGGGAACGCAATTCAGTGAGGGTCCAGTGGAGCCACAGTGGCATGTGCCACAGGTGAACAATATAATTGCACATGTGCTCCCCTGACTGATGGTGCCACACTGCACCAGGGGCAGGCCAGGGGTGTGTCAGAGCATGGCCCATGCTCCACATGATTTACAAAGGTGCTGAGTGCTCCATATTTAGGGCACAAGTTACGGCAGGGGGGACCCTGCCATAAGTGTTACATGATCCCCAATGGACAGCTGCCAGCAGAGGCAGCCCCCACCACACTGCTGCCCCAGCCCACTGGCCTAACAGGGAGGGCTGAGGGCAGCCAGTTTGGTACTCACCTGTAGCTTATCAAAGGGTGGGGTCTGTGCCTTCACAGGATCCTTTCCATTGGCACAACAGGGGATCTGCTTCAGGACCCTGGTTGGGCATACGACTGGATGTCTGCCTGCATCCCACACCCAGCCCCTGCATAGCCCCTATCCAGAACAGCACGGCTGCACACAGGGAGTGGAGTCATGGACAGGTGGCCTGTGGGTGCTTGCAGTTATGACCCTGTGCAACCTGCACCTGTCCATGGCTGTGTAAGGCATGCACGTGATTCCAACAGTTTGTCACGCATTTCCCACACTTTTGTGCGTAGCACCCACTGATATTGGCTTAGTAGCAGAATCACATTCCATTTGTCTCTAAAGTACAGTTTATTTCTTTGGAAAAAAGGAATAATCACGGTTATCACAGAATCTCAACAACATATGAACCATTAACATACATCTTTATATGTAGTTGATATTAAATGACAGCTGCAATTAGTGTCTTTTGTAAAAATGTTAAAATGCAAGCAGCATTAAAAATACATTAAACATAAACCCATATGAAAACATATATTTTATCAGCATGAATATGATGAAGTGAAAAGTCAATCTTCTGTAGGTTTTTTAGTCTATCTATAAATTCTGTGTGTACATTTAGTGACAGCTATCATCTGCATGTAAACACTAGGGTGTTGCATAGTGCAGTGTCACAGTCAGACATGTAGTCATCCTCACTGTATTAATGTGTTTACTATTTTACACATCAGACCTGCAGATAAACACTTTTTCTAGAGTTGAGATATGTCACAACCACTTTCCTCAACCTAAGAACCAATCTGAGACTAGCATCCACAATGCCAGTGACATCACAATAGCATTGTGCAACACTGACGCCGGCAAATCAGAACAAATTAAATCATCCCACGAACAATAGATTTAAAGTTTTACTTTTAAACTCATGCTGTATTAAATTCATGTAATGAAAATAATGGTGCACTCACCAATGTCTGATACTTACTAATTTATTTATACATTCAAAAGGTACAGCAGTAAATGACATTCCAGAGGCCAGCCAAGGTACATGGTGGTACTGACCTAGCCCTAGTGCCTCCATTTTATACTAGATTCCTGATGACTTTACACATTTGCTAATCACATAATTATCTGCCTTCGAAATCTGAACACAAATCAGGAAAATGTGCTTATTGCTAATTTCCCTATATAATGGGACAATTTAAAACCAATTGTATATTCTAATGTCAAAAAGTAATTATTTATCAATACAAAACTTCAGTTCTAGAAATCTACATTAACACAATAATAACCTTAAATTCTAGCAGGAGGGACAATTAATTCACATAAGGATTCTTTTAAACAGTTGTGTAACAATTTGTATTCTACTAACGCAAATTTAAAATTAATCCACAGAACAGCAATTCCAAGAATTAGTATTACTGATGACACACACACACAAAAAAAATCAAACTTATTTATTTCGGTTTTAATAGTGGTTCTAATAAGATTCATGCCCCAATAGTTTACCAGACAAGACAAACCACCATGGGCCAGATTTTCAAAACTTTGCACTGGGCACAAACTGATTGCGCCACATTTGCATTGCAATTGTGCCGGGCTGCCATATTCAAAAAGGTCAAATAGCACCGGCACAAGATGTTAATGCTGGCTCCAAAAGATAATGCATGCATGGGGCAAAGTGAGGGGCAGGAACATGCATATAGGTGCAATGGTATATTCAAAGCCATAGCACCGTGCAACATGCGTTAGCACAATATGTGGTGCAGCACAAATTACCAAATATAAAAAAGTAGTCTTAACTCTGGGTGAAAGTAGGATGGGGGCATGGACACAGCAGCAACTGGCCACAAGTCTTTATGCAAGAACAGCAGCATGGAGTACCTGATAACTGCAGCCAATGAGGAGGCAGAGGGGCCAACAACCACCCTGACCCACTCCATGTGCCATGGATGAGACATGCTTCACCAGGGCCCTTGAGAGGATGGGGGAGCAGGGGATAATTCTCAGGACCCAGTACCAAGAGGGGCCCAGGCCTCCCAGCATAATTGATGCAGGGAAGGGGTTGCAAGCTGGTAGGGGCCCCAGCGTCTGAACTTTCCCAGGGGCCCAGAATTCCTCCAAGGGGCCTGAGCTGCACACAGATGGCACTGCCAATGTCACCATCATCTGTCACTGGTCCAAACCCTGTCAGGCATTTTTAGGTGCCCCAGTGCCCAGTGGACACCTTATCACTGCATCTATGCAGCGCACACCTTCTGTCCCCCCATAGGGGTACACCACCACATTCCTGCACACACATGTAGCATTGGGGGAATGGAGGGTGCCGAGGGGAGAGTGTACAGGTGGCCAGGCTGCACAACACAGTAGGTGCTGCCACATGGCTGGGGCCATCCCCACAGTGCACAAGTGCCAGTGATGGGAATGCTCCTGACATCAGTGTGCCTGTATGATTGCATGTGTCCACCCCCCGGGCACATACTGCTCACCAATCCAGACTCCCCATCACACACGGCCAGCCATGTGTATGTTAGTGTTGTAATCCCATTACACTGGTGCGGAGCATGTGGGTCTCAGGACAGTATCACTGGGGTGTCCACTGTCAGTACACACCTGCCAGCTGTGCATGTCACTGTGTGGACAGCAGCAGTCATTGCTGCCTGACACACCATAGGCATTGATGTGTCCCTCACATTACCAGCTACTATGGTACTGTACCATCTGATACACACTGTAGCAGAGATGTCTATGGCATGCAGCACAATCACCCATTCCTGTACTGGTAGTGCCCTGGGCTACAATAGTCTGTACTGCTGTGCCCAAACCCAGCCTGCAGTTACCTTTCTGTTGTTCCATGCTGACATACAGGTGGTGCTATGTGCAATCCCAGCCTGCAGCCACTGACCTGTAGTTCCAGTCTGACATATAGTCGGAGCTGTGTGCAACATGAAATAACGCCAGGTAATCTACATGATAATGCATGCAATGGAGGCCGTAAAGAGATGATAATGTTGCTGCTTGCCCTCGGATTGCTTAAGTAGGCTCATTTGCATAGAAGTTTTGAATATAGCAGAATTTTGCACTGAGCAAATGTGATTGCATGAGATAAATGTGTTAGCACCAGGCAGATCTATCAGAACCATACCATGGTTCTGCAATATTTGGCCTGCAATGTTGTTTGCAGTTGTTGTGCACCACTTCATTGTTATCACCCACATTGGCCACCTACCGCAATTCTTCCATACTCCATCTCTGTATGCACTGGGCTGCTGTTACAGTTTGCATTGTCCAGTTGCTATATTCAGAGGTGTCTTATTTGACAGGCTATTTTTGCACTGCACTCTCAGCCTTGTTTGCACACCTTCATTTGCTTGCCATATTGAACTGGTTTAGCCCCTGAGCTATTCCTTTGAATATAGTTTGCAAATGGTTCTGGGCTAGTTTTGCATGCCTGGCAGTGTTAATTTTGCCCCGGGACTAAGTTTTGAATATTGGGCCTCATGGGTGTTCAATCAATCAATCAATCAAATTTTATTTATGAAAGGTGCTTTTCCTGCGTTCAAAACACCTGTACAATAAAACACCATAAAATATTTAAAACAATTCATAAATAGCCTAAAAACATATAATTATAAAGTCACTTATGACCCCATAAAAGCTGTCACAAAAAGATGTGTTTTTAATGATTTTTTAAATCCCTCCACAGTCAGGCTTTCACGTATCTGACGAGGTAGAGAGTTCCACAGGGTTGGTGCCATGAAAGCAAAAGATCTTCCTCCAAACATCTTCAAGTTCACCCTGGGAACCTCTAGCAATCCCTCACCAGAAGATTGGAGTGAGCTGGAGGGGAAATAGGGAGAAAGGAGGTCTTTCAGGTACTGGAGTCCCGGTTCATGTAGGGCTTTACATGTCAGTAATGCGACCATGAAAGGGATACGCCATTGTATAGGCAGCCAGTGCAGTTCGTGCAGCACAGGTATTATATGACTGGATCTAGGGGTCCCAGTTAACAACCTGGCTGCCATGTTCTGTACCAGCAGCAGATGGTGAATATTCACTACCAGTAGGCCCAGGTAAAGGGCATTACAGTAGTCCAACCGAATGGTGACAAAGGTGTGGACCAATGTTTGCAGATCTTTGGACGGAACCAGATGCTTCACCCTAACAATGTTTCTAAGGTGATAGAAGGTGGACTTGACTACGGTTGACACCTGAGTTTTCAGAGTCAGACCCTAGTCAAATACCCCTAAATTTCGCACCTGACTTGAGGCCCTGAGTGGGTCACCACCAAGTAGTAAGCCAGATGGCTTTCCCGCCCATGATCCAACCATCCTCAGATCCAGATCCATGACCAACACCTCAGTTTTCTCTGGGTTTAACCTCAGCCAGTTAGCACTCATCCAATTCTGTATCTCCAGCAGGCAGTTATTAAACACAGAGACAGTATCATACTGCTGGGCAGGCACAAAGGACATGTATAGCTGAGTATCATCTGCGTAGCAGTGAAAACTCAGCTTGTACCACCTAATAAAGTCCTCCAGTGGTAGCATGTACACTGAGAACAACATGGGGGAGAGCACAGAACCCTGCGGTACCCCACAGGGAAGATCGCAAGGGGTCGAGGAATAAATTCCCGATATCACCCTCTGTGACCTTCCCTCTAGGAAAGTTCAAAACCAATTGAGGACTGCCCCCTCCAGTCCACAACAGAACTGCAGGCATTCCAGCAATACCCATGGTCCACAGTGTCAAATGCTGCTGAGAGATCAAGAAGAACCAAGATTGAACGGGCTCTCCAATATCTTGCCACCAGGAGATCATTAAGTACTCACACCAGAGCAGTCTCTGTGCTGTGCCTTTTCCAGAAACCAGACTGGAGAGAGTCATGGATATCATGGCTGGTTAAATGTTCACCAGCTGCAGAGTGACCACCTTCTCAATCACCTTCCCCACAAAAGTTAGGTTGGAGATTGGTCTGTAATTGGCAGGGCAGTCTGGGTCCAAGGAGAGCTTTTTTAGCAGTGGTCTAACTACTGCTACCTTTAAGGGATCAGGAAAAATCACTCTGTACAGGGAAGTCCAGACTATCCAAGCTAGAACAGGGCCAGTGATCTCAATACAACCCACCAAAAGGCGAATTGGGCCCGGGTCTAAATTACAGCAGGTTGGTCACAGAGTCTGGACGATTCTCACTATATCCATGACTACTGGCAGGCTGAAGGTAGACCAGACAAACCAGGCATTAGTACCACTCAGAGGGCCACTATCATGTCCTATGGAGGGGCACTGGCTGATCTCTGTCCTGATAGAGGACACCTTATGAGCAAAGAACTGAGCAAACTCTTCACACTTTCCTTGTGACAATGCTCCTCCAGTCCACAGACAGACTGGATTTCTTAGTCTGTCCATGGTCTGAAAGAGCTGAGCTGGTCTGTTCTTTGCTGCAGCAATTTCCCTGGACAGGAATTCTGCCTTTTTTCAGGAAATTGCTGATTGATAGACCTCATAATGGCCCATCAATATAAGCCTGTCCGACTCTAAGTGAATTTTCCGCCAGTGTCTCTCCAACCTTCACCCCTGCCTCCTTAGCTCCCTTAGTGACCCATCAAACTATGGGACACCAGGGCGAGAGGTCAGTGGGTGAACACAAACTGGAGCAATAACATCCAGGGCCCCCACTACTGCCCTATTATAAGCCAGCACCAATGGTCCTGGGTCACTGCTATCTAACGGAATCTCCGAAAAGTCCAGCACTGACATAAGGTCTTGATTAAATAGTCTTTTTTTAATTAAAGTGTTCTAAGTTGTCCCCACCAGCTATGTTGACCAATTTAAGATATATGTAGAGCATTTTCAGTTTTCAAGAAAAAATCATTTCAAAGACTTTTCTATAACAATTTGCAACTAAATCAAGGTGAAGACAAACTATCAGAAATGGTATATACACATGGCAACCTCCTATAACTACTGGTCAGGGACACAGCCACAATTAATTTCTCATTAATCCATAGAAATACCTGTATAATGGGCAAAGCAAAAATAGGGACATCTTCATCAGGAAGTCCATTAAACCTTGCATATAATGTGAACTAAGAAACTACTGGTCCACATTGAAGTATGGAAAACCAGGTAGAATTGTGCCAGCCAGGATGAAATGCAGTAATGCTGCAGAATATCACAAAATGCTGCAGTATGCTGCAAGAAACAGTGCAGTTCAATGTTAGTTAAGCCCTTTTTTACTGTGGAATTTTGTGACATGTCATTTGCTGCAAGTTATTGAGCTGCATCATGACTGTGCTGTATGTGGCCAGCACCTTGAGCCTATTAGCCAATATGGGCAGTAGAAAACCTAATTGATGTGGTTGATCTTCTGTTCCCCTAGGGGAACATGTGGAATATGATGAGATTATTGGAGTACAACCTGGCTATTGCAAAAAGGAAAAAAATATTAAGCTAAAATCTCTGTTTCACCCAAGAATCCCATTTATGCACATATCAGAAATGTATCAAAACCTCACATTGTGAGATATGCAGATGCTTATTAACTCAAGTTGTCAGAGAAATATGAACAACTGTAATCTGGTAGAAAGACAGCATAGAAGAAATCCAGGAAATGAATGATGTAATAATAAAGAAGGTAGACAAGGCAGGAATGATAGTGCCATTAGATTAGAGCGGCTATGAAAAAGAAGTGGTAAGACACCTTGAGGATGAGATCTGTTTTCATAAACTAATATTAAACCCCACCTATATCTTCAAGAACCAAACTGACGACCTGAAGAAGAGGCAAGAATTAAATTGTGGATTGAGGAAAATGAATCAAGATTCCTGAAAACTAATTTTTTGAAGGTACTCACTTTCTTTATGTATCCTAAATTGTATAAAGACCCAGTCCATCCCCCTAAAATAATCTGAAGTGTTGGGCATAGATTTTTCAAGTGTAAAAGCATATGTTAATATCTTAATTTATATTTATTTGAAAACTGTAACCAGAAAAAGCACACTGAGCCAAAGCTCATTTCAAGGTATGACCTGCTTATATGCATAGTTTTCCTGATGGGATTTTGACAGGTTTACCATCCTTTTTCAGTGATGCAACCAATTCAGTTAACAAAGTGGAATACATGGTGTGGAAAGATGTGTTCACTTTTTAGGGCTGCCTTGGGCATAGTCCTGCAGACCTCTTGCTATAAAAAAAGGACTCCACGCATTCCTTCTGACTGAACAACATGTTGAACACACAGCACAGTTACCTCTACTTTCATGGCATCCCTGGAGCACTCTGCACCTTGTCTTTAGTGGCACTGCACTACTTTTCCTATAAAATCTGGTGGCATCCTGATCATGACACCGTGGGATCGGGCATCCCCAGTGTCACTCTTATGTTCTGGGGTGGAATGGAGTGGTGGGTGCTGAAAATGAGGGTCAGGTGGGGCGCATATCTATAATTTAAAACAAAAAACAATCAGTGGTCATAGCAGAACATGGCATACTCTGCCATGTCCAAGATGGCCACCACACTCTACTGCACATATGAGACCACCAGCACACACACAGTAGAGTGCGGTGGCCATCTTGGACACAGTGGGGTGTACCATGTTCTGCCATGACTGCCGATTTATTTTTTCTTTTAAATTATAGATATCCTCCCTCCTGACCCACCCTTTCAGCACCCCTCAGAAACTTATGAGTGACACTGGGGGTGCCCAATCCCCCAGTGTCATGATCATGACTTCTCTGGTTTTTCGTTTTCATAAGAGTGACACTGGTGGTACCCAATCCCCCAATGTTACGATCATGATTCATTCATTTTTTTTTATATTTCCCCACCGAACCCTCCCTTTCAGTGGCCACCACCCAGAGACATATGAGTGACACTGGGGGTACCCAATCTCCCAGTGTCATGATCCAGAATCTTCAGGGTTTTTTTTTTTTTAAACCCTGTAGAAAGAAAAATGTCCATCAATGTCTTTTATGGCCATTCCTGTCCCCCCACCCAACCCTTCCACTCTGCACCCACCACCCCGCACCACCCCAAGCCCTTGCTAACCCATTAGGGGTCCAATGCCGTAATTCTCTCTTGACCACAGACACATCATCACTCTTCAAAGCTGGACCATGAACTGAAGAAACAGGCATGTGGTTTAATGTATTTCAATGGTGTTTTGAATTTAGTGGCATAACATGGGCATTTTTGAATATTTTTGGCCCATGTTTTCAACATGCCTTCTTTGGGACCCTTCCTCATGAACAATTGCACTGACATTAGGCAAATCTGTCCCAAAGGTGATTTTGTGGGCCTTGCATGAAATCACCTTTTGTGCAGGAGTTAAAACTTTTCTCTACATTTGTTCATGAGATGGGGTCATAAGAAGGATGATGTGTATTTCTACATTGGCACTAACTTTGTGAAAGGAACTTTTTTGCAGTAATGAACCACAATGTGAGTGGCATTTTATTGGACGGTGAGTGCTGGATATTTTTTTCTGCGTTTGGGGTCATATGAAAGCTATGTTGAAAAGTTGGTGTAAAAATATTTCAAAACAACAATGTTATGAGCCTACAAGGCATCTAAGTACCTATAACTACTCTAAGTCTGCTCCCCTCCCCATATCTCCTCCTACCCTTCCCACCTTGACCATTCCTCCAATGTTTCGTTTTTTTTTCCTGTGATGTACTGTATTATACTGGCTTATTGAAACCTTTATAATTTGCTGACCATTCTATGTAACATGTCTTGTTTGTTTGTACATTGATGACGTGGAACCTTTGTAAAAGAGCCATTGGCTAAAAGGTAATAATTCCTAGAACAATAAACTAAACTAAACTAAACATTAAATTTTGTGAATGCAGGCTTGTAACTTTGCTGATTTTCAATGTTTTTACCCCAAAGTTACAACATATCAATATCTTTACAGCATCTCATGAATGTGACAGCTGTCATTTCTCAAATCCTGGCCAAAAATGTTTTTTTACATCCCAAAAGGTGAGTTTGTGGTCCCTGTGAGAAATCACCTTTCAGGCAGGAGGTGAAATGTTTCTATGCCACTGTTCATGATGTGGGGTCATAAGAAGGTTATGTTCTAAATTTGGTGTAAAAATGTTTAAAACCAAAAAAGTTATGAGTATATGTTGAATTTTGCAAATGCAGGCTCATAAATTTAGTAATATTCAATATGTTTATCACAGATTTTCATCATAGCCATTTCTTTATAGCACCTTATGAATGTGACAGCTGTCATTTTCCAACTCCAGCCCATAATGTGTTTTTGCACCCTGAAAGTTGATTTCGCAGTCCCTGAGTGAAGTCACTTTTCAGGCAGGAGTTGAATATTTGCTCTGCCCTTCTTCATGAGGCAGGGCCATAACAAGGCTATGTTGTAAATTTGGTGTACAAATATTACAAAACAACATATTTATGAGCCTATGATACATCTTGCTAATGCAGGCTCATAACTTTGGTAATTTTCAATATTTTTTACCCAAAATTCCTCAGCTGCAGACTTATTGGCTTTGGCCATATCTTGTTTAATGATTGATGTTTCTTCATTATATACAGCTATAAACCATAGGTATTGTCCAGTAGCTGAAAGACATTTTCTTGAAAATGTCAAATGTCAGTACACTACCAATTTGAATTTATTTTGTGATTAACACAATTTATCCTTCAGCATGGGAGGTCACATGATGCTCACTCAAGAATAGTTGCATCTTGGGTGAGCTCTCCCAGGTCAACTAAATCAATTGCTTTTAACAAGAGTTTCTGACCCCTAGTTTACTCCATTGGCTATTTAGGAGTTTCTTACCTCATCGAAGTAATGGCAGGCATCGAAAAATCCAAACAAATGGCAATGGTAGTTGCTGAATCAACCAATTTTGTAGAGGAGTCTGAGTGGCCGATACTCACACTGGCATTGGAGCCAAAGTGCATAAGATGGACTACCTCTCCACCAATGCCTCCAATCACCACACCAAAAGATCTTACTACTGAACAGTTCTTCCTCAAACTATCCAATATAAAAGAGGCAGTTTATGAATTGATAGCAGACTTCAAAGCCTTTAAGCCAGATTTACAGGAGCTCACGGTGTGGGTATCAGACACAGAGGTCCACATAAGTTCAGTCAAAGACCACAAGTTTTAAATGGGAACTGAGTTAATACAACTAAGCCATACAGTCACCCACGTGGAAGAAAAGGTGAAGAACCTAGAAGGCCAGTCTCAATGGAATAATTTAGTGATTCTGGGACTACTGGAAAATGAAAAAGGTCTCAATGTCATTGATTTCATCCAGCAGTTCTGTACCAAGGTGACTGGACCATCTCCTAATGTATCTGGATACATAACTGAGCATGCCCACTGAGCTCTCAGACCTAAGCCTGCTCCCAGAGACTGCCCCAGGCCATTGATCTTTTCCCTTCTAAACTATCCTGACTGGGTCCATATTGCCAGGCAGATCAGAGTATTGAAAACTATCCAGTGGGAAAGTCACCATTTGTGGATTGCCCAGGATCTTACTCTGCAAGTCTGATAAAAAAGGGCAGAGCATAGGGCGATCAAGTCTAAACTTTGGGCAGTACACGTAAGACATAAAATGCTGTACCCAGCTTATCTGGAGGTGACCACAGATACAGGAGCCTGTCACTTTGATTCTGCTGGCCAAGTAGTTCAGGAATTACCAAAGCTATTCCCCAACTTGTTTGGCTCTAAATCCATGGACTGAGAGACTTTTACTAGAGTGGTTTTGGACTAGCTTGGTTTATCCTTTTTCTGTGTTGTTTGCATTTAGTTCATCAATTGTATGATAAACACTTATTTACCAGGCTGCTCAACTTTATTTTTAATAATTACAGTATCTCTGGTTAATCGTACATGTGCAGAGACTTATTGCATCATTATGATAACTTTATTTTGCATATCTGCTTGTTAATATCTATGTTCTGCTTATGGTGACATCATTAATAGTTTTATGTTTAGTAAATATTCTGCTTGGTGTTGCCTTTGAACAAGGACTGAAGATTGGTTGCTACTGGTGAGTATTGTATTTTGTTCTCTCCGATGAGATATTCATATTTTTAATTTTTTTTTCTGATTGGCCTCTTTTACTGTATTGTGACATATCATGCTATTTTTGGCAGTTCCCCCAGCTATGAAATGTGCTTATTCAGTTATCCTTTCTGGCTTTGATTTTTAATTGTGCAACTAATATGGCAGCTATTAGTGATGGGGATAGTTTGTTCTTGCTCATGCACATTTTACCTACTTTTAAGGGTCATTCGTATGCCTGTTCTACTGCATTTGAGATGCCATCAAATACCAATGCCATAGGTCTTCTCATCTGACACTTGAACTACTGTCTCTCTCTTTTTTTTTTTTTAGGGGAGCTCTCAACATGTGTTACTTTTTTTGACTTGTATTTTTTCTTTGATATAATATTCTGTTTGATTGGCACTGATCCCTAAGTTAAGGGAAATTATTGATTGTTTTCACTGATGGAGAAGACCTGGCTTTACCCCATTCTTTCATAATTCTGTGATTTTTTAACTTCCTGGTTTGGGTTTTTAGTATGGCTTCTAACCATTTATATTGTGAGAGCCCCTCATGATTTAACTCAATATTGTGGTGAAGTTATTGGTGATTTTTGATAAGGGTCTATCCCCTTACCAACTAGTTGTTGGAGAAGGTATTTATTTCTTTTTCCTTTTCTCTTAACATATGACCTTTCCATTTTGTTAGGAGTTTTGTCTGATCCTGATTCTTATACTAAAACAATGTTTTGATCGTTTCTATTTTTGAGAAAGACCTGATTTTTTCTAGTCTCTGCAAATCGTGTGGTTCCCTTACAAATGTTGTTACTTTCTGATTCTAATTTATAAAGAAGAACATAACATAGTTAGGGTTCTGGCTAATAGCCCCCTTCCAGTTTACTGTTCCTGACTACTTGATTAGTTCAGCTCTACAATGCCAGATTGACAACTAAGTCGTCGACCGCCATCACAACTACGGGTTTATGTCAACTGCAACTTGCGGTTGACATAAATCCAACTTGAGACCCCGTCTGTTTTTTCATTGGGGGGCTTTACCCCCCAACCCCCATGTGGGGGTGCTCTGCCCCCTGTACTCCCCGATCTAAAGGACTCTAACTCCAAGTTGGAGTTGGATCAGGAAGGGGGTACAGGACCGGGAGAGAGAGAGAGAGAGTGCTGGGGTCTCAGGCAGACTACTACAGTTAAAACATTGATGTTGTTGGTATCGACGTTTTTGCTGTAATAGTGTCTCCATTCTGGGAGCATACCGATTAGTTCTATTGTTTTTAATAATCTGTCATTTGATTCTTAGATAGCACATAAGAGGGTTTATATAATATATGAATGGGGGGTATATTAGGTGTACATTTTGGATTAGTCCAAGCTGTTGGTTACTTCCTGTATTCTGCTCTCTTAAACATAGAAACATAGATTTTGACGATAGATAAGAACCGCTTGGCCCACCCAGTCTGCCCATTTCCCTACCTAATGGATAAGCTGCAGATCCTAGTTAACCAGCAACCTACTTCTTCCTACCCCCATAGGGTGGGGATAGAAGAGACTTTGTTTTCTACTTGCGGATTGAAGCCTCCTAGAGATGTAGCTACATGTTGTGTTTTTTTTTGTTTTTGGGACCTGGGGGTTACCATCCTGTCAGCATTCATGGACTGGTTCTGTTGGAATGGGGTTTTGTCCCTAAACAATGGGACACCAGCAGTGGAGGGTTACATGTTTTTCTATATTTGTCTGTCCTTCCTTGTTAGTATGTTTGGGGATCTTGAGATTTATATTGGTTTCTTTGACACCTTTGTGGGGGAGGGGGGTCCCTGTAGTCTGTGCTGGATTAAATTTCTATTTTCTGTGAGCTGTTTTTTATCTTACTGTTAACTCTTTCCTCCTATAATGATGCCAACTTAGAATGTTCTTGGCTGAAATATTAAAGGTTGTCAATCCTGGGTTAAATGACAAGCCATTTTAAAACATCTGAAAGCATTACAAACCCATATTGCTTTTTAACAGGAGACCCATATTAGGGACAATCAAGTTTCTTTGTTCAGGAGGAACTAGGTGGGTCAGGTGTTTGGTGCCAGTAATAGTACCCACAAGAGAGGAGTAGTCAACTTGTTACATAGATTCTTTATTCTGTACTGTCTGAGGTGAGGGACAAAGAGGGTACATATATCTTTATACATGGTTGCCTGGGGCCAACAGAACTCTGTTGGGGTTCAATTTACGTATTCCCCAGTGACAGGCCCTCCTTTTTTTCTGGCTTAACTGGGGCTTTAGCTCCCTTTTCACATCGTCCTTGGATTTTGGGGGGGGGGCTGGAATTTGGTTATGTGTAATGATATCGACAGAACATACAGATTGGGATCAGGACTGTTGCTGGCTCAACAGGGCTTAGAGAGTTTGTTGATAACTCTGGTCTTGCTGACCCCTGGCATGTCTTATGCCCCACTGTCCAGGAGCATACTTTTTATTCTCATCCCCATAGTTCTTATTCCAGGCTAGATTATTTTTTAATTACTGGTTCACTGCTCGCTACAGTTTATGGATGCCAGATGGAACCTATGGTCCTTTCGGATCACTCTCCAGTTAGACCTACGTTGGTTATTTTCATTCAATCAGACCAGGATTGTACTTGGTCTTTGATTACCCACCTATTGTCTGACCCCCAAATAGTTAATTGTCTGAGGGACTATATCAGGAACTCTGTTCAAATTAATTACACTTCTATCAAGGCTTTGGACCAGGCATGGGAAGCCCTGAATTGTCAGTGCCACAGTGAAATGATTTGCTTAGCCACTAAGCATAAAAAAGAAAATTCCTCACTATCTACTAAGCTACTCAGTTGTATTAGAGACATAGAAAAACACCTCTCGCCAGCTACCCCTGAGGACATTCATATCCAACTCTCTCATCTAAGAGAACAATACTCAGCTCTCCTGAAAGCCTTGAAAACCACCTCTGTGGGGCTGTGGGGCAGGGTGAAAAGGCTAGCAAATTACTAGCCTTAAGGCTATGACAGAGAGCTGCAGCTCACTGGATAAATACTCTCCAAGACCTTGCAACACTGCCTCATATTATCAACATGAGGCATATGGCCTGTATTTTTGAGGACTATTATCTAAATTTATATTCTGAGGACCCAGTGGCTGAAGATCAGCCTGGTGGCATGTTAAAAGTTTTTAGATGGCCTCTCTTTACCATGGCTGTCTGAACCAGCCTCCTTGAGTTTGGGTTATCCAATCGTTGAAGCAGAGGTCAGGTAGGCCATTACTTCTCTTGCACTAGACAAAGCCCCAGGGCCTGATTTATTTTTATTATTGAAAAGTTTCACCAGGAAGGCACACTGAGCAGACTAACTACTTGATTCCAGATGCATCTTGGGATTGGGGGTGAAGGAGACAGTACAGATAATGCACAGCAATACAGAAAGGAATAGTACATATTAACAGAATACCAGTACAGATACTACATAGCAATACAGAAAGGAACAGCACATATTATACAGAATACTAATATACTAACATACTAATTGCCAGCAGATTAGGCCTTACGGTCTATCGAGTCTGATCGAACCTCAGATCCCTAGTTGGGTGCCGAGGCCTTCCCCCCTTGTGTTCCAGAAATACAGCAGTTATTTTGATACAGTACATTTTGCAGAGATACAATACTTGGGATTTTGATTAGATAATTATGGGTCAGGAAATTTGCATGTAGATAATTTGATCTCCCAGGTTAATAAGCGGGTGGGTTTCCTGTTTCAGAACAAAAATTGCTTAGATTCTGTGACATTGGACCTGATAGTTAAGATGCACATTTTCCCTTTAATCGATTATGGGGATGTTTTATATGATCGAGCCACTAGAGATCGAATAGCAAAGTTAGATTTTTAGTTAATCGTCTTGCCAGACTGATTCTCAGGTGTGCAAAACTTACTCATCATTGCGAATTGTATGAAAGATTAGGTTGATAATCATTAAGTAGGAGAAGAATGATACATAAACAGCTGTTTGCTTATAAATGTGGGCTGGGTTCCATCCCTATATATCTAAAGAATAGATTTTCCTTTAGAAGTGTTGAATTGACATTGAGAAATCAAGTTGTTACGGATATGGTTGTCCCCCTTGTAAAATCAAAATGTTCCCAATATTTATTTAGTAATTATATTACAATATGTTGGAATAGCCTTCCTCATGAATATAAGCAAAAGATTGGTAAGCCCTTATTAACATCCCATCTAAGAAGACACCTGATATCTATACAGGAACCTTGTAATTGTTATTGATATTCTTTTTTCTTTTATGTTTTATATTGATGTTTGTTGTTTGATTGTATTTATTATGTTGAGTGTTGACCTGTATTTTGTATTTTTGCAAAGGTTACCATTGTGAATGAGTTTTTACTCAATTGGTTTTTACCTTGAATAAACAAACAAACAACAGATAATTTGATACAATGCAATAGGGAATTACTTCAGATAAACAATAACAGATGAATTGCAATGAGTCCAAATATAACATGCCAGATGTCCACCCCAGCAGCATGAACTGATACCATAGCCAGACAGGTAGAAATGCTCAGGCCTAAGTCACTGAATGGAGGGATTAGGTGCAGGCACATGTGGGGCTGAAGTGGGCTTTGAGGAGAGAGTTGAGGCAGTATGCTGAGGAGGCATGACAAATGGCTGAGAGGAGTGAGTTTCACAATTTAGGCATCCAGTGTGACAAGGTTGCCTGGCCTGAAGTGGTAGACTTATGCGGGATGGTGAAGGAGTGGGTGTCATAGTGCCTGAGGGAGTGCAAAGGGGGGAGACAGAATAGGGCTGTGGAGAGGTATGGGGCAGGCCCTGGTTCCAGAACTTGGCTGTAAGCCTGGCACAGTGGGAACACCTTCCATCCTGAAGAAAGGGGAAGAACAGGGATTGGTAGAGGACACAGTGGAGGGTACTGGGAGGGCAGTCAAGGGTGAAATGGCAGAAAGAGTGGAAGAAAGCATCCAGTCTGGTTAGGGATGTTTTAGGAGCAGCACTATAGACTACATAGCCATAGTTAAAAATTGGGAGAATCATTTTCTGTACAATAGCTCTGAAACCCTGAAGTAGGATACATCCACGGTTGTGGTACAGGGCTCCCAGCTTGGGATGCAGCTTCTTGCGGATGGACTTGATATGTACAGAAAAGCTGAGTTGCTGGTCAAGCCAGATCCTGAGGTATCTAAAGGAGGTGCAGTTCTCCAGCTTAGTCCCATAGAGAGTGTGAAAGGCAGGGAGAGAGGGGAGCCAAGAGAGTCTCTGCCTTGTGCCGAAGGTCATGGAGACAGTCTTCTAAGCATTCAGGAATAGTTGATTTGAGCAAAACCAGAGCTGGACATCATCGAAGTCATGCTGAAGTCTGGCTGCCACATCAGAGGATAGGGGGGCCACATGCAAATAGGACAGTGTCGTCTGCATACATGTGAATGGACATGTGTGGGCAGGCAGAAGGCAAATCATTGAGGAAGACAGAGAACAGTAATGGGCCAAGGACTGAGCCTTGGGGGATACCAGTCAAGATGGGGAGTGAGGTAGAGATGGAGTTTTCAATCCTGACAGACTGTATCCTGCCTATGAGATAGGAGTGGAATTAACTGGTAGCCTCCCTGGAGATCCCAGGCAGGGAGAGCTTGGATAGAAGGAGTGGGTGGGACACAGTATCGAAAGCCTTTGTGAGGTCAACATAATTTGCTGAGGTGGTGTGGCCTAGATCCATACTGATGAGGATGGAGTCAGTGAGCCTCAGGATGGATTTGGTGGTGGAGCTGGACTTCTGAAACCCAGACTGGTAAGGTGTGAAGAAAGAGGTGGAGTTGAGGAAGGAGGAGCACTGGGAGAGGACTAGGTGTTCCTAGAGTTTTGCTAGGATTGGGAGGAGGGATACTGGGTGGTAATTTCCTGGGGAGGATGGGTCACCACCTTTCAGCAGGGGGATGACTGTGGCATGTTTCCATTCAGCTGGGATAGTAGTGAGAGAGAAGGAAATGTTGAAAAGCTAGGCCACAGGGGAGGCAATGGCAGGGGCTGCCAGGAAAAGTAATTTGGAGTCCAGTCCTGTGGGACATTTACCTTTGGAATGGTTTAGAGCACATAACATAATGTAATCTGCAGCAGGGGTCACATGGAGGAAAGAGAAAGCATGGAAGGAGGCTTGGGCAGAGCAGGTGGGTTGGGAGGGGCTGTAGAGGTAGGTGGGAGAGTGGACAGGAGTGAAGTAGTGCAATTTGAGAAGTAGGAGTTGAACTCAGTAGCCACTGTGAGAGGTTCTGTTACTGTGGAGCCACCTTCATGTAGGACAGGGGTGGGGGGGCTTGGACGGGGGGGAGTTTGTACCATCTTCCAGAATTTAGAGGGGTGATTAATGTTTAAGTGGAAGGTGGTTTTGAAATAGTATGCTTTTGCCTGGTGTATTTGTCTTGTGCAAGCATTACGAAGTGTGCAGTAGAATTGGTAGGCCAAGGAGGAGCTCGTATCTTTGTGGGAATTCCAAGCCTGGTCCCGGGCCCTGAGGCCGGTCATGATATCAGCAGTGATCCAGGGCAGGAGAGAGACCCTTACCTGAGTACATCTAAGTAGGGCATGGGTGTCCCAGACCGAGATGAACTTGAAACAGTCCAGGGCAGAATCAATGGAGGTGGCGTGAGGGATGACTGACCAGCCAACATTAGCCAGATCATTTAAAAGGGAAGCATGGTCCAAGGATTTGAAGGACCGAACCAGTAATGTTTTTTTGGGGGGTGCCTTTGGCCTATTGACTCTTCTCACTGAGTAGATTAGGCGGTGGTCATTTAGGGAGTCAGGTAGGAGACCTGCTGCTATTATCCGATGACGGAGGGAGGGAGGTGAGTGACCAGTCTAGTAGAGAGTGATTGTGGGTTTTTGCATTTAGATGGGTGGGTTCTATAATCAATTGGGCCAGATTTAGTGCAGCTATGTCATTACAAATGTTAGAGGTAGAGGTGGAGAGCCAGTTTACGTTGAACTGTTCAAGGACATGGGGCTCCCCACCAGCTGCATGGGAATTGAGGACAGCTAGGAGGTCCATGATAGTGAACACAGGGGAGTTAGGGGGACAGTAAGAGCCAGCTACAAAAATGGGGATGGAGTGGGGAAGGGTGATTTTCACCATTAGGGAATCAATATTTTGCATGTGTGGTTGTAAAAGTGGCACTAAGGTGAAACGGAGGTTGGTGTCGATGTACATGGCTATGCCTCCACCTCATTTGGTGCTGGGCCAGTCAAGCTGGATGATTGCGTAGCCCGGGATTGAGATGCAAGCATCCTGGATGTGTGGTTTTAGCCATAACTCCATAATAATTAGTATGTCTGGTTTTAGGAATAAAGCAATCATCTGGAGCATTGCAATTTTAGTGAGAAGGCTCCTGATATTTAAGTGAAATAGTTTTAGGCCCCATGGTAACCGGAGAGGAGTGAGAGGTGTTGGACCAGGGTTGGGCTTGATGTCTCTGGCCATCAGTAGCAGGATTGTTACCAGGGACCTGGATAGAGCTAACAGAATCTTGCGGTGGGCAGAAGAGTACTGGTGGGATAATACAGGGTATTCCTGCATAGGGAACTTTAGTGCTAACAGGCCTCCCATCTTAGCCGGGTTTGGAGTGATTTAATTGGCCCCAAACAAGGTTTCATGAAGGGCAGGCCTTCAAGTGATCATTTTCACAAATTATTTCATTTAATTTCTGCCTTCAGGAAGAAGAAACTTGGTGCAGTGTTGGTCTTCCTGGATGCAGAAAAAAGCCTTTGATAGGGTCTCTTGGCCCTACTTGTTTTGGATTTTTCAAGAGTATGGGTTTCCAAATTCCTTCCTTCAGTGGGTGCGAATTCTATATTCTCTTCACACTGCTAGGGTTCTGTGTAATGGGGTATTCTCTGACCCTTTCCCAGTCTCTCAGGGCATCTGTCAAGGTTACCCCCATCCCCCTATCTTTTTAATCTGTACCTTGTACCCTTAAAGGGAAACACTGGAAAAATCACCTCTTTCCCCAGTCACTACAAAAATGCCTGATTAGTGCTTTCAGATAGTAACTTTTTTTTAAATTACCTCTAAATGCTTTTCTAGTGATTTAAAAAGTGACCCTCAACTTTCACTTTCTATTGCTGGCAGCCACCATCTCATGAGCAGCAGAGAGCTTCCAGAGCTCACTTTATGCTAATATGTCCTGCCGACCAACAGCAGAGGTCAAACAGATGTATTAGCATAAAGTGAGCTCAGGAATCTCACTGCTGCTCATGAGATGGTGGTTGCCAGCAACAGAAAGTGGAAATTGTGAGTAGCAGTTTTAAATCATTAAAAAAAAGTTGTTACTGTCTGAAAGCATTAACAAGAGTTTCTGTACTGTCTGGGTAAAGCTGTGTCTTTTCCAGCGTTTTCCTTTAACCCGTAAAATAAATTCATTCCTCAGTGTTTCCTATCTCCTATGGTTGCTGAGATATTAGCAAATTAGTGTTACAAGGGTTCCTTGCCCTGTAGGGCTGCTGTATGGCTCCATAGTTATGTATAAATGGAAGTGCAGGGCGCAGAGGGTACGCGCTTCCACATGCACATACCATTTTGCCAAAATATGGACAATGTGAAGGGAGCACAGGGCCAGGAGGGCCCACGCTCCCACTAATACACACCACTTACATTACACTTTCTCAAAAAGAAGGGAAATTCATTGCAAACAACTCTGTTGTTGCATCAGCTAGGGTTAATAGTACAGTGACAAAAGTTTGGAAATGTGCCATTAGGGTTCAAAACCCTAACTCTACATTCCCCCAACCCCCACTCCCCCCACATACACATGCAAGACACATGCAAGACTGTAAGACACTATACCACTCAGTCACATCTGTAACCACAATAATCACAACACTACTGTACTAATTTCACATAACACTATATAATGAAAAAACAAATATAGCATTATCGACTCTATACTGCCAGCACAGTATGATGACACATTATTGCTGGCATATCTTCTTCATGCAATGATACTTAGTCTGTACACATTTTTAGAATACTAACTTTTATGTGTCACTATTCAACAATTGGGTTGCTGCAGGCTACCACATGGGCATGTGGTAGCAGGAAAGATAGAGATGACACAAACTACTTTTAGGATACTGCTCAAGTATGAAACTAGAACCATCACATGTTATTATCCTGCTGTGTTACCTGGAAATATTCATTAGCAGCATGTTATTATTAGCTTTGGATGTTACAGCTGTTGCTTTCACATGTTACTTGTAAACTGTACTACAAATAATTAATTTTATTATTACTATCGTTTGTTATTAGGACTGACTCACACTATCAGAAAAATAAATGCAAACATCCAGTGACTGTTTGGTAGGCTTATACTTATTCTCATTTCCAAGAAACTATCTGTGGACAACATACTGTGTGTTACATCATGTCTTCACTATTGAAATATAGGCATTTGCGAGATCACGTGGTGCAGAGCATCAGCTAGCTACTACCTCTCGGAGCTCCGTCTACCCAACCTGGAATTTTTACCATTCACTGGTCCTTATCAGTTTCTGTCAGCATTCCTGATACCTTTTGGTGACTTAGATAAAAACGCTTTCTATCAGGTAGCGTAAAATGGATGCAGACCTGAAGGAAGCCTTGCCACGACACACGCCACCGACTCACCCCGGAGAAGGCCTCAAAAAGCAAGGGCCTCTAGCAATAGAGCAAACCCTAGTGCAGGTTCCTGTGCCTATGATATGGAACTGCTTACATTAACAAGCTTCTCAAAGAATTCCAGCCTTTCAAGGATGAGATGAAAGAGCTGGCGGTGAAGTCAAGAATATATCGCGTGCCTGGAAGATCTAACTCGTCGGATCATGGACAACGAAGCCTCACATATGTTCGGTAGAATGCAAGAATGAAAAGCTGGCACCGATCTGGTGGCAATGAGGCAACGGATTTCAAAACTGGAAGGCAAGGTCGAGGACCTAGAAGTTTGAGTCGCCGTATTAATGTTGTAATTATCGCCTCCGGAGAAAGAAGAAGGAGCCGAACCTATCAAGTTTGCACAGCGCTTAGTGGGGAAAATAGCTGGTCCTTCACCCTTGGGCATGCCTACATCACTGAAAGAGCCCATCGCTGCTGAGAGAGATACCTCAGCTGGAGCCCTCCATCCATTTCTTTATCTTACGCTCCTCCACTACTTGGAACGCCAGCATTTCTTACTGAAGGTTAAAGAAGTCAAGGAATTGACCTGGGAAGGCGCGATGCCGAGGGTGGTTCAAGATTTGCCGCTTCCGGTCCGACAGAAGAGAGCGACTTATCACCCCATCATCACGAAATTAATTGCAGCCAATATTAAGTTCAGGATGGGGTACCCTGCACGATTTCAAGTCCTGGTGGCTGAAACCTGGCGTAGTTTCGAGGGTTATGAGTCCACGTTAACGGCTCTAAAGCAGCCTTTCCCAGATTTGTTTAAAGAGCCCTGAATTTGCTGCTGCAATGGTTCTGTGTTTCATCTTTTGCTTGGCGTTGGATAGCTGAGGGTGAAAGTTTTGATGCCATGCTCTTGCCGCGGAGTGGATCGGATCCCAGCTTAATTTAGCTGGTGTTCAATTTCCCTTTGAGCCTCACTTAACTACTCATTTCCCCTAGTACCAGCTTCATTTTGGGGTTGTGGATGGGGATCTGGACCTGTTGGCTTGTCTCCTTTTGTTGCTGGACAGTTTCCAGGTGGCTGTGAGTGCCCATTTTATTTTGCTGCTCCTATTGCTGTGCTCCTCTACTTCAAGTGAATTTGTTCGGGTTTTCAGCTGATGCATGCTGTTGCCTGGTTATTTCATTTCGTTATTTTCGCTAGATGGCACCAGAGACTGCTAGATTGTCCTGGGCACCTCGGCAGACATGGACTGAATTTTAATTTTCTGGGGAATACGGCTGTATAGTAAAGAGGAGCACCTCTACTGCAAAGTTATAAATATGTTATGTTTAACTGCCTTGCTCATTGTGTAGTGTTTGTTAAATGTTTTTTCAACATAATAGAGAATTTGCATTCAGGATAGTGGGTGGTGGGGTGTTTCTGTAATACTGCTTTTGGGGCTTAATTGGTTTTTGAACACTGATTTGGGTTTGGATATCTGCTGGGATATGTAGGTAAAGTCATTTATCAGAAACTTTTTTTATATCATTTAGTACTACTTCATTAAACTGTTGCCTTAAGATGTGGGGTTTAATAAATAATATCTTGCTTGGTTTGAATAACATGGGCCTGAGTATTATTGATTTGGAGAGGCTGGGTGGATGGGATGGAGGTAGTGAGTCTCATTGATCTGTAATCATGTTCATTGGTAGACCGGAAGGGATGTGGGTGGAGGGGAATTGGGGATTAGGGATTTATTACTGTTATGGGGGGGTTATGTTATGAGAAACGGGATGCACGAGGGGGTTTGCACAGCATGCATAATCTTAGCTATAGAAGGCTGGACTGGTTTTATAGACTTTTGCTATTCGGAATACATTAATAGTTTAACAAATGGCTAGGGAGATAAATATTGTGAGCTGGAATGTTCATGGTCTTCGCCACAAATCGAAACAATGTAAGATTTTAAAACATCTGGACTATGTGAAAGCAGATATTATGTTTCTGCAGGAGACCCACTTACTTAATTCTGAATGTAACCAATTACGGAGGCTCCAAATAGGTCAGGTCTTTGCCTCTGAAGGCAGTTCCCAAAGTAGAGGGGTGATGATCATGTTGCGTAGATCTGTTCCCTTAAATCCGATTCAAACATTCCAGGAGAGGTTTGGGAGGTACATTTTTTGTCAGGGGCACTTTACATACTCTTGAGATTATCCTGGGTTCGATTTATGGCCCCAATATTGATACCCCTGGATTTTTTGTTCAGATTATGGAAATATTCTCTTCCTGTTGCAATTTACCTATTGTAATAGGAGGAGATTTAAATTTGGTAATGGATCCTGTTATGGATAGATCCGGTTCTGTTAAGAAGGGTTTATCTCCGGGTCAAAGGGCAATAAGAGAAATGATAGACCAACTGAGCCTATGCGATGTGTGGAGGATTTTTCATCTGAATATCCGTGAGTTTGCCTTTACTTCTCAGGTACATAATACCTTGTCTAGAATTGATTATGTGTTAATCTCAAATACTCTTTTACCAGGTGTTTTAAATACTGATATATCCCCTGGGCCGTTATCGGACCATTCTATAGTAACGTGTCTAATTGCATTTTCGTCTTTACCTAAACCAGGGAATAGATGGAAAATTAACAATCAGTTATTAAAGGATCCTAATCTGGTTAAGTATATTTCTTCTCAGATAACAGAATTTATTTCTTTTAACCATAATTCCGCTAGTCAGCCAGATATTGAATGGGGGGCATTCAAAGCCTTTATTCGTGGCATTTTGATAGGGCTTGCCTCCCAGAGGAAGAAGGAGAGGCTGAAACGTATCTCGGAGCTACTTAACCAGATTCGAGAAAAAGAATCTGGGCTTTCGGCCTCCTCTTCGGATGATTATAGGCAGGAGTTAACTTTGTTAAAGGACTCGTATCTTAGGATCTTAAGCGAACAGGCTGAATGGGCGATCATTAAAACTGGGGCAATATATATACGGATCAAGGAGAAAAAGCTGGCTGATTATTAGCTAGGAGGGTTAAGCAATTAGAGTCTTCCAGATTGGTGCCTGTCATTCATTCATTGGATGATGGTTCATTTAAGACCTCCCCTGAGGATATTTTGGGGGAATTCGAATAATATTTTGAGGAGATTTACGGACCCATGAGGGATCCACCATCGGAGGAGAGGATAGGCACCTTCTTAAATGGTTTAAATCTTCCCTCCTTGAGTGAACTTAATCAAGCCCAACTCACGGCACCTATCACGGAGAGTGAAATAGACCAGGTTATTAAGTCCCTTCCCTCGGATAAAACACCAGGCCCCGATGGTTTTTCGGCCAATTTTTATAAAACTTTTTCGAAGGAGTTAATCCCCTCACTGTTGAGACTGTTTCAATGTATTTTAGATGGCGCTGCTACTGATGTTTCTCTTTTTGAGGCCCTAATTGTGCTTCTGCCTAAACCGGGTAAGTCTCTAGATTTGGTATCCAGCTATAGACCCATTTCACTTCTGAATCAGGATATTAAAATACTTACCAAATTACTAGCTGATCAGATCAGTGGGGTCCTTCCTGGTTTAATAGGATCTGAACAGGTTGGATTTATGAAAGGAAGGTCCTCAACTGATCATTTAAGGGTTTTGGCACATGTCTTCTCGGCTTCCAGGGATTCAGATCATCCGATGGTTTTGGTTTCTCTGGACACCGAGAAGGCCTTTGATAGGGTGTATGGGAACTACTTAGCCATGGTTATGGATACCTTCGGTTTTCCTCAACAGTTTTGTTCTTGGGTCAATGCTATTTACAAGTTCCCAACTGCAAGAATTGTTTGTAATGGGGTAACGTCATCCTTTTTAGACTTTTTGTTGGCACCAGACAAGGCTGCCCACTTTCCCCGCTTCTTTTTAATTTATATATTGAACCCCTTATTAGACAGATCAAACAGGAGCAACGGATCCAGGGTATTCAGGCCTGGGGACACACCCTGAAAGTACTTGCGTACGCAGATGATTTGCTGTTGCAAATTTCATATCCGTCTTCCTCTATTCCGATTTTACTCGAAACTATTGACAACTTTTGTACTATCGCTAATTATAGGCTCAATACTGGTAAGTCTGTGGTTTTCCCCTTAAATTATAAAACATAAGCTCATGATATTACCCCTTTTGGGTTGGCCTGGAATGCTGAGGTAATCAAGTATCTGGGCCTTACCTTAACCAGATCTGCTTCTCGTTTGGTTCAAGTTAATCTAGACCCAGTATTACAATGTATTGAGGTTGATCTTAAAAGATGGGTATTGCTTCCTTTGTCTATTTGGGGTAAAATTAATTTAGTAAAAATGAATGTTTTTCCTCGTTTGTTTTATCCTATAAATATGTTAAATATTTGGCTCCCATTAAAATGGTTTAAAAAAATTCATAGTATAATTTCCGCTTTCATTTGGAATTATAAGAAACCTAGATTGGCTTATCATAAATTGATTGCCCCCAAACTGTTTGCTGGCTTGAGACTTCCCCATGTTGGTTTGTACTATTGGGCCAGTCATGCTAATAAATACCTTCGGTGGCTTAAGAGAATAGATGGTCCCCAAACTAGTAGCTATATACCTTTATGGTTAAAATTAGAGATATCCCGGATAATTGATTCTGGAATTATGCCTAGGGCCTTGTTATATTGTTCACCTAAATCCCTTCCCATATCTTTGCGTAACTCTCCTATTGAGATATCCGTCAAAGTTCATGTGCAATTATGCGCCTTTTTAAAATACTCTCATATTACGGATCCAGCTCAACCACTAATTGGTAATCCTAATTTTCTAATAGATGGGAAACCCATTAAGGATGCTTGGTTACCTTTATTGGGGAAGGTATTGATTAAAGATCTGTTTTTGGAAGGAGGAAAATTACTCACTTCAATTGATATATTGAACAAATTTCAAATCCCTCAGGTTAAGATATTTAAGGTTTTTCAACTTCGGCATCTGGTGGCTAATAAACTGGGCACCCTTCCCCTTAATGGGGGAGTTTCTGATTTCTGTGATACACTGGAGCCACTGGTGGGAAAAGCTCATGCAGTATCTGCCATATATAGTACATTACTTAACTGGATACATCCCCTAATCCTTGCTCCAAGACAGTATTGGTCTCAGCTTCTCCCAGAGTATAATTTTGATTGGGCAGGCATCTGGAAATTGTGTCATAAATTTCTGTTACAAGACAGACTTAGAATAATGCAATTCAAATTGTTACATAACATTTATTATTCTCCTTTAAAGTTAGTTAAACTTGGTATGGTGTCTTCTTCTTGCTGTTTCAGATGCCAACGAGGGGCTGGGGATTTACTTCATATTTTTTGGTATTGCCCTAAAATAGCCGCATTATGGGACAGTATTAGGAAGAAACTAGACCCTCTTTTGGGGCTGGATAACTTATTTACTGCGGAGATATGTATTCTAGGGATATGGCCTCTATTGATGTCCGAGAAGGAAATACCATATTTGTTTGATATCAGCCTCTGTCAAAAGGTGGTCTTGAAGCATTGGAAAGACACTGTAGAGATTTCTTATGGCGAATGGTTGCAAGAACTCCTGGCTAATCTTAGAACTGAAAGGACTATTGCAAGTCTTCAGAATAACCTGTTTAAGTTTAACTAATTTGGGGTCCATTATATTCCTTTTATTCTGTATCAGAGTAATATGGTTTATGGTAACAGCATGTTTAAGAATATGTAGTTTGTGTGCTGTGCAAGTGGTGAGTGGGTGGGGGGTGAGGGCGGACTGGGGGGAGGTGGGAGGGGGATTGCATCCAGAAGGTTCTGTTTGTCATGTCTGGTATTTTCATTAATATTTATGTTCTTACTGGATGTACTCCTGTATTGAAAATTTTCAATAAAAGTTGAATTGTAAAAAAAAGGAAATATAGGCATTTGCTTAAATCTTGTTATTGCTGTTTGTAACACAAAAATGCTTACTGTGGGGTATCACCAATTGTTGCACAGCATGTGTGTCTACCCCCACGGCACTATAGTGGCGGCAGAGCTCCTACAGTTGGTAACCCATGATGATGGATGTGTCTTGCAGTACATTTAGAGAGTTGTATGTTACTTCTGTTACCCGATTCTGGTTGGCTCTGATTGGTTGTGTTGCCTTGGCCCTTCCTCTTCTTGCATGTGTGTGTTGGGGGGGGTGAATGCGGAGTTAGGGTTTTGAACCCTAACAGCACATTTTCAAAATGTTGTCACTGTACTAATAACCCTAACTGATGCATTAATGGAGTTTTTTGCAATGAATATGTATACATATATATATATATATATATATATATATATATCAGTAGCACCAGTATAATCAACGTTGGTCATCAGCTGTAAAACTCACTCTATTCCATAAGGGTACAGTACAGGAGAAAGGGGTGAGCATTAGGGCCTATGACCACAAGGCACACCCCTGACATCTATCATTGTCTGCAGGGGTGGGGGTGGAATGGGGTGACCATTAGGGCCAGCAACCCCAAGGCATATCAGTGATGTCTGTCAGTGTCTGCTGGTTGGGAGAAGGGTGTTAGGTTTGGAAACCCTAACACCTCATATCCCTGCTTTTGTTGCTTTAGCACAAACCCTAACTGATGCAGTAATGGTGTTTTTTATTTGCAATGAACACATATATCTAATATATATATATATATATATCAACAAACCCAAATAAGGCATCCCACTAGGTGGGGGTGCTATGATAAAAAGCATAGAGTCAACAGTAAAAAAAAATCATGCACTCACCACCATATAAATAAAGCAGAAATGCTGTTCTCAGCTTAAAAAGTGCCCATTCTATTCAACAAGTGTAGGTACAGAAAAAAGGTACTCTTTGATGCGTTTCGGAAGACTTTTATACATGTAACAGTGACCTAATCACTGATGTCATGATTGAACAATAGATCAAGTAAAACACCAACACACATTTAGAACAAAACTACAATTACCTAAAATCACTAACATCAATATTACACAAATATATGCCCCTAGTAATCATAATTTATTTACAAACCTAAAAACCCATTCATATATTAATTTTGATAAATACAGACATACATAATTTTTTGATAGCATTAAATATACTTTAATTCAAGTAACTGTTGATCCATATTGTTGGTGTGAGGCAATATTTGAGGTTTCTGAAATTTCTGAAATTTATGATCCCACAGACCACAAAATCCTGGTAACCAGACATGATCCCATATCACCTATGACAAGAATGGAAGAAACAGTAAAATTTAATCAGTAATACAGACAGAAATGTCCTGGTCTCAATATAAACATATCCCCCCAGAATAAACATGGATATAAATATACATCTAAAATGTACATATACAATACTGTGATTCCACAATCATCTGCTACTGAAATATTTTTCATCTTAACCTGTGCATCAGTTAACTATACAACAAAAATATTACTTCATTTGTTTTCTTATTAGCTCAAACACATACAAAGTACATACTAAATATGTACACATTCTACATCAATGCCACATTCCTATCATTGAGATTCCATGCATTCATTTGATACAGATGATACAACTTCATTGTTCGATATAAAGAGCAAAACTCTATAAGCAAGGAAGGGGAAATGGTAATACTGGTGCCATTTAGGCATTTTAGACATTTTAGAAATATGTATAACTTACGTCAGGGACTTCCATGTGATCCCAACAGGTCGCATATTTCTTGAACGTACAAATAAGTCTGAAAAATACAATCAAACATTAAGTGTCTATAAAAAATGTTATCAGTATACATACACATATCTCTCTATGTTAAAAATGTGACTGAATCCTTGTGATACTCCTTGTCTACTCCAAAATCTCACTACGACTACAAATCAAAACTATTTACTTTTTCTATTTCTAAGAAATGCAGGCAAATCAAAGCCTGTATTCAGCCCTGGGTATCTGGTAGCTCACAGGGTATAAATCCAAAAGCTTTTGTGCTGCAATACTAGCTTATTATAATCCCCTCCCCTTGAATTCTTGCTTATTTGAGCAATTGCTGTAAATTAAAATGAGTGCTCTTGTGTGTTATTGGAACACAGGATATGCTGTGCTGTCTTATATTGTATGTCCCTATTTTGGATGGCACGGCCGTATTCCCCACTCTCTGTTTGAACTTACATTTCATTTTTCCCACATAGTAAGCATCACACATACACAGGGCTACATAAATCGCTCTTGTGCTCTCTCATGTAATGCATTGTCTAACCTCGTATACTCTGTTATATGGGTTACTGAACTTGTTGCCTTCCAATATAGTTTTGCAATAAACACATTTCTTGCAGCAAAAACACCTTACAGCTGTATTTCTTAACCATGTCTCTGGTTTTGTCTTGCCTGTTTGCTGTGAACCAGTTTGTAATAGTGCATGCTCTCCCAAATGTAATACCTGAAATGTGTGTGGCAAAATCACATAGACCAGTGTCCCCCACTTAGAATATGCCAGTTGTTTTTAAAGATCTCCTGAATTCTCTGTGCATGTGCAGAGTAAGCAGTGACTATTGTGAGTCTGGACTCCTCTGTATTCCTTTCTCTAATGTTCTTTTTATAGCAGATCTGTCCTATCAACTAACAATGCTTCCTCATATGCTTTTTCTATGTCTCGTCCTTTATAGCCTCATCCCATAATCTATTTCTCAGATCTTCTGCCGCTGTCTCAAAATCTTCAATGTTACTGCAATTACATCTGATTCTATAAAATGGACCTTTCAGTATACTTTTTATAGTGTGTCTTGGATGGCAGCTAGAAGCCATTAGTAACAAATTTGTGCCTGTTTTCTAAAAATGTTAGTAGATATTTTACCTTCCTTATCCTTAGTGATACACAAATCCAAGAAATGAACCTGTGTTTTACAAGCCTCATGCATAAATCTGAGATTGGAGTTCATATTGTGTAAATATTGGACAAAACCATCGAGTTCTTCTAATGTGCCATTCCATATTAATAATATATCATCCATAAATCACCTCCAAAGTTACGCTTTATCGATGAATGGGTTTCTTTCATAATCCCTTACCTTCTTAGTTTCCCAATGGCCAACATATAAATTCACCACACTCGGTGCAAAAGTGGACCCCATTGCCACCCCTTTTGTTTGAATATAATGTTTGTCCAAAAATGTGAAATTATTAAACTTCTGTACAAACTCTGCTAGCTTTAAGAGTACCTCTGTAGGTGGCATAACAGCCGCCTCTCTCTGATTGAGATAATAAGCAAAAGAGTCCAATGTCTTGTGGGACATTGGAGTAAAGAGATTCAATGTCCAAAGTAAACAAATACAGTATGTATCCCCACTGGTTTCAATGTCATTCAATGAGTTCAAAATGTCTGCAGTATCTCATATATAGGATCCAAATTCCATAACTGCTGGACGTAAATAATATTTCACATGTTGTGATATGTGTTCCATGAGTGACCCCACCCCACTCACAACAGACTTACCCAGGGGGTTCTTAAGGGACTTGTGTACCTTTGGCAATGTGTAGATGGTGGCTCGAACCAGAAATTTCAGTCAAAAATTGCACCATCTCTTGTTCCAAAATCCCTTGTTTGTGGACTTCTTTCAAATATTCATCTACTCTCTATTTGAATTCATCCATGGGGTCACATTGCACCTCTTTGTAAAATTCTGTATTTTTCAGCTGATGCATAACTTCATTGATATAATCAGTAGTACTTTGTATCACTATCCCTCCTCCCTTGTCTGCTGGTTTCATCATGATGAAGGTATCCTGTTTCACAATTTCTAATGCACTCCTTTTTTCCTTTGCTAAATTGTTGTAGTTTAACCTTTGGAGATTGCTAAAAAGTTCCTCCAAGTCCTTTTCACATATTTCTTGAAGTGTGATTATGGCTGGGGAGGGGTTGAATGTTGATTTGACCTTAAAACATTTGATGTCTGACTCATTTTGAACCATAGCATCCTCTGTTGCAGTATCTATATTGTCCATTTTATTTTGATTAACTTCCTTTTTCTTGAAAAACAATTTCTGACTCAAATTATGGCATATGAGTTGCAGATACATGTAAGTTTGGAACTTGTTAATGGGTGTGGTTGGTGCAAATGAGAGCCCTTTGCTGCATGAGTCCAGTTCTGCTTGTGTAAAAACTATATCTGAAGATTAATTACCTCATCTTTTTATGTTGGTCCTGATATGTCATTGTGGGTCTATGCTGATATAGCTGCAGTTGCTGATACCTCTCCTGTTCGTAATTGTACTGGGCTTGTCTGTTGTATTAACCTTCTTGTCACTGATTTCCTCCCCTTCCTCTTCCCCCACCTCATCTTCCACCCTTTCTTCTTGCGTTGTTCGTTCTGATGCCCTGGTACCTGTTGTTTCTTGTGCCCCTGCAGGGTTCAGAGGGTGGGGTTGGGGGTTCGGGTGGAGCCTGTTCCCAGTCTAAAAAATACTCATCTGAATCATATGTATCTGACCCACTTCTATCTGTGAAGACATTGAAAGAGGCTATTCTCTTTTTAGAATCCCCCTGTGTAATGAAGTTTTTTTTTCCAGTCATATACTGTGCCCAATTCATAATCATCTCTATCCTGGTTTAATTTCTTTTGTTTCTGGGCTTTCAGCTCTGAGTCTAATGTTTGTATTGTCTCCTTCAATCTTTTGTTGTAACACTCAAATTCGCTATGATCCTTAAAAGTCACCACAATATTTTCTTGCTTTTTTATTTCCTCCATTAATTGTTGTGTTACTTCTTTCCCATAGTCTATTTTTAGGTGCATTAATTTATTTGATGCCTCATTTAAAATCTCACACCATTCTGACATAAATGAATCAATCTCCAGTCCAAAGACTCAACTTTTTAAAGTTCTTAAACTTCTTGGTATCTGAGCCATCACTAGATATGCTTCTAAATTAGTTTGGTTCCAGTATATTCTGTGGACTTTCAAAATCAATTTTTCTAAATGTTTAAAGGTGTCATATAGTGATGCTGCTTCCCCATTTCTTTGGTTACCATCTCTCAGTGGTGCCTCAGTTAGGGAAGGGATTAGCTTGTCCAAGTGCTACCAATAATTTACTCACAAACCTCAGGGGGGTCATTACTTTCTTGTGTATCTACTTGTTGTTGTGAACTATGTGTGAGTCTAATAATAAATTTGGAGTATTTTCCAATGATACATTCATTCTGAGACTCAGTAGTCATTCTCCCACAAAAATATATTTTGAGGTCTGTAATATGTAACTATATATACCTTGCCTGGACTGTATATCACTGGAACAATAAGCATTTCTGTACATAAAGATTTCACACAGCTTCTTTTATCCCACCATAACCTGTGTGCACTCCTGAATTTGATACAACAAATCCAAAAAAGGCAACGCACTAGGCTGGGATGCTATGATAAAAAGCATACAGTCAACAGTAAAAAATCATGCACACACCACCATATAAATAAAGCAGAACATTTTTCTCAGCTTAAAAAGTGCCCACTTTATTCAGCAAGTGCAGGTACAGAAAAAAAGTATTCTTGATGCATTTTGGAAAACTTTCCTTTTCCAAAAAGCATAATCACATACAGACAGCTTGTCTTTTATACATGTAACAGTGACTTTGTCACAGACATCATGATTGAACAATAGATAATGTAAAACACCAACACACATTTAGAATAACACTTCAATTACCTAAAATCACTAACATTAATATTACACAAATATATGCCCTTAGTAATCATAATTTATTTATAAACCTAAAAAACCCATTCATATATTAATTTTGATGAATACAGAACTCTAATTCAAATAACTGATGATCCATATTGTCGGTGTGATGCAATATTTGAATTTTCTGAAATGTCTGAAATTTATGATCCCACAGACCACAAAATCCTGGTAACCAGACATGATCCCATTTCATCTACGACAAGAATGAAAGAAACAGTATAATTTAATCTTCACATTGTATCAGTAATATATACAGAAATGTCCTGGGGCCTGATTCTGAAATGTATGGCACAACTCATGGGCATATGTGAGTTGCACCCTGTGGTGCTACACCAGGGACCCTGCACCATATTCCAGGACAAGCAGGGTCCCCAGCACCTATGCCCGTAACTTGTGGCAGCTGCAGGCTAGTGCCAAATGCATGGCACACTGGACCTGGGTGCCACAAGTTGCAGCATGCATTCTACTGCTCCCCTGAGCCCATCCCCATCCTGGAACACAATGGCATGCACCTGGGGGCATGGGGGGGCTAGCCAGTTGGCACATGCAATGGAGCAGCAATGGAACTGGTTCTCAGGAGTCCCAAAAGTTCAGGGGTGAGGCAGGGGAGGGCATGGGGAGCACAGTAGTGTACTTTCTGTGGCACTGTGGGGGCATCAGTCGCTATGCCAGGACGGATGCCCATTAGACCACCTCCTAGCTGGTCTAATCCCACTATGCCATTCCCTGTTCTAAAATGGCATAAGTGGGTTACAGCAGCTGCCCTTGTGGAATAGGGTACAGTTGCTGCCTTAACCCACCCTTGCACCATGCCACCTCAGGTTGCGGGTGTAGTGGGTGGCATAACCCACATTGGGCACAACCCACATACGGCATGGTGCAAGGCATCTTTTGGAATTGCAACAGGCATTATGTCTGGCATGAGGTGCAATTTACACCATCAGGATCAGCGTAAATCGCCTTGTGCCAGGCGTTAGGCCTTTTGGAATCAGGACCTTAGTCTCAATATAAACATACCCCCCAGAATAAATATGGATATCAATTTACATCTAAAAAGCACATATACAATACTGTGATTCCACAATCATCTGCTACTGAAATATTTTTTATCTTAAACTGTGCATCAATTAGCTATACAACAAAAAGATTGCTTCATTTGTTTTTTTATTAGCTCAAACACATACAAAAGTACATACCAAATATATACACATTCTACATCAATGCCACATTCCTATTGTATAGATTCCATGCATTCATTTGATACAGATGATACAGCTACATTGTTTGATATAAACAGGAAAAACTCTATAAGCAAGGAAGGAGAAATGGTAATACTGGTGTCCTTTAGACATTTTAGAAATTTTAGAAATATGTTTTACTTATGTCAGGGACTTCCATGTAATCCCAACAGGTCACCGTATTTCTTGAACATATGAACTAAGTCTGAAAAATATAATCAAACATTAAGTATCTGTAACATTTTTTTATCAGTATATATACACATATCTCTCTACGTTCAAAATGTGGCTGAACCCTTGGGATACTCCTTGTCTACTCTCTCTATATATATAAGCGTATAAGCTTATTTACACATGAAATAGGGTGAGAGTTGGGCCTGATGACAAATGGCACACCCGATGCCTGTTGGTGTGCAGGGTGGGAGATGGGGTGGATGGTAGGGGTGGGAACCCTGGGAGTGGGGCATTAGGTTTGGAAACCCTAACACCTCATTTCCCTGCTTTTGTCACTGTGGTATTCACCCTAACTGATGGATTAACACATTTTTTGCAAAGAATTCCCCTTGTTTTTCAGTTAGTATAATTGCATCCTCATTTTACTTTTGGAGCGCAGGGTCGTTTGGACCCTGTGCTCCCATCCCTCCATCCAGATAGTACAACATAGTTCAACAGTATCCATATGTCACAGTGAGAGTGCAGGGTCTGAACCCTCCATCAAGATAGTACAACACTGTCCATATGTCACAGTGGGAGCACATTGTCCTTTAGATCTTGCACTTCCATCCCTCCATCGAGATACTACAATATGGTATTCACCCTACATGATGCATTAACAAAGTTTTTTGCAAATAATTTCCCTTCCTTTTCAGATAGTATAATTGTATCTTCATTTTGCTGTAGGAGGACCCTGCACTCCCATCCCTCCATCCAGATAGTTCAACAGGACCCTGCACTTCCATCCATACATCCAGACTGTAGAACAGTATCCATATGTTACAGAGGGAGTGCAGGGTCCTTTGGACCCTGCGCTTCCATCTGTCCATCAAGAAAGTACAATTTTGTACCATCTTTCTGTTATATAAACATCATTTGTTGTTAAGAAGTATCAGTAACAGCCATATCAATAAAAAAAAAATTGGAAGAAATGAGCTAAAAAACAGGAATTTTGCTGGTGTTAAAATTAGGGAAACGTGTAACTCGTTAGATTTGAACCCAGGATGTTTCAAACTGCAGCTCTATGCACTACCCACCACACCACTGCAGCACTGTCATCAATTTCTGCTTTTCTATGTATTAGTATCTGTCACTGTGGAAGCAGAGAAATGTTTAAAATAAATAGACTGGTATCAAAAGCAGACTGGACAATTTTCGTAAGCAATACCACATCTTTGGAAAATGTGAAAATTGAAGAAAATGGTTAAAAAAACACCTTTTTTTGCAAAAACACCAAAAAATGTTTGAAAAAGCTCCCTAACTTTACAAAAATGGAACACTTCCGTTTCCATAGACAGTACTTGATAACATGCGAAATGTAGGAAAAATGGTCAAAAAGGCACCTTTTCTTTTGTGAAAACAATACAAAAATGTTCGAAAATGCTCCCTGGCTTATAAAAATGGGATGCTTCCATTTCCAAAATCAGTACTTCATAACATGTGAAAACTGGAGAAAATGGTTGAAAAAGCACCTTTTTTCCAAAAACAACATGTACATGTTCAAAATGCTTCCTCACTTCTGAAAATGGGACACTTCCATTTCTTCAAACAGTACTTCATTTTTGGAAAAGAATGCCCGATTTTTGCAAAACATGCCACATTTTCAAACAAAAATGCCCAATTTGAGAACAAAAATGACCAACTGTTGAACAAAAAGCCCAGTTTAAAAAAAAAATTAAATTTTTGTGCTGAACACTTAACTTTTCCCCTTAGGAAATAATTGCAAAATAAAAACTTTAATAACTTGTGAATGGATTAATTTTTTTTCACTAAACCTTCAAAAGGCACATCTGTGACCCAAAGACTTTCTACCCTGAAATTTTCATTCCACAACATAAAGCCATTCTGAGATCCAGGATGACAAAAAATGTAAAACAAATCCTTATTTTTCTGTTTTTCTTCAACAAGCTGAACAGATTCCCACCAAATTTGGCAGGTCAAGAGATCTACCCTTAGAGATTATGCATGCCACATTTGATCCAAATCTGTTGAATGTCTCCAAAGTTATTAACCCTCAAAGTTTGAACTTTAACAGAAGTGCACTTTCACCCCAACTATACTGACATAACCGCACTCAGTATAATATTTCATATATATATATATATATATATATATATATATATATATATATATATATTTCTGTTGGCACCCTTGCAATCTGTGTGAGAGGCCTTTCGTACCATACATTTCTGCTTAAAGTTGAACCAGAATAAGATTTGGTGGTGATTTGCATATACATCCCATGATGCTTTGCATTATGGGGGTATGTGTGATTTTTATTTTATATATATATATATATATATATATATTCATTTCAAAAACTATGTTAATGCACAGTTAGGGTTGATTCCACACAAACAAGAGTCTGGAAATTTGATGTTCAGGTTACCAACCGTACACCCCCCCACACACACACACTCTACACAGACCAACAGGTATCAGGGTGTGCCTTGGGGTCATCAGACCTAACTCTCACCCCATTCCATTAGTAAGGAAACTGAGATGGTACAGCTTAGGATAATAGGGTGAAAGTTAGGCCTGATGACCCCAAGACACACACTGATGCTTGCTGGTCTGTGTAGGGTGGAGGGTGTTAGGGGGTAGGGTTGGTAACCCTAACATTGAATTTTCAGACTTTTGTTGGCATGGAGTCAACCCTAACTGATGCATTAACAGAGTTTTTTTGCAATTAATTTCTCTTCTGTTTGAGAAAGTGAAATGTTACTCATATGTAATCCATAGGTGAGAGCACAGGCAATCCAGGCCCTATGCTCCCACCCACCCATAACTGTGTCAGCAGGTTCACAAAATAGTATCCAGAGGTGGGAGCATAGTGCCCTATGGGCCCTATGCTCCCGCCGAACCATAACTATGTCCTCAGGTTTGCAAAATGATAGCCATAGCCCACCCATAACTATGTCCTCAGAGTTGCAAAATGGTATCTATGAATGGGAGCATGGGCCCTCTGGGTCCTGCACTCCCAGCCACCCATAACTATATCCTCAGGTTTGCAAAATGGAATCCATAGATGGGAGCACAGGCCCTCTGGGCTCTGCACTCCCACCCACCCATCAGCATAGAGGCAGAGTGCAGGAGGGCCCTGTGCTTCCAGTTTTGCATAATGGGAAGCATATTTGGGAGTATGGGTCCTCTGGGCCCTGCACTCCCACCCACCCATAAGTGTAAAGACATAGCCCCTGAGGGCCCTGTGCTCCCAGCATTGCAAGATGGTAACCATGGGTAGGAGCACAGGCTGTCTAGGCCCTGGGATCCCACCTACCTGAAAGTATAGAAACATAATGCAAGAGGGCCCTGAGCTTTTAATTTTGTATAATTGTATCAATAGGTGAGAGAGCATGACCTCTGGTCCCTGCACTCCAACCCACCCATGAGTGTAAAAACATAGCATAGGAGGGCCCACTGCTCCCAGTTTAGCATAAATAGTATGCACAGGAGGAAGTGTGAGCCCTCTGGGTCCTGCACTCCCACCTACCCACAAGTACAGACAAATAGTACAGGCCTAGAGACATTCCAAGTAACCCTTGTAATGCTTATTTGCCAATATCTCAGTAACCATAGCAACTGTGGAAAAAATTATTTCGTAGTTGTATTCATAACCTAGCCATCTCCATGAGTGCTTAGCGCTTAGCGAAAAATCCATATCTCAAACTGTTGTCGAGTTATAAGTGCTGAAAAGTGCTGTGGCCCCGACAATGTTATCCTATGGGACAATTCACAACTTCAGAGTGTTGTAACTCTGAAACTGGTGCAAATCTTTGCATCATACCAGAAAAGGCACATGTCTGGGGTAAGGGTCTGCCACCCTGCAAATTTCAGCCCAAATGTCCTAACCGTTGTCTTGCTATGAAATGGCAACAAAACTGGGCTTTTGGATCAGTTTACTTGCAGTACTTTTATGAAATTCTGCTGACTTTTGTGAAAGTACCATTGGTTTATATGGGAGAGCTTTTGTGGAAGTACTGAGGTACTTTTGCAAAGTCCCACCATTATAGATACCAGACTTTCACAAATGTACCAGTGGGACTTTTGCAAAAGTCTGCCAAAGTTTCATGAAAGTTCCACCACTAAGATGGTGGAAAAATTAAAAAACATATTTCTGGACATCCTGGCATGAAACTAATCCCAGGGTTGTGTTCCTAGGGCATCAATTAGGTAAACTCAACTACTGGTGTTTACCTGGGGCAGTATTTTTTGAACTTAATTATTTTTCCACCTCACTAACAGAAAACAAGATGTAGCAGCATGAAAGTACCAAACCCATTTGCAAAAGTAAAAAGTACTTTCAATCCTTACATATATTTTTTTCCCATAGACCATAATGGTAAACTTTAATAACTTTTGAAAGGATTAATATTTTTTCACCAAACCTTCAAAAGGCACTTCCCTGATCCAGTCCCCATATACCCTGAAAATTTCAGACCCAACAGACAAACTGTTTGGGCTGTAGAGATGAGAAAATAATTTGCAAAAAATGGCCCAAAAAGTGTTGCTTTGCACTTTTATGTTGCACTCCACAGCTCTGCAAATATACATCTGACCAGAACTACACTTGCCAGATCCAAAGATCTATGACAGCAGACAGCACATGCAAAATTCCAGGCAAATTGGCCTAATGGTTGCAAAGTTATTAAAGTGCACAAATTTGGGCATAACATAGAAGTGGCTACTCAACCCTAACTATAATATATATACATATATATATATATATATATATATATATATATCAAAAACTTTGTTAATGCATCAGTTAGAGTTGAAGCAACAAAAGTAGGGAAATAAGGTGTTTGGGTTGAGACCCTAACACTCACCCACCCTGCCAACCCACAACCTCCACAGACCAACAGGCAGTGCAGTGTGCCTTGGGGTCATTGGCTGTATCTCTCACCACATTCCATGTGTAAGAAAGCTGTCATGGTACAGTATAAGAGAATGGTATGAGGGTTAGGCCTGACTACCCCAAGGCACACCCCATCACCAGTTGGTCTGCAGAGGGTGGGGGTGGGGTGGTAAAGTGGGGGATGTTAGGGTCTCAAACCTAATAACTAATTTCCCTACTTTTGTCACTTCAACCCTAACTGATGCATTAACAAAGTTGTTTTGCAATGAATTTCCTTACTTTTTGAGAAAGTGTAATCTTACACTTATATGGTTTTGGGATTGCAGGGCCCATGGTATCAGGTTTTTGGAGCAAAGAGCCCTACGGGCCCTGTGCTCCCATCTATCCATAAGTATACAGACATTGTAATGAACTGTCATCTCCCTGTGGGAGCACAGGGCCCTCCAGGCCTGCACTCCCCGTATTGCATAATGGATGACCCAGCACTCCCTTTACTGTATAATGGTATCCATATATGGTAGCATAGTGCCCTCTGGGCCTGTGCTCTACCTACCTAGAATTGTAGAGATGCAACATAGGCCTAGACACATTCCAAGTAACCGTTGTGCTGCAAATGGCACAATATCTCAGTTACTGTAGCAACCTTGGAAAAAAAGTCTACTGCAGTTGTAATCAAGGACTGGTAACTTGCATGCATGCTTAGTATACCCAGCTGCATTTTGCAAAAAATCCATATCTTGAACTGTGTTCCAGATATAGGCACTGAAATGTGCTATTTTCACCACAGAGTTATCCTATGTGAAATTTCTCAACTTTGGAATGCCATAACTATGTAACAAATGGAAATATTTACACCAAACCAGCATAAGTAACATCTCTTGAACACCCCCTTTCTACCCTATAAATTTCAGGCCAAAAGTCCTAACCATTTCTTTGCAGTGAAGTGGCAAAGAAACAGCAACCTTTAAAAATCCCTGTTTATGAGCTGTCACAATCCTTGTTCATGAATCACATCCCTGTCTGTGAGGTGTCAAATTCTCTGTTTGTGAGCAATCCCTTTTCATGAGATAGGGCCATCTGGTAATCATCTCACGAACAAGAATTTTGACAGTTCACGAACATGGATTGTCTCACGAACAAGGATTTTGACACCTCACAAACACAGATTTTGACAGCTCATGAGCAGGGATTTTAGGGCCATCTGGTCATTATGTCCTGAACAGGGATTTTGACAGCTCACAAACAAGTAATTCTCACAAACAAGGATTTTGACTGCTCATGAACAGGGACTTTGAGACCTCACAAACAGGGATTCCTTTTAAGAATCCCTGTTCGTGAACTGTCAGAATCCCTGTTCGTGAGGAAAGACATGTTCATGAGATAGGGCCATCTGGCCATCATCTCATGAACAGGGATTTTGACAGCTCACAAACAAGGATCAGCTTGCAAATAAGTATGTTAACATCTCACGAACAAGGATCAGAAGCGAGTCGTGAACAAGGATATTTAAAATTTCAAAACCACATTTTGAGGCCAAACTAAAGCAAACTAAAGGCATGGGTTTGTAGAATGTCACCCTGAACAAAACCTATGCTTGGTTTACCTCACAACACTTCCCTGAGTCAACTTATAATGTTTTTTGAATGAGGAAAAGTGAAAACAAGATGGCGGCTCGTGAACATGGAATTTTTCTCATGAACAGGGATTTTATAAATTCCTGTTCATGAGCTATCAAAATCCATTTTTGTGAGGCAAATCCTTGTTTGCAGTTTATACACCTCTCCAAAAGACTGAACTGAGCATGCTCAGAACCCAAAATTTCAAATTTTAATAACATTTGAACAGATTAATATATTTTCACAAAAGCAATGAGGTCTTGTTCTGTGACACAACTTATGTCTACCTGAAAATTTCAGACCAAAATTCCAAATGGTGTGGCCGCAATGTGATGGGCAAAAATTAACAGAAAACTGGCAAAATAAAGCAGAAAACACACTTTATTTCACTATGCGCTGTACAAAAACTGCAAATTTGACCGAAACAAAACTTGGCCAGTCAAGAGATCTACCCTGCAGGATGGTGCATTCCAAATTTCATGCAAATCTGTTTGACAGTTGCAAAGTTATTAAAGTTCAGACTTTGTGGTTTAACATTAAACTGCTTACTCAACCCTAACTATAGTGGTGCTACTGCACCACTATTATATATACTGTACATATATATATATATATATATATATATATATATATATATATATATATATATTCTATGCAAAAAAAATCATTAATGCATCATTTAGGATTAAAACACAAAGTCAGGAAATGAAAATCTTTAGGGTTGCCTCCCCTGGATCCGCCCGTCATCCCAAGATTGACAGCTGATGGGGTGTGTCATTGGGGTTGTGAGGCCTAAATATCACCCCATTCCATCTCAAATTATATTCACAAGCCACAGTAAATAAGAATGGGGTGACATTTAGGCTTCACAACTCCAATGACACACCCCGTCAGCTGTCAATCTTGGGATGACGGGTGTGTCCAGGGGGGAGGGACAACCCTAAAGATTTTTCATTTCCTGACTTTTTGTGTTTTAACCCTAAATGATGCATTAATGAAGTTTTTTTACATAGCATTTCCTTACTTTTTGAGAAAGAATAAACAACTAAGAACTTGCTCAATTTGGTGGGAGTGCGGGCCCTTTGGGCCCTGTGCTCCCACCAACTTGCAGAATGTGTTGGGAGTGCAGGCCCTTCAGGCCCTGTACTCCCACCAACCTACAGAACTTTGTGAAAGGATGGGCCCTTCAGGCCCTGCGCTCCCACAAACCTGCGGAAGGTGGTGGGAGTGCGGGTCCTTCGGGCCCTGTACTCCCATCAACTTGTAAACATGTGTGTACCATCAACACCCTCCAAATTTTAATGTAAAACACCAAACCGTCTCCAAGATATAACATGTTAAAGTTTGAGATTTTCAGTTGTCAGGGATGCAGAATTTTGCACTTGTTAATGTTTTACAGGCACAATGACTAAAAACTACATCCATGACACTAAGGCTATGTACCCTATGAATTTCAAGCTACCAGCTCAATGCAAAACACTGTCCACAACACATAAATTGCATCAGGCAATATCCCTGCAAAAACAATTTTCTCTGACATGTAAACACCATAATTCACATCTACAGTACATGCCGAGAATACCCTCCAAATTTAAATGCAAAAGACCAAACCATGTCTGAGATATAACATTTTAAAATTTGAGATTGTCATTAATCAGACTGGCACAGTTCCACACCTCTTGGCATTTAACAGACATGACTGAAAACTACATCCATGACACTAAGGCTAGGTATTCTATCAATTTCAAGCCACCACCACAATGCAAAATGGTGTCCGCAGAACATAAACTGTGCCACTGAACATCTCTGCAAAAAAAATAAAAATCCGACATGTAAACACTGTGGTTTACATCTACAGGACATGCCATAAACACCCTCCAAATTTCAAGTAAAAAGACCTAACTGTTTCTGACACATTTAATGTTAAATATTGGCAAAATTGCCCTATCTATGTATGCAATAATACCTGATGGGGTGGGAGATATTGGCCAATACCGGAGTGTCCAGGGGCATAATGAAGCCTGACGCTGCAGGTGGAGGGCCTTATAGCCACTGGAAGGTCCAGTATTGGCCAATACCGCCCACCCTGGAGGGTATTATTGTGCTTAGAAAATGGGATATAGGTGACATTTTTTAAAAACTGTATCAAAATAAAATATATATAGAAAAAAATAAAAAAAATGAAAATTTACTTCTGAGGAAAAGTAGTCCCTGCAAAAAATGACCAGTGGGGGGTGCTTTTGGGTTTCTTTTATATACTTTTCTGAGTGTGGTTGCGTGCTGCTTTGTCTGTCTCCCTTCCCCCACTATATACACAGGAATGCAGTGTGCTTAGCTCTATATGCAGACAGTTTTTTTTTTCAGGTTTCAAATGTGGCGCTAAGCTTCAGTGCTAAATTCAAATCATGCAGTCAGTTTGGAGCATGATCTGGAATGTACAAAGTTAAGGAAAGATGCAGTATTAAAAAAAACAAAGTTTACTGCTGTTTCTTCATTATTCTTGTTTAAATAAATAAATAAATGGAAAACTGTACGACCCAACGGGGAGTAGTGCGAGCTCTGCTTGCTTAGCACTGTAAGAAACTGCTGCTTCAGTGTGGCCAGGTTTTTTTTTAAATTGAAGGAGTGAAACTCATTTTGAAAAGAAAGTACACTAAATTTCGTCCTGAATTTACCCCTGGTTTTGTTGCTACAATTTCAGCTCGGGTATGGACTAGGGTACAATATTTACAAAGTCAGTGGGTCGGGCTGAGGAGGAGTTGTAGTGGTTGGACTGGGGAAGGGCAGTTGTACTGCAGCATGAGCTCCTGAGGAGGTGTGGGAGGTCCATGGCATTCCCGGGTGGCGTTACATTTTGGAACGAAAAAGTGATGCTGGAAAAAAATAGGTTGATTTCTGTGCTTTTGTTTGGATCAGCAGTTCCGTTTTCAGCTGGGACACTGTGCAATCTACATGGATCAGAAAAGTGAGCCCAGGAGTGGTCTCGGACTTTTCTAAGTTCCACTTGAAATACATCGCAATCGTTCTCTTTCCCCACCCCCGCCTCACCCCCGACTCACTTTACACCCACAACATCAGCCGTCTCCATATACAATTGCCACAAACTCTGACAATCCACAGTTTTTTTTACTCAGCAGTTATGTATGTTTTTTTATCTTTCACATTCTAATTTAAAAGAAAGCCGGTAGCGCTACCAACAACATTCAAGCGCTCTGAAACAGCACCGTCAGTTTTGGGCATCAGTTATATACAAAGGTACAGCTGCCAAAAAGTGGGCAGTTCTTTTTGTTATTTGTATTCAACATGTTGATGGGGGGGGGTGCATGGCTGGCCACCAACTTGCATGCTAGGGAGGGAAAAAAATGGCGGCTGGCTGATTTTCAAAATTCTAAGTGGCACATTGAGTTCAGTAATTAGGTTGGTGTGGACTGGAATTTTAATACCTGGGCTCTGTTGTCTGATAGATGCCCACCTTGCCAGGGCTATCAGCCAACCAGAGCCCAAGATTTCTCAACCCCATTTTCTAATCCATTATAAAAAAATCTGGCCATCTTGTCCCTCCCTCACGATTAAAGATCATGATTAAAGAATCTCGTGATCAAAGAATTTGCAGGCTCACGATCAAAGAATTTGCAGGCTCACGATCAAAGAATAAAAAATGCTGTAATCAAAAATTTTGAAGGCATTGTGGTAAACCACCACCATGAGCAAAACCCACCCTCATTTGACTTCCTAGGGCACCCCTGGGTTGAAAAAATTGATTTTTTAATTCGGCCATCTTGTCCCTTGCTCGCGATGCACTATCGCGATCAAAGAATCTTGTGATCAAAGAATTTGCAGGCTCGCGATCAAACATCATTAGCAAGCCATGATCAAAGATTTTAAAACCTTTTAACTCTATTTCTTGACCATTGTGGATGAAACCAAAGGCATGGTTCGATAGATCGGAGCCCTCTGAGTAAAACCCACCCAAGTTTTAACTTCAGGAGTGAGCCCTGAGCCAAGATATTTGGGTTTTTACAATTGGAAATCTAAAAACAAGATGGCGGACCTCACGATCAAAGAATTCTCTGGGACAAAGATTCTTGAACTGTAAGGCTGCAAATTCTTTGACCGCCATGTGGGATGAGATGGCCAGAGCCCCATTCTTTGTTCGCAAAACATACATATAAATTTTCCCATTGACTTATAATGGGAACTTAAAAGTGGCATAACTTTTGAATGCCTTAATATTTTTTCACCAAACAAAAAGCAGCATGTTCAGCCACCAAAGCTCTTTCAAATGAGCCATCTTGCAGAGTGGCATACCACATGATGGATGTGCAGGGCCACATGCAAAATCCCAAAAGCTGCCTCCAAAAACAAATAATTTAGCATTTTTCAGCATTTTGGTGTGCAAAGATTGTAAGTCCAACCAAAACAAAATTTGGCAGATCAAGAGATCTACCATGTCCCACCATGCATACCAGATTTCAGGCAATCTGTGGAACAGGTTCATAGTTATTAACATGCAAACTTTTGACTTTAACATACTGTAGAAGTGACATCTGAACCCTAAACACAGTGTGCGACCACTCCACTATCATATATATATATATATATATATATATATATATATATATATATATATATATATATATATATATATGATAGTGGCAGTAGTCCCACTAGCTAGATTAGTACCCCATTTAAGGTTAAATCTGAAATTTGGCAGCTTAATAACTTTGCCACCATATGACAGATTTGCCTGACATTTGGAATACACTGTTTGGTACAATAGATCTCTAGATCTGCCATGTTTCATAACAGTTGGATATACGGTTGTGGAGCTACAGAGCACCAAAAAATGCACAAAATTATGCATTTTTGCACATTCTTTGCTCGCACCTACAGGTTGCTCGGTCTACGCAACTGGTCCAAAACCTTCAGGGAACATGCAGCCAGGGTTCCTGATGTGCCTTTGGAAGATTTCATGAAAAAATATTAAGTGGTTCAAATGTTATTCAAAAAACAAGTTTCCCATTATAGTCAATGGGAAGAGTTAACAAAAAGTTTGAAAGTGTTGCAAATGCAGTTTTTAGTGTTGCAAATGTCCCCTGTAGTGTTGCAAATCCGCAACTTGTTTTCAGTGGGTGGTCACAGAAATGCTTGGCATTTAAATTTGGGACCCTCTAGGGACACAATTCTTGCTGCATTCACCTAGTCCAGTATTGAGGATGCTAGCCATATCTTTTTTTTTTTAGGGGGGGGTTAAACACCCCAGAAAATTTTTTTTTAACTTTTTGTAAACAGTAGTGTCACAAAGTAGTGTCGCACATTCGACACTTTCGTGATTTTTTTTGGCGAAAGTGTCGCAAATCACAACACTACTTTGCGACACTATGCCCCAAACAATAGGAAATCTTTGCCACCCTGCTGCAAAAGAACAATTTGATATTTGGAGGGAAGAAAGCCAAGATGCCACAGATGTGCCTTTTGGTGGTTTGGTGACAACATATTAGAGGGCTGCAAAGTTATGGCACTCCAAAGTTGACATTTTTTCCCATAGGCTAACATTACAGCTTTCGCCGTGCCTTTCGGTGCCCATATCTCGAAAACGCTTCAAGATACAGGCTTTTTGCAGGAAAAATGCTTAGTCCCCCATTAGGGGGCTAAGTGCAAAACTAGCCAGGAAAGTCATAATTAAAATGAAATTTTAATTTTTTTTCTATGTTGTATGGTTCCTGAGATATAAACAATTTAGTATTCCAAGTGTTCATTTTCTGCTCCAATGGCCATTATTATGCATACATTCTTTGTATTGACTGTGCTTCTGAATGCACCTTTTGGGGAAAAAAAGGGTGTGCATTTCCGTTACTGTTACAGTTAGCGTTTCCGATTGCGTTTCCATAACCGTTTGTGTTAGCGTTACCATTTATGTTAATGTGTGCGTTACCCTTTGCGCTTGTGTTACTGTTAACATTTGAGTTTCCATTACTGTTTTTGTTTGCATTTCCTTTTGCGTCACTGTGTGCATAACCATTTGCGTTTGCATACGTGCTTCCATTTGTGTTTCTGTTTCCTTTGGCATCATCGTTGGTTTTACCATAACCATTTGCATTTCCAATTGCATTACCGTGACCATGCGCATTACGATTTGCATTTGTGTACGTGCTCGCATTTGTGTTTGTGTTACTGTTCCCTTTGGCATCATCGTTGGTGTTACCGTAACCGTTTGTGTTTCCAATTGCGTTACCATTACTGTTTGTGGGTTCATTACCATTTGCATTTCTGTTGGCTTTAGCGTTTGCATTTTCTGTAGCATTTCCATTGTCGATTTCATTACTGTTTCCTTTTGCATCACCATTGCCGTTACCGTTTGCATTTCTATTTGCGTTTCTGTTACCGTTTGCATTTTTATTAATGTTTGTGTTACTGTTAGCATTTGCATTACTGTTTTCATTAACATTTGCGTTTCTGTTGCCGTGAGTGTTTGTGTTACCGTTTGCATTACCATTTCTGTCTTCATTAACGTTTGCGTTTGCATTTCTCTTACCGTTTGCATTATCATTTACGTTTGTGTCGCCATGTGTCTTATCATTTGCGCTTGCATTTGTGTTACAGTTAGCATTATTATTTTATTTTACCTCACTGTTTCCATCACCGTTTACGTTACCATTACCATTTGTGTTTTGCATTTGCGTAGTGCAGTGCAAAATATCATGTTTCAGCTATTTTTCTGCACTGTCCTCCTTGAGACATAGCACAGCCAGTATGTAGTTGATTGGTCTGACAGTTGGCAGGTAGAAAGACCTTTGTTCAAGGAACATGACAGTTTTTGTTTGGTGAAAAGATGTTGTTCCAGTCCAGAGTTATGGCAATTTGAATTTGGCCTGCTTTGCAATCTGCCATTTTAGTGCATTTTCATCCTCGTTTTCCACCATTTTGTGGTGGAAGACTTCTTAAAGGTACAGAAACATAACAATTGAATATCTCTGGAATGGTTTGGTCTTTCAACATGAGATTTGGAGGGTGTTGAGTGGATGTCCTGGATATGTTAATTATGATGTTTACATGTTTTAAAAATAATTTGCTGCGGAGATACTGTGTGACACAGTTAACGTTTTGCACATAGCATTCTGCATGTTGCTACTGCCTTTAAATTTATAGTGTAGGTAGCCCTAGTGGCTCGGAGGTGCCTTGCAGTGGTTTCGTGTATAAAACATTCACAGGTGCAGAATTCTGCCACTCCGACGAATACAAATTTGGTTCAATACGCTTCAATAACTTCTGAACCATCTGTATGATTTGCCTGGCATTTGGAATGTACAAAGATTTATAATTTGTCTTTCAAAGTCCCAATTTTCAGGTCACTGGCACTTACAGTTGCTGAATTGTGTATGTTACATTGTTTGTACGTGGCACTGTCTGACCTTTGAACGGATGTGCACACAATTCTGCACACACGTTGTGCCATTACCAATTTTCATTTCAGTCAGTCATAGAGTTTTTGCACAGAGAAGTGACAAAAAATCACATGGTGGGCACCGTGCTTCCACCACCACAGTTTATTCATTATTTATAGTGCACATTCTCAAAAAGAAGGGAAATCCATGGTGAAAAAATCAATTTAATGCATCAGTCAGGGTTGTTTCACAGCAACAAAAGTGAGGACATTTGGTGTTAGGGTTGAAAACCCTAATTGCGCATTCCCCACCCCCACCCCCACCACCACCACCACCACACACATATACATGCAAGTAGGGGAAGGACCAAGGCAACACAACCAATCAAACCCAACCAGCAGCAGGTAACAGGAATAACATACAACTATGTAAACCACAAAACCACACACCCATGCTCCCATTGAGCTGTGGCATGGGGTCGTCACTGCTAACTCTCATCCCAGACATTCCACGCACCTCTAAACACATATCACTACAGACAACTGGACATCTTAGGCCTCACGCTGCCACCAACACATAACACAGACTACACATATGGTATTTTGGGGTTCACAAGATCCAAAACAGGATTTTGCACATTCCCTGAAATACTTTCGAAAATCACTTTTGCAAATGCAAAAGTATTGTGATATGACACTTCCGTGTTTGCAAAAGTATTTTGTGAAAGTATACTCCTAATGACTGCACATCTTTGCCATCATCCTGCAAGCAAATGGTTGGGTCCTTTGGGCTGAAATTTGCTGGGTGGCAAGAACTGGTCCCACAGATGTGCTTTTTCCTGCTATTGTTCTAAAATACTTAAGGATTACAAAGTTACACTGTTGCAAAATTGAGCAATTTGCCATAGATTAACATTGCGGCCCCCATGATGCCTTTAGCCACCCATATGTTGAAAACGAAGGGAGGTACTGTACACCATTTTTGCTACTGCCAGCTTGGTTCACCTTTATATAAACTAACCTCAAAAAACAACTTTGTAAATCATGTATGCTATCTGAAGTTGGATTTCTCCACTTCCTACAGTAACACAGGTATACACCTCCTGCTGGATATGTGTGATTGGTTGTGTTGCCTTGGTCCTTCCTCCTGCTTGCATGCATGTGTGTGTGTGGTGGTAGTGGGGGTTGGGGAGAATGTGCAGTTAGGGTTTTCAACCCTAACACTGAATTGCCTCACTTTTGTCACTGTGGAACAACCCTAACTGACGCATTAAATGGAGTTGTTTGCATGAATATATGTGTATGTGTGTGTTATATATATATATATATATATCTACTAACAACATTTCTTTTTATTTCAGATTCTTTGAGGATGTCTCTAAACTTTTCTATCAAGGGGAAACATGGAGAGGAACATTCTAGAACCCTGCAGTGTGTAGTGCATTACCCTACCCTGACAACAAGAGACTCTGAAGTAACTCCTCTGAGTGACAAAAATTACTGCACATTTATAGAGAACAATGATATTTGAACCCAGTTAAGTTGTGAAAATCATCATGTTGAGCAGTGTGCATCAATTCCAATGCCTAACTATTACTCTGTCAAGCATGGCTACCACAGACAGTGCTATCAAAAGTTCACAAAAGCCAAGAGTATTATAAGATCTGGAGAACATGCACATGCTGGTGAATGTAACTCACATCATCAGCTCAGAGGTGGTGTTTCTTGTGCCTCATCATCTAGAGTGTTATCTAAAGTGTAGTTGCCCTTAATCAACCTAATATTGGGGTCCCTCCCCATTTCTGGCCCATAGCCTTCACAATGTCCATTGGACTGCTTCCTCTGCCTTTTTTTTCCTTTTCCTCACCCCTGTTCCCCCCCCACCCTTCCACATAGGTATTTCCCCAGTATGACCAGGGTTGTGACTTCTATTATTGTTATACTTTATATGATTGCTATTTACTGCATGCAACTTTATTCTGTAAACCACTGTTATATTGTGTTCTTTTGTTATCTGTATTGCACCTGTATGTTACCACTGTTGTATCACACACTGTAACCATGTCTACCCTCCCTGCGATGAGGTGCCTTTGTGAATGAGTCCCTGACTCAAAGGTTGTAAATCCGACTTTCAAAAATAAATAAAAAAATTAAAATATTTTCTGATACATGTGGAATCTGTAACAAATATGTAATCAAAGTGAAGGGGAAGAAGCAATATCCAACAGCTATTGTTACAAAAACAGCTGAAGCCACAATGAAAAGGGTGGCAGAGCTACACGATGTCCAAGATATGCTCACAAAAATTAAAACAGAGGACCTAATTGCAAGGGAGTGAACCTTTCCATTATTTTAATTTGGTTACAGCACGACAACCATTTTTCCTCTCCCGGGGGTGTCTCTGATAACCACAACCTGATAATGGCCTTTTGAGCTGCGGCTAACAGGATTGGAAATAAATAATTAGCTTTAGAGCCTTTTAGTCCCTGAGGGGGTTCCCCCAGCAAGAGGTAATGTGGTTGTTCAGGAACTTGTATCTGTAAAATCTGGCTCAGTCATTCACTTATAAGGTTCCAGAAACCACTGAGCTTGGGGCAGCTCCAAAAAATGTGTTCGTATGTCCCAACCAGACCACAACCCCTCCAGCATTTATCTGAGCAGGTTTGCCCAAAATGTTTGGTTATCGCTGGTGTTCTGAAAAATTTTGTGAGTACTTGCCACAAAAATTCCCTCCATGTGGGGAAGGCTGTAGTTCTGTGTGCCAGCCTCCAAATTGCCTCCCACCCTAGTACTCCTTCCCCTAAACCGAGTTCCTTTTCCGAAAGGGTCTGGCTTTGAGATCTAGAGTCTGAGAAATCCAGTTCCCCAGCCAAGTATAACTTGGATATCAAGTGTGTCTTTTGCGAAGATCCATTGATTGGTTCAAGAAGGAGATCCAGGAGTGGGTTAGTGTCGCAAGGCAGTTGCTGTACACCCCCCCTTCCTCAGCCTGAAGGTAGTGCCTGATTTGTAAATAACCATAAAAATCTGATAATGGGACATTGAACTCAAGTTGAATCTCTGTGAAACGTTTTATGGTATCCCTTATGAAAAACGGTGAAAAATTTCTAAGTCCTAGGTTTTGCCAGCATGTAAACATCGGGTTCTCCTTCCCTGGCAGAAAGTCTACCCTATCAAGGATCTTACCATACCATAGCACCATGGATTGTAGTTTCCTTTCTTTTACAATTTGTGTCCATATTATAACCAATGTCTTAAACCATGGGCTTGGTAATCCCTGTATCACCCTGCGGTTGCTTTTATTGAATAAGATTGATAAGAGGGTATGTGGTTTCAAAGTCTGAATGTCCATTTTGACCCAGCTTTGCACTACTACTGAGGATGCATAGGCTGCCAAATACTGTAGTTGAGCCGCTCTATGATACCTCTTAAAATCAGGAACTCCCAGACCACCCTTCCCTTTAGACAACTTCAGCAAGGCCCAACTGAGCCTAGGTCTCTTCCCTGCCCAAATAAATTTACATATCAACTTTTGAATATCAGGCCAGAATTTTCTTGGGGGACACAGGGGGATTGCATCAAACAGGAAGAACATCCTCGGCAGGATATTCATTCTCATCGATTCAACCCTGCCAGTAATTGTAAGGGGCAGAGTGGCCCATCTTGCACAATCTGTTCTCATAATGTCTAACAGTTTCAAATAATTAGCTTGATATAGCTTACCTAGATCACTCGGGATATGGATCCCCAAATATCTGAAGCTGGTGGTGTTCCATCTTAGGTTGGTCAGAGTTTTCACCGATAGGGGGACGGGGCGCCAATAGAAATTATTTCTGATTTAGATTCGTTAGTTCAAAAATGTCTTAATTCATTTGGGAGATTTCCACCTGTTCTTGGAAAATGTTGGTGTCATAGGACAGTTAGTTGGTGGCAGTGGCTTTGAGGACATGATATTTCAGGCTGGCCTTTGTGCCTCTGGCAGTATAAGGGGAGTTTTGCTTGCTTAAACATAACATAACAATTGGGCATGGACTGTACATGAGCATTTTGCAGATTTCTTAGTGTGATTGTTTCAGGTCAGATTTCTTGAGTATTCAACAGAATTGAATGCAACCCCTGCAGTATAGATTGACCAGATCAGATCATCACCTCAACCCATAGACTTCCATAAACTGCTTCAGGAGAATGAGATTGTCACTTGTCAGACTAAGTATGAGGCTTTCAGGCAGTGGTTTTGTCGCAGTGAGCTGGGGGAAACCCCACAGCTCTGGATGACATATCTGGATATAGTTGATCAGCAGCATTTACTCCACACAACAATAAAAGAAAACAACTTTGATCTTAGACTACTGTGTTGGAAATATTCACTGCTCCTGTTCTTCACCTTCAACAAGCAAAATTATGCTTGATATGGGTCTTACTGTGTGCACACACAGGGTCCAGGACATTAATTGAAAAGCAAGGGCTTTCAGTTCAAAGGAGCCATCACAAACCTTCTATGGAATCAATTGACCAAGCTGGTGATCAGACATACATTTGAAGTGCCAAAATTCCAAGCAGAATACAACACTGCTGCAAATCAACTTGGCCCATGATAAATGAGTGTACAATCAGACACATCTAGCAAAATTTAGAGAGGCACTTTTGGAGATGACTGGCCTTCACAATTCAGCCAGTAATCAGCAAAAAGCATGCAGGTCATCTGAAATTATTAAATCAGAACAACACATCAAAGCCATACTGACTCTTCTAAATTAAGAGTTTATCAACCTATTCAATGCTACTGTAGCTGCTGAATGATTGTACAAGTTGTCCTCAGGAGCACCTGTTGCATCTGATATTGAAGAGAACCTCACAAGTATCATTGAAAGAGGTACAGAAATGTATGAACAGTTTTTTTAAAGAAAGACTGGAAAATGGTAAAAAAATATTTTGGTCCAGTTTCAAAACTCCCAGTGACTACCTTCAATGATGCAAACAAAAATGTGCAAGTAACTACCAAAGGAAAAGTTACATAACTTAAACTTGAAAGAGATATATTGGGAAAATGTTTGGCCCTTTCAAACAAGCACAACTTTACTGTAGATATAAACAAGTAATTAACATATTGCCTGGCCCAGTCCCACTGAGTCTAGTCAATGCAGATGGAACTAAATGGACAACACCACAGAGCATGTTATTTAAGGTGCTAGCATAATACCGTCCAGTGCTAGACACTTCAGAGCTTGCCCCCAGGAAAGGTGTCTCCGCATACATAATTGATCTAATGGAAACAGATCAGGTTATGACAGGAATCCCTGAAACCTTTGGTTATCTGTCAATGAAACTGTTGAATAGTCTTCCAAAAGGATTTGCAAGAGTGGATGTTGTTGCAGATACATACAGAGAGCAGTCAATCAAAGAGGCTGAGAGATTTTAAGGAGGATTTTGTGAGAAGCATATTATCAAAGGTTCCAACACCAAAGTGCCAAGCAATTTCAAGTTACTTCCTTTCTAATGGATCTTACAAGGAGTACCTGATTGATTTGATCATGCAGGTCTAGGGAAAAAATTGCATGAGTTTGCCAGAGTGGCAAGTGATCTATTTTTCTATGAGAGACAAATGCTACATGCTCACCAAAGAAGGGACTGTAGTTATGGTTGATCTCTGTTCTGACCAAGAAGAAACAGACACAAAAAATGCCCTTCATGTGCAACATGCCATTACAATATGTCCAGGCCCTATCATCATCCATTCACCATCTGGGGATATCTATATGCCAATAATTTTACTGTCACTATTTTCAGAATTCGAGCAAAGTAAATACCCGGAGAATGACCATGGTAACAGTAGGAAAATCTTCCATATTACCAGGTTTGAAATTACCGCTGCAACAAAAAAAGTTTTAGTCAGTTTACATGCACCCACAGGCAATGGCTATGTTTCTGCATTCTTCAAAGAGGGTAAGAAGATTTGCTTGAGTATCCTTCAAAAATACCCCAAATTCCTGGATGCCTTTCAGAAACTAGAGAGTAACTGATAAGTGGATAAGGGTGTTGTAGCTCTGTTGGAGGAATATATCTGTAAACTGTATGGAAGGAAGCAAGTTACAAGTGTAAATATAATGAAGCAGCAGATCTTCTGGGAGAAATATAACAAACACAACAGAATAACTGATCTGTCTCTGCTACCACCCTGCCAGGAGACCCTCAAGTTACATATTATATGAGCCAACTATGTTTGCTGATTGTGGAAGCTTTCTTCTGTTGCAGTTATCAATGCCCCAAATTCAGCTTTGCACAGTTGGACTGATGATCTCAATGTAAAGTGGATGAACACAGCATTTCCAAATGATGTTATGTCTCTGCTCTATAATGCAAATGATAAGGATTCAGATGAGGACCAAGATGTATGTGATTACAAAGATGATATTGGCGTATCTGACAATGACAAATATTTTCCTAGATGGACAAGATTAAGTTCCACTACACTACCAACAGTCATATTTTAAATTTTCCATTTTTTGAAATAAAAATATTTTGAGTAAACAAAGGTGTTTTTTTCTTTTAGATAAATTTCCTTCATTAAAAAAAAATAACATTATCCTTTGGGGCAACTTATGGGTATGCATTTTAAAGCTCTAACTCCCACCTACTCAGTCAGATCACACTTGAATGCATATAAAAATAATGGCCCAAGAATCTGCAGTAAGTACACATAGCAAAATTCAACAGAAGGGCAGACAGCAAGGAGAACCAGGGATAAATGACAACCAGGGAAGGGGCTGGAGTAGAACAGCTAAACAGTCTAGGGAGGTCAAATCATGGAAAGCCATGTGTGCCAATGCCAGGAGCCTTAGCAACAAGATGGAGGATCTGGAGGCTGTCATACTGCAGTCAGACCTGGACATTGTGGCCATCATATAAACCTGGTGTAATGATAACCATGACTGGGAGATGGCCATACCTGGCTACAACATATTCAGAAAAGACAGGGCAGGTAGGAAGGGAGGAGGAGGAGTGGCACTGTATGTGAAAAATGACATAAGGGCCACAGAGATCCAGGAGGAACAAAATGGGGGAGAGATACTGTGGGTTAAGCTGGAAAGGAAAATGGGGCCAGCCATCCGCACAGGTGTGGTCTATAGACCACCAGCCCAGGAGGAAGAAAAAGATAGGGAGCTGATGCTAGCCATCCAAAGGATGGTAGACAAGGGTGAGGTAGTGCTGGTTGGAGACCTCAATATTCCAGACATGGACTGGAGCGCAGCAGCATCAACTAGTAACAGATTTATCCTGGACTCCCTTCAGGGTGCCTTACTCAAGCAACTGGTCATGGAACCAACTTGGCAGAAGGCAATACTGGACCTAGTGCTCACAAACAGGGACAGTACAATGGGCGTAACAGTGGGGGAGCACCTGGGGAACAGTTACCACCAGTCATTGTGGTTTGAAATCACAGAAGGAGCAGAACCAAACCACACAAAAACACGTATCCTGGATTTTAGGGGGACAGACTTTGGGAAAATGGGGAGATGCTTGAAAGAGGCATTAAGGGGAATGGGGCAGGAATCAGGGGTTGAGGAACAGTGGGCAGTATTTAAAACAGGGATTACAAGAGTAACAGAATTATGCATTAAGCAGGTTAGCAAAGGGAAAAGGAAGAGAGGCCATTATGGTTTCCAAGGGTAGCAGAAAGTGAAAGCCAAAAATATTGCATTCAGGCAATACAAAGACACAGGCAGAAGGGGATAGGGAGAAGTACGGAGAAGCAAAGGGAGGCAAGGAGATCAGTAAGGAAGTCAAAGCTCAAACAGAAGAACACATTGCAAAATCAGTGGATAGAGGGGACAAAACCTTTTACCGGTACATAAGTGAAAAAAGAAAGGCAAAGGGAGGGATAGTGATACTGAAGGGGGAGGATGGGGCCGCGTGGAGGATGACAACAGTAAAGCTGACATATTGAATAGGTATTTCTGCTCAGTCTTCACTGAGGAAGAGGAGGGTAATGGGTCTGAAGGGAGTACAAAGGGTGGAAATGGTGCAGAAATGGACACAAGTCCCTTTACACGAGAAAGGGTCCTGAAGGAACTGGAAGCAATAAGAGTTGATAAAGCAATGAGGCCAGATGGGGTGCACCCCAGGGTCCTTAAAGAACTAAGAGAGGTGGTGGCTGAACCTCTGGAAATCCTGTTTAGCCGATCACTGGAAACAGGGGAGGTACCCAAAGACTGGAGGACAGCAGATGTAGTCCTCTTATACAAAAGTGGGAACTAAGAGGAAGCGGGGAACTACAGACCAGTCAGCCTCACCTTGGTATTGAGGAAGATCATGGAAGCACTACTGAAGGAGAGATTGGTGGAACATCTGGTTGTCAATGGACTACAGGACCCAAGGCCGCATGGTTTCACCAGGGGGAGGTCATGTCAGACCAACCTTGTTGAATTTTTTTGACTGGGTGACTAGGGAGGTGGATCAGGGAAGGACAGTGGACATGGCCTATCTGGACTTCAGCAAGGCCTTTGCCACGGTGCCACATAGAAGACTATTACACAAACTGGGGAATATGGGTGTGGGCAGGACAGTAGTGTGGTGGGTAGGTAACTGGCTGGGTGGCCAGACACAGAGGGTGGTGGTAAATGTCTGTCACTCCACAGAGGGAAGAGTGACCAGTGGGGTACCACAGGGATCAGTGCTGGGACCGGTCCTATTCAACATCTTCATCAGTGACATTGCGCAGGACCTGGAAGACAGAATTTCCCTGTTCACTGATGACACAAAGCACTGTAATAGAGTAGACACACCAGAGGGTGTAGACAGAATGAGAAGGGACCTGCAGAAACTTGAAGAATGGTCAGGGGTTTGACAGTTGAAATTCAATGCAAAAGAAGTGCAAGATAATGCATATATAGGGGCACAAAAACCCTGGCACAATATATATCAGTTGGGGGTGAGGATATAGCATGCAAGCAGGAAGGGATCTTGGGGTTATCATCTCTGATGACCTAGGTAGGGAAACAGTGTGACAAGGCAGCAGGTAAAGCAAATAGGATGCTGGGATGCATAGGCAGGGGCATAACCAGCAGGAAAAGGGAGGTCATAATTCCACTATACAAGACACTAGTGAGGCCCCACCTGGAGTACAGTGTACAGTTCTGGAGACCTTACTTACGTAAGGACATAGACAGGGTAGAGAAGGTTCAGAGGAGGGCAACAAAGGTGGTACATGGATTGCATCACAAGTCCTATGAGGACAGGTTGAAGGAACTGAATATGTACTCCCTGGAGGAGAGGAGGGAGAAAGGAGATATGATAGAGACATACAAGTATCTTACAGGGAGGAACAGGGTGCAGGAATACACTATTTTTAAGCAAAAAAGATGTTCCGGGACTAGAGGGCGTGGGATGAAGTTGAAGGGAGGACAATTCAGAGGAAACCTGAGGAAGAATTTCTTCACAGAATGGGTGGTGGACAAGTGGAACACCGTGGCAGAGGAAGTGGTGGGGGCTGAAACAATCATGGGATTTAAGAATGCATGGGATAGACATAAAGGAATTCTGGAGGTCAGGGTTAAGGGGCAACAGACTTCTAGGAAAACATAAAGTGAACTTACAAGCTCAAATGGGCAGACTGGGTGGGCCGTAGGCCCTTATCTGACGACACTGTCTATGTATCTATGCATCTATGTATCTATGTATCTATGTATCTATGTAGCTGAAAATTGGAAAATTTAAGGTATACAGTATACTTGCTAAAATTTCATCAATTAATGGTGTCTTCACCTTTATCAATTTATCCTCTTATATGACCTTAAGATTTCAAAACCAGATATGCATTTCAAAGCAGTATCCTTACCCTTTTAGACAACATAACATTATATTATAAAGTGCAATAAATCCTGTCTGACAAGATTAAATATAAGAATATTTAGAAATTTCACAATAAATTAAGGGGCAGTGATTGCTATTTAACCCTATAACTTTTAACATTAATCTTTTGAGGTAACATATGGGTATGCATTTTAAAGCTCTAACTTCTGCCTATTCATTGAGGCCACACTTGAATGTATATTTCACTTACTCTTGAAATAATATCCCAAGCATCTGCATTAAGTATATGGAGCTGAAAATTGAAAACTTTGTCAAGGTGTCAGTACAAAATTCTTGCAAACTACCATTTTGCCTCAGCTTTCATGAGCTCAACAGACAGATCATGAATTCTGGGTATATCTGCTACATTGAACAACCATCAGCATTTATTTAGCTCTCGGGTGACACACCACATGCATTTACACCTGGTCTATCAATAGTACATTTGCTAGATGCAAACGTTTCAGTTAAGGCATTAATATGATGGAGGGCTCTTGCAATACTACAAAAATAATATACAAAGGTTACCAGATTGATATTTTTTTCTATCATAAAGTGATTTAACCAGGCATTGTGCTCTCTTCATGGTTATTATATACAGTAAAATGTCTGAGAACTGGTATATTGTGAGTTTTTTTCAGACAACTAAGATTTATGAAGACAACACACACCATGGGCATGTAAAAAATAAATGTGTATACCAGTCACATTTTATTTTTTTGTAAATAGTAATTGTGAGATCACAGTTGCAGCCATTTCCATGGTCAGACATCTCCTGAAATTTATATGCTATTTCTTGAAAAAGTCCTGCCTGCAGTACTTCTTTAGGGCCACAAGAGAGAATCTCTTTAGAAATGTTACAAAATATCTGGAAATATCTGACTATGCCAATGGCTGCAACTGCACTTCTGTTTAAAGCTTGTCAACAGTACCCTTCTCATAGAGTCGTGCTTCAACACAAAAAGCCCCCACTGTTGGTCCAAATCCCCTCCTCTGTCTCAACTCCTGCTAATTTTCTCTGCTGCCATAGTTGACCCTCTGCCTGCTCCAGCCCTTAGTTTTGGTCCTAATCCCTCCCCTGTTTCAGCTCTTTTGTGAAACCCCTTTTTCCTGCAAATTCAGTCTAAATTGCCCCTTCCCCTGGCTCTGCTGTTAGCTTATTACCATTGTCTCCTGTCCCTTCTCTCATCTGGTGCCTCCTGCCCAGTCAGGCCAAACCAGATTGAAACTGTAATCTGCGGTTGGTGCTCCTGCCCTAAAGCCCCTGCCCGCTGATCCTGAAGCTGCCTGCCCACATCCACCACTGAAGCTGAAGGTACGGATGCCCACACGCATGCCTTTGTGCTCCGGAAAACCAGCTGCATCCTGCCGGCACTCGCTACCACCCGTCTCCCCCTCCCACCCTATCAGGACACTGTGATTTATAGTGGTGGTCGGTCACATGACTGTAATTTTTCTAAGTGTCCAATTTCCCATTTGCTCCCTTTTCTATTTGCCCTCTAGGGGCTCCACAGCTATATCACAGAGCTGCTGTACATCTACATTTCTGATTCATGTATTACTTTTACTCTACCCCTATTCCTCATAGTTATTGAGCAGCTCCTCCTTGTTAATCAGAACACAACTGATCTGCTTCTAAATTTTGCTGCCTATGAACACCGCCATTTTGCTTCATTCTCAATATTGATTGTCTCAGTTCTTCTATGATAATCTGAGCACCACTGCTCTGAGTTAATACTGTTGGTCCTCTCTCATCCTTTAAATACAGGTGTGCCTTCCTCCTGCCCTTTCTCTTTCTCCCTGATGGCTCCTCTGAGGTCTGTTGTGTTGTTTTCCTGCCTAACTATTTACTTTGGGTTGTGGTTAGCCCTGACCCATTGCTTTTCATCCCCAGATGTCTACCCACCTGATCCAACATATTTTACTTTCTCAAATCTGCTTGCCTTATCAAGCTTGACACATGAACACACCCCTCTTCCCATCCCAAAATATTTTGTCCACCTCACAGCCTTCCTACCTAGAAAGTGCTTCCGTTGCAACAGCATCCTGCCATCTCCTCTTCTACATTGCAAGCTCTGGTATCTTATCCTAATTGCCATCTTACTCTTCCTTTCTTGTGATGTTGAGCCTATTCCTGGTCCAGCCACTCACATTTCACCCAAGGATGCAATATGGAATGAATCAAAAGGCCTTTGAGTTGTTCACCTCAGCATAAGGAGCCTTCTCTGTCAGTTAGTTGAACTTGAGGTGTGGGTTGACTTTTACAGTCTCTCCCTGATATCCTCTGCCTGAGTCCTTGCTTAGGCCATCTATACCTGACACTGCCTGCTTTTTGCCAAACTATAGCCTTATTAGTTCTGACAGGCCTACCTCTAAATGGGGGTGGGGTTGCTATATACTTCAAATCTCACCTCAACCTGTCCACCCTGCCCACTACTGCCCTATCTCACTGAGAATCTCTCCATGCAATCCTCCTCCTTGGCTCAAAGAAACATGGTGTGCACCTACAATCCTCCCCAAAGCAGGCTCTCAGGCCTCAATGAACTGCTTAACAAAGTTTCCCTATCTTCTGGTCAGAGCTAGGTCATCATCCTGAGTGACCTAAATCTTAACTGGCTTGGCAAAACTAGTCAGTCCATTCGGTCCTTGGTTCAAGGATATCATTTTCACCAACTCATATGTAACTCCTACCAGGTATGCCGTTTCCATCTGACAGCTCTACCAGGTGGGCTGGGTTGAGGAGGAATATGTCACTCGGCACATAGGCCAGGTTTGGCTACTCTGCACAGGGGCAACTAAGTAACTCCAGACAAAGAAAGCAATAACTGTAGTGTCCAATACCAGAAATGGGATTCAAAAGTATGGCTTTTATTCACATTCAACAGAATAAACAAAGCACAGATGGACCCCCACGGGGCTACACTCCTGGTAATGCAGATTAAAGAAAACCAGAACACATCCTCATTCACTTTAGCTCTCAGGCTCTGAAACACACTGGGCACACAGCATGAACTTGTACGCTGCTCTGGGTTTTCCCTGGCTTGGCTCCCTTGCCAGCCACTTGGACACTTTTCATATAGCATGGAAACAGTTACTGGTGGCTCCCTATACCACCTAAGAGCACTTCTACTCCATAAGGGAATCTTTCTCATAAATCCCACATCTGGGTACTTTCCTCAGGCACTGGCCAAGTACCTGAGAGAAAGCAACAGGTGTCTCAGAGCAAATCTGTAGAGGTGAATTTGGTTACTACTGATGGGGGGGGTCTCCCACCTCTCGCTTCCACAATTCATACCTGGCCATTTCTCTGGACTGTAACACCTCATCCTTTAACACACTTTGCTGTGTAGATTCTTATTAAATGTATTTCACATTCATTCTACTGTTGTTTCTTCCCATTTGTGCTGGACTTGAACATACTTATTAAGTGGCTTTGTCCATTACTCTAGACCCCCCACAGAGTTAAGCAGTCCAATCCCCACATCTCCCAAACTGTACTTGGCAGTCTTTTCCTGACCCCACAGTAACAGTCCCTTTAGTTTCATCATGATGCATGTGAAAACACATGGCCCTTTAGCAGAGCGAACTCACCCTTCAGTTGCAGGAGCCCCACAGGCATTTCCTCCTCAAGGAACTCTCTTCCAGAGCTTCTGGTGGCTCAGCACGAACTTAAACAGGCAGCTTCTTTTTCTTCCTAGCCAGACTAAGGGGGTTGCCCAGGGAAAACAGGCTGATACCTTCCCCCCCATCCCCACAGGAATGGGGCCCTGAACCATTGAAAGCAGTCTCCACCACTTCAAGTTGCAGTTCTTGTGTTCCTTTTCAGGTGGAAACACACACCTAAATACAAAAGTGGCTCTTTAACAGAGCTTAAAGCTCTGAGGATCTGCCCTTAGCAGAGCACCTCTGCTGCACTCTACAGAACTCTCTCACAGACTGACTTCAAAATCCCCAACATTCTACTCTAACATCCAACTGCAACATTCCAGTTTGGCTTATGCAGCTGCGACAGTTTTAAATGATGTCATCCCTCAGTTTCAGCTGAGACTGAGAACAGAGTGAGACAGTGTGAAATCCATTTAACTGGAGTTTCACAAGCTGCCTTCCCTGCCTACCACTAGGTCTTACTGGAATTCTAGCAAGCCCAGGTAACAGGGGATTCACCCTGGGCCAGGAAAATGACTGTCCGCAGTCATTAGTCACCCGGCTTAGGCCATCTCACCCCATGTGTTGACTACAGGGAGATAGCGCTACCTTCTCCCCTACCATATGCTAGCACAGGCAGACAACACTAAGGGCCTAGAGGCCTTCGGCTGATGCATCAGCCTCTACTCTACCCGCTGACTATGGGCTACTAGTGGCTCTGGTAGAATTGTTCAGCGCATAGCCCTAATAGATCAGTACTGCAACTCCTACTGCAGGTCAGGGTCACAGCCTGTCTATCCTCCCCCTAGCCCTTTAGGGAAAAATCTGTCTGCCTCTTACTTAGAACTCTAAAACAAAACAAACAGGGGACCTCCCCGACCCTGGACACCATGCAACCACACACCAGGAGCTAATACCATACACTATGCCTTACTCCCACATTCCCCCACAACCATACCTGTGGAAGGAAAAGTTACACACAGTAACAACAACAACAATAGTACTTTAAACACTACACTCTAAAGTACTACTGAGAAACTCCGCTGAGTCCCTCCTCCTCTTCTTGTTCTCTCTTCTATCTTCTTCAGGAACACCTGCAAGAAAAAGAAAGACAACACACACTCCTAATCTGCATACACAATCTATCTAAACTAAACCCCTACCATCAAAGCACTGGAGAATCACAAAAAGATTTTATTTTAGAAAAGTAGAAAAAACAGTATAAACATTAGAAAACAGAAGAAAACAACAACATTGTTTACAACACACAATATTTGGGGGATCAAGTGCCCTAAAAATCCCATCTAATGACCACAGTGCCCGAAGGCAAGTCCATTAAACAGTCTGTCCTGGGCCGGAGCCTGGTGAAGCATAGTTCTATCAGGCCAAAGTCCCAAAGGGGAGAGTCTTTGAGGACAGTTCAAACATCTGGAGTCTGCTAGTGTAGGGTGTGTACTGCAATGTCATAAGAATAGAAAAGCCTGGACTTACCAGTCCCTTGTAGAATGAAAATGGCACCAAACCTGGTCCTCAGCCGAAGACTCTCCCTAGCAGCATTCTTCCAATACAGCTGGGCGGACATCTTCCAGGAAACAACAAGAGGGCACATCTGGAAACTGTTGGGCTGATGTCATCTCTGGAGATGGAATCTTGGAACAGGAACAAAAAGGAAAACAGCTGGTCTGAAGTCATCCAATACTCAGGTGATGAATCATACAGCTGGGCTGGTGTCCTCTCTGGATCTGAACTCATCTGGTGGGCCAGTCGATGGATTCTGAAAAGCCAGTACACTGTAGAACTGATGAATGTGGGGCACCTGAGTCCTGGACGTCCAGACTGGTGGAACAACATAGGTACTGCAACGGCTGGAGTGGCAGCACTGGCTACCACTGCTCTGCTTTCCATTTGGTAGGCATGGGCACATTTGCAGGAAGGTCTTTGCAATTTGGCCAATAGCACAACAGGTCAGGTGCTTGAATTATTATCCCATCTGGGTGCTCATAATTCACACTGTGAAAGGTTTCATGTCCCTCTCCATCCACAGTTCGAACAGTGGCCATTAACATTGTCCTGCCTCTTTTCCACTTGCTGTATTTGTCATGAAACATTCTGTTCTTGACATGCTTGTTTGCACCAGGATGCACACATTTCATTGCTTCTTCCCAAATCCAGGATTTCCTGCTTTTTTCAATCTCCTCCCAGACTCTCCGAGGAAAGCTAGGAAAGGACATCCCGTAGATTTCATTTGCCTTCCTATGAACCAGTCTTTCCTCTTTACTAGCTTTGGTCAACCTGAGACTTCTGGCCTGGCTTGGGGGGTGGCCAGTCCTGGTTCTTCCAGCTACACATTCTTAATGACACAAAAAATGGATCCCTGGCTTCTTCTTGCACAGCCAGGGCAGTGGAATCACCACTCTCTTCCATGCATTCCTCTGAGGCAAGAGCTTGAGGCTGTGTACCAGTTCCTTTCTCACAAGGCCACGTAGGTTCCCCCTCTTCTTCCTCACTGAGAATCTGTGCCCAGGAGTGAGCAGTCGTCCTCACTCCTGAGACTGTCCACTCTTCGCTGGGCATGGAGGTTAAACCTCCCATTCAAAAGCCTCCCTCATCTCGTCTTCACCTATGAGACTTGGGCTAGGCCCCTCTCTCCAAGGGTCTACTGATGCTCTTCCTGAAATGTCTCTCTCTATGACTCAGACTCTGAAACATCAGCACACTGTTCTGTCTGTAAATCTGCACCCTCTTGCTTTGTGCCACACTCTGAGGGACCTTCTCCAACAGGCTCCATCTGGTGCTGTGTGCTGCCAACTGCAGATTCTTGAACTTTTGTCCATGTGGGACCAAACGAATCTTGGGCGCTTTAACCAAACCATATTTCTCTAAGCACCCAGAACAGTGAGGTACCATGAAGACGTCCCTTCCAGCATTTAAACACATCAAACATACTCGCACTGGATATCCAGGAACCGCCACATGAAGAGGCAGTCATCCCCCATAGTAACATCTCTCAATGCCCCTTAACTTGTTAACTTCTACTGCTATCACAGCCCGGGCGTGATCTGCGTAGCGGGCTGGTCCTGAAGCCATGACTGCAGACAAAAACAAACAAACGCTCACTGTTATTTCAAGTCCCATTTCACTGAAAACTTTCTTTTTCCTTCAAAATGGCTCCTCTGCTGCTGTGTTTACATTACTACCCCACCCTGTAATGGCGGCGGCAGCACTCCTACGCATCAACATTCTATAATTGGGTCAAGCCATTGTGCATCTGATTTACACACTCTACTGATAACTTTGCTCAAACTGCACAAACTTGCACTGTTCTTTTTCCTAGCACATTTATATGATTTACCACAGACTTTGCACTTGCTGAAGACATTGCTCTAGCTTACAGTCCCTTAAAGCCTCAGTATTTCATAGCACAGGATTGCCTGTAATTCTTGCTGCATATCTAATACAACTCATAGTCTCTCTCATGGCTTTGAAACGTATACTGACGCTGAACCTATAATTATGCTCACAGTCGATTGCTTAGAGTTCTTGCCTTTGCTGGTAAAACTTAACACAATCCTTATCTGCAAAGCGATTACACTGCTACACACAGATTCAGCTGGCTTTTGGCAAAATCACTTAGTTTGAACAATTATTTCTGTTGGAACTCACTGTTATCAGTAGCTGTTTGCTGCGATGGAAAATGGCCTGCAGCCAGTCTTGGAGGCCTCTGGAAAGAAGCGGGTTGGCAGTCCTGCCGATTGTCCCTCTGAACACCACACTCACAGTCCAGTCAATTGAGATATGGGTTGAGCCCGAATTTAAACAGAAAAGTATGTTTTTAACACTTTTACAGTGCTTTCAGTCACCGCGACGCTCATCCTGATAAGCTAGTTCACACACTCCTCTCACTCTCCATCTCGAATGCTGTGCAGTCACTCTAGAGCTGGCTTGGGGGCAGGACTGATTTCAGTCTCACCAATCATTCGAAACCATGCTAATGAGCCTCTTTCCTCTCGTGCTCTTCCCCTCACGGCGATCATCGAGCAGGCAAATTTAAACTGCAAAACCACACTTTTTTTTTTTAACTGATTCCACCGTGGGAGCCCATTTCAACCATTTTTCATGGCCATTAAGCACAACAAGTCTCTCAGTTCACAAGAAAGCATTTCCAACATCTAGGGCACAATTTTCCTTTTGCTACCCACAGTTTTCCACACTTTGCTTTGTCACAAACAGTTTTAAAAGCTGGTAAATGCTGTAAATTTGATGCAGGACAAGGGCATAGACTCAGAGGCTTTACTGCTCCTTGGTTAAACAGTTGGAATTTTAATAGCAGCAAGTGGATAACAGCACACAGTGGCACATTAGTTAACATTGCTTCAGCTTTTTTGGGCTACCCATTGCCAGATAACCAAAACGCTAGTCTTTGCCCAAGCGACCTTTCTTACATTCCTCCCTGAATTCCAAACCCAAATCCTCAGTGGTGCCTCCATTTTTGTAACCCCTACCAGGTATGCCATGTCTTTCTTGACAGTACTACCAGGTGGCCTGGGTTCAGGGAGGAATATGTCACTCGGCAGATAGGCCAGGTTTGGCTACTTTGCACAGGGGCACCCAAGTAACTCCAGACAAAGGAAACAATAACTGTAATGTCCAATACCAGAAGTGGGATTCTAAAGTGTGGCTTTTATTCACATCCAACAGAATAAACAAAGCATAGATGTACCCCCCACGGGGCTACACTTCTGGTAATGCAGATTAAAGGAGACCAGAACACATCCTCATTCACTTTAGCCCTCAGGCTCTGAAACACACTGGGCACACAGCACAAACTTGTACGCTGCTCGGGGTTTTCTCTGGCCCGGCTCCCTTGCCAGCCACTTGGACACTTTTCATATAGCATGGAAACAGTTACTGGTGGCTCCCTATACCACCTAAGAGCACTTCTGCTCCATAAGGGAATCTTTCTCATAAATCCCACGTCTGGGTACTTTGCTCAGACACTGGCCAAGTACCTGAGAGAAAGCAACAGGCTCAGAGCATATCTGTAGAGGTGAATTTGGTTACTACTGATGGGGGGGTCTCCCAACTCTCGCTCCCACAATTCATACCCGGCCATTTTTCTGGACTATAACACCTCATCCTTTAACGCACTTTGTTGTGTAGATTCTTATTAAATGTATTTCACATTCAGTCTACTGTCTTTTCTTCCCATTTGTGTTGGACTTGAACATACTTATTAAGTGGCTTTGTCCATTACTCTAGACCCCCCACAGAGTTAAGCAGTCCATTCCCCACATCTTCCAAACTGTACTTGGCTGTATTTTCCTGACCCCACAGTAACAGTCCCTTTAGTTTCATCATGATACAGGTGAAAACACATGGCCCTTTAGCAGAGCGAACTCACCCTTCGGTTGCAGGAGCCCCACAGACGTTTCCTCCTCAAGAAACTCTCTTCCAGAGCTCCTGGTGCCTCAGCATGAACTTAAACAGGCAGCTTCTTTTTCTTCCTAGCCAGACTAAGGGGGTTGCCCAGGGAAAACAGCCTGATACCTTCCCCCCATCCCCACAGGGATGGGGCCCTGAACCATTGAAAGCGGTCTCCACCACTTCAATTTACAGTTCTTGTGTTCCTCTTCAGGTGGAAACACACACCTAAATACAAAAGTAGCTCTTTAACAGAGCTTAAAGCTCTGAGGGCCTGCCCTCAGCAGAGCACCTCTGCTGCACTCTACAGAACTCTCTCACAGACTGACTTCAAAATCCCCAATGTTCTACTCCAACCTCCAACTGCAACATTCCAGTGTGGCTTATGCAGCTGCGACAGTTCTAAATGATGTCATCCCTCAGTCTTAGCTGAGACAGAACAGAGTGAGACAGTGTAAAATCTATTTAACTGGAGTTTCACAAGCTGCCTTCCCTGCATACCACTAGGTCTTACTGGGATTCTAGTAACCCCGGGTAACGGGGGGTTACACATAAATGCTCCTACCAGGGTTGTGTCCTCCTCCAAATCTGGTATATTAATTGACTGGATTATCTCAAATTGTATTGACAGAATCTTGGTATCAGGAACCCTAGCCAATGCTATAAATGACCACTCCCCCGTATACTACCTCTGGTGCATAACATCTGTCCCAGCCCCCCTCCCACATACACACAAGTATATTTCCTTAAGGAACTTTGCAAACCTGGATCAAGCTAAATTCCTGCACAACATCTCTCTAGTAGACTGGTCCCCTATCCACCACGCCAGGGATCCTGTGACTGCACTAAACTACTTTATAGCACAATTTTGTGCACTTCAGAACACTCACACCCCCTTCTGTACATGCAGAGTCAGGGGCACTCAAACAATGTGGTTACACAAAGGACTCCAGGTGCAGTTAAGAGCCCATGTCAAAAGTTGGAAGCATTTAAATTGTCAGGACTTCCCTCAGACTATAACAACTATAGGACCCTGATAAATGCCTGCAAGAGAGATATTCATCTAGCTAAAAGCTCCTATTGCAAAGGGCTCCTGATAGATGCTGCTGGGGACTCAGTCAAATTCTGGGCCCACATAAAAATCCTCCTGGTAGCAAATCAGTCCCAAGCAGGTAATTATATTATTATTAATGGGACTCACTGTAATAATCCAACAACAATTGCCAACTAGTTTAACTGCCACTTCTCAAACCTGTCAATATATACACCCACATTCACTCCCACTCAGGCCTCTACTCTCCACACACAGCCTGTCACCACTCCTATGCATTCACCCTTTCATTTCAAAACCATAACCAGGGCCGAGGTACTTAAACTTCTGAATACCATCTCCGACAGCACTAGAGTGGGCTCTGATGGTCTTGAACCCAGGTTACTGAAACTAGCTTCCCCCTTCATAGCCTCCCCACTGGCAAATAACTTCAACCGATCTTTACACCACAGCTTAGTCCATGATATCTTGAAAATTGTCAGAATTACTCCAGTTTTCAAAAAAAGGGAACCTTAAGGACATTGCAAACTATTGCCCTATTGCTATCCTCTCTGTTCTGGGCAAAATTCTAGAGAAACTGGTATCTACTCAAACCAATAACCTTCTCTCTGATAGGCAACATGGCTTCCGTAAAGGTCATAGTACCTCTCCTGCTCTTCTTAAATTTACTAATGATGTCCTAACTACCATGGACAATGGCCTTCTCACTGGTGCGGTTTTCATAAACCTAACTAAAGCATTGTATCTCATCATCCACTTCCTTCTCCTAGTGAACCTGTTATCTCTGGGTTTCTCACCACAAGTAGTGGACTGGTTTTATAGCTACTTATCAAACCGGCAACAGGTTGTGAAATTTAACTCCGCCACTTCAAATATGACAGTTATTAATATTGGAGTTCCTCAAGGATCCATTCTTGGTCCTCTCCAGTTCTCCATTTTTATCAATAAGATCTCTCTATCTACCCATTCATGCTCATCTCTGCTGTACGCTGATGACCTGGTCTTGTATTATAGCTCCAGGAATATGACAGACATCAATCAAATCCTCTCATTAGATTTCAAGGCCATTCAAACGTTTCTCCACAATCACAAATTTATCTTTAACATTAATAAAACTCAAGCTATGCTTTTTGGGTCCAATATAAAGCTCAGAAACAATAATAACAAACTAAAGAGCCTCCCTGATAATGATTCTCTGTTAGACACAGTTAGCTCTTTCAAATACCTGGGTGTGCTGCTCAACGGGTCGTTAAACTATGAACAACTTATCACATCTATCTATAAATTTGTAAATGCTAGAATTAGTGTAGCTTATAAAACTAGCTATGTTCTTATCCCCTCTGCTAAATTGGCTGTAGCCCATAGCATTCTACTTCCAGCCCTCACCTATGGTGCTGTTACATTCCTAGGTGCCTCAAAACACTCTCTTTAAAGGTGGGACACTATCTACAATATCTGCCGCTATGTCTCTGCCTCCGCTTGTCATAAACACCATTGTCAGCTCTATTCTGACCTAAAATGGTCCCTCCCCATCCGTTCACTGACTCCTTTCTCTCAGATCTCTGACCAATGGCATTATCTGATCTGGAACCCCTGCTTCCTTGGCCTCTATGCTGTCCTGGCAAATCCCCTCACATGGACTTAGGTTGGCCGGCCACTCTCCACTACACATACCTAGGTGTAAAACAGCAAAGGGTTCCCTTGCCTTCTCCCATGCTGCCCCTCATTACTGGAACTCCATTCCTTTAGATGTCAGGCTTGCACCTAATCACAACCTCTTTAAAAAGAAATACCTGGATTACCTGACTCATTTAGCTCAATGTGCTTGTTTCCATTCACCATAAGCCCCTTATGCCCACTACTAATTGTTTTTTTCCCTTAAAATGTCACCATTTCAACTATTTCCAGCTCCTGTCTTCCTTATTTCCCTTACACTTAATTCACCATTCATCTGCCAAATTGGACTCTACCACTTCTCCACTCTCCTTCTGCTTCCCTTCTCAGTCTTGCTATTAGTTCCAATTGCTTTTATGTAGGTTTCTCTATAATTTGCTGGCACTTATTTGCTGTATTTTTATTCTAATTTAACTTATGTAGTGTCCCTGTCACTCTGGTGCTATTTCTGCCACTGTTGTAAGCTAATCCTGTATTGATTGTACATCAGCTGTATAGGACTTCCTATTTTATCTAAATGTTGTACAGTATTTGCATTCATTGTCATGTATCACTCTGTTGCAACCTCCTGGGTCATGCCTGAAAATAGGCATTTCTATGTCTAGTGCACACTACCCAGTTACCAAAAACAAATAAATTAAAAAAATATTTCTCATACAATAGCTCATGAAGACTGCTGCTCACTCAGGGCTATAATAGCAATACACCTCTAACACTTTTTTAAACAATCATGGCCACCACTGGCATAGCTTATTTTAATTGATGGGGGTGGGCAGAATCAAAGTATGGAGAGGTCACCCACTATACATTGCACAGAGACATATGTAAGATGACAAAAGAAAATAACTAAAGTGCTAAGTGCTTGTAAAGTGGTGTTTGTAAAATTTTTAACTTATCATAGCACAATCTACTGATAACTCAACTGTGGAGAACCAGCAATGTGTGACAGTAAGAATGAACCAAGTGCCAAATCTGCATTCAGTGAAATGTCAGACTCTGGTGTTTTGGACAATGGCAAAGCAGGTCCAAAGGAACTTGACATTTCAGCACTTTAGTGTCATGACACAACACTTCTTACAGGGAATACACTGAAAGTGTCCAAGTTGTTGGCAGGTTACATAACCTACAGTAGCCAATTAGCAATGCTGAAGATTGAGAACCCAGCATGCCCCACAGATGTCAGTGCCATTCATGCTGTCTCTCACAGGAGAAGAACCTGTTGCAGGAAAGAGCTCGGTTTATTTGAAAAAATGATTTTTGATCAGAAAATTTTAGAAATCATCAAAGACTCATGCATCATCATTGCAGCTAGCAAATTATCATTACATTTAACTGTAGTTACAGGCAGGCAAACTAGTGAAATCATGCTGAAGAGGAGAGGAGAGGTGTGTATGTACTGTGGGAACCTGCTCTGGCAGCTGCTGGCCCTGCATGAGAAGGGCAGAGTAAATTAAGTAGACTGGAAATGTTGCAGGAAGGATTGTTGAGAGATTTTTTTGAGAAATGCTTTTTTTCTGAATGCTTGTAGTGTAGAAGGCACAAAAATCCATATGCATTTTTTTATTTGTTTATCTGCAGCAGGTTCAGGGTAGATTGAATTTAGTAGACTGCAACAATAGGAAAGATTCATGGGAAATTTGAAGGATTTGATATGACAGATAATCTTTATTACGGGCTACTGGGGTGCCGAAGGAGACAGAAATGCATATTTTTATTGTTGCCTATGTGAGAGTCAGCCTGCCATTCAAGTGAGTGAAAAAAAAGTAGACAGCTTTGTGAGCCATTAAGTCACAGTGTCTCTCAGTGGGGCAATGTGTGTTCTGTCAGGGTGGTGGTGTAGTGGCGGTGGTGCTCTTCAGTATTAACTCAGGAGTCGTACAGAGCTGTAGCTTGTCCATGCACTAGCTGTGAATGTCATGTAGGCATCTAAGAATCTTCAACAAGTATTATCAGTCATCATTCTTGCATCTGGCAGTGACTACCTTGGGTTATCATCTGTCATTGTGGCTTTGTCAATGTATGTAGAAAACATGAAGAGAAGAACAGAAGGTGAAAAGGATGCAGGAGAAGTAAAGGATGAGAAAAATGTACCACCATGCCAGTTCAACCAAATACAAATTCTACAAGAACCGGGGGTGTAGGAGGAGCTTGTCATGGTGGAACAAGGAATGAAAGTCATGGTTGTGGGGCTGTGAGAACAATGGCTGGTTGCATAATAGTGCACCCAAAGAAACTATGAATCATTAGTCCCCAGAAAACTACTCATTGCTATGCAATGTAGGCAACAATCCCTGCCAATCATCCAGTGTGTCTGGTGATGAAACCATCCTGAGCAATTCAGAAGCACACCAGGTTGCCCCTCTACCTTTTTCAGTTGTTTCCAGTTCCTCTACTTGGGACAGAACTGAGCCATACAGATATTTAATGTACAGTTCCTGGAAAAAAAATCATCCTGCATTCACTGCCCAAATCCTCACAGCTCTCCAGTCCCCCTCCCTGCATTGTCACTAGCATTAGTACCATCTTTTAAAAACAGCATGCGGGGAAGGGAGGCAATCAGCAAGCTCAAACCACGTGTTCAGTTTCATGCTCCATGTTTTCTGGGCACATAAGCATAATAATACATACAAAATAATAAACACATTTAATATTATATTATAGCATATAATTTTATATCATATAATGTCAGATTACATACTCTTATTATATACCATGTACTTTTATGTCAGACTATATATTCTGATTTATCAGAATATATTATATCAAATTATATAATCTTATCATATTTCATATCATATGATAATGTATGTTACATACTCATATCTCATATCACATCAGATTGTATGTGTACATGTATCATATCATATTATAGCAGATTATATTATTTGCTCATAGATCATCTCTGCTACCATGCCCAGTGTCATCTAAATCCATAACATTGCACAGTGGCCAGCAAACAGAAATCATATTGCAATCTCTGCCCTAAATCCTAAGTTTTTACTGGAACTACCACCATTACTGACCCCCACCATGACATCCAGTCAGCTGTCTGCCGTGTGAAAATATTTTACAGATTACACCAGGAATCCACTGAAATTACATCTTCATGGCATGTAAATAAAGCTAAATTTATGAATAACAGTAACTAATAATCATGACCTTAAAATATATGTCTTTAAAGTCAGCTGCTATGGAAAATAACACATCCTCTTAATCATTCTCCCCCTGTCGACATCATAATCATGTTTTCCTCATCATGCTTCACCGCAGTGTGTGGGTGACCCAACCTTCTTCTCTGCAGGCACTCAGTACAGCGATGGAATAATAGGACTGGTATACATCACCATAGCAAGTGGCACTGTGCCCCATAGGTGTGGAGAATTGTCTCTATGCCTTGAAACACTCTAGTTAATGTTATGTATTACCATCTTCACAGCTCATCACATCCATATTATGAACAGCATGACACCATCAGCCAGAGTCAGTGTTAGCACAGCCACCTGGGCTCCATAGGCATGGACAATTGCCTGTCTGCCTTGAGGAATTATACATAGTGTTCTTTATTATCATCTTCATGACTCGCCATATTTTAATTATGAACAATATGACACCAGTTGGCAGTACCAGCACCAAAACAGTCACCTTTGTGCCATGGGCATGGACACTTGCCTGTCTGCCTTGAGGTACTACAGAAAGAGTTATTTATGTTCATCACATATTATTCAGAAATCATGTTTTCCTATCATATAAATAAAAGATACCTTTGGAGTATTACAAGAAATTATACTACTTTTATCCACTGTAATAAATTTATTGACATGTCACTTTTGTCATGGGGTCATGCATAGCAATGTTCCTCTGCCAGTACCAGAAGAGGCACAAGAATCAATGTCCTGGTGGTCATTTCATTACTCTTTTTGGAAGTGATGATGAATCTTAACCTTTAATCATTGTTCATTTTAGAACACATTGTATTTCAAAGGCTCTTGCATAAAAATCTAAAGCACAAAAATGAAAATCCATCATGTTTCACTCTGTCTAGGCATGCCATATGCAAAAGTGTGCATGGCTATGTGTGCTGCAAAAGCTCATTTTTCTTCTGCCACCATATGAACAGGCCTCAAAAGTATATAATAGTAATCCTTCCAAAGGTTCTTCCCTTGGTGAGTCCATGTCACTGTCACATGCACAGTTATTTATTATAGTCTATATTTGCACCTTGAAGCATACTATTATATTATCATACAACAATTTTTGGTATATAAATAAAAATACAGTGACATTAAAACAAAATACACATAAGCTGAGTAGTTCTAAACACAAAACATTCATGATCTCAAGTCATGTTGTCATGCAATAAAGTTCATAAAATTAATTATAACAGATTGTTTTGTATTACCTTTATATTTCTATTTATTATATAAAATATAAAACACATAACACAAACATAAAAATAGAAGAGACAATAGTATAAAATAAAAATCATAATATTAAAATATCATTATAAACTCAAAGGAGAATACAATAATTGGCATGAAGTAAAGAAGAAAGTTGAATACTACAGTTGTACATGCCTTGAGGTCAGCAATGAATAGTAACTATTACTGAAGCTCACTCTGGGTCATGGAAGTGCTAATGAGTTTTGTAGGCTGTGTCACATCAAACACAATAACCCACAGCTGATGCATACCAACAGGATCTGCTGAAAGTACAGCAAGCTACATCAATGCACAGGCATAGCTTGCCTCAAGGCTTCACCCATTATTTTTAGAATGTTTTACCTTATGCCAGTTTTGTATTGGGAACCAAAGTGGTTTAACCAAGTTGCTGAAGCCAAACTGAATACTAACATCTCAAATTGTAGCCTACCTGATGCTGGCTCTGGCTCAATTCTTTTATCCTTTTGTGATAGTAGTGAGAAGTGGAAATTTCAAAACGTGAAGTGGCTGAGTTTACTTTGTGTGCAAGATAAATGCTGCAATACATGGGTGATAATACCACACACATATGTATTACAAGGTTTGAAAGTCTTGATAAACTGTGTATTAACTGACCTAACCAGTTCTGTAATTATACTGTTGCAAGCAAATGCAAAAAAGTATATTTAAATTGTTACTGTGCCTGCTTTTCAACAAAACTTCATATGTTATGAGTGACAATCAAAGTGGGGGGGCATTAGATTCTGAACATTAATGGTAGTTTACTCACCTGGTAAAAGTGATTGCATGAGCATCATCTTACAGCATCCCCAATTATAACCAACTGAGTCATGTCCACCTGATAGGTTAACAATGCACATGAGATGTTTTGAAACCTGATTGCTGGAGCCCAGTTCAAATTGTCTCAAATTGTATGGTGCCTAAAACAGTAAGTGTGGTAGAAGTTATGGCATGAACATGAATAAATAAAACTCAGTACAATGATGTATGAGTTGCGTTTTTATTGCCCCAAACTATTGTATATTCTAATGCTTAACCAGCCTATCTGGTATGCTGTAAATCAGAGATCATGCAACTGGTTGATATTATAGAACTGCAGGCCCTCCATTATCAAAAATGCAAAATGCATAGGGCATGCCTGGGGATACTGTAAATATCATATTCATGGCCATCTCTCTCTTTCTGGTGATGCTCATGCAATCACCTTTACCAGGTGAGTAAACTACCATTGCATATTGTATCACACTGCAGCATCCTCGACCCAATACCAGCTAGGCTCTAAAAAGCAGTCCAGAAGTGAGCTCATGCAGGAATTTGAGATAAGAACTGGTCTACCATGCAACCGCTGTTTTCAGAACTTTTCTGGGAAACACTGCTTTATTGACATTGTCAATGACCATTCTATAGTGTCTTGTAAATGTGTGTACCATCGATCAGGTGGTCATGTCACTTATTTCTCGCACTGAGGTATCATTGCATTGTCCACAAGGTAGAGATTTTCCTTGTGGAGTGGGCTTTGATTTTGGATGAGGGAGCAATGTTCTTGATTTTGTCAGAATATGCTGGTCTTTTTAATCTAGCTAGTTAGAGTAGACCTTGCTGCTGGCTTTCATTTCCTTGGATCCCTAGGAAAAACAAATAGTCTCTAAGACAGTCTAAAATTGTTGGTGTAGTCCAGATAAATTATGTCCACTCTTTTTAGGTCTAGCATTTCAGTGTGGCAGTCCTGGTCCTATGTGCCTAGACTGTGAAAGACCAGAGGCTCTAGTGTCTAAATCATATGGAACACACTCAACACTTATGGGACACATTTAACACTTTGGGTGTGAAGGATGGAACCCTCTGTAGTGACAAACCATCACTGTATATGATGAGAAATGCTTCCTTGTAGGAAAGACCACTAACAGATGGTAATAAGGAACACAGTTTTTTTTCATGGCCAATATATAGTGTTCTCTCTTTTATTTGCCAACCTCCGTACATCCTAAACTGTGGCAGATAAAAAAAGGTGGTGGCTAACAGAGGGTACAGTTAAAGAGAGAGAGAGAGAGACTGAATTTCTGGAAAATGGAACTGGGCCTTAAACTGGTGTTAAATGAGTGTGGCAGATAAGGGGGGTGGATAAAGGAGGTGGCAAGGTATTTCAATGGAGTGTAGTTTCTCAAACAGGTGAATTGTGACTGCATCTAGGATAAGGCTGATATTACAAAGAGTAACTATTTGCTTTGTCCTTAGGTTGATGTGATTAGCAGTCTTCAGAAACCTGAAGACATCAGGGTGTGTTCCTAACATTCAGTTGCTATGGTCTTGGTGCCTGCTTCTATTGCCAATACTTGGACTATGAGAGAGGAAACTGACAGTCCCTTGTCCATGCCATGCTGTAGGAAAGGTAGAATATGTGAGATGTCCATTGAGTACAGGGTAATTTGTCTTTCTGAACACCATTTCTTAAAGACTGCCCAATGTCTTCTGTAAATCAAAGTGGTTGATGGATATCTGGATAGGAACAATGTAGAGATAACTTTAGAGTTGTATCCCTTGGCAAGCAATCTTTGACTCCAAGGAGCCATGCTGTAAGGTGAAGCCACTGAAGGTCTGGATGTCTGATCTAGCCTTGTGTCAAGATGTCTGGTCTGTGTGGTAATGTCTATGGCCTATCAATTACCATTGCTACTATCATAGTGAACCAGGGTGTCCTTGGCCAGAGGGGTGCTACCAATATGACCGTGGCCTGGGATTGTTGTATTTTATTTTTGAGTGCTTGCAGTGGCAGAGGTGGAAAGATGTATGCTTTATGGAACTGCCATTTTTGTGATAATATGTCTACTTCCTCTGAATCTGGTTGCTTGAATCTTAAGTGAGTGCCCATAACTTGCCATTCTTCTTGGATACCATTAGAACAATTGGTAACTGGCCCATCGATTGTTGATCTGACTGAATATTTGAGGGTGAAGGGCCTATTCTGAGATATTGCTTGTCTGCTGAGCCAATCCACATGAACATTGAGGCTGTCTGCTAGGTGAATGGCTTTGATTGATGTGATGTTGTTTTGGTTCCAGTTTATTTCCTCTGCTGCCTCTTGGAGCAGATGTGTGCTCCTTGTTCTCCCTTGATGCTCAGTGCAGGCCACTGTGGGCCTGCTACTGGATCTGATTAGAATTCTCTAGTGTTTATCTGTTTGTGAAAGTGTCACAGTGCATGGTATACCGCTCTCATTTCCAGGACATTGATGGCCATCCTGGCCTCTGACGGTGTCCATTTGCCTTGTGTTGGCTGATATTCCAGGGTTGCACCTTAATCCCAATAGGCTAATATCTGTGTCAATGCTGAGGTTGTGATCTGTTTGAATTGAGGTCCCTTTGAGTATTTTAGATGGAACTGTCCACCACATCAAGGAGTTTTTGACTGATGGCCCTAGTGAAACTGTCTTCTTTAGGTCATGGTTCAGGGGTGCTCCTAGCTAGAGTGCCAGTGTCTGTAATGGGCACATGTTCCAAAGTGCCCATGGCCTTAAATATATGCATGGAGCCAAGGACCCCAGTATTTGAAGAATCATTCCTAATGCTGGATTCATGGTTCTTTAGAAAGATGTTACTTGTTCCATCACCTTGCTAGCTCTTTTAGCAGAAGGGGTTACTATTCCACTGAGCAGCTAGGTGCTTGTTGTGATGCAAGACCAAATGGCAGCACCTGATACTGAAAGTGTTGGCAGAGAATTTGGAACTGGAGGAATTCAGAATGAGCAGGAGGAATCCATTTGTGCAGGCATGCATCCCTCATTTTGACTGCAGTGAGGTAATCTCCTTTCCATATACACCTCACCGTAGAGTGTACTGTTTCTATCTTGAATTTTTCAAACTTTGTAAACTGATTCACACGCCTGAAGTCCAGTACTGACCAAAGGTCCCCTGTTTTCTTTGTTTCCATGAAGAAGATTGAATAGATTTCCTGATTTACCTTGTCCAATGTTACTTGGGCTACTGCTTTCATGTATAACAGCATATCAGTCATTGCTCTTACCGCTTGTATCTTTGAGGAGTGCCATGACACTGGAGAGACCACTCATCTGTTGGAGCTGGGCTTCTCTGTGAATCCTATGGAGTAGCATAGTGATAGAACTTTTAACACTCACTTGTCAATTGTTTTGCTCCATTGATGTGCAAAATCTAACAGTCTTGCACAGTGGATCTCACTGAAATATTTCTGGCAGTTGGTGTTGTGGTGGGTGGATGAGGTAGTCATGCATAGCTTCTTCTTCTTTCCTGAGAGGAGGAACTGGCAAAGTGACTTCTCTGTCCTGATCCTCTGGCTTAAATTCAGTTATTGTCTCAGTAGGCCAGATTGAAGTGGCAAGATTGGCCCTTAGAGAAAGATTAGCTGTTGTGTCTTTTGTCAAGTTAGCCCCTGTTGGAGCAAAGTCTGCCATGAAGGGACAGAAGATATGAGTTACATGCCATCTTGTCCTCAGACAGACTTTTACCATCCTTCCTATGTTTAATGAATTTGTCCAGAGCCATGCTGAACACTAATTTCCATTGGAATGGAAGCTTACTGAGCATGTTTTTTGAGTCGGTGTTAGTGTTCCATAACATCAGCCATAAAGGCCTTCTTGCTCAGCTGGAGACAGATGCCAATCTTGTGAACATTCGTAGAGCATCCAGGGATGCATATAGTATATATCTGGCCACCTGGATAGCATATTCGGTGAAGTTCTGCTTGTTTGGACTCTGGATCCAGGGATAAGGCCATCTCCTCTATACCCATGTGAGTAATGCCCTGGAGGTATATATTGTGACAGTAGTAGCCTTGCATGTCAGGCCAGCCATCTTAAAGTTCTGCTTCATGAGCTTCTCATTTTCTTATCACTAGGATCCTTCTGTGGAGCCATACGCTCTGCAGGGACTGCTGTCCTTTGATTAAATGCAGCCACCTGGGGGTCACCCACTGGTGTGGTGCACTATGTTTTATTGACAGGCAGTTTTATTGACTGCTAGATGGGGTAAAAGCTATCAAATGTTTTCCTCTCTGAAATTCTGGCTGGGTCTGATGATTTCTGTTCCTTTATTATGACTTCAGAAATCAAGTTGAAAACTGGAATAGCTCCTCCTTCTTTTATTTCAAATGTATCAGGGGATTGAGTTTGGACTGTTCAGGGGCTGTGGAGACTCAAACCCCATTGACACCTTAATTGATCTCATAAGTACCTGTAGAATATTGACCATAGTAGGTTTCTTTGAGAGAGCCAGCTCATCTTCCCTAAAATCCTACTTTTCTTCTCCAGACTTATCATGCTTTTGTCTTCCACTGATGAATCAAATGTGTTGTTCTCCATACTGCTGTGCTGTGATATGTCTGGGCACTCTTTGGGAGTAGCCCTTGTCTGTTGATTTGTGGTTTGGGCTGATACTGTAGTCACTGAAAAGGATACTCCTGTGCTTTGGGCAGATGTGGAGGTTGCTCTTTCCATTGTGAGTGTAGAAGGTGACTTGGACATTTCTTCCATTTGATCCAGCATCCAGAGCATTGTGGTCTGCTGGGCTTTGGTAAACACAGTCATGCTTAAATTGTGTTCTTCTAAAAAGAAGTCCTGAGGGTCTTTGCCTTCTGCTATCTCCAGTTCCCCTTTGATGGTAATGTCTGTGTCTTCTTGTTACTTGGAACATGTTGGAAATAACAACCCTGTCTACAAGCTCAGCAGGGTGATGTTGCATGAGTTGCACTTTCTCATCTTCAGCATGCTCTGAGACCTGTGCATGACAAGGAGGTAAAATATGCTACTTAATGTAAGTTGCTTATCCATAATCCGCTGCCTGCTCTGTGTAGTTATGATATGCCCATCGAGCCCTACATGGGGTGCGGAGTGTGAGATATACATTAGCTCCCTCAAGTCTGAGCTCCTGTAGGGTCATAGGGCTTACGTCCCTAAGAAACCACATGGAATTTCACTGGGCACTCAGGGAGGACTTACATAACTAAAGTAAGAAGTGTGACATGTGGTACATTGTAGGTGGACATCATAGGTTGCCTTTTATCTAACATGGAAAGTGGTACTACAATGCATAAATATATAACTATGCACTTTGAATAAATTGCCTCTAGTTAGCTATGTGAATAGTGTCTGTGAGTTTGCCATGAAGTGCACTGCTGGATGTGGCAGGTGGATAGAGATTTACTGAGGACAGCATCTGTATTATGAAGTTATTTTATACATGGAGAGATCCATGGCCAACTATGTCTACTAGGAGTCCACTGAGAGCTTCAGCATTGAAATGACCACTGGCATTATAAACTGGCCACTTCCATGACCAATATGGCACCCATGACATCATGGGTGCTTAAACATAGAAACACAGAATTTGATGGCAGATAAGGACTGTTTGGCCCACCTAGTCTGCCCATTTCTCTACCTAATGGATAAGCTGCAGATCCTAGTTAACCAAGAAGCCTACTTCCTCCTACCCCGCACTAGAAATGCCTTATGTCTGTCCCATATATTCTTGAATTCCCCCACTGTTTTTGACTCTATGACCTCCTCAGGAAGGCCATTCCATGCATCTACAACCCTCTGTGTGAAGAAATATTTCCTCACATTACCTCTGAGCTGTCCCCTTCTATCTTCAAATTGTGACCCCTTCTTCTTGCACATCTCTTTTTCTGAAAGATGCTACCCTCTTGGACTTTGTTGATTCCCTTGAGGAATTTGAAAGTTTCTATCATGTCCCCCCTCTCCTTCCTTTCCTCGAGGCTATACATCTTAAGCTCCTTTAGTCTTTCTTCATATGTCTTTTAGTGCAGATCCTGCACTATTTTGGTTGCCCTCCTCTGGACAGCCTCCACCCTGTCTATGTCTTTGTGGAGATGGGTTCTCCAGAACTGTACACAGTACTCCAGATGTGGTCTTACCAACTGTCTGTACATAGAGCCAACAATTTCCTGTTTTCTACTGGTGATGCCTCTCTCTATGCATCCCAGTATCCCCCAGCCCTCCTTAATGCCTTCTCACATTGCTGGCCTACCTTTATGTCATCTGATATGACTACCCCCAGGTCCCTTTCCATTTTTGTTGTTGTCAGTATCTCACCCCCCATTTTGTACTCTTCCCCTGGATTTTTGTTTCCCAGGTGCATTACTTTGCACTTCTTTGCGTTGAATCTAAGCTGCCATACATTTGGCCATTCCTTCAACCTTGCCAAGTCCCTTTTCATCCTTTCCACCACTCCTTGCGAATCAACACTGTTGCAGATCTTTGTGTCATCTGCAAGGAGACATACTTTCCCTTCCAGTCCCTCTGCAATGTCACTTAGAAAGACATTAAAAAGGACCGGCCCCAGTTCTGAACCCTGTGATACCCCACTAGTAACCCCCTTTTCTTTGTTGTGGACTCCATTTATTATTACCCACTGTGTCCTGTTGTCCAGCCAGTGTTTTAACCAGGCTACTACCCTGGAACCCACTCCCAGGCTAGCTAATTTGTTTATTAATCTTTTGTGCGGGACTGTGTTAAATGCCTTGGTAAAGTCTCGATAGGCCATGTTCACAGCCCCTCCCTGGTCTACTACTTTGATCACCCAGTCAAAGAAATCAATTCAATTTGTCTGACATGACCTTCCTGCTGTGAATCCATGCTGCCTTGGGTCCTGTGCCCCACTGGCCTGTAGGCACTATAGTGCACATGCATTTGTGCCATAGCCCCTCACCAACATGTCAGACACTCAAGGGGTGCGTGTGCATGTACAAAACATGTTATGTGAGTTGCGCATGTGCTAACATGTCTTCACAACCCCCAAGGTCAGTGTAATATGGCAATAACATGGGCCCATTCAGAAAACTGTGGATGAGGTAATGAGAGTGGGATGAATGCCCTTTCTGATAAACATGTAGTCTTGGTTGGTCAACTGTGGAAGCTCTGCAGATAAACTCTGAATATCAAGGTGACAAGGCATTCACATGACATAGCAGTATACAGTGGCACAAAAGGTCAGTAATTGAAAATAACTGATAACTTATGCTCTGTGCTGGTGCAGGGATCAGACCCATTACTGGGGGGGGTCTAATATACACAGTTTCCATCAGGGGATCACTCTTAAGGGGTCCCAAAAGGTGTGAGCAATTAGAATTATGTTGCTTTAATTGGATGCAGCTTAGTTGTCTTGACTGAAGCTACTATGAAGTGGCTCCTGAAGCATTCATTTGTCTCAGCTGAGCATGGTCAAGGACAGGAAGTGGGAAGGCTTGGCATCCTCGATTGAGAGCACCATTTTTAAATGGCTCCCACTTGTTTACACAGCAAAATATTTCTCTTCATGAACAGAGATTAAGCTAGGAGAAGAAACAAAGAATCAAGCCCTGATTACTCTAGCTAATACAATCACAAATAAAATCAGAAATGTTATCTAACTAACCCAATGAGACTGTCAAGCAAGTGGCTCTAGATGAGTATAGTATATATTTAGCTGGCAAAAAAAAATTAGGATAAGAATGAAAATGAGATTGAGTGAAACTGTATAGAGCACTAAGAACTGCAGTAGCTGGGAGGCAAAGGAGAAAGCAGGCTAGTCCAATAGGCACAGCCATATAGCAAACAAACACATCTGCAGGGAACCAAAACCCTGCATAGGGATTAAATAAAAAGACTCAATTATGCTGCAAATGAATTGCTCCCTAAACTGGCTAATGACATTACAGGTTCTGAGGCCATCTCTTCATGCCAGAACTCAAAGAATGAACTGAAATATTGATGCACAGAAAGGAAATGAGCACCAGCAACCAGAATAGCAGACTAAGTGATCAGTGGCTAGATTCACAAAATTTTGCCCAAGCACAAACCCTGTTTGTGTGGCGCAAACTAGGTTTTCCACCAAGTTGGTATTCACAAAAGCCTGGTTTGCACCCTCAAACTGGGTTTGCAAAGGGTGGAGGGAGCCACAATGCAAATGAGGGGGAGGGGACATGAATATCGGTGCTGTCCGATTCACAAAGAATTTGCTCTGCACAAGGCACTTTTGCAAGTCCACTTTCACAGAGCAAATACCACCAACCAAGATGTTGCTTTAATCCCTGCAACCCTAGTGGTTGGTGAAGGTACTGCAGTGGAACACCACCACCACTGATCACCAGCCCGAGGTGTTTATTGTATATTCCTGGGTGGCAGTGACTCCCCCCATGTATTCTCCGATCGCTGGACTGATACACAAATTAATATCCCTGGGGGCAGTGGTTCCCCCACTGCCAATCACTGATCGCTGGACTGATACTTAGAAATTAATATCCCTGGTAGTAGCGGTCTCCCCAGCCAATCACTAGCACAAGTAAGAATAGTTATTTCTCCCGGTGGCTAATGGTCCCCCCCCACTGGTCACTGTCCACAACATGGAAATAAATCAGTAGAAGTCTTCCTTGGTGTCCAGTGGTCCTACCCCCTGTCAATCACCAGCCCAAATTATCCCAAGTATATTCCCTGGTGGTAGTGGTTCTTCCTACTCATGACTGCTGGATCGATACATTCAAATTAATATTCCTGGTGGTAGTAGTCTCCCCACACTGATTGCTGGCCTGATTAAAATGACAGAAATCACGCAGATAGCTAGTGGTCTCTCCCCCCGCCGATCGTTGTCCCCAACACAGAAATAAATCTAAGTATTGATCTCCCTGGTGGCTAGTGGTCCTACCCCAACTGATCCCTCACCCAATATATAAAACAAGTTTCCCTGGTGGCTAGCAGTCCCTCCCCCCATCTGATCACCAGCACAATTTATAAAAATAGTTTACCTGTTGGCTAGCAGTCCTTCCCCCAACCTGATCACCTGCACAAGATATAAAAAAATGTCCCTGGTGTCCAGTGGTCCCTCTCCCCACCCGATCACTCACCCAATATATGAACAAGTTTAACCTGGTCAGGACAGAGTAAGAGCCACAACAAGGTAATGGGTGCTCAGTGACAAAAAGTCAGAATCCAAACAAAACAGTGATGACACTCCTCACACTTGAATGAAAAACATGAAAGTCAGTTACTTAACCAGATACCAGTATTTTTATTTTCCTTTCACCACAACAGTGTGTAGGCCTATTCAGGCTCGGCTCACAGAACAACAGCAAAAACTTCTAACGTTTCAACAAATCCTTGTCTTTCATGAAGATAGTGCCATCTAGAGAACACGTCTCTTAAATAGCCCACAGAGGCTATAGACACATGTGGTAATTTAAAATGGCAGTAGTGCAATTAAAAAATGTTTTGAATTGCCAGCCCAATGGCGCTGAGGGTTGAGGCGCTGACACCACACCTCATGCCACACCGGCGACCTGGGTTCGGGAATGAGCTCGGATTGGCAGGGGTTGGCAGGGGAGGACTAGGATCAAGCATCCACAGACAGCTCTCCTAGTCCTGGAGGGTGTTGGGGAACCTCCATTGCACTGGCAACCCCTGGTGGAAGCTGGGGCTACTGCAGTGCACGGCAGCAGAAGCATGGGGACTGGATCACTGGCAGACGTCTTCTGGGTGCGTGCAGGAGTGTGCGCATGCCAGGCAGGACATCATTGCACATCTATGCTCTGAGGTGGAAATCAAGAAAATTCCCCCTACAGTTGGGTGAGGCGGCAATGAACATAAGCAGGCCGACCGACCACATGCCCAACGTCTGCTGATTCTCCTGTTCTCCTTGGGGTCTGGGGCCTCCCTGAGGGGGCTGGGAGAGCCCAGACCTCACATACCTGATGTAGCTTCTGGAGAGTTCAGTTCAGGTGGGCAGTTGAGTATGGCAGCTGCAGACGGGACCCTGAGAGATGCCTCGAAGGCAGGGTGCATAAATAGAACCTACAAAAAAAATGTTTTAAATACCAATAAACAACAATAAATCCCAACACCATGTGTATTGTGAGTAGAGTACTAGAAACACTTTAAAATCTCCTTGTAAACTAAACAGTATTTTATAAATCATTTACCCCCGTTACATTTTGTAAAAAACATAACCACATGGTTTGTGTCAAAATACTCAGAAAGTCTTTTCCTTACAATCTATTTTATGGCACAATTCACAGCTAATTCTATATATAACAGGGTTGAAAAGATATAGAAAGACTTGAAAATAAAGGGACAGGGAATGTGTCTTACAGAGGAGAACTATATTCTTTTTTTTTTTTCTGTATACATATTTTCCCTCCTGGAGCTGGCAGGTGGCTTGGCCCTTCCCTCGGAAAGGTCTGCTCTCTGGCTCCAACACTCCTGCACCTGACCCGCCTGGTAATCCCCCACAGGTTGCCCCCCCATGACATGGCCAAGGGTGAGGAGCGTCAACTTCCCCCCTCTCCCAGAGACTGAAATTCAGACTCAAGGGGCTGGTACTGGTGCCAGAGGCATCATAGAGCCCGCCTGCTCCTCCACTTTTTCTACCGTGTTTCCTCCCCTCTCCTTGCCATGTCCATTTGAGCACATGTGGAGGTACGCACACACAATGATCCATGGCACCCTCCTTATCCTAGTCGCTCCCATCTGCAATACTCTTAGGCTTCCACCTGGGGGCAGCCTCACAGCAGTCATGACTGAATCCCCACCTAGGAGAGGAGAGCTGCCCTACGGCCAACTCCTAGAGCACCCCCCCCCCACTGGCCGACTTAAGATGTTACATTTTATTTTAACTACTAAATCTAAATTAGCACTAAAGGAGGAAAAGAACATCATTTTGACTTCCTAACACTGCCATCAGAAAGAATCATAACCCTATTAATCTGAAGAAGATACAGCATAATTGTCTCAAACACAGGTCTGGAGAACAAAAACGCAATATAGGTTATTGTATAGCAGAGAAATGGAATCAAACTTTATTGGCTAACATGGAATAAATGGATTAATAAATGGATATCTGGATTTGATGAGATTAAGTGTAAAGTACCTTTCCAAAGCATTAGCCTGTTTTGTTCACTGTTGATCAAAATAAAGAAATGAAATAGTTATGGCTATTGACCAGCACAGAAACTTACTCTGTATAGCAAGTCAGACTTCATCCTTCTTGATCAAACTGCCATTTACAAGATGAATGGTTAAAGATACCCTCAAGCTGAATAAAGGACATACAGTCTTTCATATGACAGCCATGTATACACCTATCCCATTTAAAAAGATCACTCAGCTAAATTAACAAAATTGTTTTGCTTGCTTTAGACATATTAGCTGTGATAATCAGGGCATACTTTCAGATACCAGCATGTGCAATTACTGTAGTTATGTGTTAATGTTGTCATGCTGTGGCACAATGATATGGGAATGAAATTCACAAGTATGCCATTGTTTCCTCAGGTATCATGAGCTGTAAAATTTATATTTGTATAAATTATTGATATATAACCTTTAGAAATCTGTCTTGTGGCTATACCTACCATAGTTTTTATTTCACAGGGAGATTTATTTACAGAAGCATGCTTGGCATTTTTTATGGCATGCAGGTCTGCACATAACAAGAAGAGATACCTTCTGTGGTGCAGGGAGAGGCTGACAGTTTTGGGAGTCAAGGGGGCATGATGACAGGAGTAGGTGGCAACCGGGGGCAAACAGTTACATAGAAACAAGTGCAGGTATTATTTACATTTAAAAAGGAATACTTTCTTACAGGTACAGTAGGCTCCACATGAAACTTTAAAGCAACCTCATTGCTGTTTGGCTGACAAGGGCCCTGGTATTTTAATGGTTAGAATGACACTAATCTGGTTGGTGCTGTACTAACCTGGATTAGCACTGGCTATCCAGGCAGGGATATATTCAAAGTCTATAGGAGCACCACACTAACCCAGCAGTGTGATTGCACTAATGATACCCCTAAGCCTATGGAAATGAGAGAGCTCTCAAGCATAACAGTGAAATAATAAATTCTAATGGTTTTGGTGGTGTTAAACAGCCCCCAGTGCAGGACTGATTAGCACCACCAAAAACTGGCTTTAACTGAGTTCTAAGACTGTGCACCATCCCCCAACACTGGCTGGGTGTAATGCAGGTGATGTCCTGGCAATCTAGTGGTCCCCCTTCCCTGATCACTCAAAACAGCACTGAAAAATCCCCCATTAGCCTATGTGGACCCCCTTCCCCTGATCCTCCATTACACCACTGAAGAAACCCTCTGGTAATCTACATGACATCAGTGGAGAACCCCCCCCAGCAGTCTAAAGGGTTCCCCCTCCCCCAAACACTGATGAGAGCACTGAAGAAACCCATCCAGTAATCTGTGTGGACCCCACTCTACCAGGTCACCATTACAGCACTGAAGAAATCCAGCAGTAGTCTATGTGAACCGCCCCCAATTGCTCATGACAACACTGAAACTCCTGATAGTCTACATGTACCCTTCACCCTGATCATCCATGAGAGCACTGAATAAACCCCCTGGTAGTCTACATGGATGCCCCTCCCACTGATCACTCTTGACAGCATTGAAGAACCCCCTCTGTAGTCTAGGTGGACCACCTCCCCTGACCAAGAGCAATCCATCCCTCACCATCCTAACTGCTGAGAACACCTGCTCCTCACCCCCTCATTCCATGAAATAGAAATTTGCTAATTTCACCCAGCCCTACTACTGGGTAGGAGGTTTGTCAGTGGTGGCATGGACTCTGCTCCTCTGTTGCCCTACATGTGCACTATGATGCCAGTGAGCACAAGCAAATGAGTCCATGATTGGCATTCAAATGGCTTCATAGTGTCTTGCATGCCCAGAGGGCTCATTTTCATGTCTGAGCTAAATAAGACACACAGGAACCCTGGTGCTGTCTCATCTTGGGCATGCTATCTCCTGTGGGCCATATACTACTTTTGGCCATGTCAGCACAGTCCTTGTCTACTTAGCACTGTGCTGATATGGCTCGATATGAAATCAGTTAGTACACTCTGTTAACGACCAGCAACTTGCTGAACATGACTCAGAGACGGCTGTGCTCCATTCGTAGCATAGCGCTACAAGCTGCACAGCAGTATCAGATGGCTCTAAATATGGGGACCTTGGTATCTAAACTATCTAGAAATGAGTTTAAAGCATGAAGTCCAAAGATTTTACAGCCTAGTAGTTGACAGTGTATTGTCACTGATTTTGCTCATAATTCTTTTATTCAGCCTTTACATATTTTAAGTTTTATACATTACATACTATATACTGTATATGCAAATCCAGTCCTTATAAATGAGTAATGTTAAACAAAACAGTCAAAGAAGAACTCGATAAACAATGAGCTTTGAATTCATTGCAGTTAAAGTTTAATGTGGACTGTACTGTATCCAAGAGCATGAATGTTAAGAGAAACTAGGGTGGGCGTGCACTCTTGCAGAAAACTATAGAACAAAACTACTGTACAAGTAAGGAAGGTACCCAAAGTGAACTAAAACAGTATCTAAATCAAGCATGTGGAAGAACTACTTTAGCAAAAATTGATTTGAAAGATCTGTATTTTATATATGCAAACCGCTTTCTTTTAATAAAAAATATATTTTTAATTAAAATCCCCACTTTATAAGCACAATCAGGGGGCATGCCTCAACCAACCAATGCACTCCCCAAACATAGAAACAGAATTTGACAGCAGATAAGGACTGCTTGGCCCACCTAGTCTGCCCATTTCCCTACCTACTGTATTAACTCCAGATACTATTTTATCTGCAGCCTACCTCATCCTTCCTACCACTAGTGTTGCCTTCTGTCTGTCCCATGCATTTTTGAATTTGCCTACTATTTTTGTTCCTACAACTTCTCAGGTAGGCTGTTCCATGCATCCACCACGCTGTGAAAACAAATACGTCCTTACATTGCCCCAGAGTCTTCCTCCCTCTAGTATCATATTGTAACCTCTGGTCCTTGCACATCTATCATATCCCCCCACTCCCTCCTCTCCTCTAGAGTATACATGTTGAGTTCCCTCAGTCTCTCCTCATGTGGTTTTTGGTAAAGTCTCTGCACCATTTTCATTGGCCGTCTCTGGACTGCCTCCACCCTGTCTATGTCCTTTCAGAGATGAGGTCTCCAGAACTGCATGAAGCACTTTAGGCGAGATCTCACCAAATGCCTATACAGCAGCATCACCACCTCCTGTTTTCTACTGTTGATACCTCTTCCTGTGCACCCTAGCATCCCACTGGCTTTCCTTGTTGCCTCCTCACATTGTTTGGCAACCTTTAGATCATCTGTTATGATTACCCCCGGATCCCTTTCCAGTTTGTTGGTTGTTAGTACCCCCCCCCCCACTGTGTATTCCTCCCCAGGGTTTTTGCTCCCAAAGTACTTGATTTTGCACTTCATAGCACTGAATCTGAGCTGCCACACTCTTGACTACTCCTCCAACTTGTCTATGTCTCTTCTCATTTTATCTGCGCCCCTGGAGTCTTCACCCTATTGCAGATTTTGCTGTCATCTGCAAAGAGGCATACCTTGCCATAAAATCCTTCAGCAATGTCACTTATAAAGACATTGAAGAGGACTGGCCCCAGTTCTGAACACGGTGACACCCCGCTGGTTACCCCCTTTCTGCAGATTGAACTCCACTTACCACCATCCTCTGTGTCCTATTGCTATATCAATTTCTGACCCAGTTTATGACCTTTTGCCCCATTCCCATATTGCCCAACTTGTTTACTAACCTCTTGTGTGGGACTGTGTCAAGTGCTTTGCTAAAATCTAGATAGGCCATGTCCACTGCCTCTCCGTTATCTACTACTCTTGTCACCCAGTCAAAGAAATCTATCAGATTAATTTGACAAGACCTTCCTGTTGTGAACCCATGTTGACCTGGGTCTTTTTCCCTGGTGACTTCTAGATATTCTACAGTCCTTTCCTTTAACAAGGGATCAAAAAACAGCCTTCCATTCCTACTGTCTTATCTTGACACCTTGCCCCCTCAAAATGAAAAAATTATAATGGGGGATTACAATATCAACTGGCTTTCCAAAGCGGCCACTCCCTACATTGACTCAGCCACTGCCCACGACCTCACCCAAATAGTTCTCTCTCCTACCAGACTACACCAACATACTGGATCTTCCTCTCTGCTCAATCTAATTTTCACAAACTGCCCACACAAATTTTCCAACACTACCGTCCTCCCTGACGCAATCAGCGACAACTTCCTGGTCCTCTGCACTTGGATCTGTAAGGCACACAAATCTCCGCTGAAGCTAATAAATAGACGCAAGCTTGGCCCAGGAAAACTCCTTCTCCTGAAAGCACACTTTCGTGCTATGGCCTGGTCATTTATAACAAACACCCTGAACCCAGAGGGTGCCTTTGACCTTTTTATTCATACCTACAATGCTGCCTGTGATATGTTCACCCCGCTGACTAAGAAGATGGTCAAAGGCAACCTGGCGCCATGGATAATGGATCACATATCGGTCCTGATGCAGGTCAGGGATTCCCTATGGCATTGCGCCAATGAGACTCGTCAGCCCACCAACAGACTGTGGTACTGTGCTGCCCGCAACCAATGCACCTGGGCTATATGCAAATCCAAAGCAGAGTTTTATAAATCTGCCCTTACCACTACCTGGGGCAAGAGTTGAAAATTCTTGGACAACATAAAGGATATCTGAGGTAAAAACAAAAACCCAGCCCCCACCCAAATCATGGTAGAGGATGGTCTTACTTCGGACCCCATCTGGATTGCCTCTGCGTTTAACTGTGTTTTCACTGACCTCAGCCACGTCCTCCCCCACCACTCCTTTGACCCCCCTGGCACCACCTGCACCACCCACTTCCTCTTTATCCTCCCCCCCGCTAACCCTCCTTTTCACTTCCGCTGCATCTCCACCAGATCAACAGAGCCTTATCTTGGAAAGGCCATCAGCCACTCCAGTTACAGTAGTGACTCCTTAGACCTGAGTCTTCTTTGACTCACCCTAAATGAGGTGCTCACCCCCCTTACTCATATTATCAACCAATCACTATGTCTTGGGAAATTCCCCACACGCTGGAAAATGGCCACTGTCACACCTGTATTTAAAAATGGTGACCCTACCTCCACCCACAATTATCGCCCGATATCTATCCTCCCTCCCCTTTCTAAGGCCCTAAAGCATATCATCTCAGACCAGCTCACAGACCATCTAAACAAACACAATTTACTCTGCTGGCAACAACATGGTTTCTGAAAGGGTCACAGCACAACCACTGCCCTACTACAGTTCACCACCCACCTTCATATGGCCATCGACAGAGGTTAACTCACTGATGCGGTCTTCCTGGACCTCACAAAAGCATTTGACACAGTCAACTACTCCCTCCTTCTTACAACCCTTTCCATTCTAGACCTCTCCCCACATGCTCTCAGCTGGTTTACTGACTATCTGGCTGACCGCTCACAGCAAGTAAAAATTGGGACCTCTTTATCTGGCAAGCTACCAGTCCATCATGGTGTCCCACAGGGGTCTATGCTTGGTCCTTTATTATTCAGCATCTTTCTTAACTCCCTCCCCCAGTCCTGTTCGGGTAAGATTCTACTCTATGCCGACGACGGTGTCCTGTTCTCCTCAAACCAGGACCTCTCTCAACTCCACCTCTCCCTCCAATCCTATTTCAGTGATGCTGAAAAGTGGTTCTCATCTCATTGTCTCATTTTAAACTATAAAAAGACTAAGGTAATGTACTTCTCACACCCTCAAAACCCCAAGAAGAGCCAATGTCCACCTCTACAAACAGCCAGCCAAACTATCCTTGAACAAATTGATTCCTTTAAATACCTGGGCGTTACTCTTGACCCCGCCCTCAGTTTCAACCCCCACATTCAACTATTGTCCACTGCCCTCAACATCAGGCTCGGCACCCTATACCGGTTTAAGCACTGTCTCACCCCGGATGCCATTCGCCTAGCGATCTCCTCCTCCTCCGTCCTCTATCTCCTAGACTATGGCATACTTATCTACAGTGCCACCAGCCCCACAGCCTTAACCAGACTCAGGACCACCCTCAACAAAGCCTGCTGCCTAGCCCTGAGTTGTGATCAGCTAACCCGTACATGTACCTTGTACAAAGCTACCAACTGGCTTAACCTTGACAACCGTATCAGGTTTCACACCTGCCTTATGGCCAAAAAGATTTCCCTTAGTCTCACCCCCAGCGGTCTCACCACCATGCTACAATGGGCTTCCCCCCTGCAGAACACCCGTAGTTCTTGCAAAAATCTCTATGTGATCCCCCGATGCCGCACCTCCCAGTTCCAAAGATTTTTCAGTTACCGTGCCCCATCATGGGTAAACAGCCTGCCTAGCACCCTAACTAATCTGCCTAGGCTGGGCCCCTACAAAACCCACCTTAGGCTCCACCTACAAGCCACGAATTCCTGTGACTGTGACCGAACAGGTCTTTCCCCCCCTCTCCCCTAACTGGACATAAGCCATCTAACTAACTTCCAAGTTCCCACTCTGAAGAAGCCCGCACTGCTGTTTTTTCATACACTCTCCCCTATCTTAGTGGCTAGCACAAATGATCTCAACCAATCTTAAAATGCTACAGTCTACAACCTGACTACTTTATATTACCACCTCTGTAAATGTTCTGAATCTGTGTCTATCAATATTAATATTTGGATCTAAATGATGGATGTTTGATTGGATGTATAGTATTAAGTGCTTTCCTGTTTTGTCCCTGCTGTTGATTTCTTCTGCACTGTTTTCTTCTACTGTTTCTACCTGTACTGACATGGAACCTTTAAAAAAGAGTCTTTGACTCAAAGGTACTTTCCGAATAATCAAAAAAATTAAAAATAAACAGTGATTTCATCATCTTTCCTACCACAGAGGTCAAACTGACCAGTCTATAGTTTCTCGCATTTGTATTGCTCTACTTTTTAAGAAGGAGTGCCACATTTGCCCTCCTTCAGTCCTCTGGTACTACTCCCTCTTCCAATGATTTGTTGAATTGGGCTGTCAGTGGTGTCAGCAGCCCTAGTCTGAGTTTTTTGAGTATTCTGGGATGTATCCCATCCTGCCCCATTACCTTGTCCACTTTCAGTTTCAAGAGTTCCTTTAGGACTCTCTTTTCTGTGAATGGACTGGTGTCCACCCCTCTTCCTGGTGTGTGTCTACTGGCTAATTCAGGTCCCTCCCCTTCCCCTTCCTTTGTGATTACTGAGCAGAAGTATTCATTTAGGATCTCAATTTTTTCTAGGTCCCCCTCCTCCCACTGCCCCCTTCTTTCTTAGCCTCACTATCCCTCCCTTGGCCTTTCTTCTTTCTCTAATGTACTTGAAGAAGGCTTTGTCCCCCTCCTTTACTGTCTGGGCTATCCTTTCCTCTGTTTGTGCCTTTACACTTCTCATTGCTTTCCCCACCTCCCTCTGCTTCAAATGACACAGTTCCTTGTATTCCTCCTTCTGAGTTTCCTTATATTTTCTGAAGGCCAGTTTTTTTCTCTCTATGATTGCTTGCCACCTCCTTTGAGAACCATAATAGTTTTGGTTTTTCCTTGCTTTGTTAACTTGCTTCACACAGAGGCTTGTTGCCTCTGTTATTAATTGGATTACTTGGATTATATAAGACAGCGTAGGCCTTGACCCATTTAATTGTCTCCCACTACTCAGTGGGGTTATCAAGTATTTTGAATTTCTAAAAGGTACTGTATATATCTAACAGTTTTTTAAATGTGCCAATTGATGTAGCATTTACCAAATTACTCAGAAGTGAATTCCACAGTCTTGCTACTCTTATGGTATAGTAGTTTTACCTTTTGACAGTGTTTACCTTAGGGACCAAGAGCTGCTTATTGTGAGATCTTATGTTATTTTGCCTATTATTGGATTTCAAATTACATTGCTTCATAAGATACGGATGTTTAAGACTGTTAAACAGTAGTAGCAAGTCACCTCTTTTCCTGTGGGTCTCGAGGGAGAATAATTTTAAGGACTGCCGTCTAGCCTCATAGCATTAATTTTTTAAACTGGGTACTAATTTTGGAATTTCCCTTTGTGTTCTCTCCAAGAGACTAATAACTCATCGGTGGCATGGGTTCCAGATTGGGAATCCAAAATCTAAGTGTGGAATAATATAGGTTTTGTAGAGCATCATTATAATTTGGCTATTTCTAGTTATGAAGGCTCTTTTAATTGAGTAAATTAATCTAACGGTTTGCGCTATATGTCTACTGTGCTCAACTGATGAAAATTCATTATTAATTATAATTCCCAGATCCCATTTCTAAACAGATGAGTATAGTACACGTTCATCCAGTTATTAAGAATAGTGTCTAATTTATGTCCATAGTGTAATACAGTGCATTTAGATGCATTTAACTTCGTCTTATTGTTTTTTGCCCAATTTTCAATGATATGGAGATCCTTACACAATGTAATGTATTGTTCATAAGTGCTTACAATGCTACCAATTTTTGTATCATCGGCAAATTTAGATATGGTGCTCGATGTTCCAGACCCCATATCACTAATGCAAATTCTAAACAATACAGGCCCGAGAACAGACCCCTGAGGTGCCTATTAACAACACATTCTTGTGAAATCTGTCCATTTACTTTAACTGTCTGAGTGCAATTTGATAACCGATTGTGTATCCATCTAATAGCCAGTTTATTAAATCCTAATGATAAAGGTTTTGTTATTAACAGGTCATGTGGGATGATATTGAATGCTTTACCATTCGATATGGCTCTCTTGAGATTGTCCCACTGTTCCTCTACTCTCCCTCACTCTCCCTTTGCCAATGTTTTCTTGAGACATCCTCTCAGTTTTGCAAAGTCAGCTCTTCTGAAGTCTAGGACTCTTGTGTTTGTGTGACTTGACTCTTCCACTGTCCTTACCTTGAACCACAGTGTTGTGGTAGCTGAACACCAGATGGCTGCTTACCAACACATTCACTACCCTGTCTCCATTTGTAAGCATCGAGTCCAATATCGCCCTATCCCATGTGGGTTCCACCACTAGTTGCATGAATCATGCCTCTTGCAGGGCATCCAGGATGACTCTGCTCCTGGTTGTGGCTGCCGCATAGATGTTTCAGTTAACATCAGGCATATTTAGGTTCTCTACTAACAATACTTCTCTTTTTCTGTCATTTTAAGGATGTTTTCTACCATTACCCTATCCTTTCATCCCCTTGTGCTGGTAAACTATAGATAACCCCTGTGTGGATCGTGGTATCATTTCCTGATTCCAAGGTTACCCACAGAGCCTTCCCTCCTCTCTGATTTCCATTTATCTCCATTGCCTTGATCCCCTCTTCGATGTATATAGCTAGCCCTCCTCCCTTTTTGCCCTCCCTGTCTTTCTTGTAGACTGTGTACCCAGGTAAATTAACATCCCAGTCCTGGCTTTCTGTGTACCCTATCTTAGTGATCGCCACAATATCCAGGTCCCCCTCTGCCATCAAGGTTCTTTGCTCAGGGATCTTGTTACCTAGGCTATGGGCAATTGTACACAAGCCCCTCAGTGTTTTGATAGCTTTGACCTTACTTGTTCCCATCCTATCCCTTCCCTCTGTGCCTCCCCTGACATTACTCCCTGTTTCAGTTCCTTGTGTTTTCTCATCCTTAGTATTCTCTCTACTGACTTCATTAATCTGTGGTGAGGGAGTAGTTCAGTTCTTTCTGCATATTTCTACCTCCCCCTTGGCTAATTTAAATGTTTGCCAATGAAACATTCAAACCTTTCACCCAGCATACCTGGTATCTCCATGGACAGATGCAGATCACCCCTCGTGTACAAGCCTGCATCCCTCCAGGTGGGCCCCCAGTCCCAAATGAAGCCAAACACTCAACTCTGCACCAGTTCTTCAGCCACTTGTTGAAACCCATGGTGCAGAGCATCATGGCCTCTCCTTTGCCATAGACAGGTAGCAATTCTGAGAAGGATACCATGTGTGCTACTTGTCTAAGACCCATCCCCAACTCCATGAACTCCCTCTGCACTGCCCTGACCTCACTGTCAGCCAGGTTAGTTGTCCCCAGGTGGAAAATGATGTCAAGCTCCCCCACCCATGCTGCTGTCTCAGAGATCCTCAGGACTCATCTCCTCTCCCTTCAAGCTGTGGTGCAGGGTAGGCACCCTACCTCTTTTCCACCTCCCTTTCCCACCCCCAGTTCTACCCTCCTAATAATAGAGTCCCCAACTAGGAGTTTTCTTTCTCCTCTGGGCTCCCTTGCCTCCCTCCTTGGGGTCTCCATGACAGAAGTTCCCCGCAGCCACCTTTTGCACCACTCTGTGTGCCTCCATGGGATAGCCTCACTCTGCCAGAATGGCATAGGAGTTGTAGAGTGGAACCACAGGTGGGACATGCCTCTGCTCAACCTCCCTCACCTCCCTGAGCCCACCGTTGTCCAATCACCTCTCAATACTGGCATACTCTGAGGCAGTGGGGGTGGCTTTGGTGGTCCCTGTGTGGGGGGAAAGGTGTCCTGAATCCTAGCCAGCTTAACCTGAAGATGAACAACCTCCACCCCCCATCCCAGAGAGGTGCATGCAGATAGGACTGCACCGCAGTCTTCAGAATGTCTCCTGGTAGACTGCTGCCCTACAGCCACTGCATTTCACCACTCCCATCATGTCCGTTGTTTGCCTTCTCCTTACTGAGCTTTAATCAATAGCCAGTAGTTGTTGGAACAAATAGAAAATTACAGAAATCCTTTTCCTGTAGTGGGACAATAGGTTTTAAGTTACACAATTTCCCCAGTGCCCAGACTTTACCTATAGTCACACAGTCCTTTCTTTAAACAGATTCTTGCATCTGGACCCTTAGTGAATATTTTTTAACCTTCTAATATGACTGTTGTCTCCTTCTTTCTTCTCCCTTCCCTTTGCAGTGGTCTGCTAGTGTATTTGATTGGCTGTGTAATTCAGCTGGGTAAGATTAGGTTCTGCGTGAGCAGCCTATAAAAACAGATGACCTCTGGGAGGGTTTGATGGGGCTGGGAGGAAGGGTTTGATGTTAACTACAGATCCCGGAGTTAATCTGCTGATGAACTGTCATGAATTGTAGTTACCTCTACCCCGATGCCCAAAATGGAGCCCTCGGGAATAGATTAAAACAAAATTGAAAACAAATACAATTTAACTCAAAACTTTAGAGTGGCAGCAGAAGAAATAAAGAATCAGTAGCAACATGGCTCCGATCCCTATATTGTTTCTTTAGCTGAAATAAAAAATGAAAAATAATTTAAATCCAGTTTGCCCACCACACCTCTCTCTGATGCAGTCCCTGGAAACAAATACTGTAAGCCAAGATCAAGTTTCCCCACCACACCTTTCTCTGATGGAGTCTTGGAAACAAGCAAAGAATAAGTTTCTCTGCTGTACCTCTCTCTGATGCAGTCCCTGGAATCAGCTTAGCAAAGAACAAGTTTCCCCACCACACCTCTCTCCAATGTAGTCCCTAGAAACAAATAATCAATGAGCATGATAGTATCGCTAGACGGACATGTCCACCATCCCACTCCTCTTCACCTGTATCTGCAGGAAAGGTCACATAGAACCAGGATTCCAACCTACTTATTTAACCCCTCCAGCCTTTTTATTTGAAAGGTGCACCATTTCTACAGTCCTGGATTGGCTATAGAAGTCACGCTCCAGATCCTGGAGTTAATCTGCTGATGAACTACAGTGAACTGTAGTTATCACTGCCCCAGTGCCCAAAATGGAGCCCCTGGGAAAAGATTAAATCAAAATTGGAAAGAAATACAATTTAACTCAAAATATCACAGTGGCAGTGTAAGAAATAAAGAATTAGTAGCAATGTAGCTAAAATCCCTGAAGCATTCCTTCAGCTAAAATAAAAAATGAAAAATAAATTAAACCCTGTTTCCCCACCACAACTCTTTTTGATGATGTCCCTGGAAACAAGTAAGCAAAGAAAAAGTTTCCCCACCGCACCTTTCTTCGATATAGTCCCTGGAAACAACTTAGCAAAGAACAAGTTTCCCCACCGCACCTCTCTCTGATGCAGTCCCTGGAAACAAATAAGCAAAGAGCCCACTAGTACCACTGGACAGACGTGTCCACCATTCTGCTCCCCTTCATCTGTGCCTGCAGGAAAGCTCACTTAGAACCAGGATTCCAACCTACTTATTTAAACCCCTCTGGCCTTTTGTTTGAAAAGTGCACCATTTCTACTGTCCTGGATTGTCTGTAGAAGTCACACTCCAGATGCTGGAGTTTACCTGCTGATGAACTGCCACGAACTGTAGTTACCTCTGCCCCCAATGCCTGAAATGGAGCACCTGGGAATAGATTAAAACAAAACTGAAAACAAATTCAATTTAACTCAGAATATTACAGAGGCAGCAGAAGAAATAAAGAAGCAGTAGCAGCATAGCTCAGATCCTGCAGAGTTCCTTCAGCTGAAATAAAAAATGAAAAATAAGTTAAACCCAGTTTCCCTACTGCACCTCTCTCCGATGCAATCAAAGGGAAACCAATAAGCAAAGAACAAGTTTCCCCATTGCACCGTTCTCTGATGCAGTCCTTGGAAACAAATAAGCAAAGAACGAGTTTCCCCACCGTACCTCTCTCCGATGCAGTCCCTGGAAACAACCTAGCAAAGGACAAGTTTCCCCACTGCACCTCTCTCTGATACAGTTCCTGGAAACAAATAAGCAAAGAGCCCACTAGTACTGCTGGACAGATGTGTCCACTGTCACGCTTCCCCTTCACTTGTACCTGCTGGAAAGATCAGGTGCTGAAAAGCCTTTAGCCTCATGCCTCAAAACACCCAGGCCATGCATCAACTGAGCTTGGTGTATGCACTGTTGTGTATTATTGTTTATTTAACCAGAATCAGTTTAATAGAGAACACTGCTAGTCCACTGCAATCACATATGAACATACGAAATTTGCCAGCAGATAAAGGCCTAGAGGTCTATCAAGTCTGCTCGAATGTGCAGCTAGCACCCCTTATTCTGCAGCTGCCCCTCCCTTCCACCCTTCCCCTTCATTAACCCTCCCCCTTGTCCTGTCCCATCCTCATTTGAAGCAGTCCACTGTTCTACTGCATACCACTTCTGCAGGTAAAGCATTCCACCCAGCCACCACCCTCTCTGTAAAAAGTGTCTCCTCATCTCCTCCTGAACCTTCTCTCTCCAGTCTCATATCATGGCCCTGGTGGCCCTCCCTCCCTTACTTTGAACAGCCCTCTGTACCCGTCTTGTTTATTCCTTTCATGTATTTAAAGGTTTCAATCATGTCACCCCTGTCTCTCTCTCCTCCAGTGAGTACATGTTCAACTCCTTCAACCTCCTCTCGTATGATAAGTCCCCCAGCCCTTGATCATCTTTGTCAGCCCTGTGCTGCACCCTCCAGTAACAATGTCCCTCTTCAGATACAGACGCCAGTACTGCACGCAGTACTCCAGGTGTGGTCTAACTAATGACCTATACAGTGGCAGAATCACCTCCTCCCTCCTCAAGGATATACCCTTGCAACACAACCCAGCATTTTGTTGGCCTTTGCAGCTGCCTTCCTACATTGTGCCGAGTTGTTCATTGACCCTGTAATGAGCACACCCAGATCCTTCTCCTCCTCCTCTGTCTGGGCTAGCTGTACTCCCCTAGCTGGTAACTCCTCCTTGGGTTCTTCATCCCAAAATGCAGCACCTTGCACTTTTGGGCATTAAACCCAGTTGCCAGGTGTCTGACCAGGTTTCAAGCTTTGCCAGATCATCCTGCAACCCCTGCCATACCCCTAGGTCATCCACCACCGCGCCAACCTTAGTATCATCAGCAAACAGACTGATCTTGCTCTTGATGTCCCATGATATGTCTGCAATGAATATCCCAAACAACACTGGTCCCAACACTGAGCCCTGTGGGACACCGCTCGTCACTGCCCTTGGGTGTGAGAGCTCCCCACCCACCACCACCCTCTGTTGCCTTCCCTGCAGCCAATTTCCTACCCATCCCACCAGCTTTGCACCTGCCCCTGTGCCTACTGACTTCCTTCCCAGCCTTCCATGTGGCACCGAGTCGAATGCCTTACTGAAGTCCAGATACAGGACATCCACTGCATGGCCCCTGTCCAGTTGCCTAGTTACCCAGTCATAGAACTCGACCAGGTTGGTTTGGCAGGATCTGCCACATATGAAACCATGCTGTCTGCTGTCCTGTAGTCCTTTGGCCTCTAGGAGGGCCACCAGCCTCTCCTTCAAGATAGTCTCCATTAGCTTACCCACGATGGATGTGAGGCTCACTGGTCTGTAGTTTCCCGGTTCATCCTTGGGGCCACTCTTGTGGAGGGGCACCACATGAGCCATCCTCCAGTCCTGAGGTACACACCCGAATGTAGTGAGGCATTAAATAGGTCTGCCAAAGGTCCTGCAAGGACCTCTGCCAGCTCCTTCAGTACCCTGGGGTGGATGCCATCTGGGCCTGGTGCCTTGTCCACCCTCAGTGTCTTCAAACCCTCTTGAACTCTGCCCTCCATGATTTCCTCATCTGTCACCACTTCCCCCCTGCTTCTGCCATTTCTGCCACCTTGGGTGTCAGCCCCCTCTTCTCTTTAGTAAATACTGAGCAGAAGTACTCATTTAGTGCTTCCGCCTTATCGTACCCTGCTTCCACCCAATCCCCCTCCTTCCTAATCCTTACTATGTGGTCCTTGGCTCCTTTTTCTCCCTGATATACTTAAAGAAGTCCTTCTCCCCCTTCTTAATGCCTTGTGCCAGCCTGAGTTCCGTAGATGCTTTGGCTCCCCTTACTGCCCTTGTCACCTCCTTCGATTCTGTCAAGTACTCCTCTCTGTCCTCCCCCCTCCCTGTTTTCTTGTACTTCCTAAAGGCAGCTCTTTCCTCCTTACCTTTTCCATGGCCTCCTTAATCAACCAGCTCAGTTTCTTAGCCCTGAGCCTTCTTGCTCTGGGCTTTGCAGCGAGTTCGGTTGCCTCCACTATCCCCAGCTTTATGAGGCTCCACCTCTGGTTAGTATCCATACTAGATTGAATTCTGGCCAGGTACCCTTTACCACTTCCCCATCCTCCCAAAGTCGACCCTCCTGAAGTCCAGCACTCTTGTGCCAGATTCCACTCCTTCCTTGCCCATATCCAATGTGAGCCATACTGAGTGGTGGTCACTCCCTGACAGCGGTTCCTCCACTGTAAGTTCTCTCACAAAGTCCCCATTTTCCAGCACAAGGTCAAGGGTATTCCCTAATCTGGTTGGTTCACTGACCATTTGCAGCAGGAAGCTGTCCTGGAAGGCATCCAACAGTACCTGATCCCTTCTGTTCCTGGTCGTTGGGGTGCTCCAGTCCACTCCTGGCATGTTGAAGTCCCCCACAATCACCACACTACCCTTCTCACAGGTCCTCCTGATCTGTCCCGCTAGTTCCCTGTCTAACTCCTCCGTCTGAGATGGTGGCCTGTACACCACTCCCATTCTAAGAATCCTATTCTTGGAATCCTGGATTTGCACCCAAAGTGACTCCATACTATCCTCCTCCCCTTCCTCCCTTACACACTTCAGTCCTTCCTTCACATATAGTGCCACCCCCCCTCCAAGGTGCTTTCCTGCTGTATAACTATTGGTTCTGTCATGAAAGACAGATAGTGCCAAATCAAAAATCCTTTGAAGATGTTGTTGCTCAAGATGATTGAAACCTCCCAAATCACTTTACATTAGAGAATACATGTTGGTGTCTTCAGTACACAGACAAATTATTTTTAATAATGTGTTTTACCTTATATGTTGATGCATATTTATTCATTTTGCAGACAGTAAAGTCTCTCAGACACACCTAAAGATTTAATGTTGTATCTAACTCCCTGGTCAGTCTCTTCTCAAATGCCATGTCCTGTCTAACCCATTGATCAGCTTCCTAAATGAAAATCTGTCCAGTCTATCCCTTGCATCAACTTCTAATTGAATTATTGAAATTACTAACCCCTCGTCAGTCTTCTCCATTAACTGCTGTTCTTTCCAACACCTTTTCAACCTCCTCCATGTATTCCTATTCAGTACTAACACTTGGTCAACTGCCTTCAGTTATTCATGTTCTGTACCTTCCCCTCTAAATCTACTTTGGTTCATTTCTCCTTTGTAATCTTTCCTACAATACACATCTATTACCTTTTTTGGTGTATTTCATGGTCGCTTTCCATGCTATATCCACTTTCTGATTCATTTAGAAATGTTTTGCTCTGATATCCTACAAAAAGGATCCTCTGTTGGTAGTCTCATTCAGTTTCTTCTTGCAGTCGATGCCTTTACTTTCTTCTCACATTTTCTTTCTGCAATTGTATACCACGCACCCTTGTTACGCATCTCCTGTCAATACCATCTAGCTTCCTAATCAGCATTTTGTAAAATGTTCAGTTTTTTGATCCGAACAGTATAACTTTTCTTTGATGCTAGTTTCACTTCATTATCACAGTGTTTTGTTATGGATTCTAAATTAAATTTCTGTTGAAGCTACTTAGAAAAACACAACATCTTAATTATGCCCTGGGTGTATTAGAGATATATATGATATATATGAACATATGAAACTGCCAGCAGCAACAGACCTCATGACCTATCAAAGTCTGCTTATGGGTGCAGCTAGCACACTGTTGGGAGGTCTAAACCTCACTTTCAGATTCTTGACGATATTGGGAATGCAAGTAATCACAGACACGTTGCATTAGAGTAATAAACAAGTTTATTACTACCGAGGGATAAATCACAGTTGCCCTAAGCAGTTCTTACCAATACGAACTGGGAGCCAGTGCTAAGTGTTCCCTACACCTCGAGGTTTCTCTGTTGTCTCTTGGGGTCTCTCAGGTCTCTGAGGTGTAAGGCTTGTGCATTACATTATATACCTATGATAATTACTATGGTTACCAAAAGATAGAAACATTTCTAGTTACAGAGATGAGCCCTATTGGCTAAATTAGAGGTGGCTCCACGGTCCAAGATAACATTATACAATTCTGTAAAGTCATCAGTTTGAGAACAAAAGAGTTCTTATACAGGGTCTTACATAACTCAGTGTAGTGGTACAAATCACCAAAAGGTGGCAATGCCATCTTGCATATTATAATTACTTCAAGGACACAGGTGTCTTGGCATCTGACAAGTAAGAAATACACAGAAAATACATGGCAGAATATATGTATTAGCAAGCAAAGTGTATTACAACAATATGCATTCATATCCTGACATCTACTCTTGTACGGTAGATGCCCTTAGCCTTAAATATTAGTATAACATATACCTAAATGCTAGCTGTCTATGGTGTACCTCTGAGGGTACCAATTAGGGTGCAGGGACCTCGTGTAACATTCCCCCCCTTGTTGCCTCCAAGGGCAACACAGGTAGATGTGTAGGGAAAGGACAGGAGCAGTGGTCGTTTACAAACCCAACGCGTGAGCTTTGTAAAGGAACTCGAGCTGCTCACGGTGTTGGCGTAGTGTGCGCCATAGGCAACAGAGCATAATAATGAGAATAAAAATTAAAAATGCTTGTATAATAACAAAACCTTTAAAAGTAATCTCTAACCAGGTGTTAGTTAATGCATTATTCATATCTCCATCATTAATCAAGGTGAGAACAGCTTCATTGGCTTTGGTCATATTAATGCTGATGTGGATGAGGTGTGTGTCTTTCCTGTCTAAAAGTGATTTCAATGTAAGTATGAGTGGGTCCATGTGTACATTAAAATATGGCAAGTATTTAGACAGTGTGAGTAGATAATCAAGGTTACCATCAATAATGTCCACATCTAGAAGGGGGATGGGGGTTATAACATGATGTCCAATAACAGTCTTCTGGTGGGGAACAAAACAAAAATTGGGGTAATCAATAGCACAGGTAACAGATCCATATGTGTAGGATTTATAATTCGTGACCACGCAGTACTCGCCATCGGAATTATACTGTGAGCGCACAGTGGGCAGTCTCCACTTTTGCAACTGGACAGGGCAGGTGTAGGTCGTCTTAGAAATCCGTGTTGACAGGCAATGAACCTCCTCATGATAGGATTGGTAGAGCTTATCCAGAACCAAAGTTAAGTCAAAAGAGTCGGTGCCATTGGCAGTGATGTCATCATCCATAGTGAAAGTCCAATCAAAGCTGTCTGGAGAGTAACCACAAACAGGTTGAATAACATCAAATACATCACATCAGCACAAGTAAATATATTGCTTTTTCGCACAGCAGTCCATGTGCGGAGCCACCCAGGCATCCAGGAAAGAATGGTAAACCAGTAGAGGTGGTAGATCCAGGCGTTCTCTGTAGATGTCATCATCCAAATGCCCAATCGAGTGAACCAGTGCAAGCTTGTCAAACAAGGCTGTAGTGGGATCAAAGCGTGGTAAGGAGACAGTGAAGGAAACAAACATGGTATCTGTTATGGAACATTTCTTAGCTGTGAAACAAGGACCAGTATTAGGGTGTCTGGTCACAAACCCCAAATTCCTAGCTGTGGAGAGAGGAATAGTTAAAGTCTGTTGCATACACATGGAAACACAGCTAGTGGTTTTACATCTCGGACAATACCATTTGGAGATGCATCTATCATGTATAATGTCAGGTATTCTTCCAGATTCTAAATCACAGAAGAGGTTATTGATGGTAGTGATGATGTAGGAGCCATAAGTAGAGCAGAGTATCTCCCTAGCAATGTATTGTTTATCTGCTTCTTTGTTGTTCTGTTGTATGAGTGCATTAATCTTATCTTTAGAATCAGTGAATGCCTTAGCAATGTTGTGCATGTTGTATACAGTGTATCTTTCTTCCTGACTAAGGCCATCCACACCATGCAATAATGGGAGTAGAATGTTGTTGACCAAACCAGTGGAGAATTTGGCAGAATGACTTTTGATAGCAGCAATGTCTGCTTGGTTTCAGATAGACATAGCTGTACCAAAAAGGCCTGTGACAGTACCTGTTGCACCTGTAATATCAGAACTGTCAACTTCATGTCTGTTTCGTTTAAGAGCTAGATTGTCAGGAGAGGGCTTCCTCCTGAAGGTGCCTCTATGTTCAGTAGAATGGACCCCAGCAATAGGGTCTTGCGTATGAATCTGAAATGCAGCTAAACTATCAAGCAGTAATGTACTATAAAATGCTGATGTATTAGTATTGTGATACATACCAAACTCTTTCATATTCCATTAAGTAAGATTAAACAAAATAGGTATATGCATAAATTGTAAGTTATTAATCAAAGAACCTGGGAGGGCAGTGGCTGTTAGACCACTACGGGGACCAGGGGTATGCTTTGGACATTCCAAAAGCTGCTTGTCAGTAGGTGGTAACACAGAGAGGTACATAGCTGCAGAAGCCATGTGGTGTATAGCACAGAATTTCCGAGCAGAATCTCTGGACAAAGAATTACAGTAAGAAGAATCTATTAAGGCAGTGATGTAGAAACCAGAATGTCTTAATGCAGTTTGTAACAAGGACAGTGAACCATTTGGGGATAATTTAGCATTGAGCCGACCTTGGAAAGTTCCTTTGGAGAGTTTGGCCACAGGGAGAATTTGTCCTTGTGATGTGGTTTGCCACTCAATTTGAAGGGTAGATTTATCAGGAACAACAACCGAGGCAGTGAGGTAAGCATCGGAACCTTCCTGGACAGTGATCATACTATCTGGTATATTGATGGATACTCCCTCTGGAGGAGGTGTTGGAGGATCGAGGAGGTCCGGTACTGTGCCTTGGATGCAGGGGACAACTCCTGAGAGGAGGAAATAATGGAACAAGATAGCCATCTTGTCAATGTATCTGAAAAGGAAGATCAAAGATTAGTATGTTAGTACTATTCCGCCCAATGGGGTGAGAAAAAGTAATTTAAGCTCCTTTATACAGTTTCAGCTGGTTTGCATGTAACCATTTGTCAGTCAACTTGTTGTTGTGGAGGAGTCTAACTTGATAGACTGCCGGACTGAGCTTGTTGACAATAGGGTATGGACCTTCCCACTTGTTGGAGAAGGAGTGGGTGGGATATGCAAATCGAAGTACCATTACCTGATCTCCAACTTGCCAATCCACTTCTTGTGCGTGTTTGTCAAACTGTATTTTGGATTGTTGCTGGGCCTTGCCCATGCAGTTTGCAGCATACAAGTGTGTGTGTATGAGGTCTTTTCTGAGTTTTTCCACATATTGGTCCACAGACACATGGTCCACGGTGGGGGGTGCAGGTCAAACAACAGGTGTTCAGGTAATCTCATCTGTCTACCAGTCATCACCTCAAAGGGTGTGAGCTGGGTGGTGGCTGAGGGTGTGCCCCTAATTGCCATAAGGAGTAACGGCAATAGGGAATCCCAGGTTTTGGGATTGTCCTCAATGAATTTGGAAAGCATTTGCTTAATCCATCTGTTGGCTCTCTCTCTCTACTTGACCTGAGGATTGAGGGTGGTAAGGTATGTGGAACTTCTGCTGAACTCCAAGGAGTTCAAGGGATTCTTTTATCAACTCACCTGTAAAACTGGCTCCTTTGTCAGAATCTACCTTGAGAGGAAGACCCCACCTGGAGAAAATCTGTTCCACCAGGATTTTGGCAGTAGTTTTCGCTGTACATATCTTAGTGGGGAAAGCTCCTACCCACTTAGAGAAGAGGTCAGTTACCACAAGAGCATACTTGTTATTCCTGCTGGTGTTGGTCAGAGGGCCAATGAAATCAATTTGAATGGCATGCCAAGGGCCAGAATGTCGTTGTGGTAAGAGTTTGGCATTTCATTTGGTAGGGATGTTGTTGTTTTGCGCACAAACAAGACAATTGTCTATGTATTGTTTAACATCTTTGGTGATACCGGGCCACCAGGTGGTGGTCTTGAGTCGTTGGAGGGTATTTTCTGCTCCCTGGTGTCCACCAGCAGGGGTGTCATACACTTGGTGCAAAAATTCAGGTCTTAAATGTCTGGGAACTACCCACAATTTAGTGGCAGAGTCATCTGGTTGGAACCAAATGAGCTTGTCATCTGGTGACAAGAGCAACTTACCTTCATGCCTCCAATAGGGGTTATGTGTGGGAATTTTTTCTTCAGTACCTTTCACCTCTTTGAGTTCAGTGTCTAGCTGCTGGACTGCGGAGAGGTCTAAGGGGAAAAAAGGTTCAGGTTTCTTCCTGAGTGCTGCAATATGTACAGCTGCATTAGCCTCTGGATGGTCCATCACAAGACGTCCCCCCCTCGGGCCCCTTCCTTAGCAAGGTTGTCTGCTGTGTCATTAAAGGCATGATGGGGTCATGGGGAGAGTGGGCTTTAACCTTGTGTACATAGAGTTTGTGTGCAAATTTTTGTGCCAGTGAATGTATGCATATTACCAATTCCTTGTACTTCACTGGGCTGCCATCAGAGGAGAGGAAGGAGTTCTTCTGCCAGAAGGGAAGAAACTCTGTAAGAGAACAACAAACCCAATTAGAGTCTGTAAAGATGATGGTATCCTCGGTTTCATGCTGGATGAACTCGAGGGCTCAGGCAACCACTGCCATCTCTGCATATTGTGATGATGCTACACTACAGCACTTAGATATTTTGACAGTGTTCCCATAAGGGTAAATCACCAAAATACCCATCCCTGCAATTTGTTCTCCCTGATAGTAGGATGCTAAACCATCAGTAAAGACACGGCACAAAGAAGTGTTATCAAGTATTTGTGTCATGGCAGGGAGGAAGGGACCTGGATCAGGAAGATCAGGTGACTGTAGTGTACAGTCATGGGGTTCTCCCTGGAAAAGGAGGCCATGAGCTAACATAGATGGAACTTTGGTTGGTTGTACCTGTATGTCTCTGTCCTGGAGAAGAAGTGACCAGTGCATCAGTCTGGTGTTAGAGACTGACCCATCCTTCACTCTGTCTGAGAGCAGGAAGGTGGTTGGGCTGTGGTTGGTGTTAATGATCAGTGGTGAGTACCCAGTGATATACAGGAAGTGCTTGACAGCCCAGTAGGTGACCAGAAGGTTCCTTTCACAAAGGCCATACTTCTGTTCCACTTGGGTCAAGAGCTGTGAGGCATATGCAATGGGTCTCAAGGTGCCATTCACATTCTGGGCCAGCACTGCTGACATGGCAATGTCAGAGGTGGCACATTCCAGATGAAATGGTAGTGCTGGATTGGGTTGACCAGTGCTGGGGCGGAGGCCAAGGCCTGCTTCAGTGAAGTCACAGCCTGGGTGTGTATAGGGCCCCAAGTCCATGGTACATTCTTTTTGAGTAATTCATACAGAGGAGCAGCTTTCTGAGCAAAATCACAAATGATGTCTCTCAAATAGTTTACCATACCTAGGAACCTTCGAACAGTTGCCATACTGGTAGGTAATGGTAAGTCTTGCAATCCCTGTACCTTCTTCCAGGTAAGACTTCGACCTTGGTCAGTTATTTTTAGACCCAGAAAGAGTACTTCTTTATGACACAGCTGTGCTTTTGCTGGATTACATTTTAGGCCTGCTTTCTGAATGAGAGTCAATAGTTCATCCAAGAGATCCAAAAGTTTTTCCTGTGTGGCTGTTGCCAGCAACAGGTCATCCACATATTGTAAGAGACATTGGGGGGTAGAGAAACTCTCGAGGGCATCCATCATGTGGAGATGGAATAGAGATGGACTGTTATGGAATCCTTGTGGCAAGCAAGTCCACATGTACTGTCTTCCTTCAAAGGTGAAGGCAAACTTATATTGACTCTTAAGGGCCAATGGCAATGACCAAAAACCATTGGAGATGTCCAGGGCACTGAACCATTTCAAGTCAGGGGTCAGAAGTCATAGCACATCTGGTGCTGATGCCACAGTTGGGGAACAGCTGGGGGTGACCTGATTCAGTTTCCTGTAGTCATAGTAAGTCTCCAGGTGCCTGTGGATTTCTTCATGGGCCATACTGGGGAGTTGGCAGTGGAAACACAAGTTCTGATTACTCCTCGCTTGAGGAGTGACTTGATCGTTTCTCTGAGGGAAGGCAAGGCCTCAGCTGGGAAAGGATATTGCCTTTGCCTCTCATGTGCTGGGCCTGGCACTTCAATGACGGTGTGCATTCTACCACAGTCGTGCTTGTTGATTGCAAACGCTTGCAAATGTCGTTGCAGAATAGGTAGGAGCTTTGGGAAAAGTTCATGATTCTTGAACAAATCTATGACATCATACTCTTTGTCATTGGCAGATATCGTTGCTACAACGTGTGAATCAGGAATCAAAATGGTATGATATTGACCCTGAATCTGTATCAGTAGCATGTTAGCTAAGTCTACCATACAGCCGTGCGGTGCAAGGAAGTCGATTCCTATAATACTAGGATGATCATGCAATACCATTAGTTGGAAAGTGTGTGAGGCCTTTAAATGGCCTAGCTCTACTGGTAAGGGTAGAGAACGGTATGCAGGTAACCTAGTACCATCAACTCCTGACATGTTGTTCCTCCGTCCGGTGGACCAAGGGGATATGTCCGGGTGTTCGTCATGTAGCACAGATACAGCTGCACCTGTATCTAGCAAAACTACTAGTAGGCGGCCCCCGACCTTGGCCTCAGTGCAGGGCCTTTCGTTTTTATCCAAGACAAGCTTGTTTACAATCCGGACTGGGGCCTGTAATTGTCAATCTGTACTGCCGGAAGCATGTAGAGGCTGGGCCTGGCTCACGTGAATCACTTCACCATGTTATACTGATGCTATATAGGGAGGAGCTTCTGGGTTCAGACCTGTATGGGCCTGAGGGCCTGTACCGCCGGTGTCCCCATGACTGGTTGGGGCCTGGGTTGCTGGTTGTACTGCTGCAAGGACCTGTGCGGGAACAGCATCCACCACAGAGCGCTCTTGTCCCAGGAGCTCTCAAAATTTCTGATTTTCTTCAGTCATCTCCCTATATGAAGGACCCGTTCTCTGTTGTGGTTTACCTCTACCCTTATGCTTCCTGTTCTTATGCCAATTCCGGTTGCCACCCCACTGTTGTTGTTGATGTGGTTGTTGTTGATGGGCCTGTTGGGGGTGTTGATTATCAGCTGGAGGGGCTGGCTGATGTTGGGCCTGTTGGCATTGAGCCTGCCCTTCCACTGTGTAGTGTGTCGTGGCCTCCGAGACGGGTTCCACGGCGACTACCTTTTTGGAACTGGAGCCCAGATCACGGATATAGAGTTGATACACTCTCTAGGTTTTCCGAAGGATGTCGGCAAACCTATCCGTATTAGAAGAAGAAGAAGAAGAATTAGCATTTATATAGTGCTTTTCATACATCCAAAGTGCTTTACAAGCAATGCTAGACTGGTAGTGAAGTGACTGAATGTGTGGTGGCGGCCATATTGCACATCATCACCCACACACAGCCTGGATAATTGCATGAACCGGTTTATGGAAGGGAATGTTGGCCAGGACACCGGAATGTTCCTACTCTTTTAGAGTACCCTGGGTTCTTTAATTCCGCCTGGACACCCACCAGGACAACACCAGGATGGGCAGAAGGGACCTCGTTTTAGCGTCTCATCCGAAGGACGGCACACCCTAGCAGTACAGCACCCCCCAGTACTGCACTCGGATGCCAGCGATTTTTAGGTGCAAGTCCAATCCCAGTGTGGGACAAGAACCCACAACCTTCTGGTCCAAAGGCGGATGTGCTACCAACTGAGCCACGCTGACACATTAGGGTAGGTGGTTGGCTCTACCTTTTCTCTTACTGCTGGAATCATGTTCCTAAGGAACAGGGTCTTATATTCAATAAGAACTACATCCGCAGCTTCTTGTGCCAGGTGTTTTCCTGCTCAGTAGGCCATCCAAAGTCTCTGGTGGTAAGTTGCTGGACTTTCTTTTGCATTCTGCTTCACAGGGTATGCAAGCATCACTCCTACTACACCTGGGCTGTGAGCAGAAATGAGCTCAGCTGCAACCTCATCAAAGGTAGCGTTCCCATCCTGGCGAACAGCATCAGGGAGTTTGGCCCACAAACCAGGATCGATGATCTGGTGTAGTATTTGGACCTGATATTCTGCAGCGAGGCTAAGCATCTTGCATTTAGAATGCACCTTCTCCAAGTGACAGCTGAGGTTGTCGGACGGATTCATCCGACCAATGCTGTCAGCAATTTGCTGAACAGAGTAGGCCATTTGTAAGGGATTGGTGGGTCTATCAGGCAAAGGTAGATTGTCTCGAGCGCTGTCCAAGGCAGCCCGAGCTGCAGCTTCAGCTGCAGTGCGGACAATACCTTCCTGAGTGCCAGCCTCTTGGAAAAGCTGCCTAATCTGGGTTTTAATAGCCCTTTTACTCCTCTCAGGAAGTGGTATGTTGCCTATCGCAGTTTCAATCATGGTTTCTATCTCTTGCCTGTCTTCCACATTAATAACAGCTACCGGAGGTGCAGTTGGGACCAGACTTGGGCCAGCTCCCCCCCATCATGGGGGCCGCCATGTTGGCATCTCCCATGATGAGCGTCACGACGTCGCCGACGTGTGACATGGGGAGTTGGGGGTGGGGACCCGCCATGCTGTGGATGGCTGGATGTGGAATCTGGGCCATAGTAGGGGTGTGACTGGGTGTTGTATTGTGAAACGTCATCATCAGATAACTCCCCCTCTGAAGACAAATGAAAGGCAGGGGCTACACCTCCCATTGCCTTAACATGTCCAGTCAGAACCTCTCGCTGATGATGCAGTGTCGCCATCCTAGTTCTACATGCATCGTGACTCACACTTGCAACATCCATATCAACCTCATCTTGCTTTTGCTTTTGCAGCACTCTGTACACGGCACTCAGTTCGCGATTGTCCCTGTAAGCTACTTCTAAATCATTATGTACCTGGTTTATCTCGTCCTGCAGCTCACCCATTTCGTCACTCAACTGAGCATTCACAGCACTCAGCAAATCATTCATTTGCACTGCCTTAGTCTTATCCTGTCTCAAACTTTCACATTCCTGCTTCAACATACATATTTCCTGTTCACCAGCTTGAGCTGAATGATGCAATAGTGAATCCTTTTCATTTCGCAGAGTTTGGAGTTCAGGCTCCAAGTTCTGCTGCAGTCTTATACACTCTGTTTCCTACAAACCCATCTGTTGCTTAAGAGATGAAATCTGCAGATCAAGGGTTCGAAACCTCACTTCGGAGGCTTCCAAAGCAGCGTAGAGAGCCGCGACCATCAACTCTTTAGCATGACGCTTATTGGTTGACTGTCTCGTCTCTGCATACTGGGTTGAAATCCCCAGTATAGGGTTGTCAGATTGACTGCATCCCGTGCAAAGTCAGCCCATCCTCCATGGGAGGCAAGGAAGTTTGAGATATCGAGTCTCAGTTCTGCGCAGATATCTGATACTGTGGCCATTCTGTGGGAGGGAACGAAAATTCAAACTGTGAAAAAGACAGCGTGCTGCGTATCGATCCACAGCACGAGTACTTTAAACACAGCCGGCCTACTGTATGAGTTGCAGGCTTGCAATTCAAAACTGCCAGGGAGTGGGTCGAGATGGCATCGACCACACCGGAAAAGTCAGCCAGACTTTGCAAGTTACTACAAACTCGTGTGACAATGGGAGAGGTGATACGGGAATGTACTCCTACTGTCCCCATGGGAAAGGGAAAAAGTTCAAGCAACAAGTGAAAACTTACAAACACCAAATATCGCCAGCACACAGTCACAATTTGTTGGGAGGTCTAAACCTCACTTTCAGATTCTTGACGATATTGGGAATGCAAGTAATCACAGACACGTTGCATTAGAGTAATAAACAAGTTTATTACTACCGAGGGATAAATCACAGTTGCCCTAAGCAGTTCTTACTAATACGAACTGGGAGCCAGAGCTGCTGCCTCCTACACCTCGAGGTTTCTCTGTTGTCTCTTGGGGTCTCTCGGTTCTCCAGGTGTAAGGCTTGTGCATTACATTATATACCTATGATAATTACTATGGTTACCAAAAGATAGAAACATTTCTAGTTACAGAGATGAGCTCTATTGGCTAAATTAGAGGTGGCTCCACGGTCCAAGATAACATTATACAATTCTGTAAAGTCATCAGTTTGAGAACAAAAGAGTTCTTATACAGAGTCTTACATAACTCAGTGTAGTGGTACAAATCACCAAAAGGTGGCAATGCCGTCTTACATATTATAATTACTTCAAGGACACAGGTGTCTTGGCATCTGACAAGTAAGAAATACACAGAAAATACATGGCAGAATATATGTATTAGCAAGCAAAGTGTATTACAACAATATGCATTCATATCCTGACATCTGCTCTTGTATGGTAGATGCCCTTAGCCCTAAATATTAGTATAACATATACCTAAATGCTAGCTGTCTATGGTGTACCTCTGAGGGTACCAATTAGGGTGCAGGGACCTCGTGTAACAACACCTAGATTGCAATTGCCCCAACCCCCTCCCCCATCCTCTGGACATTCTCAGCACTTTTCTCCCAGTTCTCAACACTATTCACCCAGACACTCACTCGTTCCCTGTCCCATGCTCTTTTAAAACTTCCCACCACCTTACATGATATCACCCCCTCTGGTAGGGCATTCCACTTCGACACCACCCTCTCTGTGAAGTAATGTCTCCTCATTTCTCTCTTTAATCTTCCACCCTCTGATCTTAGTCCGTGCCCCTTTGAGTCCCTACTTTTCCTCAGATTGAACAACCCATCAGCACCAGCTTTGTTTATCCCCTTCAAATTCTTGAATGTTTCAGTTATATCCCCCATTCCTGCTCTCTTTCAGGGTGTACATATTCAGCTCACATAGCTCATTCTCTTAGGCTTTGCCCTCCATCCCCATAACATTTTTGTCACCCTCTGCTGCACTCCTTCCAGCAGTTTAATGTCCTTCTTCAGATATAGACACCAGTACTGCACATGGTACTGCAAGTGCAGCATGACCAGTGACCATTGGTGGGGCAGGATCACTTCCCTATGCCTGGATGAGAATCTCCTTGCAATACACCGCAGCATCTCTTTAGCCTTAGCTGCAGCTTTTCTGAATTGAGCAAAGTTGTTCATGCTCCCCGTTATCAACACCCCAAGGTCCTTCTCTTCCTCAGTGTCCCCCAACCTTACCTCACCCAAGCAATAGTCCCTATTCGGGTTCTTTGCCTGAAGTCCATAACCTTGCATTTTTTCACATTGAAGCCCAGCTACTACCTCTCTAACCACTCCTCCAGCTTGGTTAGGTCCCCTTGTAGCTTTTTCCACCCATCCACTTCATCAGCTGCCGCCACCATTTTAGTATAATCTGCGAAAAGACTAATCCTGCTCCAAACTCTGTGTGAGATAGCCAAATTAATAGCCTAAACAGCACCAGACCCAGCACAGAGGCCTGAAGTACTCCACTCATCACTGGCCTAGGTGCTGAGAGTCCCCCCTACCACCATCCGTTGCTGCCTCCCCCTCAGCCAGTTCCCTATAGAGTTTGCCAGTTTCTCCCCCACTCCTACAGAAGTCAGTCCCCCCCAGCCACTGGTGAAGCACTGAATCGAAGGCCTTACTGAAATCCAAGTATAGGATGTCCACAGCATGATCCTTTTCCAGCGCTCTTGTAACCCAGTCATAATATTCTACTAGATTGGTCTGACAAGACCTCCCCGAGATGAACCCATGCTGCCACACATCCTGGATTTACTTCCCTCCAGAAATGCCACCAGTCTCTCTTTCAGTATCATCTCCATAGGTTTACCAATTATGGATGTGAGACTGACAGGTCAGTAGTTTTCTGGTTCATCCCGTCGTCTGCTCTTGTGAATGGGCACCACTTGGGGCACCCTCCAATCCTGGGGCACATAACCCATATCCAGAGAGGTGTTGAACAGGTCTGCCAGTGGCCTGGCCAACACCTCTACCATCTCCCTCAGCACCATTGGGTGAATACCATCAGGACCTTGTGCCTTGTCCACCCTTAGTGCTCTCAGGCCCTCAAACACTCTATTCTCCTCAATCTATCCATCTGATATCCTCTCCCTCCTGACCCCACCTTCCTCATCCATGGAGGTAGTGGACCACCACTGTGTGAACATGGAACAAAAGTATTCATTCAGTGCTTCTGCTTGTTCCAATCCATTTTCCATCCACTCCCCACCCCTCTTTGTCCTCACTATGTTGTCTCTGCACTTCCTTTTTTCCCCTCACGTACCTCAAAAAAGTATTTTTCCCCTGCCTTAATGCTCTGAGCTAACCTTAGCTCTCTGGAGGCTTTGGCTTACCTCACCTCTTTGGTAACCTCCTTGGACCAACTCTCATATGCCTCCCTGTCCTCTCCTCTCCCCGTCCTCCTGAATCTTTGGAACACAGCTCTCTGTGCCCTCACTCCCTCCATCACTCTGCTGTTCTGCCAGTTTGGCTTATTGGCTCTGCACTTCTTGCTTTAGGTCCTAGGGCAAGCCTCCATAGCCCCTGCTATCCTAATTTTAATAATATCCCAGTTTTGCTGTGCATCCATTTCGGGTCTAATCCCCGCTAATTGCCCCTGCAGTATTTCTTGCATCTTCCCAAAGTCTGCCCTCTGGAAGTCCACCACCCTTGTTACTGAGCCCCCAATCTCCTTACTCAAACTGAGTGCAAACCACACCAATTGGTGGTCACTTCCAACAACTGGGTCCTCCACCCTTATTTTCCTCATGGTCTCCCCATTCAACAGTACTAGATCCAGCATGTTACCTAACTGAGTTGACACACTGACCAGCTATGTTAGGAGACCATCCTGGAATGCTTCCAGGAGTACCTGCTCCCTGACACTGAAGGTAGCAGGGGTGCTCCAATCCACCCCCGGCAGATTGAAATCCCCCACAATCACCGCACTCCCCTTTCTATGTACCCTCCTAATCTGCTCTGCTAACTCCTTGCCCAGCTCCTTGGACTGGGCAGGAGGTCTGTACACCACCCTCAGCTTCAGCTTTCTATTTTTGACATCCAGGAGCTGTATCCACAGCCCTCCCTTCCTCCCTTCCTTCCTTCCCCTTGTCTTTCATGCATCTGATCCCATCCTTCACATAGAGCACCACCCCTCCCCACCTCCCAACCCCTTGGTCCTTCCTGTAAATTCTATATCCTGGGATTGCCAGATCCCAATCCTGATGTTGAGTGGCCCAAGTCTCAGTTATAGCTGTGACGTCCACCCTCCCCTCAGCCAAGAGTGCCTGAAGCTCAACTATTTTATTACCGAGACTCCTCACATTTAGGCTCAACCCATTCCCATCCATCCCCCCATGGCCTCTTGGACTGCCCCCTCCCTTCTACAACCCCCTCTCCTTGCATTCACTGTTTTCATGGGGGGCAGCTCGTTCAGCTCCCTAGTCTGGTGACCCTGCATGCTGGCTGTGCACTCACCTCTCCCTATCTAGTTTAAATACCCCCTTGAAACTATATATTCCTCTAACTTACTCTTTAACACCCCCTTACCCACCCCACTCAGGTGTAAACCATTCTTTGCTACAGTTCCCTGTTATTCCATGCCTCCCCTCACCTTCTTACCAGCCCATACCCTTGTGAGTTACACCATTCCCTCAGCCAGGAGTTGAACTCCACTATCCTTACCCTTCTTGCACTGCTAGCCCTTGAAATCAGTAGCACCTCCAAGAAGGCCACAGAGCTCCTAATTTCTGAGCATAACTTCCCCAGTTCCTCAAATCTCCCCTTTATATCTTCCACCGTGCAGCCCCCCAGGTCACTAGTGTCTACATGTACCACCACTTTAGACTTCTTCCTTCCTCCCCAAACACACTTAATCTGAGCCTGCCCTGCCCTGTCCGCTATCAAGTCCAGTACAGGTTCCACCCATATCTGACTGCGTCTTTCACCTTCCCCCCACCTGATTCCCTTCAGGATAGAATCCCTTATCACTGTAACCTCTCCTTCTCCATGCCCCCTTCTGGTTGCACCCTCCTTCCAACCTAATTTATTTATTTAAGAGTTTTACCAGGCAGGCATGCTGAGCTGAGTACCGCTCGATTACAGATGTGACCTGGGGGAGAGGGGAGAGGAGACATACAGTAGAAAGTACAGTGTAATATACAAGTAGCAATTATACTATAGGATGAACAAGAAAATACAGTGGTATTTACAATAGCATTTGCCCTACTTAGAATAAACAAACAAAATATACATCATAAACATATAGCCTGCATCATGGGATATGGAAGGTCTAGATTATCATGACTTTCAGCTTATAGCAGGTGGGTAGTGGTCTGGGGCCACAAAAATAAAATGCCTTAGTTCATCACACTGGGGATGGGCAGAATTGGATTGGATTGCACCGAGATACCGGGTCTTCCATGGTGCTAGACACAGATGCAGGTGGATGACAGATGAGTCATGAGGAGGGAGTTTAGACGCTGAGTACAGCTGATGTGCTTAATGTCAATTGGAAGGGAGTTCCATAGTTTAGGCAAGCAGTATCTAAAGGCAGCCTAGCCTGAAGCAGTGGACATGTGTGGGATATAGAGAAGCTGGGAGTCGATGTTCCAGAGTGAGCATGCGGAGGGTAGATCTGCCAGGGTAGCCATGAGGTAAGGGGGAGAAGGCCTGTTCCCAGAATTTCGCTGTAATTCTGGAACAGTGGGACAGTCTCTGATCCTGGAGTGACTGGAGTGCTAAGGCCCTGTAGAGGTCACAGTGATGGGTTGCAGGAGGGCAGTCGAGGGTGAAGTGACAGAAAGAGAGAAAAAGTGGATCTAGCCTGGCTAAGGAGGAATTGGGAGCGACACTATAGACTACGTCCCCATAGTCCAGTATAGGGAGGATAATTTTTTGTAGAATTACCTTGCAGGTTGGCAGGGGGATGCAACTTCTGCTGCAGTATAAAGCACCTAGCATGGGGTGCAGTTTCCTGAGGGTAGTATCCATGTGTTCACTGAAGCTAAGGTGCTGATCCAACCAAACCCCAAGGTATCTGTAGGAAGTGCAGGCCTCCAGGGGGGACCCAACAATAGTGTGGAAAATAGAAGTGGAGGGAAGAAGGGTGAGTTTTTGTCGCATACCAAATGTTAGGGCGACAGTTTTCTTAGGGGTGAGGAAAAGCTGATTTGAGCGAAATCAGTTCTGTACACTGTTGAAATCTTGCTAAAGTCTGTTAACCACCTCAGAGGAGGATGGGCCAGAGGCATACATTACTGTATCATCCACATACATGTGGATGGAAGTGTGGCAGGCTGAGGGCAGTTCATTGAGGAAGATGGAAAACAGAATTGGGCCAAGGACTGAACCCTGGGGGACCCCTGTAGTGACAGGGAGGGTGGCAGATGTGGAAGAGTCAATTCTGACTGTTGGGGACCTACCTCCCAGGTAGGAGTGGAACTAGCTGGTGGCAGCTTCAGACAGTCCAGCGAGGGAGAGTTTGGAGAGTAGCAGGGCATGTGAGACCATGTCAAAAGCCTTTGTGAGGTTGACGAAGATAGCTGAGGTGATGTGACCATTAGCCATACCCAAGAGGATGGTGTCGGTGGGTCTTAGTAGGGAGGTGATGGTAGAGTGTGATTTCCTAAATCCCGCCTGGTAAGGAGTGAAGAAGGAGGAGGAGTCTAAAAAGGAGGAGAGCTGGGAGAGAATGAGGCACTCCTGGATTTTGGCTATGATGGGGAGAAGGGAGATAGATTGGTAATTGCCTGGGGAGAAGGGGTTGCCGCCTTTTGGGAGGGGGACGAGAGTGGCATGTTTCCATTCAGATGGGATTGATGATAGAGTGAAGGAGAGGTTACAGAGGGTGGTCAGCGGGCTGGCAATGGCTGGGACAGAGAGGAGAAACATTTTGGAGCCCAGTCCTGAGGGACATTTACTTTTAGAGGGATTGAGGGACTGTAGGGCTTTTTGTTCTTCACTAGGGGTAACTGGGCGAAAGGAGAAACAGGAGGCAGAGGGGGGTGAGGATGGTGGGATGGAGGGTGGTATCTGTGCGGGGTTGGTGTGGGAGAGTGGACAAGAGTGAGGATGCGCAGCTTGTAAGAAGGGTGTCAAATTCAGTGGCCACCGCACTACGGTCAGTGACAATGGAGCCTGCTACATTCAGGGCAGGTGCAGGGGGTTGGGCTAGGGGGGAGAAGAGTGATTTGATTATCTTTCAGAACTTGCTTGGGTGGTTAAGGTTTTAGTGGAATGAGGCTTTGAGGTAGTTAGATTTTGCCTGACGGGTAAGCCTAGTTCATGCATTCCGAAGTGAGCGGTAGTGAAGGAGTGCTGCTTGTGTACCTGAAGCTTTAAGAGTTTTCCAGGCCTGTCCCTGGCATGAAGTTGATCTATAAGATTGGCGGTGACCCATGGCAGGTGGGCACCCCTTACCTGAGTCATTCTAAGTGGCACATAGTGGTCCCAGATAGCACGGAATGTCAACTTGAAAGATTGTAGGGCAGAATCTATGGAGGATGCCCATGGTATGAGAGACCAGTCCGTGTTAATCAGGTCTGTTAAGAGCGCTGAGAGGTCAAGGGATTTGTAGGACCTGGTGCGAATTGTGTGAGGGGGAGGTGCCTTAGGTCTGAATACTTTCCTTACCATATAAATCTTGTGGTCATGGTCATCAACCCTTCCCTGTCCTGCAGCTCTTGGACCTGAGTCCTCTAACACTAAGATTTTACCACGTTCCTCTGCTTCCTTCACTTCCTCCCACCCCTTCCCACTCCTAGCTCCTTCTACCTCCTGCATTTTGTTCACTCTGTCTGCCCCTATTCTTCCTCCCTCATCAGTACTCCCCCGTCTGTTTTTTCCCAGACACCCCCATTTGCTCCTCCATACTCCCTCCTCCCACTGACCTTTTTCTCTCCAGTACTGCTGGATGCTCCTCCACCACCCCTCCCTCACCTGTCATCATGTTTGCACCATGTTCTCCCTCTGCTTCCTTCATTTCCTCCCACCCCATCCCACTGCTTGCTCCTTCTAGCTCCTACACTTTGTTCCCTCCTTCTGCCCTATTCTTGCTTCCTCATCAGTACTACCCCCTCTGTCCATTTATTCCATACACCTCCCATTTGCTTGTCCATACTCCCCTTCCCTGTAACCTTTTTCTCTCCAATACTGCTGGATGCTGCTCCTCCGCTCCTCCCTCTCCTGTCATCTCAGTCAATGGCCAATACCTGTTTAAGCCTGTTGTGTATCCATGATCATTCCCACTGGCACAGGTTGTGCCCCTGTACCGCCCCCCTAGATCCCCTTGTGGTCTGCAGTCTCCACCCCCTGCCCCTTCCTTCATCCTGCCTCTTGTACCCTACCCAACTGCCTTCTGTGCTTCTCCTTTCCAGTCCTCTTTCTGGCCAAGACATAGCCTCCCGTAGCCAAGACATTTCTCCCATTAGTTGTGATAGCTCCTTATCCAGTCTCCTTAGCTTTTGACAAATTGGGAACTCCCCAAGCCTCCACAGGGTGCTCATGAATATGGCAGCTCCACAGTTGTTACACCCCCCACTATCCTCACCCCTTCATATCCTCCACCCCCTCCACCAATCCCCCATCCCCTTATGCTGCCACTGACCCTCTCCTGGTGTACATCCTACTCTGCCCCCTCCAGAAACTTCCACTGTCCTTTTCCAGATTAATTCCCTTCTCCCACCACTGTGTCTCCAAGGTTCCATGTTAATAAGTATAGCAAAATTTTACCCCTAACTAAAACTTCCACTATGCCCAGTATCCCACCATCCCACTGTTAATTCTGGGAAGCCTTTCTCCTTTTCAAGCCTAAACCTAAAGCTAAATCAAAAGTTAAATCCCCATAGGCTGTGTCCAAAAACAATCAGCCAAGGAGTTTTCAGGCAGTAGCAATCCAACCACACACACTTACAAGCTGCTACAAGTTTCCACAAATTCAGCTGAAACTGACTCCCAGAAGCCTGAAACTCCTGAACCCAAACACAAAGAGAGTGAAATATTTATAGCAGCTGAAGATCCAGCCACACCCACAAACAAGCTGCTACAAGCTTCCACAAATTTAGACCAGAGTCACAGAAGCCTGAAACTACCTGAACCCAAACAAAAAGACAGTGAAATTAACTGAAAACTACGTGAAATATAGCAACTGAAGAGTCAGTCACAACCACTTACAAGAGCTACAAGCTTCTACAAATTCAGCCGAAACAAACTGAGTACCAGAAGCCTTAAATTTCTTAATCCAAACTCAAAGACAGTGAAATTAACTAAAAACTTCCCTTTAATACTTACAGCAGCTGAAAAGCCAGACACACACACTTACAAGCTGCTACAAGATTTCACAAATTTAGCCTAAACAATCACAGATGCCTGAAACTCCTGAACCCAAACACAGACAGTGACATTAACTGAAAACTCTCCTGAAATACAGCAGCTGAAGAGCCAGCCGCACCCACTTACAAGCTGCTACAAGCTTCCTCAAATTCAGCCCAAACAGAGTCCCACAAGCCTGAAACTCCTGAACACAAACACAAAGACAGTAAAATAAATGGAACTCCTCCCCCACAAATACTTATAGCAGCCAAAGAGTCAGCAACACACACATACAAGCTGCTACAATCTTCCACAAATTTAGCCCCAATGGAGTCACAGAAGCCTGAAACTCCTGAACCCAAACACAAAGACAGTGAAATTAACTGAAATCTCCCCTGAAATACTGCAGTTGAAGAGACAGCCACACCCACTTACAAGCAGCTACAAGCTTCCAAAAATGTAGCCCAAACAAATAGGGTCCCAGAAGCCTGAAACTGCTGAACCCAAACACAAAGATAGTGAAATTATCTGAAAACCACCCTTAAATACTTAATGTAGCTGATGAGCCAGCAACACACACCTACAAGCTGCTAAAAGCTTCCACAAATTTAGCCCAAACAAACTGAGTCACAGAAGCCAGAAACTCCTGAACCAAAGACAAAGACAGTGAAATTAACTGAAAACTTCCCTAACACACAGCAGCTGAAGAGCCAGCCACAGACACTTACAAGCTGCTACAAGCTTCCACAGATTTAGCCCAAACAGAGTCACGGAAGTCTGAAACTCCAGATCCCAAACACAAAGACAGTGAAATTAACTGAAAATTCTGAAATACAGCAGCTTAAGAGTCAGCCACACCCACTTATAAGCTGCTACAAGCTTCCACGAATTCAGCTGGAACTGAGTCCCAGAAGCCTGAAATTCCTGAACTCAAACACAAAGACAGTGAAATTAAGTGAAAACTACTTTTTAAATACTTACGGCAGCTGAAGAGCCAGCCACATCCACTTTTAAGCTGCTAAAAGCTTCCACAAATTCAGCCCAAACAAACTGAGTCCCAGAAGCATGAAACTCATGAACCCAAATACAAAGACAGTGAAATTAACCAAATACATGCCTGAAACCTCAAGAAGGACATAGCACTGCTGGAGATGGTCCAGAGGAGGGCAACCAGGATGATTCAGGGCATGAGAGAAAGGACCTATGAGGAAAGGCTGGAAGAACTTGGGCTGTACTCACTGGAGGAAAGGAAACAGGGGGACATGATAGGGGTCTTCAAATATGTGAAAGGGATAAATGGGGCAGAGACAAAGAAATGTTCAGGCTAAAGAAAGGGAGCACAACCAGGGGGCATGAGTGGAAGCTGGAGGGGGGAAATTACAGGGGAGAATGTAGAAGACATTACTTCACTGAGAGGGTGGTGGGGCCATGGAATGCACTGCCTGGGAGTCTGGTGGAGGAGGGCACAGTGGAAGGCTTCAAGAGGGGGTGGGACAGGTGCATGGGTAAACCGAAGCCAAAGATTACCCTCCCTGGGGCTGAGGGGTGGGAAAGTGAGCACCCAATAGGGGCTGGCTACCAAGCAGACACAAAAGACCATCAGACCTATTCTGCTGGCTTTTGGTATGTTAGTATGTTAAATCCAGCAGATGAAGAGTGAGCCATACCCACTTACAAGCTGCTACAATCTTCCCCAAATTCAGCCCAAACAACCTGAGTCTCAGAAGCCTGAAACTCCTAAACCCAAACACAAAGACAGTGACAGTAACTGAAAACATAACTTAAATAGAACAGCTGAAGAGCCAGCCATACCCACTTGCAAGTTGCTACAAACTTCCACAAATACAGCCCAAACAAACTGAGTCCCAGAAGCTTGAAACTCCTTAACCAAAACAAAGACAGTGAAATTAATTAAAAACACATCTGAAATACAGCAGCTAAAGAGTCAGCCATACCCACTTACAAGCTGCTTCAAGCTTCCACAAATTCAGCTGAAACTGAGTCCCGAAAGCCTGAAACTCCTGAACCCAAACACAAAGTCTGTGAAATTAACTGCAAGCTCCCCTTAAATACTTACACCAAATGAAGAGTCAGTCACACCACCTTACAATCTGCTACAAACTTCCACAAATTCAGCCAAACAAACTGAGTCAAAGATGCTTGAAACTCCTGAACCCAACACAAAGACAGGGCAATTAACTGCAAAAATCAACTTAAATACTTTCAGCAGTGGAAGAGCCAGCCACACACACACACACTGTCAAGCTGCTACAAGCTTCCACAAATTTAGCACAAAGTGAGTCACAGAAGCCTGAAAGTGCTAAACCCAAACACAAAGACAGAGACATTAATTGAAAACTCTCCAGAAATAGAGTAGCTAAAGAGTCAGCCACACCCACTTACAAGCTGCTACAAGCTTCCCCAAAATCAGCCCAAACAAACTGACTCCCTGAAGGCTGAAACTCCAGATCCCAAACACAAAGACAGTGAAATTAACTGAAAACTCGCATGAAATAAACCAGGTGAAGTGTCAGCCACATCCACTTACAAGCTGTTACAAGTTTCCACAAATTCAGCTGAAACTGAGTCCCAGAAGCCTGAAGCTGCTGAACACAAACTCAATGACAGTGAAATTAATTGAAAACTCCCCTTAAATACGCACAGAAGCTGAAGAGTCAGTCACACCCACTTACAAGCTGTTACAAGCGTCCACAAATTCAGCCCAAACTGAGTTAAAGATGCCTGAAACTCCTGAGCCCAAACACAGTCAGTGAAATTAACTGCAAATGAAACTTAAATACTTACAGCTGCTGAAGAGCCAGCCACACACAGTTACAACTTCTTTCAAGCTTCCACAAATTCAGCCCAAAGTGAGTCCCAGAAGCCTTAAACTCCTTAACCCAAACACAAAGATAGTGCAATTAACTGAAAACTCCCTCCAGATATTTACAGCAGCTGAAGAGCTAACCACACCCACTTACAAGCTGCTACAAGCTTCCACAGATTTAGCCCAAACAAATTCAGTGACAGAAGCCTGAAACTCCTCATCCAAACACAGACATTGAAATTAATTGGAAACTCCACTGAAATGCAGCTGCTGCAGAATCAGCCACACCTACTTACAAGCTGCTAAAGGCTTCCACAAATTGGCCCAAACAAAGTGAGTCCCAGAAGCCTGAAACTCATGAACCCAAACACAAAGATAGTGTAATTATCGGAACACACACTTCAAATACAGCAGCTGAAGAGTCAGCTACACCCACTTACAAGCTGCTACAAGCTTCCACAATTTCAGCCCAAACAAACTGAGTCACAGAATCCTGAAACTCCTAAACCCAAATACAAAGACAGTGAAATTAGTGGAAAACTCCATTTAAATACTTACAGCAGCAGAAGAGCCAGCCACATCCACTTACAAGTTGTTACATGCTTCCACAAATTCAGCCCAAACAAATTGAGTCCCAGAAGCCTGAAACTCCTGAACCCAAACACAAAGACAGTGAAATTAATGGAACACACACCTCAAATACAGCAGATGAAGAGTCAGACACTCCCACTTACAAGCTGCTACAAGCTTCCACAAATTAAGTCAAAACAAACTGAGTCCCAGAACCCTGAAACTCCTGAATCCAAACACAAAGACCCATGAATTATCTATAAAATGTATCACTGGGAACCAAACACTGCATAAATTACTGTTACAGTAACCATAAACAGATTATCATGAGGTTAGGACCTAGCAGCTTTATATGAGATCATGTTCCATAATGGACAGCCTTGTAGGCAGCGCTCATGTTCAGATGGGCAATATGTGTTTCTAGTAGGGTTAGATGGCTACAACTCATTAATATTGAGGTGGCTAGGATGGTGTCAGTATCTGGGCATGCTAGGGTTTGTAGATATTTTTGTATCTGCCAGCCTAATATCCATTTAACTCAGATCAGGTACGGTATTTGCTGTCTGATCCATGTGCCACTATCTCTTCATTTACATTTTTTACATGGGAGAAAAATACTTTTCTGAAAAATTTTCTATGCTCCAAACATGCCTAGCATATATGTCACACACCTCTCAGTTTGTGGGAAACCACAGAGAAAAAGGACCTGCAACCAGGAAGTTGCTCTAGATAGAAATTGTTTTATATGGAGTACAGAAGGTTAAATGTTATACATTTGTATTAGGAATAATAAGCAACTGATTTACAATGCTATGAAATCACTGCAATGGATTACTTTTCCTTATAACACTTATGTTGTGAGATATGAGCTTTTAATTATGTTGAATAGGGTTCTGCCTAGTGTTTTGAATAGTGGTGTGTAGATTGGCTTTCCAGTTCTTATGGGTCCATCAGGTTAGTCCAGACAAATCAGAACCAGAAGAACAACATAATACATGATGAAACAATGGTGTAATCAATTCAGCAATGCACAGTAATGTTACTCAGTGGATTTATTGCTGTATTTAAAAAGCCAATGAGAATCATTGGTTTAATTTCCTCATCCATTTCTTCCATTCCACTCTGGTACAATTCCACTGGTTAATATTTTAGCCCAATCAGTTCATTAGGTCTGATTTATGTAACAGAAGCATGGAAGACTTTCACTAAGCAGTGAAAAGTATAATGAAATGAACTGAAGGTTAACTTTACACCTGGTGATCTGGTTAATTTTAGTTACATTGATTAAAAGATTTATAGTGGTTTAGGCACTGCAGTAGCACCAACAGATAGTGGAAGAAGAAGATGAGTCAAAAGGGAAGAATGGAATGCATATACTCATGACAAAAGGAGCAGCATATCTTTCAAATGAAAAAGTAATTAAAACAGATACATTAACATTAAGCCAGTTTATGAAAGAGGACCTCATTTTAATGATTATAAAGTTATTTTTCATATCCTCATACTTGTCTACAGTATTTCTTCTAACATTTATATACCTAGTGGGCCTGATTCTCAAAAGGTTATGCCTGGTGTAGCTTGACTTGCAACCAAAACAAATGGTGCAAGTAGCAAGTTACACCAGCAGTTGTGATATACAGTATTCTGCAAAGCAGCCTGTGACATACCACAGGCTGCATGCACCAAAGTGGACTTGTGTCACCAGTTATGCCTTAACCCCCTGCGACATGGTGCTAGAGGGTTTACGGCAGCAGTTGCTCCCTATTCTGGAAGGGCAGTAAAAATGTCCGCCAGGGTGCTATTCTCCAAAAACCCCCAGGAGAACATCATCAACATAAGTTACACCAGCATATAGCTGGCATAACTGTACTTACACCTCCGGAGGTTGCCAGCATGTGCAGCCCACCCATCCCCCAATGGTATGCCACCCCCAACACTGCCCTGACTCCAAAACACAAAAGCCCCACAGGCTAATTCTGTCCCCCCCATGCCCCAACCCAGAAACAGCATGGTAACGACCCATAGGGCTATCCATGCCCCCCCATACCAAAAAGCCCCAGCAGGACTGGAGCATGCCCTCAACCCCCAGTACCTGTACAATAGCCCCACAGGGCTGGAGCATGCCCCCACCCTCAGTACATGTACAATAGCTCTGCAGGGCGGGAACATGCCCCCGACCCCCAGTACCTGTACAATAGCCCCACAGAGCTGGAGCATGCCCCCAACCCGCAGTACCTGTACAATAGCCCCACAGGGCTGGAGCATGCCCCTGACCCCCAGTACCTGTATAATAGCCCTGTAGGGCTGGAGCATGCCCCCAACCTGCAGTACATGTACACTAGCCCCACAGGGCTGGAGCATGCCCCTAACCCCCAGTACCTGTACAATAGCCCCACAGGGCTGGGGCATGCCCACAACCTCAGGTACATGTACAATAGCTCAGCAGGGCTGGAGCATGCCCACAAACCCCAGCACCTGTACAATAGCCCCACAGGGCTGGAGCATGCCCCCACCCTCAGTACATGTACACTAGCCCTGCAGGGCTGGAGCATGCCCTGACCCCCCCATACATGTAAAAAGCCCTGCAGGGCTGGGCCATGCCCCTGACCCCCAGTACCTGTACAATAGCCCCACAGAGCTGGAGCATGCCCCCAACCCCCAGTACCTGTACAATAGCCCCACAGGGCTGGAGCATACCCCTGACCCCCAGTACATGTAAAAGAACCCTGCAGAGCTGGAGCATGCCCCTGACCCCCAGTACCTGTAGCCCTGTAGGGCTGGAGCATGCCCCTAACCCCCGGTACATGTACAATAGCCCACCAGGGCTGGAGCATGCCCACAACCTCAGGTATATGTTCAATAGCCCTGCAGGGCTGGAGCATGCCCCTGATCCCCCCATACATGTAAAAGAGCTCTGCAGGGCTGGAGCATGCCCCCAGCCCTCAGTACCTGTACAATAGCCCCACAGAGCTGGAGCATGCCCCCACCCCCAGTACCTGTACAATAGTCCCACAGGGTTCGAGCATGCCCCCGCCCATCAGTACATGTACATTAGGCCTGCTGGACTGGAGCATGCCCATGACCCCCAGTTCATGTAAAACAGCTCTGCATGGCTGGAACATGCCCCAACCCCCAGTACATGTACAATAGCCCCACAGGGCTGGAGCATGCCCCTGACCCCCAGTACATGTAAAGGAGCCCCACAAGGTTGCCGCATGCCCTGACCCCCAGTACCATAATGGAAACAAGCACCCTGCAAGCTGCAAAAATCCCCCTTGTTCCCTGATCCCAAAACTTGCAGCCATTCACCCATGTCCTGGTTATCCCTGGAAATCTAGTGACCCACCCCTCCCACCTGGCAGCACCCAACAACCCAGCTCCCCCCATGACCCATTTTAGGCCAGAGACTGCCACAGCCCACCTCTCACCACCACCACGGCCAGCCACCAATTGAACACTGCAGGAGCACATACTGTACCTACTACATGTATGTACACTACACGCTCCTGCATTGTTCAGTCAGTGGTTGGCCTTGGTGGTGAGTGGGGGGCTGTGCCAGTCGCTGGCCTAAAATGGGTCATGGGGGGGAGTAGGGTGGTTGGGTTCTGCCAGGTGGGTGGGGTTGGCCACTAGACTACCAAGGATACCCAGGACGTGGGTGAAAGGCTACAATTTTGGGGATCGGGGACCGGGGGATTTTCACAGCTTGTTGGGTGTGGGTTTCCATTATGGTACTGGGGGTAGGGGCATAAAGTAGCCCTGTGGGACTCTTTCACATGTACTGGGTGTTGGGGTCATGCTTCAGCCCTGTGGGGCTTTATGGATAGAGGGGATCTGGGCATGGGGGGCACTTGCGCCGTTCGCAGCCAGGGTTGCAGCTTACAGCAAACCCTTCAGGTTCACCCTTTGTTTGGCATACCTGTGGGTTTGTCGCAAGTCACAGGACTTAGCTGCCAGGACCCTACCCCTTATAGAATTGGAAACAGGGTCCTTGGCGCCACTGCACCCCTTGCATGTCTCAACTTGCGATATGCGTAGGGGTGCTTATAGAATCGGGCCCAATATTTTAAATAATAATACTGTAGTGACATGCACTATACATTTTACATATTTAATGTACAGTATCAGTACTGTTGAATACTTATTGTAATTTATTTATTGAAAATTGGCAACTGGCAAAGGCATCCTGGGGCAAGACTTATTTCCAGGTGTAAGCAGGGGGAGGAGGGGGTAGTACAAGTAGAACAAAACATCAATAGCACAGCAGTGAGCAATTCCATGACAGCTTAAACTGCAAGGCACACTAACAGGCAACAACTGCTGAAGGAAGTACAACAGGCAACAATTACTGATTGTACATGACAAGGGCTTATTAAATACAATATAATCTTGTAAATATGGAGTAACGTGCTTGTGCCTGAGGAGGTAGTTGTAATGGCCATGTTATATGAAAGCAACAATACCTGACAGGGTGGTCTGGTATTGTCCATACCACCCACCCTGGAGGGTATTATTGCCCTTAGAAAATGGAATAACTGTGGAAGGAAAAGACAGAGTCTGTTTTTTTTTTTTTTTACAATAAATAGTTTGTATCTAATTCTTTGTTTATATGAAGAAATGAAAAAAAAAAACCTTTTTGGGAAACTCTATAACAACTGAAACACTTTTTAACCACATTGTAGAACTTTCAACTTTGCGGATTGGTCAATAATAAACTGGTGAGGCTTTTCTTTGATGTAGCTGATGAAGTTTATTGGGCAATTGATTGTGCAGTTGGAGAGCTGGAAGACGTTCTGTGTGCCTATGGCCCTTGCATCAGTAGGTGGCAGACTGGTGCTGTTATTGCTGTTCTGCTGAATAGCTTGCTCTTCGGTCTGCTCTAAGGTCTGCCTGGATTCCTGAGTATTTTCATGTGGTTTTCCTGCTCCTAAGATTGAGCGCCAGTGCTTTCTCTCGGCAGACGATGGGGTCCAGTAGCTGGCTAAGCTTTGCTCAGATCTGTTGCCAGTAACTGCTATAATTTCCCAATTGGTGAGTCCTGCTTTTGACAGTAGTTGAACCACAGTAGTTCTTACACTGTGGTTGGTGTAACACTGAGATAGGCTTGCTTCTTTGCCCAGTTTTGAAATTAAGGAGCCCAAATAGTTTTCCTCATGGGCTCCATGGTAAACCAGTACTGTTGAATATAGAAGATTTCTTGTGGCAGTCTTCTGGGATGCATATAAAAGCTCTTGGCTTCTGCTGGAGTTTTTCTGAGGTATTTTTTGAATGAGAGTACTGGGCATAGCGAGTCTCCTTTTTGTTCATAAATAAATTCTCAAGTGTTTTCTTTGTTCTGTTCATGAGGATTTTTATGATTTTTTTGTTTCCTCATTGTGGGACAGTGTGATGAATTTTGGCCCAGTGTCATCTTGCTTGATAATAAAAGATTCCCATCTCAGCTCTCAGAGCCCCTCCCAACCATGTCAGACAATGTGCAGTTGCACATCAAACCATACTTTGTGTACTAAGCCCATCATGGTTTCTGGGGACAGAGCAGGGCTGGTTCTGAGCTTGTGGAGGTCCACCTCTCTTATTGTCAGATAGTGGCTGAATGTATCCTTTTTTCTCTTACCTCAGCCTTTTCAGTACTGGTTGCAGTACATTGCTGGAGCTAGTGAAAACTGGGTCTGAGATTAGGCTGACTGGCTGACAGATTTTGGTGGTGCCCAGGTGACAGTTGAGTCACACTCATAAGGCACATTAGCCTGCTACAGAATACTCTTTGCCCTTGTCTACTCACACCTCTGCATAGAAGCGTCTGAGGTGGTTATTTAACTGTCCAAATGGAGTGGTTTGCCAGTCTATGGGTATGTTGTGATGACTAGCCCATTGCTCGAAAGCTGTTATTGCTTATCTAGTGTTTTTATCAGTATTCTCTTCCTGCCTGTCTCACTCTATTTGATCTAACTGGTCGCATCACGAATCTCCCACTTTCAGTTTCATTTTCTTTCTTTTTCTTTTCAGGATGGCTCCTTTTTGCTGGCATTGGTGTCTCTTCATCCTCAGTAAGTAGATGCTGCACATTCAAGATGCTGGCTAGGTCAAAGTTTACTGGAAACTTGTCAGACATTTTTCATTTTTTAGTTGGGTTTTCTGTCAGCTGGATTGCTCACCTCACCAGGTGAATAGTAAAGTGAATGCTTGGGTACAACAATATGCCAGTTTGTGATGAGGTCAGATAACTGGGATTTTTTATTTGCTGGTCATTTATTGAAAGTTAATGTACCACCCTGGCAGTGGTACCAGCCAATCAGATCCCAGCAAATAAAAAGCCCATTCTCTAAACAACAATAAAAAATGTTTTTGAAATAAAGATTGTGGGTGAGCGAAATTGACCCTGCATGTGATTAGGAAAAAAAGTTTATGTCCTGATGCACTTGTCCAAATGTTTGACATGAAAGTATACAGCTCCATTCTATGCTCATTCAGTGCATATACTGTATGGTGCATGTGTTTTTTATTGTGTGAGAGGCCTTTCGGCACCATGCATTTCTGCTTAAAGTTGAACCAGCATAATATTCTGTGGTAATTTGCATATGCAGCCAGCAATGCTTTGCATTATGGGGGTATGTGTGATTTTGTATTTCTTTGAAACTTGGCTTCCCAACCAATGTCCTTTGGGGTAACCATTGCCTCAGTGCTTGTGCACTGAGGTTCTTTGTCTTTTAACTTGTTTTTGGTTTTTATTGAGTTCACCACAACATAGCCCACATAGACCATCTTAGGGTAGCTGGTTCATTCCACTGGGGTGTCAAACAGATGAGGCACACTGATGGGTCCTGGTAGGATGAAACATGTGTCTGTGTCTTCTGTTGGCACCCTTTGCAAATTGTGTAAGAGGCCTTTTGGCACCATGCAGTTCTGCTTAACGTTGAACTAGCATAATATTCTGTGGTGATTTGCATCTGCAGCTCATGATGCTTTGCATTATGTGGGTATGTGTGATTTTGTGTTTTTTATTGCATGGAAAAAGTTTTGGAATACTTTCTTAAATGGTAGTTCATAATTATGAATGTGCTCTTCATCTGATCAGAGTTGCAGCAGGTACACAACTGAAGAGGTGCTCATAGAATTGCTGCTACTAGCTAGTGATGTGGGACCTGGTGGTAAAGAGAGACATGTGGGGGTTAGCTGTGGAACAGATAATAATGTGTCTTCTTGCTGTGGCACTTGAAAAGGAAGCAGTGGAACGGTTTGGAGAAATGTCTTATTGCTTTGTTATAATAATACCACTTCTTTATAAAAATTTCTTTATAAAAAATACGTTAAGATCACTGTGAACTGTACTACCTTACTTACACACACTATGTTTGTGTTTGTATAAAAATAGAATTAAGGCACTCCAGAGCTTGGGTTACATTTTGTTAATCTAACCCTTGTGGCTTAAGACACTCAGATATGCCTTGTGTCTCAGAACACTTCAAGGGTGAGCTTGACAGATGGTACCATAACCCCAAATCAATTCTTAATAAATATATTCATTAATCATCAGACAAATTCATGTCTGATTATAATACTGTATCTCTGAGAATTTTGTTTAGATTAATGTGTACTGTTTTGCTAATAGAGATAAAGTGGCATGCTTCATATCATTGAGTTTCTCACATACAACTGTCCTAAAATGGTCAGGTGGTGAACATGAATTTATAATTTTTTTTTGCTTCAAAAACATGGTAACACTTCTTGAACTTATGTATTATTACAGTAAGGAGAAGACGTGAATAACTGCAACAATTCTTTCAACAAATGTAAAAAAATCTATTTTTTTAATAATGCCTGGCAACCTATTTGCTGTATACTTGGTGTATCAGTCCCACCAATAATTTAAGATAGCAACACATATTCTAGATCAGAAGTTCTTGCAAATGCAATTGATTTCACATTTTGATTGTTTCTGAACCTTTTCTATAAAGCTCTGTTTTTAGCTTGTTCTTAAGTCATTCATATATGGCTGCTAGCTATCCCTAAGTTTGTAAATTGGGTACTCACCACTAATATTGAAGCAGCCCAGATGCTAGCAACTTCAGTTCCAAAAAAAGCTTTATTAGGTGTAGTTAAACATCCTTATAAGTGCAAGTAATGCAGTTATTACAGTGTACAATTAAAAATTCCAGGGCCTCTGAGGGATGATCTGCCTGATGCAGTTCACATTCATCTAATGCTGTCTCAAATGCCTTTGCTTCTGTACGGGTAGTGAGTGTGCCAGTTTTACTGCCTTATGATTTATCCATAGACAATTTTTTTAAAAAGGGAAATTCTCATCTGAAATCAAAGTTGCTGGCATCCATCCCCTTCCTTATAAAGTAGTATAAGGTGGTTAAGAAAATCAAAGCAATGTGATTGATCAAATGTAGTCATATGACTTTGCACTATTTCATCACAACAGCATAGGTCAGAGATGTCAAAAAGGAAGGGGTGGGAGAGATAAACTGCCACCGGGGTGGGATCCTTGTGATTGTATTTTGATAAGGCTAGTGAGCCAATGGGGTTGGCACCTAGTGGTCCCTCTATATTGAAATTGTTACTAGATAGATTATAGGGTTATCTTAACACAAGGTAATCCAGTCCCTGGAATGCCTTAATTCTATTCGCATACAGATGTTCACGTGGTCTGTGTAAACAAAATAGAAGTATTCCATATAGGGCTGGGCTCATTTTATCTTCCACTAGTGGAATTCTGGCAAGAAGCTAATTTCACGTCCTTGAAATTTCCACAGATATTTCAAAAACTTTCACTGCAATTGTGATTTCAGTTATTTCCATCTAATTTAAAAAGTGTTTGTCCAAATTGCAACAAAATTGGTATGTTGAATTTGCCATTGCTCACACAGAAGAGTGTCAAGTTTCAGATCTCTATCTTTAAAGAAGACTGTGTTAATAGTCTCCAACAATTCAGAAACTTTAAAATTAGAGTTAACTACTTAAACTTAAAATGTATGTCCAAATTGCAACAAATGAGGTATGGTGACGTTTCCAATGCCCATACATACATGTGCTAAATTTGACATCTCTAGCATTAAAGGTAACTGAGTTATAAGCCTCCAAATGTTCAGCATTTTTAAAATTACATTTTGTAATTACACAAACTGCTGAATTTTAATTCCCTATAAGTTTGATGCTAGAGTACAGAATATCATCAACATTCTTAGGTTCACTGACCCTCAATATTAGGCTTTAAGGCAACTCTCTTGGCCCAGCATAAGAGCATCATGCTGCTATGCTGATGACCTGGGTTTGGAAGTGAGCCAGGAAGTTGTGTTGGGGGCAGGTGATGGCTAAAACTTACAATTTACATAACAGTACTTAATAATAATAATAACTTTATTTATCTGTGCCTTTCTCAAAATCAAGGCGCATTACAATAAAATGCAAAATAAAACATATTAAAACATATTAAAAACTAAGTTGGCAACACACCAATTAATCAACATACAAGTTATCAGCAAAAGCCTTGCTCCATAAGAAGGACTTTAAGCCCCTTTTAAAACCCTCCACCGTCATGCACTCTCTAATCCAACGTGGTAGAGAATTCCAGAGGGTCGGCGCCACAAACATAAAAGCTCGGGCACTGGAGGATTTTAAAGTAACCCTCGGGATCTCTAGCAACCCCTCATTGGCAGAGCAGAGTGGTCGCATCGGTAGGTAAGGCACCAGAAGCTCTTTCAAGTAGTCAAGGCCCAACCCATGTAGGGCTTTATAAGTCAGCAATCCAACTTTAAAGGTGATCCGCCACTGAATCGGCAGCCAGTGCAGATCTTGGAGCACCGGTGTAATATGGGAGGAACGAGGTCCCGTTAACAACCGGGTGCGAGTTCTGCACTAACTACAAGTGGCGGATATCAACCCCAGGCAGCCCAAAGTAAAGGGAGTTGCAGTAGTCCAGACGCGAGGTCACAAAGGCGTGGATCAGAGTGGGAAGGTCGCCGGATGGAACAAGGTGCTTGATCCTGGCGATGTTCCTAAGATGGTAAAAGGACACCTTGACAACCGCCGACACTTGCGCATGTAGTGTCAGCTGATCATCAATAATCACCCCCAGGTCTTGCACCCGTTCAGAGGTCGGGAGCTCCGCATCCCCCAGGAATAAACCCGAGGTTTGAAGTGCCCCCAACCCCTCAATCCGGCAGCCATGATCCACAACCAACACCTCAGTCTTCCCCGAGTTCAACTTCAACCAACTGGACCTCATCCAATCCTGGATCTCACTGAGACAGTTGTTAAACACTGAGAGTGCTCTATTCTGGCCAGGCCAAAAAGACAGATAGAGCTGGGTATCGTCGGCATAGCAATGAAACTCCAGCTCATATCATCTAACAATGTCTCCGAGGGGAAGCATGTACACCGCAAACAACATGGGGGACAGCACAGAGCCCTGAGGCACCCCACAGTTCAGAGTGGTGGGATCAGAGGAAAAAATCCCCAATACCACCCTCTGAGTTCTACCTGTGAGGAAAGAAGTAAACCATCTGTGCACTAAGCCTGAAAGACCACAGATGCATCTCAGGTGCTCAAGCAGCACCCCATGGTCTATGGTGTCAAATGCTGCTGACAAATCCAAAAGGACCAAAATGGACCATTTTTTCTGGTCTCTCACCATCAAGAGATCATTGAGGACCCGAACCAGCACAGTCTCAGTGCTGTGCCTCTTTTGAAAACCTGATTGAAGAGGATCGTAGATGTTATGGATGGTAAGATGGTTGTCCAACTGGGCTGCCACCACTTTCTCGATTACCTTCCCAACAAAGGGGGTGTTCGAGATAGGTCTGTAGTTAGCCAGGGAGTCAGGGTCCAAGGATGCCTTTTTCAGCACTGGTGTCACCACCGCTTCCTTCAGGGAGCGGGGATATTCACCAGTGTCTAGGGAACACCAGACTATCCTGGCAAGAACCGGGAGGATAACCTCCCCACAGCCCATGATCAGGCCTGTGGGACCCAGGTCTAAACTACAGCTAGTGGTGCACATACCCTGGACAATCCTCACAGCATCCTTGATTTCTGACCTGATGAAGGAACTCCAGGTAAATGGTGTGCTAGTGACCATAGGCTGGACCACCGCAACTCCCATGGAGGGGACGGCGCAAATCTTGGCCCTGCTGTCGGCCACCTTATCTGCAAAGAATCGAGTGAGCTCCACACACTGCGTCTGTGAAAAGGCATGATGAACCTGCAGACAGGCTGGGTTGCACAGCCTGTCTACGGTTCGAAAGAGCTGGGCCGGTCAGTTCTGAGCAGCAGCAATTTCTCCAGACAGGAACACTGCCTTCTTATGAGTAATTGCTGACTGATAGAGTTTATAATGCTATAGGAGTCTAAGATGGTCAGTATCTAAGCCAGATTTCTGCCAACATCTCTCCAACCTGCGACCTAATCTCCGCAACTCCCTCAGATCCTGATCAAACCAAGGGGATCGGGGGTGAAGGGAGAGAGGCCACACACGTGTGGGGGCAATTGAATCCAAAGCGGAGGTGACAGCCTTATTATAGGCTAGCACCATCGCTTCAGGATCTAAGCTCAACCCAGGAAATTCTGATAGGTCAAGAACCGCAGTTAGACCAGTGGGAGTAACATCCCGTAAAGGGCGGTACTTGACCATCTCCACTGGGGTAGGTCTACGAAGGGGGGTGCATAAATTGAACCTCACAGTGTGGTGATCAGACCATCTGACTGGTTCCACCCCCACATCTGAGGCCTCCAACCCCAGCAGGAAGACCAGATCAAGAGAATGGCAATGTTTATGGGTGGCAGAAGTAACCACCTGTGAGAGGCCCAATGAACACATCAATTGGAGGAAGAGCTGACCAAATTGCGAGAGTTCTTCGTCAATCCAGGCATTGAAATCGCTCAGCACCATCAATCTAGGCGATCCAAGTACCAGGTCGATGACGAAATCTGCCACTTCCTTTAGAAATAGTTTCTCGTCACTGGGTGGACGATAAACGAGCGCCATTCTATAGCTCCCACCTGCCACCACGACACATTCAAAAGATCTGGTCTCCTCCACTGGAACACTAGTGAGGTCCAATTCGGTCTTGAAACAGACCGCAACCCTCCCACCCCTGCGATCCAATCTCGGGTGGTGAATCACCGAATACCCAGCTGGAATTGCAGCCTCCAAGACTGGGGCGGCATGACTATCCAGCCAGGTTTCAGTGATGCAAACTAGGTCCACAGTGCCAACCAAGTCCGCTACAATAGCAGTCTTGTTCACAACGGACCTGGCATTGCACAACACCGCTTGAGTTGGATAGGACTCCAGGGAAGCCCGGACCACCTGCCCACCATTTAAAAAAGTGGTGGTGCCCTTGGGTATGGGAACCAAACAAGCAGAACTACGTTCAGCACTCCATTTCACCCCAGGGCGTCTTTTGGACTTAACCACACAAATGCAGGCACCCCCCTCCACCATCCCGTACTGTTCATGCCCCCAACCCCTCCGAACCCCACCACACACAATTCCCAGAGCCCTACAGTGTTGATAAACAGGGAAAAGCAAAGGGGGGGTAAAGAAAGGGCAGAGGGCATGAAGAGCAGTGGATGAGTAGTGTATGACGGGGGGTAGAATAACAATATCTGGTGGCATCCACAAACAACAGGCCAAAACAATGATCTCAAAACACCCCGGAAATCTCAATAAAAATAAAATATTGAAGCATAAAACACAAATCAGCTTATCACAAATTAAACTATACAATCAAAATATCTAAACAAAGAAACAATAACAGTAATAATTCTTTAACAATAATAGTCATTCGGATAGATATTAAAAGGACAATTTAAAGCAGTGGAGCTCCCACCTTCCACTGCAAAAATGTCCATATATGACACCCTGGACTCCCACTCCAAGTTTCCAATGACCAGCGAAACAAATTAAAATTGAAACAAAACCCCAAAGACAAAAAAGAGTTCCCCCACCGATTTGGACCCCACAAAGGAGCTCTCGCCACCCAGTGGGAATCAAAACAGGCAGAAAAAAAAATATCCAAAATAGTAAACTGAGGTGAACAGGTCCCAAAAGTTAATAAAAAGCAAGAGTACAGTTAGATTTACAATCCCACATGGCTCTCACCACCACGATAAATTGCTGCTCAAACTGTCTCATTCTTCACGAGCCCCACAGAAGTCCGACTCAGGAAGGCTTTAACAGCATCTGTGTATTAAAACTTCTTTTCCTTTTTTTCAAGAAAATTTCCAAGATAAATCCACGAAGAAGAAAGGACCCAAAGGTCACTGCCAGTACGAGACTAACCTAAAACAACCCTCCTCTCAACGGACCTTACCGCCGCCTGGTCAGCTCTCCAGCTGTACGGTGCAGATCAGAAAAGCCAGGAGGCCTGCCGCCAAATAGCATAACCTCCCAGCCCACCACCTTACAGAGGATAGGTGTCCAAAGGGCAGCCCACAGATACGGGCCAAGGGCCTACAAGGATGCCAGGAGCTGACAGCCCCCAAACTCTATCCAGGACACAAACAACTCAAAAATGGGTCCAATATCAGGGAAAAATCCTCTCTTAAGTTCCACAATCCTTCGGGATCAGGTCGAACACCGCAGGTCCGATCAGCAGCAGTAAAAACAGTCAATCCCCACGATACCAGTCCTCTGCTCCAGCTCCACTACCAATGAATCCAGTCCCTTAATCCAAGGGAGAAGACCTCCAACAAAGCGCCGACACTGTTCCAGACAACAGCCGGCACTAACAGAGGAAGGGGGGGATTCGAAACACAGGGACCTCGGCCGCAGCTTTATCAAAACACATAAATGCAGTCCATCACCGTATGGAATTCAGAAATGCAGGGAGAATACAGAGAAAGTATTTAAAAACCCCCACTTCTTTCCTGTGAAATGACCGCAAACCGGAAAACTTAAGCAATAGCTAAAAACATAAAAGAACTAAAAACGAACACACACTATACGGATTTCCTGGGGCAGCGTTAAAACACTCCGAGATCGCGGCACAGCATCACCGCCATCTTACTTCTCTATTTAGCAGTTTCTATTACACTTACAAGAAAGTATGCAACTAAGTCTTCAATTATCTAACTCCAAAGGTGGCTGTGTTGTAAGCATAAAAATATTTTTGTAAATTTTCCCATGAATACTAAATTGCCAAGTTTTGAGCCCCTATAACTTTTCTACTATCAATCCCAATGTTATGAAACTTGGCAAACATTTTGGGCATGTACCACACACTATGCAAGCCAAACTGCATACTTCTAGCTGCAACATAAATGATAGTATAGCCAATTACAGAATATCAGAAAATTCCAAAGAATTTTGTAAAATTCCACAGATTCGGAATTTGCTAATTTCACCCAGCTCCAATTTCATAGTATTCTTAGTTGGGGTCTGCAAATAATTTAAGTGTCAGTGATCCAGATACTAGAGATTTGAAATACTAACATCCTGCTTATACAGAATGTGCTGAGTTAGGGTCTTTTTTGACCCTATTCAACATTTCTTGATTTTTTGGGGGGGAGGGGTTGTGTGCCCCTAATGTTACTTTAAGGTAGTTTTTTTTTTTAATAAGTTTACTGCTTCAAAAAAAGGAAAACTAATAACAAATAACTGAATATCACACTGTGTGGCATTGTATTATCTTTATACAGTATTGATAAGGACTGTCCTGTGCTTATTTAAAATACATTTTAGAAGCAGAAAAAATGGCATAGGAGGAAACAGTTACTGTGTCCTTGATTCTTGTGGACAGGGTACTGCTATCTACTATATTAATACCAAAGGACTCCACTTTAGTCCATCTGACCTCTGACATCTTGGATGGTATAGATAATGGGTTGATGACAGGAGCAGTGTTTATTGATTTAACTAAGGCTTTTAACCTTGAGAACAATCAGATGCTTCTAGCTAAATTGAAATCCTTAGGACTAGATAATCTATCCCTACGGTGGTTCTCAGATTACATTATGACTAGAACAGATTGTCATATGGAAAGGTGAGCTGCCAAACAGGCATCCACTTAGTAATGGTCTCCCACAGGGGCCAATATTAGGCCCAATCCTATTTTCTTTATATATCAATGAAATGTCTGCAAACTGCGGTGGATCAAATCTATTGTTATATGGTGATGATGCAGTTCTTTACTGTAGCTCAAATAATACCTCAGATATAAATAACATCCTCACCAAAGACTTGCATATACTTGGGGGCTTGCTACAGATAAATAAATTAATTCTAAATGGAAAAAAGACAAATACTATCCTCTTTGGTCCAAAAAGTAGAGGCCCGCAAGGGGCAGGAATGCTCTCCCTTGCACTCTCAAATGGAACTACAATTGATACAGTTGGCTCCCTCAACTACTTGGGTGTTCAACTTGATCAGGACATGACCTTCAAGGTCCATGTAGAAAATCTTGTGAAATTTCTGCACTAAAAGATTGGCCTACTTTACCGCCTAACCCCCTACCTCTCTAATGATTCTCGCCATCGCATAGCTAACACAATCCTCCTACCCACCCTGCTGTGTGACTCTCCAGTCCTCCATTCAGTCAGAAGCTCTGAATTAGAAAATCTAAAATCACTATACCATTCCATAGTTTGCTTTGCTTTAGGTGCCTCATCCAGGGAACACCATTGCAGAGATTCCCTTAAATGGCCCTCTCTCCAAGTGAGGCTTGAATATTCATCCCTATGCCTTGCCTTCAAACTAAAAAGTCCCAACTACCCCCAAACTTAACTGGCTTAATAAATAGCAAACCTGAAAGGTGTCCTCTTACGTCTTCTGGTGGAATGCTCCTCCAGGTCCCTAAAGTCAAAACATCAGCAGGTGGCAGGTCCTATGCAAACTTTATCCCTTTCATCTGGAATGTTCTTCCCAATACTCTGCAAGAAACATATTCTCTTGGAGGATTTAAGAAGGGTTTAAAAGCTTATTTGCTGGAGTGGACTCAGTGTAACTGTTACCAGTGACAAACCAAAGTACTACTTTATTTATGGGTTTGACTAAATTACCGTACAAGTCACATTAAACTGTTTCACCAATGAGTTGGTCTGGCATTGTTATGTTGATTGCACGCATGTGTAAGAAACATATTGCGGCAGCTTGCCAGAATCAGTTTGTAGAGGCATGGCACTGTTGTGGCCAATGCTCCCACAGCCTTTAAAGGCTTGGCCTGCTTTCCCAATGGGGTGGCATGCTGCTGCTGACTCTAGTTCAGCCAGCGTGCCACCACCTTGAAACATTTCAGCCACTGCAATCAGGGGTTGCCTCATCATTGCAGCATCAGCCATTCTGCTGCAATGAGGGAGCGACCCGTCATTGCTGGGTGGAACATTGGTACTATAATATTGTTGGTGAACATGGCGGCAGCTTGCCGCCATGTTCACAAACAATATTAGTGAGCCCCAGTGCTGAGGGGTGCCAATCCCCTGGCATCATGTGCCCCCACAACGAGTGTGTGTTTGCCGATGGGGGCCCCAATCCCCGTCGGTTGCAGTCCCCGAGTGAGTTCAGGTTGCAGATGGGGGAGCCCACCCCCCATCAGCATAATGGTCCCCCCCCACCAAAATGGTCAGTTTATGCTGAGGGGGTGCCCAATCCTCCTCGGCTCTAGTCCCTCCCGGCTCTGTGTGTGTTTTTTTGTATTTGCACTTCGATTTACAGTAAAATTTGTTGAACAGCGAACTGTGTTTTGTGTTCCTTGCACACCACTTATCGCTGGACTTGTGTTTGTGTGGAGGATAGCTGCCTCCTTTGTGGTGCTTGCAGGTGGCTGGGAAGCTTTAGTGCAGTGGAGTTCTGGAATGTTTGAAAAAAAAATGGTCCCTTGCAGTCTTCCTGGCCCCTCCCACAACCCATGCCCTCCCACTGTGCACCCTGCCTCCCCACACCCCCCCAACCCCATACTTACCTCCGGAGTCTGGCGTGACAATCTTCAATGGACCAGGAACACATCTGCACTCTTCAAAGCCGACCCCGAACTGAGGAACTGCCAGTAAGCTGTATAATGGCATAAATAGGGCTTTTTCAACTTTTTGGCATATGTCAAATACTTTTTGGAATTTTGGCACCATATTTTCAACATGGGGTTATTGGTCCCCCTCCTCATGAATTTAGCTACTGTCATGGCATTAATCGATCCCAAAAGGTGATTTCGCAGTCACTATGTGGAATCACCTTTCAGGACCGATTAATGAAACGACAGTGCCAGTGTTCATGAGGCGAGGTCTCAAAAAGTGTATGTTACAAATTTGGTGGGTAAAATCCAGAAAATGACTGTTTTACAAGCGTGCATTGAGTAGTTGTTATGCACGCTCGTAACTTCACCAATTTGCAATATTTTCACTCCAGATTTTCAACATTACCATTTTTGCACACTTCCTTACGAACAGTACTGCTGTCATTTTTAACATCCTGGCTGAAATGTGTTCTCACAGCTCTGGCACAGAATAGCGCGGCCACTGGGGGGAATCAGCATTCAGGACACATTAAGAAAATCACAGTGACACTGTTCATGAGCAGAGGTCCTAAAATGCCTATGCTGAAAATTTTGTGATAAAAGTCCATAAAATGAGTGTATTATGAGCATGCGTTGTGCAGTTTCCATGCACCCTTGTAACTTCACAAACAGAAACAGAATGAACGAGTGAGAGAGGGGGAGTGAGCGAGCTCAATGGAGCTCTATCGTGACTGCTGTGGATTTCTTTGTGGGCAGAAAAAGGTGGCAATGCAGGCAGGAGCCCAGTACAAAAGGGCAGCCTGCAGCGCCGGCAGAAACGTAATGAGTGAGTGAGAGAGGGGAGTGACCGAGCTCAACGGAGCTCTTTTGGGACTGCTGCAGATTTCTTTGTGGGCAGAAAAAGGTGCCAACAGATGCAGGAGCCCAGTACAAAAGGGCAGCCTGCAGCGCCAGAAGAAACAGAATGAGCAAGTGAGACAGGGGGAGTGAGCAACCTCAGCGGAGCTGTGTCAGGACTGCTGCGGATTTCTTTCTGGGCAGCAAAAGGTGCCAATGCAGGCAGGAACCCACTATGAAAGAGCAGCCTGCAGTGCCGGGAGAAACACAATGAGTGAGTGAGAGAGGGGGAGTGAGTGAGCTCAACAGAGCTCTATCATGACTGCTGCGGATTTCTTTGTGGGCAGAAAAAGGCAGCAATGCAGACAGGAGCCCAGTACAAAAGGCCAGCCTGCAGCGCCGGCAGAAACAGAACGAGTGAGTGAGAGAGGGGGAGTGAGAGAGCTCAACGGAGCTGTGTCGGGACTGCTGCAGATTTCTTTGTGGGCAGAAAATGCCACCAATGCAGGCAGAATCCCAGTACAAAAGGGCAGCCTGCAGTGCTGCAAGACACAGAATGAGCGAGTGAGGGAGGGGGAGTAAGTGAGCTCAATGGAGCTCTGTTGGGATTGCTGCTGATTTCTTTGTGGGAAGAAAAAGGCGGCAATGCAGGCAGAAGCCCAGTACAAAAGGCCAGCCTGCAGCGCCGGCAGAAACAGAATGAGTGAGTGAGAGAGGGGGAGTGAGAGAGCTCAACGGAGCTGTGTCGGGACTGCTGCAGATTTCTTTGTGGGCAGAAAATGCCACCAATGCAGGCAGAATTCCAGTACAAAAGGGCAGCCTGCAGTGCTGGAAGACACAGAATGAGTGAGTGAGGAGGGGAGTGAGTGAGCTCAACGGACCTTTGTTGGAACTGCTGTGGATTTCTTTGTGGGCAGAAAAAGGCAGCAATACACGCAGGGGCCCAGTACAAAAGGGCAGCCTGCAGCAGTGGGAGAAAAAGAATAAGCGAGTGAGAGAGGGGGAGGGAACGAGCTCAACGGAGCTCTATCATGACTGCTGCAGATTTCTTTGTGGGCAGAAAAAGGCAGCAACGCACGCAGGAGCCCAGTACAAAAGGGAAGCCTGCAGCGCCAGCAGAACTGGAATGAGTGAGTGAGAGAGAGAGAGGGGGAGTGAGTGAGCTCAGTGGAGCTCTGTCAGGAGATCTGCGGATTTCTTTTTGGGCAGAAAAAGGTGCCAATGCAGGCAGGAGCCCCGTACAAAAGGGCAGCCTGCAGCGCCGGGAGAAACACAATGAGTGAGTGAGAGAGGGGCAGTGAGTGAGCTCAATGGACCTGTGTCAGGACTGCTGGAGATTTCTTTGTGGGCAGAAAAAGCCACCAGCAGAGGCAGGAGCCCACTACAAAAGGGCAGCCTGCAGAGCCAGGAGAAACAGATTGAGTGAGTGAGAGAGGGGGAGTGAGCCACCTCAACGGACTGCTGTCGGGACTGCTGTGGATTTCTTTGTGGGCAGAAAAGGGTGTCAACACAGGCAGGAGTCCAGTACAAAAGGGCAGCCTGCAACACTGGGAGAAACAGAATGAGCGAGTGACAGAGGGGCAGTGACCGAGCTCAACAGAACAAAGCAATCAACATTCGGCATTGACAAATGCTTCTTTTTCATAGTTGGAAATGCATTGGCATCTCATACTGCATTGTTGTTCAGTGCTTAACCAGCCCAAGAGCAATGTTTGCAAAATATTTTTACAGCTCATTTGGAAGGCAACTGTAGTCCAGTCACAATGCAATGCAAAACTGAGTTTTAACTCTTAAGAAACAGTTTCTGCAGGGCTTTGTGCTGGATCCAGCAACACTTATGCAGCTCAGTCAGAAATGCTAAACCGGCTCATTGGAGGAACAGTTTAATGTGACTTGTACTGTACTCTTCTTATTTACTCTATATGTACCACAATATAAACTTCAATTCTCTGTACATTGATGTAAATCTCATATAGAGACTTACTGTATTGTTATGGTTTTCATATGTATATGTCTCTATAACCTAAGTTGCTACCACTATGTTTGTTATTGCCCTAATTTTTTCTGTATTTGCTGTTTCTAATGTATTATTTCTATAATTAATTCTGGGTCACCCCTGAAAAATGGAATCTTTGAGGCCCAGTGGGTTCACCCGGCCAACAAAATTCAATAAATAATTAAAGTACTGTAGGTGCTTAAAAGCATTTATCATGCCTCCTTTGTGGCATTTACTGTGTACATATTAAGACTCTCCAAGCACTCCTCATAGGCCTTCTCTGCTGTCCTTAAAGGAGTACTATGCCTTCATAACTTGTAAATGTTGTTGGTTTCCTTGTCAACAGACAACTCTTTTCCTGTAGCTGTTGGGGAGATATATATTTGCTTTAGTTTATTATCACTGTTCATACCAGTCCCTGTAACTATCCTGGGGTTTCCATTTTTGGTTGTTGAAATTTCATTGTGCCTGAGAGCCCTATTAGCATATGAGAACATGATGTCTCAGCACCCAGTCCGCAGTATGCCTGTCTGCTTACAGTACTTACACTTTAACAAAAAAAGTTACAGTAAGGTGTGAAATACCACATTTACCTTCGATTAGCTTTGCAAACTGTCTTAGATGTAATGCAGGGTTTTTATCTTTAAATCACATTCAATCTGTGTGTTTCTAGAGAGTTTTTCAGGTTATATGTACTTTCAGCATAGAGACACATGGTGTAAATGGGTGCTGTGGCATCATGTTCTCATATGCTAATGTAGCTCTCAGGGACAATGAGATTTCTACAAAATGGAGACCCCCCCCCCCAGCTAGTTACAGGGGCTGGTATGAACTGTGAAAATAAACGAAATGAACTTCCATATCCTCAACAGCTACACAAACAGTTATCTACTGACAAGGAAATGAGGTTTGCCAATAAACGGCAGGCCAATTTGTCCTGGGGCCCAGCCAGGGATATAGAGTTGGGGGGTTAGGGGGTAGGGAAGGGGACATTGACCTCACTGCAGGGTGAAATGACAAGCAGGGAGAGCTCTCGGGCTATTGGCTGGGGGACGGGGTTGGGGGAGGTGTTCCATAACAAAGGGCAGTAAGGCTATTTAAGGGCAGGTAACCACAGTTTGCCCTCTTTTCTGCTGTAAAATTCCCACCCTCCCTCCCTAAGGGTGAACAAAGAGAGTAATGAAAAGCACAGGCTCTGAGGTTTGGGGGCACATTTAAGATGTGTCCTGGTGGGGGCCCTGCGTGGGCATATGGGCCACAGATGGTGGCCGAAGGGCCAGGGGGCTAGGTGGAGTCCCGCTGGTGGGAGAGTATATTAAGGAGGCAAGGGGTTATTTTAGAAGGATTTGGGGGGAGCAAGAGAAAACTGAGGGGTCAGATAGAGGGGGAGGGGGTAGATACCACGGGCTGGGGCAAAGGAACTCAGGCATGGGAGTATAGGGGGGTAGGGGAAGGACATAGAGCTAGGTGGTGGATTGCAGTGTCCACTCCTAGCATGGGGGAGTGGTCTGGGTAACGTGGTACCCGATGGTGGTGAGTGAAAAGGGAAGGGGCCAGATCACGGTGTCCGGGCCCTGAGAAACATGACAAACAGGAGGAGAACAGGACGAAGAGACACAAGAAAGAAGATGGGACTGTTATGTCCAAGACCAAGGGGACTGTTATATCCTAACTGTAAATGTGAATTGTAAAAATGTTGATGATTTGGGATGAACAAACTGGCTGAGCCTACTGATTTAATAAACAATGCCAGTGAGCATCTAAAGTGAGATGGTTGTGGCCTGAATTATTTCTGGTTGGGGATCTGGGGATAACAAACATTTACAAGATATAAGGGTGTAGTACTCTTTAAATAATCTTTTCCCCATTTAGAACAATTTTGAACACTCAGATGCACATGCATGTTCCACTTAGATCTGTGTCCAATGATTGTGTCAAGAACCGACAGTCATATTTTAAAGGCTCTGGAGTTTTGGTAAGTTTACACACTTTGTGACAGCTTGCATAAAAAATTATGCTTTTTATGATAGCACTGCTCTTTTGACACAAATACTTCCAAAATTCCAGTACTATTACACGATCTATAAGGTGGTCTCTGATGCAGTGCTGCAGTTGATCTGGTTCTTCTTAAAATCAGCTCCAATGAGGGCTTCTTATTTTTGATCCTCCTGTCCTACAAATAAATTGACCTTGAAAGGGCTGCTAACTATTTCATCCAGTTTCCACATATAGTTAGCATGTATAAGGGTCTTATTTTTTTCAGCCCCCTCACAAAATGTAGACAGAATAAGGAATTCTTATTTTTGATCTGTAAATCACAAAAGTTGACCTTGAAAGGGTTATTTAATAATTCATTTGGTTGCCTCAAAATGGAGATGTGACAAGAGCTTATTTTCGCTCTATATCTCCTAACAAATTAGCTTTTCAGGCCTATGTTTGCTTTATTTCTTTCTCGATTAGCCCTATAAAGAGATGTTATATTGTATATGACTTTTCCCAACACTAGCCATAAAAGATTTTACAATCTGGTTGTGCTTACACTTACTGTGGATTTTAAAAATGCTTTTTCCTAATAAGGTTCATACCCTAACAATTAAGCTCTTGATAAGACAATTTTTTTTATTTTGAACAGTTTGCAGCAGTGCCATCCTCTCTGCCTGCCACATCAGTGTTGACTGCTATTCTGTGATGTGCAGTTTATTCACTTTCTCTTTCTCTCCTCCCTTCTCATGATGCTCAGCCTACTGATGTGTCTGGGCAGGACAGAACAGGATGAGGTCACAGCTGCTGGCACTCACTTGACTCACGTCTGTAGAGGTGCAGTAGCATCACTTACAGCTGTGATCTGGTTAGACTGGAAGAGATCGAATTCAGTCTGCCTCAGTAGCCCTGAGGTAAACCCAGCCACCCAAACCTCTGTCCTAGCCAGCTGCAGAGTTTTAGTTTAAAGATGATGAATTACCTGTGTGAGTGACTGCTAGGAAGAAGATTATACAACATAGTACAGTTTCAGCTAATCTGCCTGTTTGTAATAGTTGTTTTGTTGTTTGAATAATTGTGTAGGTGTCACTGCCAACATGCAGCAGGATGAGTGGCATATAGTGCAATTAAAGTCTCAGCTCATTGGAGCTGAAGGAGGACGAGCTGCACAACTCTAATTTAATTTTATCTTGTGCACAGACTGCAGCTCCTCGGGGCTCAATTATGGAACTTCAAGTTTTGTGCCAGCCGGGGCTCCCTACTCGAGTTTGAACTTTTGGCTAATTGGAAAATAAAAAGGCGCCAAGTCCTCCCTGTCTTGATCGCCCCATTGGGCTACAAAATGTGCTATTTTCCCTGCATCTGGCCACAGTCTCAGCTCATCACAGCTGAAGGAGGACGAGCTGCAGGACTCTAATTTAATTTAATCTTGTGCACAGACTGCAGCTACTGGAGCTCCTCGGGGCTCAATTGTGGAACTTCAAGTTTTGTGCCAGTTGGGGCTCCCGACTCTAGTTTGAAAATTCCCGGCCCCCCGCCCCGTTCCCTCCTCCCCTTAAATGGGCTCTAGCCTCTCCCACTTACTTGGTGGGACCTATCATATTCTGTTTCTGCTGGTTACTGTACCTGCCTGTCCTTACATTCTGCCACCCCCTCTTGGTGGGCACTAAATCTGCTTTTAATTCATCCAAATTGTGCACTTGATATGTAATGTTGCACTATATAACCCTGTGCCAGACAGTGCTTACTCCCCGCTAACTCCATCATGGTGGTCACTAGAATCTGTTCTAATAAGCTACCTAGTAAAACTGATTACTGCATCTTAGTTCAGAATTTCTCTGTTGATTTCTGCATTTATAGTTAAGAATGTATCTGCCTGCTAAGAATATATCTGCTGATCACACTGCATGTAAGTTATTGAATTCTCCTCCACTTACTGCATTTCAGGTAGACTTTATCTACCTGAGTGGAGCAGTATTACTGTGTGCCTGTTATATGCTTTTCTGTTCTAGGCTCCCCTCTTTCCTGTCTGGTCCTGCACTATAGACAAATCCCTGACCCCCCTCTCACCATGCTTCCCCCCCCAAGTGGTGGAATGCTAAGGGCTTAAAGGTTGCACACCTCAATGTCTGCAGTCTTCTCGCTAACCTCTCAGACCTCACGGCCTGGGTTGCCCACTACAATCTGCACATCTTGGGGATCTCTGAAACTTGGCTTAAACCTGCCATACCAGACTCCGTCTGTGCCTTCCCTGGCTACCTTGCGATCAGGCAGGACAGAGCGGGTAACAAACGGGGGGGCAGACTGCTGCTCTACTTTAAACCCAACCTTAAGTTGACATTCATACCTCCCTCTCCCTCACCCTCTTGTGAATTCCTACATGCCCTTCTTCTCTTGGGCAATGCCAAGAAGCTCCACCTTGCCTGTGTGTATAATCTACCAAAAGGCAGTGCCCGTGGCCTCTCCTATCTCCTTGACTGCCTTAGTCCTAAGCTGGGTACTAGTGAACTCTTCGTGTTTGGGGATTTCAACCTAAATTGGCTGAGTGGCAACACCAGCATCTTTGAACCCCCTCCTATCTGGTCTTGCCCTAAGTCAAATTATCACAGAGCCACCAGATCCTCCTCCTCCTCTGGGGGAAAAGGCACTTTTCTTGACTGGATGCTGAGCAACTGGCCCAACCACATCACTGCTTCCAGCCTCTTCTCAGATTCCATCTCTAACCATCCCCTACCTACTGTATCTAGAACGTCCTTACCCCCAGGTTCCCCCCAAAGTTATCCAGATGAGGGCTATTCAAGATTTAACTACAACAACTTTCTTGCTGACCTCAGCCTGAGTGACTGGTCCCTGGTCAATGCGAATAGTGACCCCTCTGCTGCTCTTGATTGCTTCATATCCATATTTGCCCCTTTACAAGACAGGCATGCCCCACTCATAAAAAGAAGAGTGAAGGGCACTGTCACTAAATGGCTACAAGGGGGCCTGCTTGCCCTGATGAAGCTTAGGGACAAAAGCTGACAAATATGTAAGTCCTTCGGGGATAGATCAGACTTTGAGGATTACAGGCAGCCCAGGAACTCATGTAAGCAATTCTGTAAATCCTCCCTTGAAGCAACTGCCAAGAACCCTAGGAACTTCTGGCACACCATCAAACATACTGTTAGTGGTCCAGCTTGCCCCCAGGTCTCCAACATGCAAATCGGCGGAGTCAGCTGTAACAATGCCCTGACTATAGCCAATGCATTTACTGTCTTGTTCTCTGACCTGTCAGACTTCATGCCCACGTCTCCAGTATTCAAAGATCTGGGCCCCACTGGTGGCGCTCTGTTCCCTCCTCCTCCTTCTCCCTTCTACTTTAAGTCTGTCTCCTGCAAAGAGACATGCAAGCTTCTAGCTGGAGTCTCCCCTCACTCTGAAGCTGGTCATGACAATCTCGAGCCCAAATTACTCTGCCTGGGGGCCCCCTTCTTGGCACGGCCTATCTCCCACATTCTCAACTCATCTCTCATATCTGGGACTATCCCAGCTTTATGGAAGGTGGCTCATGTGATCCCTGTCCTCAAGCATGGGGATCCCTAAATTCTTGAAAGCTATCACCCCATAGCGATTCTATCTGCAGTAAACAAGCTGCTTGAAAATGTAGTGTCTTCCCAGCTAGCTCTCTTCCTCCAAACCCATGACCTCTTCTTCCTTGCACAGCATGGGTTCCGTAAAGGGCACAGCACCTCCACTGCCCTCGCACAGGTCACCTCCGAAATCAGAACTGTGACTGACCAAGGCAAACTCACAGGGGACATCTTCATTGACCTGTCTAAGGCCTTTGATCTCATTGATCACACTCTCCTGGGTGCTGCCCTCCAGTCCCTCGGCCTTTCCTCCCCTGTACTAACCTGGTTTTCCAACTACCCCTCAGGCAGGCAACAGTACACAAAGTTCCAGAAAGCCCTCTCTGGACTTGCACCGGTAACTTGCGGGGTGCCTCAGGGGTCGGTCCTCGGACCCATACTATTCTCCCTCTTTATCAATCATCTGCCCTCGGTCCCTGCCTATGGGCATGTCACCCTTTATGCTGATGACCTTGTGCTTCTCACTAGCTCCCAAGATATAAGACACATTAACACAAGACTGAATTCTGATTTCAATCGCATTCAATCCTGGCTCAAGACAAATAATCTTGTGATCAACCTCCAGAAGATGCAGGCCATGTTATTCAGCTCCCCTGCAAAGGTTAGAGTGTGCCCGGCACATCTCAAAGTTGTTGTTGCCGACGGCATCCCTGTGTCAGTGGTCGACTCGTTCAAGTACCTGTGGGTAACCCTTGACCCTCAGCTGGACCTTTCTCTGCTCATACGAAACTCCTGCAAGGCCACTAACAATAAATTGGGTCTGGTGTACAGGGCCAAAAGCTGCCTCTCCCCAGCTGCCTGACTTGCCCTTGCAAAAGGGGTTCTTCTCCCCTCACTCTGCTATGGGCTCACCTCCTTTGTGAATTCCCCAAAAACATGGCTCACGAAATGGGACACAATGTACAACAACATATGTCACTTTGCCCTATCTGCCCGGCCCCCCCGTCTCACCCATCACTGTCAACTCTACTCCAGGCTCACCCATCACCGTCAACACTACTCCAGGCTGGAGTGGTTATCCCCTAGTCACCATCGATCCTTTGTGATGGGCAACTTTACAGACAACATCATCAGATCGTCCACCCCTCCAGCACTGGTCGATCTGCTCAAGCCTGCTCCCTCTGGCTATCGGCAGAGGTCTAGCGACTCCCAGGCTCTCATAGTTCCCAAAACTTGCACGGTTGCAGGAGATCGTGCCTTCATGGCCCTCACCCCCAGAGCCTGGAATCTACTCCCAGCTCATACAGTATAAGGGCTGCCCCCTCCCATAGTTGCTTCAGATCCTCCCTCTGGGGTTACTTAAAACAAGCTTCTGCCTGCCTTTGCTCTTAGCTGACCTACCCTCCATGGTGTGCCTGTGCCTCATTGTGACTGCATGTGAGCAGATGTCTATAGTGCACACTTCGAAAATGTCCTTGCTGATATATGTTTGCTTCCTTGACTGCATCACGTGGCAGCCATCCCCTAACACAGTACTTTCCTTTATTTGTTCTCTGCCTGCACCCTGTCTTTAGCTCCCTGCCTATTCCTGTCTGTACATTGTTGCTTGCTATTTACTAGTCTCTGAAATTGTTATTGCCTGATTTCTTCGCATGTACCTGACTGTACCTTGTTGATTGCTGTTTACCTTGCCTCTGAATTGTTCTTGCCTGTACCTATGTAATTCTCCTGGGTCGCACCTGAAAATTGGCACTTGATTGTCTAGTGTGCTTACCTGGTAAACAAAAGCTAAATAAAATAAATAAATAAAAAGCCCCTGTGCCTGATCTACAAGTTTCATACTGTAAAACCTTTGTGGGTAGCACACCCAACTAATAGAAGGCAGAGTGATTCAAAGTCGTTTACCCCCTTCGCAGCGACATTTCACCAGTGAGGTCCCCCACAGCGACTACAGCGCCTAGTTGCAGTGGGAGACCTGCTGGAACCTGGCACTGCCTATCAGGGGTCTTGCACCCCCCCCCCAATCAGCTCTGACTGGAGTTGAGAATCTTTAAGAGGGGGTGCAGGGGGGCACAGCCTCTCACGTGGGGGGTTCGGGGGGGTGAAGCCCCCTGAAGAAAACAAGGAAATCCAAAGCGAACCAGCAGCCAACTGCAGAATGCAGTCAACCTGCCGGTGTCGCCGACAGGGCATTTGACAGAATTTCTGTCGGACTCCTGTCATGGATCCATTCAGAGCATAGTTGCAATCCACATATAATGTCTAAGGGCACTCGTTCTCATGGTTCCATCACTTCCTACCCCCACAACTCCCCTAAAAAAATCAAACCATGTCAAATTATTCCTTATATTCCTACTCCTTCTAGCTGGTGACATCAAACAAATTTTTTGTACTGCAGTTTATACCTTGTTAAAAGTCATCACAAACTCTGTTTCTTTGGCTGCCACAGGTGAGTTTCCTCTCACTGAATCGACAGCTAAAACTGGCTATGCCCTTCTGCCAAGAAAATCATCCAGGATTTGCAAACCTTGCACCTCACACAGCTTATTGATGAAGCTACCCACCTAAACAAAGATCTCCTTCTTCCTTACTCCTATAGTGATCTTCTTTGCTTCCCTGAGGTGGGAGTGCTTCTAATTCCCCAGTCCTGCCTTAAGCAGTCAGGGGTAAGGCTTTTGGAGTCACTGCATCATTGGTCTAGAACCCACTTCCATTCATCAGCTGATCTGCCCACATAATACAGGCCTTTATGTCCTCTCTTAAAGGGACATTGTCAACCATTTGTGCATCATATTATTCTCTAATATTCATCAATATTGCTGGTTGTCTTATCTGCTTACTGTCTTAGTAGAACCGAAATGCACACTAGTAATTTACTTATACTCAAGGCACCTGGAATTCTGTGATTCTGTGGTTGTGGAATTTTCTGCAGAATTCATTTAGTGCCACAGAATTTATTGTTTTGGGTGAATTTTCATTCAAATATACAGTTTTTCCATAGTGCCAGGATCCTGTATCCATGTTGTTTATCCTGAAGCCCCTCCTCTATGCTTGGCAGATGATGTCATCTATGACATCACCTCATATTTTAGCCAGTGGTAGGACTGCATTTTGCCACAGAAATGAATAAATCATGCTGCAGAAATTAGAAAATTCTGCCTCAGAGCACTAGGGGCCCTGCTTATACCCAACCTTATTTTGTTTCAAATCCTTGATCTACTCTTATGGCATGCTTCCTGAACATTAGGACCTGCCAAAACAATGCAGCCTCTTGTGATGCAATAGTCTCCACCCCCACCCACACTGCATCATTAGTCACTAGACTATATTCCGGGTGTTCACAAGTCCAAGAAAGATGCAGTGGGAGTTGCTCAAGGACCGTAAACAAACGTGCTTTTGTGTGGTAACATCAGTGCATGGGCAGTCTGTTTTTCACTTCTAAAAATAAAAAAATTGTAATTGTAGTCAAACTAACCTGCTACTTTGGCAAATTCTACAGAATGTAGGCAATCATAAAATGTGTTTTATTAAACTACAGACACTTTGATGCCAAACAGGGTTGGAAGTGTTCCTTTAAAACGTATTTATTTAACCAGACCTAACCAGTTTATTTTCATTTTAGATATGTGTATTTAACTACATTTGTTTATATCTATATATAAGATATATATATAAGAACTCATTTTATACTGTATGTTTAATTGTCTTACTTCCATTCTGATTTATTCTGTTTTGACAGAATGGCACCCTGAGCACTAATGAAGGGACACCAATAAGTACAATCACCTCACCTTGCTAAACCCTACATCCTCAAATCATTCCCTCATTGACTTGATCCTCTGCGTCCACCTTCACTGAATTATCACACCTGGCACTCAAATGGATATCTTTACTCACCACAGGCCCACTTCTGTGCAGGAAGCATATATAGACCTAAACTATACCCCATGACCATCTTCTCCCACTCTTTCAACGATTTTGACCTCCCTCCTTCTACAGTACTAACTTGACTGTCATCAATGACTCTCAAAATGTTGATGATACTTTGCAATACTTCCACGGCAACTTCTTTTCAGTATGGGACAAACATATACCCTCTCTCTAACACACACCCTCTGCCAAACCAAAATGAAGAGTTACTATCTCCCCTGGGAATTAGCTGACTGCTGTCCTTGGCTAGGTATGTAAGGAAGCTTAGGCAAACACAAGGCCTCTATTTCACCCACAAACCTTTTAAAATACAAGCAACTCTGTAATGTGTGATCAGGATAACTTATAATAGTTCATGTTAAGTTAGTCCAAGTTTGCACCACATTTACATTGAAATCTATTAGTCATTTAAGTTCCATACCCCTGCCACCATAGACAATAACCACACAATTGTATGAGTTAAATTTCCACAACCATAGGTTTATTAAATATTTGTCATTGGCCATGCATGACTCATGTGCAATGGCAGTCACATCATCAGAAGCACACCCTATGACTGGGCACTCCCTTGTGTTTCTAGGGGCCTTCCGATGAAGGTCTCTCCACTGGCTATCCCACCCTAGCAAGGGCTATTAGCTGACCCAGAGGCTTCAAAGAAAAGGAAGGAGCCACAGCCCACCATTCCAGGTGTGACTTTGTCACTTACACCCTTCTGTGCCATGGGTTTTATGATCATCTTGCTCATTGTAGCCTGCTCTCCTTCCAGATGACACTCCAAGATGTCCCACACCATTCTGTATCAAACTACCACACATGATTCTCCATCCTCTTTTAAATGGCTGCATCAAAGGGTCATTCACTCTATCTGTGCTAACCCCAATAGCTGTGGACCCAGCTCCAATGGAGTGAAAACCCAAGGAAATCCCATTTGCAGGAATAAAAACTATGAAAACATTCACTATTACCCTTATTACGGTCCTCAAATCAGTAAGGCTTTTTCCATCTTGTTCCCCTGCATCCCCCCCACAGGTTTTTATCCCCCTCCCCACCCTCATAATCTAGCTCCCCCAGACACCTCCATATGAAGGGCATGTAAATGGGTTCTGCTTCTTGGAAAATCTAGGTTGCAGGAGGCAGAATTAAACATACTAATTTCCAAATCAAGCACCTATATCATAATATGGGACTTGTGGCTGAAAATGAACAAAGTTTGCATTAAGTGATGCTGCACATGCATTAAAACTTAGTTTATTTTTACTAAATTTACATCCATTACCCATAACTTTGGCAAAGGCCAAGCTTTTTGAACAAACTTGGGTGATCACTTTTGGACCCCCCTCATAACCACATTAGTTGTGATGCATAACTCCAATCCAAAATGAGTGTTCTGCATTTGCCCATTGAACAATCTCAATGGATCCTAACGTGCCTGGCCAGTTTTCTAAACTTTGGCTCCCATAGCACTCTGGGGAGTCTGGACTCTGAATATGTGCCCTGTTTTGCTAAACTCCCAGCATTGTTTACTCTATGTAGCAGTACTACAGCTGCTACCCTCATAATGCTGCCTGTTCTGCCTGCAAAAGCTACAGAAATTATAGACTCGCCCCAACCATAGACACTGAAGCTGAAATTGGAAAGATTGGGGGCAAGCCAAGTCAGTTAAATCCAACAGTAAACCTCCAGGGGCATGATTTTCAAAGAGCCCTTAGACTGACATAAGTTGCTTCACTATGGGGCTGTTGTGAGCTCCTGGTGCATCAGGGACCTTGTGCCCAATTTTATAATGGGAGGGTCCATGCACCAAAAACTTAAGAGCTGCCACAGCTGCAGTCTAGCACCAAACATTTGGTGCACCTTCAGGAATTGACAAAGGGATCTAACATCCCCACCCAGTGCAACACTAGAGGGGCTGGGATGGTTGATGGTGGTGAATCTGCATGCTAGGAGAGGTTCTGGGGCATAAGGGGCATGGGGGTGCCATAAGGGGTGTCAGAGAGACTGTGGGCATAGCAAGTTGAGATGTGGCACCCAGCGGGGGTGCTATTTGCTGAGCCATACTGCCCATGGGATGGCACCCTCAATCAGTGTGGCACAACCTGTGATACCTACAGTCTCTCCAACACCAACTATGGCACCCCCATGCTGCTTCTACCCCTAGCAGCCCAGTGGCAGACTCCACCATCCTTCACCACAGTGTGTGGCACTGGCACACATCCCTTGGACAACCTCCTGACTGATCTAAGTGGATCCCCTTCCTGTGTCCATGGTGGGGCTTCCAAAATTGAAAAAGTGTATATTGCAGCCCCACGATGGCACAAGCCCCCTTATGACCTGGCACACCCTAGTTTCTGTTGCAGCACTGGAGTGTGCCAGTTTGGAGTAATGGCTCCCCTTTTCGATGCAGACCACAATCGAAAATCGGGATTGTTGCATCATTTGGTGCAAGGTGCACTTGTGGCAATTATGATTGATGTAGGCTGTTTGAGTCATGCTAAGGGCTTTGAAAATTGAGCCCCAGATCTCAAACTGGATGACACCCACAGACAGAGTTTTCCATAATGTACAGTTCTGCAAAGAAATGAAGGTGGCATTACTGTGCTGATTCTGTGAAATGTGTAATTTCCACAAAGAAATAGAAACATAGAAACTTAGAAGTTGTCAGCAGATAAGGAGCACTTGGCCCACCTAGTCTGCCCAATTTTCTGTGCCTACAGTGCACCACAGACCCTACTCGGTCTCTGTTTTGCAGCCCCCCTTGCCTCACTTCTAAGATCCCCCTTGTGTCTATCCTATGCTTTCCTGAATCCTGTAAACATTTTAGCCCCCCCCACCTCCTCTGGGAGACTGTTCCAAGCATCTACCACCCTTTCTGTGAAGAAGTACTTCCTCAGACTTCCTCTCAGCCCCCCCCCAGCTTCATAATGTAACCCCTTGTCCTTGAGCATCTTTGTTTCTGGAAAGTGCCTCATTCCAGTGCCTTGTTTATACCTGTGAGATATTTAAATGTTTCTATCATATCCCCCCATCATATCCCCCCTTTCCCAACTTTCTTCTAGGGACTACATATTTTATTCCTTAAGACTTTCTTCATAGGACTTTTAATGCAAGTCCTGCACCATTTTTGTTGCCCTCCTTTGTACCACCTCCACCCTATCCATGTCCTTTCAGAGGTGGGGCTTCCAAACTGGATACAGTACTTGAGATGTGATCTCACTAGTGATCTATGCAGAGGTATTCTTATCTCCCTCATTCTGCTAGTGATACCCCTGCCTATGCAGCCAAGCATCCTCCTATCCTTTCCCACTGCCTTGTCCCACTGTTTAGCTACCTTCAGGTCATCAGAAATTATTATCTGGGGCCCTTTCCTGTTTTGTGTCTGCTAGTACTTCTCATCCCAGTTGATACATTGCCCCAGGGTTTCTGTGCCCCAAGTGAATGATTTTGCACTTATTTGCATTGAAGCCCAGCTGCCAAACCTGTGACCATTCTTCCAACTTTTTTAGATTTTTTTCTCACTCTTTCCACCCCTTCCCCTGGTGTGTCTACTCTGTCAATTTTTTTTTTTTTTTGTGTGTGTGTGTCATCTGTGAACAAGCCTTCCTTCCCTTCCAGTCCTTTTGCAATGTCATTTATAAATACATTGAAGAGGACTTGGCCTAGTACTGACCCTTGTGGCACTCCACTGGTCACCTTGCCCTCTCCAGAATGGATGCCATTTACCACCATCCTCTGACTCCTATTGTCAAGCCAGATCCCTGTCCATCTTATTACTTTGTGACCCACTCCCAGGCTTCTCAGCTTGCTTAACAGTCTTCTATGTGCAATGGTGTTGAAGGCTTCACTGAAGTCCAGGTAGGCTATGTCAACCACTCTTCCTTGATCCCCTTCCTTGGTTACCTAGTGAAAGAGCTTGATAAGGTTTGTCTGGTAAGACCTCCCCTTGTGAATCTATATTGCCTTGGATTCTGAAGGCCATTGAAAACAAGGTATTTCCCAATTCTTTCCTTCAGTAGTGATTCCATTACTTTGTCCTCTACCAAAGTCAGACTAACAGTCCTGTAATTCCCAGTGTCTTCTCTGTTTCCATTGTTGTGGAGTGCAAAATGTTGCCAACATTTGAATTACATTTATGTTGGTCTAATTTTAAGAGTTCCAATCCCAATATTACCCCATTGTACAGGTATACAGGTCCATATGATATATATATAAGTGCAAAGAGGTTCAAATTCCTAGCTTTAAAGGGGTCCAAGTTACAGGGGACCAAAGATTTCATCATAATGAAATTTTCAGTTATTTCCATACAGTTTTAACATTTCTTATCCAGATGTTTCCACAGTTTCAAGATTTAAAGAACCATACAACATGGGTATGTGTTATAGGAATAAAGCTTTAAAGGGGGCTGTGTTATAGGCAGGCAAACAATTGCAAACATTTGAATTTGGTTACTTCAGTATTACTATAACATCAATTATCTGGATATTAACAAAATGTAGCAGGTATACAAGACTGTACCATGTGTATGTGGGTATTGTACCTAGTTTCAGAATCCTAGCTTTAAAAGAGACTGAGTTATAGGCAGACAAACATTTTGCCAACATTTAAATTTCAGTTACATTATTTCCATCTAATTTTAAAAGAACTTACCAGATTATACAAAATTGTAAACATTTAAACTACTATACCACATAGTTACAGAATGTATGCCTTATTGCACATTTCTAGCTTTAAAGGGGCTAAATTACAGATAGTCATACTTTCAAAAATGTTTATATTTAAATTTTGTAAGTGTGTAAACTGCAGAGTTATAAAACCGTTTAACTTGTAAAACTTGGGAACACAATGCCATCAAATTGTCCAGGTTCATAGACCTCAAAAGTAGACAGTGTATCATTTTTTTTGAATCTCTTGCTTAAAGGATGTCTTAGTTTCAAACTGCCAAAATAGCAAATTAACATCAGTACTTACATTCAGATTCCACAAGTCTTTGTAAAAATTGTGGGCTTTCATGATAATTATAGTATTTGAAAGACATGAATATGAATATTTTCCAGCCACACACCTGATGTGCCATGCAGTAGAAAGAAAAAGGCTATTGACAGTAGTAATAAGGTTGGATTCAAGGGAGATGTTATTGTACAATTAGCAGGATGGTCGGAAGGGCATTGCAGGATCTTTATGCTAAATCAGATATGTTGATTTGCCTGCCTGCCTTAAATGAGTATGATTGATAGCTAAGCACGGCATACAGAAGCCTTCCTGAAGTCATCATTCATGCATAGCCTTCCTGAATGTGTCCTTCATCGGTAAGATGAAGGATGAATTCAAGAAGACTATGCAGAGATACGATAACATAAGGGAAGTGGTGGAACAGTGGAATAGGATAACGGAAGCCCTGCAACTAGTAGCAAACCATTGAACCAGGCCCTGCAGCAAGAGCAAAAGAAAGAGGAAACCACTCTGGTTCTCAAGGGGAGTGGCAGAGCTAGTAAGAGGAAAAAGATGACATTTCTGAGGTACAAAGCAACACAAAGCAAGGAGGACAAGCAAGAATACTTGGAAAAATGAAGGGAAGCAAACAAGGCAGTAAGGACATCAAATGCCAAAACTGAGGAAAAGCTAGCTAAATCAGTGAAGGAAGGAGGGAAGGCATTCTTTAGGTATATTAGCGAGAGGAGGAAGATGGAGGGGTGGATTGTGAGACATAGGGAAGAGAGAGGCAGGGTAGTGGAGAAAGACATTGACAAGGCGACCATCCTCAGCAAATACTTCTGCTCCATATTCACAGAAGAAGGCAATAAGGATGGTCTCCCATTAATGGAGAAGGGAAAATAGGGAGAAGGGTTGGACATTAGACTTTTTTCAAAGAACAGAGTAAAAAGAGCACTAGAACAGCTTTGGGTGGATAAAGCTATGGGGCCAGAAGGGATACACCCAAGGATCCTAAAGGAGCTCCAGGAGGAAATGGCTAAACCTCTGGCTGAGCTGTTCAGTGGATCACAGAAAACAGGCATGGTTCCGGAGGAGTGGAGGAGGGTACAAGTGGTACCCCTGCATAAAACTGGTAGCAAGGAGGAGGCAGGAAACTACCATCCTGTCAGTTTGACCTCAATAGTAGGTAAAATAATGGAAACCCTGCTTAAGGAAAGGATGGTAGACTACCTAGAGACAAGGGGGCCGCTGGACCCAAGGCAACATGGATTCATGGCAGGGAGGTCATGCCAGACCAACTTGATGGATTTCTTTGAGTGGGTGATGAAGAAAATAGACAAGGGCAGAGTGGTAGATGTGGCCTATCTGGACTTCAGGAAGGCCTTCAACACAGACCCACACATGAGACTAATCAACAAGCTGGAAAATCTTGGGGTGGGGACAGAGGTAGTCAAGTTGGTTAAGAACTAGTGGAGTAACAGAACACAAAGAGTGATGGTAAATGGGGTTAGCTCACAGGAGGGATGGGTAACAAGTGGCGTATCCAATGAATCAGTGTTAGGACCAGTGCTCTTCAATGTCTTCATAAGTGATATTGCAGAGGTTCTAGAAGGGAGGGTCAGCCTGTTTGTGGGTGATACAAAGCTATGTAACAGGGTAAATACACAGGAAGGTACAGTATTGAAAAAATGAGGAAAGATCTCAGCAGGCTAGAAAACTGGTCAAAGGAATGGCAGTCAGATTTCAATGCAAAAAAGTGCAGGATTATGCACTTAGAGAGAGAGAATCCTAGGATCAAGTATGAACTAGATGGGGTAACACTGGAGGCCACCAAAAAGAAAAGGGATCTAGAGGTAGTCATAGAAGACAACCTGAAAGTGACTAAACATTGTGACAAAGCAGTCAGAAAGGTTAACAGAATACTAGGGTGCATAGGGAGGGATATAACAAGTAGAAGGAGGGAAGTGGTGTTACCATTGTACAACTCCCTAGCAAGGCCTCATCTGGAGTACTGTGTTCAGTTCTGGAGACCCCATGTCCAAAAAGACATAGACAGCCGGTCCAGTGGTGCTGAGGGTAGAAACGCTCGACGGCACACCTCGAGCCACACCGGTGACCCAGGTTTGGTCAGGAGATGGATTGAGCAGCTGTAAGGTAGCACTATCCTCCCAGGTGGGGACTCAGCCATGCCCACTGGAAGGCTAGCCCCGGGTGGCAACCCAGAGATAGGTCAGTTGGGAGCGACTAGAGTAGGGAGGGTGCTGCGGGTCACTGCATGTGTGTGTGCCTCAACATGTGCATGGGCAACCACTGCAAGGGTCAGGGAGAAAATTAGTAAAAATGAAGCTAGCAGGCCCTATGATGGGCCCCGGAGTCTAGATGTTGATCTTCAGGGGGAAGGGAATGTCGATGCCCTTCACCTCTACCCTACCATGGGGGGAAACTGTGAGGGATTGCCGGGAGGTTCGTGGTGGGAAACGTGGAAAGTCCTGAGACTGAACCCCTCTAAGGGGGGGGCCAGAGCCACCTGCCAGTTTCACCATGTATCCACATTGCCAAAGTAGGTGGGAGGTGGTGACGGAGGTCAAACAGCTAGATAAAAAAAAGACATAAACAGGATGGAGATGGTAGAGTGCAGGGCAACAAAAATGATGTCCAGGATGCAGCATAAGTTGTACAAGGAGAGACACAGAGCACTCAATATGTACTCCATGGAGGAAAGGAGATTGAGGGGGGGACATGATAGAGACCATCAAGTATCTGAAGGGGATCAGCAGGATACCAGAGAGGAGCATCTTTCACATGAAGGGAAATAGCAGAACAAGGGGACACCGCATGAGACTAAAAGGGAGAAAACGTAATGGGAACTTGAGGAAATTCTACTTTACTGAAAGGGTGGTGGAGAGATGGAACAGTCTCTCCCAAGAAGTGGTGGGGGTGGCCACAGTTCATGGATTCAAGAATGTGTGGGATAGGCACATGGGAATTATCAAGCCAGGGCGAAAGGGGAGGAACTTGTTTAGCATCTAGGGTACCTTAAGTATTAAAAATAGGGATAGTGCAGACTGAACGGGTCACATGGTCCTTATCTGCTGACAACGTCTATGTATCTAAGAGTAGCTGACTGTTGTGCAAATTATGATAGAGAACAGTGATAGAGAGTACAAGTCCGGAGGATAAAAGGATGTCATGTATGGAATGAGAACTGTTGTTATGTGAAAAGGTGCCCAGAGGGATTTTCTCCTATGTCCTAATGGCTCAGGGGCCTGTGAGGAATGGCAGTAGCATCAAATAGATAAGCTTTTTCTAAGATTCTGTTGAAATAGGAAGGGTCTTCTTTTTAACCAATTATTTTACCAGGTGAGACACACTAAGCTGAAAGCTTGTTTGCAGGTGCAACCTGGGAGCACGAGGAAGTTAAGTGATTTGCTTAGGATCACACAGTATGCAAGTGGGGCCTGTGGGATTCAAACCCAGGTCTCCAGATTTGCAGCTCAGAGCCTTAAACCACTGCACCATACTGCCTCCTTTTTCCTGCAAGTTAAATGGTGTTCTGTAACAAGGGAATGTCTGCATGCTAATGATGTGCTACAGTCATGCCATGAGCTGGGTATACTGGTTTTGTCAAGGAACATGAAGTCTTGTGAGGGATTTAAATTAAAGAATAGGGGTTGGGAAGGCAGCTAGTACAGGTGGTTATCACATGCTGGAGTTAGATGCATGGTTTCACTTAGAAACCACCAACTGAGCTGGGTAGGACAAGAATAGTAACAAGGGGTATGAGACTGCTGAAACAGCTAATCTCAAATAAAATGTGACCTTATGCTAGCCCTTGTAAAGAAAGCTAAACAAGATTTAGAAGCTATAAACAAAGAAATTCTACATACTGAAGGTGAAATAAGGATGAACCTCCTGAACCCTGACTTTGATCAACTGTTAAATAAAGTTAACATAAATGTTGCCAAATACCAAACTGACTTAAAACAGTACAAGTACGGTGAACATATTCAGGACACAAAACATTATGCACAAAGCCTAGTTTACAACTGCCAATCTGGAATTTAGATGTGAGCCATTTCAGAATAAAGATAGCCAACATTTTAGAAAGGCAAACTTTAATTCTTTACCAGAAAGTGAAGGTGAAACAACTCACAACAGAGAAGGGATTTTTTTTTAGGGAGAGGTGGAAATACACCCCAAAAAGTGCAGGGAATAGATCCTTCTTTCCACCAACCCCCCCCCCCCAGCTTCAACCAACACTAGAGGAGAGAAAGAGGACAAGAGGAGAGGGAAGGAAGAAGAGGCAAAACAGAGGATGAAATTATTACACAATCGCCCCACCAGGTGAGGCCGTTAACTTGCCAGAACAGATGGCAGTCATCAATTTAACAGATGTAGTACTAACTGAAGATCAAATAAAAGTACTCCAAAAGTGCCTTTCAAATGTGCCAACTATGCCAGTTAATCCTTTCCTGCTACATATGAAACTGTTTAAATTCTATAGGACGTTGCACTTGAAATCATTGTTTCCAAATAAAAGACACATACTTCAGGGATGCAAAAACAAGAACAAAGAGCCCCCTCTTCTCAACCCAACTTACAGCCCATCCCACTTCTCTAATTTAATTCCATTCAATTCATAAAGTGAGACACAGGACTATTGTGTGATTGAAACAAATAATAGTCCAACGGTCAATCTAATTTTTAACCCTCAACAATGTGTAATTTTGCTGTAAACACCTTTGCAGCCAGGGTTGATAAGGAGTTACAAACCCTTCTGAAAACAAACAACAATAGTGATCATAAGCACAATCTGACTGGAAGAGAACAGGTGGCATTAAAACAACTGCAGGAGAATAGTTCACCGATAAAAAAACTCCGCTGATAACGGCGGTGCCCTAGTAATATGGGGTAAAGCATAGAATGAGTCAGAAATGGAAAAGCAATTAGCAGATGCCACTTACTATAAAAAAAAAACTGTCGGGTGATCCAACTGAGCTGATAGAAAAAAGAGCTTTGGCATTTTTAAGAGTGAACTATTTAAGATGCCTTGCAATTGATAGAGAACTACAATTTCTCAAAGTGAACTGCCCGGTAAAACCCTGCATTTACTTATTACCGAAAATACACCAAGACTTTGAAAACCCGCTGGGGCGTCCAATAGTTTCCAGTAGAGAATACAGTATGGAGCCACTCTCTCAATATGTTGATTGCCACTTAAGACCTTTTGTACAAGAATTGCTGTCATATACTGCCAATAGCAGTGATGTTATCAGAAGTCCACATGAAATAAATGTTTCACCCATGACAATATTAGTTACGTTGGAGACAGGATGCCTCTATTCAAATATCACTCATTTGGGTGGCACTGCAGCAATACAGCACTATCTAAATACAAGGGATGACACCCATAATGCACCAACATAATTTTTATGTGGGATGGTAGACTTGGTGCTGAACTCTTATTTCTTCATGTACAAAAACAAATTTTTTCAATAGTGTAAGAGGGCTGCGATGGGGACCACATTCGCCCCCAGTTTAGCAAATTTATATGTTGGAAGATAGGAGCAGAAATTCATATATACGAACACATTGTTCATTTAGAATGGACCGTATTGTAGACAATTAACTGATAATTGTCTCTTGCTGTGGGAAGGAACAGAGGATGATCTAGGTTTGTTCTTGAATTTCATCAATACTACTGAATTTAAAGTTCACTGCCACCATAGATCATAATAGAATCAACTTCTTGGGCTTGACAATTTTTAAAAAAGTTGAGTCTAGAATCCACCACCTACAGGAAACCACTGGAAAGAAATACCATGCTGAGAAATGATAGTGCCCATCCAAGATCTTTGGTGAACAATATACCTGTGGAACAAATGCTTAGAGCTTGACATTCATGTAGTACAGAGGAAGAATATGAAACACAGAAAGGTGTAATGGCTAAACGCTTCCTGGACAGAGGTTATCCAACTTCAAGCATTCACAAAGTATTGAATAGAGCTGATAACGGTAACAGACTAGAACTGCTTCAACCAAAACAAAAGGATGATGTAGAACAGCCAGCCACTTGTGTCTTATCATTTTGCAATGAAGCGAACAAAATATCTAATGTTATTTGCAAACATTGGCATATTGTAAGCAATGACAAAACCGTTAAAAATGCACCTCAAGAGAAATTGGGAAGTACGTATAGGAAAGGTAAAAAGCTGAACAATAAACTAGTTCAGAGTTTGCATGAAGTCGAAGAAGAAAAAAGAACTTGGTTGCCCCCATCGCCCCCCGGGAAGTTACCGATGTGGACTCTGTGTGCAGTGTAACAATACCGACAATAGTACTGAGTTTAAACACCCACACACAGGGAAAAGATTTAAAATAAAAACATTCATGAACTGTTCATGTACAAATATTATCTATTTATTAACATGTCCATGTGGTCTGAGGTATGTTGGGCAAACTACTAAACCATTAAAGGATAGAATATGTGAACATAAATCCACCATCAGGAATAAGTCCCAAAATGGATCAGTGACTAGACTCTTTCAGGTATTACACCACAGCTCTCTGACTGGGTTAAAATTTATAGCTATCAAGAAAGTAACACTTGGTCCATGTGGCAGAAATATAGGAACTAGATTATCACAGTGGGAGTTCTATTGGATTTTTACTTTGAACACTGAGTCCACCGGGGCAAAATGAGGCGCTCCCATTGAATTGCTGCCTGTGTTCAATATATTTCTGCTATATGACTGATTCCTTGCAAATTTGATTTTTGACTTCAGTATATGAGGCAGTATAGTGCAGTGGATTAAGGCTCTGAGCTGCAACTCTGGTGACATCCAGCAGACTAGCCCTGGGTTTGAATCCCACAGCTTCCACTTGCATACTGTGTGACCCTGAGCAAGTCACTTAACCTCCTTGTGCTCCCAGGTCACTCCTGTAAAAAAGCTTCCAGCTTAGTGTGCTATACCTGGTTAAATAAATAAATATGAGTGTTGTGATATTTTTTAATTTTTTTTTATTTTTAATGATGGCATTTATAATATTTTGGTATTGTGTATGTCACTAAAATCTTCTTTTGCACTTTAGGTTTATCACTTTAAGATTCAACTCCCTACAGCTGAAATCATGTGGGTCATAAAATATGCATAATTTATGCTATTTAAATGAAGCCCTTGAATGGACCAATCAGCTCTGAGGAAGGCATGTAGCCAAGACGTCGGCACGTTTGTGTGTCACCCTTCTTGTGACGCACATTGTCTGCAGGCTGCCAAGTCTGTAACACTTGGGAACACCAGTCTGGTGTCAGCAGGTATTTCCTTTTTGTTCAGTTACCTCTTGCTCCATGTTCTACTACACATTAGCTATGGGGAGGTTTTCTTTGCCCTCACCTGAAGTTGCACTAATAAAGCATTTACACAAGGTAAGCTGCTTTGGCTGTATGATGCCAAGTCAACAACTAACTCTTCAACTGGCCTCACTGCACCAGGCTCCCTGTTGACTGTGAGTTGCAGTCAACAGAGAGCTGCACACAGCAGGAACTGTCTTTTTCTTCAGAAGGCTGTGTCCCTGAACCCCACATGTGGGGGGCTCTGCCACCCGCATCCTCTATTATTTTAGATACCAACTCTGAGTCAGAGTTGGTTCAGGGATGGGGTGCAGGATGGGGGAAAGTGTTGCCCGGTCCCAGGCACAACCTCTACAGCAGCCTGGCACTGTTGTTGGCAGTGACATATGTTGCTGTAAAGGTTTCGCCGTGGGAGGTGCATACCAGCTGCTTTGGCCTTCAATTACTGTATTTAGTGCTGGGGAGTTTGTTACGGTGTGCCACATTTTATTTGAGATTAGCTGTTTCAGCAGTCTCATACCCCCTGTTACTAGCTTTCTGTTTGTGAGCACCCACCAGTTTTATAGTCATTTAGACTATTGAGCTCTCTTGGACCATTACTTGTGTTAGCACAAGAATAGTACACTCCACCATTAGAGCAAGAAAACAGAGAGTGTCAACATTTCCATATTGAATGTGGGTTATATAAAGAATTACACATAGTAAATTAACTGTGCAGGGGGCGTGACATACTTGCATGTCTAGGACTTAGAGATACTCATAAATATGTACTACTGTTGGGGAAGAAAAAGTCTAGGGCACCGAGAAGGAGTAATTCTGGTTAGTCCAATGGGATTGATCTTATAGGAAAAGAAGTAGGTGAGTCTCTGTTTAAGGGAGTGTGTCATTTTAAAGAACAAGGAGGATATCTGGGGGACCAGAAGTTTCACAGTCTATCTGATTAAACTAAGAGAGAAAGGCAGCAAAATGTTTATCCAGGGAGGAACCGCAGAACAGAAAACAACTCATCTTATCAGATAGAGTAATGATATGTGCTTTGTGAACATATAATTTCCCAAAATGAATTCTGGAGACATTACTGATTACGGTACCATAAATATCTGAGAAAATGTTGTCAGTTTAACTTTTTTAGTATGTGCATAGTGCACTAGAAATGTAAAACCCAAATTGTTTCCTGTTTTTAGATACTAAGACACATTAGCATTAACTGCACATGACAAAAGACAGATATATACTTGTAAGAGCAGAGTACTTACAAATGCCCACATTTTTAGAAAAATATTTTTGTTGCGGTAATGGTCCTTGTAACAAAAGACCAAGAAAAAAAGATGATTTGATACCTTTTATTGGACCAACATAGATGTTACAAAAGAAAACAGGTGCTTAAGCTTATGGATTACACACAATCCTTCAGCTAGCTGCACATTCGAGCAGACTTGATAGACCTCTAGGCCTTTATTTGCTGGCAAATTTCGTATGTTCATATGTTTGTATGTTCATCAGAAGCTAATGACAGTTGTTTTGGAAGAATACGTCCTATTAACCCTTAGGATTGTTAGGGTTGACAACTCCAAGACACTCCCCATGCCTGATTTGCAAAGATGAAAGAGAGGTGAAACCATAATGTTTTTTCCTGTTGCTGCCTGCAGGGGTGGGGAGTTAGGGTTGGAAGTCGTACCACCCTCTTTCCTGACTTTTTGTCATTAAGGCACCCTAACTGGTGCATTAATGTAGTTTTTTTTTGGCAAATAACTTTATTAATGCCAGGCTATGCTTTGCTATGCTTAATATCATGAATTGTCCAAATGGTAATCTTCAATTAATATTAATAGTTAATTATGACAATTATTTTCTAGGAAGGAATTTCAGAGTATAGTGCTGAAATGGAGTGCAATACTGAATGAGTATGAGATCCCTGCAGTGTGCAGGATATTCCTTTGGATTTTAGAACTCTTCTATATGGCCCTTACAGACTGCAATAGCTTGTTGTGTAATAATAGGGCACTTTGTCTGCCCTATTGAGATGCACATTTTTCAGTCAGTTTAACATCTGGCTAAAGTGTGTTCTGCTGTTAATCCTATGTTAGTTATTGGCACCGTTGGCTTACTGAAGACAGTGGTAATGAATGTGCGTTATGTAATTAATGAGTATGTTTCTCCATTTTGTTGTGTCCGTTCTTTTATCTCCCAAATCAGTGGTTCTGTAATTACAATTGACTTGTGCTGTGTAATCTTGTTATCATATCTGGCATGCTGTACACTAGCTTCAGCAATGAATGCCAGTTTTTGTACATTATGAAGATAAGGAACTTGCCAGTCATGTTGTCATCCATAAATATGTAATCTACACTGTGTATACTGTGAACCACCAGTATGCACCAGACCAGATATAATCATGCCTACCTGCCTAACTCCCAATTTATTGATTCTGATAAGATATTCTCTCAACTATTGCTTCTCAACTGAGGACTTAGATCATGATGTTCTTCTCATTACTGCAGTCAAATCCTATAACTTCTTTAAGATCATCTGCCCCTTATGCATTCTGCAAGTAAATATTTTTCATAATGGATGGATAATGAGTGAGCTGCAGCACTTGCAGTCATTGTAATAGTACACAATGGTAATTTATTATCACTCTGCAATTGCAATTTTTCACCTCAGTGCCATAACCTCCCAGCATATTTTCTTTACCTTATTAGTTTTTCCCATTAATTTGTTTTAAAATCAGTTTCTATTGAGTTTATTTTATTTTTCCTTTGACTAGATTCAGTCCTCTGATTGGCAGCAGATTAAGTAGAGTGATTAAGTAAGGTTAATTAGAAGTACCAGGATGTCTACTGCTCATTAGTGTAAATCTACCCTGTACAAGCATATTCCTCTTCCATGTGAACATGATTATTCTTCTTTCCTGACAATGTTATCCAACCACCAAAAGCTTCACTGACAAGAAGCAACCTAGTAGAGCTAGACTGAATAGGAGAATGCTGACGTCATTGAAATTTTGTGAAATTTTGCAAGTTTTATGGCATTTTCCAAAATTCCAGCTTTGGTGAAATCCAAGTCTTCCAAATGTGTTTGGTGAATTTATGACTCATTCTGTGAACTTTTCTGGTTGACTTGTGGAATAATACACAGGAATTGTGGAATGACAATGCTGAGGAATTTAACTGCACAGCTTAATGGCTCAGTCAGAGATGCATATAATCAATCTTCAGTTCAATAACCAGTCCTGTGGAACTTCTTTCCACAGACTACTACATGAATCCACAAATCATACATTCATTCCACATTTTGGTGACTCACTCAACTGTGGGATGAATGTATGAATTGTGGATTCATGTATTTAACTACGGAAAGAAACTCTGCAGAACCGATCACTGACAGAGATCTGTTCTGCAGAATTTATTTCTGCAGTTTAATGCATGAATCTGCAATACATACATAAATTCATTCTGCCATTTTAAGTTTCTAGTTTTTCTCTGAAATACCATGAACATCTACTTAGCCTGTCACACTCTGCTTGTCACTGAACCTGAACAATCTCTGAATGGCACTCAGAAATGTTTACATATGTATGTCTTCTTTGCAAAAAAACTTTGTTAATGCACTAGTAAGGGTAACTTAATGCCAAAAAAGTATGGAAGTGTGGCATTTTGGTTTCCAACCCGAACTCTCCACCCCCACCCCAATCAGCAAACAGTAAAAATATTAGGGTTTGGGGTCTCTGGGGTCATAACAAATCAGTGGTGGTGTCTTCTTTGGGGTTATCAACTGTAATGCTCACCCCTCTCCCCCAGACAGTAGTCTCCTATTCAAAGCACAAGGTACTGATCCAAACCAGTGCCTCATGGTGATACACTTTTCAAAGGTAGAGAAGAATGTCTTGCCACTTGTTGCCAACACAATTTGTTGTAGCCTTCTTCACACAGGGCCCTATGAATCCTGCATGAAGAAAGGAGTTTATGTGTGATGTTACTTGCTGAGGGAATGGAGTGGGCATTAGGTTTGCCAACCCCAAGGAAGACCCCACCACTGATTTGCCAAGACTCTGGAGACCCACATCCCTAATGTTTTTTTTTTCTTTTTGCTGCTTGGGGGTTGGGTGTGGGAGGTTAGGGCTAGAAACCCTAATGCCACATATCCTACTTTTGGGGCATTACATTACCCTAACTGCTGCATTAATTACATTTCTTTGCAAAGAATTTCTTTTCATTTTGAGATAGTGGAATTATATCCTCATTCATGCAGATCATGATGCAGATGCCCTGTGCCATGGGAAGACTCAATCCACCTACAGAACTGCAGTGATAGATGTGAAGAATTCATGGGGCTGTCTGGTGGGCTACAGATGTGCAGGACATTATGGCCCCTGTGCTTCTACGTTTGCTGCACATACAGATACACAGGGCAAAGAGTGCATCTCCCAGCCAATGCAGACAGCTCTTAGCCACCTACTGGTGGAAAGGTTCAGGGCCCTATTCCAAGAGGACACTTGTTTTCACTGTATGGTACCCAGCCCTGTGCAGACAGCCCTGCACCATTCATTCCCTGGCTTGAAGGGTGTCGCATAAGAGTGCCATCCCCTACACTCACCTCATTCAGCTGGGTCACTGAGCTCTTCCTGAAACTCTGTTCACCAGCATGGGACCACAAAGCATACTCGTTGAGGTCAAGATTGCCACTGCACACAAATTTTGTTAACAATTGTATTTTTTCATTAATTCTGAACCTAAATTCTCAAGATACTCAGTTTATTATGCACCTTACAAACATGACAGGAACAGCATCATTTATAATATATTATCTGAAATGTCATCTTGCACCAGAAGTGCAAAAATACACATCTTGTCAAGGATTTAAAAAATGATATGAGTCATGGTAATGAGGTGCTGTGGAAAACTAGGTGTGTTGAAAGTCTTGAGTAAAAATATTGAAAATAAATTAAGTTATGAGTGAACGTTGAAATACTGCAATGTTCACTCATAACCTGGGCATTTTATCATATTAGTACACCAACAGTTTCAGCATAGCCTTCTTATTACCCTACCTCAAGACCCCAGTAGGTAAACATTTTCACATCCCTGCTTGAAACATCATTCTGCACCACTAAAAAGGCATTCTGTGCCACAGGTGCAAAAACATACTTTGGCCAGGATTTGAAAAATGACATTGATCACATTCATGAGGTGGTGTGAAAAAAATGTCTATGTTGAAAATCTGGGGCAAAATATCTAAAATTACTAAAGTTATGAGCGAGAATAGAAAAATCTCAATGTATGTGCGTAACATTGCCATTTTTACATATTTTGATCTAGAATTTGGAACATAGCCATCTTATGACCCACCTCATGAACAGGCGCAGTGAAAATGTTCAAATCCTGACTGAAAGGTTATTTTGCCATGTGACTACAAAATCACCTTTCAGGACTGCTATGAATAATTCCATCACCATTGGTCATGAGGAGGGGTCACAAAAAAGCTGTGCTGAAAATGTTAGGGTCAAAATATATAAAAATGGCAGTTATGCATCAAAGTTGCATAACTGCTCAGACACAAAGGGCAACCTAGGAGGCATATGCCAAGTGCGGTCCAGCCCCTAGCCTTACTGTCTGCTGAGCTTCACTGATCTTCACCGACTGGAAGAGAGACCAATCACAGAGGGAAGGCAGACTTCAACAGGTGCAGAAGTATGGATTTTTTGACACAGTTCTACCTGACTGAACCCCCCTTGGAGTGCACAGTTTGGGCTCCTATCTCTGCTGGGGCAATTTCTCTCCTTGATCACTCTGCTCAGACCCAGTCAATGGCTGCTTTCTTCTGCTGAGCTTCACTGATCTTCACCAATTGGGAGAGAGACTAATCACAGTGGGAAGGCTGACTCTGACAGGTGCAGAAGCAGGGATTCCTTGACAGCAGTTCTACCTGGCTGAATCCCCCTTGGAGTGCACAGTCAGGACTCCTATCTCCACTGAGCTGACTTCTCTCCTCGATCGCTCTGCTCAGATCCAGCCAGCGGCTGCTCTCTCAGCATAAGAAGCAGCTGGAACACTTACCCCAAATTCCTAGCTGCTGTATGTAAATCAGGATTTGTACTGCTGTACCACTACTGGTGGTTGACTAATAGAAATCTCTCAGCTGGAAGGAACAGCTCAGACACAAAGGGCACTCCTAGGAGGCATACCCCAAGAGTGGTCCAGCCTCTAGCCTTACTGTCTGCTGTACCTACCACTGAAATAGTGGCTGGCTAATACAAAGCTCTCAGACAGCAACAACCAGAAGCAACAGCTCAGACACAAAGGGCAGCCCTAGGAGACATACACCAAGTGCGATTTAGTCCCTAGCCTTACTGTCTGCTGAGCTTTACTGATCTTCACTGATTGGGAAAGAGATCTTCTCTCCTCCAGTCTCTAGTTGTGCTACTAAATGGCAGACCTTAACAAACTGATTTTTTTTTCAGTGGGCAGGAGTATATAGGGCTGTGACCTATCCGGTATTTCCTGCCTAAAGAAGAGGAAGGGAAGGGGTCTATGTGATTACAACAAAAAGACAAAAAAAAACCTGTTTCTCTTTCATCTGCCTGGAACAGATCATCTTCCTCTACATTTAAATAATTATGTATTCTTTCTTTCCATCCACTGGCACACACATGACTATCATTGGCTGCCAATGCTGTGGGACATTCTACAATGGTCACGTCGCCCTAAGCCAGGGCTGCTGTCCTGTATGCTCAGAGATATGTCACCTCAGGGCTCAGCTGCAGGAGGTATGGGGTGAGATCAGCATCCTGTATAACCACCTACAGGGAAACATTTCTTTTAGGAGTTCACCTCCACATCGCAAACACCAAAGCAGCACACCTCTTCCCCAGAGAATGACCAGTCCTGGGGGATGGCAACTGGTTGCAGGAAAAGGGGGCAGAGCTCAGGCAAGTCTCCTAAACCAACAAACCACTCTAAACACAGCAAACAGGTACACATCGCTTGCATCCATACTATCCGTAATGACGGAGGATGTCTCAGGCCAAAGGAATGCCAAATGCAACAGGATAGCAAAACAACATCATGAACAAAACCTTAGCAGGAAAAAAATCATAATCATAGAGGACTCCATGACTCGTGGTACGGATCCCCACCTGAGACAAAACAAACATGCAGATGTGCAGGTCAGATGTCTCCCAGAAGCATCCACTTGGACTTGGAGGAACACTGACTGAATAGTCAACATAGTTAAAAAGAAAGAAGAGGGCTCAAACATCCTGGTCCACCTAGGGACCAATGACTTTGTTAGCCAGTCAGTTGAGGAGGTTAAGGAGCACACTGAGCAGCTTGGTGAGAAATTGCTTTCATTTTCATCCAGCGTTGCATTCTCTGAGAGTCTAACTGTTTGGGAAAAGGGGAAGAACAAGCAGAAAATCAGAGAGAAAGAGATGAATGAACTCAATGCATGGCTCAAGGACTGGTGCAACACAAAGGAGCACCACTTTGTCAGAAACCGGGGCTACTTCTGGGAAAGGGAGTTCTTCAAATTTGATGGCCTCCACCTGACTAAAGAGGAAGTCAGAGCACTAGGCCAGAAATTTGACATCCATGTAGGACATTTAAACTAGAGGGAGGGGAGATGACGGTAGCTGTAGGAGTAGCACACATAGAGCCTGCTGTCTCTCCCCCTCCACCTAGCACCAAATCTATACACTCCAGGATAGCAAAAGCAGATAACCAGGAACATAAAACCCTTTCTGACTCTATAATTGACCATCACAATGGAAAGGGAGGAACCATAAACAGGGAAAACTACAAAAGGGATGAACAATAAGATCAAGGGAGACATGATAAACAAAGCAACACAGCAAGAGTGGTCAGCACTATGCCTCAATGCACGCAGTCCGGCTAACAAGATAACTGACCTCACTGCCACAATAGCTGAGGTAGGACTAGACTGGATGCCTCTGACCAAAACATGGTTCACAAATAATCATGGCTGGGAGGTGACTATCCCAGGGTACAACTTGTTTAGTAGAGATAGGACTGGGAAAAAGGGAGGGGGCTAGTTATTTATGTTAAGGATACCATCAATGCTACAGAAATGCAGCAGACACTAGGGGAAACAGAGGATCTATGGATCACAATAGGGGACGGAAGCCAGAAACCCATTCAAGTAGAAAAAATCTACAGACCTCCAAATCAGGAGGAAGCCAGGGATAAGGAAGTCCTGGAAACCATCCTCCAGATGTCAGGCAAAGGGGACATGGTGCTGGTGGAGGATTTCAATCTGCCGGACATAGACTGGTATACTCACACAGCGGCATCACAGAAGATCAGGGAATTCCTAGTCACACTACAGGAGGCAGACCTAAGTCAACTAGTGACATCACCCACAAGGGGTAACGCAATTCCAGATCTGATATTCACAAATAGCGATAGAGTTATGGGTGTCGAAGTAGGGAACCACCTGGGCAACAGTGATCATAACACAGTATGGTTCAGGGTAAAAAGGACCATATACTCCACACACTCCAAACTGAAGGTCCTTGACTTCAGGAGGGCAGACTTCACAAACATGAAGGCCTGTCTAAGAGACAACCTTAGTAACTTGACAGAAGGGAGCGTTGAGGAATATTGAACAAGGTTGAAGGATGCAATAACCATGGTCACATCACAGAATGCCCATCAGGTTAGTAAGAACAAAAGGTAGAAAAACCCACTATGGTTTTCCAAGGAGGTGTCAACCATGGTGAGAGAAAAGTGCATAGCCTTCAGAAAGTAAAAGGAGTCAGGGAACGAAGTGGACAAAACAGAATATATACAGAAACTAAAAGAGACAGGGAAAGTAATAAGAAATGCAAAGGCTCAAACAGAGGTTAGGATAGCTTAGGAAGTAAAAAGGGTAACAAAACCTTTTACAGGTACATAAGTGAAAAAAGGAAGACCAAAGGGGATATTGTTAGAATCACTAAAAAAGATGGACAAACCACAGAGAAAGACAGGGAGAAGGCAGAGGCACTCCATGAGTACTTCTGCTCAGAATTCGCACAGGAAGCAGATGGTAATGGACCAACAATAGGCATAAAGAAGTATCTGATTGAAGGAATAGATATGGGTCCCTTCACAAAGGAAAGGGTCCTGAAGGAAATAGAAAAGTTAAAGGTAGATAAAGCTATGGGGCCAGATGGGATACACCCAAGAATACTGAAATAACTAGGAAGGGAACTGGCAGCCCCTTAGCACTGCTCTTCAACAAATCCTTAAAGAGGCAGGGAGGTGCCAGAGGATTGGAAGAGTGCAACAGTAGTAGCACTCCACAAGAATGGAAGCAAGGAATAGCCAGGTAACTACCGTCCGGTTAGTCTAACATTAGTCGTGGGAAAACTAATGGAGCCCCTGCTGAAGGAAAGAATCATAGCTTTTTTGGAGCAAACTGGTCAGCTCAACAAAAATCAACATGGTTTCATGTCAGGGAAGTCCTGCCAGACAAACCTGGTTGATTTTTTTCAATTGGATCACCAAAACAGTGGATCATGGTGGGGCAGTAGATGTGGTTTACTTGGACTTCGGTAAAGCTTTTGACTCCATTTCACACAGGAGACTAGTCAAAAAACTGGAGAACATGGACATGGGGCCCAAGGTTACAAACTGGGTCAGAAACTGGTTACATGGGAGAACTCAAAGAGTATTAGTAAATAACACTGTGTCTGTGGAGGGGAGAATGACTAGCGGGGTCCCGCAGGGCTCAGTTCTGGGGCTGATCCTCTTCAACACATTCATCAGCTACATTGCAGATGAACTGGAGGAAAAGGTATGCCTGTTTGCAGATGACACCAAAATTGGCAACAGGGTAGACACAACAGAGGGACAGCAAAGCAGGGAAGCAGATCTCCAAAAACCGGAGGAGTGGTCCGAGACCTGGCAATTGAAATTCAATGCCAAAAATGCAAGGTCATGCACCTGGGAAAGTGTAACCCAGGGAAACTGTACTCAATGAGAGGGGAACAGCTAATGGCTAACAGGCAGAAGCAAGACCTAGGGGTGATCATATCAGATGACCTCAAGGTCAGTAGACAATGTGAAAAGACAGCAAGTTAAGTGGGCAAAATAGCAAGGGAGGCAGAAAGGGGAGGGTGACAAGGGGGTCTCTAATAAGGCAGGAAGACTCCCATGAAATTGAGATCATGAATGGGGGGGGGCTGAGACGGCATAGTGGAGGTAACCATAAGGATGATGGCGGTGTTAAGGTTCTGTTACTGGGAGACTCGATGATTAGGAGTATCCATTGGGAGGGACAGGGGTGGATGCCATAGCCAGGTGAAGGTAGTGAGTATCTCTGGGCTGACAGTGCACAGAGCAAAGTTCATGGTGTATGAAATGGTTAGGGATTGTGGAGGAAACCGGATTCCTGGTGCATTTGGGAACTAATGATCTAGAGGAAATAGCATTTGGAAATCCAAGCAAGGTTCCAAGAACTTGCCAGAGTCTGTCGGGATAATGGATGCATTTCTTTTTGGAGATATTGCCAGTACCAAAGGCCTCAGTGGAGAAAAAAAAAGCTACAGAGGTTAATGACTGGCTCAGGAAGTGGGGTGAAGAGAATGGATTGGGGGTGTTAGGGAACTGGAATGGAGTTTGGGAGGATAAGGGACTATATGCCAAGGACAGGTTTCATCTTGCCCCATTGGGAAGAAGTCCTTAAACAGGGATGGCTGACTACATACAAGAAAGGTGGGGTTTAAACTTGTAAGGGGAAGGGATGAGGGAGGGCTGACCAGAAGCCCTCTCCTCCAGATGAGGGTAACCGTCAAGCCCAAGAGGGAGGAAACAGACTGGAGGTGGAGGTTTCAGGAGGAGCAGGGGAGGATGAAGTATAAGGAATCTGGGTGGGGTTCGACAAAGAGGATCAGGGATAAGGGGTGGGGTTGGTGTTAGTAAATGCCAGGAGCTTGGAAACAAGTTGCCGGAGTTCCAGGCCATGCTGTTCGAGGGGGGGGTGGATGTGGCGGCGGTCACGGGGACGTGGGCCAACAAAAACCACGACTGGAACCTAAATGTACAGGGGTACACTATGCTTAGGAAGGATAGAAAGGAGGTCAGAGGGGGTGGAGTGGCTATGTTCATTAGAGATGATATAGAAATTGCTATGGTAGAAGAGGCAGAGGGAAACGTGGAGGCCTTATGGGTCACCTTACGATCCCCAGCAGGAGATAAGGTCAAGCTGGGAGTAGCATATAGGTCCCCCGGGATGAGTGATGTTCTAGAGGATGGTTTGCTGGACAACATCATTGCCCAGTGTGGTCCAAAAGGGGAAGGAGTGGTGTTGATGGGGGACCTTAATATGCCAGGTACAAACTGGGAACTATGTCCTCTAAGGTGGCCAAGGAGCAAAGGCTGCTGGATGGCTTCCAGGATGTGTTCTTAACACAGCATGTGATGGAGCCACAAGGAGGGGCATGTCCTGGATGTGGTTCTGGCAGATGGGGATCTGGTAAGGGACATAGCTGACAGGACCCCTGACTGGGAGTGACCACAATACTGTCTGGTTTCAAATAAGCATGGGGGAGTGGGGGTGAGATCTAGGACACTGGCAGTGGACTTCAGGGGGCAGACTTTATGGGCATGGGAAATATTCTCAAGGATCACTTGAAGGGATTACCTCAATGACAAGTGTGGAAAGGAGATGGGAGGTCATAAACAGGGACTTCATGGAAGCAGTCAGGATCTGCGCTAAGTTGAAACGTAAGGGAGCAAGGTCACGTCAAACCATGCTGGTGGTCCAGTGAGGTACAGGCAGCAGTCAGAGAAAAGAAGGCCCTACAAAAATATAAAACAAGAGGGATAGGGATAAGAAATGTACCAGCTTGCATCTAGAAAAGTCACCCGTATGGTGAGGGAGCAAAGTCCAGTAAAGAGCAGCCGGCTGGCACAGGGATATACATGGAGGAAAGGGGTTCTTCCGGTACATTGGGGAGTGGAGAAAAACCAAGGGCCATCTCAGCAGATTGAGATGAGAAGGAGGGTGGGTGGAAGAGGCGAGGGACCAGGCAGAGGTATTTAACGAGTATTTTGCCTCTGTGTTCACTAGGGAGGGGGATGGGATATCTACAAAACAAGGCATGAAGGGGATGGAAGCGGCAGGGAGTGGGATCAGGGGAGCAACAGAAATGGAGCAAGAGGGAGGGAAAGGTACCCAAGGGGGGTCACATCTGGATAAGGATAAAAAGACCAGTAAGGGGAAGGGGACGGATGATGCTATCTCCACCAAAAGGGTGTGGTTAGCCCTCAAGGCCCTAAAGAAAAACAAATCTCCTGGGCCGGATGGCATTCATCCGAGAGTACTATGGGAATTGGCGGACATACTGGCTGCACCCCTGGTGGAGCTTTTCAGCAGGTCACTTGAGACAGGGAGGGTACCTAGGGATTGGCGAGAGGCACATGTGGTACCAATCCATAAAGGGGGGTCGAGGGAAGTACCAGGTAATTATAGACCCATCAGTTTGACCTCGGTGGTGGGAAAATTAATGGAGAGTATTCTAAAGGAACGATTGGGGGTGTACTTGGAGGAGGTGGGAGGTCTGGATAGTCGGCAACATGGGTTTGTGCCAGGTAGATCATGTCAAACCAACCTTGTGAGTTCTATGAATGGGTAACATCAGAACTGGACAGGGTAAGCCTGTGGATGTATTATTCTTGGACTTCAGCAAGGCGTTTGACTCTGTCCCCAATGGTCTGGTGGAGAAACTGATGGGGTTAGGAGTAGGCCCTTTGATGGTCAGATGGATTGAAAACTGGCTAGCTGGACGCACTCAGAAGTAGTGGTCTGTGGGGAGCTCGAACCCTAGAGAGGTTGGTAGTGGGGTACCACAGGGCTCGAGTCCTGGGTCCGATCCTGTTTAATGCATACATATCGGACATCAGGGAGGGTATAGGTGTGAAATGAGTCTCTTGCGGATGACTCCAAGATGGGAGCAGTAGTTGAGGAGAAAGAGGGAGGGTGGCCCTGCAAGGGACCTGGACACCCTGGAAAGCTGGGCTCACACATGGAAATTAAATTTCAATATCACCAAGTGCAAGGTGTTGCATCTTGGTCAGGAAACTCTAAACACAGGTACACCCTGGGAGGGAGGTGCTGGAGGCCTCAATAGGGAAAAAGACCTAGGGGTCATGGTGGATACATGTATGAATAACTCCTGAGCAGTGCAGGAGAGCAGCTAGCAAGGCAAACAGGATGTTGGGATGCATCGTGAGGGGATCACCTCTAGGAGCAGGAAGTGATTCTGCCGCTGTACAATGGATTGGTTAGACCACACCTTGGTACTGTGTACAGTACTGGAGACCACATTTGAAGAGGGACATACAGCTCCTGGAGAGGGTACAGAGGAGGGCAACTAAGATGATACGAGGGCTAGGGGATTTGACGTATGAGGACAGACTTGAGGAGCTCTGCCTGTTTTCATTGGAGGAGAGGAGAGACAGGGGGACATGATTGAGGTCTTCAAGTACCTCAAGGGAATAAATAGTAAACATGGAGGGGATCTTTAGACTAAAGCGGGGAGGTATCACCAGAGGGCATGGTTTGAAGTTGGAAGGTGGAAGGGTGAGGGGGAAAAGGAGGAGGTTTTTCACCGAGAGAGTGGTGGACCCTTGGAATGCACTGCCTGGTGAGCTGGTTCAGAGATCCACAGTGGAGGGCTTCAAGAGAGGGTGGGACAGACACAGAAAGTGGATGTATCAGATGATGGCCTGTCCCGGGGGGGTGGGGATGGATGATAGGGGTTTCTAGAGAACAAGGGATGGGAGGATCTCGGCACCCAACTAAGGATCTAGGTTCGAGCAGACTCGATAGACTGTAAGGCCTAATCTGCTGGCAAATAGTATGTTAGTATGTTAGTATGTTAGCACTAATGGCTAGTAGTATCATGGGATGCATAGGGAGGGGCATCATGAGCAGAAGGCATAAAGTAATCATGTCCCTGTATCAGTCCCTGGTCAGGCAATTCTGGAGGCCACACCTGAGGAAGGACATACTGTATAAAAGCTGGAGACGGTATGGAGAAGAGCAACAAAGATGGTGCAGGGCTTGCATCAGAAACCGTACAAGGCAAGACTGGATGACCTCAAATTATACTCCCTAGAACAACACAGGACTCATGGGGGCATGATAAAAACATTCAAATACCTTAAAGGCAACAACAGAGTGCACGTGCAGAACCTCTTTCAAGTAAAGAACTACAGCAGGATTAGAGGACACAACCTTCAACTTAAGGGAGGAAAGTTCAGAAGCAATACGAGGAAATTCTTCATCACTAAGCACATTGTGGAACCATAGAATAGCCTGCCGGAGGGGGTGGTGGGAGCCAAGACAGTGGGGGAATTCAAGTGGGCATGGGACTGACACTGTGGGATACACAAGCAGGCAGCTAAGTAGGGGGGTAGGAAGCCAAGGACAGACTTGATGGATCATATGGTCCCCATCTGCAGACAACTTCTGTGTTTTTATGTTTCTAAGTTTCAACCACCCCATTAAAATACATTGACGTTTACTTACCTTAGTTTCTCATATTACAGTTGGCAGTTCTAGAAACAAGATGCGTCTTCAGTCTGGGAGTAGATCTTTGCCTTGGGACATGTTCAGGAGAGTGAGAGTGTGTAGGGTATAAGACGATGTGTGGTGGGTGCAGAGTGGGAGGTTGGGGTGTTGTGGGTCAGATCAGCGGTGGATCTTTTTATTTTTTACAATTTAAAAAACAAAACATTGAGGGTTGGTTTTCTTTATTACCAATTGCATTCTGACACTTGGGATTGGACAACCCAGTGTCAGGCTACTTTAGGGAACATTGTTTAACCAGGAGTAGCACACTAAGCCAAAGCTTGTTTCCAGATGTGACCTGAGAGCACAAGGAAGTTAACTGACTTGCTCAGGATCAGACAGTATGCACCTAGGTGGCTGTGGGATTCAAACCCAGGTTTTCAGATCTGCAGCTCAGAGCCTTAACCCACTACACTGTACTGCCTCCTCAACCTTAGGGTGGATGGTGGCATGCGACCAGGAGGGGAAGGAGGTCATGAAAAGCGGTGCCAGGAGTGGGCACTCCAGTCTGCTTATATTTCATTCTGTAAATAAAACAGTGAAAGTGTGGGCGCGCGACACAGAGGGGAGGGCAGAGAAAGAAGCGGCACCAGGGATGTGCACCATGGTCTGCTTCACAGTTATTTTAACTAGTTAGTCGGATAGATAGATAGATCGATAGATAGAGCTCTACAGTCACAGCCATGTTATGGTCAGATATTTCCAGATATGTTGCAATATGTCTAAAGAGATTCTCTCTGGTGGCCCATAGTGGTACTGCAGGTAGGCAGGAAATTTCTCCAGAGATATCATAGAAATTTCAGGAAATATCTGACCATGCCTATGGCTGCTACAAACAAGTCTATGGCTACCACTATAGATAACTAGACAGACAGATAGATAGATAGACAGACAGACAGACAGACAGACAGACAGACAGATAGATAGATAGATAGATAGATAGATAGATAGATAGATAGACAGAGAGGCAGGTACATAGATAGGCAGACAGACAGATAGATTGACACAGTGATAACGAACAGGGGATCACCGGCTACTACTTCAGCTGAAACCGACATCAAAACTTCTCTGTGTGACTACAGAAATCAAGAAAGTTCCAATGTTCTCATACATGGAATGTGGATGAACAGCTCCTCTCGCAAAGCAGGGTAATCTGGATTTTGGGGTCCCCTGAAAAGGTTTTTTTGGCAACTTTTTAAAAAAGCAAACAGCAGAATCTAGCTAAATGAGTCTCGTTTGGCTAGGATCAGGAATTTGTTAGTTTTTTAAAAAAAGATCAGTTTTGTGTATTTTCAATGTCTGTGAGCTTAAAAGTAGAGAACAATATGGCAGCCATCATGACTTTTTTTTTTTAGCACGAGCTGCAAATTAAGAAAATAAGCGGTTGCAATAGTTTTGGGCATTTTGTTTACCTGTCAAACTTGAATGTTAACTCAAAAATCATTATCTCTAAAATGGTATCATATTTTGTCACCAAACCTTCAAAAGGCACATTCTTGGCACAGGCCCCTTCAAACCTGAAAATTTCATGAAAAAAATTCCACACCATCTAGGCTGTAGGTAAGAGCCAAAAATATGCAATGTTAAGTACAACATAAGTTTTTTTCATTTTTTGGTGCTTCATATCTCAAAAACTGTAAAAAATGCCATCACAAAATGTTTCTGTCTTGAGACTCTTGCTGCCTAATTACACATGCCAAATTTTGTGCTATTTTATCAAATGAAGGCAAAGTTATTAAGGTGCAGAAATTGTGGTTTAACATCGAACAGCCTACTCAACCCTAACTATAGGGGTGCTACTGCACCCTATAATATATTTTCAGTGTTGATCTATTATCAAGTTTTCTATATAGCCCTGGTGTTGCTATATGTAGCTCTGTACAGATAGTTGGTGAGACCCCATCTGGAGTACTGCATGTAGTTCTGGAGACCCAATCTCCACAAAGACATAGATAAGGTGGAGGCTGTCCAGAGGAGGGCACCCAAAATGGTGCAGGGTCTGCACCAGAAGACATACGAAGAGAGACTAAAGGAGCTTAATATATATACCCTAGAGGAAAGGAGGGAGAGGGGAACATGATAGAAACTTTCAAGTACCTCAAGGGAATTAACAAAGTCCAAGAGGGTAGCATCTTTCAGAAAAAGGGATGTGCAAGAACAAGAGGGCACAAGTTGAAGATAGAGAGGGGACAGCTCAGAGGTAATGTGAGGAAGTATTTTTTTCATGGAGTGGGTTGTGGATGCATGGAACAGCCTTTCTGAGGAGGTCATGGAGTCAAAAACAGTGGGGGAATTCAAGAATGCATGGGACATACATAAGGCAAATCTAGTGGGGGGGTTGAAGGAAGTAGGTTGTTGGTTAACTAGGATCTGCAGTTTGTCCATTAGGTAGGGAAATGGGCAGACTAGGTGGGCCAAGTGGTCCTTATCTGCCATCAGATTCTATGTTTCTGTGGATACTGCTCCTATATTTTCCTCCTATGACTTGATGTTTATTTCTTCCTTTCCTTGTCCACTGTACTACAAAGCTGTCATTAACTTATGCTACCTAGCCACTTTGTACTACTTGCCATATTGTTGAATTCAATTAATTGTTTTGCTTTACATGTATTCCTCCTTTCTGTTGCCATGTCTCATCCCCATCCTGCCTAGTGTACAACTGTTTTCTAATGTATGCAATTCACCTTGTATGGAATCTGTTGTGTAGGTCTCCCAGATCACACTTGAAAATAGGCAGTTTGCCTAATGCACCTACCTGGTTAATAAAAACAAAATAAATAAATTAGGGCTGCAAGTTTGGTTTTACCAAAGAATCAAACATCTCGAACTTTGGGTGTTAGATTCTTTCGGATAGTAGTTAACCTCTGGCAGATAGTTAGAATTTTGGCTCAACTGGTTCATCCTGGTCTGAATGATGCGGACTTGTCGAAGCAGTCAAACCACAAACCACAGTTTGCACCTGAAACAGTTAACTTTGCAGCGACTCACAGGCTTGTCCAGCCTCTTTGGCACAGCTATGAAGCTCAGCCCAATGTGAGCCAGCAGGAAATCTCACTCGCATGCTCAGCATCTAGCTGATAAGTAGTCAGTCAGGGTGTTCTACATATCTAGCTAGATTAGCTAGGAAAAAAGACATTTTTTTCTGTTCAGTACCAAAAAGTTCAATTATATAATTAGACAGTTGTCTGAACTCTGAAGTTATGGGTTACAACTTTGGGTAGAGGAGGAAAAGGAAGGAAAAACAAATGGCAGAAGCAGTGCTGCAGCTTGCAGCAGGCCTCTGGGACCAGGGCCTTGCCTGGCTGGTGGGACTGGAGAAGTGTGTTTTCAGCTGAGCAGTGAGCAGATGTATCCTGTCAGTAGGGTGACTGATTATTCTCACCCTGATGTTGCCTACTGAATGTTGTTGCAGGTGTCTCTTGTGACTTTGATTTCTTGGCATTCTCCCTTTTGAGCGTTACCGCTGTTGCTGCTGTTTTACAGCAGGGTGGTGACCTGGAGTTGGTTATATTATTAGCTGGGGGGATGCAGGGGGTGTAGCCCCCCCTTGATGGAGGTCATGCCTACTGCTGGATGGTGGATTGTTGGAGCGCGGTGGCTGGTGTCTGTGGATTGCTTGCACTGTAACTTACACCGCCAACTTGATTGTTCCTGCTGCATGTGTGAACCATGAGCAGATGGGGCATATGAGGTGACAGTCTGCCAGTGGTCATTTTTTTCTTTTTAGTTGCAGAAGTAGCATTTTACAAGGATATTATAGGCCCCTGGCAGAAGCCTTTTGGGAGTTACTTTGTCTGAAAAAAAAAAATTTACTGGGCTGGGCAGTAAGTGTCTGCCAACCAGCAGCAGGGCAGTGCCTCGCTACAGGTAACTGGTACCTTGGTGTCATCCTCTTCACTAGTTTCAGCTTTCAGTTCCTTTTGTGGCAGTTTTTTTAGTAGTTACCTTTCTACTCCTCCTGAGTCCCAAAGCAGCCTTTTACAGTAGCCAACCAAGGTTTAAACCTGCATAAACCTCATATGGGGACACAAAGGTAGAATTCAATTCATAACAAAGTTTATTGTAGACAACTCATGGCAAGGTCCCACCTGACATGTTTCAAACTATAGTCCTTTATTAATGCCTTTGAGAAAGGACTACGGTCCAAAACTTGTCAGGCGGGACCTTGCCATGAGTTGTCTGCAATAAACTTTGTTATGAATTGAATTTGCCTTGCGTCCCTGTATATGAGGTTTGTGTGTGCTTGAAACCTTTTTGTTGGCTATTTTGGTTGGTTTCTGAGCACCACTCTCTCTGTGCACACTCTGCAAGCCATCACAGCCTTTTAAAGTGTGATCTGAGCAGTGGGTGGCAAGTGTGTGCCAGATGAGCTGGCAGTGTGCTGGTACCTGGCCCTTGCTAAGTGACACATTGATAGTATCTCGGAAAAAAAACTTAAAAAAAATTATTTTGAGTTCTGAAGCAGCCTTTTGCATTGTGATCTGGGCAGTGGGAAGAAGGGTGTACCAGCTGGCATGGTACTGGTGCTCAGACCCTGTAGGTGGCACCTAGGTGGCATCGAATAAAAAAGACAAAAAAAATTTGTTTCTTCCTCCCCCTCCTTCTCTTGAGTCCTGAAGCAGCCTTTTGCAGAGTGATCTGGGCAGTGGGCAGCAAGCGGGTACCATCTGGCAGCATGCCAGAGCCTGGCCCCTTTAAGGTGGCATCCCATAAAAAAACTTAAACAAATTGTGGGATGCTGCACTGCTGTGTTCAGTCAGTCTCTCATGTTTGGTGAATATTTGACAGGCCTACACAGGCTGAATAAATCATTTTTTGGGCAACGTTGCTCATGTGAAACCATGGCAGAAGTGCATGCCTTATCCATGTGTGCCACTGTCCCTCCAATGAGCGCACAATTTTTATAACCAGTAGCTCACCCCTTGGGAAGCTGAACTGTTGTCTTTAGTGTATCTTTAACGTTTGGTGAATTTTTTACAGGCCTACACAGGCCACATACATAATTTATTTTTTTGGGGGGACTATGTTGCCCATGAAACCAGTGTGTACAACACTGATTCATGGTAAAACCAGACACACCGTCCATGTGTGGGACTGCCCCAATGGGCACACAATTTCTGGAATCAGTAGCTCACATCGTGGGATTCTGTACTGATATTTTGTGGGCATACATATACAGTTGGCATGAAAAAAAACAATTACAAACATTTTAAATGCTATTCTATTTGAGCACTGTTACTTAGCCACATACTCTTGTTAATTACTTATATTAGCATTGTCCCTCTTTGGCACTGACTGAATTGACACAATTTTTGGAACCAGTACCCCTCAGTGTGGCACACTGCATTATCCTGCTGTTTTGGGTGCTTCATCAACCCATTCATTTATGACATTTAATTTATAAATTTTATCTCATGCTTTTTAATGGTTGAACAAGCACAAACTTCAACCTTAAGAGAACTTTGACAAATATTACGTGGTTCAGTGGTCAAAGTTCGCCAGGTTGAACTTCAGGAGTTTTGCACCACTCTAAAATAAATCAATAAGTTGGAATTTCCATGAAAGTTGATAAAGCGCATTCCAAAATTTCAAGAAAATGAAATTCCAACTTTCATGGTAATTAATGGGGCAGAATTTTATTTTTGTAAAGCAGTATAATCTAGCACTGTTACACTTACTCTGTGATAGCCTGTCTGACTTCTAGCCCTGACCTGTGTCATCACCATTGTGTGAATGTACATAAAATTGTATTAACATGACAAACTTGTGTGAGTTTAATGACTATCTTCTGTAATTTACCACCAAATTCAGCTCTATCTCTTGATTTACATATTTGTGGACCATACAGCAGACACATACAAGCTTAATAACAGGTAATTAGTTCTGGATTGGATCAGCATTATCCTGATAATTTTTTTAAATTAAATATTTATAGTGTATGGTAGAACATTAATATCGTCAAAATTCAGTTGAAATACAGTCTTGTTATGGTATCGTTCTAACATTCTCTTGCTATTAACCACTGAAGAACAATACCATAACAAGAAAGAATGCCACTGCCTGTCACATTCCACAGTAGCAGTGGTCAGCAGTAATCAGTACCAAACAGTACTATTCAAACGCCAATGACAGGACAGTTGTGTGCACAGTAGCAAATTAAAAATAAAGAAATCTCCCTCCAGGTACCTGTATTTTAATTTCACTGCATGCCACCGAAGTGTCCCGAAGTGTGTAAACACTTGGCTCTGTGGCACTTCCTGAAGATGCAAAGAGCACGTTTTGACCCAACCCTATTTGACTCCATGTTCAGCAACTGCTTCTGAGTGTGTCAAGACTGATTTTCAAGTTTTTGTTGTTAAAATAAATAATTTGTTCTGCCATTGTCTCGTAGTTGAACTACTGGACTGGTTCCCCATACTCTATAAAAGACAATGTATGGGGAGCAGTTAACAACCACATTGAATTCGCATCTTGAGGTTACCATGGTTACTGAAAACCTCTTGAGCTGAGCTCTCAAGGTTTACAGACCATGGTAACCTCTCAATTCGAATAGAATGTGGTTGTTAACTGCTCTCCATACATTATCTTCTATTTTATTAGGTTCCAAGAATAACAAAAGATAAATAATATAGTAATAGCCAACAATAATGACACTAATAACAACCAAGACAATAATAACAATAAGGAAAAGGAAAAAGCAAATCCCACCACCTCCCCTCTACCCCACCCACCCCAGGAGCTCAGCAAATCTAGCAGATAACATAGGTGGGTATCCACAGATGTACAGATTATCCTGATAATTTGCTCCAGAGCAGATCTACCCATTATGGGCCTTCATATACAGAAGGTTTGCACTGCATGCAACCATTTTCTGCTAGTGCAAATGGCCATTTGCCCCAGAAGGCAGCATTCAACTATTTATGCTGTGCCAGACAGTCATGTTAGTACCTAACTGTAAACATAATGTATTCAGCACAGTAAAAGGAGTGGTGATATGATTATTCTGCATAGCATGATATGCAATGGTTTTGGATGTACAAATGGTATTTAGGGTGACATAACACTGTGCAAATTAAGACCTAGAAAAAGCTGGTCTTAACCTGGAGTAAATCCCAGAGGTGGGAATCAGCACAGCAGAGCCCACTAGAGGTGGGTGAAAGTGGGATTTTCCGCTTTCGCGGAACTTTCATGAAAATCTGTAAACTTTCTTGGACGTTTCCGAACTTCCACCTGTGGCAGAGAGGAAAACCTCCACGAAAATTTGCCCTGTTCCACTCAAAATAAATTAGGCCCTGGTGGCTAGTAGTCCCTCTCCCCACTCTCCCCACATTTAAACAAAATATCCCTGGTGGCTAGTGGTTCCTCCCCCCATCAGATCACCCACCTGACCCGGAAGACAGTACCCCTGATTGTTGCATCCTCCCTCCACCAACCCCATCATCTGCCCAACAAATCAAATAATTATGCCACAAATACCCTGGTGGCTAGTGGTCCCTCCCCACCACCCAGTCACCCACATGTACAGTGTCCAGTAAACCTTCCCCCAATCCCTATCTCAGTCCATCGTCTGTTTTTAAAAAAAAATTCCCTGGTGGTCTAGTGGTTTCACCCCCCCATCCCCGATGCGCAGTCCCTGAATAAATATTTAATTACATGGTGGTCTAGGGACCACCACCCCAGCAGGTGTCCCACCACCCTGCACCCACCCCCATAGTAAACCCCTGTGGGTGAACCAGTACATCCCTCCTCTCTTCTGGCCAGCCTGCCCACTGAGGCTGTCAATGAATGAGGCGTTCCCTGAAAGAAATACTTATTCATTGACAGCTCCAACAGGTCAGCCAGTGTAGAAGAGAGGAGGGATGCTACCTGCCCACAGAGGTTTACTATGGAGTGGAGGGGTGGTGGGACACCGCTGGGATCTGGGGCCCTAGACCAACAGGTAATTAAATATTTATTCAGGGACTGTGGATCCGGATGGGAGGGGGTTGAAACCACTAGCCCACCTGGGATTTTTTTTTAAAAAACAGACTATGGACTGAGATAGGGATTGGGGGGGTTTACTGGACACTTTAAGGGTGGGTGACTGGTTGGTGGGGAGGGACCACAAGCCACCATGGCATTTGTGGTATAATCATTTTATTTTATGGGCAGGTGATGGGATGGGGGAGGGAGGCTGCAACAACAGGGGTATTGTTTTACACGTCAGGCAGCTGATCCAGTAGGGGAAGGGACCACTAGCCATCAGGGATATTTTGTTTAAATGTGGGGTGAGTGGGGAGAGGGACCACTGGCCACCAGGGATTACCTGGAAACTAAGCTTCTAATACTGGTAGGGGAGGTGGAATTTCTGTAAAAGTTCAGGAATGGTTTTCCAAACTTTCGTGGAAGCAAAAGTCTGACTTTCGCTTCAGTTCCGCCAGAGAATTTTTTTTTCACACACCCCTAGAACCCACAGTGGCACACATTGTATGCTTCATCAAGGATTAGGAGGCAAATTCCACCCCCCCCGGCCTCTGTGCAGGCCCAAGAGACACTATCCTGCAAACAGACAGTACCATCCACAAAGCACATTCACAGTCCTCAATGATCAACAAATTGTGGGACATTACATTACCGGACAGACACCCACTGCAACCATGCAATGTCCATCAAGCTCAAGGTGACAGCTGTACTATGCTTCCTGGCCACTGGAGCCTTTCATATACAAGTTGGTGACACTACTGGTATCACACAGTCTGCAAACTCTTGCCTCTTGGGCCAGTTCATATATGCCCTGTGGGCCCATGCTGGTGAGTTAATCATATTTTCACCAGACCAGCAGAGCAAACAGCTACCATGCAGCAATTCTATCAGGTTATGCACCCATGGACCATAATGGGTGCCATTGTGTGCACCCATGCTTCCATCCGTGCACCCCCAGGGGATGGGTGGAGGCCCACATGAATAGAAATGGTGTCCACTCCTTCAACTATTAAGTAGTGTGTGATGCAACAGGGTACATCACCAATGTCCTTGCATGGTAACTCAGTAGTACTCATGACAGAATCATCTGATGCAGTTCTATTCTGTTCCAAGGCAGGGATATACCTAGTGGGCACCTCATTGGTGAGTATACACCCAAGGCTCCCCATAGTTTCCACTATATGTCACTAGCCAATGACCTTTTCCCACACATGGGATGGTGCAAATCATTTACTTCCCTGGCTGATAACACTTGTTCTATGACTCTCATCTATTGCGGAATACAAATACAATGTGGCACACATCACTGCACACAATGTCATCAAGCGGGTCTTTTGCATGCTCAAGATACATTTCAGATACCTTAACCAGTCCGGTGGTGACCTATAGTACAATAAAGCCTGACAGAAGGCATGTGCCATATTCCTTACCTGTTGCATACTACACAACATGGCACTCAATTGTGGAATATGCCTGCCAGTCCCAGAGAGAAATACTGCAGCATATTCCTAGCCAGAGAACCAGCGTATACAGGAGCAGCTCAATAAGCATGACCCTAGGATGGCCAGGAGGTCCAGGAAGTACTGAGAACACCACATTGCAGACCTCTATTGACACAGATGGCAAGTACAGATCACACACGAGATAATAATTGTATAATAAAATGTATCAGAACTGTAACTGTGAGCACATTGGAAAAATACAAAAAAACAAATAACCATCCAGGCAAGGAAGGAAGGGGAGTCAAACAAAATAAGAGACATCCAAACAGGGGTGTAAAAAGGAAGAACCAAAAAAAATAAGAGTAATGAAGGTGGTGGGAAGGGGGAACCAAACTAAATAACAGCCGTCTAGGTGGGGTAGAACAAGGGTGAGTCAAACAAAATAAGAGCAATCCTGGCTGTGAGAGGGGTATTCAATGTAAATATAAGCCATCAAGGTGGGAGGAAGTGGGATGCAATATAAATATTAGACATCCAGTAGAGGGGAGGGAGATTCAGTATAAATATAAACCATCAAGGGGGTAGTGGGAAACATGGTTTGTGGGAAGAGAAGTGTGAAGTGGCAATGAGGGGGTAGGGCCCAGGTGTCACAGGTAGCCCTATGTGGGACCCATACACCTATCACAGGCATGGTGCTGGCATGTGACATGTCCTAGAGGGCAGCAGAGGGATCACTGTCCAGCCAATGGGGATGGGTGTTAGGACAGCATAAGCTGGCACCACTCACAGCCCAGTGGGGTACTGACTCTTTCATGGAGCAGGCCATGGCCAGGGTATGTACTGCATCTGTCCATCATTGGCTGGACCGTGAGGTGTGGCAGGTGTCTTAGCTGTCCATTTGTCCACACTGTGGGCAATGGACATATGCCGAGGTGTATGCCATTGGGTGACACTCTCCCCCCAGAATGGCCAGTAATGTGGCTGGTACCCACATTGCAGGAAACCATGGCCATGACCTCCAGTATGAGAGTGGTCACCCCACCAAGGCTGGCCACAAGTGACTGTTTCAGTCTAACAAACCAACATCCAATCTGGCCAACTGGAACCGCTCCAGTGTACTGAAGCCATACTCCAAGGCCACCATCTGCTTTGCATGGTGAACATCTGTATGCTGCTTATGGTCCCACAGTGGTGGCTTGTTTGAGTCATGAGCCTGGGGCAACACAACAATGTCTTGTCTGGAGAGGGGGCTTGTCTGGATCCCATTGACTGTGGAGGAGCCAGCAGAGATAGCCAACTCCTTGGGGTTCAAGCTAAACCCAAAGATCTCATGACACCTCTTCTCCTCCACACACATTTCAGCATCACTGTGCTACTCTAGGCATGTCCCAACTGGGGACAGCCATATGGACAGCTGCAGTTTTAACATTCCTGGCCTTTTCATTCTCCACTGTGTCCTCAACCATGGATTGGGCTGCTGAGAGAAGAAAGGGACATTATTGATTAATGCACATGCCTGTGGCTTGATCATAGCAGCATGCATGCCCAATGTACTGAGTACAGACACACACAAGGCTCATGTAGTGCAGTTCCCATATGCTGCCATGCTGTACACATCCCATATCAAGAATGATCACACAGTTTATGACATCCATGTGGCAAAGTAGGGGATTTCCCTGCAGACATGGACACCAGCAGAATACCTGGATAACATCATGCAAACTTCAGTCATTTTGTAACCCATCCAAAAGATACACTACTACTGTCAGTGCATAGAACAGTGATGGCCCATGTGTATGGTATACTGAGGCCAATGCAGGATGCATACATAAGACTGCAGTAGGAAGTGTCTATAGGACGTAGATCAGTGCAGTACTTCTTGTGCTTTCCCTCTGTGCTTGGCCAGCTGTGGGCCATGTCACCGTGGAAAGTGCCTCCCTCACAACCATGTAATCCCCAGCACCACTGGTGCATGTGCACACATGTGCTTAATGTGATAGGACTACTGAAGTCACCTGGCTGGGTTGGTCCAAGTCTGACTTGGCTTTTTTATCAACCTCTTTGGATGCACATTATTACTATGGCTGCATAGCACTAGTCATGACCTTCTCTGCAGGGGTTATGGACTCTGTATTGCTTGGCCCATGACATGTGGCCTGGAGTTCAGAATGGGTCCTGGCCATAAACTCTTTTGTTCTCCTCTTGAGGTCAGTAGCCCTCCTCTTGACATCTTTCATCATCAGTGCCTTCCTTCAATGGCATTCACTGACTAAGTGATCTCATCCAAGGCTTGTTTTATTTCAGATTTCATCCCCCTGGATCTGTCCATCAAGCCCTCCCTGGCCATGTAAGCATGGGCCAGGGTCATCACCTTATCCTTTGAAAATTACCACTTCTGGATCCTCTCCTCTCCTCCTGCATCATGATACCTGTTGGAAAGGGAAGATGAACAGCGCTGAGTATTGTACACACATATCAGAGCACAGGTACAGTTGACTGTAGGTCACAGTGCCCCTGGCTAAGACATGTATGTGTCCCTGAAGGTCAGGGTTGAACACGGTGAGCTGCTTGCCTATCACTGACCCAAGGGCATGTTCAGAGGTAGAGTCCTGATACAACATAAATACATTGCTATGATCACCCCATTTCTATTGTAGGCCATTTCACACTACACTTACCTCTAGCCATCCACAGTTCATCTGTGTAAGCTGTGTGGTGATTTTTACTCCTTTTATATGGTCTGGGTGCAATTAAGCATGCAAATGACTGAACATATTCCAAATGGGGTAGTTGCCGTATTGGTCCTTTTAAGAACAAATCCAGAAACAAATAAATTGATACCTTTTATTGGACCAATATAGATGTTACACAAAAAAGAACAAAGTGCTCTAGCTTTTGGACCAACCAGGTCCTTCTTCAGAAGCTTTATGGCAGTTATTTAGAAAATTCAATACTATTAACACCCAGATAATGTTAAAAAACAGAAATAATGCTCACTGGTTTAACACATACATTTAAAACATAACAGAAGATTATGTCTGAGAAGCTAATTAACACCAGTATGCTTTTATCTGAGAAGCTCCTGAAAGACAAAGGTTATTAAAAATTATCAACAAGCAGAGAGCTCTTCTCACATAAATTTTAAAATGTCTCAGTATGCTTCAAGAAAGCATTTTGGTGATAAAAACCTTAGGATACTATTCTGCCTAATACGTGTAAGATGAGCTTACAACTTTTATTGCAAGTGTCATTGTGTTTCTTTTAATTCAGTGTACTTTATTCATAACACCACAATAATAGTAGAATTGACAGGTAAGCCTCATATTACAAAACTAAAGGTTGACATATAACTGAGAGGCCTTATCATACACAGTATCCAGCATTATGAAACATTTTTACAACATTTCAAAACCCATACCCAGAAACCCACTCATTAGAACCATGTGTAGATATCCAGTTAAGTAATAATAAAAGGAAAATAGAAAACACAGAGGAGGGAAAAACCATTACTTTGACCCAGATTATGAACTTCCTAAGGCTTCCATGTTACTAATAAGGCACCAAGGGTGCCCCATTTAGCCATTTAGTCAAGTAAGATTGCCACCTATCATTCATCTTGGCTATATGCCTCTCAAGTTGTAAGGCCAGCAGGATTTCTCTGTGCCACTCGTGCACGGAGGGGATAGAGTTATCTATCCATTGTCTCATGATTATCAGCTTGGGCACAGCTGATATTACAGCTATGTAAGCTTTCCGTTGTCTGATTGTTTCTGAAGGAAAATAATTAAGTAAACAGATTTCGGGCGAAAATAGGTGATCCGTTCCCAAATGGGAATCTAATGAACTTTGTATAGCTTTCCAGAATACCTGAACCTTTGGACAAGCCCATATCATATGCTATAGATCCCCATAATCATCCTTACACCAATGACATTGTGAGGAGGAAAGTTTCCCAATCCTATGTAACTTTACCGGGGTAAAGTAAAGATTGTGCATGATGTTATACTGCAGTAACCGGAATCTATCCTGTTTTATAAACTTATATATGTTACACCAAATTTGTTGCCAGAAGATAGGAACATCTTTAAGAGACAATTTATGAACACAGTAAAAACAAATTCCCTGAGGCAACAAAGGGTCAAGGACTTGCAATTCCTGATATACCTTAGAAATGGAATGGGGTTGCTCGGCTGTCTGGAAAAGAGAGGATAGTTCTATCCTAGGAGATTCCACACCTACTGGATTTTGCATAAAAGCAATCACAGCTTGTCTAATTTGCCAGTATTTGAAGGCATTCCCACTTGCAGAGGGAATATTGTGATAAAATTGCGAGTAAGGTAATACCCTATCATGGGGAGCTATATCTTCTAATCGAAGCCCCACTAGAGGGGCCCAAAATATGGAAGGGATAGGAGCTTTTTGGATTTGCTGATGGGGATTATACAACAGGGGCTGCTTCAAGGACTTATGCCAATCTATATTCAGAGAGGTCTGAACCTGGTGTAAGGCCTTGGGAGACCATCCTATAGGATTATTTCTCAATTCTTTGGGGATTAGCTTTAGGGAAGAGTAAACAAGAGCTGGGAGAGTGCAGGAAGACTTAGCAACTAGGGCTTCCTCAATTGCTATCCAAAGGGGCAAGTATGAATCGGTGTCTGCTGTATTTGATGAACAGACCCAATATGCCAATTTACTAATATGAGCTGCCACATAATATTTAAAGAAATAAGGAAGGGAGAGACCGCCACATAGTTTTGATGCTGTGAGTTTAGAGTAAGCTCTTCTGACTCCCTTCCCTTTCCATATATATTGATTTAATAATTTTTGCAAATTGGAGACCCATGATTTAGGCAGGTAAAACCCTAGCATATTTAGGGGGTAGAGGATCCAAGGCAGTACATTCATTTTAATAGTGTTGATTCTACCCCAAAGAGATATATGTAACATCCCCCATCTCTTCAGGTCAGCCTTTATAATAGTTAATAAATTAGTAAGGTTTTTCTTTACCATTATTGCCATTTCTTTTGAGACTTTAATTCTCAAGCATGTAAGGGACTTCGGTTCCCAATTCAGGTCATGATCCCCTATTTCACTTGGCAGACACTTCCCATTTAAAAGGGAAAAGTTTAGTTTTTGAGAGATTGAGTTTATAGTAGGATACCTTTGAGAAATACTCATTTTCTTGTAGTAGTGCTTGTATACTAGTCACAGGATTCTCAACATGTAACAACAAATTATTAACGTAAGCTGAAATAAGATGTTGTTTCTTACCAACTGAGATGCCTTGGATGTTGTGGGAAGAGAGTAATCTTTGAATCAGTGGCTCCAGATAGAGATTAAAAAGAAGAGGGGAGAGGGGACAGCCCTGTCTGGTACCACGAGATAGGGGAAATGATTTAGAAAGGAACCCATTATACCAGACTCAGGCTGTTGGAGAGGCATATAGCAACTTAACCCATTTTATGAACCCTGGTGGAAAGTCAAATCGTGACAAGGTAGTGAAGAGAAAATCCCAAGAAACCCGGTCAAACGCTTTCTCTGCATCTAATGCAAGGAGAGCAGCTGGAGTATCCGAGTTCTTGGTGTGGACCATTAAATGAAGTAATCTACACATATGATCATTAGAAGATCTGCCAGCCATAAAACCCACTTGTTCATCACTAATGGCTTACCCATCAGAGGCCCCAACCGATTCACTAGAACTTTGGATAGTATTTTAATATCTACATTTAAAAGTGATATGGGACGGTAATTTTCAGGATGCAGAGGATCACAGCCTGACTTGGGAATTAGGGTGATAAGTGCCTCAAGAAAGCTATTTTTGGAAAAGCCATACTCATACCAGGTGTTAAAAACTGTTGTCAAGAAGGATGTGAGTTCCAAGGAAAACGTTTTATATAAATTAGCTGAAAGGCCATCTGACCCTGGAGATTTGTTAGGGGAGAGCTGAGTGATTGCTTGTTTGACTTCCCATTCCTGAAAATAATGACCTAAAAGGAAGGAGTCACTTGATAATAATTTGGGAAAGGTGACCAGGTCCAAATATCTCCCAATGTCCTCCAGTGCTGGTTCTTCTATCGTTGGAATGTCATAAAGGGCTTGGAAGTACTGCCGAAAACCAGAGGCAATTTCCCTCTGATCAGTGGTTATAGGACTCTGCTGTATTGGACGTAATGCAGATATAAATCTTGTGGTTTCCACTTGTTTAATCTGGATAGCAAGTAATTTACCTGCTCCTTCTCCAGATTCCAGGTATTTGAGTTTGGTTCTCTTAAGAGAGAGAGAGAGCTCAGCCTTTTGGGACATAAGATCCGAGAATTGGGCCTGCAGTTTGTGTAACTGAACCCAATCTTCGTCCACTGAACGATGGCTAATATTACATTTGATGGCCTTAATGGAGTCTAAAAGATCCTGAGCTTGAGCTTTAAAGTCTGTTGGTTGCTAAACGAATGCATTCACCTCTTCAGGTACATTTTAAAGCTGCCCATATGATATCTATTTTGGTAACTGAGCCAATATTAGTAATTAGAAAGTGTGAGATAACATTTTTGAGGTGATTGCAAATATTTGGAGTTTGGAGAAGTTGGTTATTAAAGCACCAGAGGGACTCTGTCCTTAACCCTGGTCATAGTAAATAGGTGAGGGAGACCAGAGAATGATCCGATATTACTTGAGTATGAATACATGCATCAATAATACCTGGAAGGATATGTGACCTGATTGGTAAATAATCAATTCTTGAACATGTTTGGTGTGGGGCAGAGAAAAAAGTATATTGTCGTGAATCTGCATTTAAGACCCTCCATACATCTATCAAACCTACTCCCTCCATAAGGTCCTTGAGCACCCTCTGTGCAAGTGATAAACCAGTTCTCTTGTTGTCAGATCTGTCTAACTGCCATTGGGGTGTGATGGTCCAATCCTCTCCTATAAAAGTCGTTCTGGGTGGATTGGTAACTACTAAGTTTAGGAGATGTGTAAAAAATTGGGGGGAATCCAGATTCAGGTCCTATACGGATCCTAGCAATACTTGTTGAGAGGCTAGAAGCCCTTTAAGTAGTATGTAACATCCATTAATGTCCCAGATTTCCTGTTCTAGTTTAAGTGGAGTAGTTTTGTTTATTAAAATAGCCACTCCTCCCCTATTGGTAGATATCCCCGTCCCAAATGCTTGCCCAACCCAGTTTTTACAGAGTAAGAAAGTGTCTTCCCTACTAGGGTGAGTCTCCTGCAGACACACTATGTCAGCTTTCAATGAAAGTAGGTGTTTCCAAACCACCTGTCTTTTACATCTGTCATGGGCTCCCTTGATATTCCAGCTAAAAATTTTAAGCATACCAGACATTTGTTAAGGAATTTGACCAAACTGAACAAACCAGTAGAAATCAGGAATACATATATCTTCATGACTCTGACACTTGGTTCCACCCACAATACTACTACAGAAAAACTACCCCCCCATGCCCCAATCCCCCCCATTCCCCATTTAAACATTTCAATATAATAATCAAAAGCCCTAACTTCTACACCCATTTCTTTAAACTGCACTGACATATTACTCGTGTCAGGTGATGTCTCTGCGCAGCCAGCCATTAGCCTTCCCACCCCAATCCCACCATTTAAATATTTTGTGAAAATTAGTGCCATTTTAAGAAAACACAAAATTACCTTATCAGAAACCAAAATATATGTTTCAATCTTCACTACCCATTCATGTTCCTAATTAAACTCTAATTACAGTAACTTCATATTCATCTGTCCACTATGAATATACTGTTTAAGTGAGTCTTTTGCTAAATCAAATACTGTATGTCCATAACAGGCATACCATTGGTACAGAAAACTGGTTCCCAATATGATTCCACCATCTAGTGGTTAAGAGGAGAAACTCAATTATCAACTCAATAACAAAGACTGCAAACATCTAGCTGATGTAGAAATATTTAAACTGTGACTCTGAAATTAACAGAAAAATATGTGAACTGGATGAACTTGCCAGCAAATTATATGTGTAAACTACTCTTTAATCACACTCTCTAACATCCGAGAATGTTTTGAGCCATTGCAATTACTTTTTGTTATTTATCCATTTGCAAAGGATATGCCTTGAGTAATGAACCAGTTGCAAGAGCAAGCAGCATCTCAGAATGGTATGTTGCAAAAACAAGAAGGCAGGATCCAGCACACCTCGTCCAGATTTGCATCAAAGTGAAAAAAAGAAAAAATCAGTTAAGCAACATGTGAAATGAGCATTCGGCATCTGACGAACAGGAAGATAGACGGGATCCGGTTTAGAAAGGCTCACAAAAACATGTGAGCAGGACAAATTTGCCATGAAGCTGATCCCCTCATTCCTGTAATACTAGAGGGATCCCGAAGGGTTGAATTTCAGACCAGCATTGTTCAGACCCCAATCTGGATGGCAACAGATAACTTTAATCATATCCTGTAGCACCCATGTCTACCAAAACCAATTCGCTCTAGACAATTACACAGCGAGGAGTCAGACACACTCACTTATAGAAATCTGGAAGCAGCTTTTTCAGCTTGTTCTGGGCTTGTTCATGATTTTCGAACGATAGCCACTGCTCATTTATTTTGACTTGTAGAAGCGCTGGATAGTTGACCCTAAACTGCTTCCCAACTGCTATTAGTTTGGAGACAAGAGGATGCAGCTCTTGGCGCTTCACATGAACGGATTGTGGTAAATCCTGGGTTATCCTAATCTTCCTACCTTCCCACAGAACTTCTTGCAGAGATTTTACTTGGGCAAGAATATGTTGCTTGTCTAAGTAATTAAGCAACTTGCAGATGATCGGTCTGGGTGGTGAGCCAGGTGGAGGTAGGGGGCGAAGCGCCTGATGAGCTCTCTCGACCTGATAAGTTGTGCCATTCAGGGAGGGACCAGCAATTTTCTCATAGACCTTTTGTATGAACAATATTGGGGAAGTGTCTTCTTCTCTCTCTAGAAATCCAATGATGATGATGTTGTTCCGTCTGCTTCTCCCTTCCAGGTCCTCCAGTTTTTCCTCTAGTTTCTTGAGTCACCTGTTAGTATTAGTGAGATCTACCTCGGCCTTATCAGATTTTTTCTCTAGGGAGACAATACGGGTTTCCTAAACCCCGGCTCTGATATTTAGCGAGTCGATAGAGGTTTTAATGCTGTGCAGCTCTGTTGATATATCGGCGATCGAGCTCTGTAGAGGCATAATAATTTCTAAAACTCTTTCTTCAGTCAGTGCCGTGGATCCTGAGGTGGATTTAGTGACGGTCTGTTTAGGCCGCTTCAGGGCCTGACCTTTCTCAGGTGATGGCAGGGGATTGTATTTAGGTGGTGCTTTGTGCATGTAAACCTCCATATTAAGATGTTTGGAGTCTCCGGGTAGTTGGCAAATACTATTAGAGTAAATATCAAACGATTTCTGATGAATAGTGTAGTAAATAGTTGTAGTTTTGTCTGGGAGAGGAGCGGAGCAACATAAGCTTGCTGCTTCTCGCTAGGCTGCCATCACGTGATCCGTGTTGTTGTGTTTTAAAGAACAGACAATAAAAGACAAAATGCTGAAATGAGGCCTAATTGCAAGTTGAAAACAAGACCCAAATTTTGTGGGTGTTATCGGTGTGTTGTGTGTGTTTTGTGTGTGTGTGTGTGTGTGTGTTTTGTATGTGGTGTTTGCTGTGTGTGTTGTGGTTGTGTGGCGTGTGTGTGTGTGTGCGCGTGTGTGTGTATGTGTGCGTACACGTATGTGTGGAAGGGAGTGTGGCATGGGGCAATTTTTATGTGGCTAGGACACTTAGCTCTCATATATAGTGTACATTTACTTCCTTCTACAAGTTTCAGTGTTTGGAGTACATACTGTCACATTTTTAAATCTGTTCATATTAAGATGCATATCTCATTTACTTGGGGGTTCATAAAAGGTTTAATTCCTTTGGGTAAATATTGCAAAGATTGGTGTCAATGATGATGTATTATGACTCTTGTACATACAGGATATCTTATTCCTATTAGTTATCTTTCCCAAGGAAAACGGGGGGCTGGAGGATTTTATTCCTATGAGTTTTCATTTAGATTCCTTAGACTGATTCTGTGCATTTGTGTTATACACTGACTCTGTGTTGAAATCTGTACATATTAGGATCATGGTCTCATTTTCTTGGGGGTCCTTGACAAGTATTTTATTTTTATTTGGCACTTATACTTACAATTGATATTATGTATTGAATCCTGTTATAACACTGAAAACTTTAAAGTTTATATAATGTATTACCTGGTTGAGAGTATAGTTGGGAAAATGTCTTGAGTTAAGTTCTGTATTACATTTTGTGTGAAACATTTGCTCACTTTGAGTAAACGTCACTAAACCCTCTGTATGCCATATATGTATGTGTGTGACTTTATGTATGTATGTAAATATGTGTGTATATACATATGTATATAGGTGTGTATGTTTGTGTATGTATATGTATATATGTCTATATGTATGTATGTGTATATGTATGTATATATATATGTGTGTGTGTATATATGTATGTATATATGTGTGTATGTAGGTATGTATGTATGTGTATATGTTTAACTTGGGGCTTGTTTTCAACTTGCAATTAGGCCTCATTTCAGCATTTTGCCTTTCATTGTCTGTTCTTTAAAACACAATGACACTTGCAATAAAAGTTGTAAGCTCATCTTACATGTATTAGGCAGAATAGTATCCCAAGATTTATCACCAGAATGCTTTCTTAAAGCATACTGAGACATTCTAAAATTTATGTGAGAAGAGCTCTCTCTGCTTGTTGATAATTCTTGATAACCTTTGCCCTTCAAAGGCTTCTCGGCTAAAAGCATACTGGTGTAAATTAGCTTCTCTGATGTACTCTTCTGGTATGTTTCCAACATTATCTGGGTGTTAATAGTATGGGATTTTCTAAATAACTGCCATAAAGCTTCTGAAGAAGGACCTGGTTGGTCCGAAAGGTAGAGTACTTTGTTCTTTTTTTGTGTAACATCTATGTTGGTCCAATAAGAGGTATTAAATCTTTTGTTTCTGGATCTGAACATATTCCAGTAATTATATGAAAATGTGAATTTAGGGCACTGAATGTGAAATTAGCACATTTGCATATATACTGTTTGAATATTGCAGGTTTGTGCATAGTGGTATTGTGTTTGTGCTGCACTAGCACTTGCACAAGAGCAGCGCTGTGCAGGCATTACACATTGTCTGCCAATGTCATAGTGCTGCATGGACATGTGTGCCATGTTGTTTTTCTATAGAATTGCACTTGTGTAGCACAGTGCTGGGCATGCCATACATGTGCCCATGAATTATACTGCGGTCCATGTGCTGACAGTCACCCCCCCCACCCAGAAACATTCTTAGTGCTGCACAATTTGACATTAGCACAGCACAAATACTAAACTTACAGTGCTTATGCCTGGCCTACTCAGTAGAACCAAAGCTTCCTGAGAGCAGCTACAGGAGTGCGAGGGACTAAACTGAACAATAGACCAACATGTCAGACAGGCACTCAAGGATCAGGAGGCATGCTGGAGGGACACCAGGTGGTTGGCTATGGAGTTAGCCAACCTGGTTGGCATGGTTGTCATCTGGGAAGAGCTGCTGTTGGGTGGGGGGGTGAAACAGACAGACCAAGATACAAGGTGTGGGCATCTGTAGGGCAGTGCCTAGCCTGCAGGATGGGTAATGCCCATACAAGCAATCAGTGCTGGCTCAGATAAATTATCTATCTTAGAGGAAGCCACATTGCTTGTAGTAGCAGAGGGGTGATGGTGGATAGGGGCATGGTGCCACTCCCAGGCGAGTACAGCTAGTTGCATGTATGATGGCTGTGGTGTGTAGTACTGTTAAGTGTTCAAAGACTGCTTTGTTACTTTCTATGAGACTCCAGGGTAATGTAACTGTGTTTGCTTGTTGAGTGTGCTATTTCCTATGGAAATCAATTTGCTGTATTGTCATTTATAACCAATGCAGGTTCCTGCTGATGCTACCATTGCCATGTATAGTGCAGGACTCATTGTGGATTCAGGATCTATGTTGCTTAACATAATGCCAAGAATGTGTGATACTGCATTGGCATGTGATCACTATTTATGTTCCCATGCACTATGTCTGGTAGTTTGAATATGCCACGCAACCTGGGGGGGGGGTGTATTGATAGCCAGGATGTTAGGTGTACTGAACAGCATGTTGCACCAGCAAATGTATGTTCCAGGTACACTGTCAGTGGTATGTAGCATGGGTGCTGGTATGTATATGACCAATAATTCATGGTTTGGTGTGCCAAACTTGTACCTGCCATTGGGTTTGGTTGCACTTATGGTATGATATCCACCCTCACTGTTGCAGTGGTATGATTATTGTGCCCTTTTTGTATATGATGTTAGGCTACATCCATCATACTAAGTAATATGAGGTGTACATGGTGTGTAACTGACATGTATGGATATGCTAGACTGGATGCCAAAGAAAGTTGGACAGGGAACCACTCGGGCCTTGCGTACACTGCACTAGATTATAACTACAACAATGGTGTGAAATGTGGAGGTGCTGCCATCCCATGGTCTGACCTGTCTGTGTGTCACAGCTTGGCTGTGCATACTGGTATAATGTCTCCCTGCATGGTCCTGTCCATCCCACCATGCACATGTGGCTGCACTGGCACAGTGCTGGTATATAGGCATGTGTACTGTTTGGGGTGCATGGAAATGTGCCATGTGTTCATTTGCATGACATTGATCACATGTCACCTTTATCCCTCCTTCACAGACAACAGGATCCAGCAAGGGAAACCCAGGGATGGCCAAGAGGAGCAGGCTGATGGAGTACCAGATGGAGGGAGGGTGTTCTTGGCCATGACGGAGCACAGTGAGAGTCATGGAAGGCTGGATGGTTTTCAGACACACATTATAAGTATCTTCCATTGTGTTCTTGTAGTCTGGGTTGCATGTCTACATTATGCTGCATGTTTCTGCTGTGGGGGAATGTCAATGTATGTGTCTTACCAGGTTGCACACATGCATATGAGGGCAACAACTTGGGAGTTGTGGTTCTGACTCTGCACCTTGCCCTTGGGGCATTGTCCCACCACTGACATATATTGTGTCAGGGGCTGTGCAGTCTAAAGGTTTTATCATTATTGCAGCAAGCATGCTGCCCTATTTGTGTACTGTACCTTGGCATGCATTAGACCATGTGGTGGCATGTCCCTATGCCTCAGACTCAGTACACCAGGGCATTGGCAGTAATGATGACTCCCCAAGGTGGTACAATTGTCATTGTTAGTTGGGTATGCTGTGCCACATTGTTGGGGATAGATATGCATATATTTCTTGTGGTGGTAGCTACTGGCCACTGTTGTAAAGGTATACTCTTGTGACCTACTGTGTGTGGCATACAGTTCTCATGCCAGTCTGCCCACATTGGGGCCATCTCTAGTCATGTATACACTCTGTGCCATACCATTGCTTCTCTCCAGAGCCAGCCTTATGTGATATGGGGTCAACAACCATTGTAGAGGCAGTATAGCGCAGTGGTCTAAGGCTCTGAGCTGCAAATTTGGTGACATCCAGCAGACCAGACGTGGGTTTGAATCCCACAGCTTCCACTTGCATACTGTGTGACCCTGAGCAAGTCACTTAACCTCCTTGTGCTCCCAGGTCACTCCTGTAAAAAAGCTTTCAGCTTAGCGTGCTATACCTGGTTAAACAACTAAATAAATAAATAAATAGTCAGTCATTGATGGCTCTTGAACATACCTTACCATGTATTTGTTCAACATTCCGATGTACAGTGGGTATTATCTACCCAACACAGTGATGTCCATAGTATGATCATTCCATGGTACAGAGAGCAGTGCCATGCATACATTGCAACACAAGTGGGTCATTGCAGGACCAGTGACCTGCACAACTTCTGTAATGAGGACCCTCTATAATAAGGGTGGGACCAGTTGTACTGTGACAGAGGGTTCCTCCTGGTGACTGTGCATTTCACATGGGTGTTATGGTGACTTCAGTACAGTGTGTCAGGTACTCACTTGCCCACCACACCACTGCACTTGCATGTTCTGCACATGGTGCTGTATGATGGTTCCAGTCATATACAGCTGTGCTGAGTGTACCACTGGTGTATGTGCCTGGTTGCCACCCCTGCTGCTGAGCTGGATGTCTTATGGATGTCTGTTGTCCTGCACATCTGTGTGGGCCTGTGTGTTGGATGCGCTGGGTGTGAGGGTGCAACTCATAACCACTTTGACCATTACACTGCCTATTGTGTCTGGCTTGGTATTGCTGTGGTGTGTGCTGCTTTTTCACATCTGGCATGTCTGCTGGTGCCATGTTTCCCTTGTGTAGCTTGGTCTTGCTCTGTTGCAGCACAGCACACTCACTGTATATGCAGTCATCTTCTGTTTGGGTACATAGTGCTGTCTCTGGTATTCGGTGCACATTCCATTGCAACTGTGTGACTCAGTCCACCTGTGTGTGGCATGTTGGCTCATGTTTTGTCTGGTTGTACACCTGATATGCCACTTCTGCCATCCCTGTGTACCTCATCTTGTGTGCAGATCTGGCTTAGTTCAGTCTATTTCTTTCCATAGGTGCCCATCGGGATGTAGGAGGAACGTGAAGTTGTTGGGATGCCATGCTGTAAGAAGGGAGGGATGACCAGTTCCTCAGGCAGATCTACCTATTTTGGATACTGATAAGGATGGTTAAGGAGAGCATGACAGCTGTGCAGAACTTGGCTGCAGTGGTCCAGAGGCAGCAGCCACTACCACCACCAGCAGCTGCTACAGCACCTTTAGGGCTGGACTGTGTTCTACCAGGAGTTTGGCCCCTTTGTTTTAGTTGTACCCCATTTTATATGCGGGCAGTTGACCCCTTTGTTTTAGTTCTACCCCCTTTATATGGACAGCTGGCTCCTTTGTTTTCATTGCACCTCCTATTATACTGGCAATTGCACATTTTGTTTTGTTTCTCCCCCACCTTTTATGCTAAAAGGCAATTGCCCATTTTTTTTGATTCACCCCCCCCATACCCTGTTGGATAGTTGCCCATTTTCTTTTGTTTCTCCTTCTCACTTTTATGCTGATAGGTGGTTGCCCATGTTCTTTTATTTCTTTTCTCCATTACAAGTGGTTGCCCTTGTTTTTGTTTATGTGTGTATTATTATTTTGTTTTTGTTTATAGCCTAATGCCCATTTTGTATATGAAAAATCATTTTTTTATATCTATGTTGTTGCATTGTGTCTTTTCTTGGTGTCTGCCTATCCCAACCCACTGCCCTCACCCCCCTCCCATGTTGTTCTTTGCACCACATGTGCTGCACCCATGTGCAGCAATATATTCTGTGCTGCGCTTATGGCCTGCACTGTGCTGTTGTTCTGCACTAGCTCTAGCACTATGCAGTTGCACTGTGCCTGTGCATTGCTCTTTGGCCCAATATTCAGGGGTGTTAGTGTGGGTGTGCTGCTTCTGAATATCTCTGTTGCCATGTGCAGGCACTAGCGCAGGTACAGAACAATCACAACACAAGCAAGGCTGTCTTAATATGGGGCATTAAGGTTACCTGAGGGGTAAATGAACAATCCGATAGCGCTTCAGCAATGTGGTTAATGTACTGTTCAAATAACTGTACTTATCACCAGCTCCTATTAAAGAAACTGAGAGGGTGGGGATTAGATGGCCTTACAATATTATGACTCATAAACTGGGCCAAAGATTTAAGGTTTCCACCAGAAGCAAAACAGCAATAAACTAGAATCAAACTATGTACCAATAAAAGTCACAAAATGTCACAGAATTTGGCAATTTATTATGGAACAGTGCACCTATATAATATGTACTATGTTTTGTGATAAATTAATTCCTATACAATTTTAATTTTCAGTTAGTAAATTTCCTATACTTTTTTCTTTCTTTCCTTCTGTATGTTATACACATAGCAAATCATAAACAATAGAATCCTACTAAAATCCCCAAATAAGACTTGCATCTTCACTACTATTCCAAAATTCTAAATCATGAAAATGGAACTGAATTCAAGGTAAAATAGTGATCTTTCATATCAACTGTTATGAGGATTGCACAAAAAATGTTGCTGTTGGTACCACCCTCTCTGATTCTGGGCACCTAAAGCAGGGCATTTGTCTATGTACTGTAGTAGGCCTCCAGCTTTTCTTTTTAACCAACGCACCCAATACATCGCAAGAAAGATATTGTATGCATGCATACAGCATATTAATTCATACATTTTTTACCCTGCTTTACTAAGTGCTCCACATGAAAATTAGAGATTGCATTTTATGCTGTTTTCTTATGCTTCTTGCAAACTTCAAATAAGTGGAATATTTTGCTCAGGCACGTGTCATTTAATAATCACATACAGTACTATCCAAATATGACTAACACCTGACAGTGTTATTACAGTGTATCACCACAACCAAATTAGATTAGGAGGAAGTACCTAATAAAATCACTAAGTTATTAAAATATATTTTCTTAGCTGAATTTTGAATATGTCACATACCAATACCACTGGTTTATGGTGACCTGACAAAACAAAATCTACATAAAGACAGGAAATTATATTATTTTCACCATTGATTTGTATACTTCAATTTCTACAGGTTTTTGACTAAAAACGAGTTTACAGTTGCTAGCCATTCTGTGAGCAAATTCCAGAAATCAGTGTGCTTGGCTATGTTGTCCCAGTTGAGCAAGAAAATACTTCTGTGAAAAAGGATAAAGAGCAAGTATGCACAATCCTAAACGAAACACGTTTTAGAAGGACAAAACACATTTTCAGGAATCCGTTGTGGGCTCCTGGGCTTGACTTTTGATGCATTTTAAAATCCTTGAGACAAGAGACCCCTATAGTGAATTTAGAATCCCTTGGTTGACCTGTTAATGATTAATTCCCCCTTCCCTAGTTTAATGGAGGAGGGAGGAAGTAAGCATCTCCACATTCCACATTTCAGGAAAAACTCCTTGTTGAAAAACTAGTTTTCTTTTCACATGCAATAGTGGCTCACAGCCTTTACAGTATGGCCTGCTAGTTATAACTATCTCAGCAGGACTAAATTATATAGTATAACACTCCTGTTATTACAACTACACTGCTGAGGCACACTTGCTTAAAGGTTTTATTTTGATAGAATAGCTGTGTTGTGAATGGCAATGATTGCCTTGCACATGGTGGGATGTATTTTTCTGACTCAGATTACAAGTCCTGCAGGAGGAGGTATAATCAGGCGTATTACTGTCCACAGCTCTCTATACATTGGGCAAACTGTTATCCTTTCTCGCCAGCTGTCACCATGTAGACTACCAAATAAATAATGAGTTTTTAATGTTTCTTATGTTTTCCAACATGAAGTTCGAAACAACAACAAATATATTGTTTATTATCTGCTATTTACCATCCAGAAAAATATGATGTACTGTACCAAGTTCAGTGAAGTATATTGTGGGGCTACCATAACCATACCATAGCTACAGTGTACGTATGTAGAAACAATGATCTACTTTTACTTTCATATTTTGAGAAGAGATGTATGTATAAAAAATGCTACCAGTTTAATGCCTCATAATCTATTAATGTACAGTATAAATAGAATAATGAGTTTAATGTATATTTTCTTTTAAAGTAACCTTAATTACACAAAGTGATTATTTATAGGAAATGTTAAATTTCAAATTGTAAACATATGTAAATTGTTATGTTTATGAGCCCTCTACAGTACTGTATGCATAACTATGCAGGTACAGTAGGGCTACATACTGTATCCAGGGGCTGTTATAAATATCAATTAGCAGCTACGAACAATCTCTATAGATTGTAATGTGCATCTTCTTAACTGGCAGCAATTTTACTAAAGAAAGCTACTAAAGAGTGGTGAGTAATGCATTACAAACAGAATACAGATATAAAACAGCTACATCTAAAAGTTTATATTTTCATGACATAGCAAAATGTAAGTTTCTAAAATATACAAAATCCCAAAAATATGCAATATGGGACAATTAAAGTACAGGGCCCCTTATTCAAAAGTCCCCTGCAAACTCGTGCAAGTGACTGCGCCACACATCTGAGATGGGCCAGCCCAAAATAATGAGATATTCAGAAGATGCACCATGAAATGCACTCATGCATGTTCATCTGAATATCCCAAAGATGTGCAATCATGCAGTGAGAGTTCTGTGGCACAGCAAGTGACCTGAGCCCCATGCAGATCATAGGGAAATGTGCAATGCAAAGCCACTTGCATGGTGCTCAAAGTTGCAGTATTCAGCCTGGATATGTAAACAACCTCACTGCACATTACAAGCCCATCTCCCACATGGGCCGCTTATTACTGGAATGTATTCAGGCCATTTTCATACCCCGGGCATGCTCATTCCCAGCTGTGCAGGGCTGCCCCATCACTCCACTAAGGTGAATAGGAGGTATTACAGTCTATCAGACAGGTGTTATGGACTGTTTGTGTGAGGGTGGGTGGATTGCATTGGCCTGGGTACAGTGCTGTTCCCCATAGCCATGTACTGGATCAGACTGGGGCACAGAGGGCCCACCTGGACAGTGGCCACAGCGGCCCACCTGGACATACAACAGGGTGACACAGTCTGATAGGTATACCACATTCATGTGATACACCAGCTCCATATGCAATGTACAGTCACCTGCAGTGCCCTCCCCATATGAGTGGAACATGGTGATAATTGCAAGGAAAGGCAGTATGCAGAGGGTGAACAGATACACTAGTGGGTGCATCCCACTTGTGAGCATCTTATGGTGTACCACCTTGGGTGTGCTCCACAGGACAGTCCTTGGCCTGTGCCAGGCTGCCACCTGTCCACCAGGCTTCCTGGGCACCATTGCCCCAGATAGCACCCCGGGTGCATGCCACCACTAGGTGGCACCCTACAGGCAGCATGGGTGTAGGCCATGGCCCCCAGCACATTTGCTGCATTGTGGCTTTCTCCTCCTCTGGTGTGTCTGGGGGGGCAAACATCAGCACTGGCATGTGGCCGTTGGGTGTCTATGTCCAGGGTGCAGTGTTGGGGGTTGCTCCCCTGGATGGTGCAGGTGGTGACACAGCATCTGTGGCTCTGGGTTCATCCATCCTGGCATGACTGCTGTGTGTGGGTGCCTGAAGCATGTCCTGGTACACATTTCCAAGGGCTGTCTTTGGGAGGCTTGCCTGCAGTTCTGCAGCCTGCCTGTCAGTGGCTGGTCATTTAGGCATGCTGTTTCCATGCCTAACTTTGGGCAGCTCATCTCTGCTATGCACAGCAGATGTGCCGCAGAGTTTGGCTGAACATAGGGATGCATGGCACATTTATGGGAATGTCCCATCTACATGCCCCCTCTACATGCACTGCATACATTATCGCACAACTATAATGTATGCACTGCATACATTATAGATGTGCGATGGCGCATCCGGAGAAGTGCGACTCTTCTCTCCCCCTTTTGAAAATCTTGGTTGCAGGTTGCACTCATTTTTCTTTCTTTTTTTTTATTTATTTAGTTACCTTACCTATTTAATTTATATATATCAGCAATGCTGGTTGATGCAAGGGTTTGGTTCTCAAAATTCACAGACAATACTAGAATAGGGTGTACAGTAAACAGTACAGATGATCAGACTACATTGCAAGTTGCCATAAATAACCTGGAAGTATGGGCCTCCCAAAAACAATCTATTTTTAATATTGACAAATGCTCTGTTATGCATTTTGGTAAGAATAACAAACAATTTCAATATATATTGGGTGGTACTACATTGAAGGTTTCAGAGGGATCTGGGGATCAGTATTAGTAGCAATTTTGATCTCAGTATGCAATGCAACAAAACCATGAAAAAGGCCAGTAGCATAGCACATTGTATACAGAGACATATTAAATGTAAGGATAGGCAAGTGGTTATCCCACTGTACACTGCACTGGTGAGGCCCCATGTGGAGTATTGCGTGCAGTTTTGGGCACCCTACAAGAAGGGGGATGTGGGAGTAGTGGAGAGGATGCAGAGGAGGGTTAAAAAGACAGTCAGGGGGATGGAAGGTCAGAGCTATGAGCAGAGGTTGCAGTCATTGGGGCTGTATTCATTGGAATATCGATGAATGGGAGGGGACATGTGTCTGATCTATACATCGCATACTGACACCTATCTCTGGGATCTCATGGGATTAGTGCATAGGGACCAAATGCATAATACTAGAGCACATTGGCACCAATTGATTAAAGAAAGATCCAGAACAAATAAAAGGAGATACTTGATTAATAATAGAGTAACAGAGATATGGAATGCACTGCCTTGTGAGGTAGTTGAAAGTAGAACTATACTGGAATTTAAAACAAAGTTTGATAAGTATTGTATGAATGGAGGTATTAAGGGTTATTTATAAGTACTTAATGGCAAGTTCATGGACCCATGTCTTCTAATGCTCTGTAATGTCAATGTAATCGGTATCATTTATGCTCACTGAGCCCTGGCAGGGGCTTTGACCCTCCAGAGGAAGGACTCTCTCTCAGGTCCCTGGCTGCACTGCACTTGCTGACCCCGGAGATTCCACCATGGCTTGCCCCCCATGGTGGGGCTGTGGAGGTGGTGCCCTCTCCCAGGAGACCCAATCCAAAAACTGGGGTCAGCCCTTGGTTCGGCGGACCATCATGGAGCCCGTGAAGGTTTCTTTTCCTTCCTGTTTTCTCCTGTCCCCCTTCCCTACCAATGTAATTACATTGGAGCATGCCTCCAGACCCATATTGTCCTCCAGTCACCACCAGAGGGCAATCAGTGAGTGGAATGATGTGGGACCCTCACCCCGAGAGAGGAGAGCAGTCCTCCAGATGCTCGATCCTCTCGCCCCCTGCTGACCCCCAGTGGCCAGGCTTGTTCTCGAGCCAAGGTCACCTGAGTGGCATGAGGTGTGGCATCCAGCTCCTCAACCCTCAGTGCCACCAGGCCGGCCCAGGTTCCACTCATTTCCTGAGATGCATGGCACATCTCCACTTTGTGCCACACATCTCCTTTGAAAATGTGGGCCACAGTTTATTTGTAATATAGGCACTGATATGCCAAACAGTCCATATCTAAAGCAGTGAAACTTGGCACTCAGGAAACAAAAAACTAATCCTGTTTTCAATCAGTGGAACACTTATTTTCCCATTTCCACAGCTGGAAAAACTGGATCACTGGAAATTAAATTAGTCGCTCATGGTCAGACAGTGACTATTTGGTTCTGGTTAGGTCTGAACCCATGATGTCCGAGTTCCAAATGTAGTGTTCTAAGTATTAGACTACATAAGACTTGGTAAAGTCACATCTTTAAAAACATTGTATTGCACTTGAGACATGTTTTATAACTTGTGCTTAGTTTCAAGCCTCTCTTTTTTGAGAAGGGGTTGGAAAAGGATGTAGCAAGTGACATAGACAAAGAAACATCTTATGAGACACATCATTAAGAAGTTTCAATCTGGCTTCAGGCTTGGTCATTCTACTGAGACTGTATCAATGTTGTGTGAGTAAAGACCTCCTTCATGCAGGAAATAATTCAACTATCCTTCATGACTGCTACAAACTGGTTAACTGCTTTTGACACAGCTGATCATCTGTTGCTTCTCTACTGTGTCAGGAGGGCTAAACCTCATGCTCAGGTTCTTGGAAATAATGGGCATGCAAGGAATCACAGACACATTGCATAAGAGCAATAACGCTTGTTTATTGCTACCAAAAGGAAAATCTTAGTTGCCCTAAGCAGTTCTTACCATTAGGAACTGGGTGCCAATGCTAAGCATTCACTATACCTCGAGGAATCTCCGTGTCTCCTGGGGTCTCCAAGGTAGAAGATATAATGTCTTACATTATATACAGTACCTAAGATAATTACCATAGTTATTGTAAGACAGAAGCATTTCTATTTACACAGATGATCCCTATTGGCTAAATTAGAGGTGGCTCCTCAGTCCAAGATAACATTATACAATTCTGTTATAGTCATCACTTCGTAGAAACAAAGAGGTACAGTTTGTACGTAGCTGTGTAGTAATACAAATCATCAGAAGATGGCAATGCCGGCTTATATATCATAATCATTACAAGGACACAGATGCCCTAACATCTTATGAGCAAGAAATACATGTGTATATTGGAAAGTAAAGTGTATAACAATGATATGCATACATATCCTGGCATCTAATCTTATACGGTTGACGCCCTTAGCCCTATATGTTAGTATAACATATACCTAAATGCTAGCTGTCTGCAGTGTACCTCTGGGGGTACCAATCAGGGTGCAGGGACCTTGTGTAACAACTGTATCTCCTCATGTATACTAGGAATCATTTATGAATGAATGCAGACAGTCCTGTATTCATTATCACATTTATGACATATAAATGGGGAAATGTTTCTCTGTCCAACACATTGAGTTGAGGTTAGTACTATACTTAAATTTTTTTGCTTCCATTTAATGTATGGGTGCTGAAAATTCTATGGAATTTTAACATTCTGCAGATTTTGCTTTGTACAAAAAATCGTGTAAAATGCCCATAAAATGTGCAACTGTGTGTGATTTTGACATGAAAAACAAAGCCACAGCAAGGTCAAATGTGGAATGTATTCTGCAGAATGTTTCAAAAAGTCCATGAAATGAAAAATGTGGCACTCTACTCCTTCCTCTGTGACTCTGTCAGAGGGATTTAATTACACAATAGCTCCAGTTAAGAGGTTCTTCAGGAATAAATGCTGGCCATGCTGTTCCTCAGTCTCACTCTACTGCTTCGGGGGGGACATTATTCATAAACATAAACTTAATTTTCATTAATATACCAACAAGATCTAGCCAGAGCCAAAAAGGCTGTGAAGGGCTATCAAGTGGCCAAAGTTACACAAGTGCAAAGGAATTATTCAATGCCTGTGTGTAACATGGCCATTTTTAACAAGTGACCAAAGTTATACATGTGTGTAGGAATTATTCAATGCCTGTGTGTAATGTGGCCATTTTTTGGAGGTGTTGCACTACATTTTCAACATTGCTTTTTTGGGACCTTTCCTCATGAAGAGTACCAGTGTCATTTTGTTCACTTGTCCTGAAAGGTGATTTCACAGAGTGAACAGGCTATTCTGTGCCACAGGTGTGAAAATACATTTTGGTCAGGTTGTGGAAAATGACAGCTGTACTGTTGAGAAGGAGATGTGCAAATATGGCATTGTTGAAAATATGGAGTGAAAATATTAAAATTTGGCAAAGAAGAAGAATCAGTATTTATATAGTGCTTTTCATACACAGTATCCAAAAGTGCTTTACAAGCAATGCTAAACTGGTAGTGAAGTGACTGAATGTGTGTGTGGTTGTCAGCCATATCGCACATCATCACCCCCACACAGCCTGGATAATTTCATGAACCAGTTTATGGGAAGGGGAATGTTGGCCAGGACACTGGGAATGTTCCCTGCTCTTTGTGAAGAGTGCCCTGGGTTCTTTTACTTCCACCTGGACAACACCAGGATGAGCAGAAGGGCCTCGGTTTAAGGTTTCATCCGAAGGATGGCACACCCCAGCAGTACAGCACCCCCCAATACTGCACTAGGATGCCAGCAATTTTTAGGTGCAAGTCCAATCCCGGTGTGGGACGAGAACCCATGACCTTCTGGTCCAGAGGCAGATGTGCTACCAACTGAGCCATGCTGACACCTCAGACAAAGTTAGGAGCATGTGTAGAAACTGTGCAATGCACACTCCAAATGCAGTCATTTTTTTGAACTTTTTCACCAAATTTGCAACATGAGCTTTTGGGATCCCACCTCATAAACAATGGCACTGTCATTTTTGATGGCACTGTCATTTTGTGAATTGGTCCTGAAAGGTGATTCCACACAGCAACCATGAAATCACCTTTTGCAACTGAGTAACAAAATGACTGTGACAGTTTTCACAAGGTGGGGTCCCAAGAACCCCACGTTGAAAATGATGTGCAAAAATTCCAAAACATAGTTGATTTATCAGCATAAGTTGAAAATGCTATTGAATGGCATAATAGTGTGCTTACCTTAGATTCTTCAGTTCATGGTTCGGCTTTGAAGAATGCAGACATGTCAAGGGGAATGGAAACCCCAATATTGGCAGGGGTTGGGGGAAGAAAAAAAGGTAGCCACACTGGGGTGGGCTCCCAGTGTGCTGCATGAGTTGGGGGGCAAAGACAAATCTTTGGGCACATTGGGGTGGGCTGCCAGTGTGCCACTTGAGTTGGTGTGGGGTGGGAGCACAGAATGCCATTGAGTTGGTGACAGTGCTGCTAATGCACATGTGGCTAATGGGCTGTGTCTCTGTCCCTTCTGAGAACGCACTATCCCTGGGTATCCTGGTACTGAATAGCAGCTACTGCTGAAGGAAGACTTCAGAAAGGTATCTGGAAAATGGCTCCAGATGTCAAGAAGAGGGAGTGCAGCAGATGGAAAGAAGCCATAAAAAGGTCACTGAGAAACATTGAGGAGTGTGGGAAATTTAAAACCAATGGCACCATTGCCAAGCTGACCTTTCTGGACAGCTTCTCAGCTGAAATGTCTCTGTAAGATTAAGCTCATTCCCTTCTAGGAGAAACCTAGCCCTGCAATTACTATGTCCTGGTTCTGGATGGCAATACCTGCTACAGGATGGCTCCAGAGATGGTGCCTGGACAGTAACTACAGATTCTGGAATGATGTAGGTTTTGTAGTTTAGCAGTGGTCAGCAAAACTGCATAGAGTAATGGAGATGCAGCCATTAATGGTCCCAGTTCTGGGAGCATATTTGGGAGGTGTGATGGGTAGATGAGGGTGCTGACAGGTCTGCCATGTATCAGAACTCCAAACCAGAGTATTGATGCTGTGGTTCTATCACTGCACCATGTGACTGGGTTGAGTAAGACCCTGCCCATGTGGGATACAGAAAGAGTTAAAATCAAGGATCTATTCTGTACTGTCCTAGAGTGACACTTGTCTATCTTTTCCCTATCTGATTATGCAATCAGATTTTCCTTGTGGCACCTAGGAATTGGCCACTGCGATGGTCCCACAATTTACCCCTATTTTCTCCCTTCATTCACTAGCTGTTTCTATTCCTTCTTTCTTCCCTTGCTTCTCTGTGGTAAAAATATACACAGTATGCATCTGTGTGCAAAACTGTGATCTCTTGGTTTGCAAATTTATATAATTATATTGTTGACATGAATGCAGAAACCTATTTTTTTAATGGCAATCTGTAATACATGGGGTTAACCTTGAGCTTTATGTTGACCCCCACAATCTTGTTTACAGAATTATTAACAGGAAACCAGATCTGGAATGTGATATCTTAATTGGTTGTACCAGTTAAAGAGACTAATGTAGTCTTCAAGTGGGTCACAGGAACAGCAATGAAAAAATCTTGTTGCATTTTGTGAAAAACAGGAGATGAAACTTACAAGGACAGAATGCAGAGGTTAAACTGGCAGGCAAATACATCTCATATAACAAGAGAGCAATAGATAGATAGATAGATAGATAGATAGATAGATAGATAGATAGATAGATGGATGGATAGAGATTACAGAGAGACTCACAGAAAGTGCTTTTTTTGTTCTTCCATTGTGAATTAAGAGTTATCCTGCACTTGTTTTTTTTTTCTATTTTATTGTTATTGATAATAATAAAACACTACTTGTGGATTTTATAACTTCTGGTCTGCCTATCCTTCCTGACATAGGCCCCTGCATCACACTTTCCCCTGCAGTGGACCATCGAGCTTGCCTCCTGCAAAAGGTGTTTCAAAAGTGTGCATGGCCTGATGGAGCACTTCCCAGAATCAGAGGAGGTGGTAGGGTCTAGGGGCTAGGAGAAACAATGGAAAAAGTCATTCCTCCCAGACCACCTGTATGATGACTGATAGTACTCTCTGTTCCCACACCTCATGGATCCCCTCTAGTGCAGGTTGAAAACTGTAAATTCCAATAATTTCACAAATTTCACAAAATGTTCTGTAATTCTCACTTTGGTGAAATCTGAATCCTCCTAATGTGTTCCATGTATTTTTTACATGTTCCATGAAATTTTCTGGCTGGTTTGCAGAACAATACACATGAATTGTGGAGTAACAGCTCTGCAGAATTGTTCATATTTGAATTTCCATGCCTAGATATTAAGTCATGAAGCACAATACAATCTCTATGTCATGGCAATCATTTCCTCCCTGGAGAGAGTGGGTGATTCTGTTTCCTCATTTATATAGAAATTGTTTTCCTACTGTGCCCTAGTAAGTGTTGTAAATTGATCCACATCAAAGAATATAATACAAAACATCTATTTGTCTTGTATACTAATGTGCCCATTAGCCTGGATAACTGAACAATCAAGTCTTGGTTGGACTCAAAGGCAAAGAATATCATAAGAGTTGACTTCTATTTAGTCACCCGAGGTCTCAGTAGAAACAACTTTAATACCACTCACTCGTTGCTGGACAATTTCCATTTTAAAAATCCAGTAGGCTTTGGTAATACACGAGAGATTATCCTCTGGCAAATCAGAAATACTGATAAATACTGATGGTGTCTCCTGCATCAGCTATATTAGCAAAAGCAAAAACCTGTGCATTTAAAGAAGCCTATGGGGTGGGCACACAAGACCAGCAAGCAAAAAAATAAAAAACCCTACACCTGGGCAGTTGGGGACACACAACATCAACAAATAACACAGCACAGCAGAATCAAACCAGTAATGGGAAGGGGAGGGCAATAACATAACAACAATTAAATTAATAGGAACTGTTTTATCAAGTGGATGGATATACTCTAAATGCATACCTTTTTGTCCAACTTTAACTTGTTTCCATACCTTTTTCCCTAAATCAGTTATGTTATACCTGTTTCATAAGTGCAATAACCCACGCCAGGGCATGGGTGTATTGTACATTAATGTACTTCCTAGGTGGTTGGAGGACACTTGGCCTTCAGCCTTGTACCTCACAAAAAACCCTGGGGTAAACTAATGCCAAATATACCCATGCCCTGTTGTGGGTTATAGCTTACATATATATCATCCTTCCAGTATGTAAACTAACTGTTAGCAGCTTGTGAAGCAATGTCACTACTAATTTTTACATTCAGACCATTTCTCCCTAACTACTGTAATATTTCTATATATTGTGCAGCAATATTTGAAAACACCTCTTTATAAAAACATTCTGTCTGCTCAGGGAGCTAACTAAGGTATCTGAAGTAATGTACTGTACGAGAGATAACTAACCAATTATAACAAAGGATGGTATTTTTACAGCAGCATAGCAGAGCTACAGTATGAAGACGTCTTACTATTACACAGACAAAAAAAAGGGCTCTGGAAGCATGTGACTGGATATTTAAACTGTGTACTTTCACAGTGGAATTGAAGTACATGTGGTTCTTTCCATTCATCACAGTGCTGTTTCTTTATGACTCTCCCCCTCTCTTCCACTCTGGCACTATTTTCTTGTAGTGGCTGCTGGTAGTGCTGTCCCTAGTCATTTCCTAAAGTTTTGTTGGGGGTTCTTTTTGTTTCTTTGTCTTTACTTCTTTTGCCATCTTTTGAGGTTGTTGGGGTAAGATTCAAGGAAGACTGCATGGACTGAAAAGGATAAACACAGTTCCATGACATACTATGCCTATTCCTCAGACAGCATTCCTCCAGCTCTCGTATTCAAGCTCTGTCTTTCTCATTCAGGAGGTTTAAGTTACATTTATCTCTCTTGCTGTCTCTTCCAACTGTGTGTGTGTGTGTGTGTGTGTGTGTGTGTGTGTGTGTGTGTGTGTGCATAATTTAGTTTTGTGTGTGTATATGTGTGTGTGTGTGTGTGTGTGTCTGCAATGATTTAGTCCTGTTTGCTGAGACTGTGTGTCAGTGTCAAAATGTTGATCTTTGCTCTTGTAAGGGGTTCTTTTATGTTAACCTTTTCATGACCAATCTAATTCTTAGTGGCATTCCATTCAGTTTGTTTCAGACTTCAATTCATCTCATAAGTATTCACAAGTGTCCTGCAAGGGGGAGTGAGGGGGTTAGGAATCACACTGCATTATATGGGGAAATGCAGAAAACTGAAGAAGAGCAAACGTGATAATTAAGGATACAGAACTGAGCTGCCATATCAGGGCAATGCAAAGGTAACTGCCAAGATGTTTATGAGGTAGGCTACATGCACTAATCCAGCTGCTTGCAGTTTTATAGAACCTTTTTTTTTTGTTTTGGTAAAGTTACCATCATATAGTGAATGAAGTAGAATTCTTGGGGATGGGAGTGAGGTAAAATCAAGGAGTGTATTAAATGGTGTGTGTTTGGACTTACATAAAGAGAGCTGTATGTAGATTTTTGAATTTATTTATTTAAACATTTGGTGACCGGGAAAGGCACACTGTGCCAATGCTCATCTCCAGATGCGACCCAGAGGACAGAAAGCATGGGAATCACAGTATATAGTAAAAGGCATTCAATAAAAAATTGCACAATAATAAGCATAATAAAATATTTCAATGAATACAATACAGCAAAACAGGCCATGCAGAGAGACAACTGTATATGGAATGGAGTATCACTGGTTGGAGTAATTACAACAAGGGGCAAACATTTCAAGGGCAATGAGACAACTGTCCATGGTACAGAGTAACTCAAAATCAGTGTTGTTACAACAAGAAAAAAACATTTCAAGTGCTAAGAGGTGTTATGGGAGCAAGTAGGGACGTGGTACTCATGTACCAATATTATAACTACTATGATCTACCTATTACTAAGCGTGTACCACCAGAGAATGCCTGTAACACTGGTTGCTTTTTTAATCTAACTATTATGTACTGTACTGTTTTGTTTGCTGTGATGTATTGCTCTCTTGATGAGGTGTCTTTGTAAATGAGTCTCTGACTCAGAGGTCTGTAAACCGATGATCTAATAAATAAATAAAAAAGGTAGAAAACGGAGCAGCAATTTGACAGAGGAGTGAGAGTGAGCAGTTTAGAGGAGGTCAACTAAACTAGCCCAGGGTCTGAAAGAGAAGCCATATGAGGAGAGACTGAAGGAGCTTAATATGTATACCCTTGAGGAAAGGAGGAAGAGGGGGAACATGATAAAAATGTTTAAGTACCTCAGTGGAATCAACAAAGTCCAAGAGGGTAGCATCTTTCAGAAAAAGAGATGTGCAAGAACAAAGGGACATAATTTGAAGATAGAGGGGGAAAGGATCAGGGTCAATGTGAGGAAGTATTGTTTCACAGAGAGGGTGGTGGGTGCATGAAACAGCCTTCCTGAAAATGTTGTGGGGTCTAAAACTGTGGGAGAATTCAATAATGCATGGGACAGTCATAAGGCAATTTTTGTGGGGGGTAGGAAGAAATAGGCTGTTGTTTAGATAAGATTTGCAGCTTATCCTCTAGGTAGGGGAAATGGGCAGACTAGGTAGGCCAAGCAGTCCTTATCTGCCATCAAAGTCTATGTTTCTATGTTTCCTTGAGGAGAAAGAGGGGACCAAGTGCAGCTGCATATTGCAGGCCAGAGAGACCAGACTGGCAAAACATGTACAGATCCGCTGCTGATTAACTCTATAATGTAGTGCTTTTATGCAGTTCTTTATACTTCTTCAAGGGTGATGGACATGGATCGGGTTGTCAGGAGGTCTAAACCTCACTCTCAGGTTCTTGGCAATATTGGGAATGCAAGAAATCACCAACACATTGCATAAGAGTAATAAACTTGTTTATTATTGCTAAAAGGATAAATCACAGTTGCCCAAAGCAGTTCTTACCAATACAAACTGGAAGCCAATGCTAAGCGTTCCCTATACCTCGAGGTTTCTTCATGTCTCTTGCGGTCTCCGAGGTATAAGACTCAGTGCCTCACATTATATACCTATGGTAATTACTGTGGTTACTGTAAGATAGAAACATTCCGAGTTACAGAGATGAGCCTATTGGCTAAATTAGAGGCAGCTCCAAGGTCCACGATAACATTATACAGTTTTATAGTAGTCATCACTTTGTGAAACAAAAGAATACTGTTCTTACAGAGTCTTACATAACTCAGTGTAATAGTAGAAATCACCACAAGGTGGCAATGCTGACATATATCATAATTATTGCAAGGACATAGACGTCCTAATCAATTTGTAAGGGAGAAATACACAAAAAATACATAGAAAATGTATGTGTATTAGCAAGCAAAGTGTATAACAATAATATGCATACATATCTTGACATCTGCTCTTGTACGGTAGATGCCCTTAGCCCTATATGTTAGTATAACATATGCCTAAGCACTAGCTGTTTGCAATGTACCTCTGGGGGTACCAATAAGGGTGCAGGGACCTCGTGGAGCATCCCCCCCGTTGCCTCCAAGAGCAACACAGGCAAATATAGGGAAAAGGCCAGGGAGTAGGGGCCATTTACAAACCCGATGCACGAGCTTTGTAAAGGAACTCCAACTGCTCACGATGTTGGCGCAGGGTGCGTCGTTGGCAGCATAGCATAATAACCAAGAAAAATATCAAAAATGCTTGTATAACAACAAAACCTTTTAAAGTAATCTCTAACCAAGTAATAATTAAGGCATCATTCATATCACTATCATTAATCAGTGAGAGAATAGCTTCATTGGCCTTAGTGATATTATTGCTGATGTGGATGAGGTGTGTCTTTCCTTTCTAAGAGGGATTTTAATGTAAGTGAGAGTGGATCTATGTGTAGATTAAAATAGGGTAAATATTCAGAAAGGGTGGGCAGATAATCGGGGTTACCATCAATGATGTCTGCATCCATAAGGGGGATGGAGGTAATAACAATATGTCCAATGACAGACTTTTGGTGGTGAACAAAGCAAAAGTTAAGGTTATTAATAACACATGTCACAGTTCTGTATGCATAGCTTTTGTAGTTAGTTACCACGCAGTAATCCCCATCAGAATTGTACTGCATTTTAACAGTGAGTAGTCACTATTTTTTCAACTCTACCGGGCAGGTGTAGGTTATCTTGGAAATCCATTTTGACAGGCGATGAACCTCCTCTCGATAAGACTGGTAAAGTGTATCTGAAGCCAATGCTGAGTCCAAGGAGTCGGTGCCATTTGTGCCGATGTCATCATCCATGGAAAAGGACCAATCTATTCTGTTGGGAGAATAACCACATACAGGTTTAATAACATCAAATACATCACATTGACACAAGTAGATATACTGTTTCTTTGCACAGAAGTCTGTGTGCGGAGTGACCCAGGCATCCAGGAAAGGATGGAAGACCAGAAGAGGAGGCAAGTCCAAACGTTCTCTGTAGAGATGCCCAACGGAGTGAACTGAAGCTAGCTTGTCGAATAAAGCTGTAGTGGGATCAAAGCGTGGTAGAGAGACAGTAAAAGAAACAAACATTGTATCTTTGATGGAACATTTCTTAGCAATGAAACAGGGACCAGGATTAGGGTGTCTGGTCACAAAACCAAAATTTCTAGCTGTAGAAAGAGGAATATTTAGAGATTGTTGCATACACATAGCAATACAGCCAGGGGTTTTACATTGTGGACAATACCATTTAGAAATACATCTGTCATGTATGATATCAGGGATTCTTCCAGATTCGAGATCACGGAAGAGATTATTGCTGGTAGTGATAATGTAGGAGCCATAGGCTGAGCATAAGATCTCACAAGCAATATATTGCTTATCTGCTTCTTTGTTGTTTTGTGCAATAAGTGTGTTAATCTTTTCTTTAGAATCAGTAAATGCCTTAGCAATGTCATGCGTATTGTACACTGTGTATCTTTCTTCCTGACCAAGGAAATCCACACCATGCAATAATGGGGGTAGTAAATTAATTCACCAAACCAGTCTCAAATAGTCTGTTGCTAGCCTTGCTTGTAGAGCAAAAAGCAGCTAACTAAAAAAAGCTACATTTTCTTATTAATTTAACACTTATATCTTAGCAGGAGTCAGTGTCTGCTGAGTTTAAGCAAACAGATACTTTATTAGAAGTAGAAGGGGCCTTATTTAGGGTTTTAAAAAAAAGAAAGAAAGTCAGTGTGTGTTCTGTGCTGGGAAGGGTTCTGTATCAGTTTACTTTGCTAAACCAGTAGGAGGAAAGAGAGCTTAATTGGGGGTGTGGCTTAGACACTATAAAAGCAGATGACTCAAATTACAACTTCCTGTTGCTAGCCTTGCTTGTAGAGCTTACTAATTGCCCTCCATCCCACCCCTCCACCCACCACCTAAGCCAGTTCTATTTTTATAGCCACTGGTTTTAACTGTCAACAGGAACTTCCTGTTTGGCAGTAGGAAGGAAGGAACTTAGAGAAACATTGGTTTTGTCAACCCTAAAGAAAACGTAGCTCACTCTCCCCAAGCTGCTGGTGGTCTGACACTGAGCAAGGAAGAAGGGCTACTGAAGAATATAGGAAGTTACTGTCCCAGAACAGGAAGGGTGAGAGCTGTAAGGAGAGGAGAGAGTAAGCATACAGAGAAACAGGAGAGGGGACACAAAATAAGACATGATAGGAGTGGTGCAGTGCAATGGCTGTGGGGCAGCAGTGTTTCCGGGAGACATTCTGGAGGCTATGATGCTGCCCTATTTGCAGTCACCTCTCTGGTCTGAGGGAGGAGGTTGCCCGTCTCCAGGCTGACCTGGCTAGGATTCATGAAACCTCCTCCCCCACCCAGGGACCACCAGGGCCAATGCCACTACCTCAGAGGTTGCCAAGAAAGTGGAGAAGCTGGACCAGGGTGGGCTCAGGGAGGGAGAGGGTGGTGGAACAGAGTTGCATCCCTCCAGCTGTACCTCTCCACAATTCATTTGCTCTTCTGGTGGATAGTGGTTCCTCTATGGAGGCACCTGCAGTGGAGACCAAGGAGGATGCTGGGAACCTTCACAAAGGAGACCCACAGGAGGGTGGCATGAGACCCCACAGGGGAAGGAAACAACTCCTGGTGGAGGCCTCAATCATTAGGGGGTAGAAATGGGTGAGGAAGGGGAGAGGGAGGTAAGGTGCCTGCCTGGTGACACGGCTTGGAGGGACAGGAAGCGAATCCTCAGGAACGTGGGAGCAGCTGCACGAGGGAGGGAGCTGGATGTTATTGTCCACCTACGGACAAATCACCTGGCTAGGAATGGTATCAGAGCAGTGCAAGAGGAGTTTGTAGAGTTGGGGAGGGACCTTAGACAAGTAGCACATACAGTAACCTTCCCGGAGGAGCTGCCTGTCTATGGCAAGGGTGAGGTTAGGGTACTCCTCACAAGGGAATTCAATGAATGGTTGAAAAACTGGTGTGGAGCTCAGGGTTTTGGCTTCATTGGGGACTGGGGAGCCACCTGGAGGGATACAGACCTATACTGGTGCGATGGTCTGCATCTGTCCAGGGGGGAACCAGGATCCTAGGTGAGAGGTTTAAATGCTTCATTGGCAAGCATTTAAATTAGCCAAGGGGGGAGGCACTGAAAAGGAGCCAGGAAATCCCAGCCTCCCCCCACAAACAACAGTAATTAGTGAGGTAAACACCAAGGTAGAGAATTCATTAGGGAGCAGACCAGAAGTAAATGTAAAAAAAGACAAAGGCAGTAAGGACAGGAATGGGGTTAAAAGGGGTAAGGCCATCAAAAAGTGGAGGGTGATGAGTACCAATGCCCATAGTCTGTGTAACAAGCTCCCTGAACTAGTGGCTTTGATGGAAGAGAGTTGCCTGGATATTGTGTCAGTCACAGAAACATGCTACATAGAGAACCATGACTGGGATGTCAACATATCAGGATACACAACCTACAGGAGGGACAGGGAGGGTAAAAGAGGAGGAGGAGTAGCTCTTTATGTAAAGGAAGGGATCAAAGCAACAGAACTAAATAGTAAACAGGGAGCAGATGAGACACTCTGGGTCATCCTGGAGATAGGAAATGGCACCACAATCCGCATAGGGGTTGTATACAGACCCCCATCTCAGGGGGAGGGAATGGACAAGGAAATGATAGAAGGCTTCCTTAGAATGGCAGAAAAAGGGGAGATATTGTTGATGGGGGACCTGAATATGCCAGATGTTAACTGGAGCACCTTTGCTGCCGGCACATCCAAGAGCAGGGTCATTCTTGATGCCCTACAGGAGCATGCCTCAGACAGCTAGTACTGGAACCCACTCGGGAGGGAGCAATCTTAGACCTGGTACTCTCAAATAGGGACGGAGAAAGAATCTCAGATTTAGAAGTGGGTAGCCATCTGGGAACAAGCGACCACCAAACAGTGTGGTTCACGATAAACACAGCCATACAATCAAGCCATACAAAAGCAAGAGTATTGGACTTTAGGAGGGCTGACTTTAGGAAAATGAGAGAGTGCCTCAGAAAAGCACTAGCAAACAGGCAAGAAGGAGGGGTGGAGAAACAATGGAAAGTAATCAAAACAGCCACCACAGAGGCAACAAGCCTTTGTGTAAAGCAAATCAACAAAACACAATGAAGGAAAAAACTGCTATGGTTCTCAAAAGAGGTGGCAGGGAAGGTTAAGGAGAAAAGGATAGCATTCAGGAAATATAAGGAAACACAGAAGGAGAAGGACAGAGAACTTTATCAGTTAAAGCAGAAAGAGGCTGGGAAGGCAGTCAGAATAGCAAAGGCCCAAACCTAGGAAAGGATAGCCAACTCTGTTAGAAGGGGATAAGACCTTTACAGGTACATTAGGAGCGAAGAAAGACCAAAGGAGGGATACTGAGGCTTAATAAAGGGAAGGGAATGTGGGTAGAGGGTGACAATGAAAAAGCAGGGATACTGAATGAATATTTCTGCTCAGTATTCACAAAGGAAGAGGAGGGAGAGGTACCTAAACCAAACAAGAGAAACACTCTGAAGACAAGGGTCAATACCAGTCCATTTACAGAAGAAAGGGTTCTAAAAGAACTAATAAAATTGAAGGTGGACAAAGCAATGGGGCCTGATGGGATTCACCCAAGAATTCTAAAAGAACTAAGGGTAGAACTAATGACACAGCTGACTACTCTCTTTAACAAATCATGGGAGGATGGGGTGGTACCTGAGGACTGGAGGAGGGCAGATGTGATTCCTCTTGACAAAAGTGGGAGCAGGACAGAGGCAGAAAACTACAGACCAGTTAGTTTGACCTCAGTGGTAGGTAAAATGATGGAATCACTTCTGAAGGAAAGAATTGTTGAGTACCTAGAGGCCAGTGGGGCACAGGACCCAAGACAGCATGGATTCATGATGGGAAGGTCATGTCAGCTGAATCTAATAGATTTCTTTGACTTGGTGACCAAAGTAGTAGACCAGGGAGGGGCTGTGGACATGGCTTACCTAGATTTTAGCAAAGCATTTGATACAGTCCCACACAAAAGATTAATACACAAGTTAGCCAGCCTTGGAGTGGGTCCCAAGGTGGTAGCCTGGATAAAAATTGGCTAGACAACAGGATGCAAAGGGTAGTAGTAAATGGAGTCCACAGTGAAGAAAGAGGATTACTAGTGGGTACCATGAGGGTTCAGTACTGGGACCGGTCCTTTTAATGTCTTTATAAGTGACATTGCAGAGAACTGGAAGGAAAAGTATGTCTCTTTGCAGATGACACAAAGATCTGCAACAGGGTTGATACACCAGATGGAGTGGAAAGGATGAGAAGGGACTTGGCAAGGTTGGAGGAATGGTCAAATGTATGGCAGCTCAGATTCAATGCAAAGAAGTGCAAGGTAATGTACCTGGGAAACAAAAACCCAGGGCAAGAGTACACAATGGGGGGTGAGATACTGACAACAGTAAAAATGGAAAGGGACTGGGGGATAATTATATCAGATGACCTAAAGGTGGGCAAGCAATGTGAGAAGGCAGTAAGGAAGGCTGGGGGGATATTGGGACACATAGGAAGAGGCATCAATAGCAGAAAACAGGAAGCTGTTATCCCTCTGTACAGACAGTTGGTGAGACCCCATCTGGAGTACTGTGTGCAGTTCTGGAGACCCCATCTCCGCAATGACATAGACAGAGTGGAGGCTGTCCAGAGGAGGGCAACCAAAATGGTGCAGGGTCTGCACCAGAAGACATACGAAGAAAGACTAAAGGAGCTTAATATGTATACCCTTGAGGAAAGGAGGAAGAGAGGGGACATGATAGAAACTTTCAAGTACCTCAAGGGAATCAACAAAGTCCAAGAGGGTGGCATCTTTCAGAAAAAGAGATGTGCAAGAACAAGGGGGCACAATTTGAAGATAGAGGGGACAGCTCAGAGGTAATGTGAGGAAGTATTTTTTCTCAGAGAGGGTTGTGGATGCATGGAACAGCCTCCCTGAGGAGGTTGTAGAGTCAAGAACAGTGGGGGAATTCAAGAATGCATGGGACAGATATAAAGCAGTCCTAGTGGGGGGTAGGAGGAAGTAAGCTGTTGGTTAATTAGGATCTGCAGCTTACCTGTTAGGTAGGAAAATGGGCAGACTAGGTGGGCCAAGCGGTCCTTATTTGCCATCAGATTCTATGTTTCTATGTTTCTAAATTTCACAGAATGAGATCTGATAGCAGCAATGTCTGCCTTTTTCCAGATAAACATAGCCATACCAAAGAGACCTGTGACAGTACCTGTTGCACCAGTGACATCAGACTCTCAACTTCATGTGTATTACGTTTATGACTTTGAGCATCAGGATTTGGTTTTCTCCTGAAGTTGCCTCTATGCTTGGTGGTGTGTACCCCAGCAATAAGGTCTTGAGTATGAATCTGAAATGCTGCTAAACTATCAAGCAATAGTGTACTGTAAAATGCTGAAGCGTCAGTATTGTGACACATACCAAATTCTTTCATATTCCAGTCAGTTAAATTAAACAGCACAGGTATATGCATAAATTGTAAATTGTTAATCAGCGTACCAGGTGGAGCATTAGCTGGTAGGCCACCGTGAGGACCATGGGTGTTCTTTGGATATTCCAAAAGCTGTTTATCAGTGGGTGGTAACACAGATAAGTACATGACAGCAGAGACCATGTTGTGTACAGCACAAATTTTCAAGCAGAATCCTTAGACAAAGAATTACAATATGGGGGATCAATTAAAGCAGTAATATTGTATAAACCAGAATGTCTAAGCACAGTTTGTAGCAAGGACAGAGAGCCATTTGGGGATAATTTAGCCTTGGGCCAACCGTGGAAAGTTCCCTTAGAGAGTTTGGTCACATGGAGGATTTGTCCTTGCAATGTGGTTTGCCACTCAATTTGTAGGGTAGATCTATCATGAGCAGCAACTGAGGCAGTGAGGTAAGCATCAGAACCGTCCTGGACAGTAATCAAACTATTGGGTATTTTGATGGATACTCCCTCTGGAGCAGATGCTGGATGATCAAGGTGAGGTAGGAGGTTTGGGACCATGCCTTGGATGCAGGGGATAACTCCTGATATGAGGAGAAAATGGAACAAGATAGCCATCTTGTCAGTATATCTGAAAAGCAAAATCAAACATTAGTATGTTAGTACTATTCCACCCAATGTGGTGAGGAAAAGTAATTATACTCCTTTATACAGTTTCAGCTGGTTTGCATGTAACCATTTGTGAGTCAGTTTATTGTTGTTCAGGAGTCTAAGTTGATAGACTGCAGGACTGAGCTTGTTGACAATGGGGTAGGGTCCTTCCCACTTATTGGAGAAGGAGTGTGTGGGATGTGCAAATCGGAGGACCATCACCTGATCTCCAACCTGCCAATCCACTTCTTGTGTGTGCTTGTAAGACTGTATTTTGGACTGTTGCTGGGCCTTGCCCATGCAATTGGCAGTATACAAGTGTGTGTATGAGTTTTTTTCTGAGTTTTTCTACATGTTGCTCTACAGACACATGGTCTGCAGTGGGAGTGTGTAGGTCAAACAATAGATGTTCAGGTAATCTCATCTGTCTACCAGTCATCACCTCAAAGGGTGTCAACTGGGTGGTGGCTCAGGGTGTACCCCTGATTGTCATAAGGAGTAACGGCAATAGGGAATCCCAAGTTTTGGGATTGTCCTCAATAAATTCAGAACGCATTTGCTTAATCCATTTATTGGCTTTCTACTTGACCTGAAGATTGGGGGAGGTAAGGTATGTGGAACTTTTGTTGAACTCCAAGGAGCTCAATGGATTCTTTCATCAACTCACCTGTAAAACTGGTTCCTTTGCCAGAGTCTACCTTAAGAGGTAGGCCCCACCTGGAGAACATTTGTTCCACCAAGATTTTGGCAGTGGTTTTAGCAATGCATGTTTTAGTGGGGAAAGCTTCAACCCACTTGGAGAAGAGATCAGTTACCACAAGAGCATACTTGTTGTTTCTGTTGATGTTGGTCAGGGGACCAATAAAATCAATCTGTATGGCATGCCAAGGGCCAGAGTGTCTTTGTGGTAGGAGTTTGGCATTTCATTTGGTGAGAATGGAATTGTTTTGTGCACAAACAAGGCAGTTGTCAATGTACTGTTTAACATCTTTGGTGACACCAAGCCACCAAGTGGTGGTCTTGAGCCTCTGGAGGGTGTTTTCCACTCACTGGTGTCCACCAGTGGGTGTATCATGCACTTGGTACAAGAATTCAGTCTAGGAACTACCCACAACTTGGTGGTGGAATCATCTGGTTGGTACCAGATGAGTTTGTCATCCAGTGACAAGTGTAGCTTACATTCATGCCTTCGGTAGGGTTTGTGTGTGGGAAGTTTCTCTTCAGTACCTTTGTCAAGAAATCTGAACACTTTTTTGAGTTCAGTATCAGCATGTTGGGCTGCTGAGAGGTCCAAGGGGGAAAAGGGTTCAGGTTCCTTCCCAATTGCTGCAATGTGTACTTCCACACTGGCCTCTGGATGATCCATCATCCAGGTGTCCCCCCCCACCAGGGCCCCTTCCTTGACAAGGGTGTCTGCTGTGTCATTGAAGGCATGATAGGGGTCATTTAGGGAATGATCTTTGACTTTGTGTATATAGAGTTTGTGTGAAAACCTTTGTACCAGTGAATGTATGCATATTACCAGTTCTTTATACTTCATTGGGCTGCCATCAGAAGAGAGGAAGGAGTTTTTCTGCCAGAAAGAAAGGAATTCTGTAAGAGAACAACAAACCCAGTTAGAGTCTGCAAAAATGATGGTATCCTCAGTTCCATGCTGGATGAACTCGAGGGCACAGGCCACCACTGCCATCTCTGTGTACTGTGATGATGCTACACTGAAACGTTTAGAAATTTTAACAGTGTTACCATAGGGGTAAATCACTAAAACACCCATCCCTGAAATCTGTTCTCCCTGATACTAGGAAGTTGAACCGTCTGTAAAAATATGACACAAAGAGGTGCCCTCAAGTAGTTGTGGCATGGCAGGGAGGAAAGGACCTGGATCTGGAAGATCAGGTGGTTGCAGTGTACAGTCATGGGGTTTTCCTTGGAAAAGGAATCCATGTGCCAGCATGGATTGAATTTTGGTTGGGTGTACCTGTATGTCTCTATCTTGGAGAAGAAATGACCTGTGTGTCAGTGTGGTGTTGGAGACTGATCCATCCGTCACTCTGTCTGATAGCAGAAAGGTAGTTGGGGTGTGGTTCGTGTTAATAATCAGTGGAGAGAACCCAATGATATACAGGAAGTGCTTGACAGCCTAATAGGTGGCCGAAAGGTTGCTTTCGCAAAGGCTGTACTTCTGTTCCATGGAAGTCAAGAGCTGTGATGCATATGCAATGGTTCTCAGAGTACCATGAACCTTCTGGTCCAGCACTGCTGACATAGCAATGTTAGAGGTGGCACATTCCAGAAGGAATGGTATTAATGGATTGGGGTTGACCAGAGCTGGAGCCGACGCCAAGGCCTGTTTTAGTGATGTCACAGCCTGGGTGTGTATGGGACCCCAAGTTCAGGGAATGTCCTTCTTCAGTATCTCATACAGAGGAGCAGCCTTTTGAGCAAAATCACAGATGAAATCTCTGGAATAGTTTACCATATCTAGAAAACTTCTAAGTGTTGCCACGCTGGTGGGCAATGGCAAGTCTTGCAATCCTTGTATCTTTTTCCAGGTAGGGCTGCAACCTTGGTCAGTTATTTTTAGGCCCAGAAAGAGTACCTCTTTCTGACATAGCTGTGCTTTTGCTGGGTTGCATTTAAGGCCTTCTGTCTGGATGAGAGTCAGTAGTTCATCCAAGAGATCTAAGTATTGTTCCTGCATTGCTGTTGCCAACAGCAGGTCATCCACATATTGCAAGAGACACTAGGGAGTAGAGAAACCCTTAAAGGTGTCCATCATGTGCAGATGGAACAGGGACGGGCTGTTATGGAATCCCTGTGGTAAGCAGATCCATGTGTACTGTCTATAGTCAATGGTGAATGCAAACTTATATTGACTTTTGGCAGCCAATGGCAGTGACCAGAAACCATTGAAAATATCCAGGGCACTAAACCATTTGAGGTCAGGGGTCAAAAGTCATAGCACATCAGGTGCAGAGGCCATAGTTGGGGCACAACTGGGGATGACCTGATTCAGTTTCCTGTAGTCAATAGTAAGTCTCCAAAAGCCTGTGGGTTTTTTCATGGGCCACACTGGGGAGCTGGCAGTAGAAACACATGTTCTGATTACCTCTTGGTTGAGGAGTGATTTTATTGTTTCCCTAAGAGAAGGCAAGGCCTCAGATGGGAAAGGATATTGCCTTTGCCTCTCATGTGCTGGTCCTGGCACTTCAATGACAGTGTGCATTCTGCCACAGTCATGCTTGTTGATAGCAAATGCTTCCAAATGCCTTTGTAAAATGGGGAGGAGCTTTGGGAAAAGCTCATGGTTCTTGAACAAATCTATGACATCATACTCCTTGTTGCTGGCAGATATTGTTGCCTCAACGTGTGAGTCAGGGATCAAAATAGTGTGATATTGGCCCTAAATCTGTATCAGTAACATATTAGCTAAGTCCACCACACAGCTGTGTGGGGCGAGAAAGTAAATCCCAATGATACTAGGATGGTCATGCAATACCATCAGTTGGAAGGTATGTGTGGCCTTTAAGTGGCCCAACTCTACAGGTAAAGGTAGAGAGTGGTATGCAGGTAACCTAGTACCATCTACTCCTCACATGTTGGTCCTCCATCCAATGGACCAAGGAGATATGTTCGGGTGGTCATCATACAATGCGGATACAGCCGCTCCTGTATCCAATAACACTGTAAGTAGGTGGCCCCCGACCTCGGGCTCAGTGCAGGGCCTTCCGTTTGAATCCAAGACCAGCTTGTTTACAATCCAGACTGGGGCCTGTAATTGTCAATCTGTACTGGAGGGAGCATGAAGAAGTTGGGTGTGGCTCCTTTGAACCACTTCACCATGCTGCACTGATGCTATATATTTATTTATTTAGTTTTTGTTAACCAGGTAAGTGCACTAGACAAATCCTGCCTATTTTCAGGCACGACCCAGGGGAGGGGGATACAGATGAATGCCAACTGACCTTGAACCAGATTAAGCTGTTGGTGGTATTTTTAGTGAATGAGGGAAATTTGTCCAAGATACCGGGGAAATTTCTTTACTCTTTTTGATAAGTGCCGTGGGATCATTAACACCCACCTGAACTACCACCAATCCAGGCAGATGGGACCTCGGTTTAATGTCTCCTCCGAAAGACCGCACCTCAGAAGTGCAGCACCCTTCTCATGCTGCAGTACAGTGTCAGTACTGGGATATTAACCCAAGTGCCAGATGTGGGAACTGAACCCACAGCCCTCTGTTCTCCCGGCCTCAGAGGCAAGTGTGCTACCTATATAGAGAGGTGCTTCTGGGTTCAGGACTGTATGTGCCTGAGAGCCTGCACTTCCAGTGTCGCCATGGCCTGTTGTGACCAGGGTTCCTGGTTGTATGGCTGCAAGGGACTGAGCAGGAACAGCAATCCGTTACAGAGAACACTAGCCTCAGAAGTTCTCGGAACTTCCGATTTCTTCAGCTATCTCCCTATACAAAGGGCCTGTTCTTTGTTGTTGTTGTTGTTTTCCCTTATGATTCTTGTGCTTCTTATTCTTATGATAATTCTGGTTCTCGCCCCACTGCTGCTGCTGTTGCTGTTGTTGGGCCTGGGGGTGTTCGTTATCCGCGGGGAGGGGCTGTTTGTGTTTGGCCTGTCCCTCCATAATGTAGTGCATCATGGCCTCTTGAGCAGGCTCCACGGCAGCTACTTTCTTTGAACTGGAGCACAGATCACGGATGTAGAGTTGGTAAACTCTCTCAGTTTTCCAAAAGATGTCGGCAAACCTTTCTGTGGAGGGGTAAGTGTTTGGCTTTACCTTCTCTCTCACTGCAGGGATCATGTTCCTAAGGAACAGTGTCTTATGTTCGATAAGATCCACATCTGCAGCTTCTTGTGCAAGGTGTTTTCTTGCTTGGTAGGCCATCCAGAGCTTCTGGTGGTAAGTTGCTGGACTTTCTTTTGCATTCTGTTTCACAGGATATGCAAGCATCACTCCTACTACAGCTGGGCTGTGTACAGAGATGAGTTCAGCTGCGACCTAATCAAAGGTAGTGTTACCGTCCTGGCGGATGGCATCAGGGAGTTTGGCCCACAAACCAGGTTTGATGGTTTGGCGTAGTATTTGGACCTGATATTCTGCAGTGAGGCTAAGCATCTCACATTTGGAATGCATCTTTTCTAAGTGGCAGCTGAGATTGTCGGATGGGCTCATCTGACCAATGCTGTCAGCTATTTGCTGAACAGAGTAGGTCATTTGTAGGGGATTATTTGGCCGATCAGGCTGGGTTAGATTGCCTCAGGCACCATCCAGGGCAACCTGGGCAGTGGCCTCAGCCACGGTATGAACCATGCCTTCCTGAATACCAGCCTCTTGCAGAAGCTGCCTATTCTGGGTTTTAAGGACCCGCTTATTTCTTTCTTGGATAGGCACATTACTGATTGCATTTTCAATCACTGTCTTCCACATTAATAACGGCCACTGGTGATGCCATCAGGACCAGGCCTGAGCCTGCTCCTCCCCATTATGGGAGCCACCATCTGGGCATCTCCCATGATGTGCATCACAACATCGATGATGTATGACATGGTGTGGGTGGTGTGGAAACCTGCCATGTTGTGGATGGCTGGGTGGGGTTTCTGGGCCATAGTAGGGGTGTGACTGGGCGTTGTACTGAGAGATGTCATCATCTGACAACTCCCCTTCTGAAGACATGTGTAAGGCAGGGGCTACGCCTCCCATCGCCTTAACATGTCCAGCCAGAACCTCTCACTGATGTCACAGTTTTGCCATCTTGGATTCACATTCTGCATGACTCACATTTGCAACATCCATATCAACTTCATCTTGTATTTCTTTCTGCAGCACTCTATATGCGGCACTGAATTCATGATTGTCCCTACTAGCCACTTCTAAGTCATTATGTACTGTACCTGGTTTAACTCGTCCTGTAGTTCTCCCATCTCCTCACTCAACTGTTCATTCACTCTACTTAACAAGTCATTCATATTCAAAGCTTGCCCCTTATCCTGTCTCAAACTTTCACACTCCTACTTCAACGTACAAATTTCTTGCTGTCCAACCTGTGCTGAATGATGCAAAAGTGAATCCTTTTCATTACACAGCGTTTGAAGTTCAGACTCCAAATTCTGCTGCAATCTAACACATTGTGTTTCCTGCAAACCCATCTCTTGCTTAAGGGATGAGATCTGCAGATCAAGGGTTTGAAACCTCACTTCGGAGGCTTCCAGAGCACCATAGAGAATCACAACCAACAGCCCTTTGGCATGACACTTATTGGCTGTTTGTCTCATCTCACAATACTGGATTGAAATCCCCAGTATGGGTTTTTGGATTGATTTGCATCCTGCATGAAGTCAGCCCATCCTCCATGGGAGGCAAGAAAGTTCAAGACATCGAGTCTCAGTTCTGCGCAAATATTTAATATGGTGGCCATTGTGTGGGAGGGAGTGAAAAATCAAACTGTGAAAAAGGTGCCGTGCTGTGTATCGAGCCATGGCAGGAGCACTTTACACACAGTCGGGCTACTATATATTTTGTAGACTGGCAATTCAAAGTCGCTGTGGAGTGGGTCGAGTTGGCATTGACCACACCCAAGAAAAGCAGCCAGACTTTACATGTTACTACAAAGTGGTCTGAAAATGGGAGAGGTGTTGCAGAAATGCACACCTGCAGTTCCCGTTGAGAAGGGAAAAGTTTTAAGCAACAAGTGAAAGCTTGCAAACACCAAATATTGCCTGCATGCAGTCACCAATTGTCAGGAGGTCTAAACCTCAGTCTCAGGTTCTTGGCAATATTGGGAATGCAAGGAATCACAAACACATTGCATAAGAGTAATAAACTTGTTTATTACTACCAAAAGGATAAATCACAGTCGCCCTAAGCAGTTCTCACCAATACGAACCAGGAGCCAATGCTAAGCATTCCCTATATCTCGAGGTTTCTTCATGTCTCTTGGAGTCTCCAAGGTATAAGACTCAGTGTCTCACATTATATATACCTATGATAATTACTATGGTTACTGTAAGATAGAAACATTCCTAGTTACAGAGATGAGCCCTATTGGCTTAATTAGAGGTGGCTACACGGTCCAAGATAACATTATACAATTTTGTAATAGTCATCACTTTGTGAAACAAAAGAATACAGTTCTTACAGAGTCTTACATAACTCAGTGTAATAGTACAAATCACCAAAAGGAGGCAATGCCGATTTATATATCATAATTATTACAAGAACATAGACGTCCTAATCATTTTGTAAGTGAGAAATACACAAAAAATACATAGAAAATATATGTGTATTAGCAAGCAAAGTGTGTAACAATAATATGCATACATATCCTGACATCTACTCTTGTACAGTAGATGCCCTTAGCCCTATATGTTAGTATAACATATGCCTAAGCACTAGCTGTCTACGGTGTACCTCTGGGGGCACCAATAAGGGTGCAGGGACCTCGAGTGATAGGGTGGAGGTGTTTCTTTCCTCCCTTCAGCTTTCAAAACTCACTGCCTCTCAGGAAATGGATTTGGATCTGCCCATTGCCCTGACTGAGGTAGAAGCTGCACTGAAGTCCCTGAATGCAGGCACAGCCCCTGGGGGTGATGGCTTTCATGCAGAGTTCTGGCAATTTCTTGCATCCTAGATCTCCCCCCACTTAGTATGGCGTACAATGAGGAACTTGAAAAAGGTATCTTCCCTCCCACTCTTTGAGAAGCGGTGATTACCGTCTTCCCAAAGAAGGGGAAGAATCCTACACTCCCCTCCAGCTATCGGCCAATATCACTTATTAATGCTGATAACTAATGTTTTGCTAAAGTCCTGGCCTCCAGGCTAAGCCTGCTGCTTCCCTCCCTTGTTCATCCATTGCAAGTGGACTTTATTCCCAGCCGTCTCAGTAAGGACCATATTAGGTTCTTGCTTAACCTTTTGTACCAAGCTCGGACACTCCCCACTACAAGGGTGCCTGCGGCCATAGATTTTGAAAAAAGCATTTGACTCCTTGGAATGGGACTATCTCATGCAAGTCCTGTACACACTGGGCTTTGGTGACCACTTTAGGAATTGGATACAGTCACTTTATTAACTCCCCCTGGCTAGAATCAAAACAAACACCATCCTGTCTCCTCCCTTTCAACTAGGAAGAGGCACTAGGCAGTGCTGCCCCCTGTCCCCTCTCCTTTTTGTTCTGGCAGTAGAACCCTTGGCAGATGCCATCAGTCAACATCCCACTATACACAGGATTCTGGTGGGGGACCACTCATACTCTACTCTCATGTACTCCGATGATCGGTTGGTTCCAATGGAAGATGTAACTATCTCTCTCCCTGCCCTTCTCTCCCTCTTTATGGATTTTGCTGATTTCCCTGGCCTTAGGATGAATAAATCCAAAACTGAAGTGCTTTCCCTTAATTTCATCTACACCCAAGCCATGGTAGCCCCCTTTGGACTGAAATGGATCCCAGACTCTCTGGTCTATCTTGACATTCATATCTCTCCAGATATATCCAGAATGTGGGACCTTAATTTGAAGCTGCTGGTATCTGAACTTAGAACTGAATTAGACCACTGGAAACCCCTCCATCTTCATTTGTAGGGAAAATTTCAGCCCCAAAAAATGATATCAGCCCCAAGATTCTATATCCTATCTCACATTCCCCTGACTCCTCCACTTAAGTGGCTTCAGACCATAGATGTGACCATAGGGAATTATTTCTGGGTTCTGGGAAAAGTTCTGGGAAAATATCAAGAACCTACTTGTCAAAGAAGATAGAAAACACCCCTCTATGCTGAATAACAATGGCACCCTAACCCTGGATCCTCTTACCACAGCAGAATAATTTAACTCAACCTTCACTGACCTTAGCACTGTCCTCCCCCAGAATATCTCAATTCAAGTTACCCAGCACAGCTTACCTCTAAGGATACCCCCAACTCCCAGGACTTCTATTTCAAATGTGTCACCATCAAGGAAGTCAGGAAACACATCCTCAGGGTACTAGGTAAAACAATACTAGGCAGTGACAATATCGATATGAAGCTAGTGGCTGTTGCTTTTAATGAATTTATTGCCCCATTACCAAATTATTCAATAAATCACTCACCCTGGCAATGTTCCCAACCGTGTGGAAACGTGCCCTGGTGACCCCAGTCCCAAAAAGTGGTGATCGCATGTGCACCACCAATTACCGCTAATTTCTATTCTAACCCCCCTCAAAAATGCACTAGAGGGAATCGTGGCTGAGCAAGTCTCAGAATATTTACTGAAGTATGATCTCATGTGTCCACAACAGCATGGTTTTTGCAAAAGCCACAGCACGACCTCTGCATTTGTGAAATTCTCCAATTACATCCACAATGCTCTGGATTGTGGTAGGTTTGTGGGATCTATTTTTATAGATCTCACTAAGGCCTTTGGTACTGTCAACCACCCCATCCTGCTAAAGCAGTTACTGTCCCTAGGGCTTGCCTCTAAAGCTGTACAATGGTTCAAAGACTACCTGTCCTGTAGATCTCGGAATGTCAAAATAGGCTCAGCAACCTCATCTGCCAGGGAAATAGGGCTTGGAGTTCCTCAAGACTCCATTTTGTGCCCACTCCTTTCCAGTTTATTCCTGAATAGTCTCTCTGAAGCATGCATTAGCAAAATGATCCTGTACTCAGATGATGCAGTTATTCTAAGCAGCAGCACCCAACCAGATCACCTGCAAAAGGAGCTACAGTCCACCTTCTTCCACCTGGAAGACTAGTTTAAATCACAGAAACTACTTCTTAGCTACAAGAAGACTAAATCAATGCTGATATTTAGCCTACAGCTCAAGAAGGTTTACCCAGTCCTGTCCATTGTCAACAATAAATCAGAACCTATTGAGCAGGTGCACCACTTAAAGTACCTGGGGGTCACCATTGATGACACACTATCTTTCACACAACATAGTGACCAGTGGTTAAAACAGTGAATATCAAGCTAGTAGTTCTTCATAGGCACAAACGATACCTTACGCCAGCAGCCCTGTGATTAACTGTCCCCAGTCCCATCCTCTCAATCATTGACTATGGGCTAGCAGTTTATAATGCTGCATCCAATACTGTGCTCAGATGGGTTAGAACTGCGCTCAACAAGGACTGTAGGTTTACCATTGGAGATGATTATTCAACTCACTCCTGTAACCTCTATGGGCAAACAGACGGGCTCAACCTATCAAACTGAATCAGGTACCAGACTTGCCTCCTGGGCAAGAAAGCACTGCTAGGCAAAGCCCCTCCCTGTATCAATGAATTACTCCTTGCCAGTCATACAAGCTATAGGACCAAGGGTATGGCCAGGGTCTCGTTGGCCATTCCTTTTAGAAAACAATCTCTAGGTTAGCAGTCCTTCACATATATGGTTGAATGATATTCTGGCACATATTTTGAGCATTGACAGCCTCCCTACCTTTAAAATTGCTTTGAAACAGCACCTTACCACATCTGGACCCTGTACATGCTGCACACTGGCCTGATTCGCTGAGCCAGAACCCCCCACTTTACCTTACCCCCTTTCACTGATTAACTCTGAAAAGTAGGATTGGAACATGGTGTAGCCCCATCCCCTCAATTTTATCACTTATTCTTCCAGGTACAGACCGTGTCTTAACCTGAAAAAGTCACTCAGTCTCCCTACTGCTCCTAAGTCCACTTTGGTCACATCCCTTCTGTGTACCTTATGCTTCCTATCCTCAGTCTACCTTATAACCCCTCCCCCTCAACCTTTTACACCTTACTACCCCCCAGTTAGAAAAATGACAAAGTTTCCCCATTGTTGCCTCACCAGGAGAAAGTGAAAGCCTAAGTAACAATCACCTACTTCCCCCCTCCTCTGCTAGGAAACTATGACAATGCCTCCTCTTGGCTGCTTTACTTGCTAATATTGTTACTTAAATCTGCAAGCACCCACCATGTTTCTTATGATGTAATAAACTGCAATGTATAGCTCCTTTGTATATGTTAGCCTGAAACCGTAAATAGTTTGATTACTTTTGCTGTTATGTCTTGTATCTTTGCCTCTGTACGTATGTACCCTTATCCTGTAACTTACCTTCCTGTGTTAACCTCATGTCATGATGTGGAACCTTTGAAAAAGAGAAGTTTGCTCAAAGGTTATTTCTGAAGTGTGAAATAAATAAATACATAAATAAATAAATAACTACATTTATGGGAACAGAAAAAAAAACATTACAGTAGGAGCAAATTACGGTCCCACTGGAAGGTGGAGGGCTGGGGATTGCCTTGGCTGGAGGGCTACGAGTGGGACTACTCCATTTCAGAACCTTAAAATGGTTTACCACTGTGTCACCTAAGTCACTGCAGTGGCTGCATATGAAACAATCTGTGGCTCGGGTTCACAAATTATCTTTATTAATATATAACCCAGTGCCCAAAGTGTTGTTGACACACCCCATCATTCTTCCAGCAATTCAACTCTGGAACAAGGTCCACACTAAGATTAAAGCAAACCCCAGGCCCTCTTCTCATACTCCACTATTCAACAATTGGCACATTCTGATTGACAACAAACATTTCCTATGGCCACAGTGGGAGAGGAAGGGTATTAAACTCTTATCTGATGTCCTGCACAAAACTGGCCAGGGGATCCAGTCATTCCAAGAGCTCTCCACAGTGAAAGGCCTAGGGAAATTGGACTTGCAGCTTCTTAGCTCTGTCATCGACTATCTCAAGCTTCATCCACTTAGTGCTGCTGGATCGTAGAACCTGACTTGGTGGCTCATGCTTTCTAAAGGCCAGGCCAGTAAAGTCTATGCCACTATCTGGGATACTATCCCCTCTCAATCTAGGGAGTCTAAACTTAAGAACACTTGGAATGTATGTTGTGCACCTACCACTTTTCTGTAAATTTGTTTGTAACTATTTGCACATGTTGTACTTTGTATTCTCAATCTATGCATGTATAACTGTCTTGGACAACAGCAGGTCCATCTTGTACATGAGCTTGCTCAGTGATGATCGCCTGGATAAATAAAGATTTGATTTGATTAAGTGGGAAAAAGTTTTGAACCTTTCCATAACAGATGCCAGTGGAGCTTGTGTTGGAAGCTGGCTCATGTAAGATACTTGGACTTATGGAGCAGACTTATCCAAAACAAAATCTTACATCACTGGTACAGAATGCTTGATATATTGCATAAAGCTTGGCTCCTAGATAACAATCTCTGCTGGAGATGCCTAGCCCAGCTAGGAGACCTATACCGTATTCTCTGGAAATGCCCTTTGCTGACCCCTTTCTGGTTAACTGTATGCCACCTGGCTAATCAAATTTTAGGATCCATGATACAACTAGACCCCATGGTCTGGATACTGTGCCTCCCCCTTCAGGGCATTCACCTTGATGTTCATCAACTTCGCTGGCTAGCTCTCCTTAACAATCAAGCTAAGCACCTTATTTTGTCCAGATGGAGAACTACTGCAGTTCCATCCCTTTCAGAGCTTCTCCACCCACTTGCGCAGCTGGCAACATTGGACTGTATGACACATGCTAAATAACAATCTGGCCAAATATTATGCCTGCTGGGATCCTTTTCTCACCTATCTAAAACCTAGAATTGGAGTTGGGTGAGCACTTTTCTTGAATTCTACCTGTATCTACTCTGTGTATTTCCCTGGTAGCCACCTGATGTCTGTGAGCCAGTGCAAGCTTGCTGTTATACCTCAGTAATTGTTCCTGACCCCCTTAATGGTATATTTATATCTACCTGGTCAATTTCTGTTATTATTTGCTGCTCAGGGCATAGAAGTCACCCCAAGTTTGTTGGGACTTAACCAATTGGTAGATATCTGGCTGTGCCTTTATGCAGCATATCACCACACTCACCTAGTATGTGCTTCACTTTTTTTCTCTGCTCCACTGCACTACCTTTTTGTACCATTTATTTTATACATGGACATTGCTCATATTGAGTGTCTCTGCTTCTGAGCGTATGCTTATTATGGCTTTGGTATGTATAGTCCTCAGCATAACCATGTAACATGCTTACTAAACCTGCTCAGTTTTGTTTATATATTGTGTTTGTATGTTGAAAACCTAATGAAATGTATTAACATAACATAAAAAAGAAGGAAGTTTTGCCTAGGCATGTGATGTGGGGAAGGTTTGGAGGCAGGCAGTGTAGTAGATCCAGTTGGTTCAGGGGAGGCACAAGTGGTGAAGAAGGAGTTGAGGGTGTCTGCAACCTAGATGGAGTCTGTAACTTCAACGCTATTGTGTTTAAGGGTAGAGGTGGTAGACTGAGGAGGGGGATTGATGATGGAATGTACAATATTCCAAAAGGAGGGTGTGTGTGGTGTTAAGGCGATGCTTAAAGTAATCCACCTTAGCTTTATGAATGGCCTTACTGCAAGCATTTCTGGCTGTGTTGTACACTTGTCTTGAACTTGGGAATAGGAAGGACTTAAAGGCAGGCTAGGCTCTGTCTTGGGCTTTGCACATGGCAATCATAGTAGCGATAACCCATGGGCGGTGGCGCTTCCTGACCCTGGCTCTTTTGCAGGGGGTGTGGTATTCCCAGACACAACTGAAAATATTAATGAACTGGGCTAGGGTAGTATTGACTGCCAGATGCCAGTTAGTTTCACAGAACAGAAATAATGATATGCCACTTACCAGCTGCTAGAGTTAGGGAATATCTGCATGAAGAAAGGAAATTCATTGGCCTTCTCAGAGGTGATACCAGTACCAAAGGCCAGCACAGCCAGGAAAAGAATAGAGGATTTTAATGACTGGCTGAGGAAATGGTGCAGGGAGGAGATGTTTAACTGTATTGGGGACTGGGAGGAGACCTGGTCAAACATAACAATCTTCACCAGACAGGCTACAACTCAGTAAGGAGGGTTTGAGGAAACTCAGGGGCAAACTGGGGGTATTCATAACCACTACACTTAATTTAAACTACTGAGGGGGCAGCAGGTGTGCAGACCCACAGACTGCGAGAGGAGGAGGTCAGTGAACCTTCCCCCTCAGTGATGGAAGAGGTCTAGAGGGAGGAAGTGAAAGGAGTGAGAACACAATTAGCAAAGGGTAGAGGGGGAAGAACACATAACAAGGGTACATAGAGCGGTGCATACAGAGGTATAAATGTGAATAGAACAATAGAGGGAAGAGAATGAAGGTCAGATTCTAGGTGGAAGGTGGAGTCTCTGAAAGCTTGGAGTCTTGCAGACAAGCTGGACTACCTGCAGGCACTATTGACAGAGAGAAAGGTGGACATAGCTGTAGTAACCAAGACTTGGGCAACATCACACCATGACTTGGACCTTGTGATCCCTGGATATGAACTATACAGGAGGGTCAGGATAGTAGGGAAGGGGGAGGAGTAGCAGTTTATATCAGGTAGGGAATAACTTGCATGAGGGAGGAGTCAGAGGAAAGGGAGGAGGAGGCATTATGGGTTCAGTTATGGTCCAATAGAGGGAGAAAGGTGAGGTTGGAGGTGGTTTACAGACCACCCAATCAGGATGAGGAGAGGGACAGGGAACTGAGCTCACAAATATTGGAAGTTATGGTTAAAGGAGAGGTGGTAATTGTGGGGGACTTCAACCTATTCAAGTTGGACTGGAGCACACCATCCACAACATGTGCTAGAAGTCACATGATCCTGGAAGGACTGCAGGATGGTTTCCTGACTCAGGGCATCACTGAACCAACAATTGCTGAGGCAATTCTTGATCTGGTGCTCACAAACGGCGAACATGTAGAGGAAATAATATTCAGGTATCCATCAGGTTGAAGTGACCATTGCACAGTGTAGTTTCAGTTGGATATGGGAAGGGAAAGCAACACAACTAATACCAAATCTTGGATTTCAGGGGGCGGACTTCAGAAAAATGGGCAATGTGCTAAGGAGCCATCTGGCAGGTATCACAGCAGATATGGGGTGGACCAAAGGTGGTCCATCATTAAGGAAGGAATACTGGTTGCCACAGATGAGTGAATTAGGCTCAGGGGGAAGAACACAAGGGCCAAAGTGCTCAGCTGGTTCAGTTTTGGGATTGCCCAGGCAGTAAGGGAAAAGAGGTTGGCCTATAGAAAATTCAGGAAGACCAAGAGAGAGGTGGATAGGGAAAATTACCTAAGGTTGGCTAGTGAGGGAAGTAACAAGTTCGGTGAGAAAAGGCACAGAAGGTGCAGCAGATAGCTGAAGGAAGTAAGAAGGGGCAAAAGGCTTTCTTTCACTGTATAAGTGAGAAAAAGGACAAGAAGGAAGAGACTGTTATGCTTAACAAAGGGGTGGAGTGTGTGGAGGATAATGGGGGAAAAGGAGAGATACTAAATGAATACTACTGTTCTATGTTCACAGGGAAGGAGTAAGGACCAGTGCCTTCAGGATGAAAAAGAGGAGCGGGCAGGAGAACACTGATGTAGTGATAGAGTATAGAATGAGGGAGGGGTTGCTGGCATTGAAGGTGGACAAATCACCAGGCCCAGACAGAGTACATCCATGGGTACTAAAGGTACTGGCTGAGGAGCTGGCAGGGCCCCTGGCAGACCTATTTAATAATTCACTAAAGTCAAGCATGGTACAGCAGGGCTGGGGAACAACACATGTAGTGCTCCTCCACAAAAGTGGTTCCAAGGATGACACAGGGAATTACAGACCAGTCAGTCTGACCTCCATTGTGAGCAAGCTCATGAAGACCATAGTAAAGGCAAGGGTGGTGGAATATCTAGAGGAGCATGATCTCCAGGTTATGAGGCAGCATGGGTTCATGGGGTGGGGGGAGATCATGTCAAATTAATTTGATTGACTTTTTTGACTGTGTCACTAAAACAGTAGACAGGGGCCAAGCGGTAGACATCATCTGTTTTTATTTCAACAAGGCCATTGACTTTGTGCCCCACAAAAGCTTGATCAGGAAGTTGGTGGAAGTCTGAGTTGGGGAAAATATAGCAATATGGGTGGAAAATTGGCTGAGGACAGAACCCAGAGGGTGGTTGTGGGGGGAGAGTTATCTGGCACCAGAAAGATAAGCTGTGGGGTCATGCAGGACTTGGTGCTGGGGTCAGTGTTATTCAGTGTCTTCATCAATGACATTAGGGATGGCATTAAGGGCAAAATATGCCTATGCACAGATGACATCAAGCTCTGTGGGACAGTGGACACAGCTGAAGGGATACAGGACCTGCATGAAGACATTTAAAAGCTCGTGAAGTGGTCCAGGATCTGGCAGCTTGTCTTTAATGCCAAGAAATGCAAAGTTATGCATATTAGAGCCAAGAATCCCAGGACAGAGTACTGCCTGAATGAAGTCCAAGAATCTGCATCAGAGGAGGAGGAGGAGGAGAAGGACCTGGGAGTGATGATCACTAGTGACCTGAAGCACTCCATGCTGTGCAAGAAAGCAGCAGCAAAGGCAAACATGATGCTGGGATGCATTTTGAGGGGGATCAGTAGTAGGAGATAGGAGGTTATACTGCCCTTGTATAGGTCACTGTGTCAGGAGGTCTAAGCCTCACTCTCAGGTTCTTGGCAATAATGGGCATGTAAGGAATCACAGACATGTTGCATAAGAGTAATAAAGCTTGCTTATTACTACCAAAAGGAAAATCACAGTTGCCCTATGCAGTTCTTACCAATTGGAACTGGGAGCCAATGCTAAACGTTCTCTATACCTAGAGGAATCTATGTGTCTCCTGGGGTCTCTGAGGTAGAAGATGTAATGTCTTACACTACATACCTAAGATAATTACCATGCTTACTGTAAGATAGAAACATTTCTAGTTACAGAGATGAGCCCTATTGGCTAAATTAGAGGTGGCTCCTCAGTCCAAGATAACATTATATAATTTTGTTATAGTCATCACTTTGTAGAAACAAAGAGGTACAGTTTGTAAATAGCCACGCAGTAATACAAATCATCAGAAGATGGCAATGCCGACTCATGTATCATAATCATTACAAGGACACACATGTCCTAACATCCTGTGAACAAGAAATACATGTGTATATTGGAAAGTAGTGTATAGCAATAATGTGCATACATATCCTGACATCTACTTTTATATGGTAGATGCCCTAGCCCTATATGTTAGTGTAACATATATCTAAATGCTAGCTATCTGCGGTGTACCTCTGGGGGTACCAATTACAGTGCAGGGACCTCATGTAACATTCCCCCCCTTGTTGCCTCAAAAGGGGCAACACAAGCAAGAGTAAGAAAGTGGAGAGAGAGCAGGGGTCGTTTACAGCCCTGACGCGTGAGCCTTGTAAAGGAACTCCAGCTGCTCACGGTGTTGGCGTAATATGTATTGTAGGTAGCAAAGCATAATAATAAGAAAAAATATCAAAAAATGCTTTTATAATAACAAAACCTTTAAAGGTAATCTCTAAACAAGTGTTAGTAAGTGAACTATTCAAATCACCATCATTAATGAGAGCAAGGACTGCTTCATTAGCTTTGGAGATATTATTGCTGATGTGGATAGATGGTTGTCTTTCCTGTCTAAAAGTGATTTTAATGTCAAAGTTAAAGGATCAATGTGAACACTAAAGTAAGGTAAAGACTCTGAAAGAGTAAGCAGATGTTCAGGGTTACCATCAATGATATCAGGGTCCATAATGGGGATGGGGTAATAACTTTGTGCCCAATAATAGTAGTTTGATGCGGAATGAAACAAAAATGTGTTCAATAGTAAATGTTTTCTCACCATATTTAAAAGTCTTCTAATTAGTTACCACACAAAATTCACCATCTGAATTATATAGCATTTTCACTGTAAGCAGTCTCCATTTTTGCAACTGTACTGGGCAAGTATAAGTATGTTTGGAAATCCATGTTGACAGGCGGTAAACCTCCTTCCGATAAGACTGGTACAACTTGGAATCGTCTGGAGCAGATGTTGAGTCCTGGTAATCTGTGCCATTAGTGGTGATGTCATCGTCCATGGAAAAGGACCAATCGATACTGTCTGGGGAATAGCCACATACAGGTTTAATAACATACAATATGTCACATCGACACAAATAAATATACCCTTTCTTTGCACAACAATCCGTGTGCAGCAAAACCCATGTGTCCAGAAGAGAATGGAAAACCAGTAGAGGAGGCAAGTCGAGGCGTTCTCTGTAGACGTCTTCATCAAGGTGCCCAATGGAGTGTACAGATGTGAGTTTATCAAATATAGCTGTAGCAGGATCAAAACATGGTAAAGAAACAGTGAAAGACACAAACATAGTATCCTTGATTGAACATTTCTTAGAAGTAAAACATGTACCAGCATTAGGGTGCCTGGTCACAAAACCCAAATTCCTAGCAGTAGAAATTGGAATAGTGAGAGACTATTAACATTCACATGGCAACACAGTTAGGGGATTTGCAATGAGGACAATACCATTTAGAGATACGTCTGTCATGTATGATATCAGGGATTCTTCCGGATTCTTGATCATGGAAGAGATTGTTGATGGTAGTGATAATATAAGAGTCATAGGCTGAGCAGAGTATTTCACTGGCATTGTATTGTTAATCTACTTCTTTATTGTTTTGTGCAATAAGGGAGTTAATCTTATCTTTAGAATCAGGACATGCCTTAGCAATGTCATGCATATTGTATACAATGTATCTTTCTTCCTGACTAAGGCCATCCACACCATGCAATAATGGGGGTATGATATCATTAACCATACCAGTTTGAAACATCTGTGAATGTACCTTGATAGTGGCAATGTCTGCTTTATTCCAGATAGACATTGCAGTACCAAAAACACCAGTGACGGTACCTGTGGCACCAGTGACATCAGATATGTCATGTGTATTACGTTTATGACTTTGATCATCTGGTTTAGGTTTCCTCCTAAAATTGCCTCTGTGCTCATGGGTGTGTACCCCAGCAATAGGGTCTTGGTTACAAATCTGAAAAGCTGCTAAGATATCAAGTAACAAAGTACTATAAAACAATGATGTATTACTAGTATGACACATACCAAATTTTTTCATATTCCAGTAAGTCGAGTTAAACAAAACAGGTATATGCATATGTTGTAAGTTATTAATAAGTGATCCAGGTAAGGCAGTGGCTGTGAGACCATTACAAGGACCAGGGATCTGTTCTGGACATTCCAAAAGATGTTTCTTAGTGGGGGGGGGGTAACACAGATAAATACATGGCAGCTGAGGCCATGTTGTGTACAGCACAAAATTTCCGGGCAGAATCTTTAGACAAAGAATAACAATATGAGGGGTCAATTAAGACAGTGATATTGTATAAACCAGAATGTCTAAGAGAGGTTTGGAGCAAGGACAAAGTACTATTTGGGGATAATTTTGTGTTGGGCCATCCATGGAAAGTTCTCTTGGAGAGTTTGGTCCTGGGGAGTATTTGTCCTTGAGACTTGGTTTGCCACTCAGTTTTTAGGGTCAATTTATCAGAAGCAACAACTGAGGCAGTGAGGTAGACATCCTGGACAGTAATCAAATTGTCAGGAATATTAATGGAGACTTCCTCTGAGGTAGTTTGGATCAAGGTGAGGAAGGAGGTACTTTACCGTGCCTTGGATGCATGGGATAACTCCTGAGATGAGGAGAAAATGGTACAAGATAGCCATCTTGTCAAAGTATCTGAAAAGGAAAATGAAACATTAGCAGATTAGTACTATTCCTCCCAATGGGGTGAGGAAAAGTAATTATACTCCTTTATGCAGTTTCAGCTGGTTTACATGTAACCACTTGTCAGTCAGTTTGTTGTTTTGCATGAGTCTAACCTGACAGACTGCTGGACTGAGCTTGTTGACAATGGTATAGGGTCCTTCCCACTTACTGGAGAAGGAATGTGTGGATGTGCAGATCAGAGAACCATTACCTAATCCCCAATTTGTCAATCCACTTCTTGTGTGTGTGTTTGTCAAACTGGATTTTGGACTGCTGCTGGGCCTTGCCCATGTAGTTAGCAGCATACAGATGAGTGTGTATGAGGTCTGGTCTGAGTTTTTCCACATATTGGTCCACTGAGACACAGTCTGCAGTGGAGGTGTGCAGGTCAAACAACAGGTGTTCAGGTAATCTCATGTTTCTACCAGTCATCACCTCAAAGGGTGTCAGCTGGGCGGTGGCTGAGGGTGTGCCCCTAATTGCCATAAGGAGTAACAGCAGTAGGGAATCCCAATCCTTGGGATTGTCTTCAATGAATTTGGAAAGCATTTGCTTAATACATCTGTTGGCCCTCTCTAGTTGACCTGATGATGGTGGGTGGTAAGGTATGTGGAACTTCTGATGAGCTCCGAGGAGTTCAAGTACTTCTTTCATCGACTCACCTGTAAAACTGGTTCCTTTGTCTGAGTCTACCTTGAGAGGTAGGCCCCACCTGGAAAAAGTCTGTTCCACCAGGATTTTGGCAGTGGTTTTAGCAGTGGGGAAACCTTCAACCCACTTAGAGAAAAGATCAGGTACCACAAGGGTGTACTTGTTGTTTCTACTGGTATTGGTCAGGGGACCAATAAAATCAATTTGTATGGCATGCCAAGGGCTAGAATGTCATTGCAGTAGTAGTTTGGCATTTCAAATGGTTGGGATGGGGTTGTTTTGTGAACAAATAAGGCAGTTGTCTATGTACTGTTTGACATCTTTGCTGATGCCAGGCCACCAGGTGGTGGTCTTGGGCCTTTGGAGTGTGTTTTCCATTCCCTGGTGTCCACCAGTCAGAGCGTCATGCACTTAGTGCAAAAATTCAGACCTGAGATGATGAGGGCCACCCACAATTTGGTGGGGGTGTCATCTGGTTGGTACCAGATGAGCTTGTCATCAGGGGACAGGTGTAACTTACCTTCATGCCTTCGGTAGGGGTAATGGGTAGGTATATTTTTCTCAGTACCTTTGTCAAGGAATCTAAACACATCTTTGAGTTCAGAGTCAGCATGCTGGGCTTCTGACAAGTCAATGGGTGAGAAGGGTTCAGGTTTCTTCCTTATTGCTGCAATGTGTATGGCCGCTCTGGCATCTGGATGGTCCATCATCCAGGTGTTCCCCCTCGGGCCCCTTCCTTTGCAAGGGTGTCAGCAGTGTCATTCAAGACATGATAGGGGTCATGTATGGAGTGGGCCTTAACTTTGTATATATAGAGTTTTTGTGCAAACTTCTGTGCCAGTGAATGAATATATATTACCAGTTCCCTGTGTTTCACCGGTGTGCCATCAGAAGAGGTAGAGGAGTTCTTCTGCCAGAAAGAAGAAATTCTGTAAGGGAACAACAAACCCAGTTAGAGTCTATAAAAACAATGGCATCCTCGGTTCCATGCTGGATGAACTTGAGGGCACAAGCCACCGCTGCCATTTCCACATACTGTATGATGCCACACTGCAACGCATAGAAATTTTAACAGAGTTACCAAAAGGGTAAATTACTAATATGCCCATTCCTGCTATCTGTTCTCTGTGGTTACAGGAAGCTGATCCATCTGTGAAGACATGACATAATGAGATATTCTCAAGTAGTTGTGGTGTAGCAGGAAGGAAAGGACCTGGATCTGGTAGATCAGGTGGCTGCAGTGTATAGTCATGGGGTTCTCCTTGGAAAAGGAGACCATGCGGCAGCATGAATGGTATTTTGGTTGGGTAGACTTTGATGTCTCTGTCCTGGAGAAGGAAGGACCAGTGTGTCAGCCTGGTATTGGAGACTGACCCATCCGTTACTCTGTCTGATAGCAAAAAGGTTGTTGGGGTGTGGTTTGCATTGATGATCAGAGGAGAGTACCCAATGATATGCAGAAAGTGCTTGACAGCCCAGTAGGTGGACAGAAGGTTCCTTTCACAAAGGCTGTATTTCTGTTCCACTGGGGTCAAGAGCTGTGATGCATATGCAACGGGTCTCAGGATGCCATGGACCTTCTGGGCCAGTACTGCAGACATAGCAATGTCAGAGGTGGCATATTCCAAATGGAATGGCAGGGCTGGATTGGGGTTCACCAGAGATGGAGCTGAGGCCAGGGCCTGTTTCAGTGACATCACAGCTTGGTTGTGAATGGGGTCTCAAGTTCAGGGGACATCCTTCTTCAGTAGTTCATACAGAGGGGTGGCCTTCTGAGCAAAATCACAAACGAAATCTCTAGAATAGTTTACCATACCTAGAAACCTTCTAAGGGTGGCTACATTGAAGGGCAGTGGCAGACCTTGCAAACCTTGTATCTTCTTCTTCCAGGTAGGGCTTCGGCCTTGGTCTGTTATCCACAGGCCCAGAAAGAGTACCTCTTTTTTTTCAAATTTAATATATTTTATTCATTTGTAGGAAGAGTTAAGATATCATTTAACTCATACATTTGACATTAGCTTGACACATACATTCAGTTTGAACAATGTTCTATGCTAGGGTCCTGTTACAATACAGAGTCTTGTAATGTATATATTATAAACATGGTCTCAGTTGTGTTCAAATATTACAGTCTCAGTAGGCTACAGAGACCTTTCATATTCCTCCTCCTACTTCCCCCTCCCCAAACCCCCTCCCTCTCCCTCCCTTTCAGGTATGCAGCAACAGTGTCCATATTTCCCTTTAGTCCAGGCAAGGTAGTCGGGGGAGATCTTCTTTAATGAAGTCATATCACTCTTGTAGTACTGTCTCCTTCTTGCCTTAGTTACTTAATTGGTATCCTTAAACCACTAAATAGTCAGCAGAGTATGTAAAGGTGCCCGTGTTTTTTGATAGTATTGCATCTCAGTGCAATGTGAGCAATCGTGTTCTCGGCCTGCAAAGCAAACAGTATCTCTTTTAGCCATTCCGTATATGTAGGGATGCTTTGGTCTAACCAGTGGCGCATGATCACTTTTTTGCACACACTGATATTAGCGTCATATATTTACATTGGGTGCTACTTAGAACTTCACCATAGTCTCCTATTATACAAATTTCTGGCTTGAACGCATCAGCTAACCCTAAAAGTGGGTCTAAATTGGACTTGATACTATCCCAAAAAGGCGTGACCTTATTGCATTCCCACAATATATGCAACAAAGGTCCAGGCCTTTGCTTGCAGAGTACCTCTTTCTGACATAGTTGTGCTTTTGCAGGGTTACATTTGAGGCCTGCTCTCTGGATAAGGGTCAGTAGTTTGTCTAAGAGATCTAGATGTTATTCTTGTATGACTGTGGCCAACAACAGGTCATCCACATACTGCAAGAGACACTGGGGTGTAGAGAAACCCTCAAGGTCATCCATCATGTGCAAATGGAACAGGAAGGGGCTGTAGTAGATCCCCTGTGGTAAGCAGATCCACGTGTACTGCCTACCCTCAAAGGAGAAGATGAACTTATCTTGACTTTTGGGGGCCAATTGCAATGACCAGAAACCATTGGAGATGTCCGGGGCACTAAACCATTGTTGGTCAGGGGTCAGTAGTCGTAGCACGTCTGGTGCCGATACCACAGTTGGAGCACAACTGGGGGTGACCTGGTTTAGTCTCCTGTAGTCAATAGTAAGTCTCCAGGTGCCTGTGGGCTTTTTCACAGGCCAGACTGGGGAATTTACAGTAGAAACACATGTCCTTATTATACCTTGCTTGAGGAATGATTTAATTGTTTTCCTAAAAGAAGGCAAGGCCTCAGGTGGAAAAGGGTATTGCTGTTGCCTCTCATGTGCTGGGCCTGTCAATTCAATGACAGTGTGCATCCTGCCACAATCATGCTTGTTAGTGGCCAATGCCTCCAGATGTCTTTGTAGGATGGGGAGGAGCTTAGGGAAAAGCTCATGGTTCTTAAACAAATCTATGACGTCATACTCTTTGTTGATTGCAGAGATTGTTGCAACCACATGTGAGTCAGGGATCATAATGGTGTGATATTGTCCCCGAATTTGTATCAGTAACATGTTGGCTAGGTCTACCACACAGCTGGGTGGTGCCAAAAAGACAATTCTGATTAAACTAGAGTGATCGTGCAGTACCATTAGCTGAAAGGCACGATATGCCTTCAGGTGTCCCAGTGTCACAGGTAGTGGCAGGAAGCATTATGTAGGTAACCTAGTCCTGACTACACCAGACATATTGGTCCTCCATCCAGTAGACCAAGGTGACATGTCGGCATTGTCATCTGGTAATACAGACACAGCCATGTCTATATCTAGTAGTACTGTCAGTAGGCGGCCCCCGACCTCGGCCTCAGTGCAGGGCCTTCCGTTTGTTTCCAAGACCAGCTTGTTTACAATATGGACTGAGGCCTGTAATTGTTAATCTTTACCAGTGGAAGCATGGTGGAGCTCTTGAAAGAGAGTCTCGGCCTGGTTCCTTTGAACCATCTCACCATGCAGTACTGATGCTATATAGGGAGCCGCTTCCAGGTTCAGGCCTGTAAGGGCCTGAGAGCCTGGACTTCCTGTGTCCCCACATCCTGTGGAGACCTGCTCTCCTGGCTGTATTGCAGCAAGGGCCTGTACCAGAAAAGCATCCACTACAGAGCACACTTTCCCCAGGAGGTCTTGGAGACTCCAGTTCTCATCGGCTATTTCCCTATATGAAGGACCTGGCGTTTGCTGTTTACCCTTATTGTTCTTACAGTGTTTCTTATTTTTGTGGTAGTTCCAGTTCCCACCCCAGGATTGTTGTTGTTGTTGTTGGGCTTGCTGCGGGTGTTGGTTGTTTGTGGAGAGGGGCTGTTTCTTCTGGGTCTGCCCCTCCACCGTGTAGTGCGTTGTGGCCTCCGGAATGGCTTCCATGGCAGCTACTTTCTTGGAACTGGAGCCTGAATCACAGGTGTAGAGTTGATAAACTCTCTCTGTTTTCCAAAGAATATTGGCAAATCTCTCTGTGTTGGGGTAGGTGGTTGACTCTACCTTTTCTCTTACTGCAGGGATCATGTTACTAAGCAACAGGGTCTTATACTCAATGAGGTCCACATCTGCAGCTTCTCCTGCAAGGTGCTTCCCTGCTTGGCAGGCCATCCAAGCCTCTGGTGGAACGTCATTGGACTTTTATTTGCATTCTGTTTCACAGGGTATGTAAGCATCACTCCTACCACACCTGGAATGTGTGCAGTGATGAGTTCAGATGCTACTTCATCAAAGGTGGCATGGCCATCCTGGTGAACGACATCAGGGAGTTTCACCCACAGGCCAGGATCAATGGTCTGGCATAGGATCTGGACCTGGTAGTCTGCAGCGAGACTAAGCATTTCACATTTAGCATGCACCTTTTCCAAGTGCCAACTGAGGTTGTCGGACGGGCTCATCCGACTAATACTGTTAGCTATTTACTGAACAAAATGGGCCATTTGCAGGGGATTATTGGGACAATCAAGCAGAGGTAGATTACCTTGGGCACCCTCCAGGGCTGCCTGAGCTGCAGTTTCCACCACAGAAGAAACCATGCCCTCCTGCGCACCAGCCTCATGTAGAAGCTGCCTAATCTGGGTCTTGAGACCCCGTTTGTTTTTCTCAGAGATGGGTATGGTGCCTAAGGCACTCTCAGTCATTTTCTCTATCTCATACCTGTCTTCCACATTAATAATGTCTATTGGTGGCGCCTTTGGGACTAGGCCTGGCCCTGCTCCCTCCTATCATGGGGGTTGCCATGTTGGCATCACCCATGATGTGCGCCATGCCAGCAATGATGTAGGAATGTGGTGTCATGTGACAGAGGTCCACCATGTTGTGGATGGTGGGGATGGTATCTGGGCCATAGTAGGTGCGTGACTGGGCATTGTACTGGGAGATGTCATCATTTGACTCCTCCTCCTCCTCCTCCTCACATGACATCGACAAATCAGGGGCTACACCTCCCATTGCCTTGATGTGTCCAGCCAGCACCTCTCGCTGATGGAGCAGTTTTGCCATTTTATGTTCACAATCCTCATGACTCACTTTTGCAGCATTCTGATCCACATCATCCTCCGTCTGTTTCTGTAACAATCTATACGCGGCGCTCAATTTGTGATTGTCTTTAGTAGCAACTCCTAAATCATTACGTACCTGGTTTATCTCATCCTGTAACTCTCCCAACTCCTCATGCATCTGATCATTTGTTCTACTTAATAAGTCATTCATTTGCAAAGCCTGCCCCTTATCCTGTCTCAAACTTTTACACTCCTGCTTCAGCATACAAAGTTCCTGCTCGCCTGCCTGAGCAGATTGATGCAAAAGGGAATCCTTTTCATTCCACAGAGTTTGGAGCTCAGACTCCAAATTCTGCTGCAATCTAACACATTCTGTTTCCTGCAAACCCATCTCTTTCTTAAGGGATGAGATCTGCAGCTCAAGGGTTTGAAACCTTGCTTTGGAGGCTTCCAGAGCACCATAGAGAGTTGTGACCAACAGCCTTTTGGCATGACACTTATTGGCTGTTTGTCTCCTCTCACAATACTGGGTTGAAATCCGCAGCACAGGGTTTTTTGGATTGACTTGCGTCCCACGCGAAGTCAGACCATCCTCCACGGGAGGCAAGGAAGTTTGAGACATCGAGTCTCAGATCTGCACAGATATTTCATATGGTGGCCATTGTGTGGGAGGGAACGAAAAATCAAACTGTGGAAAGGCACCGTGCCGTGTGTATCAATCCACAACAGGTGCCCTAGTTCACAGTCAGTCTACTGTGCATTTGTAAGCTTGCTGTTCAGAACTGCTGTGGGGTGGGTTGAGTCAGTATCGACCACACCCAGTAAGCAGCCAGACTTTGCAAGTGATTACAAAGTGAGTGAAAACCGGGAGAGGTGGTGCACGAGTGCACATCTACAGTACCCGCTGGGAAGGAAAAAATTGTAGCAACAAGAGAAACTTTGCAAACTCCAAATATTGCCTGCATGCGGTGGCCAATTGTCAGGAGGTCTAAACCTCACTCTCAGGTTCTTGGTAATAATGGGCATGCAAGGAATCACAGACACATTGCATAAGAGTAATAAAGCTTGTTTATTACTACCAAAAGGAAAATCACAGTTGCCCTAAGCAGTTCTTGCCAATAGGAACTGGGAGCCAATGCTAAGCATTCCCTATACTTTGAGGAATCTCGGTGTCTCCTGGGGTCTCCGAGTTAGAAGACGTAATGTCTTACATTATATAGCTAAGATAATTGCCATGGTTACTGTAAGATAGAAACATTTCTAGTTACAGAGATGAGCCCTATTGGCTAAATTAGAAGTGGCTCCTCAGTCCAAGATAACATTATACAATTTTGTTATAGTCATCACTTTGTAGAAACAAAGAGGTACAGTTTGCACATAGCCGTGTAGTAATACAAATCATCAGAAGATGGCAATGTCGACTCCTATATCATAATCATTGCAAGGACACAGATATCCTAATATCTTGTGAAAAAAAAATACATGTGTATATTGGAAAGTGAAGTGTATAGCATTAATGTGCATACATATCCTGATATCTACTTTTATATGGTAGATGCCCTTAGCCCTATATGTTAGTATAACATATACCTAAATGTTAGCTGTCTGCGGTGTACCTCTGGTGGTACCAATTACAGTGCAGAGACCTTGTGTAACAACAGGTAAAGCCACATCTAGATTATGGAGTTCAGTACTGATGCCCACACCTCACAAATGACATTAACCTGCTAGAGAAGGTCCAGAGGAGGGCTACAAAGATGATAGCAGGTCAGCAGGGTAAGGCATATGAGGAGAGGTTAAGGGCGCTGAACATGAACTCACTGGAAGAAGAGAGAGAGAGAGAGAGAGAGAGGACATGATTGGGACCTTCAAGTACGTGAAAGGGATAAATAAGGCTGATAAGGAGAGTCTCTTTAAGCTCTGTGACAACCATAAAATGAGGGGGGCACAGTCTTAAGCTGGAGGGTGGGAGGTTTAGGAGGGAGGTCAGGAAGCACTTCTTTACAGAGAGAGTGATGGACTCTTGGAATGCGCTGCCAGAAGAGATCATCTCATTCAAGACAGTGGACAGCTTTAAGAGAGGCTGGGATAGGCATAGGGGGAAGGTAAGGATGGGGGGAGAGGGCAGGGAGGGCAGGGACAGTAGCTCAAGCTGTGGTCCCTACAATATGAGCACACTTGACAGACCAAATGGTCTTCTTCTGCTGGCTTCTTCATATGTTAATATAAAATGTGAACAATTAGGATGTTGTGTCATGCAGTAGTACATTTATTTATTAATACAATTTTTGCGAAAAAAGAGACTCAGAAGTCTCGGGGATAACAAAGCAAAATAAGATCATCCTTACCAGTTGCTGCTACAGTTACACAGTAGGAGACAAATGTCTTAAATTATAATCGGCACCTGTAAATGTATTTTCTTTTCATTAATTCTGAAGACTTTTTCATCAACTTCAATTTTAAAATTATTTCTCAGCCTTTTTAAATGTTAACTTTTTCTGCTGTGTGGTTTTACATTTCATGCAATAAATAGTGTATTGTAGTCTATTAGAATGTGGTTGGTAAATTGGAATAATTTACGAGGTGGGACTGTCATGACTTTATAGTTGTAGGAGGGTTAGCTTTCCTGTAATGATGGGACCTTACCAATAGCAGAGTGTCATTTCAACAGAATCATAGGGGTTGCAAAGCTTCTCCACCTATCACATTTTACAATATGTAAATAAATGCTAGGCAATGTTTTAGGGGTTTACAGGGGTTGCAAAGGGCATCTTACGGGGTTGCAAAACAATCATAGGGGTGTCACTTGCAGCACCTGGCTAACCTGGAATGACTACACTGTCCATAGCATTCAGTGAGTCCACACGGAGGCAGACATATTGACTCTAGGGAGGAAACTGTTGGATGGAAATTGTTCAGGCAGGGGGTACAAAAATTCATTTATTTCTTTGTAAATTTACATAATAAAAGTGGAATTTGTATGTTTTTTCAAGGTAACTGTGCATTTTATTTATTGAACCAGGCCCTGCAGCAAGAAGTGAATGCCTTTCTTTATATTTTAAAAAGGCCATTTTAAATTGGACTTTAACACTGAATGGAATCTGCTTTTTGGTTCTCAAAATAATGATCTCAGGTACACTGAGTACACTTATGGATAAACATTTCTGGAAAAGGGCCTCTACCTGAGGGGACAAATCACCCTGAACCCCCACTCTAGTAATTTATAGGAATACTTTTAAAATTAAGGCCTGAATCCACTCCTGGCCTAACATCTTCTTGACACTCGAAAATGCAGGCCAAATTGTTCTTACAAGTCTGCTGTCTATACATTTCTTTATTATTTGCCATGTTGCAAGTGAGTTCCCAAAAATCAATAAAGTGGTAAAAAAAAAATAAGGTCAACAATTATAAGGAGCATCCTTAGCTATGTGTCATTAGTGTGTAGACAATGTCTGGATTATTAAAAACAACACAAAAATAAATAAATAAAATCCCATAATGCAGTTAACTCAACATTGGTATACAGCTGGGTACCATGATAATACAGTGACTTCATACAGTATGTACCTATCATGGTGTCACCACTCTATGAGTAGTATATTGCTTCACACATTTTCCACTTGATTGTTTTCTCCCTTGCTCAATACATATAGTATTGCCCATGTGATTAGCAAGTATGTGTAGCATAGTACAAGATGAATTATGTGAGCCACACAGTTTATTGCCCCTTTTTGATACTGCTTGAGCTATTCTTTCCTCACTTTGTGCTCCTTACTGCTTTTCCTTCTTCTCTCTGTTTTCCCTGATATGCTTTGCTACCCTCCTCACTCTGGGTCTCCTTATACCTTCTGAATGCTGCTCTTTCAGCCTTTATCTTTTTTGCAACTTTTTTCAAGAACCATTATGGTCTCATCTTCCTTTTCCTTTTGCTTATTTGCTTGACACTGAGGTTTGTTGCCTTCACTATGTCCTCTTTTAGTTTGAGTCACTTTTCCTCCCCCCTCCCCCCTCAGGTCATCTCTCCCTGCCAGGTCATTCCTGAGGCATTCAACAATCTTTGTACCATCAGCCCTTCTGAAGGCCAGGACCCTCTCCCTTGTGTAGTTGGAGTCTCCTCCTGTTCTTACATTGAACTATACTGTACAATAATCACTGGTCCCCAAATGGGTTCCAAACTTGATATCTGCAGTACTGTCCCTGTTAGCAAGAACCAGGTCTAGTATTGCCCCATCATGAGTGGGTTCACTGACTACTTGCCTAAAGAATGCTTCTTGCAGGGAGTTCAGGATGTCCCTGCTCCTAGCTGATATTGCAGCTGAAAGGCTCCAAACCACATCCGACAGATTGAAGTTCTCCAGCATTATCACCTTTTCAGCAATTTTGCCAATTGCTTCTAACACTTCTTTATCAAAGTTTGTTCCTTTTGGAGGCCTCTAGATCACTCCTGTCTGAATAGGGATCCATTTCTTGATTCGACAGTGACCCACATCACCTCGCCCCCTCCCCCGAATTCCCTGTACTTCATAACTTTTATGTTTTCTTTTACATAAAGCACTACTCCCCTTCCTTTCTTTCCTACCCTGTCTCTTCTGAACATTGTATAGCCTGGTATTACCATGTCCCAGACATAGTTGTCAATACACCATGATTCAGTAATGGCCACAATAGCCAGGTCTGCCACCGACATGATGGACTCTAGCTCTGGGATCTCATTTTCCAGACTTTAGCATTGGCACACATGGCCTTCCATAATTTATTAGCTCTTTTCTTGTTACTTTCTCCTTTTTCCTGTTGTTCCCCCTGCTCACCTTTGTCCTTTGACTGCTCCTTTCTTCCCCTTTCTCCTTTGCTAACCACCTGCTTCCTTGAATAACTTGCACCCTGTTGGGACGCTCTCCCCTTGGGATCTCTGTACTCTCTGCCTCAGCCTGTTGTTGGCCACTTTCTGCCTCCCCTATTTCTTCCATCAGCCACCTCAACTACTTCAAATGTCAATCAAAGAAACATTTGAACCATTCACTGAGGACTATGGTTCCCTCCTGGATGGAAGCAGGCCATCACCTTGGTATAGGCTCTTATCCTTCCAGGTTGGCCCAAAGTCCCCAGCATAGCCATAACTCTCTTCTATGCACAATTCCTTCTACCATTTCCTGAAGGCCTTGGTGAAGAGCTCCCTCTCCTTCCCCATATAGAACAAGACAGACTTGCCGCTCACATTTTAAAAACATGGGAAACACAGTATCAACCAGATAAATGATCTAACTTTTACCAAAAATGATTTACACATGGAACTGACTACGGCAAATCATCTTTATGTTTAAGCTCATGAAATGCCCTAATCAAGTTAACGCATTAACAGCTGTATTGCCTCTGACCAGAGTTTGTTTTTCTTTTTTTTACTGTGATTACTGTTTGATAACAAGAATATAATTTATAAGCTATTTAGCACAATTGTTTTTCCATACATACTTTACACCTCCTTCAATGCTGTCAGGTGGCTCCAGACCCTCCCTCAGAGGGGACTCATCTCTCCAGTGAGGCATTCCCCACACCCACCCCAACCAGCCATCCCCCACTTGTTGCCCCTCATGACAGGGCTGGTGGAAAGGGGTGCTGGCCTCCCCAACCCCCAGAAGCCAACATCTAGATTGCCAGGAAGAGGCGTGGGTGCAGCCCACCATCATTGAGCCTGCCAGCTCTGAATCTTTTTTCCATTTTCTCCCTGCACCCACACATATGCAATGAGTGTGACGACTGTCTACACTTCTGCAGAGGCAGTCTTATGCCCTGTGTGTGGGTCCACCCTTTCTAGCATCATGCCTGTGCTGACCCCCAGTCTCTGTTGGGTGTCAGTCTACATCGCAATGCTAAGTCCCCCCCCAAGGAAGGAGAGCTGTCAGTGGATGCTCAATCCTTCCTCGCCCCTGCCAACTCCTGAGTGACCCGAGTCTGTTCCTGAACCCAGCTTGCCAGTGTAGCACATGGTAAGGTGTCCAGCTCCTCGGCCCTCTGTGCCACCGAGCCAGATAATTTAGCAGAGTTTTTGAAGAGCAGAATGCTCCAGTACAGTCTCTAGGTTCTTGTTCTATTATGATTTTAAAATAATGTCACCTCCTCCAGTATTCATTCTGTTTCTAGCTACAATAGTATACAATGGTATACTTTATAATGGATCACATTTCTAGTTAATTTTTTAAAGGCTTGATTTCTTTATCTCAGAACCCACAAATTTCACAAAAAGTAGCATTTCATAAAAAAATGAGTACTATTAAAATTGATCAATTTGGGATTTCAAAAAAGGTATTAAATCAGGTAAAATATGTAGTTAGTCTGCTCTTCTGCATGCAAATTAAAGATCTATTCAAAATGACTATCTATAGCTTTAAAAAATATATATCATGCCCCATATAATAATGACTTGAACAATTTGTTGTTATACATCAGTTTTCCTCATTGTTGCATGAAACATTGGACCAAGACAAGTTTACTTTCTGATTTTAAGGAAACAAATGTACCACATACTGGACCACAACAAAGTAAATTCATTGTCTTGAGTTAATGTATCAACAAAATGTAAAATATGATATCAATAGCATCATTTTATTGAAAGTATTTTAAATTTGAAATGATTCATTCAAAATGATAAATGGTTTAATGAGAATTATGTGATAAGGGTGAGTCACTTACAGAGACTGCCACAAACAGTGATGGTCCTCAGCCACACAAAACAAACAAATTGCATTGTTTCTTTTTTTGTGGGGAGCTATGCCCCCCGCACCCTACTTTACAGGGGGCAAGCCCCCTGCACTGCCCAAAAATAATATAATCAACTCTGGGGGGGACTATAAAAAAAACTGAAAATTGACTTTCCTCATGTTGGACCTGAACCTGGGTCCACTAGCACTGTAGATAGTGGCTCTAGCCACTACACCAAATGACAAGCTTGACAGGGTTTAGCCCCACATCTGCCTATATCCTGTCATAACAAGTGTATTTCACTGTTACACTCGCTATACAGGATCTTTTGCTCGGTTACAACGGTCGCCCTAAACATGAGTGATATTATTGAGTCACTCACACTGAGTCGCTCAATAATACTCTCCCTTATAAGGTGTTACTGGTTTAATGATTATCCCTCAGTCACAACTGGGGTTTAAAAGATAATTGTAAAGCAGGCTCAGATTTTCATCCAATCAAAGTGGAGAGTCACTGTACCTCTTATTGAGCATAGAGATGCTGCCACACACACACCATGTTCAACTTTCCTTCTGCTGTCTCCTACTGTCAATTGCCACTCACTGATCATCATTCTGCTCTACATTTGCCTGCCTCTAGTTCCATCACAACTTTTAAAATTTTATACTGTGCATTTTTTCAGCTTATTTCATCTGCATGTTTTATGACTGTTCTCAGGGAAGAAGCTTTTCTATTCTGTGACATTTGACCTTGACATACCTTTCTTGTGAAGGAACTCTGTTGTCTTGGTTCTGTGCTGATTCTTAAAAAGCTGTTTAAGACAATGGGATTTTTAAATTGTTTTTATCTGTTTTATGTATGATATGGACTTTTAGAAAGTGTATTCTGCCAACCCAACTGTTATTTTTCTGGTGAAGGATTCTTTGTAATCGGAAAGCTCAAGCACCTATTTCCTTTTGTAAAATCTATGTTGGTCCAATAAAAGGTATCAGATCATTTCTTTTTTCTGGATCTTTTTTCCTCCAAAAGGCAGCACTTCTGATGTAACTTGTTCTAAATATCACAGTTACTGCATTGTTCCATGACTAGGTGGCATTTGTCATTTAGTGTTCCTTGGTAATATCAGTCATACACATATTTCTTTCTATTAGTGTTATAGAGTTTTGCTGACTACTTTCACATTCCCTGTGGATTCAGATGCCTTGAAACTGCTTGCATACACATACATGTGGTCAATCTGGACCAATGAACTGCATAACCCTTAGTAAAGTATTCTTAGTACATTTCTTTCAGGCTCATTTAAGTTCAGTGAGTATAATCCACACAAAGCAGTTGTCAACCCAATGCCAGATAAGGATTTATTTGCAACACATTTTCTTTGCTTTATTTTACATTTCTTCATACAGTTGGACAAAATAGCATGCAGACACCAGTGGAGCAACAGGCAGCATGCTCACCCATGTTAACCAGTCTGGACCAGAAATCCTATAGAATAGAATGGAATAGAATAGAATTCAGTTTTATATACTGCTTTTTATGTGCAATGTATCCTAAAGCTCTTAACAAAGGAATATATTTGATACTGGTAGTGTAGGGACTACATGCAGTAGACATTCAGCAGCAATTATGAATGCCAGTGATCACACACTCACACACATATTGTCTTAGAACATGTGTTGCTAAGAGATGGGATATTGGCCAGGTCCTTAGGGATAACTCAACTCTCATTATTCACACACTATCCTGGGTACTTTTTGAATGACTCTCACTCAAAAAGTACCATTATGTCAATTCAGTCCACATTTATTGTTCTGCTTTAAATTAGCCTTTACAATCATATAGGCACATGTAAAATCCAACACATATTTCAATGCATTTAAAATAAGCAATACATTTCTATATTTGCACATTTATTTATTTATTTCATGTTTATTTACCAGGTAAGTGCACTAGACAATAACAGTTGCCCATTTTCAGGCATGACCTGGGAGAGTACAGCATTTCAATATTACAACAAGGGAAACTCAATCAGTTTGATACAAATACAGCATACAGTGCAACATCAAAAGAAAAGATGCCATTAGCAAATTAGAGTACAGGAACAGGTAAACATACCATGTTTAAGGCATAAACTATACATTACATGAAGCAGAGTGTACAACCAGTAGGTCATATAGCAGAATACATAGTCACATTAACACAATACAGTACAACATCAAGAGAAAAAAATACCACCAGCAAATTAGAGTATGAAAAACAGGTAAACATACGATGTGTAAGGCATAAACCGTACATTGCATAAAAACAGAGTGTACAACCTGCATGTCATATAGCAGCATACATAATCACAAAGCATAGAGTAGGTAAGGGCAACCCCCCCCCTTCTGTAAAGGCCTAAGGGCAGGAGCATACTGCAGCCTGGGAGAGGAAAAAGCGATATGCTTCTTTAAATGTGTTTGAGGATTCACACTGTTGTATTGTGACAGAGATAGAGTTCCAGAAAGAGGGGGAAGCAAAGGCAAAGGACAGTTTATCAAGGCTGGTTTTAATTATAGGTACATGTAGGGAGCCAGAGACATTGGATCTAAGGGGGTGAGTGCAGATATCAGACTGGAGTAGCTCATAAAGATTCATGGGAGACTGTCTATTGACAACCGAGAAGGTTTGACATCCTAGTGCAAAATTACATAGTTCAGAGGGAGGGAGTAACTCCAACCTGAAATATAGGTCACAGTGATGGGTGTACTTGTTTGTGGATAGAGATAATCTAATGATATTGTTGTAGGCCATGTCTCATTGATGGAGGGTATTTTTGGTGGCAAAATAGTAAAATCACCATCCTGTATGTCAGTACAGGTAGTAGGATGCCTCAGGCAATTGTAAGGTAAGCAGCAGGTGTCAGACAGTCACTGACTTTATACGATGGTCCCAGCCTAGTGTTGAAGACCTTGCATGTAGCAGTGATGTGCACAGAAAAGTCTAGAAAGGCATCTAGTGGCACCCCCAAATATTTAAATGTAAACACTATCATGAGGTAAGTCCTGTCCATACCTTGAATGGAGAGAGGGGTTGTAGTTTTTTCATAGCCTTGAGGTGGAACCAAATAACGTAGCTTGAGTCTTAGCAGTATTCATGAATAGCTTGTTTGTGTTGAGACTGGATTGCATATATTTAAGGTCTGAAGTGAGGAGATGATTTAGTTTGGGTATGTTGCAAGAGCTAGTCTAATGAACTACTGTAGGTCATCAGCATATAGGATGGGGTAAAGTGGTTTAGACGTTTGTTAATGGAGTTAACATAGATGGAAAGCAGGAGGGGCACTAATATGGAACCTTGGGGGATTTCAGCATTGATGATGGCAGGATTAGATAAGGTATGACCAAATTTTATTCTTTGGAACCTATCAGTCAGGTAGCTATTGAACCATGCCAGAACAGAGGGGGAGACAGCCAGAGCACATAGTTTAGCTTTTAATACAGTGTGGTCAACCAGGTCAAAGGCCTTCATAAGGTAAATGAAAACCGCACCTGCAAATTCATCCCTGTCCATAGCAGAGGAGATATTGGAGGAGAGGAAGAGTAATGCAGTATTGGTGTTATTACCTTTATGAAACCCATGCTGAGCAGGAGAAAGGAGTTCGTAAGTAGTAAGGTATACAGTAAGTTGGGAGGCAACCACATTTTCAAGTAGTTTGTTAAGAGCGAGGAGTATCAAAATGAGTCTGTAATTTTTGGGATTCATATGGTACTATTAAGTCTGAATACTACTTCACATACAGTACAGATACTGTGGCCACCTCTTATTGTTGGGTATAATGAAAACCATCATGATTTTATAATATATATAGTAAGAAATCTCCCAGCAGATTCAGCTATATTGAATTTCATGTAACATATAATAGCAGTGCACAAATGTTATGTTTTATTTTTCATCTACTTAATCTCTACGTATACCCCACTCCTCTCAAGAAAGCAAATACATCTTTAGCAACTGTCTGAATATTGGGGTTCATTAGTAAATTAATAACTCCTTCATGTGTTGAATAACATTACTAGGATAATGGCTAAACCACTTGTTCCTGTTATGCTGCTATTTTGGGCAGTACCATGAGGTCATTAACTCTCACATGGGAAGCCACAGGAGATGGGCAGAAGGGACTACAGTTTACCACCTCATTCAAAGGATAGCACCCCCAAAAGCACAGCACCCTCCTATTGCAGCAATACATCCTCAGTGTTGGGTATTGGCCCATAAGTAGAGATGCAGTGAAGTAAAATTCCACCCTTGAAGTGGTCGTGAAGTGGCCACTTCACGTCAGTGTTCCGCTACATGGAGTGCCCATTTTAAACCCTCACTTCACCACTTTGCATTGTAATTATGACTTCGCATTGTGCACTCCACCTTATTCCACTTTAAGCAGAGTGAGAATTCACAGGCAGCCCACACACATCACATGGCTTACACAGTGTAAGTCACATGCTTCAGGCAGGCAGGCAGGAGGTTACAGGAAAAAAACACTCTCCAACATGAGCTGACTTACACATTTTGCATGGGGTGTGACAAATAGCTCGGCTCTGTGAATGGCTGAGGGTGGGGTGTGGATGTGTGATGAAGAGGGGTGCACAGGTGACAAGTCCACAAATGAAGTTATTTTCCTTGTTTTACGTACAGGGGTTGATGTACCACTTGCACTAGACATACTGCATTGGCCACCACCACCACCACCACCACTGCTACTCTGACCACCACTTGACAAGATTTCTAAATCATAATCCTCCCCCTCATCATGCCTGTAGTAATCCTTTGTTGTTATTTCATTGCTACTGCAGACAATCCTACTTGGTCTTACACTCATGGAAAGGGATAACATGCTCAGTAAGGTTGATGATGAGGGTGAATGCCCCATTATGACATTAGCTGCCATCTGATGCCGGGTCCACAGTGCCATGTCCCTGTTCTTAAGATACGTATGCTGGCCCGCCATGCTCAGATGACTCCCATTTTAACCTCGACTCACACACACATGGCAAAGCTGGCAGATTGCAACTTGGCCAAAAAATTTCCAAACAAGGGATTATGATCCCCTACTTTTAATATGTCCCTGATGCTGCTTATTGGACTCCATTTTTTTAACCCTCGAAATGGGGGGTGTGCTACATGATGTTTCAAACTGGACACAAACTTGGACTCCAACTGACCACCATGACTACCTATGATTATTATTGGGTAATCATCATTATCATCAACAGGAACCGCTAAATCACAACTTTTTTGAGGAGGGGGGGATTTAATGCCAACAGACCCAGACACAGCCACCTTGACTTTCTTTTTCTCAGTTAATAATTTTTATTAAACTTTAGTTATGCTTACAAACAGCAAACACAAAATACAGAAAAACATTCTAGGTCAGAGAAGGATCATTACAGGAAAAATCCAAGGTGTCTCAATGTACAATATAAATGAGTAATGGAAGGAAGGAAGGAACAGAAGCGAGGGACTAGGGAGAGAAGGAATAAGGGGAGTCCCCTAAATTCTCTGGCCATGGAAATGCACAATAAAGAACAATTAACATAGAAAAAAAAGTAAAGTATAACTGGGTGTCTATCTGATGTAGTCTAAAATCCTTATGGGAATAATAACAGAGATACAGGCTAATTACATACTGCTAGCTTGGTTAGGATGAGCGTGTAGTGGGGGCTTGGATCTGGGAAAATATATAGAGTGAATCCAACACAATAAACACCATGATGCTCATCCTATCCCAGTTCTGGGTTTTAGGTAGGCAAGGAAGGGGGCCCAACAGGCTGTATAGGCTACCAGTGCATCAGTTGTGACATGTGACATACGGTCAAGAGAGGCAAGCTGTGTGAGAGCGTGCTGAAGTTCAGCAAGGGAGGGGACATCAGTGGTCCTCCACTGAGATAAGATAAGATAAGATAAGATAAGATAAGATAAGATAAGATAAGATAAGGCACTTAACTGAGATACCTAGCAGTGCTAGCCAGTGAAGTTGTGGATTCTGGAGGCCAAAATTTGGGGGTAATCCCAAAATCCACACCAAGGGATCCATCTGCACTACCTGGTTTAGGGTCCGGGTCACCAATTGACAAACTGCCTGCCAGAAAGAGGCTAGCAGTGGGCATATCCAGATAATATGATACAAGTCTCCCACTTGAGCTTGGCACCTCCAGCACAAGTTATTATCCTGAAGCTTGGCTTTGTATAGTACATCAGAGGTCCTGTACCATTGATGCAGCAGCTTATTTTGTATAAGTTCACTACGTGCATCAGGATAGCTCAGGTGTGCCTGTCTCCAGCAGAGGGCCTATTGAGTGGCTTCTAGTTTAACTTTTAATACCCTCTCCCACTTTTGCTTAGACTTTCCAGACTGGGAAGGGATGCTCTCTTGTATGTCAGCCTATACTTTACTGGCTTGGCCTCTAGAAAGTTTGAGCCAAGAGGAAAGCTTCTGAGAGGTGGCTGGGTTGGCGGAGTGTAATTAAAAAAAATTCAGTAAGTGAACTGCGCAGTTGCAGATATCTCCAGAAGTCCTTTTTGTCCAGGTCTTTCATTCTGGCCGGGTCAGAATAGGGGTGCATCATCAACCCATTCTTATCCATGATGTCAGCCATGAGTCTTATACCTTTACACTCTCAATGAGGCCAGTTAATAGGTTTGCATTCTACCATTATATATTTATTATTAAATATGGGAGTATACAGGAGCGACTTGGGATTAGCATTGAGCCTAGTATGGACTTTTGCCCAAATTGGAACTGCTGGCCCAATGGTGGGATGAGTTTGCAGGGATTTAGGTAGGGGATTGTATATTAGCATGGGGAGGGTATGGACCTGTGCGAGCAACTGCTCCATATGCAACCATTGCGGAGACTCAGGCGACAGATTGGAAAACCACTTTAGCGATTGTGCCACAGAGTACGCCCATGCATTGCCTTCAAACCACGGAAGGTTCCATCCTCCGGTCCTCCAGTGGGAATGCAATTTGCCTCTACTGTATCAGGGGTTTTTTGATTCCCAAAGGAAATTCCCCACCACAGTATCTATGGAATGAAGCCACTTTGCCGGGGGAGCTAAGGGAATATGGGAATGGAGTAGTTTGGGAGCTGAGACCATTTTAAGAGCAGCAATTTTTCCAGCTAGGGTAAGGTGAAGCAATCTCCTCCTGTCCAACTCCATTCTTAGGTCAGCAAATAAAGGCTTAATATTGAAATCTCAAATATTAGAAAGGTCAGGGGATACAAGTATACCAAGATATACTAGGGAGTTCTGAGCCCATTTAAGCCCTAGGGGTGGCACCATATTCGGATTACACTGAGGGTTAAGAGGTAACAGTTTGGTCTTGGATTTATTCATCTTCAGACTGGACAATTCCGCAAACTGTGCTAATAGATTAAGGAGCATGGGAAGAGCTACTGTGACATCTGCCACTGGGACTAGTAGATTGTCTGCATACATGAGCGTGGCATATGTCTGAGATCCAAAAGTGACCCCCTATATGTCTGGGTGCTGCCTAATGGTGGCTGCTAAGGGCTCCACAGCTAAAATAAATAAAAGGGAGGACAACGGGCAGCCTTGACGAGTGCCCCTACCAAGCTGGAAGGAGGTGGAGACTACCGTGTTAGTTCGAATTCTGCCCATTGGTTGTTGATACATCGCCTTAACCCAGTTCCTAAAAGGGACTCCAAAGCCAAAATGGTGCAGAACCTTTTCAAGATAATCCCATTCTAGGGAGTCAAAACCTTTTTTGAAATCGACTGCAATAGCAACCGCTGGGGTAGGGGAAGATTTAGCCTGGTAAATGATATTAATCAATGACCTAATGTGATCCCTACTAAGCTGTTCTGGTACAAAACCTACCTGTGAAGGACGAATTAGAGAAGGGAGGAGTGGGCTAAATCTGGTGGCGAGAGTCTTAGCAAAGATCTTGCTATCCGTGTTGATGAAAGAAATTGGGTGGTAATTAGAGAGAAGAGTGGGGTCCTTACCTTTTTTGGTAAATACTGTGATGATAGCTTCATGAAAAGTAGGGGGGAAAATGCCGGTATTGAGAACGTCATTGTAAACCTGGGAGAGGAGAGGGACGATCTGGGGAGTAAGAGCCTGCCAGAGTTCAACCGGGAAACCATCTTCTCCCGGGGTCTTCCCTGAGTTTAAAGTCTTAATAGCCAATGCAACTTTGTCCGGTGTAATTGGGAGGTCTAGATTCTGAATCTGGTGAGGGAGAAGAGTAGGTAGGTGGAGAGAGGCCAGGAAGGGTTCTATGGTGTTAGCATCCTGAATTCTAGAGGATGAATAGAGGTCAGAATAAAACCGCTTCATAACATCATTGATGGACCGTGCGTTAGTGCAAATTTGTCCAGTCAGGTCCCTCAACCCTGAGATGTGCCGTTCCGTCTGTTGCTTGTGGAGTCGATAGGCCACAAGTTTCCCAGCCTTTCCTCGCCCTACCAGTAGTGATGTCGCAGTCTCAATAAGGCAACCTCCACCTTATGTGTCAGCATGTCATTGATAGTCATGCAAACTGAGAGAATTCCTTTATGTAAAGGAGATTCCAGTGGTAGATGTGAGTTCTGCTTGGCCTGAGCCTCTAGGGTCTTAAGTTTTGCTTCCAATGAAGCCAAAAGCTGCTCTTGCTTCTTTCGGCACCTGGAGGCAAACCCCATTATAGCTCCCCACAGGGCGGCTTTAAAGGCCTCCCATGTGACGCCTGAGGAGGTGTCCTGAGAAGGGTTCTCTGCTAGGAAAAGGGCAGTCTCCAAGGTAACCCATTTTATAAATTTGGGGTCCTTGGGGAGAAGGGGGTCTAGCTTCCAGAGATTTGACTTGAAGGGGAAAGGGCCCCAAATGACATGCAAATGCACCATTGCGTGGTCCGATATCACTTTAGGTAGGATCTCAGAACTTACTGCCATATGAGACACCACCTTGGATACAAGCCAGAAATCTAGCCAGCTATGGGATTCATGTACTGACGAGGTGAAAGAGTAGTCTCTCTCCCACGGGTGGAAGATCCTCCAGATGTCAGTAAGGTCTACTTCGGCCATCAAGTGTAGTAGCGCGTGACATCCTTTGGGGTGTTGCATGGGAGTAAGGGCACTGCGGTCTATCTGAGGCATCAACATGAGATTGAAATCTCCTCCAAGTATGATAGGGATAGGAGAGGGGGCAAGAGAGCTCAGTTCCTGAGCAAGCGTATGAAAGTAGGAGGGATCTTCCTCATTCGGGGCATAGACACAGCCCAGGAGTATGGGGCCTTCAGGGGTATTCATGACAGCTAGCACCAATCTGCCACCAGGCTCTGTTCAAACCTGCATGGGGGACCAGGTGAGAGTTCTATAAAGAAGTATAGCCACTCCCCTCTTTTTAGAGGACAAGGACGAGGCAAAAACCTTTCCCACCCAGTCTCTGGCTAAGTGAGCATGGTCTTGTGTCATGAGTTTAGTTTCTTGTAGGAAGGCAACTGTGGACATCAGCCTCTTCAAGTGTGATAATACCTATTTACATTTAACTGGGGTGTTCAAGCCCCACACATTCCAGGTGTAAGCGTGGAGGTCACCCATGGTCCCAGAAGGAAAAGGAGGTACTAGTAATGGGCATGGAATATTTAAGAGAAGAGACTAAGAGATTAGTTGCCCAAACTCCCAAAACAGCCCAGAGGTCACCCAACAATGCACCGTAGCCAAACCATGCAAGACCTAAAAGTAGTAGTGCTTGGATGGACACACAGTTTATACAGTAAACACAACAGGTGATCAGGCAACAGGCCCAAAGTGTAACATAACTATTTACAGTAAACTTAAACATCAGCAGTGTTTCTATGATTGGAGGAAGGTAGTTAGGCTGGCAGTCAAGCTGCCAGGGCCATCCACCGACCTCTCGTGGGGTGGGTGAAAGCGGAGAGCAGAAAAGGCACTGCTTATAGCTCATCCACTAGTGCATGAAGTGCAGCATAAAGCACCCAGTCCCCCCATGAGATATAGCAGCCAGGGGGGAGAAGCCAGAAAAACTCCATACCTAGTTATGTGACAGTGCAGATTAGGGTAGTGTGTGTGTCAAAAGAAAGCAGTACCCAATCAGGTCCCCAATGAGGTGAGGCCATAACCATAGCCTTAGGCATCAGAGATAGGGCAAGTGCAGGTGGGGAGGAAGAAATGCTAGTGAAAATAAAATAAAGAAAAAAATTATGCCAGTGTGGGAAAGGCAGATATTCTGCAGCCTGCAGAGTACAGGGCACCCAGAAACAGAGTGCACGAGGTATGATAGACCGCAGGGCTAGTGGGGGGGACGGGTTAAGTGCCTTCACCACAAAGAAAGCAAGGCATAAATGAGTGCTTTCCTGTAAGGGGTTAGCTGTGGGCATGAGACAGATGAAAAGGAACAGTATACACACACACACATGGAATTACACAGTGAGCTATCCTAACCCTCAATTAAACATTAAAATGTTGAGGAGCTAGGGAGCATGAAATGCACATCACTATATAAAATCTGTAGTGTGAAACAAGAGAGGGGTTGGTGTACAATAACTTATAGTCCAAGCCTCTGAGGAAAAGTTCAACCTGGTAATTAGCTTGGTACAAAAACAGTTCCAATCTAAGTAGTGGCTCATTCAAGCTAAGAGAGAAAAAAGTAGAGTTGCAGGCCTAATCCCAGACCTGTTCCCCACTGAGGCAGATATAAATAAAGCCATTCACTTACATCGCAGTCAGTTCAGAGAGGTGCCTCTGTGGTCTGAGGTGGAGAGGACCAACTCAGAGCTTTTCGATCCTGTGCCGGTTGCCGGGTGGGGCTAAGCGGGGCCAGGGCCTGATTGTGTGTCAAGGTGTGCTGAGTGTTCTGTGCCACAACTTCAGCCCAGGATTTGCCCCCAGTGGTAGGTACTGGAGGGGTCAAGTGGTCTGCTTCTGGTGAGGAATCATCTCAAAGTGTTAGAAGAGTGGCAAATTTGTTTGGAGAATGAAACTGGCGCAGATCCTCTTCTGCTTACTCCGGGACTGCAGCTTCCATCTGCCGTGCAGTAGGGGGTTGCCTCCTCTGATGTCGACGCGGCGAGTGATGCCTTTTGCCACTGTGAGGAAGGGGATCATTGAATTGGTAGATCTGAAGGTTAGGAGAAGGTGATGGAGGCCTAGGTGAGGTTTCCCCTGCAGCTGGGGGGGTCCGTGGACACACTGGAGGTTTTAAAGAGGTCCTGATTCTGAAAGTCCTTGGGGAACTGTCGCTTAAGAAATCCAGGAGGCTGTCTGGAGTGGAGAAAAAGATAGGAGCCCCATTAAAGACCACGCACATAGTTGCCAGGTAGTGGAGAGAAAATGTGATGTGATGTGGTGAGCATGGAGGATTCTTCGACATACAGTGTAGGCTTTACGGCTCTCATTCAGCTCCTGGGAGTAGTCCTGATAGACTTGAATAGTGTTGCCATTCCAAGTGAGGGGGCCCCTTCTCTCTAGCTGCCATTGCAACCAGCTCCTTTTGCTGAAAGTCGAGAAAATGGGCCAGGATAGTGCACAGGCGCTCTCCAGATTTAGGCAGTGGAGCTAGCATGCGATAGGCCCATTCTATGTGCAGGATGGTTGCAGGTGATAACCCCAAGAGGTGCACTATGGTATCCTGGAAGAAACCGACAGTGTTCTGCTGCTCAGCTCCCTCCAGGAATCCCAGAAACCGCAAATTGTTTTGGTGGCTGCGGTTTTCTAAGTCATCCACCTTATCTTGAAGAAAATGCATAAAGTGGGCTTGCTCCTGAGTAGTTGCAGTTAGCTCTTGCAGAACAGAGTCGTGGGCCTTAAGATGGTGCTCTGTGTGGATTAAATGTGTCTCTATAGCTTGTAAAGTCTGAGTATTGTTGTTGAGAGCTAAAGTCATTTGGGTCATCTGTGCCATCAGTTGGTTGAACATTATTTCCATTTTTGTAGATTCGGATGGAGTGGGGGGAGGAAGAGGCCATCCTGTAGGCCACAGATCCAGAAGGAGTTCCAGCAGGCACTGTGTTCCTCAAAGATGAAGAAAATAAGGACAACGCGATGTAGCAGGCATGTCCCCCTTCGCAGATTGTGCCTTCAAAGAAGAGAGGAATTCCCCAAAAGCAGGATGTTGTAGGATATGATCCACAGTAAGGGAGCAGAGCAGTTATGCTGCCATCTTAGTTGAAGGCTTAGCCACGCCCCCATCTTGACTTTCTTTTTGTCCGGTTCCCAACAAGGGTCACTAACATCATTATCATATTCATCAAAATCATCCGCATTCACATTTTCAGCTTAGATGCTGTCATGTGGAGAACATGTTCCAACCACAGCATCATCATCATCATCATCATCTCCCGATATTTTTATGCCACACTTTGAATCATTGGATGGCAAAGGCATGACCTCAACAGCTCTGGAAGAAATGTGACATTGTGAGTCATCATTGTCAGGATCGGAATCATGTTCAGCTACCATGGGGATGTTAATGGGAAGTATAACACATCATCTATGTCAATCACAGCTTTAGACTCAACTATATTTTTTGAACTGGTTAACTGGTCAGAAGTGGAACTTGAGGCAGCAATACTCATGTCAGCAGAAACTGCACTAACAACACCAGCTGGGACAACATCGTCTTCTCCAACCATGAAAGAAGCTACAGATTGCACTGTAAAAAACATTGATGGAGAAATCCTTTTACTGACATCAGCTATGCACTTCTACGTGCTACCACCCCCATGGACAATCTTGCCACTGGCAGCAGTGCCATGGCCAGAAACAGCTTTGCTTGCACTTCTCTTTGCAGGCATTTTGGGGGGTCACCAAGAACATTCTAAACACATTTAGATTTCTGAACTTTCAGTCTGGGCCAGTGGACGTGAAGCCAAAAAACAACTGTGGCTTGCAGATGGAGATTGGGCACTAAACAGATGCAAAAGCACAGACAGATTAAGATTGCACTACGCAGTCAAGAAGAGATGCTAATGCAAAGTCACAGCAACACCTTAACCAGTGCTCACAAGTCACAATCCAATCTGGAAAAGAATACTTTTTGCCAGCTCCTCTGTGGAATGAAATTAAAAGTAAAACAGACCAGTTACTGGGTTTAGAGGATCTGTTCACTCCGGAAGTATGTTTATTAGGTGATATGTCAGGTTGCAGGGTTAAACAGAGGAAATTCCATATATCCATGATTGCTGTGCAGTTAAAAATTGGTATTGAGATATTGGAAGAATCTCGACCTATTTCATACTCTGAATGGTTGACTGGAGCTCCTTTCCTTTCTCAGAACTGAGAGGATGATTGCTGTGCTGCATAATGTGTTACCCCCTTTGAAAAAATCTGGTCTCCTCTGGAAATGGCTTACAGATAGAAAATCTTGTCCAGAGAAGTCCTTCCTTTCCTTGTTTGCCTTTGATTCAACTGTTATTTGCAGTGCCTTTCTGGGGAGGGGTGGAGGGTTGGGGTTGGGGTTGGGAGGATTGCGGAACTATGTATTTTCTTCGTTATAAGTAATCTTGAATGTTGGCTTTGTGTAACTGATTGCATGTTACCGACTGTTTTGGCATTGTTCCCGCAATTGTATGTTTAAAATGTTCAATAAAATATTAATTGCAAAAAAAAAAGAATACTTTTTGCCAGTTTGGGGGGGTGCAGTGCACTGCTGTAACAGTCCAAAACTAAGATACCACAAAGCAGTACAATATCAAGCAGGTGTGGTGGATAGCAGGTTCACACTGCTGCAGTTACTCTGTGGCACAATAAAATATGTCTCATTTGATAGCACGCATCGTACACACACTCTCACACACACCACAAGCAATGCGTAGCAAATTTAAAACTTCAGTAATATAATCAAATCTTTTAAACAAACTGAAATTATGCACTGCTGCTCCACAACAATCAGCAAAAAAAGTCAAGAACATACCTCTCAACTGTACCACATTATGAGGAGCGTTCCTCATTTTACTTCACAAAAGCTTCCTGTTCCACATTGTGAGGACGTGTTCCACATTCAGTATTAACATTTTAAAGCGAAAATCTATAGTAAATGATGTAAAAAATATGTTATCCAATTAATAACAAACTTTCTGAACATAAATGCAAACATTTTACCAGTGTTCTGAGCCTCCTAGGCAAAGATTTGATTAAGTGATCCACATTTTGCTCATTTGTTCCACATTTTGAGAGGCAATGTTCCACATTTGGGGGACAAAAGGTTGAGAGGTATGGTCAAGAATTACTGAAAATATTACTGTGTGTATATTAACACAGTTATACGAGAAAAATATAACCAAAACCGAAAGCCTACTGTTTTCTCCCAGTTTTAACCTTCCTCCACCACAGATATGCCCCTCCTCAAAGCACACTTCAAGTGTGTGTCAGTACAGAGACTGAATGTTCTAAATTAACATTCAAGATCCACACACAGACAATAAACACTCAATGATATGTGCACAGGAGGGTTTCCTACAATCAATGTACTAAATTTTGAGCAAATAAAATGGCTCAAAAAGACTTCTTTAACAGCTTTTAGAGGATTTGAATTGCAAATCTCTGAGAGGAAACTGTCTCCATCTACCACTACACACACACTACACAGAACTGAGGCTGTGCAGAACAATCTAGAGCCCGTGTGACCTGCAATCCCATGAATCACTGCAAAATTCACCTTGGAGCTCAATGACAAGGCGAAGTGATGCAAAGTACATTGATTTCTGTGTACTTCACATTAAAATTGGTGCAGTAGTGGTTGGGGGAAGGCAGAATAATGCAAAGTCATTGTAATAAATGGACTTCGCATTCCTCATTATGACACGAAGTACTCCGCTTCACGTTATGGATTACTTCTTGGATTCTGCATTACTCTGCAAATTGCTTCTCAGAGCAAATTTTGGCCACTTCGACCACCTCTACCCATAAGTCAGGTGCAAGGAATTGAAAACATAACCAACCAATTTCCCTGACCCAAAATTGACAGTGCTACTGTACAAACCGAGCCAACACTTACACTGACGTTATGCAGGAGTTAAATAACTTGATCTTTGTGAAGGAAGAAGGCAATTAGAGTATGGCAAACAACTAAAGCAGGCAAGAAGCAGAGGGTTGAACACACACTAGAAACTCAGTCAACTTTTGGCTGAAGCAAGAAACACTTTTTGTGTAAAGAAAGTAAAACAGTTTCCTGTAAAAATGATCTATTGCTCCAACTGAATATAAAAAGTACTATTGCTATATAAGAGGGCACTGAAACCAATAAAGGTACTATTTAGTCTGAATACTACCTCACAAGGACATCATGGAATCATATAATACAATTTCATCCAAATGAGATATGTATTAAATTTATGCATAATTATGTTTAAGTATGATAATAATTATTTATTTATTTATTTTTTATTTATTTATGGATGTATACATGTATTTGTTGATTGATTGATTGTTGACTAGAAGAGAAGAGCTAGCTAGACAATACTGCCTAGTTTCTGACTTGTCTTGCGGTATACCAATACAAACTGAAATTAAATCAGATTAAGCTGTTGGGGGTGTTGTTTAATGAAGTGGGAAAAATTTCCCAGGAATCTGATAACATTCCTCTACTCTTTTCAAGAAGTGTCATGTGATTTTTCACACCTACATGAACAATCACCAGAAGAGGCAGACAGAATTCAGTTAAACATTTCATCCAAGGGACAGCACACCCCAACAATAGAGTGTACCTTTAATAATGCAATTGGGTGCCAGCATTTTTATGGTATGAGCCTAATCATGGTGTGGGTCTAGAACTCATGATCACCTGGCCTAGAGTCATACTGACACTATTGATAGGGCAGTGATTATATTATGAGTACAAACAGAAGTTTGTATTTTTAAGCAGGTAGGAGAAAGGAGGCAGAGGAAGTCAGCTGCAGGATTGTTTGAATGTTTAATTCTCAGAGGGTGCTTTGGGAGATATGGGTGCCAGATATTTAGGAGATCTAATGTTCTTATGGTGGAAGTTGTTTGCCTCAGAGCTGACGTTCAGCACCTCAGGGGAAGCTGGGCAGACAGGACTCACACAGATGCAGTTTCACTACTCCAGAGACACCCAAGTGTCTTCTCTGGGACAAGAACAATGATGGGGAGAGGGAGAAGTGGGTTGATGTAGGAAACATAGACTTTGAGGGAGTGCAAGGTTGGGACCACTTAACCAGTCTGGTGGCAGAGGCATGAGATGACAGTCCAGACCATGTAGGTGCAATCAGTACATCAATGGATAGCCTCCATTCAGTAGTGTTGAGCTATTTAAGAGAGAGAGAATCAAGGACAGGAAGATTGGTAAGAAGGTAACAGTGACTGGAGACTTTATAGTCAATGGGATGGGGAGGCTGAGAAATGGCTCAGAACCAGGGAAAGAGCCATCATATGCCTCCCTGAAGAGACATCTTGACATCTTTGAAGGTACTTCCACTACTAGAGAGCTTTAGCAGGGAGAGGGGAAAGCTGGACATTTGGATTCATCTAGGAATCAATAATCTCCAGCACTGAAGGGCAGATCTGCTGAAAGAGGATCTACAGTCAAAATGTATGGAAAAAAAAACCATATTGTACAGAGTGTTTTGATTTGCAGGTGTAGTCCTAGTGTGTCCTTCGCGTTGTTTACTGTTAAGAGATTTTTCTAAATTTGTCTACTAGTTTTATGGTGCCTGTGGATCTCCATGTTTGACTTTTTTATTGCTCTTCTTTCTCCTATAATCTCTTCCATCTCATATGATAGTAATGAATTCATGATCAGATTCAGCAAGTACTGGTTTAGAGTCAAGTTTACAACAGTAGACATATGATTTTAAGTAACTCTTCTTATCCAGTGAACAATGAAAGATACATTTACAGTTTATACTGGTCCTGAAGATACGAGATTCACTCACGAAGAAATCTTTAAAATAGTTAATGTGTATTTAATCCATGTTATAACAGTACTGTATCCTAGCCACCCAATGTTTCGAGGAATTATCCTCTTCTTCAGGGTTTTTACAGTTACTAAAAATTAAAAATATATTTTCCTTAACATCTTAATGTGCTTTCATTTTAGTACCTTTTCACTGTTGAATATATCATTTGGTTTATAAAATCCTTAGCCTTACTTACAATGCACTAACAGAGAAACAAACATTTATATTTAAAGACTCTTATTATTATTTTGATATACATATAACAGTCTTTATATGAGTTAAATCTATTATGAAGCCTGACATATGTTAGTCAAAACCGTGCCTGGTCATATAAACTTTTTAGGCTCCCATTCACAATATTAATACTTATCTTTAACATACTGTATGTGTCTGAAAACAAAAAAGGGGTACAAAATAGTTTTGCCTATTTTTCATCCTGCTACACTTTAGCAATTACTTCCTCTCATGATCTATTTAAACTAATGTAAACAAGAACCTTACCTTTTTTTGCTAGATTGGATGATTCAGTTGCTGCATTAGCCAGACCCCTCCAGGTTCAGGTTGAACAAACCCCTAGCAATGAGCTAACAAACAGTTACCAACCATTAATAGAATTGGAGGGGCTGGATGAATATTCTACTATAGTAACTCAAGCAACAGCCATGCAACTTAAACAAGATAACATCCCAAAAAAATGTGCCCAATGAAAGGGAAAGGCAGGTGTATGTATTAGGAGATTTCATTCTAAAGTATACTGATGGTTATACTGCAGAAGATAACAAATAGAACACCAAAACATGTTGTTTTCAAGGGGCAAAAATAAAGGATATTGATAACATGTTACACAATATAATATCAAATCTGGAAGATAAGCCTACCGTAATATTGCACACAGGAACAAATAATATAGGGAAGCAAAGGGATGATGAAATAGTCAAAGAATTTATGGACATTGCAAAAAGCTTGAAATCAAGACAGTGGGAAATCTTATTTTCTGAAATTTTCCCTGTACCACAAGCTAGCATAGGAAGAAAAAAAATTATTAACAACTGTCAAAGAAAATGGTCACTGTAACATGAACTTATATATTTGCATTAGTGAGAGATGTTCCAAGGATCCCTAGACCTGTATAGCTATAATGGATTGCACATCAGCAGAAAGGGTATCCATGACTTTGGCAACATCACCAAAACTCAAATAAATAACCATTTAAACTACAGAATAGGAGAATTCAGGTACTTGTAATACCACACTCAGTGGCTAAAAGCAAGACTATAAAAAAGGAAATTATAAGAACACTGAACAATGAGATCCATATGCTGCTGACAGATGCAAGAAGCCTAAATATACTAAAGAAATCAGAACTTGAGATTGTAATGAATAAGAACAAGTTGGATGTTGCTGCAATTACTGAAACATGGAGGAATAATGATTCTGGTTTGGGATGAAATATATCAGGTTACAACCTGTCCTATAAGGACTAAATGAACAAGAAAGGTGGGAGAGTAGCATACTATATATGACAGGATTACAAATTTTTTGAAATTAATGATATCACACAGTAGAACAGTAATGCAGAAACCCTGTGGGTCAATATAATCCCACATGAAAGAATGAAATAATGTTTGGGGTGTGTTATAGGCCACTCAACAGTAGTGATAAGAACAACAATGAGTTAATTAGGGAAATAAAAATGGTAACTGATATAGGTGACATTGCAATTATGGAAGATTTTAACTTGCCACATACCAACTGGGAAGAAATGACAACAAAAAGCCCTAGAGAACAGCAATTCATAGATGTAATACTTCGACATGGCTTAGATCAATTGGTTTTAACTCCTACTAGAGGCAATAATACACTGGATTTGGTAATAACACATGAGAACTTTTAACATATATTATTGACAGGGATAATCTTGGAATGAATGATCTTTCCAGGTTACAATTAAACTAAAATCATCTATGCACCAAATAGAAGGAGCTACTGTTTCAAAAAATATAATAAAGAGGACTTCAGGAAAATCAGAGAGCAGTTGATGAATTGGAAATTTGAACAAATACTTGAAATCAGCAATGTAGAGACATTCTGGACAATCCTGAAAAATAAAAACCTTCTGCTGGAACAAATGTACATTCCAGAGAAAATGTTAAATAATAAAAAGGGTAAGGTTACACTATGGTTTTTAAGTAACGTTAAAAAATGACTATCTAAGAAAAAAAAATCATTTTTTTAATCTATGAAAAAATCACTCAGCACACAATATTAACAATTACATACAAATATTAAAGGAAGACAAATTTGTCAGATCTGAGAAAAAAATTAGTTAGAATAGCCCACACTATGGGCAATTGAAATATTTTCTATGCATATATTAACAATACCAAGAAGATGGATAGAACCATTGCTCCAATCAAGGAATCTGGATTACAGATAAGGGACCCAACCTGGCTAGCTAACATTTTTATCAAGTACTTCTGCTCTGTCTTTGAATACAAACAGTTATCTGAACCCCTGCCATTTAGCATTAAGGAAGTCACAGAATTACTAAATGAACTAAAAATGAACAAATCAATGGGTCCTGACCAAATCCATCCCAGATTGTTAAAAGAATCACAAGACTGCACAATGTGTCCATTAACTGGGTTATATAACAAATCATATTTGACCAGCAAAGTACTTGAGGATTGGAAAAAAGCCATTGAGGTTCCAGTTTTCAAAGAGAGAGAGTCAAAACCAAGATCCAGAACTATGCACCAATAAGCTTAACATCTTTACCTGGGAAAATATTGGAAAAATGAATGAAGACAAAAGTTGAGACTGAATTAACTAGTAAAGGTTTACATGATAACACTCAACATGGATTAAAAAAATAGATAATTTGCTACCAGCATGTTAATCTTTTATGAAAAGATCAACTGTCATATAATTAGGAACACTCCAGTTGGTGTCATCTATTTAGACTTCAGAAAAGGCATTTGGTGTACTACCATACAGAATCTTTATAAACAAAATGAAAGATTTTAATATTAACACAAACATTGCAGACTGGATAGAAAACTGGTTACTAAAGAGAAGGTAGCCCATAAGAATTCAAGGTCACGTGTCTGAGAAAGGTAAGCTATTGAGCAGGATGTGCAGGGCACTGTGGTGGGGCCAACATTATTCTTATTCTTTATACAGACCTGGGGAAAGGTACAAAAAAATTGGATAGCCAGATTTACTTGGTGAAATAGTTGACTCCCCTTGAAACTATAAGGCAGTATAAGACTATTTAAAACAAATCAAACAGTGGGCACATACAAACGGTAGGAAATTCAACATTGGTAAATTCTCAGTCCTTCATAAATACATGCCAATGCAAACATTACCTATACATGAAAATGAGTCACAGTCAAAAAGATAGACTGTGAGAGGGAACTTGGTATCATAGTAACAACCTAAATTTAAAAAGGGCTACACAAACAGCAAACATAATACTTAACATCAAAAGAATGTTTGTGAGTAGATCTGACCAATGTATTATTCCAATAAATAAGGCATAAGTTAGGCCACATATGTACTACTGTTCACAGGTTTGGAGCCCTTGTCTCAGACAGGATATAAAGCCTGTGAAAATACTCTGGCATAAGGCAAAAAACATTAAACATATCTATAGCCTCCCATTTATATTGATAACATTAATAAATTAGGCCTGTTTACTCTGGAAGAGAGAAGATTGAGAGGCAACATGCTATTAATGTACAAAACTATGGAGGATGAAGCTTTAGTGGAAGAAACTGATCTAACAATTCAGGATAAAGAAATTACACTTTGATCACATCATAAGCAAATAAGGCTAGATAACAGTATCAAAAATAACAGAAGGGTTTTTTTTACTCAAAGAATGGGTAGGAATTGGAATGTGCTGCCTAGGGATATTATTGAAGCAAGGAACATTAATATTTTTATGGTAAAATTAGACCAACACATATTAAATGATAGAGGAATAAAATGGCCCCCTCATGATGGGAGACAGACAAGATGAGCTCAAGACCTTCTTCTGTCTTACAGCTCAGTATAAGACTCAGTATAAGATATAGTTTTGCCAGACATTTTTAAGGATCAAGCTGTATTTATAAAATTCCATCAGACATACAATAATATTAAAAGGAAACTGACTTTGATGGATTATATTACTCAGCATAATATTTCTCTTGACACAGAGAAGGCTTTCGACAGGGTATCCTGGCACTTTTTGTGGGACACCATGTTTTCTTCCACTCCCCTCCCTAATTTATTACCCTTCTCCAAAATTTATACATGGAGATATGATCCTGGGTTACAGCCCATGAGTCCATCTCTGAACCAATATCTTTAAAAGGAGGGTCGCGCCCACCCGGTATCGCTGAGGGTTGAGGTGCTGGATGCCATACCTCGCACCACACTGGTGACCCAGGTTCAGGAAAGGGCCTGGGCCATGAGGGGTCAGCAGGGGAAAGAGAGGATTGAGCATCTGGAGGACTGCTCTCCTCTCTCAGGGGGATCCAGGGCTTGCCCAGCACTGCAGCAGCCCCAGTGGAGATTGGAGGCTCTGCAACACTTCAGGGCACCAGCAGTGGGGGTCACAGAGCCACAACAGATGACCCTGGCATCACTGCATGCTCGGGCTCTGAGGGGGGTGGGGGAGAGGACATGCCCAACAAAAAGCAAGGAAAACCCTCTGCCTCTAGTTAGGTGAAAGAGGGTCCAGGAGTGCCAGCCAACCATGCCCAATGTTGGGCTTTTCCCTCATCTCCTGTGCTCTCCTCTGTTCCTGGACACTTATCTAGATTATAGATAGAGTGCCAGGAGAAGCAATCTGGTGGTCCCACCCAAGGGGACTCAGAGTCGGAGGGCTGGGTAGTGGGGGACATGGACGGAGAGTGGAATCTTCAGAGGAGTGAGGAGAGTGCTTCAGGTGGGCGGGTTCAAGGCAGGCACTGAGCAACCTCTCTGGAGAGAGAGTTCTGCAGGTTGGAGTGATAAACAAAGTGGTAAAAAAAGGAGGTTCTCAGCAGGGATGCCGTCTCCTGTATTGGTGGTTTTATATGTACATCTCCTCTAGCAATGCACTCAAAGCCCCTCTCCAACTTGACTTCCTCAGTGTTATACAATGGTTTAACACAAACCAACTCACATTGAATACTAAAAAGACCATCAATGACATTTGGCTCCTCCCAGAAACTTGCTAAACTCCAGTCCCCCCAGTCTTTTACACCTTCAATGGCACCAAATTTGAATCTGTGTCTACCTTCATATAATTGGGAGTCTGGCTCAGCCCAGACTGGATCTCTCCTACCACATTGATGCCCCACACACTAAACTTTGCTCCAAACTAGGTGCTTTGTATTGTTCCAAAGACTGCATAACCATCCCTTCTCGTCATGAGCTTGTCTCAAAATTAAAACTCCCCTCATTTGATTACGCAGACGTGATTTATGGGTCAGCCCCCTCCTCTTCCCTCAGAAAGCTTGACACCTTGTATAACACCTTCTGCCACTTTGACACTAATCTACCTCCAAGGCCCCTGAAATTCTGTGATTCTGCGGTTATGGAATTTTCCACAGAATTTGCATCATGCAGCAGAATTCATATAGTGCTGCAGAATTCATTGTTTTTGGTGAATTTTCATTCAGATATACAGTTTTTCCACAGTGACAGGCTCCCGTATCCATCTTGTTTATCCTGAAGCCCCCCTCTATGCTTGGCAGGTGATATCATCTATGATATCACATCAGGTTTTGGTCAATGGCAGGACTGCATTCTGCCACAGAAATGAATAAATCATGCCGCAGAAATCAGAAAATGCTGCTGCAGAGCACTAGGGGCCCTATATACCTCCAATTGCTCACCATTGTTCACTTTATTCTGCACTCTCTGTCCTTCCTCTCCCCCTCCACCATCAACTCAATGATGTATCCTTTAGAGCTAAATATTGGTTTGACTCTCTCCCATCCTACCTTGCCTCCCTCTTCTCACCAGCTGGTGCCTCTGACTATCCCCTCTGCTCCAGAGACTCGTGCACTTTCTCCACCCCTCAGGTGCACTCCTGTGCCAGACAGTCTGGCTTCTCTTATCACCTCCCTCTACTTTGGAATCGGCTCTTCTCACTCCTGTGGTCATCCCCTCCCTTCCTCCCTTAAATACCAGCTAAAATTCTCGCTCCAGCCCTCCTGGTCCTGCATTCCTGCTCAGGCTCCCAGTTGATACCCCGCTGTTCCCTCTTCACTTGGCTGCTGCCCCCTGCAAGATAGCCTTCTAGCCCCAAGTTCGTTGTCTACCTGGACTCCACCTCCTAAGCTTTCCTGCAGCATAAATCCATCCCCCATTTGAGCCCATCTATCCCACACATCCAGTGATCTATATGTCTGCTCATTCAATGGAAAATATATTGTTTTCCCTTATTGTTCCTTGATATACAACTGTAACATGGATCTTTTGTTCATGTAACAGTTTTTGAATTGTAAATATCTATATATTCTTCACCAATTTGTTCATTGTAACTATTTTTTGATTGTAAATATTTGTATATAATCCTCTTCCCCTTCCCCTTCCCCTGGGTCACACCTGGAAATGAGCTCAATCTCAGTGTGCCTTTCCTGGCTACCGACATTTAGATAAATATGCTAAGCCTCTGGCTGAAGCAATATAACATAACACAGAAATAGAGGGCACACCCATAAGAAGCATATAATTTAAAATCACGCTCTACATGGATGACATTTTATTAATTTTCTCTCCTCAGAGAGTTCCCTTCCTGTGGGTTGGAAGGAATCGGTTACCTATGGTGAGATGTCTGGATTTAAAATGGACCCTCATAAAACAGAACTTTTACAGTTGTGCTATAACACCAATGTAGTTATTAAGAGACAATATCCCTTTACGTGGGACAGATTATCTATCCAGTATGTGGAGATCATACTACTGAAACATTTAGACAATTTGGAATGATTGAATCTGGACTCCCTTTCTCAGCAGATCACAATCAACCTTAATAAATTGTCTTTTCTACCTCTTAGTTTTTCTGCAAGGTGCAATCCCTGCACATGAACGCTCGCACTGCTATCCTTTATTTTCTACAGATGCTCCCAATTGTACTTTCACCCTTATATTTTAAACCATTTAATAAACTGTTTACAGGGTTTATTTGGAAGGTAAACATCCCAGGATCTGGTTTACAATCTTACAACTTCCACATGACAAAAATCCAGTAAATCTGTCAAACCTTAAGTGCTACTCCATGGCAAGACATCTTCATATCATTTTTCACTGGGCCTCCCTGTCCACTACACCATATTGGAAACATTGAGTCTCATTTGAATGCTTTACACAATATCTACAGGTATATAATTTCAAACCTGCTGAGTCTGTATCCCCTCCATAGCTTCACTATCTACACACTACCTACACAGCTGCTACACTACATCAGTGGTTGAAGATCAGTGCATGTCCTCACCTCACAAAAGTGTTTTTTTGTGTGTGTGTGTTACGCTCTAGCACCTGATGTTGACTTCTCCCCACTTCAAATGGATCATGCCATTTGTCACTGGAGCAGGCTTGATCACAAGCCATGTATGCCAATTTATGGATGCTTAGGGCATTCTCCCATTTCAAGAATTACAAGAGAAGTATGGGTTAACAAATAAGGACCATTTCCATTGCCTGTAAGTCCATCTCTATCTACCGAAGTCTGTCAGGGTTGGTTTACATCTCCCAGACCCACCTCTGTTATTGATCAACCTACTAATGTGTGTTATTAATTCAGGCACTTAGGGCCACTTGATAGGGCATTGTTATAAAAGTTTACAAGATATAGGATAACAAAGTTCTCAAGTTATTTTAGAGAGTTGGAATAGAGATCTGCAATCTACAGTGTGATTTGATCAGTAGGTGAGATACTCGCTTCCTACTTTAAGGTCACTTTGTCTGGTTGGGAGTGCTGAAATTGATACTTTACAACACTGGCTGGTCAAGCCTTATACTTGGGTGAACAGTGTTGATACTGCTGGAGGAAATGCAGGACACCTAAGGTAGACAAGGGTTCATATTTTTCAAGCATGCCCAAAATTGGCACTATTTTGGAAGAGTGTGAAAGCTCACTTTAGACACTGTTTTCCATATTGTCAACATCTTACCCCTTTCTTGGGGCTCCTCCACATCCTTCTGAGAGGTGTTCAGACAAGGGGACATACTCTGGTACTTCCACTGCTTCTAATAGCATGTAACACCATTACTAAAATGTGACTGAGAGACATCCCACCAACTAGAGAGCAATGGAGGGGTACAGTAAATAGTATATACCATATTGAACTATTGACTTTCTGCCTTGAAAACAAACTTGGCACATTTCTGGACATCTGTTATCCTTGGATTATGTATGTGATGCAATACGATAATATCTTTATAGCATAGATAATATTTTCACACCACACAAGATATGATACTACTTATTAGAGGAATTCAGATCCTACTATTTATATATTTTTTATTGTTTTGGTCCATTTAACGTGCAGCTGCACAATTTCGATTTTGAGTTACTGTACAATATATGGGTTTTGGCCCCATTGGGTGCCTTTTATAATTTTGTTGTCTTTACTTCCCCATCAACCCTCAGAACCATAATCATTCTCCAGGCAACCTATGTGAGACACCCACCACCCTGGGACCTACTACTGGTGGAACATTATTCTCACATTAGGCAACCTGCCTAACCTACCATGTCAGGTAGATGGCCTTTCCTTGGATACCTCTCTCAGTCTCTCAGGTGTTTTGGTGTCATTGGACTATAGTGTTGAATAACACATGCATTGACTGGGCACCCCCCTGTGTCTAAGGGTATATGGTTTGTCTGTCATCTAGAAGAGCACCCACCTTTCTTCATGAAACAATGTATCTCTAACTTCACCTTTAACTTTCCACCAATGGACAGGGTGAATGGGGACCAAGGAAACCTATGCACACTTTGGGGGTAACTTAAACTATGAGGTGAGAGAGAGAGAGAGAGACTGTCCATGCTGGGAGCTGGGAACAAGCAGGATCCATGTGATTGAACTATATTTTAGTAGACCTCTACTACAACCAGTATACTATACTGTATACTAATAAATTTTTCAGATCTTACTCCCCTTGATTTAAATGAGAATCTACTACTTTTATTTTAGAACAGGATAGGATAGGATAGGACAGGACATGACAGGACAGGACAGGACAGGATAGGATAGGATAGGATAGGAACATTATTTATATAGCACCTTTCCTGAGCTCATAGCACTTTACAGTACAAATAAATACAAATTAAAATTAGTATGCATTAACCAGTAATAGATCCTATTACAAATGTAGGAATATAAATTAGAGCCATGCGTATTTCTGCAGAGTTTGCAGAGCTATCAGTCTCCTGAAATGGAATGTCTAAACAACCAGGTCTTTAGTTGTGATTTGAAACTTTCCAATAAAGAGGCAGAATGAATGGATTTCAGAACAAGGTTCCACAGTCTTGGTGTAGCTACTGAAAATGCTATGTCCTCAGAAGATTTTAATCATGCTACTGGGACTAACAAAAGCCACTGGGTGTCCATGCACAGAACTCCAGTGCTCCAAAGCTCCTCCTGATGGGTTGTCAGTAGTTCACTAATGCAAAGGAGGCCCAATCCATTTATGCCCTTGTAAACCAGCAAAAGAATATTAAATTCACAACTCCATCTAACTGACAGTCAATGCAACTCGAGAAAAGCAAGGGATGCATTCGCTGTGGATTAGATGGCATTCTGAATTTAAAGTTCTTTTGCTGGTTAACTGTGGGTCCCTTCACCCATCAGTGTATCTGATGCCCACTATACATAGAAACATTGAAACATAGAAGTTGTCAGCAGATAAGGGCCTCTTGGCCCACCTAGTCTGCCAGTTTTCTCTGCCTACTGTGCCACCACAGACCCTACTCCATCGCAAGTTATCTCCTCCCATTGCCTTGCTACCAAAGTCCCATTGCATCTGTCCCATGCATGCTTGAATTCTGTCACCATTTTGGCACCCACCATCTCTGGTGTAAGGCTATTCCAGATGCCCACCCTCTCCATGAAGAAGTATTTCCTCACATTTCCTCTGTGACCCCCTCCAACTTCATAGTGTGACCCCTTGTCTTCGAGCTCCTTTTTCTATGGAAAATGATACCTTCCTGTACCTTCTTAATATCTGTTAGGTATTTGAATGTTTCCATCACACCACCCTTTTCCCTCCTTTCCTCCAGAGAGTGCATATTTAGTTCCTTGAGTAAAACATTGTAGGGCTCTTGATGCAGGTCCTGCACCATTTTGATAGCCCCCTTTTGGACCGCCTCCACCTTATCAATGTCCCTTCCACAGGTGAGACTCCAGAACTGGATACAGTACTCGAGGTGGGGTCTTACCAGTGATTTCTACAAGGGTAATATTACCACCTTCTCCCTACTGGTTATACCCCTCCCTATGCACCAGAGCATCCTGCTAGCCTTCCCAACTGCCTTACCACACTACTTGGCTACCTTCAGGTCATCAGAAATGATTGCCCCCAGGTCCCTTTCCTGTGTGGTGGTTGTCTGTACTTCCCCTCCCAATTGGTATGTAGCCCCCAGGTGTTTGTGCTCCAAGTGCATGATTTTGCACTTTTTTACATTGAAACCCACCTGCCAAACCCTTGACCATTCTTCCAGCTTTTTGAAATCATCCCTCATTTTTTCCACCCTCCCTTGGTGTGTCTACTTTGTTGCAGATTTTTATGTCATCCACAAACAGGCACACTTTCCCTTCTCCCTCCTCTGCAATGTCACTAATAAAGACATTAAAGAGGACCGGACCTAGTAGTGAGCCCTGAGGCACCCCACTAGTCACCTTGCCTTCTCCAGAGTGAACACCATTTACCACCACCCTCTGACTCCTGTTGCTTAACCAACTTCTTACCCAGTTTATAATTTTTTGACCCACTCACAGACAGGCCAGCTTGTTCACCAGTCTTCTATCTGGAACAGTGTTGAAGGCCTTAATAAAATCCAGATAGGCCACATCTACCGCTGTTCTTCTGATCCAGTAACCTGGTCACCCAGTCGAAGAACTTGATCAGGATTGTCTAGCAAGACCTCCCTCTGTGAAACCATGTTGACTTGGATCCTGTAATCCACTGGTTATGATGTATTCCACTATCCTTTCCTTCAGTAATGTTTCCATTACTTTGCCCACTACCAAAGTCAGGCTGACAGGTCTGAAATTTCTTGCCTCCTCCCTGTTCCCACTTTTGTGAAGTGGTGCCACATCTGACTTCCTCCAGTCCCTCAGAATCTCCTCTGTTTCTAATGAAAAGTTGATCAGAATTGTCAGAGGTGCATCCAGCATCTCTTTGAGCTCCTTCTGTATCCTGGGGTGCACCTTATCAGGTTCCATTGCCTTGTCTACTTTTAATTGTGCTAGTGCCTTCAGGACTTTCTCCTCTATAAAAAGGACTGGTGTCCATCTTCCTATCATTTATGCCCTTGCACCTTATCTTTGGCCCATTACCTACCCCTTCTTCTGTAAATACTGAACAAAACTATTTGTTCAATATGTCTGCCTTCTTTTGGTACTCCTCCATGCAAACCCATCCTTCCCCTTTTATCCTTACTAGGGGTGGGCAAAAGTTGTGAATTCTGCTTTCACGGAACATCTGCGAAATTTCAGAAATTTCACAGAAATTGCAGAACTTTGGCCATTGGCCAAAGTAGGATTTTCCACAGATTTTCTCCGAGTTCTGCTGACTTTTTTTGTGAACTGTAGAAAAATGCATAGAAACTGTGGAATTTATTCTTTCCAAAGTTTAATGAACTGTCAGTGAATGTGCTCCTGCTTGTACAACCATGCGGTTATTCACTGACAATTCAATGGGCCACTGGTAGTAGAGGAGAGAGGAGTGCTGCACTGGTGGCTTGCTTAGGGGCAGGGTGGGGAGGGGAGTTCGGTGGTGGCAGATGAACTGTCAGGGTGGTGTTTGTGGGGGTCTAATAGACACCAGAGAATTGAGATTATTTTTTTTACAAGGGATCTGGGATGGGGAGGTCCACTAGACACCAGGGAATACTGGGATTAGAGGGGGATGAGTTGGTGGACTGCCAGCTGTTTATTTATGGACAAAGGAATCCAGGATAGGGAGGGGGTCTACTAGACATCAGGGAAATAAAATGTTTTTGGAGCCATGTTCAGTGGGTGGGGGGGCACTGGAAACCATGAGGGTCCAAGGAAGGAATTGGAATTCTTTGCTGGGACCCCTGATCAGTAGGGGATGTATTACTGATTCAAACTGCAGTTAAAAAAAGCCTCAGAAATTACCACTGGCAGTGATCCTTCTGCAGATTTTTTTTTCCACAGTTTAATAAATTATCCCACAGTTTTTTATACTTTTTCCACAATTTTAAGGTGGAATTTCTGTGAAAGTTCTGAAAATGATTTCTGAACTTTCGTGGAAGTGAAATTCGCACTTTCGCCAAAATTCCGCTGCCAGAAATTAATTTCCACCCATCCCTAATCCTTACTATTCACACTTTGGTCTTCCTCTTCTCTCTTATATATCTAAAAAAGTTTTATTCCCTTTTTTTACTGATTGGGCAATATTCTTTTCTCTTTGTACCTTTGCCCATCTAATTGCATTCCCTGCCTCCCTTTATTTCTCCCAGTAGTTTTCCCTTTGTATTTTTTGAATGCTAGTTTTTTTGCTCTTACTTTTTCTGCTACATCTTTAGAAAACCATAGCAGTCTCTTTCTTCTCTTGCCATTGTTAACCTGCCTGACACAGAGATTTGTTGCTTTTTCAATGCCCACCCCTTAGGCATTCTCCCATTTTCCTGAAATCAGTTCTCCTGAAGTCCAGGACCCTTGTCTTAATGCAGCTTGGTTCTGGCCCAGTCCTCATATTGAACCACATTGTACGGGGATTGCTGGATCCCAGGTCTTCACCCACCATAACATCAGCAACATTGCCCCCTTTTGTCAGTGCCAGGTTCAGTATCACCTCACCATGAGTGGGCTTCTTAACTAGTTGCCTGAGGAACACCTTACAGGGAGTCCAGGATGTCCCTACTTCTGACTGTTGCTACTGCTGCTGGTAGGCTCCAATCCACATCCAGTAGAGTGAAGTCCCCCACCAGCAATACCTCCCCCTTGCATGCCATCCTTTGAATGGCTTCCATCATGCCCTTAGCCAGCCCCCCCATGCTGGAGGTCTGTAGATCACTCCTATGTGGATAGTGGTCCCCTTACGTGTTTCCAGAGTGACCCACAGTAACTCAGCTTCTCCCCGCTCTCCCTGTATTTCTGTGGCTTTTATTATGTTCCTAACATAAACAGCCACTCTTTCTCCTTTTTTACCTACTTAGTAAACATAATATATCTTTACACAAGAGTCATTCATAGGTGTCCTTCACAAATTCAAGTAACAGGATAATCTGAATCTGTTACCTTTACATATTATGTTAAATTCCAAAAACTTCTGGATATTACATATCAAGGAACAAATCAATAAGCAAAGCATGTAGCCAAAGCATTACAAAGATTTAACTTCAAATATGGTGGACTCTTGGTAATCCCCGCTATTAAAGCTGGAGATGCAAAAATCACTCCACTCCTTCTATATGGAGTGGAAATATGGGGATACAATTATTATCCACAACTAGAAACTCCTCTTTTATATTATTAAAAAACTATCCTACAGGTACCTTCCTCAATGGCCGGATCAATAGTAAGAGCAGAATTAGGTAGATTACCTTTGTCTACTCTTATTAAATTAAGGATTGCTACATACTGGTTGAGATCAATAAATAATGCAGACAACAATTTGCCTTTAAATTGTATGAAAGAAAAAAAACTTGGCACAATGATGGTTTCCTCTCACCATGGTTAAAATCTCTTTTTCAAATATTACACAGCATAGCGTCTTTGCACTTATGGCATGACTGGCAAGCTAATATAAAAATACAGGAAACTTATAAACTGAACCTAAAAAAAAATGGTTGCCCCGACTGCAGAAAATCAGAAGAATCAAGTACGAAGCCAAAGGCAAGCTATTTGGTTTGCTCAAAACAAAATAGATTTGAATCTGTAAGAATACTTGCAACTTCCTTTATTACCACATATTTGAAAAGCAATAACTTGGGCAAGATTTGAGCAGATTACATCAAAACATATTTATTTTAATAAATTTAAATCTCACCTGCTTCTTTAGGATAAATGCCTTTGTAATAAAGGATTTAGTGAATCACTAACACATGTAATAATCCAATGCCCGTTATTTAGCTACATACGTTTGAAATACCTGGGGAAATCTTGACAAAATATGCAGATTTATCATACAATGTGATGTTTATATTGGTGCACCCAAGGACAGTTGAAGATGCAATTTTGACAGGAAAATGTATAATGTCTGTAATTAGTTTCAAGAAAAAAGCATATTGAAAGAGGCTAAATGATAAATAACCATCTTTACATATTGTAAAGAATTCTTAAACTATTCTAGTTAATAAACAATATATCTCACTATAAAGATTTTTATGGAGATAAAGTGATTTTTAAACTATATTTTTTGTTTTGTTCTCCTCTTTTTGTGACTCTAATTTAATAATCTTGTAATGTCCCAAATTTTATTAAATTATTGGAAGAACAATAAACTTTAAACTTGAATCTGTTACCCATTGTAAACATTTCCATCTGTCTAATAATTCATTCATGTACATTTATTTCATTTCTAAGAAGTTGATCTGTCTTAGATCTTTGATAATCTTCTCCCAAAAGTTCATGAAAAGAGACCTGCTTTTGTTGCAAGGTAAATAAACATATCACAGTCCAAATGTGCCATTTAAATACAGTCAATATCACATCCAGTGTTTCCCTATGCCACTGTGCCCAGGATGCAGAAAATTGTCCATAAATCACATTAACATAGGATACTTTTGCAAAAATTGGTTCTGACAAGGTAAGTGCTACAAATTTCCAGAAGTCCTTTCTAAGGAGCAATGGAAAAAACAGTGTTCCATTGTCTCTTCTTGTTTAATACATTGAGGTCTACTACATAGTCTTTCTGTTTATGTTTGTGATAGGATTTCACATTAATCTTTTCATGGCAACTGAGCCAATGTATATCCCACATGTATGGGGGAATCCTTGGATTCTGTAGAAGAGACAAAAGTGCTAGTCTGCAGCCAGCAGGGCATTTTTCAAATACTATTGGGACAGAACACACCTGGTCTAGTAAAAAGGTACGCAGGACTTTTGTATGCATGGTGATAATCATATGGCTATTGATATGCCATTGTCTAAATCTACGAAAAGCATCTTTTAGGTACCTGGGGCCTCTGGGGATATTTTTAACTATCCTTAAGCTGTTGTGCTCCTATTGCTGAAACTATGGTTTACAGCTCTTTAATAACCACTTTTCCCACCCTTTACCTCTATTAATCAGTAATGGACATATATTTGTTATAAAAAATAGACTGTTATAGAAGAGTAATGGGTTAACCATATTTAAACCATCCATTTTCAAGGGGAGGTAGGTAATATTACTTTTCATTGGATTGAGGCAGCTGCCCCATACAGCTTGAAAGAATATACTTAAAATACTTACTTGGTTTACATGGTTTACTTGGTTGCAATGGACAAAAGAAAGCTTAGTAGCCCAACAAGATTGTCTCCCACACTACAGTATGTGGGAAATTTTAACATGAATTTGGTTTTGACTGAAGTTAATTATTTAGTCCACTCTTAAAAGCATTTAAGCTGTTTTGATGAATCAGTTCTTGCAGCAATCTGTTCCATTCTTTAACTGTTCTTACTGTAAAAAAAGTTATCTCTTTTGGCGGTGTTTGCCCATGGGACCATCATCTGTTTATTGTGAGGTCTTAAGGTGGTAATTCTGTTATAATATTCCAGTCCACAAAGTGTCATTAGTTCTGGAGTTTGATGCAGTTTATATAGAAATAATAAGTCTCCCCTGTATCTTCTGGTTGGTAGGGAGAACAATCCAGTTTCACTTATTCTTTCAGGATATTGTTTGGTTGATAACCTGGGTACCATTTCTGTCACTCACCTCTGCACATTTTCTAGTAAATGAACATCTCCTTTTAAATAGGGGCTCCAGAAGAATCATAGAATCATAGAAATATTACAGCAGAAAAGGACCTCCTGGCCCATCGGGTCTGCCCCTTACCCCCTTACTCATCCTCCATGTCCTTGGACTTTCCCTTCCCCCCACTTGCCAACCTCTTGTGTCTGTCCCATGCCCTCTTGAAACCCTCCACCATTTCAGCCCCCACCACTTCCTCTGGTAGTTTATTCCAGGCCTCCACCACCTCCTATGTGAAGTAACACCCCCTCACATTACCCTTAAATCTTCCTCTCTCTAACCTCCCTTATGTTATTGATCCACTTCTCATACTTAAATGTCTCTATCATGTCCCCCTTTCCCTTCTAGTCTCCAGTGGGTACAGATTCAGTTCTCTCCACCTCTCCTCATATGACTTTCCCTGCATACCGTGCACCATCTTGGTTGACCTTCCCTACACCCTCTCAATCCCATCTATGTCTGTGTAGGTGTGGTCTCCGGAACTGGACCCCATACTACAGGTGAAGCCTCACCATTGCTCTAGAAAGAGGCATCAGTACCTCCTTCCTTCTGCTTGTTATGCCCCTTCCAATGCGTGCCAACATTCTATTTCCCTTTCCCACCTCTTTGCTGCATTGATTTCCTACTTTAAGATTGCTTTATATTATAATCTCCAGATTCCTCTCCTGCTCAGTTAGTTTAATTACCTCCCCCCCACCCCAGAGTGTTGGCTGCATGTGGATTCTTGAGCCCCATGTGCACCACTGCTCATTTTTTGGCATTGAATTTCAGCTGCCAAGTTTTTGACCACCCCATCAGAATCTTCAGGTCCTCCTTCATGGCCTCCACCCCCAGGGTGTCCATCCTATTGCAGATCTTCATATTGTCTGCAAATAGGCACCCCCAGCCCATTTGCTATATCACTGACATAGAAGTTAACAAGCATTTGTCAATGCCGAATGTTGCTTGCTTTTATGTGCTGTTTAGGTATTTGGAAGTGATAGTACCATGCCTAAGAACTGTCATGTGCCTCCCCAAGACATTCACTGTGTCTTTCTGTTCAGTATTCACAGAAGAGTGGGAGGGGCAAGGGCCACAGTAGTACAGCTCTTGCTAAGGGGTTAAAGAGGTGGACAATAGCCCATTCACAGCCAAAAGAGTCCTGCAGGAGCTCACTAAATTGAAGGTGGACAAAGCGATGGGATCAGATGGCATACTGTACACCCAAGGATATTAAGAGAACTGGGATGGGAGATAACAATGCCTCTGGCAGCCATGTTCACTGAGTCATTCAACACAGGGGTGGTACCAGAGAATTGGAGGAGGGCACATGTGGTCCCTCTGCACAAATCCTGCAGCAGGGAGGAGGCGGGGAACTATAGGCTGGTCAGCCTCAACTCAGTAGTGGAGAAGATCATGGAGACATTGCTTAAAGAAAGGATAGTGGGGAATCTAGAAGCCATCACAGCCCAGAACCATAGGCAATATGGATTCACAGTCAGGAGGTCATATCAGACAAATCTGGTTGATTTCTTTGACTGGGTGGCAAAGGAAGTAAATCAGGGTGGGGCAATGGACAACGTTTACCTTGATTTCAGCAAAGCCTTTGACACCATCCCACACACAGGAGGCTGATAAACTAGCTGGATAGGCGGGTTATGGTGGAAAGGGTGGTAAAGTGGGTTAGAAACTGGCTAACAGACATGAGGCAGAGAGTGGTGATAAATGAGGTGCAGTCTGGGGAGAGGGGGTGACCAGTGGGGGTGCTGCAGGGATTGGTCCTGGGGCCAGTCCTGTTCAATGTCTTCAATAGTGACATTGCAGAAGGGCTGAAGGGAAAGGTCTGCCTGCTTGCAGATGACACCAAGATCTGCAACACAGTGCATACCTCGGGGGGGGGAGAAAATGAGGAGGAACCTGAGGAAGCTTGAAAAATGGTCTGAGGGCTGGTAACTGAAGTTTAATTCAAAAAAGTGTAAAATTACACACCTGGGACACAGAAACCCTGGGGAAAGCTACAAGATGTGGGAGGAAGGGAGGAGGGGAGGGAGTTGCTGACAGTCACAAAGAAGGAAAGGGACCTCAGGGTTCTTATTTCAGATGACCTGAAAATGTCAGAGTAAAGGGCTAAGGCATCTGGGAGGGCCAGTGACATGCTAGGGTGCATAGGCAGGGGTATCACCAACATAAGGAGAGAGGAAGTGATGCCATTATATAAAACCATTGTCAGGCCTCACATGGAGTATTGTGTGCAGTTCTGGAGGTTGCACCTTCATCAGGATATTAACAGGCTGGAGATGGTCCAGAGAAGGGTGAATAAGATGGTACAGAGCATGCAACGCAATACTTATAATGAGAGATTAAGAGACCTCAACATGTACTCACTGGAAGAGAGAAGGGAAAGAGGGGATATAATATTAACATTCAACTACCTCAAGGGTATAAACAAGGTGCTGGGGGGAGGCATTTTCCAATACAGGAGGAGCACAAGAACGAGGGGGCATGACATGAAATTGGAAGGTGGGAGGTTAGGAGGGCATGTGAGGAAGTTCTTCTTCACAGAGAGGGTGGTGGATGTGTGGAATGGTCTGCTTCAGGAAGTGGTCATAAACCCTAATGCCCTGAGTGTTTCTTGGTATTTTTACTCCAAGTTTTCAACATGGGCTTTTTGTGACCCCACCGCATGAACAGTGACACTATCAGTTCATTAGCTGAAAGGTGATTTTGTACAACGACTGTGCCATTTGGCACCACAGGTGCGAAAACACATTTTGAACAGGATGTGAAAAATTATAGCTGTACTGTTCATGAGGAGGTGTAAGAAATGGTAATGCTGAAAATCTGGAGTAAACATATAGAAAAACTGGTGAAGTCACAAGTGTGCATAGAAACTGCACAATGCACACCTGCAATTATCTGGGGAATTTTTTTACACCAGATTTTTGACATAGGCATTTTGGGACCTCTGCTCATGAACAGTGTCACTGCTTTTTTCTTAATCTTTCCCGAATACTGATTTCCCACAGCGATCATGCTATTCTGCGCCAGAAGTGCGAAAACACATTTTGGTCAGGATGTGAAAAATGACAGCTGTACTGTTCATAAGGAGGCATGAAAAATGCCAATGTTGAAAATCTAGAGTAAAAAACATTACAAATTCATGAAGTTCACGATGGTTTGTGGAAACTGGCAATGCTGCAGCTAAATAACGCAGTCATTTATGGACTTTGTCACCAAATTTTCAACATAGGCATTTATGACCTCTGCTCATGAACAGCATCACTGTGATTTTCTTAATCTGTCCTAAACATTGATTTCACACACCAACCATGCCACTGTGCACTACATGTATGAAAACACATTTTGGGCCAGATGTGAAAAATGACAGCTATACTGTTCATAAGGAGATGTGGTAAAATGGCAATGTTGAAAATCTGGACTGAAAATATTAAAAATTCTCGAAGTTATGAGCGTGTGTAGGAAATGCTCAACAGACGCTCATAAAACAGTCATTTTGGGGTATTTTTTCACTAAATTTTCAACATCAGATTCTTGGGGGCCTACTTCATAAATTGTGACACCGTCATTTTGTTTATCAGTCCCAAAAAGTGGTTCCGCGCAGTGACCGCAAAATCACCTTTCGGGACTAAATAACAAAATTACAGTAACTGAGTTCATGAGGTGGGGTCCCAAGAACCCAATTTTGAAAATTTGGTGAACAAATTCCTAAAAATGGCCGAGATATCCACTTAAGTTGAAAAAACCTGTTTATGCCATTATACAGCTTACCCATGTTTCTTCAGTTCGCGGTCGGCTTCAAAGAGTGCAGACATGTTCCCGGTCCACCGAAGATCTTCGTGCTGGGCTCCGGAGGTAAGTATGGAGTGAGATGGGTGTGGGAAGGTAGGATGCACAGAGGGTGGGCGCAGACTGGGGGAGTGGGTGCCACAGACAGCGAGGGACCATTTTCTTTATTTTTACAGGATTTAAAGAAAAAAACAGAAAAAGGACCCCGCAGGACTATTGGCATGCTGGGGATGGGCTCCCAACATGCCTCCTGGATGTTTGATGGGGAAGGGGCAGTAGAACCAATGGAGATTAGGCACCCCGTCAGCCATGCAGTGTGCTAGTGGGGGGAAACGCATGAGCCATGGGGCACTGGGCACCCCCTCGGCACACCACAAATGGGGGGGGTGCATCATGCTGACGGGAATTTGGCTACCCCATCAGCAGATGAACTGAGGAGGAGGCATGCCAGCAGGAGGATTGGGCACCCCGTGTCAGCTTTTGGAACTGGGAGAGGTGGGCGGTGGCTTTCCGTTGGTTTTATGGGGACTGTGAGAGGCCGACGGAGAAGCTGTCACCATGGATACACCACACAATGCAGATGTAATTGTCTGCTGCAGTCAGGGATGTCCCGCAGCAAAACACTGATTGTGTAGTGACAGGGTGCTCCCTGATTGCAGCTGCCCATTTTCTTTGATCATAGTGGCATGTTCATTAACTGCCATCATTGGCAGCATGCTCCTCTGTTGGCTGTGGCAGAGACCAGTCCCAGAATGGACTGCTGCCATTAGGCACAACACTGCTGTGCCTCCACAACCCACTTGAGAAGGAAGCCTGATACCATGTGTTTCTTACACATGCATGCAAACAACACAAAAAGGAGGGGTCCCAGTATCAACTCGTGGGGCACCCCACTCATCATCCCCATCTCCCTGAAATGTACCCCATTTACCACCACCCTCTGGCTTCTGTTCTTCAACCAATTTTCCACCCAACTAGTTATTCTCTGTCCCACCCCTAAGCTTTCCAGCTTATTTACCAGCCTTATGTGAGGGATGGAGTTGAAGGTTTTCCTGAAGTCCAGTTAGGCCAGATCTACCATCCCTCCCTGATCAACCACCTCTGTCACCCAATCAAAGAACTCTATTAGGTTCATCTGACATGACCTCCCAGTTGTGAAGCCATGCTGTCTATGTTCCAGTAGTCTGCTGTCTATCAGGAAGTTTACCACTCTTTCCTTTAATAACACCTCCATCTCCTTTCCCACCACTGAGGTAAGGCTGACCAGGCAATAGTTTCCTGTCTCATTCATGCTGCCCCTTATGCAGTGGCACCACATTCACTGTCTTTCAGTCACTTGACATGCAACCAGTATACAGGGACAAGTTAAACAGCCTCACCAGAGGTGACACCAGCTCCCCCCTCAATTCCCGGAGTACCCTAGGATGCAAGCCATCCAGCCCCATTGCCTTGTCTACCTTCAGCCTTCCTAGCTCCTCTTTTACCCTGTCCTCATTGAACAGGCTAGGATCCACTCTTTTGTCATCTCCTCCCCTCTTCTTTAACTCAGGTCCCTTCCCTTCCCCTTCCATCGTAAAGGCAGAGTAAAAGTAGCTATTCAGAATCTCTGCCTTCTTCATGTCTCCCTCCACCAGTGCTTCCCTTCCCCCATTACCCTCACTATCCCCTGTCTTGCCTTCCTCTTTCCCCCACATACCTAAAAAAAAGTGTTATCTCCCCTTTTATCCTGTCTTTCAGTTTTCTGTTCCGCATCCGCTTTTACCCTCCTAATCTTTTGCCCTGCCACTCTCAGCTTCTCTCTATCAATCTCCCGGTCCTCCCCATCTGGGACTTCTTATATGTTCTGAAAGCCATCTTTCTTTCCCTAATTGCCACCGCCCCCCGCCCAGTAAACCAGAGTGGCCTCTGTTGTAAAACTGTAAAAAGCTTACAAATATGTAATTTAATGCCCTTAGTGATGAGTTTGTAAACCCCTTTTCCTTTTATTCTTTCTTATTAACAAAAACTGTGACTCAGTTCAGTTATATCAGTTCACTGACTCAAGCCTTCACAGTACACTATCCCAATCCAATTTCTCTAATCCGTCTTTATAAAAATAAAATTAATGCTCAGAATTTCAATGCTTTAAGCACCTGAGGAGAAAAAAACCTCTTTAACCCTTCTTGATTTCAGGAGATTTCCATGAGCGCTATCTGTCCACTCCTTTCAGCACTCCATTAATCTCCCATACAAAACATCACCACACCACAGCTGCAACCCACTGCAGCCCACAGCTCCAACTAGCCATATCTACCAATATCCCACCATAGACCAAAGCCTTTTAACCTGGCTTTCAATCTAAGCACCTGTGCACCTTCTGTCAATAGCAGAGAGCTGAGAGAGAACTGAGTGGTAAACAGTTCAAGTGCCGAGGTGCAGGAATAGAACACAAAACTTGAAAATCATGAAATATGATAGAATAAGATATACTAGTTAATTGGTTAAATAAAAGGAACTGAGAAGAAATACTCATATAGATATTCAAAACTGACTCTCAGCAGTCAACTCTCCAAAGCCAGAAAGTCAAGTCTTGGAAGGTGTTTCATGTAATGGTCATGTCCTTTTTGACCTTTCACCTGTTTTTTTTTTTTTTTTTTTTCATCATTTATGGATTTATACCTCTGTATAATAATTAGCATAATGTCATCTACTTTTGTACTTGGTTCATGTCTAAGACAGGCATTTAAGTACCAGTGCACCCACCTGTTTATCAAAATGAATGAATGAATGAATACATACATGGATAAATACATACATACAAACATAAATGAATAAATAAATAAATAAAATAACAGTGAAAAAATGGATGTTTCTATTTGTTCATGGTTTCTGAATGGTTCCCAGAACTATGGCCTAAACTACAAATGATGCTCTGCTCATAATGACTTTGATGGAAATTGTGGTTTAAATACTGGTCTAGCAGTTTTGTTTTAATTTGTCCACTTTATTTTAAAAAGAAGTTAAAGTGCACTGCCTAATTTTTACAGTACTTTCAGCTTTTTTTTCTGAAAATGACTGTGGTCCAATGGTTTAAAACTTGGCAGCTTAAAGTTACTGCAGTCAACAAGAAAGTTCTAAAGTGCTTCTGTCTCTTTTTCTTCAGCACTTTCAAACAATTTTCAGCTCTCAACAACTGTGATCAATTATAGTAAATCTGAACATGGACTGTGATCAATATAAAAACTCTTGCTTTCATTGACTGAGGTGATGATTTTAATGTAGCAGTATATTCTAGTTTCACATCTGGGTCAGAATGAAAACAAACGACTAAAACATACTGCACTCATAGGTTTAAAAAATTGCCAAAAGTGTTTTCACTGTTTGTCTAAGGCAAACAGAAATTCAAGTGCTACAAGTGTTGGGCATGGACCACAACTAGCTTAACTATGATTTGTGTAAAGTGCTTTGTCTTAATACACAAAAAAAAGATACACAAACAGGCAGTTGCTATCTGCTCCAGCTTCTCTGTCTAGCTCCAAGAAGTGTTCCCCTACTAAGAAGGTTGAGAATCGCCCTATGTAAATGCCAACTGACACAGTTTCCCCCCAAAGATCAGCCTAAACAGAATGTGCAAGTAAGCCTGCAAAAGAGTATAGATCCTCAGCAGAGGAGTGCTCAGTTAAAAAGGATTCCAAGAAAAGGCGGCTGAAGAGTAATCCTCTCACATTAGCCTTAAAAAGGGTAAGAAAGAGAAATATTTGGATCCCGAAAAAGAAAAGGTAAGTGAGCCCATCATCCAGCCTGCTGGTAATTCTAAGATGCCATCCATTGTGGAATTCAAACAAATGTGAGAATTCTTCCAGATCATGACAAAAGAGGCATCAGAAATGCCACCTTCAGTTTTATCTAGTGTCACAGAAGAGGAATGCGACATTGAGGAGAAGGAGGAGGAGGAAGAATCTATTACTCCTGAAATGACAGGTGATGAGAAAATAGGTTCATTCCCATGTCTCTGGAGGACTATTTCTCATATTTCCTTGGAGGCAGGGCAGCTATGATTAATAGCCCCACTCTGGAAATTGATTGTGAAATTGGTGAGTCAGAGTTCTTAAGCATGCTGACACTGACATTTACAAAAAGTGTCAATATTCCAATCCATTACGCATTTTACAAGACAAGAGGAAAATATTCTGCAATTGTCTGAATCCGCAGCAGCATCATCAATTGATAGGAAAGTAGAAAAAATATATACAGTAACCAGGACTGGTTCTACATTTTTACAAGCACCCTAACCCTGTGGGCTTAACATATGCTGCTGCATGGGAAAAGACAAAGACAATCTTTTCTACAGTTCCACCTAATGAGGATTCCAGAAAAACTGAAACATTTGATAAAATCATGTTCTTCTGCCACCCCCACACAAAAACAAAAAGATAAAAAAAACATACAGCACATCCAGAGGTTCAAAAAGAGGTTGAGGTGAAAGAGACAAAAGGCAAGTATAAGTTTCATTTCATTTCATTCAACACAAACAAAATCAGTCCCTAATGAGTCACAGATTGCTACAAGTCAACCTCAAATGAGAGGCACTTTTCTCACCACTCCTAGCACTGGGAGTCTGTTACAGCAGGCAAATGGATGCTGGATATTGTAATGGAAGGCCTCAGTCTATCTTTTGTTACAAGTGCAAAACAAAAGAAATTCAAAACTTTAAAGCCAAATTCATCAGCAGAGATGCAATTAAAACTGGAAGTCTAAAGCTTTTCAAGTTGTGAATGCCCTGGAGAATGTACCAGTAATAGAAATGAGGAAAGCTTTTTTCTTTTGGTATTTTCTAAATAAGAAAGAAATTGGAAAAGTAGTGACCAGTACTCAACCTTAGGAAGTAAAGGTTCAAAGGTTCAAAACAGTCTCCTTTCAAACAATAATTTCATCCCTACAGCAAGGAGACTGACTTTGCTCACTTAATCTGAAGAATACTTATTTACACCTTCCAATAATTGTAAGCCACAAAAATGGCTTCAGTTCAGAATATTTATGGGTCAGTACCAGCGTGCAAAATTCTTATTCTATAGATGCCACATGACAACAATTTTTTACTGAGGACATCTAAATTCCCTTATTTCTGCCCACTTAAGCACCCAATTCTAGTGCTAGCTTAGAGTTTGTATCTTCTATTCAGATTTTCTTTCCTTGACCTCCCTCCTGTCCCTCTCCCCCAGCCTGTGAAGCAGAAAGTAGTGACCATAACATGGCCCATAGCAAATGGACGCGTGCTAAGAAGCATGCTAATGGAATTGTGCACATGACAGCATTCGCATACTGATGTGATGTGCACTGACAGAAGAGTTGTCTGTTGCATCTTGGGTGGTTGGCTGCACTAAGTGTTGACTTCTTGATTCTGCCCCCATTAAAGCAAGCAAAGGAAAGGTAACACATACACTGAGCAAATGAATCATTTATTTAAAGCTTAGACAGCATCAGTGGCAGTAAGAAGGAATGTGCCAGTGGGAGAAATGTTTAAAGGTTCTACCTAGTCCACAGTCCAGAAATTTTCATCTCTGGATTGTTTGGACACACCGACAAGAACGTATGCTAAGTTTTTGATTTCTGTTCTTCAAAACCTATCTGCAAAGTAATACTAAAATCATACACCCTTGGGTACTGCATGGAGTCTGCAAATTATAGACTAGGCTGTTCAGATTAATGTAGTTAGATGAAAAAGTTTCTTACTGGAATAGCAACTTTTGTTCTGATTGATTAAAACTTCCAGCTAAACTGATCCTTCCCTGCCTCCCCTTTATAAGGTAATTAGGTGAATCACAATCATTTAATGTTTTTAAAGCTTGAGTTTTTAATATTTGCTGTTGCTTGTTCTTTGTCATTAAACCATTTTCTAATCTGAAGCTTGTATTTCTATCCACTGGAGGGCTCAAGCACCATCCCTCCCTCCCTCCTAAACAAACCTATATCTTGGATTACTCAGTGTTTGACTCAACTGCCTTCTTTGCTGACCTGTCAGTGATTGACTGGTCACCATTTTACCATACCAATGATTTTACTGAGACTCTAATATAGTTTATCTCCTGCATTAGTGCCCTCCAAGACTGGCATACTCCTTTGGTGAGGTGCACAATCAGAGGATCAAGCATCAGGTAGCTGCAAAAGGACCTCCTTGCCCTTAATGAGGGATAGGGACAAGAGCAGGGCCAAGATGAAATCCTCCAGTCTCCCATTCAACTGGGTTGCTTACAGGACTTGGAGGAACACAATTGATTTTATTAATTTTTTTATTTTTATCGACATTTTATGAATCTGTATTCATTGTTTAATGTTGTTTTAACTTGCTGTTATGCGCCTTGGTTTTTGAAAGGCACAGTACAAATAAATTATTATTATTATTAACACCTGCAAAAAGGCCATATGTTTCAGTAAGAGCAACTATTGCAAGTATTTTTTGCTGGATGCTGCTGGGGACTCTTGAATATTCTTGAACCACATTAAGGACTTTATGGAGGGGTGGCACACATTTTTCAAATGATATTGTGCTCGATGGCACTAATTGTAATAACCCTGTAACTATTGCTAGTGCCTTCAGCCATCATTTTTCAGATTTTTTCAAAAACACCTGTCTCAGCCAAGTACCAATGGCTTCCATCACACTCACCTCTATGGATGCTCCTTTTCCGTCATCCCTTCCCCTCTCCATCTCCTAGTTTTACTTAGGTGTTGTCATAAACATGGAGATATGTTGACTACTGATCTCTGTCTCTGTCTGTAGTAGTGTTGATTCTATTGGCCTTGAGCTTAGGTTGCTCAAGATGACCTCTTCATACTTGGTTCCTCATTGAGCAGAATCTATAATCTATCCTTGTGCTCTGGAATTGTACCAGAGATCTAGAAAGTTGCTATAAGTGCCCCTGTTTATAAGAAAGGTGATCACAAATCTATTACAAATTATTGCCCAATTGCCAACCACTCTGTTCTGAGCAAACTCTTAGATAAACCTGTCCCTGTTCAGACAACTATTTATGTACATGACCATAATCTATTGTCTGATGCTCAGTACATCCTTTAGAAAAGTCCAAAGCACCACCACGGCTCTGCTTCAATTCATAAAGGATACCAAGGTAGCCATGGATAAATGCATGATTATGGGGCAGTGTTCATTGACTTTACTAAGACATTTGATCTAATATAAATGTTCTACTTAAGACAAAACTGTGGTTGCCTGGTTTGATAGTTATCTCTAGAACAGAAAACAGTTTTTTTAAATTCAATACAGCAGTTTTTGACCTCACTTCTATAAACATTACTGTTCCTCAATTATCTGTTTTGAGTCCCCATCTTTCAACTATCTCTGTAAATGACCTCTCCCTTAACTGCATATCATCCTCCTCTCTGCTTTATGTGGATGACCTGGTATTTGATTCATACTCAAAAAATCCAGCTGACAGTAACTGCAAACTTAATTCTCATTTCCGTAAGGTCCACACCTGGCTCACTCAAAACAAACTGCTACTCAGTGCCAGTAAATCTCCTTCCATGCTATTTGGCTCTACCCCAGGATGAAAAAGTATCTTGGCTGTCTGGCAATCCTCACTATAGATGATACCCTTCCAGAGAATGTTAAATATTTCAAGTACCTTGATATGATGGCCCTTCACTGGATTTCACATTGCACATCTCTAATACTAGTAAATCCATGATTAGCAGGTTAGGCTTGGCCTGAAGAACCAAATATTCCCTCACACCCTCTGCCAAACTTGCCATTGCTCACAGAATTCTTCTTCCCAGCCTTACCAATGGCTCCATCACCTACTCCCACACCTCAAATTCAAACCTTCAGAAATAGAATATTCTCTATAATACAGTCGGCGTCACTTTAGATGGACACGGTTTACTCAGACAGTCACTTTCCGATGACATAATCTGTCTACCTGAACCGAGTTATATAGGCACAATGCAAACTTCTACTGTTTAAACGGACTCTGCATGCTGCCTACTGTGGACAGAAAAATACCTGAAATACTGCTTCCTTTCTGGCCTTTCTGCTAATCTGATCAGTTTGTACGCTGATTAGTTTCAAGCTATGAGCAATAAGTTTTAAGCTGTGAGCAATTAAGCAATTAACAATGCAGTTATAACTATGGTCACCATCCTAAACAGACATTCTCACCCTTACACTTACTCATTGTCTGATCATCTCCATACCTTCATGTCTTCCTGTCTTCGACCTGGGATTCCACTCTCCAGAAAAGTCGAGCTACTACACCAAATTAAAACACTGCCTAAGTGCAGTGTGCATGACATAGCTCAGAGAATAGAAATCCCAAAGTCTACTGTTTTGGATCTTTTAAAACAGAAAGACCACATTCTTGAGCAGTGGCATTCCAATCAGAATCCTGATAGGAAACAGAAACGGGATGCTAAGGACCAAGAAACTGAAGAAACACTCTTACCCTGGTTCATGGGGTTTTGAAGCCATGATATAATGGTCAGTGGCCCTCTTCTAATTGAGAAGATGAAGCAGCTAGCAGTGGCTTTGGGAAAGCCTGAATTCAATCCCACAGATGTCTGGCTCCAATGGTGGAAAATCCATCATAACATCTGCTTTTGTCATGCCCATGGCGAAAAGCAGAATGCAGATGACCTTGGAGCCAGCAGTTGGATAAGGGATGTTCTACCTGAATTGCTTTCAGGCTACGGACCGTCAGAAATTTATAACGTTGATGAGACTGGCTGGTTTTTTTGGTGTGCGGGGCAGGGTATGTTGACTTTCAAAGGATCACTTCCAATGGGTCAGAAAAAAGCCAAAGAGCGTGTCTCTGTAATGGCCTGCTGCAACATGTCAGGCATCGACAAATGCCAACTTTTCATCATAGGTAAGTCAGCACAACCACAGTGTTTCAAGGGGGGGCTGCGCACTTACCAGTCATTTATAAAAACAATAGGACATCCTGGATGATGGGAGAGATTTTCACAGAGTGGGTTAGGAGTTGGAACTGTAGGCTGAGAAGCAGAAAAATTGCACTACTGTTGGATAATTTCACCGGTCATCCCAATGTTTGATGCCTGCAGAATATAAAATTGGTGTTCTTACCCCCTAACACCACTTCCATCATTCAACCATTAGACCAGCGGATCATCTATTCGATGAAGTGACACTATGTCTGAGAGATGTGCTCAAGGGTGCTGTCTGAAATGGAAAGTGGTGCCGAACTTACTGCAGTTGAATGTGTCAAGCAAATCACACTGCTTGATGCCGTAATGTTGTTGAAGGCAGCGTGGGACTCTGTATCAGAGCAGACCATTAAAAATTGCTGGAGAAAAGGAGGTTTTGTGCATGGAGACCCTACTGCCTCTAAAGTGACTGATGAGCCTGTCTCAGTTGCCAGTGAGGACGAAATTGTTCATGCTCCTGAAGGGCTGACCGAATCGCAGTTTGGTGCCCTATCAAGATTAGGAGAGAATGACCTAGAACTGGAGGGGGAACAGGATGAAGTGGCTAGGGTTCTGTCAGCAATGCAGTCAGCTCAAACTGTACCGGAGGAAATTTTCACTGATGAAGAAGACTAGGAGAGAGAAAATCTGACTGTGTCAGCAAGTGATGTGAGACAGGCATTGAATGTACTATGGTTAGCAATGTCTCAGTGCCAAGATATCAAACCGGACTGGGAGCTACTGCAGCAAACTGAAAAAGGATGGCTGAAGTATGGTACAGCACCAAAAAAGCAAACAACAATAGCATCCTTTGTCAGTGGATTACAGTAATCAGCAAGTCATAAACCATGTTTTTAAATCACCCACACCTTGTCATGCCCCCTCACTCCAAGCACTTATTGAGAAGCCCATGAACAAAAAAGCCAGATACTGAAGAAACAGTAATAAAACACGAAAGAAACACAGAAACACTGCATTTTAGAGACCTCTGAATGATTCTTGAGCAATACATGGTACCCAGATTTAATGTGTTTTGTTGATAAAAGATGTCATAATGTGGACAGCGGTTTCGCAGACAAATTAAGGTGCACAAAACAGTCCACAGTAAGCGGAATACACTGTAGCATATGTCACTTTGCACTGGTCTAAAAACCAACTTACCCACCATTGTAAGCTCTACTCTGGGCTAAACTGGTTATCTCTTGAGTCATGTAGTTCTTTTACTCTGTGTCCCCTTACAGACAAAATTCTTAGGACTGGGGAACCTTCCTCACTGTCTGCTCTGCTGAAACCCTCTAACCTGGCTTACCCCTTCTTGTTAGGTGACCTGTCCCTTCTAACTGCTCCCAGGCCTACTAAAAATATGGTGATTCAGACCTTCTCCTATTTTGCACCCATATACTGAAAATCCCTTCCACATTCCCTCTGGCACTCCATCTTCCGTGCCTGTTTCAAAAAGGATCTCTACCACCATCTAATGGTCTCTGACTCATGCAGCTGTTTCTTGCCCCTCTGAGTAATATACCTATGCCTCATCTATTACACATTTCAATTATCTCCTGAAGCCTGCTAACATTTGATCTACCCTCCATTCCACTTTTAGGTGGTCCATTAGCAGTATTTTATGCAATTTACATTTTTTGTGCTAAGAAAGTGTTTGACAAATTTATTAAATTACCTTGATGCACCTTATTTCTGATGCACTATATGTTCCTTTTGTTTTTGTTGCACTTTACCTTGTATCCTTGCTACCTCAACCATGCATTGAATTGTAAATCTTCTGCTTATGTATTGTTATTAAACTATATTTATATCATTATTTTTTTATAGTATTTGTACTCCATTGTGCTTATAACTGAAATAGGCAAATTCGTTTACTCTGTAATTGAAACTCAAATAAATAAATAAATGGAAAGTCTCCTGTCATCTTCATCTCAGAGAGCCACCAAAGAAATGCTGGGATGTTTGAGATAAGGTCAATGAGAGACAGCATCACTAAAACAAGATTTTAAGTTCTGTGGCACCATGCACCTTCTGCAGATGATGCACACATTTGACTGGCTGTTCAAATCTAGTAAAAGTAAAGCTGTTATTATTATGAGTTAAGAGTAGTTACTTATGGTAACAGAATACCTTTTAGAGAATCTCCTCCACTGAGTCACATCATGGAACTGCAAGCCATTGGCATCAGGATCAACTGAACATTTTTGCTGGCCATGTTGGTGCACTTTATCAGTACCTATATAATGTGGGCCTCCTGAACATGCCTGAGTTTCCCACCAGAGACAAGTTTGGAGTATCAGTACATTGGCAGGGACTAAAGCAACCAGTACCAACCAGGAACACACAGGCAAGGTTATGGAAACCTGATAAAAATGCCAATGTAGGCATCAGAGGAGAACCAGCTTATGAGATGAGGCAGGATAGCCGCCTACCACCCCACAAGTGGGAGAAGGTGGAAGGGAGAGCTGTGGTTCAAAAGAGGAGATTCTCTTGAAGAGCTACTGTAAGTAACTATTCTATCTTCTCAAATGAAAGCTTCCCCATAAAGCCACATCATGGAATGATTCCCAAGTAGCACCATTCACTGAGAGAGAATGGTAGGTTCTAAGGATCACAAATAATGATGCTTTGCAGAACCTTGAGGCAAATGGCAGCAAATCTACAAGAATTGATGTCCAGACTATAATGTTAAGTAAACACATGAACAGTTCTCCAAGTGGCAGTGGTACATATGTCAGCTACAGGCACATTGCGGAAAGAAGCCACTCCGGTAATCACCCCTTGGGTGGAGTGAGCAGAGACAGGACCAGGAAGCAGCTTGCCATGCATCTGGTAACAGATAGTAATACAACTGGCCAACCATTTTAATATGCTTTGCTTAGAAATAGGGGAGCCTACCATCTGAGGGAAAAGCAACAAACAATTATAAGGATTTTCTAAAATCCCTTAGTACTAACCAGGTGCCAAAGCAACATCCTGCAGACCTCCAGTGTATGTAAATGACATTTCCCACTATCCATGGCAGTCACAAAATGAACAGGAAGGTCAAGAGTCAGATTTAGAGTTCTCAGACACAACATTCAGAAGAAAATGAGGATAAGTGTGTAATGTAAATATATCTTTCTGGGAAATAAGAAAAGAAGGGTCTTCAACCAGAGCCTACAACTCCAGTATGTATCTAGCAGATGTTTTACCCACTAGGAGCAGTGTCTTCCAGGAAAGGAAGTTTAGCTCACAAGTAGCAGCAGGCTATAACTGAGGCATAGACAGCTTTTCTAGAACCAAATTAAAGTACTACACCAAACACAGATCATGTACCGAGGGTGTAGAAGAAGAATATCTCTGAAGAACCTACAGGAAACCTCAAGTTGGGCCACTATTTTGCCTTCTGTGAGTGTATAAAAAGATGACACCGTAGCTAAGTGTTTCTTTATAGAGGAACACCAGAGTCCTTAAGGGACAAGAGATTGGCCAGCACTTGATTAACTGGACATGTAAAGGGCTCCACAGCATGAGTAGAACACCAAACTGTAAATTGTTTCCATTCTTTTGAGTAAGTGTATCACATAGATCACTTCTAGCCACCAGCAGAACAGCAGCAACCACCAAGGAAACCCCACAGCAGGATTGCTCTGTTTCTTCAGCAGCCAGGTGTGGAGGTGCAGGAACTACAGGTCCTGGTGCACAAGAACTGACTGCTCCTATTTCAGAAGTCCTGCTTTCAGAGTGAGCAGCATTTTTGTGGGCTGGTATGGGGCCACCAGAATCAGGGTGGCCAGCTCAGCCTGCAGATTGACCAAGATCCTCTGTATGAGAGGAAATGGGGGAAGCATACAGGAACATTCCTTTCAAGGAGAAGGACAATGCATCTTGACAGAAAACTCAAGGTCCTGAAGCAAGCAGAAAGGAAGTAGCTTTGTGTTATATGGAGATGCAAACAGGTCTATGGCCAGGCAACTCCATTTTTATTTATTCATTTATTTATTTATTTATTATACATATTGGAATTACAACCCTTTGATTCAAGGACTTTTTACCAAAGGCTCCACATCAGTTCCAGTGAATTCAACACATAGACAGCAACACAAATGCAATATGTTAGACAGGAGTTTACGGAAGTTTTTTGTCACATACCAAACAGTGAATAGCAAACAATATTCATATATTTGCAGGTGTCAGAACAAACAACATAGAATCTCAAGTTATCCAGTGCCCAGATAAGAGTTACAGTTTACAATAGCAGTACAGAGGTCTATACAGTGCAAAAGCTAGGCTCCAAGGACAAATACAGCAAATTCAGAATTACAGCCTGAGATAAGGTGATTTCCAAAGAGGCTGTCCACAACAAAGTTTAAGAATTACCACTCATGGCAGTATACACATGACCTACTTAGGCTATCTGCTAGGGCATTCAGGATACCCGGCAGAAACACTGCTGACAGAAATATTCCATGTTCCACTGCCCAGTTCCAAACTCTCATCTCCTCTCTGCAGAGAGGATAGGAGTGGACTCCACTTTGTTGTCTGATGTACTGCATTACCAAAATATTGTCTGTACAGATCAGCAGCTGAAGCCCTGAAATGAGGGTGGAGAAGCTCTGTAGGCCACACAGAACAGCCCTTATCTTCAGAGTGTTTCTGTGCAGAACTGTATCCAGTGGGGTTCATTGGCTCTGAGTTCTGAAGTAGTCCCAATGGGCACCCCATCTCCAATCTGAAGCATCCCTAGTCATCATCAAGAGGGGGGTTGGCAGGAGGAATAGGGATCCTGTCCCAAGATTGCACCAGTCCAGTTCCCAGAGCAGGAAGTGACAGAGCGAGGAAGTTACTTGTATAGACACTCCTATTCATCAGAATGGTGTGCCCAATGCACTCTAAGGAACCACTGTGGGTTCCTCAGGTGCAGACACACTAGTGGGACAGTTGCTATGGCAGCTGCCATGAGGCCAATGAGCTCTAAAAGGCATATGGCCAAAACAAAGTCATTGTTTAAATGAGCTGAGCCTGGGTCACTAGTGCAATGGCATAGTCTGAGGGCACAAATGCCTGAACAGGCCCCGTGTCCAAGACAAACCCCTATATATTGGTGCTACTGGCATGGGGTACAGATTGATTTTAGTTCATTGACCAGGATATTCAACTGGTTGAACAAATGTTAGGTCCAAAAAAAATGTGTATATTATAGCATCTCATGACAGGGCCTTCAGAAATCAGTCATTAATGTATGTAACAACATGAAGGCCCTCCCTTTGGAAGGCAGCTGCTACCATGGCAAGGCACATGGTAAAAGACACACAGAGCAGAAGACAGAGGCCAAACGGCAAGTCACAAAACTGATACCTTCGAGCCCTGGAATGTGAAACACAGGTACTTTCGATGAGACCTGCAGATTCTTGCATGAAGGTATGCTTTCACGTCCAGATCATCCATCCAGATCCCTTTTAGTAAATTGCAGAGAGACCATTTAAAATGTTTTGTATTCAATGAATATATTTAGGCCTCAGAGGTGTAGTACAGGCCTTAAATCCCCATCCCATTTTAGCATCAGGAAGTACTGGGAATAATAGTCCAGGTTTTCTCCTGAAACCAGGATGAGTTCTACAGCCTTCTTGCAGAGTATGGTTTGAACCTCCTACTGTAGGAATGCAAGATGTCCTGAAGGGTATTGGTTTCAAAAGGGGATTCACTGGAGGAACAGAAAAGAGCTATAAGGTCTGTTCTAGCTGAACTACTTCCAGGACCCAAGCATCAGTTGTGATTTTCCTTCACTTTGACAGGAAAAAGGAGATTCAGTCTCCCAACAAAACATCCTGAGGCTGTGAAGCTGGAAGACAGGGATGGGAGTCAGAAAGCACCTAGGGCAGTGGAGGTGCCAGTAATAGTTTGATCTTTTGCAAGTATAGCATAAGAACTGGGAGACAGGCTTGTGGCCTGGGAATTGGAAGGCTGTGGTCTCTTGGAACCATGTCCTGGACCCCTGAAATATTCATGACTTGGGTGTGCATAATATTGTTAAAAAGAACCCCTGCCCCTACCACAGGGCTAAGGATTTAGAGTATACAGGGAACTCAGAGTAATTCTTGAGGACTGCAGATCCCACAGTCTTCTCAGCATCTGACCCAAAGAGTTGCTTTCCTCTGAATGGAGCATTAAAGAGCTCCTGACACAATTGAGACAACTTTGAAAAAAAATTAACATTCAGACATAAATGTATCTTATATTTAATATTTTATTCCTTGAGTCTTCTTCTTATTTCCTTATTACTAGGGGTATTTGCATGAATACAGTACATCTGCCTTGTTAGCTCTGACTGTCTGCCTACACATGACATCATCATTTTGTTTATGACATCAAAATATATTTCTGTGGAGATAATTACAATTTCATAAACAGGTGATTGTGATGTAATGTGTAGAGAAGCAGCCAGAGTAGATATAGTCTAGAGGACAGGGATCTTGTTTTCATGCAACTGTTTTCAGTAATAAAGAAAATGGGGAATTAATTACTGAAAATATATGAAGTAATAAAGAAAATGGGATGGAGTTGGATATACATCTTCCTTTATTTCAATGTTTTCCTAATGCTGTCAGGGGCTCTTTAAGGACTGATTGTTGTACATTAAAGGCAAAGCTAGCTAACCACAGCTATCCGTAGTGGTGGAGACAAATCCTGGAAGTCACAGCATGGGCAGTAGCATCTGAGGCATCATAAGCAGACAGAAGCAGGTGCTTTCCAGCTTCCTGCCCATTAGAAACTGTCTACTGACCTAGTGTATTATCAGAGCCTTCTGGCATCCTGTCAGCCAGAGAGGCCATTGTCTTCCAAAGGACATAGGTCAGGTCTGAGTAGCTGGCTGGGAGTTGATGTAGGCATGGTAAAGTGGGCGTCATGGAGATGCTGGCAATGGTGTTCTTCCCTTCCTGTGAGCTTGGGGCAGGGATGTGCATTGATGACCCATGTCCCCCCCTGCCCCCCTGACATCCAGACGCTGGCTGCTTGTAGTGCCCCAGGCCTCTGCCGGGGGTCCCTCATGCACCGGACATTCTCCCCACCCTCCACCCAGAGAAGGAGAGCAGTCCATGAGATGCTCCATCCTTCTCCCCCAGCTAGCCCACAGCAACCTGTGTCTGTTCCTGAACCAGGGTCATCAGCGTTGCAAGCAGAAATCCAACCACTGTGCCAATGTGCTGGCCCATTTCCTCAACTCTTTATCAGGAGGTAGAGAACTCATGTGCTTGGGTGTCTTTGAGCTCTCATGAGCAGCCATTATGACTTTGGAGTATGTTTCAGGTTACGATGAGTAGAAAGGCTTATCTGTAGGGGGAAGTTATTGTTTATCTGCATTTCCAAGGATGGCTGGTAATTGAACAGGTCTATGCCTGGCAGCAAAGGCAGTATGCTCTAGTGCTGAATGTACAGGAAAGATGATGACAGTAGGGGAAGAAGATACCTTCAAGAACTCATAAAAGTTCTTATTGGAGGAATCCTCCTCCTCTGATTCAAAACCCAGTTTAGCTTGAACCAGCTTTAGGAATTCCTGAAATGATCCATCTTCATGGAGTGACATAAAAGTGTTTTTTCTTTTCACACTACAGTACAAGTCACATTAAACTGTTCCACCAATGAGTTGGTCTAACATTGTTTTTTAAAGATGGCAATGCATTGGCAACTCATATTGCCTTGTTTATCAATGCTTAACCAGCTCGAGGACAATGTTTGTAAAATGTTTTTGCAACCCATTTGGAATGTATTTGCAATCCAGTCACAATGCAATTCAAAACTGAGTATTAACTTTTAAGAAACAGTTTGTGTAGAGCTTTGTACTGGATCATGAAACTTGTATGCAACTCAGTCAGAAATGCTAAAGCAACTCATTGGTGAAACAGTTTAATGTGAATTGTACTGTATCTTCTGAGCAGGAGGGAAAAGTAGAGCTGGAGCCAACTAAATCCATTACTTCCTCTTCATGGTCTCAGCTTCCTCTTCTTTATGTTCTGAATTGTATTCTAGTTTGTCATTAATGTTGACCATAATTGGAAGATGGTCAACAGGACAAGGAGCTACTGGAGGAGGAACCATCAATGGACATCCCTTCGACAAAGACCGTTAAGAGCACATGACGGTGGGGACTAAGAATTGCTGCATCAATGATAAGGTTGACAGCTACATCACTGAAGTTGACAACAGAGGCAATGCCAATGGCTGCAGCAGCAGTATAAGACAGTGAAATAGCTTTGATGTTGTTTTATAAAGGAGCTATGTGATGTCTGGCCAAAAATGGGTCAATGATAGTGGAACCATCAATGGGACTGTGCCTGATGGTAGCAGAGACTGTGAATCTCCCAGTGGGGAAGGAAAGCCAGCACTAGACCCTGATTTTGGTGTCTGAGAGATGGTCAGGGGTGACAGGACTGGAGGCCTTGGACTGGGACATATCTTTCTCAGAAGACTTAACTCTTTTCAGAGGAGGCCGTGAATGATCTGGGGAAGCCGTTTTCTCTCTTTGCCGCTTCTCCTTCTCCAAATGGCAGTGTTTGTCCAACAACTTGGAGGACATGTCCTTCTTTCTGGTAGAATCAGCAATGGATGCTGTTAACCATGTGGAATGGTGGGTCAACTGCAAACTGGAAAGACAGGTGGCTGACAATGGTGATACGACCCTTGGTACAGCCTGTTTTTCTTGAATTTCTTTAAGCTTTAGATAAATCTTCAAAGTCTTCCTATGACATCTTCCAGTTGCCTGATTAAAGCCCTGGAAAATATAGTAGGCTGTAACACAGTGGTCCATGCTTAGGCAATGAATTCACATGGGGTTGTTATTGTCTTTATAGGTTTTAACATCACTGCAATGGCAGTATCAGAATAGTGGTTCCTTGTCTTTTGGCAGAAGCATAAGAGTAAAGTTTTAAAATAACCAACTTGAGAAGTAGTATTGTTAGCAAAACTTTTCAAAGTACAATGGCATTCTTCAGCAGCGCTGGATCGATGAGCAGTTGGTGATGGAAGAAAGAACAGAGGCATGCTGGAGATGCCCACATTGTATACAGTAGGTGCTGATGAGATGCACCGACATGGACAATTCCAGCCAGCAAAGAATTTCTTGGTTGTCTTGACACCGACAGCTTACAGTTCCATGATGTGGCTCAATGGAAGGATATATCCTCAAAGAAGATATGTTGTTTCCATCAATACAATTTCAAACAGAACTATATCTGTTTTTGATCTTAAAAATTCAGTTAGCATCCCAGGTGGGGGCCACTGATAGATGATCTGAGGAAATTTGTTTTAATTTTTTTTTTTTTTTACTGGGCATTGATTTTAGAATTATGTAATAACTGGGGAGCACTTTCTCCCATAGAAAAAACAGATTATAATTTGCCATTTATAACCTGGGGTTATAACGGCAGACACATGCTGGGTTTCCCGCACTCCTTGCATGCACCAGCTGTGTTCTTATGTTTCTCAGCACTGGCCCCACTCCTCAGCTCTGCACAGTTTACCACTCCTCAGAGTCAGCAGTAAATTCTTAAAAAAATATATATATTAACAGGGCTAAAAAATTTGTAATACTAGCTGTTTTTTGAAAAAAAAGTAAACGTTAAGTTTCTTTTGCCAGTGGCTATGGACCTTGTACAAATCTGAGTCTGTGGCTCCGTAGGGCTGTCTGTTATTTTATATAATTGCTGTGTGTCAAAAACAATCCCCAGCAACTATATAAAATGAAGTCTGGGTAGGTGTGTAAAACTCAATTTTTACACAAACCCTTGGTGTGGGATGCCTTTACAACCCCCTTGAGCTTCACTCTTGGGGATTATGTGGCATCCCAAACCTCAGATGTGTGTAAAATTCTCATTGTGACCACCTACCCAGCCATTATTCTATATATAATGTAACTGTAGCATATGTTTATGTCCATTACCCACCTATGTTTTATTTAAAAGAATTATATCAGCCACCAATTATGAGGCACATGCTACCCTATTACTTACATTTTGACCATTAGTATCTGCAAAGATCAATCCTACCTAAAGAACTGAATTTGTTAATGTTTTTGAACTTTATACCATTTATGTAAAATTATCTGGTTGATTTTTCGGGGATCCAAAACACCCTTTGATTTTTCAAGATTACTCGTGAGACCTCAGAGTGCTGATGTTTTATGCCCATTTATTTCCAAACATTGGGGCCTGGATATTCAAACTGCACCAGGCTGTGGCGCAAGCCTGGGCGCAGCTCAGCATGGTTGTGCAGGGGTGTGGCCTGGGCGATATTCACCGGAGCTGCACTATGGTGCAGCAGCTTTGAATATCGCACCCTGGCCACCCCCACTGTGCATGGTGCAGTGGCACTGCGCCAGCGCAAGTGGCCAGAGTGGAGCATGGAGATGCGCTAGCTCAAGTGCCATTGCGCCATGCACAGCACCTGCAATATTCAAAAAGGGACATGCAAATGGGGTCATAATTTATGCAAGGCACACATGGGGCCATTTGCATGTCATTATGGCCTCATTTACATCCCATTAGCATGCAGGTGCGCTGATCCCCGATGACTTGCGCCTGGCGCCCTGCCAGGCAGCAGCTGTCAGGGACCGACGCCACCTGCAGCCCGATCGTGGGCATTTGTGTAAAAAAAAATCCTCATCCAATATCCCTGGTGGTCCAGTGGACTGCACTCTGCCAGATCGTGGCATCTGTAAAACATAAGAAATGACCTATTACCCTGGTGATCTAGTGTGCCCCCTCCCCACCGGCCACTAGCGCCCCCTGCTCCCCTCCCGGTCAGCGGCAGGCGGCAGCACCCACCCGCCTACCACCCCGCTGACCGAGCAGCTCATTGGGCTGCATGGCCGATGGTTATGGCGTGAGCCAATGGGCATGCAACCATATCATTACTACACAGTCCAGATATGTGAATGAATCATTCACATATCTGGAATGTGTAGTAGTATGGCTGCAGGCTCATTGGTTCACGCCTGGAACTATCGGGCTGCAGCCCTCACCAGCTGCCATTCAGTGGGGCGGGCGGGCGGCAGGCGGTGGTGCTGCCGCCCACTGGCTGACCAGGGGAGGAGTGGTGGGCTCGGATGGTGGTGGGAGGGGCACTAGACCACCAGGGTAATAGGTCGTTTCTTATGTTTTACAGATGCCTGCAATCGGGCACAGTGCGTTCCACTGGACCACCAGGGATATTGGCGGGGGGGTGATTTATACAGATGCCCATGATCAGGCAGCGATCGGTCCACTGGACCACCAGGGATATTGGATGGGGGGGTTATTATACCGATGCCCGTGATCGGGCACATAGTAGTCCACTGGACCACCAGGTATATGAGATGAGGCTTTTTTTTTACACAAATGCCCGCGATCGGGAACATAGCGGTCCACTGGACCACCAGGGATATTGGAGGGGGGGTTTATTTACACAGATGTCCGTGATGAGGCATGGGGGGTGCCGCCAGGTGCGGCAGGAACTCGGGTGTCCACCCACAGGTGGCAGCTGCCATGTTGCACCCTGCAATGCGGCAGCTCACCTGTGGGTGGCCAGCATTTGTTCCTTTTTTTTTTGGCTTAACTTTGTGCAGGCGCAAGTAGGGGTTGCGTATGCATGGCTCAACACATCCCAGGCTGAATATCAGGCTGTACAGGTTATGCCTGGGGCGCCCCCCACCTGTGCCTGCATACATTACTGATGTGCTCGAGCGCGCCAGGATTTGTGGTACTTTTCCACGAATGTCGCGCTGGAGTGCATCAGTGGGTTGTGCATGGCATAACATTGTTGTGCCATGTGCAACCCTTTTGAATATCTGGGCCTGGAAGTCTAATTCATTCATTTGTCTAAACAGCATCTTAATAAATAGACAGAAAAGTGTTGCTGCCAGGATGCAACCCTAATGCACCCTCTATTTGAAGAAAAGGGCTCTGATATTTGGATAGTTAATGCAGCACTAAGATGAGTAATGCTGCAGTACCAGTACATAGCACATAGAAATGGGTCATAGGCCATCTCAAAGTGGCCCATAGCACTGAACACAGTGGATAGCATGACGGCACAAAATACACCACTGCATCTATGCAAATTAGGGAGCCCTCTTGCATGCAGTGTGCAGAGATATATTCAGATGATTGTAGAAGTGCTAAAAGGCTGTTATAGTAGCCCAATTTAATGCTTTGAAAGTGCTGCTTTTATCAACATGCCCCATGGTGCACACCCTCTCCCCGGCAGCATTGTTCCCTGTCAAACAAAATGAAAACATTCCCCCTCACCCAATCACCATTAAAATGCTATATAAATCCCTGACAGTCTAGTGGTATCCTTCTGCTACCCTGTATACCCTGTAGATTGTTGAAATAATGTTTAAATCCCTGGCCGTCTAGTGGTACTCCCCTCCTGCCATGATTGCCATTGAAATAATGTTTAAATCCCTGGCCGTCTAGTGGTACTCCCCTCCTGCCATGATTGCCATTGAAATAATGATTAAATCCCTGGCCGTCTAGTGGTACTCCCCTCCTGCCATGATTGCCATTGAAATAATGATTAAATCCCTGGCCGTCTAGTGGTACTCCCCTCCTGCCATGATTGCCATTGAAATGATGTTTGAATCCCTGGCCGTCTAGTGGTACCCCCTTCCCACCCTGATCTCTATTGAAATGATGTTGGTATTCCTAGTAGTCTAGTGGCACCCCCTGGCTCAAAAACAGTTCAATAACTAAGTAATCCCCCCACTAGGCCACCCACTGTGCACATGCCAACCTCAAACCTCACCTAGCACCTAAGTAACCCTAAGCAGCCCATCATCATCTGTGACTGAGAAAAGTACAGAAACTGGCACAGACCCTCCTATCACCACCTCAGCTGACTGCTATTTGAATGAATGGATCAGCTGTTTCTACTGTATGTACATGCTCACATTCATTCAGCCAGTAGCCAAAAAAGGTCTAAAGAGGAGGGACTGGACCAGTTGCCATCCTTCTCTCACCTGCATACAATAATATTTTGCTTAGGGTTAGTCAGGTGCCACACTGGGGTGTAGGGAGCTGAGTGCAGAGTGGGGGGCTGGGGTTTACACAGTCATTCAACTGGATCAAGGCAGCAGGTGGTGTAGGGAGATGAGTGCAGAGTGGGTGGGTTGGGGTTTACATAGTCATTCAACTGGGATCAAGGCAGCAGGGGGGAACTACTAGACTGTCACAGATGCCAACATCATTTCAACAGAGATTGGTGAGGGAGTGGGAGGATGTCAGAGATTTCAACATCACATTGACAGAAATAAGGGTGGAAGGAGGGTACCACTTGACTGCCAGGGAGTGGTCATTTAGTGTACGGGGTTCAGGTGAAGGTGGGTGCAATGACATGAGTGCTGTACAATGCCTCTGTACTTTACCTAGAACTGCTAATGGCCACATAGTGTTATGCAAATGGACCCATAGTGCCTAGCAAGCTATACAGTATATGGTTATTAGCATACTGGTCACTAAGTGTAGCACCACAGAGCAAGAGTTCTGTCCTATTTGGGATGCATTATTCCCCTTTGCTCCTGAGTGCTTGTTGCCAGCAGAGGTCTGTGGCAAAATGCCACACATATTCATTTCACATTATTAAAGAGGCAACGAAATTTAATTTCGTTGGCGAAATTCAGGCAAAATCTCCAAGTTTGCTGCGCAAATCATTTTGCGAAATTGAAGGCAAAATTTCACCGGTAAATTTCACTTTCGGAGGTACATTTTGCCTTATATTAGTATTAGGCGAAATTGGGGAAAAAAAAATGCTTGTCGCATGACTTACTCTCACTAGCAGACTGCTGGTCGCATGGGTAAATGAAGGTCTTAAGCACCCATAACTATGAACAAAATGCACACTGACCAGGAACAATGCCAATTAGGTCAAATTTAATAGCTGAAAGAGCAACAACTGGCAAAAAAGGTGGCTCACAACAGAATAAAAACAACTAACATTTCCCCCGGTGTGTTGTCAGGCTTCATCTGATCGCATTGTTCTGGTCAGTGTGCATTTTGTTCGCAGTTACGGGTGCTTAAGACTTTAATTTGTCTTGTTTCATTTATCGGTAGCACCATAACGAAAATATCCTGGTGTTTGGTACTTTTGCATACATGGTCACATGGGTGACTTTATTTGGGCAGGAAGCCAGACTAAATCTACTTTCTTTAGAGCTTTTGCTGCCTGTAGGAGAGAGGAGACAGTAACAGGAAAGCTTTGTTTTCTAAACAAATCAGTGTGGTTAGTGTCTGTGTGTGTGTTTGTGTTTGTACTCTCTGTTATTGAAATCTCTTTCCCACTTTATTTTGCAAAGTAAATTGTTTCTATTAGGGCATTTTCTTTAGTGTTATATTTTTTATCTTTACAGTGTGTGTGGTGTGTGTGTGTGTGTGTGTGTTTGACTCCCTCTCTGTATCTTTCTTTTTCATTTATTTTCTTTAGTTTTCTATTAAGAACACTTTTTTTTGTAATGGAAAAAGGGACAGGGAGCAGTAAAGCAAGGGGGAAACTGGCATGCATGCCACCAGGAGGATTTACTGTCTGCCTTAACAGGTGGGCCTTTTCAAGGCAGCTTCCCCAAGAGGAGCATGTGCCTGTTGTCCCCCAACAACAACAGGTCCCCCCCCACCAGCAGCAGCAGCAGGAGCACCTTGCACGCCCAGCAGCATGTGCCCCCCCACCCATGAAGAGCAGCTGGAGTCTGATGCCCCACCCCAGGAGCATGTGCAGCCTGGGCCCCTCCCCCAGGAAGAGCAGCAGCAACAGGTCACGGGTGAAGTGACCCCCGCTGGGACATCACATGATGAGGCTTCCCCACAAGGTCTCTTTAGTTTGATCCTTATTTTCCACAAAGGTTTCAGATGACACTGTTGTAATCTGCAACCTTTGTGGTAAAGAAGTAGGGGGGGAAGGGTCCCACTTTGGGATGGGTGAACAAAGGAGCTACCTGCAGCACCACCATGCTGCAGAGTGGCTCTCCAAGCAAAAGAAGCTGCAGCAGCAGGCAGCGATGGAGCCAACCAGGAGGAAGGCATTCGGCTGCCTAGGGAGCGTTGCAGCAGGAGGCAGCAGCTGGAGTCCAGGAGGAGTGATACACCCCCCCACCCACTGCTAGCAGTGCCGATGTGCTCCACCTAATTCTGCAGCAGCATCCTCACAGCCTGCAACAGCTCCCACAGCAGGTCAGGTTGTCAGCATGGAGGACCTGGAGGCCGTGCGCCAAGAGATGGTGGCAGTGCGCATAGAGGTGCAAGGACTCCAGCAGCAGTTGGATGAGTTCACCAGGAGGTCAGGGGGGGACCTTGATAAAATAAAGGAGGACCAAAAGAATGTATTGGACCTCCTGGCAGAGCTGCATTGAGGGGGTGGTGGAGGTGGCAGCAGTGGCACTGGTGGAAGTGAGTAGTGCACCTCTTTTTTTTCTATCATTTGTCTTCTCCAAGTCTCGGTCTTCTTCCTCTGCACCCCCCTAAAAATAAAAACACCCAAAAAATTAAAAAAGTAAAAAAAAAATATATATTTTCTGTCCTCTTTCTCTTCTGCATCCTCTTTGTTCCTTTTCTTATCTTGTGCAGTGGTTTTCTATCTAATTTGTTATGTTTTATGTGATGTTTATGCTCCTTCCCTTTCCCCTCTGTCTCATATGAATACCCTTACCCTGACTAAGTCTGACCCTGCATGTCCCCCCAGCCCCAGCTTGTAGTACTGTGCCCATAAACTGCGTACCTTTCTGCTTGTTTTATGTTACTCCTTATTTATATGTTTCCTCCTATCCATAAATGTCAAGTATAGTAATTTGCTTGTATGAACCGACATTTTTTCCCAAAGCTATGTGATGTTGTTGTCTGTTGTGTGTGGTAAGGGCTGGTGGCAGTTGGTCTGGCTGTGTGCAGCATCAGTCCTAATACGTACACAACAGTCATAGAAACAGTTACATAAGCACTTTTATTGCGAAGTTAAACATGAATATGTTTTGTTCTGCTTAACAACACATCTTCCGCTGACTTTACCACCTCCACAAATGTTAACTTTGTGTCCCTCCCTTCCAGTCGTGATAATGTTTTATTAGTGCCCCACCGCCCCCACCAGCCAGGTGACCTGGTCCAAAATGTGCACTTTGGTCACAGTTTAAAATAGCCACTTGCCGCCATACTGTGCAGAGCAGGCATGCTAAGATGAGAAATATGACAGGAAAAATGGTACATAAAGTTAAGACTGTTAATATGGTCTGAGTCATGATGTGATGTGGTCCCCTCCACCCCCCCACCCAGACATCATGTTGCTGTTTTGGGCAATGTTTACCAAGGATTTCAGCCTGAATCTCAGTGCTGCTGGTGGCAAACAGGGCCTACAAGTCCAGAAATGTTTCCAAGAAAATGTTACAGTAAATTCAGACAAAAATCAGGTCTCAGTCATGTTGTTATATGGTGCCCAATCCACCACCAGACCCAAAACATTGTTTTTGGTCCACTGTTTACAGTTGATTTCATGCTGAATCTTGTTTCTATGAGCGCAGAACATGCTGTACGTGTCCAGAAATATTACAGTAAAAATGGTACATAAAGTTGAGACAGAAATATGGTCTGAATCGTGATGTGATGTGATGTGATGTGATGTGGTTCCCCCCCCCCGCCAGACCTAGACATCACATTGCTGTTTTGGGCCCTCTTTACCAAGAAATTCAGCCTGAATCTTGGTGCGGCTACCTGCTGTGGTGTGCAGAAGTCAGAACATGCACTATACAGTAACTCCAGAAAAAAAGCAGGCCAAATTATGATAGATGGGAGATACAGTTTTGGTGGGAATTATTAAATAGCCAAAAGGGGTGCCATGCTGAGAAAACGAATTCCTCATGCAAAATGCTGTTGCTACTTGCAATTGTTTCCTCCTGCTGCTGCTTTTTAAATTGATCGAGAAATGTAGAACTATCATTTTCCTATGTGGCTGTCCTGATTGGCTGTGTTGACTGACTCTGTGGTTGTAACTGGCCTGGCAGCGCGAAGTGAATGGCACTTTGGGGTACTATAGTTTGTTGCCTGCTGCTGTGTCTGACTACTAGTTGCCCAGTTGCCATGAGAAGTACTGTTTTGGATGGTTGACCGTGGGTCATCTTCACAGAGTCCATACTGCTGCTGCTGCACACATAAGTATCTGTCTTTATATTTTTTCCTGTACAAGACAAGGGTGTTGGTGAGTTGGTATTGTGGCATCTTGAGTTCTAATATGTTTGTACTGCTTTTATATTATTTTTCAGTTTGCTGAGGATGACATCATCATGCCAGGCTGGGATTAGGGTCTAGGGATGTTGGAATGCACCATATTTCCCAAAGCAGATGGTAAGTATTTAATTTTTCATTGCTAGTGGGGTATGCCTGTGACTGCCATCTGGATGTCTGAGTTTGATAGTAATTGTGTTCTTTTTTTGCTTTTGTCAACATCAGGAATTCTGGTGAAGTTAACTCCTGCTCCTGCTGCCGCTGCCACTGATCAACAAGATCTGGGAGATTTATTTAATTGTGCAATGGTTCTAGTTTGCCAGTCCCAGAAGTATGTATTTCTTCATTTTTTTATGGTCTTCTGTTGTGGGGTGGGAGGATGTTGTTGGTGGTGGGGGGGCCTGGAACTTTTTACAATCTTCAAAATTTGTTCTTCTTTTCATCTTATTTCCAGGTACTCAGTACTGTACTGTACTGTACTTCATCATGGTCTGGATGAAGCATGTGCCCATCCCAGCATGTTACTTTTGGGGGCAATTTCTGAAGTTTAACGACATCACGGGGTATGGTAAGTATACATTTTTATTATTTGTTTGTTCTAATTTGCTTGCTAAAACCAGGTATGCAGACTGACGAATATTCATCATTTTTTCTTATCTTTGATCTTGTTTTGGTCATTTTCCCCTGTTGAGGTTTCATCCAATCTCTGTGTGATGACTACATCCATCCAAGCCCTGCAGGAACTGTGTTGCATGGAAGACAGAGGGTGTTGCTTGAATTGCGATGTTGGCCACTGGTGTCCATACCATTAACGAGTAAACACCACCCACATCCAGGGAGGAACTATATGTGGAAATGGATGTTTGAGATGGTGTTTAGTAAATAAATAGGTGGAGTGAGCTAATGTGTTGTCTAATCATCTGAGGTGGCAGATCTGCAGTAATCATGAAAATCTGGAATCCAAACTGAGGGCAGAAAGCACCTCCCCCTGCCCTGACCCTTCCCCCCCAGGAACCATCACAGTTTTGGTACAAGACCGTTAACCTGGTAGTATAGCATAAGTAATCTTTTTGGGGGAATTGGATGTTCTACGTTGTTAAGCCTTTTCATGATTACTTTTGTAATTAATGACTCACATCATTAAAGATGGCCACCATTCACCATTTCTCAAAATTTGTTCAACTTGTGGTGTTAATGGTTAAATGAGCATGTTACATTCATATGCTACTTGTACTAGGAGCCAGGGTTCTTCAACATGTCACAGATTGTAAGTGGCAGAAAATATCTTTGTGGTCGCATGGAGTGCATGGGTGTGTCAGGTGGTGAGAAGGAGAGGGGCGCGCTGATGTGGCACGTGCCAGCATGAGCACTTTTAAGGACATCAAGACAATATATCTTGCTGTAAGATGGGGTTAATAGTCAAAATGAAAAGTAAAATGTGTATCTTTATAGTTTGGGCAATGAAACATTATAACTGTATTCATGCAAAATCTTTATGGTTATGGTAATTTGATTGCTGTTGCTTTATATAGGCTGGGGGGACTGGTGGGAACCAAACAACAGGTTACGGCAAAGGGCGATCAAATGAAAGGGATTCACACTGCAGCAGATAACACATAACCATAACCAATTGAATGGTACATAGCTAAAAATAAGTTATAACATTAAACTTAGCTGAAAGTGGTTGGTGGGGTGGTGGCCTTCATGTAAACTCAGCCTTTTTCCTCTTCCACATCATCCAAGAAGCACCCCTCACAGTCTTCAAGACTGGAGCTGTCACCAGGTGGGAATTATCTCACCATTGTTGCTTCATCCACCTAGCTGCTGGTGGATGCCTTAGTCGAGAGATTGTCCTCATCCTCATCACTGAGACACAGTTCCTGTGGCAACACCACTGACATCACTGTGTTGTGTGGAATGTGCCTTTCGTTCATTTTGATGAATGTTTGTGTGGACACATTCTTGGGTGACAAATTGGTCCTAAAGTCACTCACAATGGCCCTAGCAGCACTAAACACTCATTCCACACTGACACTGGATGGTGGGCAGCTCAGGTATTTCACAGCAACCGATGTTAGTGCTGGCCAGTCAGTCATTTTATTGCTCCAGTAAAGCTGTGACTCGTCAGTACTGGCAAGGTGCTTTGGGTCCCTTATGTAGGCCTCCACCATTTGTTCTGCTGCCCTGAATCCAGCTGCCTCATCTGTCTCCTCCTCCTCCTTTTCCTCCATATCTTCCACTCCCACCTGAAAGAGAACATCCCAAATGGAATTGCTTGCCGTTTTCTGCTCTGCCTTGCCCATTTTCTCTGATTGCATTGCCTGTGAGCTGGTGGCGGTAGCAACACCCATTTTTACCACAGTGATTGCCTTTTTCATGTGTGCAGCATATACCATTCTAATGAGGTTCTCTGTCAACTTTTGTACTCGCTGACAACCTCCTTCAGTTATAGAAGGCAGGCCATGTTTGTAGCATGGTTCCAGCATGGTGGCCATTGCAAAGTCAGCCAACTGTAAAATGCCAGATATATGGGTATTTGTGTCCAGCATGTGGTGCATGTGATCCATTAGATCCCAACAGCCATGATCCCCACTTGCCTCCATCTGGTGTCGCACATTAACCAGTGTCTGCCTTGACACACATATAAGGGGTATAGATTGACTTACACAAGCAGTGTCCCCTCTCACTGCCTGTGAAGCATGCTTGAACGGACAGATAATGCATATTAGCCCATCCATTTAGTGCCACTGCTCTGTTGTTAGAGTGATGGATGCTCCAGCGCTGTCACGGGTGGTGTGCACAATCAGGTATTCTGATACAGCCTTATATTGTTCATACAGCCAGTCAAGCATGTACAGTGTGGATTTCCACCTGGTCATGACATCAAGCTTCAGCTGGTGCTGAGGCAGATGGTTATTGCACTGTAGCTCCCGTAGATGGTCACAGATGCGACTGGTGACAGTAACTGTTTCCTTAATGTCTGCATGGTTGAGAAACTGATGAACTACAAGATTAAGGTAGTGTGCCAGGCAGGGCACCCTGAAAAAACTACCCTCACTTATGCACTTCATTACATTGGAGCCATTATCACTTGTGATGAATCCTGCTATGAGTGACTGTGTGTGTAGCCACCCATCAATCTCTGGCAGTAGAACATTAAGCATTTTCTCAGCCATGTGAGAACCAGTAACACTTGTCATACTCAGGGTTGCATGCTGCTGAATACCAGGTGGGCTGCTACCACCACAGTTTTGCTTTATGCAGGTTTTGCCAGGCCCCAAATTAAGTACTACTACAGGCAACTGTGCCCAGTGTGCTGTTATGCATAGATACAAGCTTGCTGCTGTTTGTCCAGTGGTCCACATATCCATGCTAAGATGGATATATTGTGATGAACTATGCTTCAATGCATGTGTAATGGAATCAGCTACTCTACTGTTCAGCTCTAGCATGGTACAGTTAGTAAAATAGGTTCACAATGGAACCTGACATTTGGGACAGGCACGGGCCATCAACCTGCAGAAACCAGCATTCTCCACAAACAAGATGGCCAGAATTTTCAGCAGTGGCAGCATTTAATGCTCATGCAGAAGCATGATTTGGGGGGGGTACTTTTTCTGCTGCTCAAGGATGGTCTTCAGAGTGGGCTGCATCTTTGGGGCTGTTTGACTAGAATGCTGTACTTGTGACAGCAATGATGTTCTTTTAGTGGTAACACTTGACTCTTGGGGCTGTGTAGACCACATGAAACCAGTTATTTTGGTTGTTTGTGGGTGTGGTGGTGTACTTTTCTGACTCAAGGGATTGGGACTGGCAGCTCCACTGCTATGCCCACTACTCAAGGGCGCTCACCCTCTTCTTCCACCACCGACCCACTCTGCCCACCCTCCTCCTGCTCTTGCTCTGCTACCTTTAACTTGCTGAGGGAGATGTCACCAACAGCTCTGGCATCCTTCTGGTGTTGCTGCCATCTCAGTGGATTCTTGTTTTTCAGGTGGGCATGTTGGCAACCAGTGCCTATGTGGCTTCCCTTTTCCCCCCTGACTAACATGGGCTTGACAAAGTTGGCATATCACTTTGGTCTCATCAGCAGGATCAAGCACAGAAAAGTCCCAAACTAGGGACTTTTGACCTCTGGACTTCAGATGCTTCTGGGACTGGGATAGTTCAGAAAGAGGTGTGGAAGTGTACATTTTTTGGGCTGCTCTCATCACTTCCATAAAACTACTTTTGGGAGTGGGGGGGGTGACTTGACTGCTTGGAGGTTAGCTAATAGGCTTGGTGACAGACTGACTCATGGGCTGTGCATGTAAATGGCCAACATCACTCTTGATGTTTTTTAACTCAGGCTCCCATGTGTAATCATTCCAGTCATCATCATCACCACCAAGAGCGATGATGTCCTTGTCCTCCTCCTTCTCCTTATCACTGTCTTCTTGCAGCACATCACTTTTTTCTTTCTCTACAACCATCTCAGGAGGCTGATTATCCCAATCTGCAGGACTATCAGACTCTGGTTGAACACTATCACTACCAACTCTTGCAGGAACAGGGACAGTCACACCGACAGACTTATCACCATCCTCCTGGACCACTGTTCCTGTGCTGGTATCAGTGCCTCCATTCTTCTCACTGTCATCATCCCCCACCAGCATGGATGCAACAGTTTTAGCCCTAAAAAAGTAAGACACAGGTATGCCAGTACTTCCAACAACTCCTTTGCTGGTACCTGCCGCACCACCACAGCCCAAGCAGAAGACACTGATGCAGACATACATGTGCTTTCACTGCTAAGGGGAAGTGGAACTGAAGTTGTACTCTTTTCAGCAGACTTCTTAGCTCCCTCATCCCCCTGCCACATTTTCCCCCTGTACTGTGCTGTCTCTTAGCAGGCATTTTAGCTAGCTGCTGCTTCAAAGCCTTGCCTTTCTCTGGGAGTATATCAAGAAAGGACGTAGTACTAACTGTGTGAATAACACCTCACACATCACACCTGCAGTACTGGCTTCCTTACAAGTCCAAACACAATCAGGACAGGTAGCAGCACTCTAGAGTACAACTAATACCGTATATGTTAGGTAGCCTATTCTAGTAAAAACAAAAAGGTAACTTTTTTCTTTCCCAAAATAGGAATTAAAGCAACACACAGAGGGGAAAAAAGGGCACAAGTGACTGACTTTAAATACAGATCAGCTGTGTCTGGACAACTAAAGTACTGTAATGTGTTACTACCACAATTTTTTTTTATTATTATATAAGGGCAGAAACAACCATATTACACTGACAAAGGCAAGTACCACAACATGGTAGTGGTCTGAATGGGAGGGATCAGCAATCTCTTGGAAACTATTATATTAATATATTGTTTTTTATACTGCTGGCATCAGGTAGTAAACAATACTGTAATAGAGAAAAGGTAAGCAAAGTCAACTAAAAGAGGAACACCACACAATGTGTAGAGGCAAGCTCCAGCAACAAAATACAGGGGAGTAATTCACCAAAGCAGTGAAACTGTAAATGGACATGTTCAAGTGATCAAATAAAAGTACTTAAGTTTCAGTGCAAAAAATATAGAACTGTTGATTTTCACAGTTTAAGTAACACAAGTTAACACTCAGTAAACAGAACTAACCACAAACAAAAAAAATAAAATAACGGATCAGCGCTGTGTGTTCAAAACTTCAGAGTTCACAATCACAGCTAAAAGCAGAAGAATGGTATATAACACAGGCAAACAACAGCACTTTCAGACAGGATGGAGTAACTTTTTAGAGAAATAAAAAAAAATTGTCAAGATATTGATTAACAAAATGAATAAGAAATAACAGTAAATCACTCACAGTTTGTGAGAAATCTGTTTGTAAAAGGCTAGAAATAGCCTGCACTGGTTTAAACTCCTACTCTACCCCACTCAACTCCTACCCCACTCAACTCCTTCAAAGACACAGACAAAGGTAAAACCAGATTAAACTAAGTATTATGCAAAAATCCAGAAAATTAAAAAAAAAAACTGTTCCCTAGCAGCACTAGGAACAAATTGTATATTTGGGAGCAATTAGCTCTCAAAAACAAGTTTTAAAGAGGTTTTAAAATGCTTTACTGGATCTGATGCACCACAACAGACTGCTCTCTGACTCAACATGCAGCAGAATGAGCTGAAAACAAGTTGCACATGGTATTTGCCCTATTGACCCACAATGCACTGCAAATTTCTCTTTTGGAGCAAAATTTCACTGGAAAAATTAAAAGTTACACCAGTGAAATTTTTGCCACAAGGTGACATTTTAAGCATGAATCAGTGAAACTGGCAGACCAAAACATTTTATGTGAAATTTCACGTTATGTGAAATCAGAAAACCATGCAAAATTTTGTTTCGCCTAGCTGAAAGAGTTTGCTTAATTGAGGAATTACACAAAATATTTCACCAGGCGAAATATTTGAGTTTCGCGCAACACTACACATGTTGCTGTAACAGCCATACATTAACACAACTCCACCATATCATTTTTCAGTTACAGTATAATGCCTGTCAACATGCTTCCTCCATCAACATGAGCTGGCATTGTGTTGTCTGGACTTTCATTTCTGTCATATCATTCTTGAGTAGTAATATTTACCTGCCTATTTTCCCCATTGTGATAAATTGGCTTCTCATGCTGCCTGGCCATGCACTATATGCACATTCTGCTCCATCAAATAATTATTCAGCCTGGCTCTATACTGTGTGTACTTCTAACCTAACTGTAATTCTTCAGCCATAATGCCTGTCTGTTTTTTTCATCAGGATGAGCTGAATTACAATGTGGTTTATATAAGTCAGGTATCAACATTATTAGATTGCAAAATACGTTTGTGGATCTGAAGTCAGCCCAGTGGTATTGAGGTATCAGGTGCTTGGCAACTCATCTCTTTCCATTCCAGTATCCTGTTTCAGAAAAGGACACAGGTCACTCTGGGAGATGGCCAGGGGAGGAAAGCTTTACAATTCCAATGATTGTTCTTTTTCCTTGGGGATGGGGACCATGCATCCCACTAGGCAGCTGCAACCTGGAGGTCTTAGGTGGCAGCAAAGCTGATGCCAGAGAAGGTGTCTTGCCTGACTGATGCTAGGGGGGTACCTCTGCAATTACACATGACGCAGCCCTTGGGAGAAAATGGAGGAACCCCCCCCCCAAAAGCAGCTATGTATATGCGGTGGAGTACGCCAACATGCAACACTGTGATAAGCATGTCATACATTCCTGCATGACAACCTGGAGCAATTGCTAGTGGATTTCACTGTGTTCCTGCAGACACCTACAGAAAGTCACTGGTAGGAACTGAGATAAAAGCACTGCATCCCTAGCTGACTCCATTATATATACAGATTTCAGCGTCGAGAATGAAGCACATCGTAATTAGGTATCAGAGTTTCCAAAATTTTAAACTGGAGTAATTACTATTAGATCACTTAGGTCCCTGCAGTTTCCTACAAAATATCACTGCCTGAAAGTGTGATATCGCACTGCATCCATGGGAAAGGCAAAAAATATATCTATTACTACCTACCTAATCGATGGGTTGCAGTCATTGGGATAACATATAATGTACTCTATGCCAACTAGTAAGGATAGTGGTAACATCCATATGAATGGGTTACTCAACTTGTCCCATCTTAGTATTTATGGATCTTGCTGTTACCTTTCCAGTTGGCCATACATTCATGTAGTATCCCTCTGTAACTGAAATGTTTAACCAAATGCATTACTCTCAATATTCTTTTTGTTTACTTTTACATGTAACCCTTTTATCACATTGTTTTGTCACCGTATCTTATTGTGATTGTTTTCTGATTTTTCTGCTCATGAGTCTGATAATTTGCTTGCTAAAAGACTGGGCAGAGTTTGAGGCACTCTGGAAAGAATAATGTGAAATTAATTGACCCAAACTGATTAGGGATAACTGCAGCTTAACTTCAGGTTCTCAAGCATAACTTCTACCCAATCACAGGCAAAGCATTACTATATTTATTGCTTAAAACTGGTTTTAAACATTACAGTTTAAGCAGCGCCAAACGCACTGTGCCATACTGTTCTTCCTCCTCCATGTCTATTACTTTAGAATTCTAGCACTCCTGCCCCTAGCAGTTGTATATGCAAGACAATGATACTGACAGTAACCCTTTCCTAATACTGTAGTACTACCTGTACCTGCCTGCTGGATTGCCTGCCTATATTACCAATGTATGAATTTGCATGCACATCATCATAAACAACATTCTTGTATGACAGCATGTACATTATTGGCACTTTATCACCAACCCATCTGAATCATGTTAACTTATTTATGGGTTATCTTGTATAATGTATCTTTTTACTACAGATAAAACTAGTATAGCAAATAAGCCAAGGATATTGTCAGATTTGAGCAAGAACACTTGTACCAAGTTAAGATTAACTGATGGAAACCAAAGAATCAGTCAGAGGGTCACAGAGCTATGATTTAATGCACTCTTTAAGCAACTCTATAAGTTAATCTTACATAGTTGCCAAAACACAATGTTAATGCTAGCAGAGTGCAAATATCTGTATTACTCAGCATACTGATCTGTATGACCTAATGCTCTGCTAGGTTAGCCTCTGACATTGTCTGGGAACAGTGTGATAAACTGGCTATAATAAAGGCAAGTATTAATTAGTCCTCACAAAAAAACATTCTTTGAGGAACCAAGCCCTGCAGTTATGGATATAAAAACCTATCTGTTTCAGTAATATATAACAATGATACTTTAATTCCAGAACACTGTGGGATTATAAATCAAATCAATATTTCCCAGCAGCACTAAAGGGTCAGATTATTAACCATGACTGAAGCGAGAGTTATTGTAATGCCAACAGAATAGTTTTGAATTCAGTCCAGATGATTGATAAACTGCACAGTTCTCTTACATCAAAAATGCATATTTATGTTTGCTCATTCAGTTTTTTGATGTAAATACATCCTACAACCAAACTAATCAATGGTCATACTGCAAACACATCTGATCTTTGATGAAGTGCATTGATGGTTCTTTCTTACTTAGTTCAATGATGCAGTTGTATCTTTTCATTCTTCAGATTATATTTATAACAACAGAACAAAAATGGCACCTGTTTCAAGGCAGACATTCTGTGTCATATAGTATAGTGTCTCTCATTCAAAGAATTGCTTCAATATGCCAATGTCAGTGCAAAAAAGCCACAGAGTTTATTATAAACAAATGTGATTTAAAAGGCATAAAAGGGCTCACTACAGTTGTTCATATCAATAGAAACATGTACAGCAGGTCGAAAATAGAAGTAGGCTTTTGGCATACATTTGCAGTTCAGCAACCCTTCATGACAGATCCCAGCTTTGTGTCTCAGTCATCCTGGATCTTTCTCCTTCTTGGTCACCTGAAGCATTTCGTGATTGGCTCACTTTCTGTTGTTGTCTTGAATTTGGTACTGAGCACTGTTATTCCCAGGTGTGGTCTTACCTACTGGTGTGTATATATATATATATATATATATATATATATATACTTTGCAAAAAACTGCATTAATTCACCAGTTAGGGTTCAACTTAATGCTGCAAAAGTAGGGAAATGTGGTGTTAGGGTTTCTAACAACAACTTCCCACCCATCCCAAGAAGCAAAAGAACAAGATCACACCAGCAACCATAGACAGCCATCATCAGTTAAGACAAACAACATTGCAGAGGCAGACCTGGATCTGGTGGCCACAACATAGTCATGGTGCATGGAAAACCACAGCTGGGAAGTGGCCATTCCATGGTACAGCATGTTTTGGATGGACAGATCTGGGAGGAAAGGTGGAGGGGTTGTTTTATATGTGAAGGAGGGTATAACATCCATTGAGGTACAGAGGCAACATGGGGACAAAGGACTGGTGGCACCAAGGATCAGCCTAGAGATTAGGTTGGGAGTCATTATTCACATGGTGGTGGTGTACAGACCTCTGACACAGGGGAAGAATTTAGACAGAGCTCTGGGGAAGTCATTAGTAAAATGCCAGCATGAGGGAAGTCTTGATAATGGGGGACTTATAATCTGCTGGATGTAGATTGTGACATTCTCACCGTAGCTACATCAAAGAGAAAGGGCCATACTTGAATCCATACAAGGGACATTTCTTAGGCATCTGGTTTTGGAACCCACTAGGGATGGGGCAGTGCTAGTTCTGGTACTTACAAACAGAAAGAGCATTGCTGACATCACAGTGGGTAGTTCCTTGGGTACAAGCAATCACTGTACAGTGTGTTTTGGCATACAGATAGGACAGGAAAAAAACTCACTAAGATGAGGGTCCTGGACTTCAGAAGGACAGATTTGAAAGAAATTGGAAACTGCCTCAGAGTATGCCTCGAAGGGGGAGGGAGGCAGCAGGGGAGTGGTGACTCAATGGAGAAAAGGTAAGGCAACAGCATGCTGCTTGAAGGAAGTGAGCAAGAGAAAGAGGAAAGAGGCTATTATGGTTCTCGAGAGAGGTGGCAAAGGGAGTAAAGGAGAAGAAAACTGTATTTAGAGAGTACAAGGAGATGCAGAAGGATGAAGATATGAGATATATTTCTTGTATAACTGTGGCACTTCCCACCCAAATATTGTAGTACACTAGACCTCAGGAATAATATATATTTTTTTCCTTTATTTATTCCATGTTACACCAGGCATAGTCTGACACATTTCTGATACTAGATCCTTTATCAAAGGCTAAAGAACAGTTAATCCCATGTATCTTAAATACATCAGTTGTTAATGACATCACATAGAACATTTTAAAATGGTTGGCTAATAGTTTAATTGAATAATACATATCCTTGTCTACAATTAAAAAATGTAGCAACCAAGATACACCAAAAACATAAAAACACAAACACAGTGCAAGCAACAGATAACACTTACTTAGCACTTTCAGTGATGTACCACTTTAGTTCTGTTATCTGTTGCTTGCACTGAGACAATTGATATATTTAAGATACATGGAATTAACTGTTCTTTAGCCTTTGATAAAGGATCTAGTATCTGAAATGTGTCAGGCTATGCCTGGTGTAGTCTTTTAACATGAAATAAATTAAGAAAAAATTGTGTTATCATTCCTGAGCTCTGGTGTCCTACAATATTTGGGTGGTGAGTGCTACAGTTATACAAGAAAGACTATTGCCTTTTTACTGGAGAGCACTACACTCCTTGTACACTTTCTCTTGAAACAAGAATAAGGAGATACATCTGGCAAAGCAAAAGGAGGCAGGAAGGAGGGTGAAGGCAGCTAAAGCACTAACAGAGGAGAGGAGAGCTAAGGAGGTCAAAAAAGGGGATGAGACAGTCTTCAGGTATGTAGGGTAAAGAGCAAGACAAGGGGAGGGATAGTGAGAATCAGGAGGGTGGGGAAACTGTGCAGAGGAAGATTGAGAGAAATTGGAAATACTGAATCATTACTTCTACTCAGTCTTGAGTGTAGAGAGTGGGGGGAATGGGCAGCACACTGCAATAAGCAATGGGGGGGGAGTGGACACAAGTCCACTCTCAGTGGAGAGGGTCCGAAAGGTATTGGAAGCCTTAAAAAAGAATAAGGCAATGGGGCTGGATAGTATTCATCCAAGGGTCCTAAAGGAAGCAAGCATGCTGCTGACCACCCCTTAATAATGCTTTTTGGCACCTCACTGGAGATGAGGGAAGTTCCAAGGGACTAGAGGAGGGTTGATTAGTTACTTTACACAAAAGTGGCAGTAGGGAGGATGCTAGCAACTACAGATCAGCCAGTCTCATATCACTGGTGAGGAAGTTAATGGAGACTCTACTAAAGGAGAGACTTGTGGAGCACCTGGAGGCAAAATTGCTGAAGGACTTCCAACAACATGGTTTCACAGGAGGGAGGCCATGTCAAGCTAATCTCATATATTTCTTTGACCGGGTTACCAGGAAAGTGGATCAAAGGAGAGCAGTCAACATGTCCTATCTGGAGCTCAGTAAGGCTTTTGACACTGTGCTGCACAGGAGGCTAGTTAAAAAACTAAGAAGCCTGGGGGTGAGGGAGAAAGTGACAAGCTGGGTATTAAACTGGTTAAGGGATATGAGGCAAAGGATGGTAGCAAACGGTAGCCACTCAGGAGATAGGAAAGTGACTAGTGGGGTGCCACAAGGTTCAGTGTTGGGACAAGTTCCCTTCAATGACTTCATAAGAGACATTGTGAAGGGTCTTGAAGGTAAGGTGAGTTTTTTTGTGGACAATACAAAATGTGCAACAGGGTTGACACTTAGAAAGGGGTGGAGAGAATGAAAAGGGATCTGAGTAAAATAGGGAAATTGTCTAGGGGGTAACAGCAGGGTTTCAATGACCAAAAATGCAAGATTATGCACTTAGCACTGTGGAATCCAGGGACTGTGTATAAGATGGAGAGTAGAGCTAACGGTCACCATGCAAGAATGAGACCTAGAGGTCATCATATATAATGACCTCAGGGTAGCTGGACAGTGTGACAAAGCAGTGGGAAAGGCTAGCAGGATGCTGGGTTGCATTGGAAGATGGATTTCTAACAGGTGGAGGTGGGTAGTTCTGCCATTGTATCGCTGACTGGTGAGGTCCCACCTGGAGTATTGTGTCCAGTTATGGAGGCTGCACCTAAGTAAGGACATTGAAAGAGTGGAAGCAGTATAGAGGAGGACAACCAAAAAGGTTATGAGGTTGCATGAGAAGCCATACAAGGAAAGGCTGCAAGAACTCAACATGTACTACTTAGAAGACAGGAGAGCTAGAGAGGACATGATTGAAGCCTACAAGTACCTCACAGGAGTAAACAAGGTACAAGTGGAAGATCTTTTTCAGAGAAAGGAAGGCGCTAGAACAAAGGGGCATGTAGTGAAGCTAAGTGGGGAAGTTTAAGAGAGCTGTGTGGAAATATTTCTTTATGGAAAGGGTGGTGAATGACTGGAACAGCATGCCAGAGGAGGTAGTGGGGTAAAGACTGTGGGGAACTTCAAGTAAGCATAGGATAGGCACAGGGGCATATTAGGTAGAGAAATGGGGAAGGGAGTGACACCTATGACCAACTAGGATCAGTGGTGACAGAATAGGCAGGAACTAGAGGCAGACTGGATGGGCCTAAAGGTCCTTTTCTGATGACAAAAATCATTTTATATGATTCTCAGTTTCTAGCATACAACTGTTTCCAGAAGACACAAATGCATTAGCACTGATGTGCTACCTTCATGGATTTGTATCTGTGGCATGCATAAAGCAAGACATACACACTCACTTGTCACTGCAGATAGAAAGCCACAATGCTCAAATCACAACACCACTTATGTGTGCAGAAGCACAGACCCCTGCAGCCACAGATACAAATCCACAATACCCAAATTACAAGAGTTCTTTTGTCTCCAGAAGTGCACACCCCTATGGGGTCAGCACTTCTGTAGCCTCAGGTACCGGTGCACACTGTAAGAGACACACACACACACTTCACAGGCCTACACTTCTGCAGCTGCAAGTGCAAAATATACACACAACCTCTGGTTACAAAAGCACAGGGGCCAAAAATTCCATGATACCAAAATTGCAACAGTATTTCTGTCTGCAGAAACGCTGACTCCTGAGGGGCGTGTGCCTTTTCAGCCACAAGTGTAAGACATACACACCAACTTCTTGATCCAGAAGGGCAGGCCCTTGTTGAGCCTGCAGTTAGGCAGATGAAAGTACTGTTGCAATGTGGTTATAGCAGTGGGTCTGTAAATTTTTCAAGGGGATAGCAGATTTTCAGTTATGCAGCTGCATATAGAAAACCATATACTAGAAGATCTTGCTATCTAGTGAGGTACATCATACAGTGTGCATGAGTGCCTCTCTCTGCAGAGGCAGAAGCCCCATTCAAACTTCCATCTGCAGAAGTACGGGCCCACATTGGGTCTGCACGTCTGCATCCACACATACTCATGCACGCAGTACAATATACACACACAGGTGTGGCTTCATAGGCACATGCCCCTCTGGGGCCTATGCTTATGCAGCTGCATGCCTAGTTCCATGAAGGTAGCACATCATTGCTTCTGCATTTGTGGCATCTGGAAACAGTTGTATGTTGTTTGTCTTACCTGATGATAGCTGTCTGTGGTTGCTTTTCTGGTCTTGTCTTTTTGCTTCTTGGGGTGGGTAGGGGAGTTAAGGTTAGAAACCCTGATGCCAAATTTCTCCACATTTGAGGCATTAAGTTGAAACCTAACTGATGCATTAATGCATTGTTTTGCAAAAAATGCCTTCATTTTTGAGATAGTGGAATTGTATCCTCATTCATGTTGATTCCTTCAGGACCTGCATGAACAGATGCAGATGCAAAGAGCCCTCTGGGCCATGTGCCAAGGGAAGATCCTGTCTGCCTACAGAAGTGCAGGGCCCTAAGAGCCCTGCACTTCCATGTAGTAACAAATGTCAAGAATTTGTGGGTCTGTCTAGTGGCAAGCAGATGCACAGGGTTAATAGTCCATCTTTCAGCCAAAGTACAGAGCCCTCTGGCACCCATGGGTGTGCGTAAAAAATGTTATGGGTGTAAGGATGTGTCTGACCCCGTAAGTCAGTACAAACCAACTTTTTCAGTGCAACCCCAAAAAATCAGTTTTGCAGCCAGAAGTCAGTGTGCATGTCTTATACCGGTGAAGAAGAGTGCAGAAATAGTGTTGCAAGTTTGGTATCATGGGTTTCATGATGGCTGCACTTCTACAGCCCTTGGTTGGTGTGTATGTCAAACTTAATTGGCCATGCATTAGAAAAACTGCAACCACAAACCTCAGTTTTCTTTGAGACTGGTAAATTTAAGGTTTTCAGGAAATGTCCAACCCCAAAAATCCATTTCTCATACACACGGCCAGTTATGACCCAAAAACCCAATTCCTGATGCACACAGAAAATGTTGGGGTCTCTGGATGTGACAACCCCAAAACTCCAATTCTCCATATGGACAGAAAATAGAGACAGAAGTCTGACCCACTGGCATGGAGGGATAGGCACCAAGGCTCACCTACTACCACAATGGTGACCCAGAGTTGTGAGCGATCTCAGGGAATTGGGGTTCAGCATGTGACAGGAGGATCAAGCATCTGGAGGACATCTCTCCTTCACCTTAGTGAGACTCCAAAGCAGTGCATGTCACTTGGTACTCTATATGTTGGTGTGGTAGTTTGTTCATGTAAAGAAGAAGCAGGGGCCTTCAAGACAATTCTGTATTTCTTGAAACATGGCTTCATTGCCAGTTTCCTTTCATGGTAATCCTTGGTTCAGTGCTTTTGCACTAAGGTCCTTGTTTTTTAGCTTACTTTCCTGTTTTGGGCTTACTGTAACCCATACCCTTGGCATCATTTGACTGGTTCCCTCTCCTTCTGGGCTGAGGCAACAGCTATGGCATGATTATGCATCCTAACAAAAACAAAACAAATATCTCTAGTCTTCTGTGTTCAGCCTTTTCAGGTTGTTTGTGAGGATGTTTGGCACCATAAAGTCCTGCTTAACACCAAGCCAGTTTTAAATCTTTCATGGGGATCTGCATAGAAACTCAGAAAGTAAAGACAGATGAAGACCTAAGTCATCAAGTCTGTCCAGCATCCCAACTTTGCATTATTTATTGTTCGCCATATTTACTTCATCCCCCAATATCCTTGTTCCATGTACTACCCATCATAAAGTAGTAGCCACATACATTGCCAGCTATTTCCAGACATTTCACAAAATTTCTCAAGAGTTTCACTCTGCTGCCCCTACTGTAGAAATGCAGAAAGCATCAGATATTTCTGGAAATATTACTGAAATTTCAGGAAATAGCTGGCAGTGTCTATAGCTACTACTATATAAATTAGAATTGAATGTGTAGTGCGTATTTGCTCAACTATATTAGGTAGCATGTGTGTTTTATCTTTGACATATGAGTCAGAAAAACGAACCAAACTGTTGAAAAGAAAATCTGCAAATTTGGGAAGAGGTTCTAATTAAGCAAGAAGGCCTGCATTTGAAGCCTTTCTAGGAGGATACTGCCTGGTAGAGGCCTTAAAGCACAAAGTGCCGTTGGGGGGATATAAACCTCCAAATGAGCATCATCCTCCTAGAAAGGCCGGAAGTCAATGGCCTTATTACTACTATAAACTTTTTCATATTTAAAGTGTCCAAAACTGTGAAAACTGTTTCAGCTGTTGCTAGATATTCTATGGTAGCAGTGGCAACCAATTTTTGTAGCATTTTCTGTGCATTTACTAGCCAGTATTACATGTTTACTTAACAAATCAATGTGCAGACTTTAGCAGAGACACTGGCAAAAGGTTTGTAAAGATCCTAATCCAAGGACTATTGATCTTCTTGGAAAATGTTCTGTTAGTGCTGTTGTCTCCCATTCCTTTAAAAGACCATTGTCATGCCTTCAAGTAATCAAGACACATCACAATTTGTATATACTGTACAACCAGCTCTAGCATTTTATACTTTTTGGATCCTTGGTCAATCTTAGATAACTCTCCAGTTATTTATCACAGTTCATTAATACACTATCCCCTCCCTTATCCAAGTGCTTAATGACACTGTGTTGGTTACATTCTAGATTTTTTCAGTGTTAAAAATCCCCTACAGTTGAGACTTGGATACTGTTTAGTCCTTATTGTTTGTTCTTTCCAATTTACTTAAAATACCTGGCTCTTAATCTCCCCTGTGTCAGTTTCAGTGCTATCGGATTGGCCAGCGATGGTTTGAACTCTAATGTTTTTCCTCATAACCTTTTCAGTTATTTCTCCTTATTGTTGGTTTCAACTCTGTCTCTAAAAACAATGTTTTAGACAAAAGTATCTAAAGAATTTTTCTACTTCTACCATGAAATTCATTATTTGGTTTCTGTAGGGGCACAACAAAGACTATTGATAAGTACCATTGTTTTTATTTAGTTAATTTCTGTAGTGAGAGGTGAAGATCATTGTCTCCCCTGCCCTTGCTTTCTTTTCCTGCCCCTCCCTCCATTTTTAAGTCTGCCTCTTCTTTTATCACTGTGTTTTTAATATGTACGTCTTTCTTCCTGCACCATATAGGGTATCAATTTGTCACTAAATATAATGCGTGTTTTTCTCTGCCACTTTCTTGATCCCATTTTCTGTCTAAAAAAAGGTTTAGGAAGAGAGGTAAACTTCCCAAACCCATGTAACAGGATGTAGGAGATTCCTGGACATGGGGCTCAAGGGCAAACATAATCTATTGATCTGGTAATCATGTGTGTCTTTCTTTTTTTGCTTCCTCAATGCTCCCAAAGATTTGTGCTGAAATGAAAACCAGTGACAGAGAGTTTTGCACATTAAAACACTAAAAGATACTGGTAGAAAAATAATCATTGTCCATAATGACTGCCCATTTTCCTACCTCAGCTATTCCAACCTGTCACTGGATGGGCCTTTGCTAACAACTCTACTGGCAGTTCAGCCTCCTCTGTCTCCATTCCTTCCACACTGTTGCTTTCAATAACCCGTATTATCTATCCCACACCCTTTTTATATTAACCAGTACTCTGGGCAGGCTGTTGTATTTATCAGCAGTTCATTCAATGAAGAATTAGAAAATGGGCTAAGAAAATCCCATCCTCTCTTTGGCTGATAGACCTGACAAGGTGGGCGACTATCAGACAATAGAGCTCAGGTATTAAAAATACCAGTTTCCACAAACTTCATTACAAATATTAAGCTACTATTAGAACATTCACTTTAAAATTTTATCATTTTTTCCTATTGCTTAGCGGGCTATTTGGCGGCTGCCACCACCACCCCAAGTCTGTTTTATTTTTAGTTAAAGTAGTTAAAAAAATCATAGGCACAGATTAAAATAAAAAAGAAATTAAAACAACAGTAACTCAGATCACCATCCTCTGTGTAAAATGACAAAGTCAGCTGAGAGAGAGTGGTATATCTGCTAGCACTACAACGTATGAGAGCAATTGTACTTTCTTTGTTTTCCATACTGCAGATTGATGTCCATCTTCAGAGTGGAAAATGGAAAAAGGAACGCTGTTCTAGTACATATGATCAACACCACTCCATAGTTAGCAGTCTGTCCTTTGGCACCCACCTGCTAGCACTGCTCCTCAGATTGACTCTTGTAATGTCAGTCCCCCTTGTAAAGAAGAAATGAAACAAAACACACAAACAGAAAAAAAGAAAATGTAGACACGACTGCTTGTCCCATACAGTAACGGTGCAAGAGTTATGAGTCTCTCTTATCCTCGGACACATGACCAACAGCAACACACCTCAGTGTGACTCTCTCAAAAATTGGAGGAGAAAATCTAAAAAGCCACAGCAAGCAGACAACTGTACCTTCTGTTTGTTTTTTTTTGTTTTTTTTTATTTGCTCAGCCACTCTTTTCTGCTTTTTCAAGTTCCTAGGTAATTCCATACTACAGCCCTTGACCTGTAACCTTTCCAGCTTGAACTAAGTGCCACCCCCACCTTTCAATGCTAACAGTAAGAGTCCCGCTCCAACAATAAAGGCAAAAAAACCCCGATGAGGCACAGTCATGGAACAGGGGGCGCAAAAAATTTAGAGAAATAAGTAAAATCAATGGTCTCTGTCCCTGTGTTTTGGGAGTCAGGAAGGACAACAACTTACAGAAGGAGGCAGTTTAGTGATATAGTACCGAAACCTAAAAGTAGCCTTACCTGATTTTCCATCTGCTTTCTCCACCTTCTGCAGTCTCAAAGTGTTGGTTTTAAATCTGAAATCAGTCCCTCCTCCTCAGCTCTATAGTGCAGCAGGCTCCCACCAGCAACCATTTTTTCCCCTTACTTACAGTCTTCAGTACGACAAAAGTCCCTAGCTTAAAAAAAAATCATTGTAATGCAGGCAGAGGAACTATTTTATTGTAAAACCTACTTCAAACAAATTTTTCATTAACATTTTCTGTTAAACTTATTTTTTTTACAGTGTCCATTTTGTAAACACAATTATACACTCCAGGGTGGGCAGCATTGTACTATACCGAACCTTCCAGGGGCTATAAAGCTCTCCATATGCAGTGGTGGGCCTCATTATGCCCCAGGTGGTCCGGTATAGCGCAATACCACCCACCCTGTTGGGTATTAGTGCTTACATAGTTCCTCAAGTCCTTCCTGAACCTCCATCCCACTAGCTTATGATTATTGTTGCCCCTGGTTTTTGATCACACAAAACAATGGAACAATGCAGGAACAGGTTATGATACTCTATCATGTTTATTCCCCCTCATTCATTTAACGTAATTTTCATGTCCATTGTCTCCCTCCTGACCTCCAGCGAGTACATATTCAGATCGACTAAGTGTTCCTCACATGTTTTCCCATGATGACCCTGTATCATCTTTGTAGCTCACCTTTGTACATACTATATATTGCTCTTATGCTTTTTCAATTGTTGGCTCTAGAACTAGACACAGTACTATAGGTGCAGCCTCACTAAGGGCCCACAGGGGGGCAATAGTACTGCCTTTCTTCTACCAGAGAACTCCTCCCTATACTTCTTAGCATCCTGTCTGCCTTCTTGAGTGTCCTTGTGCCTGGCTAATGGCTTGAGACTATCACTAATGGTGACACATATGTCCCTTTCATATGTGGTCACACTTTTCACCATCCATCAAATAACCTGTATGTGGGTTACTCCTGGGTACCCTTACATACTGTATGTGCGTAACATAGTACTTCTTAGCATTACATTTCAGTTGCCTCACCTTCAACTACCCTTCTAGTATTTCTGGGTCCTGTTTCATATCTCAGATCCTCTCAGATCCTCACATTGGTGCCTACTCTGCCTCAAGTTTTAGTGTTATCTTCAAAGTGGCAGGTTTTAACCTTGATATCTTTGCCTATGTCACAGATAAACACATTAAACCATACTGGGACCAGCTCTGGCCCTAAGACACACCACTTGTGACTTTGCAGAAATCTGAGGGTCTACCATTTAATATCATCCTCTGGGTCTTTTCTTCCAGCCAATTTGCTACACTCCTGGTTAGCTTTGCACCCACCCTTATGTCCTCAAACTTCTTATCAAGCCTCATGCATTTTGAAGTCTAGGTACAGCACACTGACCACCTGTCCCTTGTCCATAGCTCTTGTACTGAATCAAGGAATAACAGCAAGTTGGTCTGGCATGACCGTCCCTTCATGAAGCTATGCTGCCTCCTGTCTTGAAGCCAATTCACCTCTAGAAGATCCACATGTTCTTCCTGAATGAAACTTTCCAAAATCCTCCTCACTATTGAGGTCAAGCTAACTGACCTGCATGTTTCGGAGTCTTTCCTGTTTACTTTCTTGTGCAGAGGGACTATCTGTCCTCCTCTAATCCAGTGGAACTAACCCAGTCTTTACAGAAAGCAGATGTACAAGTTGGCCAGAGGCCTGCCCATTCATGTCCCAACTCCCTCAGCACTGTGGGGTGCAACCCATCAGGTCTCAGAGCCTTATATTTCTTGAGCACCCTTAGACCCTTTAGTACCTAGGGACACTCTTTTCCCACAGGAAAAAAAAACAGGATTAAAAATGGAATGTGCCATTTTTAAACACCATTTAAAAATAAATTTTATAAAAAAAAATGTTTTCACAGAATTCAGAATCACAATTGGCACCACATTTGTGAAACACCCATTTGTGCCACATTTTACTGGAAAACATGCTGATTTGCACTTAATTTGTGGGGGGAAATTACAAATTTTAGATTTTAAGACTTATAAAGATCTAATTACCCATTACTAAAAAATAAATCTGTGTCGACAGCCTGGTGGCTCTGAGGGCTGAGTCACTGGACACCTTATCTCTCACCACACCGATGACCTGTGTTGAGGAGTGAGCATGAGCCATTGAAGGTAGGCATGGGGGAGGGTGCAGAGCAGGATGAGCTGCTGTTGGGAAGCTCTCCTTTCTGGAGAGGGAACCTGAGCTCCCTCGGCACATGACTGCCTCATCGTGGAGACCAGGGGGTAGTACAGCCAAGGGATACCAGGGGCACTAGGCCAATGGGGTGGGAGAATGGGGCCATCACCAAAGCAAGAGTGCACATGCATGCCTCTCTGTCTGGTGCCCCAGGGTAATCAGGAGAAAAACCAGGAAAAAGTCAGGGACTGACATAGGATGATGCCTTCATGTTGGCTTCTGGGGGTCTGCAGGGTCAAGCACAGCATAACAAGACCCCGAATGACTCTGGGAGGCCGGTAGGGTGGCGAACAGGAACAGCAGCCCACCGAAGAAGCATAAACACCTCTAAAAAAAAAAAAACAAATCTGTGGCCCTTGACATCACTTCCTGTACCACTCATCTCAAATCCAGTATCCTCTTTGCTCATACATTAGTCTGTAGTCTACAGTTGGGGAATGGATCCTCTACCTCCATTATAAAGACTGAGCAATGATACTTGCTGACAATGTCAACTTTCTTCCCATCATCCTCTACTGAATTATTTCTAGATTTTAACTCACGTGCACCCTCTTTGGTTTTCCTCTTATCTCTGATGTATCTAAAAGGCCTTGCAATTTTCCTTTATTGTCTCAGCTTTTGCCCTCCTTTTGACTCTTTTTGCCTGCTTCAATTTAATTAAATGTATCTCCCTGTTAATGCAGACTGTTAGTCCAATTTATTTTGAGCTTCAGACTATGTTTTGTATTATCTTTATAGAAAATGGCATTGCAGTAATCCAGTCACCTTGTGATAAATAGCTCAAACCCCATTTATTTTCTATGGGTATGTATAACAAAAAGAGTTCACATAAATAGTTTTTCTGAAACTTTTTTTTTTTATTTAAAGTTTATGATACAATGGCACTAAAATATCCTGGAACCTGATTGGCTGTCTGCCCTTGGTAACAGTGAGGTTATCTGAGCACAACCTCTCTGTATTGCTTTGTTGCTGCATGATTTGCATTGTTTGCATCTTCTCTTAAGAAACACAGATATATTTATTTCCACACTAAAAAATCTACTGAAAACATTTGTTTATTTTTTTGTTATTTTGTGTAACAATGAACCATTGTATAATAGCAATAATGCACACCAGAGAATGAATATTGCTGGGATAACCTCACTTCTGGGGCATTGGACACACTCAGCCTGCAGCCTCATGCCCAACCACCCAGTCATGAGGCTATCCCAGCACGACCCACATCCTCTAGTGCATTATTGCTTAATTGAACATTTTTTGGAGTATATCAGAGTTCAAAACTGTTAATATGAAATATAGAATCAGTTTTATCTAGAGATAACCAGACAGCTTAAGAAAGTATTACATTCAGGACCACACTGCAGTCCAATTTATATAAATAGTACAGTGTTCTCCCAATGTATCCAACATACCAATTTGGCACATCAACTACTTAGAAGAACACCCACCCCTATAAGCCTCCCAGCCCATCAAAAGTGCAGTCCTTTCCCACTTTTCCCACTCCCTTTCATGGTATGATATCACTTCTATGTTTCATGACCCACATAAACCATTTGGTACAGATATTATTAAATGCTTCAGTCTGTAATGTCAGTGCTTCAGTTAGTTTCTCCATAGTGTGTTTTTCTGGAACTATATCCCCCTAGTCCCTTTGTGTGAGGGAGTCAATTTGGATCCATTTTCTGGTCACCACATTTTTCACCAGTGTGAGCCAAAGACAAAGTTGTGCTTGCAGGTGTTTATCTTTGATATTGGGGGAAGTACCTGGAGAAGTGTCATTTGTGGAGTAAGTTAACCCAGCACAGCAAATAGGGCTTCTAAGGACTGCTCAATCCCTGCCCAACATGGAACCAACAGAGACTAACATAATTCTAGAACAGGTGTGTGTGTGTGTGTGTGTGTGTGTGTGTGTGTGTGTGTGTGTGTGTGTGCGCATCACAGGAGCATGCCCACACTGTCTCCAGCATTGTGTTCCCCTATGTGTATCATATTTGCTCATAACGTACAGGGTATGGAAGTGTCTAAGGATGGTCTTCCAATCAAACTCCCTCCCTATGTAGTACTGTGTTATTTCACGTTGTCTTGAGCAGATTGTATCCCACTCCTTTTCTGTAATTACTTTTCAGTAACATTTAAATTTTTAACTGTTAATGTATTTATCTATTTAAAAGTTTCATGAGGAAGGCATACTGAGCTGAGAACAGCTCATTTCCAGATGCCTCCTGTAGGGGAGATTAACAGGGGAAACAGACAACTAATACAATTTCCAAGTATAAATGATATAGATAGGGACAAGTTACATTCAGGCAATTACAGATTACAAGTTCGAATGATTCAGGTAGGAACATTTTAAATTAGGTCAATTACAATAGGTCACTACGATGAATAATTGGATGTAACATTTGGCAAGGCAGTCAGCAGAGCAAGTACTTCGCAATGGGGGATGGGGACGGGGATGAAGAAGTTAGGAACAGTTGCAGGAGGGGAGGTGAAGTAGCGGAGAAGGGAGGGAAGGGAATGGGGAGGGGGCAGTGCAAATGTAGGGAAAGGGCATTTCACAGTTTAGGGAAGTAGTAAGAGAAAGCAGCCTGGCCAGTAGTAGTTGTCCTAGGAGGGAGAGCAAAGGTCCAATGGCTGGAGTTGCAAAGAAATGGAGGAGGAGGGTGGTGGAAGGGAGAGGGAAGAGATGAGGTAAGAGGGGAGAGACCTGAACCGGTATTTGGCTACAAAGATAGCACAGTGGGCAAGGTGACTTTCTTCAAGAGAGGGGAAGGAGAGAGATTTATAGAGGTCACAGTGGTGAGTCTGGGGTGGACAGTCTAGAGAGAAATGACAGAATGAGTGAAAGAGGGTATCCAGTCTGGCTAGGGAGGACTTTGGATCAGCACTGTAGACTATATCTCCATATTAAAAAATAGGGAGGATCATTTTCTGGACAAGTGCTCAGCGGACTGACAAGGGGATGGATCCACGGTTTCTGTACAGCACACCAAGCTTGGGGTGCAGTTTCTTGTGGATGCCATCCACAGGCACAGAAAAGCCAAGGTGTTGGTCAGGCCAGATTCTGAGATACATGAAGGAGGTAACATCCTCAAAAGTTGTCCTGTCCAGGGTGTGGAAGGGAGGGGAGAAAGCATAGAGATTCTCTGGCTAGTGCTGAAGGTCATGGAGACAGTGCTCCTAACATTTAGGAACAACTGATTGGAGTGGAATCAGAGCTGAACTTTGTCAAAGTCCAGCTGGAGTCTTGTCACCACATTAGAAAGGGAGGGGCCAGAGGTGTACGGGACAGTGTCGTCCATGTACATGTGTATAGGTGTAGAGATGCAGACAGCAGGGAGGTCACTTAGGAAGACAGAAAAGAGAAGAGATCTGAGTACAGAGCCTTGTGGGACTCCAGTACAAATGGGGATGGGGGAGGATAGGGAGTCATCTGTCTTAACTTATCAAGTCCTACTCTGTAGGTAGGAGCAGAACCAACTAGCTGCAGGGGCTGAGAGCCCTGCAGCTGCAAGTTTATGAAGGAGGATGGGGTGAGATACAGTGTCGAAGGCCTTGGCCAGGCCGACAAAGATCACAGTGGTGATAAGGCTCTGTTCCATATCAGAGATGATGGAGTCAGTAAGGTGAAGGAAGGAGGTGGGGGTCAGGTGGAATTTCTGAAACCCAGACTGGAAAAGAGTGAACAAGGAGGAGAAGTCAAGGAAAGGATTGAGCTGGGATAGTACCATATTCTCCTGAAGTTTAGCAAGAATGGGGAATAAAGAGATAGGGTGGTAATTAAATGGATTTGAGGGGTTGCCACTTTGGGGAGAGGTATTACCATGATGTGCTTCCAGACAACAGGAACAGAGGGGTATCACATCAAAAGAGTGACTACAATTGAGCGACTTGCAAATGAGCAAGTCATATTTGCTGAAATGACTACCCTGCAAGGGTAGTGACCTGGTCGGAGACGACCATGCAGAAGGGTAACCGGAAGGGAGGAATAGTGAGAAGAAGGGGAGGGATAGCATGGAATGTTTCTGTTGGGCAGTGTCCCTGGTGCTGCTGAGCCAGCCTATGTGGTGTAGTGGTGAGGGTGGCTGGCTCCAGCATAAGAGGATCTGGGTTCTGGGATGGGATGGGATGGGGAGAAATATTTTGCTGCTGCCTGTGGCTCTTGTTTTTTTTTCTTTTTCTTTTCGGAGTTCCCTCGCCATGCACCCCCTGAGTTGATAATCCTTCAGCAAAGGAGTGCGGGGGGGCACAGTCCTCCCTGCATAAACATTGATAAGTACTGGACAGATGTAGTGTTGCTGCTACATATATATCGCTGAACTGCTCAGCGATAGACACTCGTCATAATAGTGATCGCTGTTTTGCGTTCACTATTATGACATGGAACCAACAGAGGCTAGACAGACTGAGAGGTTTAGGAGAGAGACAAGTGGGAAGGGGATTGCGAGGCAGACAGATGAAGAAGTTTGGACTTGAACCTGTCTGAACTCTTGCCCTTGACAGTGTTTAGGGCTAGGAGGACCTTAAATGTGTCTGATGAGTATACAGGAGAGAAGAAGAAAGTGGGAGATGAAGGGGGTGCAGGGAATGATGCAAGGGGGGAGGTAGAGGGAAAGCAGGGAGAGAGGAGAGAAGAGAAGAGAATAAGTGCAGGAGGTGAAGAAGGTATTTAATTCAGTAGCCACATAAAGGGGGTCAGAAAGGGAGTTACCGCCCTCCCTAAGGACTGGTATGGGGGCTGAGCAAGTGGGGAGAAGAGGGCGTGGATGACCTTCCAAAACCCAGAAGGATGATTGATGTTTGTTTGAAATGAGGAAGAAAAGTACTTGACTTGGTGAGTCTGGTAACCCTGGTGCATGCATTCTGATGGGAGCAGTACATGTGGAAGTCCCCAGGAGAGCCAATGGTCTTTTGCACCTTCCATGCTTGATCATATACACACAGGCAGGCTAGCAGTTCAACTGTGATCCAGGGGAAGTGGGACCCTCTTACCCTGGTTCTCCTGAGGGGATCATGCTGATTCCAGATATCTGGGAATTTGGATGTGAAATTGCTGAGGGCTGAACAGACAGAGATGGCAGAGAGTATGGGTGACTAGTCCTCTAGTAGGGAGGTCAGATCTGATCTGATTGAGCAGATTAATGAGTTCAGCAGAAGCTTTGAGATGGTGAATTTTCATGCACAATAGATCATATGATGGTCACTGAGAGTGTCAGGAAGAATACCGACATCAATTATATGGTGTAGATAGGATGTAAGAGCCCAGTCTAGGAGGCTATAGTTGTAGGATTTAAGGTTTAGGTGAGTAGGTTCAGTAATTAGATGGGTCAGATTGAGGGATGCAATGACATTTCAGATTTTGGTAAGGGAAAGGGAGAGCCAATTTAAGTTAAAGTCACCTAGAATGTGGAGTTTGCCAGTAGAGGCATGTGTCATGAGAGTAGTAAAGAAGTCAGTTATAGAGGATGGGGAAGCCTGGGTAGCAATATATACCTGCCACAAAGATGGGGAGGGATAAAGGGAGGGAGAGTTTTATGAGTAATAGCTCGAAGGCCAAAGAGGAGGAGATAGAGAGTATAGTTGAGAACTGGATAGAGGAGAGATACATGGCTGTACCACTGCCTCTGCTGGGCATCTCCTCCCAGATGAGGGAGTAGTTGGTGATGGAGATGCTACTATCAGAGATATTTTGGGAGAGCAGAGACTCAGAAATGATTAGTACATCAGGTTTGAGGTTGAGCATGAGTGGCTGGAGAAGGATTACCTTGGAGAGGAGGCTTCTGATGTTGAGAACCTTGAGTGTCCAGTCAACAACTGGCCAGCTTCTGTAGAACACAGTGGCCCAGTTGCTGACTGGACACATGAGGTTCAGTCCTATTACACTGGTGCTGTGTGAACTGCATTGACTGCTGCTGTGCTGGCGCATCACCTTTAATGTAGGTCTTTTGACCTACATGGCCCTACATGGGTTGGGTCCGGGCTACTTAAAGGAGTTTCTGCATCCCTACACATAACCTTAATCTGAAAAGAGAAGGAAGTAAGTGGCAAATGGGTCATCCAGAGTCTAAACCAAATATCACCAGGCGAGAGCAGACACCTGAATAGGAGAGTGGTCTGCTAATCTGTTATGCTACAGGTTAAGATTTAGCGAGCAGCCGACAAATCAAAGATTTGCAGATTTGGGAAGTGTAAGCAGCTGAGCCGTTAGTAATTGAGAACAGGTGCAGATCCATGAAGGAAAACAAACTGGGAGCAATGTGAGTATAAATTGAGGATACCAACTATGGAATGGAGGGATAGGGGCTGGCAGGAGAGTTTCTTCTATGCGGTGGTGCACTAACGGGTCTGCACACCAAACTCAGAGTGCTCCTACTCCTTGTACCTGGAAGAGGGTCTGTCCGTGGCTTTGGCTTCAGCAGACTGCATGTGGGGGAGGGCAGCAGTCCTATGCCTTTGCAATCCTTGTGTCCTGTAGCAGGGGAGTGGCTCACGAATGGACCAGCAGGCCGAGTAGGGAAGAGATAAACAAAACTTTAGTGGGAAGTTCAAGCCTCAGACAGGTGAGAGTACAGTAGCAGCAGTAGCAACAGCCAATCTAACAGGATTAAGCAATAGTGGGCAGAATGAAATGTGATAACATGGAAGAGTAGCAACAATATCCAGGTTAAGCAAAGAAAGCTAAACTAGCAAATTCAAGGAGAGCATGAACAGTCATAACAAAGGAAGATAGTCTAACAAATGCTGAGGGAAAAATAAAACAATAAGTATAAGTATATATCTGCTGACAGGAGTTTATCCAGATAGCATCTAACAGCACAAGAGTTTGTAGAATAGCAGAAATGCGGCAGAAACAGGAGTCTTAAAGTGCCAGTACAATTAGCCTTAGAGACTAGTTGGAGAGCTGCATTAAAACAGAGTTCTGAGAGTGGTGTTGGTACCAATACCATCATTCTCCTACTCCTTGTACATGGGGGGAGGTCTGTGGCTTCAGTGGGCTCTATGTGGGGAGGGCAGCAATCCTATGCCCTCACTACCCTTGTGTTCTGCAGCAGAAAAGTGGCTCACAAATGGACCAGTGGGCTGGAGGGGAGGCCATCTGTGGCTTCAGTGGGCTCTATTTGGGGGGACAGCAGTCTTATGCCCTCGCGATTCTTGTAATCTGCAGCAGGAGATCAACTCATGAATGGGCCAGTGGACTTGGGGGTTGGAGGTTCATCCATGACTGTGGCTTCAGTGGGCTCTATGTGGACAAGGCAGCAGTCCTTTTCCCTCATGACCCTTGTGTCCTGTGGCAGGGGAGCAGCTCATGAATGGGCCAGTGGGATGGGGAGGTCAGTCCGCATCTGTGGCTTCAGTGGGATCTATAGGTGGACAGCAGCATTCCTTTGCCCTCAGGTCCCTTGTGTCCTGTGGCAGAGGAGTGGCTTATGAATGGGCCCATGGGCTGGTGGGGTCCATCTGTGGGTGTGGCATCAGTGGGCTTTATGTGGGGAGGGCAGCAATCTTATGCTCTTGTGACCCTTGTGACCTGCAGTAGGGGGTCAGTTCATGAATGGGCCAGTGGGCTGGGAGGGTTCCATACATGGCAGTGGCTTCAGTGGACTCTATGTGGGGAGGGCAACAGTCCTTTTCCCTCATGACCCAAGTGTTGTGCAGCAGGGGAGTGACTCAGAAATGGGCCAGTTGGCTGGGGGGGTGTCCACGACTGTGGCTTCAGCTGGCTCTATGTGAGGAAGGTAGCTGTCCTATGCCCTTGTCTTGTGACCCTTGAGTCCTGCAGCAGGGGAGCAACTCATGATTGGGCAGGTGGGCTGTGGGAGGCCATCCACAGCTGGGGGTTCAGCAGGCTTTATGTTGGGAGGGTAGCAGTCCTATTCCCTTGTGACCCTTATCTCCTGCGGCAGAGGAGTAGCTCATAAATGGGCCACTGGATTGGGGAGCCCATCCGTGACTGTAGCTTCAGCAGGTTCTATGTGGGGAGGGCAACAGTCCTATGCCCTCATGACCCTTGTGTCCTGCAGCAGTGGATCAGCTCACGAATAGGCCAGTGGGCTGGGGGGCTCCATCCGTGGCTGTGGCTTCAGCGGGCTCGATGTCGGGAGGGCAGCAGTCCTTTACCCTCATGACCCATGTGTCCTGCAGCAAGGGAACAGCTCATGAATGGGCCAGTGGGTTGGGGGGGGAGTCTGTCCATGGCTGTGGCTTCAGTGGGCTGTATGTCAGGAGGGCAGAAGTGCTATGTCCTCATGATCCTTATGTTCTACAGCAGGGGTGTGACTCATGAAAGGGCCAATGGGCTGAGGAGATTCATCTGAGGCTGTGGCTTCAGCGGACTGTATGTGCAGAGGGCAACAGTCCTATGCCCTCATGACCATTATGTCCTGCAGCAGGGGATAGGTTCACAAATGTGCCAGTGGGCTGGGGGGGTCCATCCACAGCTGTAGTTTCAGTGAGGGCAGCAGTCCTTTGCCCTCACAATCCATGCTTCCTATTGCAGGGGAGCAACTCATGAATGGGCCAGTGGGCTGGGGGGGCTGTCCACAGCTGTGGCTCTAGGTGAGGAGGGTAGCTTTCCTATGCCCTCATAACTCTTGAGTCCTACATCAGGGGAGCAACTCATGAATGGGCCAGTGGACTGTAGGGGTCCATTTGTAGCTGTGGCTTCATTGGGCTCTATGTGGGGAGGGCAGCTGTCCTATGCCCTCATGACCCTTGTGTCCTGTGGTATGGGAGTGGCTCATGAATGGTCCAGTGGGCTGGGGGATCCATCTGTGGCTGTAGCTTCAGCAGGCTGTAGGCAAGGAGGGCAGCAGTCCTATGCCTTCGTGACCCTTGTGTCCTGCATCAAGGGATCAGCTTATAAACAGCCCAGTGGGCTGGGGGGGAGATCCATCTGCAACTATGGATTCGGCAAGCTTGATGTGCAGTTGGCAGCAATCCTTTTCCCTCATAACCCTAGTGTCCAGTGGCAAAGAAGCAGCTCATGACTAGGCCAGTGGGCTGCAGGGTCCATCCACAGCTGTGACTTCAGCGGGCTTTACATGGGGATGGAAGCAGTCCTATGCCCCTCATGACCCCTGTGTTCTGCAGCATGGGATCGGCTCACAAATGGACCAGTGGGCTGGGGGGGATCCATCTGTGGCTGTAGCTTCAGTGGAATCCATGTGGGAAGGGAAGCAGACCTACACTTGTGACCCTTATGTTCTGTGGAAGGGGAGTGGCTCACAAATGGGCCAGAGCGCTGGGGGACTCCGGCCATGGCTGTGGTTTCAGTGGGCTGCATGTGGGGAGGGCAGCAGTCCTATGCCCTCGTGACCCTTATGTCCTGTGGCAGGTGAATGGATCCTATTAGGGGGAAGATATTTTTCAATATCTATAGCTATTTCTTTTTTTCTTTTTTTTTTTATTATACTTTTGGTGGCACCTTGGCCGTCGGTACTGTCCGCCCTGGTCATGGACCCTCGGACCTCCACCACTGATCATGGTCAGCATTCCCCTCTGTCACCCCTTGTTTGCTCCCCAGAGGGTGGGGTTTTGGTGCCGGCCCTTAAAGCCACAAATCTAGTGTCTAATCAGGGGGAGCTGGCATCGGAGGCTATGAGAGGTTTGGGGGCAGGAAATCATCAGATGAGCCATGCCCCTGAATATTTACCTGTAAGCAGGGATGGAGACATGCAGTGATGACCGGTGTCCACCCCACCCCTGAAGGATACCATCATTGGTGTGCATGCGGCAACCCAGCCTTCGCTGAGTGTCGCTCAACACTGAACACTCTCACCCACCCTCCTCCCCAGAGAAAGAGAGCAGTATAAGGATGCTCAATCTGTCTTTTCCTGGCCAGCCCTCCAACAACCCAGGTCCATTCCCTAACCCAGGTCGCCGGCGTCACAAGCGGAAATCCAACTGCTGCGCCAGTGGGCCGGCCTTATCTATAGCTATTTCTATTTTCATTCCTAGTTTGTTTCCTGTAAAGTTGTTCATCATTTGTATAATCCCACCTTTTTTAATGCTGCTTAGATGCTCCAATGAGAAATAAAATGGTATGAATGTGATCTGTATGAGGGAAACAACATGGTTATGGAGATGTAGAGTATTTGTTATTTTATAAAAAGACTCCAACTTATTTTCAGATTAAAAGGACAATCATACTGAGGAAAAATGTCTTAGGTGAGTACGATTAGGCAATGAAACACTAATAGGAAACTTCCAAGCACCACCGAGCACTCCCACATAGTAGAGATCAGTGAGACACATTTATCAAGTCTCCCTATGCAGTGGACATTGACAAGAGCTCAGATGCCATGCATAGTGGATGCCTGACACCATCCATATGCAAATACATCCTTTCTGGATTGAGAAAAAGTTCAGCATGCTGATGTTGCATGCTTGTGACAACAGATACCTGGTGTGAGCATGCATGTTTATTTATTTATTTTATTTAGAAAAGCTTCACCAGGAAAGACAACATGAACCGTAAACAGCTAATTTCCAGAAACATACTGGGGAAGGGGATTACATAAGGGGGAGAGCAAAAATCAATAGAGAAAACAGTGTGCAAATCAAATACAGTGCAAAAACTAGCCAGTACAAATATATTGTTAGGAACATGATAATGTAAACAGGTAGCCAAAAATCAACATACAGTACAACATAGTATGCAATCAAATACAGTGCAAGACAAGCCAGTTCAAATACAATCTAAGAATATAATAACGTAGTCAGGTAGCCAGGTAAATGGCATATGCTTCACAAGTGCTAAATAAGAGCATTGGAGGGAAGGAAAGAAGGACATAGAGACAGAAGGGAATTAAGTGCTATATTTAGGCATAAAAAGACGGTATAAGCAGTATGGTGTTGGAGGGGGTGGAGGACATGTGAAGAATGGGAGAAAAGGCAACCAAAACCTACTCCCCACCTGGATGTTGAGAACCCTGCAAGGGGACTGGGAGCTGTCAAGTAATTGGAGAGAAACAGAGTGAGAGGGAGCAGTAGCAAGAGTGTGACAGAAAGTGGGAGATGGAGAATGGGAGAAAAGGCAGCCAAAACCTACTCCCCACCAGGATCCTGAGAACCCTGCAAGATGACTAGGAGCTGACAAGTTATTGGAGAGAAAGAGAGTGAGGGGAGAAGTAGCAAGGGTGAGACAGAAGGTGGAGAGAAGGGTAGAGTCAGGAGGACAATTAGGGGGTAGGTAGGTAACGGTGGGCTGAGAAAGGGCAGAGTAGGGAGACCAACAGGGGAGACTTTAGGTAGGAGTAGGTTTAGGAAGGGCAGAGTGGGGAGTCAATAGGCAAGGTGGGCTAGGGAATGGAGAGGGGGGATTACAAGGGATAAACTGCGGTTTCAGCTAACTTGACATACTGTAAATGCTCTGTACTTTATTCTAGAAAGCACATCCACCTCAGAACCATTGTTATTCTGTCTGGCTAAAATTTAAAATCCTTTTCTTAGAGTGGCAGAAAACTTGAAATAATTGGAACAATTAAAACATAGAAATAAAAAAATCTTAATTTATTGTAAGTCCATCCTCATTGTTTTTACTCTACAGAAAGGGCTGTTTTTTAAGTAAAATATCATTACTGAGTCTAAGGGAACTGAATTTTGAGAGGACTATTATGGTAGGCTAGTGGTATGACTTATTCTGAGACAGATGGCATAATGAAATGAGCTATGGAACTGTGCAATGCAATAATGGAACACTTAGCATCCTGTGATTATCTAACTTGCAGAGAAGGCAATGAATGACATTGTAATGTGCACGGGAGTGTAAATCTGAAGAACAAGACATGTTGTGGTACAGTGTGCTGTTTTCCTTTATTATATTCAAATGATATTTTGTTTGCTTGATTTTGATTTATGACTGTATTACTTACAATATTTTAGCTATAAGTGAATTTTAAAATTACTTACCATATTTTCACTATAATATATGAATTTAAAATTCATATACTGTTTAATATAATTACTGGAAAAGTAATCATTCTATGAACCACATCTTCTGAAGGACATAAACAAGGTAGAGGTGGTCCAGAAGAAGGCAACTAAAATGGTGCAGGGTCTGTACCAGAGACCCTATGAGGAGAGACTAAAGGACCTCAATATGTACACCCTGGAAGAAAAGAAGGAAAGAAGTGATATGACAGAGACTTTTAAATACCTGACAGGTACAAATAAGGTACTGGAGGGAAGCATTTTGCAGAAAAAAAGATGCTCAAGATCAAGGGTACATGCTATAAAGTTGGAGGGGGGACTCAGGGGAAACATGAGGAAGTACTTCTTCACAGAAAGAGTAGGTGAGGCTTGTAACAGCTTCCTGGCTGAGGTGGTGAGGGCAAAACCTGTAATAGGATTAAACAATGCATGGGATAGGCATAAGGGAACCCTAGTGGTTAGGGAAGGGAGGGCTAAGCTAGAGATGAAGCAGAGTCTGTGGTATCACAGTAGGTAGGGAAAATGGGCAAACTAGGTGGGCCAAACAGGCCTTGCTGTCAACTTCTATGTTTCTATGGACCACTAGAAGATAATTCAGTGACTGAGTGAGAAAGCAAAATCCAGGTGATTTTGCACCCGTCCTTACTGTATGTCATTGCAAACACTGGCACACGAATTATATTACAGCAGCACCGATTCAAGAGTAGACATACTGTAGGAATTCAAGTTTAAGCTGGTAAAGAACAATGTGCAGTTACAGTTTATAATGGACCAGAGGTGCTAACTGCTTGACACAAGACCCTAGTGTGGGGTCTGATGGAGTCAGCACAGCATTCCATGGGCCAAGAGCATACAGAAATATTATTTTAGACAAGTTGTCTTGTCAAAACAATTTTGATACAAGTCATTTCAGGCATACAGTTTATGGTGTTGGTAACTTAGTCATGCTGATGTACAGTAAGTAGTTAAAGTAACTGCTGAAAAAAGCAAGGTGTACTGCCAGAAAAGCAAGGGTTATTCCAAAAATAAAGTGACGAGCAGGATGAAGGAAAGCATGCCAGTCCTATGTAAAGGTTTAAGTAGTAAAAATACTTTGTGAAAATTTGATGAAAAAAGTTCAAAGTACTTTCAGGAAATGTGCCTTTTTATCACAGAACAGGGCAGCACTGAACCCACACTTCCTTTATACTGTAGGTCCCATTGTGGGTGATGTCAGGTGTAGTAATGTTGATGCTTGCCAAGACATGCAAAAAAAAAATAGTTCCAAACTGCTTGTGTTGAAAAAGGTGAGTTTTGAATGCTATAGGCCTTTTTTTAAAGTTTGGTGCTCTTTTTGGGTGTATTAAGGAGTATGAGGATTTTTGAAATTTGTTTTGCTGGCTTGTTAAATAATATTTTAATTGGCTTAGTTAGTAGAGTTGTATATTTTGGTGGTTGGAAGTTGGTCTATGTGTGCTTTTTTCCTCCATGGAGTGCAGATTTCAGTACGGAGGCACATGTTTAAATTGAGAGGTACTGTATATGGCTTTTATTGGTTGGAATGCAGCTTTAATTGAGAAGTATAGTGGGTAATACACAATAATGGCTTCAGTGGGGAAAGCTGCACCAGTCAGTGTACAACACAGTAATGCTGAAGTATGTATCACAAAATACTGCAGTGTACTGCAGACAACAATGTAATTTAATGGCAGTTGTCATTTTTTGTCATGCAGTATTGTATATGTGTATATATATTATGGGGCATGATCACACTCCTATAGTTACAGTTGAATGGACATTTCTATGTTTAACTTGAAATTTTGCATGTTAATAACTTTGCAACTGTTGATCTGATTTGCATGAAAGTTTGCATGTGCCATCAGGGACCCAAGATCTCTTGATGTGGCAAGATTTGTTCCAGTCAGATGCATCGATGTGGAGATATGGAGTGTCATATGAAAGAGCTGCTAGTTTCCTACTGCCCTGGACAATCTCTCTGCTCGGCCAACGAGGGGTTGCTAGACATTCCAAGGTTATGTTTAAAAACATCTGAGGCAAGAGCATTTATGTATGCAGCCCCTATCGTTTGGAATTCTGAACCCCGTCGGCTATGACAGTGCACAACTGTGGAGGGATTTAAGCAATCTCTAAAAACATACTTGTGGCACCAGGCTTTCGGTAACGGATGTTTCTTTTTTTGGATGTACTGTTATTTTAATGTGGATGTTATTGATGTTTGTTTTGTTTTAACTGTAAGGCGCCTTGGTTATTTTTTATTTTATTTTTAGTTGTGTTTAACCAGGATATTGATAAGGCACCCTATAAATAAATGTTATTATTTATTATTATTATTATTATGTAATTTCCTATTTTTTTGTTGTTTTCTTGTCACACTGCAGCACAGAAACTTTTAGAATTTTGGTCTGACGCTTTTAGGGTGGATAGCACTTGCCTCATAGATGTGTCTTTTGCTGGTTTAGTGAAAAAATATTAGTCCATTCCAAAGTTATTAAATTTAAAAATGTCCTATTATGTTCAATGGGAACATGTAGATGTCCAGCTCGAAAAAGGATCCTTTGTCACAAATGAGTAATCATTTTTCACATACAGGTGATCCTATGTCACAAATGGGATACCATTTTACATGCTGCCACCATTTTGTTTTTCACTTAGTGAGGGAAACAAAATTAAATAACTGAAAAAAGCTTATGTGTTTACTAGAAACCAACTCATGTGTTCTGCTGATAGGGACATATTTCATCTGATTCTGGTGTTGGTTTTTGGAAAAATCTGTTGGAAATGTGATTTTTAAAGGTTTTGAAATTCTCTTCCATGTCTTTTTTTGTGTTCAGGAATCCTTTGTTGCAAAATTGTGAAAAAAAACCAATATAAAACAGTATTCTCTTTCACAAATGTGCAAAAAGGGATTCCTTTTTTGCACATTTGTGAAAAACAATACAAGAAAAAAGATTTCTACACAGACATTTTTCACCCACCACTTTGTAATAGTAATATATCCCTGGGGCCTGATATTCAAAAGTGAACCTGGCACTGGCGCATGTGGTTGCTTCATGCAACTGAGTTGCGCCAGAGCAACAAAGGGATATATTCAAAGGAAATGTGCCATGGTGCATCTCGTCTGAATATGCCACAAAATACCTGCAGAGCAACTACAATGTGCTGGCACATCCCCAGATAGGTCTGAATACCAGGAATGGGAAATGCGCCAGCGCATCAAAGATACTCTGTGCACAAATTCCTGATATTCAGATACAAATACACAAATGGGGCCATAATGCATGCAAAGTGCAAATGGGGTCATTTGCATGTCATTATGGCCTCATTTGCATTAGTTGTGCAGGGCTAGCCAACTAAATGCACCTGAAACCCAGCACAGCATGCAGTCCCAGTACCAAGTACTGCAGTAGTACGCTCTCCTCATCCTGTACCACTGATTGGCATAAAGACGATCTTTTAAATCCCTGGTGGTCCAGTGGTTCCCCCTCCCAGCCCATACCCCCAATCACTGTAAAAACAGGCTGTTTAACTCCCTTGTGGTCCAGTGGTTCCCCCTTTCCCACCCGTAACCCTGATCACCATCAGGAAATATTTTTTAAATCCCTGGTAGTCCAGTGGCACCCCATTCCCCACCCACACAGGAACCCAGTCCACCCAACTCTCCCCCCAGTCATTGGAGGTCAGCATACCCACCTACATACCTCCATGGCAGCCCTCCAAATGACAGCTTAGAGTATGTGCTGCAAGCTCATTGGTCCACACTGTGGACCAATGGGCTTGCAGTATATACTGAAATAGTCATTCACAATGGGGAGATAAGTACATGACTTTACATTGATTCACAGGAAATCAGGTGCATGAATTTTGAATAAGCTAACTTGTAAACAATACTTTGAATCATTATGCCGTTAACATAAATACTAGCTCTTTAAATATTAAATTAAAGTGCAAATGGTAAATGGCTTTTACCATACGAACATTTACTGTTCTAACAGTAAATTGTGAATGGTAAATAACATTTACCATTCACACTTTTACTGCTCAAATGGTAAATGTTATTTATCGTTCAAGCAGTCTGTTATGCATCTATCACAAAAATCTTTATAATTCAAAACTGGCAATATATTTTTATACCAAACCATCTAAAGGCACACCCTTGATACACACCCCATCATCCCTGTAAGTATCAGAGGCAAACTTAATTCTGTGTGCGCTGTATATGAGAGCAAAAAATTCCATGTTATCCTATGGGGGAAAACATTTTTTTTGTGTGTGTGTTTTTGACCACTTTATATCTCTGAAACTGTAAAAGCTGCCATCATGAAACTTTCTATATCTTGTGACATTGACAACATGACAGGACATACCAATTTCTGGGTTATTTAGTTGAAAAATGACAAAGTTATTAAGATGCAAAATATGAGATTTAACATTGAAAGGCTGTACCAATCCTAACTATATGGGCACTATCATGTCCCTATAGTATATGTTATCAATATAATATATATTATCAGCAGCTCTTGTTGGTGTTAATGCTCGAGAGGTAAGAGGATTGAAGCCAGCTGTTTCTATATTGTACATATAAGTGAAACGACTCAAGAGCATACAAGCTGATTCATTGTACAAGACAAAGGGGAATTAGCAATTCATTCCACATAGTCATTCCATAACTGCAGTTTTCAGAGTTAATGTCAGCTTGAATTGCAATACTTTACTATTCTGGTGAACCCATCTCATTTAACCAGAATGCATGACTGCACACATAGTGATAAATGTGTAATGGCAAGCGGGCAAATGTAAACAGTGATTCCTCAGCAGGCAATGGAGGAGAGAGTAGTGTACATAGGGGTCACCAATATTTAAAATAAAATGTAGATTTGGGTGGTGGTGTTTTATGATTCTTGTTGGGTAGTGGGTTCTATCTGTTGCTTTTGTGATGGCAGCAATTGAATCTGACAAGAAATTTTGTGTGCCCAAACTCTTTGCATAGGATCCACACATATGAACCTTGTAGTTGTACTTGTTCTGTGATATGATTTGTAACTATGCACTTTATGTATTTAGAGGACCTCGATGTAAATGAGTTTTTAACTCAAGGCAAGTTTTATCATGATTCATAAAATTTTCTTTTATGAATAAATATTTTATTACTACTACTACTACTACTACTACATATTCCGTCACTCTCCCTTGATAGTGCCTTAATGGTAGGAGTGTACCATGCCTGGGAGTTGCATTTCCTGTGCAAGGTTTTAAAAGGGGCCACAATGTCATAAATGCTGTTGAATTGGAGGGTGAAATACTCTAATGCCGTATTAATGTCCTTTGTGTGGATCAGGAAGGACCAGTCAAGCTACTGGAGGAGTGACCAGAAGTATGGGAGTTGGTGGGAGTGAAAGACTCAGGATTTGATAGATGAGGGTTCACCTTTGGCTACCTTAGCAGACCACCTGCAGTTGACAGGTGGGTGGTCACTAAGGAAGTAAAAGGAGGAGAGCAGTGGAGATGACCCTGTCATGATGGCTAATCAGGATCCAGTCCAGTAGAGTGGAGGTGATTATATTGTAGTTCACCCTGGCTGGGGAGGAGATGACCTAGGTGAGGAATATGCTAGCTAGTTTATAAGCAAAAGTCTTGCTGCTGCCAGACAGCCAATTACAGTTAATGTCACCAAGCACAACCTTTTCGTGATGTTGGGGAGACCAGAGTTGGTGTTGATGAAACAGCTGAAGCCATCAGTCACATTTTTGGTAGGGATATAGGCAGCAATAAGATTAATATTGTTCTCCATTTAAGGGCCCAGTTTAAGATTTACAGGTAGGAGTTCACAAGCTCCTACCTCAGGAAGGAGGGGTAGAATGTGAGAAGAAAGAGAGGACTTGATATATAAAAGACAGCCACCCCCTTTCTTTGGCCCTCTGTCAATCATGTATAAAGTGTAGGAGTCGATGCCCACTTCTCTGTCATTGATCCTGCTAGTGAGCCAGATCTCAGTGACAGCAATGACATCAAAATGTGAGTTTGATACCCGGAGTTTGAATTCATCTAGTTTTGGGAGGAGTCTGCATATGTTAACATGGGCCAGATCAAAGTGCCCCTAGTAAGACGTGGCAGGTGTCACAGAGCCAAGGTTAGGGTGCATATTACCCCCTAACAGCAGAAGAAGCAGTACCATTATTCTGGTCACCATGAAGAAAGTGGTCATTTTGGAAAGGGATGCATTTCTCACCCACACTGCCCTATGCTGGAGGATACAGAGGGTAGGCAGAGTTTCAGTATGGTGTATCCAGGTGTGCCATTAAAGTTGAGGAGGGTAGGACTGTTTCAGTGAGTTGGGTAACCCCTTATCAGGGGCAGAGGATTGAACAGGGCATATGAAATGGTTCCACGTGTAGGCAAAATTAGAATATTCCAGGCAGTACCATGAAGGGGACTAGCTGCAGGAAGGTAGTAAGCTATGTAAAGTAGAACAATAATGTCAGAGTGACTGTCATCCTGGGGAGCTTAAGAAGGGGCAAGGCACTGGGCATGTTGCTGGGGGAATGGGGAGTGCTGATGGGTTGGGGCATATGAGGTGGTATTTGCATTAGAGTGGTCCTTAAAATGGGCCAAGACAGAGTTCTTGGGTCTCCTGTGAATGGTGTTGGGAGTGGGTGTGGGAGTACCTTTTATTTGTGTGGTTGTGCAATTGCATAGTGCACCAGAGGGTTCTTTCTAGTTGTGTGATGTGTAAAGCAGCCTGAAGTCCCATTCTGTAGCTGTGTATGTATTGAGTCCCCTACGGTAGTTATCCTTCTATGGATATGAGGGATACTTTGTTTGCTCAGAATGACTCAATAATCGGGGTTCAGAAAAGTGCCTGGGGGGATTTGGCAGGGGTAGCTGAGATGTTGAATACTGTGCTGCTTCACTTGCTATCATCTGTGTTGAGAGCGTAGGACTGCACCAATAGGAGGTGGGAATTTGATTGATTATGGATGGGAGGTTCCACCTAGAGCTGGTATGGGGGGTCAGACCAAACAACTATGTGGGAGAGTGGGGAGAAATTGAGCTGATTGATTCTGAGTGGTATAAAAGAAGCACTTCCCTGAGTGGGTGGGAGGAGGGGCAGGAGGAGGGCTGGTGTGTGGGTAGTACTAGGCAGTTCTGTGCAGCAGCAGAGCCACCCACCAAATGCAGATGCTGCTGCTGTATCTTTTGTTCTGCTGGGGAGGGCTGCAAGCCTAGTAGCCCTTTTGATCCTGAAAGCTGCTCAGGTGGGATCCAGAATGGGGAAGGATTGCTTTAGTTCTGCTGGGGAGGGATGCAAGCCTAGTAGCTATCTTGACCCTAAAAGCTTCTTGGGCAGGATCCAAACAGGGGAAGGGTTGCTTTGGTTCTGCTGGTTAGGGCTGCAAGACAAGTAGCCCTCTTGGCCCTGAAAGCTGCTTGGGTAGGAACCAGACTTTGGAAGGATTGCTTTTGTTCTGCTGTCGAGGACTGCAAGCTTAGTAGCTCTTTTGATCCTGAAAGCTGTTCAGGTGGGATCCAGACTGGGGAATGGTTGCATTTGTTCTACTGTGGAGGGCTGCAAGCCTAGTAGCCCTGGTGACCCCAAGAGCTGCTCAGGTGGGATCCAGACTGGGGAACAGTTGCTTTTGTTCTGATGGGGAAGGCTGTAACAGCTGAAACAGCTCAGGCAGGATCCACTGATATACTGTACAGATATACAACATGAAACAGGAAAAAGTCAAGATATTATTTGTGTGTGGTTCCACCATCAGAATGTGCAAGCATTCCGGTGCCAGGCAATTAGGCAGACAATTGACAATGTCGCTGATTGCCTTTTTCCCGGGGGGCTGCACCCCCTGCACCGCCTCTTGTGGAGTACTGTGTCCCCAACACACACCCTACTTAAAGATTCCTACTCCAGGATGGTGGACTTTGGGGAAGGGGTGGAAATCCTGCATTTGGCACCCTGATTGCCCAGTGCCTTAATGCCAGCACTCTGAGCACCATAAGGGCTTGTGTGCTGTGTGTTTAAAAAACAATTACATAAGAACTTACTGTAACAGTAGATTTCGAGAGAATATCTCCCATTAGGGCACACCTTTGGAGCTATAGTCATCAGTGTTAGGACCACACAGAAACATTTCCTAGCCGGGGGTCACCCAAAATGATGTGCCACATCCACTTTATGTAAGTGTGGGTGGCCCCATCACTCTACAGTTCCCTGCCAGAGATTAGTCTTGGAGGACCTTCAACCATGGGAAACCAGGAAATGAAACCAGCACTAGGCATACAAGGTGAGATATAGGGCTAGATATAGGATGCAGGGAGTATAATTTGGACACAGAATCTGATAGATCCTTCACTGAAAGCAAAAGGGAGAAGGAGGGAGGGACTGCATGGCCTAATAGAGGAGATTCTCTCAAAGATCTACCATTGTGATTGGTTGACCATCCATGGCACTCTAGACATTACCTCATAGGTTTTAGCCCACCTGATAGGCTAGTTGATGCACATGACTCTAGGATCAAATTTCTAGTATATCCAGGTCCCAGAAACCTCTGCTTTCCAGTTCAGTTTGTGCATCTGATCAGGCTACAAGCACACCAGGATTCCCTGCTGCTTCTGTGTTACAAAGGTAGGCCTCTTCATATTCAGCTAATTGCTCTAATTGATTAAGAGAATGCATCCTGCCACTCTATGCAGTTGTTTCTATTACATAATATTGCTAAAATTGTGACTGCAGCCTTTTTAACTGCAAGTCTCTTGCTTATTATGCTGCATTTATTTATTTTACTGTTTTTAAGTTAACCTTGAGATCAGGGACAAAGGAATTAGCTCTGGAGCAAGGGGCATTTACTGCTGTGCCCCTTCCTACCTAAAGATCATCTTTGTTAGCTAGCATTGTGCTCCATGATCAAAGGACATTGCTAATTGTACGGTTGTAAAAATAAAAATGGTTAGTTTTTCCACGATAATGCTGTTATGACTATCCAGCCTTTTTTATTGCTTGCTGTTAACCCGCATGTTCGATTACTAAGCTACTGTAGTGAAACAAGTTCACGTTTCTCAAAGATTGCCTTGTTTTTTATCTGCCTAAGCTTCTTACTGTGCAAATCAGCCATTAGAAGGCTACTACCTCCCGATGCCCTTGCGAGGGTGGAAACATAGGTTCACGCACTTCTCAGCGCTCCTTCAGTCACCCTGCATCTTGCTGGCAAGCCAAGCATCATCGCTCAGCCCTGCTTCAGGAGACCCGGTCCTTGTTATCTCGCTCACCTCTCCGATGAGCCCCAGGCTTCTACAGCCTTCCGCTGCATCCACCCCATGTGGAGAAGCACGCCCGAATTCGTAGACCTATGGCCTACCAGCGTGGTGCCATACCCCTGTATTGCTCATGCTCGAGAGCGTCTGAGCAGCCTCACGAGGGGTACAGGGCACCGGGAACTAGATTGCGGGCCCAGGCACAAGGAAATAGCTTTTCTTCTTGGTGCTACAGCATGGCGCCATTTAGCGACCTTGGCCACGCCGCCATGACACAGCTGGGTGCTTCTCCCTTCCCCCAGCCGCATGTCCAGCCAAACTAACCACCTGCAAGCAGCATCCCCCTCAAGTCATCCCTACCACATGGTGGAGAAACAATTCAGGACCCAAAAGTCCTTCAGGCGCTCACAGGCACATCGCCCATGCCACTGGCCTGCCTCACATTCTCCCTCACCTTGTAGGCCCATGGCCACCTAGGCCCAAGGCCTAGCTTGCAAAGAGCGGAAGAGGGGGGGTTGAGGGTTCTCCCCAGGCGACGGCGTGTGTCCCGTTTATGCCAGGTATCGCTAATGCAGGGCTTTCCTCATTCCCAATAGAAATCACTCCCTACATGGTGCAAGAAATAAGTCCCTTATTTTATCGATCTCGCGTCAGCCCCACAGGATACTGGCGAATGTTTACAAGGTATCAGAGGGGCTACCATGTTGGGGATACAGCCCTATGTTGTATCTCTGCATACCATGCCACACAACTTGCAGGATGCTATCTAAGGGGCCACATAAACATTCTGCAGCCCAACACCTTACCTCCTTATAGGGTCCCTCACACCAGCGACCTTATACACTGAGGTTACCCCAATCTGGTCCACATGGGTTCCTCCCTATAGCAACCCATATGTCATGTTCTGCTGTACTGGTGGTTTCTCTCCATAGCGACCTCCACTCTGCTTGTCCCCATGTGGGTCCCTCTCCACAGCGACCCCCATGTGGAGCTAGCCCGCATCACTGCATAAAACAGGCAGCAGATATGGGGCACCCATATATTGGAGGCCCATGGTTACACAAGCCTAATGAAATGCATCCCTCTCTTTTTGTCTTCCTCTCATAGATGGTCAAGGCCAAGAAATGCACTGCCTGCAGCGCTAACCTCCTGTCCCATGCCCCGGGCCCCCTATGCGCTGCTTGCCTACATGACGATGACGATGACGACATATCACTGGAACAATCTGCTGGCATGGGTCCTAATAATCCAGGTTCCAGTGGTTCCACATGGATGGATCCGGGCGCATTCCTACTCCAGAACCAACAGGCCACCGTGGCGATGATGGAGAGCCAACAGAATTTCATGCTGAAAGTGATGGAGAAGTTAGAATCCCTCACTCAGCACAGAACAACAACTGTGCCACCTCCAGAGCCCGACATCGTGGGGGGGGCCAATGAGGACCATCTGGATGATGCAGAGCCAGTACCAGATAACCACAAACCAGACTCAGCAGAGGACAAGGACATGCCAGACGAGGAGGACGGGCCCGACAGTGATGACGAGGACATGGAGCCACAATCCACCCCATCCCTCACATCTGAACTATGCTCTTTTGACATGGTCCCAGGCCTCATGAAAATAGTAAAGGCCACTATGGGGTTCGACGTCTACGAAAGCAAACCGGAGTCAAAACTGGACCCCATGATTCAGCAGAAGGCAACCATTAAGAACACATTCCCAGTATGCCCTGCTGTTGAGGATATTGTCAATAAGGAGTGGCAATCTACGGAGCCTAGCAGGATGTCCAACAAAAGGAACTTGGATCGCATGTACCCAGTTCAAGAGGACAAGGCCAGTAACTGGTGCACAGCCCCGACCATTGACCCTCAGGTGGCGGCACTCAGTAGGAGGACCATCCTGCCATGCGGGACCATATCACTAAAGGACCCCACAGGCAAGAAGGTGGAAGACATGCTGAAAAAGGCATTTGAGACCAAAGGAATGGCAGCACGAGCATTCACTACTGCCATTTGCATGGCATGGGCCCAGATACAGTGGCTAGAAGAGCTTCTTGAGCAGTCCAACCCAAAATCTAGAGAGGCGGAACTGCTGGAATGCACTCTCGATGCTGCAAAATACCTAGCCAATATGGCAGTGGACTCACTCAAACTTAACGCAAGGGCCACAGCCATCACCAACCGGACCAGAAGGGCATTGTGGCTTAAACTATGGGAGGCCGACAATGAATCCAAGACACTATTACAAAATTTGCCCATGAAGGGGAAACGTGTTTGGGAAGGGCCTGCAGGAGTTCCTTAAACAGAAAGAGGAAGGGAAGGAACTCCTCAAAAACAAGAGTAGACACTCCTACCTACCCTCCGCTAGGTGGAGGTTTCGGGGGAACAAATCTTACCACTCATGAAAAGATACCTCTTACCCAACCAGTACATTCTGAGGCAGAGGTACCCACACCCCACACCATACCCCCTTCACCCACTCCTACCAGCCCTCCTCCTTCAGATCCCATGGATCACGGTTCAGAGGGAGAGGTAGAGGACAGTGAGGAAGACAATGACTACTCAGTCAGATCTCCTCACAGGCAGGATCGGTGTCGACCCGTGGGACAACGGCTGTCGTTTCTCAGCCACCAGAGGTTCCATATGACCACAGACAAATGGGTTCATGAGGTGGTCTCCAGAGGATACTCTATAGAGTTATCAGATTCCCCCATTACATACAGGTTCATCACCTCTCCGATTGCCCGAAGGAAGGCTACAGCCCACCAGGTACAACAAATCCTGTGGGACCTGATCCAGAACAGACCTATACAGCCCATCCCCCCACATGAACAGAAGCTAGGAGTATATTCCATCTTCTTCCTTGTCCCAAAGAAATCAGGCGAACTCTGCCCCATCTTGGATCTCAAGCACCTCAACAAACATGTGATTCCCCAGAGGTTCAAAATGGACACTCTAAAGTCCACACTACGCAGTATCCACATAGGAGATTTTCTGATGTCCATAGACCTAAAAGACGCATACCTCCATATGCCCATCAGAGTAAAACACAGACAATACCTCAGATTCCACATCCTAGGCCAGCACTTTCAGTATCAGGCCCTTCCCTTCGGCCTTACCTTGGCACCAAGAGTATTCACCAAGGCGTCAGTAGTGCTAGTGGCCAGACTCTGAGAACAAGGTCTCGACATCATCCCCTATCTAAACGACTGGCTGATCCGGGCATGCTATAGAGAACGCTCCCTCCACCACACCGAGCTCACCCTGAGGGCTCTTGAGGAGCACAGATGGGTGATAAACCAAAGCAAGAGTCATCTGGTGCCCACGCAACAGATAGAACACCTGGGGGCACACATCAACATGCTGCAGGGCTGGGCAAAACCATCCCAGACAAGGGTGAACAGCCTCATCAGGTTGTCACGCCGACTGCAACAATGCCATCACTCCACCATGGGATGCCTAGCCCAGCTACTAGGTTACATGGCATCTTGTATCGACCAGGTCCCTTGGGCCAGGTGGCACATGCGACCCCTACAGACCTACGTCCTCACATGGGGATCACCAAATGAATGCAATTTACAGGACACAGTCCCATTACCACCATCAGTGAGACAATCACTGACATGGTGGACAGTGCGCATCAGTCTGACCCGGGGGGTTCCACTGGAGGTGTCCTACCAGGCCTCCATAGAGATGGATGCGAGCCTTCTGGGATGGGGTGCCTGCCTAGGTGACAGGACAGCACAGGGCCGATGGACAACCTCAAAGACCCAGTTGTCAATCAACATCCTAGAAATGCGGGTGGTATACCACGCTCTCAGAGCTTTCCAGACCTCCATTGCCGGTTAGTCGGTCCTGATACATTCCGACAACCAAGTCACGGTGGCGTACATCACCAAGCAAGGAGGCACCAGAAGCAGAGCTATGCTGAGAGAGGCGGCAATGGTCTTCAACTGGGCACAGTCCCACCTCTCCCATCTCAGCGCAGTTCATCTCGCTGGCAAGCTCAACATTCACGCAGATTGGCTCAGTCAACAACAGGTCCACCCAGGGGAGTGGCATCTACACCCAAGCCTCTTCCACCTGATCCAGGAGACTTGGGGACTGATATCCATGGACTTCAAGGCCACAGTGGAAAATGCACTGGTCAAGAAATATTACTCAAGATACAGGGAACAACAGTCACAGGGGACCGACTCCCTGTCACAACCCTGGTCCCGGGATCTGGCGTACGTCTTCCCACCCATTCCCATGTTACCCCAAGTACTAGCCAAGATCCGATCTTCACAATGGACCATCATTCTAGTGGCACCTTACTGGCCACGGAGAGCATGGTTCGCAATGGTGCTATCAATGACATCGTCCAGTCTCCGGTTACCATACCTACCCGACATGTTGACCCAGGGACCGGTACTGCACCCGGCCCCACAGACACTAAAGCTCACAGCCTGGCTCCTGAGAGGAAGAGACTGATGAATGCAGGGTATCATGACTCAGTTGTCTCCACTATACTGCAATCCAGAGGATCCTCAACCACCTCTACCTACGGTAGACAATGGTCAGTGTTCATGAGGTGGTGTCAAGATCAGGGCAAAGATCCTGAGCTGGCAGACATGTCCACCATTCTCCTGTTTCTTCAACAAGGAGTAGAGAAAGGGTTGGCCCACTCGTCCATTAGGGTACAGCTCTCAGCCATCGGGGCAGCCATTGGCCCCATAGGGGGACACAACCCAGGGGCTCACCCGGACACATTGCATTTCCTAAAGGCAGTCAAGATACTGAGACCCAGAGTCAGACCATCCATTGCTCCATGGGATCTCCCTCTGGTACTAGATTCATTCAGTACTACCCCCTTCGAACCGCTACAAGAGGTAGACCTATTCTGGGCCAGTCTGAAGACCTGCTTCCTCGTCGTGATATGCTCCGCCCGAAGGATCGGGGAACTGGGGGCGCTGTCCTGCAAAGAACCCTACACGGTATTTACCCCGCAAGGGGTCTACCTCCGTACTGTTCCATCCTTCCAACCAAAGGTCTCCTCCAACTTTAACAGGGAACAACCCATTGAGTTACCGACATTTACCGGAAACACTCATCTTGGAGACAAGCCTGTCTCACAACACCTAGACGTAGGAATCACCCTATCCATCTACATATCCAGAACTCAACCCCTACGCAAGACCGAGAGGTTGTTCATTGTCACAAGGAGACAAAGACAAGGGAAGGCAGCCTCCAAGACCACCATTGCTGGCTGGCTCAAGAGAACCATTCAGGAGGCTTACAAGGCAAAACAAATGACACCCCAGGGTATAAAGGCCCATTACACTAGGGCAGTAGCTGCTTCCTGGGCAGAAAGAGCCAACGTTTCTGCAGAAGATATCTGCAAAGTGGCAACTTGGACTTCCATCCACACATTTTCCAGGCATTACAGACTAGAGCACCTGTACAGGCTACAGCCAACCTTTGCAACACAGGTTCTCTCAGCCACCAACTCTTCCTCTCACTCCTAGAACACTCTGTCTCCCTCCCATGGGTACAGTACTGCTTCTTATCTACCCATGAGGTAATGTATGGAGTGCCATGGATGGTCAACCAATCACAATGGGTGTTTACTCACCTGGTAAAGATGATTGTTTTGGTTGACATCCATGGCATTCCAAGACCCTCCTGACACAGTGCTCTGGAAGTAATCAGGTTATAGAGTAGGAATTATCTGAAATTAACTGATTCCGCTTGCCAAATGGACATCCAGGATGTCGTCCATTGACCACTTATGGGTTGAATTTTAGATTGTACTAATAGGAAAATAAAAGAAGGGCCGCCGGTCCACTGCTACATGTTGCCTCACTCTGCGTTATTTATACAGGATGGTTACTGTTTTTTTACTAGTAGTGGCTGTGTTACTAACCTTACTTTAAGCTTTGGAAGATTCGAACTGGAGAGCAGGGGTTTCTGGGACCTGTATATACTAGAAATTTGATCCTAGAGTCATGTACATCAACTAGCCTATCAGGTGGGCTAAAACCCATGAGGTAATGTCTGGAGTGCCATGGATGTCAACCAACACAATCACCTTTACCAGGTGAGTAAACACCCATTACTGTAAGTTCTTACATAATTGGTCCTTCTTCTTTAAGGATATCTCCTCCATTAGGTCACACCTTTGGAACAATTCCCAAGCAGTACACAGTAAACTGGGAGGATGGTACAGTCTGATATATAATTGGGACTGAAAAGCCTTGCAGTACAGAGAGCTCAAAGCCAGCACATCTATGAGAGATGATGTCCAGACTGTAATGTTTAGTGAAAGTGTGGACAGTGCTCCATGTTGCTGCAGCACATATGTCAACAGCACGGACGTTTTTGAAACAGGCAACCAAATTGGCAATAACCCTTGTCGAGTGATCACAAACAATACCAGGTTGTTCCTTACAGTATTTCTTATAACAGAGCACAATACAATATGTTAGAAAATGGGTAAAACTATTTCAGGGTCATAATTGGCTGAGGGACTTCTCTAGCTGGGCATCTATCAGACAACAGATGCCCAGCTATTAAAAGTACCAACCCAGCCTGCCCCATCACAAGAATCCTGATGCCTACCCTGCTCCCTAATTGGCTAAACCTCCCCTCATTTTAATTTGAAATATCTGCCATTTTTTTGTCTCACTTAGCGAGACACTAGTGCCCGAATGCTCGCCCAGTATGTACAGTACTTAGCCCAGACACTACTGTACTAAATATTTGCAGCTGCCACTGCTCCCATTGAAACTGTAGACTGCAGTCTCCTTATTGCAGTGCCATTACACCAGCTCCCTATACTACCCTCATCTCAGCTCCAACAGACTCCACTTCTGCCTGAAACACACCATGCTCCCACATCCCATCACCCGATCACAACCCCGGCAATACCGCTAGGAAACGGCGAGTAGACCATAACTCAAAATAAGTTTTAAAAGCACAAAGGAAGCTATCTGACAGATCAGCTACACATCCTAAATGGCATTGGGAATCGAGTTTTTTTTTAAGTGCAGCATGTGCCTCTCCAGAGCAGCGTGAGCCTCTCCTTAAATGCTGCTTGCTTGCGCTGCTTCCCATACACAGTCCAAATTCCATCAAATGGAATAAAATAAATTATAGCCAGCTACAGCTTACAAGTGCCTCTAGCCTTCCTCTACCCAACTGCCTGAACATAAAAAAAAAATCATTTAAATGTGGTACTTAGTTTACCGCGATCGCTGACAGGGCACTTCAGTGATACCAAGCATTCTATATGACACAGCTACCAGAGGTATTACTCTCTCTGCCTCTTTTGTACAGATAGTTTTTCCCTTTTGCTACCAAGTCATAGTGTGCCAACAAGTGACTCCTGTGTGTGTGGGGTGAGGGAGTACCATAACAACAGCCCCCCCCAAGAAAAAAACAAACAGCATTCAAAGCCATGCGGAGGAATTATTTTATTACAAAATATATATTAAACTATTTTTTTACTTAATTATTTTATATCAAACTTATATTTTTTTAGTGTGCCCATTTTCTAAGCGCAATAATACCCTCCAGGGTGGGCAGTATTGTGCTCTACCAGACTTTCCAGGGGCTATAAGGCCCTCCGCCTGTGGCGTCGGGCCTCATTATGCCTCTGAGCAGTCCGGTATAGCACAACACCGCCCACCCTGTTTGGTATTATTGCTTACACAATCATCTGGATAGGCATTGTTTAGACACAGGAGCCCTCTTTCCCTGAAGTGAATGAAACAAAAAGTTGAGAGGATTTTCTGCAGTCCCTGGTGTGAATAATGCAGTATCACAGTATTCTATGTACATCCAAAGTATGGAGCAGTGCCTTATCATGGCTGGCTTGCTCAATATATTATACAGAAAGGTGTATTGCTTGATACTGTGAAAACTCAGATACCATCTATGGTAGAAACTTAGAATTTTTACACAAAGAGACTCTGTCTTTCTGAAAAATCAAATAAGGAAGCTGACACATTAGAGCGTGAAGCTCAGAAATCTTTCAAGCAGAAGTCATTGTAACTAAAAACAATGTTTTCCATGACAGAAAACATAAGACGCAACTTGTGGCATGCTCAGAAAGAGCCAGCATCAATTTCTCAAACACGAAATTCAAGTCCCAAAGTAGACTGGATTACAGATAAGATGTTTCATATACAGAATACCTCTCAGAAATGTATAGAACACCTCTAATTGGGCAATCATGCAACCATCCACAGTGGCATGGGAAGCTGATACGCAGCCAAATGCAGCTTATGTGAAGAATACTGTAAGCCAGAATCAGAGAAGGAAAACAAATATTCCTTCACTGCATTTACAGGACACGTAAAAGGGTCCAAATTCCTGGAAGCAGCTCACAAAGTGATCTGCTTCCATTTCAAGGGAGAAGTATGTTTGTAGAAGGCTTTCTAGCAGCAATCAGAACATCAGCCACCTTAGTGGATATCTGAAAATGTGTAGTGGCTATGTCTTCAGAAGCCATGCATGCAGATATAAGTACTTCAGGTCTGGATGGACCAGGGAGTCTTTGTCTTGTGACAACAGACCTTGACCCAGAGGTAGAGGGACAGGAGGCTCCACTGCCAGATGTTGAAAGAGTGGAAACCATATCTGGCAAGGCCATTATAGAGCAATGAGGTTGAGAGCTGCACTGTGCACCCACAGTTTGAGCAGAACTCTCTGTATAAGAGGAATGCGTGGATGTGCATATAGGAATTTCCCTTTCCAATGGATGGACAATGTGTCTCACCAAAAACCTCCAGACCCTGGAGTGAGTGAGTAGAAAAGCAGGAGTTTTGCATTGTGTGGGCATGCAAAAAGGTCAAACTCTTGCGAAGAAGAGGTCATTTACCATGGAGGTCAGCAATTCTCATTTGTGAGTCATTGATTGGGACATGCTTAGCCTGTCTACTAAGATGTTTTGGCGACATGGCAGGCACAGACCTGATAGCTGAGGGCCCATGAGACAGAGCCCAGTGCCATGCTTTCATTGCTTCCCTGCATAAGTGACAGGAGTAAGTGCTCCCTTTTTTGTCAATGTAATGCTTTACACTGATGTTCTCTGTCTGGATTAGCAGAGGACTGGGACAGAAATGGTTGTGAAATGCTTGGAGGTTGTACAAGATGGCTCTCATTTCCCAGACATTTATATGCAACTTGGCCTCCATGTTTGTCCATGACCTCAGTGTCTGGTAAGGGCTGAGATGGGCACAGCAGCCAGAGCCTGAGGCATCCATCGCAAAGATATGTACAGGAGCTGGTACAAGAAATGGAAAGCAAGCAATTCTTTATTTAAAAAATGCCATTCCAGTAGATCATAGCATTGTACAACTTTCATAAAATAGTTATCAATCAACACATGCTTAAAAATAAATAATAAATAATAAAACAACAGTGCTTTAAACTGTAGAAAATGCTGACTGAAATAAATAAGTTTTCAAAGCAGATTTAAAGGCCTCAATGGATGGGCACTCTCTAATCCGATGAGGTACAGAATTCCACAGGGTTGGAGCTACAACAACAAACAATCTTGCTCCAGAAGTTGTCAAATCGACCCTAGGAATCTCTAGCAATCCCTCGTTGGTGAAGTGGAGAGGGCGCAGGAGGTGGTAGGGATGAAGGAGATCTTGCAGGTACAGTGGTTCCAGTCCATGTAGGGCTTTATAGGTCAGTAACCTGACCTTGAAGGTGCTCCTCCACCACACCGGGAGTCAATGCAGATCACAGAGCACAGGTGTTATACAGCAAGATCTTGATAAGCCAGTCAACAACCTGGCAGCTGCATTCTGCACCAGCTGTAGGTGGTGAAGGTCTACCCCTGGTAGCCCTAGGTATAGAGCAATACAGTAGTCAAGGCACAAGGTCACAAAGGTGTGGACCAATGTCAGAAGATCATCCAATGGGATCTGGTATTTTATCCAGGCAATATTCCTGTGATGGTAAAATGAGGTCTTGACAATGACCGACACCTGAGATTTAAGTGTCAGCTTGCTATCAAGCATAATGCCCAGATTCCACACCTGATCCAAGGACACTCGCTGGTTGCCTCCTAGCCAAAGCCCAGATGGCTGCCCAGCCAATATCCCCTGTCCTTGATCACCTGGATCCACAACCAACACCTCAGTCTTATCCGGATTAAGCCTTAGCCAGTTGGCACTCATCCAGTCCTGAATCTGAGAGAGGCAGTTGTTAAAGACTGAAACAGCATCATCTTGTTTAGGCACAAAGGACATGTACAATTGAGCATCATCTGCGTAGCAGTGAAAACTCAGCCTGAACCACCTAATAATGTCTCCCAACAGCAGCATATACACTGCAAACAACATGGGGGAAAGCACAGAGTCCTGTGGCACCCCACAAGGCAGGGGGAGAGGAGCTAAGGAAAACACCTCCCGACTCCACTCTCTATGACCTGCCCATGAGGAAAGAATAAAACCATCTGAGGACTGTACCAAACAGCCCACAGGGCAGCTGCAAGTGCTATAGCAACTCCCCATGATCTACGTTGTACAATGCTGCAGAGAACTCAAGAAGGACCAAGATAGAATGGCTCCTCTGATCTCTTGCTATCAGGAGATTATTAAGTACCCGAACCAATGAGATCTCAGTAATATGCCTCTTCCTGAAACTGGACTGGAGAGGATCATAGATATAATGGGTAGTCAGATACTCCTCGAGTTGTGACGTGACTAGCTTCTCAATAACCATGCCCTCAAAGGGCAGGTTAGAGACAGGTCTGTAGTTTGTGAGACAGTCAGGGTTGAGAGAGGGTGTTTTCAAGTGAGGGTGCACCGCCGCCTCCTTCAGGGTGTCCAGAAACACCCCGATCTCTAACGAACACCTGACTATCTCAGCCAGGACCAGTCTGATTTTATTCACACACCCCACCAGGAGGCGTGTTGGACCAGGATCCAAGCTACAGTAAGTAGGCTGCAAACCCTGGATCATCTTCACGACATCCCCGATTGTCACCTGGCCAAAATCTGACAAGACAGACAAGGTGCTTGTAATCTCACACCAATCCCCACTCTGCTCATTTGAATGAGCTAAGTGGATATCAGACCAGATGGTGCCAACCTTATCCATGAAAAGCTGAGCAAACTCAACACACTCCTCCTGTGAAAAGACTAACCGATTCTGGAAACAGGCTGGATTGTGCAGCCTGTCCACAGTCCGAAAGAGCTGAGCCAGTCGATTTCATGCAGCTGCGATCTCCCTGGAGAGGAACTCTGCCTTCTTACAGGAGATTGCAGATTGATAGTCCTTATAATGGGACATCAATCTAAGGTTGTCATCAGTAAGGCCGATTTCCTCCAGCAATGTTCCAACTTTCTTCCCACTTTCCCCTACTCCCTCAAGGTCCCATCAAACCAAGGGGATCAAGGGTGAAGGGACAGGGCATGAACCTGGACAGAGCTATGGAATCCAGAGCAGCCTCTACTGCCTTATTATAGGCTAGCAAAAGACCCTCTGGATCCATGCTAACATTCGAACTCCCCAATAGATCCAGCACTGCCATAAGACCATCAGGTGTCAAACCCGGCAAAGGGCAGTACTGGACCATTTCTGTAGGGACAGGTCTATTGGGAGGCCATGAAACTGAACCTTATAGTGTGAGGATCAGACCATCTGATGGGTTCCACCACCACATCGGAGATCTCCATCCCCAACAGAAACACCAGGTCCAATGAATGGCCTTTAATGTAGGTTGCAGAGGTAATCACCTGTGTAAAGCTCAATGCAACCATCTGTTAGAGGAAGTCACAACCAAAATGCAAGAGTTCATCATTGATCCAGGCACTGAAATCCCCCAGCACCAATCACCTGGGGGACTCCAACACCATCTTGATGATGAAGTCCGTGACTTCCTGTAGGAAATCCTTCATGCCCTCGGGTGGATGGTAGACGAGGAGTATCCTACAGCCACACTTGCACCCACAATACATTTACAGGATCTAGTCACCCCAACTGGCATATCTACAAGGTCCAGTTCTGTCTTAAAACAAATGGCTACCCCCCCAACTCCTACCATACAACCTTGGACGGTGTTTCACCGAGTACCTGTCTGGAATAGCTGACTCCAAAATGGGACCAGCATTCTCATCCAGCCAGGTCTCGATGACGTATGCCAGATCAGATGACCCAACAAGGTCAGAAATTACTGCTGTCTTGTTTTTAATTGACCTGGCATTCATAACACTGCCCTGGTTGGATGAGCAGTCGATGTTGATCATGCCATCTGCCCACACAGAGTGAAACCCTTGGGTATGGGCACCAGGCAGGGAGGACCCCTTTCCTGGGCCCAATTCACCCAAGGGTGTCTCCTTGACTCCACGATCCTGATTTGTCCACTACGCTCCACTCCCCCACCGATCCACCCCACCCACTACCCCTCACTATGCCCAAGGCACAACAGTGCCTATAAACCTCGGCTGGCAGTGAGGGGCAGTCATAAGGGGGGAGGGCATGAAGTTCGGTGGAAGAGTAATACCTGCCCATAGAAGCCTTCTGCCAACACATCTTGCCACAATCACTAAACCAGCAGTTATAGTTTATAACAGCAGACACCCACTCACTCAATCAATCACCATACACTCTTTCTCACACTACCATATTCCCCAAAACAGCAATTTAAATCCCCACACTATTATCAATTAAACAAATCACTCAATCACTCATTACGTCACTCAAATACTCAATTTTCATATCCTTTAAAAATACCTTTGTAACTAAACCCAAAGACTTAACAACCCAAAGTATTATCAAAATAATTTCCAGCTATCAAAAGAAAAACTAGTAATTAAAATAAAATTTCAAAATAAATAAAAAAAAATAAATAAAAGGTCATGTCCAAAGAAGTTCATATAAGCAAATTAGTCCAAAAAGCTCCACTGCCTGGGGGCTACAGTTAATCCTGTCAAAAATGTACGAACTCTTACCACCGGAGTTGAGGGAATAAAATTGCAATAACTTGAATAAATACACCTAGGAGCTCACACCTCCAGGGAGCCACAGTGACACTGTTCCAATTTTCTCACGGGCTCACACCTGCACGTGGAAACCAAACAACGTCTCAGTTAGTTACAGAATTGTTTCAGGTCAAAAAAAAAAATAATTTGAAATCACAACTCTGCAGATAAAATTAAGGTAACTCACTCCAAAGATTTTTTGGTTTTCCTCCAGTCAGTTTGCCTCCTTCCAGGCTGCTCTTCTCATTATGCCACACACACACTAAGGGAGCTAGGTTAGGGCTCTGATGAAAGCACAATCCCTCTTCACCACAAAAAACAGATTCTCCACATTGGTTGGGAAAAGAGGCTGAAATGGGCTCAGGGCACTATGAACACCAAATCCAGGCTTGATGATTAGTTGGCACTGGGGAGTCCCACTCAGTCCCCCAAACCTCTCCCTAGACCTGCCTGCTGCTATGGCACACCTTTCAATAGGTTTTCACAATTCATCCACCACAATAACCCTCTGTGAAGTGGAGATGTGATGAGAACCATTTGGTCCAGCATGTCCATCAACTGATCCCACTGGACCCTGAGTGTCTACTGAGGAATCCTCATATGAAGGCATGCCAGCAGCATGGTCACTATGGTCGCAGCCATGAGACCCAGGAGACATAACATTGTTCTCGCAAAGATATATTGGCTCCTGTGTATCAATTCTGACTGGGCAATCAGATTGTCTGCTTTATCCGGTGGCAGGAGAGCACATCCCTTCTCTATGTCTAAGACTGACCCTAGGTATTGTACTCTTTGGCTCAGGGAATCATCACATACTTTGGCTTATTCACTGTGACCCCCTGATTGTCAAACAACTAATCTGTCCAAGACAGAATATGTAACAGAGCTTCCCCATAGCTGGCCTTCAGGAGCCAGTTATCCAGATGGGGAACATATAAGCCTTCCTTATGAAGGGCTGCTGCAACTACTGCCAAGCATTTGGTAAAGACCTGTGGGACAGAAGACAAACCAAAGGGCAATACTCTGAACTGATAATATTCATCTTTTAACATAAAACAAAGGCATTGTATGTGGGATTTCCTGATCTTTAAATGAAAATACATGTCCTTCCTGTCTAAATAACATAGCCAGTCCCTTGCTTCCAGAAGGGGGATTGGAGCTTGCAGAGATACCATTCAAAACGTTTTGTATTTGATGTACAGGTTGATATCCCTGAGCTCCAAGACAGGAAGTGGATCTTTTGTCCATTTTGGGACTAGGAAGTATCTGGAATAGAAATCTTTGTTCCTCTACTGAGGAGGAATAGGCTCTATGGCATTCTTCTGGACTAAAGATGGAACTTCTTCCTTCAGAAAGGACAAATGGCATGGAGGATAAAATGAAATAGGTGGAGGATGATCTGGAGGGATTTGTAACAGCTCCAGAGCATGTCCCCTTTCACTTAAGTTCAGAAGCCACTCATCCATAGTGATCTCCAACCATTGTTTCAGATACAAGCAGATCCTGCTTCCCACACTCACCCCTGGAGGAAACGACTGAGGTGGGGGGGATGGAAGACAGTCAGGTGGTACTGGTGTTTTCGGGGCCACCGGAATCAATTCCTTTGGGTGCTTTTGTATGGGAACTCGGGGAAGGGGGCCTGGAAGGGTGCCATCTTTTCTGTCAGAGCCTTCCTAATAGAAGGCATGGTTACCTCAAGCAGCAAGCTGACGAAAGAAGCCCTGACCATGAGCATAGAAACATAGAAACATTGAAGTCCTCATATGTTTTATGATGCAGTCCCTGCACCATTTTGGTTGCCCTCCTCTGGACTGCCTCAATTTGGTTAATGTCCTTGTGATGGTGTGGCCTCCAGTACTGCATGAAGTACTCCAGATGGGGCCTAATCAGTGTCTTGTAAAGAGGGATTATTACCTCCCTCTTCCAACTTGTGATATTCATACTAATACACCCTAACATCCCCCTAGCCTTACCTACTGCATTAGTGGTCTGCTTGGATGATTTCAGGCCATCGGTGATGGTGATGCCCAAGTCTCTTTCTTCCCTTGTGACTGCCAGCAACTCCCTTCCCAGCCTATAGGTGGCTTTAGGGTTTCTCTTCCCTACATGCATGATCTTGCACTTCTTTACATTAAACCCCAGTTGCCACTCTTCCAACCATGTTGCTAGTTTATCCAGATCTCTTCTCATTCTGCCCACCCCATCTGGATCATCTACTCTGTTGCAGATCTTGGTGTCATCTGCAAACAGACAAACCTTACCCTCCAGTCCATCTGCAATGTCATTGATGAAGATATTGAAGAGGACTGGCCCCAGGACTGATCCCTGAGGTACCCCACTTGTGACTTGCATCTCTTCTGACTGTATACCATTTACCACCACTCTCTGTTTTCTGCCCGCCAACCAATTTGCCACCCAGTTGACCAACTTCTGACCCATCCTGAGCCTACGCAGCTTATTAGTCAATCTTCTATGTGGAACAGTATTAAAAGCTTTGCTGGAGTCAAGGTAAGCGACATCAACTGCTCCCCCTTGGTCCACCACTCTGGTTACCCAATCAAAGAAATCTATGAGATTAGTTTGACAGGACCTTCCTTTTGTAAACCCATGCTGTCTTGGATCCTGTGCTCCTATGGATTCCAGATGTTGCACTATCCTTTCCTTAAGGAGTGACTCCATAATCTTGCCCACTACTGAGGTAAGACTGACTGGTCTGTAGTTCCCTGCCTCCTCCCTGCTATCACTCTTGTGGCGCGGGATCACATGAGCCTTTCTGCAGTCTTCTGGGACCTCTTCTGTGCTCAGAGACTCACTAAACAGTTCTGATAATGGCTCTGCTAGTTCCACCCTTAACTTCTTTAGTACCCTGGGATGTATGCCATCAGGTCCTATTGCCTTGTCCACCCGGAGCTTATTGAGCTCTTGTAGGACTCTTTCTTTTGTGAAGGGACTAGTGCTCATCTCCCTCCCTCCTGTGTCCATGGTGCTGAGCTGTGGACCCTTCCCTACCTTCTTTTCAGTTAATACTGAGCAGAAGTATCAATTTAGGATAGATGCTTTTACAAGGTCCTCCTCCTAACACGCCCACTTATCTCTAGCAGGAGTGAGATACAAGGACTCTACAGACCTTAGAGCCATTTTTGACATTTGAAGGCTCATAGGGCCTCTTTAACATCATAGCCCAACAGTTTAGTCTCTTTAAAAGGTGCATTCAAAACTGCCTGTTGCACATCATTGGCAAAGCCAGCAACTCTAAGGCAAAAATGTTGCCTCATGCAACTACCAGAAGCAACTGCTCTGGCAGAATTTATTTATTGATGTAGTTCATTTTTGTTGACCAGGGAATTGAGGACTAGATAATTCTGCTTATTTTCAGCCTTGTCCTGGGTGAAAGTGGTACAGATGGATGCCAACTGACATTGAATTAGATTAAGCTGTTAGTGGTATTTTTAGTGAATGGGGGAAATTTGGCCAGGGCACTAGAGAAAATCCCTACTCATTTTGAGAAGTGCCATGGGATCTTTAACATCCACCTGAACTACCACAAGAACAGGCAGATGGGACCTCAGTTTTAACGTAGCATCTGAAAGACAGCACCTCAGTATTGCAGTACCCCCCTCTCATGCTGCACCACAATGTCAGTATAGGGATTTAACCTAAGTGCCTGATGTGGGGATAGAATCCACAGCCTTCTGATCTTCTGGCCTCAGAGGTGAGTATGCAACCTGCTGAGCCACTGACTCCACGGTCAGAGCATCAGAGACATCATAATCTGTGCGTAGCAAATGTTTACCAATCTCAGCACCAGAACACAATGTTTTAAGTAAATGATTCTTACCAGAGACATAAACCAAAGCCTGAAATAAGTACAATCAGCTTTCTACAAGCTGTTCCAATATTTTATCATGTGGGCCTGGAAGTTTGCAGTCCTAAAGCCCAGTGATGCAGAGACATAAGTACACTTGCCCAATATGTCTATCCACCTAGACTCTTTATTAGGAGGCAAAGTACTCATTTGTATGAGACCTAGACCTATTATGAGCAGCTGTGATGACTACAGAGTCAGTTTCTGCCTAGTTAGCATAATAAGGCTTAGCAGATGGTGCAGGATATTGCTTATTAGCCTTTCTAGGAACTACAGCCAGTGAGTTTGGTTTGTACCATGCAGCAAAAGTAGCATCCTCTGATGGAGGATATATAGATGGAATTATAATGGAGAGGGGCAGGGCACCTCCAAAATTTCCATTAGATCCATTTTTGTGGAATCTTCCTCTTCCACAGAAAGCCCATGGCAGACTGCATTTGCTGCATCATGGCTTGGAAGGTTACATAGATACATAGATACATAGACAGTGTCGGCAGATAAGGGCCTATGGCCCACCCAGTCTGCCCATTCAAGTTTGTAAGTTCAGTTTATGTTTTCCAGGAAGTCTGTTGCCCCTTACCCCTGACCTCCAGAATTCCTTTATGTCTATCCCATGCATTCTTAAATCCCGTGATTGTTTCAGCCCCCACCACTTCCTCTGGCAGGGTGTTCCACTTGTCCACCACCCGTTCTGTGAAGAAATTCTTCCTCACGTTTCCTCTGAATCGTCCTCCCTCCAACTTCATCCCATGCCCTCTAGTCCTGGAACATCTTTTTCGCTTAAAAGGTTGGATCCTCATGAGGAGATTTTAGGGTATTAACCATGAGTCCTCACTGCAAGATGGGAGGACAGATCAAGAGCAAGATGCTAGACATTGTTCTCCCTCATAATCCTCTTCTTAATCCTCCTCTAAATCCATGAGGTCAGGATTATATTCCATTTTGTAGTCATCAGTCCAATGGATGATGAAGCTGCAGAAAGAACTTGCAATGCTGGCAGCAGCTGAGAGGGAGGAATCTATGTCATATTAGTGAAACCCATTAACGAGGGTTGAGTATCAGGAGGCCCCATTGGCAGAATAACTGACTGCATTGATAATCACAGCAGAATACATGTTATCATTTCTGAATATTATGCCAGCATAGCCTGAGTGGTGATGGCATGCTGCAAAGGGCCTGGGACTACTTGCATGGGTGGGTCTTAGCCCACCAGTGAGGGTGTCCTACCATCTACAGTAAGTATGGCAGCACCTCTATGGTTTCATCAGCCCAATGAATGACAGAGCTGCAGAATGAACCAGCGAGGCTGGCAGCAGCTAAGAGGTAGGAATCTGTGGCATGCTAGTGACTAGTGAAACCCACTGATGAGGATTGAGTACCAGGAGACCCCATCAGCAGAATAACTTACTGAACTGGTAATCATGGCAGAATGCATCTTATCATTTCTGAAGATAACGACAGCATAGCCTGAGAGTCAATGGCAAACTGTAAAGGGGCTGTGACTACTTGCACTGATGGGTATTAGCCAAACAACAATGCTGTCCTACCATCTATAGTAGGTATGGTAGCACCTATGTCAAGCCCCAGCCTTGATATTTTATCAACGGTTGGAGGCTGAAGAAGTCAGCATCCCTGGAAAGGGCAATGATACAGGTTTACCTTGTCTCAATGGTGACTAGGACCTTGCTGGTGAAGCACATTTTCAATTTTCTCTGTGTTTGTGCTTATGACCATGATAATGACCACTCTCTGTCCTGATTCTTCAACTCATGCAGATGCTTTCTGGCTGACAGTGAGGGAGGCACAAACCTTGTGCCCTGATCCTTCAGCATGGCTTTCAATATGTTGAGAAGAAGAACATTTTCTAGAGCTTTCTTAAGGTGTCACCTTGTAGCCTGTTTGAAACTCTGCCAAATCTCTTAAGTCCTCACAGTGTGAGACAGGCCCAGAGAGCACACACAAATGGCATGCATGTCTATTTTGTAAATTTTATCTCTGCAATTTCAATACAGAAATGAAGGTTCGTTTAGACTTCAGCGGCATGCAGAGATGATGAAATAAAGCATTCATTATACACTGGTAAGAAAATTTCCTGGACTCTGATTAGTCAGTGTGTCTGAGTATAACCTCACTGTATGAAGTCCAGGCACACACATGACTGCATAACAATATTACAAATCATTTGTCCCCTCCAAATGTTACCTCTGCTCTCAGCTGCCATTGCAAAGGAATTCACCCCTCCCTACGATGTCACCACCCCTCAAACACCAATTCCATCAATAACTGAAACTTTTCACAGTAATAATTTTAAAAGGCACTTTGCACACAGAGAAAAAATTGAATTGTAATGTCAGCTTTTTTCCAGAAAACTGAGCAGTTTCAACGAACCACGGAGACTGTACAGTAACTGCCAGTCTCACAGTTCACTGACACTTGGTTCCCAATAAGCAAAGCTGCCATGACAATTCAGTTTATTTTCATCTTTCAGGAAGCACACATCCTCCTTCACTGCCCAGCTCCTAACTGCACTGCGATCACGATCAGCTTCCCCACTGCCCTTCTTTCTCACTGACACCACGATCAGCTCATGTCCTACTGGAACGAGCGAGTCAGTGAGCAAGTGCATGTTTAAACATTCAGTGCATGGCTCTTTGTTTTTCCTTTTCTTTTGAAACTCCTCCTACCTCCATCCTCACAGCAGAGGCAGCTGGTGGGAGTTTGTAAGAGTGCGGAGAAGGGTGCCAAAACCCCATGCAACGGAAGCATGAAGAGTGACTCAAGCAAAAAGAAACAAAGGGAAACAGAAATTGTAAACTGTAAAAAGGAAAAACAAAACACAACATGAACATCCAGGGAATAGGACATACGAAGACTGGCACCACTAATAAAGGTTGCTATAGGGATTGCAGGGACACAGGAAAAACATAGCAGCTCGGCCTACTGGCTGAAACAATAAATCAGCACACTTTTTTCATAAAGTATACTTACTCACTAAAACAATGACAAAAAGTGTTCTTTAAATGTAGTTTTTCATCTTTGTTTTCCTTTGTTTTACAAACGAGCCATTGTATAATAGCAATAATGCACTCCAGGGTGTGGGTCGTGTGGGGATAACCTTACTTAATGGATGCTGGATGCTTTCAGCCTATGGCCTCACACCCAACCACCTAAGGCATGAGGTTATCCTAGCATGATCCACTCCCTGGAGTGCATTATTGCTTAAGTAAAATGAATGAATAAATGACATTGACTAGGTTGACGACATTTCCTTCTGCAGGTCCGAAGATTATGATCGACGGTGGAAAAAGAACTAAGGGATGATTTGGCTACTCATGCTTATATGCACATACTGTAGACATGGAATGTCATTTTGGGTGGCCCACAGCTAGCAAAAGTTTCCTTTCTATCCTAGTACTGACAGCTATGGTTCCAAAGCTGTGGCCTAATGGAGGAGATACCCTCGAAGAAGATCTCGTATTCCAGAACAGGAAAGGCAATCCGTCTATCTGGCTCAGCAGCAGCTGGCTATATCAATCAAACTCCTTAATTTTACTGCATCTTTATTTTCGCTGGAGAGTGCAGTCCTGGGAATACAGCAAAAATAAAATTACAGTGAAAATAAGGAGTTCAACAGGATATGTTGGGCTATATTAATTTTCTGGTATGCCTTCCAAACTAAAGTATATATATCCATGTCTGAGATGGGATTTTAAGAACCTGGAATGTCCATGTTCACACATCCTTGCCCTATACTCTGACTCACACCCCCATCATAATGTTAAGAAAGATTTTTTTGAATAACTTGGTCATTACGGTTTAATTTGATGTGTGACTGATCCACAATAAATTCATATACATCTTCCAACTCAGTCAAAGTGTACAAGGGGCAGAACAGTGTGCTGGTTGTATCAGTTGACTTATTCGCAATGTCCATGGATGCTTAGATGTAACTATGGTATATTTTTGTACTCATCTTCTCTGTTTCTTGCAGCAGGACACAGTTATAGAGTATTATGCATAGTTGGTGTCTGGTTCTATGTTGCCCATGGTGATGCTGCTTTTATGAGGGTAAATGCAGGGATGTCACTTTTTTGTCAGCAAACTGAACACTTGATCTCAAGTGCCATGCTGCCCGTAATGCTTCCTATGATATGGTCTTTGCTCGATCCAGTAACAAAAACAGACAGCAGCAGACTCAATACATTGATGAAAGTTTTTGATGTCACTTCTGTTTGGGCAAACTGAGAGTGTTTACTCTCCAGTACTGCTGCATGACATGCATTTTGTTCACACTGTATGTGGTATGTAACACCAACATGACATGGTGTGAGGTATGGTTAAAACCATCAAAAACAATGTTTGTTATGGCACTGCACTAAAGTAAGATACAAAAAAAACACAACTAAATTCTAATAATCATGATGACTGCTTAATCAGGATGGAAAGTCTGCCACCAGAGCATTCCAATTAAGTGGCCGTCAAAAATTGAGTTTTTTTTTACCTTACTATAATGAAGCTGACCATTTCCTAAGTCAACCACCAAAAGTTCCATAACAAACATTGTTTTAATGCTTTTTATTGAAAACATACCCCTCTCTCCAACCACTGGTTATAGAAGGGTTTTCAAGTCAAAGAGTATCTAAAACTAACCAGACAAAAGGAGACTATATTGTTTCATTTCTTAAAGAAAGCTATTCTTTCATGAATAACAATATCTGCTTATTTAAAATGTTTGGTCAGGAAGGCATGTTGAGCTGAAAGCAGCTTGTTTTTAGGTGCATTCTTGTGGAGAGTGAACAGGGACTAGTATACAAACTACAGAAGGTAACTGCCTTGGTTAAGGAAATTGGAGGAGTCAAGGCATACCAATAAACTAGAAGTGTTCCAGACACTAGGGATGGGAGGGTCATCTGTGACCCAGTTTTGAGTCTGACTCAGATCTTACCAGATATATACTGAACACTCTGGTATCAGACCACTGGCCATTCAAACACTCTGATACCTGTGAGGTACCAGAATGTTATGGTGTCTAGGGGCCTGGTTGTGGAGTGTTTGGATGACTTGAAGACTGGTGTCAGAGTGCTTCAACAGCCTCTTGTCTGTTACAGGACTGTTCTGGTTTCTGGGGGCCAGGTACTGGAGTGTGATGTTTTGGGGGCCTGGTTCTGGAGTGTTATAGTGGCTGGGGAACCTGATTCTGGAATGTTTAGATTACTGGGAGACTGGTATCAGAGTGTTTCGATGACAGGTGATCTGGCACAGTGATGTTTGGATGGCTAGAGGCCTGGTATCAGTGTTTTGGTGGAGGCAGACATTATACTATAGAATTCTGCTGGCTGGGGGCTATATACAAGAATGTTATGGGGTCTGAGGGCCTGATTCTGGAGTGTTTGGATGATTGTGAGACTGGTATTGGATTGTATGGGTGCCTGGTGGTCTAGTACATGAGTGTTCTGATGTCTGTGGCCCTTGTTCTGGAGTGTTATTGTGGCTGTGGGCCTGCTTATGGAGTGTTTGGATGACTGGAAGACTAGTATCAGAGTATTGTATTTGGATGGCCAGTGATCTGGGGGCCATGTACCAGAGTGATCTGGTGGTTGAAGACTTGGTTCTGTAGTTTTTGGGTGAATGGGAGACTGATCCCAGAGTGCTTGGATGGCTAGTGGTCCAATACTGGAATGTTTGAATGGTTGGGGGCTTGCTACTGGAGTGTTTGGGTGAGTAGGAGGATGATATCTGAGTGTTTTGGTGGTTTGAATCATATTGCTGGGGCAATTAGATGAGAAGGAGTATAGCACTGGAGTGTTTGTATGGCCAGTGGCCTGATACTGGAGTGTTTTCTGTGGCTACAGCACTGGTACTGGATTGTTTTGCTTACTGGGGGCTTAGTACCAGAGTGTTTTGGTGCCTGAGGGCCTGGAATTAAAGAGTTGGGGTAGCTGTGGGTTGGTGACTGGAGGCCTGGTACTAGAGTGTTTTGGGTGGATTGAGGTCTAGTAATGGAGTGTTTGTGTGACTGGGGCCCGGTACTGGAGTATTTGGATGGCTGGGTGCCTGCTACCAGAGTGCTTTTGTTACTGGGGGCTTGGTACCAGAGTTTTTTGCTGAATAGGAGGATGATGTTTTAGGTTTTCAGTGGCTAGTGTCATGGTGCCAACGTAAAATAGCCTACTAGCCCACCAAGACTACAGTACTATGTTAAGTTATTGGCCCCATGGGTCAACTCTATCCCCCCTGTGCCACCAATGCCAGTTTTTAAATGATGCTGGGCTCACTAGCCCAAAAAGGTCTCCACTAGCCAGCCTGTGCTTGAACTTCAAATTACTGACCACCAAGCCATATAGAGACACTAAGGGAGTTTCAGCTGAGCTCCCCCCACCCACCCACACGCACAAACCACACTTTCTCTTCTCTCTTTTCCTATCTTTTATTAATTTATTTTCTTTTCTTTCCATAGATCTCTATCTTCCTACTTTGCCCTAGCTAACTTTTTATGTAAAACTTCCTTTTTCTTTACTTCTGTGCTGTACTATGCCCCTTTCATATATATTGTCTCTTTGTGTCCATGTCTCTGCTCTCACTACTGTATTTTCTCCATATTAACCTATTTTTTCTTTTACTTTAACAGATCGGAAAGGACACTGACCCTACCCCTTCAGATAAGTATTATACTATGTCTAACCTGTCCTATCCATTCTATTTACTCTCTAAGGACTGTGGATCCTTTGTGAGCCCTTTGCTATATTTTATACTACAGGTCCAATGGATGTCATCCATTCCAGACCCTTACCTCTGGTTCATTAGTACTCATGTAAGAGACCCTCTACTTATTACCTATACCTGGTGGGTTGACTATAATGGTGCAGCCGTGCCCTTTCCAGTGTGGTGCATTATGATAACTGAGTAAGGAATTGATTGTGTACAGTTTTCTGTAAATTAACAAATTCACTAAAAATATAAATACCACAGCACCAACAACTTAATCTGGTCAAATTTCAATTGACCTTAATTTGTATCTCCCCCTACCCCCAGATGAGTCTGAAAATAGACTTGCCTAGTGAGATCTTTTTTCTTGGTAACAAAAATTGACTAAGCTAAACTAAACAAGGGGAAGCTCTGGAAGCAGTAAACTTGTAAATGCAATTATAAAGAAAGTAAAGGACAGGGTAGAGTTATTACAGCTGCTGGTGGGCAGAGCCTGCAGTCCTTTTTTGATCACTTGAGAAAAAAGGATTGCACATTCCTTCCAAACCAACAACATGCTGGAGTGTGAAAAAAAGTTGACTCCACCTGAAAGCACTCCGCTCTTTAACAGAAAAAAAACCTCTGCTCTTAAAAAAAAAACTGAAAAGAAAAACATTGTTTTACACATGACAGGCATTTTGTGAATGTAAAAAGTTCAATTAACTACCAATTGGTCTCTGTGTGTGTTCCGTCCCTATTTTGTGAACTCCATACTGTAAATTCAGACAGTAAGTACTTCAAAGGTCAAATGAACTAGTCAGATAGTCTGTAATTTTTCAGAACAGACATCATGATTTAAGCTAGACAGCCAGCTATAGATTCTGGTTTTGTTTTTCAAAAAAATAAAGAAGTCACTAGCTGTAGTACAGCTCTGCATGAACTAACAGTCACAGTGCTGTGGATCTCTGAACTGACCGTATTTGTCCACTTGCAGCTTGCATTCTGGTGTGGGCATCTCTTCATAACAACCTTTTCTTTTTAGCGCAATGTCTTCTGAAGATACCGAATACGACAGTGCAGTCACATTCCCACTACTGTAGATATAGTGCTATATGCATTTGAACCTGTTATAAATGTGGAAGTTATTAACGAGTGAGATACTGAAGAAGTGCAGCACTCTGACATTAGCAGACCAGTTGATTAATGTTATGTTGTTATCACAGATCTTTTTGAATGGGTGAAAATAGATATTGTTAGTACTGTATTCAATGCCACTATAGGGAGTTAAAGTCATATCAGCAAGTAATTTCTTGTATTAACTTCTTACTTCCATGTTGTTTTCTTTTTTTTCAGTATGAGACTGTACCAAATAGTTCAATAAAGGTGAGTGGGAGTGGGGGGGGGGTCAAATGATTACCTCAGAGTAACAGAAATACAAACAAACCAAAAGTTCTAGAGTCCAGTGTGAACCCATCTGCAGCTGTTACTTACATATTCGTTCCCTGATACTAGTTCTGATCTATGGTTTGGTGGTCACAGTTATAAGCAACTCCCTAAACCCAGTCTCACATGGTCTTTGCTGAACCTTAGCGATAGAAGCACTGCAGATGCTATTTGCATCCTTCTGGCACATAGTATCTCTTATTTTTGCAGCCCGTTCAGTGGTTATGTCACCCAGTGATATTAATTTCAACATGTCATTATTCGCAGCCTTAAATGCCTACTCATTTTCAAAATCACTAATAACTTTAAATTGTACAAATTAACTCATTCGCTGTTTAGCAACACATTTAACATTACAACTTTCATGGGCATTGCTTGGAAGTCAACATGGTAGTAGCTTAAATCTGCAGCTCTCATCTACCTCTAAGACATCCTACAGAATCCTGGACTAAAACAGTGCACAAGATAACTTTTAGACACAGCATAAATTAGCCTGGTATCTTGGGACATTGAAAACCTACCCATATTGGATAAATTACAGTTATTGCACTTACCAGCCCTGTTTTGCCATCTCCTCTCTGGCTGCCATCAGTACCCGTGTGCATACTGCAGCTCAACATGGCCTCCGATCCTGGAAAGGCATCAGCTACGGGGACCTACAAGAAATCAGAGAGATGTCTGCAACATTGCTGGCATGAAACAGAGAACTTACTACACAAGATAATGACAATAAAAGGGACATTACTGAGCTTTTGCAAGGCGTGGAGGACAGCTCCAAACTCATAGCCCAGCACAAGCATTCTACTGACTACCTTACAAAACAACTCGATGAACAAGATCAAATGATACAACAGTTAACCGATAAACTGGATGACCTTGAGAACTGTGGGCACTGCAACAACCAACAGTTTGTGGGCATTCCAGAAGGGGTGGAAGGCCACTGCCCGATTTTGTTTCTGCAGCAAGTTTTAACAATAATCCTCCACAACCAGTGGCAGGCCCCAATAGACATTGATAGGGCCCAATTATCCCTTGCTCTGAAACCCAATTTGGGGCAACGTCCAAGGCCAATACTGACCAAATATCTCTGATTTCAAGTTAAGGAGTGGATCACATGGCTAGCCAAGGAGCGGGGCCCATTAAAATGGCAGGGCCACCTCATCCAAGTGTTCCTGGAATTCTCTCAGGTGCTATTGGACTGCTGGAGGGAGTTCACAAGGTCCAGACACGCTCTCATGTCCCTGAAAGTATCTTACAGCCTCTGATACCTGGTGGTCCTGCACATTGAAGAAAATGGCATCCCTCACTCCTTTTCAGATCCTGAGGCCACCGAGCAATTCATCCTCTACTCCTGGCTGGAGGCTCAGCTGGCAGACCAACAACGGAGTGGGGGATATCAAAGTATGGATACCACCACGGAGAAAGAATGACACCCAACAGTAAGCCCTCCCAGGCACAGCAACAGCAGGCCCACCCTCCAGACCAGCCCCAAAATGTGGCAGTCAGCAGCCAGGAAAAGACACAGGAGAGGAACAGGCTGCTAGGGGAAAGTTGACAGAAACCCTTCCCTATTGGCAGCAACACGCTGGGACTGAAGACGGCCCATTGAAGGGGGTCTAGATATTAGCAATTCACAGGATCAGGCTTTTGGCAGCAGATTTCCCCCCTTGCAACACCTCCAACAGGTGTCCAATGATCTGGAGCCTAAACTACAGAGATACCATGGTGGTGATTCCCCCAATCACCATAATAAATCCTCTACTACTGGGGAAAGCCCTCCGACACCTGACCCACCAGCCGGCAGAAACCCTGAGAAGGAGATGCCTACAGTGGCGGCTGCTGAAAATGAACTGATCTCGACCAGCTGGCCTGTTCTGGGCCTCCTGCCCAGCCCAATGGAAAGCACCTCAACTGGGGAGAACTAACAACGCCACCCATGACGCATCATTTTCTTACAGGCCCCTGAGACATTGAATGGTTTCCTGGGGCTATAGCACCACCCATCCATCTGCCCTAAAGGGGCATGCCCCCTTGTAGCAACACCAATATGGGTGTTTTGAACTAAAGGCAAGGTGCTAACAACAAGAGCAGGACTTATCGAGCTCTGAACTCTCATTCATAGGTCAGGCAACTGATTGACCTTTAGGATCCCAAACTCCCAACCCTCCACTGTATTACCACCCATATTACTGTTTGGGCTCCCACCTGCACTTATGCAGGCCCAAAAGAATCCTATCATGTTGGGCATTTTTCAGGGCTTTAGCCACCCCTTCTTGGTGGGATGGTGGGAAACTGGTACTACAGTGTAATACCAATGGAGATTCTGACTTGTAACTCCTCCCCCCCCCCCGGTTAGCATGGGCACAGTGGGGGACACTGCCAGACAAGTACTTAGCAAGCTTTGGAGGTGTCCGGATGGGTGCAAGGAATTGAGTCTATAGAGATCTCTTAGGTCAAGGCCTAATCATGTGGGCATAGAGGGAATATTTGGGTAGTTCTCCATTCTCCACTCCTACCCTTATGACAGTTTCCTATTTCCTCTTTTTTCTTTTTTTTTCCTTCCGTGGCCACACAGGTCTGACCCCACAGTGGCCTCACCTCATCTGGGGATAGCCATAGGAAGTAGGGAGCAACAACCACCCCCTAGTTTTAGGGCGTATAATGCCTAATGTCAAAGGGGGTTTGTGGCAATCTTCTGACTGTATCCCAAAATTCAGGAAAGTTTTGCATGTGTTATCTGTTTAGTATAAGGTTTAGAATTTAAACAGCACCTTTATGTCCGCACAAGATTACTGTTCATGTTTTATCTTGGGGCCGGGGGACAACACCCGAACTGTCATCTGTGCTAGGTGACACTTGGATCACCGTGTGTGTTTCAGCTAAGATTCTGGGTTTTGGACAACTGATCCACATAACAAGCAAAGAATGGTTTAGTAAAACATAACATCTTATTATTGTATATAGTTGCCCCTGTTGGGCTAATGTTTGTATAAGACCTTACATACAGGTACACCAAAGTTCATAATTTTTGGATCAGCGTGGAGTTTTTCATTTCTTGGGGCCGCAACACACACGCTTTCCTAATACCAATCAGGCACCTAATTCACCCAGATACCCTAATGGATGACTTGACTTTAATAACTTGGAATGTAAAAGGAGTGAACTCACCCATTAACAGAAAACAAATTATGTCCCATATGAAACATTTTGTCAATGCCGAATGTTGTCTTGCTGGTTTTGGCACTGGTAGTGCAGGAGTTAGAGAGACACATAATAGAAGTAGCAGTGAAGCATAGAACCGACATCAACCCCACCCCACCCTGCAGAGAGTGAGAGGCATTGGGGTGTGCATTTGGGTCACTGGTCATAACGCTCATGCTATTTCACCTCACCCTACCCTGCAGAGTCTGACAAGTGTTGCGTTGTGCCTTGGGGTCATCTGGCCTTATGCTCACCCCATTTCATAAACAAGTACATTGAGATGGATGCAGCATAGGAGAATGGGTTAAAATTTGGGTCTGAAGAGTCCAAGGCACACCTTGATGCCTGTCAATGGCTGCAGGGTAGAGGTGGAGGACCAATGGCATGGGCAGTACAACAGACAATCCAAAGACCCACCCCTGATGCCTGTTAGGCTGTACAGGGTGAAATGTAATAGTTAGAAACCCTAACGCCCTGGGCATGTGTTGGTATTTGCACACCACATTTTAAAACATGGCCTTTTTGTGACCCCACCTCATGAAAGCATTTGGGACCTCTGTTCATGATCAGTGCCCCTGTGATTTTGTTAATCTATTTTGAACGTTGATTTCTCACTGTGACCATGCCATTCTGCACTGCATGAAGATGTCAGCTGCACCATTGATAAGGAGGTGTGAAGAGATGGCAATGTGGGAAATCTGGAATGAAAATATTAAACATTCTTGAAGTTACGAGCATGTGTGAAAACTGCACATCGCACGCTCATAACACAGTCATTTAGTGGAATTATTTCAACAAATTTTTAACATAGCTATTTTGGGATCTCTGCTCATGAACAGTGGCACTATGATTATCTTAATCTACCCGAACGTTGATTTCCCACAGCGACCATGTGATTGTGCACCAAATGTGTGAAACTACATTTCGGACAGGATGTGACAAATGACAGCTGAACTGTTCATAAGAAGGTGTGGAAAAATGACAATATTGAAAATCTGGAGTGAAAATATTACAAATTCTCGAACTTATGACTGTGCATGGACACTGCGCAACGCAGGCTTGTTACAAAGTCATTTTATGGACTCTTTTCACCTAATTTTTATGTTTGCTTGCACGCATGTGCAAGAAACATAGTGCCATCATCCGAGTTTTCAGAGGTGTGTCACCCCTCTTCCAATTCAGTCAATGTGTTGGCAGGCGCGGCCCCTGTCCGCCAATGCATGCTGGAGCTGTCTATGACAAGCTCCAAAATGCAGTGGCATACAGTTGAAAGGGGGAGTTATGCTTCAGTGAGCAGCGATAAGATATCACCTGCCCGCGCGCAGCTCCCCACACACACACACACACACCCACACACACACATGCACGCACGCATGCGTGCTGCTCCCTCGAACACACTCTATAGCCAACGGGGTGCCCAATCCCCGCCGGCTGTGCTGCACTTCCCCAAAGCTCTTTCCCATGCCACGCTGGGTGCCCACCCCAGCGTAGTGTTATCGTGATAGCCGACTCGGGTGCCAACTTCCGCCGGCTCCACTGTCCCCCGAGTATGGGTGCCACGCTGGGAGCCCACCCCAGCTGGCAACTGATGCTATGGCTGATGGGGTGCCCAATCCCCGCCGGCTTCACACCCCCAGCCGTCCTTGTGCCACTCTGGGAGCACACCCAGTGTGGCAAATGTCCTGTGTCATCTTTTAAAAACCCTGAAAAGCAAAAAACAGTCCCACGAGTCTCCCTGCCCCCACATCCCAGACCCACCTCAAGCACCCTGCCTCCCCACACCCCCTCACCCCATACCACCTCCGGAGCTCAGCTGACGATCTTCAATGGACCGGGAACACGCCTGCACTCTTCAAAGCCGACCGCGAACTGAGGAAATGCCGGTAAGCTGTATAATGGGATAGATAGGGGTTTTTCAACTTTTTTGCATATCTCAGGCATTTTTGGAATTTTTGCGCCAAATTTTCAACATGGTTTTTTTGGGACCCCTCCTCATGAATTCTTGCACTGTCATGGCATTACTCGGGCCTGAAGGGTGATTTCACAGCCACTGCGTGAAATCACCATTCCAGAATGATTAACAAAATGACACTGCCAGTGTTCATAAGGTGGGCTCTCAAAAAGACTATTTTGAAAATTTGCTGGAAAAATTCCTAAAAATGACTGTTTTATGAGTGTGCGTTGTGCAGTTCCTATGCACGCTCGTAAGTTTGCGAATTTTCAATATTTTCACTCCAGATTTTCAACATTGCCATTTTACCACACCTTCTTATGAACAGTACAGCTGTCATTTTTCACATCTCATCCAAAATGTTTCCGCCCATGTAGCGCACAATGGCACAGTTGGTGTGCGAAATCAATGTACGGGACACATTAAGAAAATCACACTGACACTGTTCATGAGCAGAGGTCTTAAAATGGCTATGTTGAAAATTTGGTGAAAAAATTCCTAAAAGTGACTGTTTTACGAGCGTGCGTTGTACAGTTCCTATGTACGCTTGTAAGTTCACGAATTTTCAATATTTTCACTCCAGATTTTCAACATTGCCATTTTACCACACCTTCTTATGAGCAGTACAGCTGTCATTTTTCACAACTCACCCAAAACGTGTTTCTGCCCATGTAGCGCACAACGGCGCAGTCAGTGTGCAAAATCAATGTACAGACAAATAAGAAATCACAGTGACACTGTTCATGAGCAGAGGTCTTAAAATGGCTATGTTGAAAATTTGGTGAAAAATTCAAAATGATTAGCTTTACTCCAGCGCATTGTGCAGTTCTACACGCCGCAGCTCTGCTTAATTTAATATTTTCACTCCAGATTTTCAACATTGCCATTTTATTACACTTCCTTATGAACAGTACAGCTGCCATTTTTATATGTCACCCAAATGTGTTTCCGCACATGTAGCGCACAATGGTGCTGTTGGTGTGCGAAAGCAATGTTTGGGACAGATTAAGAAAATCACAGTTACACTGTTTATGAGCAGAGGTCTTAAAATGGCTATGTTGCAAATTTGGTGACAAAAGTCCATAAAATGTCTGTGTTACGAGTGAGCATTGAGCAGTTTCCACTCACCCTCGTAAGTTCATGACTTTGTAATATTTTCAGTCCAGATTTTCACCAGTGGCATCTTTCCACACTTTCTTATGAACAGTACAGCTGTCATTTTTCACAACATGGCTGAAGTGTGTTTTCACACTTTCAACGCAGAGATGCATGGTCATTGTGGAAAATCATTGTTCAGGACAGATAAAAAAAATCACAGTGACACTGTTCATGATCGGAGGCAACAAAATGCCTGAGCTGACAATCTGCTGTAAAAATTCCCCAACCTAATTATATTACCGGTGTGCATTGCACAGTTTCTACGTACGCTCGTCACTTCACCATTTTTTTTTTATATTTTTACTGCAGATTTGCAACATTGCCATTTTTACACCTCCCCATGAACAGTACAGCTGTCATTTTTACATCCTGTTCGAATGTTTTGCACCTGTGGTGTTAAATGCCGTAGTCGCTGTGCATAAGCAGCTTGCTAATAAACTGATATCCCCCCTGTTCATGAGGTGGGGTCACAAAAAAAACATGTTGAAAATTTGGAGTGAAAATACCAACGAATACCTGAGGTATTAGGGTTTCCAACCATAACACCCAACCCTGTAGAGAATGACTGGCATCAGTGGTGTGACTTGGGATTCTTGCCTGTAATGCTTATACCATTCCACACCCTGCAGCCAGTGAGAGGCATCGAGGTATGCCTTGGACTCTTTGGCCCCAAAGTTCATCCCATTCTCCTATATCGCACCCATCTCACCGTATTTCCTAATGGAATGGGGTGCGCATAAGGGCCAAAGACCCCAAGGAACACCGTGTCACTTGTCAGTGTCTGCAGGTTGGGGTGTGCTGAAATGGCGTGGCCATTATGCCTGACAACCCAAAGGCACACCCCAATGCCTGTCACTCTCTGCAGGGTGGTGGTGGGGTTGGCTTCAGTTCAATACTTCACTGCCATTCCTATTACGTAGATCTGTAACTTCTACACTACCATTGCCAATGCCAGCAAGCAAACATTCGGCATTGACAAATGCTTGTTAACATAGGCATTTTGGGACCTCTGCTCATGAACAGTGTCACTGTAATTTTCTTAATCTGTTCTGAACATTGTTTCTCTACAGGGGACTGTGCCACTGCGCGCTGGATGTGTGAAAACACAGTTCAGGTAGGATGTGGGAAATGAAAGCTTTACTGTTCATAAGGAGATGTGAAAAAATGGCAATGGTGAAAATCTGGAGTACAAATATTAAAAATTAACAAAATTATGAGTGTGCGTGGAAACTGCACAACGCACGCTTGTAAAACAGTCATTTTATGGACGTTTATCACTTAATTTTTAACATAGGCATTTTAGGACCTCTGCTCATGAACAGAGTCACTGTGATATTCCTAATCTGTCCCAAAAACTGATTTCCCACAGCGACCACGCTATTCTGCGCTGGAAAAGCGAAAATACATTTCAGCCAGGACTTGAAAAATGATGAGGGTGTGTGAACAGTGCTCAACACACACTCATAGCACAATCATTTAATGGACGTTCATCACCAAATTTTCAACATAGGCATTTTAGGACCTCTGTTCATGAACAGTATCACTGTAATTTTCTTACTCTGTCCCGAACACTGATTTCCCACAGGGACCACGCTATTCTGTGCCAGAGGTGCAAAAACACATTTTGGCCAGGATGTGAAAAATGACAGCTGTACTGTTCATAAGAAGGTGTGGAAAAAAGGCAACGTTGAAAATTTGGAGTGAAAATATTACAGATTCGCAAAGTTATGAGCATGTGTGGAAACTGCGCAAAGCACGCTCATAAAACAGTCATTTAATGGACTTAGGGCACCAAATTTTCAACATAGGCATTTTAGAGAGCTCACCTCATGAACAGTGGCACTGTCTTTTCATTAATTGGTCCTGAAGAGTGATTCCACACAGTGACCACAAAATCACCTTTCAGGATGGAATAACGCTATGACAGTAACTGAATTCATGAGGAGGGGTTCCAATAACCCCATGTTGAAAATTTGGTGGCAAAATTCCCAAAAATGCCTGAGATATGCATCAATGTTGAAAAAACTCTATTTATGCCATTATACAGCTTACCGGCATTTCTTCAGTTTGCGGTCAGCTTTGACCACAGAAGATCATCATGCTGGGCTCTGGAGGTAAATATGAGGTGGGGAGGTGGGGCATGCAGTGGGTGGGCGCGGGTTGGGGAAGGGAGCTGCAGACTGCAAGGGACCATTTTCTAATTTACAGAGAAAAAAAACATTGCGAGAAGGTTTTGGTTTTTACAGGTACATTTGACATGTGGGGAGGGCTCCCAGCGTGTCACCTGCGTGTTTTTTTGGGGGGACTGGAGCTGAGCGGGGTTGGGCACTCTGTAGGCAAAAAAAAAGAGTGTTTGGGGGTGGGGTGATGCTGATGGAATTGGCCTCCCTGTCGGCAAATGAACAGGGAGGGTGGTGTCACCTGCAGGGTTTTCTTCGGGGGGATTGTAGCTGATGGAGATTGGGCACCCCATTGGCAAATAAAGAGTGTTGGGGGGATGATGCTGATGGGGATTGGTCTCCCCCTTTGGCAGATGAATTGGGAAGGGGGATTGTAGCTAATGGGGATTGGGCACCCCGTCGGCAAATAAAGAGTGTTGGGGGAGATGATGCCAACATGGGGATTGGGCACCCCCTAAGTCAGCATTTCTGGGGACTGTGAGAGGCAGACAGCACAGCCGCTGCCATGTCACACTGAAATTTGCACCGGGAAAGGCATGCCCTGCAATGAGGTGGTGCTCCCTCATTGCAGAGGCTAAAATCTTTCAAGGTGGTGGACACGCTTTTGCACTGCTGTCATAGACAGTGTGCAGTCTAATTTGTGCCACGGAGCCCAGGCCCAAAAAGCAGTGGTGCCACAGGCCACAACAGGACCACACCTCCAAAACATGCTATTCCAAAGTTACTGCAACATGTTTCTTGCGCAGGTGCTAGACAACATAAAAAATTACAAGTTAAAGTGGCTTTCCTCCAGGAAACAAAACTCTTGCAAACTGAAGCATGCAACTAAAGAGAGACTGGGTGGGTATAGAGGTGCATAGCTCCTATACTACTGCTAAATGCGGGGTATGCATCTTAATACTCAAATTGCTCCCATGGACAGTTATGTCCACACAAAGAGACAAAGATGGCAGATGGGTACTCCTCCAGGTCTCCACACCTGAGGGCCCTTCAAGGCTCCTGAACTTTTATACTCCGAACTGTGATTATCCCCTCTTCTTTGCCCAAATTTCTGAGACTCTAGCCCACCTGACTTCCCCTAACATACTTCTGCTAGTGGAGGGGAACATTAACTTTACATTGGACCCTGTGATGGATAAGTCAGGGAATGCAGGTGAACCCCACGCAAAAGCTAGACAAGCAGCATTACAAATGTTCATAGAGCATGGCCTTGTTGACATATGGAGGCTGTTACATATAAATGTGAGAGACTATACCTTCTATTCTTCCCCTCACAAATCATTCAGTAAATTAGATCTCAGGCTGACCTCCTCTAGGATCACCCCTACAGTAGAAAGCTCAACCATCCACCCTAGAGAATATCCGATCACGCACCACTGGAGCTTAGGATATCCTGGTGCCCCCCCATCCCAAGATCAGCGAACTTGCACCTAAACCCCCTACTATTAAAAGGCCCAGAATTTACCCTCTGGGTCCACAGTGAAATTGGGAAGTTCCTGGCTCACAATGACAATGGAGAAATGCAGGATGGTACCCTCTGGGAGGCACTGAAAGCATACCTAAGAGGTAAAATCATAGCGTATGCCTCACAAAGAAGATGAAAGAGAGGTAGTCTTGCTTGAGATGCAACTCAAAAAAGAAGAAGCCCTGCTGAAGACACATCCCAATAAGGACCTCAGGGGTATGTTAGGCCTACAGGCCAAGTTAAATGTGTTTTACTCTAGGAAGGCTGAATTAACCCTACTACACCTTAAACACAATTTCTGGGAAAGAGGCAAGAAGGCCAGTAAAATTCTTGCATACAGGCTCAGGAAACAGCGAGCTGAGAGGCACATCCTGGGGCTATGGGCATGCAAGGCCAAATTTGGACATCCCAATAAGACATATCAGACAATATGTCCAAATTATATTCAGATTTATAAGCATCCACACACCCACTGAATGCCAAGGGAACCCCAGACTTCCTCACTTCCCTGGACCTTCCAAAATTACCAATGACAAAGGCTCAGGAACTGGACAACCCCATACCTGAAAAAGAAATAGACACAGCCATTCAGAGCCTGAACAAAAACAAATCTCCGGGGGGAGATGGCTTCCCAGTTGACTTCTTCCAACAGGTCAAGGACATAGTATCCCCCCTTCTACAGAGAGCTTTCTCTCATGCTCTGCAAACCAACTCCCTCTTGCTAACCGTGAAAGAAGTCATTATCACTATTCTCCCAAAAGAAAGGTAAAGATCCCCTCCTCCCTGTCAGTTATCGCTCCATTTCCCTTATAAACACGAATGCCAAAATCTTGGCTAAAGTACTAACTCCTAGACTTGAGAAAGTGATTCCCACACTAATACATCCCTCCCAAGTAGGATTCCTAAAAGGCTAACAAAGTTCTGATCTGACCAACTTAGAACCTTCCTCACCCTCAAACACATCACTAGTCAAACTTCAACACGAGCAACTGCCCTTACAATAGAATTCAAAAAGGCCTTCAACTCTGTAGAGTGGGAGTACCTTTTTATCATCCTTAAGGATAGAGGGATAGGCTCATACTACATTAACTGCGTGAAAACCCTCTACTCAAATCCCATGGCCAGAATACTCACAAGTAGTGAATTATCCCACTCCTCCCCACTGAGATGAGGCACTAGGCAGGGGTGCCCATTATTTCCACTCCTATTTGTCCTGGTAATAGTGCCACTCACTGCGGTGATCAGATCCAATACAGATATCCAGGACATAAAGGTGGGCAAGGAGGAATACAAGTCACTATAGTATGCAGATGACCACCTGGTTATCCTGAGGGATGCTCCCAATGCTATCTCTCCCCTATATCAGTTACTGGACCAGTTTACCAGTATATCTGGGCTCAAAGTGAATCATAGCAAGTCTGAAAACCTAACTTTAAATCAGAAGAGCCAACCTGGACTCTTCTCAAACACTAACTGGAAATGGCCAGATACAGGTATTACATATCTAGGACTGTGCATACCTAGGCTTAACCAGGATATATGCAAGGCCAATCTCAACTCCCTTTTATCCTGTTTTGCAACAGATCTCCAAATATGGCATCAACTCCATCTTTCACTTACAGGCAGAAGAGTGGCCATAATGATGATGATGGCCCCAAAGGTGCTTTACTTATTAGCCCACATCCCGATCCACATCCCTGACAGCTGGTTCCAAAAACTAAATAAACTGATGGGCCAATTCATATGGGAGGGGAAACCCCCAAGAATTAGCTGAATCAGACTTAGGAAACACTCAAAGGAAGGGGGGGGGTGGGGACTGCCCAACCTTTTTTCACTGCCATATAATGTTCATACAAGTGCAGACAATGAGTTGGTGCCCACAAAGGGAAACGTCTACCCCCCCAATGGGTAGCACTGGAAGGCACCCTAATTGGGGCCCAAACCCCATGGGAACGACTCATTACAAACCCAAGAAGGCAGACTTTGAGGTTCCAACCATTACCTATCCATAAAATATTGGAGGAGAACTTCTAAGCTCCAGCACATAAAGGGAATGCCCCCTAATGGGCCCCTCTATGGGATAATACCACTATCACCATAGGCCATAAGACTCTTAGATGAGAGGGATGGAGGAAAGAGGGGACTGAAACTATACAAGACCTGTGTGTCCCTAACCAACTTTTGCTAATACTTTTCAGGCATTGCAGGAGAAATATAGTCTGCCTTAGATGGACTTCTGGAAATATTTGCAAATCCAGTCAGTCATCACACCCTATGTATGACAAGGGTCAGGACAGACCCACAAACACATAACGTCCATGCTCAACAAAGCCAAGGGAAGGGCAGGGACCATATATAAGCAGCTCAGAGACACAGACCCCATGGTCACTAAGCAGTGTAGGATGGCCTGGGAACTAGATCTTGGATCCCCTATCACAGACCAGGCCTGGCGGGCTTGCTGGACTACAGCACATACAGCCACTAGGGACACAAAGGCACAGCTAATACAATTAAAGATTCTGCACAGATGGTATAGGATGCCGGAGTATCTCCAAAATAGAGGAGTGATCCCTGATGGATCATGTTGGACATGTGGAGACAATACAGGATCCTTATCCCACATTCTTTGGGATTGCCCCAGGATCAGACCCTTATGGGATCGGGTCTCACAGTTTTGTAAACAGATAGTCTCTTCACTAGTGACCATAGATGCTCCATTTGCAATCTTAGGACTATCCCGACCCATATCCCCTGGAAATCAAGGCCTGGTGCAATGGGATAGCTGCCACAATAGCAACAAAATGACTACTTCTCAGAAATTGGAGAACCCCAAACATCTGAACCTTCACTGAATGGCTAAATGCGATTAGCCATACAGCCAGAATGGAAATAACGTCACATATTGCCATTGATAGTTTGCCCAAATACACCAGGATATGGTCAGCCTTTTTGCGCATACAGGGAAACCATGGATGACATAAATCTAGTTCCACTGGTGGGTCTATATTATCCAGGGTGCCAGGGGTATACTATCTCATTAAACCCCCTGATCATCTACTGTTACCTGCCATATCCCTACTTACTACTGGCTGGTTAGCTCTAGAAAAGCTAAGAACAATTGCTTCAACATTTGCATATGGACCATCTATATGTGTGTATTGCAACAATGTGTATACTATTTTATGCATCCTGTTTTATGTATGTATGGTCATATGTTTATTTGTTGTACATCTGTGGGAAAAATGTGAAAATACCAATAATGAATTTAACATTTAAAAAAATTACAGCATTCACTTCCCTTTCTAGACTGAAGCTGCGTGTGGGTGATGGCAGCATATAAATCTTGCAGGACAGATTGATCCATAATCCCCCCACCAAAAAAAAAAAAATGGATGTGAAGTTTAAGTTCCACCTGTGGAGTTTGACAACTTCACTAACATAATTTAAATTTCCCATTTTGTGATGTGACTCAGCTCTCTACTAGAGCTTCAGGGGTCCCCCTCCACTGCCCATTGTCAATACAGCCAACTGCATCAGTTCCCCCAGTAGCTGTGGTGGTTGCTGCTATGACCCCCACCCATCCTCAAAGTCCTCTAGATCTGAGGACATAGGTGGTAGGCATCAACCCCCTCATCCTCCATTCAAGTTGCAATCAAATGTACAACCCTGACTTGAACAAGGGCTAAAGGTGCTGTTTTCTTTATTCTTTATTTTTATTTGAATGGCACTCTGAAAATATATGTGGTGGGACACCTCAATGGACTGTCAGCTATCACAAATTCTGCATAAAACATTAAGCGATCACCTCAGACTACACACCCCTTCCTGCACACTGAACTTCACCTACTCCCTATACTTCCTAACACAATGAACATTCACAAGGTGCCGCAAATGTGTTGACCTAGAGCATATATAGGTAGGGAATTGGGCAGAGGTGGGCCAGGTGGTCATTTTCTTCCCTTAAATTCTATGTTTCTATGTTCTGTTTCTATGTTGCTAAATAACTTATGTTAGATAAACTTATTCCCCCTTTGCAAACATCAACAAAATCAAGGTCAATTACATTACTATGAGACAGTGTAGCTGTGTTGTACATTTATCAAAGAACACCAAGACATGAAACTGATTCACATCTGATCAGCATACTATATGAATGGGAACAAAGAAATTATCTTCAGTGTGATTCGAGATCTTGCCCCCAAAAAATAATAAATAATTTGAAAAAAAGACTTATTAAATTCCCAATTCTGTCCTAATCAAAAAAAAGGAAGTGCGTTGAATTACGTAGTTGCATTGATAAATATAAACAAGTGAAAATGTGAATATGTATATATTTATGTAAATCATTACTATCAACTTCTATATAACTAAACTGTGCCACCTGAGTAACAGGCAGAAAATCAACAGGATTAAATAGATAATTATTTTATGCAGACTGAGATGTTAAAGACAGGCAGCAAGCATTAACTACAGAGATACTGATTAAGAAGATAGCACACATAGTGGCTCTGATGACACAGGCATATACAGAATGATCTGGGCTTGTAACTATAACAACCAGGGATAAGTTTTTTTTTTTTGGCCGAAAAAGTCCCTCCATGCTCAGTATCATATATCAGCAGAGACCAAAAGAATAAGTTGCCGCTGTCTATAGAGCACAAAAAGAAGGGAGGTCGACTGGCAGACACAGTCAACGTCTCTTAACAGGACTGGTGGTATTCTAGTGGTCTGCTGTTCAATGCATAAAACAGAAACATTAATTGAAAATAAAGATATTAAAAAATGCTATACAGGGTGAAAAAAGAAGATTAGTGTTTAGGGCAATGATCATAACAGCTCACATGGAGACCCCAATTGCAATGCGTCATATGAAACACTGCGTACAGTACGTCTTTTATTTTCCCTGTGTTAGACTGCCATAGAATATCTCTCTCATGACTATCTTTGCCACTTTATTCTCCTTTATAGATGAAAATGTCAGTAGTACAGGCTACCCTCTCTCCTTGATAGTTCTATGCTCTATATACAGATTGTATGGTGGGCAATATATACTGTAATACCCACTTCTCTTCACTGAACTATGTTCCAGGGAGCTCATCAAATGCACTCTACTCATCATTTAAGAATTCAGCCTTTTTCTGCCTTGTGTTGAATGTTGAGAGTCCCACAGCATAGTGATTAGTTCCTCTATTTCCACATGAGATGCAATGTTAATTCAAAACTATCTAACACATCTTGATACAATAAATACTGATTCTATCATCTTTTGTTAGTGTGTGTGTGTGTGTGTGTGTGTTGTGGGGGGGGGTGCCACACTTTACCATACACATGGTGATTTTAATTTTGAACTATAGGCTTGCAGGACAAGAAACCTCAACTGCTTATTTCGTGTTTTGCCCCACATTCATACCATACCTATTTTGCAACTCCACACATTGAAATCCCCATCCCTTATGGAAAGAAAAACATTCAACTGATACATGCAACCATGAGAGGTAATAGATTAGATGAAGATCGTAGATGCTGGTGGGGGGGGGGCTGACATTTACAACACCACCCATAACTTGTAAAATACAATGCTTGCTTCATACCAATCAACACTTTGTAATGAACTTGAGCAACAAACACCTTGATATGTCATACCTGTATGTTGCGCAAAAAGAAAAAAAGGTTGTTACAAACAGAATGTCAGCTGCAAGTGGGCAGATATGGCCAATGTAGAGATCCGCAGCACTGTAACTATTAGTTCATGCAGTGCTGTACTATAGCTAGTGACTTTATTTTTTGGAAAAACAAAACCGGAATCTATAGTTGGCTGTCCAGCTTAAATCACGATGTCTGATCTGAAAAATGATGGATTATCTGACCAGTTTGACAGACCTTTGACTTACTGACTGTCAGAATTTACAGTATGGGAGTCACACAACAGTGACAGAACACTCAACACACACCGACACCGACTGGTAATTATTTAAACTTTTCACTTCCACAAAATGCCTGTAATATGTAAAACATATAAGGATGCTGTTAGATTTAAACCAAAAATGCTTCACACAGCACATAATGGTGTGAAACACCTCAGAACCATGCCATGGGAAGATGTTAAATTTATGAATATGCCTAGATTTAGTTTTTTTTTTACCACCTTTGATAGGGCATTGACAGTGGCATACTTGGGACATTTCTGATTTTTTCTTACTGGGAATAAATTGAATGTGAATGATTGACATCCACGAGACAGCAGCCAAACTGTTCTGACAGGCTGTGTCTTTTGCAACAGTCACTGACATCACTCCTTGAATGATGTCAATGACTCACAGTGCTCTGTTGAGCCCGGAGAAAAATGGATCGATTTTCTGTGACCAACATGATATTAAAACTGACAGTTTATGGATTTGCATACCAAATAAACACAAAACACAAAAAAATGGGTGTAAAAGAAAACACTTTTTTAGTAAGATAAATACCTAATCATATTTATTTTTCATCATGGAGAAATTATCATTGCCATTGATTTTTAAGGCCCACTTGGGCAGTCACTAATGTAGCTCATGATCAAGTATTACCCAGTGTACCTGTATTTATCTCCAATTTGTCTGTAGAGAGAAATACTGAATGGACAGGAGTACTGGGGAAATTCACGAGAGACAGACAAGCCATAAACATAATACAACATAACAAAAGGGGATTTTACAAGCCACAACATGTATTAGCTGTTAAAGAAAGTTGACCTTTGCAGAAGGGCATAATGGAAAGGATGCAGCGCTGATGCAGTGACGGCACCACACAGTTGATGAGCAGAACATGTTATCCCCTTCCCTGAAGGAAGAGAACTGTCCCTGGAAAGCTGGATCATCCTTCCCCTGCTCAGCCCCTGAGTAATCCTAGTTAATTCCTGATCTCAGGTTGCTAGCAAAGTAAGCAGAAGCACTAAACAGACTGTCAAAAAGGGTGTCTTTTTGTAGAAAAAAATAATTTTTAATATATTAATGAATAAATTTAAACAAATAATGAATACATGAAGCTGTTGTGAATCTTGCTCTTTTGACTCACAACCCCACTTCCCTAATGTTTTAACACAAGCTGCATGAAAATGAATGATCATCATGTGCAGGTACCTTGCATGATAGTGTGCTTTACATGGCAAGGATTGTTGTCAATGTTAATTTCACAGATGTAGCTGGGAAAATCTGGGAAATTTGCACTATGTGCAACTGGGCATCTTTGACCAACAATGTTTCTTTTTTAAAATTAAAGGTTTCTTTTTTTTACACAGAAAAAAATACCCCATCCTCATGTAGAATAACATCACCCTCTCCTATACCACTAAATTCATTTCTTACCCCCACCCTCACAGTAAGTACTAAGGATGTGAGAGTAACAAACAGCGTTTCCAGAATATCATGAAGGAAAACAAAAAATAGGCATTATTTGGTCTATAAGGCATTTTGCTTTTCTGCAGGAGTTCAAGAACCCCCAAAACTTCCCATCCAATCAGATGCCACTTTGTAAGATCATCAGAGGCAGCACATATGACCCAGCACTCGCAGAAGCTACAGGTAAGAGTGGCAGATGTCTGAGCTATTGTAAAAGAGCTATCTATGTCATCCACTTGTTAAAATTTACCAGAAAGTAGAAATCTTGACAGTTTATGTTCCCTTTCTAAGTCTCAAGCTAGAGAGGGTCAATTTTTTACACTTGTGTACATTTTTTTTTCTGGTGAACTCCAAAGATTTATAAGAAAGTGAAACTATAGAAGGGCTTGTCAAAGTGAGGAACAGGCCAGAGCTCCTGCCCAGTAGTCACTCACAACATATTTGTCTGAACACTAAAACAAAACTAAACTTAATGGTGCAGTGTTTTATCCAGTTTAGGGAAGTAAGGGTGGATTTTGTAAGGGGTTATTTAGTAAGTTTTTTTTGCAACTTAGTTGGACTAGACTGAAGCAAAGAACAAGGCACAGCATTTAGAATTATTGTCATCTAACTTTAGTGCAGTGAGTGCACCACTGCACTGAGTATTTTGATTGAGGATGGATTGATTGATTGATTGAAAGCTAGATTTGGCTGACTTCCACCACTTCTTGCCAGCTGCTGTTTTTTGCTGTATCTATGTGCTTCAGAGTGTGCTGCACATACTGTACGTATGTAATCAGCTCAGCTTCGTAATGACCTGTTTTTCTAGTGTTATTCTTGGCTTTGTGCCTCTGAAGAAAACATTAAAAAAAGTCTTTTTTTCTTTTTTGTTTATAATCTGTTTATTGATCATAATTGTTAGAAAAGGAGACCTACATGAGACAAATAGTGCTACTACCTGTAGCACTATTTGTTTCCCTTGCTTCCACTTTTCTCCCTTAACCTACCTTACCCTCCTCCTCCCTTGTATCAGGCTGTTACACATTCATCTTCCACCTGCCAGCCTGAGTCTATGACTGACTGCCCTCTGGACCAAGCCAACCTCTGGCTGGTTCTACCATTGGACAGAGCCAACCTCTGGCTGCCTTCACCACCAACTGCCCTGCTACTCTGGCCCAGGTCTGCAACAATGACTCTAATATAACTATCAATCTCCCCTTCTGCAACTCAACTAGTGTCACCTTAGTCACTCTATGATTCTCTTCCTGCCCTTACATTGTTTATTGTCATAACTGATGTTGTGTACTACCTGTTTTAAATGAGTCTCTGACTCCTTTGTTTCTCTCTGTACTTACTGTAAAGCTGTATTTGATGTGGAACCTATGTAAAACAGTCTCTGACTCTTAGGTATATAATCCAAGAATTTAATAAGTAAATAAAATAAATAAATAAATAAATAAATAAATACAGTAACATAGAACAGTAACAATACATTTTACTGGCAAAAATAAAGTTTTCTTTCTCATTTTGAGAATTTACCAGTCAGGCTTGACTATAGTGAGACACGTTAGCTCACTGACATTGCTTCAGCTTGTAGCTAGTTGTATATTTTATAATTATGTAATTTAATATCATCTTCTTGTGAGGAACCTGGGTGTGGATCCCTCCCACTTGTGTAACTGTCTGTGTGCTGTTATAGCTGTTAGCTAGTATGGTGGGATTTTCTGGCTGTCTCCCACCTTTTCTAGGTAACTCATTGCCAAATTGTGTTGTGTGTGTGTCTGCAATGTCCCAAAAAAGCATTTTTCTAACTTTGTACCTAACAAATTTAACATATAATGGTTGTTTCTACCTTGTTCTGAGAATTTACTAATCAGGTTTGACTACAGTGAAGCTTGCTCTGCTCACTGGCATTGATGCAGCTTGCAGCTGTATATTTTATAATAATATAATTTAATATCACCTTCCTGTGAGGAATACAAGAATGGCAGACAGAGAAAGTACGAGAATACATACTTAGTTGAGCCCCAGCAAAGCTGCAGTATTTGAAGAGCAGGAAGTAGCAGGTGAAGGTGTGGGTGAGCGTACTGCAGAACAATGCTCAGTGTGCATTCGCCATACAAAAAAATGTTTTCCCTCACAAAGCCTGCTGCCTCAACCCCAGTACCATTATGGCATTGGCTATCATCAGGGAAACAAACTCTGGTCAGAGCCAATACAGCTGTGGAGAGCTTTTAGAAGTGGTAAGAGTGGTGAATAGAATATGCGGTGCTCTCACTGCACTGGAGTCAGCCCTAATACTGCAATGATTATAGTGATGTGCATGCGTGATACCTGCACATGTGCAGTTTGCCCCGGAGTCAGCCTTGCGCAACATGGTGGCACTGACATAACTACATGTAACAACCCTGTCCCCTCAGGTTACTAGAATCCCATTAGTACTAGTCTTAGGCAGGTAAGAAAAAGCAGCTGGTGGGGAGTTCATTAGGGGCTTTCTACATAATGGCATCATTGTTTACTCAGCTAGCCTAAGAAAAGGATGATTATGTCATTTAGAATTCTCATAGTAGCATAACCATTTTAGAGTTAGCTGCTCTCGGAGAGCTTAGAATGTTCATCAGTAAGTTCAAGTGTGGCAGTCAGAGTGGCAGGAGGTCTGCCATTGGGGCTCTGTCAAAGGGAGCCCTGGTATTTCTCATCCTAGTTTGGTAAAATCTTCAGTTTGCCTGCAGGACCCTTTAGTTTCATTCCGGGGGAGTGAGAGGGAATGCTGTTCTTGTGGATCCAAGGGGCAATCCCCTGAAGTTTCTGAAGTTCACAGCTGCCTTAAGGAAGAAGAATGAGTAGAATCTGACAGCTACCAGAGCAAGAAAGATGTCTTTTGTTCTAATCCATGACTGGGAGGAAGGAACAACTAATCTGTGAGTACAGAATTTGAGACTGTTCTCTGAGGGAGTTGTCTGAGTTATGTGTGCCCTAGATAAGGCTAAATCACACTGATCAGGACCATGTCAACACAACTGTGCTGAATTTAAAGTTAAAGATGGGACTCTTTAACAATTCACTGGGGATTGGAAACTCATTTTGTGTAACCCTGAAGGAATGGCAGATGGTGTTTGAGGCAAAGGGTGGGAGGAACGACATCTGTAGTTTCAGTTAGGGTCACTGGTTCCTGGATGAGCACCACTGTTCCCTGGGCAAAGACCATGCACCAGGAGGATTTTAAAGTGTGTGGCATATCCTACAGATATACACTTTGGAAATGGAAATGTGTGGAAAATGTTTAAAGTGTGTGGCACATCCCACAGATATACACTTTGGAAGAGAGATAGAGAAGTTTTTCTGGAAAACAGTATTGCCTAGCAAAGTGTCCTACAAAAGAGATTGTGCATGTATTGCAATGACAAACCTTTGGGGGACCAACCTTGCTTTAAGTAACATCCATAAATAAAGCCATACTACAAAATCTCAGTTACTGCTGTGAACATTCTGCTTGCTGCTTCTAGTGTGAATGTCACTGGGGCCCCTCAGCAGTTAGGTCTACCATATGTCTAGCATCCTCTTCCCTGGACCTGGTTGTAAATAAAAAAGGTTCATTTTAGTATGTACCCCCACCCCCATCCTCTAGATAATGAGCCTGGTATACACTCCAACACTAGGGGTGGTACCATGAGTGTAGTTCCGCCAAAAGAAAATTGTATGCCATGTAGTTGGCAGTAGTTCTTTTAAGGGGGTGCCAGCTAGCCAAAGGTGGCTTGGGGATTACATACGTATGCACATTACTCATGCATGCACACATTAAGTCAGTGCCACCATGCTGCACATGGCGGGGCATCACTTCTGCAGTTGCAGAAAAGTATTGCACCAGGAAGTGGGTATGTTTATGTGGCCCACAGAAGGGAAGGGCTGCATAAACAGAAACACTGGACACTATGCTGGAGAACTGTGGCAGAACATCAGACAGTGGTCCAGTTAAGTGCTTACACAGTGCTCTTATACAAATCTGATGATGGCATAACATCTGTGGAGCTTGGCCAACACAACTGTAAAAATCAGACTCAGGAGGAGACTATTAACAAACTAAAGAGTTGGTCTGGGATTTGCTCATCATCACAGTCACTTTCTTATTCTTTTTCTAAGCAGTAATTTCTGGTAAATGTGCCTCAACTATATTGATCTCAGTGCTGGTAGACTACTTCTGGTTTTCCCCTGAATGTATTAGGCGGGGGTAGTAGTAGTCTTGAAGTGGTAGCTGTGGGTGGTGGCATGCTCTGAAATAAAGTGGTCCCATGCTTGTCAGCACATTTTAGAAATTACCCCTTTCCTTGTTTTTGCTGTAAAAAAAAAAAAACTGACCCTTTAACACAAAAACAAGGAATCAGTTATGGCCTCCAACCACACCCCTTTTCATTTCAAGTGAGGAACATGATTATGAGTTTGCATCATATGAACAGTGGCAGTCATAGATGCATAATATTGTTATACAGTAACCAACTGTATGTAAAATGTTTTTATAATGTGTGCTCTCTTAATGTTGTCAATACCACTCCGCCCATTTTGTACACTGACCCTGGATTTCTGTTGCCCAAGGGCATTATTTTACATTTTTATGTTCAGGACAAAAAGGCTTTTCAAATGAGGGTAGTCACTAATCTAAATTCTTTATAGTTTTTTTTTTTAAATTGTCTTCAGAAATGTGAATTTTGTAAAAACAAAAATGGAAATACAGGTAATAAGATGACCACATTTTACAAAATCTCAAGAATTCAGATTAGTGACTACTCTCATTAGAAAGGTCATTTTATGCCGAACAACTTTCATGTTGCGTGTATAATCATAACTTGTATACTTTCCAAGATATTTACATTTGTTTGGCATGACTCATATAGTGTTCCCTCAGAAAGAGAAAAAATTAGGCTGTTTGGAAGACCATATTTTACAAAATATAAAGAATTCAGAGAAGTGATTACCATCACATGAAAGGTCTTTTGCCCTGAACAACTTTCACACTGGTTGTTTTTGTGCACCTTGAACAGTTTTAAAGATATTTGGATTTGTTTGGAAGGTGTGCACATTTGCTCTAATGGGGAGGAGGAATAAAGAACTAATGTGAAATACAAGCTGAACATGAACTAAATATTATGTTTTGTTGAAGTTCTCCTGAAGTTGTCAGCTTCTCTTTAAGCAAATTTGTCTTTGTGGTTTTTAATCATTGTCATTTAGTAATGCTAGCACAGATACACACAGAGAGTTTTAAAATGAAGCCTCAGTTGGTTTATGGCTTTTCTCAGGGAATGAACTTTCAAGTCAGTGTCATTTGAACTTGGGATAGCTTTCTTTTGATGGAACTTTTACTGTCCTTATATGGGTATATTGTTTGTTTTTTTTGAATGCACATTTACCCAATGGGGTCCTCAACAACTTTTCATCTGTTTTGTTTCTTTCTGTTTGATCTGGGTTTTGAGAAAGTATGTTCTTCTAAAGCAACTGCCACTATTTTCTGACAAAGGAGTCTGTGTGATCCAAAAGTTAAAAGCACCTGTGTTCTTTTGTAACAACCCTGTTGGTCCAATGAAAGGTAACAAATCATCTGTATCTGTGAATCTTGTGTTACAAGGACCAATACAGCAACAGGTTTTTCTGTGGCTTCACGGTTTCAGAAATGTTAGCAGAAACTTATCAACACAGTGAACACAGTTCTGAAACCATGAAGTGACATAGTCAAAACTCCAAATTCTTGGTTCCATGAAAGGAACTGCACAGAATGTTGTCCATACAAAGAAAATAATACAAAACACAACTGACAGCTTCAGCTTTTATTCAGGCACAGGGATCCTTTAGAGGTATAAATGTAATTTATAAAAATAGAGACATCTCAAACAGCTGCACGTATTTAATCAATTCCTGTCCACTTTAAATTAGGCATGACAAGAGATGAACAAGGTGGTCGGGTTTAGAATTTCACTTAACTGGCGTAGTAATTTGCAAAACAGGCTGTTTAGAAGTGCAATAGAAGTTATGCTAAACAAATGTAAATATCACTAAATGTTTACAAGTTACAGATAAAAAAAATGTATGAAAACTATTCAGGACAAAGAGACCTTTTGAATGAGCCTATTCAATAATCTGCAGTAATTATATTTTTTAAACTATCACCATCTGATTATCTGAATTTTCATTTTTCTTCAAAATGTTCACCTTTCAGATGGCTATATTTAAAAAAAAAATCTAATGAATTCAGATTAGTGACTACCCTCATGTAAAAGGTCATTTTTTCCTGAACAACTTTTATGTTGGTTGTATATTAGTAACTGGTATACTTTCTGAGATATTTACATTTGTTTGGCATGACTCCTATTGCGTTTATTCAGAGAGAGAAAAAAATGAGGTTGTTTGGAAACCCATACTTTACAAAATATAAGAATTCAGATTAGTGACTACCCTCATGTGAAAGGTCTTTTTGCCCTGAACTGCCTTCATGCTGGTTGTTTTTGTGCACCATGAACAGTTTTAAAGATATTTAGATTTGTTTGGAAGGTGTGTACACTTGCTGCCAGAGAAAAAACAGCTTGGAGTTCTGTGTCCATCATTCTAAAAAGAAAGAAGGGAGTATTTTTAACTGCCATTGGGATTTACAGTGTTATGAAGGATACACTGAAAATGACTAAAAAATGTATTCCACAGAAACCCCTTTTCAAGCTAAGGCAATATGGCTGTAGGCTCTGCCCACAGCCATAAAAAGTGATATCTGAATAAGTAGCACTGCTAGGAGGACAATATCATTAAGTGTCACTGATACCACCAATGTGAATATGTCCTCTTCATCCCTGTCACTAATACTAGTACCGGTACTGCCATTATATCAGCCTTCATAATCATCACTGCTCTGATCCTCCCATCCACTAAGGCTACTAGCATGCCAGCTTCTGCTGCAACCATGATCATGCCAGCCCCTCATGCCACTATAACTGAGACAACTCCTTCTACTTTGACTGAAACCACTCTTGCCACTGTGACCCAGCCAACTCCTGCCACTGCTACTGTGACCCACACCATTCCTGCCACTATGACCTAGACCATCTTCTGCCACTGTGATCCAGACCACTACTATTACTGTGACCCAGACCACTACTGCCACTGTGATCCAGACCTCTCCTGCCACTGTAACCATGGTGATCAGTACTGCTATAGTGACAGTGGCCCCTGCTACCACAGTGGCTTAGCCTGTTGCACAACTATTTCCAGTACTGTGTCCACCCCTACTGTGGTGCTTCTTGTTCATTGGCCTGTCTTCAGTACTGTAGAACATGATAGTGCAAATCAGGAAGAGCGCTTATCAGGGTCTGAGTACTTTTCACCAGTAGAGGAATTGGCCACTCATACATCATGTAATGTGACTAACCAAGGCAGCTTTAATGCTGAGGTAGAGTATGGGATTATCTTGTGAACCATAAAGAAAGAACATTAGGTGGAAAAAGAACCTCAACCTCTCAGGAGAATGAAAGGTGCAGCTCCTCTCCCACAAAAAAAAAATATGTGGCAAGCTACCTTTTAGCACTTAGTTCAGAAGGCCCTGAAGAGCCAGTAGGAACAGGTACAAGGGCAGTAGTTGGTCTATGGAAAAATCCACAATATCAGTTCCAAATAAGAAGAGCCAGTGGTGCATGAGTGGCAGTGGTGATGGTACTGGTGGCACCAGCTGAATGATTGGTGTCAGGAGTAGTACGACAATGGTATGTCTGCATTTCACATTACTAAAAAAGGCTAGCAGAAAGGAAGTGTGCACATTCTTCAGCATGAATATCAGCCAAAAGAAATCTCTGGCAGACTTAACAACCACCTCCTTAATGAGCCACCTAACAGTAAAGCATTCCCAGATTTGTAGAGCTTCATCAGGATCTATGCCTATGGTTCATCAGATCCATCTCCTGGCAATGATGCAGGCAGTGATGCTGGTGGCAGTGTCAAAGATCATTCTGCCAGTTCCAAACTTGGTGCAAAAAAAAAAAAACAACAACCAAGTTATGAGCCCAAGTAAAAAGCGTGTAAAGTCAGTCTCACAGCGTTGGTCATGTTCAATATTTTTACCCTAAATTTACAACATAGTCATATCTTTACAGCACCTCACGAATGTGACAGATGTCATTTTTTAAACCATGGTCAATCTGTTTTTTTATATCCCGAAAGGTGATTTCATGGTCCCTGCACAAAATCACCTTTTGGCATGGAGCTGAAACTTTTCTCTACCCTTGTTAATGAGGCAGGATCATAAGAAGTCTATGTTGGAAATTTGGTGTAAAACATTAAAAAACAAAACAATTATGAGCCTACATTGATTTTTGCGAATGCAGGCTCATAATTTCAGTAATATTTAATATTTGACCCCACATTTTCAACATACTGTAGCCATTTCTTTACAGCACTTCATGAATATGATGACTGTAATTTTTCAACTCCAGCCCAAAATGTGTTTTTGAGTCCCAAAAGTTGATTTCACAGTCCCTGTGCAAAACCACTTTTAAGTCAGGAGCTGAACATTTTGTCTGGCAGTCTTCATGAGGCAGGGTCATAACAAGGCTATGTTGAAAATTTGGTGTGAAAATATTACAAACCAACACATTTATGAACCTATCTTACATTTTGCAAATGCAGCTTCTAACTTTGGTAATTTTCAATATTTTTACCCCACATTCCTCAGCTGCATCCCTATCGGCTCTGGCCATAGTTTGATAGGATTTGCTGTATATATAGAGAGAAGATGATTGATGCATTGTGTGCCCTCTCTGAATCTGGAAATGTAAAATCCATTTTCTGTCTGGTTCCATTGCTAGATATGGGTTCACTTCTGGGCCTAACTGTTGGTTCATGTACCCAAAGCGAAAAGCTGATTTCTTTCTTTCTTTTTTTTTTTTTAAGTGCATGGTATGGAATACTTACTTCAGAATAAGAAGAAGGAAAATTAAAATTCTACTAGAGTCACAATGTATACTGTAGATGGTGTGTGTATACACATGTGTGCCTGTGTGTATGCGTGTGTGCACGTGGATACAGGGGTTGGGGCTGGTCCTGCCCAGTTCACACTGGGAAAGATTGCAAAATGTAAAAGTCCATGGACAGGGTCATTTATGGTTCCACTTGTCGGCTGAACTGCTTATTATGCCCAACGTGAAAAACCAAAAAACCCTAAAGAGATGGCTTTTTGATGTGATGAGAATGGCAGCTTGGGAATTGGGAAACAATTCAAATCCTATTAGAGGTAATGCTATAGTGTGTTGTTGCTTTAAGCAAGTCATGTAAGAGCAGAATTTCTTTGTAAGTATTTGGCTGTAGTAGGAATTGAAGTTAAACACATTTTCTCCTAATTCTTGATTATCTTTTTTAAGCTTTCCCAGTTCAAATTGAGCACAGCACCAGCCTCCCTACCAACACAAATACCTATCGTAAAATGCCCTACAGTAGAGATTGTGGCTCTAGTAGAATTTTCACACAGCTTCTCATAATTCCCAAATTCAGCATTCCTTACCATGCCCCATTTAAACAAAAAATGCTCTTTAATTTATCATTTTATGTTTAGTTTTCTTTTTTTTGTTGACTGAGAATGGAGGACTAGACAGTAATACTTTTTTGCAGCCTCATCCGGGGTTGGGGGGTGGGGGATGCAGATGCAAACCAACTGAAATTGAACCAGATTAAGCTGGTGGTTGCAGCCCACAAGATAGCCCCATAAATTGCTGGCATTTATTGTCACAAGGCCCAGCATTTCCATAGGCAGACTCCTGCCTTGGAACATGGCTTGGAGGGACGCCTGCATTTGCATCTCATCATGCATGATGTGAATACTGCTCTTCTAGAGTCACAGGTGGAACAATTTGCTAGTTACTTGACCTGGGCATTTGAAAAAAAAAAACACTCCAATTACAAAATGGAGAGTGAAGGGCAAATTTTCCACTTTGTCAAAAAGAGTATTAGAGACTTAAAAAAAATACAGGAAAAGTTCAGAAAACAATACTTAATTAGTAATGATGTAAAATGTTTGAGATGATATAAAACTATGAGAAATAGAATTAAGGTTTAGATAATTAAGGCTAAATCTGAATATTACTGTCAAGTTCAGCTAAATAACATGGGGGACCAAAAAAAATTCTGGGATTCATTTAGGTGAATTTGTAGTCCACAGAATACAAATGGAATTAAATACGTAAAAGAAGGTAAAGTGTAATTCAGGATGACAATGACGTGCCAGATCAATTTAATAAGTATTTTATTTCCAAATCTACACAAGGTAAGAGTGAAGATCATAATTGGGATGGAGGGGAACATCAATGTAATACCCCCGAGAGTTTCGATTACAATATTCCAACCTTTGCATTTGGTAAGATAGAGGAAATGGAAGTTTTGGCTTTATTAAGTGTCCTAAAAGTAGGGACAAGTGTGCGGACAGATGAAGTTCACCCAAGGTTATTGAAGCTATCAGCACCAAAGACAGTGGGCCCAGTAACAACCTTATTTAATCTTTCATTGGAAAAGGGACAGGTGCCATCAACATGGAAAAAAATCAAGGGTAATTCCTATACATAACAGAAGGGAAAGATTCTGTATGTCAAACTGTAGATCAGTCCTGTTATTGTCAGTATTGAGCAAGATACTGGAGAAATGTGTGTTTCACCAGTTACTGGCTCACTTAGAGAAGCACAGTTGATGGATCAGCAACATGGGTTTAGAAAGGGGCAATCCACTGTAACAGCCCTGGCCAGGTTTGTGTATCCTGTGCTGGGGGCCTGTGAGGTGGCTCTGGCTACTGGGGTGGTATTCGTGAACCTGGCCAGCACCGTCAATGCAGTGGATTATGAGTTATTAGTAAATAAGTTAGGGAGAATGGGGGTTCAATGGACAGGTATAGTTTGGTTTGATAGTTACTTAAGAAATTGAATGTAAAGAGTGGAAATTGGCAGAAAACTTTCAGAGCCCTTGATTTTAAAGGTGGGTTGGGGGACCCACAAGGATCAGTATTGGGCCCTTTATTATTTTCCATATTTGTAAATGATTTCCCGAGTCAATTCTCTGTGAGTAATAGCTTACTATATGCAGATGATGCAGTAATATGGGATTCTGCACCAACCAGTAAGGAAATACACGTGTCCCTACAAAACAAGTATGTTATGTTGGCTCAATGGATTGAAATGAATGAATTAATTCTAAATAAGACCAAAACTAAAATAATGATCTTTGGAACTACACAGAGATTATCGAAGGAATAGAATCAGTTACAGATTATTGGAAAAAATAGGGAAAGTCTCCCACTGCTAATGAATTAGGAACCTAAATCAGTTTCAAATGCACTTATGACACTGACAATGGGTCAAATGACTAGAAATAGTGCAAGATCTTTTATATTCCATCCCACCAATCAAACTAGATATGAGCAAGAAGGCTTTTTTGTGGTATGCACTATCAATTTTAAATGAGTTTGCAGATTTGGTTACTGAAGCAAACAATGCAACATATTTTAAATGTTTGTTATTTAAACATCAGGGGCCAGATATTCAAACAATTGTGCCCAGCACAAAACCATAGTGCTGGAATAGTGCTAGAATTGCACGAGGCTGAATATTCAGAAGGCCTAATAGCACCGGGGCTGTGTGATAGCGCCAACACTAAAAGTAAATGTATGCTGGGGCAGGAGTTACCTGAGTGGCCATGAATGCCAGCTGCATGGCATATTCAAATGTATAGTGCTGCTCTACAGGCATTAGTGTGACCTGTAGCGCAGTGCTAAATACTGCCGACAAAAAGCTGGTGGTAATGTAGCGGTGCCCCCCAGCATGATCCCCAAGCCTCATAGCTGGGGTATTTAGAGAATTTCCCTGGTGTTCTAGTGGTCCCCCCCAAGCACGATCCCCAACCCCCATAACTGCGGTAGTTAGAGAATTTCCCTGGTGTTCTAGTGGTCCCCCCACCCCCCAAGCATGCTCCCCAATGCCCAGTAGCCCTGAAAGAGAGCAATACCTGGTGGTCCCCCCCACCCAGAAGTGCGCTGCCTGTCCTCCTGTACACAGCCTAGATGCAGTGCTGGTGACCGTCTCAGCCATCTTCTCACTACCACGCTGGCTGCCGACTGTGGTATGCAAGAGCTACTCTTTTAGTAGGGCTCATGCATGCATGGTTTGTGACCAACCGTGATGGTGAGAAGGAGGCTGAGCGATCACCAGCATCTATCTAAGCTGTGTCTGGAGCGGGCAATCTGCCTGAGTGAAAGCATTCCTCGAGTATTGCTCTCATTTAAAGAGACTACTGGGCATCGAGATCGATGCTTGAAATACAAACTACTCAAGCTCACAGCTTCGAGATCATGGCAGGGGCCACTGGAACCTACAGAAATTCTCTAAATACCGTGGCTACTGGGTTGGGGATCTTGCTTGGGGTGGGGAACCACTAGAACATCAGGAAAATTCTGTAAATACCTCGGCTTCAGGGATCATGCTTGGGGGGTGGGGGCCACTAGAACACCAGGAAAATACTCTAAATACTGTGGCTACAGGGTCGGGGATCATGCTGGGGGTGGGGGGACCACTAGAACACACCAGGGCAATATCCGTGATGTACATGTACCGGGGGTTGGGATTCGGGTGGGGGGACCACTAGACTACCAGGCACCAATAGGTGTTTTACATGGACCAGGGGTCAGGATTCATGTTTGGGGGGTTGGGGCGACCACTGAACTACCAGGGAGTGGAACCAACACAAGTGAGAACAGGGACCATGATGGCTGAGATGGGCTACCTGGCCCAGCCTGTCTGCCCAGGTCCCTATATATTGGATGGCTGTGCTGCACAGCCCAGTGATCCTACAGCTGACATCCCCCAACCCCCAGCAGGTTTTCCTTATGCCTGCCCCATGCATACACGTGTCCCCCCACTGTGTTCCACCCACAGCAGCTGTGGGCCGGCTCTGTTGGTGTGGGGTGGGGGCATCATCCAGGGCACGTGTGGCCACAAATAGTGCATGTGTGTGTATATAGCTATCTATATATATATATATATATATATGCGTGTGTCTCTGTATCTATCTATATTTATAGATCGCTACAGATCTACACACACACACACACAACATATATATATATATAAAATACAAAATCACACATGCTCACACAATGCAAAGCATCATGGGCTGCATATGCAAATCACCACAGAATGTTATGCTGGTCCAACTTTAAGCAGAACTGCATGGTGTCAAGAGGACTTTCACACAGTTTGCAAAGGATGCTAACAGAAGACATAGACACATGTTTCGTCCTACCAGGACTCATCAGTATGCCTCATCTGTTTGACACCCCAGTGGAATGGACCAGCTACCCTAAGACAGTGTGTCTTGGATATGTTGTGGTGAACCCATTAAAATAAAGCTTTGCATTGTGTGGGCATGTGTGATTTTGTATTTTCTTGAAACTTGGCTTCCCAGCCAAATGCCCTTTGGAGTAACCCTTGCCTCAGTGTTTGCACACAGAGGTTCTTTGTCTTTTAAATAGTTTTTTATTTTAATGGGTTCGCCACAAAATATCCAAGACACGCTGCCTTAGGGTAGCTGGTCCATTCCACTGGGGTGTCAAACATATGAGGCATACTGATGAGTCCTGGTAGGACGAAACATGTGTCTATGTCTTCTGTTAGCATCCTTTGCAAACTGTGTGAAAGGCCTCTTGGCACCATGCAATTCTGCTTAAAGTTGGACCAGCATAACATTCTGTGGTGATTTGCATATGCAGTCCATGATGCTTTGCATTGTGTGGGCATGTGTGATTTTGTATTTTCTTGAAACTTGGCTTCCCAGCCAAATGCCCTTTGGGGTAACCCTTGCCTCAGTGTTTGCGCACAGAGGTTCTTTGTCATATATATATATATATATATATATATATATCATTATGTACTGCCTGCAGTGCTGCATAGGTATGTTGTATGCACTGCTAGTACCTGCCAGCACACAGTTCCTGCTGCTTTCTGCCTGTGATTCCATTCTGACCAACAGGGGACATTGTGGGCATGCCTTGGCCTGCAAAGTCCAGCCTGTACTGCCATTCCGACCAACAGGTGGAGCTGTGTGCACCATGCAGTAACACAGGGCAAACTGCAAGGTAATGTATGCTAAGCAGCATAAAACGATATGCAAATGTGCCTGTTTGCCCACAGATTACCTAAGTAGGCTCATTTGCATGGGAGCTTTGAATATAGCTCCCGTTTGCCCCAGGCTAACCAGTTTGCACCAGGCTAATGTATTAGCACTGTGCAATCAGGTTAGCCCCAGGCAAACCTCACTTCAGCATAGCACAGTTCTGCAGTGTGTGGCCTGCATGGTTGCTTGCAGTCATACATCTCAACTGTCTCTGATTTTCAGGGACGTCCCTGATGTTACCTCAAAGGTTTACTCTGTCCCTCCTAAACATTGTGTTTCCATGATCAAACAGTGGGGGTTGTAAGCACAAAATAGTGTCAAACACTAATGTTACAGATGTGTTCTTCCTTAGAAAATGCATGTTACACTAAACCACTTATTCTACGGATATCACCCATTTGTAAGATGTGTCCCTGATTATAAACCTTTGTCCCTGACTTTTTTAAGCCTTGTCCCTGATTTATGAGGCAGGCAGTTGAGAGGTGTGTTTGTAGTAAATGTGAGACATCTCTGTGCAATCACACACAGTGTTCTCCACCTGCAACACTGGCTTGCTTCAGTGTCTAATGAGCTGCAGTTGCAGTTTGCACTTCCCTGTTGCTATATTCAGTGCTGTCTTATTCCCGAGCTATTTTTGTCCTGCACTCCCAGACCAGTTTGCCCGGCTTCCTTAGACTGCTATATTCAGCAGGATTAACACAGGGCTATTTCCTTTTCAGTATAACTTGCTTTGTGCTCGGGGCTAAGTTTGCCCACTGGGCAGTGCTAATTTAGCCCCTGGGCAAAGTTTTGAATATCTAGCCCCAGTACTGCAATAATAAGTGTCAATGTAAGTAACTGTAATTTTTACGTGTTGTAAGTCTTGTATTATACTATAAATTTATGTCAGGCATGGCTGAAAAAGGGCTATGCCCAGACCACCTCCAGGTTAAAAATGAAAAATGAATATGAAAAATGCAGAGCCTGAAGGGACCTACGTGAATGAGGATATGATTCCCCATCTCAAAAAGAAAGGAAATTCATTTTAAAAAAACTGCATTAATGCATCGGTTTTGGTTAAATTTAATACTGCAAAAGTAGGGGAATAGGGCATTAGGGTTTCAAACACTAACTCCCCATCCCTGACAAGTCTACACAAGCAACCACAGACAGCCATTGTCAATTAAGACAAACAACATTCAGTTGTTTCCCTATGACGCAAATACAATAGCATTGATGTGCTACATTGTTGAATTTGTATCTGCAGCATGCACACTGCAAGACATAAACACTCACTTTCCACTGCAAATAGCAATCCATAGTACTCAAATCACAAGACTCTTTTTGTGTCCAGAAACACAGGCACATGCAGCCATACCTACAAATTCACAATGCCCAAATTACAAGAGTTCTTTTGTCTGCGTAAGTGCATGCCCCAGTGAGCTAGCATTTCTATAGCCTCAGGTACTCATCCACACTGCAAGACATATATACACACACACGTGATGGATTTGCGTTTCTGCAGCCACAGGTGTAAGATATACACATTGATCTCTGGCTGCAAAGGAGCAGGAGCCACAAAATCCAGTATACCAAAATTGCAAAATACTTCTGTTTACAGAAGTGCAGACCACTGAGGGACCTACACCTCTTTAGCCATAGGTGTAAGACATACAAACTGACTTCTGGCTTTAGAAACACAAGCCATGCAGACAGAAGTACTGTTGCAATGTGGGTCTAATGGCTTCAGCAGCAAATATAGAAATTGTTCAAAGGGGTAGCATTTTATCAATTACTAAGATGCACATAGAAAAGCACACACTAATGGATTATGCTATCTAGTGAGGTACCTTGTACAGCATGCATGAGTACCTCTGGCTGTAGAGGTTCAGGCCCTTTGAGGCCTTCTGTCAGCACAAGGGCAGGTCCCCATGGGGCCTGCACTTCTGCAGCCACAAATATTCATACATGAAGTACAACATACACACACGGGTGTGGCTGCATAAGCACTGGTCATGCAACTGCAGATACAAATTCACAAAGGTACTGCAGCACATTAGTGCTACTGCATTTTTCATCTCGAAACAGTTGTATGTTGTTTGTCTTACCTGACGATGACTGTCTGTGGTTGTTTGTGTGATTTTGTCCTTTTGCTGCCTATGGGTGTGGAGAGTTAGCGTAGGAAACCCCAACACCATATTTCTCTACTTTTATGGCATTAACTTGAACCCTAACTGGTGCATTAACACATTTTTTGCAATGATATGTATGTATCATTCATACATATATATATATATATATATACTGTATATATTATAGTAGCGTGGTCGTGCCCCTATATTTAGGGTTACGAAGGCACTTCTATGTTAAACTTGAAATTTTGCTCGCTAATAACTTTAGACCCATTCAACAGAGTTGCATGAAGTTTGGTATGCATGGTGGGGCATGGTAGATCTCTTGATTTGACAAATTGGGTTTTGGTCAGACTTATGGTTTTGCCACACCAAAACACTGAAAAATGTACTTTTTGCCAATTTTGTGGGCAGTTTTTCAGATTTTGTCAGTGGTGCTGCATGGCCATTTGTGTGGTGTGCTGGTCTGTAGCTTGGCAAGTAGAAGGAGCTTGGGTCAAGGAACATGCCACTTTTTGTTTGGTGAAAAAATATGAATCCATTCAAAAGTTATTAAACTTTTTAGCTCCCATTATAAGTCTATGGAAAAAGTTATATGGTTGTTTTTCAAAAGAAGAATGGGGTTTTGGCCATCTGGTCACTCCTCACAATCAGAGAATTTGCAGACTCATGATCAAATAATCTTTGATTGCAAGGAATTTATTAATCGTGATGGCCACCATCTTGTTTTCAGTTGGCTGTTGGAAAAAACAAATATCTCAGCTCAGGGGTGACTTTTGAAGTAAACTATGATGGGTTTTGCTCAGGGGGCTTCCCTCTATCGAGTCATGCCTGTGGTTTCATGTACTTTTGTCACTTTTAAACTTTTAAATTCTTTGATTACAGCTTGCTGGCAATCTTTGATCACAAGCCTGCAATTCTTTGATCGCGAGATTCTTTGATCGCGATCTTCATTCGTGAGGGAGGTACGAGATGACCAGATTTTTCAGTTGGAAAAAATCAAATATCTCAGCCCAGGGGTGACTTATTAAGTCAAACTAGGATGGGTTTTGCTCAGGATGCTTCCCTCTATCGAGCCATGCCTGTGGTTTAATGTACTTGTGTCAACAAATGGAGTTTTAATGTTTTTAATTCTTTGGTCACGAGCCTGCAAATTCTTTGATTGCTAGATTCTTTGATAGTGAGCTTCGTTCATGATGGCAGGATGAGATGGCCAGATTTGGAGGGACCAGATAGCCCAATTTTCATGACCAGATGTCCCCTCATGATCAAAGATGATCTTTGATCATGAATTTATTGTTGATTCTCACGATCAAAGAATTTTTAAAGATGCTAAAACTTTAAAATTAAATATCTCTTAAAGGGTTTTGTGTTTTAACTTGAAATTTGAAAGGGTGTTGAGGGGATGTCCTGTAGATGTGAATTATGGTATTTAGGTGTTGGAAAATTAATTTGCTGTGGAGATATGGCATGACGGTGGCTTGAAATTTATTGGATAGCTAGCCTTACTGCCACGGAGGTTCTTTTCAGTGGTTTGGTGTGTACAATGTCAACAGGTGTGGAATTATGCCACTCCAACGAATGAAAATTTTGTTTAGTTTCATGCTGGTGGGAGCGTGGAGCCCAAAGGGCCCTACGCTCCCACCAATACATATGATATTCAGTCCTTGTACTGGTATGTTAGGCAGAAATTTGCAAGTTGGTGGGAGGGCCCCAGTCGAGCCGCTGTGCAACTATTGAACAGATTCACATAATATTTGGTATACATGTTCTGGTGTGGTACATGTCTTCATTTGCTAATTTTAATTTCTGTCGGATATACAGTTTCTGCACAGTGAAGTGACAAAAAATCAATTCTTGCTAATTTTGTGCAATGTGTTGCCCATGGTGCTACACAGTCATTGTGTGGTTGATTGATCTGACACTTGGGACATAGACAGCCCTGTCTTCAAGGAACATGTCACTTTTTATTTGGTGAAAAAATATTGTTCTGTTCCAGAGTTATTACCATTTGAAGTTACCCCCCCTCACAGTTAAAGATTTTTAGGCTGCCAGGTCCACCATTTTAGCACATTTTCGGCCGCAACTTCCTCCATTTTGTGGTGGAACAATTCTTAAAGGTGCACAAACTTTAAAATTGAATATCTCTTAAATGGTTTGGTCTTTTTACTTGAAATTCGGAGGGTGTTGACGGGATGTTCTACAGCTGTGAATTATGGTGCTTAGGTGCTACAAAATTAATTTGTTGGGGAGATATTGACTGATGTAATTGATGTTTTTCCCATTGGATCAGGCATGCTTCTACTGGCTTGCAATTTATAGGGTAAGTATCCCTAGTGCCCTGGAAATACCTTGCAGTGGTTTGGTGTGTAAAACTTAAACAGGTGCCAAATTATGCCACTCTGATGTATGGAAATTTGATTTGTTCTGCTTCAATAACTTTAGAACCATGTGTCCGATCTGCCTGAAATTTGGAATGTAGAAAGATTTATCATAGATATTTGACTGTGACCACTTTTCAGGTTGCTGGCAGTTATGGTTGCTGAACTGTGGTGCATATTCATTATAGTTAATGGAAACATATTTATGTGCATTGTGAAAACCTGCTGAGCACTTTTTGGGGTGCACAGGAATATCCCATTATAAGGTATAGAACAGCTCAAAAGGTATGGCACATGTATATTGCTATGCAGTGCTGGGCAATGTGGTTGGAGCACGGAGCCCACCCACCAATACATGTGATTCACTACTTATATTGTGATGGCATGGAGAACTATTCAAGTTGGTGGGAGCACGGGGCCCTCCACCAACTTACGCAACAATGTAGTTACCTATGCTTTTTCAAAAAGTAAGGAAATTCTTTGCAAAAAACTGCGTTAATGCAACAGTTAGGGTTGTTCCACAGTGACAAAAGTGAGGAAATTTGGTGTTAGGGTTGAAAACCCTAACTCCGCATTCCCCCACCCCCACCCCCACCACACACACACATACAGACACACGTACATGCAAGTAGGGGAAGGATCAAGGCAAAATATCAAAATATTTTAAATTACCAAAGTTACGTGCATGCATAGCAGAATTTCAATGTATGCACATAACGTTGCCATTTTTGCATATTTTGAGTCTACATTTTCAACATACTCTTCTTATGACCCCACCTCATGAATAAGGGCACTGCAAATTTTCGAATCATGACTGAAAGATGATTCATCCATGCAACCTCAAAATCACCTTTCAGGATGGATTTGCATAATTCCACTGACATCATTCATGAGGTGGGGGTCTCAAAAAGGCCATGTTAACATTTTTGGATCAAAATATGCAAAAATGACAAATTATGCATCAAAATTGAAAACCCCATTGAAATACATTGAACCACACTTACCTTATTTTCTCATATAGCAGTCAGCAGATCCAACAGCAAGTCATGTCTTCAATGGGAGAGTGGATCTTCACACTGGGATCTGTTGAGGTGAGTGAGGGTATATGGGGGAGTGTGGTGGGGTGCGGGGTGGTGGGTGCTGAGTGGGAGCTTGGAGGTTGCAGTGGGGCAGATCGGTGAGGACCCTTTTTATTTTTTACAGGTTTAACAAAAAAAAGACATCAAGGGACCTTTTTCTTTATTAAACGTACAACAACAGGAACATAAGAAAATATTAGGAGGATGGTGATTGGAGGGTGGGGGTGTGCCACTGGACAGCAGAGACCCCCCTAAATAATATTATGGGAATGCTTATGGGAGGGTGTGAGGCACCACTAGCCACCAGGAAAACAATAATTATCGGGTGGTGATCAAAGGGTGGGGGTGTCACAAGATGCCATGAAAATAACAAATCATTATGGGGGTGGCAATTGGAGGTTGGGGGTAGCCACTACACATCAGGGAAAAATATAACATATATAATTAAAAAAAATACAGGGAGGGCAATCAGATGGGGGGGCATCACTAAACACCAGGGAAAATATACTGTCATTACGTGGATGGTGATCAGACGGTGAGGGGTGCTAGTAGACACCAAGGAAAAGATGCCAGCAAAGGGAGAAGGATTTTCCCCTCATGAAAAAGGACCTTTTTTCATGACTCATGATACAAAAATCTTTTTTTGTATCATGAGCCATGAAAAAAGATTTATAAGAAAATCCTATTTAACCCCCTCCTCATTTTCCAATTAGAGTGGAATAAAACAGCAAGACTAAAACAAAGCAAATCAATTCACCTCTTGCATGGATTAGAAACTTGTGATTAAATCACTGTTTCTAATGCATATGTCAAACATTTAATGAGGAAATATATCACAAGCCTGAAACTCTATTCTAGAATAGCACATTTGCTGTATTATATCAAATTAACAGATGATTTAAAGAGCTATTGTAATGAATTAGTTGGCCATATGGCTTTGACTAGAGTGATTAGTGTGTGCTCAACAATTCATATGAATACATTTTTATGTTGGCTCACGCTTGCGTGGCCAACATATTGCACTAGTAGCAGATTTGGAGACGTGGTCACTGTTGGGCGAATGCAGAGCACGCATCAGTAGGTGCATCCCTCATTCCCCAATAAGCCAGCATGCAGGCACCACACCAAGAATACATAATGTGGCGAGCACATCTAAGGAAAGGTCCGCTGCAATGACAGTCAAGCTAGTCATGCAGTGGCACCAAAACATGCCCTCCCTCCCGAACACTCCAAGGCACATCTCAATGCCTGTCACTGGCTGCAGGGTGGGGGGGTGGAATGGTGTGAGCATTACAGCCAATGATCCAAGTCACACCCCTGACTTTGCAATTTGCAATATTTTAATGCCAAATTTTCAACACTGGCAATTTTTCACACCTCCTTATGAAGAGTACAGCTGTCATTTTTCACAGCCTGCCCAAAATGTTTTCGCACCTGTGGCACACAATGGCTTGGTCGCTGTGGGAAATCAACTTTTGGGACAGATTAACAAAATCACAGCACCACTGTTTGTAAGGAGAGGTCCCAAAATACCTATGTTGAAAATGTGGCAAAAATATCCCCAAAATAATTGGGTTACAGAAGTGTGTTGCGCAGTTTGTATGCCTGCTCATGACTTCACCAATTTTTCATATTTTCACTCCAGATTTTCAACGTTGCCATTTTTTTACACCTCCTCATGAACAATACAGTTGTCATTTTTCACATCCTGCCCAAAATGTGTTTTTGTCCCTATGTTGCAAATGGTATAGCCACTGTGCAACATCACCTTTCGGCTAACAAACTGATTGTGCCGCTCTTCATGAGTTGGGGTCACAAAAAGCCCATGTTGGAAATTTGGAGTGACAATACCAACAAACACCAATGATGTTAGGGTTTCCAACTGTAACACCCCACCCTGTACAGACTACCAGCCATCAAGGGTGTGACTTGGATCATTGGCTATAATGCTCACATCATTCCACCCCCCCCCATTCTGCAGCCAGTGACAGGCATCGAGGTGTGACTTGGAGTGTTCAGCCCTAAAGTTCATCCCATTCTCCTATACTGCACCTATCTCAGCATATTTTCTTATGGAATGGGGTAAGTATAAGGTCCAAAGACCCCCAAAGCACACCACAACACTTGTCAGTGTCTACAGGGTAGGGTGAGGTAAAATGGCATGAACGTCATAGCTGATGACCCAAAGGCACACCCCAATGCCTGTCAGTCTCTGCAGGGTGGGGTGGGGTTGGTGTCAGTTCAATACTTCACTGCCATTCATATTATGCATCTCTAACTCCTGCACTACAAATGCCAATGCCAGTGAGACAACATTCGGCATTGCCAAGTGCTTGTTATCCACTATTTGATGTTTTACTCATCATTCAAAAATACCAGTGATATTCATTTCATGTCTAAAGCTGTCTTGAAGTAGTCACCACCTGCACTGCATGCTAATAAAGGAAGTGATGCTCTAGGGTGAAGCTGAAGTGGATGTCTTGACATCTGAGTGCTGACAGGATCAGGAAAAGCTTGGTATTCTTTATGCCAAGTGTGAATTATTACAAATTCCTAGTATACCATATTAATACATTTACAACTTGGAATGTCATGTTCCTTTTCTGCTTCATTGACTTAAACTAATTTTGTTTGTTCTTTTGTTTGTTTAATTTAGTGATTCCAACATGAAAAGGTGTGTTTCAACCATAAGTTTTTAAATTGTTACTGACTCAATAAGAACTGTAGCATGCTTGCCTGGAAAACTGCATTTTTCCTCTGGTAGTGCACTCAGTTGTGGTAAGGATGGACAAATTAATGGTTCTCTTATTCTTTCTTTCTTTGGCATATTGCATTAAGTTCTTTCTGAATAATTCACTGAGGTTGAAGAACCACACATCTTGTTAATGTTGGTCATTTCACTAATCAAGTCTTGTAATTTTTTTATTTTATTTTATGCCATTTATTTTGTTTTTACTTTCATCTGTAACATGGGTTTTACATTTTAAATTAGTTTCTTTGTTCTAATACTCTCCCTTGTGTGTGCATCCATTAGAATTGAGCAGCCATGCAATGCCTGCCCCCCTCCCACGTTGACTGATACAAAAATGGTTTAAACATCTTTTCTGCTATTACTATTTATTATTTTTGGGAAGGGGGAGTGAAAAGAAATTGAAACTACAGGTACTGTAACTCTTAAGTTCTGCTGTGTGCTATGGCTCACAGATGCCTAGTACATTGGATGCCTCCTGCTATTCTGTATTTATAGTATTGCAGATGTGTTGGAGATCTTTTGTTTCATTGTCCTTTAGTAATTCTACTTACCTATGAATTAATTAAAGAAAGGATAGAAAACACACTTGAAATCAGATACACTGAGTTAGTAAGTGAGAGAGGGATTGTCTGGCTGGTATACTAGCTGTATAATGCAAAACCAGGTTGGTCCCGTATACTACAATCATCATCTTAGAATCTGGCAAATGTATCTTAAAAGTTGTTTTACACATCCCCCACCCCCAATTCCCCCCAAACAAATTGTAAAGGACAACTTCAAATCATTAAATGGTATACACATTTATCGTAAGTTAGTTTGTGATTTCTTCTTCCCCCACAAAAATGTAATTTTACTTAAAACAAAAAAAAAGAGCTTTCACCAGTAGTCTGTTAACTGCCATTTTGTGTGAGCTGTTGGGGGCATATTCTTCATATTCATATTTTTATATTGCAATGTGGAAATATGAAAGGTTAACACTGAGACAATTTTAAAGTTCAGACGGAGGATGAAGGTGAGTTTGTTTTCCACACAAAAGCTACTGTGGCATAAGCAGATATAAAAATCAAGAACTGCTATCACTGGACTGTCTGCTCTGCAAGTCTATGACTAGTAGTGCAAAATGTGGTTCAGAATGTCCTTGTTTTAAAAAGATAACATGGAAAACAACAAATAAGAAAGTGCAATGTTGAGAGCATGTAACGGAGGTTTAGCTATTGTTTGTGGCTTGTTCAACACTTGTCTAGCTCTACACTGATGCAGCTGGTAGTTTGATCCAGATCCCTCTTTTCTTTCAAAAAGTGAAAAACCTGGGGCTGGCAGCATAGCCTAGAGGTTAGAGTAATGAGCTGTGAATGAACTTTTGTACATCCAGCAGACCAGACCTTTGTTTGATTCACACAACCTCCTTTTGCATCCTATGTGACTCTAAGCAAATCACTTAACCACCCAGTGCTCCCTGGTCACTCCTGAAAAAAGGCACTTGTGCCTAATGGGCTTTACCCAGTTACATAAAAATAAACACTTTCTTGTTTACTACTTGTATGCTCTCTTTTTTACATCAAAGACTTTGCAGACCTCAAATCATACTTTTGCAGAATGGACAAGATAATAAAAGCCATTAATCTTGGTTTTCTTCTTTGTATTACAATCTGCTGTCTGTAATTGCCATATACTTCTGTAACTAAACCTGTCAAAATATATCATGCTGGGAAAGACTGCTGTTGGAGCCAGGTAAGGTATTCCAGAATCTAGGGGCACAAACAGCAAAGGCACGATCACCTGACAGTGAACGATTTTTTGAGACAAGAAAGGGTTGCAATTCAGCTGACCTTAGCTGGTATGATGGTAGAGTCGGCCAAGAGAGATTGGACAGGGCGGGTAGAGTGGCATTGCAGACAATTTCGTCTGTGAAGCAGCCCAAGACAAATGAGTGATAATTATCTGGGAACAATCAGTGTAGCTGATTGTATAAATCACAGTGATGGGTAAGTTGAGAGACAGCAAGGGCAAAGTGACAAATATTATTATAGGACACATCTCATTTAGCAAGGCTAGTTTTTTCGACAAGGGTAAAGATTTCACTCCTTAAATCCTTCAGCTGCTTCCCGGTCTGTCTCTGCTCCTTTTGAAGTCAATCTTCCAATTGCTTCACTTTCAGCTCTTTCAGCTCACTTGTTCCTTCAATGAACCACATTACCTCCAGACAAAATCAGCTTGTCTAGCTCAGCGGTACAATGGTTGTACGATACTGCCTCTGGTTCTGTCTCTAGCTCTTACACCAGCTCTGGCTTGAGCTTTGCTTCTCTGGTCCCTTGCTGACAGGTAAAAAAAAAAAACTCTCTGGCATTTTAAATGAATTCAGTAACATTTCTTATGGTGCTGCACCTGTGAAGATGGCATACCTTTTAAAAGTAGAATATGGCATAAAATAATCCTTGCAGTGAAGCACTACTCTGCAGCACTCTCCACTTGTCAACAAGTATCTAAAAGCAAACATTACCTAGCAGCTGTTGAGGCAATGCACTGTAGCAGTTAGAGAAAGGCTAGCACCTTGCCTGCATGAGCCCTCCTCAGTGACTAGCAATCAATACAGTATGAGAATGAGAAAGGAGGTGCAAGCTGAGCTGAGACAACACGGGTGTGGTAGTGAAAATGAAAATGCAAACAGTCTTGAAAGGGAAGGCAGAGTGTCTGTTTAAGTGCAGAATCCACCTAATGGAGCCCCAACGAGTAAGGGGGGACCACTAGACATCAGGGGAGTATGAATTTATTAGAGGAATGGTGATTGGATGGTGGGGGTGGTGCAACTAGATACCAGGGAACTTTTAAAATTTGATCTGTTACTGACCATTTCTGTTCGCAGTCTTTACCAATCTAATAGTAAAGTTTAAATGGTAAAAACATGTGAATGGTTATTTTCCAATCGAACCATCCTTACATAAATGAGTGCCAGAAGAAATTAATCTTATCATAAAAACACATATTTACAATGTAAATTTCTTAATTTTAAGACAAAAATCAAACTAAGCATCTGACTGAGATATAAATACAAGTCTTGTCCATTCATTGCCAACCAGTATCTGCTTAGAAACCCATTTTTAAAATGGGGAAAAAGAATATGGTAGAAGCACAAACAGTAATTCTCTGAGCACTAACAGTAAAGCCTTAGCAATTAACAGTTCAAAATGTTTTCATTTACCTACCTGTCTGACTAGGGGCTATCACGAAAAATGTTATAATTCAGAAATGGTGAGATATCATCTCATCACATTATCAAAAGGAACATCCTTGGCATAGACCCCATCATCCATGACCATTTCAAGAAAAAAATTCATTCCATCTGGGCTGTAGATGAGGGAAAAATTCCCACGTTAACCAATCAGAAAAAGGTGTTTTTTAACCACTTTATGTCTCAAAAATATGCAAGATGCCATCATGAATCTTTCCACATCTTGAGACACTGGAAAAGTGACTGCACATGCCAAAACATTGGCTATTGCATAAAAAAAATGGCAGTTATTAAGGTACAACTTTTTTAATTTAACATAGAAGTCCAAGTACAACACTCACTATAAGGGTGCTATCACACCCCTTTAATAAATATAAATATATATGTATATATATATATATATATATATATATATATATATAATATTTATATATTATAGTGGCCAGTTGTGCCACTATAGTTAGGGTTCAGTTGTCACTTCTGTGTTAAACTCAAACTTTTGCTACGTTAATAACTTTGGACCCATTCAATGGATTTGCCTAAAATTTGGTATGCTTGGTGGGGCATGGTACATCTCTTGATCTGCCAAATTGTGTTTCAGTCAGACTTACAGTCTTTGTGTACGAAAATGCTGAAAAATGCAAAATTATCCATTTTTGGAGGCAGCTTTTGGGATTTTGGGTGTGGCCAAGCACAGCCATTGTGTGGCATGCCACTCTTCAAGATGGCTCATTTGAAAGAGCTTTGGTGACTGAACATGCCACTTTTCATTTGGGGAAAAAATATTAAGGCATTCAAAAGTTATGCCACTTTTAAGTTCCCATTATAAGTCAACGGGAAAATGTACATGTATGTTTTACTAACAGAGAATGCGGTTCTGGCCATCTGGTCCCGCCTAGCGATAAAAAAATTTGCTGTCTCGCGGTTCAAGAACCTTTTTCCCTGAGAATTTTAAAAATTCTTTGATTGCGAGGTCCGCCATCTTGTTTTTAAATTTCTGATCGGAAAAACACAAATATCTCGGCTCAGGGGTCACTTCTGAAGTAACTTGGATGGGTTTTACTCAGGGGACTCCGATCTATCAAGCCTTTGGTTTCATCCAAATCGGTCAAACAATAGAGTTATAAGCTTTTAAAATCTTAATTTTTGGCTCGCTAATGATCTTTGATCGCGAGCCTGAAAATTCTTTGATGGCGAGTTTCTTTGATTGCGATCGTGCATTGCCAGTGAGGGACGAGATGGTCAGATTAAATAATCAATTTTCTCAGCCCAGGGGTGCCCTAGGAAGTCAACTGAGGGTGGGTTTTGCTCAGGGGGCTTCGTTCTGCCTGATATGAATAAAATAAATAATGTTCTGCATATCTCTGGTAGTCTAGTGGCCCCCCAATGTGCATTAAGCAAATAATGTTGTCCGTATCCCTGGTAGTCTAGCAGCCCCCAATGTGTATTTAATAAATAATGTTTTCTATATCCCTGGTAGTCTAATGGTCCCCCCAATCTGTAAAAAAAATAATGTTCTCCTTATCCCTGGTAGTCTAGCACCCCCCGATCTGTATAAAATTTATACTGTTCTGTATATCCCTGGTAGTCTAGTGCAAAGTGGCACTTAGAAATTAATTTCTGAGTGCCTCTTTGCAGTAGTGCTGCTAATGCACACAGTCGACGGCTGGCTGTGGAGGTGAGAAGTGAGCTGTGCCAGTCGCCGGCTGGGAATGGGTGGGTGGGTGCTGGGTGTACTGGCACAGCTGGGTGGGGGGCCATTCGACTATCTTGGAATAGGTGATCGTAATGTATTTTATGATGATCGGGGTGGTGATAGACTACCAGGGATATGGACAACGATATAAATTTTATACAGATGGGGGGGCCACTAGACTATCAGGGATACAAAGAGCATTATTTATTTAATGCACATTGGGGGGGGCGCTAGACTACCAGGGATATACAGAACAGTATACATTGTATATAGATTGGGGAGGCTGCTAGACTACCAGGGATAAGGAGAAGATTATTTTTTTTTTAGAGATCGGGGGGACCTCTAGACTACCAGGGATATAGAAAACATTACTTTTGTTCTTTGTTCACAAGCCTGCAAATTCTTTGATAACAAGATTCTTTGATCATGATCGTGCATCGCGAGCGAGGGACGAGATGACAAAATTAAAAAATCTATTTTCTCAGCCCAGGGGTGTCCTAGGAAAACAAATGAGAGTAGATTTTACTCAGAGGGCTTCATTTTGATGAACCATGGTGGTATTTTAAAGCAATTCTTTGCATTTTTTAAATTACAACAGTTTTTATTCTTTGGTCATGATGCTGCAAATTCTTTGATTGTGAGCCTGCAAATTCTTTGATCGTGAGCCTGCAAATTCTTTGATCACAAGATTCCTTGATCGCGATTGTGCATCGTGAGCGAGGGACGAGATGGCTAAATTAAAAAATCAATTTTCTTAGCCCAGGGTGCCCTAGGAAGTCAAATGCGGGTGGGTTTTGCTCAGGGGGCTTCATTCTGTTGAACCATGGTGGTGGTTTACCGCAATTACTTCAGTTTTTTGATTTATAGCATTTTTTATTCTTTGTTCGTGAGCCTGCAAATTCTTTGATCATGAGATTCTTTGATCACCATCTTTGATCACGAGGGGGGGACAAGATGGCCCGAATTTTTATAATGGAATAGATAGGGAAATTTTACCAATCTTTAAACATTGAAGTCTCGGAAATGGTTTGGTCTTTTTACTTGAAACTTGGAGGGCGTTTACAGCATGTCCTGTAGATGTGAATTATGTGCTTACATGTCAGAATATTTTTTTCCTCTGCAGAAATATTGTGTGATGCACTTTTTGTGTTGTGGACAGTGTTTTGGATTGTGCTGGTGGCTTGAAATTGATAGGGTGCCTAGACTTAGTGTCATGGATGTAGTTTTCAGTTGTTTTAGAAACATAGAAACATAGATTTTGACGGCAGATAAGGACCGCTTGGCCCACCCAGTCTGCCCATTTCCCTACCTATTGGATAAGCTGCAGATCCTAGTTAACCAGCAGCCTACTTCTTCCTACCCCCCACCCCCTAGAATTGCCTTATGACTGTCCCATGCATGCTTGAATTCCACCTCTGTTTTTGACTCCACAACCTCCTCCAGAAGGCCATTCCATGCATCCACAACCCTCTCTGTGAAAAAATACTTCCTTAAATTACCTCTGAGCTGCCCCCTTCTATCTTCAAATTGTGCCCCCTTGTTCTTGCACACCTCTTTTTTTGAAAGATGCTACCCTCTTGGACTTTGTTGATTCCCTTGAGATACTTGAAAGTTTCTATCATGTCCCCCCTCTCTCTCCTTTCCTTGAGGCTATACATATTCAGCTCCTTAAGTCTCTCTTCATATGTCTTCTGGTGCAGACCCTGCACCATTTTAGTTGCCCTCCTCTGGACAGCCTCCATCCTGTCTATGTCCTTGTGGAGATTGGGTCTCCAGAACTGCACGCAGTACTCAGATGGGATCTCACCAACTGTCTGTACAGAGGATAATAACTTCCTGTTTTCTGCTGGTGATGCCTCTCCTAGGCATCCCAGTATCCCCAGCCCTTCTTTGCTGCCCTCTCACATTGCTTGCCCACCTTTAGGTCATCTGATATGACTACCCCAGGGTCCCTTCCATTTTTGTTGTTGTTAGTATCTCACCCCCCATTGTGTACTCTTCCCCTGGGTTTTTGTTTCCCAGGTGCATTACCTTGCACTTCTTAGCATTGAATCTAAGCTGCCATATATTTGACCATTCCTCTAACCTTGCCAAGTCCCTTCTCATCCTTTCCACCCCACCTTGTGCATCAACTCTGTTGAGATCTTTGTGTCATCTGCAAAGAGACATACTTTTCCTTCCAGTACCTCTGCAATATCGCTTATAAAGACATTGAAGAGGACCAGTTTTGTGTGTTAAATGTCAACAGGTGTGGAACTGTGCCACTCTGATGAATGAAAATTTCAAATTTTGACATGTTATATCTCAGACAAGGTTTGGTCTTTTTACTTGAAATTTGGAGGGTGTTTACGACATTTCTTGTAGATGTTAATAGTGGTGTTTACATGTCAGACAATATATTTTTTGTGGAGATATTGTGTGGTGCAGTTTACATTTTGTGGACAGTGTTTTCTATTATTTTACTAGATTAACATTTTTTTGGTGGCTGGCCTTGCTGTTGTCAATGTACTTTTTAGTCATTGGGTGTGTAATGAGGCCCCGACACTTACAAGTTGGTGGGAGCGCGGGGCCCCACCAACTTGTGCAACTTTCTACTTTTTTATTCTTTATTAAAAAGTAAGGAAATTCTATGCAAAAAACTTAGTTAATGCATCAGTTAGGGTTATTCTACAGTGACAAAAGTGAGGAAATTCGATTTTAGGGTCCCCACCCCTTGCATCCCCCACCCCTGCCAACAGGCATCGGGGTGTGTGTTGGGGTTGTCGTTCCTAACTCTCACCCCATTCTCCTACACTGCACCACCTCAGCTTGTTTACACGTGGGATGGGGTGAGAGTTAGGGCTGATGACCCCAATGCACACCCCGATGCCTGTTGGTGGGGTGGGGGTGGGTATGGGAACCCTAAAATCTAATTTCCTCACTTTGTCACTGTAGAAGAACCCTAACTGATGCATTAACAAAGTTTTTTGCATAGAATGTATGTATGTATATGTATGTGTGTATATATATATATATATATATAGCATATATTATAGGGGCATGGTTGTGGGTTTAGTAGCATGTTTAATGTCAAATCTCAAATTTAGCACTTTAATAACTTTGCAACTGATCAATGAATTTGCACAAAATTTGGCATTCTTTGTCCCATGGGGTAGATCTCTTTTTTTTTTTAATTTATTTAGTTTTTGTTGACCGGGTAAGTGTACTAGACAAATTCTGCCCATTTTCAGGCACAACCCTGGGGAGGGGGATACAGATGAATGCCAACTAATCTTGAACCAGATTAAACTGTTGGTGGTATTTTTTTAGTGAATGAGGGAAATTTGGCCAGGGCACTGGGGAAATTCCCCTACTGAACTGTAGGGGGAGCTGCTGTCCAACTTTCAGGATGGCTAGTCTGGCTGGATTAACTGAGGAAGGAGGATGTGGAGGAGACTGGAGGCCTGGCCCCCCCTCCAGTTTCTGGAAAACAAGAGACCAAGATATTCTTTGATGCGGATCCCCACTGGAGGGGTTACATGTCCAGATAGATTACAAGAACTCACAAAATGGATTTAGAAAGGATGAATCTGGTACAGAAATCTTTTTAAATAAAACATATGATGAAATCGTTGTGATCTTACAAAATGAAGAAAAGTGCTTTCAGGAGAAATGCACGATGCTTGAAAAGGCAAGAGAAAACTGTGAGAATTGTAGGAACACGCAGGATCCAGCGGTGGGCCTCCCTAACGACAGAACCAGCTGTAGTAGTAAACCTTGTACATCTGGACTACCTAAACCTCAGATGCACACTCTAAATACTACCTGTCAAACTGTACATAGTGATCAGGCAAATGCAACAATCTTTACCTTCTCCACACTGAGTAGTGAGGGCTTTGATGGAAGTAAATATGAGCAACCGCTCATTTGTCTCCCAGGGGTGTCATTTCAGAATAAACCATGGCCAGTTGCAATGACATGGGTAGCAGACTCAGCATGGAACTCCCCTTTATTTACGCAACCAGCAATGCCCCAGTGGTGCTCCTTGGGAAAGTACACATAATCCTGAGATGGTCCCCTGGCCTACAGACCCTGTGGGGACAGAGACAATACAAACTAAAACAGTACCCACTATGAATACACCCCCTGACTTAGGTCTGAGATCCTCTGTTGATACCATCCACACACACTACTATGCCGTTACCTTCTAGCCACATCACTGACCCAGGGAAGGCCTCTGAGCCCAGATCAGCACTGGTGGGAAAAGGGGCTGAAATGGGTCCAGATCCTCCCTCTTCTGAACAAAAATCACATCCAGAGCAAGCACAAAGATCTTTGCTTTCAGAATTATTCAAAGCAAATAAAATGGACCCTCTACCCAGGAGACATGCTGTGAGATTAAAGTTTAAGGGAGTCCTGGACCCATGTCCAGACCATTAATATGTGGGTAAAAACTCTAATTAAAGATGTATTGCATTGTTACCCAGCTGATGTATTTGCCTTTATACATATATCGGGGAAGACACGTTCGACATTAGCTTTCATTCAGCCCACCTACTGAAACTTTTCTGGACTAAATACAATTAGATAAAATCATCCCCATTGTGGATCCCGTTTATGGCTATCCCCTCAAAACCTCTGGTTAAGACCGTTACTATCATGTTTAGGAATGAGAGTGCCCCAGTGGGGGACATTTACCATTGGCTTCAGCAGAAAAGTGAAGTATTAAGCATACCAGAGGCTATTCTTGATGGAGAGCAATTCTGGACATGGAGGGGGTGATGATTTAAAGTTAAATTAGGCAATCAGAAGAGGGCATTACACATATACCCAATTGTTTTTTTCCTGGGACGAGACAGGGGGTTGCTTCTACCCTGGACAGCTGAAGGCATGCTATTGGTGTGGATCACAAACATACCTTTCCAGTGTCTGTGACAAATTAGGTTGTGACATGTGCAATGAATTGGGCAATACAAGTTACTAGTGTACAAATAGTTTGCGCTGCAACTTATGTGAGGGAACAGGACATCTCTATCAAGAATGCCCATGGGCATCTGTAAACAAATCACAGAACCTAGATCCCGAGGATTTAATAAATAAGGCACAGGAAGATGAACTGGCGGATCCAGACCTGCAAACTCACACCACTAGCCCTAAACCAACAATGAAGGTATCTAAGGAGACTGCACCTCAACCCACTCAGGATCTGATTACCATTCTGGACTCTTCACCTAGCGAACCTGTACAGAACATGGGTACACCCCCTTCTCTCCTAACTCCGGTATGCTATGCTGAAACTCCAGGAAACAAAGCAACTCTGGGGAAACCTGATGTTTCACCCTCTTGTCACCCCCCCCACCAAATAGGAGATCATCCTGACGGTTGAAGAAAGAAGACACAATACTACCAAGATTTGAAACGGTAAACTCATTCGAGGTTCTTGCCCCTAACAGCTGGGAAGATTCAGAGATGGAGGACGACTTAAAGGACTCAATGGAGGTGGACCCTGTTCCACCACAACCCCCTGAAATATTCTATATGGGAAAGAAAAAAAGAAAGAAAAAGAAAATGACTTATTGATCTCTGGCAATTATGGATAACACTACTGTGGGCATCTTTGAATTGCCATAGCTTAATTAATAATAGAAAGAGACAAGCAATATTTCAGTTGTTGCATGATTTGGGACTTGACATTATCTGTTCACAAAAGAGGAGGGGGAAGTGCCTAATCCAATTAACAGAAGCACTCTTGACAGGGGGGTCGATCCCAGTCCTTTCACAGAAGAAAGGGTTCTGCAAGAACTCCTAAAACTAAAGGTGGACAAAGCAATGGGGCCTAATGGAATTCACCCCAGAATTCTAAGAGAATTAAGGGGGAAACATGTGAAATCACTGGCTACTCTTTTTAATAAATCATGGGAAGATGGTGTGGTACCCAAGGACTGGAAGAAGGTGGATGTGATTCCCCTTCACAAAAGTGGGACCAAGACAGAGACAGGAAACTACAGACCTGTCAGTCTGACCTCTGTGGTAGGGAAAGTGATGGAGTCACTTCTGAAGGAAAGAATAGTTGAATACCTAGAGGCCAGTGGGGCACAGGACCCAAGGCAGCATGGGTTCACAGCGGGAAGGTCATGTCAGATGAATCTAATAGATTTCTTTGACTAGGTGACCAAAGTAGTAGACCAGGGAGGGTTGTGGACATGGCCTACCTAGACTTTAGCAAAGCATTTGACACAGTCCCACACAAAAGATTAACAGTCAAATTAACCAGCCTGGGAGTGGGTCCCAGGGTGGTAGCCTGGGTAAAACATTGGCTGGACAACAGGACACAGAAGGTAATTGTAAATGGAGTCCACTCTGAAGAAAGGGGGTTACTAGTGGGCAACCGCAGGGTTCAGATTGATCCAGTCCTCTTTAATGTCTTCATAAGTGACATTGCAGAGGGACTGGAAGGAAAGTATGCCTCTTTGCAGATGACACAAAGATCTGCAACAGGGTTGATACACAAGGAGGTGTGGAAAGGATGAGAAGGGACTTGGCAAGGTTGGAGGAATGGTCAGAAATATGGCTAGGATTCAATGCAAGAGTGCAAAATAATGCACAATGGAAACAAGAACCCAGGGGAAGAATACACAATGGGGGGGAGGTAGTAACAACAGCAACAAAGGAAAGGGACCTGGGGATAATCATATCAGATGACCTTAAGGTTAGCAAGCAATGTGAGAAGGCAGTAGGGAGGGCTGGGGGTATACTGGGATGCATAGGGAGAGGCATCAGCAGCAGAAAACAGGAAGTTGTTATCCCTCTGTACAGACAGTTGGTGAGACCCCATCTGGAGTACTGTGTCCAGTTCTGGAGACCCCATCTCTGCAAGGACAAAGACAGGATAGAGGCAGTCCAGAGGAGGGCAACTAAAATGGTGCAGGGTCTGCAAGAGAAGTCGTATGAGGAGAACTAAAGGAGCTTAATACGTATACCCTTGAGGAAAGAAGGGAGAGGGGGGACATGATAAAACTTTTAAGTACCTCAGTGGAATCAACAAAGTCCAAGAGGGTAGCATCTTTCAGAAAAGAGACGTGCAAGAACAAGGGACACAATTTAAAGATAGAGGGGCGGTTCAGGGCAATGTGAGGAAGTATTATTTCACAGAGAGGGTAGTGGATGTTTGGAACAGCCTTCCTGAAGAGGTTGTGGGGTCTAAAACTGTGGGAGAATTCAAGAATGTATGGGACAGACATAAGGTAATTCTTGTGGGGGTAGGAAGAAATAGGCTGTTGGTTAACTAGGATCTGCGGCCTATCCTGTAGGTAGGGAAATGGGCAGACTAGATGGGCCAAGCAGTCCTTATCTGCCATCAAAGTCTATGTTTCTGTGTTTCTATGTTATCTTGTTACAAGAGATATGGATGGGTTTGGTATCCCTAGATACCCCGTTCAAGGCAGATTGGCCCTGGGGACCATCTTTCTGGTCCTTTGATTACAATAAGGCAGATGGGTTGGGGATTCATTTTACCAGAACAAGATTTTCATTGTTCTGGCTTATCAGCCTTGTACCTGGGAGACTCTTGATTTTAGATGGGTATTGAGATGACATTCCTTGTCGAATTATCACAGTATATGGCCCTCAGACCAAGGCAGATAGGATGACATTACTAGATATTTTACAACCTTATTTAATTACGGCTACAGTTATTTTTTGGGGGGGGATTTTAATTGTACCTTGATGGTCCCAAAAGGGCATGCGTCTGCACCAAAATTTACTGTGACTCCTTGACACTCAGATGCTGCATTGATATTGCTGAGCTATTAAATTGTAATGACCATATAAAAAATTCTTCTTATTTTACCTATAAAAGGGCACAGTTCACCACTATTATATGATACTTATTTGTTTCAAAACACTTGACTATTTGACAGACAACAGTGTGCCCTATTGAATTCTCTGACCACCAGATGATTATTTCCACCTTGGGTACAGATCCCATTTACCCTGTCACCAAATCTCAATGGAAATTAACTACTAGCCATCTTGTAGACCGACTAGTGCAATTCACTATTAGACAGGTGTTAGCCACAAGAGCATCAGTTTTGGAACTATATGACAATATGGGAGACTGGTGAGAACAAACTAAAACTGATATACAAATGATTTTTCAATGCCATGGAATGAAAAAATCCAATACACAATATGTCAAATGTCTTACATTAAGGAGACAGCTACAACACCTCTTTTCATTAACTTCCACATGGGAGAACAAGCTAGAGCAACAAATACAGGTAGTTCAAGCAGAAATGAAAAACTTGCAGTATAACAGAGCAGCTTCGTTGCAAGCTGAGCTATCTTATGTTACCCAAAAATCCCCATATTCTGATCCATGCGTAGCTTGCAAATCTAAGAGATGGCCTGCATCCCTTTCTTCTTTACAGAATAAGAAAGGAGACATAGCATCCTCCTTTAATGACATTATAAACACAATTCAAGAATCCCAGTCACAAGCTGACCCATGGAAAACACAAAATAAGAAACTTAGATCACAATATCTAGAAAAAAATACAATGCCATACACTAGCACCTGGAGATATCACCCGACTGCCCTTTTCTATTTCTATACAGGAACTTTCAGAGGTCATTCAGTCCAGGAAGTTAGGTGCAGCTCCAGGATTGGATGGGCTACCGTTTGAATTTTATAAAACGTTTCATGCTGAACTATCTTTATGTCTAGCTACAGTGTTTCAGTTCTTTTTTCAGCAAAATTCTGTCCCACACCAGTTTACTAAAAGTTTAGTAATTTATCTATATAAAACAGGAGATAGAACTCTTTTTCAAAATTGGACACCTATAAGTCTCCTAAACGTAGACTTTAAAATTTTGTCACAAGTACTTCATCTTCGTTTATGCTCAGTAGCTACCCAGATCATTCACTCTTTTCAATTTTGTGGCCTGTCAGGGAGGTCAATATCTCACCCCCTTATTATTCTCCAAGAGTTCTGGGAATATTACCAAAAAAACAAGGAACAGGGTGGATTATTTCTCTCGATCAACAAAAAGCTTTCGATAGAGTAAACCATTCTTTTCTATTTGCAGTACTAAAAGCATATGGGATCTTGGAGATATTTATTTCTAAAATTAAGATGCTTTATAGTCATGCCTCGTATTGTCCTTTCACACAGGGTAGGTTAGGTCCGGTGTGTGAGATTAGGAAGGGGGCTCAACAAGGATACCCCCTGAGCCCGTTACCTTATATATTCACCCTCAAACCTTTAATTATGCAGATTAATGTAAACTCTCGAATCCAGGGGCTATCTAGAGGATTAACAGTGGGTGAACTAAAGTTAGTAGCATATGCAGATGACACATGTTTACCCTAAAGAATAGTAGCAGCATTAGGGAAGCATATAAAGGGATAAAACATTTTTCACAGGTCTCATCTGCCACTTTGAACTTGGTCAAATGCAAAGCTATTCCATCGGGACAGGTTCTGGACCCCTTTCTTATACCCTACAAAACTGGGGTCTTCCCAGTTGTAGTGGGCCCAGTGAAAATTTTAGGGATAGTTTTTGGATCACAGAATATGAGTCTCACAAATTGGGAGAAGGCACTCCAGGGCTGTGAAACAAAAGTAAATATGTGGAAGGGGTGAAAACTGTCTAAAATGAAAAGAATACATATTATCAAAAAATTCTTAATCCCCAGTCTAATATACATTGGTACAATCTTCCCAGTACCCATTAGTTTAGAAACACACTTGTAGAGTGATTTTTTTTAGTATGTTATGGGGAAGTCATTTAAATCCTGTAAAAAGAGGGTATACGTATTTACCATGATGCAAGGGTGGGTTAGGTGTGATAGACCCAGTGTTTTTTTTTTTCACTCCTTATTTTTCTTTCATTCTATTAAGATTCCATGCCTTATGTCAAATTCACTAGTGGATCTATGGTTTTGGAATAATTGGCATACATACCTACTGAAATGGGAAGATGCTCCATCATGAGTCTTGAAATATTTATTGATACATATCTCAATGAAGTCTTCGGTATAAAAACTGCACAAATGGAATATTCAAAAATCCTTAGTGGAACAATCTTCTTGTAAATAATTGTACCAACATATCCTAGTAACATTAGGTCCAACCCAACTAGATTTTAAGTATTGTAGACTGAATAAACATAAACTAGTGATTGCCCTCTTAAACGAAGATAAAATACCCGAAGAACAAACATAAACCTCTGGAGGAGAGATCATGCCCTATTTCAGGTTGTGGCACCCCTGAGGAAACCATGGAGTATTTCCTATTTCAGTTCCCCTTTTCCCAGAACTTATGGAGGTTCTTGGCTATGCATGGAACATACCTTGGTTACACAATCTTACTTATGAAGATTTTGTAATGGGAGATTATACCACCTGGCTAAAAATATATCATCAGGGGACATTGACCTTGGTTTTTGCTGTATTAAAATATTATTTATGGAATGGTTGAGTTCAATGGGTGCTGAGACAACAACGGATGCCCTATATCATATTTCAGGTTATTTGTGAGAACACTTTGAGAAAAATTTATGAAGAATGTTCAATATATGATACCCAGCAAGTTAAATCTTGGTGGAGAGGTCTCTCTTTCTTTATTAAATATAAAGAGTAGATTATAAACTCATGGGCTTGTTAGTAGAAAAACAGGATGGAAAAAGGGTTTTCACTTTGATTTGTTACGTTTTTTTTTTACAGCTAGTTTGTATGTAAGTTACTGTGATGATTCCCCCCCCCTTTTTTCTCCTCTTCCTTTCCTTTTTTAGTATTGTATGGTTTGGTTTTGATGTTGGGTTTCATGTATAATGATTCCTTTGTGATTATTCTTGTATTTGGATTAATTTTTGCTATTTCTGTTTTTTATGTATGTTGAATATGGTTTGATTCCTTTAAAAAAAAAAATCCCCTACTCCTTTTGAGAAGTGCCACAGGATCTATAACATACACCTGAACTACTACCAGGACAGGCAGATGGGACCTCAGTTTAACATCTCATCTGAAAGACAGCACCTCAGGAGTGCAGCACCCTCCTCATGCTGCACTACAGTGTCAGTATTGGGATTTAACCCAACTGCCTGGTGTGGGGATAGAACCAACAGCCTTCTGATTTCCCAGTCTCACAGGAGAGTGTGCTACCTGCTGAGCCACTGACACTGGTCATGGCATGTTTTGACATAGCAAGTTTTGTTATGGTCGGATATGTGGATTCCTAGATCCAGATAGTACAAAAACCATAAAAGTTGCCACTTTTTGCAGTTTTTTCCTCATTGCCTTGCACCCAGATGGTGTGGAATTCTTTTGTGAATTTTTTAAAGTAGAAACAGCTTGGATCACAGAACTGCCTTGCCTTTGCTTGGTGAAAAAACATTAATCTGCTGCAAAGTTGTTATATTTTTAAGTTCACATTATTTCCATTGGGAAGAATACTTTCCAGGAAAGAAATATAAAGTTCAACAAAGGATTTAAAAGGATTCTTTTTTGTGACAGGACAATCCATTTTTGCCAGAAAAATTCCTTTTTTGTGAGCTACCATCTTGTTTTCTAGGTTTCTTTTTTAATATTGAGAACCCATGAAAATGAGGTGCTGTAGGGACACCAGGAAATGGATCTTGTTCATTGGAACTCCATTAGTTGCATTCTGCACTTTTCCAGTACCAAAATGATCCTGGAATGTTTTTTTTCTATGTTTTCAATCCTTTCTCATCACTCGCTAAGATCATTTTTTCGTGAATCATTTTTCATTCAAACAAAAAAGTATCACAAGCCATGAGAAAGGATGTGGGACATGCAGAAAAAAGCCTTTTCCCAGCCGCCTTTCCCTGTAATTTATTTCCATAGTGTAGTGGTCCCTTCCCTCTCCCAAGTCACTGATCCCATATTAAATATTAGTTTTCCATAGTGTAGTGGCCTTCCCCAATCACCAATTCCATATAACATATTACTTTTCCATAGTGTAGTGGTCCCTTCCCCTTCCCCGGTCACTGACCCATATGCAATATTCGTTTTCCATAGTCTAGTGGTCCCTCCCCAGTCACCAGTCCCCTATGAAATTGTTTTCCATAGTGTAGCGGTCCCTCCCCTCACTTTCTTATCACTGTTCCACATTTCCCTGGTGTCTTGTGACAGCCCCCTACCCACCAATTGATGTTCTTGCTTTCTCTGGTGTCTAGTGGCACCCCCCACCTGCTGATCACCAGTCTGGCTGTCCCTGGTGTCTATTGGCACCTGCTGATCGTCCTCCCCATTAGCAGCTGTGAAATTCCCTGGTGTCTAGTGGCACCCCCCCCACACACATCAAATCAAAAAGCTGAAATAAAGAAAATGGGCCCTCATGTTTAATATTAAGGAAGCTTACCTCCACACTAAGATTACTTGCCTTTTTCTTTACATAATGGAGAACACTAAGGCTTACTGAAACAAATGTGACTGTCACAATCCTTTATTTCTGCTAGCCTGCCTGGACAATCAGTACTGACATTCATGGGACCTAGTGTAATAACCTCAATTGTATCCTATTTAGGCTGTGTTATAAGTCAGTTGTTAATATTTACAATTCATCACTCAGACCGTTTATTGTCTGAGCACAGTAAGACATATGCCTGTCATTAAATAAACTATATGAAAATTATATTTCAAACTAGTTACTTTGGAAATAAAATAATAATAAGAGCATAAATAAGAATTAAATAACTTATGACTCATGCTACATGACTCACTTTCTATCTCTGCTTCTTGTTCTGCATTCTGCATTTTAATTGAGCTGAGGTGCAGTGAAAATATTTTAAAAGGTATCTACAGGATATATTTTTTATCAGCCAGTTTCTTCTTACTAAAGTTTTGAGTCATATTGTAGCACTGATGATTTCTGGTAGGAGACAAAATAATTTTGGTGTTTAAACTTTAAGAAATAATCCACATCATATATGATATCTACTACCATGTCTATATTTATATTGGTTTCATATTTGTGTTAACTAAGTTTGTATCAGCCTGTTATTAAAGAAACACAACATGAAGAAAAAACTATACTATTGAAAACAAATCATTGCTTTGATTGGATTAAAAATTTTAAATTTTGAAGACACTGCAGTTTTAGATTTATGGATTATGATTTAGAACCAGATTATATGTAGTAATTTTCAAGGCCATCCTTCTATTATTACTATAGCTAGGTATATTCTAATGTCATTAATATTGTTTAGCAAGAGTGTTATGGAAACTGGATAAGAGAAGGTTTGACACAAGAGTGAAGCCTAGTGAATTTACAATAGTAATGCTTTTTTTATAACCTGTGGGGAAAAAAGGTCTTTCACTGATCAGTCCCCCATCTCCCACTCAGCAGCCACCTCCCCACACCCTCACTCATCTGAACAGGTCACAGGTTCAAGACCCACTCTCCCATGGAAGACAAGTCTTGCTGCTGGAATTGGTGACTGCATTGTGAGAAACTAAGGTCGATGCTGTTCAATGTATTTCAGTGGGGGTTTCAACTTTTATGCATAACAGCCATTTTTTGAGATTTTGACCCCACATTTTTAACATGGCTTTATGGGACCCCACCTCATGAACAATGCAGCTGTCATTATACAACTCCCACCCAAAAGGTGATTTTGCGATTGGTTGGTGAAATCACCTTTCAGGCAGGATTTGACAATTTATCCTGACCGTGTTCATGAGGTGAGGTCATACGAACGTGATGTTGAAAATTTGAGGTCAAAATCATTTAAAATGGCAAAGTTATGACCATTTGTTGCAATTTCACTATGCACACTAGTAACTTTGGAAATTTGAAAAATTTTACTTACGAACATACAAGAATGCCAGCAGATTTAGGCCTCAAGGTCTATCACATCTGCTCAGAAATGCAGCTCACAGTTCAGACAACAATTTTGACTCCAGATTGTTAACATAGCTTTCTTATTACTCCGCCTCATGTATGTCACAGCTGTTAGTTTACAAATCCTGGCTAAAATGTGTTTTTGCACCTGTGGCATGAAATGGCGGTGCAGTTGTGCAGAATTTCATTTTGGTGGTGGTTCACAAATTTTCTGTATGGGATATATGAGGTGTGGTAATAAGATGGCTAGGCTGACAATTTGGTCATTGTCCTATAAATGGAAGCATAAGGCCCAGAGGGTCCTGTGCTTCCACAGCTACATACATATATGCATCTATGGAGGAATGGGAGTGCAGAGTCTGAAGGATCCTGCACTCCCACAGTAAATAAGGGTACTATTATACTGTCTCAAAAAGTAGGGTAATAAAATGCAAAAAAACTTTGTTAATGCTCTAGTTAGGACAAAAGTGACAAAAGTTGGGAAATGAGGTGTTAGGGTTTCCAACCTAACACTTCACCCTCCCAAACCAGGCAGGAGAGCAGGTGTGGGGTGTGCCTTGGGCTTCTTAAACCTAACACTCACCCCATTCCATAGGTAAATAAGGTTAGAGGTATAGACTTTATGAGAATGGGGTGAGCGTTAGGCTTGAGAAGCCCAAGACAAACCCCACACCTGCTCTTCTGTCTGGTTTGGGAGAATGGGGTGTTAGGGTTAGAAATTGTAATGCCTCATTTCCTAACTTTTGTTGCTTTGACCCTAACTAGAGCATTAATGAAGTGTTTTGCAAAATATCTACATCTATATCTATATCTATATCTATATCTATATCTATATATATATATATATATATATATATATATATATATTTATATATATATATGTCTTCTATGCAAAAAACTGCTTTAATGCATCATTATGGGTTAAAGCCCAAAAAGTCAGGAAATGAAAAATCTTTAGGGTAGCCCCTCCCCACCGGACCAGCCAATCATCCCAAGATTGACAAATGACGGGGTGTGTCATTGGGGTAGTGAGGCCTAAATGTCACCCCATTCTTTTTTGCTATCCCTTGTCAATATGATTACACATGGAATGGGGTGACATTTAAGGCTCACGACTCCAATGACACACCCTGTCATTTGACAATCTTGGGATGATTGGCAGGTCCAGGGGAGAGGGGCAACCCTAAAGATTTTTCATTTCCTGACTTTTTATGCTTTAACCCCAAATGATGCATTAATGCAGTTTTTTGCATATAATTTCCTTACTTTTTGAGAAAGAATAGAAAAGTAAGACCTTGCACAAGTTGGTCAGAGAGTGGGTCCTTCTGGCCCTGCACTCCCACCAACTTGCAGACATGTGTGTACCATCAACACCCTCCAAATTTTAATGTAAAACACCAAACCATGTCCGAGATATAACATGTAAATGTTTGAGATTTTCATTCATCAGAGATGCAGAATTCCATACCTGTTAATATTTTACAGGCACAACGACTGAAAACTACATCCATGACACTAAGAGTAGGTACCCTATTAATTTCAAGCCACCAGCACAATGCAAAACCCTGTCCGCCAACACGTAAATTGCATCACTCAATATCTTTGCAAAAATAAAAATTTCTCTGACACATAAACACCGTAATTCACATCTGCAGGACATGCTGAGAACACCCTCCAAATTTAAAGTAAAAAGACCAAACGATTTCCGAGATATTTAAAGGGGAGAGGAAAGTAGCTGTTGGCTCCAGTATGGTTAATTGTGCAATTTAATGCTGAACAAAATCAGTAACATATGATTCATTGTGTCTTGGTATCAATTTGTGTGATCTCAATACATGTTATGGCTACTAACGGTGAAGCCGAGCCACAAGGTTCAGTTTACTGCTCGAGCCTGCTGCTGACATGATGACGACTTGGTTTATTTATTTTAACTGCACTCGGCTCTCTATTCAAAATCAGCACTCTAAACACGTAGTATAACTAACTCAAAATGAGCCTGCATCCCAGCATGAACCTAAACCGAGACTTGATGGTTTGTTAAAAATGAGAGAGAGAGAGAGAGAGATAGAAAAAAAAACATAAGGATGCCAGTGTCAGTTTTCCTTTGTGAGTCTTGGTGCTCTGACAAGTAGAACTAAATCAACTCAAAGCCAACTTCCAACTTACGTTTTTCAACCCAGAAGGAACTAGTATGCATGCATCCCTGTGCAAATCTAACTGAAGAGGCAAGGGTGTATAAAAAAAAACATGCTGTAGATCTTAGCCATCAGGGTGTCGGTGCCATCAGTGGGGGCGAGGGGCGGGGTGCAGACCGGGAAGGGAATGGGAGTGGAGACATTTGACTTTGAAGTGCATTGATGGACTTATTTTGCAGGACTCTAAATGCTGGAGATGGAGTTGCTCATTTTGTTTTTTAACAACAAGCTGACAACAGTTACTCAACTAGTAGTCTGTTGTGAGGCATTTTTTTTTTACATTACAATGCTACTAGTTTAACTGATTTAGCCTCAGGCAGGAGTTTTATTTCTTTTTCAAATTGTTTTTCTAAAAGACGGAGCTTACACTGAATGAAGTTAAGCACTGCAGTGCAACAAGCAAAGCATACATTTTGTAAGGAGGTATGCAACTAGAATTCTCTTCTATCTTTAAGGACACCTGCAATTTTTAACATCTTGCCCACCACTCAGTTTAAAGTTATACTGCACTGGTTGTTGCTAAGCTGTTAAGTTTGTTTTTATTCCTGGCTGCCAAGTGTGGAAAATTCCCCTACTGCTTGATCGTGATAATCAGCATTGGGGCAGAAGTGGATCACCAACATTTGGCAAGTTAATAATATCAAGCAAAATTATCATTGTACCTGAATGTGTGCTTAGTGCTCTGTAACTCTGATGGCAAGTCATGTTGCCTCTCATAACTTCAGTCTACATTTTCAAAGCACAGGGATCAAGTGAGGATGGAAAGTGTGCCTCAAAATTAATTTTCTGAAACTGTCCCAAACAACAGAATCCATTCAATGAGATACATTTCTTGCTATTGCTCATCATAGGCAATTGCAGGCTGTAAGACAGTGTTAACTGCAGGTGGTTCATGTCCCAGGAATTTCAACATTTTAGTATTAGCCTGCTAGAGATCATTGGCAGTCCCCTCGTGCCTCGATACTCTCCCAGAAAATTATTTCAGTGATGTAGTCTGAGCTGCGATGCTACACCACATTCCCTGATTGCCAAATTCAATGTGATTTTGTAACATCCAAGCATCGGGGTATGAGAGAACAGCAGGCTAATGTTATATTGCTGAAATTCCTGGGGCAAGAATCATCGGCAAGGGCGGCATGGCCTAGCATCAGAGCGTGATGGCAGCATAAACCGGGAGTTCTGTAACCATCCCTTACAATCTCCTCAACACGGTGCCGATTATCGAGATTTTTGCAGAAATACAGTAAGCTTAGAGGATGCTGATAGCATCCTCCCAAAAATCAGGCAGAAAGCAAGCCAAAATTACCTTCAAATTGACCCCATGGGGGACTCCAGTGAAAGGCCTGTGAAGCCAGAGAAAGTATTGGAAGAGACGCAACAGACCGACCTGGTCAGCTGGACCAAAATCAAGCTCCACAAGTAAAGCTCAGGACTGTGACCCCAAATTGATAATGGTAGAAGGGTACCAACAGCTGGAGTGCTTAATTAAAGATCTTAAATATGATTTAGGCACTAGAATGGAGGCAGGGTTTGATAATGTAACAGCCCAAATACAGCACCTCCAGTAAGCCGTTAACTCTACATCGGAACAGGTCGATACCCACGAGAGATGTCTGGGGAATTAGAGCAGCGAGTTAATGACCAAGAGGACAGATCTACCTCTCATTCTGCTGACCTAGCAAAAGCATTAAAAGAAATAGAATTTTTGAAGCAGTCCATCGAAGACCATGAGAACCGAGAACGTCATTGCAACATACACATTATAGGCTTGCCTGAAGGGTTGGAGGGGAAAGACTGTATAAGCTTTATCAAAAAATGGCTTATTACTACCTTACAATTACCTCAAGCTTCTGGCTTAGAAATTCAGAGAGCGCATCGATCTCCAAGCACAAAACCTAATGCAGATCAAAGATCAAGGCATTTAATAGTTAAATTCTTAAGATACCAGGATAGGGTGGTGGTTTTAGAAGCGGCGAGGAAAGCGGGTCCAATTACTGAATAACATAGAAGAGTTAGCATTTACCCGGATTACTCCTGGCTTCTCCAAATCCAAAGGCAGGCCTTCTCAGAGGTGCGCCAGCTACTCCATTCAAAGAATTGTCCCTTCACCCTCGCCTACCCAGTGAATGATAATTAGACCACCAGGAGGTAACATTCGTGCCTTCACTGATCCGTCAGTAGCATTGGAATTTGTGCAAGGTCTGGATGCTTTTAAGGAGAACTGATATCAAGATGAAGCTTTTGTAAAAAGGTACTGTTACGATGGTTTTAAGGATGGGGCGAGGGTGCGACTTCACCGATCCATAACTCCTTTAGGGGCCTATAAGGGCTGGATTGGGGGCTCCCTCTTCTCCTCTCGCCTCATCTATATTAGATAATTACAAGGCTGTTAGCCACCACCGAGATCTTGTTGAAATGCACACAGAGACCAGTCGTTTTAAATTTTTTCTGACTTATATAGACTGAGGTTCCTCGTTGAGTATGGTCTGCTCTCCTGATCGCTCTGAAATTCTAGAGTTAAAAGGTCATCTGTTCTATTAAGACATATTAAGACTAGAGTCTCATATGTAACCTGCTTACACTATGCCTTCAGAAGAAAGGGCCAATTTCTGGCTGCACTTGGTTGATCTATTTTTTTTTTTGCATTGCATGGGGGGTGAATTGCAATATCCTTTATTGGTGGGAAAGAGCAATTATGTTAAGGCTGTAAGGTCCATTAAAGCTGGAGAAAACTGCTCTGAGTTTTGACAGTAGGGGGCTACAATTTCCCAGATAACCTCCCAGAGGAGATTTTTCCTTTTTACAATATGTTAAATATTACATGTGAATTCTGTACACATCAGTTTTGGTGCAGTTTGAGTTTCATTAAGGGTAGGTCATTACACAACGTAGAAAAAGTCTTGGAATTCTTGTTTCGGCACAGTTGTTGAGGGGAATTTAACCCTTAGTGCTATTAATTTAGCGACATAATTGTTTGTAGGGGATGGATGCTCAATCCACAAAAAGTAGAGGGTAACCAGTTTCAAGTTTTTTGAAGTTTGGGTGGGTTTAGAGGGATACGGGATGTTATGAGGGGGACTTAAAATTAGCAAGGAGAAACTTTATTTTAATTTAGATTTGGTAATAATGCCAACGGGGGGGGGGTAATAGTTTTGTTGGAATTGTTTATAAAGTAACCAAAAACTTTTATTTTAGCAGTACTAAAATGTCAGATCAAAACTCAGTAAGACACATAAGATGGGCAAGGGCTATTGAGATGTATTATTACTATGGCTAATATAACTTTGATAACGTGGAATGTAAATGGACTACATACAGTTGTAAAGAGAAAAAGGGTGCTGACACAAATTAAAACCAAAATGAGAGGTGATATAGTATTTTTGCAGGAACTCCACTCTACAAAGGAAGAAATGAGGGTCTGCAACGTTCATGGGAAGGGATGATGATAGCTGCACCATATAATTCCAAAGCACGAAGGATAGCTATTTGGATTTGGCTGGGGTTCCCTCACAAGGTTTTGTCTACCATTTCTGACCCACAGAGCAGGAATGTCATAGGGATGGTTGATTTGGGAGGCCTTGTTGTCACCTTGGTTTCTGCCTATGGCCCTAATATAGATTATCCGGACTTCTTTATCCATCTAGAGACTGTGCTGGCGCCACTCCCAGATGATATTATTATTGGAGGAGACATGAATACATACATACTGGGATCCCCTCTTGGACCACTTGGGTGTGAGGAGAGTCCCTATCCCCAAAAGTGTTAAAACACTTCACCGTTTGATGGAAGGGAGGTCTTTCTTGGAGACATGGAGGTTTTGTCACCCGTCCTCTAGAGAATATTCATTTTATTCACATGCTTACAAAATCTACACCAGACTGGACTATCTATTTTTAACAAAAGCTAGAGCTGGTGATGTGATTGAGGTGTCTTATGGTCCAATTTTGATCTCTGATCATGCCCCCTTGAAGGTGGTAGTGGAGGGGAGGAAAGATCCTAAGGGACCTCCTTCATGGTGGTTGGACCCCAATCTATTGATAGATGCTAATTTTATTCAACAATTGAAACTTCATGTTCAAGAGTTTTTGGCAGTGAACAAACCAGGGATTACTAACCTTAGAACAATTTTGGACACTCTCAAGGCCTCAGTTGGAGGGAAGCTATATCCTATGCCTCATACAAGAAAAAATTAAACTTGAAAAGATAACAGGAGTTGGAATATCAGATCCAACTTCTGGAAAAGGAGCAGATGTCCAAATTTGACAATTCCAGATTAGTAGATATAAAAAAAATGAAAAGTGATCTGAATCAGATTTCCACTCATAAAATTGAAAGGGCCCTGTTGTTAACTAATTTGTATTCTTATTTTGAAGGTGATAAATCAGGAAAGTGGCTGCCTGGACAACTCAAAAGAAAGAGGGCGGATAGAACAATTTTGGGAGTGGAACTGGAGGGGGAGGGGTTACATATAATCATCAGAAAATTAATGACTCATTCCAAGAATATTATGTTCATTCATATACCTCAGAATACCCCCTTGGGGCTGACCCTGAAGTTATCCTGAAGGAGGTAGAATTGCCCAAACTTAGTGATCAGGAAGTAGAACAGCTGGACTCTGTTATCACAATTGAAGAACTGAAGGGGGTGGTGTGGAGGTCCAAGAGGGATAAAGCACCAGGTCCCGATGGTATCCCCACAGAGATATATAACATTTTGTGGGAAGAGGTGGGCCAGACCATGTTGGAGATGATAGTGGAATCTCTGAGAGCAGGTGAGCTCCCGCATTCACAGAGCCTTGCCACAATTACAGTTTTGCCCAGTCCAGGGAAAGACCCTCTATTATGCTCTTCCTATCATCCAATTTCGCTGCTAAATGTAGACTATAGATTATAGCCAAGCTATTGGCAATTAGGGTGGAGGGTTTCCTTCCTGGGTTGGTCCACTCAGACCAAGGTGGCTTTGTGAAAGGTAGGCGGATTAAACATAATATTAGACGTGTTATTAATATAATACATCATTGGCCTAAGGGAGGGTCAGGAAGTCTTTTAGCGTTAGATGCGGAGAAGGCCTTTGATTGCGTGGAATGGCCCTTTATGATGGCAGTCCTGCAGAAATCTGGTATTGGCCCTCTTATGTTACAGTGGTTGGGAAGCCTTTATAATAATCCGAAAGCCCAAATTCTTATGAACAATATCATTTCTTCCCCCTTTACCCTTTATAGAGGAACTAGACAAGGCTGCCCCATCCCCTTTAATATACATCCTCACAATAGAAGCCTTAGCTCAGATTATTAGGGCAAATCCTCAAATACAGGGATTTCAACGGAGAGGGGTAGAACATGTGATCTCACTCTTCGCTGACGACATACTTTTATTCATCAGCTCCCCCAAAGAAGCTATGAAGGAATTATCACTTATATTTGAAAGATATGGCCCACTTTCAGGCCATAAAATCAATTGGACTAAGTCTGAGTGGATGCCCTTGGGGGGAATGGGTGACCCTATTAGAATTGGCCATACAGTAGTTCAGCCTGTTAAAATAATCAAATTTTTGAGAATACTAATCCCCTCTAAAGTGTCAGACTTGGTAAGCAAAAATATGAAAAAATTAATAAATAAAATAAAAGATGACTGCCTGACTTGGAAGGCCTTGCCCCTAACAATCCTGGGCAGTGTTAACTTGTTAAAGATGTCAATTTTACCTCAATTTTTTTTTTCAATCAGTACAACTCAAAATTCCTCTTAAGTACTTCAAAAGTATTGAAAGCACTATGACTCAGCTACTTTGGAACAATAGGAAACCTAAGATCAAAAAATCAATCTTGTGGCCCCCGCAGAGAAGGGGAGGACTGGGTCTTCCTAACGTACATTACTATTGGGTGTCATCTCAGCTTGCTCATATTCAAGACCTATTGAGGAACCCTGAGGTACAACCTGCCTGGATTAGATTGGAGGAATCTAAGGGTTTTTCAATCTACCATGATATCCTGGCTCCCTGTGGAGAGCTCAGATATGATTTTGTCTCTCATCATCCCTGTATGAGAACTTTGGTGAAAGCTTGGCAATTAGCCCACAAATGGATTAATGTTAAAGAGGGATTATCCTCAGATGGTTCACTGGGTAGACTTTTACAGGGTGTGGGTGGCTGTTCTATTTGGGACAAACTGATACTGAAACAATGGTCCCACAAGGGGCTATATTTATTAAAACACACTATTTCAGAAGGTAACTTCTCTCCCTTTGCAGATTTGGTGGTGTTTAATAAAATTAAAGACACCCATTACCCTTTTTATAAAAAACTTAGAGAGGCCTATGAGAATTTAAGGAGAGGGGAAGATCAAGGGGGGGGGTTGCGTACCCCTTTGGAAGAGCTATTCTGGGGCCAGTCGGGGGATCCCAAATTTAAACTACTAAGAAGAGTTCATAAAATTTTAATTGGAGCTATGCCTGATTCATTGAGAAAGGTTAAGGATAAGTGGGAGAATAACATTCTTCCAGAAGGATTGACTGAAGGGGACTGGAACTCTATAGTGAGTAAGAGCCTAAACTGATCTGTGAATAATAGAGCCAGAACTATTCAGTACATAGTGCTTCTTAGGGCTTACCATACTCCTTGGTTGGCTTATGTTATCAACCATGACAATTCTCCGCTATGCCCAAAATGCTCGATATATGAAGCCACTTTTTGCCACATGGTCTGGAACTGTAATAAAGTACAAGGATTTTGGACAGGAGTTCAAGAAATACTTTCCATGGTAATGGGTGTGCACCTTAGATTAGACCCGTTAGACCCGTTAGAGATTTTATTGGGTCTTCCCATGGGTGCTCCTCAGCAAGAACTCTCTCATAGTAATAAGAAAATAAAATTAAGGAGAATAGGTAATGTGATGGGGCTGAAGGCTTTGGGTTTGCACTGGAGGTCGTCCTTAATACCAACAATAGCTGAATGGACCAGGTTGTTTATGGAATGTACGACTTTTTTTGAAAGAGTTCAGTATAATATCAGAGTACAATCAGCTACTTTTTTTGAGATATAGGCCCCAGTAGAAGAAGCCCTGTCCAAGGCCTGGTTTCCAGCCTTTTAATTTATTAATTATTTGAATAATACATTTTATGTCCTTATTCCCTTTTAACTTTTTTTCCCTTTTTATTTCTTTTAAACTCTCTAATGCTAGACAAGTAGTCTTATGTCAAGACTAGGGTCACTAATGGATTTAAAAGACTAAAAATGTGTGTAACATATATCATTCTGAGTATTGTATAATACTGATGCTAATTTTTGTGTCTGTGATAACGGGCTGATTTACTGCTGAAAATGAAAATAAAGTTTACAAAAAAAAAAAAGAATCACGTGCAAGAAACATTGTCTAGCACCTTGCAGTTGCCTGTGATGAGCAGTAACGAAAATTGTGTCTTGCCCAAATGGATACTGTTGTTTGGGACAGCTTCTGAAAATTTGTTTTGAGCCATACTCTCTATCTTCATTTGACCCCTGTGCTGAGAAACTGTAGCCTGAAGTTATGAGGAGCAACATGACTTGCCATCATTGTTACAGGGCATATTTTTAAATGTTTTTACCAGTGTGAATAATGTTATAAAGCATCGGACTTGAGAAACATGGGGGGGATGCTGTTTATTTTTTCCACCCTGATGGATGTAATCTAGCAAAAATTATGTGATAAGATGGGAGAGAGCAAACTTTTCTTTTCTTTCTAACGTGACCTTTTTATTCTTACAATTTTGAATGCCGTTGATTAAGGCACAGTAGATCCATTTACCTCACGGAAGAACTGCAGCTCCACCGGAGCAAATCAGTAGCCCCATTAACTTTCCTCCTCCCCTGGAAACTTTTAAATAACTAAAAATAAACATTTTCTATGAGGACAGACTGGGAGCAGGGTGTGTGGAGAGGTGGGGGGGTAAGTGAAATGGTGTAATGAGCATTTGCCTACACTTGTAAGTATTACTTAGGTGGGTTCAAGACATTGTAAACACTGGCACAGGTTTTTTGTGTGTTTGTGCTTGTCGGTTTTGACATAACTATTAACAGATAATGAACCAACAAACTAGGAAGTAGGGCTACACAGTCATGACCAAAAAAGGACCTTTAAGCAAGGTCCCAATAAAACTATTTATTTTGTAACATACTAACAACAGTAAACAGCACTCGAGCAGTATTGTGATCTGTCTGTTAATAACATTCAGCCAATATCCATCACACAGAAAAGACATAGAAACATAGAATTCGATGGCAGATAAGGACCGCTTTGCCCACCTAGTCTGCCCATTACCCTACCTAATGGATAAGCTGCAGATCCTAGTTAACCAACAGGCTACTTCCTCCTACCCCCCACTAGAATTGCCTTATGTCTGTCCCATGCACTCTTGAATTCCCCCACTGTTATTAACTCTATGACCTCCACAGGAAGGCTGTTCCATGTATCCACAACCCTCTCTGAGAAGAAATACTTCCTCACATTACCTCTGAGCTGTCCCCCCTCTATCTTTAAATTGTGCCCCCTTGTTTTTGCACATCTCTTTTTCTGAAAGATGCTACCCTCTTGGACTTTGTTGAGTCCCTTGAGGTATTTGAAAGTTTCTATCATGTCCCCCTTCTCCCTCCTTTCCTCAAGGCTATACATCTTTAGTTCCTTTAGTCTTTCTTCATATGTCTTCTGATGATGACCCTGCATCATTTTGGTTGCCCTTCTCTGGACAGCCTCCACCCTGTCTACGTCTTTACAGAGATGGGGTCTCCAGAACTGTACACAGTACTCCAGATGTGGTGTTACCAACTGTCTGTACAGATGGCCAACAATGTCCTGTTTTTTACTGGTGATGCCTCTCCCTATGCATTCCAGTATCCCGCCAGCCCTCCTTACTGCCTTCTCACATTGCTAGCACACCTTTAGGTAGTCTGATATGACTACCCCCAGGTCCCTTTCCATTTTTGTTGTTGTCAGTATCTTACCCCCCATTGTGTACTCTTCCCTTGGGTTTTTGTTTCCCAGGTGCATTACTTTGCACTTCTTTGCATTGAATCTAAGCTGCCATACATTTGACCATTCCTCCAACCTTGCCAAGTCCCTTTTCATCCTTTCCACCCCACCTTGTGTATCAACCCTGTTGCAGATCTTTGTGTCATCTGCAAAGAGACATACTTTCCCTTCCAGTCCCTCTGCAATGTCACTTATAAAGACATTAAAAAGGATCAGCCCAGTACTGAACCCTGCGGTACCCCACTAGTAACCCTCCTTTCTTCACTGTGGACTCCATTTGCTATTACCCGCTGTGTCCTGTTGTCCAACCAGTGTTTTACCTAGGCTACCACCCTGGGACCCACTCCCAGGCTGGCTAATTTGTTTATTAATCTTTTGTGCGGGACTGTGTCAAATGCCTTGCTAAAGTCTAGGTAGGCCATGTCCACAGCCCCTCCCTGGTCTACTGCTTTGGTCACCCAGTCAAAGTAATCAATTAGATTGTAAACAAGGTGTTCTGTGCAAATACAGCATTGTTCTCCAAAATGTATTGATTTTTACATCTGTTTACGTTATTACGACATCAGGCTGAAAAGAAAAAAAACGGTCCAGATGATCTGGGGCTGACACCCAATTGCTGCATAATAGTACATCTCACGGTAATAAAGACAACATTTCATGTGGTCTCAACATTTACAGTACTAATGTTTTCAGCAATTTAAACTGTTACATAGGTTCTGGGATCAGGCAATACACATCACTGAACTATATTGTAACACCTGTAGCCCTATGATCAGCATTTGTCAGCTGAAGTTTAGTAATAACGTAAACAGCTGTAAAAATCAATACGTTTTAGAGAACAATGCTGTATTTGCACAGAATACCTTGTTTACAATTTGAGCACCACTGTATGCCATACCGCTGCCTCAAACGGGGACGTCATTTAGAACTCCAATTTTCTCAAGGAGCTCTTGTGCAATAAACAGAATCCTCAGTAATGGGGCTGCAATGGGATCGAGAATTTATGAAATAAGACACAGCAAAATAAGGACAGGCGACCTAATGGAGTGAAGAAAAAGTTTTATTAACCAATTTGAGATTATTCATGTAAACAAAAATGTCAAAAACATTTCATGTCCCCTTTAAAGTGATTTTTATAATATTGTTTTGTTAGAAATCTACTGTGTGGAGCAACATTTGCCTTATGTGAGCAGACAGACGGTACATAGTAAGACTCTAGTTATGTATTGTGTGCCAGTGTATATATTGTATTGTGTAAGTGCACTGCCAAACAAAATATTGAATACAGTACTTTATAAATTAAAACATTTTGCTCCAGAACCTGCGGAAAGAACTTGGATTGTACCAGTTCTAAAGTGGTGCTAACACATTTATGCCTTACTGCATGTTCCCTTTTTCTTAACATTAGAGAGACCTGAGTCTAGTTTTAATGGCTTTTTGGTATTGCTTATTGAATTTTCCCTATCATTGCCCTATCTATTCCATTATAAAAAAATCTGGCCATCTTGTCCCTATTCAGTGATCAAAGATCACGATCAAAGAATCTCGATGTCAAAGAATTTGCAGGCTCATGATCAAAGAATAAAAAATGCTGTAATTCAAAGATTTGAAAGAATTGCAGTAAACCACCATCATGGTTTGACAGAATGAAGCCCCCTGAGCAAAACCCACCCTCATTTGACTTTCTAGGGCACCCCTGGGCTGAGAAAATTGATTTTTTAATTTAGCCATCTCGTCCCTTGCTCACTATACACAATCGCGATCAAGGAATCTTGCGATCAAAGAATTTGCAGGCTCATGATCAAAGAAATTGCATGCTCGCAACCAAAGAATATAAAAAGGTGAAACCCAATTTTTTTGACCGATTTAAATGAAACCAAGGCCATGCCTCGATAGCACGAAGCCCCCTGAGCAAAACCCACCCTCATGTGTGTACCTAGCCCACCCCTGAGCCAAGATAATTGTGTTTTTAGCTCATGATGCAAGATCGTGATCGAAGAATCTCGCGATCAAAGAATTTGCAGGCTCGCGATCAAACATCGTTAGCGAGCCACAATCAAATATTTTAAAACATTATAACTCTATTTTTTGACCATTTTGAATGAAACCAAAGGCATGGCTATATAGACTGGAGCCCCCCTGAGTAAAACCCATCCAAGTTTTACTTTAGGAGTGACCCCTGAGCCGAGATATTTGTGTTTTTATGATCGGAAATCTAAAAACAAGATGGTGGACCTCGTGATCAAAGAATCCTTGGTGACAACGATTCTTGAACCACGAGGCTGCAAATTCTTTGACCGCCAGGTGGGATCAGATGGCCAGAACCCCATTCTTTGTTCGCAAAACAACCATATAAATTTTCCCATTGACTTATAATGGGAACTTAAAAGTGGCATAACTTTTGAATGCCTTAACATTTTTTCACCAAATGAAAAGCGACATTTTCAGCCACCAAAGCTCTTTCAAATGTGTCATCTTGCAGAGTGGCATGCCACATGATGGCTTCGCAGGGCCATGGACAAAATTCCAAAAGCTGCCTCCAAAACTGGATAATTTTGCATTTGTCAGCATTTTCATGCGGAAAGACAGTAAGTCTGACTGAAACTAAATTTGGCAGATCATGAGCTCTATCATGCCTCACTGTGCATACCAAATGTCAAGCAAATCCATTGAACGAGTCCAAAGTTATTTACGCCCAACATTTTTATTTTAACATAGAAGTGCCTTCTTAACCCTACATAAAGTGGCGCAGCCATGCCACTATAATATATATAAATATATATATATATATATATATATATATATTATGGTACACGGTAGTGATACCATAGTTAGGAGTTGAGGAGCCATTTACATATTAAACCCAAAATTTGCACCTTAATAACTTTGCAACCGTTTGACGATTTGCCTGAAATTTGGAATACATGATCACAAAACCATATGCCTTGGGATCTGCCAAGTTTCTTTCCGTTGGATACACGGCTGCGGAGTTATTAAGCATGATCTGAGCGTGCGTTTTCACTTTTTCTGGAATTCTACGGTCGCACCTACAGGTCGCACGGTTTGCGTGACCGCCCCGAAATCTTCAGGGAACATGGGGCTGGGGTTCCCGATGTGCCTTTTGAAGATTTCATGAAAAAAATATTAAACGGTTTAAAAGTTATTCAAAAAACAATTTCCCATTATAAGTCAATGAGAAAAGTTAAGAAAAAGTTTGACAGTGTCGCAAATGCATTTTTACTTTCGCAAATGGCCCTCTTACTTTCACAAATCCACCATCTTGTTTTCAGTTAGTGATCAGAAAAATGCTTGCCATTTAAATTTGGGACCCTCTAGCAACCTAATTCTTTTTGTATTCACCTAGTCGGAGCCTGAGGATGCTAACCATGTCTTTATTTTGGGGTAAAACACCCCAGAAACATGTTTTCAAATTTCTGGAAAAGTACTTTCTCAAAGTACTTTCTTGCTCAAGAAAGTAGCAAATCTTTAAAGCTTTCGCAAATTGTGACAGTACTTTTCTAGGCTGTGGGGAAATGACAGCAATTCTTGGGCACCCCACTGCAAAAGAACAGTTGGGAGTTTTGGGCTGAAATTTGGAGGGGACGCGGCAGACATCTCACAGATGTGCCTTTCAGTGTTGTGTTGAAAAAATATTACACAGTGGCAAAGTTACGGCACTCCAAAGTTGACAGTTTTTCCCATAGGATAACATTACAGCTCCTGACGTATTACAGGAATCCTTTGGCACCCTGCTTCAAAATAACGGTTTGGTCTTTTTTCCTGAAATTTGGAGGGAAGACAGCCAACAGCCCACATATGTGCCTTTCAGTGGTTTGGTGAAAACTATTACAGGAGGCAAAGTTATGGCACCGAGCGTCTCTTTTTCCCCATAGGATAACATTCACGCGCATCGCCTTTCAGGGGCCGTACTCGGAAGCGGTGCGAGATACAGACTTTTCATTAGTAAGGCTAGCTCCCTAATGGGGGCTAAGCATAAAACTAGCCAGGACAGTCATAAATCATATGACTTTTAAATTTTTTCTGCGTTGACGGTTCCTGAGATATAACATATTTAGTATTCCAAGTCCTCATTTTCTGCTCTGATACCCATTATTATCATACATTCTTTGTACTCACTGTCTTTCTCTATGCAGCTTTTGGGGAAAACCAGCCTGTGCACTTACATTACTGTTACCATTGCCCTTCCGCTTGCAGTTCGTACCGTTTCACTTCTCTGATGTTCACGCCACCATGTGCTTATCCCTTTGCTTTCATTTGGCGCTTGCGTTTCTGTTATTTTTTGCCATTTGTGTCTACAGTACTATTTCTCTTTCTGTTTCACTTTGCCTCACCATGCCCATTGACATTTCCGTTTGCAGGCACCATGTTACTATGTGACAACACATCACGTGGCAGACTGTTCCCATCTACGCCACCGTGTGCGTTCCCCTTTCTGTTCCCATTCACGCTTGCGTTACCATGTGCGCCACTGTTAGCACTTCAGTTTGCGTTGCTGTTCCTGTTACTATGCCACAAGACATCATGTGGCGGGAGCGCGGGGCCCTCCCGCAGCTGCATTACATTCACTATTTCTCGTTATCATTCTCAAAAAGAAGGGAAATTAGAGGCAAAAAACTCCATTTAATGCATTAGTTAGGGTTGTTCCACAGTGACAAAAGTGAGGAAATTCAGTGTTAGGGTTGAAAACCCCTTGCACCCCTTGCACCCCCAACCGGCATTGGGGTGCATTGGGGTCGTCTGGTCCTAACTCTCACCCCATTCTCCCATACTGCTGCTTTACACATTGATGAGGTGAGAGTTAGGGCTGATGACCCTAATGCGCACCCAATGCTGGTTGAGGTGGTGGCGGGGTCCAAGGGGTTTCAACCCTACACCAAATTTCCTCACTTTTGTCGCTGTGGAACAACCCTAACTAATGCATTAAACAGAGTTTTTTTGCCTTATATATATATATAGGATATGACATGGCCTGACTGAAGATATCATATTTATCTTCATGAGAGGCCAGTGATATGATAATATCTCATGAGTGGTGAAGCCACGAGTGAGATATCTTGATTTCACTGGCCTCGAGTGAAGATAAATATGATATCTTCAGTCAGGCCATGTCATGTTCTGTTTATATAATGTATGCTTTGCCCCCCAACACAACCCACCACATGCCCCTCTCAATGCAATGGGTGACATAAAGGTGATGGCCCAAGTAATACAAACCCCCTTACAAAAATGCTGCCAAAACAGAAGATGTCATTTGTTGTTTAAAAAATATCTGGTGGATCCTGTCCACCCCCAACAGAGCTCCCCATGCCCCCTTCCCAACATAACAGATTATATAGGGTTTTGAAATGTATGGTTGATCCTGTGAATTTAAAGTTATTAAAATATCTGGTTGATCCTGTTATTATTTTGGAAAAAATTATATTTTAAATGCTTATCTGGTTGATCCTGCCACTCTGAGCACTTTCATTTTTCCTCTAAATGTAGCGTGTCCAAGCGCTATCCACACGGATGGTTGTTACATTGCCAGATGTTTTCTAGGAGGTACTCTGGGTTCAAAAAGTCAGGAAACGTTGTGCTTTATGCACAGCTTAGTGTCATTTGTTGAGAAAAAGCTGCTGACTGCATACAGACTGCAGTAAGCAAGTTAGCAGCTTCAGAACAGCAGAGGGAAGTGCGAGCGTCTGTTGCCTAGCAACAGACACTCGCTCTTCCTTTTACTGTTCAAAAGTCGCCTACTTGGTTCCTGCTGCAGTCTGTGTGCAGTCAGCAGCGTTTTTTCAACAAATGACACTAAACTCTGCATAAAGTACAGCGTTTTCTCACTTTTTGAACCCAGGGCACCTCCTAGAAAACATCTGGCAATGTAACAACCATCAGTGTGCATAGCGCTCAGCCACGCTACATTTAGAGTGAAAGTGAAAGTGCTCAGAGTGGCAGGATCAACTAGATAAGCATTTAAAACATAATTTTTTTCAAACATAATGGTGGGATCAACCAGATAATTTCACAGGTGACTTGAAAGCTGCGTGGGGGGGGTTGGGGTAGAGAGACAGCCACAGGCAGTAGACAGCGAGTAGTAAATTCTTTCACTTTCATTAGGATGACGTATAGGAACGTGGAGATAACAGATGACATGGACAGCTCAGATATCATTTTTATACTTTTTTTATCCCAAAACATACATTGTATAATGTATATATATATATATATATATATATATATATATTAAAGGCAAAAGACTCTGTTTAATGCATCAGTTAGGTTGATCACAGCGACAAAAGTGAGGAATTCGATGTTGAGTTGAAACCACCTTTGCACCCTGCAGCCCATCTGCAACCGCGCGCATTGGGTTGTCGGCCCTAACTGTCACCCCATCACATGTGGAAAGAAGCTGAGGAATAGGAGAATGGGGTGACAGTTAGGACCGATGACCTAATGCGCACCCCGATTCCAGTTGGGGTGGGCTGAGGTGCAAAGGTGGTTTCAACCCAACATCGAATTTCCTCATTTTTGTCGCTGTGGAACAATCCTAACTGATGCATTAAACAGAGTTTTTTGCCTCTAATTTCCCTTCTTTTTGAGAATGATAATGAGAAATAGTGAATGTAATGCAGCGGCGGGCCCCGTGCTCCCACCACGTAATGCAGCAGCACGCTCCCGCCACGTGATGTTTTGTCACATAGTAACATTGTGCCCACAAACGCAAATCGTGATGCACATGGTGACTCAAAGTGAAACAGAAAGAGAAACAGTATTGTAGACAGAAATGTTAAAAACAACGCAAACACAAACGCAAATGAAAACGCAAAGGGTAACGCACATGGTGGCGTAAACGTGAACGGTAAGTGAAATGGGTACAGAACCACAAGCAGAAATGGTAATGGTAACACTAATATAAGAGCATAGGCTGGTTTTCCCTAAAAGCTGTATAGAGAAAGACAGTGAGTAGAAAGAATGTATGCAAAATAATGACTCTCAGAACACAAAAATGAGGACTTGGAATAGTAAATTGCTTATATCTCAGTAACCATATAACATAGAAAAAAAATTTAAAAGTCTTATGTATTATCACTTTCCTGGCTAGTTTTGTACTTAGCCCCAGGAGAGACTAAGAAACCTTACAACAAAGTCCTTATCTCACACCGTTTTGAGATAAGGGCCCTGAAAGGCACCGCGAATGCCGTAATGTTATCCTATGGGAAAAAAACAGAAGTTCGGACTGCCATAACTTTGCCTCCCTGTAATATTTTTTCACCAAACTACTGAAAGGCACATCTGTGGGATGTTGGCTGTGTTCCCTGCAAATTTCAGCCCAAAAGACCAAACCGTTATTTTGCAGCAGAACGCCAAACGATTGCTGCAATGCGTCGTACTGTAATGTTATCCTATGGGAAAAAGCATCAACTTTGGAGTACCTTAACTTTGCCGCCATGTAATATTTTTTCAGCAAAAGACTGAAAGGCATATCTGTGAGATGTCAGCTGCATTCTCTCCAAATTTCAGCCCAAAACTCCAAACTGTTGTTTTGCACCGGGCTTCCAAAAAATTACTGTTATTTTGGGCATAGTGTCGCAAAGTAGTGTCGTGATTTGCAAAAGCTTTCGTGAAACATTTGAAACACTTTCGATAGTCGCGACACTACTTTCTGAAAGTACTTTTCGAAATCTGAAAACATATTTCTGGGGTGCTTTACCACAAAATAAAGACACGGCTAGCATCCTCAGGGCCCGACTAGGTGAATACAAAAAAAATTAGGTTGCTAGAGGGTCTCAATTTTAAATGCCAAGCATTTTTCTGATCACTAACTGAAAACAAAATGGTGAATTTGTGACAGTAAAAGGGCCATTTGTGACAGTAAAAAGTGCATTTGCAAAAGTGTTGAACTTTTTGTTAACTTTTCCCATTGACTTATAATGGGAACTTGTTTTTTGAATAACTTTTGAACCGTTTAATATTTTTTCACGAAATCTTCAAAAGGCACATCAGGGACCCCGGCTGCACATTCTCTGAAGATTTTGGACCAGTTGCACAAACCGTGTGACCTGTAGTGCGACCGTAGAATTCCAAAAAAGCGTCGTCTGCGCGAATCACATGTAACAACTCCGCGGCGCTCCTCAGACCAATACGCAACATTGCAGATCCCAAGATGTATGGGTCTTGATTCTGTATTCCAAATTTCAGGAAATCTGTTGAACAGTTGCAAAGTTATTAAGCTGCACAATTTGGGGTTTAACATGTCAATGGCTCCTCTACCATAATATATATATATACAGTATATATATATTTTTATTATTTGCAAAAAACTGTATTAATGCACCAGTTAGGGTTCAAATTAAACAAACAAAGGTAGGGAAATGTGGCATTAGGGTTTCCAACCCTAATTCCCCCCCCCCACTATCCCCCAAGCAGGAAAAAGAAAAAACACTTTGCTTCTTGCTGTCCTGACTGTTGGTGAATCATGGTAGGGTCTTCCTTGGAGTTCTCAACACTAACACTCACCCCATGGTGATATAGTCTTGAAACATACAGAACAGTGTCTCCCCACATGTTGCCAACAAACTGTAGGCCCTGGCTGAAGAAAACATCATGTCACCTTATTTGGTCATGGAATGGAGTGAGTGTCAGAGGTGAGAACCCCAAGTAACACACCACTTCTGATTTGCCAACAGTCAGGAGAGCAAAATGCATAATGTGTTTTCCTTTTTTGATTGATAGGTGGGGTTGGTGAGTTAGTGTCAGAAACCAGAGACAGAATTCACAAAGCTGTTTGGGATTAAGTCCCATGGCACAACTCCATTTGCTGACTGAAATCTCCACAGCTGCAGAGATTGAAATTCAAATCCCCAGAATTTGCAGACAGTGTTACTGCTGGTCCCACTATCTGTAACAGTTCTGTAACAGTTCTCTACAGCTGTGCAGATTTCCCTGGCAACACCTCCCACAAGCCATTGTAAATCATGGAGCTGGTCGTAATCTGCTCCACCTTTGTGAATATCCACAGCTACAGAAAAACTGTGAAAACCTGCAGATTCACAAGTGACAATCCACTTGCACTGAGTTTTTTCTGTAGCTGTGGGAATTTCCAGTATTTTGTGAATCCAGCCCCCTAGTTCCACATTTCCCTGTTTTTGTTGATTGAACCATAACTGGTGCATTAATGCAGATTTTTGCTGAAAATGTCTTTACCTTTTAAGATAGTAGAATCATATTCTCATTCATGCAGGTCTTTTCAGGACCTCCATGGACAGACCCATATGGCTGGGGAAGTGCAGGACCCAGAATGCAAACATTTGTTTTGCTTTGGAAGAATAGGGCCAAGAAGGCCTGCATTTCCATACCTCCAGGAAAACAGTTTATGTGCTTTGTTGTAATTGTTGTTTGTGGGGCTCACTTAAAAGGAAAAATTATAGTATGTGTCCCTCTTTACTATGAGTGGTTGATATGAGCAAAAATGTGTTTTTCATTTTTTTACCAAAAGTCAGTATATTTTTGTCAGTTTTCTCTGAAATTTGCTATTGTTGTAGTGTAAACAAGATACACCTTTGATGATCATCGAAAGTTCATTGTCCACTTGGCACCATGGTAAAGATCTGAGGTGATTTTGTGGTGAAGTGCATACCCCATGAATGTTTATGATGAATTATGTGTTGGGGTTGTAGTATTTATTGAGAACTTTTTTCAAACATTGTCCCTTGACTCCATTTATTGATAGACTTATAGCTTGTTAAAGATGCAATGTCATCCAATGGGAATTTTCATTATTATTTTTTAATACTTTTTTATATGGCCCTACATTTTTTGGTAGTATTACAGTGTGTTACTGTTTTCATACTAAGGTTCCTACTAAGGAGTAAGGAACAGAGAAGGTGGTGAGTCCATGTGTGCTCCTACCAGTTACTCATAATAGGATAACATGTTTCCTTCTGACATATAAGTGTCTAATATTTTTTGAACTGATTTTTGTCCTTGCTGATTACTAGCTTAATGAGCAACGTGTTCCAAGGATTTATCACCCTCTGTCTGAAGAAGGCTTTCCTGTTTTCAGTAGCAAATCTTTTGCTCTAAATTGTAGAGGGTGTCCCCATGTGACTAAATTGTCATTTTTAAATTCAAAATTTAACTCATTTCTGAGATAGGGATCCTGAATGATATCAGAACACAAAAGCATGTCTCCATGCATTCTTCTAGTTTGTAGGAACATTAGGGTTAACTTTTTTAATTGCTCATTGTATGGTAAGGTGATTAAGTTATGTATCATTTTTGTGGTTTGTCTTTGTACTTTTTCAACGTTGTCTGTTGTATCCTTTGTTGTATATCCTTAAGCCTGGTTTCCATAGTCCAGATGTGGTCTCACTTATGATCTGTAAAATGGCATTATTATTGGTTCTCCAAACACAGACTTGTACTGAACTATAAAAAGACTAAGGCAATGATCTTTACTCACCATCAAAGCAAATTTAGGGACTTTCCACATAAGATTCTTAACTACCACAACACCCCACAGGAACTAGTCACCTCATTCAAAATACTTGGGTATCACCTTTGATTCCCACCTTACATACACCGACCATATTGGCTTGCTAAGCTCGACAATCAATTCTAGATTAGGGCTACTGTACAGACACAGGAGATGTATGCATCCAGAGGCACTTCAATAAGCAAAGTCCTCCTCAGTCTTTTCTCTAATTGATTATGAGACCATATTCTATGGTGCTGCTGTCAACTCTGCCCTCTGCCATCTTAAGGTTTCCCTCAATACAGCCTGCCGCCTTGTCATGGGATGTGACAGGTGGACACATACCTGCAAACTCCACAGGTGCACCAATTGGCTAAACTTTGATGGCAGGCATAGATATCACACTTGTCTCATTCCCAGAAAACTCTCCCTCAGCATCTTCCCTCCTAGTCTTAGACATCTGCTACAACTGGCCTCTCACTCTAGGATTATCAGAAGCACCACACTGGCCTCCTTTCAAGTCCCCCACTGCAGGACCTCCCTTGGCCAGTGTTCCTTTTTCTATAGAGCCCCCTATGGATGAATAAACTACCCCCAGCTGTTACCTCTGAAGTGAGACTTAGCCCCTTTAAATCCTCCCTGCACTCTGAACTCCTCACCAATGGGGCCTATGATTGCACCTAATCTAACCCCCCCGTCACCTACAATGACACCTAACTTTTTATCTGCATTTGCCTTTGGTACTGGCTTCTCTACCTTACAATTGTATTGTATTATGTACTGTTTTGTTAGCCTAACTTGACTCAGGGTTTGTCATTACACCCCTCGAACCTTGTCAACTGCCTGTATCTACTAGATGCTATTATGTGTTCGTTCTAAGTATGTTACTTGATTTGCTGGATTTTGTTGGACAAAAGAAGGCTCTGAGCCCATCATGATTGTCCCTCACAAGCGTGGGACATTAGTTTAGGGGATAATGTCGGCATAACTATTTATCGAGATTTAGCTTGAAGGTGTCAAGATTCGAAGAATTCATTAATTCTAGAGGTAGTAAATTCCAGCTTTTGGCTGCTCCAATACTGAAAAAATGATCCCACTTGTTGGTGTTAGCCCAGTTGATGGCCAGTTGCTTGTTGTGCAACAGAACAACTATGCATTTGGTGGCAAAAGATAAACCACATTGCTTCACCAAGATCGGTGAATTTAAGAGTTTGAAGATGAGTAAGATGTCTCCTCTATGTCTTAAGATCAGAGGGAGTATACCTGTTGCTTTTAATCTGGAGTTATAGTTTAGAGGAGAGAGTTCGGGAATCATTTTGGTGAGTCTCCTCTGGATCTGTTCTAGTCTATTAATGTCACTCCAAAAAGGGAAGCCATAATCGAGGTGAGGACAGATGTATGCCTTATACAGTGGCATGAGGCAGTACTCTGATTTACTAATAATTTTTTTTTTTAATTTAAGAATAATGTTGGATGTACGTGCTATTTTAGTGCAATAGTTAGAGGGAGACAATTTATTATTAATTAGAATACCTAAATCATGTTCACAAGTGGAAGCCTTAAACATTGAATTTGTTAAGATAATACTTGTTTAGTGGATTATTTTTTCCCAGGTGAAGTACTGTGCATTTTTCAATATTGAAGGTCATGAACTTAGATATTGCCCATAGTTCAATGGTTCTTAAGTCTTCTTCAAGTAATGATATACTCAAAGTAGTATCAACTCTGCCACCAAGTTTAGTATCATCAGCAAATTTTGAAATGTAATTACTATTGCTACCTGTCATGTCGCTAATGAAGATATTGAACAGAGTGAGCCCCAGCACAGAACCCTAAGGTACACCACTTGACCAATTTTAGATTTTGAACAATTTACTGTTATTGTTTGTGTTCTGTTTGTGAGCCATTTGGATATCCAGTTAACTAAACTTGTAGTGAAACCCAAGGAGTAAAGTTTTTTTATTAATTTGGAATGAGATACTTTATCAAAAGCTTTGCTGTAGTCTAGCAGAATGACATCAGTAGGGATATTATTGTCAAGGTATATACTAATGTTATTTGTAAAATGAAATGAGATTGGCAGTACAAGAGTGACCAGATTTGAAACCGGGTTGTGAGTTGTAGTGAATATTAAGCTTACAAATTTATTGTTCCAACTGTTCTTTAATTAGACGCTCCATAACTTTCCCTATGATAGATGTAAGACTGATGGGTTGTTAGTTTTTGATGTAGGACTTATTACCCTTTTTATGGATTGGTGTCATAATGGCATGGCACCAATCATCTGGCATATCACAGTCAAGAAGAGATTTATTAAAGATTAATGTTACAGGATGCATTAGAGAATTGGAGGTTTCTTCTAGACTGGATGCCATTGGGACCTGAACTAGTGGATTTATTAATAAAGGATAGAGCTTTGCTGACTTCCTGCTGTGAAAACTGAATAGATGGGAAATTACTCATTTGCAAGGAAGGAATGTGGTCATTTGTGCAGAAAATGGAACAAAAATACTTGTTGAAGTGGTTAGCAGTGTCAAGATCAGATTTTGAAGTAAGTCCATTAATGCATATAGGTCCCACTGATCTAGTATTCCCTTTTTTGCTATTAATATATGATAATAATTATTTTTTATTATTTTTAGAGTGTGCCAGATTAAATTCTAGCTTTAATTTGGACCATTTGATTGATGTTCTTAAAGTTTTGACTGCAGTTTTGTAATTAGACAGGGTAACAGGGCCGGGGTGAATTTTAAGTTGATTAAACCTTTTTTCTTTAAGTTGAATTAGTTTGCGTATGGAATTTGTAAATTAAACGGGGATTTTCCAATTTTTATTGTATTTAGTTTTAGTTGGAACATATTGCTCTTCCAGAGAGAAAATTATATTTTTTAGTTTTTCCCAGGCTGAATTTATAGATGTGTTATTAAAAAGTTTCACCCAGTTACATTTATTAAGTGATTCATTGATCTTTATAAAGTTGGCTTGCTGTAGTCCTTATATATTATGTTGTTTGATGTAGTGGTTGATTTGGTAGTAATACTAAAGAAAATTGAATTGTGGTCACTATTACCTATAGGACTCTTAATTTGGGTATCAGAAAATTTATACTCGAAGTTAGTTATGATAAGGTCCAGTATGTTTTTCCCCTGGTGGGAGAGTGAACTAATTGTTCAAGACCTGTATCAGTAATAAGGGAGATAAATGCCTCTTCTTTTTTGGATTTGCATGCAAGAGTTTCCCAGTTGATGTTAGGCATATTAAAGTCACCCACTATTAGGGTGTCTTCTTTATCAGCCATGTGGGAAATTACATTATTTAAGTTACTGGTACTGTATATTGTGAATCAGCTGATGGAGGACTGTAACAAACACCGATGGAAAGTTTAGGATGACCCTTTAATTGAATGGAAACCCAGATGGATTTGGTGTTAGTGATGAAAGAGATCTCCTGTGAGGTGGTGTCATCACGGATTATAGACAAATGCCCCCACCAGTTCTGATGTCTCTATCCTTATGATATAGTTTAAAGTTAGGAATTTCACTAATTCAGGTAGAAGATATGTCCCACCACGTTTTGGTCACTGCTATTATACTCTGATCGTAGAGAGTGCAGTGGTCCTCAAGTTTAGACATTTTTAGGTTATTTAATGATCTGGCATTAAAAGTAAGAATGTTACATATAGAACTGCGGTGATATATACTGCCTGAAGTAAGAGAATTGGAAACATTCCCTTTCTCCCTCAAATTACTTAGTTTAAATGGCTCAATGAGAGCAGATTATTGATTGTAGAGGCAAATGATTTACTCAGGAGCGTACTTCCCCCTTCTGCTAAGGTGCAGACCATCCCAGCAGAAGAGGGAGTCCCTCCTGCAGAAATTTCCCAGTGCAAGATGCAGTGAATATTTTGCTTTAAACACCATTTCCTTAACCATTCATTTGTAGATTTTATTTTGTTGGTTATGTATATGGAGGCCCTAGGCACTGGGAAGATTTCAGAAAAACAGACCGTGCAACCTTTTTCTACTAGTAGATTGTTTAAGGCAACTTAGTATTGTCTGAGTTTTAATAAGTTGGTGTGGTTGATGTCATTAGAGCTCACATAGATTGTTACTAGTGGGTTGATACCAGCATTAGAAAGAATATTGTTTACCATTCCTGTAATATCAGAGAAAGTTGCTCCTCTAAAACTAGAACAAGTCTGATGTGTTTTGTCAGGGTTGCAAATGGTTCTGTCAGTGCTTGGTGATAGAATCTCCTAACACAAACACTTGATGATGGATAGGTGGGGTATGAGGGTCATTTGTGTTGGTTGAGACTAAGATTTCAGAAGATCAGTTTGGAGAGGGTCTAGCCTTTTTTTGGGGGGGTTATCCTTTTAGGTTTGGTTCCTTGTTGTTGGAATGAAAGTTGTGGAATATCTATATTTTGAGTATTGGGAACTAGCAGGGATCAAATGGTAAGCAATGAGGGGTGACTGGCAGGGTTGGTTTCAACTCCGGGCAGTGAGTTTACTCTATCCTATTCTTGAGTGGTGAATTCTACATTCGCCAGGCTTGTGGAAAGCAGAGGACTGAAATAATTGTGAGTAGGGATGCAAAATTTATCAACTTTCCTGCCCTTTTTTTGTACCCTTGTACTAGGAACAACAGCCCTGTCTGGGTCTAATTCTGTGTATGTTGTATGTGATGTGGAGCCTTTGCAAAGAAGTCCCTGACTCAAAGGTTTGTAATTTTGATCTCTGTATATTAAAATTATATATATATATATATATATATATATATATACTATTTATATATTTATTTATACCACAGTGGTGAGAGCTTTCTCAGTAGGATATTCTGTGTTATTTCCACTGCAGTGAGGATAAATCCTGATGACATCAGCAGAGTGAAGATATCGACATTTATCCATACTGTGCTGATGTCACCAGAGTGAGGATAACTGCACTGCAGCTTGGATTCTAAAGGAAACAGCTTCAGAAAACAGTTTCTCTTTCTCACTGAAGCTGCAACTTACTCAATTAGCTTTGCAAAAGACTCTCACCTATGTCCCATTGTGTTTCTAACATTCCTAGCCCATTACTGTGCTGATCTCAGCTTCAAAACAACCTGAATTCTAAATGAACCTCTTTTACAAAGCAGGTTCTGTTTCTCAGTGCTACATGGGGCAGGTTGTCTTTCTCACTAAGCCTCTGACTCACTCAATTAGCTTTGCAAAACACACTCACCTGTGTTTCTGACTCCCAGTCCATTCAGAACACACACACACACACACACACACACACACACTGACAGCACACACAGAATGAGCAGGAAACACACAGGCTGAGAAAAATGTTCCTGCAGCTCTCACTCCTGTGATATAAATCACACACATGGTGGGTAGATCATGGCATATGGAAAATATACTCACTCCTGCCTCATGAGCTGTGTATTTTCACTTGTGCCTTCGGCACTTGTGAGAATACAGCTCACTCTGGAGTGAGAATATTTCCATATCCCCTCTGCCATCATGTATCCCATATATATATATATATATATATATATATATATATATATATATATAATAGATATTTAGTGTGTATTACCAGGCAGTAATCTCATCGAGAGGTTTTGGGGACTTGGAACCTCGAGAGGTTCCCAAAGTCCCCAAAACCTCAAAATGAGATTACTGCCTGGCAATACACACTTAGGAATTTGTTATTTTTTTTTAATATATGGATACAGTTTCTTTTGTAAGGGATGGTTGGCTGCTGTGGGAAGACTCTGTTCTGGCAGACCACTGCACTGTCTCACTTCTCTTACCTACTGCACTGTCTTGCTCTTCTAACCCGTCTCACAGCCAGGCACTGACTCCTCTATTGAGGGGAAAAGCGTTTTTTTTGGTAGGCAGACTTACCTTTTCTTTCTTTTCCCCCCAGAATGCAGGATCAACTGGATATTTCCATTTTCCATAAGAATTAAAATAAAAAAAAGAAATATCTTGGTCGTGATTTTATCTCGCTAAGCGAGAGATGGCCTCCATGTTATTCAAAATGTTCTGCCCACCCAGAAAGAGAAAGTGGTCAATCATGAGCCACATTTTCAGATCATAGTGTTTGATTGACACTGGCAAAGTAGCGTGCTGTGGGAGAGCTTTCACTTGTGCTGTTCCATTTTTATGATAATACTATCATTCAGAGTTCTGAACGATACTATTATGGACTCAGAACGATAGTATTATCAGCTGCCAAGTATGGTATTATCACTTCAGGGATGATGCCATTATGAGGATTTTTTTGTATGCTTTTCAACCCTATTATTTCAACAATCCATATATTATATATATATATATATATATATATATATATATATATATATATATTAGAGGCAAAAACTCAGTTTAATGCATTAGTTTGGGTTGTTCCACAGCAACAAAAGTGAGGAAATTCGCTGTTAGGGTTGAAAACCCTAACTCTGAATTCACCCCCAGCACCACACACACACAGACAGACACACACACACATGCAAGCATGGGGGAGGACCAAGTCAACACAACCAATGACAGACATCCAGCAGCAGGTGACAGAAATAACAAACAATTGTCTAAATGTACTACGAGACATCCCCACCCACCTGACCAGGTACTGCATGCTCAGTGGAGATCAACAGCAAAACTGAGGCCATGTACACCAAACATACACATCCCTGATTGCAGCTGCACACAAGATACCACACTTAGTAGTTGCATGGCCTTACCTACCTTACCCTAACAGCGAATTTCCTCACTTTTGTCGCTGTGGAACAACCCTAACTAATGCATTAAATGGAGTTTTTTGCCTCTAATATATATATATAGCGACAAAAGTGACCCTGGCCGCACGTTCCCTGAAGATTTCGGACCAGTCGTGCAAACTGTACGACCTGTAGGCGCGACCGTAGAATTCCAGAAAAAGCAAAAACGTGTGCACAGATCATGCTTAATAACTCCGCAGTCATATATCCAACCACTACAAAACTTGGCAGATACCAAGGCCTATGGTTCTTGATCATGTATTCCAAATTTCAGCCAAATCTGTCAAACGGTTGCAAAGTTATTAAGGTGCAAAGTTTTGGGGTTTAACATAGACATGGCTCCTCAACTCTAACTATGGTAGCACTACCGTGCTACCATAATATATATATATATGTATATATTACATACATACATATATATATATATATATATATATAAACCCTCATCTCTACTTTTAAAGTTTCTTCTGACAGTCCATAGTATCCTCTTTGCTTTGCCTATTTGTGCATTACAGTGTTTATCATAAGCTAATTTGTCTGTTATCGTGATTCCTAGATCTCTTTCTTCCTTTGTTTTTCTTAATGGGATTCCATTTAGATAATATGTGTTTTCCCTGTTGTGCCTTCCAAGATGCATGACACAGCACTTATCACTATTAAAACTCATCTGCCATGCATTAATCTACTCGGATATCTTATCTAGGTCTCTTTGTAGAATGTCTGTATTATCTTTTGTGTTAGCCTCCCTAGCTATTTTTGTGTCATCAGCATATTTACTTGACCGGCTTGTTGCTTGTATCCTCATGTCTGACATGAACAACTGGAACAACAAGGGACCAAGGACAGATCCTTTGGGCACCCCATTCATCACTGCAACCTCATGAGACAAGTATCCATTAATACTAACCCTCTGATTCCTATCATAATCCATTTGATAATTCTTTGATTTACCTTAATTTGCATTAACTTTTGTATGATTGCTCTGTGGGGTACATTATCAAAGGCCTTGGCCAGGTCCAAGAAGATACAATCAACCAGTAAACATCTGTCCAATGATTCTGATATTTATTCTTAAAAACACAGCAAGTTTGTAATGCATGATCACCCCGTAGTAAATCCATGTTGTTCCTTATCATTATACTGATGTTTGTCTATGTGTTGTTTTATCATGTCTTTGAGGATAGACTTCATCAGCTTCCATGGAATCAAGGTCAAATTTATAGGCCTGTAGTTTTGGTAGTTTGTTTTGCAACTCTTTTTATGGATTGGAATAACTGTCACCATTAGGCATTCAGCTGGGATTTCACTTTTTGAAAGTGCTCTTGTATACAGTATACATAAGACGTAGGCTATCTGTGGAGATAATGGGCAAGACTTTTGAAAGGTGGCACAGGGCATGCATCCAGCCCTGTGCCTGCATGCCCTGTGCCACAGGACTTTGAATTTGGCTGTGTGCCAATCCCCTTTGCCACAACTGCACCTGATTTTCCATTAACAGGTGCAGTTGCAACAGTTTCCATGCTTTCCAGCAGCTTGCGACACATATTTGGCATAAGCACTGGTACATTGACCCCCAGGAGTGGCACATGCTAGATCACAAATTTATGATCTAAGGAGTGGTGCTGGGTGCAAGGGATGTAAAATCCCGACTGACAACTGGTGAATACCGCAAGCCCTGTGTGCTATATGTTTGGCATAGGGGGCATGAAGCATTATTGTGTCATTTGAAAATCCAGTCCAATAAGTTTAATAATCTTGGGGTGATGCTGTCTGGTCCTGCAGAATTTGTCATTTTTAGTGCCATGATTTTTTCATGTATTATATCAGCATTAATTGTAATAGCTATTGTTGTTTTTGCTGTAACTTCTCTTACAAATGGATTGTTATCCTCAAAAACTGTTGCAAAATATTTATTAAAAATGTTAGCCATATGTTTGGTTTCATCAATTTGCTGATTATTTGCTACTATGGTGCATAGACCGTTATTTTGTTTTCTTAAGTAGTAGTAGTAAATCATTGTTTATTTGTAAGAATAATGGAATACATTCAATTGAGTAAAACCCATTTTCAGTGAAATTGCAGGTCAAGTAAAGTGCACAAGTTACACATATATAAATAAACACTTAAAACAATCAAACTAAATATATGTCAATCAAATAACATAAAAAACTGCTACAATAAATACAAGACAGATTTAAGTATAGCGACTGCTTTAAGATGCTTTACAATTATTACAAATAGCAAATTTGTTCGACCAGGTCGTACACCAGATATCAAACTCCCATATGTTAATTCTAGCCCCTGAACATCATAAGTTTAAAGGGGAAGGATTCCATAAAGTAGTATAAAGTAACATAATGAGTTGACATAGCCATGGAACATTTTCATGTTATCTTTATTAGCTGTGTGGGCAATTCCTATTCTTTATTAGCTATTTGGGCAATTCCTACTTCCATATTTTTCTTTATTTTATTTTTGCATTGTTTTTGTTTTTTTAAATAACTCTTCCAGTTTTATTCTGGTTAATTTTGATTATATCTATAAGAGAACTGGCACTTTTTGTTTAGTAATTTTTTTAGACTCCTTGCCAGTCATTTTGGTTTTATACCCTTGCTGTTATATTTTTTAAATGTTTTTAATATGCTTGTCACATATTGATTCGATAAGTTTCTTAATTATATTCCAAGTTTCAATAGTGGATTTGTTTTTAAGTTCTTTTTTCCTCTTTATATTCAATAGGTCATATTGCATCCTATTTTGGTTAGCAGATTAAAAATCAGATATTTCTCTACATCCTTTTTGCATTGGGATGCATTCCTGGAGTTGGAATGTTACAATATTATAATTGCTGTTTCCAAGTGGTGCTGAAATGTCACAGTTAGTAATGTTTATATTATTTGACTATATCCAAGTTAGTATCACCTCTAGCTGGGGTTGTAATATGCTGTTTTAGGCCTAATTGTTTGGTAGTTTTTAAAAAGGAAATGCTATTGGATCTTGTGGCTGTCATTTTGTCCCACTGTATATCACTAATGTTCAAGTCACCTAGACAAACTACTATGCCCATCTCACAAGCTTTCTCTAGTTCATAGATTATTTCCTCTAATGTCTCATTTTCACTGTAAGGTGGCCTATAGCATAGGCCTATATGATTCTTTTATCCTTTGCCATTTCTAGTTTGACCCAGATTGTTTCTATGTTGCTATCCTTATGTTTTATATTTTCTGAAATGAGTTTTGTTTGTATGCTGTTTGATATGTAAGCTGCCACTCTTCCTCCCCTTTTATTTTTCCTGTCTAGGTGACATAAGCAGTATTCTGGAATTTCTTTTCTCCATTCATTTTGTTCGGTCCACCACGTCTTTGTTATAAAGATCATGTCAGCATTTCCAGTAGGTTTTAATAAAGTTTTGAATTCTTCTTTTTTTTGTTTAAACTTCTAGTGTTTGTTAGGTGACAGCACAAACTGCCAACTCGTATTGATTTCTTGTTGTTCCGTTAATGTTTTCGTGGTTTACTTTTTCTTGTGGTTTGTGGATTCCCTTCCCCCTCTGAAATTAGTTTTAAGTTTCATCTGTAGCATTTATCATAATCATCGTAGCTAGGATTGCTGTGCCTGTACTACTCAGGTGCAGGCCATCTTTTACATATAGGTGCTTTTGTTTGTAGAAGGACTCCCCTGTATTTATAAAACTAATTCCATCCTTCTTACACCTACAGTATTTTCTAGTCTTATGTTTATCCATTCAATGATGTTGTTTTTATTTCCTTGTGTCCTTTTAAGAGTGGTAAAATTCCTAGTACTACTGGTTGTTGTCCCTTGTTTTTTATGAGGGTGGTGAGGTCCATAATGTCATCTACAATATCTTTTCCATGGTCCTTTCTAACATTATTTTTCCCCACATGTAACACTACTTTCTGTTTGCCTGTTTGCTCTTCTGTCACCTTTGGGAGTATTTCCCTTACATCTTATATCTTTGCTCCTGACAGACAATTAACCTCCCTATTGGCCTTGTCAGTTCCACATATGATGGTGTTGGTGTGTTTTAAAATAGAATCCCCTATTATAAGCAGTTTTTCTATCCTATTCTTCTCTTGGATTTGTTCTACTTCCATTAATGGCAAGTACTGTATCTATTCGCTGCTGGTATGTCGTTATTACCCATTGCCCTTCTTCACTTTTTTTGAGGCATACCTTGTACTGTAATCCATTCAATGTCCTTATCATTATATGTTTCTTTGTTGCTTATTGTAGCTTATTTTTCAGTTCTTTCTATATTCAGCTCCTCCTGTGCATCTCTTTTTCTTTTATCTTTTTGTGTTACATTTACAAATTTCAGAGTGCTTCCTCTAACCTGCTCCTTTAATGAGTTTGTCTGGCAGATAAACCCTTCTGTGCTTAATTCATTCATTCTTTGGGTGTACATCAAGCAGTTACAACATTTAACTATCATGCCCTTGCTATATAAGATTGTTAAAAAGTCATCTGCACTGGTACATGTCTCCATTGTTAGCTCTGTTTCTATCTTCTGAGTTATATGATTTACCAATGATTTATGCCTTTAAGTCTAATTACTCTTTAGTACACATACAACTTATTTGATTGTTGGAGATGTTAGTTTCCTCTCCCTAGTTCCCTAGTCTCCACAGGACATGCAAGAAATATGTTTAGACATGTGGGTCTCTGTGCATGTCTCTACATGTGACAAATGTGCGCTTGCCTGTTTGAGCTTGTGCCCACTTGCTCTGGGTGCTGTTTATGTAGTCTGCAACCCATATGTCCAGTTTTGGATCATGTGAGTACCAGCCCTGTTGAGTGTTCCAACAAACAAGGTACAATTTACCCCTTAGAGCTTTTCAATACTGAAGCTAGCTCCATACAGCTTTAATTCTCCCACAGTTATGGATATGCCTTAGTTTCTGCTGATTTGTAGTAAGTAGTCCACATTGAGTGAACTACCCTTCCCACACTACTTCCTGTCTGTGCATCCTGGTCTCTTGCCTAGCAATGAGCAACAGCTATCCCCTGCACAGACATGGCTTTACAGTATTGTACTTAGTCACAAGGATAGTATATTTAAACAAAAAGAACACAGTTTCACAGCTCAATGCTGTCTCACAGCCTCCAATCAAGTAAGTACCCATTGATACATTTTTTGACACATAGATGGTTGCTTAACTCCACAGAGTGACATAGTTATGGCTTTTTAAGGTTGCAATGATATCCTATGGGAATTTTTATTTTATTTTTTTATTTTAATGGCTTTTTATGTGGTCCTTAAGTTTTTTGGGGGTGTTACATGTTACTTTTGAAGTACTTACTGAGATCCTTTTTTATATATAGATTGCCCCTTAACTCCAAAGACTGACAGAGTTACAGCTTGTTTCAGCTACAGTTTTCCTGGGGGAATTGTAATTTTTAAGCTTTTTTTGTTTTTTATAGGCCCCCTGAATTCTTTTGTGGGGTAGTATGTGTTAATCTTGTAGTACTCATTAAGGGCCTTCTGTTTATATATATTTTGTCTCCTAACTGCAAATGTTGACAGAATTATTACTTGATAATTTGAAATGTGGGGAAAAAACTAAATACAAACTCTTTTTTTAAAATGAAGGAATCCTTTTTTGTTACATTGTATCATTCTCAGGAAACAAAATTGGTTCATATGAAAAAGGAATGTGGGAAAAAAACTAAAACCAAATTCTTTTTTCATATTGTCATAGTGTCAGTGGCTCAGTAGGTAGCACACTCACCTCTGAGGCTGGGAGATCAGAGGGCTGTGGGTTCAGTTCCCACATCTGTCACTTGGGTTAATATTCCAATACTGACACTGTAGTACAGCATGAGAGGGGTGCTGCACTTCTGAGGTGCCATCTTTCAGATGAGACGTTAAACTGAGGTCCCATCTACTTGGATTGGTGGTAGTTCAGGTGGATGTTAAAGATCCCATGGCACTTATCGAAAAGAGTAGGGGAAGTTTATTGAAAAGAATCAAAAGAAACAATAATGTAACAGTATTATACAGGTGTACAAAAAAGTAAATTCATAAGTAAGAAAACAATCAACATAACATATTTCAAAGGAAAAATTGCTTCCATAAAAAATACACTTTATCTTTAGGGAACTTATCAATATCCTTAGTTTTAACAGGTAATAAACCATCCTCAATTTGTGAAAATACGGTACTATGTAACACTATCTGTTGTTGCAATACAAAATGGCACCGAGCCTGCCATAAAAAATATTGAACAAAAGAGAAAAAACATTCAAAGTACTTTTGTGGTAAGACCTCCAGATCCCTGTATAATCCCCTAAAACAATGGTTTGGTATGAAATATGGTTCAAAAAGGGCAAATTCCAATGTGCGGCAGCGTCCTGCCAAAAAGATTTACTATGGGGACAATTGACAAAAAAATGTATCATAGTTTCTTCACTGTTAATACAGGTAGGTCTCAAACAAAATCTTTCAGTCACTGGTTTATATTTTAAATTTCCTCAAACTCCCAGTCTCCCCTGAATAGAAATCCATACAATATCCCAAATATATGGGGGAATCCTAATGTCTGTCAATTTACGTAAGGAAAATAACATTTTGGTAAGCACACATTCAGGAAACAATAAAACACTTTTCTAGACATCATATACAATAAAGTTATAAAATGATTTTCTATTGAAAGTGAGTAATGTAGGAAAAGAGACCTTCCACTGTTGCATCTTTTTTAAGGTGGGTACACCATAAGTCGGTAAAAGATCTGCTGATAGAATCTTAGGTGGTAATAATGACCATTTATCAAAGTATCGTGACCAAAGAAATTGTGACCACAACTGCCAAGACAAAGTGGCAGGGGTCCATAAATAAGTAAAGGACAAAAAAAAAAAAAACAGGGAGTGATAGAAAACAATAGGATTGATCATAGCCAATCCTCCCTTATTAATGGGTAAATAGGTAATGTCTCAACATACAGGATTAAGTCTATTACCCCAAAGCATCTGAAAAAAGAGCCTAAAAATTCTAGTTTCCAGATGCAATGGAGGGGGGAAGGCATAACATAACAACAAAAAAACAGGGAGCAAAAATTGTTTAATAATCATAATTCGTTTCTTCTTCCCAAATTTCCACCCCTTCTATCTATGAATCTTATTTTCTCCTATATGTAGCTGTTTTTACCAATTGTAAGTTGCCAGATCACCTGGACCAAACCAAACACCCAAAATTTTATGAGAAGAAACTACCGGGATTCCAAAGGTATCTAAAGAAGCTGGGTGGGTAGAGTCTAAAGAAAAAATAAAACTTTTCTCCATAATAAGCTGAGCTCCAGATAAAGCTCCAAAATGGGAAAAAATCTGTAAAGCATTTGCTAAAGAGGGAACATCCTGGACTAACAAAGTAACATCATCTGCATAAGCAGCAATTTTCTCATGAGGTAAAAAAGGGGAAGGAGCCACACCTAAAATAGTATTATCCCAAAGTATTTGTCATATTATTGGGTCTAAAACAAAAGAATATAGAAGGGACTTAAGGAACAGCCTTGCCTCACCCCAATTGTGAGGGGACTATCAGTGCCAAAGAGTCCATTAACCATTGGTACAAAAGTTGATCCAGCATAAAGAGAGGAAATCCAAACCACTAAAGGCTTCAGAATACCATAATTAAGTAAAAGGGAAAAGAGATACTCATGTCGTACTTTATCAAAGGCTTTGGCTTGATCCAAAGCTACTACAAACCCAGAGAGATGTTGTGTATGGCTAACTGCAAATAAATCCCGTAAGAGATATAAATTATGTTGTATACATCTTTTAGGGATGCAACAGGTCTGAGCAGGATGTATAAGAAAATCAGCAACTGTTAATAACCTATTATTAAGAATTTTGGCTAGAATTTTGTAATCACTATTTAATAAACGTAATGGTCTCCAATTAGCTAACAGGGCTTTATCTCCTGATTTAAATAAAAAATATAGCAAAGAGGTGTTAAACCCAAAATAAGAAGAGGAGGAAGTCAACATAAAGTTGAAAACCATAGGTAAAAAATAAATCATATGAGGCAAAAACTTTTTATAAAAGTCATTGGGAATACTGTCCAACCCGAGAGAAGTGCCCATACTTAATTGAGATACGGCAACCTCAACTTCCTTGGATGATATAGGTTGTACTAATGTCTTTACCCTGGACATAGGGACCTGGGGCAATGATGCAGTAAACCCAGAAAATACAGGAGAGAAATTATCCAAAGTGGAGTGAAATGTGGTGCTAACAAATTGTTGCACTACTGCTAACATTTTCAAATCTGTATTTACTAGAGTGCCAGTAGTAGAGGTAAGATGAGTAAAGAGAGTATTATCTAGCCTCTGTTTGCAGTCTGCAAATGGGTCCGATGCAGGTGTCTTCCGGGTACTAAATTTAAATTCCATTTTTAAGGATTTGGCCCTGTCATACTGATAGGCCTTCATTTGTTTCTTGAGTTCCAAAATTTGAGAAGTGAATCCTTGTTTATCACGAGGAGGAAAATACATTAATTTATATAATTGATTTTGCGAAAGGAGATACTTTAAATAGTTGGAATTAGCATGATTCCTACTGTAAGAAAGCATAAGTTTTTTAAGCTCCATTTTAGTATCCAGCCACCAATTCAGTAGAGAATCATAAGAGCACATAACTGAGTCCCTACTGGCAAAAAAAACTTCAATATGAGAGAAAAGGTGAGGAGAGTCTAAAAGGGACATAATAAACCTCCAACAATTATGTGGGGAAAAAATGTTGGGAGGAAGAGCAGTTAAACTTAAAGTACGAGATAAAATATTATGGTCTGAAAACTCTGAAGGCTCAGACATACAAAAAAATAGAAATTAAATATTTGAAAATAAAAAACATGTCAATACGGGTAGCATATATGTATCTATGATAAGTAGCTCCAGTATCTGTGGGATGTAAACTACGAAAAGCATCCTGCATACTAGCCCCAGAAAGAATCTGTGTCAAGGCATTGGAGTCCCAATATATTTTCTTTTGGGTAACCCCCATAAGTTTAGTATCTAAGGTACAGTTAAAATCTCCTCCCCAAATAATATGTTTTTTGGAAAATAAAAAAGGTTTAATTTCCTCAAACAGCTCAATTATGGCTGTTTTATGCTTGGGGGCATATATATTAATAAAATGAAACCAAAAATCCCCAAGGGAGCCATCAAGCACTAAGGCCCTTCCTGACTTAACATCAACAAGCCAAGTAACTTGAAAGCGAGTAGATTTAAAGAGAATGCCTATTCTGTCTGCAGCTTCTAAACCAAAAGTCTAAAAAGAAGGCCCCCAATGCCATCGTTTTTTAAGTAACTCTACCTCAGCAAGTGAGGAAAGACGTGTTTCTTGAACAAAGATAACATCAACTTTAAGAGAATAAAAAAAGGAAACTAAGGATATCTGCTTTTTATAGGTTTTTAAGCTGCAGACATTGAAAGACATAAGTTTCAGAGTAGCCAACTATTACATAAAAATTTGTCAAGGCCTTCCTTTTAAACTATTACTGGCTTTCCTTTTTTTTTCCTTTTTCCCCTTTAGAAAACTCAGTAGATCTGCTCTCTTCATCTTCAGTAGCCAGCTCAGATCTATGTGAAGTGTCTGACTCTAAATCAGAGTCCCCATGTTCCTCCTGAAGGGGAGAAAAGATGTTTGTGGTAGAAATGGGACAGGGAGTGGGAATTTTAAGAAAGGACCTAGTAAATCTTCACCCTTTAACAGTTTCAAATAAGGGAGGAGGCATGTTAGCTTCATTAGGAACAGTATGCTCATTAACAGCAGAGTCAGAGCAAAAATCAGGGGTAGGAGCAGGGCCCTGTTCGGGGGATATAGAAGGCCTAGCCATAGCAAGAGAAGAGGCAGAGGTGGGTACCAAAAGAGGACCTCTAGCAGGAGTGGACTCAGAGTGGGAAGTAGAGGGGTCTGCAGGTGGAAAATCCTGATGTTTTTTCTTGAGCCTGAAAAACTAAATCATGATCCCAACCTTCAGTCCTATTTCTTTTGGCCCAAGGGCACTGATGAAAACCATGCCCTTTTTCATCACATAAGTTACACTAGAAAATATTTTCACACAGACCCATAGAATGTCCATATCCCCCACACACAACGAGCCTTTTAACATATCACAAGAACTACTGATATGTGTTCGTGAGCCACATTTGTAGCAAGCTCTGGGCTATCCGCTATAAAAGCAAACACCTCTGTCTTTACCCCAAAAAAAAAACTGTTGGGTAAATGAACGATGTCGGAGTTGACCGAAATAGCTTTATTTTAAATTTCCATCCCCCCGTCCAGATACCTTCCAAATCCAACAGGGCTTCAGGAGGGCCAAGAATGTCACATCGGTTCTGTAACCAGTGGTAGATATCATTGACATTCACTCCTTCATTTCAGAACATGACAGTAACATACCAAATTTGAGGTCTAGTAAGGGGGATGGCAAAAATGGGGGTCCAAAAAGGTGTATGTTTCAGGATAGTATTTTTCTCAAAATTTTTCTAGACCACTGTTAAGTCAAAAACTCACATCAAAGGAGTCTTCCCCAGAAACATGAATTAAAGCATACAGGTCAGAGGGAAGAAAGTGCTTAGAGCCTCTAAGTAAGTGGTTGGCAACATAATACCTGTCAGGATGAGTAGTAAGACCACCCTTGTAACGTAATCTTACAGCATTCTTCCTAGGAGCTTGCTCTAATTTACTTTTGAATAAATCTGCCATAGGAATGCATTTGTTACTATCTGTAACTCCTGGCTTTGTAGAGTTTTGTCCAGACTTTAAACCACAACCTGCCCCCCCCCCCCGAGGAAGTACTTGGGCCAGAAATGGCCTCAGACTCCCCTGGAAGAAGGTGCACACCATTAACAACTTGTTTGGAAACAGAAGAAAGTCCAATCTCTACCTGAGCTCAGTGTGTTGGCATGCTTAGTGATAGAAGATGTAGGTCTGTCGTCCACCCAGTCAGGGTCAGGAATCCAAGCGCGTGATGTTGTGTGAAGCCATCCCTGCTGTGAAAGGGAACTCTCAGCCAACCAGTCCCCAAGAGGAGCAGCAGTAGAATCCATTAGCCCAAATTGTCTCTGAACAACTTGGGAGGTAGAAGACGCTTGTCCAGGTGCTAACAGCTCCACTGATCCCTCGCTGCGTTCAGCCGCCATACCCGGAAGTTCTGACACACAAAACGGGTCCATATGAACAACTGGACCCAACTCAGAAGGGGTTCCTAAAGCACAAGGCAGAGGCACAAAGCCAGGAGAACAAACTGCAGATGCACCAGAAAGTATAGTCTCCCAAACTGGCATCCTGCCAGCTTCTTCTGTGTGAGAACTAGAAAATACACATTCAGGCATCCCACTCGTAGGGACAACAGCTGTTTCCACTTGCTGTAACACCATAGCTCCGTTAACGGGAACCTCCATACACACGTCCTTCTCCAAGCAAAACTGCTTCTCATCTGCCATCCTGTAGACCTAGCACAGCCCTCTACTGGCCACAGAGCACCAGAAGAGTAGGGGAATTTCCCCAGTGTCCTGGCCAAATTTCCCTCATTCATGAAAAATACCACCAACAGCTTAATCTGGTTCAAGGTCGATTGGCATTCATCTGTATTCCCTTCCCCTGGGTCATGCCTGAAAATAGGCAGGATTTGTCTAGTGCACTTACCCAGTCAACAAAAACTAAATAAAAAAATAAATAAATATGAAGGAATTCTTTCTCATAAGATTGTTTCATTCTCACAAAACAAGATTCCTGCATATGATAAAAAAATGAGAAGAAAGTAAGTCAAAATTGTTTTTCACATGAAGGTAAACTTGTTTTATATGGCCCTATTCCTGTTTTGTATGGCCACACAAAAAAGAAAATCATGTCATAAAAAATATTTTTAAAATGTGTTAAAAACTTTACTTGGGCATTTTTCCAAAACCTAACTGCAGAATCTAACTAATGGGGTGCAATTTAACAAGATAAATGTGTTTGTGTCTTTCCATGATATGATTTTATGGGTTTTCAAAATTGTTTTTGAAAAGAAAAATGAAAACAAGATGGCAGCCATACAAAAAATAATTTTTACCATGAAACAACATTACCTCCCATATGAAACAGAATCCTTTTTCATATTGAAAAATTATTTTCCATATGAAATAGTTATCTGAAAGAACATACTGAGCATTCTTAGATCAAAAATTTGAAATTCTTGTAACTCTGGAACAGATTAATATTTTTTCACCAAGCCAGAAAAATGCACTACTCTGGGCCAATCCCTTTTTACTCTGAGGCCCAGATATTCAAACTGCGCCATTCTGAGGTGCAAGCCCTGCGCTGCTCAAAATAGTTGCCAGGGGGTGGCGGGGTGATATTCAAGGTTGCGCTGTTGAGCAGCAGATATCACCCCAACCACAGCACTGCGCATGATGGCAGTGGAACTTGCGCCACCGCAAGTTGCCAGAGTTGAGCATTAACTTGTGTGGCCAGTACCATTGCGCCATGCTGAAATTTCCGATATTCAAAGGTGACATGCAAATGGGGCCATAATTTATGCAAGGCGCAGGGGGGGCCATTTGCATCTATTTATGGCCCCATTTGCATACCATTTGCATGTAGGTGCGCCGATCCCGAGACTTGCTCCTGGCCACCCTGCCAGGCAGCAGCCGTCGGGGACCAACGCCTAATGCAGCCCGATCGCCGGGCATCACAGTTATGAAACTCCCCACATATCCCACAGCCCGATGGCAGCGGGCGGTACCGTACATGAACCCCACACACCCGCATCTCCCACAGCCCGGTGGCGGGCAGAACATATATGAACCCCAGTGCCCGATCGTGGGCAGACTGTAACCCTTCCCCAACTCGAATAACTCCTGGTGGTCCAGTGGACCGTAAAGCCTGATCGCGGGCAGAATGTCACGCTAACCCCCAAACATCTCCTGGTGTCTAGTGTCCCCCCCCACCCACAAGCCCCTCCACCCCTCTCCCCGCGGCCGGCGGCGACAGCATCCCACCCGCCTGCCGCCCGCCGCCCGCCGACTGACTGTCCGGTAGGGCTGCCGCCCATGGTGCAGAGCTACAGCCAATGGGCGGGGCGGCAGCCCACCGACAGTCAGTCAGCGGGCGCGGGGCGGCAGGCGGGTGGATGCTGTCGCCGCCGCCGCGGGGAGCGGGTGGAGGGGCTTGGTGGGTGGGTGGGGACACTAGAAACCAGGGAGATGTTGGGGGGTTGTGGTTGACATTCTGCCCGCGATCGGGCTTTACGGTCCACTGACCACCAGGGAGTTATTCGGGTTGGGGAGGGTTGCATCCTGCCCGCAATCGGGCACTGGGGGTTCATACAGGTTCTGCCCTACGATCGGCTGTGGGAGATGTGGGGGTTTCATGTAACTGTGATGCCCGCGATCAGGCTGGTGGGGGGCACAGGGACGAGTTGGGGCCAGCCAGGGGTGGCAGCTGCTGTGTTGCGCCCTGCACTACAGCAGCTCACCTGTGGGTGGCCCTCAACTTGATCCTTTTTTTTTTGGCTCAAGGTTGTGCAGGCGCAGGTTGGGGGTTGCGCATGCACAACTCTGCACAACCCGACTGAATATCGGGTTGCGCAGGTTATGCATGGTTCCTCCCCCTCCTGTTGAGCATGCATTCATTTGCATTGCTCTTTTGCACAACCTGTTGCCAGTGGAGCAACTGCCTCCTGCTGAATATCGCAGAATGGCACAATGTAGGACTTACGCATGCGCAACCCTGTTACGCATGGAGCAACCATTTTGAATATCTGGGCCTGAGTATTTAAGACAAAAATTCAAAATTATCTGGGTGCTAAGTGATGACAAACAGCAAAAGAACACAAATTTTGTCACCTTTTCACTATCAGGATATCAGAATCCATACATCCAACTAGAAAGAATCTTGTCAGATAAAGAGACCTTGCCACTGAGACCAGACATGCACAATTTCATGCAAATCCGTTGGACAGAGGAGAAGGCAAGTCCAAAGGTTAGGGGTTTAACAACCTCCTCAACCATAACTATAGTGGTGCTACCACACCACTATAATATAGAATAAATAATGGGTAATGGTGGTATACAGGGTTGTATATCCATCAAGGGACCTACAGTAATTAGGGCTTTAAGGCCACAACCCTAAAGAGCAAGTGGATATTTTCCCTAATGAAAGGGAACATTGTTTAACTAGGAGTAGCACAAGAAGCCGAATCTTGTTTCCAGATACAACCTCGGAGAACAAGGAAGTTAAGTGACTTGCTCAGGATCACACAGTATGCACCTAGGCAGCTGTGGGATTCAAACCCAAGTCTCTAGATCTGCAGCTCAGAGTCTTAACCCACTGCGTTATACTGCCTCCTAATGAGCCCCAGTAATGGGTATACTTCCAAGTGTGCCATCCTTACCCATTGTTCGTTGAATATAACAACTTCCAAAAAACGTTGTTAATGCTCCAGTTAGGGTCAAGGTGACAAAAGTTAGGAAATTAAGCATTATGGTGTACCTAACCCCCTACCCTCCCAAACCAGGCAGAAAAGCATGCTTGGGGTGTGCCTTGGGCTTCTCAAGTCTAAGACTCACCTCAATCCATCTGTAAATAAGGTGAGATGTGTAGACTTTATGGGAATAGGGAGCATTAGGCTTAAGAAGCCCAAGGCACACCCCACACCTGCTCTCCTGCCTGGTTTGGGAGGGTAAGGTGTGAGAGAATCCCTAACAACTCATTTCCCAACTTTTGTCACCTTGACCCTAATTGGAGAATTAACAAAGTTTTTTGCAACTTATTTCTTTACTTTTTGAGATAGAATAATCATATCCTTATTTTACCATGGGAGCACAGGGTCCAAACCCTGTGCTCCCATCACTCAGTAGATGCTTATATGTACAGTATGTAGCTGTGGGCCTTGCACTTCCATTTATATGACAACAGTGACAAAACTGTCAGCATAGCCATCTTATTACCCCACCTCAGGTGTCCGATACAGAAATCGTTCAAGTTCTCACCATAACATAATTCTGCACAACTGTAGCACCATTCTGTACCACAGGTGTGTACACACAGTTTGGCCAGTATTTGTAAAATGACAGCTGTGACATATATGAGGTAGGGTGATAAGAAGGCAAAGTTGAAAATCTGGTGTAAAATATTTAATATTTCCAAAGTTATTTTGCGGGCATAGCAAAATTGCACAGAGTGGTCATAACTTTGGCTTTTTTTCAAATTTTGACCCCACATTTTCAACATAGTCTTCCTATGACCCCTCCTAAAATACTTCATAGGTGAAAATTTTAAAATCCATGCCAAAGCACAATTCCACACCACAAGTGCAAAAATACATTTCAGACAGGATGTGAAATATGACGGCTGTACTGTTCATGAGGTGGTGTGAAAAAATGGCTATGTTCACAATTTGGAGTCAAAATATTGAAAATTACCAATGTTATGCATGTGCTTAGAAATATTTCAACAAACACATATAACTCAGCCATTTGTAGGAATTTTTTCACCAGTTGTTCAACATGGCCTTTTTGGGTCCTCACCACATGAACACTTGTGGTGAAATTTTGTTATTCTGTCCAGTTAGGTGACTTCATGCAGCAACCACGAAATCACCTTCTGGGTCTGATTAATGAAATAACTGTAGTAGTGTACATGAGGAGGGGACCCAAAAAGGCCATGTTGAAAATTTGGTTAAAAGATTCCAAAAATCGGGAACTGAAATACATTATACGGCATGTACATTGATTCCTCAGTTTATGATTCAGCTTTGAAGAGTGAAGACGTGTCTCAGTCCACAGAAGATGACAGCCTATGATCTATGTTGGTAAGAATAAGGTAAGGGGGGTTTGAGGTAGTGGGTTCTCAATGGGAGGGATGGGACTGGGGAGGGGGATGGTAGGGACAACAAGGGACCATTTTCTTTTTTTCAGTTTTTTTTTTAAAAAGACATCGGGGGGGGACTTTTTTTTTTACAGGAATTCATGAATAGACTATTTCAGGACAATAGGAGGGGGCTCCCCAGTAGCCCACACTGCTGGGTGAAGGAGCTCTAAATGTTGCCAATAAATAATACAACATGGTGTGGGGAGGCATCTGACACTGGGGCTCAGCATCCCGGTGTTGGATTTATATTATTAAATACATAAACTAGGAGATGGTGATAGCAGGTAGGGAGAACTCTGCCCAGCAGCGGAGACTGAATTCGGGGATTGCCAGAGCCTGTAAGAGGTAAAGTGTCCTGCACTACAGCCTGTCTGTTGTGAGGCACTTCCTGCCTGACCACCCCCAGTCAGCACTTCATTTATTGCTGCTGGCAGGTCACATGTCACATCACATGACCTACCCTCCTTTTTACTAAGTGTTCACTTTCCCATTTGCAGCTTATAGACACCAACTACTAAGGGTCACTGCACTCTTGTTCCTCTTTCAACTCTGTACCCCTTCTAGCTGCTGCTGAAAGCTGACCCACTAGAGGTCACTGCAGTTCTCTTTGAATCCTTCTACCACCTACTTTCCTCATTTCTCCCATCAGCCTACCACTAAGCACCTGCCAGCATCAAACCTGGTACCTTTTTGTCCAAAGTCTACTGACTAACCACTAAGCCAATGAACCAGGCCAACATTGTCCTCTACTTTCAAACTCTTAGTCCTTCCTCCCTCCTTTTCTGAATTAAAAAAACTTTATACACTCTGTCCCTGAGCTGTGCTCAAACCCAGTACCCTCACAGTCAGAAGCTCTGCCTCTGGACCACATTGCCTACTTATTTTAGTCCTACTTTCTAAGCCTTTTAGTCTCTTACCCCCCCCACCTGCCAAAATATAAGTTTACCACTTCTCTCTTGTTGCCTTTGCAAGCTTTGAACCCTGCACCCTCACTTTCAAAGTCAGCAGTCCCACCACTCAGCTAGCACACCTCTCTATTATTACTGCAGTATTTCAAAACCCTAAAAATGCTCTGACACTGCTAAAGTGTTATCTGAGTGCTTCTGCAGACCTTGAACCCAACTCCCTGCTGCTACAACCACTGGCTGGGCTCCTTTCTGCTATTCTGGGCAAGACTTGAACCTAGTAACTTGTGCACTTCAGGCACCAGCCCTGCCACTACACCATAGCAGCAACTAGGTTTAGAGGTGACCTTCACTATTATCTCCCCCTATCATCCTAGTACCCCATTCTTTCTTGACTTCAGCTCCCCATCCTACTAACCATGCATGTAACTCTGCTCGCCAGCCTCTTCTCCTCCTCCTTCTTTTGCCTTCCACCAACCCTATTGTCCCTATTAACCCTCAGCCTCACTATTCCAGTGTTCCTACCTGCCTCCTGTCTTCCCTCCTCCTTACCACTGCTCCTCCTCCCTCCCTCCTCCTCACACCCCATATGCTCCTCTCCACCTCACCCCCATCCAGACATTACCTTTCCTCCCCCAGCTCCCTTGCGCCTGATCATGCAAGCCTTCTCTGCCTGTGCTGCCCTACCCACCCCTGTGCTACGAACCCCCTTTCTCATCCCATCGCCTCCCGGCGCAAACTTCCATCTGGCACCCTCTGACCAGAGCACTTCTCCTCCTTCTACTCCTAACAGGGAACATACATCCCAACCCAGGCCCTGGTCCCTCCCACCACCCACCCAGCCCACTGGTCTTCAAGTAGCCTCCATAAACATATGCAGCCTGCTGAAGAAATTTGACACCCTACAGTGCTGGACCTTGACTCATCAACCAGACACCATAGCCCTGGTTGAAACCTGGCTGTCCAAATCCACCCCTGAATCATTTGTTTCCCTCCCAGGCTATACCTTATACCGGGAGGACCGAGTAAGCAAACGAGGGGGAGGCTGTGCAATCTACACTAGGGACACAATACTTGGACATGCACTTCCCACCCCTGCCCTTGTAAATGGGGCCCAGGCTCTTATCCTCAAACTCACCCTGGACCCCTCTAGGAGCCCTCTCTATCTCACCACAGCCTACGTTCCCCCAAAGAACCAGCACCCGGCCCTGGTATCTTTAACGGACTACCTGGCAACCCTCCACCATAAGGCGGAGCAAATCCTAGTTGGGGACCTTAATGTAAATTGGCTCAGCACCTCCTCAGCTGCGATCAGAGACTCATTTGCCACCCAAGACCTGACGCAACTTGTCACCCAGCCCACAAGAATAAACCCTAAGAGAGGTACCAGCACCCTTCTGGATGTTATTATAACTAACTCAACTCATAAAATCCAAAACATCCAGGTCCTCCCAGACTCCTCTAGTGACCACTCCCATCCTATTTCATTGGGCAGTCCCCAATCCCAAACCCAAAGCCCAGACCACCCTCCGCAGGTGCCTCCGCCCTGGTGGGCTGAAAAAACTTAAAGTATTGCTCACCAAGATAAACTGGTCCCCCATTCATCATGCAACTGACATTGACACTGCCCTCGCCTTCTTCACTCACACTTCAACATGGCCTGTGATCTCTTTGCACCCCTCACCAAAATCCGGTCCAAAAAACAGAATGCACCTTGGGTTAGCCCGGCCCTTCTACAATTACTAAGAATTGGGATAACCTCTGGCACCTTGCCACTGAAACGGGTCATCTGTCTGATAGACAGGCTTACAATGCAGCCCAGAATAAGTGCTCATGGGCCATCAGGAAAGCCAAGGCCGACCATTACCAGGCCTCCCTTACCTCCTCCTGGGGCTCAGCCCAGACTTTCTGGGATAATATTAAGCAACTTAACGGAAAAGCTCGCTCCCCTGCCCCATCCCAGCTCACTAGAAATGGCACTACCACCACCGAGCCTGCCACCATAGCTAACTGGTTCAACACCGCTTTCACTGACCTTAGCTCAGTGCTCCCTAGTAATTTCTTTGACCCTCCCCAACCAACCTCCCCTGTCCTCCAGCGCCCAGCTTCCACCTGTGCAAGATTTCCACCGGGAAGCCAGACCCATCCTAATCAAAGCTTTGAATGGCAACAGTCCGGCAGTGACTCACTGGACCCCAGTATCCTCAGGCTGGTGCTAGATGAAGTCCTGCCCCACTCACCAGCCTAATTAACCAGTCACTCTGCCTGGGACAATTTCCCACAACGAAAACAGCCATTATCACACCAATTCATAAAGGGGTGACAGGTCATCGGCCAACAACTACCGCCAATCTCCATCGCCCCCCTATCTCTAAAGCCCTGAGAAAGTGGTGGCCATTCAAATCACTGATTATCTGGCCAAGCATAACATCTTATGCCCAGAGCAACATAGCCTGTGCTGGTCACAGTACAGCTGCTGCCCTAATTGAATTCTCCAACTCCTACACTCCTCCTTGGATACCAGCTCCTAGCTGGTGCAGTGTTCATCGACCTCTCAAAGGCCTTGACACCGTCTCCCATCCACTTCTGCTGAATGCACTCTGCCACACTGGTCTCTCGGCTGGCCCCTAGCATGGTGCACAAGCTATCTTGACACTCGATCCACAGTGTGAAAAATCAATAGCACAGTCTCCGATACCCATCCCATTCACTCTGGGGTCCCCAAGGCTCCATCCTGGGCCCCTTCTCTTCTCGCTCTATCTGAACACCCTGCCCAGTGCAGCACCCTGGCAAAATTCTACTGTATGCAGATGGCGCTGTCCTTTTGCCACCCACACTTGAAACCCGTCTCCCTCCAGGACACCCTACAGCAGTCTTTCAACAGTGCCAAAGCTTGGTTTAAGGAGTGCAGACTCGTCATCAATCTTAAAAGCCCAAAGCTATGCTCTTTTCCCACCCCAAAACAAAGCTAGCAACCACCCACTTTCTTCAAGTACCAATCAGCCACTGGAACAAGTCTGCTCCTACAAATACCTTGGGGTTACCTTCGACTCACCCTCACATTTCACAACCACATCAATGCCCTAACATCCACCACTAACACACGGCTTGGCATTCTCTTCCACCATAGAACCTGCCTTCCCCCAAATGCTCTCCTGCTCACTGTTACATCATCCGTTCTGTCCCTTGTAGACTATGGTCTACCTGTCTATGGTGCTGCCGACACCACTGCACTCAAAAAAATTCACTTAACCCTGAACAAAGCCTGCAGATTGATTACTGGTGCCCCCAGGCTCACACATACCTGTCAGCTGTTTGTCGAGGCTAAACTGCTTACCCTGGATGAATGGCTCCAATACCAAACCTGTCTCCTCACAAAAAAAACCCTACTCGGGCTCTCCCCCCATGGGGTAACTGCATCTGTCCACCAGAGCCCTCCCACTATTGCAACATGGTCTTCCAACAAGACCACTTTAATGGTCCCCAGATCAAGAACCAGCCGTGGCCAGAGGTCCTTCTGCTATAAAGCCCCAACCTGGTTTAACTCTCTCCCTGCCCCCATCACCAATGCCACCACCATCTCCAAGTTCAAAACCACATCATCAACACTTGTAACTGCTCCTGTCTCTGAAAGTAGCCTCCACCTCTACTTCTCTTGACAATGCCCTCCGGTCGGCTCTCCACCTAGCCATCCCCACCACCACTTCCCTGTACACCGTGCCTATGTTTAACCTGGCCAGTGCCAGCTGTTTCAGTGTTTACCTATTAGATTGCTCACTATTGATACCAACTTGTGTAACACCTGTTCTCAATTACATGTACCCTGTAACACAAATGTATTTGTCTGACCACAGTGTGACGTGGCGCCTCTGTTGAACGCCTATTGTTTTGCAAACCTACGCTATGTAACCAAAAACACAATGTATGTCTTTATGTGACGAAGTACCTTTGGAAATGAGCCTCTGGCTCAAAGGTTGTAAACTGATTTTACAAATAAATAAATAAATAAACATGACACCAAGAAAACATTGGGGAATGTGATTGGAGGGTGGAGTGTACCACTAGACCACAGAGTAATTAGTTTAATTATTGGCACAGCAATTGGATGGTGGGGGGTGCCACTAGTCACCAAGAAAATTATATTTATTATAGGAACAGTGATCAGAGGGTGGGGGGGTGCCACTAGACACCAGGAAAATTATATTTATTACAGAGACAGCAATTGGAGGGTTGGGGTGCCACTAGACACCAGGGAAATTAAGGGGTAGGGGTACTGAAGGGTGGAGGAGCCACTAAAAACCAAGAAAAAAATAGCTGAGTACAAGGGAGGGCAATTGGAGCACAAGCAAGGTTTCTTGAGTGATGAAAAAGGATCCTTTTTCATGACTCGTGATACAAAAAAATTATTCTTTTTTTGCATCATGCGACCATGAAAAAGGATTCATTATATTTACAAAAAAGCTAATTTCAAGGACATTTATATATACCTTTGAAGAGCAGATTGCACCTAATGGGGTCCTGATCATCCAGCAAGGCATGGTGGTGTCACTTCAGGATGTCATGTTTGTGTTTTTTGAAAAACAAAAATGAGAAAAAACAGAAAACAAAATGGCAGCTGGAAAAAAGGAATTTTCCCTCATAAAAAGGATTTTTCTGTCAGGTAAAAGGAATGTAATTCATGAGAGTGAATCATGTTTTGCAAGGTCAATCTTTGGTCGAACTGTATCCCTCTAGACTGTACAGCAGAATTCCCATTCAAAACACAGAAAACTTAAAAATGTAATAACTTTGCAACAGATTAAAATTTTTTCAACAAAGCATGGCAGCTCTGTTACCCAAGTTGGTCCTACCATAAAAACATCACACCAAAATTCCACACCATCTGGAAGCAAGGTGATGAGGAAAAGAACTGCAAAAATGATGACTTTTAAGGTTTTAGCATTATCTAAATCTCAGAATCTGTATATTTGACTGGAAAGAAACTTGCCAAATCAAGAGATTTACCCCACAGGAGAGCATATACCAAATGTTGCACAAATCCATTGATCGGTTGCAAAGTTATGAAAGTGCACAATTTGAGGTTTAACATTAAATAGGCTACTCAACCCTAACTATAGGGGCATGGTTGTGCCCCTATAGTACATACTAGATTAATAATACAATTATACATAAGGGCATTTTTATGGAGATCTCATTTGCAGTCATGTTGCGGCACCTGAAGTTCTCTTGCACCAAGGAGATAATGGTATGTAGTGAGCACAGCTAGGAGCTAGGGGATCTGTGGGTTTGGGAGAGTTTTGTACTGTGTGTCTTCATTCCAGGTTCTTTTTTAGCTCATTTACTGGTTTTGCTAGTTTCTTAAGGATTTGTTAATTGTGTTATTAGTGCTGCCCCATAGGGTTTAATAAAGTGTTGGCATATATTTTTTATTAGTATAGGTATATACTTTTAATTGTTTGATTGGTGTAGTTGTACACTTTTAATTAGAGTAAGTATATAGTTTTAATTACAAAAAAAAAAAACCAGAGCAAATGCACTGGGGCACAAGTTATACCCATACCCCAGTACATTTGCTCTGGGGTTCTTTTGTAGTTCTTTTCTCTCTCTACATTGGGTTGCGCATGACCAAGCCAAATAAGATCCCCTATATGGTTGCTGACTCCCTCTCCCTGGGCTGAGGTACAGATATGGCACACTGATAAGTCCACATGAGGACAAAACATGTGTATGTGTTTGTGTCTGTGTCTGCTGTTCTCGGCCTTTGTTGATTGTATGATGAGTCCTATTGGCACCATGCAATTGTACTTAAAGTTGAGCCAGTCCAAATTAATTCATGGGCATTTGCATATGCTTCCCATGATGCTTTGCATTATTGGCGGTATGTGCAATTTGTGTTTACTTTTAATTGTTTGATTAGTGTAGGTATAAAGTTTTAACTGATAATTTAGTTACTGGTTTACAGAGAAATGAACAATAGCGTTTGTATTCCCCATCCATGTATTATGGGCTGTTTAATGTTAAACCCCAAATTTTGCACCTTAATAACTTTGGGGTCATATGATGAAATAGCCCAAAATTTGGCATGCATAGTCAAGCTGTCAGAGTCTCAGGACAGTGAAAATTTTGTGATGGCATCCTGTAAGGTTTTTGAGATATGGGGTGCCAAATAAATGAACAAAAATCACACTTTTTCCTTATACTTAACATAGATCTTTGACACGTTGTCAATCAAACTGAATGACTGATAATTTGCTGGGTCTCTCCCATCTCCTTTTATATAAATAGGTACTATATAACTCCCCTTCCAGGATTTTGGAGTATAGTCATACAGTACATTATGCTCTTGTTAAAACACCTGTTAAGATAGTTGACCACCATTCAAAATCCAAGAGGTAAAAGTCAATGGCTGGGATATTCAGAGCACTTGGGTATGGTGCAACTGAGATGCACCAGTGTAAGTCCAAATATGCACCACTGAGCGATATTCAAAGGGCGCTGAGGTGCAGCGCAAATCCCATTGCGCCAATGCACAACCATAATGTATGCAGTGGAAGTACAAGGGGCATACTCATGCATAAGTGGCGCAATGACATATTCAACCATAGAGCATTGCGCAAGTGTGGAGCAAATCCCAGGTTGCGCCAGGCAGACTTGAGCCAATAAATATAGACTAAAACACACAGACAGCAGATTCACAACACTGAGCACAGTGAGAGAGAAAGAGAGAGACAGAGAGAGTGAGAGGGAGTGACAGAGAGAGAGGCAGTGAGCCAGAGAGGGAGAGAGACAGACAGAGAGGGAGGGAGCGTGACACAGACCAATCGAAGGACAGACAGAGTGTGAGTGGCACCCAAGGAGATACTCAGTTCCTGAACAATGGACAGTGGCCCATTCCTGATGGATGCCATCATGAGGGGCATGGGTAGACAGGAGGAACAGCGGCAATGGCCTACAAAGGGCCCAGCAGCGGTATGCCTGACACATGTGGTACTGTGCCAGGATCACATATGAGAACTTTAGCAACACAGGGATCGTCGTCTGGTACCACCTGAACATGACAGTTCTGAGGCAGTTCTGTGAGCTGTGCAGTGATGAGATGCAGGCACCTACCAGACATAGTCATGCCATGACAGTGGAGATGAAGCTAACTGCCATGATGTGCCTGCTCACCAGGGGCACCTTCTAAAGACCAATGGGTGATACCACAGGCATCACCCAGTTGACCAGGTCCTGCCTCCTCACCCAGTTCCTCACTGCTCTGCTGCCACATGCTGCAGAGTATATCCATTTCCCCAGCACACAGGCAGAGCACACAGCAAACATGCAGGAGTTCCACTGGGTGGCAGTCATGCCAGGCATGATTAGGGCAATAGACTACACCCATGTTGCCATCCACACACCACTCAGCCCAGAGGGAGCAGTGTACATCAACTGAAAGGGATACCCATCCATCAACTGCCAGGTGGTGTGTGATGCCATGGGGCACATCATCAATGTCTGTGCCACACACCCCAGGATTGCTCACGATGCCTTCATATGTCACAGTTCTGCACTGTGCCATAGGTTTGAGCAGGGAGACATCCCCATGGGCCACCTTGTAGGTGAGTAGGATGTGTGCCAGGGTGGCTGAGACACACATCCCCAGGGGCGAGTGAGGGAGGATGGGGTGGTGTATGAGGTGTGTGTGGTGGCTGGGAGGGAGTGGGTGGCAGCACAGCACAGTGCAGAGATAACCATGTTGTCTCCCACACAGGCAACAGTGCATACCCATGAAGGCCATGGCTGCTCACCCCCTACCGGCAACCATCATCCCCCGTGGAGGAAAGATTCAACGAGGCACACACCAGCACACGCAACCTCATCGAGTGTGCCTTTGGCATGCTGAAGATGTGATTCTGTTGCCTAGAGTGATCAGATGGTGCCTTATAATACAGCCCATTGAAAGCCTGTGGCATATTCCTGGCCTACTGCATCCTACACAACAAGGCCATTGACCGTGGAATAGTAGTCGAGGCTGATGAGGGCAACAGTAGCGGGAATGATGGTGGTGATGGGCCAGAGGGCGATGTAAAGGTACCCTTTGGCAGGAGGGATCCCAGAATAGCGCAGGAGGCACAGCAGCACCATGACATGATCACAAGGGAGCATTACGGACAACGCAGGTGAGTACACAGACAGACAGGCATGGCCCACACGGCCCAGCACACACCACAGGTGATGGGATGGGCACAGTAATATGCATGCTGGGATAAGAGCGTACATCAGACAAGGCAGGACCACAAACACACAGGCTCACACACACAGACACATGCAGCAGTGGCACGCACACAGGTGGACACACACACACAGCCACCCACGCACAGGGTGAGGGACATGCATGGATCAGATGCATGACACCGGTGCACAGGCAGCACCAGTGCTGGGCTGCCATCACCATATCCATGCCACACACACACCAGCAGCATGGTCCACACACACACGGGGGCATGCAACACAACACACATGCATGCCACCACACAACCACCCTGGCCATGGAGTGGCCACACCAGGGTCAACCAGCAGATGCCTGCTGTGCATCAGCCATGGGGGACATGTCAGACACCCCACCAGGGGTTGACTTGCGAGACCATGACTGAGTTCATGCAGGGTGTCCTGGTGGCCAAAAAAGTCAGCCTGGAGGTGTCTGGGATGCTGAAGTCCAATCCCAGCATCCGCCATGTGGGTGTCACCAGATGCCGGGACCATGGGGTGGACAGTGCCCTGTGGGGGGTCGTCTGCATATGGCCGAGCCCAGGGGCCACCGCTGACACAGACCCAGCTGCAATAGCACCGGCCTTGCAGTCCATTGATGCCACAATGGGACTGGTCATGCAGTCCAATGCTGCAGTTGTAGCCTCCTGCATCCGGGAAAGCCTGTCCATAAGCCTGTCTTCGCCCCATCCCGTTGCTCAGCCATCTGGTACACTGCTGCCCACAGTGTGTGCACCTTACTAGCAAGCAATGCCTGGTTCTCCACGGAGGCCTGTAGTAACCAGGTGTGCTCCCACAGCCTCTCGGCCTCCTGGTCCTCCTGTTTAGGCTGCTGGGTTGGGGGAGGGGTTACAGCACACCACTGCACAGCCTCCCGCTCAGGTGAATGTTGCACAGTGGGCCGTACAGGAGCCACAGTGTTACCTGACACACCGGCGCTGAGCACTGTGTGCTGCCCAATGACACCTGCATCCTGCTGCTGCCGTCTGACTGTGTGCTGGGCAGGGCTACATGCCTCCGCCACATCAACAGAACCACTGCCACACACAGTGACTGCCATGCCACACACAGCCACACCATCGGGGATGGGGGTGGCTGTGTGACTGCTGGCACAGCGCTGGGACTTGCTGGTGCCTGTGTGGTGGGTAGGGGTATGTCGGGCACCACAGCCCCTATGCTCTTCAGTACCAGTGTGAGGTCATCATCAATGTCAGATGACACACCGAGCCAGGTCTCTGCCCACAGCACCTCCATGCTGTCATTGTACAGGAACCCAGCCAGGGGGTCATCCGACCCCATGTCAGGTACAGCCGCTTGCCCAACACTGCCAAGACATGACCTGTCCTGGCTCTGGATGCCCATTGAGGTCACAGATCGGACATCTGTGTCTTTGGCAGCCTCTGCCCACTCCTCTGCATGGAGGTGTGCTGGTGCTGCAAAACAAGAACAGTGTGTCAGTGGAGCAGCATACCCCATGGCCACCTCATATCCCCCACACCCTATCTCCCCCAGCCCAACTTAACCCATCCCCCATCCAGCCCCACCCCCAACCCCCCATGCCACTGTTGCCACCTGCCACCATGCCACACTGTGTGTCTGCATCCACATATGCATGAGGCAGTGGGCATGGCCTTGAACACACCTGCATGACACGCCAATAACAGGCATGCCTGGCAGCTGGAAAAAATCACCATGCAGTGAGGGACTGCCACCCATCTGGAATGCACCACCAGGCACGCCCTCCACCGCCATGCGGCTGATGGTGGATGCCACAAGCTCCTCCATGGCAGTCAGCGGTGGCATGGTCAACATCCCACCTCTGGTCACCCTGTGGGATGCCCAGAGGGCTGCAACCTTGTCTTTGATATGCCTCCTGTCTGTGCCAACCTTCTTCTTGCACTCCTGAGTGGTATGGTGGTGGCACCTGTGGGTGTTCATGTACTGGGCCACCTCCCCCAAGGCCACCGCACATTCATTTGGTGTGCCTGTTGCACCACTGAGTAGGCCCTCCCGATCCATATAGGCCTCAAAGATGGCAGTGGTCTCAGCAGCTGTAAAGTTGGGCCTGCGCTTGTGAGCAGGCCCCTGGCTCTCCGCTAGTTCACCTCCTGACATTCTTCCACCTGTGGACATGAACAGCAGTGAGGGTCAGTGACAGCATGTAGCATTGCAGCACCCTGTTGGAGTGTGTGACAAGGCCTCAGACCCCCATATTGCCAGTCACGTACACGAATGGTTGCAATACCAGTCTGTGGCCTGTGCTGTTCCGCAGCACTTTTAAGGCAGGAGGCATGCAAATTCACCTGTGCACAATTGTAATGATATGCTAATGCACCCCACTGCACCACACATTGGCTCATGAGGTGATCTGCATGCAGCGCTTGAAAATTGCATGATTGCACCATGTACTGTACAATAGGGTTGCACCAGAGTAAGTCTGTGGTGCCATACCCTTGCATGCATGGTGCATGTGCCTGCTGTGCGCATGTGCACAGCAGTGGCCACACTACTATCATGCACCCTGCACAGCCTGTGTGATGCCATGGCACATTGCATGGTGCGCTGGTATGCCATCACACATGCGTGCACCACCTCTATCATGCACCTGTGCACTGAGTGCATGGGGAGGTTCTGACCTCTGACCCATGGGTCCTGTCATGATCCTGTGACCTTGCTAGGCCCCAGTATGCTGCACATGCCCATGACTGTGCTATGTACCCCGCACTGCGCAGTGATCACACAGTCATTTGCTGTGTGATTGCGGCCCTGTGTACCCTATTGCACATCCTGTACATGTGGCAAGCACGTGTGCTGATACAAGGCCATGTTCCTGTTGAACTTGGTGGATGATCAGGATGCAAAGGCAGAGCAGGAGGGCAGCCATCTGGTCTGAGTTTGAGCTAATCAACCTGGTGGCAGTAGTTCAGGCCTATGAGGGCCAGATGTATGGCCAGGTGCCACTGCAGCAGGACAGGGTGGAGGTGTGGCACTGTGTGGCAGAGGCCCTGGAGCGGTGGACCAGTGTTGGGCACTTGGCAGAGCAGTGCAGGCACCATTATGGGAACCTGCAAAGGAGGGCACCAGACCACCTGCGGCATCTGCAGGCCCGTGTCCTGCGTGGATCAGTGTCACAGCTAGGTAGGTGTGCTCATGTTGTTGTTATGGCCAGGTGTCATACTGTAGTCTTGGCAGGGCTGCACAGCATGGCCCATAGAGGGGTACATCATCAGCCTGGGATACAGGGCATCAGGCATGGCTGCTGCACAGGTGGCAGCCATGCTGGTGTGTGGGCCTACAGACAGACAGGGACACACCCAGTGCACGGAAGGCAATGTGGTGGTGGGGGGCTCCTCATGTGAATTGATGTTCACTTCTCTTCATTCCCTCCACATGGCTGGAAGACTGTAGATGGGCCAGGGCAGTGGCAGAGGTGGGCAGGGTGGCACAGCCATGTGGGCAGGGTGGCACAGCCATGTGGGCAGCAGGCAGCTCCAGCTGCACAGCATGGGGCATGTATACATTGCCACATTCCTTCTCAGCGTCACAGTGGGGTAGTGGTGGTGGGGATTGGGCACAGACATGGCCACCTCTGCCATGTACCATGAGAGCTATGTGTGTGTCACACAGTCCGTCATGCATGCCACTGCATGCCACCCCTTGGCCACAGTGTACCGGCAGTTGGTGGGGTGGGTGTGCACATGGATGCCACCAGTTGTGCTGCAGTGCTGCTGTTGCTGTGCACCATTTGACTATCACGGTGTGGTCTTGTGGCCGCTGCACAGCTGCATTTTCCTCTTTGCACCACCATGGTGTGCTGTGTTGTTGGCTGGCATTGCCCCTCTGCAGGTGTCCATTCTGGGCTCTTCAGCGGTGTGTGGTACTGCCATCCATTACATGCTGTGGGTGGGCATATGTCACTGGGCCATTGCACTGATTGCCTGTCTTGTCCCATTTCATAGGTGTTGGACGGCCTCCTGCACACATGACTCAGCAGGCACACACCAGGCTACTGCGCCAGATACTGGTGGTAGTGAGAAGGGTGCCGGTGGCTGTGGTCTCCTTGCAGCAGATGTCAGTGGCAGACTGGAGGAGGCAGAGGCATGTTGTGGTGGCAGGCTGCGGCTGCCGTTGAGGGGCCCTATACCTATCTTTCCTTTCCCTTACTAGTCCTGTTCCCCTACAGTCCCCCATCCAATTGTACAGCCCCTGTTACCTGTCCCCACCCTTCATTATCCCTCCCCATCCATGCCCCATTACATTGGTTTGTTATTCTGGTTTTACACCTTATAAAGTGTTTTACAGCTACATGCCTGTCTCTGTGTCTGCTTTACAGATGGCATGTGGAGCCATGATCCAGTGGTCAGGTGTTGTCAATGGTGTCTGTGCAGGAGTGGGTTGTGTCTGTGCATGCTCCTTTGGTTCACAGCTGTGTACAGTGGTGTATCACATTGTGGTGGTGGTGGCCATCTCCCAATTTGGGGTGTGTGCTCTGTGCCTGCAGAGTCACCGTGGGGCTGTGGTCAGGGGTGGGCAGCAATTGTGTGCTAGGGGTGGCACATGATCATGATCCTCCTGTTGGACATGTCTGCACACTGGGGTGGGGTCATCTGAATCCCCTGTTGGGTGACCAGTCCTGTGGGGTCCTTTGGTATGTCCCTCTGCCTGGGCCCTGGCTCAGTTACTGCCCAGCGTGTGGGCTACCTATGTTCATGTGGGGGTGTGGGGGTGTGTGTGACACCAGGGACATGGGTGTGGACACCCATTGCAGTGTGGTGGTGGCCACAGCTGGCTGGCTGGTGGGCTGGGGGGCACCATCGGTGGACCTGCATTGCCAGTGTCCTCTCCAGTCACCTGCTGGCTGTACCACCATTGTGGTCTTGGGTACAGTTCAGGGGCATGCACCTGTCCACCACTGGTGGCCTGACTCCAGTTGCTGTGATGCACTGGACCCCTGTTGGTGGCTGTGCCCCATCATGTGTTCAGCAGTCTTCCCTTCTACTCTGTGCCTGTGTGTGCACCAGTGTGCCCTGCTGGTAGGGTCCTGTGCCCATTGTCACTGTGCTTTCATGGCTATATCCCTGGGCTTCTTGTCTGTGTGCTGCACACCTTTGTTTGTTCGCAGCTGTGCTCTGCACTTCCCTAATTGTGCTGGTGCATCTCTGGTTGCACCATGGTGCAACTGTGCTATATTCAGCCAACTTGCACAGGTGCAGTTTGGCTGACGCTATTTCTGAATATGTCACGCGGTTCGTCATGACACAACTGACTTGCACTGTGCTGGGCTTGTGCCTGCCTTTGGCACATTTCTGAATATCCCAGCCAATGGGTGTATCATCTGGGCCTGGTGATTTGTTTCTTTTAAAACTGGATATAGCATTCTTGACCTCTAGTGATGTGATCCATTCAAAATTTTCATCTATCTCTGTTGGGCCAACTTAATTTTGATATTGTTTTCCATAGAAGATGGAGGTAAGGTGTTCTGTCCTTTTTCTCAGAGAAACATATGTATCCTGTTGGTTTTTATATTGGTTTGTACCAATGGAGAAAAATCTCCCGAAATATTTATCATCTTTTGTTATTGTGGCCAGCATTTATTCCCATAATTATGTTTGATGTTTCATTTTTTGTTCTGCAACATGTTTTTATGTTGATTTCAGGCTTTGTTCAATTTTATCAAATGTATTCTTGTAAGATATTTTTTCATGTGAGAATGAATCTTCACAACTTTTATATTCACGTTTGTTGTATCATGTTTAGTATAATGTGGATTTATTCTCTGTATTTGAAAATCTTTAAAATTTGAATGGAAATTTTTTTTTCTTGTATCTTGTTGGTACATTTAATCTCTTCTTACCTTGTCAACATGTTTTGTGAAACCATTTTTTATATTTTTATAAAACTGTCCTATCATTTTTTTCATCAATTCTTTAACTATTTTGTGTGATTCTACTAATTGATTATAAATGTTTCCAGGCTCCAGTTCATTTACAATTCCCTTCATTATTTCTTGTTTACAAGTACTCATTAACTGTTGTATTTTCAGGTCTGGTAGTTTATCCCACTTGATTTTTTTGTTTATTATTTCAAGTATTCTTCAGATCTTATTATCTGCTTTCTTTTAGATTTTCTAAAGATTACGATTGGCATGTGATCAGGTTAGTTCCTGAGTTATTACTTTTAAGTCAGAAATCTGTTGAAAGTCATGAGGTGGAGCAAAAATACAATCAATCAGTGAGATGCCGCTATGATTTATATAACTTGCTGTGCCTTGTCTGTCTGAAGGGAATCTACCATTTAGAATTATTAAGTGCAAAGTTTGGTTCCATGTCATAACAGTGATTGCAAACAGCGATCACTATCATAGCGAATGTATATAGCCAAAAAGCATTTTGGTGATATACAAACACAAGTGACCTGACTTCCATTTTTTTCCAAGTGTTTTTGTGGGGGGGGGGCTGTGCCCCCACACAACATCACTTGTGCAGGGCTTCACCTGCTGTACTGCAGCATTGTTCTTTCTGAACATGAAAACCTTCCATTGACTGGTCAGGTCACCACTGGTGTCTCACAGTCTGCCACCTTGTGCCTGTTGGGCCAGTTCCTAAATGTCCTGCTGGCCCATGCTGGGGAATTCTTCATAATCTCCCACTACACCAGCAGAGCAACCATGCAGCAATTCTTTCGAGTTGAAAACCTACCAGCCATACTTGATGCCATTGATTGCACCCATGTTGCCATCTGGGCACCCACTGGTGAAGGAGTTGATACCTATGTGAATAGGAAAGGGTAACACTCCATCAGCTTCTAGCTGGTGTGTGATTCAAGAGGACATATCATCAATGTCCTGGCACATTTCCTCACCAGTGCTAATGATGCCTTTATCTGGCACAATGCCATCCTGTGCCAGAGATTTGAAGGTGGGAACATCACTACTGGGGACTTTGTCTGTCAGTATTCCCCAAAGACCACTCTCCAACCCTCAAGTTGCAGATGATGTCACTAACTCATGCTCTTTTCCTACACTCTGGACAGTGCATATTCCCTGTGTCCCTTACTCCTCACTCCTCTCCCACATCCTGCATCCATCACAGAGGACAGGTATAACATGGTACACATTGCTACACACAACATCATTGAGCAGGTCTTTGGCATGCTCATGATGCGAATAGAAACCTTGACCATTCCAGTGGTACCTTACAATATATTCTTTATAAGGCCTGTACCATATTCCTTGCCTTTTGCATACTACACAACATGGCACTCAACTGTGGGATATGCCTGCTGGCCTCAGAGAAACACCCTGCAACAAATACTGAGCCAGATGACCAGGGTATGCAGGAGCAGCTTGTGAGATGTGACCCCAGGAAAACCAGGAAGTCATAGGAGTACACATCCTACCTCATCACAGACCTCTTCTTTTCTTATTTTATTTTATTTATTCATTTTCAGATTACAATACCTCTGAGCACAGACAGCTCATTTACAAAGGTTCCACATAAGTGAGGAGGAGAGAAAAAACATACAAAGGAGGCAAAATACAATGTTTCCAAAAACAGTAAAATAAAGTGAGCAAATATATATATCTATACGCAGTTTTATCATTCTAATAGGAGGAAAGCATAGATGAGAGGGTAAAGGATAAATATGGGAGAAAGAAAGAGATGAAGTGGCAGCCATAGGCCTTGTCAAGCTGTTGGAGGGGTAGGGTCAAGGGGGGTGAGGTGAGCAAGGGGTAAGAAAAGTAGGAGGTGGCAGCTATAGGCCTTGTTAAGCTGGTGTGGGAGTGGTAGGGGCAGGGGTGAGGTGGATGGGGGGTAGCCAGGGGCATTGTCAAAGTGCAAAAAGGGGGTGTAGCCTTGAAATTATTCAGACCTAGACAGTGAATAAAGACCAAATAGTAGACTGTAATGTGTTCAGAAATGTATTATATAAATACAGAATAATACATGGGGTGGTGTGTTTAACAAGAATTTTTATTTATTTGATTTTCAGAGATACACCTTTGAGCAGCAAGTGCTCTTTTTCAAAGGTTCCACATCACTTATATTACATTTAGGCACATAGTTTAGCTCTGTAGAGCTTGGTCAAACGATAACATTCAGGAGACAAGGACAGTTTCAGTGATGTCCCAGATAGGGCCTAGTCTGGTTCATATTCTACTGCAGTTAGTAGAAATCCTGACAACTGATACATTATTAGCCCAAGTGGGGAATTTTGTAACCCCCGAGGTGTTGGATGCTACATAAACCCCAAGAGGGAAGCTCAATGGGTTTATTTAAGCATCCAATACTAAGAGTGTTTGTAAATTATGAGTTTTACAGACCACTTCATGTTTTATTTTATATAATTGCTGAAGCTGCTTTTTTTTCACCACAGAAATGATATAAAATAGCAACCTTTGGTGCCTATTAGAAGACAGTATAGTGCAAGCCACACGCTGGCTCATTGTTTTCTCATAGGAAGAGCAATACTTGTTCATTACACAACTGGCTTTTACCATGGGAAAAAACATGATCCAGTTACTATATAATAATAATGAGGTGCCTGAAAAAATAGCAAGCCATTCCAGTGGGGGCTTAAAGGGATGAAAATAAATGCAGTGCCACACAGAGGGGTGGCTGAAAATAAATGCAACGTCATCTTGGCAGAAGGTTTAATGGGGCCATTCAGGTGGGGAGGAGGAAAAATTGATAATGTGAGGGGAAAAGGTGGCACATAAGGGGTAGGGCTCAGTGGGGCAATATACACACTAGGTGCATCCCATACTACATCACCAGACATGGATATTGTGCATATGGGCTACCCAGGAGGAAAGTAGCAGGGTCATTGTTCAGTCAGTGGGGGACCAGTGTTGAGAAGGTGTTACTTACCCATGGCCTTGGCCTTAAGGGATCCTGAACCTGCTGAGGAGAAAGCCATGGCCAGGACTGCATGATGTCCTGGGTGTCCTTGGTGTTCTGTATGTCTGGGTATCCAGGGTGTACTGCACATTCAAGTGCCTGCACTGTGTGGGGTGCTGGTATGCTGAGTCATCTGCTGTGGGGTGTCAGTCCTCGCATTGAAATGGCCAGTTCTCTGGCTGTCTCCAAAGTGCCTGTGGCCAAGGCCATAGCCTTCAGCACAGTGGCACAGAGTCTATTCAAGCCAACAGAAATGTCCTGCCATAGTTCAAACATTGCTGCCATGTGCTCTTCATGCTAAATGTTGTTTTGCAGCATGCAGAATGTACATGTCACTTTTGCGTGAATGCCTTCCTGTACCCCCACGGCTTTCCACGGCAGCTGCCCTTGAGCCACCACCTCCTGCTGTTGCTGCGTACTGTCTAGTTGCACAGGGTCAGGCTGTACCCTTGGCCATCGTTTGGCCTGGGTTGCACTATTGCCAGTGCTGTGCATAGTTGTGCAAGGGTGGCACACCAGTGTCTGGGTGTGCTTGTGGCAGGATCCTGGGATGATACAGAGTTAGCTGGGCCAGAAAGACTGACCTACATAGATACATAGACAGTGTCGGCAGATAAGGGCCTATGGCCCACCTAGTCTGCCCATTTGAGCTTGTAAGTTAAGTTTGTTTTCCTAGAAGTCTATTTCCCCTTACCCCTGACCTCTAGAATTCCTTTATGTCTATCCCATGCATTCTTAAATCCTGTGATTGTTTCAGTCCCCACCACTTCCTCTGGCAGGGCGTTCCACTTGTCCACCACCCGTTCTGTGAAGAATTCTTTCTCATGTTTCCTCTGAATCGTCCTCCCTCCAACTTCATCCCATGCCCTCTAGTCCTGAAACATCTTTTCGACTAAAATAGTGTTTTCCTGCACCTGTTCTCTCTGTAAGATACTTGTATGTCTCTATCATATCCTCTCTCCTCCTCTCCTCCAGGGAGTACATGTTCAGTTCCTTCAACCTGTCTTCATAGGACTTGTGATGCAACCCATGCACCATCTTTGTTGCCCTCCTCTGAACCTTCTCTACCCTGTCTATGTCCTTACGTGAGTATGGTCTCCAAGAACTGTACACTGTACTCCAGGTGGGGCCTCACTAGTGTCTTGAATAGCGGAATTATGACCTCCCTTTTCCTGCTGGTGATGCCCCTGCCTATACATCCCAGCATCCTATTTGCTTTACCTGATGCCTTGTCACACTGTTTCCCTACCTTGAGGTCATCAGAGATGACAACCCCAAGATCCCTTTCCTGCTTGGTGCATGCTATATCCTCACCCCCCAACTGATATATTGTGCCAGGATTTTTGTGCCCCATATGCCAGACCTGAGGAGACAGGGCATGGGTCATGTCATGTGTGGGGTTCTAGGGTAGCACAGCATTGGCTGGTCCAGTGATAGTGGCCTGGGGCAGCACAGGGATGGCCAGGCCATGGAGGGGTGGCTTATTTCAATCTGTAGGGGGCTGCAAGGGCAGACAACCATCCCTGGTCTGAGCTGGACCCCTCTGTCCTCCACCACTCAACAAAGGTTTTGTCCTCCTTCTCTTCAGAATCATCATCATCATCTACCACCTCCGCACTCTCCAAGTCTTTTCCAGCCCCAGCATGAGTGGTCCTCAGAGGTAGCACATGGCAGAATATTCCCAGGGTATTCTCCAGGACTGTGTCTTCCACCATAGACTGGGCTGATGAGAGATGAGAAGAGAGTGATATTGGGTATTAATGTACATACCTATGTTCTGACCACAGCAGCATGCATACCCAGTGCACTGTGTCTTGCAGCCCATACCACCATGTTGTGCAGTGGCCATACACCACCAGTGCTGTACACACCACACATACCCCATTACCAGTGATCACACAGGAAATAATGAAAATGTGGGATGGTTGGTGAGTACACACCAGACTGCCACACCACCCAGATAAATGGATCACACCATGCAGATTACATCCTTTGTTTTGCACATCTAACAGTCAGGGTCTGGCTGTGGCTGTGGTGGCACAACTACAATGTTGATATGGCTTCCAACAGAGGAAATCAGTAGACAGGACTTGGTGGCACACACATGTGAATATTTTAGGTAGACAGAAACATAGGCAATGATGACAGAAAAAACACTGGTCCATTCTGCCTGCCCATAAACCCTAAAAAAACCAGGACCTGTTACTATTAAGATGTGATACAGTAGCTCTGCATGCACTTCCTAAATTTTCCTGCATTGCCACAAATACTCAACTTCATTAGACAAATTATAGAAGATGCAAGCAGCTGAAGTGGGTAAAAGATGACCATGAACCCAACAGAGAGGGTGTAGACATGGCAATATCAGGGCATCCTGGTGTGCTGGTCAAACACTGCACACAGGCACACAATTACAAACAGGTCATGCAGCAGTCATGGCCCACATGTGTGATGTACCATCGCCCATACAGAAGGCATGCATAGGGCTACAGTAGGATGTGAATGCAGAACACAGATCTGTAGGGCACCCCTGTGCCTACACATTTGCTGGTGCAGTTATGTTCCACATCACCAGGACCCCTTCACAGATGGACAAAAGCACAGCTGTTGCATGTGCACACACAAGGTCAATGTGATGGAGCTTACACAACCACTCACACAACTGTAACAGACCAAGCTGGTTCTTATAGCCATCTCCTGGTATACCAGTCACCTGGACAGGGTTCACTGTTGAGGCAATTATTGCATTTCTAGGTCCTTTGCCCTCTTTTTTTCACTCTTTATTTGGTCATCCTTCTGCCACCCAGAGCATCCACTGTTTCTGTAACTGTGTCCCATGCCTTGCTGATCTCAGATCAGGTCCCCCTCTTTCTGCCAGCCAGGTTTTCATGGTCCAAGTATGCCTTGGCAAGGGCAAGAACCTCCTCACTGAAGAACATGCATTTCCTTTGGCACCAAGGTTGAAAGAGAGAGAACAGACATCACTGAGCATTGTATGCACACAGATGAGCACAGAGATAAGGTGCAGCAGTGTTTAGGCCCCCTTTTCCCCAGGCCAGGACTAGAACATTGTTCCATATGTACAAGATAAACACGCATATAGCTGCCTGACTATCATTGCAAATGCCCACGTACACATACAGCAATAGTCTAGTCATGATACAGCATAAACACAGTGCTATTATCACCCATATCCTTACTGTAGATCATTTAACAATACATTTACCTCCAGCTGCCTGTAGTTCCTCTGTGAAATCGGTGTGGTGCCGTTTGTTCCTTCTATATTCCTCCGGTGTAATAAGGCACACAAATGAATGAATGCATTCCAGTAATGACATGCTAATGTAGATTTCTGCATTGGGATGTGAAATTTGCTTATTTGCATACAGTGTTTGAATACTGCAATTTTACTCCAAGCACTATCATAATGGTGCTAGTGATGATTTTGTGCTAGTGTAACCTTCATGTGTAGCATTGATATGACATCACACTATGAGGATGACATCATCATACAGCACTGACATCTGCAGTATAATGTCATACAAAAAAATTGTGCAAGGCTTTTCAAGTCTGTGAATGTGTACCATGTGCATGTGTCACCTCAAACCTGCCACATGCAAATGGGCCAGCCCCCCCCACCAGAAGCACACATTGCACAGCACAAAACAATGTTATCACAGTGCTAACACTGAAACGTGTTACTGAAACAGAAAGACCACACCTATGCCACCAAGGGTACAGTCATCTGCTTGGTGTGAGGGCTGTGACTACAACACCACTGCAGATACTGCATCAATACTGTGACCACTGCAACAATGACAGATACAGGGAGGAGGCCTGTCCTGCAGAGGGATGCTAGGTGGTCTGCCACAAAGCTGGCCAGCTTGGTAGACATTGTGGTGGCCAGGAAGGAGCAATTACTGGGTGAAGAGGCTAAGGGTGACCTCCCCAGTAATGAGGTTTAGGCTCCTGTAAGGAGCAGACTCACCCACATGACAGGGGTCACATACATGGGCGACCAAAGCAGGTGTAAGTTTAATGACAGCACATGAAGGGAACAGTGCCATCTCCTGCAGCTGATGGTGATGTTGGAGAGTGGCAATGTACCAAGGCTATGTGAGTACAGATAGCTCTATCTATTGTTTAGATGGCAAACTGTCTGCATTACTGTTTCCAGGATAATATACTGTACCTCCTTGGTCATGCACCTGAGGGAATGTACACTGAACAGTTGTGTCCTTGTTGTGTCCCCTCTACCTTATGGGACTTTCTCCACTGTATAGCCTGATCCTACCAATGCAGATGCATGGGATCACTTTCCCAATGGATGTCTCTGGTGCCCTGTACATTGCAGGACATGCAGTGGATCTTTGAACCATGCACCTGTCATGGCAACAAGTGTGTGTGCTACCACAGTGACATGTCTGCAGGGTTAGGGTAGATGACTAGGTAAGGTAACATGTAGTCTATATGGTGGCACATGTACTCAACAGTACTTGGCTGTGGCTAGCATCTGTTTCATATACGCTGTCCATGTTATACAGCATGGGTGCTGATATGCATATGCCATGTAATGCATGGTGTACTATTATGCTGCACAAGGTGTGCTACTCCTAGCCCAGGGACTGTTTGCCTACACCTATGGAACATTGTTCTCCCCTACTGTTGCATAGGTATCCCTCCTGTGCCTCTGTTGTGGGTGACCTGTGGTTACCATCAATCTAATACATACTGTTAGGTGTACATGGCCTAGTGATAGTCTGTCCACATAATTCGGAGGTTTGGCTCCCTGGTCCAGATGGGGGCTGGTTTTTCCTGCCTCCGGAGGGTGGTGGGGTTTGCTTTGCTCCCTGGATGAGGCAGGGGTGCTATCGGAGGGTGGTCCTGCCTGCCTCATCGTAGCGAGGGTCGGGTGAGCTGGAGTCTGTGGCTGGAATCTGTGGAGGTGGAGGAGTTGTTTGTGCTGTCTGCTTGTTTGCTACCTCCAGGATCTTGGCTACTGGGAATTCTGGATATTTTGATTGTAGCTGGAGCTGTGTGGATTTGGCGTGGATTGCTAGAACTTGGTGAAGTATCCCTGAATTACTTTTGTTGTAGCTACTGTGTCTTAATTATCGGAGACCACTAGGAATTTAACTATAACTGGGTTAATTTACAACTATCAGTCTCGTGAGAGGAGTCTGATTAATGTTGGAGCCATACTGAGTGGTGAGAGCACAGAAGTGTGAGTACAAAGTCCTTGAACTCTGCTTTTTGGTTAAGCAGGGTACTGATGAATGGGTTTTAAAGTGATGGGCCATTTTTGTGGTTTTAGGTGGTAAGCTCCTCTCCCCGCAGTGGTGAGAGTACTGTGGGTGGGGTAGAAAAATAATATGTTTTGATAATTTGACAGCACTAAATTTGCTAATAGATTTTGTATTATATTATGATTTTTTAGTGTTTTATTTTAAGTTTTATTTGTAATTTTGTTTTATATAAGTTGAGAAGGGTTTATTATTATTAATTGTGGTGTGAATTATGTGCTGGAACGACAATAAGACGGTCAGGTATTATTCCCCCTCTACGCTCAGGGACCTCCATCCTTTCTCCTGTCCCCCTTTGTCACCGGGAGTCTATAGAAAGTGTAGGGCTCTGGGGATTGTGAGAGGGAGACGGAGGATTGGTGCTGGGCCTGGGGGGGGGAATGGAAAGGAGCGGGCGGATGGGGATAGTGGGGTCAAGGAGACTCTCTGGGGTGAAATGGGCACAGGAGAGGGGATTTCCCTGTCTTGTGTCCATACCCAAGGGTTCTGATCAGGATTAGCAGGTAGGGCAGTCATCATCGGAGGTTTATCCTACTCGGGTGGTGTTATGCAATGCCAGGTCTATTAAAAACAAGACGGCTGTTGTAGCCGATCTTGTTGGGTCGTCTGACCTGGCGTGCATCACCGAGACTTGGCTGGATGAAAATGCTGGGCCAGTTTTAGCCGTAGCAGTTCCAGCTGTGTACTCGGTGATACACTGCCCGAGGCAGGATCGTAGGGGCGGGGGTGTTGCCATATGTTTTAAGTCAGAACTGGGCCTGGTGGAGGTACCGCCGGGAGTCACCAGATCCTTTGAGTGTATTCTGGGCAAGGGTGTGGGGTGCAGGATACTTCTCGTATACCGTCCACCAGGTGATGAGAATGTTTCCTGCAGGAAGTCGCAGACTTCATTGTGGAACAGCGTTGGGGTCCCCAGATGGTTGGTTCTGGGGGATTTCAATGCTTGGGTCGACGATGAATTCTCGATTTGGTCAGACTTCCTCCAGTTGATGATATCATTGGGCTTCACACAGGTTGTTTCCTCCTCGACCCATATTGGTGGACACTCATTGGACCTGGTGTTCCTTCTGGGGATGGGGATATCTGACTTGGTGGTGGAACGGTCAGATGGTCTGACCATCACCCCATTAGGTTCAGTTTTGAGGCCACCCCTGTTAGGTCTGCCCCTTTGGAGATGGTCTGATACCGCCCTTTGAGGGGTGTATCCCCAGATGACCTGATGGCGGTATTGGACCTATCAAGCCTACCGATAGATTGCTTAGATCCAGGTGACCTGGTACATGCTTATAATGAGGCAGTGACAGGGGCCCTGGATTCTATTGCACCAGTTCATGTTCATCCTCTTACTCCTCGCCCCAGGTCTCCTTGGTTTGATGAGACCATGAGGGAGCTGAGGAGAGTTGGACGAAGGCTGGAGAGGTGGTGGAGGTCCGGTCTTGATGATGACAGGCTTAGTTTGATGGACCATTATGTGGCCTATCAATCCACAATCTCTCGTAAGAAGGCAGAGTTCCTGTCCAGAGAGATAGTGGCTGCACGGAATAGACCAGCTCAGCTCTTTCGGACTGTGGACAGACTGTGCAATCCAGTCTGTCTTCAGCCCAGAAGAGCCTTATCTCAAGAATGGTGTGATGAACTTGCTCTCTTCTTTGCAGATAAGGTTGTCAAAATCAGATCGGATATTCGCTCTTCCCTCCCCAACGGGAGTGACGGTGGTCGGCAGGAGATGTCGAACACCCAGTTTAGATGGTCTGATCATTCGAGCGCTGTGACCGACTAGCTGTGATTTGGACCCTGGCCCCACACGCCTCTTAGTGGGTTGTGTGGATAAAATCGACCTAGTCCTGGCTTTGATAGTCTGGAAGTCTTTGGAGAGGGGGATCTTTCCAGATCCCCTTAAAGAGGCTATAATTAAGCCTCTATTAAAGAAATCCTCCTTAGATCCAGATTGTCTAGAAAATTACAGACCAGTCTCTTACTTACCTTTGTGGGTAAAGTTATTGAGAAAGTGGTCACAGTGCAGTTGGAGGATCATCTGACCAACAACAATATCTACGATTCTCCAGTCTGGATTTAAAAAAGGCATAGTACGAGACAGGCGCTTGTAACGGGTACTAAATGACCTCCAATGTAGAGATCGAGACCCGATCCATCTTGGTACTACTTGATCTCTCTGCAGCGTTTGACACCGTTGACCATGGTGTACTGTTAGAGCATTTGCGGTCTGTCTGTGGACTGTCTGGTACGGTCCTCAGATGGTTTCGATCTTACCTCGAGGGTAGGACTCAGAGAGTGGTGTAAGGAATTTTTTCCTCGGCATCACTCTCTCTATCCTACGGGGTACCGTAGAGTTCTATCTTAGTGCCTATGTTGTTTGCGGTGTATATGCTGAGGTTAGGAGTGATTATTAGATGATACAGTTTGGGTTTTCATTGCTATACAGATGATACCCAGCTGTATATGTCTTTCGTGCCCGGCCAGGACGCTGCCTTGTCGGTATTTAATAACTGCTTTGAAGAAATCCAAGACTGGATGAATGGAGTTACTGAGGTTAAACCTGGAGAAAACTGAGGTGTTGGTCATGGACAAAGGCAGCTGTAGAGGTCTGCGGAGGGATCACCCTCAGGCTTATGGCTTGGAGGTGTTCAGCTGGCGACCTCAGATCAGGTGCGAATCTTGGTTTAATAATTGGCGACTGTCTGACACTTAAATCTCAGGTGTCAGCGGTGGTCAAAACTTCCTTTTCCATCTGAGGAATATTGCCAGGGTGAGCACCTGGTTCCTCAGAGGACCTCCAACGTTGATCCACGCCGTTACCTCCCGTCTTGACTACTGTAATTCCCTATACCTAGGGCTATCGAGGTTGAACCGCCGTCTGCAGCTAGTGCAGAATGCAGCAGCCAGGTTGTTGACTGGATCTCCTAGATCCAGCCATATAATGCCTGTGCTTCACGGACTGCACTGGCTGCCAGTGTTTTGGTGAATCACCTTCAAGGTCGGTTTACTGACCTATAAAGCCCTACATGATCTGGGACCTACCTAGCTGAAAGAGCTCCTTTGCCCCTACTGTTCCTCCCGCTCCCTCCGATCCACTGATGAGGGATTGCTAGAGATTCCCAGGGTTCATTTGAAAACATCAGGTGCTAGATCGTTTAGTTTTATGGCACCGACCCTGTGGAATTCTCTACCTCGTCAGGTGCGAAATTGCCCGACAGTCCTTAGTTTTAAAGGAGCTTTGAAGACCCACCTTTTTAGCATAGCTTTTAAGGATTTATATTAGCTTTAATGTTATTGTATTTATTGTTTTGTGAATTTGTACAGGTGCTTTGGTTTTAAGAAAAGCGCCTTTTAAAAATAAAGTTGAATTGAATTGAATAGCCTACATGTATGGGTATGTTGGACAGGCGTGGTGAGGACACCTGGATATGGCCATTACATGTGCTGGCAGTCGCTGGTCTAGGCCATGACAATGACACTGGGGTGTAGCATTCCATCATTGTTTGGGACATGGCACACCTGTCTGCGTGGACCACAGCTTGGCAAAGTGATAAGACGTGGCCCTGCACAATCCTGTCTATCAGTACCATGCACATGTGGCTGATGGTGCATAGTACTGGTACATGGGCACCTGTACTGTTTAGGGTTTCTGGTAGAATGCCATGTGTTCACCTGCATACTATTGGTCATGTCTCCATTGCACTCCTCCACAGATGCCAAGGCCCAGCACACCTTAAATTAATTAATTTATCTGGAAATGAGAAGGGATGGGGGATATGACAAAAACTTTAAAATACCTCAAGGGTGTTACTAGGGTCCAGGAGGGGAGCTTCTTCAGCAAAGAGAATGCTCAAAGACAGGGGGCCATGGTATGAGGGCAGTGGGAGGTAGATTCAGGGGGAATGTGAAAAAGTACTTTTTCATGGAAAGGGTAGTGGATGCATGGAATGGTCTCCCCACAGAGGTGGTAAGGGTACAAACAGCGAATGCTTTCAAGAATGCGTGGAACAGGCATACAGGAATCCTAGCAGGGATGGGGTAAGGTTCAACAAGGGTTATTTGGGGGGTAGAGTATGTGGGCAGACTGGATGGGCCAAGTGGTCCTCATCTGCCATCAGATTCTATGCATCTATGTTGTGTTTTGCCTTTTAGAAATGAAATCTCTTGTAAACAACTTATTGCTGTACTGCTTTTTTCCCCTGTTACTCCCTGTTCCCCATTCCTCAGAACACATCTGAAATGAGCTATTACCTGCTCAGTACATCTTTCCTAGTAAAACTATTGAACCATGGGGGAACAGCGACCATCAGATGGTCACTTTCAATATTGAGAGGCAAGCCATAATAGGTAGGAGACAGAGCAAAATGATATGCTTTAATAGGGCAACTAGTAAACTTATGTGAGAACAGTTGAGAAGTTGGAAGCAGAAGGAGGACTTTGAGGATACTAATGTAAATACAGTGTGGGGCATTCTGGTCAGCAAGATGAAAGACTAGAAGCACAATTTGTACCAGAAAGAAACCTATATGCAAAACATGAAGTGAGACCTACTTGGCTAAATAATAGGGTGTTAAAAGCAGTCAAGCACAAGAGAATGCTATATAAGCATGCTATGGACTTGGCAGTTTGTTACCATTGGAAACAGTATATAAAGAAAAACAAAGAGCGAAAAGACTGATAAGGATGACCAAAGAGAAAAGGAAAATGGCAGGGCAAAAAAATTTCAGTACAGACCCAAAATTGTTTTAGCCATATGTTAGGAACATGAAAGGGGTAAGAAGAACAGCTGGATCATTTTAGGAAGGGAATGTATTCATTACAGATGATAAGATGGTGGCATACCACCTCAATGACTATTTTAAATCAGTATTTCAGGAATCCCAGTTGGATATGGTCAATGTGCAGATCAGGGGTAGTACATCTGAGTGTTCTGTGGCGATTACAGAAAGGGAGGTAAAAAAGGCTCTGACATCTGTCAGTAAGAGAAACTCCAAGGGGCCAGATGATTTACACCCAATTTTGTTAAATGAAATGGCTTCTGAACCGGTTGATCCCATAACTAAAATATTCAGGAAATCCCTGGAGAAGGATGAGGTGCCAGATAATTGGAAGAAGGCTTATGTGGTGCCAATTTTTAAGAAGGGTAGCAGGGCACAGACAGAAAATAATAGGCCAGTCAGCCTCACATCTGTGATGTGGAAAATCATGGAGGCCATATTAAGAAAATTTAAAGAGGATCACCCAAGTCTACATGGGATTATGGTACAGTGATCAACATGGTTTCAGAAGGAGTAGATCATGTCAAACAAACTTGATCAACTTTCTTGAGAAGATGAGCAGAGCACTAAATGAAGGTAAGGCAGTCGATGCGATGTACCTAGATTTTACAAAGGTTTTAGACACAGTTCCTCATGAGGAGAAGATTAAATGCCTAGATGATTATAGTCTTGATAGAAAAATTATCATATGGACAAAATTATGGAAATGTGAAAGGAAAAGTGTCACTCCCACTGGAACTTTAATCCAGTCCCCTAGCATTCTATGTTAGTACTCTAATCCCTGACCAATGGGAGACATTTCCATCATCATGATTCAAAATTGCCTCACAGTGGCTTTAATGCACTTAGAAAGTTGTCTGGTGTCTCTGACATATGTCTATGTTGCTAATTACACAATACAAAAAAGGAATGTGTGTGTGCCTCATGGAAAAGCTCAGAAGCCTGCTAATCACTGAGTCTCCATAGCTCAGGGGTTAGAGTGCTACCACCAGTTGCTAGGGGCTTGGGTTCAAGTCCCAGTAGGAGTCACACATTTCCATCATCATTATTTAAAATAGCCTCATATGGTTTTACTGCACTTAGAAAGTTTTCTGGTGTCTCTGACATATGGATAACAGAGTGGCCAAAACACAGATCACAAACAGTTAGATTAAATGGAGTTGACTCTGATAAGAGGGAGATTATGGGTAGAGTACACCAGAGGTCAATGCTTAGGCCCATGTTGGAGGTTATGAATGGAGTTCCCCAGGGATCAGTGCTAGGGCCTTTATTGTTCAATATATACTGTATGTCACTAGCATAAGCATTACAAAAGGTGGGTGGATAAGTAAATTTGCAGATAACATCAAAACAGGACAGTTAGTCAAAACAAATGAGCAAATTAATGAATTTTAGGAAGAAATAAACGCGTCATATAAGTTGGCAACTGCTACAAAATGTGAATTATTTTGGAAAAATGTGTGGTTATACATTTTGGAAAGAAAACATGGTGGCAACTTATAAAATTGCTTACCACATTCTTATATCCCTGATAGTGAAAGGGAAATGGTGGTATTGGTGTCCAGTGATCTCAGACCAGATAGACAATGAAATGAGACCATAGCCAAATGTGATAGGATTAAGGGATGTATATGGAAAAATATTACAAGTAGGAATAAGAATGTGGGGTTGCCCATGAATAGATCTCTGCTGAGACCACATTTGGAGTATTTTGGGCAATTCTGGATTCCTCAGGATGCAGGTAATATTGTTAAGCTAGAGGTGGTGCAAAGAAATGCTACAAAGCAGATTAATGGTTTGAAGGATGTGGACTATACTGAAAGACTGGTCAGTCTCATTCTGTTTTTATTGGAGATGAGGTGATTGAGGGGTGGCCTAATAACAGTTTACAAGTCATTACAAAATTTAAATATGAGGGAATGTGTGCGTATTGGACTTAAGGCAAATATTAGAGATACTAGATGTTATAAGTTTGAATTAAATGACAAGTGTTTCGGAACAACTAAGAAGAAGCATTGCTTTACACAGAGGATGGTGACACATTGCAGTGTGCTACTGAAGGAAGTAGTGAACACTTCAGATTTGGTCACATTTAAAAGTAAACTGGATACCTATCTACAAAGAAAGGGATTCTCTGGCAAGATCCATTGACTGTATGATGATGGACAGGCTAGATGGGCTTTTTGCTCCCTCATGTCTATCTTATTTATGTTCTCATGTATGTACTTTTGAAAGTTAAATAACACACATGGGATTTTACTGTCATCACCCATTGCAGTACAATACATTTTGGGAGAATTTTTCCAATGAGTAACTTGAGATATTTTTACTGTAAATTTACAATAAAAAACACCAAATCAAATTTCTGTAGCTCTGTTAGATTCCAGGACCCACTGCCATTGGTTATCAATGCCAAATGTCAGGTCTATGTTTATGTTAGTAGGGATGTTTCAAACATCCACATTTTATAGAATTATTTTACAATTTTACGAATAATTAAATTGTGAAAATAGGTAGGTAGTTAGATAAATAGATAGATAGACAGACAGCCAGACTGATAGATAGATAGATAGATAGATAGATAGATAGATAGATAGATAGATAGATAGATAGATAGATAGAGTGACAGACAGACTGGCAGACCAGACATGCAGGCAGACAGACAGACAGACTGATGGACAGACATACAGACAGAGACAGACAGATAGGATAAGATAGATAGACAGACAGACAGATGGCAATTCAGAGCAATTAATGGTAATTCAGAGCAGGGCTTGCCATAACTGGCCACTGTATTAAGTACACAACATTGAAAGATTCATATTTCTCTGTGATTCATGAAATAATGCCACAACATTTCTGTCACCATTATGCTCATTTCCCTGCATGCTGGAGGAAGCAATGGCAACACTGTTTACTATGTTATCTTGTTGCTGACCTAATTCTTATGTAAATACATTTTATAGAGGGGGATACTAAAAACAAAGATTTGGACAAACCAACAACATTTGTTATTGTCTGTGTTTGATACTGTTCCTATATATTAGTTAGCAGTAGATCCAAAATGACTTGCCTTTTGCAGGGTTTTCAACAATCTGATAGAGGTTGTGTGAGACCTTGAGAGACCCCACGAGTTGTAGCTATTCATTACTTGTATCTGAAAACTGAATTCCCCGCTATTCATAATATTCAGAAAACTATAACTTGGATAAGAACAGTAAAGCCACCTGATTGCCTAAATGTTGAGTGGAAGAGTATAATTATTTGGGCATAATTACACTCCTGTACTTATTTTATCAGTGCACAAGGTTTGGCTGTAATATCAATATACTTTTTTTTTCTCATACTGCATACTGAAAACAATATAGTCTTATTTAAAATCATAAGATTTATTTTTAATTAAGTAGAATCCACATTATAACTGCAGTAAGTCACTTCAGGAATATATGATTATGGTTAATAATTACACTTTCCTCTTCTGTGTTTAAATGCCTAACAACCCACTCAAGGAGAGAGATTATTGACCCATAACTACACACCCTGGTATGTCTTATTGCATGCTTATTAGAGTTGTGCATTCAGTGCTTCATGTGTCCTCCTGTGGATTCCTTGGTTTTCCCAAAGCTAACCTTTTCCAAGGTACATGTGCTCTAAGTCATCATTTTAGGATATTTTTTCATTATCCTGGTTTCATTGTTTGTTATCATGGTTTTGTCTATGTTAACCATGTGGAGTACAAATAATCTAAACTAATTATTAGTGAGTGTTATTTAAGCAATAAACCACAAGGGGGTGTGGGGTATCGGGGGATTTACTATGGCTGGAGTGGTTTGCCCATGAGGCACAGCCAAGTGGGGAAATCCTCACCAGCCATGGTAAATCCCCCAATAACCCACATCCCCTCAAGTGGCTAACTATGATTCTACCTTGGTTTTTATTTTTATTTTTCGCTGTTTCATTTCATTGGTTTCAATTTTTGTGCATTTCTTAGACAGCTATAAAAAATAATGCTGTGTTGATTCTGTGCAGTTGTAATATGGATTCTACTTAATTAAAAATAAATCTTGTGATTTTAAATAAGACTATATTGTTTTCAGTATGCAGTATGAGGAGAAAAAAAGAAGCATATTGTTATTACAGCCAAACCTTGTGCACTGATAAAACAAGTACAGGATGTGCTCACTAGCTATCTCTACTAGCCTTGCCTCCAATGAGGCTTACTACCACGGAACTTGGTAATCCTTCCAGTAGCTGGTGGTGTGCTCCTACATAAGGGGGGACTGTCTAATGACCCTTGTGGGGGCATCTGGAGGATAGACCTCCACAAATTGGGCACTCCTCTGGGGCCCACTTGGGCAGCTTAGGGGGGTCTGGTGGGCAAGCACTGCTTGGTTCTCTCCTCAGGACCTTCCTAGTGTTTGACAAAATAACCCCTCTGGCTTCTGGTAAGCCTTGACCTGTCTACCTGACCTGTCCACAATATCTTGTCCCTTTAGTGCCCTGGTTAGTCCCAGGTACAGGTCCTTTTTGACATGGGGGTTCCTAAGCTCCTCAGGGAGGATGATAAGCCCTCCCCATTTATCAATGCCCTCATCATTGGCCTTCTCACTGCTTTATGCCTCCCTTCCTCCCTCCACTTATTGCTGATTGCTCCCCTCCCTCAGGGGGCCCCTGGATTACACTTGAACAGCATGAGGAGCATGACTTCACCTTCTCCAGTCTACTAGCCTGTGGCAGACAGCCCCTCTGGCCTATCTGCTGTCTTGACCTTAGGTGCTTTCTGTAACCTGCCATAGTGGTCAGGCATCCTGCTCACAAGCCTTTGGCCAGAGGTGGTTCTCCCCCTATAAGGCATCTCCTCTGGCTCCTCCTGGTGACACTAGCCCTGGCTGGGGACATTGAGCTAAACCCTGGTCTTACTTATCAAGCCTCCTCATTTCCTGTGGGCTGGCTGTCAGGCAAGGGGATAGAAATAGCTCACCTCTACATCTGCAGCCTCCTGCCCAATCTGGCTGAACTCTCTGCCTGGGTCACTCACTGCAAGCCTGACATCCTTGGTATTACCAAGACTTGGCTGAAACCTTCCACCCCTGACTCAGCCTGCGTACTTCCTGGCTTTGATCTCATTAGACATGATTGGCCTGGGAAAAAGCGTGGAGGTGGTATCTTGGTCCACTACAAGAGTCACCTAAGCATGTCTGCTGTATCTCACCAACAACCCTTACTATCTTCTTGTGAGCTGCATCACACAGTCCTATTACTTGGGATCACTAAAAAGCCACACATCATCTGTACATACAATCTCCCAAGGGTGGTCTGTCGGGGTTATCCTACCTCCTTGATACTGTTGGTGCTAAGACTGGGGATAATGAGCTAATGATCTTGGGAGATCTTAATTTAAACTGGCTGGGAGGAAATACCAAGCTGTATGAACCTCTACTTGCTGGCCTCTCCTTCTCTCGACTTATTCAGGAGCCCACTAGGTGGTCTACCACTGGTGGTATTAGCTCCCTTCTGGACTGGGTCCTGTCCAATAGACCTGAGAGAATCAGCTCCTCTGGTACCCTTCATGAATCTATCTCCGACCACACCTCTGTGTACTGCGAATGGAAGATCTCCTCACAGAAAATTCCTCATAAAATCATCCAAGTAAGGGATTTCTCCAGGTTTTACCTAGGGTCCTTCCATGAGGAGCTGAGGCTTATGGACTGGTCTGTGGTGCTAAATGCTCAAGACTCTTCCACTTCTGTTACTCATTTTCTTAGCATCTTTGGAGTACTGCAGGACAAGTATGCCCCTCTTATCAGGTGGAGGGTAAGGGGGTCTGCCACTAAGTGGCTGCATGGGAGCCTCCTAGCCCTCATAAGGGCTAGAGACAAGTTCTGGTCCAACTTCAAGGTCACAATGGACCAGACCATATTTCAGCACTATAGGAGGCTCAGGAATGAATGCAAAAAAGCAATCAGGGCTGCCAAAACTGACTACTGCAAAACTGCTTTACTAAACTCAGCTAAGAACCCTATAAATTCCTGGAGGAACATTAAAAATATAGTAAGTGGGGGTTCTGACATGCTCATAGGTAGATCTAACTGTAACAATCCATTAACCATCTCCAATGCATTCAACTCCCTCTTCATGGATCTGTCTGCTTTCACTTCCATATTCTCCAGTGGTGGGAATGATAGTCGTGTCCACGCCTCTGCCCCACAGTTGGCTCCATCTCCCATCCATTACTCTACTTCAGGGCTGTGATGGCACAGGAGATGCAGAGACTTCTCTCTGGTCTCTCCCCTCACTCTAGTGCTGGCCACAATAGCATGGAACCTAAGCGCCTCCATCTTGGTGCCTCTTATATTGCCATCCCAATGGCCCATATCTTCAACATGTCCCTAGCCTCTGAGGTTATCCCTGACCTTTGGAAGGTGGCGAGGATTGTCCCTACTCTCAAACATGGCAACCCTAAGATCCTCTACAACTACCGACTGATAGCCATCTTGTCAGCTATCAGTAAACTTCTGGAGAAAGTTGTGGCTGGGCAACTTATGGAGTATATTCAGGCCCATGAGCTACTTCTCCTATACATCATGAGTTTTGCAAAGGGCACAGTATGTCCTCTGCCTTGTCACTGTCTCCTCTGGGATCAGTGCAGCTATGGACCAGGAGTAGCTGTCAGGCACAATCTTCATTGACCTATCTAAGGCCTTTGACCTAGTTGACCATGTCTTACTTTGCTCTCAACTTTGGTCCCATGGTCTGTCCCCACCTGTCCTAAAATGGTTCACTAATTAACACCAGGGCAGATAGCAACTTATTAAATTCAGTATGGTCCTCTCGGCCACCACTCCTGTGACCTTTGGTGTACCCCAGGGTTCAGCCCTTGGGCCTCTTCTCTTCTCTATCTTTGTCAATAATCTCCCATCTACTTCTTCCAGCTGTAGCTCTATCCTATATGTGGATGACCTGGTTATCCTCACCCATTCCCATGACATTGGGGTCATCAGGCACCAACTGAGTGAGGATTTCAGAAATATCCAGTCCTAGGTAGTGAGTCACAAGCTGGTCCTCAACTTTAAAAAAACTCAGACCATGCTTTTTGGGTCCATGGCCAAGATAAAGGCCTCCCCTGCTCCACTGAGCATTACTGGTATTGATGGTATTCCTGTCCTAATCACTGACTCCATCAAATACCTTGGGGTAACACTTGACCTCCAGCTTGACCTTGGGCATCATATCCAAAATGTATGCAAAGCCGTCAACTGCAAACTGGGTCTGGACTACAGAGCAAAGAACAATCTTACTTCTGCTGCTCACCTTGCACTGGCCATAGGTGTATTTCTCCCTTCGCTCTGCTAGTGACTCATCCTGTTTGCAGGCACCTCCAAAGTTCACCTCTCTAGGTGGGACATAGCCTATAATAACATTTGCCGCTTTGCACTTGCTGCCCCTCACCTCATCCACCACTGTGACTTGTATAACAAACTTGACTGTCTCTCCCCACCCAACTACATGAATTTTGTGTTGGGCAGCTTCACGAGCACGGTTCTCAGAACTGACACCCCTCCAGGACTGGCTGAGCTCCTCAAACTGGCAGTCTCTTCTTCTTACTCCCTTAGATCATTGAGCCCTGCTATTCTCAAAGTTCCTGCCATGCGAACACAAATGGGGACAGGAATTTTGCTTCATGTGCCCCAGAGTATGGAACTCCTTCCCCATCCAGGTCCGCTCCTGCCCTTCCACTCATGTCTTTGGAGCTCCCTGTGGAATTACTTGAAGCTCTCCTCTGCGTGTGGTTGTCCTAAACTGCCATAACTAACCTTGGTCCCCTGCATTGGACTTACATGTCCTTCTTTTGGTACCCTTGTGCAGGTCCAGCTGATGCATCCTGCCTGCATGGTTCTGCCTTGTATATAACATATTTACTCTCTGTTTCAGGTGATGCTTTGACTGCAGCTCTGTTTTGAGGCTCTGAGCTGTATAGAATTGTATAATGCACTGTTCATAGCCTTGCAGACTCTATGTATATATTTTGTTCCTATTCTAACTGTGTTTACTGACTGCTTTTGTTATGATCATTTGGGTCTACCTGATTCTGTGTAATGCCTAACTTGTATCATGTTGTCCTTTGTATGAATGTGTATTTCATTGTACTCTCCCAGGTCATACCTGAAAATAGGCAAATGTCTTATCTAGTGTACTTACCAGGTCAACAAAAGCTAAATGAATAAATAAATGTTGTGGTTCAGTCGTTACTTGTTGCTGTGCTAGAGCTTCGGGTTAGCGTTTGCATCCTTAAAATGGAGTTAGGAAAATTGTTTGCAGTCAGGAATTTTTACTGCTTTATTTATTTTTGTGGTGACATGATAGACTGAGATTTCAAGCAGCAGAGGGACTGTATAGGAAGAGGGGGAGAGATCGATGTCGACAACAGAGCAGAGATGAGTGGAGAGAAAACATAATTTAGAGGTGAGCTTGGTGGAAAGTGGTTGTTGGAAGGCAGTAAAAGAAGCCCCTTTTATGCTTATTTTTCAGGATTCCACAGTGTTTTGTTAGTATTTTTAACATGTACGGAGGTGCTGTTTCAGGATCAGTGTTATCGGGGAAACAAGATTGCGGCTACAGTTTCTTGATTTCGGGGTTGAGTGGTTTGTTTTTTGAATATACGGCTGGCTGGCACCTTTTGCAGTCATTATCATAGGATTTACAATGCAGGTAAGGTGCCAGCTTGCCTATCTGATTGGTTGTTGTCCGAGGTCCATAGTATAATCGGTTATAACATCCAATCATTGTGTGTCTCATCACACATGTAGATTGTTTTGATGTAGTATTATATGAGTTCACATAATGGTGATGACAGAAGTTGTGGCAGCACAGTCTGCAGGCAAATAAGAGCAGTACTGTAGTAGTGTGAGTCAGTGTAGAGTTGTGGTTGGATGAAACCTGCCCTGGAAGGATGGTAAAACAGCTCTAAAATAAATGGCATGTAGTAAGCAGAGAAGTATGTTGCTCACAGTGTTATGGTGGTGCTCGGAGGGCCTTAAAATAAAACCATTCTGTAAGGTTGTGTGAAATTGATAAACTGTGGTCAGAAATCATATAACATTATGATTCCAGACCCACAAGATTTGATGGAATTTCCATGAACAATTTGCCAAAATTACATTTTCAGTTATTTCTGTCTAATTATAAAACTGCTTATCCCAATTACACCATAGTTTGCCATTTGTGCAATTCCTTACTAAATACTTGTTTGTTCTATTTACTGTATATATCATATATTTAATAAGAGATGAATTATAAGCAGCCAAACATTCAGAACTTTTTAATTAAATTTTACAAGTATGTAAACTACACGCTTATGAGTCCCTGTAACTTTAAAACTATATATATATATATATATATATATATATATATATATATATAAATAAACGTCACCATGTTAGGCAAGTTCATAATCCATAAAAAACAAGCTGTATGTGTCATCTTTTTAATGTCTTTCTTAAAGGAGATCCATGAGACTGGATCTCTGGATGGCCGACCAGGGAGGAGGATTGAGCAACCCATGGTCCACTGTCCTCCTCAATTGGGAGGGTTGTGGTGTCCAGTGAATGTCTGCCCCTAGCAGATGCTGGGGTGAGTTGCAGACCACACACAGAGGGCAGGGGGGATCACAGCCATCTCCCAGTGTGCTACACATGGAAGCAAATCACTGGTGTCATTGCACTGTGCCTCCTCATTCTGAAGATGGGAACATTGAGGGGTGGACAACAACAAAAAAAAGAATATCCATGATACAAGCAGCCATAATATCTCAAAAGTACATTAGTACTTAAAGTCAAATTCATGAGTTGTTTGTTAAATTTGGAAATTTGTGATAATTTTGCTAACTATATATCTGACATACAATAGATAAGAAAGGCTGAGCAAAATGCTAATACGGTGGATTCATAGTGGTCTCCACTGTAAAGGTAGAATGAGAGTCAAAAGGACATCATGGGACCATGGAAGTAATGGAGGTAAAGTGATTTGCCTGCCTGCCATACAGGTCAAATGGCTATGATCCTTAGCTAGTCACATCAGCAAGAAGGAAGAGCTGACTGTTGTCCACTACTGTAATGGGATGTTTCAGTGCTAAGAACATGAGGGGGTTGTTTATTGAATTGGGTATGCTTCTAAGGAGAACAATATCCAGAGGGATTTTCCCCAAATCCTCATGGTCCTGCAGTCTGTAAGGAAGGACACTGATAGAAATTGTACTGTACAAGCTTAGACTATATAGAAAGAGGACGGGTCTTCTTTTTATGGTGATTTGTAAAGCGTTCTGTGACAAGAAATATCTGCATGCTCAGGAAGGGCTGCAGTTGTGTTAAAAGGAAGAGGTACTAGAGAATGTACTGGTCATTTCAAGGGAAAGGACAGGCAATGGGATTTAAACTAAAGTACAGTATATGGATTGGGGAGGCAGTCCATGCAGGGGGTCACCCATGGAAGGCATTTGATGCATAAGTTCACCAACAGATGGTGCTGAACTGGGCAGCACAAGAATACTAGACCCCAAGTTGGAGTAGGAATGCATAGAAGGACAGCAATTCTTATTAGAAAGCAGGTCATATAAGAATTACATCTTGCAAAAGTGACTAGCCAAGAGCTTGATATACTTGGAAGTCAAGGCCATAGAGCCTGACAAAGACCTACTGAGAGAAAGAAAATGACTGGGGCACCAAGAAGGAGGAGTCAGGCTATTCAAATTTTAGGCCTCACAAGGAAAAGGAATGGGTGTCTCTTTTTATGCAAGTATGTCACAGTAAAGAACATGGAGGGTATAGGGGACAAGCAGATCTACTAAGCCCATCTGGTAAAGTTAAGGGAAAAAGGAGACAAAATAGTCACACATGAAGGAGCTACTGGACTGCGAACAGCCTAGCTTAGCTTAAGGAAATGCAGTGGTGAATGGTGTCTTGTGAAAGTTAAATAACACAAATTGAATTTTCATGGCATCACTTGTTACAGTACAATGAATTTTTGGGAGAATTTTGCCAAATACTAACTGATGGTATTTTTACTGTAAATCTAAAACCACTGTACCAAATTTCTCCAGCTTTGTTAGATTTCAGGATCCATTGACTCTGGGTATCCTTACTAAATGCCAGGTCTGTGCTTACAATAGAAGAGAACATTACAAGTATCCACCTTTTTAGAATTCGTTTAAACATTTTGCAGATAATTAAATAGTAATATTATCATCCTCTGTAACTTGAAAATTAACTAACAAAATCCATCGATATTAAGAAGCTCTTATAGCCATTCCAAGAAGGATATGCTTGCCACTTTCCATGCGTCTGATTACAGGTTATAATCAGAGAAAACGTTTCACAAAATATTATAAAAAATAAAATGTCAGACTTTGCTTCTTCCATAAGATTAAAACTGCTTATCCAAATGTCATAATACTTTGTATGCCGATATGAGCCTAATAGCAAGTAAGCATGCTAATGGACAGTTCTGTAGGTCAACATATGGTGGAGTTATGACCAAATAAACACATTAATGAAATTCCATGAAATTCTGCAAAACAGGAATTTGAATATTCTGCACATTCTTACGATTCAGAATGTTCTGGAGATGGAAAGTCATTTCGATCATTCATGAAAATGCTGGCTAGCCAGCATTATGTGATGATGAGGAAGCTTAACTGAATTTGAAAACTGGAAACTTCAGTTTTGATTTGGTTCCCCTCACTTCATTTTGGTTTGATTCATCACTTCAGCAAAATATACTTTGAGTCCTTAGTATGTGGGTCTAACAGGCAAAACAAAGGGGAGAGAGGCACCCCTAAGCCACTCCTATCAATTGCAACCTCCTTCACTCTCCCTTTTTCTCCAATCAGTATTTAAAAAAAGATGCTCTGTCAGCACCAGCTACAGTGCCAGGAATAATAATGAAAAATAGTAATTTTCAGGGATGGTGGAGAAGTAACTGGGGTGGGCACAAGACTAGGCCTGGTCACCTGGAAAAGGCTAGATTGTTGTTTTCATTTGTCTGAATGTCAAAGTAATTTGAAGTTGCCAGCAGTTCATAACTGAAGTCAGAAGTGTTGAACTTTGGCACATTCACCAAATTCAGCACTGGCTCACCCTTATGCACTGTTTGAATTATGCCAGATATTACTGGGTTGAGCCCCAGTAGTTATCCAAGGAGCACCAGAAGTTAGGACAAATATATTTGGTAGGGCTGGGCCATGGCCCCAGTGGCTCTTCCTTCCATGGGAACTCACAGGTTAACCCTCACACCTGAGAATGAGCCACTTTGAAGCTCACTTTTCTTTGACTTCTATGTAATTCAGATGTCAAGGAGTTAAACTGAACAAGAAAATGTACTGCTTGCTTGATTGTTACCATAGCAGTTGTATGCTATAATCAGTAGTGAGTAGATTCTGGGACAGGTCATACAGCTCAAAAACTCAAACAGCTAGAAATTTGAAGTCGCCCTTGACATCCTTACAAATAAGTGTTTTTAGTGCTGTGCCATTGTGTTTCACAGTTTACTCTGCTGCCAGAGACAAGATAAGAAAATCCTACTGGTTTGTGTCATTTGTCCATTTGCAGTGATGTTAACTGAGCCATCCATCCCCTTGACAATGCCTCAGCCTCTGGTCCATAAAGTCTAGTCCATCCTCTCAAGTTACCGAGCTTCCCTTCTGCCCAGGCTGCATTCAACTGACTGGTCTCAATTGCTAGACTCTTCATTGGCTGGAGGGAAAAAAGTAAGTTTTGTTTTCAATAATTAGCAAGCCAGAAGCCATATGAGTGACATGGCCAGGGTAAGGATAAGAGAGGGAGATGCAGTTTGACATATTGTATATGGTTGGGCTGGTAGTATATCATACAAGTTAGAGCAACAAACTGCCAATGATCCTGGCACATCCAGCAGATCTGGGTTTGAGTCCCACAACCTCCACTTGCATACTGTGTCACTCTAAGCAAGTCACTGAACCTCCACAAGTGCTCCCAGTTTGCCCATGAAAACAGGCACTTGTGCCTAGTGAGCCTTACCTGATTACCAAAGAATAAAAAAAGTCACTTGCTCCCGATTTGTGCTTCAGTGACCTGGATAGGTTAGTAGTTCATTTGAGAATCAGAACAGCCAGGAAGTTTTCAGGCTTATTAAAGTGATATTAGTGTATTTTTTATATTTAATAGCTGTTTAATATCTACTGCATATTTACTTCTTTTAAAATTCATGTTGATGATTGAAATGTAGTTTTTACTCTGTTCAATGCTTTCTATTTTAATTAGGTGAAATTATTTTGCTGTTATTCTGGGATATTTTTGAGTTACTTTACTTGGTGCTGTGCTTGTCTGTGACTTAGGCTCATACCCAGTGCTGATATTGCACTTCAAGGGGCAACTGCCCTGTTTGCAGTGCCATCCTTCAGATGAGAACTTAAACCCAAGTCCTTTCCGGTGGCTGCCATAGCCAACGGAAGTTTAACATACAGTACCTCCTCTGCCCTTTTCAAAAATAACATAGGACAATTGCAGTGTCTGGACCAAACATTGATTATCCATAACAAAAGATCATACACAGTGCTCCTCAGTTTTGTGTGAAATATAGCTGGTTTAATTGTAATGGAAAAAAATAAAACATTTCAAAATTTGAAGCAGGGCATGGGGGTATGGTATGGCAGCTAGCAGTTGCTTTAATGGAGCTTTCACATATAACCAAGGTCGAGAGCTAGATACCACATAGGTGTTGGTAGCCCCATCATACATTTAAAATTGTCTTTGATTACGAGGAATGTCCTCATTTTACCCTCAAAATTGCTTAGTTACAATATATCTCATCTATTCCTTATGAAAAGGTGCTGCCCACACAGAAAGGTGCTGAAAATTCAGACTTTAAAGCAGAAATGTAAGATATTTTAATATGGCACATCAGAAATAAAATTAGTATGAGAATTGTTTCCATGCTATTTTGAGCTTGTATCTCCAGGGTTTGAGGATGTAACCCTCATTCTGATGTTCAGTGTCCCATTCTGCCACCTCTTTTCAATGCAAAAAGGTTGAGAGGTGTGAGCCTCTCCACACTGTCCAGTCCAGTTGTGTTACTAATGCAGGATTTGTAAAGTGCCCTTTACTGTTAGAGTTTTTACATGGTATAAATATGCATTTTCACTTGAACAAAAATTGTTTTTGGGGAAAAAAAATTGTAAAGTGATAGGAGTACAGGTGTATGGGTCTGTGTGGGGACACTGACTATGCTTACTAAACTCCAAATTCTCCATTTGTCCAGGTCTCTTTGGCTATTTATTGTTACATATACTTTTGGTTTGTGCTGGAGGGAGCCTGAGCTGGGGTTGTACCATTTTCCTGTTCATCGCATGCTTGCTACACTGGAAGCACCTTTCTCTTTTTCGTAGAGATTCCATAGATACATACTGTAGATACACAGACAGTGTCGGCAAATAAGGGCCTATGGCCCACCCAGTCTGCCCATTTGAGCTTGTAAGTTCAGTTTATGTTTTCCTAGAAGTCTGTTGTCCCTTACCCCTGACCTCCAGAATTCCTTTATGTCTATCCCGTGCATTCTTAAATCCATGATTGTTTCAACCCCACCACTTCCTCTGGCAGGGTTTTCCACTTGTCCACCATCCATTCTGTGAAGAAATTCTTCCTCACGTTTCCTCTGAATCGTCCTCCTCCAACTTCATCCCATGCCCTCTAGTCCTGGAACATCTTTTCACTAAAAATAGTGTATTCCTGCACCTGTTCCTCTCTGTAAGATACTTGTATATATCTCCTCTATCCCTCTCCTCTCCTCCAGGGAGTACATGTTCAGTTCCTTCAACCTGTCCTCATAGGACTTGTGATGCAATCCATGTACCATCTTTGTTGCCCTCCTCTGAACCTTCTCTACCTGTCTATGTCCTTACAGAGGTAAGGTCTCCAGAACTGTACACTGTACTCAGGTGAGGCCTCACTAGTGTCTTGTATGGTGGAATAATGACCTCCCTTTTCCTGCTGGTGATGCTCCTGCCTATGCATCCCAGCATCCTATTTTTTACCTGCTGCCCTGTCACACTGTTTCCCTACCTTGGGGTCATCAGGATGATAACCCCAAGATCCCTTTCCTGCTTGGTGCATGCTATATCCTCACCCCCAACTGATATATTGTGCCAGGGTTTTGTGCCCCATATGCATTATTTTGCACTTCTTTGCATTGAATTTCAACTGCCAAACCCCTGACCATTCTTCAAGTTTCTGCAGGTCCTTCTCTTTCTGTCTATACCCTCTGGTGTGTCTACTCTGTTACACAGCTTTGTGTCATCAGCAAACAGTGAAATCTGTCTTCTAGGTCCTGTGCAATGTCACTGAAGAAGATGTTGAATAGGACTGGTCCCAGCACTGATCCCTGTGGTACCCCACTGGTCACTCTTCCCTCTGTGGAGTGACAGCCATTTACCACCACCTCTGTGTCCTGCCACCCAGCCAGTTACCTACCCACCACACTACTGCCCTGCCCAATCCATATTCCCAGTTTGTGTAATAGTCTTCCATGTGGCACAGTGTCAAAGCCTTGCTGAAGTCCAGATAGGCTATGTCCACTGCCCTCCCCTGATCCACCTCCCTAGTCACCCAGTCAAAAAATTCAGTGAGGTTGGTCTGACATGACCTCCCCCTGGTGAAACCATGCTGCCTTGGGTCCTGTAGTCCATTGACAACCAGATGTTCCACCAATCTCTCCTTCGGTAGTGCTTCCATGATCTTCCCTACTACCGAGGTGAGGCTGACTGGTCTGTAGTTTCCTGCTTCCTCTTTGTTCCCACTTTTGTATAAGGGGACTACTTCTGCTGTCCTCCAGTCTTTGGGTACCTCCCCTGTTTCCAGTGATTGGCTAAACAGGATAGCCAGAGGTTCAGCCACCACCTCTCTTAGTTCTTTAAGGATCTTGGGGTGCACCCATCTGGCCCCATTGCTTTATCAGCTCTTATTACTTCCAGTTTCTTCAGAACCCTTTCTCGTGTAAAGGGATTTGTGTCCATTTCTGCACCATTCTCATCCCTTGTACTCCCTTCAGACCCATTACCCTCCTCTTCCTCAGTACAGACTGAGCAGAAATACCTGTTCAATATGTCAGCTTTACTGTTGTCATCCTCCATGCGGCCACCATCCTCCCCCTTCAGTCTCACTATCCCTCCCTTTGCTTTTCTTTTTCACTTATGTACCTATAAAAGGTTTTGTCCCCTCTACCCACTGATTTTGCAATGTGTTTTCTGTCTGAGCTTTGGCTTCCTTACTGACCTCCTGCCTCCCTTTGCTTCTCCATGCTGCATAGCTAGTATATGTTCCTCCACTGTACTTTTATTTACTTTTCTTTTTTCTTTGGTAAGTGGGTAAGACCCACTAGTCACAAGTGCCAGTTTTCAGAGGCAACCCAGGAACAGTGGGTGGTTAAGTTACTTGCTCAGAGTCACACAGTATGCAGTAGGAGGCCGTGAGAATCAAACCCAGGTCTGCTGGATGTACCAAGCTCATTTACAGGCTGTTACTCTAGCCTCTAGGCTATACTGCCAGTTTAAAACATGATGATCTTCACTAGAGAAATATGCCCAGGGGTTCTGGTGTTTTAGTTGCCAGTGACACTTAGGTACTTCAAATGAAAATGAACACTGAGTGGCTATGTAAGTTACTTCTATTTCTGAATTTTCCTTGTTAAAGACTTAACCAAAAAGAGCAATATGTTTCAAAAGGTTACACTCTTCCCTTTCTGTGCAAAGAAAGCAATTTATATGAACCAGTGTTCATTTTCAAAACAAGTACCTAAGTGTCACTGGCACCAAACTCTGTGACCTCTGGACATATTTTCTAGTAAACAGATTTAATGTTTTTTGAATGGGGAAATACAGCAGTACTGTGCTAGTCATCACCTGAATGACTTTCTGAATTGGTGAGGCAAACTCAGTTTATACTGTACCTGTATGTGTGTACCTTAGTCACCAGGGAAGGGTTACTACAGTCATTTAAAGAAATTCCTGAATGCAAAGAAAATGTAAAAGGCAGGCACATGTCAAAACATCCAGGACAGAAGTAGCACAGATGAGCTTCGCTGGTGCATCCTTCCTGGATATTTTGAAATGTGCCCTTCATTTTCAAATAAAATCTAATTTAATTCAACTTGTGAAGACATTCTTGTGTTTTTAAAATCATGTGAAGTACCTGTGAAATGGGAAGTAAAGAAGTAATGGATACTTTCTGAAGCTTCATCCACACACCAGTCAGTGGAGGCTTGTAAGCATGTAGGGTCTAGGATAGGGTTAAATGCACATAATGAAGTAGTGCATGCATTGGTCCTAATTGGCAAGCATGGAGGAAGGGAGAGTCTGATATACAATTAAAAGATAAAAAGCTATAGGTTGATATCTGTTATTTGATTTGGATTAAGCAGCAGTGCAATAAATGGGTTGCTAGATATTGGGTCTGTCCCATCACTATTTATTTTTATATTCATTAGAGCTGGTGGTAACTGAGTAACACTCACTGAGCCAAAGCTAGTTTTTTATGTAGTTTTATTTAACTGGAAAAGTGGTGGGATTCAACCATTCGGGCAGGTGGGGTGGCAGTCAGTGGGGTTGAAGTAGTCAGAGATCAGGTAGGGTCTGTGGTAACAATATCAGCAGGGATGCAATGGGCAGACTAGGTGGGCCAAGCAGTCCTTTTCGTCAACAAATTTTTGTCAGTGTGAAAGGAGTGCTAGGCATTTGCCAAATTTCAGTTTTCCCCAAGGAATAAGGTTGTTTATCATACAGATATTATATGAGCACAGTGAGGTGAAAGCCCATGACTACTTGCCCAACCTTAATAATGGTAGCCCAGAATATTATTACCCTTACAGTGTTCATCCAATTAAGATTTAAACTCATTCACTGTACTGCTACCCACCATCTCATGTGGAAGCGAATTCCATAATGTTACTATTCATTGTAAAAACCATGCACTCCTTTTCTTTGTATTGTTTCTGTCACATTTTAGTTGAAGTGCATGTGTTCTAGTATAGTGTATTTGGTTTCTCAATTCAAATCTGAGGCACTCCCACAAATTATCATCAACTAATTCTTTGTATAACAAATACAGGTCTCACCTCATACACCTGTACTCCAAAGAATACAAATTCAAGGCTTGCAGCCCATCCTCATATGTTTGTTTTCTATCCTTGCTACAAGTTTAGTCGCTCTACTCTGTACCCCCTCCAAAGCCTTTATTGCCATCCTTTTATACGGTGACCACAACTCTACACAATATTCCAGCCTGGGCCTAACCAATGCAGTATAGAGTGGCAATATCATCTCCTCATCCCTGCTACATATATGCCTCCATATACTCCCTAAAATTCCATTTACCCTTTTTATTACTGTGTAACAGTGATTTTTAAAACTAAAGTCATCTGACATCAAGATACCCAAATCCCTTTCTTCATGTATGACCCTGACCATTTAGTGTGTAGTCCTGTTTATGATTATTTCTCCAAAATGGGTTACAACACATTTATTCATGTTAAACTCCAGTCTATGTTGTTTTCCCAGAGTTCCTATTCCAGTAATGCTTCATGTAATCTCTGAATGTCAGATATCTGACTCACAACTGTTCCAAGTTTAGCGTCATCCTCAAATTTGGAATGACATACTCCTGATACCTTGGGTACTCGAGATATACATATATATACAATAGGGTGAGTGGTAAATGAGTGAGATAAAACAGTGTATCATCCACTGCAGTGTGATATTTTTACCCTCTGCTCTTCTGTGATGATATCAGCCATTTACACACACAGGTCACACAAGGTCATCCCTCTAGGCAGCTTACCCCTCAGCATGCAAGAAACACATGTGCTGTTACCATAGACACAAATGCAGAACTACTTCAGAGGTCTCACTGCTGCCTACAGCTAACTCTGTAAGCATTAAAAACACACCTATCCCCCCACCCCCAACTTCTATCTCATTACTGTGATGCTGTCAACCTGATGCAGCCAGAATTCCAAACAGCACAGCTTCACAGAACAGTCTAAACTACTGCCTGCAGCTAACTCAACTACCACTGAAACACACTCTCACTTGTTCCTCAAACTCTGATTCTCACCCATTACAATTACTGTGACAATCTCAGCTTGACTGCAGCCAGAATCTAAGAGCACAATTTCACAGAACACTCTGCACTCTGTCTGCAGCTAACTTAATTACCACTGAAAACAGTATCAGCTGTTCTGACACTCTGCTCTCAGCTCATTACAATTACTATGATGCTCTTAACTTCACTGCAGCCAGACTGCTAAACAATACAGCTTCACAAAAGTATGTTTCTCATTCTATCTAAAACTAACTCATTTAGCATTGCAAAACACACTCATGTGTCTCTCAGAGTTTATAACACTGCCAGCCCATTCAGAAAAGCTCACACACAGAATGAGCAAACACATAAACAGGAACAGAACACAAGACAGCATAACAAAACTTCTAAAACTCTTGGCCCTATTGTATATATCGAATACATGATGGGCAGATTGTGTGCTATGGCAAATATTGTCACTCCTGCATCGTGAGCTTCTGGATATCTCACTCATGCCTTCTGCACTCAGTGAGATATCCAGAGCTCATGCCCATCATGTATCCTATATCTATCTATCTATCTATCTATCTATATATATATATATATATATATATACATACACACACATATGTGTGTGTGTATATATGGGGTATAGTCACTCCTGCAGAGTGAGATATCCAGAGCTTACGATGCAGGGTGACAATATTTGCCATAGTACACAATCTGCCCATCATGTATTTGATATATACAATAGGGCCAAGAGTTTTGGAAGTTTTGTTATGCTCTCTTGTGTTCTGTTCCTGTTTATGTGTTTGCTCATTCTGTGTGTGAGCTTTTCTGAATGGGGTGGTATGTGTTACAAACTCTGGAGACACATGAGTGTGTTTTGCAAATGCTAAAATGAGGTAGTTTTAGGTAGGAATGAGAAACATAATTTTCTGAGGCTGTATTGTTTAGAAGTTCGGCTGCAGTGAAGCTGAGAGCATCACAGTAATTGTAATGAGCTGAGAGGCAGAGTGTCAGAACAGCTGATACTGTTTTCAGTGGTACTGGTTAGCTGCAGGCAGAGTGCAGAGTGTTCTGTGAAATTGTGCTCTTTAGGATTCTGACTGCAGTCAAGCTTCAGTATCACATTAATTGTAATGGTGAGAAATGAAAGTTTGAGGAACAAGTGAGAGTGTTTCAGTGGTAGTTGAGTTAGCTGCAGGCAGTAGTTTAGACTGTTCTGTGAAGCTGTGCTGTTTAGAATTCTGGCTGCAGTCACAGTAATGAGCTGGAATTTGATTGGGGGATAGATGTGTTTTGTAATGCTCATTGAGTTAGCTGTAGGCAGCAGTGAGACCTCTGAAGTAGTTCTGCATTTGTGTCTATGGTAACAGCACATGTGTTTCTTGCATGCTGAGGGGTAAGCTGCCTAGAGTGATAACCTTTTGTGACCTGTGTGTATAAATGGCTGATATCATCACAGTGGAGCAGAGCATTAAAATATCACACTGCAGTGGATGATTCACTGTTTTATCTCACTCATTTACCACTCAACCCTATTGTGTAGATATACAGTATATATATATATATATATATATATATATATATATATATATATATATATATATGGGAACTGGAAATAAGGTCCGTGCATCATGTGAACTCTGTGTTTCAGAGCAGCTACAAAATGGTTTAAAATGCTTACAATTAATTTCACAGTGTTTCACAGTGGCTACACTGCCACACAGATGTGCCTGAAATACACTGAATTTAAAAACAAAGCCTGATTTATCAAGGCAGTGCAAATACGTAGTTCTATATAACTACAATTCCAAACTACTTACTGTGTAGTATCCTTAGCTAAGGTACCGCACAGTACATTCTCTCTTACAGCAAATATCTAGTGCTGTTTTGCAGATAAAAAGTAAGTTGCACACACCACCAGAAAAGGCTGTATCACTCTCAGTCACTGTAAACTATGGCATTTTTAGTGGATTAGTAGTTTCTAGTTACAACCTAAGAGTAGAGTATAGACTTAGTTCAGCAAGACTTGTGATATTTAAAAAAAAATGTTTGTATACTCTTTAGTAGCTTACTATATTTAGATTTTTACAATGTGGCAGTATAGTCTAGCCTAGCGGTTAGAGTAATGAGCTGTGAATGAGCTTAGTAAATTCAACTCACCTGGGTTTGATTCCTACAACCTCCACCTGCATACTGTGTGACTAAAAAAAGTCACTTAACATCCCCAGTGCTCTTAGGTTGCCTCTGAAAAGATGCATGTGTGCCTAGTGGACCTTACCTGTTACCAAAAAAAATACTTGTACTATCTTGCTGGCTGGCCCTTCCCTTTATTGCACTGCTGCTTAAAAATCAGTTTGAAATGAGTTACAAAACTGAAATTGCAAAACATGATGGTTTGGCTACTGTAAATATTTATGTCTCGTATAGTAGAACAGGCTCTGATCTTGAGGTTCGGGTGAGAGGAGTGAAGAGTATAGTAGAGCAGTTCTGGCTGTTGCTCGAACCTTAAGAGAGGAGGCTGATTAATATGCAGTACCATAAGATACACCACAGGGGCTCTGTTAACTCATTATAAACCACTCAAGCATTCAGAAAAGTATAAGTGGTGTACCTGACTTCAGATTCAGAGGCAAGTAGACAGACATTTAAGTACAGTACATTCAAAACTTAAATATAACTGTGCACAGATTTTGGATTAGGTTACAAGTGTTTGGGCAAATTAAGTGCAGTATATAAGAATTCATTGTCAAGAATACAATGTGTTCATAGGAAGCATTTATATATTCCAGAAGCAGTAAATGTGGCCAGCAGCTGCATTTTAAATGATGATGCTCAGCTGTATAATTTATATGCTCTAGGGCTGTGCTGCTGTATAGTACATTTGACTCAATTTGTAACTCCATCTTCTTTGTTTTATCTTGGTATAATTTATCAAGTCAGAAGCTGCTGACCACCACACTCCAGCCATGGCTCTCTGTTACCCAGCATTTTTACTGTGTACTCATCCCCCATTCACCCTCGCCAATTTACAGTATTGTTCCTTCTCTGTACATGTATTGCTTTTGCACATTTGTAAATGTATTTAACTTCATGCACCTTATTAAAGAGAGAATAGTGGGACATCTGGAATCCTCTGGTGCCCAGGATCTGAGGCAACATTGATTCACAGCGGGTAGGTCATGTCATACAAATCTAATAGATTTTGTTGACTGGGTGACAAAGGAAGTAAATCAGGGAGAGCGGTGGATGTAGCTTACCTGGATTTCAGCAAGGCCTTCAACACTGCCCCACATAAGAGGCTGGTAAATAAGGTGGGTAGTCTTGGCATGTGGCACAAGGTGGTAAACTGGGCTAGTAACTGGCTAAAGAAAGGAAGCAGAGGGTTGTCATAAATGGGATACAATCCGGGGAAAGGGGTGACCAGTGGGGTACCCCACAGATCAATCCTTGGACCAGTCCTGTTCAGTGTATTCATTAGTGACATTGCAGAAGGGCTGGAGAGAAAGGTCTGCCTGTTTGCAGGTGACATCAAGATCTGTAACAGGGTGGATACTCCAGGCATGGTGGAGACAATGAGGAGGGACCTAGAGAAGCTTGAGAAATGGTCTGAGGTGTGGCAACTGAGGTTTAATTCAAAGAAGTTCAAAAGTATGCACCTGGGAAATGGGAACCCTGGGGAGAGCTACAGAATTGGTGGATAGCTGCTGAAAATTAAAAAGGAAGAAAGAGACCTGGGTATTATTATATCAAATGACCTAAAGATGACTAAGCAGAGTACCAAGGCTACAGGGAGGGCCAGAGGCAGAGCAGAGGTATCACTAGCAAAAGGCAGGAGATAGTGATGCTATTGTATAAAACATTAGTCAGGCCACACCTAGAGTACTGTGTGCAGTTCTGGAGGTCACATCTTTGTAAGGACATTGCCAGGGTGGAGGCAATCCAGAGAAGAGTGACTAAGATGATATGGGGCTTACACTACAAAACTTATGAGGAGAGATTAAACAACCTCAATATGTACTTGCTGGAGGAGACGAGGGAGAGGGGGGACATGATAGAAATGTTCAAGTATCTTAAGGATATTAATAGGGTGCAGAGGAGGAGACATCTTCCATTACAGGAGGCGTACAAGAAAAAGGGGGCATGATATGAAATTGGAAGGTGAAAGGCTAAAAGTAAATGTGAGAAAATTCTTCATGGAGAGGGTGGTGGGCACATGGAATAGTCTGCCACAGGAGGTGGTGAGAGTGAGCACTGTGGGGGGATTTAAGCATGCCTGGGACAGGCATAAGGGAATCTTGGAAGTAGGGCAGAGGAAGGGGAAGCTACGGACCAGAAAGGGTTAGAGGCCATAACCAAGTTTAGGGTTACAGGTACACCAGATGGGCCTAGCGGTCTTTATCTGCTGACAATTTCTATGTTTCTGTTTCTATGTTTATTGTACTGTATTTCTCTGAACCTGGTATTTGCTTTTCAAATAGTTATTTTTTTATATTTATTGCACCTTGTTAGATTGTACTGTTCTCCCCACCTCCCTACTCTCAAATAAATAATTATTAAATTAATAAGTCTGCATTGTTTCTTTTTAGCTTCATACCCCCTTCTTTCCCTCTCCTGGATCACAGCTAGAAATGAACTTTGGCTTAGTGTGCCTTTCCCAGTTACTAGTAGTTTACAAATAGATAACATGCTATGCTCAAATATTTAGTTTTTGAAAAATGCATTAAAAGACATGTAGCACAAGGCTTTGCATCGTATGTTTATTTTTACTAAGAAAAAATGGGCTACACAAATTAATGAGTACTGTTTAGTGCAGTGTGCCTTCCATCTGACCCACTGGCATGCATTACACACCAATTTAAAACAGCCACAGATGGTCCCTGATTCAAACTTTTTAGGGCCCCAGCAGCCCTAGAAGTGTAATTCCACCACTGCCCTTATGTGAAACACATGAAATAGTACTGGGCATGTGGCAAGTTAGCTCATCAGGAATGGAAAATAGATAGGTACAGTTGTAGCCAGTTTCAAGCCGCATTGTGTATTCAGGTACAGTACAATACACCTTGATATATTACAGGAAATCCCATTGAAATGATTGGGTTTTCCTCTGATATATCATGATTCATCTACGTATGCTGCAAAGTGTCACTGTCTCGTACAGTATATGGTAGTGGTAGGCACACTGAATAGTCCATACAGAAATGCTGGTAGAGAGAACAGTAGGTGCATCAATCTGTCAAAGTCATGAGGAATGTTTAATTTGTGGCACTCACTCCTACCCAACAAGAGCTATTTATGACATAAGATGAAAATGATCTACACTGAAATTGCCCCAGGTTCATGTCTATGTTTTTTTTTGTTTTCAAATTCAGATTCATTTTTATTTTTTCGTTAGTTTGTTTAATAGATGGATGGCTGAGTTAAAGAACTAGTAAGTGCTCAACTGACTCTCCACTCAAACTGGGAATTCCCCTCAGCCTGCATCAAGGGGTCACAAATTAGGGATTGCTGCATCCTTTGATCCCCTCCTCCTACCAATCACTGCATTTGACCCAGCAACAGGAGCAGGCTGTAGACCTGCACTGGGCCCTGTTCTTCAGTCAGCCAGTCAGGACACTGATGGATGCTGCCTTATCTCCCTTTTACCTGTGACCTCTGAAAACAAGTAGTCCTCCTTTCAGTGATCTGAAGCTTCCAAGGGCTAAAGGATTAAAGATGCCTAACATGAGCATTAGGGAGGCAGCCGACGGCCAGCCATGCAGTCCCTTCTCTGTGAGCCCTTCCCTAATACTGTAAACAGGTATATGTTTGATATGTTCTTGCTAGGATATATCTTCTTAGGTCTGCTGCTTTTAAACTTGGTAACCCCTGAGTCTATAATAAATAGCAATCTGTCTGATCAGGTTGTTTTCACTCCCTATCTGAGAAGCCCCTACATGTTTAATTAACTATAAGATTGTACAAACTAATTATTCTAACTGCTCCCTATCTGAGTAGACCCTAAATTTGTGCTACAAACCTAGCTAGGCTAGCAAATTATTCCTGCTCTCAATCTGGATAGCCCCTTTGTGTTGCTTTATTAACCTGTTTTTTTTTTCAAGCCAGTTGTCTATGGCTGCTTCCTATCTTGATATCCCTAAGTTTGTGCTAATTACCTAGCTAGGTTAGCAAATTGCTGTTGCTCCTTATCTGGGTAGCCCCTAGGTTTTGTTTTATTCATTCAATCAATAAATACAATTTGTTCATGTTAACAAGATGCTAGGAAGCATGAGCATGTTCATAAAAACCCAACTAAGTGGTTAGGTTCATTTACAGTGGGTACTGTATGCAATAAAAGTTACCTAGGTTACAATTGTAAGTTTAAATTACAAATAATACATAAGGATAAGAAATGTTACACATAAATTACAATATATAAACTCACAACATTATGTTACAATTGTGACGTCATGTGCTAAAATGTGCATGTTGTTAATCATGTTCACCTAATCCCAAAGTCAAGGCAACAGCTCTGGGATTTAAGACTTTCTTGAATCAATCAGTTTTTTATACTGCTGAAATGTAAGGGAGATTTGATATTTCTATATTGTATTGGAATAGTATTCCAAGTGAATATTCCTCTATAAAAGAGTAATGCTTTATCCACACGAGTCTTCTTAAGGTAACTACAACATTCAATTCCCTCTGAAGATCTCAGATTTAACCTGTTTTTCCTCATTTCCAATTTTTCTAAAATATAACTAGGTAACTGTTTACTGTGGGCTTTAAACATAATGGGCTGGATATTCAAAAGGGTTGTGCCATGCGCAATAGGGTTGCGCCTGCGCAAGTCCAAAATTGCTCCATTCTACGATATTCAGCAGGAGGCAGTTGCGCCCCCCAAGTCATGCTGAGCAACAGCTCAATGCTAATGAAGGCATGCTCAACCGGAGGGGGAGGAATTATGATAAACTGCACAGCCCGACATTCAGCCGGAGCTGTGCAGAGTTGTGCATGGTGCAACCCCAACCTGCGCCTGTACCACTTTGAGCCAAAAAAAGGATCAAGTCGAGGGCCACCCACAGGTGAGCTGCCACATTGCAGGGTGCAACACAGCAGCTGCCACCTGTGGGTGGCCCTCACTTCTTCCTGTGCCCCCTGCAGCCGATGTGGGCATAACAGTAACCCCCATTAGCCTGATTGCGGGCGTGAGAACACCTCCCCACTGGCCCGGTCGAGGAGCATAACATACATGATAACCCCCTACTGGCCCGATCAGCGGGCATAATGTGAACTCCCCACTGGCCCGGTCGTGGCCAGAACGGAGTTCACCCCTAAAGAGCAATATCCCTGGTGGTCCAGTGGACGCGAAGCCAGATCGTGGGCATTAGAGTCAACCCCCAAGGTCCAATTACCTGGTGATCTAGTGGCCCCCACCCACCACCACCCATGGAGCCACCACGCCCTTCAGCGTGAGACGGCAGCACCCACCTGCCTGCTGCGCCCGCCGCCCGCTGGCTGACTGCCGTGGGGCTGCACGCCCATTGGTTCAGAGCAAGAGCCACTGGCGTGCAGCCCATACTGTACAAGGCAGTCCAGATATGTGAGGGCAGCGGGTGGCAGGTGGTGAGGTGCTGCCGCCAGCTGATGGGGGGAGCGGGTGGTGGGTCTCTGTGGGTGGGTGGGGTGAGGCCACTAGATCACCAGGGTAATTGGACCTGGGGTGATTGACTCCTATGCCTGTGATCGGGCCCAGCAGTCCTGGACCCCAAGGATATTGCTCTTTGGGGGTTGACTCTTATGCCCGCGATCGGGCTTTGTGGTCCTCTGGACCACCAGAGATATTGCTCTTGGGGGTTGACTCTTATGCCCGCAATCGGGCCAGTCGGGGGGGATTTACTTATGCCCACAAGTGCGTAGGCGCTGGTCCCCGATGGCTGCTGCCTGACAGGGTGCCAGGTGCAAGCCGCCGGGATCGGCGTACCTGCATGCTAATGGCATGCAAGGGGGCCATAAGTAGATGCAAATGGCCCCCTGTGCCTTGTGGGCGAATTATGGCCCCATTTGCATGTCACCTTTGGAATATCAGAATTATGCATGGCGCAATGGAATCCTGGCGCACCGCATCTTGAATGCTCCACTTGACCACTTATGTGGTGCAAGTTCCACGCGCCAGGCACAGTGGCTGTGGTCGGGGCGATATTCAAAGGAGCTGCTCAATAGCGCAACTCCGTTGAATAGCACCCCAGCCACACCCCAGCGCAACTTTTTTGAGCAGCACAAGGGCTTGTGCCACAGAATGGCACAGTTTGAATATCCACCCCACTGTTCAGTAAGTGCAGTTTCCTATGTTCTTCTAACCTGAGCCATTTTAAGTCACTATAAAGTGAACAATGATGCCTTCTCCATGGTGCATAGTGGAAACCTTGTAAGTCTATTGTACAAAATATCTAGCTTGTGCAGTACTGTCCCCATGGCATCCCCATAAGTAATATCCCCATAGTCAATAATGGGTAGAATTGTAGTTTCAACAATCCTGCGCGTGACTTCTAGTGGTACGTCCTTTTCTACATAATGTAGCACCCCTAATTTTCTGTGCAAACCTTTGGTGATATATTCTACATGGATGTCCCACCTGAGTCCCTCATTGAACCATAAACCAGACATTTATATGAGATGACTTGCTCAAGTCTATCCCCTAAGTAAGTGTAGCCATCTAGTTCCCAAGGGTTACTAGAATCCCATTAGTACTAGTCCTAGTCAGGTAGAAAAAGAAGCTGATAGGGAGTTCATTAGTGGCTTTCTACATAATGATATCATTGTTTACCCAGCTAGCCTAAGAGAAGGATGATTACGTCATTCAGAAATCTTGTGGCAGCATGACCATTTCTGAGTCAGCTGCTCAGGGGAAGTTTATAATTTTCAGTTAGTCTGAGTTAGACATCAGAGTGGTAGGAGATTTGCCAGAGGGGATCTGGAAAAAGTGCCCTGGTCTTTTCTTACCCTAGTTTTGGAAAACTCCTTAGTTTGCTTGTGAAGTGGTGGAAACTGTTTGCCAGCAGGACTCTTAGTTTCACTCCAGGGGGAGTAAGGGGGGACTGCAATGTCTAGTGGACCCAAAGGGCAGTCCTCTGAAGGTCCTGAAGTTTTCAGCTGCCTTAGAGAAGGACTGTGAATGGAATCTGACAAGTTACCTGAGAGGAGTAGGTGCCTTTCTGTTGTTCCTTTTGAGAACTGGGAAGAAGGAGCAACTGGTCTGCGAGTACAGAACTGGAAACAAGTTCTCATTTTGGGAGATTGTCTGGGGTGTGTGTGCCCAAGATAAGGCTAGATCACACCAGCCAGGACCCCTGTTCTCCTAATTGTGTTCATTTGAAGTAAAGTTCAGAATCCTTAGCAATTCAGTGGGGATTAAAGGCGTATTTTGGTGTAACCCTGAAGGAATGTCAGAGACCGTATTTGGTGCAAAGGGTGGGAGGAATGCCATCTGGAGTTTCAATGTAAGGTAACTGGTTCATTGATGGGTTCTAAGGTTCCCGTAGAGGCCAATGCCCAGGATGAAGTTTAAATATGTGGCTCAGGTCACGATTTTGGAAATGGAAATGTGTTCTGGAAATGGTTCAAGTGTGTGGTTCATGCTATGAGCATCCACTTTGGAAAATGGAAATAATGTTTTGAAAGTAGCTCAAGTATGTGGTTCGGCCATGGGCACTTTTGGAAAGATGGATAGAAATATTTCTGCGGAAAACTGTACTGCCTAGCAAAAAGTTTCTGGAAAAAGAGTGTGCCTGAGTTGCAATGACCAACCATTGGTGGTTCATCTGTGCTTTAGTAACATCTGTGAATAAAGCCATACTGCTCAATCCCAATTACTGCTTTGGACATTCAGCATATTGCTTCTGTGTGAACGTTGTTGAGCTCCCTCAGCAGTTAGGTCTAGCATACACCTAGCGTCCTCTCCCCTGGCCCTGGTTGTAAATGCAAAGGTTCATTTTTTTTAGTATTGTACCCCCACCCCTGTCCCTTAGATAATGAGCTTGGTATATACTCTAAAGCTAGGGGTGGTAGCATCTGGATAGGGATCATCAATGCTGTCAGTCAGGACATGCTTCAGGCAATCTTTTGAAGCCACTGAAAATCCATAGATAGTCATAGGGTAGGAGCAGGCATTTCTTCAGTGGGCCTCTAGCCTTTAGTGTTACCTGGCCTGTGCCTAGCACATGGTGGGGAGGACCTGATCAACCATCTTCATAGGGAAGACAGAGGCAAACGTTAATTTTTTTTAACATTGTAACCTCCCCCCCATCCTTTAGATAAAGAGCCTGGTGTATACTCTAAAGCTAGGGGTGGTACCATTTTAGTAATTCTGCCAAGATTAGTTTGCATGCCTTGTAAGGGCATTGATTGTTATTGGAGGATGCCAGCTGGGAAAAGTGGCAAGGGAGTTACGTAAGTAACAATATCTAGGTTCCCTGGAGAAGAAGGGTCATTTTCACTATGTCCAAACATAATTACTTTTGATTTAATGGAATTTAAAACTAGTTTGTGATTATACAAATAAGTCCTGCAGAATGTTAAAGAATCTCTGTAGGTCCTTCTGTATCTGAAGAAGTGAACCTCCTGGAGTATAAAGAATGGAATCATCCGAATGTAGATGGTACATAGTAGAGTCTTGTTTAATTAACAGTGAGTTCACATAAATATTAAACAGTATTGTACCTAAAATAGATCCCTGGAGGACTACTTTTGTAGAGGTTAAAAAACCTGAGGTGTGTGTGTTCAAGGAAACCAGCTGGGTTCTATTCTTTAAATAGTTACTAAACCAACCTATAGAGGGTTCAGAAAGTCCCAGATCTGTCAATGTTCCTAAATGAAAGGCTGGCCTGTAGTTCTGTGGCCAAGCAGCCAGCCACTCCCACTTCCTGAGCTATATAAGCAGTTCCTGTAAGCCTCACTGTGAAGCATTTTTTCTTTGCAGGTGGAGGCTATGTTGGTTTGGCCTCTGAGCTGGCTGGGACCCACCCCCCACCTGCTGTTTCTGTGTGTCTCTGCTGGACTTCAGGGTTTGTTTTCCTGCTTCTGGTTTGTATCTTTCCTCTGGCTGTGCGCTTCTCTGTGTTTTTTGTTTCTTGTTTTTGGGCCTTTCCCTGTTTTCTGTTTTGCTGTGTTTTGGTTTAGTCTTTTTTTGGAGGGCTTTGTTTTCTAAACTACTAGGATTCTGCTACTACAGAGCTCATACTGCTTGCTTTCAATTACAACTCTCAAATTACTTGCACTGCAACTGCAAACCTACTCAGAGCTCATGCTACTGCTTTCAGTTACTTACAATTGCTGCCACTGCTGTTTACTTTACTTACTATTGTACCCAGTGCTTGTGTTTTTTACACTATTCTCACCACGCTCAACCTACTGCAATGAAACTGCTATTATTATCTGTGTGTTTCAGCTCAACCATAGCTGATCCATGTTGCATACTTAATTCTTTTCACCTGACACTGTTTACTCTGACCCTAGCTGTGCTGCGCATTCCTGCTCTCATTCTACCTGAGCTTAATTGTACTGCCTGGCTACACCTGCTTCAAAGCATTTGTCTCCATGTTTCATTGCAGTTACAACTCTGAGGTCAGCCAACTAAGCTCCTGCTGAGGCTGTTAATATAGCTTGTTATTAAATCTTGCATCGCCGCCAAAAATCCTCAGAGTGTTTGTCACCTTTATTTGGCTTTTCCTGTTTGGCTGGCTTGCCCCCAATTCAGTGCTGATAATTGCTATACCATATGTTATGCAGGTTCTCCTATCACTACTGCTGCTTATTGACCTACGTGCAGGTCCACTCTGCTTACACAACCATTGTTCCATGCTTACGCAAACCATTGCTTCATGCCTACTGCCATCCCCTCGGCTTCAGCCTGGGATTCTGCTGCACTCAATCTGTATTCGACCTTGCAAGGTCTCAGCACTCAATGCTCATTACAATCTCAGCATGCTGTGCTCATTCAGCTCACCAGCTTTTCAAGTCTCAATCACTTTCTGGGGCCTGCCAGCCATTCTATTCTGGCGCTGGGTTCCTGCAGCCAACGGTCTCGCTCTGCTTTAGTCCACATCTCGAGCATGTCCAACTTAGGTTCAGATCCTTCTCACTTAGCCCATAGCTGGGAATGTCCTCACCCTGGGCTTGGCTTTAGCTGCCTGCTACATGACAGCAGATCCTGGTGTAGAATTTAAGACTAGCGGTGAAGGGTGGTTACAACGATCTCCTTTGGCTCTAGTGTTCCACTGTATAGTGTTTCCCTAGTGAGGCACCTTCACCGCATCCTCCCTATGACTGCCTCTGGTTCACCTGGTTTGATTTAGGTTGGGTAGGCCAGTTGAGTGCCTCAGCAGTTTTTGCTCTCCTTCTGCACCTTGGATGCATGTATTGTTGCAGAGTTTTCTCGCAACCTTCCATGGCATTCCCGCTGGAGGGTTTGAGTGAGAGCCTTCCTCCAAATTGGAATATTTTCTACCTCCCTTTAATTGGGTTTTCCAAATTGCAGCTGCAGAGCCATCACTAAATAAACTATCCCAAGCATGGAGCGAAAGGCAACCTAGGCCTTGGATCCCCAGAGATTTCCTCTTCATAGGGTTTTTGTTCTCTCCTCCATTATCTCAGGTCATAACAGTTAGCTTAGTTGTTTCCCCTAGTTTCTTAGGTAGGTTCCTTTGTTGGATGGAGGTGGATGATGTCCTGCCATTCCCTCTCTCCTTAGGGGATCCCCTACTCTCAAAGCAAACAAGCAGTATCATGCTACGCAGACCTGGGCAGTCATTACGACAACTGTGCATGCCATTGCATTATCAAACTGCCTATACTTCTCTACTACTGCTTGCTCATATGCTTCATGTTGCTTCCTTTATGGGGATGAGACTACATTTTTGGGGGGATTCCTAAGGTACCTTTAGACGCGGGAACCATTCCATTGCACCTCTAGGGGTGGAATCCTCTCCGAGGGTTCCTTGCCTTCATACCCCTACAGGGTGGTAATTCCTCTGGAACAGGGAGTGTGAATGGCCAAAACCAAACTAACACAGTTGCACAAGCATAACACTAAACTGGCTGCATAGGCCTATGAAATGAAAGGCTTGCATGTAGTTCAGTGGCCAAGCAGCCAGCCTCTCCCACTTCTGAGGGGTCTATGTGATAACTGCAAACGCCTAAAGGCAATCACCGTTATCACTCAGTCAGAGTGCCAAACACATTTTTGGCACTCTGACAACCCCAGTGCACCAGCACAATGGTGCTAGGGCATATTTTTACTGCTTTTTGTGGGGGGCTGTGCCTCCCACACACACATCCTCCGGGGGCTTCGGCCCCAGCACCACCTTACTTAAGTATTCTCAACTCCAGGGAGGTGCATTTTGGGTGGGGGGTGAAAGCAGTAAAATTAAAAATGTTCATGCCAGGCACAATAAAAATCACACCAGCACCCGGACCCGAACACGGTACCTCAGCCATCCCAGCCACTAGCCAATCCCCGATGCATGACGCAGCTTGACTGGCAACCACAGCACCACCCCCTACAGCCTCTCCACCCCCTCCCAACCCACATTCACTGTTTTCGCTCCACCCCTCATATGCATACATACAGCGTATATCCTGTCACCTAGTTCGCCCACCTCCTCATCTGGTCACCCTACCTTTCTGTCGCTGTGAGTGGATTGCGCTGGGAAGGTGTCACCATAATGGACGGCGCCCTTCCTCATGCACCCACTTCACAGGTTACCCTTCCTGCGCTATAAAAGCAGTTCCTCTAAGCCTCACTGTGAAGCATTTTTTCTTTGCCCCACCATCCTCCCCTCCTCCTCCAGCGGCAGCACTCTCTCCTTAGGGGGATTCCTAAGGTACCTTTAGCCACAGGAACCATTCTGTTGCACCTCTAGTGGTGGAACCCTCTCTGAGGGTTCCTTGCCTTCATACCCCTACAGGATGGTAATTCCTCTGTAATAGAGAGTGCGAACAGCCAAAACCAAACTAACACAGTTGCACAAGCATAACACTAAACTGGCTGTGTATGCCAGTGAATAATATTTCATGAACCAGCATATCAAATGCCTTTGTTAAATCTATGAACACAGCATCAACCCTCATCCCTCTATCTATAGCTTCCTTAATGTCACCTACGACCTTCATAAGTGCAGTTGTGTTAATGTGTTCCCTTCTAAAACCTGATTCTTGTGCGCTTAGCAAATTTTGACCATCCAAAAGTGCATTTAGCTGCTTGCTGACCAGTTTCTCAAAACTTTGGACATTATTGGAAGAAGAGATAAGGATCTGTAATTATTAATATATTTTTCCCACAGATTTATATACAGGGATAACCTTAGCTCTTTTTCATTCCATTGGGAATTCAGTAGTTTGAAAGGATAAATTAAAAATATAGGCCAGAGGACCTGAAAGGACTGCAGCAGCATATTTCAATAAAGTTGTGGGAATTCCATTGAGTCCCACAGCATTACTGGAATTTAGCTTAATTAATGCATCAAAAACAAGGGGAAAAATGTCCAGTGTTGTTCAACCTTGTTTCATTTACCAGGAGGATATTACTTGTGGAGGTCATTATTGCACTGTATGTAATGGATTCATTCCATTGTTTGCAAAAAAATCATTAAAGCAATTATCTGCTTTAGGACCCTATGCAATCTCTTGTTTGCCTATCGAAAAAGTGTGTGGTAATTTCTTACTATCTCTGGTGTGCAATCTGTATAGTAACCACCAGAAATCTCATGGCCTGGCATCTAGACTTGTTAAGAATATAGTATGGTAGTAATTATGTTTTGCTCTTTTTATCTCCCTTATGAAAGTCTTTCTGGTCTGTCTATGTAAAGTCCAGTCCAGAACAGAATTAGTTTTTCTTTTTTTACCTTTTTTCCATATTTATCCCTATTACATCTAAATCTAAGCAATGCTTTATTGTACCAAGGTGAGTTACCAGATTTCACCAACTTCTTTTTTAATGGGAGGTGTTTGTCATAAATTAGCCTAAACTTCCCATGTAAATATGCCCATGCATCATCCACAAAGGGAATAAGGGACAACCTGCTCCAGTCAATATTTTCTAAATTGATCATAAATGCTGGATAATCAAAAAACTTCCAGGATCAGTAATATGCAAAATTAGGTCCCTTGAATTTTTTTGTATATTTAACACAGATAATTCCTTGAATACTTAGTGGTCACTAAATTATTCTGAGAAGACTTCTGAGAGCTGTATCTGTCGCGTTTAGAGCTAAATATAAGGTCCAGTGTAGTAGAGACCGTAGGAACATTGTTATTAATTCTAGTAGCCTCTTTAATTAATTGTTGTAAACTTCGGTTAAAACACAAATCAAAGAGTTTCAATGTTTTATTTCACTATGTTCCAACTGACATTAAAGTCACCAATTAATAATAACTCATGACTATTGTTAATGGAAAAAAGTGCATTCTGTAAGTCATTAAACACTGTGCAAGGGCATTTAGGGTGATGGTAAATGCCCACAAATAAAATGGTCTGAACATATGGCAGTTTTATTTCCAAAGCTTATAGTTCCAAAGGCCAGCTCACTTTGGTTAAGTTAAACAGTTTAGTTTGAAACAAAGATTTACCATAAATGGCCACCCATATCCTCTTTAGGGCTGCAGTGGGCAGAGCTCTTCAGACCATTTGCTTTAGAAAAAAGGACTGCTGCATTCCTTTTGAATAAACAACATGATGGAGTGAAAAAAAGTCACCTCTGCATGCAACACTCCGCACTCGCACTATTTTTGTTTTATTTTGTGTGGTCCATGACTGATGAAATATATAACCCCTACCTGATCCTTCCTCTCAGCACCCACCAACCCACTCCCTCCCCAGAAATGTAAACGGTGGCACTGGGGGGGCCAAATCCCCCAGTGCAGGAATCCTCATTCCCCCCTCCAGTACTGCACATGCACAGTTTTCTTTTACTTTTTTCTTTTTTTAATCTCTTCCCCCACCTGACCCTCCCTCTCAGTGTCCACCACCCCATACACCCCAAAAACATAACAGTGACACTGGCAGTGCCCAATCCCCCGGTGTCACAATCCACATCTCCGTCCATTTTTCTTTTCTATTGTTTTAACCTGTAACAAGAAAACTCTCCATTGATGTCTTGTGCTGTTTCAGACCCCATCTGACCCTTCCACTCAGCACCCACAACCCCACACCCACCCCAAAGCCCTTATTTACCCATCTGGGGTTCAACACCATAATCTTCTCTGGACTGCAGACACATCTTCACTCTTCAAAGTTAGACCATGAACTGAAGAAACAGGTATGCCATTCAATGTATTTCAGTGAGATTTTGAACTTAGTGGCATAACTTGGCCATTTTTGCATATTTTTTGCCCAAATGTTCAATATGCCTTCTTTGGGACCCCACCTCATGAACATTGTCACTGTCGCTAGGCAAATCTGTCCCAAAAGGTGATTTCATGCTTGCTGTACAAAATAACCTTTCTGGCAGGAGTTAAACATGTTCTCTACCCCTGTTCATGAGGTGGGGTCATAAGAAGGCTATGTTGAAAATTTTTGTTTAAAAATACTTAGAAACATCAAAGTTATGAACCTACATTGAATTTTGGGAAAGCAGTAGACTTAGGTAGTTGTCAATATTTGTACCTCAAATTTACAGCATAGCTATATCCTTACAGCAACTCATGAGTGTAACAGTTGTCATTTTTCAAATCATGGCCAAATGTTTTTTTTTTCATCCTGAAAGGTGATTTCTGGGTACCTGCACAAAATCACCTTTAGGGCATGAGTTAACAATTTAATCTGCCCTTGTCCATGAGGTGATGTCTTAAGAAGGCTATGTTGAAAATTTGGTGAAAACATATTTAAAAAATACAATAAAGTTAAGAGCCTACATTGAATTTTGCAAACGTGATCTCATAAGTTTGGTAATTGTAACACGAATTTTGCAAACGCAGTCTCATAAGTTTGGTAATTGTAATACTTTTACCTCAAATTTACAACATAGCCATATCTTTATAACACCTCATGAATGTGACAGCTGTCATTTTTTCAAATCCAGGTCAAAATGTTTTTTTACATCCTGAAAGGTGATTTCACAGTCCCTATGTAAAATCACCTTTCGGGCAAGAGTTGGAAATTTTCTCTTCCCTTGTTCATGAGGTGGGGTCATAAGCTGGCTATGTTGGAAATGTGGTGTAAATATATTAAAACTCAACAAAATGATGAGCCTACATTGAACTTTGCAAATGCATACTAGTACGTTTGATAATATTCAATATTTTTACCCCACATTTTCAACATAGCCATTTCTTTACAGTGCCTGATGAATGTGACAGCTTTAATTTTTCAAGTACTGCACAAACTGTGTTTTAGCATCCCAACAGTTGATTTCACAGTCCCTGCACAAAATCACCTTTAAGCCAGGAGCTGAACATTTTCTCTGCCCATTTTCATGAGGCAGGGTCATAATAAGGCTATATTGAAAATTTGGTGTAAAAGTATTAAAAACAAATTTACAATATTTTTAGTCCAACTTCCTCAGCTGCAGCACTATTGGCTCTGGCCAGAGTTTGTTTAGTTTTATTACTCCTCCAAAGTTCATAACCAGGAACGGTTTTGAAAGAATTGGGGATTCTGCTGTTTAGCCAAGTTTCAGATCATACCAAAAAATCTTGATCAGTGTGTAAGGTCCATTCTTTCACCAAATCAATTTTAGGAACAAGGCTTCTTACATTAAAATGGGCAATACTAAAAGTATTCCCCTTTAGCACATCTGTACTCAAAAAATCAGTATCTACTGGTCCAGAATTTGGGTGAATGTCCCCACACAACAAGTGCAACAACAAAATGTATTTAAATTTACCATGTATGCTGTTTAATGATTTTAAGTGAAGTTTAAATGCTGACACACGTACCTTGAAACTACAGTAGAAGGTTTCTTGACCAAGCTAGGACCATTGTAAAACAACTGCAATAGTGCTGCTGCTTTCATAAAGTCAGAGCCAACCTTTTTAGTTAATATACTAGAATAAATAAAATACTGAGTTATATATAAAGAAATTAGTTTATCTAGTACACCCATTGTACCCTTCTGAAAAGGAGTATAATTACTGGTGACCCCATTTATGAACCTGATTATGAGTGTCTTAAAATGCCGTAGTAACCCAAAATCTGGTTTACACTGTTCCAAACAAGTTTCACTTTCCCTGCCGAATGTAGCTTGACTGAGCAGTGTTTAATCTTTAAACAATATTGTACATATTTAACAGAAAGAGCACTGTTAAGCATAAACAACATGTCAGCTTTCTTCTTTTAGCTTACTTTCTTTGTTTCCTGGCAAAGAAGCTGCCGAATGTAGAGCAAGGAGAGCGAGTGACTCGATGTCTTCAGAAGACTCCATGCAAACTTTAGTGAATGTTGCTATGGCAACACTTGCTAATGCTTGCGTGAAGTCTTCTGATGCTGCTGAGTCACTTGCTGTCCTCGCTGTACACTCAGTGGCTTCTTTGCCAAGAAATGAAAAAAGTAAGCTAAAAGAAGAAAGATAATATATTTTTATACTTAACAGTGCTCTTTTTTTAAAATTTGTACAATACTGTTTAAAGATCTGAACACCACTCAGTCATACTACAGTCAGCAGGAAAAGTGCAGGAAAGTGAAAAGGAAATACACACACTAGCAATTATAAAAAAAAAGGATAGGAACTGTGCATTGATGGATTTTTTTACACACCCTTGGTGTGTGATGACCACATAAACCTTTTGAGTTTCACTCTCGACGTTTATGGGTCATCACACATCTCGAGTGTGCAAAAAAAATCCATAATACATACTTCCCTATCAATTATTCTCTATGAAATTCCCCCGGCCCCTGTGTTATTTTTTTCTGAAAGTTATTTAAACATAAAAGGTCCCCCAAACCCAATCATAAGTTGAAGCATATTACCCACTGTAGCTGCATTCTTACCAATAATTCTAAACTGACTCAGGAAAGAAAATTAAACTTTGTATAGGAAAAAAGTAAGTTAAAATCATTCATAGCCCACATTAATAATTTAAAAAGGTTTTTCTTTCCCTAGAGGCACTCACACCACTCATGCTCACACTAGCGGGTGGTGCAGGCTTTTAAACAGATGAACCCCGCCCCCAAGTGTCATTCCCTAATGCCTGCTCCCCTGAGCCCCCTGCACACTGGCCCAGCCCACACAAACAGCATTGCAACCTGTTTTAACTTTAGATTTATAGCAAGACAGTTATATATAGCTGTTACCTATCTGGGTAGCCCTACATTGCTCAGTCTCTCTGGCCCTTCTTCTGCTTTACCCCTCACCGTCATACACAATCTCTCTTTCTCCCTCAGCAGTGTTCCACAGTCTTGGAAATTTGTCAAGGTACTCTTCCTTCATAAGAGTGGTAAACCTACATGCCCTGGCAACTATCACCCTCTCTTTTCCTGCTTCCTATTCTTGCTAAGCTCCAAGAAAAACTTGTCTACTCCAAACTCTCTGACTTCATCTATTCCACTTGTTTCCTCTTGCCCTCCTAGTCTGGCTTCCATAAACTGCACTCCACTGTATTCTCCATAAAGTATGTCACTGACTCCTTCCTTACTGGGTTGGATTAGGGTTGTACCACTGTTGCTATTTTCATCAACCTTACCAAGGCCTTGATTTGGTAGCCCATCCTATCCTTCTGGAGAAGCTAGGATCTTCAGGTATCTCTTTTCAAGTGGTTAACTGGTTCAGTTCTGACCTCTCTGGCTCTATTGAGCAATTACAGGTTAGCACTGCCTTGTCCTCTCTCCTCCCTATCCAGTCTGAGGTCCCCCAAGGTTCATCCTGGGAACCATCAATTTCTCCATCTTCCTCAACAGTCTCCCTTCCATCTGTGATGACTAGAATAGTCACATTTGTATGTGTGCAGACAACACTGTACTCTGCATTTAGTGCATCAGTAAAAGCCATTGTAACATCACTACAGTTTGACTTTGACTATGTCAAGTGCTGCTTCCAATCAAACCACCTTCTGGACAACACTAAGACTACTGTGTTGAGGACCTTTGGCAATGGTCAAAACTTACCAGGCTCTTTTTCCTTCTTGTTTTCACCACCCTTGGATGGTATACCACTTGAGTTCACCTCCTGATTCAAATATCGTAGCGTGTGGCTGGAAAGCAGGCTTGATTTCTCCACCCACATTGATGCCATCCACAGCAATATCCACCCCAAACATGGTGCTTTGAATCACAAAAAAGATTGTCTGTCATCCCAAGTGTGCTGTAAACTTATCTCCATAATGGTGCCTCCACTATAAGACTATGTAAATGTAGCAATGGCACTGCTCCATGCACATCCCTTGATAGGCTGGGTACCTTATGCAATGCCTTCTGCTGTTTTGCTTCTTATGCTCCTCAACACTCATCATTGTTCCACACACACTTCTCTCTCTTTTCCTCCATTTCCCATCTGTCACCTCATGAGCTGTGCTTATCTGATTTCAAAATTCTGGTTTGACTCTATACCAGTATCTCTCCTTTCTCATCTCCTTCATTCCCTCAACATCATATGCTCACACTCTTGCAACTCCTGTACCTTTTTCCATTGTTTATTTTAACTCTTCTGCAGGACAATCTGCTTTCTTTTCTCATCTTCCCCAATCTGGAACAAAATCCCTTCCAGTCTTCTCCTCCCCCCCTTCCATTTCTCCCTCAAGCATGAGCTTAAACCTCTTGCTGCTCCTTCTTGCCCTGGCCTTACCTGGCATGTCCTCTCAAGGTCTTTAGCCTTCTACACCTGCTCCAGTGCTGTAAGATTCAAATTCAGCATGAACACCGTCACCATTTGTAATTGCTGCACTTAACCACCCTGTATATTCTTTAAGATAGTTTGTATATCTTGTATATTGTATGCATAAGATTTGATTTCTACCTGCACAGTATCATAATTTATATTTGCTGTTATTAAGTTACAGATTTTGTATATCTTGTATATTGTCTCCCTACTCTCCTCACCTGGAAGCAAGCCTTGGCACCGTGTGCTTTTCTCGATTACCAATTTTTCAATAAATAAATCAATATTATATGAAAAAATGGACAGAAAACATTTGGTACTTGACAATGGCATGCACTTAGTACAGGCTACATGAGTCAGCTCCTGGTCAGGATATATAAAATAATCAGGCAGCCTTGTGGCTGAAGAATGATATTATTGAGCTAAAGAAGAAAAAGCCAAGGCAACATTGGAAGGCAGCTCATGGTTATGATGTAAAAAGACTTAAAAGGCAGCCAGACAACTAAAGAATACTATAATGGATAGCAGGCCAGTGGTGAATTGGGCTGAAGCGTCAAGGGTAGCTTACCTTTTTCAACACCGGCGACTCAGGTTTGGGAATGGACATGAGTCACTCTGGGCTGACCAGGAGAGGTTGGCCTAAGCTTCAGTAGGACTGCTCGTCTCCCTTGGGAAGGGTGGACTTCATGATGCAGCGATTCACTGTGACCTGTAGGAATCCCATCGTGGTGCGTTCAAGTTACAAGATGGGGGGGGTCCCATGCTCAGAGCACTGGGGGTGTCTTTGCAAAGGCAGAACATGCACAATGTTCTCACTGCATATCCTGTGGAACCAAGGAGAAAACAATAGGAGGAAAAATGGAGGATGGGCTCCATGAAGCTCTGCCAGTCAAGCTGTTGGCCCACCTGGTCTCTTTGGGTCCAGGACAGTCTGGACTTGTGTTCTGAGTGGGGAGGATGGCCTTCCCTTCCCGGCCCCACCACGGGGGGCAGTTCATGGAGGATAGTTGTCCTAGAAATAGGAAGAGAATTGGGATGGCTACTGCTGATGATGATGGGATGGGACAGCTGCCCATACCTGCCAAAGGAGGATAAGCACCTATATAGGAAGAATACTAAGATGGAGGTTACTGATGTGCACAATTAAAATTCTACTGATGAAAGTTTTGTAAAATTACTGATTCGGCTTGTGAGAAATTACATGAACATGTTTAAAACATTTTGCAACATGTCACCCTGAAGTAAACTGAAAAATTACTTTCTGCAAAACAAAAAAAGTGGATGTAAACCACATACTCAGAATACTATACATCACTAAAAACTGGCAATATTTCTCATGAAGTAAAATAGAAGTCAGTACACTGTAACTGCTTAATTATTTTCAGATGATTACCATATAGCACGCTACTGTAAACTGTAGAATTACTTCCACCAGTGTAACATGGAAGGCAATGTATACTGCAGAATTATGCAGTACACATCAGAATTCCACAGCTGAAGACATTTTCAAGCATATCAAAGTGAAGTTCTACAGATTCCACATGGGAAGAATTTTGTGAAATGTCATGAATATTATAGAATTCAATGAACTTTTCCATTAAAAGATAATTCACACATTTCTGCCACTGTTAATGAAGCTGTAGGAGGTACAGGGACAGGAAACACAAGACATTAGCTTTTGGTAAAAATATGCAAAATTAACCATACAGCCTGGTCTTTGAATAATGACATGATGGAGGTGGAGGTGTTATAGGCTGAGGCAATAAACGAAGTAAGCTTGTGGTCTTGATGTACAAAATTAAAAAAGCATCTAGGTGTCTAAAAATGGAAAGCACACTTAGACTGTGGATGCAGTACCTAAGTAAAGTTGTGCAAAATTGAAAAATTATGCTCCACAAAATATTTTGCATAATCCACGCATTTCGCAAAATATTTTGTGGAGCACGAAATGAGAAATTTCATCCCTGAGCATGAGATTTTGCCCACGAAACTGTGAAATTTGCTAGTCCAGGGCAATATTTCACAATTTTCACTAGCAACAAAAAGACTCCCTGGTGTCTAGTGGTCCCCCCCAGCCGATCATTGGCTCAAATTGAAGAAGTGCCCCTCCAGCAAGATTAACATTAATTTCCCCATCCCCAAATTTGTGTCCAAATAAAAAAAAATTCCAATGCCCCTTTCCCTGGTGTCTAGTGAACCCCACCCCCCCATCATCATATAATGCCCCACCCCTCTCCCAAGTACCCTGAGTGGGCCACCAAATTGAAGAAGCACCCCCCCGATATTAACATTAATTTCTTCATCCCCATTAAATTTCTGTACAAATAAAAAACCAAATTCCAAATTCTCACTCCCTGGTGTCGAGTGAACCCCGCCACCCTGTCATCACATAATGCCCCACCCTGCTTCCCCCCCAGTACCACAAGAGGGCTACCAGCACAGCCCTCCACTCACCTTCATGGACAGCAATCCAACGGAGCACTTCAATGAATGAGCACGTGCTTAGGGCGTGGCAATTTCACCGGCAAAATTTTATTTTACAACATCTCTATTCCAAAGTCACACAGACATGAAACAGATGCAGATACACAAGTTGCAAAAAGTGCTGTGCCTTTTAATCTTCATATGGGTGTAACATACAAAATTGGGGTGAGCACACCCAAAGATTTCAGTGTTTCTCTAGCATGCGTTTTATTTTTGAGACACATGAAATTTCAGATGCTTGTGAATCAGATTAAGAAAACACAAGAATAAAAAACCTGCAAAAGTGGTGACCAGTGTTCGGGAATGAGAACCAGCCACCGGGGGTTGGCAGGGCAGGAGAAGGATCCAGTGTCCTAAGGACTACTCTCCTTCTCAGGGGAGGGGGGCTCCTGTGATTCTTTAATGACTGACCCCTAGCGGAGGCTGGTGGCTGCACACTGATGCTGCCAACATGTGGTAGAGAAGGGGCAGATGCCTGGCGGAGCACAGACTGGAGCATGCGTGCCACCATTACTGGCATCATAGCACACTCCACCTCTAGGTGAGAACACCAGAGGGGAAAAACAGACTGCTCAGCAGGTAACGGAAGGAGCCTCGCAGGTCCCACCCCTGAATAGCCACGGTGCTGGCCACACTTGATCCAGTCTTCAGCAGGTGTTGGGGAGCCCTGCCTGCCCCACCGGGGGAGAGCCCTGGGAGTAATGGTCAGCACCACCTGGTGGATGTCGGGGGATGGGATTGGGACCTCCCTCCAGAGAGATAGGGCCGAGCAGTCAGTGTGCATAAACTGGGTACTAAAATAAAGAAAGAAAAAGAACCTGCAAAAGTATTGCAGCAGCTGGCCATTTGTCTTGGGCCTTCCTTCCCCTAACCTGAACCTAGGAAAGATCCTCCTCCTGGGGTGGTTAACAGATCATGGCACCACCTCAGGAGGAGGAACCACAAGTGTTGCCTACAGGGCAGTGGCTATCAGGAGAAGGGTAGAGGGAGGATGTTAAAAATAGCTGTGAGTCATCATGTCCCCCCTTTTCTCCTCTTTCTTCAGATCAACCAAGCAAGTCCCTGCAGCCAAACCACAGGTATGGAACTAATTTAATTAAAGGGCTGGTGAATTAGTAAATTGGTAGGCTGCAGGGCCTTAGCCCAGCAGCATGTGGTTGAAGTGAGGGAAAGTGGATCATTTCCATAGGCTGTGGTCTTCTTCAGAACTTTGACAAAAGGCAGCAGGCATTGTCATGGAATGAATGGTCCAGCAGGGTTCATTCATGACAAGCTGGCTTCTCACAGGCAATGAAGCAGAAACTCCTGAATAATACTGCAGTGTGGAATCCTGAAACAAAGTATGATTGGAGTTAACTGGGGGGGGTCTTTGGGCATGGTGGGTGCCAAGTGGCCACATGGCGGCTCCCCACTTCACTTGGCTAGATCTGCAGAGTTATGCGGTGACTGCTAAAGAAATAAGGATTTAATTTACATCCCCCATGATTTCTGCAGTTCTGCCCATCCCATCATGGTTACCTTACATGAACAAGTGTCATCCAGGAAGGAGAATCCAGTGAGGTCTGGATGGGATTGGCTGTGACTAAGTCATCCACATGTCTGGTGCAGGCAGTTGAGCTGGATCTGCAGAGAAAAAAAAATGTCCCAGGTATGCAATAAGAAAACTGCACTTTGGGAACAAAATATGAAAGTCAGTTTCCTGGTGACAGCTTGCAGACATGGCAGTGATGAGGGAGTCACAAGGATCTTCCTGGCAATTATGTGTTAAGGTCGTCCAGGGACAGTAGTCTAGAGGCAGGGGGCCAAGTTTACTCAGACCCTCCCTTCTGTTCCAAGCGGCTGCTGTAGAAACTGTGACAATGGGCAATAATGTTTAAATACAGTATAGAACTGCATACATAAAGATATAAATAAAATGATTACATGCAGAGCTTTGAGAGCTGAGAGGCAAGCCTGGTTCCTAGGGATGTCTAACAGCGGTCACACGTGCACTATATATTAATCCACAAGGCAAAGTCTACACTTTAAAATATACCTAAAGCTATAGGATTTGTAAAAGATTATATTCTACTTAACCTTGAAATGCCAGACAAAGTGGATGCAGGAATCCAAAGACAGGGCAAGCAAAATCAAATAATGCAACTTGAGCAGCCCCCACCAGCACCTTACAATGGGTTGGGAATAGTAACACGGGGCAAAGGATATGGCAAGGTTTCTTGTGAAATTATTCAGTCTCACTAACAGTTATCTTTCCTGGTAAATTATCCCAGACTGACAGGGACAGAATACAGTTTCTGGTGTCCAGCATGGCCCAGGAATTGATGGGAGGGCCAGAGGAAGATGGGTTACTCCAGGCACTTTCAGGGGATAATATGGCAGTTTGGTAGGGGGTATGGAGCAGTCAGGCAGTTGCATAGATTGTGAGGTTGGATATTCACCCCCCCCAATGAACCATGGTAGGTGCACATTGCATAACTCAAAGGCAGCTCTCATGGTACCTGCAGAGGTTTAGCCCCAGATTGGTCAAGACAGAAGCTGCAGTGAGAGCAGCAAGGCTAAGAAGCACTGGGAGGGAGACAGATCCAATTCTGGAGTGGAACACATCTCTGCATGAGCTACAAGGACACTTCCTCCAGGGGCTTGCAGTTGACTAGGGGTCCTATCAGCACAACACACTATAGTTTAAAAAGAACTGATCCTTTTCAGACATAATGGGTAACCCATCACATAAAGCCCTGCTAGGACTACAAAAAGTTAAAATAATGAACAAAGTCAAGATGACTGGCTGTCTGTAAATTGTGAACTCTTCCATCTGCAAGAGAGGGAGATGGTAGCCTACCATAGTTATTAGAGAACTGAACGATGAACCAGGAGATCCTGGTTTAAATCCCACTGAAACCACTTGCTCACTGTGTGACACCTGTCTTACCCGCCCAGCTCATCTTGGCTACAGAGAACCTGAACCTTTGTTTTTTTACCCACTTAGCTCCCTAAGGATAGAAAGTACTAGAGCTTTTGTCTGGAACAAAACCGTTTCCTTATTGCCCTGATATATATATATATATATATATATATATAGAGAGAGAGAGAGAGAGAGAGAGAGAGAGCGAGAGATACAGATATAGATATAGATACATGAATGTGAATTTTGTCCCATTGAAAAGGCCATTGTTTATTTCTCTGTATACCTGTGACTAATCTATGAATTAAAGCTGCACAGTATATCTGCACTAATCAATTAATTACAGTTATATACCTACACTAATTAAAGATTTATACCAACACTAATTAAACTATTGAAAGTATATACCTGCACTAATGAAAAGTATACACATGCATTCCATTAAATTCTGTGAGACACCACTAATAACATATTTAACACAGAATTAGGAAGGCAGCCAAACCAATTAACAAGCTGCAAAAGAACCTGGAAGAAGAAAAAAGACATTAAACTATGACAGACCAGAAATCCCACAAACTCCTAGCTGCACTCATTGCACATCACTCCCTCTTTGCTGCAAGAGACCTTACAATAACCATCCTAATGTACTATATTTAACAAACAATGGGTAACAGTGGAACACTTGGCAATAAATCCATCTCAGGGGGCTAATTAGGGCAATAAAGACGCTTGCCATTCAGCAAGATGAAAGAACAGAGGAAGGGCCAAGTTTGATTATCAGCCTATACAGTGCAAGTGGGTCTGGACATTGAGGTGGGCTTGGCAACTGGACTCTGGATGACAAAAAAATAAGAGAGGGAGTGGGTACATTCTGTGAAGCCTGGTCTATGAGGCAAATAGGAAGGAAGTGTCTGAGGACCTCAACAAGTATGGTGTGGGGGGGGGGCATTGGTAGAAGCCAGGCAGCCACAGCAAGGCCCTCCACCCAGTGTGCCTGGGTTACTTGAATAAGTTCAAGCAAGCGTTTCTTGGTGGGGAGGGGGCAATAGTGTCTCATTGCAGATAAAAGATGCTTAGTAAGAGGAAGACTCTAACAATAAAGGCAGCAACATCAGAGCTGAAGATATAGCTGCATGAGATGTACCACAAGAAAGGACAGGAATGGCTGGAAGCTTGATTAAAGGGCATCATGGGTCCATCTACATCAAGGGCAATGAGGGCAGCTGCCAAGAAGAACTGGCCAGCCAAGGAGGCAGTGAAACCTCCATTGAAGGTACACAGGACACCTCAGCAAGGTAAGCAGGTTCCAAGGCTCTTCAGTTTTCTGAACAGCATATCTGGAACATGGAAATTATGGCTTTGGGAAGGATCCTTCAGGTTGGAGACCTGGTAGTGCAGTCCAGGGAAGTAAGGGGAGGTCAGGCCCCACTGGATAGTGTGCTGGACCCTAGCAGGGACCTGGTCATCATGTACTTGGCAGAGAACTTGGTTGTACAAGCACCAACCTCCTTGAGCCCAGCCTCCAGACTGTAGCAGGCCAAAAAGGTGTTTACTGCAGATAAGAAGTCAGACAAGATTATGGACCTGATGGTGGGTATTGCCGCTGTGGCTAAGGGTCAACAACCAACTGGGAGGACAGTCCAAGGGGGCATGGAAGTGACCAGGGTGGGCACAATTTCAGGCCAGGCATCAGAGGCAGAGAGCCCTGGCAATTATGTCAGCCTTGCAAGGCCCTCAGGGACCCACATGACTGATAAGGTTAGACAACAAGTATGAAACAGGGAATATATAGATTTGTTCTCACTACCTAATAGGTCCATGGACTCTGAGAAGAAGAATAAGTTAGAGGAGTCTGAGGGGGGAAAACATGAAAGTGCCATGCATGTTTAACAACTGATTGGCAGTTTTTTGTGTTTACCAGTACAATACTGCAGACAGCACCAAAACAGGGGTTGGATTTAATTAACTGTGCAACTAGAAATATACTTATGCATAGGCGTAAAGCTGAACTGCTGTGGAACATACTGGATATGTCCATCTTAGTGGATGTGATTCACAGGGGTGGTGTTATCCATACAGATAGTAGGTTACCCCTCAGGGTCTCTCAGCCATAGTTGCAGGAGGTTCGGATGACCCATCTCTCAGTTCTGCTTCATGTACAACAAAGGGAACTGAAAGTGTAGCAAATGACAGGGCAGTAGGCCTGCCCATCCTGGCAAAGTGGGCAGGCTTAGACCTTAGCCTGACCAGTACCTGGGCAGGCAGGCCATCAACCTGTTAGAGGAGATTTTTTCATTTGGCGTCAGGATTCCATATATGGGCCTTCAGAGGAGCTATGAGGTGAAGAACCTGAAGTCAGTTAACAAGCATCTGCAGGTGGTCTGGGAGAAACTGGAAAAAGATCAGAGGCTGGGGTGGGTGAGCCCAAACTTATGGTGTCACCAAAAGGGCTAGTGCCAAAGAAGGCCCCAGGGGAGTTCCAGATGATCAATCCCTTGATGTATCTGGAAGGGGATTCAGTGAATGACCATATTGACCCATAGTTCACATTGGTTCAATATGAGTCATTTGACAGGTCTGTAGAGGTAGTACATGCAGCAGGACCTCAGGCCAGGATGGCAAAGGCAGACACTGAGTCTGCATTCCACCTGCTAACTGTACACCCAACAGTCAGGACCTAATAGGAATGAAGGTTAGATGGGAATATTATGTGGATAAGTGCATGTCCATGGTTTGTGCTGTGGTTTGTGAACCATTTGAAAAGTTTAGCACCTTCTTGTATTGGGCTACAGAGTTGTCATCAGGGAATCAAGGCATAGTCCAATACCTCAATGACTTCTTGTTTGTGGGACCTGCAGGGTCCTCAGTTTGTGGACAGACACTACCCACTTTCACAGAACTGTGCAAAGATTTCAGTGTTTCTTTGGCCCCGAGGAAGGTGGAGCCACCAAGTATGGCCTTCTTGGGTATAGGGATTGACACCATCAGATGGACGTGCTGCTTACCCAAGGAGAAGCTGGAAGCACTATGGGCACTATTGAATAAGACAGAGATGGCCAAAAAGACTACCTTGAGTGAGTTTCAGCAGTTAGTTGGGCACCTAAACTTTGCATGCCAGATTATAACCATGGGGAGGACCTTTCTAGAGACATGGCCGAGCTGGGTAAGGAGTTCAAGAAACCTCATCACAGAATCAGGGTCATGAAAGGATTCCACAAAGACTTGCAAGTCTGGCAGATATTTGCAGCTCACCTTAACAGAGTACCAGTCTGGCAGGAGACTGGAAATTGTCAGGACCTGGAGTTGTTCACTGAAGTGGCAGGTGGGCTGGGGTTCAGAGCGTACTTCCAAGGTGAATAGTATGCCATTGGGTTGCTTCCTGAGTTGGAGGTGGCTGTACTGCACAGACAGATTATGTTGCTAGAATTCCTCCTGATTGGGCTAACATTATGCAGTATGGGGCCCCAGGTTGTGGGGCACAAGGGCTATTTTTTCACTCAGATAACATGGGCATGATGCATACTATAAATGGCCAACTGGGGCCAAAAGGCCACCTGGAGGATGTGATAAGAAATTTTGTTTTGAAGTGTATGTTGATTGTTTATTTTAAGGCCATACGTGTTCCCATCATTGAAAATGGAATTGCTGATGCTTTAGCTCATTCTTAGTGGCAGAGATCTAGGGAATTGGCTCCAGCAGCAGAACAACAGCCACGGTCCATCCCATCATTCCTGTGGAAAGTGGTGACCTTAACTCTTGGAGGTGAATAGGTAATTCCATTGCTCCATAGACCAGAACAGCTTATCACTGAGATGTGGCACTCTGCCTCATGACCTAGGTAGAGGCATGGTGTCCTAATACCTGGCCGATCCTGGTCAATCAGTTGTGCAAGTACATCATGGTGGCCAAGAAGCAAGGAGTAATATAAGGGGTAGTCGGATGATATCTGTCAGAATTGTCCTGGTTTTTGAGGGTGAAGGGTTTCACTGACACTACCCATGCTTTTAAGGTCCAAAAGGTTCTGGAGGGTTGGCACAAGAGCCTGATCAAGGAACCTGATATGCAACATCACATTACACCAGCCACCTTGGCATGGGTTTAGGCAGCATTACCTTAGGCTTACTGGAATGCATACGATGCAAGGCTCTTTGAAACAGTATTTTTAGTGGCACTCTATAGGGCATTCTGGGTCTCTGAGTTGACCCAAGCAAGCCAAAAATGTAATGTCCAAGCCTATTGAATGAGTATGAAGTAGTGACTTCTGATGGGGTTTTTGTGAGGCTGCAGAGGAGCAAGACCAGTTAGAATGGCCTGTGGCAATGGTGCTCAGTGAAGACCCCAGTAGGTTGCTTGTGGGACATCTCAGCCCCAGTGAGAGCTTGCAATGTCTCCTGCACATTGGAAGCAAGGCTTTCTTACAACATGATGATGGCAAGGCCATGACAGCCAACCAGTTTTGATATCTTGTGGGTCTTGCAATCCATCAGTCTAGACTAAATGAGCAAGAATTCATCACCCATTCTTCTTGGGCCAGGGCAGCAATGATCACTTGGAACCAAGGCATTACAGATATTGAGATACAGATGCTGGGGCACTGGAAGTCCCAGGCATTTTTATGCTACATTTGACCACACTTGCAGTACTGTCTTTCCTTGTCTATTCCAGGTTTCCAGGAGGGCTCCAAGAGTATATGGTTCTGTGGGAAGTCCTTCATCAGCCTGGCAAAGGAGAAGACTTCCTCCTGGAATGGGGGGTGGAGCCTAGCCATATCCTGACAGATAGTGCAGATCCATTGGATGGGCATGGAAGGCATGCACTGAAGGACACTGCTCTCTGGGTTAGCAGGGGTGGCCAGAATGAGGTGGAGCTTGGACATACTGCTACTTTATCTGGGGCGATGACCTGGGGTCTTGAAAGGTGATCGACCTGCTGCCGATGATGAAGGGAGATCTGAATTCCATATTGTGGTGGCCCAAGGCAGTGCTTATCTAGTCACACCTTATACAGCGTAAGCACTGGCTACATGCAAGGGACTCTAAAGCATTGAATGCAGCATGCATTTGCATTACTAGACAAGATGCAATCGTTGATGGAAGCCATAGGGGAACTGTGGTAAGACACAAGGAAATCAATACTTCCTGCCAGGGTCATTATGCTTGGGATGGTGTGCACTTGCGAGATGAAGGATGTGATTTGATGCTGAACTCTTTTTATAAGGTGTAGGTAGCACAGATGGAGTAAGCTGCTTCAGGGGTAAGACTGCATCTGTTCTGGCATGGCTTGGGAGCATTTCGGACTGATGGTACGGGGTAAAAGTGTGCTGAGTCAAATTCTTCTGAAGGACTCGTCGCCTCTGGTCAGCATAAGGCCAGGGGACCGCATAACCTAGACCTGGTTGGGGGTCATTGTCCAACCTCATCAAGTTAATATACAAAGGCAGTGGTGCTGGATGGGGTTGGTCACTTGCCACTTGATCACTTGACCTTCCACTGTTTGGGCTGGGTTAATACCCAGGAGGTGCATCTATTATCTGGCACGCACGAGGACTGGCACATCCAACAACGGCATGTGGTGGGGTCAAAGGAGTCTGTTGATCCTCCCAGCTATGCATGCTTCTCTGATAATGCAATGATGCAAAATAAACACATTACTGTGGCCATATCCTCCACAACCTGTGTCAATGGATTTATTTCAGGGAAGGGGAGTGGGGCCTACGAAGACAATAGAGAGGCTGCAAAAGTATTGCAGCAGCTGTCCAGTTGTCTGGGCCCTTCTCCTCTTCTGACCAGAAGCTAGGAAGGATTCTACTCCTGGGGTGATGAGCAGACAATGGCACTACCTCAGGAGGAGGAACCACAGGGGCCACCCGCCGGGCAATGGCTATCAGGAGAAAGATGGAGAAAGGGGGGTTAAAAAGAGCCATGGACCAGTAGTTCCCTCTCTTTTCTCCTCATTTTTTAGAACACCACCCACCCCACCCTCATAAAAGAAGAGTTAATGGTGGGCCAGGACAGGCAAGGAACCCACTGACTCATTATGGGTGACCATGATAGAGGTCAGGGAGTGAGTTTTCCTAGTTTTTCCAAGTAAATGTTTTTTTTCTGGGTTTTTCACCTCCTCCAAGGGGATGCAACTTAGGTGGTACAAAGAAAAGTTAAAAACTGTCACAGTCATGGGTATGGTGGCTTTGTAGTATCACAGACTGATGGTACAGGGGGAAAGGGGGGAAGAGTTGAATTCTTTCAAAGAGCTTGTCACTGCCAGTCAGCATGAGGTCAGGGGACCACATGACCCAGACCCGGTTGAGGCCGGGGTCACAGTCCAACCATATCAGGTTAACCTGCAAAGGCAGCAATGCTGGATGGAGGGTGGTCTCTGCCACTTGGTCACATGACGTCCCCACTTTTGGGGCTGGGTACTGATCTAGGAGGTACAATAATTACCTAGCACACACAAGGGTTGGCACATCCATTAATGGTGGGGCAAGAGGAATCTGCTAATCTTCCCAGCTGTGTGTGCTAGTCCAATAATGTAATGATTTAAAACAAACACATTGCTGTGGGCCTTTCTTCCAAGACCTGTGCCAGACAGCTTATTTCAGGGAAGGAGAGTGGGGGGGCTACAAAAACAAGGGAAGAGTTACTTTCATTCAGTCACCACTATAGTAGTTGAACTGAAAAATGTGAGAATTGACTTCAATGAGTCAGCAACATTCAAAAAATAAAACCTTTCAAGCTTAGGTTGGTTTATCGCTCCCAGCTTAATCAAAGTTTAATTTGTCTTCATAATTTTCTAAACTGAGCAGTGTTGAATGTCTCTGTCCAAAACATCTAGAAAATTATAAACAAAACAGCTACAAGAAAATAAACGATCTACAGTAGATGTGCAAAATGTTCTTACTTTGATTCTACTCTAATCCCTGTCTTCACTAAGTATTTATGTCTAGGTCTAGTTTTTCAACACAATTGTCAAGAAATCTGAAAAGAGCCCTCTCTCTATCTCATAGTCATAACTGCTGTTTTTTGCCCTCCAACATGCTCACTGACAAAATGTAATGTGGAATGGTCCCAGGAAAGGTAAACAGTGCTCCCAGGTATGATACCCCAAACTGTGGAGCCCGGAGCCCACACTTTGTTATTTAAAGATAAAGGAAAATAATTCTGAATCAGTAGGATTTGCTTTATTTGATTGTACTCTTTTGGCCACAAAATGTAAAATTCTTAAGTACTTTAAAAAAATCCATGGATTATCCATGTATCTCAGGAAACAACTGACATACTGTATAGCTTGATTTGTCTGCATCTCACACAATGTCCAGTGATTAGTTTCACTTAATAATTCTTTTTGATGTATCTCGAAATTCTTAACAGAATATGAGACAATTTAATTGCAGAAATAGTTCTTAATGTTACCATGTGCTTTTTTCGTGTAAGCATTGCTTTCACAATCTTTAAATACTTAAATATTATATATTCTTTAAATCTCTTTCAGTTTTAGGAAGCATTTGCCTAAGTGTCCCTGATTGACACCATTTCTGAAGTCTCTCCTTCAGGCAGCACATGGTTTATATATTTTTTATAAGGGCATAGCTAAGTGAGCCCATGAGCTTCTACAAATTTACATAACAATGAATTACTTCAACAGATTCAGATTTGAAACTCAGCATGACACTTCAAGAAAGGCATTTATACTTTCTGAAGTTAGAGATAGTAGAGTTTACTTTTTTCATGTAAACTACCAGACCTGGTACATTTACTATTTTACTTCTATGAATTTTTTGGGAGCTTACCTTTTTTAACAAATGTATTTGTTTTACCCTCTCATTTTTAACTTTATTACAAAACTCTTGGGCCCGGATATTCAAAGGGGTTGTTCTTGGTGCCACAGAAATGCACTGGCACAGCCCCGCATTGTGCCCCAGTGGAATATTGTAAGGGCTGCCTGGCACAGCACAAATCCCGATGTGTCACAGTGCAATGTAATCCTATATGGCACAGATGCAGGGGCATGCCCATGCATATGCGGCACATCCCGATATTCAGCCCGGGATTCATGACGCATATGCTAGAGTGCAGCCCTGACCTGCACTGCATAGGGGGCTCAAAGTTGAGCCCATGCAGAGTAGGAACATCTCCCGGCCACACACAGGTGGACTGCAGTATTGCAGGGTGCAACACAGCAGCCCAGCCATGGGTGGCCACCCACCAGCCCAGAACACCATCTGCAAGCACAAACTGATCCCTTGTGGTCAAGTGGAAACTCCCCACCTGTAGCAACGGTCATGTGGTATATGTTGAAAGATATATCCCTGGTAGTCTAGAGGCCCCCCTAAGTCCCTGATAAATAAAAGACATGACCATCCCTGGTGGTCAAGTGTTCCCCCCTCTCACCCAAGTCCCTGCTTCCCTGATCTGTGTCACTATGACCATTCCTGGTGGTCTAGTGGAACCCCCACACCTGTTGCCATTATCATGGTAAAACCCCTTAATAAAATGCCTTGGTAATCCAGTGGCACCCCCTCCCTCCACCCACAGAGACCCTTGCCACTTGCTCCCGCCCCATTATGGGATGGCGGCAGCTTCCTGCCCACACATATTGGCTGGCAGCCCACCAGACGACAGATACAGTATGGGCTGTAGATCATTGGTCCCCTGTGTGGGACCAATGGGCTTGCAGGACATACTGTACTAGACAGTCCAAAATATGGAATTCATTCACAGATTTGGGACTGTACAGTACAATATGCCCTGAAGCCCATCCGGTCCCACTGAGGACAATGAACTCTAAGCCCATACCTGTCGGTGGCCAGGCAGTGTGCAGGCAGGATGCTGCTGCCCTCAAATGATGGGGGGAAGTAGGGTGGGCAAGGGGTTCTGTCTGGGTGGAAGGGGTGGGGGGTGCTACTGGATCACCAGGGAATTTCATTATGGGGTTTTACCATGATCACGGCAACAGGTGGGGGGTTCACTAGATCACCAGGGACAGTCATAGTAACATAGATTGGGGAATCGGGGTCTCGGGTGGGACAGGGGACCACTAGACCACTAGGGATGGTCATGTCTTTTCTTTATCAGGGACTGGGGGGGGCACTAGACTACCAGGGATATATCTCTCACCATTTACTGTGCAATCGCAGCTACAGAGCAGGGGATGCCCCAGGATCCCCACTGCCCACGTCTTGCTGTGCAGGGCACCAGGCGCAAGTCACCAGGCTTCCCTGTGCAAGGCATGCAAATGGGACCATAATGACATGCAAATGGCCCCATTTGTGCCTTGCATATATTATGGACTCATTTGCATGCCCCCAGCTGAATATAGCAGGTGATACACCTAGCACAACTGCACTTGTGCTGGCGCATCCCTATGCTCCCTATCTGTGGCTTGCACCATGTGCAGTATGTGCACCAACCTTGCAATATTCAGTGCTGCTGCACCATGGTGAATCACTGTTGAATATCACATGGTCCTGGCCTGGGCACATCCCAGTTGCACTGCGCCCAGGCTTGCACCATTGTCCGGTGCAGTCTGAATATCTGTGCCTTACTGTATAACTCACCCTCACCACACTAAATTTGTTAGTATATGATGGCCAATTAAACTAATTAAATGGTATTCAGCCTCCCTACTTCCACTGGTGTCTGTATTTGTTCATTAATAGTAATAATGTCTTCTCAATGTACAATTTAATTTACTTAAAATCAGTTCCCTTAAAAAAGCATTGCCAAGCACATTTGTTATTTTACAAATATAAGAAGATTAAATTTATTCATAAAATCATGAAGTTGGACAGTTTTTCCTTCCACTTTCTTGTTGTACTGCATGGTGATTGTAGATAATGTTAGGAAGCATGATCACTTTTACTTTCAACTATACCATGAAAAATTGACCATATCCTCTAACACCATGAAAATGAAATCCATGTCTAACAAAAATCTATCAATTTTTGAATAGAGTTTCCTAATGTATGTTATAGCATATAATTTGTATATGGCAAATCATTATTGTTTCTTGATATTTTCCATGCACTAAGGTCCAAAATTAATTTGATAATTATACAGATATGTGTTTGTGCAAAGGAGACAGCATAAGAAAGTCTACTTATGAATGTCACTTTATGAGAGATGGTTGTTGCATCAAAATTCAGCTTCCCAAGTGGATCCCTTCCTGTACATATATTTACAGATTTATTTAAACTTTATTTAGTGTAGAAGCCATGCATTTACCAAACAACCACTCAGTTGCTCAACAGGATGGTTCAATTCAATTCAAGTTTATTGTAGGAAAACTCCATTGAGCAAGCTCATTCACAAGGAGATCCTAGTACAAGACAGGTGTACAACAACAGGTTTACAAAATAAAAGGAACATACTTTGAATAAGACAATGGGTTTCATATATCACAATGTACTAGCACAGCAGAAACAGGTCCTGGTGATTAGATAGAGCAGCAATAAGGCAATTTACATAATGCAACAATGTGACAATCTGCAGTAGGATGCATAAGACAATGTGTGTAGTACATTCACAACATACTGTCATAGTGAAAACAAGTCCTGGCAACAAGTAGTGTAATAATGAGGCAAATTACATGATGCAACAATGCGGCAATCTGTGGTAGGATGTAGAGAAGGCAAGGAATGTAGCAGAGGGAGGGGACAGGACAGAAGTGAGTAAGGACATGAAATAATCAGTTAAAGGGACAGTAAACATTGCATGGGTCATTTAAATTGTGAAAGCCCATGAAAAGACATCTCATATGAGGCACTGGACTACCTAGTAAGTGTCAGGAGTCCTAAGATATGACTATCTAATTAATCTGTGAATCTAAATAAGGCTGCAACCATTTTAAAACAGGAAATAATGTCATTGAGGGGCAAGCGCTGCATGTTGTTCATTACAGTTTGCCCCTCAGTGACATCACTGTTGGTCTCATGATTCAATAAAATGGCTGCTGTCTTGTTTTGATTTACAGATGATTTGTGTTTTCGTAACTTAGGACTCCTGACACCTACAGGTAAGCACAACACCTCATTTGAAAGATATTTGTATGAGCTTTCACAATTTGAGTGACCCCTGTAATGTTTACTGTCCCTTTAATAGGGAGGGGCGTGCTACAGGAGAGGGTAGGGGACTTAGGCAGTGACAGGACAACATATGAGATGGGGCCAGAGGGGAAGGTTAGAAGAAAAGGGGGGGGTGGGGAGGAGAAGAAGGATTCGAAGAGCTAAGTCCTTGGGCATTTGCAATCAGGCAGACATTCAATCAAACATGTATGGAAGCCAAAAAAACAGATTACAGTGGACCCTCCTTATAACGAATAGCTCCTCCAGATGCACGGATTGTGTTTGTTATAAGCAGGGTTCCTTATAAAGAATATGTGGTTAAAATCAGACAGAAATGCGAGTGAAACTGCTGTTTTTGATTTATTTCTGTCCTCTACTCTCAGATCTCCTTAACCACTGAGCTGAGCTTTTAGTGTCTTGTACTGGTAATGTGTTTAAGCCATTATGGAGACTGATTAGAGCAGCTCCATATAATGCCAATGAAATGTTTCTCTCCTCTATCCTGAAATCTCCTTACCGCAGTTCTGGTACACTGCAACATGGAAGAGTGTTTTATGGTCATTGGTTGCTGTTGGGGCATTTCTGCCCTCCATCCTGGAGTCTCAGTGCCCTCTGCTGGTGCAACCAGTAAACACGTATCATATGGCAAACTGTCAGGCACATCTCGTGGTTTCCTTCCATCAATGCTACAGCACTTGCAAGCTACAAGGTGTGACTGCAAACTGCATATGGCAAACTCTCAGACATATCTTGTGGTTTCCTACCATCAGCGCTACAGCACTTGCAAGCTACCATGCTCTATACTGGAACTGGCACCAATAAAATATTTTATATCCTAATACTGTACTGCCTTCCACACAGCCTGTAGCAAATTAGGCTACTCACAATCTTCTTCTAAACAGTGAGACCAAATTCTGAATGAATGTTGCTGTTTAACAAGGTACGACCGCAAACCACAAAGCATGTGTTAATGGGAAAGGGCAGCTGACAATGGGATACATGCTCACAGTTCATTACAACCGAGGTTTGTTATACCAAGGGGCACTATAAAGAGGGACCACTGTACTAGACTGGTTAGATACACAATGTGGTATCACACTAGAGAAAACTATGAAGGGCCCCATCTGGCTGCACATGCAAAACAGTGTGCCACACAAAAAAATTGGGCCATCCAGCTCTGGCACCATATTCAAATAGAATGAGCAATCCGAACCAACCACGCAATCAATTTAAATATTTGTCCATGGTTGCGTGGCGCACAGAAGGAGGTTGCCATGTTTGGCACAGTGTGACTAAGGTGAGGGGCAGACGACTGCATATAGGGGTACAGCATGGCACAAACTAATGTCCGCCAGATCCCCCATGGGTGATATTTAGCCCAAATATGCAGATGAGCCCATTAGCCATGCATGGAACAATGGGCCATTAGCATGCCCATTATGGGATCATTTGCATGCTAGCACTGCTGTGGACTGCACTGGGCAAGTCCCCTCTAGCCCTGATCCTCATTAAAATAACCATCCCACCCAGTGTTTCTGATAGTCTAGTGTTTGCCCTCTCTCAGCTCCAAACACAGGTAAAATAATATAATTCCCCAATCCCCATATCCCTGGCATTGTAGTAGTCCCCCTCCCCAGACCTGATTACAGGTAAAGTAATACAATTTTCCAATCCCCATATCCCTGGTGTTGTAGTGGTCCCCCTTCCACAGCCATGATCACAGGTCAAATAATACAAGTCCCCAGTCTCCGTATCCATGGTGCAGTAATGATCCCCCCTCTCCTGCCCGATCAAAGTTACCATATGAGAAGACCCCTCTCGTTTGCCCGATAGTCAAGTGGTTCCCCCTCCCCAAGCCCCAGTCCATACAAGAATAGAAATGTCCCCAGTCCCTGATAGTCAAGTTCCCCCCCCACCCTGTTAAGCAGTGACCCACCAACCCAACCAGAGCCAGCAACTGGCAGAGACCACCCACGCCACCACAGACAGCCGCTGACTGAACTGAAGAGGAAAGCATATAGCAAGGATGTGCCACTGGAGGCCAAACAATAAAGCAACATTAATTTGTAAAATACTCAAGACATATGGATGTTAAAAACAAAAGGATGATTCAGATTGGACAGATTTCAGAATACTAAAGTCTAATGTAATAATAAATATAACACTCAAACTGAAGAAACTAGGATTATACTTTGCAAATGTGGATAAATATGAAATGAATTTCCAACACATACGTTTAACCTGCTCACTTTATAATAAAGAAGCACAGGTATGTCAGTGAATATATTGGTCAGTATTCCATTGAATCTGAATCTGAAGGAACTCACTGCATGATTCATGAATAGGGCTGTAATTTTTTCATGGAAAAAATTAGCCAATTTCATGGCCCATTCACAGGGAAAAACAATATTTTCACGGTGCTGGTGTTGCTGCAGTCAGTTTCACAGGGAGAGTGTATCCAGATAACCTTAATATTTATATTTTTGTGATTTTTGTGCCCGACAGAGGTGCTTCTGGGGAGGGAGGTTAACAGCCCGTGAGGATGCTGCATGGAGCAATGATGAAAGTGCTGCGAGCTGGCTGCCGAGTGAGCAGCAGGACATAGTGTGGACCGAGGGGCAGGCAAGAGAGGAAGAATGTCTGAAAGGTGATGGGGGAAGTGCAGAGGTGAAGGTGCTGCCAGGAGGCTGTCAAACCTGGGGAAAGAGAAGGAGAAGAGAGCACTCAGGTAAGAAGAGGCTTCGGGAGCTACTTTACCTTACCCCAATCAGCTTGGAGCTGCTGGCCAACTCAAATGGGGACAATTTCATCTCAAGACTGGGTATTCTGTTTTCTCTGTCACATTGCCATCACCCCGATCCTTACTGGAGATGCTGTTACTCCAGTTAGAGCAGTGTGTTCCACGTGTTTTAAAAATGATTAGCCTTTACAAACAACTGAATCCTGTGGTGAAACGCTAAACCTTCTTGTCAAATATGCACTGCAGCTAATGTCAGTCCCCAGAGAATTTGTCTTTCTTTTTCTTGTGCTTCCCTGTATTGCCAAAAAGGTTTGCTAATGTAAAAATTAAAAATTGAGAATTTTCACGGGGAATGCCAATTTAATGGTAATTGTGAAATCTGAGACTCCCATGAAATAATTACAGTCCTGTTAATGAATAACACATCTATGGTATTGTAACTGGAAAGACTACAAACATATTTTAATTTTGGTCATTAAGGCCTGATCCACAAAGCATCTTGGGATACATGTAATCTGAGCACAAACCATCCACAGCACTCAGCAACACTCCAATGCCTTTCTGTACTGGATGGCATCCACAACCCTACTCAGGGCCAGAGGTAGTAAGGGGGAGTGAAGCAGTACTGGTCCTTGGATTTCCAATTGGATGCTTAGGCTAGCGTGCTGGTAGATCCCTGACTCCATGCTGAGCAGGGACAGGTGGGATATGACAGTTCTTCAAGGACAGGTCACACAAATAACATCTAAAGCAAAAAACACTGCAGTATAAAACATCACAGAAAAAAACATTGTTGAGCAATAACACTTCAGTCAACAAAGTCAAAGGTACAAAATATTGCAGTTGGCTCACAACTCCAAACAGGAATGACAGGCAACAGTACAGGGGGCCAGATTTACTATTCCTCCTAGTGGAAAAGCAACTCTGGGAGGGGAAACTCATGGGGGGGTGAGATTTACTGTTCCCATGGGAGGGAAGCAAGTCAGGGAGGGGGCACGATCAAAATGCACACGATTATAACTCCCATATGAAATTATTGCAGACAACATTATTTCTGCAATGTTATTTCTGTACTATTATTTCCATGATAATTTGATGGTATTCCTCCAAGGACTGTTGTTTCTGTGACAGCTGATTGGTAAGCTTAACACTTGCTACAGCCAATTCCAGTATGGCTTCTACTCCTCCCCTGGAGGCTATGACATTTGTGGCTGTTGATCTGACTGCTGAACAGGTGGCAGCCATGTCTTTGTGACTGTGCGGGGGGGGGGGCACCTACCTACTTCTTCAGCCCTTATGTCAGCCTAGCTGTTTCCCCTCTGCCAGCCCTTCACAATGTTAATATGGTTTCATGCATGTGTCACATGCCCATCCCCATGCAGCCACGTGTGTAGATGTCACCCCACTGTGGGTATGGATCAATTTGAAGGTTGATCCATAAGTCATAGATGTATAAGTGTGTATATCATTGTGTAACTTCCATTCTTTAATTGCAGTGACCATGATATGCTGCAGTTTATATAACTGATTGTTTTGATTCTGAACCAAGAAGTTTTATTATATAGGAAATAGAAACAGAAACATAGACGTTGATGGCAGATAAGGACAACAAGGCCCATCCAGTCTGCCCATTTCTTTTTCTACCTTATAAATGTGCCATCGGCCTTTGCTCTGTCAATGGCCTATCTATTCATACTCATTTGTATTGCTCCCTTATGCCTATCCCATGCCTGTTTGAAGTCCTGCACTGTATTCATATCCATCACTTCCTGAGGTAGGCCATTCCATGCATCCCTCACCCTTTCTGTGAACAAGAACTTCCTCACATTATCCCTTAATCTGCCTCCCTCTAATCTCATGATGTGTCCTCTTGTCCTGCTATTTTTCTTATATTGAAACATGTTAGACTCTTTCACCTTGTTAATGCCCTTAAGGTGCTTGAATGTTTTGATCATATCACCTCTCTCCATCCTTTGCTCTAGGGTATACATATTGAGCTCTGTTAATCTGTCCTCATGTTTTCTGATGCAGTCCTTGCACCATTTTGATTGCCCTTCTCTGGACTGCCTCAGTTTGATTAATGTCCTTGTGAAGGTGTGGCCTCCAGTACTGCATGCAGTACTCCAGATGAGGCCTAACCAGTGTCTTGTAAAGAGGGTTTATTACCTCCCTCTTCCGACTTGTGATACCCCTACTAATAAACCCCAACATCTCCCTAGCCATACCTACTGCTTTAATGGTCTGCTTGGATGATTTCAGGTCATCGGTGATGATGATGCCCAAGTCTGTTTCTTCCCTTGTGACTGCTAGCAACTCCTCTCCCAGCCTATAGGTGGCTTCAGAGCTTCTCTTTCCTATGTGATGGATCCTGCACTTCTTTGCATTAAACCCCAGTTGCCACTCTTCCAACCATTTTGCTAGTTTATCCAGATCTCTTCTCATTTTGCCCACCCCATCTGGATCATATACTCTGTCGCAGATCTTGGTGTCATCTGCAAACAGACAAACCTTACCTTCCAGTCCATCTGCAATGTCGCTGATGAAGATATTGAAGAGGACTGGCCCCAGGACTGATCCCTGAGGTACCCCACTTGTGACTTGCATCTCTTCTGTCTGTATACTATTTACCACCACTCTCTGTTTTCTGCCCGTCAACCAGTTTGCCACCCAGTTGACCAACTTCTGACCCACCCCGAGCCTACCCAGCTTATTAATTAATCTTCAATGTTGAACAGTATCGAAAGCGTTGCTGAAGTCAAAATAGGTGTCATTAACTGCTCCCTCTTGGTCCACCACTCTGGTTACCCAGTCAAAGAAATCTGTGATATTAGTTTGTCGGGACCTTCCTTTTGTAAACCTATGCTGTCTTGGATTCTATGCTCCTATGGATTCCAGGTGTTGCATTATCCTTTCCTTAAGGAGTGCCTCTATAATCTTGCCCACTACTGAGGTAAGACTGACTGGTCTGTAGTTCCACACCTCCTCCCTGCTACCATTCTTGTGGAGCAGGATCACATGAGCCCTTCTCCAGTTTTCTGGGACCCCTCCTGTGCTCAGAGACTCACTAAACAGTTCTGATAATGTCTCTGCTAGTTCCACCCTTATCTCCTTTAGTACCCTGGGATGTATGCCATCAGGTCCCATTGCCTTGTCCACCCTGAGCTCATTGAGCTCTTGTAGGACCCTTTCTTTTGTGACGGGACTAGTGCACACCTCCCTCCCCCGTCTCCATGGTGCTAAGCTGTGGACCCTGTCCTACCTTCTCTTCAGGAAATACTGAGCAGAAGTATCTATTTAGGATAGATGGTTTTACATGGTCCTCCTCCTCACATGCCTCCTTATCTCCTTTGATCTTATCAATACCCCTTCTGGACATTCTCCTTTCAGTAATGTAGCTATAGAAAGTCTTATCACCTTCTTTTACTGTTTGTGCTAGTGTTTCCTCAGTTTGGGCCTTTGCCTGCCTTACTACCTTCCCTGCTTCCCTTAGGGAAGTTTGGTATGCCTCCCTGTCTTCATCCCGATGTGTTCCCTTATATTTCCTGAAGGCCATCCTTTTGGCTCTGACCTTTTCTGCTACTGTTTTAAGAACCAGAGTGGTTTCCTTCTTCTTTTGCACTTCCTTTTCTCTCTAACACAATGGGATGTTGCTTCAAGTATTGCATCCTTAATGCTTGCTCACTTTGCCTATACCCTCTCACGTGTATTTCTTTTTGCCAGGACTAACTTAACTCTGTTGGCCATCTTATCAAAGTCAGCTCCTCTGAAGTCCCATATTTTTGCCTTAGAATGGGATGAATTAGTTCTAGTGGCCAAATTGAACCATTCCATGTGATGGTCCCTGGCCCCCAGGTGACCTTCTACCTGGAGATCTGTAATCCTTTCCCTGTTAGTCAGTACTAGATCTAGGATAGTCCTGTCTTTTGTGGGTTGTTGTACCAATTGTTTGAGGCCCTCCCCCTGCATGGAATCCACCATGTGTCTAGTTCTGGCAGATGTTCCTGCTGGTATTGACCAATCTGTATCTGGCATGTTGAAGTCTCCCATTATCAGAACCTCCCTTTTAGTTGTCATGTTTTGTATATCTTCTAAAAGTAATGTGTCTATGTCCTTCCCCTGGTCTGGGGGCCTGTAGACAACTCCAGTTCGTATGGCTGTCCCATTTCCTGTTTCCAGGTTGATCCACAGTTCTTTTGGCTCCTTATGTGTATTCTGAATTTCTGTATTTATTGTTGAACATATAAAGTAAAATAAACTATCCCCATACAGGATACTTGGGATAATACTGTACTCATAACTGACTCTGCAGTGCAGTATGAGGTGGTACTGCGCTGTTGAAGTACCACCCTTCAGATGTGATTTTAAAGCAAGGTCTCTTCTGCCCATCTCTGGTCACTGTCTAGAAGGCTGTCAAATAACTCTTGGCATTTAGCAAAGAAGAGAAGTTGAGTTCCCCCAATGACATGGTCAACACGTCCCCTATCTATAACAAGTCCATGTAACCTACCCTTTAGGACACATCCAGAACCCAGCCATCACAGTTCGGTGTGCTTTTCCTGGTTAAATATTGCTAATAAATAAAAAACTTAATCCTGGTGAAAACCTGTATAAGAAATCTAGTAAAGGACACAGTCTTTGCTTACAGTGCAGCAAAATTGTGAAATGGGCATCTACTTAAATTACAGTAAGAGAGATAATGTCAAATAACCTATATAAACTACAGCTGAAAGAGTACATATGAACATATGAAATTGCCAGCAGAAACAGGCTTCATGGTCTATTGAGTCTGCTCCGGTGTGCAGCTAGCACCTCTTCATGCAGCTGCCCCTCCCACCCCCCTTCCCAGTATCCCTTACCTTGTCCCAACCCCTCTTGAAACTGCTTATTGTCTTACAGAACACTATCTCATCTGGTAAGGTGTTCCATTTGTCCACCACTCTTTCTGTGAAAAAAATGTCTCCTAATCTCTCGCCTGAATCTTCCCCCCTCCAATTTCAGTCCATGCCCTCTAGTGTCCCATTTCCTTCTCATCTGAAAAATCCCTTCTGTGTTGGTCTTGTTTATCCCCCTTCAGACACTTAAAGGTCTCAATCATATCCCTCCTATCCTGCCTCTCCTCCAGTGAATACATATTCAACTCTTCCAGCCCATCCTCATAGGGCTTGTTCTCCAATCCCTGGATCATCTTTGTGGCTCTTCACAGCACCCCCTTCCCCCAACAATCTGATGTAGTACTCCTGGTGGGGCCTGATAAATAATCTATACAAGGGCAGGATAACCTCCATCCTTCTGGAGGGGATCCCTCTTGTAATACACTGCAGCATTTTGTTGGCTTTTGCTGCCGCCGTCCTGCACTGAGTTATTCATGCTCCCCGTAATGATCACTCCTAGGTCCTTCTCCTCAGGGGAGCTCCCCAATTGTACACATTTAAGTGATAATCCCTCCTCTGGTTCCTGATTCTGAAGTGCATAACCTTGCACTTCTTGGCATTGAATCCCAACTACCATGTTTCTGCCCATTCCTGTAGCTTAGGTCCTCCTGCAACCCCTTCCACTCCTCCGCATCATCAATCAATACTCCCATCTTGGTATTGTCTGTGAACAGGCTGATCTTGCTCCAGATCCCTTGTCAGATATCTGCAATAAAAATCCCAAACAGTACCCATTCCAGTACCGATCTCTGTGGTCCCCTGCTCATCACCACTCTCGGTGACGAGAGGTCCCCCCGCACCACCACCCTTTGCTGCTTTCCCTTTAGCCAGTTTGTCATCCATGTCACCATTTTTGGTCCTACCCCTACATATTCCAGTTTCCCCCCAGCCTCCCATGCAGCACTGAATCAAAGGCCTTGCTGAAATCCAAATACAGGACATCTACTGCATGGCTCTTGTTCAGTTCCCACATCACTGAGTCGTAGTACTCTACAAGGTTTGTCTGGTAAGATCTGCCTGCTATAAACCCATGCTGTTGACCATCCTGGAGACTGTTTTCCTCTAAGAAGCTCACTAGCTTCTCTTTTAGTATGGTCTCCATGAGCTTTCCCATGATCGATGTGAGGCTCACTGGCCAATAGTTTCCTAGTTCAGCCTTTGTGTCACTTTTGTAGATGGTCGGCACATGGGCCATTTGCCAGTATCAAGGGAAGTATTGAACAGGTCGGCCATTGGCCCTGTCAGTACCTCTGTCAACTCTCTTAGTACCCTAGGCTGAATGACATCAGGTCCAGGTGCTTTGTCCACCGTTACTGCACTCAATCGATCTAGTACCCTGCTCTCTATAGTCCCTGCATCTGTCATCCCCTCCGCCTTACCTACCCCCCCCGCCTAGAGTATCTGCCCCCTTCTCTTGCATGAATATAGAGCAGAAGTATTCATTTAGTGTCTCTGCCTGCTCCACCCATTTCTCCACCCACCCTCCTGTCTTTCTTAATCCCCACCAGCTGATCCTTGCTCTTTCTTCTCTCTCCGATGTAGTGGAAGAAGTCTTTCTCTCCACATTTGATTCCCTGCACCATTCTCAGCTCCCTGGATGCCTTGGCTGCCCTGACCAGTCTGGTAACCTCCCTGGACTTCTCCATGTACACATCATTATCTTTACCCCTCCCAGATTTCCTGTACTTTTGAAATGCTGCCCTCTTGCCCTCACCCCTTCCATAACCTCCAGTGTCAGCCATCTGGGTTTCTTTGCCCTTCCCTTCTTGCTTTTCTTCCTAGTGCAAGACTCAGTTGCCTCCCCCAGCCCTTTCTGTATGATGTCCTATTTCTGGTCTGCATCCATGTGTGGTTGCATTCCTGCCAGGTGTCTGCCAAAAATTTCCCCTGTCTTCTTAAAGTCCACCCCTAAACTCAATCACCCTTGTACCTATGCCCCCTGTTTCCCTCCCCATGTTGAGCATGAGCCACACCGAATAGTGCTCACTCCCAGCCAGTGGTTCCTCCACTTCCAGATTCCTTACAGCTTCCCTGTTATCCAGTACAAGGTCCAGAGTCCTTTCTAACAGAGTCAGTCCCTGGACCATCTGTGTCAGAAAGATTTCTTGAAATGCTTCTAGCGTTACCCACTCCCTTGCACTCGTGGTGGATGGGGCGCCCCACTCCACTCCAGTAGGTTGAAGTCCCCCCTCACTGTGCTCCCTTTCCTGCAGACCCTCCTAATTTTTTCAGCTAATTCTCTATCCAGTCAATCCCTTTGAGCTGGTGGCCTGTACACTACACCCATCCTCAGTGTCCTATTCTTTGAATCTTGGAACTGCATCCATAGTGCTTCTGTCCTCCCCTCCTCTCCTTCCTCTCTTACACACTTTATCCCTTCCCTTACTTACTATAGATCACCACTCTCCCCCATTCCCCTTAGCCCTATCCATTCTGAATAACCTGAACCCCTGGATCATCATATCCCAGTCCTGGTACTGGGTGGCCCTCATTTCCTTGATGGCTGCAATGTCCACCCCCTCAACTGCCAAAAGAGCCTGTAACTCCACTGTTCTATTTCTTGGGCTTCTTGCATTAAGTGAGACCACCCTCCAGCCTGTCTTCTCCCCTTCCATACCCCTATTCTTCCTCCCCTTTATCCCTCTCTGTGCCACTTCCCCACTGCCTTTACCCATAACTAGGGGGATGAGCTCACTAGGCTCCCCTTTCTGGACCCCTTTTCTATTAACGGTCCCCTCACCACCACCCTAGTTTAACTCCACCTTTATTGATATATACCCATCTATTTCCCTGTTTTAGTAATCCCTTCCCCTCTCTGCTCAAATGTAACCTGTCCTCTGTGTACAATTCACTATTGCTTCAGGTCCTGCCCTAGTCTGACACTAATCCGTACTCCCTGGTATGGCACCAATCCCTCAGCCACTCATTGAATTCCTCTATCCTTTTTTTCCTCACTGTACTCTCACATGGTACTGGGAGTACCTCAAAGAATGCCATCGACTCCTCCACCTCCTCACACTGCCTATCCAACTTCTCGATCCTCCCCTTTACCACTACTACTGTCTCCCCCGGCAAGTCATTTGTACCCTCGTGCATCACTATGTGAGGTTTCTCCCTCCCCTTCAGTGTGTACTTGAGAAGTGCCTGCCCTGCCCTGCCAGTGGTCAACCCCGGAATAGCCTTGACCCAGATATGACTGTGTTTTTCTCCCCTTCCACCCTACCAGACTCCTTTCAGTATAGAATCCCTCAGCACTAGTACCCCCCATCTTCTTGTCCCTTAACTCCCTCCTCCTGTTTTCACTGTTCACATTTCCAGAGTCCACACAGCCCTGCTCCTTAGTACCTCTATCTGCACCATTTGCGACTCCTACATCTTTCCCCCCATTTCCACCTCTACCTCTGCCTCTACCTGCTCTTTCCCTTCCCCTTCTTACTTTCCCAGACTGAATCCTGACTATTGAGCCTTCATTTACCTTCCTCCCCTCCCCCACAATTTCGACACCTCCACTACCACCTCAATGCCACTTTTCTAAAACCTATTACTAGGTGCCCCGCAGTGGTGCCCATCTCTTTTCCCCAGCCCTAGGCCTCCCATCACTTACTGCCCTTCTGTTCTACTCACCCCACCCCTCCTGCATTCTCATGATTTAGCCCTGCTGTTCTGCTTCTGCTTCACCAGCTATTCCTCTCGGCAGTCCCTCCTGTCACAGCCCCACTCCCTCACCCTCTCCAACTCCCTCCAGATTCCCTGTACCTCATCTTCCAGTCTCCTCAGCCTGTAACAAATTTGACAACCTCCCAGTTTCCATAGTATATTCATCAAAACATTCACCTTACAACCATTGCACACCACTTTCCTTCCTGTGCCTGCCACCCTCATGCCATGGTGCCCCCATTCCATCCACTATTCTGATGTCTTCCACCACCCTTATTCATGACCCCCCAACCCTCAGTGCAATCCCCCCATAATGCCCCATTTTTCTACCCTCCATAATTCACAGTTAAGCATAACCTCAATTCCTTATCACACAGTCTGCACAAGAAAAGCTGGATACCATATGTGATCCTACTACCTTACTTCTGAGTCCTTCTTTTCCCCAATGTCCCTAGCTTGCTAGCTCAGTAACTCTAGGTAACACATTTATACATGACCTTGTCAGTTTGAACTTCAGACTTTCAAATATGCAGTTACCCTTCCTTAATGCAAGCTTGTTAGTTTGACTCTCAAACTTGCAACTTTAGACCATTTAAACCCTAAAATCCAAATAGTAAAAACGTGAGTGTCTGAACTTATCACCACCTGACTATTAGCTTTAAGGGTTAGTTCATATGGGCAGTTTGCAGCTCCCCAAGCTCCTCCCTCACACCCTTCAAGGCCAACCCCCAGTGGTTTTCCAGTATTTAAGAAAGGCTGCTGGGGGTGGAGGGGCAGCTTTTACTCCAGCCAGCAACAATCCTCCTGAAAATCAGTTACAGAGTTAAAAAAAGCTTTAAGCTACTCCCAAACCAACAGAAAACTCACAACGAAAAATCAGTTACAGAGTTAAATAAAGATCTAAGCTAATCCCAAACCAACAGCAAACTCAAAACAAACTCTAGTCAGAGCCAACACAGCAGCATAAAGCCATTCACACCACTCATGGAGAGCATGGAGTTCATGTGGGAGAGTTAGAAACATAGAAAACTGATGGCAAATAAGAACCACTAGCCCCATCTAGTCTTCCCTTTCTTCTTAATTGTAACAGCGGCTGGTGACCCTATTTGGGCATCAGCTTAGCCTCTCCTTCCCACCTCTAGGGTTCCTTTATGTCTATCCCAAGCATGCTTGAATCCCTCTACTGTGCTTGCTTCCACCACCTCATGGGGCAGGCCATTCCATATATCCAACACCCTGTCAGTGAAGAAGAATAACTTGCTCATATTACCTTTATCCTTCCCCCCTCCAGTCTCATATTGTGCCCTTTTGTTATTGTACTCATTCTATACTGAAATATGTCACCCACTTGCACCTTATTTATGCCTTTAAGATGCTTGAAGGTCTCTATTATATCTCCACTTTGTCTTTGCTCCTCCAGAGAATACATATTGAGGTCCCTCAATGTCTCCTCATATGTTTTCTGATGCAAGCCCTGTACATCTTAGTTGCCCTTATCTGAAACACATCCACCCTGTCTACACCTTTAAAAAGATGTGGCTGTAGAACTGAACAAGGTATTCCAGATGAGACCTCACCAGCATTCTGTACAGTGGTATCACCACCTCCCTTCTTCTGCTTGTGATACCCCTCAGTGCACCCCAGCATACCACTGATTCTCCCTATAGCCTTTGTGCATTGTTTGGCCACTGTTAGGTCATCCAAGATGATAATCACCAAGCATTTTTTTTCACTAGTGACTGCCAGCAATCCCACCCCCCCCCATCCTGTAGCTCTCTGCAGGGTGTCTGCACTCCAGGTGCATGACTTTGCACTTCTTTACCTTGAATATCAGCTGTGACACTTTGGACCATTTTTTCAGCTTTTCTAGGTACCTCCTAATTTTCTCCACCCCATCTGGAGTGTCTACCTTATTGCGAATCTTGGCCTTATATGCTAAGAACCCTTCCCTTCTAGCCCTTTTGCAATGTCACTAATGAAGACATTGAAAAGGACTGGCCCCAGGACTGACCACTGAGATACCCCACTGGTCACCTCCCTTTCCTTGAACTGGATATAATTAACCACCACTCTCTTCCTCCTATCCCCCAGCCAGTTCCTAAGCAAGTTCCTGTGATGAAGTTCTGCTTGAAGATGGAGTTCATGGCAGAGAAGTATGCCATGTCCAAGCTGTCCACTGGAGTGTGCATGTCCGTACTGACTCGAGAGATCCACGGCAATCAGAATCACAAGGTGGCATAATACACTGTGAATAAAATTGTTCATCCTGTGTTTTTATAGTGTATAGTATTTTTTATTCATTTCTTAACCAGGTTTGTGCACTGGTCCAAAGACCTTTTTCAGGCATGGTCTGGACCAGAGACTGGCACAATCAATGGAAAAATACAGTGAACAGCAACAATGAATCATACATAAGCAAGTACAGAATCCAGTACAGTCAGGCAACATACGGAGGTGGACAAATAATAATACAAGCACACAGTGCAAGATACAACAAACAAGGTGGGCATTATGCAAGATATATAAATACTGGCAAGGTCTCAATGTCCTGTAACAATAGGTCATGCTACAGTTATGTGAAAAGAGCAGTGTTACAGTTATGTGATATGTGCACACAACAGTTCTTTGGCTTTCAGAATGAAACTTTCGTATGCAGTGTCTAGAGGTTCCATAATGCTGTTGTGCCTCAGAAAGGTACAATCATATTCAATGACCTTTGAAGTGTGTTACAACAACATTTTGAAAGGGATGGAATTCTATGTAGAGCAATTCTCTGTTATGCACTGTATATCAGTTCTTGGTAGATAAGGATGTCTTTCCCCACCTAGACAGCCTGTTTCCCCTACCTACTGTGATGCAATAGACCCTACTTATTTGCCGGTTTTATCATCACTTCCACTGCATCAATGTTCCATTATGCATCTCTTATGCATTTGTGAATGCCAGTGTAATTTCTGACCTTACCACCTCTGCTTTGGGGTTGTTCAGTGCATTCACCACCCTATTTGAAAGAAGGACTTTCACATGTTTTGCCTAGATCTGACCTCCCCCAGCTTCATATCATGACCCCTTGTTCTTGGACACCTTTTAATCGGAGTGTGTTTCCTCTTGAAACATTTATACCTGTGAGGTATTTGAAAGTCCCTATTTTTTCATATCATACCATATTGTATCCATAGTTACCTCTAGAGTGTATTTAATGAGACACTTTAGTCTCTGGTCATAACTATTTTATAATAACTGGTCAACAATTTTTTACATAGGCTGACTGAGTTACAATTAGCCATTATGACCCAAGAGTTATAATAGTGAGTACAAGCTGAGTCATTAAAAAACAACCATTCCCTGATTGTCTGTTGCTCTACTACTGGGTGGGGTAAAGTAAACAGTTTCAGAAAAATTGTGGCTTCTTATCCCATGTATAGAGGAGACACCAGACCAAGAGTCATCATTAGTTTCTCTTTTTTTAACCAGCTCAACATCTACAAACAAAAACTATCTATCTGGTTGATCCTGTCATTCGGAACCCACAGTGGACAACAACTACCAACGAGAACAAGGAACGGTTCAGAGGCTGAAGTGCCTGAGGTATGCTGGATTTCGATTGCAATCCAAATGCCCAGCTCTGCAAGTCTGCAAGTGAAAAAATAAATGCCAGATTAAATAGAAAAGTTTTACAAGAAAAAAAGCAAAGGAGACAAAGATAGAGAGTGTGTGTGTGTGTGTGTGTGTGTGTGTGTGTGTGTGTGTGTGTGTGTGTGACTGACACATGAGTGAGACACAGCAATACCAAATGCACTTTGACAAAAAAAGTGCTGATCAGCAATTATAAAAAATAAAAGATGGGGAAGTTTCCTACTCGAATGCAATGGTCACTCTCAGTTTGTGATGCTTCAATAACCCCTTCAGGCTTTGCCCTAAAGGTTTATGTACAGTAGCATCCCATACCTCAGATAACCATTGAATTCTCATAATGCACACTTCCCCTCCATTATTCTATATGTTACAGTCACTGCACCATTTTTTTAATCATAAAAGATTTTATAATGATTTTTCAACAATGGAACATACAGTACATGAAGCAGAGATGACTTGGCACCAAATGCAGTAGGTAACAGTTGTATACTTAACTTTTGCTTATAGAATACACTGCTTGCAAATATATGCATGCACTGAAGGAATTTAACACTAAGTAAAACTCTACATTGGAATGATTAGTCCCTTTCTATATTAACCATAATCAGTAAGAACATCAACAATTGCATGGGGAACCATATCTTCTATTCCTGAGTCAATAAAGGAGTAAGCAGCCTGGGAATACATCAGCCTGGAAGAGGTGTGGGCTCATCTTGTTGAACCTTTACAGAAGGGAACTGAGCAAAATCCTGAATATTACCAGCCATTGCTGACCCATCTGGTTGGGGGGGGGGGCTGCTGATCCTCAATAATTAAGAGTGATTCCTTTATAAGACCTTTCATCCTATAATGACTGAAGTGAACCAGTTCTGGTGGAAGCTTAATGTGGAGTAAGACTGTTGTTTGGGTCAGAAGGGTGGGTTGCCAGGTGGTGGGGTGGGGGTAGAGCATAGGTGTGATCTGAGATAAAGGCACCATTTCTTGCTGTAAACCTGTGTGTGGTTGGTGGTGGTGTATGTCAACCATTCAAAATGTGCTAACTAAGACACTGTCGTATGCCATGTAAGAAGAGAGAGAGAGGTAGATTCTGGCACCACCTCATCAGGATAGCCCTTGTGGCTTTAAGTAGCACCACAACAAGCCATTTTTTGGATTGTTGGAACAGTTTGACACTTTGAGGTATTGCCCAAGAGGCTAAGGGTTGGGGCAACAGAGCATTTTGTTTGCAGGATCTTGGAGCAGTCCAAGATTATTCCTGTACAGATGGGCACCAATATGGGGACACTGCCATCTGTATGTGCAGCAGATTGGCCTGTGGGGCCTGCCACCTCCAGCATGTGGAATGGGGGATGGGTCCTATCTTTTGGAGTGTGTCTGTGGTATGGTACCATCCCAGCACTACCTTAAGGTGCGTAAGCTGGCTTCTAGAGTCCTTGTAGACCAGATGGGCATCCTTGAGGTATTGCCACCCTTTGGTGTCTTTTATCTTTATTTAGGTGTTGCTCCCATTGCACATTACACTTAATTGTGGTATCGGGCAGAGAGTCCCTAAGCATTCCATATGTCTTGCCTGCAGTGCCCTTTACTTCACCATGTTTATGCATGGTGGTCAGCTATTTCCACCCATCTCCCATAAGTGCTGTGCTCTGAGGGTCTTGGATGCATTCCTGATCTGAAGAAATCTCCAGAAGTCTATTTTGGGTAGTAGATACTGTGCCTGCCTTTGCAGGAAGGACATCATGGATTCAGAGTCCCATGCATAAAGATCTGCTGTTGTACAGATGCCTGCCTGCTGCTAAGAGTGCCAGTTGATGGTTTATCCCCCACTAACACATCTGGGTTGCCCCATAAGGGTCTGTACTGTGTAGGTTACATCCATAAGGGGGCTGGACATTGAATGAGATGTTTGCACCTGTTTCAGGCTTCTCTTGTCTCTCGGATAACAGGAGGAAGGTGGCCCTTTGGGTGTTCCCCTTTGCTCAGTAGGTTCCCCAGCCATTTGGATTCTGATAGATCCATTTCCAGATGCACCCATACAAGGGTATTTGGGGTTTTAGGAAGAAACCATTTGATTGCTTGTGCAGCCCTATATGCTAGTAAATATCCCTGCAGCCAGGGGAGACCCATTCCCCCCAGACCAGTGCACCAGTAAGCTAATTTTTCCAAATCTTGGGTCTTTGTTTTATCAGATGAACCCTGCTGTCACCTTGTTGATTTTCAGAATTGTGTTTGGTTGTGTAGGGATTGGTACATTGCACATGAGGTATGCTATCTTATTCAGCATGAACACGTGTACAGCATCTACCCTGCCTTTCAGGGATAGGTGTAGTTTAGTCCATCTTAGTGTTTCCACTCTGATGGTGGCTGTGATGGGTGTATAGTTTGCCTCAACCAAGTTCCTCCATAGTGTGATGATGGTTATCCCCAAGTATGTAAAACCTTGTGGTGCCCATACTACTGGTGTGCCCTGTAGGCATTCCCTCTTGCAGGGCAAGTTTAGTGGCGACAGCATGCCACTACACTATTTTAGTTGCCCTCCTCTAGACTGCCTGTAACCTGTGCATGTCCATTCAGAGATCTGGTCTCCTGAACTGGACACAGTACACTAGTTGAGGATTCATCAATTACTTTATTTTACAGTAACATGAACACCTCATACTTCTTGCTGGTGACACCTATGCCGAGCAACATCCCACTGGCACTCCCTTCTGCTTTGTCACACTGCTTGGCTTCTTCTAGGTCACCAGAAATGACAGTCCCCAGTTTTCTTACCTTCTTTTGTGTTCACCATTGCAGTACCCCCTTCATGTACTCCACCCCTTGTTTTCTATGCATCAAGTACTTGATTTTTCATTTATTCACAATGAATGTATGGTGTATTGTAGAGTGTTATTCTGTGTAGAATTATATGCCTTTTAATATGCTGTTCTACCACAGTTCAAAGGTCATGAAATGTGATTGAAACCTTTTGTGTTACATCATTCTGAAAGCTAAAGAGACTACACTCCTCAATTTCATTTTGAAAACAACATAACTGCCACATGCACATTTAACTCAGTGCTATATACATTAAATAAAATACAGGATGTGCAACTTTATTCACAACCAGTGTGTTCTGCAAACTTGGGGTTCTGATTCCCACTGACATCTCAAGCTTCACTTTCGAGGGTAGAGGGAATCAGAACCCATCTATGGCAGAACACATGGGTTGTGAATAGTTGCCCATCCAATATTCTCCATTTAATGACACTCACTGTACAACTCCTCAGGCTTAAGTAGTTCTGTCTTTATTGTTCCATTCAGTTTTCTACAGTACACCTCGGTAGAACCTACCTGTGGTAAATCTTTGTCTTTACCATAAAAAAGCATATTTTACCTCCTAACCCTCTTTATTAACACCAGTGATGTCAATAAAGAGTATAGGTCAAAGTACTAATCCCTGTGGCGCACCACTAGTCAGTCCCCCAACATCAGGTGAATGCCTTTCCAACCACCACTGATGTCAACTCCCCAACAAATTCTCTACCTAGTTTAACATTTTAGTACACACTCCCAGGTTGCCCAGCTTCTTTACTATTTTGCTATGTGGAAAGGTATTGCGGGCCTTACTGAAATTTAAATAAGTCACATCCACCACTCCACCCTGATTAATATCCCTCATTACCACCTCAAAGAAAACTAGTAGATTATTTTGATATCAGCTCCCACATCCCCCCCAAGTGAATCCATGCTGTCACAGATACTGTAAGCCACAGGATTCAAAATATTCCACAATCCTTTCCCTTAACAGTGCCTCCATTACTTTCACCTCCTCCAAATTCAGGTTGATGGGCCTGTAGTTGTCATCTTATTGCCTGCTGCCAACCTCCTCCCTGATTCCACCTTTGTACGAAAGATCCCTTGGTGAGGGTACAGCTCCGCAATAGTGCTTGCTCTCTTGTTACCTGAGGTTGCAAGCACTATGCAGAGAGGCAGAGGTGCAGAGCATTGCAAATGTGATGAAGAATGCACTTGAATATAGGGTCCCTGACAATAGGCCACTTTTGTCACATTTACTTGGCACAGTAACCTAGAATAGAATTCCCAGCTTTGAACGTTTAGGTTATTTTATGCTCTAACACAGTACCTCACAACAATATCTAATTGGTAGTCCCTTTCATACTAATTTAATGTGAAAAAATGTTTTTCCCTCACATATTATAGATTGCAGTATGATACTGTCAGACCCCCCCCAACAAAGTCTGACCAAATGTCCAAGCAGTGTACCACAGTTTCAATAAAAAAATACTTTCTATCACCACCCATTAAGTTGCACACTTACAGCATAATTGTAAGTCCTCTTTTGGTTGCGTGTCACACACACACACACACACACACACACACACACACACACACACACACTGTATCTCTCAGTCCTAACACACTGCATGTATGAAACTAATGTTTGGCCTGGTGTTTCAGTTTCTTATTTTTAGCTAGCAGCAGATGTTTTAAAGAAGACTCCAGTTTATTCATGAACTGGATATTTCTGACATATTTTTCATACATTACATAAGTTATTACAAGTATGTCAATAAGAGATCAGTAATTTTTCTGTTGTAACACATAGCAAGATTCTGAGGCAGTAAAACAAGCTTGCTTATAACTGTTCAAGCCAAGCTCATTGTATATGCAAATCAGGCACTTGTAATACAACCCCTACATTCTTGGATAGCTTCAGAAGCTCTTTTTACTCAGAAGCTCTGAAAGCATAAGGTTTTCAGTGGTCTCTTGTCTATAATGTTTTCAATGCTTCCTATTTGTATTTTACATTGTTTCAAAGGCTTAAAATAGTCCTGTCACACTATTCACACAGTGTGTAGTACTAGTAGCCTTTATTTGTGCAAAGTGTATTTTTTACATTTCAAATGCTCTTAAACCACAATTGCTGACTGGAAATACCATGACAGTGAATACCTATGACATGGGAGAACTGAAGTAAGCAATCCCCCCACATTCCTTTGTAAATTAACCCAATCACCAGTGACTTTAGATACATTCTTGAAGGACTTGACAGAGCAGCACAGAAGGGAGTATGCACCACACAAACACACAGGAAGCATAACCAATTGTAAACAGGTCTGGGGAACAACACAGCAGACTTACAAATGTAAACAAAGAAGAAACTACACTCAAATGCTGCACTGCACAACATAATTTTAAACAGCTGCATGCTCAACAGATCAGAAGAAAGACATTTATGTGTTAATTACTTTTTTCTTGTAGTACTGCTGCTTTAAGAGGCAGAGATCTGTGCCTCAGCACTAGTCAAAATACCAAGCATAAGACAACTACTTCACATTCCTGTACCACATTCATTTTCTCTCCTACATCATGGCAATAGGTCAGCATGGCTCTGCCCATGCTGCCATAAAAATCTGTTACAGAGTTAAATAAAGATTTAAGCTAATCCCAAATCAACAGCAAAGCTCACCCTGCTACCGCTCCCCACAGCAGTACTTAAGATTTAACTACATCAAGCTGGCCTGGTGGCATGGAGGGCTTAGGCACTGAACTCCTTACCTCCTGCCATGACAGCAACACATGTTTTGGAAAGAGCATGGGTTGCTGGGGTTCAGCCAGGGTGGGAGAGAACATAGAAACATAGAAACATAGACTTTGATGGCAGATAAGGTCTGCTTGGCCCAGCTAGTCTGCCCATTTCCCTACCTACAGGATAAGCTGCAGATCCTAGTTAACCAACAGCCTATTTCTTCTACCCCCCCACAAGAATTGCATTATGTCTGTCCCATATATTCTTGAATTCTCCCACAGTTTTAGACCCCACAATCTCCTCAGGAAGGCTGTTCCATGTGTCCACCACACACTCTGTGAAAAAATACTTCCCCACATTGCCCCTGAACCACCCCGTCTATCTTTAAATTGTGTCCCCTTGTTCTTGCACATCTCTTTTTCTGAAAGATGCTACCCTCTTGAACTTTGTTGATTCCACTGAGGTACTTGAAAGTTGCAATCATGTCCCCCCTCCCTCCTTTCCTCAAGGGTATACATATTAAGCTCCCTTAGTCTCTCCTTGTATGGCTTCTCTTGCAGACCCTGTACCACTTTTGTTGCCCTCCTCTGGACTGCCTTTGTCCATGTCCTTGCAGAGATGGGGTCTCCAGAACTGGATGCAGTACTCCAGATGGGGTCTCACCAACTGTCTGTACAGAGGGATAACAACTTCCTGTTTTCTGCTGGTGATGCGTCTCCCTATACATCCCAATATTCCCCCAGCCCTCCCTACTACCTTCCCACATTGCTTGCTAACCTTAAGGTCCTCTGATATGATTACCCCCAGGTCCCTTTCCATTTTTGTTGTTGTTACTACCTCCTCATTGTGCAATCTTCCCCAGGGTTGTTGTTTCCCAGGTGCGCTATTTTGCACTTCTTTGCATTGAATCCCAGCTGCCATACTTCTGACCATTCCTCCAACCTTGGTTTCTGACCATTCCTCCAACCTTGCCAAGTCCCTTCTAATCCTTTCCACTCCTCCTTGTGTATCAACCCTGTTGCAGATCTTTGTGTCATCTGCAAAGAAGCATACTTTTCCCCTTCAGTCCCTCTGCAATGTCACTTATAAAGACATTAAAAAGGACTGGACCCAGTACTGAACCCTGCGGTACTCCACTAGTAATCCCTCTTTCTTCAGAGTGGATTCCATTTACAATTACCTTCTGAGTATTGTTGTCCAGCCAATGTTTTACCCAGGTTACCACCCTGGGACCCACTCCCAGGCTGGTTAATTTGACAATTAATCTTTTGTGTGGGACTGTGTCAAATGCCTTGCTAAGGTCTAGGTAGGCCATGTCCACAGCCCCTCTCTGATCTACTACTTTGGTCACCCAGTCAAAGAAATCAATTAGATTCATCTGACATGACCTTCCCACTGTGAATCCATGCTGCCTTGGGTCCTGTTCCCCACTGGCTTCTAGGTACTTAACAATTCTTTCCTTCAGAAATGATTCCATCACTTTCCCTACCACAGAGGTCAAACTGACAGGTCTGTAGTTTTCTGCCTCTGTCTTGGTCCCGCTTTTGTGAAGGGGAATCACATCCACCTTCCTCCAGTCCTCAGGTACCACACCATACTCCCAAGATTTGCTCAAAAGGGTAGTCAGTGGTTTCATAAGTTCTCCCCTTAATACTTTTGGAATTCTAGGGTGAATTCCATCAGGCCCCATTGCTTTGTCCACCTTCAGTTTTAGAAGTTCTTTCAGAACTTTCTTCAGAAAGGACTGGATTGACCTCTCCATCAAGAGGCGCCTGTTAATTGGATTAGGCACTCCCCCTCCTCTTTTATGAATACTGAGCAGAAATATTCATTCGGTATCCCTGCTTTTTCACTGTCCCTCTCTGCCCACCCACCATCCACTCTATTCAGCATCACTATCCCTCCATTTGTCTTTCTACGCTCCCTGATGTACCTATAAAAGGTTTTATCCCCCTTCTTAACTTAGTTGGCTATCTCTTCCTCAGTTTGGGCCTTTGCTATTCTGACTTCCCTCCCTGCTTCCTTCTGCCTTAACTGGTACAGCTTTCTTTCCTGCTCCTTCTGTGTTTCATCATACTTCCTGAATGCTATCTTTTTCTCCCTGACTTTCCCCCACCAGCTCTTTTGAGAACCATAGTGGCTTTATCTTTCATTTTGATTTGTTTATTTGCTTCACACAAAGGCTTCTTGCCTTTGTGATGGCAGTTTTGATGTTTCTCCAATGTTGCTCCACCCCTCCTTCTAGCCTGTTTGCTAGTGCTTATCTAAGGCACTCTCCCATCTTGCCAAAATCAGTCATCCTGAAGTCCAGTACCCTCACTTTTGTATGGCTTGACTCTGTAGCTGAGTTTAATGTGAATCACACTGTTTGATGGTCACTTGTTCCCAGATGGCAACCCACTTCTAGATCTGAGATCCTCTCACTGTGTCCATTTGAGAGTAGAAGGTCTATGATTGCTCCCTCATGAGTGGGTTCTGAAACTAGCTGTCTGAGGCATGCCACCTGTAGGGTATCGTGAATGACCCTGCTCTTGGATGCGGCTGCAGCAAATGTGCTCCAGTTAACATCTGGCATATTCAGGTCTCCCATCAACAGTATCTCCCCATTCTCTGCCATCCTAAGAATGCCTTCTATCATATCCTTGTCCATTCCAACCCCCGACATGGGGGTCTGTATACAACCCCTGTGTGGTTTGTGGTGCCATTTCCAGTCTCTAAGGACTGAGTGTTGTATATGATAAGAAGCTGTCCTTTCCTTGTTATCCTGACTTATGGCTGCCACCAGGTGGAGGCCTTTTGGTAGTGTAGGCATGGGCAGCATGGAAAGGAGGAGCCACAGCTAAGTGGTGCATGTGTGCTTGGGCACACTCATGTCTGGCCTCAGCAGGGGATGGGATGAGGAGAAAACAGGAAAAAGGGTGGATGGGGCTTTGTGAAGCCTTGCCTTTCAGCTCCCGACCCAGATTGCCACCCAGGACCACCTGGTGTGCCTGGATGTGAGTCATGGGGGGAGTCAGGATTTTATATATTTATTTAAATTTTGTTAACCAGCCCTCTTCTTTCCAGTCACACCATGGAGGGAAAGCTATTGGAGAGCTTCAGACCAGGTAGGGCCCAGGGGATGTTGTCTCTGGTTCAGTGTGATGGAGTTAGGGATGATTAGCTGCCCCATCAAAGAACAGAGAAAAACCTCCATGGAAAATAGAGTTAACTTCACCTGCACATACTATGATGAATGTGTTGCTTCTTAATGTTGTATATTAACCTTGCCATCATGTTTCCAGATCTGTGTAATTACATTATATATTCAGTCAGTCTTTTCTATGTGTACTAAAGACACCGTGGCCATGCCTGTAAACAGGGATTACATTCTCCAGTGAGTTTTCCTGCTCAACAAATTAATAAATACAAAAATAAATAAACAAAAATTAAATACTTATTTTACCCTTGTCATTATTTATGATTACAAAACTAACCTAAATACTAATAACATAATACTCAGCTGGGAAAAGGATGCAACATGCAGAGATATGTGTGGACCACTCATTTTTACAGTTTTACAAAAAAAAAAGACAATAATGTTGCTACAACATAGCACAATTAAATAATGATCACATAATAAACCAAAAGGCACATTACAGTTTTGTAAGTTTTATCACCTACATCTGACATTGACCTTTTAAATATGTTAGACAAATATGATTAATTTTAAATTCCATTTAATTTCATTAAAGTGTGTTTACTGCAACATAATCAGTATATTTCAAGATTTATTTATGTGAGTAATTTTATTAATATTTTTAGAAGGCAGCACTTTTTCTTCCTACTCTTTATGCCACTGTCATACCATGCTAAGCCTCCATCCACCCTTTAGTGACCTCTCAGCTACTTCACACTGCCAGTGTCTCCAGCTCACCAGAGGAAATCCCCACTCCATGGCAGGATGTTTGGGAAAGTATGCCCTCAAATTCAGTTTCATGCCATGAAGTGTAGCAGCTGTGTAAGGCCCATGTCTACCAACTGAGTCATCCAGCCAGTAGAGATGTTGCAAAGTTTTAATTTGCAGGTGAAGTTAAGGCAATGTCACCCAAACATGTTTACAAGCAGACCCCCAGTGGACCACTCTTATAGGTATATGAGTGGTCTCACATTCTTTGGGTGTCAGAACCAATCAGCAATGATTCATATTTCTCACACTCTAAAAGTGTACCTCAGACCCCTCTTACAAATGAAAGACCGGCCTCTGTAGCAGTATTAACATACAGTATATAACTGCCTCAAGCAACCTTCCTGTTATTACTTTTAAGATGACTTGCCTATATTTCCAAAGCTCAGCAATGGAACCTTTCTGGATACATTTTTAATACTTTATTCATGTAACACACCAGTGATTTTTCAGTGATTCAGATTGTTTTAATTGAATGCATGTATAAAATAATTCAATTGTTAAATCCAAAAGAAAGACTAAATGTTAGAAACATGGTTCAATACTTTAATACATATGCAAGCAAACCACAAAAAGCAAAGAGGACACCATTTATACAGTAATTAACATATATATTACTTTGAGCACATGGCTTTAGAGAACTTTGCTAATGAAATAATAATGGGTTCAGATACAGACTATCTCTGTTTGTACTTATAGCAAGGGAATCTGATATTGTACATTTGTTTACTAAAGGCAGAAGCCATGTAGCTCTTTCAACTTCAGATTTAGAAAATTTCCAGAATAACTAGTTTATGTGTTTTATGTAATTCTTTGGAAGTAACCTTTGAGCTATGAGCTCTTTTACAAAGGTTATATATCATGAGACAAAGCAACAGTTACAATAGCACAATTCACATAGACAGAAATACAGGTATCGTACATAGGAATACTAGCTGGACAAGGCAGTAGCTAAGATGTTAATTACAAGCAGTCACAAAATTACAAGATAGAGAGGTATAAGTAGCTGCCTTGGGACAAGGCATTGTCACATGTTTCAGATCCTAATTCTTCACAGTATTTGCAGGTATAGTGAGGAGGGAGAGGGGTGTGGGAGCAGGAGATCAACATGCTCAGATCCCGAGGTGGGTTGGAAATAGTAGCTAGGAGAAACAAGTGATAGGCGAAGTAAAGTGGAGGTGAGTAAGAGGCAGGGGGGAGGAGCAGGAAAAAGAGTCAATAATGATGGAGTTTCATTTATAAATCTAGGGCATGCCGAGATAGGGGCAGGTAGGAAAAGGTAGGAGAAAGAGCTTGTCTGTGGTGGATTAATATCATATTGAGTGGGGTTAGGGGGTCTGATATCCTTCCATGTACTTATGTGGATGGCATGAGCCTTTCTGAAAGGTGTAAGTATTAGTAAATAAAACTTTATTTATATGGTGCCCAATCCCTGGGGCTCTTGATGCCTTACAAGTGGAATAGGACAAAGTATGAAAACAAGACAGGAATACATAGTTATCAATCAAAATGCAATGAATATACAAACATCAAATGAAATAACAATAAATAAATAAAATTAAAATCAACTGCAGTTAGTCCGGAAAAGCTTCTTTAAAAAGATTGGCTATCAGACCCTTCTTAAAAGCCTCCACTGACAGGATCTCTTTTAGAATTCTAGGCAGCAAGTTCCAGAGGACTGGGCCGGACACCTCAAAAGCAAAATCCCTTGAGGATTTCAGCCTAGACCTTGGAACCACTAGTAGGCTCTCAGTGGAGGAGCAGAGAGTGAACGCCAGATGGGCAGGAGTAAGGAGGTCACTCAGACAGCCAGGACTTTGTCCATATAGAGCCTTATAGGTGAGCAATCCCACCCTGAAGAGGATCCTCCATCTGATGGACAGCCAGTGCAGATTTAGCAGGACCAGCATCACATGACAGGATCTAGGTAGGCCTGTCAGCAACCTGGCCACTGTGTTCTGCATTAGTTGCAGTTGAAGGAGTTTCCCTCCACTGTCCCTGAAGTACAGGGCATTACAGTAGTCCAGCCTCAATGTAACAAAGGAATGTACCAATGCAGACAGGTCCTCCAACGGAATTAGGGGTTTAACCCTGGTGACATTCCTTAAATGGAAAAAAACACTTTGAAAGACAACTGTGCATCAAGTGTCAGTCCATCATCCAGGATGACACCCAGATTTCTCACCCTAGTCAATGAGGTAGATCCTAGGAACAACCCTTTTACCTCCCCAGTGGCATCCACATCATACCTCCTACCAGGCTTGATCATCAGTACCTTGATCTTGTCTGGGTTCAGTCTCAGCCAGTTAGAGGACATCCAGTCTTGGATCTCAGCCAAGCAATTATTTAGCACTTCTACGATGTTATTCATCCCGGGGGGCAAGAGACATATACAGCTGGGTATCATCTGCATAACAGTGAAAACCCAGACTGCAGCATCTAATGAGCTATACCAGGGGTAGCATGTACACTGCAAACACCATCAGAGACAGGGTTGAGCTCTGAGGAATGGCAAGGGCATCAGACATAAGCAGAAAGACTCATCACTACCAACTGAGTCCTGCCCTAGAGATAGGACTCAAACCACTTGATGTCAGTACCAGCAAGTCCCCAACACTCTCTAAGGTGATCCAAAAGCATAATGTAGTCGATGGTGTAAAATGCTGAAGAGAGATCTAGGAGAATGAGAACTGACCAGTCACCTCTATCCCTTGCCCTGAGGAGGTAATTTTGCACCCTGACCAATGCAATTTCAGTGATATGCCTAACTCTAAAACCAAACCAGAATGGCTCATAGATGTTAAAGGTAGTGAGGTGTTCCTCAAGCTGCAGAACCACCACTTTCTCAACAACCTTCACCAAAATGGTAGGTTGGAGATCAGTTGATAATGTGCCAAGATGTTGGGGTCAAGAGATGATTTCTTTAAAAGGAGTTTCACCAGCACCTCATTCAAGGCATCAGGAAAGAGCACCTCTGAGAGTGAGTACCAGACAATCTCGGCAAACACTGGACCAACAGACTTGGCACATCCCATCAGGAGATGAATCGGGCCAAGGTCCAGTTCACAGTAGGTGATCCACAGCTTCAAGATTACCTCAATGGCCTCAGCCACCCCCCACTGGCTGAAACTGTTCAACAATAGGAGTGCCTCTGTTTCCACAAGGCCAACCACTGTGGGACAGATCCAGTCCTACTGGAGAAGTCACAGACCAAACAGAGGACACCCTCTCAGAGAAGAACTGAACAAACTCTTCACATAAAGTGACTGAAAATGCTCCTTTTGGATATAGACAGGTAGGATGAAGTAACTTGTCCACAGTCCAAAAGAGCTGAGCTGGTATTAATTAAATACACAGTGAGAAAAGAATACAGACAACAATAGGTTAGATATGGAGTTCACAAGAGAAAGAAAGGCTGTTTGTTTGAGCATTAATCTAGTTTCAGTGTTATATCCACAGTTATCAATTCCAAACGCAGAAGCCCCAAATTTCTGCCAATCACCAATTCTGAATAAATTGGGTACCAAAACCATGCTATTTTTGGATAAATATTTATTTTCACTTAGAACGTTATTACTCCTAGACCATGTTATTCCATTCAAAATCTTGAAACAGATAAGTTATCACCTATGTGGAGTATCATATATGTAAACTGAAAAATACTGAAGCTAAAATGAGTGGAAATATGACACATTGTGCAATGTCTGAATGCTATTTATGCTATAAAACATGTCTATTGAAAAAAAAACTAATAAATACACAGTAAGAAATGAATGCAGAAAGCAATAGGTTAGATATAGAGTTTACACTAGAAAGAAAGAGTCATAAGCTAAACAGAGAATAATACATGGGCTGATGTATATTATTAGAATTTAATGCATACCCAAGGTGTGGGATGCTACATAAACCCCAAAAGCAAAGCTTGAGGGATTTATAAAAGCATTCCACACTGAGGGTGCTCATTAAATTTGAATATGCACACCACTCCAAGCTTTATTTTTTATAATTACTAGGGAGTAATTTTCCAACCAGACTACTGGTGACAAGTAGGCTGTAGATGCATGGGTTTAAAAACTGCGTACATTTTACAGAATACCAGTGCTGGAGTTAATTAACTTTTTATTTAATTTACCTTTTTGTTTGAAGGAGACAATCTGACAGGCTACAGTTGAACAGGCTGCATTCCAACTTAAGTAAAAAGATGGCAGAAAATACTGTGCTGTCAAATACCTTAGCAAATCTGAGCTGCATCATGTCAGAGGAACTTGTATGAAATAAGTATTACTTTACGTAAAAACATTAATGAAACTGTTTAGTAGTTCAGTATTTCGTTCCAAAAAAGAGTTTTGATTTGGTACTTAGCTGCTTATGCTTATGCTTATGCTTATGCAGACTTGTTTCTTCACCTGCTTGTTCCAGTAATGGGTTTCCTAAGTAATGAACGTGTTATGAATTAAAGTGGCTGTTTGAACATAAGACATAGAGGAAAAGTGCATACATTTTGTGTGTTTCTGTTACTAACTGTCTATTGAAATGAAGCATTTTTACTGGTACCAGAATGATTAAGTTACGATTTACTGTGTGCCAGGGAAGTGACAGTTTCTAGTTTCTGCTTTGAGAAGAGTGATGGCGGGTGCAATGGTTTTGTGAGAGTACAGATGCTTTAAACACTGACAGATTGAGACTCACACTCACTGTTGACAGTATGAGTGTGTGTGCGCTGTAATAACCAGATGGTTATTACAGCAAATAATACCTGGTTGAGCCCATAGAAAAATTGCTCACCAGTTATTATAACAAGGTAACACAGTAAGAAACCACAGTAAGAAAAACATTTACAATGTTTTTTTTGGTTAGTTGTTTAACCAGGACTAGTACACTAAGCTGAAAGCTTTTTAACAGGTGTGACCTGGGAGCACAGGGAAGTTAAGTGATTTGCTCAGGGTCACACAGTCTGCAAGTGAAAGCTGTGGGATTCAAACCCAAGTCTGGTCTGCTAGATGTCACCAGATTTGCAGCTCAGAGCCTTAAACCACTGTGCTAAACTGTCTCCCTTTACAATAGCATGGCATATATCACATATTTATAACTGGTTGCTCTAGAATGGCACATTTATTATCACACGTAAGTGGTAAGACCTTCATAAATAACCCTTCATTTCAACACTCATGAGTTATCGGCCATACCACTTTCTCCAAGAGAGAGATATGTTATTTCACTGCAACACATTATGTATTCCCTATTTATGAAGTTTTTTTTTCATTAAGAAAAATATATTGTAGTACATTCATATACTGTATAAGTAATATTAAACATTTCATGCATCCACATAATAAAAAAAAGACATAGCTGTCTATCAAATAATATTTAGCAAAGTCCAAAAAGTTGTATGAAGGATCTAAACTGCGTTAGTAATATAATCCAACATAACCTAATGCACAGTAAATGAACAGTTATTCAAATTACTAAATTACTGCAGATTAAATTCAGTTCAACAAGATAAATTTAGGTAAATACACTGTAAAGGTTAAAAAATGATTTTTCAGTTCCAGTTTAGGTAGATTACAGCTCTTTTAAATTCTTTTATCATAAGAGGTACTAATTGAATACATCAGATGAACAAATAAAACTAAAAGGACAAATAATAAGGACTGAAATAATTCATAAAATGTATATATGTATGGAATATGCAAAGTCCTTACTCAAGATGTGCATTTTGTCTTCAAGAGTGAGGGGGCAGGAGCATAAGTCACAAGTGGCAAAGCCACTTGTGAGTTTTGTCAGGACTGACCCCCTCACAAGTGATGATAAACTGCTTATTTTGAATCAGATCATGGCATAATCAATGTATACAGCATCAGGGCTAAGATTCACAAAGCTTTTCCCCGGCACAAACCCATGTTTGCGTGAGCAAACTAAGTTTTGTGCTGAGCTGATATTCACAAAAGTCAAGTTTGTGCACTCGAACCAGGTATGCACTGGGGCAAAGTGTGTAGGGGGCCACAATGCAAATATAGGGAAGGGGATGTGAATATCGGTGCTGTTCAATTCGCAAAGCCTTTGCTCCAAGTAAAGGCCTCTTGTGCGGTCCCCTGTGCTGAGAAAATACAGCCAACTGAGACCTTGCCTTATTCCATGCAAACCTAGTGGTTGACGGAGGTACTGTAGCACCTCCCTCCCTCTCTGATCACTGGCTGAGTAGAAATACCTAGGCATCCCTGTTCCCTAGTGTCCGCTCCCCCAGTCAATCACTTCCCCTATCACATATATAGATAAAACCTCTCTGGCGGCTAATTCTGAATTGAGCATAGTGAAAAAGCATTAAAAATAAAAATCTCTTGTGCTTTTTTTTCTCATTACACTGCACTCAGATGGTTTGGAATTTTGGTCTGACATTTTCAGGGTAGAAATGGCTAGGCCCACAGATGTGCCTTTCACTGGTTTGGTGAAAAAATATTAATTAATTCCAATGTCATTACATTCTAACATTTTGGTTTCTGAGCATGCTCAGTGCAGTGTTTTGGATAGCTTCCTGAAACGAAAAAAGAATTTGGCCAAATGACAAAGGATTCATTTTCATTAGTTCCCATTCCTTTGTTGTGATGGAAGATTCCTTTTCTGTTTTCTGCCATCTTCTTTTCAGTTTAAAAACAAAAATTAAAACACACAAAAATGAGATGCTCTACAGAAACCAGCAGATGTATTTTACTCATTGGAACTCTGTTAGGTGGATTCTGAAGTTGTCTGGTGGCAAAATGACCCTCAAGAAACATAATGAGTGAACATCATGAATTGGAGGTCCTCTATGGAAAATGAAATTAGAGTGAGCCTACAAAGGATAAATGTATGGCAGCACAGTTGGCTTTTGGGGGCTGGTTCAGGAGTTACATTTCAAATAAAATAAGACTGAAAGAGTGAAAGTGTGACCACGGTTTATGTGTAGCAGTAGCAGTATCAGTTATGCTTGGTGGGTGAAAGTTCAGGGAGTTTATTTACAAACAAAAAACATCAATTTTCTTTTGGTAAAGTCAGGCAGTGGTGTAGGTTGTGGGTCCTGCCATTATAGAGTGCTGGGTGAGAAGAGAGATGAGATGAACTGAAAATGTTTTGAAATAATATATTATTTTTTTTAGTAAATGTTTTGGCAACTTTGGCAATTTTGATAAAAGTAGAAACTAGGCAAATGAAGCTAGTACTGAAAGTGCCTGTAAATGAAAGAGAAAAGAGCATGAAGTAATGTCAGGAAAGAGGGGATCTTGGTGGTTGATGGACAGGTGGTGTTTATCACATATATGTGTAATAAATTTGGGGTTCTAAAATTTATCACATATATGTGGAAATAGATGGATTTATCACACTCCATTTATGTCCACACCTATTGCATATATATTTTGGGTCATCAACCCTAACACTCACCCCAGTCTATTAGAAAATAAACTGGGTGGATGCAGCATAGGAGAATGGTGCAAGCATTAGGGCTGATGACACCAATGCCACCCCCCGATGTCTCTTCATCTGTGAAGGGTGGGGTGTGAGGGTTAGAAATCCTAACACCACAGTTCCCTACTTTTGTTGCTTTAACCTTAACTGATGCATTAAAGTAGTTTTTTTTTTCTGCAATTTATTTCCTTACTTTGTGAGATAGTGTAATCATATCCTAATGTGCTTGTTGGGGGCCCTGTGCTCCAATTCCTCCATAGATTCATATATGTACATAGTAATGGGAGTGCTGGGCCCTCCAATTCCTACACAGATGCTTGTATGTATGTACATACCTGTGGAGGGCCCTGTGCTTCCATTTATATGCCAAGGGTGATACAACTGTCATCATAGCCATGTTATTATCCCACTTGATGTACCCAGTGGCAAAAAAAATAAAATCTCCACTGAAACATAATTCTGCAAAACTACAAAGTTATTTCTGTGCTGCAGGTGTGAAAACTCATTTCACCAGGATTTGAAAAATGACAGTTGTGGCATACATTTGGTGGGGTAATAAGAATTCTATGTTCCAAATTTGGGGTCAAAATATTTTAAATTGACAAAGATATGAGAATGCATTGCACAAGTCCAACCAACCATCATAACTCTGCCATTTTTTGACATTTTGACCCCAAATTTTAAACATGACCTTTTGGGGACACAACCTCATGAACAATATGACTGTCATTATGCAAATCCTGCCCCAAAGGTGAATCTGCCAACCAAATGCAAAATCATGTTTCGGGCAAGAATTGGGTCATGACTGTTGTTCAGTTCATAAGGAAGGTGGGGTCTCCAAAAGCCCTTGTTGAAAATTTGGGGTCAAAATCTCAAAAGATGGCAAAGTTATGGATCAAAGTTATACTTTTTTCCCAAACTAATTCCTTTTTTGTGAGGTGTTGGAATCCTTTTTCGCATCTCTGAAAATGATTATGACTTCTCATGATAAAGGATTACTGGCAGGGCCATCCGGTAGGAGAAGTCTTAATCCTTTTTCGCACTACAAAAAAGGATTATGTCATCTCAGGAATGATTGTTAAAAGATTTAATATCTCACAAAAGGATCTAAGAAAGTCATCCTTTTCATGAGATGTCCTAATCCTTTTTGTCAGCAAATTCCTTTTTTGTGAGATATCCAAATCCTTTTTTTGTGATTGGAAAAAGGATTAGGACTTCTCTGACCAGATGGCCCTGCCAGTATTCCTTTTTCACCAGACAAATTCCTTTTTCATGAGGTGTCAAAACCCTTTTTTGCATCATGAAGAAGAATTATGCCATCTCGCGAAAATGGAATTTCCTGGTGAAAAAAAGATTTGGTCATTTCACAAAAAATGATCTAAGAAAGTCATCCTTTTTCTTGAGATGTCTGAATTCTTTTTTGTGATGCGAAAAAGGATTTTGACACCTCATGAAAAAGAAACTGAAGTGAGTCATGAAAAAGGATTTTAAAACATAAAACTAAGCATTATGAGGCAACATAAAATTAAAGCAAAGACACACAACAATAAAGGACATCCTGATGAACAAGATACATACTGTACTTAAATGTCTATAGAAGACATCTATGGGTAGAGTTATGTCAATTTATTTAGCCTAAAAGAAAAAGATGGCTGCTGATGAAAAATAATTTTTTCGCATGAAAAAGAATTCTAAGGATCCTTTTTCATGAGCTGTCAAAGTCCTTTCTTGTCAGACCAAAATCCTTTTTCATTCCATGCAGCTATCCAAAAGATTGAACTGAGCATGATAAGAACCCAAAATGTAAAAATATAATAACTTTGGAATAGATTTATAATTTTTCACCATACTAATGCTGGCTTTTTCTTTGGGCCAAGTCCTTTCTATCCTGAAATTTTCAGACCAAAGTTCCAAACAGTTGGGCTTCAGCTCAAGGAGGAAAAAAATAGGCAAAAAAGGTGAATTTTAACATTTTTTCACCATGTACAGCACAAAATCTGTCAACCTCACTGACATGAAAGGGGACAAATGCAGAGATCTGTCCCACAGGACAGTGCATACTAAATTTTGTGCAAATCCATTGAATGGTTACAAAGTTATTAAAGTGCAAACTTTCAGGTTTAACATTAACATACCTACTGAACCCTAACTATAGGGGTGTGACTGCACCCATATATATATATATATATACACATATATATGTGTGTGTGTATTTGCAAAAAAAAGACTGTATACAACAGGAATGCAAAAACACAAAGCGGACAAAGTAAAGAAATGAAACAAATATGTGCCAAAGTCTTTTGAGTCCTGGCATATCAATCATGTGTTGTTCCTGCAAGTTTTCAACACTAATGCCATCCTCTCCCCAGCCCCTAACTTTGTGACCCTAGGACATTTTCTACTTTGTGTTTTTACATCTCTAATGTATGCATTGACATAGTGTTTTGCAATTAATTTTTTTATTTTATGAGAATGTAAGTCATAACTTACTTGAATCCTCAAAAGAGGGTCAGGTCCTGTTTAAATTTGGAGCCAAGTCTTCCCTTGCTTCACACAGGGTCCTAATTAATATGGGTTCTAACTTTATACATGCATTCTTTCTATATACACCTATGGAGGAGAAATGGCAGATAGCATGTGATATATTTGTAGCTATCCTCAAAATATCATATCTTTTTGCTAATGTTTTCCTAACTGATAGCATGAAAGTTAGTTTCATCACAATAGAGTACTAACCAATCAGAGAGCAGTTTTCACAATGTTGATGTCATCTCAGTTGCCTAATGCAGCTCCAAAACCAGCAGCTGAAATCAAAGAAAAAAGTTTAATTCTCAAATAGCAGTTTCACAAAGCTACAACTAGCAATCTGGGCTAGATTCACAAAGCACAGTGCAAATGTCTGTGCTGTGCTTTGCAGTTGCCCAGGTGCCACATTCAACTGGTTACTGCTATATGAGAAATAAGGTAAGTGTGGTTGAAAACTCCATTGAAATACATTGAACTGCACTTACCTTGTTTCTAATATAGCAGTTGCCGGTTTCAGCAACAAGACGTGTCTTCGACTGGAGAGTGGATCTTCACAGTGGAATCTGTGCAGGTAAGTGGTGTGCAGGTGTCCAGGGGGTGATGGGTAAACAGTGGGAGATCAGGGTGAGGGGTCACATCAATGATGGACTTTTTTTAACAGGTGAAAAAAAAGACATTGATCAACAGTTGTCTTCATTTCAGAATCAGACAGACATGGCAAGGGGGTGGTCACTAGACACCAGGGCAAGGATGATCATCAACAGGGACAGCCATCAGAGGCTGGGAGCACCACTAGACACCAGGGATAAAAAAGGATTTTATAGAGTTGGGCATCAGAGGGTGAGGGGCACCACTAGACACCAGGGATACATAACATATTTATGGGAAGGGAAATCAGAAGATGAGTGGTGCACCTAGACACCAGGGAAATAAATATTGCAGTGGCAAGAATCAGAGGGTTGGGGTACCACTGGACACCAACGAAAAATATATAAAACAAAAACAAGAAATACATATATAATGTTATATATAAATGAAAAATGTCAAATATATATATATATACAGCATATATATATATATATATATATATATATATATATATATATATATATTCATGGCAAAAACTCAGTTTAATGCATCAGTTAGGGTTGTTCCACAGTGACAAAAGTGAGGAATTCGCTGTTAGGGTTGAAAACCCTAACTCCGAATTCCACCCCCCCAACACGACACACACACAAACACACACACACACACACACATGCAAGTATGGGGGAGGACCAAATCAACACAACCAATGACAGACATCCAGCAGCAGGTGACAGAAATAACAACAATTGTCTAAATGTACTACGAGACATCCCCACCCCCCTGACCAGGTACTGCATGCTCAGTGGAGATCAACAGCAAAACTGAGGCCATGTACACCAAACGTACACATCCCTGAATGCAGCTGCACATAACGTACCACACTTAGTAGTTGCATGGCCTTACCTACCAATGCCCCGCACCACACCACACCACTTGTGGTGGTCCACCTGAGCAACAGAGTTCAGCAAAACCAAGGAGTTGCACAGCTATAATATCTCTGATTATAAGAAGGGTTTGAGAAATGCAGCTTTCTAAGTAAGCAATAAGACACGACAGGGTGTGCATGGAACAGATTTTACCACACAGCTAGGGGTGTAATAAGTCACAAGGCCTTGGCCAAGTGCCTTTAGCCCCTGGCGTGCAGTAAAATCTGTTCCATGCACAACCCTGGAGTGTCTTATTGCACTTATAAAATGGGCTACTTTCTGTTTTTATTTTTTACAGCAAGAAAAATAATTTTAAGGTGTGGAAAAAACAGATCTGCATGTTCACATTTATGATAAAATAGTCCTTCCGCCTAATACAGAATGACGTTATTTATTTGTTTATTTATTTATTTATTGAATTTTGTTGACCAGGTAGGCCCACTGGGCCCCAGAGGTCCCTTTTTCAGGGGCGACCCGGGGGTAAAAATTACATACAGGTAAGCTGAACAGTACAAAATGGGTAAATAATTCTGGTGCTATACACAGTTTGTCTTTCTGTGGCATCAGTATTGCTGGTTGTGTTATCGGAGTCCCCCCTCCCCACCGTTATGGAGTGAGTGGAAATGAAACTCCAGGTGCTTCAGGGGGGCTGGGTACTGTTAAAAAAGCAGACATTCAACTCGCGATTAACATTAAATCTTTACCGCAGGAGACGAGATCGAACATCTGTGCTGTCTGAACCTTGCTGCCTGAGCTGGGTTGTGCTCCTGCTGGTGACAGTGGTGGTGGTACGGGAGTTGAAGAAGCAGTCATGGTCGAATCTCTCTCTCTCTCTCTCTCAGATATGCGTCATTCATCGAGACATGCCGTCGCACCAGAAATGAAACTCCATGTGCTTCGGTGGGGGGGGGAGACTGTTAAAAAAAAGCGGACATTCAACTCACGATTTATAGCCTGAGATTAGTGAGCCACGACCTGGTGTGGTTACACTCTTTGTGATGCCCTTCCTCCCTCACACTCAATGCTCGTCCGCCACTGCAAGTCCCAGAGTGGTGCGAAGGCATGTCTCGATGAACGACGCATATCTGAGAGAGAGAGAGATTAGACCATGAGTGCTTCTTCAACTCCCGTACCACCACCACTGTCACCAGCAGGAGCACAACCCAGTTCGGGCAGCAAGGTTCAGACAGCACAGCTGTTTGATCTCGTCTCCTGCAGTAAAGATTTAATAACCGGAGAGGTGGTGGCTGCCATTCTCAAGAGAGCCGAGGCAACGCCGCTCGCTGGACCACAATAAGCCCTTCAGGAAGCTCAACGCCTGGAATGTTTTTCTGAACAAGTGGGTGTCTTCTCTTCTGTTTAAAAAAAAATGTCTGCCAGTAAAATGCCAACATTCTATGGCACCAGAATCTTGACCTTTTACTGCTAGCTCTTTTTACCCATGCATGGAACAGATTTCATGCATAGGTAACTAGCCAATCAGATTCCTTGATTTAGCCTACCCATTTTATAATTGACAGTAAACATTGTAATACTCTTATGTCTAGTTTTTATTAACAGACATGTAGAGCCTAACCATATGATAAACATGGTTTAATGTTGTTTAAAAAACAGTTTTATTATGATAGCAATAAGCCACTCCCAGGTATTATGTTAATGGTCAGTTTATCACTGTCTAGCGACATGTAGCACTCGGCTATGCCTCATTCAACATTAAACCCCTACAGGGTGATTAACAGACATTTTACATAACTGTTGGTCATGCCTTATTGCTGAATTGTCTTTATCAGTAGATACTCTGCCTCTGCTAGGCACTGCAGTAGCTTTGCAACACAGTGTCCCACCCACTTACACCATACACTGTCTAGTTACTGAAGAATGGCTGTCAATATGAACTCATGAAGATGAACAGTGTAACTTGATCATTACAGTCATCGAAACCCTAGTGTGATTATAACTGACAGAGTCAGTGATAGAGGATAACCCCAGCTATCCTAGTACACTTACCCCATTGTGAGTTAAATCAATACTAAAATACATTCAGTTTAAATCTACAGCATACCTACTTGATTCCTGTAGTACCATAATTAACATAGTTATCAGTTTGATCTCATCAGTGACAAAAGTGTGGCAAACCCAAATAGTAAGCATGCAGCCTGAGTATGAAACAACTGTTAAAAAATCACACTATGTCCGTATAGTGGGCATAGATCACTCATTGCAGCAATAGTAAATGCATTACTATTTGAATAAGTTAGTCATCACAGATGCAATGAGATTGTCTTTATCAGGTACAGCATACTCAGTAAGTGTCTACAGCAAAAATCTATCCTATATACATCTCCGATACAGGTACATCATTGTTGGATCAGTAGTGCTATGATATTTACAACTTGCTTGGCCTGATCCATTCAATTATAATGTTTCTTACAAAGAATACTTACTGCATCTTAAGTATTGAAACACACTGAAAGTCTATGTATGTACATCAGCAGTACACCTTCATCAGTAAGAATGCATGTCATTCTGGCAGTATGAATTTCACAGTGTTGAACATGAATGCTTTTCCCTACGTTTACATCAGCCTCTCTATGTTGAGTAAACCATTGCAGTAAATGTACTACTATGTAAATCACCTACTAAATGTATCACTACTTTTATCTTGAGCATGCTAGTGTCTTGTAGTTAATTTATGTGCTTCTGTTAATTTATGTATACTCGCTAGTGTTAAAACCTTTCTACAACTCTCATCATGCACCTACCAGCATTTATATTGAATAACGGCACTAGCCCGTTGTCGGTGGTGTGGGGCATCGGTAGGTAAGGCCATGCCAACTACTAAGTATGCCATGTGCAGCTGCAATCAGGGATGTGTACGTTTTGTGTACATGGCCTCAGTTTTGCTGTTGATCTCCACTGAGCATGCAGTACCTGGTCAGGGGTGGGGATGTCTCGTAGTACATTTAGACAATTGTTTGTTATTTCTGTCACCTACTGCTGGATGTCTGTCATTGGTTGTGTTGTCTTGGTCCTCCCATACTTGCATGTGTGTGTGTGTGTGTGTGTGTTCGTGTTGGGAATTGAGTTAGGTTTTCAACCCAATAGTTTAATGTCTTACTTTTGTCGCTGTGGAACAACCCTAACTGATGCATTAAAAAGAGTTTTGCCATGAATATCCTGTCTTTTTCAGAACTATTACTCAGCATAGTATATGATTAATAGTTGTAACAATAGTGCACATACATAAAAAAAAGTTCCAATATCAGAAATATTTCAACTCTTGTAGTTGCATTTACTGTTATTAACTAGTAACAGTAGTCAACTGTTAATCATATTGTTTTTATTACTTTATATTTGCAATTTGTCATTGTTATTCCATGTAATAGTTTTATGTAAAAGTGTCTTACTCCTTTTGTTTGTGAGCACATATGTAAATGAAAAAGATGTACATAACTAAAAGACATATATGACATGGATTACCCTGTTAGTTCATCTACTGAACAAATGGATATGTTACTGTAGTAACTTGAGATTTGATAGAGTGCTTGTACTACCAACTGAGGTGGTACCACCAATCATGTGGAACAGCGGTGGAAGAGGTTTGCTAGTACTGAATACATAAATTTGTTGTAAGTATTGCAACACAGACATTTCACTGTTGTACTAGCACTTATATACTTATCTTCATCATGATACACATACAACACATTCTGTAGCACTAGTTGTATGAAACAACAGTGTGCCACATATAGTGTAATGTAGCATTGTTACACATCTAACTTACTTCTATGGAGAGATTAAACTCTATTACCACAATAGTGTGGTATGAGGTTTCACCAAATGAGAAAATCACAGTTGTATTAATCTTGTTAAAACTATTTTCAAGAAACATCTGTACTACACAATAACACACCAAACACAAGAGAGTATAAATAAACTTTTTACTAAAAATATAATATATATAAAAATTGCAAAACAAAAATATCTTTCTTCATATAAAATACAAAATATATATTAACACAAATAATATTTGAACAGGGTAAAAAAAATAATTAAACTGTGTATTCCATCATACACAAAAAAAAATTATTCAAAAACGTTTTTGTCACATAAATAAAAATAGCTATTAAAAGTCTTGTCTTTTTTTTTCAGTTGTGTGCAACACTTGCGAGAGGTGTATGCCTGCACTGCGGGCAATCCAGGCTAGAAACTGGATTCGATGTGGAAAGGCGCAAGCGAAGTGGAAGCTATTGCTGCCTCTGGAGGAGATACCGGACCCGCTACTAAAGGGTGGCCAGCCTTTTGCCCAGGGAAGCTGCAGGGAACAGATGGTGAAGCCGTGGGGTGAAGCACTGCTACTAGCACAGCACCATCACCCCCTCTTCGACTCGGCTCTATCACCGAGACGTTAGTCAGTGTCTTGTGCATCCAAGAGAGACTGGATTTTGTCCAGCTACTCAAGGATGACAGCATTTTCTTTACTGAGTCTGACAACCTCGCGCTATGACGTCGTCTCTCGCTAGCTGACAGTCGGGTCGTGTGTTTCAAGAGTCAGCTGTGCCCTACAAAGATTAAAAAAATTTATGCTGAATACTGCAACACAAATTCAACAATTACTTACTTTTCAAATATTTCACTTCAAATATTTCTTATCTACTGCACTATCAGAAATGCATTCATTTCAAAGTTATGATAATAGTTTTAAGTATGATGCTAAACTATTTAGTATCTTATTTCTGTCTCTGTCATACTTGATTATCTATATTATCTAATGTTGACAATATAAAAATGTATATTAGCTGTGGCTTAGAATGCTACTCTTATATTTTCTTTTACTACTCATAAATATTCAGTATGTACATACTTTTGCATTATTGACGCTATTATGCCATACAATGGAAATACATCCTCATCAAGTGTGAGAATTTTACTTACCATGTCTTGCCTATAATGTGTAATCATGTCTGCAGTGAAAAACAAAGTACCTTGACATTAACAATATCATAATATACTTTTCATGTGTACACAATCATGATCAGTTTAATGACACTTTGAAACCAAACAGCTTTTTACCTGTGTTTCAGGCCCTCAACACACATCACTACTTTAAATAATTAAGTCACTAATATGACATGCGCTCCAAAAGCATACCAGATATTCAGCCGGGCTGTGCAGGCACAACCCCCAACCTGCGCCTGCACAACTTTGAGCAAAAGAGGGATCAAGTTGAGGGCTACTTAGAGGTGAGCTGCTGCATTGCAGGATGCAACACAGCAGCTGCCACCTGTGACTGGGCCCTCAACACACTGTCTCATACCTCTCAACCTTTTGTCCCCCAATGTGTAACATTGCCTCTCAAAATGTGGAAAGAATGGGCAAACTTTGAACACTTTATCAAATCGTTAAATTAGAAGCTCACAACACTTGTGAAAATGTTTGCATTTATGTTCAGAAAGTCTCGCTATTAATCAAATTTATATATTTAGCATCATTTACTATGGAGTTTGCTTACAAATGCTAACACTGAATGTGGTACAAGTCCTCACAATGTGAAACAGGAGCTTTTGTGAAGTAAAATGAGGAACGTTCCTCGTAATGTGGTATGCCTTGAGAGGTATGCTTCCTGTGCCCCTTCACCAGCCCAATCCTCAGGGCACATGTGCCCCCCCTACACACATGTGTTTTGGGGGATTACTAATCACATCCCGCAATCGGATTTGTGGATATAATAGGGAGTGGGGGGTGTGTTTGAATACTCCAGCCTCGATCGGGTTATCGGTCCACTGGACCACCAGGGATATATTCGGGAGGTGGGGGGTTTCATTACTTCATCCTGTGATCGTGTTTATTTTTCCACTGGACCACCAGGGCTGTGTTGGGGAGATACATTACTGCCCACGATCGGGCTGGTGGGGGTATTACGCTATGCCTGCGATTGGGCCAGTGGGGATGGTGGGGTTTTACGTCTTTGCCCGTTAATTGGGTTGCAGGGCATCCTTCCCAATGGCTGCTGCCTGGTAGGGAGCCAGGCACAAGTCCTCGGGGATCAGGTACACCTGCATGCTAATGGCATGCAAATGAAGAGAATCAGATGCAAATGGCCCCCCGCGCCTTGCATGAATTATAGCCCCATTTGCATATCACCTTTGAATATCCGATTTTGCCAACGTAGTTGAATGCTCCACTTGTCAACTTCATGGTGTAAGTTTCCTTGATGATGCACAGTGGTTGTATAGTGATATCAAATGAGTTCCTCAATAGCACAACTCTTTCTTAATATCTCCTTGGACATTCCCCTGTGCAACTATTTTGTAATACCTCAAGGCTTTTCTATGAATGCAATTTAATATCGTGCCCTAGTATATAAATAACAAATTTCAAACCCACAGTGTATGTATCTCCTACCTGATTGTATGCTATAGTATCTAATGCCATCTCAAACAAATGTTTTAGCTAGACATATTACTACCTTTACTCACATACAGTCTCACTGCTTGTCCTACACTGTCCCAAACGTTATTTCTCACAGCAACTACAGTATCATATAGTAAAGTATAAAACACAGTTTGACAGCATAGGTGCTCATTCAAAGTATGACACTGTGTCGCATGGCCATGCAGCATTGAATAATGTAGTAATGGATGTATGTGTCCAATATTTAACACAGTTCCATTACTCAAGAACTTCTTTTAATAGCACCTAACCTACTAATACTCATCTGATAGTGGACTGCACCATCAAGTAGTCATAGTACTGCATTTTAAATGTGGTGAGACAACTTCCATAGTGTGTTATATAGAAATGCTATATTCATAGGGTACAATAAACAGTCCCATTATTAACTGTGATTATATTTTATCTATTCCTCAGTTCATGATCTTTTAAAATACATCGATAGTGCACTGAACAGCATCACACTGGATTGTAGAGGTAAGTATGAGGTTGGTGGCTGAAGATGACACACTGTACAGCTATTCACTTTAACTGGGAAAAGGGATCATGAAGACTACAAGGCATATTTAACTTGTACATTGAGAAAACAAAAATCTCATAATTGACACTTTATGCATTGTACACCATTTTGGGTCACTACAATATCCTCCCACCATGTTGTGTTTTAGGTGGTTGTATCTGTACTGATCAATGCATTGCCACCTATAAGGTCACAGCACACATAAAGTAAATAATGTCAACAGTGGTTTGCCCCCACAACAAACAAAAGTGGTATCCAACTAAGGTGTGTTGCTCACACCCCAGACAATTGAACATTTCAGTGAGTATGCCAACAGACAGCACCCCCATCATGGTAAGACAGCAAGGTGTAGTTATCAACAGGAGCATTGATCACCACTTTCGTTGATAACCATATGGTACTTCCCTCCAACCATGCAGATAATAGAACAACAGATTTCATTATGTTGGCTTCGGCTTCCTGCTCACCTCCACATGTTGGACAGCAGCAGCTTCCGGCTCTATTAAAGCAAACAAGTAAAAGACGCATCAATAGATGAAATATCAAGGTAAAGTGTTTTTCTTGAAACATCAATTTCTAATACTACATCATTCATCCAACTATCATATGAACACATATTTCTTATAGATAGCTCTGTTCCAACTAGATGTATGTTGTTAACTCAGTATTGCATGCATATAACAAGTCTTCATCTGCAAAAGCCGCCACAGTTGAAATTAGAATTATGTATATATCTTTCCCAAGATAAATGTCCATCCAACCAGAAAGTTAATATAAGAAATCTTTTTTTTCAGGATTCTAACACTGTTTCAATAACGTTCCAAGAAAACTCACAAATATATTATTGGTAGTATGCAGTGCAGAACAAGCAGTGCCTGCCCATCAACGCACACTTATAACATTGTCATAATGCATATTTGTTAGAATGTTACGCATGCTTTCAGTATTACTAGACTATGTTCCTACAAAAATCTGAAACCACTGAGAACTGGAAAATGCAGCCTTTTCATGGCAATTTTAAACAATTACAACATCAGAAACAAGTCTGATTGGTTCCATTTTCTCATACAACCCACGTGCATCTTCCTATCTCCTCCATTTGCAGCTGTATCTGTACAAGTTAGTACTAAAATGCTTTCTACTCTTTAAACTATTTCTCTTAAGAATATAGCCTGCTTAAACAATAACAATTAACTATTATGAGTTCAACTAGAAAAAACATTTTGATTAATAGTATGTACATGTTGTAATAAGTTTTTTAATACTAGAAAATATCATGTGAAGTTAGACTGTACTTACAGTTTCAATCTGCTCTTCTCAGCAATATTCAAAATGGATCCTGTTTACTTCTTCTTCTGTGTTGTCCATCTCTGATTCGTTCTCAGAAGTGGGTTCAAGACAAATCTTAAATTACATTGGTAGAGCTAGCTGTCAGTCAATGCTACCACACTGTTTTATGATTCACAAATGAATGTTTCCAGCCACTCCCAAGTGTTAGATTAATTTACTGTTGAATGCATTCGAAGTAGATTTGCTAATACCTCGAGGCATGACAGCAAAATTTGCAAAAGTGTCAGGTTCGACAGTACTTTGACCATACCGTCTAATGCACTGCAAAGTAAAATCTGTGACACTTTCTAACGCATGAAAGTATTTTTTTTAAACTTTACTTGCTCACAGTAATTTTCCAAACTGTCTATATTGACACAATTTCAGATTTTATGGATAAATAGCTCAATTTTCAAATTTAAACACATAATCTGCTGTATCTGCTTCAAACTCAGTGCAGTTCAGATTTTTAGATTTACAATGTTCCAGGGTGTATAACAACTGTGCAACTATGACTTGCAAAACACTAATTTGTTGTAATTTTCACACTCAAATGTACTCATATATCCATTTTAAGACCTCTGCTCATACAGTCTCACTCTGATGTTTATATACATTTTCTGTTATCATAGTCATTTCTCCATAAACTGTCAAAATGCAGCATATATGCAAAAACACACTATTGTTAAGATGTGAGTAATGAAATCTGTACTATTCACAAGGTTGTGTGTGTTAAAAGCAAAATAGTAGTCTCAACTGAAAAGTATGACAATACACAACCACAAGTGTACATTTGAACTGCATCATAAATCTTTTATATCCAGAAATATTTCAGAATTCTCACACAAATTTTTCGATATTATTCATTTTAAGTTGTCTGAGTAAAGCACAGCCACGGTGATTTTTGTTACTGTGCCCAGTCTACAGTTATTTCATCAGAACTTGCATTGCAATAGTACATGCAGAAAAACATTTTTCCCATGTTGTAAAAATAACAGCTCAATAGTGATACACAGGAGTACAAAAAACAGAATGTTGATAATATGCATTAGCGATATTGGAATTTCGTTAACATGCAAGCATACTTAGCAACTGTGGTTTTCCACATTACACAACAGTAATAGTGGTATGTCCTCCTCTAATTGTAAACATACTAATTGTTATGATTTGTAATGCACACTATCACTCTCAAGTTTTGCTTACCATATAGTAAATTATCATACTGACTATGCCTATGACACGCTACATGGTAGAAAACACATGTTTGTCCACAGGTAAAAAATCACACCTATCCTAATCATAAGAACACATGTGAAGAAAAACTTTTAAATGTGTACTAAAATATTGAGAATGAACAAATTTGATATTACGTAGTAGCTGTGTAATGCACATTCATGAAACCATCGCTTAGTTATGTTTTACCAAATTGTTAACATACTTAAGGTACCATTCTATCAATACACACTGTTATAAGAAATTTATTGAAGCCTATTCTAAAACCTTTTTTTCTCTCTCTCATACAGGTGTCTGATACTTCTGTAAGATTGCTTACTGTCACGTCAACCATTATACCAAAAAATGTGCCAACTAAACACAGACGTGAGTGTCTTCTCCAAAATGAGAATCGTATAATAGTACCACACTGTTGTATAAGGGCAAAACAAAACAGTAAAGGCACACCCAAAATGAACATCGACAGACCTTTACTGCAACAGTGACCCCTACATCAAGTCACTGTAACAACCAAACAAAAATACTTAACAGAAAGCAAAATGTATACCATCACAAATAATCAGTTGGTCGATCTCTGAGATGAAATACAACTATTTTCTAGTGCAACCATCAAGAGACGCTCAAACAACACTGGAAAACCAAAAAATAGTGACTTACAACTCAGAAAGAGAGTATTTCCATCACTAGCAACAAAGTTAAGATCGAAAGACTTATCGCTGCTGTTCCACGGCACACCCAAGAAAAGAGTAAGAGGCACCTTTCTCTGATGAATTACATCTGAAAGTATGAACTTTTGTCAACAGAGCACTGTTTGTACTATAACAATTGTGTCGTAAGATGTGCCATGTTTGAACTAATTCAGGAACTTGTATATGCCATTAAAAAGCAGTTCAACAGTATCCTTGTTTTGACTGTAGACAACTTCTGTTATGTTTTCACAGGACAGTGGCTGCACACACAGCACTCAGAAGCATTTTTCTGGGAAGAGTCTTATCATTACTTTACAAAAGAACAGACGTTCAGTATTGAGTCCTGCAACCTAAAAATGTCCTCAGTATCTCTGATGACAATCAGTTGATAGTGATGATGACTGTGGTCTCAACCACACTTTTCAATAAATGGCAACTGCCTGACATGGTCATGGATGATACCTGCAACCATAGGCAATCATCATTTCAAAAAGTAGAACACTTTATAACCTATTCAGTAATAACAGAGCATAAAGAGACATAAACTCTTTACAAGAAATTGACCATTGTGAATCCGGCCACATACTGGACCTAATGGGTCACTCTACTTGTATGTCCTCGATAGTGGTGTTTGTGATAGTATTTTCACAACACGCGGATGCTTGCAGTGCATCAAACAGGCATGCTAAACTTTGTTCACAGAGTATATGAAGTACAGCGAGTTGTAAGCATCATAATACTTTGTTTTAAATGACTTATTGCAGTCAGGTGACATGCAGGGTGCCATCACTCTTCCTAAAAACTGCAACACATTACTTCTACCCAGAAACAACTAATTTTCAGTGTAACACTTCTGTAGAAAATTCTGTTTCAGTGTTAGAAAGACATTCTGAAACAGTATGGAAGGAAATTTTTAGTTTGAGGTTGCAAAGTCTCAGAAGTTTGATTCTGTGTATGTGTCGTGCAAACCATTTGTGCTACACATGAAACAAACAGTCACAGTCAACCTAGGAAACCTTGTCACCATACAATGACATGTGAGTCCGCCTGGCAGCACTTTTTGTTGCTGAAATCTGACTATCACTTTACAAGACACTTATCATTGTGTTATAGTGTACACTGTTTTCTCAAAATCAGTGAAGACTTCTGCCAGCAAGGTCACCGCTAAACAACATGGAAACAGATGTTACACCATGAGATTTCAACAATGAATATGTTTGAGCCGTATTCTAATTCAGACAATGAAACCATTCCAACGATTCTAAGTCTGAACACAAAGACAGATTTGAACATTATCTACAGAAAGAGTGTTAGATCCTGTAAAAAGGGTTCTGTGATGTATCTACCACTTCTCTAAGAGGAAAAAATGTTCAAGCAATCTCAACTGAAAATAGCTTGGTAATTCTTGTAAATGGTGTGCTCATAGGCCAAGGTCATCTGGCATGATGTTGTCAATGTGCAAAAGGTAAAGCTTGCTCTTGCTTATTTAAAGAGTAACAATTCCTTTATATAGATTTTGACATAGATCAGATGGCCAGTCTCTGTCCAACATGATCTATTAGAAAAAAAGTAAGCAATCATTGAGAAGGTCAGTATACAGACAAGTGGACAATGTGTATGAACAGTAACAGTTCACCCACCACATGGCAAAGATCCATTAGGAGACAACATTGATCTCTATCAAAATGAAGCAGGTGGAAGGTGTGCTGTCAGCATTTGGGAGGCAACACTAGAAGACAGCTGTTTCCCAGACTTATTTTCAAAAGGGTCAGGTGGATGCCTAGATGAAAGAGAAGTATGGGTACAGGGTGTTGAGTACCGCATCAGCCATGTCCTGAGTAAAGATGGCAAATTCAGATGTAACATACAGTACCTGTTCCATCTGTGCTCTGGGAGAGTGAACTTAGTATTCTGTCTGTGTGTATAGCACATACCATCTGCCTAACAAGTCCACTAGATGGAATAATAGCTGCTCAATTTCTAGAGAAATTAAAGCAGAAAAAGATGAAAATGTGCAAGTGAATCTGTCTTCCATACTTTCAAGTCTACGTGGCACCAAAGAATATTGGTACGCAGACACTTGGAAGTATTGATACTATAGAGTATGGTGTAGCCACATGGTTTGTCACACTTAGGCTGTGCTGAATATGCCTGGAACGAACTCATTGAATTGTTGAAGTGGTCAAATTCCGATGTCGAAGGCATCTCATCGATGACTGTCAGAAAAATGTGTTCATTTGATCCTGTGTCTGTCACAAGACATTTTCACAAGAGGTTCCATGACATTCTCACTTTCATCTTATCAAAGGACAATCCTCCTCTAGGTATTGTAGAACATTACTTTTGGAGGACAGAATATCAAGCACGAGGTGCCCCTCATATCCATATGTTATTGTGGATCAAGGATGTGCCACGCATTGGTGAACATGAAGCAGCAGAAGTGCTATCATTCATCAAAAATACATCATCACTTGTCACATTCCAGACAAGTATGACAGTCCTACACTATGGAAGTTGGTACAAAAGTTCCAGCTTACTATATTTACGTAAAATATTGCCGAGTAGTAGTAAAGAACAAATCTAATTGGTACACACGATGTCGCTGGATTTCCTAGACGAGTTTGTAGAATGGTGCCATGAATGACTTTTCTCAGCAATGCGACACTCACTTGAAGGCAAAATCAACCAAGAGGGTATACGAGTTACCCAGGGATGAAAAAGAGGTGTACATCAATGACTACAACCCAACTCTTCTCCTAATGTGGCAAGCAAACATAGATGTTCAGTTTGTGGCTGACAACTCATCAGCCCTGTCTTTGGCACGCTACCATGTACATAACCAAACATGAACAGACTAGTTTGCAAGATCTTTGGCAAGATATTGCCACTTCAAGCAAAAACCTGACATCTCAGCTGTGGTCATTGGGTTTGAAGACTCTGTCACACAGAGAATGTGGAGCTTACAAAGCCAGTGACCGGTTAGTGGGTACACATCTGTACGAGAAGTCTGACGCTGTGCGTTTCCTCAGTGTAAACTACAAAGAGAAACGGAAGCGTGTACTGCTTCCTCATGCTGAAATTGAGGAGCTCGCTGTCAATACACCTTCTTCAAAACATATCTTGAAGAATAACCTGATAGACATATACTACCCACGTAGACACAACAACATGAATGATATGTGTCTGTTTGAGGTAGCTAAGTGGTATGACTACAAGACAGGTGTAGCACCTGACTCAACACAACACATTTACAAGGTCAATGGACTAGATGGCTGTCTTGTGAAGAGGCACAAGCCATGGCTTATAGATCACTGCAAACTGCTTCTAGGCACATCAGAGATCACAGAACATTACTACTTTGCTCTCCTATTCCTATTCAGACCCTGGAGGAGTGAGTCTGAATTAAAAGGTGACTCTGACACATTCGAAGACCAGTTCAATCTCACTTACGATAATTTCCAAACTGAGTACTCACAGACATATATACAAACACTAAAAAGCTGAGAAAGAACAGCTTGAGAAGGCAGAGAAGCAACTTGAGGAAGACACTCCAGTTAGTTCACAAGACAACCTTGATCCAGAAGGACAAGGTGTTCTAGGTGACCCTCTGCCCTTAAATGCCCCAGAAGTATTATTGTCAGAAATTGAGACAGCCATGCAACATGGCACACACTCTATGGTCAACCCAGCTGACTTAAGAGAAAGACTAAATCAGCTGCAGCATACAGTTCACCCCAAGTGGTTGAAGCTGTCCAACATGGTATACTACATGAAACAAAACAATGTGACTGCACTCAGTACATGCCACTACTAATGTTTGTTAGCGGTTCAGCTGGCACAGGAAAGAGTTTCTGATTGAAGCCATCACTGCAGAAGTACGGAGGTGACAGGCTCTTCAATGTCTCGTTGCTGTGACTGCTCCCACAGGACTAGCAGCATACAACATTGGTGGAGTAACATTACACCGTCTCTTTATGTTGCCAGTCGAATATGGGAGAACTGGAGAGTATCGTAAACTGTCATTTGAGGTTGCATCTCAGCTCCGTTCCATGTTCACAAAGATGCAGTTACTCATTGCTGACAAAATCAGCATAGTCTCCAATGTCATGCTTGCCTGTATTCATCTACGTCTACAGCAGATCTTAGGTACTGACGATGGAGTGCCATTTGGTGGCAAAAGTATACTTGTGTTGGGAGACCTTTTACAACTTGCACCAGTCAATGCAGAGCATGTATTTACAACTCTGACTGGCAAGCAAGCTAAGAATATCCTCGGTTGCATTGCAGGCTATAACATATGGGAATTATTTACCTATGTTGAGTTGTCTGAGAACATGTGCCAAAGTGGTGATCTAGCTTACAAATCACTTTTAGATGAAGCTCGTACAGGTTCTCTATCACCAGAACATGTTTGTATGTTAAATGATCGAAAAATCACAGTACATAGTACATGCATAGAAACAGCATGTAATGTCTTCAGTGATATATACTCTACTAGCAGACACATAGTGTGTCTTATGCCACGACTAAAGGAATGCGCTGAATTCAACAATCTAATGCTACAAAGAGAAAACCAAGAGATTCTAACTCTGCCTGCAGTTGATACAGTTGATGGCGTTATTCTTAGTTGAATGCTAGTAGCAAAGATGACTGAACGACTAAGTGAACTGAAGTCGATGTTCCTGACAGCTGGCCCTGAAGCTGTTCTCACAGTTTATAAGAATGCACATATCATGCTGCGACGTAATCTAGATGTAGAACAAGGTATGGTAAATGGTGCCATGGGAAACATCACTGACTTTGTCTATAATGTCCAGAAGACATATATTGAGACACTTGTAGTGCACTTTGACAACATGGAACACTCTGTACACATAGATCGAACCTGCGTAAAATTCCAGGTTTTTAAGGATATCTACGTAAACAGGAAACAGTTCCCATTATGTGTTGCATATGCTGTCTCCATTCACAAATCTCAGGGATTGAGTTTGGATTCAGCAATGGTAGACATAGGTACAGACATTTTCAAGGATGGCATGAGCTACGTTGCACTTTCACGTGTACGCAGCCTTTCTGGATTGCACATCATTAGTATAGCACCTCAGAAAATACGAGCTGACAAGCGATGTATTCTTGAGTACAACAGGTTACATACTTTACATCAGCCACAAATGTCTTTAATACCACTGCCTACATATCTGTCTGTCTGACTACAATTCAGTCACAGCTAGAGGTAGCAACAAACAGCAGCAAGCTTCCAAAGTGATTCAACAAAAAAGAGTTCAGCAAAGGCCACAACTTCAAGTAAACATTCACAACCAGCAATTCATCAGAAATCAGTTGGTGTAGCTGCTGTACCAGTCTTTGACAATAGCAGTAGAGTAAACTGCTATGCTAACTCAGCTATGCAAGTTTTTCTACACATGCCGCAGTTTGTGCAGGCAATATCTGCTTCACAAGACAATCCCCTATCAAACGCTTTAAAGCAGATTATCAACATGACTTCTGACCACTCTAACAATGTACAGTCACTAACACCACTACGACAGGTGTTAGCTACATATGCTGGATGTAGTACGTTTGCTGCAGACATACAGCAAGACACTACTGAGTTTATGATGGCTGTCATAAACAACCTGGATGAAGACGGCACCCCAATCGCGGCAGTGCTTCACAGTAACATATGTTACAAAATATGTGTGTTTCATGTGGCAATCACAGCGTGAAACCACACAAGACATGCTGTGGATAACTCTCTTTGTCCCTGAAACCAAAAGTGTCAAATTTTGACAGCTATTCACTAATGCTGAATGTAGTCATGCCTTGTGGAAGGTGCGGAGGCAGATGCACTCAGTCCATACGCCTAAGGAGTTCATCTCAATATCTGTTGCTTATGTTGCACAGATTTGACCCCAACGGGCTCAGAGTTGATACTCCTATCACAGATTACACAGCTAGTAGAATAGTCTTCAACCAATCACTGTTTGACACTGACAGTATAATCTATCACCATGGTCAGTCCATGCATTCTGGGCATTACGCCTCGTTACTAAGGTGCAGAACTGGATGGTTAGAGTGTGACGACTCTACGACTTTTAAACAGAGACTGCCACGGCACTTGAAAAATGCAAATCTTCTAATATTGAAGAATTATGACAACCTTCATATTTCAGAAGAATAGGACAAAACATGTTGCATTTTAAAATGACTACTTTGTCCCCAAAAACATTCATGCCTCATTACAATGTTGTATAATGTACGACTCTAAATAAACAATACAATTTCAACAAAATGGTATTCTAATACAGACATTACATACACTGTAACATGTTACATCTTGTTTGGATCAGTGACTACATGAAAATTGTTGTAGTGGCTTCAATCGGCGCAAACAATATTCACAGTCACTAGAGAAACCATGATTACATGTCTATCAAAGATTGTACATCTAAAAACTGAGGACTTACTACTCTCCTCCTCTGTACATCTCTTTAAAAATTCATGTATCAACTCATATATAACAACAAATTGATATGACTTATAAGCTCTTACTCTTTGCAAACAAAGAGAACTTCTCAGTTATTATCGTAGATAACTGAGCTACCCTTATAACATTCAGCAAACATTCCACTCTGTCACAAGTTGTCTATCAACACTTCAATTTGTCTGCTGACTCTTGACATATAGAGAACATCATTCAATCACCATGCAACAGTGTAGAACTATCACGCTTTCATGCGTAATACTAGTATTGTACATATGTAAAAACAACTACCTTTATTGATAATGCAAGAAGCTGAATTACACAACTGTAAATAATTACCAATTGCTGAATCTCATTTACTGACTCTTACATGTGTTTAAAATTACTTGTACATAATATAAAAATTTGTATTCAAGTGTACATTGTTAATAGCTAGTTTGATACTTGTACTAAAAGTAGTAGTGTAGCACTAAAGTATAAGTGAATGTTTTAGATATTATTCAGCACTATAGTAACAACATTTAATTAACCATAAGTTTGTTAAAAAATGCATTCCATGACAGTTTTAGTATTTACAACTTAAGAATTTACATAGAAGCCAATGTAAGAATTGAAAATATGTCATTTGTTCATGTAAAAATATTATATTTTCTTAACTTGTCACATAAGTAATTCTACCGTATTTAAAAAATATTGACAATTGTAAATCAGGCACTGTTGCTGATCACAACAAACTGCATACCTGTTCCTGACAATATTTATGATCGCCTCAATTGAGGGGTTGGTGGGAATTTTCATTTGCCTAGTCAGTGACATATTATTAAATAATATCAATCAAATGTCACAAAACTTACATTTGTGTAAATTGTACTACTAGACAATCAGCATATGGTTTTTCGCCCACCCCAGGAACATCCACAATAGCAGTCACACAATTACAACAAAACACTTGTCTATCATGTGTGTAATCACACTTCACAACCTACTGACATTGCCTAATTAACATAACACACAAGTAATGCACTACGCATAATTACAACATACAACCATTTTTAAAAAAGTTACATTTTTTTACAAACTCCATTCACATTCAACAGTAAATATATAATGAAGCGCTACAGCTTCAGCCTGACTATTAGAATTCCAGGTCGAATGTCAGAAACTACTTTCTCACATAAAGAGTAGTGAGTACTGAAACATAACTAGAAACACATAACACCTGATTAGTTTCCTATTATATCACACACTTACTCAAATCCATATTATACAGTTATTATTATTCTTACACATTTACATATTTGACAAGCAATGATTGCACACAAACAAAGATTGTATTGTGAGACTGCTTCTGTTAACTAAATTTCACTCTTGATTGGACCTTTTCTCCATTTGACAAATTGGCAATAAATTTTTTAAAACCATAACCACCTGTGTCGACTCCTTACTTTAAATACCATTATGACATAAAACTAAGTGTCTATGACTTAAGCATACAAATCAATGTTTACTAATACTGCTACAACTATACCTCCATCAATTTGTTTGGTACCTATGACATACAGTCAGTATCACAGCATATGCAACGATGTGGGACATTGCATGTCACATTTGACAGAATTCCTAACAGTGTAAAAAACTCAGCAATGTACTTACTTTTCCTGTGCCTATGCATTCATTATTACTATACCAAGGTGCCACACATCAGCACCCAACAGGTCACAGCTGTGACTATACATGTACCATTCAGTCACTACTATGTGTACTTCAGAGTCTGACAAAATGACGTTTCATTGGCTACAAACATCCTACAACCTTATGTTAATCTTTTATTACCATACATGAAGAGGTTGATGATATACTGAACAAGGTTTAAAACTGTTTAAAAACATGTTTCATTATTATAGCAATAAGTCACTCCCAAGAATTGTGTTAATGGTCAGTCAATCACCCTATAGAGACATGTGCCACTCAGCCACACCTTGTGCCACAGCACACCCCTGTGTGTGTCTGTGTGTGTGTGGTGCTGCGGGGGTGAACTCGGAGTTATGGTTTTCAACCCTAACAGCGAATTTCCTCACTTTTGTCGCTGTGGAACAACCCTAACAAATGCATTAGACAGAGTTTCTTGCCTCTAATTTCCCTTCTTTTTGAGAATGATATAGAGAAATAGTGAATGTAATTCGCTCCCGCCACATGATGTCTTGTGGCATACTAACAGGGACAGCAACGCAAACAGAAATGCTAACAGTGGCACACATGGTAACACAAGCACGAATGAGAACAGAAAGGGTAACGCACATGGTGGCATAGACGGGAATGGTCTGCCATGTGATGTGTTGTCACATACTAACATGGTGCCTGCAAACACAAATGTCAATGGCCATGCTGATGTAAAGTGAAACAGAAAGATAAACAGTACTGTACACAGAAATGGCAAAAAAGTAACAGAAACGCAAGCGCAAATGAAAACGCAAAGGATAACGCATGTGCTGGCATTGGGGTGTGCATTGGGATCATCAGCCCTAACTCTCACCCCATGACATGTGTAAAGCAGCAGAAGTATAATAGAATGGGGTGAGAGTTAGGACCCACGATCCCAATGCACACCCCAATGCTGGTTGGGGTGGGGGTGCAAGGGAGGTTTTCAATCCTAACAGCGAATTTCCTCACTTTTGTCGCTGTGGAACAACCCTAACTAATGCATTAAACTGAGTTTTTTGCCTCTAATTTCCCTTCTTTTTGAGAATGATAACGAGAAATAGTGAATGTGATGCAGTGGTGGGCCCCGCACTCCCACCGCATAATGCGGTGGCGGGAGCACGGGTCCCTTTGGGCCCCACGCTCCTGCCACATGCTGTCTTGTGGCATACTAACAGGGACAGCAACGCAAACAGAAATGCTAACAGTGGCGCACATGGTAACACAAGCACGAATGAGAACAGAAAGGGTAACACACATGGTGGCATAGACGGAAATGGTCTGCCACGTGATGTGTTGTCACATAGTAACATGGTGCCTGCAAACAGAAATGTCAATGGGCATGGTGATGTAAAGTGAAACAGAAAGATAAACAGTACTGTAGACAGAAATGGCAAAAAATAACAGAAACGCAAGCGCAAATGAAAACGCAAAGGATAACGCACATGGTGGTGCAGACGTCAACGGTAAGTGAAATGGGTACTGGAACCTCAAGCGGAAAGGGCAACAGTAACAGTAATGTAAGCGCACAGGCTGGTTTTCCCCAAAACCTGCATAGAGAAAGACAGTGAGTACAAATAATGTATGCATAATAATGAGTATCGACACAGAAAATGAGATCTTGGAATACTAAATACATTATATCTCAAGAACCGTAAGACGTAGAAAAAAAATTTAAAAGTCATATCATTTACAACTGTCCTGGCTAATTTAAATCTTTGGGGGCTAAGAAATTTTCCGACGAAAAGTCCGTATCTCTCACCGTTTCCGAGATACGGGCCCTGAAAGGCGCGGCAAACACCATAATGTTATCCTATGGGAAAAAAAGAAAAGTTTGGAGCACCATAACTTTGCCTCCCTGTAATGTTTTTTCACCAGACCACTGAAAGGCACATCTGTGGACTGTTGGCTGTCTTCCTTCCAAATTTCAGGAAAAAAGACCAAACCGTTATTTAGCAGCAGGGTGCCAAACGATTTCTGTAATGCGTTGGGCGCCGTAATGTTATCCTATGGGAAAAACCGTCAACTTTGAGTGCCGTAATTTTGCCACCATGTAATATTTTTTAATACAACACTGAAAGGCACATCTGTGAGATGTCGGCCCGCTCCTCCATATTTCAGCACAAAACTCCAACGGTTCTTTTGCAGCGCAGTGCCAAAGAATCGCCTCACTGTCCCACAGATGAAAACTACTGTCGAATTTGTGAAAGCTTTGAAAAAATTTGACACTTTGTGAGCACGAAAGTAATTTGTGAAAGTACTTTTTCCAGAAATTTGAAAACATATTTCTGGGGTGTTTTACCACAAAATAAAGACATGGCAAGCATCCTCAGGGCCCGACTAGGTGATTACAAAAAGAATTAGGTTGCTAGAGGGTCTCCAATTTAAATGCCAACCATTTTTCTGATCACCAACTGAAAACAAAATGGCGGATTTGCGAAAGTAACAGGCCCATTTGCGAAAGTAAAAATGCATTTGCGACACTGTCGAACTTTTTGTTAACTTTTCCCATTGACTTATAATGGGAAACTGTTTTTTGAATAACTTTTGAACCATTTAATATTTTTCACCAAATCTTCAATAGGCACATCGGGGACCCCAGCCACACGATCTCTGAAGATTTTGGGCCAGTCGCGCAAGCTGTATGACCTGTAGGCGCGACCATAGAATTCCAGAAAAAGAGTAAATACTTACGCACAGATCACACTTAATAACTCCGCAGCCGTATATCTGACCAGTACGAAACTTGGCCGGTCCCAAGGCCTATGGTTCTTGATCATATAATCCATCAAATGGTTGCAAAGTTATTAAGGTGCAAAGTTTGGGGGTTTAACATAGAAATGGCTCCTCAACCCTAACTATGGTAGCACTACCGTGCTACCATAATGTATATATACAATGGAGTGGGAGCTTCTAGAGAGTAATAAATGTAGATATCTACACTGGAGTGTGATAAATGAGGATGACACCAGCACAGTGATGATAAATGTTGTTGACCCATACTGTACTGGTGTCACCACTCACTCACTACAACCAGCATTCTAAATGAAACTGCTGCACAAAACAATTTCTCTCTCACTGAGGCCTGCAAGTTACTCAATTAGCATTGCAAAGTATGCTGACCTGTGTGCTATAGTGTTTCTGAGACTCCAGACCATTAATGTGCTATCAGTTTTACTACAACCTGCATTCTAAATGAAACTGCTTTATAAAATGTTTTTTCTCACTGAGGCCTGCAAAGTTACTCAGTTACCATTGCAAAGGAAAGTCATCTGTGTGCCATGGTGTTTCTAAGATTCCCAGCCCATTCTGAAAAACTCATACACACTCACACCACATGGAGAAAGCACACAAAAACAGAAAAAGGATACAGAAAAACTATTTCTTAAGCTCCCACCCCTATTGTATAAATAGCACACATGATGTACAGATCGTATGCTATGGAAAATATTCTCACTTCTGCAGAGTGAGCTCTGGATACTCTCACTCATGCCTTCAGCATTTGTGAGTATCCAGAACTCACTTTGCAGGAGTAGGAATATTTTCCATATAACACTCTTGCCCATCAGGTATCCTATCTATATATATATATATATATATACAGTATATCTATATCTATATTTATATCTATCTATCTCTCTATAGAGGATACATGACGGACGACTGTGGAATATGGAAAATATTTGCATGAGTGCAGAGTGAACTGTGATAACATCAAGAGTGCTGAAGGCACGAGTGATATTATTGCAGTTCACTCTGCACGAGTGCAAATGTTTGCCATATTCCACAAGTCGCACATCATGTGTGCAATTTATACAATAGGGCTAGTACCCTTTAGGAACATTTTTTTCTGTGTTCTCTCCCTGTTTACTTTATTTTGGTAATTGGGTAAGTTTTAAGGGGGGACCTAGGAGCACTGGGCAGTTAAGTGATTTTTTCAGAGTCACGCAGTATTGAAATGGAAGTTGTGAGAATCAAACACTGGTCTGGGCTGCTGGATGTAGAAAGTTTGTTCATTGCTTGTGACTCTAAACTCTAGGCTATACTGACAGCACTTTTTGTGTGTGGTCTGAGTGTGTGTAAGTGTTTTTGAATGGGCTGAGACTGTTAGACACTATGAGAAACAGTTGCATGTGATTTGCAATGATAATTGTGTTACCTGCAGCTAGGAGTGAGAAACAGACTGTTTATTCAGTAAGTTGCAGGCTTCACTGAAACAGAGAAACTGTTGCAGTCAGCACTTAGAAAGATACGCTGGTTTATGAAGGAGGCTGGTTTGAAGATTAGAACAGCACAGCAGTGTGCTAGGATTGTCAGAATAACTATGGGACAGTTGATTGTCTTTTACAATGCTAATTGAGTTAGTTGCAGGATTCAGAGAAACTGTGAAGCTGCTGTTAAATGCAGGCTGCAGTGTAGATAGTCTTACTCTGATGACATCACCATTGTGAGCATATTTGCTGGTGATGTAGACACTATGGGTTTATCAGGAAATAAACCCACAATGTCTATGTCATCGCAGAGTTATTCCACTGCAGTGAGAATACGTGTTTATATTGTCAATGTTACATGCTCACCCCTATTGTATAAATATATATATATATATATATATATATATATACACACACACATACTGGTGCGATTGGATTGCACCAGAACAATCAGGGTGAAACTGCACTTCTATGTTAAAGTCCAAATGTTGAGCCTTAATAACTTTGGAGTCCTTCAATGGATTTACATGCAATTTAGCAAGCATAGTCTCTATGGGTAGGTCTCTTGACCTGTTACATTTCATAGGTATCCATTAAGTGGCTTCTGAGATATAAGGTGTTGAAAAAGATACAAAATGATTTATTTTTACATTCCTTTGCTCACCTGTATCTCAGGAATGCCTCTGTTGTGGTCTGACATTTTCAGCATAGAAAGCGCTTTGGGTCACAGAAGTGCCTTTTCAAGGTTTGATGAAAAAATATTAATCTGTTCAAAAGTTATGGCATTTACAATTTTTCCATTATTTTCTATGGGAAAATGTATGTGTCAGGCACAAAAAATGTATTTTTCGCACAATACAGTATTGTGCACACAATATCAGCTTTTTTTCACAAAGAAGGCTGGTAGTGTGCACAAAATAGGAGTAACGTGCACACAATACCACCTTCTTTGAGAAAGGAAGCCTGGTATTGTGTGTACAGATCACAGAAGTTTGATTGATTAAGCTGTGTTGTGTCCGCCATCTTGTTTGCCGCTTAGCTACAGTAGAATGTTGAAGTACCGAACGTTTAAAACACACAAAAAAAACCCAGAAAACAGTTAAAGAGGACCCCCCCTCAGGTGTATTCTGATGTTTTTAGGAGTTTTAAGCTAGACCCAAAGACATTTACTTTTTGGGTGCCAGCTTATAAAGAGAATGGCTTGTAAGCCATTCTCCGCATGACAAGAGCGGTATTTTCTTGACTTCTGCAGCCACAGCTGAAACTCATGCTGCTGGCTACAGAGTCTAGAAAAAACACTTGTTTACACTGACATGGGGTGCCCACTCCCTGTGTCATTATGTATCCCCCCACACACATGTACATATATTTGGCACACTGGCAGCCCACCCCATTGTGCCCGATATTATTTAAAATAAAAAGCCTGTGGAAAAAGAAAACTGTCCCCCAATGTCTTTTCTTTGATGCAGAATCCTGCATGGAAATTTGTGAACATTTCAATGCAGGATCCTGCATCTAACTAGTCTGCCCTGTCCAATGACACTTTCACTGCTGACGGAGATGCCTAGTCCCCCTGTCAGCATCATGTATGCCCTCCCAGACTCATCTGGCACACTGGGAGCCCACCCCAGTGTACCCATATGTATTTTTAGTATAACTCAACCTGTTAATGCAGAAAACCATCCCTCATAGTCTTTAATTTAATTTAAAAAAAACTGAAAAAAAGAAAAAGGTCCATTATTGTCTCCCCACTCCCCCCATCCCCACTCTCCCTCTGAGCACCCACCTCCCTGCACCCCCCTCACCCATACTTACCCTCCGGAGGTTGGGATCGGCAATCTTCTCTTGACCAGGACACGTCTGCACTCTTCAAAGCCAAACAGTGATCTGAGGAAACAAGGCAAGCCATATAATGGGAGTCAATGGGGGGGGGGGTTGAGCTTATGTTGATGTCTTAATCAATTTTAGGAATTTGTGATCCTAATTTTCAACATGGGGTTCTTGGAACCCCACCTCATGAACACTGATGCTGTTATTTTGTTTCTCAGTCCCAAAAGGTGATTTTGCAGTCACTGCACATAATCACCTTTTGGGTCTGATTCACAAAATGACAGTGCCACTGTTTATGAGGTGGGGTCTCAAAAAGCCCATGTTGAAAATTTGGTGAGACAATTCTCAAAAATGACTGCATTATGAGCATGCATTGTGCAGTTTCTATGAACACTCTTAACTTCGCCAGTTTTGTAAAATTTTCACTTCAGATTTTCACCATTGCCATTTTTTCACACCTCCTTATGAACAATACAGCTGTCATTTTTGCACATCCTGCCCAGAATGTGTTTTCACACCTGTGACAGGAAATTGCACAGTCCCTGTGTGAAATCAACTTTTGTAATAGATTAACAAAATCACAGTTGCACTGTTCATGCAGGAAGGTCCCATAATGTCATTGTTGAAAATCTGGTGAAAGGGTTCCAAAAAATGACCATGTTATGAGCATGCACTGTGCAGTTTCTATACACGTTCATAATGTCACCAATTTTTCCTGTTTTCACTCCAGATTTTTGACATTGCCATTTTTCCATACCACCTCATGAACAGTACAACTGTCACTTTTCAAATCCTACCGAAAATGTTTTTCCACAACTGTGGCACAAAAATGGTGTTACAATTGTGAGGAATTACATTTTCAAGGGGATTTGAAAGTTTGTTGTACTAGGTGCACGTGGTGAGGCACTAAGAAGGTTATGTTGAACATTTGGGGTGAAAATAATTTCAAATGACAGTTATGACTATTTGTTGCAATGTTGGTATGCCTGCTCATAACTTAATGTGTGGAAGCACAGGAGCCCAAGACCCCCTGTGTTTCCACAGTCAGATACATATGTGCATTTCTGGAGGGATGGGAGTGCAGGGTCCAAAGGACCCTGCTCTCCCACCATGACATATGGACACTGTTGTATTATCTGGATTGAGGGATGGGAGCGTTAGGGTCTGAAGTAAAATATGGATACTGTTGTGCCATGTTGTACTATCTGGATGGAGGAATGGGACTGACCATGACAAATGGATACTGTTGTACTGTCTCGATGGAGGAATAGGAATGCAGGATCCAATGGACCCTGCGCTGCCACCATGACATTATTTATTTATTTATTTATTTCAGTTTGGGATTAACGCCTTTGAGCTGATGGCTCATTTACAAAGGCTCCTAGTCAATACATATAGAAGGACAAACAATACAACAATACAGAACATGTGGGCAGAACAGTAACGTACATAAGATAACTAGATTTCAGATAACATTGGTTACATGAACAATTGTACTTAATTGTCAGGTTGCGCGCGCATAAGTTACCTGTTGTCTAGAACATTTTGTACAAACTTTCACCATCAGAATAAATCAATAGGGACTTGCCAAATTGGCTGAGACAACCTGGAGGTAAGTCTTCCAGAGGCAGGGTGACAACTAGTCAGCAGAGGGGTGGCAGGTTCATGTGCTAGGGAGGTTGGGGCAGGCTGGGAGATTGTTAAAAGGGGTTGTGCAATCAGTTGCAGTCTGAGAGGGCTTTGTCCTAACTGGAGATGATGAGGGTAGGGGGAGGAGCTAGATGCAATGGGGTAGTGCAGGGGGAATAGCATTCTTAGGTGAGTGGGGGAGTTGTACAGGTGTGGGGTAGATCATGTGAGGTCAGAAGTTAGATGAAGGTAGAAATGGAGCAGAGGATGGGGCCAGAGGATAAGGAGGGTAAGTCACTAGTTTTGTAGGGCATGGAGGAGTAGTGGCTATTATCAGCATATCTAGTCATTGGACAGTGTTGTGGTATCTCGATGGAGGGTTTGGACCCTGCACTCTCACCATGACATATGGATACTGTTGTTCTATCTCAATGGAGGGATTTGGATCCTGCGCTTCCACCATGATATATGGGTAGTGTTGTGCTATCTTGAAGGAGGGTTCGGACCCTGTGCTCTCACCGTGATATATGGATACTGTTGTACTATGTTGTACTATCTGGATGGAGGGATGGTTCTCCCACCATGACATTTGGATGATGTTGTACTATCTGGATGGAGGGATGGGAATACAATTATACTATCTGAAAAAGAAGAGAAATTCTTTGCAGAAAACTTTGTTAATGCATCAATTAGGGTGAATACCACAGCAACAAAAGCAGGGAAATGAGGCATTAGGGTTTCCAACCCTAATGCCCCGTCTCCAGGGTTCCCACTCCTATCACCCCATCCCCCCCCACACAACAGGTGTCGGGGTGTGCCATTGGGTCATCAGGCCTAACTCTCACCCCATTGTCGTATACTGTAAGCTTGTTTACATATGGAATGTGGTGAGAGTTGGGACTGATGATCACCCAATGGCACCCCCCAATGCCTGTTGTTGTGTGGAGGGTAGGGGAATGGGGGGTAGTAGGAGTGGGAACCTTGGTGGTGGGGCATTAGGGTTGGAAATCCTAATGCCTCATTTCCTTGCTTTTGTCACTGTGGTATTCACCCTAACTGATGCATTAGCTAAGTTTTTTGCAAAGAATATATATATATATATATATATATATATATATATATATATATATATATGTATATATAAAAAGAGAGAGCGAGTGAGAGAAATACAAAATCACACATGCCCCCATAATGCAGAGCATCACGGGCAGCATATGCAAATCACCACGTGAGTTGGTTCATTCCATGGGGTACTTTTGTCTTTTAACTTGTTTTTGTTTTAATTGGGTTCACCACAACATAACCCAGATAGACCATCTTAAGGTAGCTGGTTCATTCCACTGGGGTGTCAAACAGACGAGACATACTGATGAGTCCTGGTAGGATGAAACATGTGTCTATGTCTTCTGTTGGCACCCTTTGCAAACTGTGTGAAATGCCTTTCAGTACCATGCATTTCTGTTTAAAGTTGAACCAGCATAATAGTCTGTGGTGATTTGCATGTGCAGCCCATGATGCTCTGCATTATGGGGGCATGTGTGATTTTGTATTTCTTTGAAACTTGGCTTCCCGGCCAATGCCCTTTGGGGTAACCATTGCCTCAGTGCTTGTGCACAGAGGTTCTTTTGTCTATATAAATAGAGGATACATAATGGGAAGTAGTGTGATACAGATAATATTCTCACTCCTGCAGAGTGAGCTCTGGATATGCACGAGTGCCGAAGACATGAGTAAGAGTATTCAGAGCTCATGATGCAGGAGTGAGAATATTATCCATAGCACACAATCTGCCCATTATGTGTGCTATTTATACAATGGGGGTGATAGCTTCCAAAGTATAGTTATGTTTTCCTGTGTACTCTTTTATTGTTTGGTAACTGGGTAAGTTTTTAGAGTCACACAGCGTGGAGATTGTGAGAATCAAATCCCGGTCTGGTGTGCTGGATGTACCAAACTTGTTCAAAACTCATCACTCTAACCTCTAAACTATACTGAGAGCACTGTTTGATCATGTTGTGAGTGTGTTTAAGTGTTTCTGACTAGGCTGGGAGTGTTACACACAGTATGAGAAACAGGTGAACGTGTTTGGCAATGCTAATTAAGTTAGTTTCAGCAAGCAGTGAGAAACAGCAATTGTGAAGCACTGTGATTTAGATTGCAGGTTTTCTTGAACTTAAAATAACATAGCAATGGGCTGGGAGTTTCAAAAACCCCGTGGGAAACAATTAAATGCTCTTTGCAATGTTAAGTGAGTTACTTAAGCAATAAGGCATGACAAGGTATGTGTTATCATGTAATAACGTCACTCCTTGGGTGGCTGAAGCATGATGTAGTTGAGTGCTTCCCACCAATTTCAGGAGGATGTTATTGTCAACAACACACACCCTTGGGAGTTTTATTGCAATTATACAATGGCTCGATGTTATACAAAATAAAAAAAAATTTAAAAAAGGTTTTAGTAGATTTTTAGTGTGGCAACAAATCCTTGTTTCTGAAAAAAAATAATCACTATTCAAAAGCAAATCCATACAGTGATGTTATTGTGTAATAACATCACTGTCTCAGGGACACACTGACCAGAGTCCAGGAATTTTTTTTGCCATTGTATAATTGCAAGTAGCAGTGAGAAACCAAAAGTGTGAGGCACTGCTATTTTGAATGCAGGATTTTTTAAGACGTAGTAATGGGTTGGGAGTTTTACAACACTGTGGAAAACAGCTGAATGTCCTTTGAATGTTAATTGAGTTACTTGCAAGTAGCAGTGAGAAACAGACTTGTAAAGAAGTTCAATTTAGCATGCAGGCTGGAGTGAGTGAGTGAGTGAGTGAGTAAGTGGTGACATCAGCAGAGTATGTATATTTGTCAGATATCACACTCCAGTGGAAATAACCTAGTGTATCACACTGATATTGCTCTCACCCCCATTATATAAATATATATATATATATATATATATATATATATTTTTTTTTTTAAGTATTATTGTACTGTTATGTTACCATGGCCTGTTACAGGTTTCTCACACTGCCTGGGTACCTAAATGTCTCTGCCGTGCATATACTCTGCACCTAGGTTAAATTTGGTATTTCTGTGTACCTGAATGTATATGTTAAATCCATGTAAATACATGTCCTGTGTACCCCTTGTAACTGTCCCCAGGTTGCATCTGGAAATAAGTACCCCCCCCCCACCACTCAGTATGCCTGAATGGTTAATCTCGTAAATAAATAAATAAATAAAATTAGGGTTATGAAACCACTTCTATGTTAAACTCAAAATTTTGCACATTAATAACTTTGGACCTGTTCAATGGATTTGCATGAAATGTGGTATGCACAGTGAGGTATGGTAGATCTCTTGATTTGCAAAATTTCATTTCAGTCGGACTTATGGTCTTTGCACACCAAAACACTGAAAAATGCACTTTTCGCCAGTCATGTGGGCAGTTTTGGTGATTTTGTCTGTGATGCTGTGTGGCCATTGTATGATGTGCTGCTCTGTAAGTTGGCTCATCTGAAAGAGCTTTGGTCAATGAACATGCCACTTTTCATTTCGTGAAAAAATATTAATCCATTCAAAAGTTATTGCAGTTTTAAGTTCCCTTTAAAAGTCAATGGGAAAATTTATATGGTTACTTTGTGAACAAAGAATGGGGTTTTGGACATCTGGTCCCGCCTCACAATTAAAGAATTTGCTGGCTCACAATCAAAGAATCTTTGACCCCAAGAATTCTTTGATCGTGATGGCTGCCATCTTGTTTTAAGGTTCAGGTCAGAAAAAATCAAATGTCTCACTCAAGAGTGACTCCTGAAGTAAAACTTGGATGGGTTTTGCTCGGGGGGCTTTGCTCTATCGAGCCATGCCTTTGGTTTTGCTCAAAATGGTCAAAAATTGAGTTTCACACATTTGTATTCTTTGACTGTGACTTGCTAATGATCTTTGATCGCAAGCCTGCAAATTCTTTGATCGTGAGATTCTTTGACTGCAATCTTTGATCACAAGGGAGGGACAAGATGGCCAGTTGAAAAAAACAAATTTCTCAGCTATGGGGTGGGTTATTAAAATAAATGAGGATGGGTTTTGCTCAGGGGGCTTTGTTTTATCGAACCATGCCGGTGGTTTCATGAAAACAATTTGATCACGAGGGAGGGACTAGATGGGCAGATTTTAATGGAACAGATAGGCCAATTTTAACCATTTTTAACTTTAAATGTCTCAGAAACGGTTTAGTCTTTTTACTTGAAATTTGGTGAGTGTTGATGGTATGTTCTGTAGATGTGAATTACAGTGTCTACATGTCAGATAACACATGTTCTGTGAAGATATTGCGTGGTACAATTTACATTTGGTGGACAGTATTTTCCATTCTCGTACTGGCTTGAAATTTATACAGTAGCTAGCCTTACTGCCATGTATCTTCTTTTTAGTCATTAGGTGTCTAAAATCTTAACAGGTGTGGAACTCTGCCACCCCAACAAATGAAAATCTTAAACTTTCACATGTTGTATCTTGGAAACGATTTTGTCTTTTTTATTGAAATTTGGAGGGTCTTCAGGAGATGTCCTGTCCACATGAATTATGGTGCTTAGGTGTTGGAAAATTAATTTGCTGTGGACATATTGCGTGACACACTGTATGTTTTGCTCATGGCATTTTGCATTGTGGTACTGGCTTCACATTTATAGGGTGCCTAGTGTTACTGCCATGGAGGTAATTTCCAGTGGTTACGTGTCTGACATATAAACAGGTGTTGAACTATACCACTCTGATGACTGACACTTTGCTTTCTTTCCATGTGGTGGAGCTCTAGACCTATGGTCCCACCCATATGTGCTCCAGCAATAAGCATATGATATTCTTACGTAGAATAGGTTGGAGGGGAGTACGGCCCGGCGGGCCCGCACTCTACCTCAACTTCAGTGACATTTTACTTTCATATTCTTTCTCAAAAGTAAGGACATACTATGCAAAAAAAACTTTGTTAATGCATCATTTAGGGATAAAACACAAAAAGTAAGGAAATTAAACTTTTAGGGCTGACCTCTCCCCCTGGACCTGCTCATCATCCCGAGATTGACAGCTGATGGGGTGTATCCTTGGGGTTGTGATGCCTAAATCTCACCCCATTCTTCTTTTCTGTGGCTTGTGAATATGATTACACATGGAATGGGGTGAGAGTTAGGCCTCACAACTCCACAGACACACCCCATCAGCTGTCAATCTTGGGATGATAGGCAGGTCCAAGGGGTGGCGGGGTCAACCTTAAAAGTTCAGTTTCCTTACTTTTTGTGTTGCAACCTTAAATGATGCATTAATGAATTTTTTGCATATATATATATATATATATATATATATATATATATATATATACCATCTTCTATACATATATTTATATGTTTTTATAATTTTATGTAGTTTCTATATACATATTTTTTTATATGAGAAATAAGGTAAGTGCTGTTTAATGTATTTCAGTTGGGATTTCAACTTTGGTGCATAACTTGCCCATTTTTTTATATTTTTAGACCAAATTTTCAACATATGCTTTTTCAGACACCACCTCATCAACAGTCTCAGTGGAATTACTAAAATCCAGCCCAAAAGGTGAATTAGTGTTCATACGGTGAAATCACCTTTCAGACAGGATTTGAAAATTTTAACCACTCATGTGCATGAGGTAGGATTATAGGAAGGATATGTTCAAAAGTTGGGGTCAAAATAAGTTACAATGTTGAAGTTATGCACATCCATTGAAATTAAGCTATGCTTGCTCATAACTTATGTCATTTTCAATATTTTCTCCCCAAATTTTCAACATAGGCATTTCTTTACACCAACCCTTGAACATGACAGCTGACATTTTTCAAATCTTCACTGAAATGTGTTTTCACTCCACTGGCACAGTACAACATTGTGGTGGTACAGAATCATGTTTTGGTGGCGATCCGAAAACCTTCACTACTGGCTAATGAGGTAGGATAATAAGAAGGCTGTTCTGACAGTTTTGGGTCCTGCGCTTCCACAGCAAAATATATACACACATTTATGAAGGAATAGGAGTGCAGGGCATTTTGGGCACTGCACTTCCACAGGAAAATAAGTATATGATTACACTGTTTGAAAAATGATGTACGGATGTGAGCACAGGACACTCTGGGTGAAGCGCTCCAACAGCCAAATAAGGATACAATTATACTATCTTAAAAAGTAAGGCAATTCATTACAACAACTTTGTTAATGCAATAGTTAGGGTTAAAGCATCAAAATAGGGAAATATTGCATTAAGGTTTCCAACCCTAACACCTCACCCAACCCTACAGGCAGCACAGCAGGTGTGGGGTGTGTCTTGGTGTTCTCAAGCATAATGCTCACCCCATTCTTACACACTGTACACATCACAGCTTGTTTACTGATGGAATGGGGTGAGTGTTATGCTTGAGAACCCAAAGTCACAACTCAAACCTGCTGTGCTGCCCCCAGAGTGGAGGTGGAAACCCTAACACCACATTTCCCTATGTTTGTCACTTTAACCCATATAGTACATTCACAAACTTTTGCAATGAATATGTATATCTTATAGGAGCATGGTAGTGCCCCATAGTTAGGGCTGAGATTAATGTTGAACCCTTAACTTTGCACCTTAATGACTTTGCCCCCAGTAAACAGAATTTAATTAAATTTTGCATGGACAGTCTGGGGAGCAAGCTCTCTTGATTTGGCAAGTTCTGTGATGGTCGTGTGTTCAGATTCTAAGATCTGGACAGTGCAAAAGTAGAAAAATCAGGGTTTTGGCTATTTTTTTTTTTTTGCTCTTACCTACAGCCTAGATGGTTTGGAATTATATTCTGAAATGTTCAGGGTAGAAGGGACTTGCCCTAGAAAGAGGCCACTTTCTGGTTTGGTGAGAAAATATTAATTGATTCCTAAGTTATAAAGATTTGAAATTTCAGTTCTGAGCATACTCAGTAGGGTCTTTCATTTATTTGCCTGATATGAAAGAAGAATTCCAACTTACAAATAAAAAATCTTCCTTTCATGAGCTGAAATAATTCTTTCATGAGAAGAAAATATTTTATATGGCAATCATCTTACATACTAACATACTATTTGCCAGCAGATTAGGCCTTACGGTCTATCGAGTCTGCTTGAACCTAGATCATTAATTGGGTGCCGAGACCCTCCCATCCCTTGTTCTCTAGAAACCCCTATCATCCATCCCCACCCCCTCGGGACAGGCCATCATCTGATACATCCACTTTCTGTGTCTGTCCCACCGTCTCTTGAAGCCCTCCACTGTGGATCTCTGAACCAGCTCACCAGGCAGTGCATTCCAAGGATCCACCACCCTCTCGGTGAAAAACCTCCTCCTCTTTCCCCCTCACCCTTCCACCTTCCAACTTCAAACCATGCCCTCTGGTGATACCTCCCTGCTTTAGCCTAAAGATCCCCTCCATGTTTACCCTATTTTTTCCCTTGAGGTACTTGAAGACCTCAATCATGTCCCCCTGTCTCTCCTCTCCTCCAATGAAAACAGGCAGAGCTCCTCAAGTCTGTCCTCATAAGTCAAATCCCCTAGCCCTCATATCATCTTTGTTGCCCTCCTCTGTACCCTCTCCAGGAGCTGTATGTCCCTCTTCAAATGTGGTCTCCAGTACTGTACACAGTACTCAAGGTGTGGTCTAACCAGTCCATTGTACAGAGGCAGAATCACTTCCTTGCTCCTAGAGGTGATCCCCCTTACAATGCATCCCAACATCCTGTTTGCCTTGCTAGCTGCTCTCCTGCACTGCTCAGAGTTATTCATACATGTATCCACCATGACCCCTAGGTCTTTTTCCCCATCGAGACCCTCCAGCCCCTCCCAGGGTGTACCTGTGTTTAGGGTTTCCCACCAAGATGCAACACCTTGCACTTGTTGATATTGAAATTTAATTTCATGTGTGAGCCCAAGCTTCCAGGGTGTCCAGGTCCTTTGCAGGGCCACCCGCCCTCTTCTCCCTCAACTACTGCTCCCATCTTGGAGTCATCCGCGAAGAGACTCATTTCACACCCTATACCCTCCCTGATGTCCGATATGTATGCATTAAACAGGATCGGACCCAGGACCGAGCCCTGTGGTACCCCACTACCAACCTCTCTAGGGTTTGAGAGCTCCCCACAGACCACTACTCTCTGAGTGCATCCAGCTAGCCAGTTTTCAATCCATCTGACCATCAAAGGGCCTACCTAACCCCATCAGTTTCTCCACCAGACCATTGTGGGGACAGAGTCAAACGCCTTGCTGAAGTCCAAGAATAATACATCCACAGGCTACCCTGTCTAGTTCTGATGTTACCCATTCATAGAACTCCACAAGGTTGGTTTGACATGATCTACCTGGCACAAACCCATGTTGCCGACTATCCAGACCTCCCACCTCCTCCAAGTACACCCCAATCGTTCCTTTAGTATACTCCATTAATTTTCCCACCACCGAGGTCAAACTGATGGGTCTATAGTAACCTGGTATCCTGACCCCCTTATGGATTGGTACTACATGTGCCTCGCCAATCACTAGGTACCCTCCTGTCTCAAGTGACCTGCTGAAAAGCTCCACCAGGGTGCAGCCAGTATGTCCGCCAATTCCCATAGTACTCTGGGATGAATGCCATCCAGCCCTGGAGATTTGTTTTTCTTTAGGGCCTTGAGGGCTAACCACACCCTTTGGTGGAGATAGCATCATCCGTCCCCTCCCCTTACTGGTCTTTTTATCCTTATCCAGATGTGACACCCTGGGTACCTTTCCTCCCTCTTGCTCCATTTCTGTTGCTCCTGATCCCACTCCCTGCCGCTTATCCCTTCATGCCTTGCTTTGTAGATGTCCCATCCCTCCCTAGCGAACACAGAGGCAAAGTACTCTAAATACCTCTGCCTGGTCCTCGCCTCTTCCACCCACCCTCCTTCTGATCTCAATCTGCTGAGATGGCCTTAGTTTTTCTCCGCCTCCCCAATGTACCGGAAGAACCCTTTTCCCTCCATGTATCCCCTGTGCCAGCTGCTGCTCTTTACTGGACTTTGCTCCCCTCACCATACGGGTGACTTTTCTAGATGCAAGCTGGTACATATCCTTATCCCTATCCCCTCTTGTTGTTTTATATTTTTTGTAGGCCGCTCTTTTCTCTGACTGCTACCTGTACCTCACTGGACCACCAGCATGGTTTACGTGACCTTGCTCATACGTTTCAACTTAGCGCAGATCCTGACTGCCTCATGAAGTCCCGTTTTATGACCTCCATCTCCTTTCCACACTTGTGTCATTGAGGTAATCCCTTCAAGTGATCCTTGAGAATATTTCCTCATGCCCATAAAGTCTGCCTCCCCTGAAGTCCACTGCCAGTGTCCTAGATCTCACCCCCACTTCCCATGCTTACTTGAAACCAGACAGTATTGTGGTCACTCCCAGTCAGGGGGTCCTGTACACCATGTCCCTTACCAGATCCCCATCTGCCAGAACCACATCCAGGACATGCCCCTCCCTTGTGGGCTCCATCACATGCTGTGTTAAGAACACATCCTGAAGCCATCTAGCAGCCTCTGCTCCTTGGCCACCCTAGAGGACATGGTTCCCAGTTTGTACCTGGCATATTAAGGTCCCCATCAACACCACTCCTTCCCTTTGGACCACACTGGGCAATGATGTTGTCCAGCAAACCATCCTCTAGAACATCACTCATCCCGGGGCCTATATGCTACTCCCAGCTTGACTTATCTCCTGCTGGGGATCGTGAAGGTGACCCATAAGGCCTCCACGCTTCTCTGCCTCTTCTACCATAGTAATTTCTATATCATCTCTAATGAACATAGCCACTCCACCCCTCTGACCTCCTTTCTATCCTTCCTAAGCATAGTGTACCCCTGTACATTTAGGTCCCAGTCATGGTTTTTGTTGGCCCACGATCCGTGACCCGCCACATCCACCCCTCGAACAGCATGGCCTGGAACTCCGGCAACTTGTTTCCCAAGCTCCTGGCATTTACTAACACCAACCCCCCCCCCTTTCCCTGATCCTCTTTCTTGAACCCCACCCAGATTCCTTATACTTCCATCCTCCCCCTCTTGTTTTACTTTTTTTCAAAAATAACAGTTAAAAACCCATACAAATGATGCCCTTGAGAAAACAAAAACAGAAATTTAGCTAAATGGGACCTGTCTAGTTCATTTCTGAAGTTTCTTCTTTAAAGACCCTGAAATATGGTTCTAGGAGATAGCACGTCAAGTCTGTACCATCTGAGACTGCTAAAATGGAACTTTGTATGGTGATTCTATCTGGAGTTGTTTAAGCAGTTCTCAAGTTCAATGCAGAATTCCTTTAGGGAGGATTTTCCGTAATGAATTCTGTTGAAAGCCTTTGAAAACTTATCCCTGAAAAGTTGTAAAAGTTAATTTATGTGGTGTCTGAGGTTGTGCGTGGAAAGTGTAGACTGAATCCTCTGAGTTACTCCACATAAATTAACAATTAAAACTTCACAGGGACAAATTTTTTAATGTTTTCAACAGAATTTGTAAAGGAAAATTCTCCTGAAATGAATTTTGCTTTAAACTTTAGAACTTTTTAAACAAATCCAGGTAGAGTCGCCTTCCAAAGATCAGTTTTAGCTGTCTCAGATGGCACAGACTTGAAATGGAACCTTCTGTGGCACCCTTAAAATATTTGGTGAAAAGCTTAGTGACAGCTCCAGATTCCTCCTTCATGAGTTGAAATTCTTCCTTTGTGAGTCTCAAGAAAGAAGACTCATTGCTCATGAATGAAGAATTGAATCTCACAAGGGAAGAAATTTCTTGTTTCATGATCTTCTTTTGGGAGATTTCTTGTTTTGTGACCTTCTTATCAATAGAAGCTCAAGAAATAATTTCTTCTTCCTTGAGGCAACATTCTTCTTTCATGAGCTTCTTTCCTGACATTTCTTCTTTTATGAGATTTCTTATTTCATTGTCTTTCATGACATCATAGGAAAGAAGTAATCTGCTCATGAAAGAAGAACGTTGTCTTTGTATAGAAAAACAACTTCTGTTTATAACAAGGATATTTTGAAAGAGTTTTACCTCAGATTTTCAACATGGCCTCTTTCTGACCACAAGTCTCAGTGTTATTCTGCCTTTTAAATGACTCAATCCCAGGTTCCATATCATCTGAGCAAATGACAAAACACAGCAATAAAAAACAGAGTCAGTAAAATGCCACAAAACAAAACTGCACCCCTCAAAACCAGCTAAAGCAAAAACAGCCTAAAGTGAAAATGTTGCACAGTGTATAACCAAAAGTGTAGATTTACTATTACAACACCATGCCACCATGGATCACCACTCCACTGAATTTTTTTTCTTCACTTTAGATTTCCTGTTACAACACCACATTGCCATGGAGCACCACCCCAGTGAATTTTTTTCCTTCGTTGTTTATTTAAGCAATAAGGCATGACAGGGTGTGTGTTATCATCTAATAACAACTGGCTTTCCCTTTTTCCCTTAGGGAGACCATGGCATAATTTGCCATTTTAAAGGAGTGTTTATAACAGCAAACACACGCACGGTTTCCCTTGCTGTGTGCATGCTCACGCAGCAGCGCCACCACTCAAGTCCGCCGACCACTTCCGTCTCTCCCTAAACAGTACCGGGACTGACAGAAGAACTCAGCGGTAAGTTCTTTTTTTTCCTACACAGTAAAAACCTCACAAACCAGGGCAACAAAAGGCTTTAAAATATACCGATTCAAATCGGCACCTCAGAAGCCACACTGCGAATGCATCAGAAGCTTTTTATTTTATATAATTGCTGGGGCTGAAAAGAAACCAACAATTACATAAATAAAATATAGATTAGGATGTGTGTCAAACTCAATTTACACAGTTTCTCATTGTGGTATAAAGCATGCCGGGCTTCGGCCGGGTTTATGTAGCATCCCACAACTCAGGTGTGTGTAAATCTCATTACACACCCTGACCCATACTTTATTCTCTATATAACGTCACTCCTGGGGTGGGTTGAAGCATGAGGTGATGCCAAGTGCTGCCACCACCCCAGGAGTGAGGTTATTACACAATAACACACACACTGGAGTGCCTTATTTCTATTATGCAATGGCTTGTTGATATACAAAATAAAAAACATTTAAAAAATGTTTTAGATTTTTAGTGTGGCAGTATATCTTTGTTTCTTAAGAAAAGATGAGAAAAACAATAACCTAAGCCATACAGTGATGTTATTGTGTAATATCATCACTGTCTCAAGCATATACTGACCAATCAGAGTCCAGGATTCTTTCTTGCCATTGTATAATTAGCTTTACAACACCACACCTCAATGGATCACCACTCCAGTGAAATGTTTTCCTTCAGTGTGCATTTAGTATAACAACACCATGCTGCCATGGATAATATCAGCTAAACACATCTAATCACAAGCCTCGTTCCCTATTGTAACATCACTCTCACACTGCATGGTTAAGGCACCTCCTCTATATGTGCTTTCACAAAAGCACCAAGTTGCATGAATCACTCATCCAGTTTGTGCACTTTTGACCACGCACTATTGTCCATGCTGCTTTGGTCCAAGCATTCTTCACATGATACCTTAATCCTGTAGGTTTCTTCTTTCAAAAATACGTATGCAGTTTCACTACAGGATAGGCACACAATGGAAATAATTCTATTTTTTATGTAATTAAATGAACTTTATTGAATTATAATAGAAAAAGAAGATAACACAACAAACAAACAAACATAGAAGAACGCAGTATAATAATCAATTCAAACAATAAACACCAACAATAGAACAAGAACAGTCCAACCCCCCCCCATACCAAAACTCCTTGGTCATGATGGGAAACCATTCAGAAAATACAGACAGAAGAACAAAACAAAAGAATGGACCCCAAACTGTCTCCTTTACCAAAACCACCCAGCAATTATACACTGTGTAAAATGGCCCATAAAAACACAAGAGAGACCCACAATCAATGCCACAATAATGATGTATGTAAGAACTCCCAGTGGGTTTTATAAGTATGATACATGTTGAAGGAGGAGGCAATATATCTCTCCACATGAACAGCCTGTAAACATTTCTTCTACCCACTCCAAATAGGGTGGAGGAGTAGGGTCTAACCAATTATGTAAAATCAAGAGTTTAGCCACGGCCAAAATTAATGCCCTATGTGCCTTTCTGGGCCCCCCAAGGAGATGAACCATAATTACCTAAAATACAAATCTCTGGGGTAAAAGCCTCTTGAAGGTCAGAAGAGAATACAAACCAGAATGAAGAAACTCCTAAAAAGGATGAATACGAGGACACAGCCATAACAGGTGAAATAAATTACCTTTCTCACTACCACAACAAGGACATTGTGGAGAGATCTGTTTTCCCATCTGATACAGCTTCATCAGAGAATAATAAAGGTTATGAAGAGTATTGAATTACTGGAGTTGCAATCAGTCTTGCTTAATGTATTTATAAACATTAGACCAGATGCAGAACCAATAGTCCACCAACTGATTAATCCCAAAGGCATTAGCCCAATAAAACACCATGGGAGGTATAGTTTCCCATAAACATTGACCAACTGCTTTATACATGTGAGAAACTGTTTGTGGTTGTTGGGACACAGTCGAAAACTGCTCAAAAAGAAGGCCAGCATTATTGGGCCAAGGAGGGCAGCCCAGAAATTGAGACAAGCAACGCCTTAATTGACAAAACTGAAAACAAATGCATTAGCAGGCACACCAAATTTCTCCTGAAAGAGGGTGAATGTGGGAGGAGCAGCACCGGACAAAAATTCCTCTATAGTACTGATAGGAAACCATAGCCATTGGGATGCCACAAATGGCTTCTGACTTCTACGAATGTTGAGGTTCCCAACCAAAGGCTGACCAATATCCCAATCATACTTTAACTTCAAGTGCCTGCACAATTGTGAATGGGCCTGTATGTACCAACCAATCAGGGTGTGGTGAAGCCCAAGATGGAGCCTTGTGGGGGGGGGGAAGATAAAGTAATTAAGGAAGATAAACATGGTGCTGGGCGCAAAGTTACCTTTCAAGGAGTAACCGAGAAGGAATGTAACCAGACAGTTCAGGTCCCTGAAAATGGCTCCACTGAAAATACTTAGCCCCACATAAAGCAAAATAATAAGTCCCAAAATGTAGGAGCTATAGCCCCCATATTTCCTAGGAGGAGTCAGTTTCTCAAAGACCCATCTTGGAGGCTTATCAAGCCATAGAAAAGTTGACAGCAATGAGTGAAGGTTCTTGAACCAGGTGAAAGGGAGGGAGAACAACATCTAACATTCCTATCAGATAGAGTAACTAAGGTAAAATATTCATCTTTATAATATTTGCTCTCCCCCACAACATCAGAGGCAGGGCTTTCCACCTAGTTAAGTCCTGCTTAATTTGAGATACGAGAGGATCAAGACTGAGAATCTTCAGAGCCATCACCTCCTAGGCAAGTTTAATACCTAAATATGTAAAGGAATGGGAGTCCCATTGAAGACCAAGATTTACAAAATCCTGTTTATGAATATGCAGGGAGACTTTAAATGCAAATGTTTAAGCAAGATTCAACCTATATCCAGAAAAATTGCCAAAGAGATGAATCACCTGGAGATCTTCTCACACTGAGGCAATGGATCTGCAAGATGCAGGAGAACATCATCCACGTAAACAAAGAGTTTCTATTCCAGGGAGCCTAGAGAAATACCTTGTATACAAGAGTTAAGCTTAATTTTGTGAATCAGAGGTTCAACGTATAAATTAAAATGAAAGGGGGATAGGGGACAGTCCTGCCTAATGCCCTGAGAGAGGAGAAGAAGGTCTGCAAGAACACCATTACAGAAAATACATGCCATTGGTTTTTGGTATTAAAGATGCAACCACTGTACAAAGGAAGCCGGAAACCTATAATGACTTAAAAGTGAAAATAAATAAGATCACAAAACTCTATCAAAAGCTTTTCCGGCATCTAGAGAGACCAGTGCAGCATCTGCCCAGGTCTCCCTGGATGCAGAAATTAAATGCAAGAGTTTTCTAACATGATAGCTGTATAGTCTCCCCACCACAAAGCCCACCTGCTCAGGCCCAATAAGTCCAGACCAAACTTTACCCAAACAGGTAGCCAGAACCTGGGCCAAGACCATCATGTCCATGTTAATTAACAAAATCAGTCTGTAATTATCAGCATGAGTATCATCTTTACTGGATTTGGATAACAGAACTATGTGGGCCTCCAGGAGAGGAGACTCTTGAAGCTCATGGGAATGTAAATAATTAAAAAGATCAGTCAATAAAGGAGTAACTTCATCTATGAAAAGTTTATAAACATTTACTTTGAAACTGTCTGGGTCAGAATTTTAGCAGATGAAAGAGAGGAGATAGCATCCCATACCTTCCTGTCCCAAATAGGGTCTCCCAGGCCACTGTGCAATTTGTCTAAAAGCTGAGGCAGGGGAACCTCAGCAAGAAAGGCCAAAAACACTTGATCCCCAGCTTCTGTCAATGAATCCTTGGCATACAGGGAAGCAAAATAATCAAAATGTGCTGGGAATTTACTGAGAGGGAAGCTGTAACTGGATCCTGCAGAGAACAGATCCAGTGAGCTGATGTTTGTTGCTGAAGGTGCAAGACCAGGAGATGGGCAGCTTTTTCACACTGGCCCACATATGTGGCTTTCATCTTTGCAATAGAATGTTCTGCAAGGTCCAATAAATGACTTGAACATTGGGCACATAAATGCAAAAGGCAAAGACGCATCTCTTCCTAAGAGAAGACAATAACTGCCGCTCTAAAGCATGAATATCATGGAACAAGGTGGAAGTATCACAGGTCTTCTTTTGAATGGTAGCCAGTCTTATAAACTTGCCATGCCACTGAAACTTCAGAGAGTCCCACAAATGGTCAAAAGCCAGAATCAAGCCAAGGTTCTCCTGCACAGAATAATAGATAAACATCTTCATATCAACAATGGCAAAATCACACAATAATTGGTTATTTAAGAACCACGTGTGGTCTCTATCAGAGGCAGGGAGCATCTCTAAAGCTATCGAGAGGGGTGTATGATCTGAAAGCACTATGGATTCAATCTGACAAGAATACCACATAGGAAGCAATTGTTGACTAAACAAGCATTTGTCAATGCCGAATGTTTGCTTGCTGGCATTTAGAGTGGAAGTGCAAGAGTTAGATGCAGTACAGGAATGGCTTTGAAGTATTGAACTGACTCCAACTCCACCCTCACCCTGCAGAGATGGACAGGCATTGGGGTGTGCCTTTGGGTCATCACCCATGATGGTCACGACATTTCACCTCACCCTACCCTTCAGACACTGACAAGTGTTGAGGTGTGCCTTGTGGTGTTTGGGCTTTACTGTCACCTCATTCCATAAGGAAATACACTGAAATTGGTGCAGTATAGGAGAATGGAGTGAACTCTGGGTGCAATGGATCTAAGGCGCACCTTGATGCCTGTCACTGGCTGCGGGCTGGGGATGGAGATGGAATGGTATAAGCATTACTGTCGACAATCCCAAGTCACACCCCTGACACCTGTCAGTCCCTACAGGATAGGGCATTATGGTCAAAAACCCTAATGCCCTGGGTGTTCCTTGGTGTTTTTACTCCAGATTTTCAACATGGGCTTTTTGTGATCCCACCACATGAACAGTGACACTATCAGTTTGTTAGGCGAAAGGTGATTTTGCACAGTGATTGCACCACTTGGTGCCACAGGTGTGAAAACACATTTTGAACAGGATGTGAAAAGTGACAGGTGAACTGTTCATGAGGAGGTATAAAAAATGGCATTGTTGAAAATCTAGAGTGAAAATATAAAAAAACTGGTGAAGTCAAGAGCGTACGTAGAAACTTCGCAATGTACACCCATAATGTAATTAGTTTGGGGATTTTTTATGGAAGATTTCCAACAAAGGCATTTTGGGACCTCCGCTCATGAACAGTGTCACTGTGATTTTCTTAATCTGTCCCAAACACTAAATTCCCACAGCAACCACACTATTCAGCGCCGGAAGTGTGAAAACACATTTTGGCCAGGGTGTGAAAAGTGACAGCAGTACTGTTCATAAGGAGGTGTGGAAAAATGTCAATGTTGAAAATCTGGACTGAAAATATTACAAATTTGTGAACTTACGAGTGTGGGTGGAAATTGCACAATGCACACTTGTAACACAGTCATTTTATGGACTTTTGTCACACAATTTTCAGCATAGCCATTTTAACACCTCTGCTCATGAACAGTATCGCTGTGATTTCTTAATGCGTCCCGAACATTGATTTCGCAAACTGACTGCGCCAATGTGTGCTACATGTGCAAAAACACATTTTGAGCTATACTGTTCATAAGGAGGTGTGGTAAAATGGCAATGTTGAAAAACTGGAGTGAAAATATTAAAAATTCTCAATGTTACGAGCATGCGTTAGGAACTGTGCAATGCATGCTCGTGAAACAGTCATTTTTTTTTAATTTTATCACCAAGTTTTCAACATAGGGTTTTTGGGGGCCTACCTCATGAACTATGACACTGTCATTTTGTTACTTGGTCTCGAATGGTGGTTCCATGCAGTGACTGCGAAATCACCTTTTAGGACCGAATAACAAAATTACAGTGACTGAGTTCATGAGGTGGAGTCCCAAGAACCTCATGTTGAAAATTTAGTAAAATAATTCCCAAAAATGGTCGAGATATGCAAAAAAATTGAAAAAAAAACATTTATGCCATTATACAGCTTACCAGCATTTCTTGAGTTTGCGTTGACTTTGAAGAGTCCAGATGTGTTCCTAATCAAGATCATTGCGCTTGGTCTCTGGTGGTAAGTATGGGGTGAGATGGGGATGGGGAGGTGGGTATGCAGAGGGTGGGTGATGGTTGGGGAGGGGTCACAGTCAACGAGGGAATGTTTTTTCTTACAGGTGTTTTTTTTTCTTTTTTTAGGAAGATGACGTGGGCTCCCAGCATGGCAGCTGGAAGTTTGTTTGGAGGGCAGTGGAGCCAATTGGGGATTGGGCACCCCTTTGGCTATACAGATTGTTGCCATGCTGGGGTGAGCTCCCAGCTTGGTACCTGGAAGTCTGTTTGGGGGGAGGGCAGTAGAGCTGATGGGGGATTGGGCACCCCCGTCAGCCATACAGTGTTGGGGGGAGTGCATGACCACACTGGGGTGGGCTCGAAGCATGCTACTTAGGTGTTTGTTGGGGGAGGCAAGAAAAAAATGGAGCTGTCTATGACAGCTGTTCAGATGCAGTGCTAACGTGTAGGCACTTTGCCTACTGCCGATGGCAGTATGTAAATTGCCTGCCAACAGCAATATGCAAATTGCCTACATGTTACCACTGCTGATTGTAGTGATGTTTTACTTTGAACTGTACGCCACTGCATCTAAACTGCTGTCATAGACAGCTTGGACATTTATTGGTGTGGTGAGGCCATGCCTGCAAGAAGGAAAAGGGCACTGGAAGTGAGGTGGCACACCTATGAAAATTCGTATGGTGGCACTATGTTTCTTGCACATGCATGCAAGCAAACATAAAAATAATCAATCCTGGAAAACAAATGATGGGTGAGAGAGTAAAAAGTATATTCTCAGTCCAGCAGATGCAAAAGACACCAGGGATCCGCAATGCCCAACTGATCAACAAACTCTTGAATAACCAACTAAGCTGGTGACAGACCCCCTCCTGGTTTACGGGACCTATAGAAACATAGAAATATAGACTTTGACATCAGATAAGAACCGATTGGCACACCCAGTCTGCCCATTTCCCTACCTATTGGATAAGCTGCAGATTCTAGTTAACCAACAGCCTACTTCCTCCTACCCCCCCAGTATAATTGCCTTATGACTGTTTTAGACCCCACAACCTCCCAGGAAGATGGTTCCATGCGTCCACCACTCTCTCTGTGAAAAAATATTTCCTCACATTTCCCCTGAGCCATCCCCCCTCTATCTTTGAATTGTGCCCCTTGTTCTTGCACATCTCTTTTTCTTAAAGATGCTACCCTCCTGAACTTTGTTTATTCCCTTGAGGTACTTGAACGTTTCTATCATGTCCCCCATCCATCCTTTCATCAAGGGTACACATATTAAGCTCTCTCAGTCTCTTTTCATACAGTTTCTGATGCAGACCCAGCACCATTTTAGTTGCCTTCCTCTGGACCACCTCCATCCTGTCTATGTCCTTGCGGAGATGGGGTCTCCAAAACTGCAAGCAGTACTCCAGATGGGGTCTCACCAACTGTTTGTACAGAGGGATGACCACTTCCCTTTTTCTACTTCTGATGCCTCTCCCTACACATCCTAGTATCCCCCCAGCTCTGCCTTCTCACATAGCTTGCTCACCTTTAGTTCATCTGATATGACTACCCCCAGGTCCCTTTCCATTTTTGTTGTTGCTAGTACCTCCCCTGCCATTGTGTACTCTTCTCCTGGGATTTTGTTTCCCAGGTGCATTAATTTGTACTTCTTTGCATTGAATCTAAGTTGCCATACATCTGACCATTCCTCCAACCTTGCCAAGTATCTTCTCATCCTTTCCACCCCCCTTGTGTATCAACTCTGTTACAGATCTAACTCATTGTTAAATACCAAATTCCAGTCCCACTGAGAATAATGGGTAGGTGAACATAGGGAGCAAGGGCTGCCACCAGCTCTGGAAAAAAAGGTTACATGATGTAAAACTGCAACTGTCATTAGTGCACAACACAGTATTGATGTTGAGCATCCAGCCCAGCAATTGTGTTGCCCGACTTCCAGCATATCCAATGCCCTAGGGCACATTCTGCCTGTTTGTGGGGGACTGTGCCCCCTTTATTCCCCCGTACTTAAATATAATCACCTCCAGGTCAGAGGTGTATGGGGTAGGGGGTGAAACACTCAGACAATGCTGTACCTGCTGAGTGTTGCAAAATCCAGTTTGCCTGCATAATGGGCAAACTGGTTGCAGTGGTCATATAATGGTATACCAGAAAAAAGAAGGACAGTCAAGATTCGGGTCATAAATCAAACCCAAAAGGACCTCCAAGGATCCCAGGTGACCATGCACAAAGATGTAATGATCTGCGGGGTACCCTACTTCATTCAAAAAAGCAAATTAAACAGATCTTGTAACCAATATAACAACCCCCCATTGACAGGAACTATTCCCTGTGCCAAACGTTTGTCCAACCCACGCCCTTCCCAAAAGTGAAACATGATTAGTGGGCAGATTTGTCTTCTGTAGGAACACAAGGTGTGCCTGTAATGTCTTCAAATGCTATAAAACACTATACGATTTGGTGTTAGCCAGCCCTCCTTTTATATTCCAGGAAACACTCTTACAAGGTGTACCCCTATAATAAACAGTGAAAAGACCATCCACAAAAGGGGCACATAAAATTTATATTATCCCGGACAGTACCAGCATGACCAATAACCCTCCCCCCGCCTGAAATATACCCGTAAAAAGTAACTCCAAAACAACACACAACAATACACCACAAGAATATTAACTTGAACATAACATAACAAAAAGTACCGGCCCATTCTGAAACAAACCCCAAACTGAAGTTCAAGGAGATAACCCCCAAAAATGAAAAAAAAAAAAAGGAAGGAAGGGAAAAAGGGGAAGGGGTAACAAAGTAAAACAAAACTAGAAAAAACAACCATTAAATCAGTCACTAACAGAAACAGAAAGAAGACAGCAGTTAAATTAAAAACAAACTAAACAGCAGAAATCTCAAATAAACTAAAGACAAACAGAACTGCAAACATGCTGAGGCACTATAAAATACAAAACCCCCAGGAAGAAACCAAGGAAACAAGAAATGCTCTGTCTCGATAAAAGATAAAGAAACAAATTAGAATACATAATGAAAAATGAAAATGTCCAGACTTGAAGACGGAATGCAGAACTCCATTGAAGCAGGTGCAGTCTGATATCCATAGCCGACATCATCCACCCAAGGACTAAGGTCCATCATAATAATTGTGCAATCAAAAAATGGTGGGGGCAATAAAACTAACAAAATAGGATAAAAACAAAGCCATGAATCTAGCCATCAAGCTTCTAATAGTAAAGTATAAGTCCATAACCAACCCTGTGTTGCCCCAGGGATTATAAAAATGAACTGCCAGTCAAACTTCACCACTCAGGGAAGCACAATACTATAAACACCACATTCTAAATAATTATAATAGCAAGGAAGTCTGGCTCTAAGGAAACCAGTAAAGCAATTCCTGAAATTAGCAATGAGGGCAGAGCAAAGTGCAGTCTCAATTCTGAACACCTAGACTCATTCAGCCAAATGAGCTACACCTGGGCAACACTAATACAGTGCAACCCATCACCACAGATCCCAAGAAAAAGTACAGGCACTAATGCTGAATAGGTTTCAGTTTGTGGAAAAAACTGGAGTAAAGAACAGGTAATTCTTGAGCGGCTTGAGCTGCGAGCTCAAAACGTTTACCTCCATCAGTCATAAATACCTCCAAATGGGTTGCTTGGAGTGGTGCTTGATCTGATCTGTGTAGAACTTAGATGTCAGGGAACAATACTCTGCCCTCCGTTGCCTCACCTGAAGGGTCAGACATTGTACATGATGAAGGTGATGACCCTCCCATTCCAACAATTGTAGTGAGCAGATCTTCTGTAGAATGTGTACCCAGTCCAAATACTTAGGGATCTGGAAAATTAGAGGATGAGGCCCTTTACTTGGGGCATGCTTAGGATGCAGGGCTGTGTGTGCTCACTCCACCACATAGACCATTGGATGGACCTGTAATTTTCGCACATAATTTTTGAATAAAGTCTACTGCATTAGTACACTCCTCAGATTCTGGCAATCCCAGCAAAACCAAATGATTGTGGTGGTTTCTCCCTTCTAAATCCTCCACTTTTTCTTCCAGACTTGCTACTGTGCACCAGCAAAACCACTTCAGGCTCAAGCCTCCATTGCCTGTCCTCCACCGAGCTAATCCTCACCTCAGAGTCAGACACTCACTGGGATAAATCCTATATCTTTTATGAGGGGTGATTCATATATATGTTCTTTATGTATTGTTTGTATCATTTAGTTTGTATTTATTATCATTGTGTATCATGTTTTGTCGCAATTGTAAGAGAAAGGATGATTATGATCTGTAGTGCAGGTTGAAATGGTCTAAATTTGATGATTATTGCAAAGACAGCCTCCTTGATCGAGTTAAGCTCAGCAACTAATTTTTCGGTTATAAGGTCTGAGAGAGTGGAGGTGGAAGGCAGCAAGGGAGAATCACTTTGCCTAGACTGCTTAGGTTCAAATGCTAATGGTACAAGCAACTGTTCTGACCTGGGAGTATCATGCCTGGAGTCATCCATCCCAGGTTCCTCCTGAGTCCCTGACATAATAAGACCACAGCCAGACACAACTAAAAATCGAGGGATAAACAAACACGAGAAAACTGCCGGTTTGAGGATAAAAATAAAATTAAAGTGTTGGGCCCGACGGAGCACATGCGGAGAGCTGCTACTCTAAAGAGCACATCATATGACTCCACAATGAAAGAATTCTGAGAATAGAGCTCTGCAGGTTTTCATCTGGCTAGAGACATAAAAATACTGCAGTACATCCAGATATTTCTATATATTGTATCAGCAATCCACATTTTAGTGAAAACAATCAGAAAACACCTAAATAAAGGTTTTCTAAGTGTGACCATTTCAATAATCACATCACATCATATCATATCATATAATTTTATGCCATATCATATCAGTCTAAGTACATTGCTTCACAGTGTGCACAAGTGTCACTTAATTTAGCATAGATTGTTTCACAAGAGTGTTTGGTATTAAAATGCTACTGTTTAAGTCATCCTGAGTTTAATTTTGGCTTTAGACATGTGATATTAAAAGCAAAACATAAAACTGTAGTGGGATTTTAGCACCAACATTTCTGTGCCACATTAATGAGAACACAATGTTATAAGCAATCTGTTACCACCTCATTACTGATGGTTAAATGATGTAAGATTTATACCGTACAATATTTTGTTGTAAACAGACTTCATACTTTAGACTCTGTGGCCAAGATATTCAAAGCGGCTGAGCCTGGCGCAACTGAGTTGTGCCAATGCAACCCCAGTAATGCACCCCGGGGCAATATTCAAAAGGAGGAATTGCGCAGCACAATTCCTGATGCACTGAGGTGCAAAGATAATGTATGAGGTGCATCTCCAGGGGGTGTGCCCATGCATATGTTGCACATCTCGATATTCAGCCAAGATGTGCAGCGCATATGCTGACATCCTGGAAGTGTGCCTCATACTAACTTTAAAGTTGAGCATGGCAAAACATGTTCAATTGGAAGCCACCTGCAGGCAAGCCATTATGCAAGTCAACACAGTAGCTACTAACAGTGGGTGGCTTCCCCAAGAACACCATACACAAGCACCATAAATCCTGGTGGTCCAGTGGTTCCCTCCCATCTGTACCCCCAATCACAGTAATAATATAATTTTAAGATCCTTGGTGGTACAGTCATTCCCTCCACCCCCCATACCCCTGATTGCCATAATAATATAATTTTAAGATCCCTGGTGGTCCAGTGGTATCCCGCTCCCTGCCCATAACCCTGATTGCCATTGTTTTGTTCCATTACTGTTCCCTAGTAGTCTACTGGTACCCCCTGTGCCTCCACCCACACAGAACACCTATCCCACCCATCTTCCCTTCCGGTCATTGGCAGGCAGCATACCTACCCGCATACCTCAGCAGCTGCTCACCAAATGACAGCATACAGTATGTGCTGCAAGCTCATTGGTCCACACTGTGGACCAATGGGCTTGCAGTGCATACAGTCATAGTCATTCACAGCTTTATGAATGAAGTCATTCATTCACAAAGTTGTGAATGACTATTACAGTATGCACTGCAAGTCCATTGATCCACAGTGTGGACCAATAAACTTGCAGCACATACTGTAAGCTGTCATTCGGTGGGCGGGCAGCCATGGAAGTATGCAGGTGGGTGTGCTGCCCGCTGAAGACTGGGGGTGAGCTGGGTGGGCTAGGGGTCCCGTGTGGGTGGAGGGCTGGGGGGTACCACTAGACTACCAGCGAATGGTAATGGAACAAAATAATGGCAATTTTAAAATTCCTTCATTTATTTTCTTTGATAACACATACCGGAATTTTTTCTCCATAAATGCCCTCTCTTGAGTGAATGTAGAATCTAGCATAATGATTCTTAAATATTATTTCATGTCTCTCCCATTAAGTTGTTAATTAAATATGCGGTTGTGTTTCCTCATTTCCAAACTACCTTCTACCTCAACAAATAACTATGATGTAATGAAATGCTGTGGATCTGAGTGGGCACTCATTTATCAGACTGCAGTATGTCTGTCGAACCTACTGAAAAGAGAGAGAGAAACAGAAAAAGAAACTGGGTATCTTATGGGGGAGCCACCAGCTTTATCATAATAATTTTAATTCTGAGTTAGCTATATATGGCTTCACTGGTATCAAATAAATTGTGAAGCTGTTTTCCTCTTTAAAGTGTTATTGTTTTCTAATATTTCCTTATAGAATACAGCATACTAAAATTAGTGTAGAAAGCTGGCTCTGTATCCATATCTATATAATGTATATTATATGTCCAACCTATAAATTAACTCTGTAACATTATATCAGCATTTAGTCATCTTATTTATTGAACTATTTTTACAATTGATTTTGTTTTTCAAAAAAAGTGCAGATTAAGTTCTAGTTATCATATTGTATGCAGCATATGTATCAGAAACTGATAGCACATCATCTACACAATTCAGTTTCTGATTTGACTGTTTTGTTTGTTTCATTTAAACAACTTCTATTTTTATTTTGTGATACTGAATTTAGTGGCAAATTTGTTATAGTTAGGTATGATTTTTTGCAAGACAGACATCTTACATTACCTCACTCACCCTCCTCACACCTTCACATCGACCCTCATTTACAAATGTTATATAAATCACATTTCCATGTTATGCAATGTGGTTCTGATTGTCTGTTGTATCAAAACTCACAAACCCACATTTTAATTTGCTAGCATACTATACATTTGTTAAGGAATTATTTATATTGCTGTCACTTGATTGTCTAAAGATACTTGACTGAACTATACTCTGGATGGATTTAAACCTTTTAAGGTACTTTTCCATGCATGTGACACAAATAAGAGAACAGTATCCACTATCAGTCAATATCAATGAGTATGCTTGTCTGATGTTCCCATTACCATCCTGCCAATATATTTAAAAACAAATGGATAAGGTCTAACAATAGATTAGAGCTGTATCATGCAAGACGTGCAATGTGCTGTATCTGCTGCATTCTGGAATAACTAATATTTTCCTTTTTTTAATTTTATCTAGAAATGCCATTTATCAAAATAATATTTTCTCGCCAGCCTGCTGGCACAGTGGTTGGATTTCTGCTTGGGATGCTGGTGACTTGGGTTCAGGAATGGACCCTGGTCCTCGGAGCACCGGCTGGGGGAGAAGGATCAAGCATCCCTTGACTGTTCTCCTTCTCCAGATGGAGGGGCGCACACGTGGTCGGGGCAGCAGTGACACCCAGTGGAGGCTAGGTTCATTGCAAAGCACCAACACCTACTCCACTCCGTGGCAGGGCGGACACTGGTCATCATTGCACATCCCCGTCCCTACCTAAAAGGGGGAAAAACCTTATGTCCCTGGCTGTCTCCATGAGGCCCTACCCCCAGGCCTCAATTAGCATCTGCAGCTGGCTCCCCAACCAGATATTGGTATCATGGTACTGGTAGGGGAACAGTGCCACAACTCCGCCCTCTGGGGGGAAAGCCAGGGTTGACTGGGTGAACACAGGCATAGGTGGAGGTGGCGGTATGGGGGTCCATGACCAGGGAGGACATTGATGGCTAGGGGCACAGCAAAAAGAAGAAAACAAAAAAAAAATAATAACATTTTCTGTACATACATCCACAACCACCCATCATCTAGTCACACAGACATACTCTCCGAGTTTCAGTTTAGAGAACGATCTGAAAACACTATTTACTTGTACCAGAGGACTGGAGGAAGGCGGATGTGATTCCCCTTCACAAAAGTGGGACCAAGACAGAGGCAGGAAACTACAGACCTGTCAGTCTGACCTCTGTGGTAGGGAAAGTGATGGAGTCACTTCTGAAGGTAAGAATAGTTGAGTACCTAGAGGCCAGTGGAGCACAGAACCCAAGGCAGCATGGGTTCACAGCGGGAAGGTCATGTCAGACGAATCTAATAGATTTATTTGACTGGGTGACCAAAGTAGTAGACCAGGGAGGGGCTGTGGACATGGCCTACCTAGACTTTAGCAAGGCATTTGACACAGTCCCACAGAAAAGATTAATAGTCAAATTAACCAGCCTAGGAGTGGGTCCCAGGGTGGTAGCCTGGGTAAAACATTGGCTGCACAACAGGACACAGAAGGTAATTGTAAATGGAGTCCACTCTGAAGAAAGAGGGGTTACTAATAGGGTACCGCAGAGTTCAGTATTGGGTCCAGTCCTTTTTAATGTCTTCATCAGTGACATTGCAGAGGGACTGGAAGGAAAAGTATGCCTTTTTGCAGATGACACAAAGATCTGCAACAGGGTTGATACACAGGGAGGCGTGGAATGAATGAAAAGGGACTTGGCAAGGTTGGAGGAATGGTCAGAAGTATGGCAGCTAGGATTCAATGCAAAGAAGTGCAAAATAATGCATCTGGGAAACAAGAACCCAGGGGAAGAATACACAATGGGTGGAGAGGTAGTTACAACAACAAAAAGGAAAGGGACCTGGGGTAATCATATCAGATGACCTTAAGGTTAGCAAGCAATGTGGAGAAGGCAGTAGGGAGGGCTGGGGTATACTGGGATGATAGGAGAGGCATCAGCAGCAGAAAACAGGAAGTTGTAATCCTCTGTACAGACAGTTGGTGAGACCCTATCTGGAGTACTGTGTCCAGTTCTGGAGATCCCATCTCTGCAAGGACATAGACAGGATAGAGGTAGTCAGAGGAGGCAACTAAAATGGTGCAGGGTCTGCAAGAGAAGCCATATGAGGAGAGACTAAGGAGCTTAATATGTATACCCTTGAGGAAAGAAGGAGAGGGGACATGATAGAAACTTTAAGTACCTCAGTGGAATCAACAAAGACCAAGAGGGTAGCAGCTTTCAGAAAAAGAGACTTACAAGAACAAGGGACACAATTTAAAGATAGAAGGAGGCGGTTCAGGGGCAATGTGAGGAAGTATTATTTCACAGAGAGGGTAGTGGATGCATGGAACAGCCTTCCTGAGGAGGTTGTGGGGTCTAAAACTGTGGGAGAATTCAAGAATGCATGGGACAGACATAAGGTAATTCTTGTGGGGGGTAGGAAGAAATAGGCTGTTGATTAACTTGGATCTGCAGCCTATCCTGTAGGTAGGGAAATGGGCAGACTAGATGGGCCAAGCGGTCTTTATCTGCCATCAAAGTCTACGTTTCTGTGTTTCTATATTATTATTAAGCACTTATTTTTTTCTACACTTATGTACTAATTTTTACTTTTTATTAAGTGACAAGAACTGCAAGATAGCATGGTGATTTTACAAAACAAAAAATCTTATTCAGACTGCCTGTTGTGTAGTGGCATCAGATCTAAAGAATGACTTATGAACGTTACTCAAAGTAATTAGAGCAAACTGTTTAAGTTTGTTGCCTCTCATGGGGTTTGTGTGCTGCAAGTAGTTAGGATGGCACTTGCCATACTGAAACCCCAAATAAAATGGCACAAGTCAATTAGTGTATGATGCTAATTCACTTGGGCAAGCAACTATGACACTGGAAACACTGCACCATTGGTCACTAACCAGCAAGTCCGGCTTCAGTGTAGACCACAGAGGCAGACATATCCCTGTGATTTAGCTCCCTACAGTAGTGGGCAAATATGGATTCCAATTCTGAGGTAATATCTGTGACATCAGGTCTCATGGGACCCCAGTATGAAGGCAGTCCTCTGTAGTGTCCCACAAAGGTATGTAATATTGCTTCAGCGCAGATTGCCTTCCAGCTGCTCAGCCAGCCTACATTAATGAAAGCAAAAAAGTTCAGTGCGCACACAAGCTGCAAAAATAATTAAAACAATGTATTTAATCACATCCATGGACTGGAGTGACTGCTTTTATGCTGAACTTTTTTTTCTTTAATTTGTATATAGCCATTGTTTGGCAGCACCTGTATGCCACTGAATGTGTCGCTTTGTAGTTGGCTACATTACTGAGCCTGTCATGCATTTCTGAGCCAGCCTGCTTTGCATTCTCTATCTATCTACAAGGGGTGGGGGTGGGGGTACTCAGGAGGTACAGTAAGTATATTGGCATTAACCACAGTTTTAGAACTCACTTTTTGCTATACCGCCTTTTCATCAGTGTGCGAAGTAGCACAAGCACAAAATGCTTTGCACTCCACTTTTCCAGCAGTTATAATATACTGTAGTTTCAAATGCTTTCTTCCAACGTCTCAGCTGCTCCTTAGCATTCACCAATAGCCAACACCAAGTCGTCAAAGGTAAGCCTTACACATCTTTGCTTTTTATACAACTTCAATAGATAAAATGTATCTGCATGCACTGCTTATAGTGTATTTTTCTGGATGGTTTAAACGTTTTTAAGGGTGTGCACTGCATGGGCACTTTGCATTTATATTTATGGTATTATATTAAACGTTTCTATAAGAACAGTTCTTCAGTACTGCTGGTTGACCTATGGTCCCTGTTTGGTAACAGTATGTGAAATTCTCATCTATTGGCCGTTGCAAGGTTGCTCTCACCTGGATGTCAGTTTTCAAGCCTCTGCATAGCCCTGTGTAGTGCCATGGGAAGGGTTAAAGTGTGGCATATTTAGTCAGTCACTTTTCCTCCCCATGTCACCATGTGCTGGTGCTGTAGCTAGTAACCATTTTTTTTATTGCAGCGTTTTGTAGGATTCACCACTGGATGAAAACCCATCCCATATAGATGGAGCTTTATTATAACGAACCCAAAATATAGTTACATATGGGCTACTGTAGTCAAACTGTCTCTGTTTCAAGTTTTCACCTAATAATCACCCGAGGTTAATTTGTATTAACTTTGGGGACATAAGTCTATTTATGTTCCGCTTAGTTCATTGTCATGGTGCAGTACAGATTTGGAATCGAGCACTATATCTTTTCAACATTACTGACTCATATAAACAGGCTTCAGCAGGTGGCTTGGGGCAGGAAAAAAAAACAAGAATATGGACTGTCATTAATATACTTCACAAGTTTATGGACTGAATCAAAGCAAAAGGTACCAACTTTTATTTTACTAATTGTTTATTCAGGATAACCCAGCTGAGATGGAGCATCTCCTTTCCAGTGAGGTCATGTTTCTTCCTAGTTTGTGTGCACAGAATCACTGAGAATTAAGTGACTTTCCTAAGGTCATACAGACAGTAAGTATTTGATCCTAGCCAGTTTTAACCTGTGATTGCTTGTTTTCAAAGCCAGTGATCTAACTAGTAGGCCATGGCAGTTATTTCATGCCGATTAGTCAGGCTGCTGCCATGCATACCTGAAGTCTGTTGCTGGGAGGTTTAAGGTGCAAGCTACTCTGAGTGTAAAACACTCAGTGAGTGAACACATACCAGATAATGGAACATGGAAGAACACCCTCACCCTTTCCAATGGACACAGAAGTATCGTAGCAGCAGGTAGACTCCAATAGAGCAGCGGGTGCACTGCCTGACCAGACTCAGGAGGACCCAGGCCAGATTCGACCTTTCCTGGCAACTCCTACACTCTAGACATGGGGGATCAGCTTGAGCCAGATTAAATCTCAGTTTTTTTTGTCATTTTGTGTTGGGTTTATTTCTTAATTTGGATTCTGTAAACAAAAGCAACAAAGATAATCAGACCATTTAAAAAGACCCACATAGATTTGTAAATGCAGAAGTTTGTGCTGCATTGTGATGGAGACCAGTGTGTTCACCCCCCCAGTCTTTACCTGACACCTAGTTACAAGCATCAAGTTGGTGCTTTCAGTGACAGTTTAGGTAGGAGAAAAAAAACATGTATAGGTTGCTGGGAGGGATTAATTATCAGACTTCTCCCAATGTTCCTGTAGAATCTGTTAGGTAAACTGTGCAAGGGTATAAGGGGTTGGTAGCATTATTAGCCTCTGGTTCTGCAACTTTAATTTGGAAGTAAATTGGAAAAATTCTGCAATATTACTATTATTACTGACCTCTGTTCCAAAATTATTTTATAATTCTCTGTATATTGTGTCCATGATATGTACTGTAATTGACTCCACTTTTCCCTTTCCCTGGGATGCACCTGGAAACGAGTCTTGGCTCAATGTACCTTTCCTGGTCACTGTTGTTCAAATAAATAAATAAATGAATGATTCAATGAATAAATAAAGCAGAAAAAACATGTGCCCGTAGTGCTGCCCCCAGCCCTTTTACAGTTTACATCACCACTCCATCATAGGTTCCTCTACTGCTTCAAAGCAACGCTGTTAGTTTGGTTTTCTTTGCTTCACTCCTGGCAGTCAAGCTACACAGGAAGAACATGCATGAAGTATGTGTCTTCTTCTGTTTAGGTAGCAGGTAATTAAACATCTACAGGCTAGAGGGAGGGAGGGAATTTTCTGATTGCTGGAAGTGGAATAGGTTCACTGGTGGAACCCATCAACTTTGATGAAGGATTGTACCTATCTGACTAGGGTCAGGATACATGGTTTGTCATTATATGTTACAGATTTACACTTTGTTAATTTAAGTGTTATGCCTTTCAGGTGGTACATTTTACTTAGAAGCTGTTCTTCCCTATTTTGCTCCAGGAACTGGGTCAGACTTTTAATTTCACTCTTAGAACTGAATTCACCTAGGTTCCACCCATTTACACAATCTCCTGATTTAGTTGTGGTGGTTATAATGTAACTGATGGGAGATCACATGATGCCTCGGACTGTATAGCCGCTTTCTTGAGCACTTCTGCTGTTCTCTCCTCTAACTCCCTATTAAACCCTTAATTTTATTTCAACTTACTTGCTATCGGGTGATATTGGTGTGCTGCAACCCTAAAGAGTACACAAAAAGCAAAATTCTGAGGAATCGGCTTACCATGGAGGTGGAAATGCACTCAGCTCTGCCACATTGTACTCTGCTGATCACGCCTGAAAAAGCTGCAAAGAAAGCAAAGGCCCAAATTATCTGAGTGGCCCAACGAATAACCACAACCACAGATGCTACTCCTTTGTCTCTGGAGTGATTTCTTGAAGAATGTCATCCCTTTAGGGACAAGGTCCGCTCGCTGATGGAGGAAGAGGAAGTGAAAGTGGTGACTAGTAAAACAGACTACCTGACACAACGCACCGGTGACTGCGAGGTAGGCATTACATCATTAGAGGAAACTAGATAAAGTTGATCTGGCTATGGTGCTTGTCAGGCAACGTGTTGTTAAATGGAAGCCAAGGTTGAAGACCTTGAGGGCAGAAACCGTTGCAACAACATGGTGTCTATTGGGCTCCCAGAGTGTGAGGAAGGATCCAACACTGTCCTGTTTGCCCAGAAGTTGGTCCAAAAAATAGCAGACCCTTTTCCCTTAGGCCCTGAATATATTGTGGAAAGGGCCCACTGTGCCTTAAGGCCTATGCCACCACCAGGGACTCAACCCAGGACATTTATTTTCATGTTCCTCAACTATCAGGAATGTCAGCACCTGCTGGCAAAAGTTAAAGAGCTGAAGGAAGTGCTTTGGGAAGGATCCCCGATTTGCATTACCCAAGAACTCCCCCATAAGTGCGCCAGAAGAGGGCTGAATATTACAGTGTGGTGACCAAACTGCTAGCGGTTAATATTCGCTTTCGGATGTTGTACCCCTCTAACATGCAAGTCTCCACAGAAGGGAAATGGATCTCTCTGGAAGACCTAAAATCTGCAGAGATGGATTTAAAGAAGCTGCTTCTGAATTTTTTCCGCGATGGGTGAGATCCTAATTTGGAGTTATGGGGTGCTGTGTTTAGTATGTCTAACAGGAGTATTGACTATGTTTGATCAGTCTTGCAAAGAAATCTCTGGGGGAAGCTGTTCTGCTATTTTGTTTCTACCTTGTTGTTGTTTTTGATGGACTGGGGGAATCTGCTCCACATGGACATTACTTACTAATTTTAGTTAATCTGGACTCATTGGAACTGAGGGAATTTGTGCCTTCATGGGGACTATGATTTTGGTTTCTCAGGGTGTATGGTGTAGTCAAAATGTATTGAGAATGATGGGACTCTGTGTACAGACTGAAAGAAATAATACCTGTTTTTTTGCATTGTCTTTTTTTTCATATATTTTATGTTGAGCTGACCTGTTTATCAATAAGAAGTTAATATTGAGGGGTTTTGGGTATGGCACTGCTGAGGGCTTGCTGCTTTGATTTTGCACGAGCCAATTATCAGATCTGACTTGTCATTGACAAGTTTGTGCCGGAACAAGACAGGCGTGACACCAGATGTAATGGGAGATGCCCTGGTTATTTGGGGAGATCTCTCACCCTTTCTGTTTAATTTTCCCCTACTGGTATAAACTGGTGCCCCATCTCATAGTAGGTGATGTTTACTAGGAGTTGACCCCTTGTATGCACAAGGGCTGTTGAAATAAGGGGCACTTACAACAGTATGCTTATAGGCCTCCCCTGTACTACTATCTCTGTAAAGGTTTCATGTGCAGCCTCAGCTGTAGGGGAAGACATTATTTTTGGTGTTTGAAGCATAAGGGGACCATTCTGAATCCAGGTAAACTCAGGAGGGGAGGTGGGGGATAGGGAAGAGAGGAGAAGCTGCCCAATGGAAGGAGTCACACACTGTAAAGTTCAAGGGAAGGGGAGGGAAGGGGGTCCTCCTTTCGGGTCCCTAGTGACTCATTTGTTTTGAAGGGAGGAGGAGGAGGAGGAGGATTCTGGGGGTGGATCCAAAGAGGGGATGCGTTATTGGGACACAGAAGGATTGTTATAGATACCGGGTGAAAGAGGGCTTTTTGTAGGAGGGATGGGGGAGGGGGGTACAGCTTGGCACTTGGGATTTTGGGTATATCACACAGCAAGTTATATGGGCTCGACTGGTCTTTACATTATTCCTGGTCAGGAATGGCAAGTGTTCTGTCTTGGAATGTACATGAGCTCTGCTCTAAAATAAAACATTACCAGGTGTTGAAACACATCAGCTTGTTTAAAGGAGGATTTATGTTTCTCCAGGAGACCTATCTTTTGGAATCGGAGGGGACCCGCCTCCGTAGACAATGTGTAGGCCAAGTTTTCAACACAGGGGACAGGACCCAGATTCGAGGGGTGGTCATCTTAGTGGTCATGCATATATCTTTACAATCTGAACAGATTATTGGGGACCCACGGGGCGCTACATATTTGTAAAAGGAATTCTGGAGGGAACTACCCTGGTATAAGGCTGTGTATATGGACCCAATAATGACTCCCCACTATTCTTCATTAATTTGTTACAGGCCTTGGCACCTTTTATGGCCTATCCATGTATTAGAGGGGGAGACTGGAACTTACCCTTTTCATCTGATTTAGATAAATCAGACCCCAAAAGGTAGGGCCTCTCCCCAGCACAACATGCAATAAGAGAGTTGGTAGATCACCTGGGACTAGCCGATCCCTGGAGGACGTTATACCCCACCCCTAAAATATTTCACTTTCCAGTCCAGCATGCATGGCTCCTCATCCAGGATAGATTACTTTTTAATCAGCCAGTCACTCCCACTTGGGGTCGTGTCCATGGGGATAACTCCCAGAGTGATCGCTGATCACTCAGTGGTACTCTGTGATCTGGTTTTTCAGCGGATATGCTGCAATGACTCATTGTGGAAGCTGAATAATCAGCTCCTCAAAGAGTCTAAAATTGTGGACATTATTACACAAGAAATTGAGGAGTATAACAGGGTGAATCTGAATTCCACAACAAGGCCAGACCTTGAATAGGGAGCCCTTAAGTGTGTATTGTGGGGGGTGTTCATTAAGGTGACGTCTCACTGGAAGAGGGAAAGGGAGCAAATGCCTTCTCTTTATTATCCAGAATATGTACCCTAGAGGCTTCGCTGACCCCTTCTACCTCTAAGGCTGATAGAGAACTACTGGTGGGGTTGAGAGACCAACATAGTTCAGTCCTTCGAGAGAAAGCAGAATATGCTATGTTAAAAACAGGGGTGAATTATATTGACCAAGGGGAGAAAGCAGGTCACCTCCTGGCATTGAGATTAAAAAAGGCAGAATGTTCCCGAATAGTTCAGAGTTTTAGATCCCAACAGAAGGGTGTTCTTTGACTTGTCCCCAAAGAAATTACTGCCAAATTTGTGGGATACTACAAGGAACTATACAAGCCTATGCCTAACCAGCCTACCCCTGGGGTGGTAGAACAATACCTCCATCCACTCACTCTTCCGACTCTCACCCCAACTCAGCAGGACTTGTTAGTGGCCCCCATCTCAGAGACAGAAATTCAATCCACCATATCTTCATTGACAGCAGATGAAGCTCCAGGCCTGGATGGGTATTCCCCAAACTTTTATAAAGTTTTTAGTGAACAAGAGACCCCCTGGTTGAATTGTCTATTTGAGTGGATTTTAGGAGGTAACCCATTGGATAGCTCCCTGTTGGAGGCTATTATAATTGTTTTACATAAGCCGGATAAAGACCCCGAGTTGACAAACAGCTACCATCCAATCATTATTGAATTGTGACATAAAAATTTTAGCAAAACTTCTCACTAACAGACTGAAGGGGGTACTTCCAGACATAATTCACGTAGACCAAGTGGGCTTCATGCAGGGGAGACACTCGATGGACCACTTCAGGAAATTTACACATGTCTTCCCCATGTCCAGAGATTCTGACATACCGGACGGTCTGTTATCTCTGGACACGGAGAAGGCATTTGACAGCATGGATTGGCAATTCCTGTTTTTAACCATGTGCAAATTTGGCTTTCTGGCTAAATTTGTTAGCTGGATTGCATCCTTGCACCAAAATCCTCAGGATAGAATATACTGCAATGGGATCCTTTTAGAAAGATTCTCTTTGCACTCAGGAACTAGACAGGGATGTCTTCTTTCTCCCCTGCTATTTAATATTTACTTGGAACCCTTATTATTTAGGTTACGGGCTAACGAGGGAGTGCAAGAGGTCCCCATAGGAAATCACATGTTTAAGTTATCTGCTTATGCTGATGATGTGCTTATCCTCCTGATTCACCCAGCTAAATCCTTCCCAATTGTTGTGTCTCTTATCTCAGAATTCGGAGCTGTCTCTAATTACAAAATTAACTTAAACAAGACTACTGTTTTCCCCCTGAATCACAGATTTCACAAACAAGATATCTCCTCACTGGGTGTACAGTGGAGCTTTAAGAGCATAAAGTACTTGGGCCTGATGTTTTCGTGAAACGAGGGCTTGATGAAAAAGTTGAATTTCGACTCTCTTAGATATTATTCAACAGGATTTCAAAAGGTGGCAATCTCTTCCTATATCCCTTTGGGGGAGGATTAGTATAATCAAAATGAATAAATTGCCCACAATATTTTACCCCCTTAATATGTTAAACTTATGGTTGCCCCTAGTATGGTTTAAGAAATTGCATGCCCTTATTTCTTCTTTTATATGGGGGGCATCCAAGATGGGGCTACCTGAAACTGGCAGCATCCAGAAAGGCTGGGGGTCTCAAACTCCCGCATTTTGAAATGCATTATAGGGTGAGTCAGGTGACTCAATATTTATGATGGTTTATACCCCAGGAAGAGATTGCCTGCTATACTTATATACCGGAGTGGCTAACCCTGGAAAGAGAGATAATTGCTACCCTGAATATTGCTAAAGAGGCTCTCTTATATGTCCCTATTAGGATTCTTCCCCCAATATTATATAACTGTCCCATGTTATTATCCCTTCAGGCATATAGTCAACTATGTACATTCCTCAAATACCAGAATGTCAAAGATCCCAGACAACCAAGAATGGGTAGTCTGAATCTGAAGACTGGGGGTAAAATAATTTCTCCACTTTGACTTCCCTTGATTAATAACATTCAGGTGGGAGATCTTTTTACTGGGGGATCATGTATGGACTCTGGTACCATCATGGCCTTATGTGCCATAGACATGAAACTGATTTTTCAAGTCTGACAGCTTAGGCACTTCCTGATAAAGATGTTTCCAGGAACAGGGAATTCTGGCTGTAACTGTACTTGGTTGGACTCTTTGATTCCAGTATGCCAGAAGCCCCATGTAGTTTCCCAGGTATACTCCTGTTTATGAGCAAATATACTTGACACACTCAGTGGGGTTCCTCGGTACTGAAATTCTTGTTTTCCAAATTCAGCAGAGAAATAGGAAGCCATCTATTTAGACTCTCACAGATATGTTTCTCAAGATAGACTAAAGATTACACAGTGCTGAATACTAAATGATATGTATTGGAACCCCACTAAACTTAAAAGAATAGGAAAATCACCAGATGCTCTTTGGTTTACATGTAGAAATGGTGAGGGGGACTTTGTTCATATATTCTTGGGACTACCCTTCGATCAGAGACTTATGGGAGTTAATCAAGACTAGGATGGGTCCTCTATCGGGTATTGATGATTTATTCATGCCTGAGATCTGTCTCTTGAGAGATCATTCTAAGATTCCAGTTAAGAGTCATACATATCATATGGCCATGATATCACTCACCTTTAAAAAACTAATTTTGTGCCATTGGCTGGATGCTCATAACATCACTTTTGATGAATGGCTGTAGGACCTTCTGTTTAACGTCCATACTGAACAAATGAATGCTAGCCTTGGTGGCTCCCTTTCCTGTTACAAGGAAATATGGGAAGTCTTCACACCTTATACCTTCTTCAGACTGGGGCCTTGCCATAATAAGGAACCTATGTTTATGATATTCTTTTTTATTTCTATACCAGTGTGCCACTCTGGTATTATGATTGTATGTACTTCCTGTCTACCATAGTACCTGTTCCCCATGGTTGGGGGTGTGCCAGGCTGGAGAGGGTTTAGGGAGTGTGGGAGGGAGGGGGAGCTTTAGCGGAGTTGATGTTTACAATGTTTACATCTGTATCAATGCTGCCTGTCCCATCATGTTAAAGCATTTATGGAAAATTCAATAAACTTTGAATTTTAAAAAATAATGTAAATGATGCTGTAACCTGTGAAGGGGTTTGTGGGTATAGTGTTATCAGTACATGGTTTTGCTGTTTTAACTTGAAAGTTACTTTGAAAAACTGAGCACTATAATTATCTTTGACCATCATCTTGCATTTTTACTGGATGTGAGACTGCAGAGAGACTGCGTGAAGTAACCTTTACACTGCTAGTCACATTTAGCCCTATGCACCATTGGGTGGGAATTATGTGCTAAAGGCACATATCCCACCTGCATAGGGCCACACCTGTGAACAGGTGTGCATGACCAGCATTCACTATCGGCTGCCACCTGTCCACGGCACCCCCCCCCCCAGTGTGCAGTACTCCACAAGGCAGCCAGGGGTGAAGTCATGGTAATGGGCAGCGATCCAATGGGATACCCATCCCAAGTCCCAAAGTGGATCTCTCGTGCAGCAAGGTGCAGGTCTGATGTAGTGAATGCCTACCGTAGGCACCCGGACCCACATGCCTATGCCCCAGTGAACAGCCAACAACTGGAGTCCCCCACACACACAGGAGCCCCACAGCACACAAACAAGACCCCCCACCTGGTACCTTTCTGAAACTGTGCTATCCAGTGGCCATGGTCCCCCCACCCACCAGCCATACCGAACCCCCTCATGGCAACATACCTGCCCTGTGGTGCCATGGGAATGGATGGCCAGTGGCACAGCTCTCACCATACTGCTTTGGCCACTGGCCATCTAACTGCTGCTGGGAGTACACCACTATAAATAGGCAGCACACTCCCATCAGCAGTTAGACAGCTGAGGTGGTGTGGTGAGGGCTGTACTACTGGCCATCCATTCCCGCAGACCACTGGGCAGGTATGTTGCCATGAGGGGTGGTCAGTGCTGTGGGTGTGTGGGGTGACCACTGGCCACCAGACAGCACAGTCTCAGTAGGGTACTAGGTGGGAGTCTTGTTTGCATGCTGCGGGGCACCTGTGTGTGTGGGCAGGGGCCATCCTGAACAACAACAGGGTCAGGGCTATGATGAGTAGGGGGTGGGGGTCTACCTCTGGCAGTCCAGGATGGGACAGTGTGGTATTGGGGGGTGGTCTTTCCCTGCTTCCCCATGGATGGGGTCAACCTGGGTTGGGGGGCATGGCACTATGGGACACATGGTCACCCACCCAATCAGCATCCCCAGCTCTCCAGTTCTGCCCAGTGAGCTCAGTCAGCACAAGGGGGTCGATTCCAGGTCCTGCTGCACACGGTAGGTGATGTCTGAGGGGGGACACAGTAGGGTATGGCAGGATCTACCCTAGCATAACCTGCACCCTACTGTGCCCCCTGCTTGCAGCACATTGTGGCTTTGTGCATGCAGCATAGTGTTGGTACTCCCCCCAGCATGCCTCCTGCCCCCAGCATGTTGCTTTCCACATGGCCAGAGGTTCGGGCACATAACAGGTGAATGCCCTGTTTTCGAATGCCATGCAGACATCACTCCATGGCATTCAGACATAGCGATGCCAATGCGTCCAGTTTACACTGCACATTGGCATCTTGCATAGGGCCCAATAGGTGTAACAGCATGCAAGAAAACATGTTTGGCATTGACAAATGCTTATTTAAGCCTTGTTAGTATTTGTGAGACAGAGGCATTGGGAGGTATTGCTAGTATGCTGAATGGCAAAACAGATGCAAGCAAGGCATGTTTTACATACATTTTGCTGTACACTGACACCTGTTTTTCTTAGGGAGACAGCATAAATAAATTGTAGAAAATAACAGTGACTCTGTCAGAAAATAAATCACAAAGGGCTGCCATTAATTCTGTCTTCATATTAGAAATGCCTAATTGTCATGAGTAATGAGTTCAGATACATTGATGTGGTTTATGAATACCAATTAGTGTGTACACTGACTGTTTAGATATTCTGGTGACATACAGACCCAACACAAAATGCACTGTCTTGTGCAGTATGCATTGATTACATTTTTTTTTTTATTTTAATACTTTTTTTTTTATAATTTATTTACTAGGAATATGATTTTATTAGTATTAGAAACACAGCTCCTAGCTAATTCAGCTTCAAATAAAGTAAATAGCATCAAGATTTTAGAAGCCTCCCTTTGACTTCATGATCTTTTAGTGGTATGAGACATACAGTACTTCACATATGAGTGGGCACAGTTAATAGAATGGAAACCATTCCTGAAATTCCAGTTCAGGCATCACCCCCACACCCTGTGAGACATGTTCTGAGCAGTCAGCTTAAATGCAAAGGAAGCCTGTCCAGAGTTTGGACCAGCTCAGTGTTAGCTTGTAAAATCTCAGTCCTCTCATCCCATGGAATGAGACATGCTCCATGCAGGTTATTTAAAACAAATACAAACCCTACTACTCTGCTACCTGCCTGGAATGGCACTGCATTTTTTGTAAAGCCCTTCCTGGGCTGGGATGCACACTGAGCAGGCTTGACAACTTCAGCCCTCACCCCACAATGCTGACACCCACACAGAACAAACATTTTGTAGACCAGACCTACTGTCAGTGGGATATTAGAAATGATTAACTCCATCCTGCACTAGGACATACTCTGAGCAGGTTATGTAAAATAAATATAAGTCTCTCCTGTTCTATCCCCTGTTTGAGTTCTGGAGCTTGGACATGCAGGGAGTGGGCAAATTTTATGAAATGGAAATGGGTTTTCAATTCAGGCATCCACAGTCTCACCCACTGAGACCTACACCAAGCAGTCAAATTACACACAACAGTAGACAGTCCTGGGCTAGGAGCCACTTAAAGGGGACTCTGTAAATAATCTTGCTTCCCCCAGCCACTGGTATGGAGAAATGTTCCAGGTAATGTATATTGTTAATACTGTCAGAATACAAGCCCCTCCAGGGCTGCTACTTGCTCAGAACAAACATACAATGTGTAAAATCCTTTAGTGTAGACCTGGACCACCCCACAACCCTATACTTAGTGCAGCATATGGTACACATACATTTATTCATATTGGGGTCTAGTTACTAATGGATGGGAAGTATGCACCAAAGGCATGTATCCCACCCACCTAGCTCCACACCCGCAGAAAGATGTGTTATGGCCATATTCATGGACACTGGCCAATGCACAGCTCCCTTCTGCAGCCCTGCCCACCTGTCTTGCAGGTGTGTGGGGTGTGTTCAGCAGACACTGGAGGGCACCCAATGGGATAGCCAAACCTGATCCACCACTGGACCCCTTGCACCTGTGGGGCACCACATATGGCAGGCAGCCACATTGTGCCTGGTGCTCCGTGTCAGGTGGGTGCCTAGTTGGCCACTACAGCCCTCCTTGTGGCCACTGAGGGCTGGGGCAGCATACTGGGGGGTCCGCTGTGCCCTGACATCTCCACTGTGGCCAGCAGCGGCATCCTGGGGAGGCCCTTTAGCATTTACCAGCCCTGCATGGATATCGACAGCTGGTCATGGAATTGGGTGTGTACAGGATATGCATCCCTTTCATGAATCCCATGCAGGGGGCACAATGGTTGTGAGGTGGCTACATGCCACACATACGTGGCACATAGGCACTGCACACCTTAGTGAATAGGCCACAATATGCTTAGCAAGGTAAGATATAGTGTAATAGTATGTACTTATGTAATATACATGTGCATATGATTGTAGTATCCTAACAGGGTTAGTTGCAAGCAACCTCTGGCCCTAACAGTATTAGCATTGCTTATGCAGGCCTGATGGCACAGTTATTTTTCCAAGCTAAGCTGCTAACATATCTTTATTTTTGTGTAGTACTAAGCATCTTTTGTACTGTAACCCAAAGCTAGTTTTAGCTAATTTATTCTTATCAGTGGATACATGCAGAACCAGAGAGATGAGCTCACTGTGTTCTGAGCCAACCTTGTACCTATGAGGCTTCTATGTTTTGTGATTTTACCTTATTTGGCAGGCTGTTACCTAGTACTGTGCCTTTCTTATCTATGGTATAAGAATGTCTGTAAGACTGTTTTTTACTGAGTTTGCATGATGACACCATGGTGTTTGGAGGTTTCTGAACTCCTAGCAGGTACGCTGTTTTTTTCTGAATTTTCTGGAATAAACTTTCCTCTGCAACATCTGAGCTTCTGTGTCATGTTTTACCAACAGGTCTAGAATCCAGCCAGTTAACAAACTGGCAACTGTGAGCAGGGCCTGTTTGGATAGAACTGAATCAGTACACCAAAAAGTGCATAGCTGGTGAAAGCGATAGGGTTTACTGTAGGTGTTGAAGCCTTCACCCCACATTCAACTTGTGGATGGTTAACAGACTGGGGCCTCTGCATCCAGAAGGTGCAGCTGTCTTGCTGTAGGATTCTAGGTGAACTGGTAAGCCAGGGATTCTCAGTTAGTGCAATAAAGGAAAACTTCCAATAATGGCCATTAATACTGAGCTCAAACTAGACATCTTCAACTTTCTGCCTTCTCTTGGAGTTTGGGTTGATTTCTCACTGGATGCAAAATTGCAGACTGATCCTGTACAAGTATGTCGGCAGACTGTTCAGGGAGACAAAGTCTGCAGCCAAGAAACATGACCAGAAAGGTGTTATGGTTGCCACACTGTATGCTTTATTCCAAGCAGTGGAGTCCAAGAACTTTCCTCTGAGACAAGATTTATCCTCCAAATGCAGGGAATTGTGCGAGCACCAGAAGGGTTTGGAAAGAGAAATTGAAAAGCTTAAGAAACAAAAGTTGGCCTGGTGGTGCTGAGTGTTGTGGCACTGGACACCACCCTGGCAACCCGAGTTTGGGACCAAGCTTGGGCCACCAGGTGTTGGCCGGGTGGGGAAGGGTGAGGAGTCAGATCAAGCAGCCACAAGGCAGCTCTCCTCTCTGGGGAGGGACGGGGGGGTTTCCCCGGCTCTTGGCTGCCACCCGGTGGAGGCTAGGTGGCAGCACCAAGCCAAGGAGTGAACCTGGCATTAGGCCAGGAGGGTGGAAGGGGCCATTACTGGAGCTGTGGATCACATGCTTGCCTCCACCTCCATGTGCAACCGTGATCTGGGGTACCAAGTAATGGGGAGAAAATCAGAAATACCATGGTTTCCCCATTGCCAGTGAGGCATAAGGGGTAATGGGGGAGCAAAAAGCTTTCTGGAAAAAAAGAAAGACAAACAAGAGGCACTTGAATGTGCCAGGCAGGAAAAGGATAAAGAAATCCTTAGGTTGCAGTAAGATAATAAGAGGTTGCTTAAGAGTGAGTATGAAAAGTTGGAGCAAGAGTTTGAGAAATTTCAGAATGAATTGGAAAAGCAGCATAGGGAAAATTGCAATCAGGTTGGTAAGGGACAAGTTAAAGACAGTGTGGATCATTTGATGTGTAGAATTAAGATAACAAAATCACGTCATCAGTTAGCAGTACTGAGGGGTCATGTGAAAGATATGCTGTTTGCCCTACCATCAGAATTGCTGTCTTCGGAGGAAAACAGTGAGGCTGATAGCCTGCCTTGGGACACTGGAGAAGCCCAAGGGTAGAAACAGACATGGGACCCAGGAGGACCAGGTCTAACCCTGAAAAAGGTAAAAAGAATGGATTCACTGACTGCAGGCATAATATAGCAGTTTTGAATCAGTATGAAACAATGCCTCTTTCCAGAAGCAGAGAGAGTAAATGCTATGAACTAAATGATATGTTGTGTGAATCTGCTGTCCTACAGTGTGCTATGTAAATTTAAACTGTTAATATTTTTTTCTTCTTTAGTTCAACACAACATTGAGGCTTTGTAACAATCCAAGGTCTCAATAAGCTGCTTCTGAGTTTAAGCAGTGCAGAAAAAAAATATTTCTAGTTCTTTATGTAGGGAAGGGGGCAGGCTGAAATCTACTTTTACAATTATTTGGCTTATATAGCCTGGTATAGGAAAAAAAAGAAGTTGCTTTACATATTTGCAGTGTGGTTTTAATCCCTTTCACAAATGTAGTTTCTGGAAAATACATGGGGGAAGAGTCTCCAAGATGTCTTCAGAAATAATTATGTTAGTCTGGAAGAACTGATGGCAAGATTGTATTTGTTCATGGTGATTATTTGAGTAAGTGACAAGATGTGTGTGGGTATGATATGACGTTTCTGATAGATGTGTTTATGGCAAAGACTTTAGAGTCATGGAATTAGAAACTGCATAATGACAATGCAAACTGATAAAAATGAATCAATGTTATACAAGTGTACTTGTATGCATAATGAAAGTGCTTTATGAATGGGTTTTATGAAAGTAAAAGTAGTGTTGATGGCCAACAGTATGGTTGGTATAAACTAATGTAATTAAACTCCAACCCTTTGTGCTTATTGGGGGAGGGGGCTCAATACTTAATTGTTGACAGAAATAATAAGGTTTTCCTTAGGCTATTAATGTTTGCTTATTTGAAGTTACATGTTGGTTATTTGTTTCAATGGCACAGTTTGTGCCATCTCAGTTACAAGGGAGTCCCAACTTGGTATGCCCCTGTTGTTTAAAACACCAGGTGTTCTGATACCATACTGCAAGTTAAGCATCAGAGGTTTAAAATTTGGGGTTTTTGTTAATCCACCTTCTCTAACAAGGGGGGTGGTCAACTTTCTGTAAAGGGATTTCTCAAATGCAGGAAAAGAAAAATGACTGAGATAGGGTTAATTTGCCTTCTGAGTCTCATGGCACGACTGGCAGGGATGACATACACTATAATTGTACACCATTTCCTTTCAGGAACAAAAGCCTTAACTCAACAGGGAAATTATCTTTAATTTTAAGGTTTTTAAAAATGTTATCATACATGAGGTTCCCCTGTGTTATGTGCATATCTGTGCATCCGTAGTGTGTGCAATGTTGTTTTCTGGCTATTTTGATGGTCAGTTGATTTTATGTAAATGAGATTACATGGCTAGAAGCCAGTCTCCTTGCAATGACAGTCAAGGAGATCAAGGGGAGAAGTATGAACCTTCTATGTACCTATGCAACATGTAATGTATCTACGCAACATTTAACAGCTTTCCAGAAAAAACAAATTAAGCCCATTTACTTAGCAGTTTAACTGTCTAAAAGAAAAAGTAAAAACTCACTTTAAAACAGTTTCCTTTGTCCACTGCAAATGCAATGTACAAGTCGATCCCCTTCCCAAGCAAGGAGCATGGGGGGGGGGGGCATTGATCCTCCATATGTCTTCTCCTCTATAACTAACTACTTTCCAGCAGTCTCTGATTCACAATTGTTTAAAAATATGTATATACATTCTGATGAGTCCACAGGAGGTAGACAACCACTTTTTGAACGTCAGTTACATTGGTTGTGCTACGAGTAGCCACTAATAAATGATGTCATGCCAATCTGTTCCAATTAAGAATAAAACCCTAAAAATGGTGTCAGATGCATACCACTCCAACAAAACAAATTCAGTCTGGTAGAATACTCTTTCACGGTTCACCAAAGAGTGTGGGTGTTAATGTTAACCCTTTCTTTTTTGCTACCAACATTGGTGTGACTCAACATGGAAATAAAATGTTCATAAAAAACAATGCTATGAAATACAGCTACAAAAGCCCCACATAAAACATTGCTTGTTTGCTCATATAAATCCCTAGACCTTACCGATCTCCTATATGACCTAGGCCACACTGACTGGTCTCCTATTTCCTCTGCTATCACAGTTAATGAAGCCCTGGACAATTTCCAAGGTCAGTTTCTTGACATCTGGAACAAGCACGCACCCTTTAAGCACACTCAGGCATGTGGAAACCACCTTCCGTGGAGCACACTAGAACTGGTGGCATGTATGAGAGCTTGAGACTGGGCTTGAAAGGCTCACAAAGTCTCTAAATCAAATGCTGATTGTGACAGATATTGAGCCCTCAGAAACACCTGCTCCAAGGCTACAAGGCTCACTAAGTCTGAATACTTTGGATCCACCTTTGATGCTAATATACATACCCCATCAAAATTTTGGAAAGTTATTTACTCCCTCTTCTCTCCCCCCTCTAAATCCCAAACCTACTCATCTATGTCAATAATATCCTTATGTCTGCCCACCTCTCAGTTGCCACTGAATTCAATTCTTACTTTACCTCTTGTTCTGCTGCTCTATTAGCCTCTCTTCTTCCTACCAAACCAGTTGTGTCTGTCCGCAGTAACTCACACCCAAGCACCCTCCCTAGCTACCTCTTTTCCTTCTCTCCAGTCTCACATCATGATAATCTAAATGCTCTCCTCACTCTCAACCCATCTAAGGGTTCCTCACCTGACGGCCGTGACCCCAAACTTCTCTTCCTCTCTGCTCATGCCATTTGTTCAACCACTTTCTGCCTTACTAAACCTTTTCTTCTCACTGGTCTCCGTCCCTGACCCATGGAAGTGCATTGTAGTTCTCCCACTACCCAAGGGAGGTGACCCTTCCATGCCTAGGAACTATCAGACAATCTCTCTTTTATCTATTCTCACTAAGCTTCAGGATCACCTGGTCCTCTCCCAACTCTCCTCTTACCTCTCTAACTTGGCCTTTTTCACACCCTACCAGTCTGGTATTAGGAAAGATCACTCTACTACCACTTACTTACTTAGGCTCACCGATTCCATACTCTCAGGTATGGACAGTGGTCTAATCACATTTGTGATGTTTGTCAACCTTGAAAAGGCTTTTGACACTGTCTCCCACTCCCTCCTCCTAAATAATCTGTGATCTGCTGGCCTGTCTGACTCAGCCACAAACTGGTTTAACTCCTACCTAACATGCGGGACACAGACAGTCAAAACTGCTTTTTCCAAATCCCCTCCACTCCAGATTAATGCTGGCATACCCCAAGGCTCTGTCCTTGGCCCCCTACTATTCTCCATATTCCTTAATGACCTCCTGTCAGTGTGTGCCTTATCACCTCCTCCTTCATCCATATGTATGCGGACTATACTGTCCTTTTCTACTGTGGCCAATCACCAACTGATGTGGCTTCCACACTTCAGCATGACTTTGAGAAAGTTCAGTAATGGCTAAGCTCCCATCAGCTTTTCCTTAATGCTAAGAAAACAGTCTCCATGACCTTCAGCACAAGGCAGAGACTCTCTAGGCTAACTAAATTGCCCTCCTTCCACAGCCTTGATGGCTCTTCTCTGGAGGACACCTCCTCCTTTAGGTATCTCATGGTTTGGCTAGACCAGCACCTAAACTTCATTGGACACATAGACTCCATCCTCAAAAAAAGCTGCACTCCAAATTAGGTGCCCTTTACAGGAACTGAAGCTGCCTACCTGTACAGGCCAGGCGGGAGATTTCCAGAAAATGATACTATCCATCTTTGACTACTGTGATGTAGTCTACAGTGCTGTACCAAAGTCATCCTTAACCAGACTGGACACCCTTTTTAATGCTTTCTGTTGCTTTGCTCTGGATGTCCCTTCATTTACCCACCACTGTGATCTGTATCGCTCTCTAGCATTTCCATCCTTGGAAAACCACCGTCAAGCCCACTGCATAAAATTTGCCACTGCATTCTGGTTTGATATGCTTCCCCCTTACCTTGCCTCCTCACTGTCCTCCTGCCCCATTGCCCCTCTCTCCCTCAGATCCAGTGACTCCCGCACCCTAGCTATACCACTGCTCAAAACCTCTATAGGCCAATCATCATTCTCTTATAGGTCCCCTAAGCTCTAGAACTCAATGCCTCATCAAATCAGGCACTCCTCCTTCTCATGGTCCATTTCATCCTCCCACCTCAACTTCCTCTCCATCCTGTAGCTGCTCTTAATTTCCGCTCTGGCTCCTAACTCCTCCTAATTTTCTCTCTGGCTTCCCCATCCCCTTCCTCAGCCTAGCACTTAATGTGTGGAGAAACCAATGTACTTTATTGCACTTCCTTGTCCATACTGTATGTATTAAGTCTGCAGTGCTATTGATTTGCTCCTCTTGCATCAAATCTCACTGTTTATCCAATGCTACTAACTGATGTATTGTTTTTTTTACTCTGTTGCTTCTCTGTTTTATATTACCTTTGGAAATGTGTTGTTGATTATTGTATATATTCTTTTCTATAATGCTGCATGGATATGTGCTTTTGAATACTGTACTCCCATGTTCCCCTTTCCTCAGGATGCTCCGTGAGATGATCAATTTTATATTGTTCAGTGTGCCTTTCCTGGTGAAAGTTTTCAATAAATAAATAAATAAAAAGTAGGGGACATGGCATTGATCAGGAGTTCATGTAAATCAATTGAAACTGTTTTCTAACCTACCAGTGAGGGAAGGAATGCCCTTTTTCTCTGATTATTGTTTTTCAGAAATCAAGTAATGTGTGGCTGGCAGCCACAGGCTATTTACATTCCTACCCTGCCCATAGCACATTTGGCAGCCATAGCAGCAGATGATGGACAATACTCCCAAAAGGACACATCTGTATAAAAACAATGCATCAGCATTTTAAAAGGTAAACACTAATGTACTAAAGAGGGAGGGGCATAAATCCCTCTTCTTTGTTTTTCTTTTATCTTTCAGAAATATGAAGGTGCCTGTTGGTAATGAAATCGTCTCTGTCCACAGAGGATGCCCTGCTGGAAGTTATGAGATTTTCCCTCCTGGGGGAGATATCCATGGACAGCCTACTTACCATTCTCATTCTTCTGGCACAGTAAAAAGAACCAATAGGCAGATTAACACAGTGTTGTTACAGTTTGTTAATAAGAATGCAAGCATTGGGATACTCTGTTGCCCTTACTCCTAATGGCAATTAGGGTTACCCCATCAGCATCTATTCAGTATACACCCTTTGAGGTGATGACTGGTTGGCAAGTGTGATTGCCAGAACACCTATGTAAAACAGTTACAAGAAAATTTGAGTGACATTTGCAAATTTTCTACTAAAAACCTAGGGCCATGTCCAACAAAAGTCCAAAATGTACTTCAAGTGGCAAGTGGGTGACAAAGTCATGGTACAGCGATATTCAACACTCACCCATTCACTAGCAAGCAAATGGGCTTGTCCATTTGAAATTGTGAACAAACTCAGCCCTTCTGTTTACCAAGTGCAGTTGCCAAACCACAGGAAACCTGCTGACAAGTGGTTCCATGCCAATCAGCTCTAACTATATAAGGGCTCTGATGGCCCTGAGTAAGTGATTTTCTGCAGCTGGGGGCAGTGTACATTTGTCTGTTTCTTTTTTCTCTTTTCAGAATACAGTTCTCTGTGGTGGTACTCTATTGTTCTGTCCAAAGCGTTGCAGATGACTTCGACTTTCCCAGAGAAAAATGGCCGCTGACAGCTTGGGTGCAAATATTCGCTTCTCCAGGCACAGATGAGTTCCACATGATATATCAGCTTCAATATACCATGGTTCCCAATGGGGTATCCTGAAAAGAATCTTCTGACCTTGACCATAATTTTAATAAAGAACATATAACAACCAGATCAAAGGATTTGACATTTGGAAATCGTAATGCAACTTCTTGCACAGTATTTGGTTCTATGAACTTAACTGTATACCCACCTCCTACAATTCGTCCCACTACTGTGCCCAATACAACTGTTTTCACATATTCTGAGACCACCACTTGACCACCACACCCTTTACAGTGCCCTAAGCTGGAACCAGGTCTAGCTAGTGGACTGACTGCTACTTCTATTCCTGGGACTCTGATTAACAATGTTCAATTTATCCATGTTTCTGTTCTTTTAAATATATCGCACTGCAACATGGCCTAATATGGCCATTGTTCCATTGCAAATGAGTCTAGGTTTCAGGATACTATGTTGTTAGATATTGTTGCAACTTATAAAATGCAAGCTCAAGACCCTGTAGCTGGGGAGGAAACTGCTCCATGTCAAGGGATGTTCCCTTCAAAATGGCCTAAGCACGATTTGAGTGTAACAGGACTGGTGGGGAGTATATCAGGTTTATTAGGATCGGGTCTGTTAATCTGGAATAGAGGAGATAAAGAGCAGATTAAGAGACACATTAGTTATGTTCGCGATCAACAAGCTAAAAATGTGTTAAAGCCCATGCTTCATGGTATTGATGGCTTATACATGGAGGAAAGGTTCAAAGTGTAAAACATGTATGAATTGAATGTTTATTTAATGACACACAGGCCAAGATTAACTAGTTAATCACTTCTAATAATGCAGAGGTCACACAGCAACACATACACAGGGACATTATGTTTTGACCCCTGTCATTAACCTCTTCTGAGACCTGAAAGCAGGGTGTATCCCTGACCTTGTCAAAGATTCGCGGATGTCCAAATGGTATTGCACTCTGTCAGACCTTGGCCTGCACCTCCAAATGCATGGCCGACTCCCTTACTTTTTCTTTCACAACTACCAGAAACTTAGTTTATGTCACACCACACTTTAATCAAAGTCCTTGCTTTTCAAATCACCATTGCTCCATCCAAGAAGCCGTGTACAGTGAAGCCCGTTAGGATGAAGTGCAGTGTCACAGGTTTCCTGCATGACAAAAGGGATTAACTTCCATTGAAATTGCATTGTTTGCTGCAGTAACTCTACTGCAGAATTCTGCAGAGTTGGGCTTCACCCTAGTGGGCTTCACTGTATTTTTGATTTACTGTGTCTTTACCAGTGCTTGAGAAGAAATCCTCACTCTTCAACAGACTGGCACTCGTGCACTCCGTTGGACATCTTCAAGCAATGCATCAACCTTCCTCCACTGCTGATGTTTCACCCTCATACTGACTGTTGTTCCATGAAGGGATACAGGTACCTGTGTAGGTTTAATGTGTTTGACACAGCAACATCTGTGTGTGGTTATTTCCTACCTAAACTGAATGCATCTGAAACCTCTACTGAGCAACCCTTCTCTGCAAATGCTACTCCAGCAACCAATGCTACGGAAGACTTCATCCAACCAACCAGCAGCCTGCAATATGGATATTTCCAGATCTTTGCCTCTGTCACATGTCCAGTACAACTCACCAAGTGATGTTTGCCACAATCAAAATAACATACAATATGGATGAACAATATTATGTTGTGAGCAACCTCAAGAACTTTTCTTAGGAACATCTCACTTGTGGTGTTGACATTCCTAATTTCTACTTTGTGCCTCATAAACAAACCATTCTTGGTCAATCTGTGATCAACCCTGTACTCACTCCTGGACAGGCCTACTTCGACAGTGACCCTCACTCTCTGAATACTATAGACCAGTATTTACCAGTTTTTAATGTACATACTAACACACTTACCCTAAATCTTAACTCCTGTTAGATAGAAAACATACTCATCTTATACATATCAGCCAAACTACTCAGAAAGCTAATAAAGATTTCAATGATTTAATACATAATGGTGATTTTCATCTTGTTTTAACTCTTACAGTACTAGAAATTTCTTTTAAAACCTTTTTCATTTTAAAGGCTATCTTGATTCTTCTTTTTACCATTTGCTGCCCAATCTATTCTAACTTACCATCTTGTGTTGCCAGTTTAGCAGGCAACAAGCAGCGGATAATGTAGACCTGGATCACCCCATAACCCTATACTTAGTGCAGCATATGGTACACATATATTTATTCATAATGGCCCATACTCACTAATGGGGCAGAAGGTATGCACCTAAGGTGCATACCACACTTGCGTAGCTCCATGGCCCCAGACAGGTGCAGGGTATGCAGTATTCACTACTTTATGCACCTGTGGGGCACCTGTCCACAGCCCCACCCCCTAGCATGCAGGACTGCACAGGGCAACTGGAAGCAGAGTAGTAGACCCAGGCGGGCAATCAATTGGATACTCATCCTGGCTCCCAGAGTGGATCACTTGCATACCAAGGCATGGGTCCTGGAGTATTAATAGCCCCCGCAGGCACCCAGACCCATGCAGCCATGCCCCCATGTCCAGCAGTCCCTTTAAAAGCCTCCCCTCCCACCATACAGCAAAGCCCAATCCCTGTTTGGGTGTAGTAACCCCCCAACACAACTGTACCCCATCCCCATAACAGCAGACTCCACCTCAAAACATCTGCGTCCTGTCCTCGTATGGCAAAATTATCCCCCTGCCCCAACACATGTCCGCCCTGTCCTCGTATGGCAAAAGCATCTCCCTACCCCAACATATTCCAGCCCCTGACCGGCTGATGGGTCCATTCTTTGGTGTGGAAGTGGTTCCTGAAGATAGCCACCCAAGCCACCACCACCTGCCCACCTTACAGCACCAGCCACTCGGGATTCCAGACCCCTGACCGGGTCGCTGGGTCTATTCTTTGGTGTGGCCATGGCTCCTGAAGATAACCACCCAAGCCGCCACCACCTGCCCACCTTACAGCACCAGCCACTCGGGGTAAGAGTCCTGCCTGGGGTCGGGGAAGTGCAGGCAGCTACCATTGGTCTAGCATTTGCTGCATCGCTCCCCGATTGGACTCCCACTACCTACGCTGCTCCTGATTGGCTCCTGTCTCTTTCTCTGCCTTTTGCTCTGCTTGCTGGGCTCTGCGCCCATAGAAATACATTGGACTTTGCCATAATTTCTGCTCGCTTTCTCCTGCCTGTAATGCCGTGTTTCTCTCCAGTGTGATTTACAGCCATTTTACTGTACTGTTACATTTAGTATGTTTGATACAGCCATTTGCACCTGTTGTTAAACTGACTTAAATTTTTGTCCTTGTCTTGCAATCTGGTCCCCCTCTCCCTACTTTCTCTACTTTTCCTGTCTTGTGAGGTCATGAATTTGAAAGCCTTTCTGCCTCACTAGACCTGCTGCTACTGTCTCTCTCTCTCTCTGTCTTCCCTGGTGCCAGGTTTTGGAATTATCCATTGTTCCAAACCTTAGCCACCCTCCCCCCCTCTGCTTTTACTTACATCTGCCTAACTTTTCTCTAGCCCCACGGCCACCCAATTTTTAGCCTCTTCCCCTACGTCACCTGCCTTTGTCCTGCACTGCCTTAACTAATCCCCACCTTTCTTCTCTTTCCCCCTTAGATTCCAGCCCCTGACTGGGCCACCGGGTCCATTTTTCGGCGTGGCCATGGCTCCTGAAGATAGCATCCCAAGCCGCCACCACCTGCCTGCATTACAGCACCAGCCACTTGGCGTAAGATTCCTGCCTAGGGTCAGGGAAGCTTGGGCAGCTACAATTGGTATAGCATTTGCTGCCTCACTCCCCGATTGGACTCCCGCTACCTACGCTGCTCCTGATTGGCTCCCGTCTCTCTCTCTCTCTGCCTTTTGCTCTGCTCACTGGCTCTGTGCCCATAGAAATACACTGGACTTTGACGTATTTTTCCACCCGCTCCCCACCCCTCCTACCTTAAATTTATTCACCTAAGCCCTGCCCCCCTTTCTCCCTTAGCCCATTCATCACCAGCTTTAGTCCTTCACACCAACCCTTCCCATTTTTCGCCCCACACAGTGCCTGCCTTTTACTAAACTCTTTCTCCTCCTTCCTTGTTGCTTTCTCCACTGCCCTCTGATCTCCCTTAGACTGTTCCTGGCATGGTCCTCCCCCATTCCCACCACTGACAACTTAATGGCTACCTCATGGTCACTCTCCTCCCTGCTTCCTACTCTCCTCCTTCTCCTTGTTATGCCCCCTGTCTCCTCCCTCCCTAGTCCCTACCTCCCTTACCCACTCCACCCCAATCTCCTGCCATGGCACAACCTTCTGCTCCAAGGGAACTCTCCACTTCTCGCCTCGTCCTCCTTGTGGCCTGCCTATGATCAATACCTGGCTACTGTTAAGGAAACAAAGCCCTGTGGGCTGGTCTGCCTATCCTTGCTCCAACTGATTGCATCACATAGCTGCTACCGACTGGAACCCTCCTACAACTCCATCAGCAAACAGCATCTTAAATTAGGCCTAAAGGAACTACGCCTTTACTCCTTAAAACTGCTTCTCCTCATCCTACTGATCTCAGGCAACATTCACCCGAACCCTGGACTATGCAGCCCAAGTTTCAAAACAATTGCTGGTGCTTTTCTCCTAGCAACCCTTAACATCTGTAGCCTACTGTCGAAGTTCAACACACTTCAAACCTTTGTTAGGCATCACAACCCTGACGTCCTAGCTGTGGTGGAAACCTGGCTGACACCGAAAGTACCTGTCCCTGTGATAACCCTCCAAGGCTACAACATTTTTAGACCGGATCTAGTCTCTAAGAAGGGTGGGAGCTGTGCCATCTATGTCAAAGATACCTTAATGGTTCACCTCCTTGATACACCAATGCCTGAGTCCTCGACCCAGATCCTACCCATCAAACTAATCCTTGGTCCTAATCACAAAGCGCTCCCAATCGTCACCATTTACATTCCACCCCAGGACCAAGCCAACAGCCTTAACGATGTCTTCAAGTTCATCAACTCCCAACCTCCTGACTCCGAACTTATCCTCTTAGGGGACTTTAACATAAATTGCCTCAGATCTGACATAGGTGCTCATAAAGATGCCATAGCTGCTGCCAACCTCACACAGATGGTCAATACCCCTACTAGAACAAATTACAAGACCGGCACTAGCACCCTACTGGACTGGGTTCTTACAACTCACCCATCCCATATCTCTCATACCTCCGTTCTCCCAGACTCTCTCAGTGACCACTCCTCAGTCATTTGCGAATGGTCCAACAAATTTCTCAAGCCACTTCCCACAATCATACATAGTAGGGTCCTCCCTCGTGGGAAGCTTTCCCATTTCAAACAATACCTGAATCTTCAAGACTGGCAGCCCATCTGCAATGCAACAGATGTCAACGTGGCCCTCGCCCTCTTCATTGCCACCTTTAACAAGGCCTGTGACCTCTTTGCACCTTCTCAAAAACATAAAGTCAAAACACTCAGCAACCCCAGGATAAACTCCAAGCTACTGTCACAACTGAAAGCTAGGGACCAACTCTGGGCAGTGGACAAAGCCAAAGGCAAGCCATCAGGCATTCAAAACTACAAACAAGCCCAGAATGCCTGTATCAAAGCCATCCGGCTTTCCTAAACCTCCTACTATAACGATGCTCTCACAAACACTTGGTGCAACGGTCGTGCTTTCTGGGACAACATCAAGGAAATCACAGGAAAATAACCCAAACCCCCCCCAGCCATGCTGATTATTGATGGTGTCACTACACTTGACCCCATGACAATTGCTGACACATTTAACGAAGCATTCACTGACCTTAGTGCCGTCCTCCCCCCTGATTTCTTTAATGACGACACCTGTACTGCAAATGCCCGTGTTTCCCTGGCTAAAAACCCCAACTTCTAATTTCAGCAGATCAACTTGTGTAACGCGCGACGATACATCATAGCTGCCATCTCAAAATCCAGAGCAAGTGGTAACACCCTCGACCTCAAGTTACTGTTGCTTACTCTTGAGGAAGTTCTACATCCCTTAACCAAAATCCTGAATCTCTCTCTCTGCTTCAGTCATTTCCCGGACAGATGGAAAGCTGCTACTGTCTCTCCAGTTCAGAAAAGTGGTGATAAGACTAGCCATGCTAACTATCGCCCGATTTCTATTCTGCCCCCCCTCTCTCCGAGGCACTTGAACGTATCGTAGCAGACCAGCTAACTGACCATCTCGTCAAATACAATCTATTGTGTGATCAACAGTATGGATTTAGAAAGGGACACAGTACCTCCACTGCCTTTCTTGAATTCACTGGTGCTGTACATAGTTCCCTAGACAAGGGCCTTCTTACTGGAGCAGTTTACTTTGACCTCTTCAAGGTTTTTGATACTGTTCACCATCGGCTACTGGTCAACCAACTCCTAAATATTGGACTCTCTCCGGACTCAGCACAGTGGTTCAAAAGCTACCTGGAAAACCTCACACAAAGGGTAAAAATTGCCAATACTCTCTCTGATGTCTTACCAGTTTGCTCTGGTGTTCCCCAAAGTTCTGTACTTGGCTCACTACTTTTTAACCTATTTCTAAATTCCTTACCACAATCTTCCACGGAGAAAATCATCCTCTATGCAGACGATGCAGTCATCTTCTCATGCCACAGAGACCCCTTGTCATTACAACATATCTCCAGGTTGGTTTTAGTGCCATTGAGAAGTGGTTCTCTAATCACAAGCTCATCCTTAACCAAAAGAAAACAAAGTCTATGCTCTTCTGCAGCTCTCACAATAGACACAAGCTTCACCACCTATCTCCACCGTGCAAGGGAATATCCTCGAACAGGTCCATTCCTTCAAATACCTCGGGCTACTACTTGACACCAACCTCTCCTACAAGGAACATGTCAAAAGCATGGCTGAAGCAGCTAATACCCGCCTTGGCCTCCTCTACAGGCACAGACAACATCTCACACCCCAAGCTCTGAATCTTGCCGTTCAGAGTTCTGTGGTCTCAATTATTGATTATGGCCTTCTCATCTATAGCTCTGCCACTAGGTTTATCCTCAGATGCATCTCAACAGCCCACAGTAAGTCATGTTGGCTAGTCACTGGGGCACACTGACTTACATATACCTGTGACCTGTATGCACAAACCCGCTGGCTCCAACTCTCTAATCGCATAATGTTCCTGACCTGCATAATAGCAAGGAAAATCAGCCTTGGCCTTGCGCCACCGGGAGTCACCGCCTTGCTCCACAACAGCAGAAACAACCTGCAGATCACCGGGGGGTCTAAAACTCAACGCCTTCAAATCCCCTGCTGCTGTACTGCTCAGGGTCAATGTGCATTCGCCTATACGACTCCACTTTGGCTGAATAACCTTAACCCTGATATCTCCTCAGTTCCTACTCTTGGTACCTTCAAAACTCATCTACGGCTTCATCTTATTGCCCCGAGCTCCTGTAACTGCTACACTTATGCCTGAGCTGTCATGTCCAGCCACTGATACCACCACATCTTCCCCCATGCAGCTCGTACCCCATTTGCACTTATTATTCCTATCTACCCCTCCACCTACCCTACCCTCCCCTCTCTCCACCATCCCCACTCCTCCTTCCCTTCACCCATGTTTCCTTAACCCCTTGCCCCCTCTTCTGATAACTGCCTCTGACTGCATCTGTAAGTCCCTTCCCTTCGTTTTCCTCCTTGATCTCTGTTCTGTCTGCCTCTTTACGGAGGCCTCACTGTTATTCCATAGGTCTCCTACTTGGCTGCGTACCTGAGTGTTCTATGATCCTATCTCCAATTTAAAATCTTGTTGTACCATGTCTTTATTGATCTTGCCTCTAATCACCATATATTGTTTTACCAAGACTACTGTTCTCCTATTTTGTTGTGTATCAACCCTGTTTTGTATTTGCCTCTGACGTGGAACCTTTGTAAAAGAGCCTAGGCTCAAAGGTCTTTGTAATCCTGGATTTCAATAAATAAATAAATAAATATGGCTACCCCATTCCCTGGTGTTGCACAAGACACCACCCTTGCACACACAGGTGCCCCAGTCCCTGATGTAGATCAACCCCCCCACACACACAGCAGCTCTGATCCACACTCTCTTGACCACTGAACCCAGTACCCTAGCAGCATCCTTGGTGATCAGTGGCTTCCTCCATCCCTTACAGCACTGACAACACCTTTCCCCAGTCCCCATACCCACTGATTGGTACCACAGCTCCAGATGGTAGGCGGCACAGCCCTCCACACACCTCATTGACTGCTGGCCATCCAGCTGATGCTGGGAACATGCTGCTATAACTAGGCAGCATGCTCCCAGCATCAGTTAGATGGCCAGAAGCTGAGGAGGTGTATAGAGGGCTGTGCCACTGGCCATCCTGAGCTGTGGCACTGACCGGCAAGTATGGGGGCTGGGGGGAGGTGTTGCTGGTGCTGCAGGGGGGAGCCACTCACCACCAATGATGCTGTGAGATACTGGATTCAGGGATCAGGAGTGTATGGACCAGGGCACTTGTGTGTGTTGTGGGGTCTTGCTTTACACTGGGGACAGGGCTGTCAAGTATTGGGGAGTATGAGGCATGGACAGAGCATTCGGGAACAGCCAAACATGTGTTGTGGGTGGGGGTAGGGACAGAGCATTTGGGTGTTGGGGGGGTGTATGCCTGGCACATATGGGGCTGCAATGTGTTGGGGTGTAATTCAGGAATAGGGGTATGGGGCTGCACTGTGTAGGGGTATGCTTTGGTGGTACTGGGTCAGGGCAGACATGTGCTCTGTGTGGGGGGGTTGTCATACTGCTGCTGGGGCCATCAGGTGGTCCTGTGTGGGAATTGGCATGGCACATACAGTGGTTACATCAGGGTCCCCCCTGGCATAACCAGCACTCTCCTATGCCCTCTGGTGCACAGCACTACATGCCTTAGTGTATGGCACGTAATGCTGGCACACCCCAACACACCCCAAGCCCACCCCCAGTGTGTTACTGACCCTGCTGCCGGTGGATCAGGTGTGTAACCACCTTGTGAGCAGTCCATGAATGCCACTGGACCCTGCTATGTGGCATTCTGACTTAGGGTTATGTAAGCACCTCAGATACGCGGCGCATAGGCAATCTTTTTGTTCATGCATCGGGCCCATTATTCTAACTGTGGCAAGGTAGGATATTGTGTAGTAGTACTGTATGTGCTTATGTAATACACATGTGCATATGATTGTAGTATCCTAATAGGGTTAGGTGCTATCAACCTCTTGCCCTAACAGTATTAGCATTGCACATGCAGGCCTGATGGCACAGTTATTTTTCCAAGGTAAGCAGCTAACATATCTTTATTTTTGTGCAGTACTAAACATATTTTTTAATGTAACCCAAAGCTAGTTTCAGCTAGTTTATTCTTATCAGTGAGTACATCCAGAAACAGAGAGATGAGCTCACTGTCTTCTGAACTAACCTTCTACCAATGAGACTTCTGTGTTTTGTGATTTTACCTTATTTGGCAGGCTGTCACCTAGTAACGTGATTTTCTTATCTATGGTACAAGAACGTCTGTAAGACTTTTCACTGAGTTTGCATGATGACACCATGGTGTTCGGAGGTTTCTGAACTCCAACCAGGTATGCTGTTTTTCTGTATTTTCTGGAATAAACATTTCCCTGTGACATCTGTGTTTCTATGTCGTGTTTTGCCAATAGGTCTAGAATACTGCCAGCTAACATCAGGGCTGCTACCCATTTGGAACTGGCATGGGTTTTTATGTACAATTATGTCTTCTGGCTTCCAGTTGCAAGTCAGGGAGCTCAGTAAGACTGGAACTGGAGTCATCCCAGAGCTCTGCTCACTTCCATGTACTGGAGCATCTCTAAACACATTCATGTTATTTAAGTGATATACAAACATAATTTTGTCAATGTCCTTTATGTTCTTACCCTTACAAATGGTCCCATTCTTACCCTGGCAGAGCAGGATATTCTGGTCAGTGTATATGAACATTTACCTTGTGCTTCAACTACAAATGGAGTATACATAACTTAATCATATCTCTTGACCAGAACATGTAACTTCCCCCAACTACTTTAAACCACATCTAATAAAAAGGTTGCTTTCTTATTGCTAACCTTTTCAGCTGCTGCAATAATCATGTTTGGTAGAAACAACTTTGATCTGAAAAAAATAAACTCGCATTATTTTTTTCTTTACTCTTCCTTGGCAAGCAAGCCTAGTGGTTGTGCCTGGAATGCTTCAACCTTTCATCACCCAAATGTGGGACACTGGCACTTAAAAATATATAGAATAGTGATAAAATATGTGACACATTATCCAATCAAAAAATCACATGTTTGGAACACTGTGAATGTAGTGATCAGTGTTTATATAATTTGCTGTTTAGACAGTGGGCTGGATGCTGACCCATTTGGTGCGATGGTAGTGCTATCACCTGTAACACTGATGACCCAGGTTCAGGAACGGGTCTTGGTTGTTGAGGGCTGGCCGGTGGAGGAGGTTTGTGCATCTCACGGGACACTCTCCTCCTCCAAGGGGTGGGGGCTGTCACATAATCCCATTACTGCTGCCTGTGGATGCATGGACAGTTGTATGGCACTCATAGTGTGGGGCAGGGAGGACATAGTTAGGCATTTGGCTGAGACGTGCACCAGCACGTCTACAGCCTAGACTTATGTCCTTCATGCTGACATCTTCTGGAGTGGGGATTCAGAGGGAAAAAACAAAAGCAACAGAAACTGTTTAAAACCAAGCCAACTCTGTTGTACTACAGCCATCATGATTCCCAACAGCTGGTGGGGGGAGGAGAGGCAAAGCATGGATTGTCGGTAAAACTGCCTCCAAGCCCCGCTGGCAATGGGGAGATACCATTTGTAAAAAAAAAAGACATTGGCATAGATTAATATAAATTTTTGCTTTAAAATGTTGCAGTATAGTGTGCTACAGTATAAGTGAGCAAATAAAGGGCATTAAACTCAAACCTCTTGGCCATTCAGCAGTCAAATGAAGAACACTATATGGGAAAAGAGAGACAAATTGGTGCACATTGTTGTACTGAAAATGCTCAAAACCTAGTGGAAATGAATGCCTTTTTGCTCATTGAGTTTACTGTTGATGACAAAACAAAGATTAATTGTGAATGTCTGTTCTACAATGTTCAATGTGCATTGTGACACAGCTCTGAATAGTAAAATGAAGAATGATCATCCTAACCTGGAACTTTACCTTTCAACATCTTTTCACCCCACCAGTGTAGGGCACTGGACGTCTAAATGAAGCAGAAGTATACAATGTGTAACATTTATGAAACCTTGAATACAGGGGCTTAGAACATGTGGACAACTATACTTAGGAACATACATAAGTATTAATTGATTACCATATATTAATACAACATTCTGCTTTAAATTACCACTGCAAAATGAGGGACATCTCATTTTCCATGCTTCCACAGCCCCCCAGACAGCCCTACAAATCCTTTGCATCTGCAGCCAGAGGCAGATGGATGGACTCTTCCACTGGCACAAGGACCAGAGGGCCCTGCCTCTCTGTATCTGTTTACACAGGTCCAAAAGGGACTTGTGCAAACAAGGATATGATTCCATTATCTCAAGTTAATGCACCAGTTAGGGTTCAACTCACCACTACATAAGTAGGGAGATATAGCATTAGGGTTTCCTACCCTAACTTCCACACTCCCAAGCATCCAAAGGGATAAGATCACACGCGTAACCACAGATGACCATCATCTAATAACACAAACAACATACAACTGTTTCCAAATGTAATAAAAGACATCTCTCACCATGGTCCAACACTTCTGCAGCCATGGATGTACATGCACATTTCAACATGCACACACCCACATCTGGCTGCAGTATAAATCCATGTCACTAATATCACAACATTGAACTACCACTGTAATCAATACACATGCATAGTTCAAGATATACACACCCAGTTGTGGGTGCAGATAGAAATCCATAATACTCATATCACAACACTATGCATGTGGGATCAGTGCTAATGCACCCAGAGGTACAGCCATTGCTTCCCAAACTACATGAGTATTTTTATCTGAAGCCTGTATCTCTGCAGCCAGATATAGAAAGATAAGATACCCAGAGTAGCATAGAAGTTCAGTTTGTGGAAGCACATGCCTATTTGGAACCTGTCCTCCTGTAGACAAACGTACGCTCTGCATAGTGTAAGACATACACAGACACATCCAGCTACAGAAGCACAGTCCCACGTGGGACTTGTGCTTTTGTATCTTCATATATACAAATTTTGAATACTTAGATCACTATGGTACTTCTGTGTGCAGAAGCATAGGCCGATGTTGGGCCTGCACTTCTGCAGTTATAGTTACAGTTTAAAAGTGTAAGACATAGACATCTACCGCTGTGTACAGAAGCACAGGCCACTGTGTAGCCTGTAATTCTACAGACACAAGACACACTTTCTTAATGTAGGACACACACACCCACCTCTGGCTGCAAAAGTGCAGGCCACTGTGCTGAATTGACCTTTTCACACACAAATACTCATGCAGGATAACAAGGTTAGGAAATACTTCTGTTTGCTAAAGTGCAGGTCCCAGTGGATAACCTAATTCTGTGCAGTCAGATAGATTTGCAGCCAAAGACACAGACAGATATTTCCAGAAATGTATGTAATGTCTCTTGAGAAATTACCTGCCTGCAATACTACTGTGGGCCTTAGAGTGAATCTTTTTAGATATATCACAAAATGTCTAGAAATATATATATATGGATGCAATTGTACAATTACACATTGTAAGACATGCATTCCTGACTCTGTATGCAAAAGCTCAGGCAGCTGCAGCCAGAAGTGGGTGTGCATGTGTTGAAGTCTGCATATGTATCCATGGCTGTAGAAGCACTGGACCATGATGATGGATGTCTTTTGTGTTATCTCAAAAGAGTTGTATGTTGTTTGTCTTACCAGATGATGGCTGTCTGTGGTTGCTTGTGTGGTCTTGTCTCTTTGACTTCTTGGAGAGGTGGGGAGTTAGGGATGGAAGCCATAACACTACTTTTCCCTACTTTTGTGACATTAAGTTGAACCCTAACTGGTGCATTAATGCAGTTTTCTGCAAGGAACATATACATTATACTAGCACTAGTATAGTTAGGGTTAACTGAGAGTTTCTATATTAAACACTTACAGTGGTAATCATGCAAAATGGTTGTCACATCACTGGCAGCCAGAGAGTACAAATAACATGTGGTGCTTGAATCAGCATAACACAACATGATACTGGACAGAACTGTACTTCCCCTCCTTTCCAACAATTAAATCTCCACCTGTGTTTATACTTCCCTTTCTGACCAGCGTAGCACATTTCAGGTGAGCTCCACTATTGGTTCTTAAAGGGAAACGTCCATCTAGGATTAAATTAATCCATAGTGTTAGCAATGGAAATCTGGTTTACATAAGCTATTGACCAAACCTGTAGCACTTTTAGGGCCAGAATTATAACCCATTCAGTTGTCCCTCCCTTTATAGCTACAGGCATCCATTTTCTAAATCACAGTTACAGGAAATTACATCACATAAGGGGAAGCACATATAATCAATAAATATTTTTACCAGGAAGAGGCATACTAAGCTGAAGCTTGAGTCCAGGTGTGACCTGAGAACACAAGAAAGTTAAGTGGCTTGCTTAAGATCATACAGTAATACAAGTGGGGACAGTGGGGTTTAAACCCTGATCTTTAGATTGCTAGCTCAGAGCCTTAAACCACTGCACTATACAGCGTCTTTTAAGATAAGAGGAAAAGAATAGTTAGGCCTCCTGATGAGCTGTCACAACCAGCCACTTAATAGCTTAGTGATTGCACCTGGGAGCATCAGGGAAGTGAAAAGGTTTAATCTCAAAAAGAAGGGGCTACTGGAGATTTTCTGCTGGAAAGACAGAGTGAAACAGTTGGAATCATGAAATGAAAAAACAATCTGCTGTATTTTTTTTTGTCTTTTACTTTGATGAAAGGAAACCTATTTCTGGATGGTGTTCAAATAAAGATTTTTTTTTTATGTTGCAACCATCAGGAGAAGTAGTCCTGAAACATGGGGAAAACTGAGTGTGTATGTGTGTGTGGGGGTGGCAGTGTAGTAATAAGAGACCATGACTGCTTCCCTTCTGACATTGCTTGCATTTAGGGGCACTTTGAATGCACATGGACAAAAGTGGGGGGTGTCCATCCCCCCACATGAACCTGTTGGTTCTGGCACCTATGTCCAGAAGGGTTCTGTATTGACAGCCATCTATCCTATCACACACCAACACAAAACAATTATTTTGTTACAACTTATTTACCCAGGATAGTCCAGCTGAGATGTGCCACCTCATTTTCATTGGGGTCCTGCTGCTATTCATTTCTGCTGCTAGGTGGACAGGAGGACTGGGGGAGGGGGGGTATGTGGCTTGCTCAATGTCACATAGTTAGTATTTGACTTTACTGAGATTTGAAACTGTCATCTCCTGGGCCCCAAGCTTGTGCTCTAGCCATTAGATCACACTCCTACAAATGACAGAACATGATGCCAGCAAAAAAAAATTTAACACAACTACTTCAGTGCTAAAAAATACTGGAACTAAATAGATACAGGAATAACAATTATTTACAGTGTTACCACAGCAGCAGAATATTCTGCAAATCACACTGGCACTAAACATTTTACTAAACTGAAATGTTACAAATTGTACAAAGCAATATAAATCCCAAAGGAGCTTGGAAACTGTTGGCACTGGCTGTACACAACTTTTGTTTATTGCAACCCCTTCAAAATTAGAGACAAGTTCACATCCCCATGGACTGGGCAAAAGCATTTTTTGTTTCATTTCCTCAGCCTTTCAAGAAGGTAGTATAGCGCAGCAGTTTAAGGCTCTGAGCTGTAAAACTTTAGACCTGGGTTTGAATCCTACAGTTTCGACTTGCATTACTGTATGACCCTGAGCAAATCACTTAACTTTCTTGTGCTCTCAGGTCTCACCTGGACTTAAACTTCAGTTTTGTCTGCCTCTCCTGGTTAAAATATTTATTGGCTATATGTGTTTTCCCTGATATGATGTCATTTACTGTGCCGGTGATTTAGAAAATGGATGCCTGCAGCTATAAAGGGAGGGGGAAACTGAATGGGTAGAATGCTGGCCCTAAAAGTGTTATGGGTTCAGTCAATAGCATATGTAAAGCAGATTTCCATTGGTAACAACTAATGAGTCCAAATGAGGGCAAAATGCATGTATGTGTCTGCTGTTCTTAGCCTTTGCTGATTGCATTATGAGGCCTTCTGGCACCATGCAATTCAGCTTAAAGTTGAGCCAGTCCAAATTCTCTCATGGGGATTTGCATATGTTTCCCATGATGCTTTGCATTATTGGGGTATATGCAATTGTGTTCTCATTAAAATTTTGCAGTATGGCTAATATCCTTCAGGATAACCCATGCCTCAGTGCATTTGTTATGGGGTTCTTTGTAGTTCTTTTCCTTCACTATTTTGGGACCCCCATGACCCAATCAAATAACATCCCCCTTAAGGGGTGTCTGTCTCCCTCTCCCTGGGCTAAGACACAGATATGGCACACTGATGAGTCCAAATGAGGATGAAACATGTGTATGTGTGTATGTGTGTATGTGTGTATGTGTGTATGTGTGTATGTGTGTATGTGTGTATGTGTATGTGTCTGCTGTTCTTAGCCTTTTCTGATTGCATTGTGAGGCCTTCTGGCACCAGGCAATTCTGCTTAAAGTTGAGTCAGTCCAAATTCTCTCATGGGGATGTGCATGTTTCCCATGATGCTTTGCATTATTGGTGTATGTGCTATTGTGTTCTATTTAAAATTGGTAAAAATATTGATTAATTTAATCCTAGATGTACGTTTCCCTTTAAACCAAGGCACTCTAAGTCAAATCACTACATAACCACTCTTTCCAATTCATGTGATCCTGTACCAATATTTTTATAATTAAACCTATGTGAACTTAACTGAACGTTTAAGAATGCATGTATCAGTTTTACATAAAATGTACTGGCTTGTGAGAAGATGTGTGAAAATGTAATTTGTGACAAAAATACAACAGGCATAAATCTGGCAGTCTTGAGGTTCTCCATCTCAAATCAAAAACCTAAGAAAATTAAATAGAAATATTACATGACATTGAACAAACACATTTTAGAATAACTAAAATGGTTTTTGAATAAAATATAACTATGAAAAAATCAAACATAAGGGAGAATGAAACAATCCTCAGGATATTTAGTAAGGTAACATAAATTTCAGCACAGGAACATGGCAAAATAAAGTATCTGATACTTGTATAAGCAGAAGACGTTATTGAAGGCTTAAACAAATTCTGCGTAAGGGCTCTATTCTCAAATGGGCTATTTGATTGGGTCCCTGGTTCAGAATGTCCCAAACATATTTTTGCTCTATCTACAGCTGGTTATCTGCAACACTACTGCCCCCAAAATGAAGTGAATTATCATAGTTCCAGCCAGTGATAGTTTGCAGGGTACTACAGCAACCAATGCAATCCAGTTTGTCATACATTAAATTGTGACATCTAATTACAGAGTGCTTCATCCTGGTGAAAGGCACTGTACATTCAACTTTCCCTGCTACTCCACAGTACAGTCAGGAAAGTCCTATTAAAAGCTTAAATCCCAGACTAAATCAATAACCAAAATACAGATAAAGACCTATTAAAAGCCTTAATCCCGGCTAATTTAATACCAAAAAAACAGATTAAGGGATATACTGTATGAGTATTCCCCAGTGGAAGTATATGAGATAGCATTCACAAATTGACACCTCTCCAATATTTGCACCCCTTATCCAGGACCAGGACATCCTAACATGAGTGACAAATCATGATTAACATAGGTAAGTATTACTTGGTGGCCTTACTTCCCCTCCTTTCCATCAATTAAGGCTCCATCTGTGGTTATACTACCCCTTTTGATCAGTATAACATGTCAGATGAGCTCCACAGTTGGTTCTTAAACCAAAACATTTTAACCAGAAGAAATAATACCCACTCTGTCCAATACATATGATCCAGTACCACTGTTTTAATCTTTAAACAATTACTGTATACAGCATGTACTTAAATACAGTTTACCCAAACCAATATTACTAAATCTGAATCAATGCATTTTAGTGCAAACCAATGCTCAGTTAAACAGACCTATGTAGTTGTATGGTATTTTTGATTTTTTTTTTACTGCTTGCACCTCTTACAGAGCATTGTTTTACATAAACACTGGTGCAAAAGAGTAGCAGTTCAGTTTTGTATTGCATGCTGACAAATCTACAGCTGTGATTCAGTTAGGTTGTCCCAAAAAATCATAATAGTTGCTCTTGAGACTAAGTGCTGCTAAACAACAAAAAGTGTTTTATTTTTCCAGAATTAAAAAATCAACAAGGACTGTATAGTACAAGAAAGGACTAGACATTCTCTAAATGTATATACTGCATGTCTGCATATCAACCCACAAAATAAAGAAATCACAATTTTTAAATTAGGTGACCATTTTGTTGGCCTCATCAGCAACTCTGATACAGAGATTGAGACATAATGGTTGATGCTGATGCCAACCTTTTCCATGAACTAGTCCATTGAATGACTATAACATTCTGTGCCACACCACTGTGGATATGAAATGTAGAAAAAAAGACTCTGAAAGTATGTCCCAATCATATTTTCAATGTCAAAAGAATCAATATGAATTTCCTTTTACCTCCTTGTGAGTTCCAAGAAAAGGAATATCTGATTTCTCATTTAGTTATCCAATCTTGTTATGTCATGCATGCACTAGTATGTTTCCCAACTAATTTAATGTAGTTATCATGTTTTTTTCTTCTTTTACAAGAACTTCTAGTATTTGGCCACTAGGGGAACATGTACCCCAAATGTCATGTTAATATACAAGTGAATATTTTCTGAGTCCTAGACTTTACTTGTCAAACTTCTATTTTCCAAGTGACACGAGGTTAAAATGGCTTAGTTTCTGTACAAAAAAAACTTCAGACATTAATATTTTACTCAGTGAATGGGAAACCTGGGAGCCTTATGACAGAATTTCCATTAACTGTTAAGAGCTAAATACTTTACCACCTAGGCTACGATAGATTATCCTTGAATCTTTAATTTTCCTTTTGAATGTTTTATTAATGAGGAAGAAGAGATTATAGATACATCTTCTTGTTTCAAAGAGAATCAGTTCAAATACAGACATACCAATTACTGTGCTTGCAAGTAAGGGAATTTTTTACTTTTCCCATATGGCAATCGCAATCAGATCTATGTTAATATGGAACTTTAAACACATTAACTGATTTGCTGAGTTCTAGGACTAGGTGCAAAGTCATCTTGACATCCTATGCTTAATGCACAATTTATAACACATTTTAATGACATATAACAGTCTTCTTTAAAACTTCTTAAATGTCATTTTTTACAGAATGAAATCACTGTGTAAACTATCCATTTATAGGTGACCTTACACCAGTATAAATTAATCAAGAGTAGAATGTTCAAATCAGCACAAAGAACAAATTGATCTATAAATGGAGCAATCATATGTTAACCAAAAAAAAATCAGTCATAATAAAAAATGAATGCTTCACAAATTAAACTCAAGACTTAATTCTCATTAAAGCAGCAGTGCAACAAAAAAAACTATTCCAAAAAGCTAATTTTCTGCTGTGGTTATAAAAATTATTGGCAGAACTGTTGATTTGGGTTTTCTGGATGTTTCCTATGCTGTGTACTGTACATTTGCATTTTTGGCTGGACTCTTAACCTCCTTGGGTTCTCAATATTATTTCTTTGTAAAAATGAGGCAAACATCTTTTCTTCTTGAGAAATAATTGTTTTTAATACTTTAAAAAAATTCTTAAATGATAATGAAAACTGAAATTTTACCCCCAAAATAAACAGGAAGACATCTGGCATCAATTAGAAATAAAACAGGTGGGGTTAAATTTTAATCCACTTTCATTGCACTGCTGCTGTAAGTGGAGATTCAAATAGCCCATAATGTAATTTACTGTGATTGCCTAAAGGGGTAAATACTACTGCTCTATGAAGCATGGTACCACACTCTACTTGGAATACAAATTCCTCTGTACATATCTCCCTAGTTAAAAAAAGTTTGAATATAAGAAATAGTTTCATTATGAAATCATAAGCCATAAGGGTAAAAGCAAATTCTATATAAAAGAGGCTTCTAAGTGAAAACAGTCCAGTTATGAATACAACTATCTTGTACTTCTCCAGAAGGGCATTTCTGTTATACCTATGTATGACTACTGTCCTAATTAAAAACAGGAGGGAGGCAATACAGCAATAGAAGTATTCATTATGAAAGATATCGCCAGATAATAATTATAGCTGTACATTGTGAGGTCAATTGAAATAGTTATCTGGTCTGTAATCATGTCATATGTTGAAAAATCCCTTTGAAAAGCCATTAATATGCATTCAGAATTAAGCTGTTCTATGAAATATATATCTGGGAAGTTACCTATTCAGTGACATGTTTTATTACAACAAATCCACCAAAATATGTGTGCATAACAACACCATGGGACTCACCCATGGTTATTGCCAGAGGCAGTGCAAAACAGACAGATTTTAGTTGCAAAACTCCACCACTGCCCTATAGCACCATACACAAAGGTGTGTGCTTGACACTTGGGAGGGTGACCCCCTCCAGCAAAGATGCTTGAAGCAAATTGCAGTACAAGCTGGGTTTGCACTGAATAACTGTCTGAATTGCATCTGTATCCTGCAGGTCCAGCATGGGGCAATAACTTTCTGTGATCAGGTTTCAATAGAAAATGCACAGGCACCCAACCAGAAGTGTCCACTTCCCTAACTCCACCTTGCTATCTGGGTTCAGGTAAGTCATGGATTTCCAGGGGCTTGGTGACCAGTTACCTGGTGGTTCAGTGGTCTGGTTGACCAAACACCTTATCCTTCATAATTGTGTTTCCTGGGAGTTCAACAGTACCTCCTTCCCAGCTCCTGTGATCTACCATACCTGGTGATCATTAGGTGGTTCTCCAAAATCTGTCCTACATCCTGTGTGCTACCATTGGTCACAACTTTTCTCCCCTCTTGGCACCTTCTTTTACTAGGCAGCAATGTTGGTAAGTGCAGGATACAACAAACAGTTGTGTAGTTGCCTCCATGCCTTGATGCATGGCACTGTGTGCCATTTGTGTGGTGGCTTCCATGTTCTTTCCTGGCTGGTGGTAAATACAGTATGTTCATGACCATCAGGAAAATGTTATAACCCCTGTGAGCATAACTCTATGGGGTCACAGTGTGTGTGTGTGTGTGTGTGTGTGTGGTACTCGGTCAATATATTGCTGCAATAACAGTGTGGTATTAACTGTGCTGTCAGAACAGTGACTGCATTGACAGAGACCAGGGTAGAATAGCTTTAAGGAATTATTGCTTCCCCAGTCACTGTCTCCTGGAAAGAGGGAGGGATCAAGTTTCTGTGTGTGTGGTGCCTAATCAAGCCACTCCCATGGTGGAGTGGCTACAGCACAAGCATATAGCAGCTTTGGAGACCTGGGACCATAGTTCAGTCCCCCCCCTCCCCAACGGTCACCTTGTGTTGCAGCATTTTTTTTTTTTGTTAAAAAAATAATTTGTTACCATCCCGAGTTTCTCCCCATCCCCGAAGTCCACACCTCCTTGGAGCTGATTATTTTAAGTCTGGGTGTGTAGAGGATGAAGCCTCCCACATCAAGAGGTGCAGGGGGCTTGTTGCCTCTGTGATGGCAGTTTTGATGTTTCCCCATTGTTTCTCCACCCCTCCTTCTAGCCTGTTTGCTAGTGCTTTTCTAAGGCACTCTCCCATCTTGCCAAAGTCAGCCATCCTGAAGTCCAGTACCCTCACTTTTTTTTTATATTTAGTATGTTTTATTGACATTTTACAATATACATGTTCGTACATGGCATACCAAATGGCATTAAACATGTCAAAACTACCCACTCCATTCACCACCCACCCCAACCCTCCCCACCATTCTGTCTATATCCTATTTATCTGTTCATACCACCCGCCCTCCACTACCTCCCCTCCCCTGGAGCACTGGGACATACATGTCAAGGAGTAACCTGATAAATAAGTATGACTATCAGTTCCTAATACCACATTACATATATTGAGTTATTTTCTTCTTGAAATTCCTGCGTATCTATTGAAACGGTGGAACACTCTCCTTCTACAGATCCTTATATCTCTCAGCTAAAAATCGTGAAAACTTCTCCCATCTGTTATTAAAAATGTCTAGGGTATAAAATTGGGATGCAATAGCCTGTTCAGCATAGTAGGCTATATTCAGTTCCTGTAACCATTCTCTGTGGATGGTGTACATTCTCTAATCCAATATCTCATGATAACAAGCAGTGAGACTGCCGAGATGAGGGCCGTATAGTACTGCGAAGTCCGATTCTCTATAGCTGAGGGATTACCAAGCACACATGTCTCAATATTAAAAGTGTCTCCCTTTTCAAGCAAAGGCAGCATGAAACTCTTAACTTGCTGCCAAAAGTTCTGAATACTAGGGCATGTCCAAATCACATGTATGAGAGAACCTGGCTCTCTTTTACACCTTTGGCATAATTTGCTTAGCGTCCTATCCATATAGTGTCTCCTAATCAGAGTATGGTATAAGTTGTGGAGTACCTTAAATCTAACCAAACGTAGTCTATCTTGTTTTACAAATTTATAGTTATTTTTCCAGACTGATTCCCAGATGCACCCGTCATAGGATAAGTTTGCAGCCTGCTGCCAATAAAAAGCTATTGGCTATGATTTCTCTTCTACTCTACTATATAACAATTTATAAATCCGAGCTATAGGTTTTGGCTGTATGGCCCGTTTATATACTTCCTTAAAGAATTCCGAAGCCCGGGCCAACCATGGTGATTCCCCAAGTGCAGCCTTTATACATTGCTTAATTTGTAAGTATTTAAACACGGGGAAATCTGACAACTGAAAAATAATCTTCAATTCCTGGGGGGTCAAAATTTTATGATCTTTAACTAAGTCTGCAACTCTAGTTGTGTCTATCCTTTCCCAAAAAGTAGGTGGAATAGTCCTATTGCCTATTTGGAAATTCAAATTATGAGCCAAAGGCTGGCCTAGATCTCTCTTGTTATCTCATTTGACATAATTACACAGTTGAGAATGAGCTTCCAAAGTCCATGCTAACGGCGTATACTGCCAGGAATGAGGTATCTTTTTGCCAGCCGTATAAAGCAATGATTCCAGTGAAACTTTATTGGAGGAGGCAATTTGTCTCTCTCTCTCTCTATCTCATACCACATCAAATTGTGGGGGAGTGATTCCTAGGGCACCAGCCATAAGAAATATTTAGAAGTCTGGAAAGCCAAATAATATAAAAAGAAGTTAGGGATTCCCAACTCTCCCCTCTCTTTCCTCTCCATTAATTTGCTTATCGTCCTTCTAGGTTTTTTATCATTCCAGAGGAATGCGGACCAAATCGAATTGATTTTTTTAAACCATGTCTTAGGGAGGGCTAACTTCAGCATAGCCTGGGGATACATTAGCCTAGGGAATACAGCCATCTTGTTTAAATTAACTCTCCTCCAAAGTGATAAAGGTAAAGATTGCCACCTCTTTAGGTCTTGCTGCATCTGGGTTACTATCGGATCTATATATAAAGATTTTAGCTTATTGGTGTCTTGAGTAATCCCTAGACCCAAAAAGGTGAGTGAGCCACCAGCTCATTTCAGCCCTATCTCATCTACTTCCTTCTTGGTACATATGGGTGTCAATGAAAGTACTGCTGTTTTATGACAGTTCAACCTATATCCTGACACAGAACTAAACTCATCTATTAATTCCAAAACTGCTGGTACCGATTCACGCCACGAGGTGAGATGCATAAGGATGTCATCCACGATCATCGAAATTTTATATGTGGTAGGACCTATATTTATTCCTTTGATTGCCCAAGATGCATTAATCTTTTTAGCTAGGGGTTCAATATATAGATTAAAAAGCATGGGAGAGAGCGGACAGCCCTGTCTGGTTCCTCTTGATAATTTAAAATTATTGGAAATGACCCCATTACATGCCACTCTTGCTGAGGGAATTGCATATAAAACTGCAATCCATTGGCTGTATTCTTGAGGTATTCCATATCTTGGCAAAAGATCAAATAGATACTTCCAACTAACTCTATCAAATGCCTTTTCCACGTCGAGGAACATGAAGACCTTCCCAGCGTCCGTATCCCCCGACGCGGGAAGAAGATAGCATATCTTTCTAAAATGATCGCTCGACTGCCTCCCTGCAACAAAACCAGCTTGTTCAGGCCCTATCAAATTCTCCCATACCCTTTTAAGTCTGGTCGCCAATATACTGGCTAATATCTTAATCTCAATGTTTAATAATGAAATCGGTCTGTAATTTTCCAGACATGTCTGATCTTTTCCTGGCTTAGGTATACCCATGATCCTAGCTCCGAACAGTGCCATTTCTTCAGGTTCAGCAGAATACAGATAGTTGAAAAATATCTGTAAATATGGTACCAACTCCTCTTTAAATGTTTTGTAAAAAGCTGGGGGAAACCCCTCAGGTCCTGATGCCTTATCTTTCGGCAGCCTATCTATTGCATCTCGAATTTCCTGCAGGGTAACCTCCACTATTAATGCTGAACTTTGATCTGTTGTAAGCTTAGGCATCTGGATGTCTCTGAGAAATAATTTCAATTTCCTCTCATAATCTATCTCTATGTGTTGTGCTGTATATAGTTCTGTATAATATTCTTGAAAAATTTTAACAATTTCCTCTGAATTAGACTTTAACTTTCTTGTTTCCCTGTCTCGAATTGCTATTACCCATCTCGTCTCTCTTTGTTGCTTTATTCTGTTGGCTAATAATTTCCCAGCTTTTTCGCCCTGCCCAATATATGTCGCTTTCCACTTTAAAGATGTTTTCATTGTTTTGTTTAGGTTGTAGGCTGCATATTTTGCTCTCAGTGAATGGAGTTCCATCCAACTTTTCTCATCCGCTTTTTGGCTCAGGTGTTGTTCTAAAAACCTTATTCTATCTAACTATTCTTCCACTTCTTTTATCTTTCTCCTTTTCCTGTTAGTAGCAAGTCTAATAAACTCTCCCCTCCATACCTCCTTTAACGCCCCCGTAAAATATCTTTTCTCAGAATCGAATTTTGATTAGAATCCCAGGAATCTTTAATAAACTGTCTCATCCTTTGCACTATCTCCTCTTCTGCCAACATTTGTGTATTTAAAGACCAGGATTTATAAGCTCTCCTGCAGGCTGAAAATCCTAATTTTATCCAAATGGGTGAATGATCCGAAAGCACTCTCGGATGTATCCCCGTGTCCTCAACTGTATGTAATGTGGTAGAACTTAAAAGAAAGAAGTCAATCCTTGAGTATACCTTGTGGGGGGGAGAATAAAATGTGTAGTCTAATTCCAAGGGATGGAGCAATCTCCACAGATCAACCAACCCGGAGTCACTCATTAATTCTCTTAAGACCCACTGTGCTGGGGATAGACCTACTCTTTTCTTATATTATTTATCAAGATCGTTTGTATATACCACATTCCAGTCTCCCCCCAAAAGACAAGGTACATTAGGTGCGGACGCAATGATCATGGCTAAGGGTAGAAAAAAAGCGGGGTTGTCTGAGTTAGGGCCATACACTGAGCCTATGAAAATTTCTACTCCTGCGAAATTTCCAAGTATTATTATATATCTCCCCTCATGCTCCCTCCAAGTTTTAATTTCCTTAAAAGGAACATTCTTGCATATAAGTATTGCAACTCCTCCCCTTCTTTCACTGTTGCCTACCCCAAAGGCCTGGCCGACCCAAAGTTTCTGTAACCTCCTAACTTGATTTGTAATTATATGCGTCTCCTGTATCATCGCAATGTGTGGTTGGTATCTATTCAAATGCCTTAAAATAGTGTACCTCTTTGAATTGTCTTTTCCACCTTTTATGTTCCAAGATATTATGTTTCAACTGTCCATTTTTCTAAACTACTATTAGTCCCAATATGATAGTAATCCTTTCTAATCCATCCCTTTCTAAATATATACTGTCATACTTTCTGTCCCAGTTGACCCCCTCCTATGAATCTACCCCAGACCTCTAATCCCAACACTCCCCGTCCCCATACAAATACCCAGGCCATTAGCCTTCTCCTAACATTTTTAGTCATCATGCCCCCGAATGAGCAGCTTCCGCCCCCCAAGTTGGTCCCTCAGGAGACATCTTCCTCGCTACCAACTATTATCTACTTCTACTAATTCTACCCTAATGCATCTATATCTAAGAGTTTCACACTTAAATCATTGACTTTATTCTCCCCTTTTGTTTACAGCCTCTTCTTATTTATGTCCATCGAACAAAAATTAAAGTCTGTCTTCTTAAACGCTTATCAATTGCCCCATAAGATATTTATCTGTGAAGTAAAATATCGCAGGGTCCTTGGAAGTGTGAGCCATTACATCAGCTCCATAATAAGTCCAGAGGTAAAAGAAAAATATGTCTCTATATACAGAGTCTCTGTATCACTTAAGGGCATTTCGCATAACCTGACCTCTGCCGGTAGATGGAGCTCCGTTCCCATTTATCGCACGGTTCTCTCACTAACAACAGGGGGCCTCATGCCTCTCTATATGCTCAACAGGGCATAACAGAGCTCCATGGTATGTAATAGACTCTCCCAAAAAAAAAAAAGCAAAAAAACTTTTCCTTCCCGTATACCAATACTGCCTCTATGAGAACCCTTGTCCCTCGAGCGTAATCTTCATGAAATCCTCCGAATCTCCGTGTTCATGATCGGTAGCATAGATTGTTGCCACTTCCACTCCATGTTAACCGCTGCCCTTCCCAAAAAGGTCTGGTAGTCTATTATAAAGATCTGTCGCAGCTTGAGTAGCGGATTCATATCTCTGGGTTCCTGAGTCCAAAGTCACCTCTAGTCTCGCAGGGAATAACATCCTATGTTTTATTCTTGCTGCCCACAGCTTGGACTGAATTGGTCGATAAGCCGCCCTGTCTTGTCTGACTTTGAATGTTAAATCTGGCACAATTCTCAACTTCTTGCCCTCCCATTCTAATTTCTCTGAATTTCTGGCCGCCTTAAGTATATGATCTCTATCCAAATAGTTTAATACCTTGAAAATGATAGGACAAGGCAGCTGGTCTAGAGGAGGTCTTGGTCTGATGGATCTATGTGCATGCTCTATCACATATGTCGGGCCATTTGGCGAGGGGCCTGCTACTCGAATGCAGAGCTTCTACAAAAAGGCTATCGCATTATTACCCTCCTCACCTTCTGGGAGCCCTAATAATACCAAGTTATTGCGACGTGATCTTCCCTCCAGATCTTCAACTTTCTCATCTAATTTTTTGACAGACTTTTTGAGAAAGATATTGTCTGTTTCCAATTTATGCACTCAATCTTCCATCGACGCAATCTGGGTCTCCGTATCTGACACCCTTAGTACCAGACCTGACAGTGAAGCCTTCCAATCCCGAAATTCCTCTATCAGGGAAAATAACGTGGTTTTAATGGTGGAAATGTCCTCCTGTAATTGTTCTGACTGCATGTTCATGGTATCCAAATTCAAGTCCAAGTTCAGGGATAAACTTCTGCACGGCCTTTTGGCCTCCAGCGCCATTGTGTCTTTCATAGGCTCTTTATCCAGCTTGCTGCGATATGGTTCTTTAGTTGTCTCCATGGCGATTTTCTCTAGTTTCCACAGCTGTCTGCTGGCTAACACTCTATCTTAGCTTAAATTAGAGATTATTGCCTGTAAAGTCAGTAGCTTTAGTCGGTTGTATAACGGAGCTGCACCTTCGTGCTGCTTACTCCTCTGAGGGCATCATGTGACTCCACAGTACCCTCAGTTTTATATGGCTTGACTATGTAGCTGAGTTTATCGTGAACCACACTGTTTTGTGGTCACTTGTTCACAGATGGCTTCCCACTTCTAGATCTGAGATCCTCTCACTGTCCCCATTTGAGAGTACGAGGTCTAAGATTGCTGCCTCAAAACTAGCTGTCTGAGGCATGCCACCTGTAGAGCATCGAGAACGGTCCTGCTCTTGGATGTGGCTGCAGCAAATGTGTGCCAGTTAACATCTGGCATATTCAGGTCTCCCATCAACAGTATTCCCCCTTTCTCTGCCATCCTAAGAATGCCTTCTATCATATCCTTGTCCATTCCCTCCCCCTGACATGGGGGTCTGTATACAACCCCTGTGTGGCTTGTGGTGCCATTTCCAGTCTCTAAGGTGACCCACAGTCCCTCCTTTCCTCCCTCTTTACTCTTTTGTTCAGTTGTTTTTATCCCTTCCCTTACATAGAGAGCTACTCCCCCCTCTTCTCCCCTCCCTGTCTCTCCTGTAGGTTGTGTACCCTGGTATGTTAACATCCAGGTCATGGTTCTCTGTGTACCATGTTTCTATGACTGCCACAATATCCAGGCATCCCTCTTTCATCAAGGCCAACAGTTCAGGGAGCTTGTTGCCCAGACTATGGGCATTGGTACTCATTACCCTCCACTTCCTGATGGCCTTATCCCTTTTTGCTCCATCCCTTTCCTTATTGCCTTTGTCACTTTCCCCATTTACCCCTACCCTTCTCCCTATCAAAATCTCTATCTTGGTGTTTACCTCACTTATTGCCCTGATTTTTTTGGTGGGGGGAGCTTGGATTTCCCTGCTCCTTTACAGTGCCTCCCCCCTTGGCTAGCTCAAATGCTTGCCAATGAAGCATTTAAACCTATCACCTAGGATCCTGGTTTCTCTCCTGGACAGATGAAGACCATCACACCAGTATAGGCCTGCATCACTCCAGGTGGATCCTCAGTGCCCAATGAAGCCAAATCCCTGAGCTCAGTTCCAGTTTTCAACCACTGATTGAATCCAATGGTGTGGAGCCCCCTAGTCTCACCTACGCTATAGACAGACATCACCTCTGAGAAGGTTACCGTGCATGCTACTTGTCTAAGGCCCCTCCCCAACTCCACAAACTCTTCCTGCACTGCTCTGATCCCTTTCTTAGCCAGGTCATTTGTCCCTAGGTGGACAATGACATCCAGCTCCCTCCCCTGTGCAGCTGCTCCAGTGATCCTGAGGATTAACTCCCTGTCCCTCCAAGCCAAGGTGCCAGGTAGGCACCTTACCTCCCTCTCCCCTTCCTCCCCCAGTTCTACCTTCCTAACAATGGAGTCCCCCACCAGGAGTTGTTTCCTTCCCCTGTGGGGTCCCATGCCACCTTCCTGTGGGTCTCCTTTGTGGAGGTTCCCAGCATCCTCCTTAGTCTCCACTGCGGGTGCCTCTATAAAGGAACCACACTTTGCCAGAATGGCATATGAATTGTGGAGAGGTACAACTTGAGGGATGTGCCTCTGTTCCACCACCCTCACCCTCCCTGAGCAAACTGTGGTTCAACTGCTCCCCTTTCTTGGCAACCTCTGAGCTAACGGCAGTGGCTCTGGTGGTCCCTGGATGGGAGAGGAGGTCCCACAAATCCTGGCCAACTCAGCCTGGAGATGAGTAACCTCCTCTCTCAGCCAGAGAGGTGCCTGCAGATGGGACAACACTGCATCCTCCAGAACGTCTCCTGGAAGACTGCTGCTCCACAGCCACTGCACTGCACCACTCCCATCATGTCTTATTTCTGGCCCCTTCACTGTTGTTTGGAATACTTACTCTTTCCTCTGTTTATTTTTTTCTCCCTATTTACTAACTGCCTCTGTGCCCTTTAAGCTCCTGATCTTCCTATTCTGAGACAAGAAGATCCTATATTTCTCAGTAGTCTCCTTACTTGCACAGAGGCAGACCTCCAGCAGCTGGGGGGAAGGATGGAGAGCCACTCTTCTCCTTCTAGGATGGTGAGTCTTTGGTGGCTCTGTGATCACTCACTTCCTGCTCCCAAACAGGAAGTTCCTGTTGTCAGTCAAATCCTGTGCCTACAAAAGTAGAACTGGCTTTGGATAGGGGGTGGAGGAGAGGGAAGGAGGGCAATATAGTCCCAGTAGAGAAGTCCAGTCACAACAGCAGCTCCTTTGTCCTGGTGTTCTCTGCCAGTTCTCTGGCAGAAGCTATCTAGGGCAGTGTTCAAATCTGGCTTTAACCTGGCTTCCTTCTAGCTAAGTCACTCCCCCTACTTAACATATCTTTCTACACTTAGTAAAATTGCATAGATAACAATCCCCTTCAGCCACCTGAGACTAACACCTAGATAACTGCACAGATAACAATTCACTTCAGCCAACTCCACAAGCACACTAACTTTTTTTTTACCCTAAATTGAATGTCCCAGTAGTAGAGTTCTACTTCTTTAGTCCCAGTAGAGAAGTCCAGTCACAACAGCAGCTCCTTTGTCCTGGTGTTCTCTGCCAGTTCTCTGAAGGAGGATCCTAAGGATTGCCAGGGAGGCATGGAGAGAGGAAGAACTAGATGTCATTGTCCACTTGGGGACAAATGACCTGGCTGGAGAGAGGCCAGATGCAGTTCAGGAAGAGTTCAAAAATCTGGTGAGGGGTCTTAGACAAGTAGCACAGTCTGTTACTTTCTCAGAGCTGCTACCTGTCCATGACAAGGGGGATGACAGAATGCTCCGCACCAGGAACTTCAACTTATAGTTGAGGAAGTGGTGCAGAGAAAAGGGACTCAGATTCATTTGGGACTGGGGCTTTACCAGGACGGATAGAGGCCTGTACTGGGGAGATAAACTACATCCTTCCAGGAGGGGAACCAAGATCCTTAATGAACAGTTTAAATGCTACATTAGTAAGCATTTAAACTAGCCAAAGGGGGTGGCAGAATAAGACAGGATGACAAAATCTGTCCCTCTCCCCACACGCTTACAGGGTCAGCAGTGGGAATCCTGGAGGTGGGAAATCCCACTTGGAACAAGCCCAAATAGGAAACCAGGGGGAAAGGGGAAGAGGAAAGAGGAGGGATAATACTAGAGGAAAAGAGGAGGGGCAAAAGGGCAAGAAAAGGGGAGATAGCAGTATAAAATAGAAAGCCATGTGTGTAAATGCTTGAAGTCTGGGCAACAGAATGGTGGACCTAGAGGCCATGATGGCAGCAGGAGACCTGGAGGTTCTATGTGATTACAGTGACTGCCAAAAGGTGATCACTATTATTGCGAACTACATTATCAATGAAAACATTTTCAGCGATATGCACTAAAAGGCAACTGGGAACTGTGCATTCGGTGGGGGGGCTGAGCCCCCCAACCCCCCCTTATGGGAAGATTTGCACCCCCGCACCCCTATCTGAAGATTCTCAACTCCAGGGGGGGTGCATGCTGAGGAGGGGGGCACAGCCCTGTTTAAAAAGAAGTTATGTCCCACTTCTCAAAATTTAACCTGCACCCAGTCCTGAAGCCAGGACCTGCTCTGTCAGAGCCAACCACCCTACCCACCACACCACACGGTTGGCTCAGCAGAAGCAGGCATACTACAGGGTTATAACCCTGTTCCCTATCCCTATATGTCCTGTTGTGCACCCTACCTCCCTTCCTGTCATTCACCCTACCCTTACCGTCGCAACAGTAACCATCCCCCTACCATCGCCCATGATAATAGCACCCTCATTGGGTCGCCGTTTTGACAGTAGCCCATATGCAGTCGCTGTCATCATGGTATACCCACCTGGACATAGTAGCAGTTACAGAAACTTGGTGCAATGATAACCAGGACCAGGATGTAGCCATACCAGGGTATGCGCTATTCAGGGGTGGCTCTTTACATGACAGAGAACATAAAGGCCACAGAAATACAAGGGGACAGAGTAAAGCAGACGTAGTGTGAGTCACCCTGGAGACAGGAAGGGGAGCCACTATTAGGACAGAGGAGATCTACAGACCACCAGTAAAGGGAGAGGAAGAAGATAAGGATATGATAGATGAAATACAATGGATGGCTAATAAGGGTGAGGTATCTCTAGTGGGGGACTTCAATCTACCAGATGTGGTTTGGAGCCTACCTGCTGCAGCATCAGTTAGAAGTAGGGAAATCCTAGACTCCCTGCACAGGGCATTCTTCAGGCAACTAGTTAAAGAACCCACTCATGAGGGGGAATTACAGGACCTGGTACTATCAAACAGGGACAGTGATGATGACCTCACTGTGGGAAGCCACCTGGGGATCAGTGAACATCGTACGGTGTGGTGCAAGATAAGGACAGTTCCAGAACCGAGCCACACTAAAATAAAGGTCCTGGACTTCAAGATGGCCAATTTCAAGAAAATGTAACAGTGTCTCAGGGAAGCCCTAGCAATAGGGAATAAGAGTGGGGTAGAGGAAAAGTGGACAAGAATAAAGCTGGCCATTGAGAAGGCAACAAACCTCTATGTTAAGCAGGTGACTTAGAGAAAGAGAAGGAAGAGACCACTGTGGTTCTCCAAGGAAGCAGCAGAAAAGGTAAAGGAAAAGAAGCAGGCATTCAAAAGGTACAAGATGACACAGAAGCAAGAGGATGGGGAATGTTATCAGGAGAAACAAAGGGAAGCAGGGAAAGCAGTTAGGAGAGCTAAAGCACAAAGGGAGGAAAACATTGCCAAATCAGCAAGAAAGGGAGAGACAACTTTCTTCACGTACATAAGTGAAAAGAAGAAAAGCAATGCAGGGATAGTAAGACTAAAGGGGGGGGGATTATGGAAGAGCACCAGAAGAAAGCTGACATACTGAATAAGTAATTTTGTTTAGTATTCACAAAGGAAGGGGTAGGTGAGAGGCCACAGACATTGGAGAAGGGCATTAAGGGAAGGGAGGTGGACATTAGCCCTTTTACAGAGGAGAGAGTCCTCAGGGAACTAGCAAAACCAAAAGTAGAGAAGGCTATGTGGCAGAACGGGGTTCACTCTAGGATACTAAAGGAACTAAGGAGGAACTGTCTGTGGATATGACTACCCTGTTTAATATATCACTGGATAAGGGGGGCGCTCCAGGAGACTGGAGGAGAGCGGATGTGATCCCACTACACAAAGGTGGGAGTAGTGAGGAGGCAGGAAACTACCAATCTGTAAGCCTGACTTTGGTGGTGGTCAAAGTTATGGAAACTCTATTTAAAGAAAGGATTGGGGAATACCTTAACACCAGTGGATTACAGGATCTGAGGCAGCATGGGTTCACAGGGGGTAGATCTTGCCAAACAAACCTGACAGAGATTTTTGACAGGGTTACCAGGGAGGTGGATCAGGGAGGGGTGGTGGATGTTCCCTACCTGGATTTCAGTAAGACCTTAGACTCTGTTCCACACAGAAGACTGGTACACAAGCTTGGCAGCATGAGATTGGTCCAAAGATAGTAACATTCATAAAAAGTTGGCTAAGTAACAGAACTCAGAAGGTGGTGGTAAATGGAGTTTCACACAGAGGAAGGTAAGATAACCAGCAGGGTGTCACAGGGGTCACTACTGTGACCAGTCCTCTTCAATGTCTTTATTACTGACATTGCAGAGGGCTGGAAGGAAAGGTATGCCTATTTGCAGATGACACCAAAATCTGCAACTGAGTGAACACACTGGGGGAGAGAAAATGAAGGAAGATCTAAAAGAACTGGAAGACTGGTCAAGGGTTTAGCAATTGGGCTTCAATGCCAAAAAATGTAAAATTGTGCACACAGGGCACAGAAATCCAAGGGCAATGTATCATTTAGGGGGAGGTGTTAACGACAAGAAAACAGGAAAGAGATCTGGGATAATCATATCTGATGACCTGAAGGTAGCAAAGCAGTGAGATAAGTCAGTAGGAAAGGCTAATAGGATGCTGGGCTGCATAGGGAGGGGTATCACCAGCAGAAAAAGGGAGATAGTGTTACCCCTATACAGATCAATGTTGAGGCCACACCTGGAGTACTGTGTCCACTTCTGGAGGCCCCATCTTAGGAAAGACATAGACTGGGTGGAGACAGTACAGAGGAGGGCAACCAAAATGGTGCATGGCCTGAATCAGGAGCCCTATGAGGAAAGACTCAGGGAATTAAATATGTACTCACTGGATGAAAGGAGAGAAGGGGAGACATAATAGTAACACTCAAATACCTCAAGGGTATCAATAAGGTACAGGGGGATGGCATTTTGCACAGAAATAGATGCTCAAGGACAAGGGGGCATGTTATGAAGCTGGGAGAGGAAGACTTAGAGGGAATGTGAGGAAATATTTCTTCATGGAAAGAGTGGTGGACACCTAGGACAGCATCCAAGCAGAGGTGGTGGGTGCCAAAATGGAAACTGGTTTCAAACATGCATGGGATAGACACAGGGGACCTTAATAACAGGGCTGGGGGGGTAAGGCTAGAGATCAATTAGGGTCTATGGTAGCACAGTAGGTCGGAATTTCAGACTAGAAGGGCCAAGAGGTCCTTTTCTGCCAACAGTGTCTATATTTTAGAACATTTGGAGCACATCAGATATAATTGGTTCAGTTTGCCTTTGATTAAAATGGCAATCACCTCAAAACTAATGTAGAGATATAGAATAGTTTGGATAGTAGATGTATCCAGTACAGGGGATAAAAGCAAATAATTCTCCATCTGCCAACATTCTATTGCTCCAATCAAATAGAATCAAATAGGGATTGCTTTCCCCATTTATTACAGCAGTCTTATTGTCCTAGAGCACAAAAAAAATCCTCCATGCAAACTATAACTTTCCTTATGCCAGCCAACCTAAACCCAGTGCCAGAGTGCCACCTGATCCAATTGGGTGGTGGCCTTTATGACTATTCCTAATGCCTGTTGTGGTAATAGCATTTTATAATGTATATGAATTATCTGGCCATCCATCCTTGCAATCCTATCCAAGCAGTCAATGCCACCCCTTACCTTAGTTAGGGGCCTATCTCTACTTCAAACTCATCATCCACCTCATAGTCTGCTGCATTGACTGGGGCTAGCATGGCAGAAGCAGTACATTGGTCTTCTCCTCTGGCTTCCAGATGCAATCTGTATAGTAAGGCTGCCCAACAAAACTCTACAACTAATATCTGGAACAGGCAGGCTCAGCATGAGCCTCAGTAAAAGCAATGATTGGCTGCACTTGCCATAACCCTACCTATCCGTAACAGATGTTATATTTCCCCTTTTATGACACTATAGTATATTTAAGCAATAAACCATGACAGGGTGCTGGTGATACTGGTTTTACCCACGCCTGGCGTGGTTCGGTCACGAGGCTGCAGGCCGAGTGAGTAAACCTCGCCAGGCGTGGGTAAAACCAGTATCACCAACACCCTGGAGTGGGTTATTGCTATTATACAATATTATCCTTTTTTTAGGTTTAAAAAAAACAACAAAAAACTTTTTCTTTTTATTGTATTTTGAATTTTTTTTTTACTTTATTCTTTCGCAATAAAAAATAGTTCTTGGTTGCTGCCTACTGCCATTCTTGTAAGGTTGTTCTGTAGGAGAGAGAGAGAGCTTGTGAAATGCTGTGTGGTGCAGGAGCAAGGGGTATTAAATGAGAGTGCTTTGGGGTTTTCCCATGAGGTGGAAGTGATGGCAAAGCCGATGACAGCCGAAAAACGAGCCCTGATACTAGGCATGCACCCAAGTATAAGCAAGACGCATGCCCAGTATCACGGCTGTGGTTTTTGGCCATGAATTCCATAATGTCCAGCGCTCGTTTTTAATTCAGAAACACTTCTCCCACTTGAGCATTGTTTAAAGTATTTAAATATTTGTTTAGCTGCAGGGGGTTGGTGCAATGTGTGCCATTTGCTAACGTGTTGCGATCAGGTGTTGGGTAGAAACAGGAAGAGAGCGAGGTGTCTTCAGCGCTGCGCTGCATCAGAGATCGTGGTTTGTGTTTAGGTTCAAGGTATGGGCAGAACGGTATGTAGGGAAATATAAAGGTTATTTTTGTGGCAAAATTTGTGTTTTTCTTGTTTTTACAAATTAGGGAGTAAGTGGTACAGCAGTGAAGAGAGAGACTGGTGACAGAGCGGAGAGTAACAACATTTACCGAGGAAAATAAGATGGTGGCTCGGACTGATTTTTAATTTTTTTTTTTGCAGTTATTGAGATACGGCTGGCTGGCACTTGTTCCTGTTGGTGATGCTGAATTTTACAACAGGGTGATAGTGCCAGCTGACCAATGAGAGCAGGGTATTTTAGTAGCCATTGTATAATACTATTTATACAGAATCATGGAGTGAGTCATGCACTACTGATGTCCTGTTGACCATAGTCCATGAAATGAGTCAATTGTAACTGAAGTGGTAGTCAGGACAAGTTTGTAAGTAAAGTAAGGAAGGAACTGGCTAGCTAGGTAAAGGGTAAGGGTGGGAGTGCTAATTGGTAGATATTTTTTAAAAATACTTTATTTTGACAGGTATACAGATAGGGGAAGCAGCATACATGTTAGGGAAGGAATAGGGAGGATGAGGAGGGCAGTGGAGGGGGGCTGCACAGATGGCACAGATGAGGACAAAGAAAAAGCAGACATCTTGAACAGGTACTTCTGCTCAGACTTCACAGTGGGGGGGGCAGGGCAACAGGGAGCAGCAGAAACAAAGGGAGGGAGGCAGACACATGTCTCTCTTCAGAGGAAAGTGTCCTGATAGCACTTGCAACTTTGAAGTGGAAGGCGATGGGACCAGACAGAATACACCCAAGGGTACTAAAGGATCACAGGGGATGTGCTAGATTGCCTTATTCAACAGCACTATGGAAACTGGCATGGTTCTGGAAGACTGGAGAAGAGCAGACATGGTCCCCTCTACATAAGAGGGGCAGCCAAGAAGAGGCTAGCAATTATAGGTCAGTCAGTCTCACCGCAGGGGTTGGGAAAGTTAATGGAAACCCTATTAAGGGAAAGGTTGGTTGAGTATTTTGAATCAAATGGACTGCTTGACCACATGCAGCATGGATTTACAGAGGGGGAGTGGGTCATGCCAGATGAATCTGATTTTTTCATCTGGCTGACCAGGGAAATAGATCAGGGGAAAGCAGTGTGAGTGGCCTATTTGGACTTTATACAAGGCCTTAAACATTGCTCTGCACAGGAGACTGATGATGAAATTAAGCAGCCTAGGGATGGGATGCTAAGTGATGAATTGAATTAGAAACTGGTTAACTGATAAGAGATAGAGAGTGGTGGTTATTTGCTTTCAGTTTAATGATCGAAGAGTGACCAGCAAGGTGCTGCTTCACTCAGTATTGGGATTAGTCTTCATCAATTTCTTCAAAAGTGACATTGCAGAAGAACTGGAAGGGAAGAAGGAAGGTGTGCCTTTTTGTTGATTACACCAAAATTTGTATTATGGACACTCAAATTAGGATGGAAAAAGTACATAGGGATCTTGGGAAATTCGAGGAGCAGTCAAGAGCATGGCAGTTAGGGGTCAATGCCAGAAAGTGAAAAATCATGTACCTTGGGCATATGAACACAGGAGCTGCATATAGGATGGGGGAGTTACTGAAAATCCTACTCAGGAAAGGAACCTTAGGATTATCATATCTGATTACCTCAAAGTGGCAGAGCAGTGTTGCAAAGCAGTGGTTCAGGCCAGTGGGATGTTGGGATCCATAGGGAGAGGTATTTCTAGCAGGAGGAGGGAGGTGGTGTTGCTGCTATATTTCTTGCTGATGAGATTCCACCTGGAGTATAGTTTCAAGTTCTGGAGGTCGCACCTCAGAAAGGACATATATAGGGTGGAGGCAGTCCAAAGAAGGGCAGCTAAAACTGTACAAGGGTTGCATCAAAAGCCCTATAAGGAGAGACTGAGGAATCTCCACAGGTACATCCTGGAACAGAGAGCAAGATGGGACATGACAGAGATCTACAAGTATCTCATAGGTTTAAACAGGGTGCAAAAGGGTAGTGTCTTTTAAATAAGAAAGAGCACCAGGACCAGAAGTCATGCAATGAAGCTGAAGGGGGAAGTTTAAGAGGGATGTTAGGAAGTTTTACTTCAGTGAAAGAGTTGTAGATGCTTGCACCAGTCTGCCAGCAGCACTGGTGGAGGAAGAAACAGTAGGAGCTTCAAGTATGCTTGAGACAGGCATGGGGGGATTTTAGCAAACAGGTAGAGAGGTGCAAGAGTCCCCAAAGACCAGTTAGGGTCTGCAGAGACAGACTAGGCAGGGACCATCTGGGCAAACTGGGTGGGACAAGCAGTCCTTTGCTACTGATAAATTTGTTTCTATGTTTCTGTTACTCCACAGTCACAGAAAGTGACCTCCCCCCCTCAACCACTGAATTCATTTGGAATGTTGTAAAGGGTGAGGGGACATTCCAGTGTTAACATGTTTGAAGACTGAGGGAGGTTATATTTAGCAGGGAGGATATTGTACTTGTCCATTTATTCATTGCATTAAGTGGATAATTAAGGGAATAAAGTGCAACTAAGGAAAATATGTGTATAATAACACAGTAATGGCCTTAAAGGGTTCTGTGTATATTTGTAAACCACAAGTTCAGAGCTTGTTTAATTACTAGCCCCTCTACCTGCTCGAGTCATGCCAACACTCTGTCTGTTTTATGCTCACTTGTGGTATTAATTGGTGCAGGCGAAAGCAGTGACATAGCAACTTGTTATTTACAGCTTTGTAATTGAGTTCCTACTGTACTTTATAACTAGCCAAGTATGCCAAATTACATAGGAAATCATTAGTTATAAGGATGCAAACTCCTCTAATTTATAAGGAAATTAATGTTCAAAACTGTTTATATACATCATAATGCTTTGGTGCTTGTGAACAACAAGGTGACAATTAATACAAAAATATTACTAGATTGTGCATGTGGAATTATCACGGAATGCCAATTTCACCTCTTTTGTATTCAAATGAAATTTTGAAAAATTCAGCAAAATAAACTCTTTATTCAATAGTGCTGCAGATATTTTTTCTTGGAATTCCGAAACGGCACAGAAGAATGCACAAGTTAAAAAAATAGCATTGAATTATAAAAGCAACATTCTTATTTTCTGCAGAATTTCTGAATTTCTTGGGTCTTTCTGCATTCCACATGTGGATTTGATAGAATCAGTGAAAAAATGTCACATAACTCTTGCGGTAATTTTAATGAGTGAAGTTAGCATCACAACATGAAATTACCATCAGTTGCCCTCAAGTATCCATGCTTTATTAATCATATTACATGGTACATTCTATGGAGTTTTAATATACTATAAGCCACATATCCAAAAGTGGAGCTTTTCACCCTGCAAAGTTTATCCTGAGAGTAAATTATCACAAGACTGTTATTATGGCATATTTGTACAACCTCTGAACACAGTGTGAGTTCAAGAAGCACACACAGATATAGCCCCCCATTGAGTGCAGCACAAAGGAAAGCACCAACAGGTGCCCTTGGCACACAATACATCCATCTTCTGGCCACAGGGAGGTGTTTGACCTGATTAACAAAAAGTCTGTCAAGGAATAGAAGCATTTAGATTGTTCAAAAACTGGATCGTGCTTTTGCAAAAAACTGTGATATTCTAACATCCCAATCACAAATGACCTCATTCCACATGCAAGGCCCTTAGGGGTCATTTTCATCCCTTTGTGACCTCATTCATTTGTGAGGAGCAAGACTTGGCTCCATGGATTGTGTGTAGTCTTGACACTAATTCTGGTTTGTGCTTTTGCACTAAGCAGCTACATTTAAATGTCCCCATGCAAATAGCTTCTTTTCACATGCAAATCTCTAAGAAGTCAGTTCCTTCCCATGCTGAAAAATAAATTATCAGCTGTTTGATGAAGGTGTGTATCTCATCATGCCAAAAGTTTAGCTGGTTTGTGCACATGCAAACCATGCATGTGTCTGTTTAGTCCCACTGCTTGTGTACCTCAGGGAGGACTTAGAGATATGGGATGAGTGAGCACTGTTGTTTAATCTATGGGAGTATAATGAAGATGACCTGTAAGTTTTCAGGACTGCTGACTTAATTGTGGTTGTTGAAATGAAATCATATTTGACATAACCCTGCTCCCGTGTTTTTGCTGATCCAAGTGATGATGGGACTCATAAATTGTGAGAAGCAAGCCTTAAATCCTTGGATTATATGTAGGCTAGCCACTCAAATTGGGATATGCTTTTGCACTGAATTGCTTCATTCAAATGCCACTAATCAAAATACCTCTTTCCACATGCATATCATATAAGATGATTTCCTTCCCATTGCGGCCTCATACAATTGAGAGAACCAGACCTTTGATCCTTGAATAATATGTAGCCTTGCAAATACTGTAATCTAAAGAGTATCTGTGTACCCCCACATCCTGGTCCTTGTATTGGCATCAATACAACATAATTCTCCGACCTGAAGAGTACCCCAACCCCCAATCCCCATAGCTGCATCAATAAAACTTAATTCCCTGGGTCTAGTGGTACCTCCACCACAGTCTGTATACAACTACTGGCAATATCATTAACAACCAGGGTACAAATCCATAATGTTTCCTTAATCCCCATTCCATTATATCCAAATGGGCTAATGATGGTACAAGCAAAGTATTGTGGGTTAGAGCTTCAAACAAATGATGAAGTTGTTGGAGTTGTTCTGCCATAGCTGCATCACTGCAAATGCATCAAAATATTTGTGATTGGTGCTGGCCTAGTGGCACTTAGGGTTGAGGCACTGATGCCACACCTTGAGCTATACCGGTGACCTGGGTTTGGGAATAGCCCCGGGTCATTGAGGGCAATGGAGGGAGGAGCAGGATTGGGCCACTGTTGGGAAGCTCTCCTCTCCTCTCCTGGGGGAGGGTTAGGCACTGTTCCAACTAGTGGGCAGTGTCAGGAGGGGAAGATGCTGTTAGGTGATTGGTGGAGGCCGTGTCTCCACATGGCTCCCTGCCTGGACTTCAGTTCTTCACACTGGTATCCTTTGGGGTGGGATTGAGGGACTTATGTAGTCACTAACAGCAACTATGCAAAAATCCCAACCGCATGGCTGTGCAGCATGATCTCCCATACGGGGAGATGTGTGCCACGGATAGATGGTATGCTGCCACTGAGCCAGGGCCAGCCACGTGGGCAATAGATATGACATAAAAAAGTAAATAAAACATGTTTGTGAGTGGTCTTTTAAACATTTTGATGCATTTTTGACACTTTGTACAGTTTATAACAGAAAAATGATGCATGAGTCATCGTTTTGAGCTTGCATAATTTTTGATGTGCATCTCGTGGCACAAAGTTGGATCACTTTTTTGTTGTCTAATACAGCTGTTGCAAGTAGTGCAACTGCAGTACAAATGTGCTACAGTTCTTAGAAAATTCAACCCTATGTCTTCAGATCTGGAAAACCAGCAGAAATAGATGAAATCTGATGGGTCAAGTATCCTATTTTCATGTAAATGTATTTGTAATAAAAAAAATATAGCGTCATAAAATTCAAATGTTTTTGAATTGCTTTAAGATTTAACTCCCATAAATACTATATCATTTTTTTCCACAAAGGTGCTTTTCCTCAGAGGGTTAGCCCCTCTTCTGCTCTGGCTTATCCCCAGCTGACAACAGCCTCCCCCCTGGACTCACTTGTGGCATTGTCTCCCACCGATTGCCCCACATGGTGGGACCGGGAGGGCCAGGTCTGTCCCCCCAGAACACATATCCAGATCTTCCCTCATGTGACTTCAGGATACATCCTGGTCGGCAGTGTTACATTGACCTGTTTTATTTGCCACTTTTCTCTTGTCTTATAATATGCCATTTTCTCCCTTATATTTTCTGTTTTGGCATTTGTTTCCTAAATCTGAAACACATTGTCAGAAGAATGGGAGAAGTCCCCTACTGTTATACAGTAAGTGATGTGGGATGGACAGTTTGTTTCAGATTTAGAAAACAAATACAAAAGTAGTCAATAAAAGGGGGGGAAATGGCATAATATAGGACAAGAGAAAAGTGGCAATCACACATATGAGGCCACATCTAGAGTATGGAGTTCAGTACTGGAGTCTACAGCTCAAAAAGGACATTAAGCAGCTGGAGAAGGTCCCAAGGAGGGCTACAATGATGACAGCAAGTCAGCAGGGTAAGGCATACTAGGAGAGGCTGAGGGCACTGAACATGTCCTCCATGGAGGAAAGTAGAGGGACATGATTGGGACCTTCAAGTACTTGAAAAGGATAAATAAGATGGATAAGGAGGGTCTCTTTAAGCTGAGTGGCAACCATAACATCAGGGGGCACAGTCTTAAGCAGGAGTGGGGGCTAGAAGGGAGGTCAGGAAGCATTGCTTTACAGAGAAGGTGGTGGACACTTGGAATGTGCTGCCAGAAGAGGTGGTCTCATTGAAGGCAGTGGGCAGCTTCAAGACAGGCTGGGATAGGCATGGGGGAAGGTAAGGATCTTGGATAGGGAGGCTAGGAGGAGTTGGGGGGCAGGGTCAGCAGCTCAAACTGTGGACCCTGCAATATGAGAAGATTAGATAGACCAAATGGCCTTCTTCTGCTGGTTTTTTTCATATATTCATATACAGAATAAAAAACTTAAGAGGTGTAAAACTGTCACTGTGCCAGGTACTTCTGCTTTAAGGTGGTACTCCAGCATGAAACCACCTTTTTAAATTTAAAAACTGCAATACCCCACTGAACAACTTTAGACAGCCACAATTTTAAAATAAAACAATATCTTTTATCAACCTTTTTCTGTTGCCTCCAACTGGACTTTCGCCTTAGCAAAAAAAAAAAAAACAGTCTGATTTGTTATCACCTACACAAATACCTGCTTTAAAACCCTGAAGCAAATGTAAGGTAAGTTTATAAGCAGTAGCTTGTGCACTAAATTAAAGTGGTTTATTACTATGAACATATGAAATTTGCCAGCAGAAAAAGCTATTTGGTCTATCGAGTCTGCTCGATATTGTAGCTAGCAGCCCTATTTTGCAGCTGTCCCTGCCTCCTCACCCCCCTTGATCTGTCCCAGCCTCTTTTGATGCAGCCCACTGTTTTACAGGCTACCACCTCTGCTGGTATGCATTCCACCCTGACACCACCCTCTTTGTAAAAAAGTGTCTCCTTATTTCCCTCCTAAACCTTCCCCCAACCAATCTCATGTCATGGCCACAAGTGTCCCTCCCCACCTTTACCCTGAATAGACCATCCATACCAGTCTTGTGTATCCCTCTCATGTATTTGAATGTCTGAATCATATCTCCTCTGTCCCTCCTCTCCTCCAGCAAGTACATGTTCAACTCCTTTAGCCTACACTCATACGGTAAGTCCCCCGGTTCCTGAATCTTCTTAGTCACTCTGCGCTTCACCCCTTACAGTAATTTAATGTCCCTTTTCAGGTACGGGAGCCAGTACTGCATACAGTATTCGAGATGAGGTCTAATTAATGATCTATACAGCGGCAGAATCACTTCCCCCCTCCTGGTCATTATTCCACTTGCAATGCAACCCAGCATTTTGTTGACCCTTGCTGCTACCTTCCTGCACTGTGCTGAGTTGTTCATTGATCCCATGATGTCCACCCCCAGCAGATCCATCTCCTCCTGAGTCTCTGCTAGCTGCACTCCTCCCAGTTGGTAGTTTCTCATTGGATTTTTTGCCCCAAAATGCAGTACCTTACACTTTTTGGCATTGAACCCCAGTTGCCAAGTGTCCGACCAGGTCTCCATCTTTTTTATATCTTTCTGCAAACTCTGCCACCCCTCTATGTCCTCCACCACCACCCCATCTGGATGTCATCGGCAAACAGGCTGATCCAGCTTTTGATGCCCATGGAAATGTCGGCAAGAAGTATCCCAAATAACACTGGTCCCAGCACTGAGCTCTGTGGAACCTGCTCGTTACTGCCCTTGGGGATGATAGTTCCCATTCCACCTCCACCCGCTGCTGCCTTCCCTGCAGCCAGTTTGTCACCCATCCCACCATTTTTTCTCCCACCCCTGTGCCTTCAAGTTTTATTCCAAGTCTTCCATGCAGCACCAAATCAAATGCCTTGCTGAATTCCAGGTACAGGACATCCACTATATGGCCCTTGTCTATCTACTTAGTTACCCAGTCATAGTAATCTACAAGGTTGATTTGGCAGGATCTGCCTGTGACAAAGCCATGCTGTCTACTGTCCTGCAGCCCACTGAACCCCAGCAAGGACACCGGTTTCTCCTTCAGGGTCATTTGCATTAGCTTCCCCACGATGGACGTGAGGCTCACCAGTCTATAGTTTCCTGGTTCATCTTTGGGGCTGCTTTTATGTAGGGGAACTACATGAGCCAAACTCCAATCCTTGGTTATGCATCCTGAATTCAGTGAGGCATTGAATAGGCCTGCCAAAAGCCCTGCCAGGATCTCTGCTAGCTCCTTCAGTACCCTGAAGTGAATGTCATCTGACTCTGGTGCCTTGTCCACCTAAGTGCTTGCAAGCCCTCCAGCACTCTACCTTCTGTGATCACCCCATCCATTACTCCCTCCCCAGTCTTTACTGCCCCCCACTCTCTTTCATAAATACCCAGCAGAACTAGTCATTGAGTGCTTCTGCCTTTTCCCCCTTCTCTACCCATCGCCCATCCTTCTTAATCCTTACTATCTGTTCCTTACAGTTCCTTTTCTCCCTGATGTACCTGAAGAAGCTTTTCTCCCCCTCCTTAATATCTTGTGCCAGCCTGAGCTCTTTGGTGTTTTTTGCTGTTCTTACTGCCCTTGTCACCTCCCTTGCCTCCCGCAGGTACTCCTCCCAATCTTCCCCCTTCCCTGATTTCCTGTATCTCCTAAATGCCATCCTCTTTCTCCTCACCTTTTTCACAGCCCCCCTTCTCATCCAGCTGGGTCTTTTTGCCCTGGCCTTTTTACTCCAAGTCCTGCTACAGGAACTGGCAGCCTCTAGTATCCCCTATTTAACTACTATCTCTAATAGGTAAATACCTCAGCCATGTCCTCCCACAACTAAATCCCATCACAACCTCCATCACCATCTATTAATGACTAAAATAAACAGTAAATCCCCAACCACACCCCTAACCCACATCCCCCACAGCCAAATTCCAACCAACCCTCAAGTCACTTCACCTAGTGTTTACAAAGGGTGAATCCCCTGCCATGAATCCCCTGCCTGCAAACCACCATAATCAAACATGCCAACCATAGATCCCTATTCCCCAGTGATTATAAAAGGTTAGTCCTCAACCAACAAATATCACTGCCAAATCCCTGTATCCTGATGTAAGTATTTCTGCTGTGTCTATTCTTCTACACTCTCAAAAATACACATGAAGAAAGAATGGGGGAAGGGGTATCCTTTCCAAATATTCTAATGAGGCCATGACACAATTCGAGGGAGATGTCAGGGTTAATCAATTCAATGTAAGGCAGAATGGATAGTGCAAGGGTGAGAGGTTTCAGTCCCAATGAGACTGGGGTCCCTGTTTTAAGGGATTGCAGCTGTTCAGAAGGGGTTACGTGCAATGAAATGAGTAGGGTTTAAGGGTGTTATAGCAAAGGTTTGCAGATCACATCAAGAACAGTTTGAACTAGGCAAGGGGGGACAGTGCAGATGAGAACACGTACACCTATGTAACTGTGGGAAGTCAGGAAGGTTCCCCCACAACACTGTCATGGGTACTTCAGAAGGGAACATGCAGAAGATAAACAGAAGGGGAAGGGTAGATGCTTACAGGGAAAGCAAGAGGGGGTGAATAATCTGGAACAATATTTAGGTCAGGCAGGAATTCGAGGTGGAGATTGCAACATGCGGTCATAGAGAGCTACTGCAATGTAAGGGGGTAAGGGGATGAGAACATGACCGAGGGGCAGAATGAAAAGGTAGAAAGGAGAAAACTAACAAGAACATAAGTAGAGGGAGGCAGGAGCACTGGATGGCAGTGTGCATGAATGCTAGTGACTTGGGCAATAAGATTTATGACCTGCAGGCACTGGTGGCAGAGGCCTAGGTAGACTTTGTGGTTGTGATGGAGTCATGGTCAGCACAGCATCATGACTGTGCATAACAGGATACACAATTCACTGGGGCAGCCCATGAGGATGCACAAGTGCGCATGCAAAAGACAGGGTGGCAGTTTTCTTATATATTTCCAGCCTGAATGAGGTGCCCCAGCACATGAACCTGGGCTAAAGGTAACATGACCACCCCTCAGGCAGGGAAATGGAGAGTGAGAGGGAGAGATGGGGAGGTGGATTGGCCAAATAATGTGACCAGCCCAGAGGGCTCATTTTTTTTCTGCCATGCTTTTTTTAGTGCAGTCAGTGGGAATAGCCTCTCATGGGCTGCCTCACTGAAACACAGGCTACTACCTTTCAATTCACTGGGGTAGGCCATGATGATGTATGAGTGCTTGTGCAACATGCTATTTGGCAGTTTGCTTGCATGTTTCCCCTCCAGTATGAGGTTCCCAGGTATGTGAACCTGGGTTAAAGGAAACAAGATAAACCCCCTAACAGGGAGATGGAGAGAGGAGATGGGGGAGATGGATGGGCAAAATGACATGACCAGCCAAAAGGGATGGTTTTCCTTGCTTTTGTATTCTTTGGTAACCAGGTAAGTCCACAAGGCATTAGGGCTTGTTTTCAGAGGCAGCCCAGGAGCACTAGGGTGGTTAAGTAACTTGTTCAGAGTCACACAATATGCAGATGGAGGTTATGGGAATCAAACCCAGGCCTGTTGGATGTACAGTACCAAGCTCATTCACAGCTTGTCATTAAACTCTAGGCTATACTGCCAGCCCTGGTTTTAGAAGCCTCTCATGGGCTGCTCCTCAAAACCATTGCTGGAAAAACATTCAAAACGGAATCTAGTAACAGCTTTCCTATGTTTTGGGTTTTGTAAGATTTCCAAATATTGTTCTAATTTATGAGATCTCTTATTTTTAGCCAACCACGAGCAAGCTTTAGATAATCTACTGGTCTCCAGATCACGTTCAATAAATACGTCTTTGATCCTAGAGTTCACTTGTTCTCTTATTTGAGCTAAAGGGAGTCTTAAGCAACCTGTAATGGTTGACAACAGCCCAAGCAGTTTAATTACTTCTTCTACCACTTTCATACAGGGAAAAGTTGTATGTGAGTGGAAATATATTATACCTTCCTCTAAACAAACACGAGGGAGCATTTCCTGGTTCATTCTAAATACTCTTAGCCAATAATTTACTAGCCTTTGCTGTATTTGACATTCAGTTGATACCTTATCAAGCTCGGCCCTTACTAATGAGGATGGGGAACTAATTGGAAGCCCTAGCATCTTCTTATAAAATTTATTCAAGCAAGGGTCGAGTCTCATTTTAATTTTAGGGTTAATACCCCAAATTTCAGCTCCATATAGGAGTTGAGATCTAATCTTAAGATCAGTAGCCATTAAGTTATCTTTAATGGAATTCTCTCCAAACTTGAAAAAAATAGGACAAGAGAACTGGGAAAAACTTTTCTGCCTTTAACTTGGCTTCCCTTAAATGGGTACACCAAGTTCATTTTGGCTAAAGGTTAATTCTAGATAACAAAAGTCAGTTACTACATCTAATTTATAATGATGTATATAATATTTATAATTACACCTATTCCCCCCAAAAACCAATACCTTGGTTTTGCTATAATTAATCTGAAGGTATGCACTGCAACATTCTACATAGAATTTATCCAAACTCCTTGTCATGCCTAAATGACTAGTTGAAAATAAAGCCTCATCTTTAGCATAGGCTAAATAAGGTAATACTCTAGCTCCAATTTTTGGCATGTGGAATTCTTCATCATACATTTTGTTTAATACAGTGCAGAAAAATGATTAAACAACAGAGGTGCCAATGATCAACCCTGTTTAACCCCTATATTGGAACTGAACCAATTACTTAATTCTCCTCTATTATTGTACTTAACACTGGCATAATTATCCTGTTGCATCACCCTAATCATTTCCAATAGGGAGGGGTCTACACCAAGGCCAGAAAATATTTCCCAAAGGAGAATTCCATTGACTTTATCAAAGGCTGACTTAAGATCAATGAACATACAATAAATATTTTGTTTTTTTACCACCTTACATTTATGTACAAGGTGTGCCAAAATAAAGGTTTGATCTATTGTTGAATGTTCTTTTCTAAATCCAGCTTGTGCTTCATCAATTACATTGTGAACCTCTACCCAATAATACAATCTATTGTTAATAATTTTTGTAAACAATTTCCCCAAAGTGTCAAGTAGACTAATTGGCCTACAACAGCCTGGGTCCTTTCTATCCCCTTTTTTAAATATTGGCACACTAATACTTAAGTTCCAACTTCTAGGGATTAACCCTGTTACCCAAACATGATTAAATAATTTATACAAAAAAGGAATCCAATGGTACTTAGTCCTAATTATAACATCCAGAGGGACCCCATCAGGACCTGGTGCCTTTCTTCTCTTAAATGAATCCGTTGCATTCTCTATTACTGTTATCTCATCATTGGGTCTTTACATTCATTCACCAACCATCATCTGGACTAATTTAGAAAAACAGTCGGGATCATCCCTGAAAAACATTTGTTTATAGTGAGTTTCCCAAGTATTAGGTTCAATATATGCTTCGATTCTATCATTAATTTTAGTACCATATCTAACAATATGCCAAAACAATTTTTTCTCTCCTGATGGAACCATCCCTTTTAACTCCAACCATAACTGTTTAAAATATTTTCCTTTATTGTTTACTAACACTGCCTTGTAAGTTTCCTTAATTGATTCATTTTTTTATCATTATCCTTATTTGGGTGCATTTTTAATATTCTAAATTGTTTATTAAGATGTTTCCTTGCTTGTTTACATTCCATATTATACCAAGGTTGGTCTTCTTTCTTCTTTATCTTTACCTCTTTTGTTATTATATATGATGTTGAACTAATGATAGATCTATAATCAGATATTATTTGATTATCAAGAACATTATCTACTGAGTCCAATAGTCTTGTTAGGATTCCTGCATTTTGTAAAATATCTTCACAATTTGGGGCTTTAATCATTTCCCACTCAATTCTATTCCTTTTCAATTGGATAGGTATAGATTCCTCCTTAGTACTTTTTTTAATACATTCCTTTCTATTTAGTCTAAGCTCAATGTCTGAATGCTGACTTTCTGGCCTTATTTTCAGATAAAGAGAGTGACATAGGTTAATCATATTTATATCTGTCCAGACAAGGTCAATAGTTGAGGAACCATTCCATTCCCTAAATGTATATTCTCCCTCCAAATCTAAAAATGTCCTTCCATTTAAAAGACATAAATTCCTGTCAATCATCAATCTATGCAGCTCTATTCCTGTTTTATTTATTACTGAATCCTTAGCTTTCCTTGCAATACACATTTTGTTTTATCATTTAGAGACAGAACATCCTCTACATCACTAGAACAAGCTGGTAAATTGCCTAATCTAGCATCAAAATCACCCAAAATCAACAATCTACATTTGGGGTGATCACTTTGGGTGTTAATTATTAAATCATTGAATGTCTTAAAAAAAGTACATATTCTCCATGTTTACTTCCTACAGGATTACAATAAACATTAATTATAAAACAGGAATCCTTATCTTTATCTGTAATTTTATCCACTTGTAGACCACTGCTGTTACTACTTATTTCTTCAGTTATAATATCAATATCCAATTTAATAAAAAGTGTAAGTCCCCCAACCCCCTTCCCAATTTTTTTAGGTTTCCTAGCCACTTTATTATATGACTTACATCCATCTAAAAAACAATTACAAAGTGCCCATGTCTCTTGTACACAAATTTGATAAAATAAATTCAAATATTCAACTGTTTTTGGGTCTCACAACTTTTCCCCTAGTCCTGATGGATTCCAAGACAAAATATTAAACTTATCTTCATTGTTTTTAAATATTTCAGGACTATTCAATAAATGAGGGTCCTTAACATATAAAGCATTGTTTTTTGGTCCCTGTGGCCTCTCTCTGGTGAAATCTATTTGTCATTGGTTCATTGAAGAGAGCATTTCATATCTATTAGCTGTTTCAACCAAAATCTCCCATTGTTGTCCCTTATAATGTGTAGTTAAAAGTGAATCATCAAGCCTACCTTTATCGTCTTCAATACAGACATAAGTACCTAATTGATCCAGTATAAGCTATTTCTTATTTAGTTCCTTAGCCAAGCATTCTTGTCTAACCAAGAACATAATCTGTCCATCACGCTCTTGTCTCTTAACATTACCAATTAGAGAGCTGTTAACATAGGTTCCCAAACAAACACTCAAAAAGTCAGTCAATTTCCCTTTTAAGTTATACTTGTTCTCATTATATAATTTCTTCACACCAAAGATGGAGACAAGTGTTTCTGATTGTGTCATTACATAACCATTGTCATTATAAAATTCTGGAAAGAGCTCATTCAGGGTCAACAGATCCCCAACTTGAATTCCCACCCTCTCGAACTCCTTAGTTTTTTGAGCAACAGCGTTTAGGAGATAAAACTGATTGGTAACTAACAAAACCAGTTCAGAAGTGGAAATTGGTCTAATTATACTAAAATATTTTTTTACTAAATTACAACCATCCAATATGGTGGTTAACAAGTCAGCCAATAGTCCAATTAATTTGTTCTGTGTTTCCTGAAGGATACAGGGCACTCTAAATAATGAGAGAACAAAATCAGTACTGACAGTTTTTAGCAAAAATCTCTTAAAATGTTCATTACCCTCATGACCCTCTCTATCCGAGGTACTTAATGGATTGAATTTTTGAGTATTCTGTATTTGGGTTACCTTCTCCTTACTTATTAAAGATTCATTGACTAACATAATATTCTTTGTCATTTCCATAATTTCCTTTCTAACTTCTCCATCTTTTACCTTATATTTTTTTCTTAACAATATTCTCATTATGCTTTATTACTTTCATTTGATTTCTTCAATTTCCCTGTTCTAATACCCTTCTCAATACAACTGTCAAACCTTTTTATCACTCCCTGATGTTCCTGTAGGTCTTGATTAGCTTCCACACCATGTAATGATGAAACAATGTCTATTTTCTCATAATTGACAGATGTCTTTAATTGGGACTTGAACTCCACTGAAACTTCCCTAACTTTATTTCTCTTACCCTTACAATTCCTATCAACATTTTCCCCACTAGAAACCAAACTCCCCTTAGTACACTTACACTTACCTCTACTGGCCTTTGGAATCCCCCAGCAGCCTCTTGATCCTCTCCCCTTTTCCAGAGAGAAGAACATTTCTCTGCCATTTCTTTACAAATACTAGTATCTCTTAAGTTTTTATCAGATAACATTACACAATCAGACTCATTACTTATAATTGATTGCTCTGAGAGATTATCTACTATCTCACTTGAAAAGTCATTAGACTCTGAACTAATGATATCCTGATCAGACTAGGCACTATGATTCAGGATATCACCTAAGGGGAAACTAATAGCACTCTTTTCAAGGGTTAAGTTGTCTCTAATACTTTCAGCAGGTGTACCCGCACCCTTATGTCCTTGTTCCATCTGATCTAATTTAATTACATTTTCTAGACATAACCCTTTAATAAAGGAGAGATCCTGCTTAATATCCAACAATTGTTTGAACAGGAAGATGTTAGAATTGAGTGGGTCTCTTAATACATTAATAATATCCTTGGTTATACCCTCCAAATCTGGAATACTTCTGTTCACAGGACTCATTGTCCAAGAGGTATAACTATATTCTTCTCCAAGAGTTCGATCTAAAGCCCCAACTGCCTGACTATCTCCCTCAATACATCTTACTAGTACTGTCCCTTCATCTTGCTTTTCTTTCAAGGATTTCTCCATGTCCATTTTTTTTAAAGGAACTTCTGTTTCACTCTGGTCAACTACCCTTTGCTCATTATCACTAAAATGTATTCTTAATGTTTCTCTCATGATTCTCACTTTTGTATCTAATATAGTCAGGTTGTGAAAAATGTCAGACAAGTACATTTTGGAGACTTGAATCTGCTCAGACTCCTCTCTAATCCCTTGTTTAATCGGGCTAAAAATTTCTGATTTACTAGTATTGGATTTAAAATGACACATTTCCCCCTCTTTACTAGTATATGGTGTAGTATCTACTGTTGTGATAATCTACTGATTGTCAAATTTACCCTGTGGAGTTGCAATACCAAAAAAATTCAAAATACCCCTATTCGGTGTAGCTGCTAATTGAGTAGCATGCCCTTTCTTTGTAAAAAACATATTCTTAATTTGCCTGCTATTTTCTTGCAATTTAGACCTATTATAGTTAAACCAGATTTGTTTTTTACCAAGTGACTTTATAGCCAATTTTGTTTAAAGAGAGTTTTTTTTTTCAGTACCTTTGGAAAGCCCTCCTTGTTTGACTTTCTTGGGTACGCCCTCAGCTATTATTGGTTCATCACTAAGTGATGTCTTACTCCTAGTAATAGCCAGCATATCCAATTAATACTGGAAAATCTAGCCAATTATAATTCATCACAAGCCAGAGAAATTCTAATAAAGAAAATCAACAAATTGACAAAAAACAAAAAAAAAAAAAAAATAAGAAGGTATGAAGAAAGAACCGGAGAGAAATCCTCAGTTTACTAAAGTCCAGTTCTAAGTTGTTTACTTCCTAAAAATATCAGTTATTTTCCTGACAGAAAAAAATGTTCCAGTCTTGCAAGCACATGTCGTCAAGTCACATACAAAGGACATAAACAGGATGAACAAAGTTCTATGCCTAATGTTCTGTATTCAGGGAGCCCAGGGATATGGTTTATGAGGCTGGAATTTGGCCCAATAGACAGTAACTGTTAGTCCCTCATAAAGATTCAGGATTCTGTTTTCCGACAAAATTCTTTACACAAATCCTTAGGCAAAGTAATTCATTGGAGACTTCAAAATTCACTTCTTCCAAATAGAACACTAGAATGTACAAGACACAAAAAAGAAGTAAATAAATACTCAAAAGCTGCATACAAATATACAGCAATCAGCCAATCAACTATTCCCAATGAAAAAAAAAATTTTAAACCCAGTTACAATGCTAATACCCCATATAAAACTCTGTGGCACGTATGTAAAATAACATAATAAATCCCTCTGTCAGAATTACCATGAACTTATGATTTTAATCAAAAATGGTTCTAACTTACTTCTTGTGTTGAAATTAGTGAATTGAATATGCCAAATATGCTGATAATATCCACACGGGATAAGCGGCCTTAGCGTTCACACCCGAAATTATAAGGCAGAAAAAGGCAGAGAAGTATCGGGCAATGTGACAAACAATATTAAGATTCTTAATACTCAAAAATAAAAAGCAGACTCATGCTAAAAAGCTTGAAATGGCTCCTTCAAAACAGCCAGCACCCAAAAATGGACCGTAAAAGTTCTTGTGCTCCAGAGAAGATTTGAGGGCAAAGACGCCACGCATGCGTATATATACCTATATCACGTGGGGGCAGTACACATTCAGCGCGAGATTAATTTAAAACAAGAACTCTTTAAAAACAAAAATAAAAACCACCAACCTACCAACATAAGAAAATAAACACTTGAACTAATAAACATCTAATGCACAAGTGTTTTTTATAGACAATACAATTAGATACGATCCAAAAACATCTAGTGTAAAGAATATTAGAAAACATTACAGAATCATAAAAAAGTGAAATATTACACCCCTTATGTTAATTGCAGAGACAGGGACAAAGGTGTTTTTATGACAGACAATTTTACAGTTCAGAACTGGGACTGAGCTTCTTCTCCTCGGCGATGCCGTTCCAACCAGCTATTGTCTACCCTCATAGGGATCCTGTCTCCGGAAAAACCCTGGTTGCCACTGAATCAACAGGCTGCTCTCCTCTTCTCTCTTTCTCTCTGTCTCTCTCTCTCTCTCTCTTTCTGGGGAAAAAACAAAACACCGGTGGGGACCTCAATCCGACACAAGGCAGAATTTAAGCAATACTGTGGTAAGGAGACAAACGTAGTCAGGCAATGGTGGCTTACCCCTTTTTAAAAATTCAAATTGCAATGTCTCCCTGATTCTCCCCTTTACTCCTCAAAGCGAGAGAGCAAAATTATGTGCTGGTCACTTCTGGTCTCTCTAGCAAGCCAACATGTTATAAAACCGACAGTGCTACTGTCACTCATGCAGTTACAAATTCTGAGAGTGGACACAACTCAGTGGGAGGGAAAACCTCTTAAGGGGACAGATTAAATATTGCAAATCCAGGGGTGCACACAACTTCTGGACTGGGAGAACCTTGGGATAGGTTCAGATTAAATATTGTAACTCCGGGAGTGGGCACAACTTGGAGTGAGGAAGAACCTCGGGAGGAGGGCAAATTAATATCGCAACTCTAGGGTGGGCAAAGTTGGGGGGAGGGAGGGAGGGAGAACTCAGGAAGGGGGCAGATAAAATATTGCAACCCAGGTGTGGGCGCAACTCAAGGGAGGGAGATCCTTGGGAGGGGCAGATTAACATATTCTAACTCTGAGGACCACACAAAATGCTATAATACCATTATATTATTCAATAGACTTGCTTTATCATGGAATAATTTACCCAAGCACTTGCATAATATAGCTAGCCTTGCTAGTTTTAAAAGTAAATTATTTGAATATTTGCAGAAGGAATACGTGTGTGCATGTTATGGATAATGTCATATATGTTATTACTTTGTGAAGTATTTGTATTTTGAGTATTTTGATGTTATTTGTGTATCATCTATACAGGACTTGATTGTAAACAGTGTTTTCTGCACTAATCAAATATGCCTGTATAAAAATAAAGTTTTAATCAAATCAAATCAAATCAAATTATGCTAATAAAGTCATGGCCTGATTATTCTTCATGCACTCATTCCAACGGCCATTTCACCACACTATATTTCCAGCATCGTCTTGACAGTATACCTTGGTTAAAAGATGAAGTAGCACAACTCCTCGATGAGATAGGATACCTCAGAGGCAGCCTGTGTCCATGGAGGCCACACTCTAGATGCTATAGTCAAACCAGTAGACACTGCTTGAGGGAATGGCATAACTCAGTGACAAGGGTAGTAGTGAATGCACATCATATGTCTTACATTCTCAGTTCCCCATTTTTCTCATGTCACACAAATAATATATACTTGCTACATGCAGGTGCACTGTGTTAATCAGTGTCCCACCACAGCAACAGCACCTTTAAGTTGTAATTTACTTTAGTACCCAAAAATGCACTATATGAAAATCTCATTTCCCATTTTTTTCTCAAGTCCTAGAAATCATATATACATGCTACATGTCACTAAACTGTATCTGTCAGTGTCCCACCACAGCAACAGCACCTCTAAGTTGTAATTCACTTTAGTGTTGTCATCAAGGCACAGGTCAGGAAGCACAGGAAACACCATGAGCAGTTGTAGAATTCACCAAAAATTATTTATTTACACAGCAGTATCATAAAATAAACTTGTTCAGTATAACTATTTACAAAGGCAAAATAAAATAAAGTTTTCTTTCAGTCTCTGTGTCCCTTGTTCTCCTAATCTTTCTTGCAGTTGCAGCTAGGCTCTTTTATAAGTCTTTTCAACCCCCATTCTTAGCAAACATCCTGTCCTTGTAAGTTTTGGGAGCTGCTAGAACACAGTGTGCTTTGAGCTGAGAGGCCCCCTTTTGCAAAAGGCTCAAAGATTTGCACTAAATTAACCTCTAGAGTTTACCATAGCTTTCTGCAATTATCTCAAAATATAATTATATATATTTCAACAGTAACACTATATATTTTTGAAACAAAAGTGATCCCATTATCAGTTACATTTCCATACAATGAATTTGTACATATTTTATATTAGCAGATATGCAAGGGAGGAAAAGACAGACAGCAAGAGAAAACTGAGACAGTGAGCAGCAAGGAATTGCCAGACTGTTCTGGGTGATCAAATCCAAAGTCTCACAGGAAAATTGGGTTGCACAACCAGACAGAGAAGAGACAGAAAAGGAAAGATCCTTGCATTAAACACTTTTTCCATAACAAATGGGACAGGGTCCTAGTCCACCCTGTCACATACACCCCTCCTTAAAAGGAATCCTGTTTTATTAAACAGGTTTCCAAAATGTTGTATTCCCTTATGACATTTGTTGCTTTCCAATGTTAAGCACATGTGCATCATCTCTCTCTCTCTCTCTCTCTTTTTTAACAGTACAGCAAACAGTACAGTTCAAATCCATACATTTGTTTTTCAACCTGCAGGACCCTCAATTCCTGATCCATATCTTGATAGAAAATTAGCATTACTATTTTCTTTATCAGATTTGTGTATCACTGTGAATTTAAAAGGTTGCAGTGCCAGGTACCACCTTGTGATTCTGGAATTTTTATCTTTCATGTGGTTAAGCCAACAGAGAGGATTGTGATCTGTTATCAGTACAAAGTCAGTGCCTAGCAAATAAAACTTCAGGGACTCCATGGCCCACTTTGCTGCTAAACATTCCTTTTCAATAGTGGAGTACCTTTTCTCTCTGTCATGCAATTTCCTCCTTATGTACAAAATAGGATGTTCTGTCCCATCTACATTTTGACTTAGGACTGCACCTGGGCCTACCTCGTATGCATCTGTTTGTAACAAAAATGGTTTCTCAAAGTTGGGGCTTCTTAAAACAGGGGCTGAACATAATGCAGCCATTATGGCTTGAAAAGCTTCACCACACTCTGGGGTCCATTTCACATTATCTGGGTACTGCTTTTTCATGTCATGAGTTCATTGAGGGGAGCAGCTAAGTCTGCAAAATTGGGAACAACTCTCCACTAATAATCAGCCAGACCTAAAAATTGTCTGACATACTTCTTTGTTTTAGGTACAGGACTGTTAGCTATAGGTTCTATTTTAGAAATCTCTGGATTAACTTCTCCATTACTTCTCCATTTCCCAGCACATAGCCCAAATATCTGGTGTCCTGCATGCCCAGTGCACATTTGATAGGATTAATTGTCAGACCTGCATTTTTGATAGCTTGGATAACTGCTCGTAGGTGTTCCAGGTGGTTTTTCCAGTCTGGACTGTATACCACAACATCATCCAGATATGCAGCACAATAACCAGTATGAGGGGATAAAATTACATCCATATGCTGTTGGAATATAGCTGGCGCACCATGTAAACCAAAGGGCATGGTGGTGAACTGATAGAATCCTATAGGAGTGGCAAATGCAGTTTTGTTTTTGGATTCTTTAGCTAAAGGTATTTGCCAGTAATCCTTGGTGAGATTGAGGGTACTGATATACTTTGCACTCCCCAGTCTGTCCACCAAATCATCTATTCTGGGCATAGGATAACTGTCAAATTCTGACACTTGATTAAGTTTCCTGAAATTGAGGCAGATTCTAATCCCCCCTTTCCATTTTGTTTACAATTACCATGGGAGATGACCAAGCACTCCTCGACTCCTCTACAATACACAATTCTTTCATTTTTTGTATTTCCTTAACCACATCAGCTCCTAACCGCTCTGACAACCTGTATGTCTTTTGCCTAATAGGACGAGCATTCTTTATCACCATTGAATGCTCAATCCCTTTTGCTTGGCCTGGTACCATGGTAAAAGTACTGTTAAATGTCTTTAGCACATTACAAATGTCTGCAGTTTGTTCTGAGGTTAAGGAAACATTCACCTTTACAGCATCAGCATTTACAGTTTGTTCCAGTCTATCATAAGCTACATCCATATCTTCTTTATCAGTTTCTGCTAAAACTAGCAATGCAGCTTTTGGCAATTTTTCAACCCATTTCTTGAGGAGGTTAGCATGGTATATCTTAGTAGGGTTTTTTCTGTGAGGGGTCTCAGTCTCATAGTTAAAAGTGTCAGTACATCTAAAAACCTTATATGGCCCTTGCCATTTCATTAACAGTTTATTTTCTGTTGTGGGTAACAGTAGCAAAACCTTTTCACCTGGCTCAAAAACTTTTTCTCTTACCCCATGGTCATAATATACCTTCTGCTGGTTTTGGGCCTCTTCCTGATTACTATGGGAAATTTCAACATATTTTGCCAGCTTCTTTCTTACAGCACACATATAAAATGTTATAGATTGTTTCTGAGTGGGGTTATCTTCCCACATTTCTTTTATCATATCTAGTGGCCCGCTTGGCTGCCTACCATACAGCATTTCAAATAGTGGAAACTCTGTTGATGCCTGTGGCACTTCTCTGTAAGCAAAAAGTAGGTAAGGCAAGTATTGGTCCCAGTCTTTCCCTTCCCCTTTTACAAACCTTTTTAACATGCGTTTTAGGATTTGGTTAAAATGCTCACTATGACCATCTGTCTGAGGGTGGTAGGGGGAGGTTCTTATGGCAGTGATATCTAGCAGTCTGTACAGCTCCTTACGTAATGCAGCACCAAAATTACTACCCTGATCAGTAATAATTTCTTTAGTTATGTCCACTCTGCTGACAATTCTAGCAAGCTCTGCTGCAACTTTTGGGGTTGTAACAGTACGCATTGGAACTGCTTCTGGGTATTGAGTAGCATAGTTGCATACTACCAGGATAAATCTATTACCCTTTTCACTTTTGTCTAAAGGACCAACCACATCCATTGCAATTCTCTCAAAAGGCACATCTATCAAGGGTAGGGGCACCAAGGACACTTTGTCTTTTCTAGTAACTGAGGCTACTTTCTGACATTCAGCACAGGAATTACAATAGGTAGCAACATCTCCATGAATTCCAGGCCAGTAAAATCTATACAGCAATCTGGCAAGGGTGCAATCCCTCCCTGAGTGACCAGCCATAGGACTATCATGTGCTATCTGTAATAACTCTGTTCTATACTTTTGTGCTATAACCAATTGTTTTGTCTGTTCCTGTGTCTGAGGTTTAACCCAAACTCTGCATAGTAACCCATTATAATTTTTTAAACATTGGTCCACCCTATTTTGGTTTCACCCCCAGCTGCTTGAAATATTGAAGAGAAACATTGTTAGCTTGCTCTGAAAGAAAATCACAATCAGTTAACAATTTAGTTTCAGCATTTTCATATGTTGACCCTTCATGTCCATCAGTCATTTGCCACAGTTTCTCAGGCATCATCTTTCTTTCTTGGATTTCTGGATCTTGAAGCTGTGCTCAAACAAGTCCGAATCAAAATCACTGAAAGGAAAATTGTCCCCACCATCTGAAATTTTATTTGCCTGAGCTCTTATCACCACAGCTGCTGAAATATCAGGATTTACTCCTTCTTTGATAAACTCAGTAAATCCTGGAAAGTAATTTCCAATAATCACAAGTACAGGTAACAAGTACTACCCCCACTTTCATTTGGTGTGGAACACCCTTAATGGTCAGATTCACTTGGATGGTGGGATGGTATCAAGTGTCCCCGTGTATGCAGATGACACCAGTACCTGGTTCTTTTGCAAAGTGTTTTCCCAGCACTTTAACATGCACTAGGGTCTGTCTGCTTCCCGAATCAATGAGTCCCTTCACAGTCTTATCCCCCACCTTCACATCTGATATGTACTTGCCCCAATTCACCAAGGACAAATCTACTCCAGTGCCACTCTCCTTAGTACGGCAGTTTTTTGCAAAATGGCCTGGCTTATTACAGTTATAGAAGATAACATCTTTGGGCCCAGATTTGTTACCCACACCAGAGTTCTTATCAGGCTTGGAGTTTAAATGGAAAAAAGAGCCTCTTACCAGTGCTTGGCTGTTACCTTGCTGCTGTGGCATCTGTCTGGCCATTTGGTAGTCCTCGTCCAAAGAAACAGCCTTTTTCCCACTCTCAGGTTGGTGTTCCTTTACCCACAGTTGCACACCTGTAGGCAAGATGTTGATGAATTTCTCCATGGCAAATGTGTCAATGATTTGTGGGAGTGTTTTGCTCTCTGGTTGGATTCATTTTTTCAGGAGTTCTCTGAGTCAGGTGAAGGCTTCTCGAAGATTGTCGACTGAGTTGTATCTCAGAGATCAAGATCTCTGCCTGTAGGTCTCTCTGGAGATGTCATTCCTCTTCAGGATTTCGCTTTTCACCGGATCATAGTTTTTTGACTGTTTAGTGTCTATACTGCTGTAGGCAAGTTGGGCTTTCCCTGTCAGGTAGGGTACCAGTCTTACTGTCCATTGCTGCTTTGGCCACTGGCAGGCTGTGGCAACTCTTTCAAAAGTTGCTAGGTATGTCTCAATATCATCTGAGGGACACAACTTAGTAAGTTTAATGGCTTTTAAGTTGCTTGCATTTTGTTGCTCATCTGGATCTGTGCCAGGTCCTCTGCCTTTGATAACTCGCAAGGCATCCAGCCATCACTGCTCCTGTCACTGCATCTCTTCTCTCCTCTGTGCGTCTAAACATTGAAGCTCTTTTTCTCTCTGCTTTTCCATCTCTTTTTGTTGTATAGCCCACCATTTGAAAATGTTCATCAGGCTTTCAGGTTCTGTCACTGCCTGTTCTTTTTCCATAACTTGTTCTGGCTATACAATCTCAGACTGGACTTTTGCCTCTGTTAGTTTGGCTGTCATTCTCCTGGTAACCACTCCTGGACTTGCTGCTGCAGAATCCATGCCTTCCTTTGTGCATCCCAGGTGGTAGGTCACAGTACCCCTGCAAAAACTCCTGTTTTAGGGAATGCAATTCATACATCCCACTTAGGCTGATACCATATGTCATTGAGGCACAGGTCAGGAAGCATAGAAAATACCAGGTGCAGTTGTAGAATTCACCAACAGTTATTTGTTTACACTAGCAGTATCATAAAATAAACTTGTTCAGTATAACTATTTACAAAGTCAAAATAAAACAAAGTTTTCTTTCAGTCTCTTTGTCCCTTGTTCTCCTAATCTTTCTTGCAGTTGCAGCTCAGCTCTTTTATGAGTCTTTTCAACCCCAATTCTTAACAAACATCCTGATCTTGTAAGTTTCAGGAGCTGATAGAACACAGTGTGCTTTGAGCTGAGAGGCCCCCTTTTGCAAAGACTCAAAAATTTGCACTAAGGTAACCTCTAGAGTTTACAATAGCATTCTGTAATCATCTCAAAATATAATTATATATATGTATTTCAGCAGTAACACTAAATATTTTCAAAACAAAAGTGATCCAATTATAAGTTACATTTCCATGCAATGAATTTGCATGTATTTGTATATTAGCAGATAGGCAAGGGAGGAAAAGACAGACAGCAAGAGAAAACTAAAAGACAGTGAGTGACAAGGAATTGCGAGACTGTTCCAGTTGATCAAATCTGAAGTCTCACAGGAAAATTGGGTTGTGCAACCAGACAGAGAAGAGACAGAAAATGAAAGATCCTTGCATTTAATCACTTTCTCCATCACATATGGGACAGGGTCCTATTCCACCCTGTCACAAGTACCCACAAATGCACTAAATACAAATCTAATTTCCCCAATTTTTCTCATGTCCCATTAATTACATATACTTGCTACATGCCACTGTGCTGTATTAGTCTCCCACCACAGCAACAGCATCTGTAAGCTGTGATTTGCTTTGTGCTCAGTAGTGCACTACATGAAAATCTCATATCCCATTTTTTATTAAATCTCAGAAATTATATATGCTTGCTACATACTGCTTGCTGTGTTAGTCAGTCTCCCACCACAGCAACAGCACTTCTAACTTGTAATTCACTTTAATGCCCAGAAATGCACTAAATGAAAATCTAATTGCCCCTATTTTTCTGATGTCTCAGTAATTATATGCAGAATAATGGATGGCTAGGGGGTTATAACAAGAATTTGTCACCCCCCCAAGGTATGGGATGCTACATAAACCCTGAGAGTGAAGCTTAAGGGGTTTATAAAGGGATCCCACACCAAGGGGGGTTGTAAAATTGGGTTTTACACACCTACCCATCGCTTATTTTATATAATTGCTGGGGAGCCTTTTTTTTCACCACAGCAATAATATAAAATAGGATTTATGTGATAACGGTGATTGCTGATGGGTGATTGCCATTAGGGTGATGGCACATTGCCAAAAAAATATTTCGGTGATGTACTCCCCAGTGCATAGCAAAACGGTGCCGGGAGTTGGGATTTTCTGCTTTATGTGGGGGCTGTGACCCCCACACCCCCTCACCCCCTATTTAAGGATTCTCAACTCCAGGGGGTACATGTCAAGGAAAACATAAAAATTTGGGTTGGGCGCAACAAAAAGTACCTGAGCCTGGACCTCAACTCAACAACATTCCTGCCACAGCCCTGAACCCACCCACCACACCACAGAAGCAGTTCAGCAGCTCACCATGGTGCCATCCCTACAACCTCTCTGTCCTCTCCCACCCCACACTCGGCATGCTCACCCCCCGTGCACTTAGGCATGTAGCAACAGGACATCACTATTTCACGCAATCCTCCATCTGGTCACCCACCTTCCCCAGTCAGCCTGATGACAGGTGCCATGATTGAGTCACCCTTTTGGTAGGCATTCAATCATGGTTGCCAGAGTCATGGGATACCTATAAAATACAAACACATCACTGTGCAGCCACCAGTGGGAGCTGTGGTCATGTCGGGTTCAAGCAGCTGTGGAAAAATAACATTTTTCTTTCTTTTTTTATTTATAAATAAAGTGGTTCATCCATAAAGTTTATTTCAAAGGGCTAAGTTCTTTTTTCTTTTTAAATTTTTTTACAGCAGACTAGTGGTGGTCCTGGGTTATGAAAGTATCCTATGCCACAAAGGGAAGATGGATGGCTGGCGCAAGCGGGGAGTGAGGGAAATGTGGTGCATGTTGGCTGTTATAACCCACTGGTTATAACAGCAAATTATAACCGGGTTTCCCTAAGGGAAAAAATGTTCTCTGAGTATTATATATACTTGCTACATGCCACTGTGCTGTGTCAGTCAGTCTCCCATCATAGCAACTGCACCTGTAAGTTGTAACTTACTTTCATGCCTTGAAATAAACTATATGAAAAACTAATTTCCCATGTTTTCTCAAGTCCCAGAAATGATGCTGTATATACATGGGCACTGGGTCCAAACAGTGCTGAGACAAGAATAGCGTTGCATGGAAAAAAAGGCACTGCTTTTTTTTCCAGGGGGCTGTGCCCCCCGCACCCTCAACAGGCAGCATAACACAGTGGTTTAAGGCTCTGAGCTGCCAATCTGGTGACATCCAGCAGACCAGACCTGGGTTTGAATCCCACAGCTTCCACTTGCATACTGTGTGACCCTGAGCAAGTCAATTAACTTCCCTGTGCTCCCAGGTTGCTCCTGTAAAAAAGCTTTCAGCTTAGTGTGCTACTCCTGGTTAAACAACCAAATAAAAAAAAACATGGAGGGCTCTGCCCCCCAACCCCCTCGCCCCATCTCTAGGATTCTCACTCTGAGGGAGAGCAGATCCCGGGGAAAGTTAAAATTTGTGAGGCCATGGAATACTGTTTCCACAGCCCCATGTAAAATAAACAAAGTCCCAATATGCCAAAAAATGTTGGAGACCAGGATTAGAACCCTGTTTTTTATTGCTACTGGCCTAGCTGCTCCATGCCCCAGCCCTCCATGCCATGGGAGCAGCTCGGACAGCTTTTTGTTTCCTGCAACCCTTGTCCTGTGTACAGGACCACAGACAGTGAACAGGGGAGCACTTACAGCTAGTACTGTAAAACTCTACTCTCTGTCTGTATGAGGGCTTACCAGACTAGTGCTGTATAGTGTGGCACTATTCTGGTAGCGCTCACTTGATGGGGTATCATATACATGCTACATACTGCTGTGATGTGTCAGTCTCCCACCACAGCAACAGCACCTCTAAGTTGTAATTCACAATTAGTGCTTAGAAATACACTATATGAAAATCTAATTTCTCATTTTTTTCAGGTCCCACAAATATCGTTGCTACATGCTGCGGTGCTGTGTCAGTCAGTCTCACACCACAACAACAACAACACCACTATTTCATAATTCTCTCTAGTTCCCAGAAATGCACTATATAATAATCTCATTTCCCATTTTTCTCAAGTCCCAGAAATTATTCATACATGCTACATGATGTTGTGCTGTGTCAGTCAGTCTCCCACCACAGCAACGACACTGCTAAGCTGTAATTCACTTTAGTGCCCGAAAGTGCACTGTGTGAAAATCTCAATGCCCATTTATTTTCAAGTCACATAAATTATGTATACTTGCCACATGCTGCTTTGCTGTGTCAGTCAGTCAGTCTCCCACTACAGCATTTTCTCAAGTCTCAGAAATGATATATGATACTGCTATATGCTGCTGGCAACAGTGTTGTGACATGCAAACTATGCCAGGCAGTTGTTTGATGTAGTAAATGGGGCAGATGCCTGGGCACTAAGGGGCAGTTCACCCACCTTAGAGTAAGACACTACTGTGAGTGGGAGGAATACAAGAAGCAGGCTGAGAGGGGTGAAGGCGGTGGCACTGCTAGTGGTCCTTCTTGTGGTGGGGGGCTGTGCAGCAAGTGATAGCATGGTGCACTGTTGCCGGAAGTGGGCACACATGATGGAAATGGGACCTGCAGCCATACTCAGGGCTGTGGCCAGGGACAGAATCCAAGACCCCAGCTGCAGATCCTCCTTCTTCTCAGTTAAGAGATGACGTAGCACAACTACGCAATGAGATGGGATACCTCAGATGCTGAGGTGTGTCCAGGGTGGCAAGGAGGCCACACACCACACGCTGCTCTTAAATTAGCCTACTGCACTTGAGAAAACACAGAACTCTATTGTGGGGGTGCATCCTCTGTCACAGCTAGGCCATAGCAATGATGCACACTATTTGAAATTCTCAGTTGCCATATTTTCTCAAGTCCCAGAAATTATACATGCTATGTGCTGCTACTCTGTGTCAGTATCCAACAACATTACCTCTCTTTAAGCACTTTCATGGACAGAAATTCAGGAGAAGAGTGAAAGAGACCTGTGACAACAAGAGTGAATTTATTTAGACTCCAGTCCACTACCTGTCGTGTTGCACCTGTGAAAGCAAAATTAAAATAAAAAAGTATAAGCAAAAACAAACTTTTGGAAATGATACTTACTTTCAAACTAGTAATGGCCATGCTGAGAAATGGAGCAATGGTGCCCCAGATAGAGACAGTGGAGTAGGAGGAGGAGGAGGCTTGCTTGCTAGAGGAGGAAGCAGCAGGACAATAGACCCATGAAGATGGGAGAAAATGATTTAGACTCTGGTCAAGTAGACACTGTGGTGGCCACCCACATGGTATATCCACTGACCACTCCCATTCTTACTATTCCTCAGTCACCTGTCAAGACAATACTGAAATTATTGTTCTCCAGTTGTCCACTGTGGTGGCTGCCTGCATGGTACTGTTTATCTCTTGTCTACTCCCAGTCTTACTGTTCAGGTGTCACCTGTCAAGACAAGATGAAATTATTGTTTTACAGTTGGCCTATGGTATGGACTTATGGTGTACTTGTGAAAGGAAAACTGAAAAGAAAAAAATATCTTGGAAAGATACCAGCACATTAGTGATGGCCAGGCCATGTAATGACAAAATACTGCCTCCGGGGGGGGGTGTCTTGCAGGCTACTGAGGATGAGGCAGCAGGAGAGGAGACTTGTGAACACAAGAGTGACATTATTTAGAGTCTAGCCCACTCTTTTTCTTTTGTATTGGTAAAATGGAAATAGAAAAGTAAAAAAAAAAGGTATGAGACTTATTATAACATTATTGATGGACATGATATGTAATAGCACAATGGTGTACCAAAAGTGGAGGACTACACATCTTGGTGGCTAGAGGAGGCAGCAGGACAACAGAAGCAGGTTCACACAGTAGTCAGTGTGTCTATCATTTTTGTGGGGTTAAGAGTCTGTTTTTTTCTGGAGGCATGCAGGAGATGGAGTAGGAGGCACATATTGTTCCTGAGTGAAGAGGACTGGAGGACTTCAGAGTGCTGAACATCATCAGTAGGGGGAGGAGGAGTTCCCAAGTGAGGAGTGCTGAAGGAGGTCAGAGTGCAGAGTTACATTCTTTCCATTCTTTCAGTGTCCTCCAAATGAACCATTATACTGCTCTTTATCCCCACAATGAATACCCCTTCTGCATCCTCAACATGTACCTCTGTGGTGTGATATTGTCCGTCCCCTGCTTTATCCTGTTGTGTCAGTAGTGCACCCAATGATGCACTTCTATTTGGAGGTATATGTGCACTATTAATTTTAAGAAATATTAACACAGCAACACTTTTGGGGGATAGTTGTGTATGTCGGTCTGTGATGATTGCCCATACTGCACTGAACACATGTTCAGAATTAATACTAGAGGGTGGGCAGTTTAAATATTTAAAAAGCCACATTCACCAATGCAGGCCACTCTTGAACTGTGTTGTTCCAATACAGAAGGGGTTCATCAGCAGCTCCAAGGTATTTGGGGTTTGCCAAATATGCCTCAGGAGATCTGGCTGCTGCCTTTAGTCAGGCATTTTCTGATGGTTGCACCCCCCTTCTCACCTTACAATCTGCAATGTCAATTTGTGCAAGAATGGTCCATAGAGGATTTGATTTTGGAAGTGGTTTTCTGGTTGTCTTACTAGCAGCTGTCGAAGCTGCATCTCCACATCTCTCACTTCCCTTTCTGACTGCTGTTGGGTTTAATACAGTGTGTCTCATCTCAATATGACTTTTTTTTAGTATTTTCAGATCATGTACACAACTGATCAGCAGCCCTTTCAGATGCTCAGCTTTCTGACTACCACATTTAATTATGGCTGAAAGCCCCTGCTGGTACCATGGATCCAGCGTTGTTGCAGTACTGAAATCCACAGATGTCAAGATAACATTCAGGTGTCTGTTATGGACCAATACATTAAGCATGTGTTCAGGTATTGCACAGTTTACAGAGTTGCCTGTTACCTAATACTGCTGCTTCATACTACAGGTTGTCTGCCTCAGCACCAGGAGCAGTGAGATGGCCTGGCTCTCCCCATTCCCTGCCTGTGTGGCATGATCAAAAGGTCCCAAGATCAAAATCAATCCAGCCATAAACCTCCACTGTTCTGTTGTCAGTGACATAGAAACTCCAGAACTGTCAAGGCTTGCATGAAGCAGTACATAATCTAATAATGCCTTATACTGTTCATATATCTGCACCAGCATATACAGAGTCAAATTCCACCTTGTGACAACCTACCGCTTTACTAGGTGCTGAGGCAGGCCATTTTGCAGTGCATGTAACTGGTCCCTGGCCTTTCTGGACCATGCAGAATGTCCACAAAGTCAATGACACAGGGTGAACACTTCTTTAATATCATATTGTGACAAGAACTCTTGCACAATCAGGTTTACACAGTGTGTAAAGCAAGGTACCCTAATAAATCCTCCATGGCTAATAGCCTTGACAACGTTTGCACTATTGTCTCTGGCTATGAAGCCTGACTTTAAGGATAGTGGGTTCAACCAAGTGTTAATCTCTTCTAATATTGATGCCAAAATGTTTTCCACACTGTGTGAATTAAGCCTGCTCTTCATAGCCAGTGTTGCATGCTTGTGAATGTCAGGCATGTAAATTCCATTAAAATTAAGTCACTTACATTTGCTACCAAGGTAATGAGCAACCCCCTTCAGTTCTACCCAATGTGTTATTATGCACATAAATCAATGAGCAGCTGTTGGCCCATTGCTCCACATCTCTGTGGTAAAATGGATGTATTAACTGGAGGAATGCTGCAGGACATGTGAAACTTCTTTTTCAACAATATCTTTCAGTTCAGGAATTGCCGCTGTGAAAAGTAGGTGCAGTAGGTCTGAGCTGACAGCCAGAGAGGAGAGGGAGACTGCATTGGTGGTTGCAGGAAAGCCCAGAGGAAGCACATTTTTGGCTGATTCAGCAGCTGGAGGTCCAGGGCTGTGCAGGTCCATGGTGACTGCATCAGAGGGTGCAGAGAAAGCCAGAAGGAGAGGATTTTGGCCGCAGTTGGTTGCAGGAGGGTCTGGAACTGAGAAAGGACTGTGGCAAAGGAAGGGCTACTGCTTTTGGTGACCTTGGATGGCAGAAGGAGGAGCGACAGGGTGTCTGGGCCAATCAGATGGCCAGGCACCAAAATTCAAACTCTTAACTGGGCTTTTAAAGGCAGACCCACCTGCTTCTTGGGGACTTGAGACTGAATAGTAGGGTATCTTCTTTGTCCTGCCCACTCATTCCAGCCCCAACCTCGACCTCTATTAAATTGTCAGAGGAATGTGTCCTAGTGGGGGTTAGGACATTGATTGGTGGATGATATCCAAAGGATATTCTAGTTAAATCTGTTAGAGCTGTTATCTCTCACAATGCTCAAGTCCAAATTGTAAGACGAGTTAGAAGCTAATTTTATTCTACTTAGTTCGGGGGCTGTTTTCTAAGGTTGAGGTCACTGGCTAGATCTGATCATTATTCTTACAAGAGTCTAGACTGTTTTAAGAGTTAGAAGCTCATTTAGAGTTAGAAGCTAATTTCCCTACATGAGTCTAAACTGCGAGAAGAGTTAGAAACTAATTTTATTCTACTTAGTTCAGGAGCTGTTTTCTAAGCCTGAGGTCACTGGCTAGAACTGGTCACTATTCTTACATGAGGATAGGATTGTTAGCTACTAAGGTGCTTGTGTAGATTAGGAGCTGGTTCAGGGGTTTGGGGTTTTAGTTTTGCTAGAACCGTAAGGGGCTATGGACTGAACTTGTAAAACATACCAGTTTGACAACTTGGAGTAGAGAGAGGGATAGTTTTCCAGGGAGAAGAGACCAAGAAAAAGGTGACGGTCACAATATGACTAGAGAAGGAATATCAGGGTGGCCTCCTGCAACCAAGGCAGGTATTTTTGGAAGGGTTGTAGGTTGCACAGGCTATGGGGTAGCCATAATTCTTAATTGGGCCTGGAAGAAGGGGGGATGCCCACTCTGTAGGCAGCTATTCCAGATCAGGGGAGTGGTAAATTGGTTAAGGAGGCAGCTGGGGGAAGTTGGGGGGTGGGACAAAGAAATATGGAAGGGGATATGGGTGGCATGTGGGAGGGGTGGAGGTGAGACCAGGGCACAGCTCAGCAAACAGTGGGGGCTACACTTCAACAAACATGAGGAGAGAATGTGGGGAATGTGGCCCTCTAGGCAGGGAGAAAATTTATGGGGTAGAAGGTCCAACTCACAAGAGGGGGGACAGATCAGGTCAGGTCAGGAGAGATTGAAATGGGGCAGCTGAGAAGAGCAGATAGTAGGAACATTTATCAAAAGGATGGCAGGTTAGGTGGGGTGGATAGGGGGCAGACTAGAGGAGCAGTCAGGGGAAAAGCGGGTCCAGAGATAAGGGCTGGTACAGAGTGTTACAATAAATTTGAGTTATTAAGAAACCTAGAAGGTGAGGAAGGGGTAGGTGGAAAAAAGGGAAATGAAATTGGGGCTGGAGGGAGGAAGGGAATTGGAAACCCAGAGGGGGTTAGGGCCCGAAACTGGTAAGGCTAGAAATAGAGCCAGTGGAGAAAAGGGGAACTTAAATGTTAAGCAGAAGGAGGAGAGGCCACACATAGCAGGCATGGGGGATGAGGGCATGCTTGGTGTAAAACTTGCTAAAAAGGAGGATAGGGAGAGGGAGAGGGAGAGGGAGAGGGAGAGGAGCCACTTGAGGAGGGGGGATCATACCAGGGAAGGAGCCATTGGAAAATGGGCCCCTCTGGGGGCCACTGGAAGTAGAACTGCTATGAGCAGAGAGGATGACGAAGGGGGAGAAGATGAAATGACCTGGGCCAGGGAGGAAGGCAAGGACAGGAGAGGGATAAAGGGGATACCAAATCAGGGGGGACCTGAGGCAAGTGGGCAAAATAAGAGTGGCAGGAAGTGGAGGGTAACAAGGGGTTGTCTCATAAGAAGAAGAAGAAGAATAAGAATCAGCATTTATATAGCACTTTACATACACAGCATCCCAAAGCACTTTACAAGCAGTGCTAGACTGGTAGTGAAGTGACTGAATGTGTGGTGGCGGCCATATCGCACATCATCACCCACACACAGCCTGGATAATTGCATGAACTGGTTTATGGGAAGGGGAATGTTGGCCAGGACACTGGGAATGTTCCCTGCTCTTTACAAAGAGTACTCTGGGTTCTTTTACTTCCAGCTGGACACCCACCAGGACAACACCAGGATGGGCAGAAGGGATCTCGGTTTAACGTCTCATCTGAAGGATGGCACACTCCAGCAGTACAACACCCCCCAATACTGCACTCGGATGCCAGCAGTTTTTAGGTGCAAGTCCATCCCAGTGTGGGATGAGAACCCACAACCTTCTGGTTCAGAGGGGGATGTGCTACCAACTAAGCCATGTTGACACCATAAGGAGGCACGAAGACTCCCAGGAAAAGGAGTCAACAGAGGTGGGGGGGTTGGGTGCATAAAAAGGTGGAAATGAAAAGGACAATGGGGACATTAAAGTTCTACTGCTGGGGGACTCCATGATTAAGAGTATACACTGGGGGGGTGATGGGTGGAACAACACAGCCAGGTTAAGGTAGTGGGTATTTCTGGTCTGATAGTGCATTGGGCAAAGTTCATGGCATATGAACTGGCAAAGGACTGTGGGGAGCAACTGTATTTCCTGGTGCATCTGCGTACAAATGACATAGAGGGAAATAGCCTACTGGAAATCCAAGCAAGGTTCCGAGAACTGGCCAGAGTTTGTCGGGACAATGGATGCAACATTTCCTTCTTGGAAATATTGCCAGTACCAAAAGCCTCAGTGGTAAATAAGATGAAGATAGTGGAGGTTAATGACTGGCTTAGAAAGTGGGGTGAGGAAAGGGGGGTCTGGGGTGTTAGGGGACTGGGGGGAGTTTGGGAGGATAAGGGACTGTGCACTAGAGATAGGCCTCACCTTAACCCAATGGGAAAGGAAGTCCTGAAAAGGGTAGGCAGACAATATTCAAGCTAGGTGGGATTTAAACTTGTGGGGTGGTGTTATGGGAGGGGCAGACAGGAAGGTCTTACCTCACGATGAGGGGTCTGGCCTTCAGCCCAATTGGGGGGACAGATAATGAACCTAGGGAGGACAATTCAGCAAGGGAAGGAGAAGGTTAGAGGCAGATGACATCTGGGGGGGCATGGTGAAGGGGAGCAGGGACAAGGGTTGGAGGTTGGTGTTAGTAAATGCCAGGAGCTTGGGAAATAAGTTGCTGGAGTTCCAGGCCATGTTGTTTGACAGAGGGGTGGGTATGGAAGTGGTCACAGAAACTTGGGCAAACACAAACCACAGTTGGGATCTAAATGTGAGGGGGTACACTATGCTTAGTAAGGATTGAAAGGAGGGAAGAGGGGGGAGTAGCTATTTATGTTAGAGACAACATAGAAATTTCCAGGGTGAAAGAGGCAGAGGGTAATGTGGAGGCCTTGTGGGTCACCTTGCATACTCCTGCAGGAGGAAAGGTCAAGCTGGGAGTGGTATATAGGCCCCCAGGGATGGAGGATGCTCTGGAGGATAGCCTGCTGAATAACATTAATGCTCAGTGTGGATCAAAAGGTGAGGGAGTGGTGTTGATGGGGGACTTAAATATGCCAGCTACAAACTGAGGAACCATGACTTTTAAGGTGGTCAAGGAGCAGCGGCTACCGGACGGCTTCCAGGATGTGTTCTTCACTCAGGATGTGTTGGAGCCCATGAGAGAAGAGCATGTTCTGGAAGTAGTCCTGGCGGAAGGAGATCTGGTGAGTGATCTAACAGTAGAGGATCCTCTGGCAGGGAGTGACCATAATATGGTCTGATTTCAAAAAAATCTGGGGGAAGGGAGATAGTTCTAGGATGTTGTCACTAGACTTCAGGGGGTAGATTTTAGGGGCATGGAAATGATTCTCAGGGAGCATTTGTAGGGGATTACAGCAAGGATGGATGTCGATGTGAAGTGGGAGGTCATAAAACGAGGACTGCAGGAGGCAGTTGGGACTTGTGCTAAGGTGAAGCGTAAAGGGGCGAGGTCACGAAAACTATGCTGGTGGTCTAGGGAGGTTCAGGAGGCAGTGAGGGAGAAGAAGGTGGCCTACAAAGAATACAAAAAAGCCAGAGGGGAACGGGAAAAGGAAAAGTACCGCCTAGCATCCAGACAAGTCACCCAGGAGGTGAGGGTGGCAAAGACCAGTAAAGAGAAGAGACCTGGCACAGGGGATATGAGGAGGGGAAAAGGGGTTCTTTAGGTATATTGGGAAGAGGAGAAAAATTAGGGGCCAGATCGGCAGCTTGAGAATAGAAGGACGGTGGGTGGAGGAGGCAAGGGACCAGGCAGAGGTATTAAATGAGTATTTTGCCTCCGTGTTCACTAAGGAAGGGGATGGAAAACTTACAATGTGAGTTCAAACAGAGTTAGATGGGGCAGTGGGTAGGAACAGTGCAGCAACAGATAGATAAGATGGAAGGAAGCAGTACTCCAGGGGATTCACATCAGGATAAACCAGCCAGAAGGGGTGGGGGACAGATGATGCAGTACCCATTGAATGAGTGTGGATAGCCCTTGAGGCCCTAAAAAAGGACAAATCTCTGGGGTCAGATGGCATACATCCAAGAGTTCTCTGGGAGTTGGCAGATGTATTGGCTGCTCCTCTGGTGGAACTATTCAACAGGTCACTCAAGACAGGTAGGGTGCCTAGGGAATGGACAGAGGCTCATGTGGTGCCAATCCACAAAGGGGGGACGAGGGAAGTGCCAGGTAAATATAGACCTTTTAAGTTTGACATTGGTAGTGGGTAAAATAATGGATAGTATACTGAAGGAATGATTGGGGGTTTGGGGGGAGATGGGGTACCTGGATAGTCAGCAACATGGGTTTGTGCCAGGTAGGTCATGTCAAACCAACCTTGTGGAGTTCTGCGAATGGGTAACATCAGAACTGGACAGGGGAAAGCCTGTGGGTGTACTATTCTTGTACTTCAGCAAGGCATTTGACACAGTCCCTCACAATGGTCTACTAGAGAAACTGAGGGAGATGGGAGTGGGCCCTTTGATGGTCAGATGGATAGAAAATTGGCTGGCTGGGAATACCCAGAGAGTAGTGGTCGGTGGGGAGATGTCAGCCGCTAGAGGGGTTATCAGTAGGATACCGCAGGGCTCAGTCCTGGGGCCAATCCTGTTTAATGCATACATCTCAGACGTCAGGGAGGGTATAGGGTGTGAAATGAGTCTCTTCACAGATGACTCCAAACTGGGAGCAGTGGTTGAGGGGGAAGATGGAAGGGTGGCCCTGCAAAAGGATCTGAAGACTCTAGATAGGTGGGCTGGCACCTGGAGATTTAACTTCAATTCCTCTAAGTGCAAGGTGCTACATCTTGGGTGGGGTAATCCCAAATATGAGTACACCCTGGGTGGAGTTGTTAGAGGCCATGGCAGGGGAAAAAGACCTAGGAGTCCTGGTGGATGCAAGTATGAATAACTCTGAGCAGTGCAGGAGGGCGGCTGCCAAGGTAAAAAGGATGTTGGGCTGTGTTGCTAAGGGGATCATCTCAAGGTGCAGAGAGGTGATTCTACCACTGTATAATGGGCCAGTTAGACCACATCTTGAGTACAGTGTGTGGTATTGGAGACCGCACTTAAAAAGGGACATTCAGCTCCTGGAAAGGGTTCAGAGGAGAGCCACCAAGATGATCATGGGTCTAGGGGATTTGACATATGAGGAGAGACTGGAGGAGCTCTGCCTGTTCTCCTTGGAGGAGAGAGGGGATTGGGGGACATGATTGAGGTCTTCAAGTATCTCAAGGGAATAAACAGGGTAGACATGGGGCGGATCTTCAGACTAAAGGAGGGTGGCATCACCAGAGGGCATAGTTTGAAGTTGAAAGGAGGAAGGGTGAGGGGGGGGAAAAGAGAAGGAGGTACTTCACAGAGATGGTGGTTGAATCCTGGAATGCACTGCCTAGGGAGCTAGTATTGGCTTCTACAATAGAGAGGTTGAAGAGAGGGTGGGATAGATACTACATGGGGAAGAAATTAAATGGGAGGAGGGAGGAAAACCTGGTGCCTAACTAGGGACCTAAGGCACGAGCTGACTCGAAAGACCGCAAGGCCTAATCTGCTGGCAATTAGTATGTTAGTATATTAGGGTGGAACTTTTCACTTGGGGCATGCTTTGGTCATAAAGCAAATGAAACCAGCATTTTCAAGAAAAGAAAATGAGAGAAGATCAATAGTGATCATCTCTGCTGCAGCAGCATTCGATTCCCTGGCTACTGAATGATTAGGGGGAATTTACATTGCTTTGATAGGATGCTAGTAATAGTTTGCGGGATCTTTTTTGGGTGGGCGGTTTTTGGGAATAGTTTTGTGCAGGCACCAAGTTGCTTGGATATCAGAGATGGAGATGGTTTCAAGAAATGTGTGACCTGGCTGAGCAGTTTTGTTTGGGTGATACTGCTGCTGATCCTCATCAGTGATTTCACACTTTCAGAGGTACTACAGACCTCCTTCTTGACAATCACTTCCTCCACAGTACCCTCCACCTCATTTCTACCTCCGAAACCCCTTATAGATACTTTCTGCTGATATACTTGCCACCTAGTCATGTTTTTTTTATTTTTTGTTTAATATGCTTTATTTCAATTTTTCAACATAATACAATACATCCATGGATATCTTGTAATGACTGAAGATACAGTATACATAAGTTATAATGACATTAATAACATTCAATCCTCAGCCTAAATAGACTTAGGACAACATCATCACATTATTATCCCTTAACCCTCTCTTCCCATTATCCCACCCTCTCAATTAACCCCATGCCAAGTTTTGTAGGTTGTATTTATATCTCAAGCTGTTTATATGCATATGGTGAACTTAGGGTAAATTATGGCTTCCACATTGTGATCAAAGCTTCCAGTGGGCCCCATCTATCCAGATAGTTCTGACTTCTATTGGCCAGCATGGCTGTATGCTTTTCAAGTTGAAGAGCTAGTAACATTTATCTGTGCCATTATAATATTGATGTTAAAACATTGTCTTTCCGGTGTCTCACAATAATTAGTTTGGCCATTGCTGAGATCATAGCAATATGTGCCTTTCTACATTTAATAGTCCCTGGAGGGAAGCTATTAAGAAGGCAGACTTCCAGAATAAATAAGGGTTGTCTGAGTAATGGGTCTAATGACTTTTTAATATTTCGCCAAAAGGTTGACACTTTAGCAAATGAGCACAACATATGATAAAGATCACCTGGGAAATTATTACATCTTTGACATGGGGAGATGGAAGCTTTCCCATTTTGTACAGTCTATCGGGGAAAAATATAAATCATGCATCACATTGTACTGCACCAACTAAAGTATATCTTGTTTGATAAATTCATATACATTACACCAGAGACAGTGCCAGAATGGGATTTTGGCAGATAATGTTAATTTATGTACCCAGCAATAGCAGACACCCTTGGGCTGACTTTGATCCATGGTTTGCAATTCTTTGTATACCTTGGATATTGCATGGACTTGATTTGCCATCAATAACAGTGGGTATGGTTCCACCATGGGGGAGGAGGTATGAGTCAGTTTTCCAAGATACAACAGGATTACCTGCCGAATTTGTCAATATTTAAAGGGATTTGGGTTTTCAATTCTGTGATTTTGACAGAATTGTATAAAGGTGAGAACTTTATTCCCAAGTACCACGTCACCCAATTTCAAATTCTGTAAAGGGGGCCAAAACTGGGAGGAGTTGGGGTATGGGCAATTTGAAAATTAGGATTACCAATTAGAGGCTGTTCTAGGGATTTGTACCTGTTAATACTCCAGTGTTTTTGCATTTGGAATAGGGTTTTTAGAGACCAGCCAATAGGAGTGTTTCTCAAAGCTTTAGGTATTACCCAGGGGGAGGGGGGAATATAATAGTGCAGTCCAGGTGCAATGGTTGGTATCTGTTAGCCATGTCTCAATGTCTAACCAAAGGGGTTTGAGGGAGCCAGTCAGCCTTTGGTCTGGTGTCAAGATCCACTGTACAAGTTTGTTTATGTGTGTAGCATAATAATAATTAAAAAAGGAAGGGAGAGCAAGTCTTCCATAAAGTTTAGGGGCAAAGAGCTTTAAATATGCTCGCCTGACTTTCTTGCCTTTCCATAGGTATTGATTAATCAAGACTTGCAACTTAACAAACCAGCTTTTTGGAAGAAAAATGCCCAACATGTTTAAGAGGGTAGAGAATGCAAGGTAGGACATTCATTTTGACAGCTATTCTGCCCCATAGTGAAATTGGTAAGGAGCCCCACCTTGTCAAGTCAGCCTTAAGTGTTGATATTAACACTGAAAAATTTTCTTTTATTATATGCAAGATTTCTCTAAGGATCTTCAGACCTAGATATGTTATGTACTTTGGTTCCCACACCAGATTCAACCCCTCTATATCACAGGGTAAAGCTTTTCCATTCATGGGGAATACTTTTGTTTTAGAGGGATTTAATTTGTAAAAAGAAACCCTAGAAAACATGTCTATTTCAGTGAGTAGAGCAGGAATGCTACAGGCTGGGTTGTCTAAATGTAATGGTAAATCATCTGCATAAGCAGAGATAAGATGGTGAGAGGTTCCAATCTGTATGCCTTGAAGGTTCGGGGAAGAAAGCAGTTGCCCAATAAAGGGCTCTAAATACAAATTAAAAAGTAGTGGGGAAAGGGGACAGCCCTGTCTTGTACCACGGTACAGTGGGAGGGAGTCAGATAATAAACCGTTACACCAGACATGAGCTGTAGGTGCATTATAAAGGAGTTGAATCCAACTAATAAAACTTTTTGGAAAACTGAGTTTTGTAAGCACCGTGAACAAAAAATTCCATGAGACTTGGTCGAATGCTTTCTCAGCATCTAGTGAAATCAATACAGTAGGGGTATCCTGATGACTGGACAGGGATAGTAGGTGTAACAAGTGACGGATATGGTCACTGGAGTTTCTACCGGCCATAAACCCTACTTGTTCAAGGCCAATTAAATTATTCATAAAGGGACATAATCTGTTGATGAGGACTTTTGCTAAGATTTTGACATCAGTGTTTAGAAGCGATATGGGACGGTAATTTTCCGGATACTGAGGATCCCTATCAGGTTTGGGTATAAGGGTAATAATAGCTTCTTGTAAGTGTTGCTCTGAGAAACCATTAGAGAACCAAAAATTGTACACTTCAGTCAAGAAGGGGGCAAGGTCTTCTGAACAGGATTTAAACACATTGTTTGTGATTCCATCAGGTCCTGGTGACTTGTCCAGTGGTAATTGACGTATTGCGTACTCTACTTCCATCATTTGAATTGGAGTTCTCAGTGAGGTTGTCATGTCAGAAGGTAGTTTGGGAAGATGAATTGTGTCTAAGTAATTATCTATATCTTTCTGATTAACAACCTCCTCTGTTGGGGATCGAGTATAAAGTTTGAAAATATATTTTAAAAATGTCAGCAATTTGTTAAGGATGGGTGACTACAGTCCCCGTGTTGGTTGTTTTTAAGCTAGAGATACAACGGCTCATTTCAACCTGTTTGATTTTAATGGCTAGGAGCTTACCCATCATTTCTCTTGATTCTAGGTATTTGAGTCTAGTTCTTTTAATTGCTAATTCTGCCTGCTGAGACATAAGATTATAAAATTGGGCATTTAAGGCATGTAATTTAACCCAATCTTCATCTGAGTAATAATGGCTGATGTTTCTTTCTATAGTTCGAATATCAAGTAGCAGTTTGTCCTTTTTAACTTTAAATTGTTGGACTCTATTGAACACAAGGCAAATATAGTCACCACGCAGTGCACACTTTAGGGCCGCCCATATGATGTCAGGTCTTGTGACTGAACCTTTATTGGTCTGAAGAAATTGTGAGACGAAATCCCTAATGCACACTAAAGTGGGTTGTGATTTGAGTAATTGATTGTTCATGCACCACAGGAAGTCCCTACACATACCAGGACCAAGTATGTAAGAAGCAGAGACAGGAGAGTGATCTGAGATCATCCGGGCATGTATCTGGCTATCAATTATTCCCGGGAGGAGGGAAGAGCTCTTTGGGAAATAATCAAGTCTGGAGCAGGTGCAGTGGGGAGAAGAAAAAAGCGTAGGATTTTTCGGTGGGGTGTAATGTTCTCCAGATATCCACTAACCCTGCTCGATTCATAAGGTCTCATAAGCCCTTTGAGCAGGCGAAAGTCCAATTTTTTTATTATTAGATCAGTCTAGATGGGTTTCTGGTGTTAAATTCCAATCTCTGCCCAGGAAAATTGGTGTATAGCGAAGGGAATAATCAAGTTGAGAAGATGTGAGAAGAACAAGAGTGAATCTATGTTAGGGCTACAAACAGACCCTATCAAAACTGGTCTAGTTTGCAGTTTGCCAAGGAGTAAAATATATCTACCTTTTATATCCCATATCTCTTGAACAAGTTTGAATGGACTATCTCTGGCAATTGGGATAGCAACCCCACCTTGGCTGGTAGAAATCCCACACCATACACTTACCCAACCCAGTTTCTACAAAGGAGAGAGGTATCCTCTCTTTTTTAAAATGCATTTCTTGTAGACATGCAGTTCTCACCCGAAGATGAGATAGGTGCCTGAGAACTATTTGTCTCTTGCACCTGTCTTTAGCGCTGTGGACATTCCAAGTTGTGATATTGTATGGACCTCCCTTTATAAGATTGGGAATATGGGGTGGAGCCAAAGAAGTTCGGTTGTACCCTTTTCCTCGGTTGAAGTAATTAGTAAACAGTTACCACGTAATAAAGAGAACTGTGGCACAATCTGTCCCCCTTATTAAAACCCTTAAGTTTCCCCATCATAATTTATTAAACACAAATTTAACAAGTATCCCCAGTTCTATCAACCGCACTAACTAAATATACTGCCAGGCGATGTTAACTTGCACCAATGTGAAACAACATTCTCTGCCCTCCAGTCCCCGACAACCCTCTCCCCCTTGAACTTACTTATGTAGTATGTAAACATTGCTAAACAAAATGAAGTATATACTCTCAGCCCTTTTAGGCAACTATCCACTCAGGCCTAAATATTATTTAAGCATTATTATCATTAGACCTCAACATTTGCATAAAAAATTAATTATCACACAGCATAATGTGGTTAACATAAGAATCAAACCTATTTAAGCACTAGGTGCAAGAACGTGAACCCAAAGTGTCCATCTGGTTAATATAAGAACAGATGGGACCCATCCTTGGGTATCTTCATGTCCAGGATTGTAAATTATGCAAATATCCACCAATGGGGCAAGGAGGACATATGAAAATTGATTTTCTCGGTTTTAAGTGATAATAAACAAGTGTGGGCCCAACTAATATGACCCCCAAGTTACATCCGAGCGTTCAGATTCATGTTGGAGTTTTGCCTGATATGTGTTGGGGTCTCAGCTTTGCCTCCCAAGGACTCTGATCCTAGTAGAAATCCATGAAGGGAAAAAGAATCAATCATTATTTAGGCTCAGGTGCTTGTCGCACTCATTAGAAAGGTCCAGAACAAGTTTCCATTTTCTAGTTTTAAACTGAGCCAGCAGGATTAAAGAGTATCTTCAGCATTCAATAATGTGGGTCCCATCACTTAAACAGATCCAGTAGTAGTTTCTTAAGTTCCATTTGTGCTTGTTCGTGCGTATCAAAAGCGTGCCATTGCTCCTCGATTTTCACCTGCAGGATGGCTGGGTATCGAACCCTAAATTGTTTACCGGCCGCAATCAGCTTTGAAATGATGGGATGCATTTCTTGCCTCCAGAGTCTTACTGATTGAGGGAAATCTTGAGTGATGCATATTTTTATACCCTCCCATTGCTCCTCCTGGAGCAATTTAACCTGGGCCAGTATAGGCTGCTTGTTTAAGAAGATTAGAAGTTTAAATATTAGTGGCCTGGGAGGCGACCCTGGGGGTGGCATCAGACGCAATGCTCTATGAGCTCTTTAGATAGTATAGGTGGTAACACTGGGTGAGGGACCAGCTATTTTTTTACATAGTTTTTGTAGGAACAATACTGGTGAAGTACCTTCGTCTCTTTCGGGGATCCTGAGAATGAACAGGTTATTTAGGCAGCTTCTGCCCTCAAGATCCTCTAGCTTTTCTTCCATTTTTTTATCCTTTTCCCCACAATGCTATGATCCAACTCAGGAAAAAAGATCTGAAATTTCAATTGCTGTGCCTGCAAAATGTTTAGCTTAAGTATGTATTCCTGACATTTTGCATGATTAAAAGCAGACGGTTATTGTCAAAGTATAGTAGAGTCAAGTATTAGCATAGCTCAATTTCTTTTTGGCTGCATGCCTGGATTAATATACTGTAAAACTTGAAAATGTCACCGCAAATAATTTTCACTATTTTCACTGAAGCACTAATTTGACTGAAAATACATTTTTGCTACTTAGCGCTATTAACGTTTCCCATTATAGTAAATGCAGTGCTAATGGCTTTGCACTAAATAAAGTTTACCCAATTATGATTCCATTTGTGTATGCACTAATATTACTTTACATGAAAAAAACTAGTTATACAGTATCTTGTTTGACAGTAAACTTAAAGAATCTCAGGGCTATGGGGTGGTGGTGGGACGCAGGATCAGGCAGCTCGGACCCCATGGCCCAAATCACTCTCTATAAATCTAGGGCATTGGAATGGTCCAAGCCTAGATCCATATGTAGTAAATCATCCACAAAGGAGGACATTTGTTGTACTTGATCCTCAGGCAAAATATAGAGCCTTAAATTATTCTGCCAAGCCCAGATTTCTATGTCCTCTAAATTACTTTGAAACTCTTGTTGCTGATAGTGGAAAAGGGACATGACTCCCTCAAAGTCATCTGTCCATATGTCTGTAACTGAGGCCAGCTGGCCCACTTTATCTACCAGTAGTTTAGCTTCTAGCTTGTCTGCTTTCTTATTTGTGGACAGTAGTAGTAAAGTTATTTAAGGCTATGCCATAAGGCTTTTGTAATCACATAAAACAGAGTAAAGCATGACTACATAAAATACACAGTATCAAATACATTTTCACATAATGGAGACAATAATCTTAACATTACAAAGTACATGCAATTCATCAGGTATTTACACTGTTTGACATTTTAACTCTTGCGCTTCACACTTTTAAATTCTTTCAAATCCCCAAAACTGAAACTAGCAAGCCTATAAATACTGTAATAGTTTCTTTCCCAGAAGACATGAGCCATGTTAAGATTGTGTTTTCATCACAGGTAGGCCAATTATAGATAAGTGGGAGAATCCATTTTTTTTCTATACCACAAAAAGGGGACAATGAAATATAAAGTCTATCAGATTTGTTGCCAAAAGAACCCTGCAAGGGCAATAGATACAATTTACTTAGTAATAATTGTCATAAAGTAATGGTGAAACTTAAAGCTTTGCTCCAGACAAAGCCCTTCTGTGAAAATTGTCAGTGTAAAATTCCAAATATAACTTCCTTCCCTGTATTAATTTGAACCTTTTAAAATCACGAGAAGTGCTAGATTCCTGTATTCTTGCCATATCTTTTTGAATCATGACATCCCTTAACCTTTCAATAACCCTCTTACATAAGCAAATGAGTTTAGACATACATACATACAGTGCAATAAATTTCAAAGATATCAATTATTTATGGACTAGGATATTGCTTTTATCTCTGTATGGATATCCTTTAACCCTTTTATTAATTAATCTTCTTGCCTTTTTTAAAGACTTTCTTCTTCAGGGCTGATGTCATACTGCATCACCACAAGAGGTGAGTGCATACCCACTGTCAGAGTCCCACACAGGCAAGTTAGATGCATCCTTTGGATCTGTCTTGAAAGTGCATGCACAAAAGACAGCAGGACACAATTAATAAGGTACACACATTCTTAGATGAACATTTGTAACTTTTGTTTGCTAAGATAAGAACCACCCTAACTAAACTAACCAAAAATAAGTACATTTTCAATCACAAGAGTGTGATATGAATACTTATGAAATGCACACAAACAGAGGAGAGAAAGAAATAAGTGCCTTAGCTGGGACTTAAATGCAGGCTGCCCGGAATACTGTTCTACCAGCTGCATCACCAAAGCAAGTGGGAACTGGGCCATCCTGAAGCACATTACCCTTTCTCCAATGCATAACCTCACAACAACATGGTCCAGGATGGATCAGTTTCCAGTTGCCTTGGTGACACACCTGGTAGCACAACTGGAACAGTATTCCAGGTAGCCTAGGTTCAAGACCCAGCTAAGGCACTTACTTCTTTCTTTCTTTCCTCTGTTTGCATGGGTTCCACAGATATGCACACTGCACTCTTGTGATTGAAAATGTAATTATCTGTACAGATCCAGGTCTGGGGGAGCAGGCAGTTCCACCATTTTTAGGGCCACTAAGATTTATGCAAATGGTGGAAATCCTCATGAAATTGAAGCAACTTGCATCAGACACTGGTGAAAATCCAACTATCCACAGAATCTTATGAAATGAACTGTGCATGCATGTACTATCATTTGTTTTAAATAAATGAATTTAAAATCTGCAGAGTTGCAAATATGCCACCTAGCAAAAAATAAACCTGGGAAAAACTCTGGGTAACCTGAATATTTCATGTTTCAACTCTTCCCGGTTTTTGTACTATGGGCTACCATGCCCCTGTAAAATATACAGATTGCAAAAAAAAAGTTAATTCACAACTTAGGGTTCATTTTCAAAGTGAAAGAAGTAAGAACATTCCATAGTAGAGGTTTTTGAATACTAAATCTACCATACCTTATGTAACACCCCTATGAACCACTCAGATCCAAATGACAAAACACAACCCAGGTATTTTTGACATCATAAATAAATGACAAGTTAGAGGAACACAATTACACTGTGCAGTGAACACTACATTTGTATGTTGTGGGTTGCAAGGCCCAGGATACAGGGCTGGGGCAGTGTGTGTGTGTTTGTGCCAGATAGAAATCAATTCTATTATTACACACATTGCCCCAGACCTGTAGCAGAATTTATGGGCCCAATTTTAGAAGATGGATGCAGGGCTTGTGTCAACCCCTGCATCCAACGTAAAGGGGGTCATAGATGCTCCAAAGCCCCTCAGATGCAGAGCAGTCTGATTTTCAAAAGAGTGGCACATTTACAACATTTTCCCCAGTTTACAGCTGCTTGCACCAAGGGGATACTGGGATGCATAGGAAGGGGCATCACATGTAGAAAAAGGGAAGTGGTTATCCCTCTGTACAGCAAGTTGGTGAAACCCCATCTGGAGTACTGTGTGCAGTTTTGGAGACCTTATCTACACAAGGACATAGACAGGATGGAAGCAGTCCAGAGGAGGGCAACTAAAATGGTGCAGGGTCTGCATCAGAAACCATATGAAGAGAGACTGAGAGAGCTTAATACGTATACCCTTGATGAAAGGAGGGACAGGGGGACATGATAGAAACATTCAAGTACCTGAAGGGAATCAACAAAGTCCAGAAGGGTAGTATCTTTCAGAAAAAGAGATGTGTAAGAACAAGGGGGTACAATTTAAAGATAGAGGGGGGACAGATCAGGGGTAATGTGAGGACATTTTTTTTCACAGAGAGAGAGTGGTGGATGCATGGAACCACCTTCCTGGGGAGATTGTTGGGTCTAAAACAGTGGGGGAATTCAAAAATGCATGGGGCAGACATAAGACAATTGTAGTGGGGGGTGGCAGAAAGTAGGCTGTTGGTTAACTAGAATCTGTAGCTTATCCAGTAGGTAGGGAAATGAGCAGACTGGGTGGGCCAAGTGGTCCTTATCTGCCGTCAAAGTCTATGTTTCTATGTAAGTGGTTGGTGCAAGTGCCGTGATCCCAGATACAAAGTTAGACCAGGGAGAAGGTGGCCTAAATCCCTACGTCCCACATTCTGGACTTGTGGCAGGTGTTTGTGACACACTACATTGAAAATCACGCTTGCCACAATGTGTGATGCAAGGCCGAAATTGTGTCACACACCCTGCCGCAAGTCCACTGCCACACCGCAAAACTTTATAAAACCGGGCCCTATGAGTAGAAGCAATTGCATCATTATCCATATCGTGCCTGAGCAGACATGGATTTCATGAGTAGTAGGTAGCTTCGTTAACAGACACATTGTCCAAGGCCTGTTAAAGACTTTGCAAGTGACCCACAGCAGCAATGTCACACACATTGGCACAAGTCCTATCCTATGACCTTGTGTCTCACATCATGTGAGTGCAGTGTCTGTAATGGAGTATAACTGCATTATTTATATTCTGTTATAGGTCACATTATCCATCCCTCCAACTGAACAGACTGAGGTAAACAATTTGCTTTGGAGAAAAATGGCCACAGCCATGTGTTTGTTAAATAGTATGTAACAACAGTTACAGCCAAGTCGGCATGATGTGCACAGCAAGGTAGTCATAGTAAGTCATTCTTCAAATCAAATTCAAAAGAGCATGGGACAGCTATATGTACCTAAATGGAAGAGAAGGAGTAGGACAGAGAAGAAAATGGTAGCAGGGTGGGAGGGGTGGGCCATTTCTTGGGCAGACTAGATGGGTCAGTGGGTTCTTTTCTGTATGTGGAATTCTGTGATTCTATGATAATAATGCTCATCAGTTTGCCCACAGTGAATCTGATAGAATGGGTACAAACTTCTCAACGTACTCTGGCCCCAGAGCCATGATGAATGGTTCTGGGCTGGGTGCTGATGTGCCCTCTTTCATCAGAGGGCACTGAAATCTGTGGGCAATGCCCTAGAAAGCTATCCCTCCAACTTTCCCCAAAGGGGAAAACTCCAGCTGTCTGGGCATTCACCTTGTGCCAGCCTCAGGGTGATCCACCCTCAAAGATGTGTGATTCCCTGTTACCCCCCGGACAAACCTTACGAGACTATTGTGCCACCACTTGATACATTACTGTGACAACTTAACACTACCTTAACCTAACAAAGCTTGATTTTTAAAACTCGGTGGGGAAGGCAAAAACCAGAAAACCTCTTGGGAAAAGAATGGGAAAATTCTTTCCTGACCCTCAATACAATCTACTATTAAGACAGTGAGTTCCCTATGCCCTACAGCACTCCACTCCCTATTATGAGGGTGGGTTTGCATGGCTTCTGACGGAGAGTAAGGAAATGGAGAAAGAAACCCTTTCCTGCTTGTACCTAAACAGACCTAAGTTCCTCCTCTTCATTCCTAAGCCTCCCATGCCCATGGAACTCCTACCTACCTGCCAAACCCCACCCCAGGTGATGTCTACCTAGCTGAAGCTAACCTGCCAACTCAGGTATCAGTCAGGACCATGCCAACCGACGAAGCTCCCAAGTCATTCTTCAGATCTAATCATTATAATAACAGCCCATCCCTTACCCCCAGGAAGTAGACAGAATGGGTACAATCCTCGTGAGACAGTGGCTGTGATTCAGGTGCCAATGTACCCTCCCACATCAGAGGATAACGCAAAGCCACAGGCAATGCCCAATGACGCTGTCTCTCTGACTGCCTCAAAGGGGGTACTCCAACCATCTGGGCCCTCATCTCTTGCCAGCGTCAGAGTGATCTGCATGAAAAGATGTGTGATACCTTGTTTCACCCTCTGTACAAACCTGGAGAGACTACCACGCTGCAACAGGATGAGAACGGCTCCTGATGCTCATCGCCCCACAAGCACTTCATGCAACTATTTTCTCCACAGCACTTTGTAAGTCAGCTAAAAATCTTTCATATCTGAGGTCAGACAGATGCACACCATCCCAGGAATACAATTAGAGCACATTTATGACAATGTTTGTTGTCATCATGACTCAGGACACATCCCCCAATATAGTTCATAAATGACTGCATAACCATGTTGGTCAGTTTGATGGCCTTTCTGACTGCTTTGGCATCTTGGGCATGCTGCCAATGCCTTCTCTGGATGATCTGAGGGCATCAAATGCAAACTTTCAACCAGGTGCACTGAAGTAAAGCCAAGTCTTCTTTCATCTGGCACAGCTCTTCCAACAATTTTAATGTCCCCAAATCAGTGCCTCCTAAGTGTATCAATAGGATGCTTGGAGGGCCCCACTGCCGAGCTTCAGCCCTGATCCATGGAAGCAAATCACCCCATCTAATCCCCCACCATCTCATCTGGTGCACACATGCCTGCCAGGGATCCAGATACAGGTTATTGCCTCCCTGGAAGTGCCTTTCTCAGATGGCTGCCCCGTGGATAAATGAATATCCGCATATCCATGCTTGGTTGCCTTCTGAATTATCACCTATCAAAATACAAAACCAGAAGTTAAAGCAAATGAGGTCTCATATATCTTTCAAAGCCTGCAACATTTAATGGCCAAGGGTCAGACTCGGCCTGTCTGTAAGTCCTTCTGCTCTAGTGTGTGAAACAGCTCCAATATGGAAGGAGTGGGTAATGAACTCCTTCAATCCCCCTTCCCCCACCCACTCTTCTAGTGGCCTTCCCCAAAACGTGATGGAACTGGAAAACTGTCAATAGGGACCCATCTTCTGGTCAAAAAAAATGAGACCACCCAGGGTACATAATCTTGTACCCATGCCCAAATGTACCACTGTACCCCTGGGGGTGATCTCAAGGTGCACCAACACCCCCGGGACAACTTGCTCATCTTGCTCCTGCACAAATGGATGAACAGCCTCTCTGGAATCACTGCCATGTTGTCATCCCACAAGGCCATGGGCAAGCCAGACACTTTGCCCAGCTGCACCAACTTGGATACCCTAAAGCCCCCACAAAAAGCCACCGAAAATATAGTTCTAAAAACAAATGTGCTTCTGATAGTGATGAACACACCTTTGGAAGCTCATCCCAAACTTGTACTAGCAGGGCCTGGTGAATTGGCCACCTGCCATCTGGCCACTTGAAGACTCCACAGGCCCATCCTTCTAACATCTTGGAAAGGTGAGATGCTCATGTGGCATCCTCATGGCTTGTGATGCTGGAAAACCATGAAATACTTGCAAGGTGCTGCCTCACTCTACTTGGAGTAGACCTTTCACATTTCATCTAGAAGAGACATTAGCTGGTCCAGTGGGATGGGCCTCATATTCTCCCTGCTCTGGGACTGACGCAGGCTCAGAAATTTCTACACCTCCTTCTGGTTTGCTGTCCATGTTCTGGGTGCTAAAGAACACCTGAGTAACTCCCAGGCTTTTGGATGATCAATTCCCAGAGCTAGCTGGGGAACATCTCCACTTCTGGAATAAACTCCCAGAATCGTTGCCACTGTAAACAAGAAGTTGAATTAGCAATCCTGTTAGCCACACCTGGCACATGTATAGCTCCAGACTGTATGTTAAGAACCAAATATTTTAGAACAAAGACCCACAGATGGTTACCTAGCAGGCCCTTGCACCTCAGCTGACTACTGACTGTGTAGATTACCCTGGTGTTGTCTGTCCAGAAAGTCACAGTTGTGTTCCTAAGCTTCTCCCCCACATGACCAGGACCACCAACCTTGTCTTTACCTTTATATAACTTTTAAATACCTTTCTTTTATTTTTCTTCCTCCAGCTCCTTGGGCCTATTGAGCAACCTAGAATCATCCACATACTCCCCATTTGTTATCTGTTATCACATTTTCTGCAAGAGGTGCAACCCCACTGGCTCTCACAGGCTTACAAATCCCACATAGGCTAGTTATAAACCAGTTGTGGTCCTTCCTGGTGGTACAGTGGGGACACAGGTATGGTCCTTATGATCTGATACCCCTACCAGAACTTTACCCATGTGTGAGGAGTATGCCTGTTTATGTTCCTGTACTGCTATTAAGGGTAGGACCTTGTCAAGCTTCTACTCAAGTGATAAAAAACCTGTTGGAGACCCCCAAACTGGGGAAGTGCCAGAACCTGTGGTAATGGCCCACCCAGTTGTGGAGGATCAACCGCCTGTGGAAAGGGAGGCAGTATAGTGCAGTGGTTTAAGGCTCTGAGCTGCAAATCTTGAGACATGGGTTTGAATCTCACAGCCCCCACTTGCATACTGTGTGACCCTGGGCAAGTCACTTAACTTCCCTGTGCTCCCAGGTTGCACCTGTAAACAAGCTTTCAGCTTAGTGTGTCTCACCTGGTTAAACAATTGGGGGGAAAAAAAAGAAACACTGGGACTGGTATAAATGGTGGAGCCAGGTTCTGAGGTGGGGACTGCTGAAGCAAAGGATCTGGTTATGGGAGCTCTGTACCTGGCAAAATATGGCTGTGGGGTGCCACAAAAGAGGTACCAAGACCCGTGACTCTGGTGGGGCCAGACTTGGATGTAGGGGTCCTGCTGGCAGGGAGAGGTTGCCACCTGGACCTGCTGGGACAGGAGTTACTCCCTGAGGTCTTTCTGGGCACTTTTGTGTTAGCACACCTACTGGATTTGGGACCTGAAAAGTCTGGCTATTAACTGTTGTTTAAAGTACACTTCAGCTGTCTTGCTATATCTCAGCATCATGCCCACCAACTGCTATGAAAATAGAAGCACAAAAACACAAATCCCCATGAAACCTTGTCTGCAGTATTAGCCTTCTCTTCTACTGAATCACAAGGTGTGCCATGAAAGGTTCCAGTTAGTCATACTGTCTTGCTTGTCCCTTTTCCTGATTTGACCATAACCCCTCTTCCTATTTTGACCATAACCCCAATTCTAGAGGTAGGCAAAATCTGCACATTATGAATTTGTAGAAAGTGCATGAAATTTCAAAAATTTCGTGAAATTGTTCACATTTCTGACTTTAGCAAAATTCATATCTTTCAAATGTGTGGTGAATTTTAGCCCTATTCCACAAAATGTTTCTGGCTAAATAGTAGAATGAAACATATGAACTACAGAATAACAGTTCTGAGGAATTTCATTTGGCAGTTTAATACATCAATCTGCAATACATACTAGAATATCTATCTGTCTGTCTATCTGTGTATATATATATATATATATATATATATATATATAGAGAGAGAGAGAGAGAGAGAGAGAGAGAATAAATGATAGCAAAGTGCGGTATATGAGGCAATAATACCACTGAGGGTTTGACTGGCATTTATGAGCTTGTTAAACCCAAAGATGATTCTATTTCCTCAGGTTCCACACTTTGCCATCATTTGTTTTATATAATGCATATGGTCAGACACTTTCTGCAGTGTCCTGTATAGGTAGCTAGTTAGGGTCATAATACCCTACTTGGCCACTATCATATATGGGGAAATAAATGATGGCTTTTTCAATGGGGGAAAAAAGCCAAACCATGTATGATAGACAGATAGATAGATAGATAGATGATAGATAGATAGATAGATAGATAGATAGATAGATAGATAGATAGATAGATAGATAGTGATTGTTTGCAAAAAACTTTGTTAATGCACTAGTTAGAATTAAACTGACAAAAGTAGGGAAATATGGCATTAGAGTTTCCAACCCTAACATCCCACCCCCACTCTCCAGGCAGCAACAGGAAAAAACATTACAATTTCACCTTTCCTGCATCTTCGCAAATCGGGTATGGGGTGAGCCTTGGGCTTGTCAACCCAAATGCTCGCCCCATTTGATCATTATGAAGCTGAGATGTGTAGAGTATATGAGAATGGGGTGAGTGTTAGGGATGACAATCCCAAGGCATGCCCTTATGCTTGATTTGTGAAGACACAGGAAAGGTGAAACCATAATGTTATTTCCTATTGCTACCTGGAGGGTGGCGTGGGGTGTTAAGGTTAGAAACCTAATGCCACATTTCCCTAAAGTAATTTTGTCAGTTTAACCCTAACTAGTGCATTAACAAAGTTTTTTGCAAAGAATTTCCTTTCTTTTTGAGATAGCAGAATCATATCCTCATTCACGCATGTCCCTTCAGGACTTGATGCCCTGCATCAAGGGAACACTCTGACCACCTACAGAAGTGCAGGATCCTTGTGAGCCATGCACTTCAGTGAAGCAACGAATGTGAAGAATTCATGGGACTGTCTACTGGGCTGTGTAAGTGCAGGGCCCTCTGGTCCTTGCCCTTCCATGTGGCTGCAGATACAGATACACAGGTCAAAGAGTGTATCTGTCAGCTAATGGACAGGGCCATCTGCCTCCCACAGGTTGAGAGGTCCAGAGCCCTATGCCAGTAGGACAGTTGCCTATACTGTATGGTACCTAGGTCCATGCAGACAACCCTGCACCTTTCATTCCCTGGCTGTGGGGGTGTTGCATAACAGCAACAGCCCCCCGCCCTCACCCTGTTCAGTTGGGTTACTAAGCTCATCCCCAAACTGAGCTCTCTAGCTTGGGATCACAAAGCATACCCACTGTGGTCAAGAGTGGCAGTACACACAACATATCTTAATGATTATATATATTTTTTCCAATTTTGACCTCAAATTTTCAAGATGCTTTTTTTATGAGTCACCTTACAAACATAACATGTACCATTTATAGTATACTGGCTGAAATGTCATTTCACACCAGAAGTGTGAAAATACATCTCATCAAGGATTTAAACAATGACACATCACATTTATGAGGTGGTGTGGAAAAATGGCTATGCTGAAAGTTTAGCTGTGAGCTGCCATTTCCCTGGTGACTAATGGCATCCACACCCTCAAATCACTGTCCCCCTAGTTATTGGATCTTTCCATGGTGTCTAGTGGCACCCCCACCCTTCTGATTGCCATTCCCATTATTGTTAATATTTTTCCTGGAATCTAGTAGCACCTCCACCCTCCGATCACCACCCCATTATTTTTTATATTTTCCCTGGTGTCTAGTAACACCTCCAACCTCCGATCGCCATCCTGATACTCACTTGCTCCTTCCTTGGTGTCTAGTGACACTCCCCACTCTCTGATTGCAGTCTCCACATTATTGTTTATATTTTCCCTGGTGTCAAGTGGCACCCCCCACCTTTCAATCTCTTTCCCCAATATTGTTTAACTTGTCCCTGGTGTCTAGTGGCACCCCCACCATCCAGTTGCTGTCCCCATTACTTTATTGTATTTTCCAGGTATCTAGTGGCATCCCCACCCTCCTATCACCATCACTGTACTGAAATAAAGAACATGGCCCCCTATTTTTTTCTTTTATTTAAAACCTGCAAAAAAGAAAATGGTCTCTCACCAATTTAACACTCCCCTCCCCACCTCCCACTCAGCAGTCACCACCCCACACCCCCGCGACACACACACCCTCACTCACCTGAACAGGTCAGAGGGTGAAGATCGACTCTCCTGTGGGAGATGCATCTTGCTGCTGGACCCATCAATTGCAATATGAGAAAATAAAGTAAGTGCAATTCAATGTATTTCAATAGGGTTTTCAACATTGATGCATTACTTTGCCATTTTTGCTTATCCTGATTCCAAATTTGCAACAAGGCCTTTTTAGGACTCCACCTCATGAACAATGTCAGTGGAAATACATAAATCTGTCCTGAAAGGTGATTTTGTGGTTGGTAGGCAAAATCACCTTTTGGGCTAGATTTAAACACTTTCATTGCCCTTGTTCATGAGGTGGGGTCATAAGAAGGCTATGTTTAAAATTTGGGGTCAAAATATGATGAACATATGATGAAATTTTACTACACGTGCTCATAACTTAGGTAATTTTGACCCTGAATTTTAAAAATAGCCATTTTTAAAGCGCCTTATGAACGTGACAACTGTCATTTTTCAAATCCTGGCCAAAATGTGTTTTTGCACATGTGGTATGGAATGATGCTTCGATGCTGCGGAATGTTTTGGCAGGGATTTGAAAATTCTCACTACCAGGTTCAAGAGGTGGTGTAATAACAAAGTTATTCTGACAATGTGGTTGCTGTTTTGGCTTAAGGGCCCTTCACAGCAACATTCATGTATGCATCTAAGGAGAGATGGGAGGACCCTGCACTCCCACGGGCAAATGAGGATATGATTATACTGTCTCAAAAAGTAAGGAAATTCTTTGCAAAAAACTGTGTTAATGCACCAGTTAGTGAAACTTAATGCCACAAAAGGGAACTATGGTGTTAGGGTTCCAACCCTAACCCCCCCAGATGCAGCAAAAGGTAAAAACATTAGGGTTTGGGGTCTCAGGAGTCTAGGTGAATCAGCGGTGGAATCTTTCTTGGGGGTGGTCAACCCTAATGTCCAACCTCCCCTCCCCAGCTTCTAACCTGCAATCTGAAGCACAAGGTACAGCTCTAAGCCACTGCCTCATAATTAGAGATGCAGCGATGGTCTACTATGAACTCAAAGTGAACCTGAAGTGGACCACTTCAAGTTTGCATAGTGCTATGTGAAATATCCATTAAAAACTCAGAATTCATCCTTTAATGTACTTTGCGTTGTCCACTTCGGGTTCACTTCGAGTTATAGACTTGATAAGGCAAAGTTGGTAGGAAAAAGCCCCCAGATCACATGTCTGACTGTCTCTTTAGGTTTGCAGATCACATGATGCAGGGAGGAACTTAAATAGGCAGGAAGTCAGTGTTTCACTTTCACTTTATCATGAAAGAACAAGTTGCAGCCTGAGCTCCAGATTGAGATACATATATATATATATATATATATATATAGAGAGAGAGAGAGAGAGAGAGAGAGAGATACATTCATAGTTGATTTTTTTTTGCATTTGTTGTTTTGTTTAGTAGTTATTTAGTGTAAAATTGTTCTGCAGGAAGGTTTTTTTGTTAATTAGAAATTTTTCTTATGCTCTTAAAACCAGTTTTTTTTTTAGTTAGTCTTGCATGTGGTCCATCTTTCCAACTAGTAGTTTTCCTTTTTTTTTATTTTTTTTTGGTGATGGATCATGGTTGTGGCATGGATCATGGAGGGAGAAGTGTTGTTGGCCAGTGGGGGCCATGAATGTGGGGCTACCTTGGCTACTAGTGCATTTAAAGTGGGCTACATTTGGTGTGGCCGCAGACAGTCCCGCAGTAGGGTTCCAACCAAAGCTGCATGCAGAGTAGCAGCTGCAGCTGCAGCAGGCTGAGCAGCAGCAGCCTCAGCCAGAGCAGCAGCAGGCCTACAGCAGCAGCAGCCTCAGCCAGAGCAGCAGCAGGCTCAGCAGCAGCAGCAGCCTCAGCCAGTGCAGCAGCAGCCTCAGCCAGAGCAGCAGCAGCCTCAGCCAAAGCAGCAGCAGGCTCAGCAGCCTCAGCCAGAGCAGCAGCAGGCTCAGCAGCAGCAGTAGCCTCAGCCAGAGCAGCAGCAGCCTCAGCCAAAGCAGCAGCAGGTTCAGCCAGAGCAGCAGCAGGCTCAGCAGCAGCAGCCTCAGCCAGAGCAGCAGCAGCAGCCTCAGCCAAAGCAGCAGCAGCCTCAGCCAGAGCAGCAGCAGGCTCAACAGCAGCAGCCTCAGCAGCAGCAGCCTCAGCCAGAGCAGTAGCAGCCTCAGCCAGAGCAGCAGCAGCAGGCTGAGCAGCAGCAGCCTCAGCCAGAGCAGCAGCAGCGTCAGCCAAAGCAGCAGCAGGCACAGCGAGAGCAGTAGCAGGCTCAGCAGCAGCAGCCTCAAGCAGAGCAGCAGCTTCAGCAGCAGCCTCAGCCAGAGCAGCAGCAGCCTCAGCCAAAGCAGCAGCAGGCTCAGCCAGAGCAGCAGCAGCCTCAGGCAGAGCAGCAGCCTCAGCAGCAGCAGCCTCAGCCAGAGCAGCAGCAGGCTCAGCAGCAACCTGTAGAACTGCATCCGAAGGTTGTTGCCCCTCCACCAGTGACAGCACAGCATGTGGCTGCCCCTCCATCAGCTGCATCCTCCCAGCCTGGTGCTGTATCTGGTGTTCCCCCACTTCCTATACCAGGTCCCACATGGAGCTCTCCCATGTGGGAGTTTTTTTGAGAACATCCCTGGTGACCCCACGATAGTAAGGTGCAAGCTGTGCAGTGTGCTGGTCTGGTGGAGGCACAAGGGTGGACACTTAGTGACCAGTGGGTCAAGGACACACATGGTTGTCCACCACCAAGAACAGTGAGATGCCAAGCTGCTGGAGGTAACAGTCACTCCTGCAGCTGTGGCCTGGTGTGATCCTCCATTTGCACATCACCACTATCACAGGTCCCCCCTCAATTGAAACAGCAGAAGTGGCAGGGCCCACAGCCACAGCTAACAAGGTACAATATGACTCATCACAGCAGCCAGTGACACAGGCAGACCTGGCTGTTATGTGGGTGGAGGTGGAGGACCTTAAAACGGCTGTGGAGGTGCCGTCCAACAGTTTACTCTCTTTGAGGGCCAAAATACAGAAATCATCTGCTTGCTGCAGGGATTGAGTGTCGGTGGCCAACAACAGCCCCCACAGACCCCGTAATATATTCAGTAGTGATCATAAATTTTAATTTTCCCCCAAACTGTCTCCTTTGCTTTTCAGTCTTTCTTTTAGTAATGTTTATTTTTTCTACCAGATGAAGTATGACATTTCTGTTCAGTCAATGTTATGTTTGTTATTGTCCACAGTTGTTAGTTAACGTACTTTATTTTTTATATGAGTGATGGTCATCAAATGGCCAACACTGCACACTTTCATTAGAGCTGAAACTATCCTGACATCCGCATGTTGCAATAAAAGTGTCTTGAAGATGGCTTTTTGGCAGCACAATTTAAACTGAAATGAAAGCACACAGTGGACGCACGATTGGTGACCACATGACTTATTATTACATAAAGTAAAGTAATGAGTGAACCACTAAATGGTTATTGCATAAAGCATAATGGCATGTGTGTGTGTGTGTGTGTGTGTGTGGAGCATTTGTGGTAGGTGTGTAATGGGATTTGTCATTATGAGGTGCAAGAAATAGAGGATTGAGAAAATTTCCACCCCAAAAAGCTTGTCTCTGCTTTTCATAGATTTCTTCATCAATGTTTTTATTTTCTTACAGAATATAGTGTGCCATTCATGTTCAGTTCATGTTTTCTTTGTGTTGTAACCGTTCTTAATCTGGTATTTCTTGTCCCTCATAATGGTAAATCCTATTCTCTACCCTAACATAAATGCCCCTTCCCTCCACACATACACCATTTGAGCAGTGTCAGTGGCTCAGCAGGTAGCACACTCACCTCTGAGGCTGGGAGTTAGGCTGTGGGTTATATCCCCACACCAGGCACTTGGGTTAATATCCCAGTACTGACACTGTAGTGCAGCATGAGGGGGGTGCTGCACTTCTGAGGTGCCGTCTTTTGGATGAGATGTTAAACCGAGGTCCCATCTGCCTGTTCTGGTGGTAGTTCAGGTGGATGTTAAAGATCCCATGGCACTTCTCGAAAAGAGCAGGGGAATTTACCTGGTGCAATGGCCAAATTTCATCCATTCACAAAAAATACCAACAGCTTCATCCGGTTCAAGGTCAGTTGGCATTTATCTGTATCCCCCTCTCCCGGGTCATGCCTGAAAATAGGCAGGATTTGTCTAGTGCACTTACCCGGTCAACAAAAACTAAATAAATAAATTATGCTTTCTGAAATAAACAATGTTTAGATTACTACTCATTACTTTCTTTAATGTAACAATAAGTCGTGTGTTCACCAACCAGTTGGTGGGCAGTGTGTGCTTTCCTTTGATTTAAATTTTGTCACCAAAACTCCATCTTCCAGTCTCTTTTATTGCATTGTGCCTAGTGGCAGGACAGTTTTGCCTGTAATGAAAGCAAGCAGCATCTGCCATTTTCACGACCATCAGTCATGTAAAAAAATAAAGTAAATTAACTGGTAACCAAGATACTTGTTCCTTTTCTGAACATGTAGTTAGAGCACCAGGGCAATATTCACAATACCATAATACCACCTAGCATGCCCCCCAACAATGTGTTATTTCGTGTTTGAATGTCCCTCATTTTAATTTCATGAAAAGCCCAGATGAAAATTAATACTGGTCCAGAAAGGCATCTCAGTGTGTTAAGTGACATAATTGCATTGTGACAACACTTACTGCTGCTATTGGTGGTTTTAGCCCTTTCTTTTCATTTCATAAAAAACACAGATGAAAATTAATACCAGTCCAGAAATGCGTCACAGTGTGTTAAGTGACATCATTGCAATGTGACGACAGTTGCTGCTGCTGGTGTTTTGGGGCCTTTCTTTTCATTTCATGAAGAGCCTAGAGGAAAATTAATACCAGTTCAGAAATGCGTCAGTGTGTTAAGTGACATCATTGCATTGTGACAACACTTGCTGCTGCTGGTGGTGGTGGTTTTGGCCCTTTCTTTTTCATTCATGAAAAACACAGATGAAAATTAACACAAGTCCAGAAATGTGTCACAGTGTGTTAAGTGACATCATTGCATTGTAACAACACTTGCTGCTGCTGCTGGTTTTGGCCCTTTATTTTTATTTCATGAAAAGTCCCAATGAAGAATAATCACACGAAAAACTGTTCAGAAAAGTCACAAGTATTTCTTGACGCACTGCTAAATTTGTGAACCTAGAACCAGAACTCTGCATAAGTGTCCCAAGTGAGAAAATGGCTTGCTTGCTGTTGTTGTTGTCCGTCTGTTTTCTGCTGCTGCTGATTTAGTGTGTTGCTAAACGATGATAGTCACAGATGACCATGGGGTTGAACCATAATTTAATGTTCTGGGGAACTCTTCTGCTGCGCTGACTGAAACTTGCTGCCCTATGTGTGTGTATTCATACCTACTCTGGTAAGTTAGTGTACGTGTCACTGTCATGTTTTTTCAGAGACACTGCCATTTAATTTGTATTGAATCTTGTTTTTGTTGTAAGCACTGAGCAGTCCATCGTGTTGTTCCTTGGCAGGGAATCATCATCATACGTACTGAATGTTCCCCTTTCACCAGGGTGTTGGTCATGGTCACATTCAAATTCCATACATATGTGCTGCCATCTAATGTGTGTGGTACTATAAAATTTAAATTTTTTCGTGTGGGGGGTACTTCTGTGAGTGAGTGAATTATAAGCATTTCTCATTACTGTTCTTTTCTTTTCCATTCTCAGGTTACAGCACACAGATTCATGACTGTAGTGATGAAACCATGTTGCCACTGCACATATGTTCCACATGTGTCTGATTGTTGACTTGGCTGTACGAACAATGTCAATCCATGAAAGGTAAGTATTTTCTTTTGGGGGGGTTGCATAGGTCATTTGGAAAACAATTTTCATTAATATTTGTTTCTTCTTTCCAGGTCTTCAGTGTATCCAAACTGTTGTCCGTCTTCAGATTGGAACGTACCACCAGTACACAATACCTCAGTGCTACCTGCAAACAGATGAAGAAGGAATTATTCTGAGTTCATTCCAGTACCCCATTCAGTATCAGTACCCCGTGGGCCTGTTCCTGTCTTTTGTTATATCCATCATCTGGCCTGTATGTCACCGCTGTTAAATACTTTACACCAGTGGAAAACAAGGGGAACAAAACAAAAAGGAAACCTGACCTCGCAATCCTCAATGCCGGAGATGTACCCACTTGGAAATTCTTTTGCCATGACTGTATCAGCAACCTCAGTGGTACACTGTTTTACAGTGCACCAGGATGGTCTGCTTCACCTGCATTATTCAGCACCACCAACATCGTGACTGGGTACAAATACAGATGTGATTGTCCTGCTTGGTATGTTGGACAAAAAAAGTTAATGTTGTGTGATTCATGATTGTGAAGATGAAGAACGTGGTTTGTCTTGTGACTCATGAATCCATGATCATGACATGACAAGGAGAACAATGTTCAAAGTGAGATATGCACCACACTGGTACTTTGAACACTGCTTGAACATTCAAAGTCATCCTCCTATTGCCTGTGGCAAACCGGTGTTAATTCACAACTTTTACCTACATGGCTACTTGCTGTTACCTGAGGACAGGTTGGCAGATTTTATTTCAGACACACACACATATAATTTATTTCACACACCACTTACGCTAATGTCTCGTGACTTGCGACTCGTGATCATGACATGACGTGACTCAGTGATGATGAACTTCCCGGAACTGTACAATGTTTGCACCTAGATAATATCTTCTGGATTAAATAGGTCTGGCCTTTTGTGAGGACAAAGATTCAAGTAGGGCATCTTACAGAACGTGAACACAAATAGAAACATTGTACTAGAACAAGGATCTTGAGTGATGTGATATGATAACTGGGTGTCCCCCAGTCCTGATTCATGATGAAACCAAAGATTAAAAAAATAAAAGGGTTGGACCAAAAAAAGTTAAAGTTGTGTGATTCGTGATCGTGTAGATGAAGAACGTGATTTATCACATGATTCGTGATCGTCACATGACAATAAGTACAACATTCACACCAAGGTATGCACCAGACTGGTACTCTGAACACTACCTGAACATTCAAAGTCATCCTCGTCATGCCTGTGGTATACCTCCAGTGTTAATTTGCAACTTTTACCTACATGGCTACTTGCTGTTACTTGACAACTGGCTGGCAGATTTTATTTCAGACACCCACACAGAATTAATTTCACACACCACCTACACTAAGCTGATGCTGCAGGCACTCTGTTACCCATACAGATTCAGGGACCTTTCCTGGCCCTAACCCTCTTTGACACATTGCTTTTTCCCTTTAATGATTTTTTTATTTTTTTGTTTATTCCATGTGATGTGATGGAATGCCCTGCCCACAAAGCCAAAGCTTATACCCCATTGACTTATGTGGCTCATACACCACAGTCAGAAACACCTTTGCCTAACCATGTATAGTGCCCCAGAGTCCTAGTGCCCTCCATAAATGAGCATACAAGTGCTCTGGGAGGAGCCTGCTAGGTTAGGTGCCCTGGGTTAGGCAAGTACCCCCCCAAATGCAAGCCCCCATTGGGCTGCATTTATAAAAAAAAGTGCTGCTCTATTTTCCCTGCGTGCAGCTCCTTGTACATATGTCATCTGTTAGCACCCTTTGCAAACTGTGTGAGAGGCCTTTTGGCACCATGCAATTCTGCTTAAAGTTGAACCAGCATAACATTCTATGGTGATTTGCATATGCAGCCCATGATGCTTTGCATTGTGTGGGCATGTGTGATTTTGTATTTTCTTATATATATATATATATATATATATATATATATATCTGGGATATGCAATGTATCTGCACAAGAGCAGGTTAACCTTGGGTAACCTCATGAGTGAGATGTCAGAAGTCAAATTGCTCAAATGCAGATAAATCATTTATTACATGAGTTTTCCATTGCATATTCCATTTATGCAATTATTTTGTTTTTGCTTTTTTTGGGGGGGGCATTTGTTAGTCCAAAAAGTGAATAAAAATTTAATTTTCTGCCATTTTTTGCTGATTATAGAAAATCTAAAAAGAATCTAGAAATGAAACCTCTCATTTTGCAAATATTTTCACACTGAACAATGTTTGTGCTCAAAGTACCATACTATCATTTTTTTGTAATTAAGTTATTTGCATTTGTTTGATGAAAAAGTGCACAACAATTCAATGTTCTGATGTATTTCATTAATTATAAAAAAACTAAAAAGTATTTATAAATGAAACACCACTCATTTTGTAGATATTTCTGCACTGAATGAACTTTGTGCTCATAGTACCATGTCATCATTTTTTATTTTAAAGTTATTTGCATTTGTTTGCTGACAAAATAAAAAAAAATTCTGCTTTTTTTGCCAATTATCAAAAAATCTAAAAGGTATCAATAAATGAAACCACTCATTTTGTAGATATTTCTGTGCTGAAAAACTTTCATGCTCACAGTACCATGCTATCATTTTTTGTTTTAAAGTTATTCACATTTGAATATGGTTAATACTGCTTCTGAGGCAAACATTCTAAATGACATAAGCACTGTATAGATAAATGGCTGATGACATAAGCAATGTACACATAAATGAAATTTATGTATATAGTTCCTAAGATAACTTGTTTTATCACACTGTATTTATCTACACCCCATTGCATAGATAGATAGATAGATAGATAGATAGATAGATAGATAGATAGATAGATAGATAGATAGATAGATAGACAGACAGATATTAGCTTAAAACTTTTTTGGAATAAGGTTATCATTAATTTAAGAAAAACAATCAAATGGCTTCAAAGCTCAAATGTTTATGCTGGAATGTCAAGGAAGCCAGAGACAGAATCAAGATTAGAATAATCATTCAATACGCTAACCAGATAAAAGCACATATTTATGCTACTTCAAGAGACCTATTTCCAGGATGCTGATTTTAAATATATGTGCAACCTTTTTAAAGGGCATGGTATACATGCCCCTCATTCAAATAACTCCAGTGTGGGTTGCCATCATATTAAAATAAAGTTTAAATGCAGAAAGAATACACAGGAAAATAGACAACAATATACATTATGTTATGGCTACCCTACAAACAGGTAGGGATACATTTACTTTAACTAGTCTCCGTGCTTTGAATGAAGGAGTTACAGATTTTTTTTTGTTAATTTTGTTGTTTATCTAACAAATATTCCAAAACCTTATCTCATTGGTGGTGACTTTAATTAAGTGCTAGACATTCAGGACAGATCTAGGAGTAACAAGAGCCAAGAAAAGCAGTGGTAAAAATTATTAAAGGCCTCATGGAATACCTAAAACTATCTGACCTCTTCAGACATAGCTATCCAACTTTGAAAATGTTTTTTTCCCCCTGAGGTTTGTAACTCATCATCAAGAATAGACTTTTTTTTAAAATCAGCAGAGTTGCTATATATATTTAGGAAAATAAAATATGGAGCAATTAAACTCTCAGACCATGCTCCAATTTATATTTCAAAAACATCACAGGTTGAAAATAATGACAATAAATATAATTATTGAAGATTTGAAAATCTTTACTCAAAGACAATCACTTTGAATAAAATCTAAGAAATACTGTCAAAGAGTTTCTGAATATTAATAACACAGATTAAATCCCAACCTCGACTGTATGGAAAGCATTAAAATCATATCTTAGACGCTGAATGATGTCTTATTCTGCTTATAAGAAAAAAACAATCTGAAAGGTTAACTAGCTTGGAACATAACTTCTTGGTGGCTGAAGTAGCATTTAACAGTTCAGGTACTTAAGCAGATTTGACCAAAACTTTACAGACTAGAGAAGAGTATAATAAAAAGATGGCTTATAGAGCTGACAAAACATTTGAAAGAGCCAAATCTAACTACTACTTCTCAGACAAACCTGACAGACTATTAGCATGCCAAATCCAATGTGAACAAAATAGGAATGCTATCAACAATTATGTTAGAAGCACAGAAAACCACAAATTCAAACTCACAGGTAGACGAAAAGTTTCGAGATTACTATAGTACTCTGTACTCTTCAGACATATGCCCAGAGCAACAAAGTATTGATGCATTTGTAACCACCCTGGCTAGTAAATACACTAGCCAAAGCAGATAAAGTTATATTAAATAACCCATATGATATTGAATAAATTGGAACAATAATACAGCAGTTTAAAAATGGCAAAGCTCCAGGCTCAGATGGGCATATTCATGTATATCCTAGTCTGTCTTCAGTCGCATCCAGCATAAATTTCTAGTACATTTCCCTTCTTTCAAGCATTTTATTCCTGTCACCTCCTCTGAAGGGTTCATCAACTTTTTCTATGCCCCAGAATTTTAGCGATACCACTGTGTGATTAGCTGTGACAAAATGCATTGACACAGGACTGCTTTCATATTTATTTCATGTTCTGCTCTTATGCTCACTAATGCTCTATTTGAGGGGCCTGGTGGTTACAATATAAACTTGAACAACTAAAGAAAAAATACAGCAGAGTGGCATGGTATGACCCTAAAAGAGTATCTACATTACAAAAGGATACCTTGTGGTTTAAAAGTGCTGATAAACCCTAATCTAGGTGTGAAATTTAAAACCCTGGATGAAAAGTGGGAGGGCATCAGAAACAGATGCTAGATAGATTTTATGTCCATTGAAGGTAGAAGTCAGACAGCAGAAGAAATCAACAAAGTGCAGGATTTACTGAAATTAAAAAGAGAGGAAAAACATTTCAAAAAATTCTTAGATGAAGTAAAGCAAAGATGACATACTTTTGAAAAAAAACTTAAGAACTAAAATAAAGAAATTCAAAAGCGATACCAATGACTACAGATTAAATAGAGTATATAATAATTGTCACAGATAATCACACAACGTCATCTCTAAAATTCTGGGGCATAAAAAAAGTTGATGAACCCTTAAGAGGAGGTGACATGAATAAAATGCTTGAAAGAAGGGAAATGTACAAGATGGGTATACAGCAGAATTTTATAAGGCTTTTAGTGATATTTTTGCACCTTTGCTTCTAGAGCTTTACAAAGATACTGTGTAGGGCAGGATTTTCAAATCTCAGATGCAAGCTGTGATAATGGTAGCTTGCACCAAGAGCTGGTGGGTCCAGGACCCTGCACCCAATTTTCCAACTGACAGGGTCCCGGCACCTAGGTCCCACAGCTTTCAGCAACAGTGTCAGTGCACCAAACAGATGGCACACCCACAAGGTATACCACAACAGCTGCAGGGTGGTGTAGCAGCAGCTGCACCCTTGGAAAGGGGTACAGTACTGGCCAGCATCACCCCAACACCACCGAGCATCCAGTGCCCTCACACCCTACCTTACCAGTATCCTGGTGATCTAGTATCCCCCCCCACCAAAGTATGCAATGCTGTGCGGTGGTATACATCAAGCAGTCCTCCTTGCAGTAGTGCCCCCCAAGCCATAGTATGCCCCATAATGTAACATGAGATGTAGAATGCTCTCTGACAGTTCATTTGGTGGCTGGCTGTGGTAGTGTGAGGAGGACTGTGCCTGGCACCAGATCAGGGCATGGGATGGGGGAGGAAGTGGGGTGGTGTTCACTACCTGCCAGATGGAGTACTCTAGACCACATGATAAGGTTGATATATGCCATTGTGTATGGAGGCATATCGGGTGGGTGGTGGGGACCTAGACTGGGATTTCATTTGCATTACGGGCATATGTGTGGGGATAGATACCAGGGACTTACAGTTATGACTGGCAGGGTATCTCAGGTTACATTAGGGGCACACCAGGGATTGGGGGCATCTACTGCAAGGGGGACTGCTTGATGTATACCACCATACAGCATGGCATACCAGGATGGGAGCACTAGACCACCAAGGTAATTGGGCAGTACAGTGTCCAGGTACCAGCTGATCATGGCTGGGGGGGTACACAATGGCCTATGGTCGCTGACCCTCCCAGAGGAGCTCTAAGTACTGTTAGTCCAGCCCATGGCTCTTCTAACTGTACTTGGATCTTTGTCCCCAGGATTAGTTTTGAAATTACGAGATTGGGGGATGTGGCAGCCAATGTCTGCTGCAAACCCCCTTGCTCCATACTGCAGCCACTATTATGGTGCAAGGCTGGTGCAAGCACCCTTTGGTGCATGCAGCCTGCTGTTTGATGCAGGCTGCATTGGAAAATAGCTCAGGGGTGCAGCCCTTGGAACAAGGTGCCTGTTGTGTCAGACATGTTTCATGCAAGCACCTTGCATCATTCTTAGGGTATCGGAAATTCTGCCCTTAGAATCTAGGAAGTACTTATCACCATCTATGACAGAAGCTACAATTACTTTAATATTAAAGAAAAATATAGAGGATTGTGTATGAGCAGTCATACACAACTGGGTTATTCTTGAATCAAGCCATTTCCCTGGTAACAGTAGACCTTGAGAGCGAAGCTCGAGAGGTCTCCTGTTAACAGGGAAACAGCGAGATTCAGGAAAACCTGGTAAGTGTAGACTGCTCATACACAATCTTTTATAGTGTATGGGCAGTCATGGTTATGATTCAGATGAAAAAAAAATGTCCAGAATGAAAGAAATAAAGAGTTTCCTTATCTGCCACTATCCTGCTATGCAACTTTCCCCTTCACGGATCTCACTGCAGTCAAATCAAGGCTGATTGGTGGATGCGGATGACATTTTTTATTTGTCGCTTTCTGGATTTAGTTAGTTTACTGCTGCTTTATTTTTTGGGGGAGCATAATGCTGTTGACTGCTGCTGCTGCTGTCTCTATTATATACCAACTCAAAACCATGAGGCGTCGAGGCAAGCAATGGCAACTGCTACTCGAGGGCTTTGAGGCGCGAGACAGCATTCCATTTTGTTGTGCTGTACTACTGACATACTGAGTGCAGCACAACAGCCAGAATGACAGAGTGAGTGAAGCACAACAACACTATTTCAGGCATGGATTTTCATGCTGAATAACACTCCACCATACACTATAAAGATCCATTACACTGTACTTCATATAGGCCCATTTCTCTCATGAATATTGATTACAAAATCATTACCAAAATGTTGGCAAACAGATTGACTGATCAGATTCACACTATAGTTCATCCTGATCAGACCGGATTTATCTCAGGTCAACTTCTTTCTTCTAATATCAGAAAAGCTATAGACATTATAGGACTTACTAAAAAGGAAAACATCGCTATTCCTTCATTAGATGCTGAAGAGGCAATTGATGGGGTCCATTGGCACTTTCTTTTTTTTTGTCAACATATTTTTTATTGAGACAAAAGGGAAGGTTACATCATATTTAATGTCATCATATATAAAACAATACAAGAGGTATACATACTTATTACACCATTTATACAGTAGCCAGACAATTATAGTTCTTGAATCTATCCCTGACATATACAGTGCTATGCATCCTATAAAGGAAAAACATCAGCCTCAGCTGCCTCTGATAGTCGTCCCCTTAGAAGTTCTGAGATACAGTACAGTAGCACCCTCCCCACCCTTTAGATGCCTTTAACGTAGAGCAGCAAATAGCAAAAATCAGAGGTGGAGTACACTATTTTGCACCTGTGAAGGAATACTTCCAAATGTCTAAAAAGGGAGTCCCCACAATCAGCCATTTTAGAGCTACAATCTGATCCCAATAGTGCTGTAGGTTCTTCCCACAGCCCTACAAATTGAAAGACCTAGGAGCAGCAGAGCAAATAGTCAAGTGCATGCGAAATTGGCTGGAAGACAGGAAACAGAAGGTAATAGTAAATGGGGTAAGACCTATTGAAAAACAAGTCACTAGTGGAGTGCCTCAAGGGTTGGTCCTGGTGCCAGTCCTTTTCAACATATTCATTAGTGACATTGGCAACAGTATAAAAGACAACATTGCCCTGTTTGCCAACAACATGAAACTTAGAAGCAGAGTGGAGAGCATGGAGGGAGTCAGAGAGCTTCAGAAGGATCTTAAAAATTTGGAAAGGAGGACACACATATGGCAGTAAAAATTCAATGCTAAGAAGTACAAGGTGATGCATCTGGGTAGAGCTAGCCCTAAGACAGAATGCTGGCTAAATGGGGTCAAACTTAACTCCTCTGCAGAGGAATGGGATCTGGGGTTCATCATTAGGGATGACTTCAAGCAGCAAACTCAGTGTAATATGGCTTACATCATGGCTAGCAGGGTACTGGGATGTATTGGAAGGGACATACAGTAGATTGCAAGGACAGGGAGGTGATGCTGCACCTCTACCAGTCCTTGGTGAGGCCTCACCCAGAGTATTGTGTCCAGTTTTGGAGGACACACCTTAGAAAGGATATTGATAGGTTGGAGGTAGTCCAGACAAGTGCAATAAAGATGATACTTGGCCTTTCAGGAGTAACCTATGAGGAGAGGCTAAAAGCCTTGAACATGTAGTCATTGGAAACTGGAAGGGAAAGGGAGGATATGAACAAAACCTTCACGTTCCTTAGAGGCATAAACAAAGTGCTACACACAGTGCTTTTCACCAGGAACTTCAGCTCTACAACATGGGGGGCACTAGTAAAAATTAATAGGTGGGAAACTGAGGAGAGACATCAGAAAGTATTACTTCTTGGAGAGGGTGGTGGAGCCATGGCATAGACTGCCACCCAAAGTGGTGGCTGCAAAGTTGGGGTCGGGTTTTAATCACATGTGGGACAAGGCTTGGGTGCAGTCACACAGCATTAGAGAAGGCTAGGCTGAACATCTCAGAGGACAGGAACCCAGTGTGACAGTAGGTCCCAGGAAACCATATTTGGGCAGACTCAATGGACCACAGGTCCCCTTCTGCCATCATTTTCTATATTTCTAATCTTTCAACAGGTAGTTTTTTAGCTTACTTACAGCTAAGAGATTATATTCAAAAACATGATCTTGCCTCCCCCCGAAGTTATTAATAAGCAACAATCCTGATACGACTAAAATGCTCTCAAAAATCTATAAATTATCTCTAGATATAAAAAACCCTAATTTATCACAATTCAGAAACTCATGACAGAAAGAACTTGGGCAAGGTATTTAGACAGACAACTGGAAAGAAAATTTAACTATACCAGAAATAATCTCTAAAAACAGAAAATTGAGACAAATTCAATTTAACATAATTCATAGATTGTATTTTACACCTTGTAAATTACATAAATGCAATCCTAACCTGTCAGATTTATGTCTTCAATGTAAAATATAAAAAGGTTCATTAACCCATAGATTTATTATATGTAACTTGCTGAAAACCTATTGGGATAAAATAAGAGTATATTTTAAAAATATTACAGAAAAATCTACCCTTTGATCCAGGGATATTATTATTAGGATTAACTTAATCTTTGGATGTCACACTGGAACTGAGTCTCCTTATCACGCTTGCATTAGGGTTGGCAAGAAAGATAATATTATTACACTGTTGGGATCCTGCCCTTCCCAACTGTAAAGAAAGATTAAATCTTCTGATAGTGCTAAGTTGAAAATAATTTTTTATATGAAAGAAGATTAGGATGAAACATTTCAGATGATCTGGCATTCCTTTACAATGTAACTCCGAAACAACATTTAAGTAATCTGGCCATCTGAACATTTTTTACCAAAATCAATAGTAGATTAGAGTTTAGCTGCTGCTTTTCCCCACTTGTACAATGATGTAAAAGGAGACCAAGTGAGGTCATTCTCCATATGCCTGAAAACAGGTTCCTATCTGAGTACAAGGAAAAAAATGACAATGGATTTTGACTAAAGAAGATGGAAACTACCATTGTTGTGAAAAGCACCTTATTAAAAATGAACATAAAAAATATAAAACAATTTCATTAATAGTTTTCAATGTACATAGTTGTCAGTTAAGTCAAATAGCAAAGAATCATCCATGGACCCACATCTAGCTACCCTGTACATCTCAGGTTTGAACTCACAACCATTTTGCACCATCAGTGGGCAAAAATGTTTTTAAAAAATATTTTCAAAAATATATTTTTTCTTGTTTTTAACCTTCTGGAATTGTTAAATGGCTGAATAAATTATTACCACATTTTTAGAACTCAGAGATGCCATTCCTTAGAACACATTGCCAAATGGCATTTTATTCTACACAGGATTGGCCATGGGACTGAGGTGCAAAAATCATGCTGCAACACATTAAGTATTTAAAGCCTTAACTATACTGGCACTATTGTGCCACTATAATAATAACATTTGCTAGCTAGTCATTCCCTCCACTGCCTTAAGTCAAATAGGGCAATATTCTTACAGTCTCCGACACAGTGCAAGGGGCTTGTACCACAAGGAATGGCACAAGTGCCCCTTGCTCCAAATGATGAACCTGGAGCAATTCTCAATGGCAGCCTGCACCAACTGCAGACTGCTGGGGCTTGTGCCACCCGTGAGCCAAAAATGGGCTGCAACCTGGCACTTGGGAGCATGTGGCAGATGCAAGTTGACACATCCCCAAAAATGAGACTCACAGAAGTCTCCCTGAGGGAGAAATTCTAAGTAACCTTAGACTAGCCAGGGCTCATCTAAGGGTACTTAGAAAATGTTCCTTCAAGAGAGTTGCCTGTTTGCAGCATTGTGCTGTGGTACCCCCCAGCCCTGATGTCCCTGAAATTACTGTAGCAGAAAATCCCTAATGGTATACTGACCCCTTCCCAATCCCCCAATGTCCCCAACAGTAATGTAATAAAATAACCTGGTGATCTAGTGACCCCCCCTCCTGATGTCTCCAACAGTAATGTAATCAAATAACCTGGTGGTCTAGTGCCCCCAATCCCCGATGTCCCCAACAGTAATGTAATAAAATACCTGGCGGTCTAGCGGCCACCCTCCCCATTCCCCAATGTCCCCAACAGTAATATAATAAAAAAACCTGGTGATCTACTGAACTCTCACCCAGCAGTGCCCTAACACTCACTCCCCCCATCCTGTAATGGAGTCAGTGACTGGCATAGCCCACAGCCCACCACCACAGTTACTAGGTTGCTGTAGACATGAGAAAGCTGAGGCCCATCAAGGATGTCTCCCACTGTATAGTGAGTGTATTAGTATGAAGCTCTGCCCCAGTTCAAGCGCTTCTCTGACCTCACTTTAAAAATGTTGAAATTATTTGCTTCAACAACGTACTGTGGTAGAACATTCCACTTCTTCACAGCCCTAATTGTGAAAAAGTTATCCCTTTTATGAACTCTGGGAACAACCAACTGTTGCTTGTGACTTCTGAGAGTTGTGGTACGGTTTAAACCATACTGTACTGTTAACATCTGATTATGAAGGATTTTATATAGTTTCAGGAAATCACCCCGTTTCTTCTTTCCTCTGGTGTGACTAAACCAGTTTGCACTAGTCTAAGTTTGTAAGGCTTACTTTTCAGCATTGGGATTAGTTTTGTGACCCGATGCTGTACTCGTTCTACAAGGCTAATATCTTTTTGGCAGTAAGGATTCCAGAAAGGGCAGCAAAAGTCCAAGTGTGGCTTAATGTATGTTGTGTATAGTGGCATGATAAACTGTTTACTCATATTTACAAATGTGCATTTGTTAGAGTTTAGAACCGTGTTGGAGGTCTGAGCTTTTTTTTGCAATGATTACTGCAAGAGAGGGAGTTGTTGATAAATATACCCAAATCCCTTTCTTTAGTAACCATTTTTAATGGTGTTTGATGAAGTGTACAGGTAGTGTGAGGGTTATTGATGCCCATATGAAGAACAACACATTTATCCATATTCAATGACATTTTGTTTGTGATAACTCATTCCTCTATTTGTTTTAGGTCACTTATAAGTGACAGTTGTTTATCAGTGGTATCCATATCCCCTCCCAATTTGGTATCATCAGCAAATTTTGCAATATAATTTTTGATGTTCTTGTTTATGTCACTTACAAAGAGGTTAAACAGGGTCAGTCCAAGGACCCAGCCCTGTGGGACCTCACTACTGACTACTTCAATGATTGAGAGTGCATTTCCAAATCTGACCTGTTGCTTCCTGCTATCAAGCCATTTATTTATCCATCTGATCAATGGCATTGATAGGCCAATTGTGAGTAGCTTATTAATTCACCATGCAGGACCTTGTTGAAAGCCTTGCAAAAGTCAAGAAGGATCACATCCATAGGTTTGGAATTGTCAAAGCTAACTCCTACATTATTATAAAAGGTGATCAAGTTTGTGGTACATGAGTGCTCACTCCTGATCCCATGTTTGTGAGGGTCAGTTATCCCCAGAGATTTGCTCAACTAATTTTATTTTTAATTAGTTGTCCCATGGTTTTGCAAATACAGTAGTTGGTGTTAGGCTAATTAGTCTGAAATTGTCAACATTATCCTTCACTCCATTTTTATGAAAAGAAACAACTATTGAATTTTTCCAATCATTGGGAACCTTACTAGTAGCTATTGATTTGTTATATAATTTAGTTAAGGGGTGAGCTTGGGCAATGGATGCCTCTACTATTAATCCATGACTTAAGTTGTCAGGGCCTGGAGATGAGGTTACCCTAAGTTTTTTTTATGACTGCTAGTGTTTCCTCTCTGGTGAATATAATGTTATTTGTCAAGTTAGTTTTGGCAATTTTAGATGTTTCCTTTTGATTATAGACCTGACAGAAATATTTATTGGATTCCTTGGCAATTCCTTGTTCTCCATTTAGTATTACACTATTAACTGTTACAGGTCCTAGTTCATGTTTACAGTTTTTGTAGCTGTTGACATATGTATAGAGCATCTTGTTATTATCTTTTGTGTGGGCTGTTCTTAGTTCAGTTTTGTTTTCTTCTTGTTTAATAAAATGTTTAAGTTTCTTGAGTTCCTTTTTGTGTTTAGCATGAGTTGTGGTGTTTTTATTTTGTTTCATGTTGCTATAGGCTTTTTGTTTAGCTATGATTTGCTTTCAATAACCTTAGTTAGCCATAGTGGAATTCTGCCCTTACTATTGTGTTTTTAACACTGGAACATATTTTGACTCAGCCAGTAATAAGTGTTTTGCGAATAAACTCCAGCATTCTTCTGTTATTTTACCCTCCATCTCAGAATCCTAGTTGATTGAATGTATGTATTTAATTATGAGATTAAAGTTTGCATGATTACAGTTTCTTGGGGACTGTTTTATACTGTTTTTTTGGGGGGGGCATTCAATTTCACAGGCGATGGTGTTGTGATCACTACCACCTACTGGACAACTTACATTGATTGTATTTACTAGGTTACTGTTGTTGGATAGGACTAAGTCCAAATATTATCACCTCTAGTAGAGGATGATATTAACTGAGAAATACCAGTACCAGATATTGCTTCTAGAGATGTGTTTTCAACAGCACTGGAGGCCAATAGTAGTTTCCAGTTAATCCTGGGGTAGTTGAAGTCCCCAAGTACCATAATTGTTCTCTGTTCAGCTAAATATGTGATTTTCTCTTCTAGGGCATCATTATATTCCAGTGTTGAGTTGGGGGATTTATAGCAGTTTCCCAGAGTTACAGTCTGCTTGTTTTTATATAAATGAATCTGGACCCAGACACTTTCCATGTTTTGATCAGTGGAGAGAGGGGGAAATACTTGGCAGCAGTCAATATTATTGTTCATATAGAGGCATACAAACCAGCCCGTTTGTTGACCCTATTTTTTAGGTAACATTTGTATCCAATAATGTTTTGATTCCAAGTACTTGCAGTGCCCCCACCACGTCTCAGTCACTGCAACAATAGCTACATTGTTTCTAAGCATTATTACCTATAATTCAGAGAGTTTAGTTGAATTTAATCTCCGAGCATTCAGTGACAATATCTTATGATGTTTTTTATTACTATCTACTTTAATATGTGTTGGCACCCTTTTTGGGTGCTCTCCCAAGTTCCCCATTGTTTTTAGTTTAAAACCCTGTCAATATAGGCTTTAATCTGCTTTCCCAATATGAAATTACCCTTTCTGCTGAGATGGCAACCATCCCAGCTGAAGAGATTAATTCTATTGACAAAATGTTCCCAGTGTGTTAAACAGCCATAGTTAATCTGTAACGTCAATCTGTGCAACCATTCGTTGAAGAGTTTAATTTTGTGGGTTTTTTGGTAGCCTGCTCTAGGTACTGATAAAATCTCAGAAATGCATACAGTATGTTACTGCTCTTTGGTGTTAGTTTGTCACATAACTGCACCAGATCTAATTGCATTTCTTCCAAGGATGATGTTGTTGGTGCCTAAGTGTAAATATGACAGAGTTTGTGTCTGAATTCTGAAGAATATTATCCACTGTTTCTGTTATATCAGAGATTTTTGCTTCCTGAAACTACAACATGCCCTATTTTCTTTATGGGGCCCAGTCAGTCACCCACCTAGCTCTCAATTAGCATATACTGTATATAGTAAGCACTCATTGATTGACAGCTCACTGGGCATGTACTATATACAGTACGTGCTTATTGAGAGTGCAGTCAGTGGCTGGTCATGGTGATGAGTGGTGGGCTGTGCCACTCAGTGGCTCCATTACAGGATGGGTGGAGCAGGATGGTAGGGTACTGCCTGGTGATGGATGGAGGTCCAATACACCACCAGGTTTTTTTATTTACATTACTGTCTGGGACATCGGGGATTGGGGAGGAGGGCCATTAGACCACTAGTTTTTTTTTATTACATTACTGTTAGAGACATTAGGGCTTGGAAGCCACTAGACCACCATGTTTTTTTTATTACATTACTGTCAAGAACATTGGGGATTGAGGATGGGGGCTTTTAGCCACATGGGACTAGCTAGAGCAGTACACAGCTACTTCACAGTTTGCAGCAGACCCTCAGGATGCATCATCTGTTTGGCACACTGCCAGGGTTGCCTCAAGTCACAGGACTTTACCACTGAGATCTGGCCCAATAGAGAATCAGGCACAGAATGCCTGGTGCACCAGGCTTTGATGCAACCCACCATTGGCAGCAGCTTATGTCATTCTAAGGGATCTTTGAGAATCAAGCCCATAATGTGACTGCCACAGAGCACTGTATGCAAAATCCATTTACAGTTCCTGTTTTTTTTAAATCTCCTTCACTTCTCCTCCCATAGAAGGGTGCTTCTCCTTGCACCCCCTGTTCTTTCCCCCAACCCTACCCCCAGCTCTACTCTATCATTTTCATTCATTTACGTAGCGTATTTTATTTGCAATTTTATTCTTTTTTTAATAGTTCCCAGTTGCCTCCATTAAAGAAAACCAAAAAGCCTCAGAGACACCCCCCCCTTATAGTTTTGCACATGCAAGAAAAAGGGGCACAAGTGGCATGTAAGATGACCTAATTTATTAAACTTTCATACTTACACACAGTGAAAAAGATTGCAAAAGATTCCTAAGGCTCCATATCAGGAGGGTAACACCATTTGGTGTCAGCTTCAGACTATGGGGTAGCACATTGTTCAACAATTTAGCAATCTGTTGCATTGTATACAAATATGAAAGTGTAATAAATTATCACATCTTACATGCCTCTTGTGCCTCTCTTTCTTGCATATGCAGTTCTATAGGGAGCAAGTCTTCTAGATTTTTCTTTTTGTTTCCTTCATATTTTTCAACCCTACACACCTAATACTGTGGGAAACCCTTTTTGGTAGCTGCTTCATTAATTTAAAAGTTTAATTTGCTTTTTAATGTTCTTGGATATGAAAAACATCCATATTTGCTACTGTATGTTTAAGATAATAATTATGATTGGTGTTATAAACATTGTGTGTTGTCCTGTATAACATTTACTGGTTCTTTAAATTGATTGACTATAAGTAAGATATCAGGGTAAAACCCTGCCCCATTAAAAAGCATGTTTGTGTGAAGCACTGGAATATATCTTCTTTGTTCTCCATTTTTGCTTTTGGTCTTATGGGTTTTCTTGAACAAGATAAGCTGAAGCATGTTGCAGAGTGATACATACTGGTTACTGCACATGACATTATGGGCCATATTTACAAATACCCATTTCTGATTGCCCACAACTAACAAATGCCATTATTGTAATGTATTTAATTAAAATGGCTGTTCAGGTAGCAGGAATCATTATTAAAAGACTGTCATTATCATCCTTACAGTTCAGAACAGCAGTTGGGGAAATAATAAATTCCACAATATTCATGAAACCATTAGCATAGATTAGTCACAGTTTGATAATGATCATCTAGACCATCTTATAATATTAAACTGTAATTACTCTCCAATGGTATTACACTGGAGGTACACTCATTATAGGGCATTTCATGTAATTTTCTGAAACTTAGCCTGCTTTATTTTGAAATAATCAATGAACTAGAAATACTAATTTTAAAACATTTTGTTACTAGTGTCTTTTTCGCATAGTGACTGCTCCACTGTGACCTTGTATCCTATGTAAGAAAATGCAGGGGTAATCCACAATTCTGAAAAGAGACAAAAAGAGCTACAGTTATTTATAATAATAAGCATAGGAAAATCCAAATGTTAATTCCTGAGCATCGTGAATAATAGGGGAACTCAACACTTAGATCTGAGCATCAAATAATTGTCAAATCTGGAGTTATTCTAATTGTAGTAGTGCACCTTTGGAGTGACTGGGGCAGTGGATGCATTCATGACACTAGATAGATTATTGTACAAGCAATACTACATGACAGGGTGGGTGGTATTGGTCTACACCTGCCCCCCTAGGGGTTCAATGAGGCCTGATTTCACAGACAGAGGACCTCATGACCCCTGGAAGAGGGGTTTAACTCATACCTCCCACCCTGGAGTGTATAATTGTCCTTGTGGAATGGGTTATAGGCAACATTTTTAATAAAATAAAATAAAAATATAAAAACAAATCCCTTAAATATTAATAAAAATTTAAACAAATTTTCTTGTACATTTTCGCTCTACTGGTATAGAGTGCTGCTGTTGTGAAGAGGCTGTCCTTCTTCTGGTAGAGGGTGCTGCTGTTTTGGAGAGACTGTTTCAAAGTCACTTTCATTTTCTGCTGTCTCCTGTCACTTTTGTTTCCTACTGCCTACTACCACCGGGACCATATCAGTAATTAAAGCAGTAAATGGGATGGCAAAGCAAGCTGATATCTACTGCCCGACCTTCCCTACTACCACTGGAACAGTGTAATCAATGATTGGGGTGCCATAGTGGACTGAGGTGAGAGAGACAGAAAGTAATGGTGCTAATGTGTGTGTACTGCACCAACACTGTGCTTACTTTATTTTTGTGACTGTAGGCAGAGCCTACAGCCATCTTGCTTAAAAAGTCATGTGTGCATAGCAGTGGAGAGCAGATGATGAGCACAGGTATAGAGCAATGAGTTGGTGATAACAAAAAGTGGGACAGTCATAAGTTAACTATCAGAATCTGACACAGTTGGGGGGCTAGAGCACTAGTAGGCATACTACTAACATGGGACCTGAACAGCAGTAATGGGTATAAAATGACATTGAGGTTGTTTTCTAATTTTTAAATCCACAGATATTGACACATCAGTTGTGCGATGGAGGGGGCTCAATCCCTAGCTCACTAAGTGAGGTGAGAGTTTGACATCACTATAGCACTAATGCTTACTTTCATTTTTATTATTTTGTCAAGCTCCTCAGCACTAATGTTTAGTTTCATTTTTATTATTTGTCAAGCTCCACAGCACTAATGTTTACTTTGTATATTTTTTGTAAAATACAAGTGAGCAAGTGTTAGAGATTCAGAGTGAGCTGAGTGGGCTGGGGCAGAGGGAATAAGCTTGCTAAGTAAAAAAAAATTATGGTTTCACAGTTTTCAAATTCCTCACTGGGCACATGATTAACAGCCTGTGCTGAGACAGATTGGCACTGGCACTTGTTATTACCCATTCTCTGTTGGCACACAGATGCATGTCCAGACAAATGGCTCAGCCAATCAGAGTCCCAGATTCTTTCAAACCATTTTCTAACATCAGTTATGCAGACCACTTTGCCCCCTCCCTCCCAGCTGTGTGCATGGTATGATACTATAAATAGCAGACTGTCTAAAGCAAGTAGGGCACACTGTAGTTTTTTGGGGCAGACTACTTAGAAAGAATTTGAATGTTCACTACACTCTCCACCCAATCCTAGATTGGGGTTGAGAAGGGGAACACTATTGAATAAAATTATTTTTGGTCCCAAAGTGGCCCCTCTATGGGCACTCATCAAGAACAGAATAGATCCCCTTATAGGACTACATGACTTGTTTTCTGCAAAGGTCTGTCTATTGGGTGACTTCTCTGGGATTTTGGTCCCTGCATGTAAATTTCATATGGTCTTAATCTCCATGTCCATTAAAAAACTGGTATTGAGACATTGGAAGGATGATGAAGAAATTTCCTATACCGAATGGCTACACGAACTGTTGGCTAACCTCAGAACAGAGAGAACAATAGCAAGCCTGCATAATAAAACATCAAGATATACAAAAGTGTTGGGCCCTTTGCAAATCCTTTACTCTTTACAATCTACCTGAATTAAGAGTTACCATTAGAAATGTAATGGCTTTTCACATTCTTTTTCATGCATAGTTGTAGGGTGGGGGGAGGAGGGAGGAAGGAGGAGGGAAGAAGGTGGAGGGTGGAGGGAGGAGGGAGGAGCATGGATCTATCATTCTACCATGTCTCTCAGTTTTGTACTATCAGTGTTTTGCAGATTTGTCCACTGTATGAAAAATGTTAATAAACTTTGATTTGAAAAAAAAAGATAATAACATTATTTTTGGACATGGGGATGGGCCATGTATAGAGTTCATTTAAGACAGTGTTCTGGCTCAGTGTCTGGAGACTGATTTTTTTTTTAATCTCTCTCTCTCTCTCTCTCTCTCTGTCTGTGGGGATGAGAATAGTAAATGACTAGGATTGGGGAAGGGATTAACCTTGATCATCTGGGCAGGGATACAGTGTTTTAAAAAATATACTATATATTTTTCAAATTGGGCTGAATACAGAGTATTGAATAGCTAACAGTCAAGAATGTGGGTTGCCGAATACAAATACGCACTACATGACTGAAACAAAGATACTCATACAGCCCTATAGAATATCCTAGAATATATGGAATATAGAATAGCCCTATAATCTGTACTATTTTTTATTTAAGGAGTAGTGCAGCATAGTGCTTTGGGTGTACAATTGTGAACCTAGAAAACTAGTTTGAGACCTACTACCACCCTTTACTCACTGTGTGATCTTGATCAGTTTGCTAAACCTCCTTGTGCCCAATATTCTGCCTCACCTCCTTTTATTTCTTCTTTATGCAATACACACCAAAATGACTACTGCCACTCTTGACAGCTTGTAAGGCATGTTAGGATATAATGTGTACTGTAGATAGGTAGTACAAAGAACTTTCGACCTCAACTCCAAGATGGCATAAAAATACTTTGAGCTAGCGTACGATAAAAATATAATTTATTGAAGACAAGAGAAGCACCCCCTCACACAAAGCGTGATGCTTATATTTTATATTTTTATCATACACTAGCTCAAAGCATTTTTTATGCCATCTTTGAGTTGAGGCTGAATGTTCTTTGTGCTCTTTCTCTCTCTCTCTCTTTCTCTTTGATTCTTGTATTTTGGCTCCTCCATTCTTGCAGCCGTGCTTTGCACTTTGTGCAGATTTTTCTTTCATGTACTGTAGATAGATAGATAGATAGATAGATAGATAGATAGATAGATAGATAGATAGACAAATAAATTGCACCACTGATTATTTGACCACTTTTATGCAAGTAAAATTGGGTGGATAAACGAGGACGGCAGATATGTGAGGGTGGTGGAAAAATTAATAAGGGGCAATAGAAAAGCAAACTTTTGGTGCAAACAGAATGTGGTGAATAATAAGGTTGTGGATAATTGGTGGCTAGATAGATAGATAGATAGATAAATAGATAGATAGATAGATAGATAGATAGATAGATAGATAGATAGATAGATAGACAGATAGATAAATAGATGGATAGACAGACAGACAGACAGATAGACAGACAGATAGAAAGACAGACATGCATAGATAATATTATTTCATAGATGCTTTTCCTAGTCCCAAAACACCCTGCATTAATGTAAAACAATACTAAATATCATTTAAAATGAATAAATTGAACAAGAACAACAATAAATACAACTGGCCATTCAAAGTGTAAAGTTCTGATTTCACTATTTCCAAATATCAAGTAGGAAAAATGTGACATATAGAAATATTTAGTCTGAAAAAAGCCTGCACAGGAGCCATGTTTTTAATCTGTTTTTGAAGTAATTCATGTCTTTGGAGCGTTGATGTTGCAAATATCATCATCCAAAGGTTATAAATAATGTCAGAAAATACCTACTTCCAAATCTTGTAAATACTGTCTGTGACAAATGTCTGTAACACATGCTTAATGTAACCACTGTTATACCATGTATCTCATGTTTAATGTAATTGCCTTTATACCTACTCTATGTTTCCATCTGTCTTACATGTGACGAGGTACCTTTGCAAATGAGCCTCTGGCTCAAAGGTTGTAAACCGATATATCAAATAAATAAATAAAATAAAAGATGTCAGAAATCAACACAATCAGATGGGCTCCTCACTCTTTAACATAGAAACAGAATGTGTCGGCAGAAAAGGACCAGTAACCCATCTAGTCTGCCCTATTTTCCCTGCCTAACACTACACCCTGGACCCTACTTGGTTTCAAGTATCTCTCTTCTCCCTTATCTCTACTTATTATAACCCTGTGACAATACCATGCATGCTTTAAGCTCCCCACAGTCTTTGACTCCACCACCTCATCTGGCATGCTGTTCTAGGCATCAACCACCTTTTCTGTGAAGAAGTATTTCCTCACATCCTTCTTAAACTCCGCCAAGCTTCATGGCATGCCCCTTGTTCTGGTGCTCATCATTCTATTTAAGAGACTCCCCTCCTGCATCTTGTTCACCCCCATGAGGTACTTATATGTCTCAGTCATGTCCCCTCTCACTCTTGTCTCCTCTAGGGAGTACATGCTGAACTTCAAAATCCTCGTATTGTTTCTCATGCAAGTCCCGCACAATTTTAGTAGCCCACCATTGGACTACTTCCACCCTGTTGATGTCCTTATAGTGGTGCAGCCTCCAGATCTGGAAACAGTACTCCAGATGGGGTCTCATAAGTGAGTGATACAGGGGTAACACCACCTCACTTCTACTGCTAGAGATTACCCTCCCTATGCACCCCAGCATTCTGCTCACCTTGCCTGTTGTTCTGTCGCACTGCCCTGCCACACTAAGATCATCAGCTATGATCACTCCATGATCCCTTTCTTGCTTGGTAACTGTAAGTACTCCTCCATTTTACACACAGCTCTGAGTTTCACTGCCCTAGGTGCATGACTTTGCAGTTTTTGGCATTGAAACCCAGCTGCCACTCCCTGGACCACTCCTTTAGTATCCCTAATCTTGCTGTGTCCATTCCTTCAGGTTCAATAATGTTATGTCCTTTATCTGTATTCCCAATAGTTACACCGGTTCCTATTGACCAAGAACTAGAACCTGGACCCCCCAGAGATTTTTCCTGGTTAAACATATCTACTGGGTTTAGTTCACTCATAACATTTGTAATAGCAATTGTGGTACCTGAAATCTTAATGGTAGCCCCATCTCTGTTTCCATTTTAGTCTGTTAAGTGTCTTGTTTTTATTTTAGTTGTGTTTTTTATTTCACACAGTTCATGCTGGTATGCCGATTCTCAATGCCCCCCCCCTCCACTGCTTCCTGACCAGCCTCCTTAAGCCCCTGCTGGCAACACAGTAGCAATGGAAAGAAGAGAAAAGTTACACAGGAAGTTCTATTACATGCAGCAAGCTCTGGTGAGCATTGTACCTCAGAGCAGAAAGCCATACCACAAAGCTGAGTGCTGATACCTTCACCTTTTAAAGCTCAGGTATGGGCTTACTGGCTACCCATGATTAGCTGCCTTTGCTTTTGGTCGCAAAGCTGGTATACCCCTCCTTCTGTTGCTTCCTGACCAGCCTCTTGAACCCTCTGCAGGCAATGTAGTGGAAAAATGAAACAGAAAAAACACATACATAGTTATTTTACAAACAGGAAGCCCACAAGCTCTGGAAAGTGTCCCAATGTCTCAACTGAAAATCACAAGCCAATTCACTAATGGTCTGATTTAGGAGGACAAAAAAGATTAGGCTAATCTGTATGATAGTTTTGAGTCTTTGATGCATGAACTATCATTTGAAATCTTGTATCAATTGATTTTGCAGCCATACTGGCTCTAGAAGATCTTATTTGGTACTGCAGCCTAATACCCTTCTCCATGGACACAGTTGTTCAGTTTAGTACAGTTCCGTTTATTTGCATCAAAAAATGATAACATCATCAACATTATATACATGTAAACAGAACAAGACATATAAACATATTACACAAAAAATCACCTTACACAATAAATGGCACAAATAAAATCTCAGGCTTGTTCCCTTTTACCTCTTTACATTCTCAATTTTTGTAAATTTTCTGTTCAAACAATGCAACTTTGTCGTTGGAAAATAAAAATGTCTCCAGTTTATTTTGGTTAGAATCAAAATAACTATTTGTAAAGCATGGATCAATCCACCTTTTTCTTTTTTGTATAGCATGTGTGCACTCAAATAATATATGCAGTTTTGTCTATTTAGGGTTTGACTTATGCCAACGCGACAACATTGTTGTCGACATGCGATATAGAGACACCCCCGATGTCGACAGGTGAAATTTCACCTTTCAGACATCGGTCTGGTTTCTATCAGGGGCTGTGCCCATGAACTCCCTCATGCTGGGGCTGTGCCCCTGCCCCTTCTTAAGATTGTTAAAGTTGATTAAAGGTGTAATTTCACGGCGGTACTTCACAGTGACATTTTTGAATCTTGTCAAAAATTTTGCTGTGGGGTATTTTACCTACTGGGTTTCTCCCTTCCATCTGCATACCCTATTTATATATTTCATCACCTGGATATATGTCAATTTCAGCAACAAATTTCCAAAAACTAGCCCAACCCTTTTTTCTTAGTATTAAACCCATTCTAAAACTACAGACAGATTTTCTATGATCTTTCTTCTCACAAAAGTTCAGATAGAGTTCTATTTTAATATTTTGTTTCATTTCATAAAGTAATGCACTTATGTCATAATCTAAAATTCTATAAAAATTGGATCATAATGGCTAACAAAGACTTCCTGGGAGAAACACCTGGGAGTACTCATTACATTTGATTATGATTCACAAAAACAGTGCAGTGTGGTTACAGCTGGAGTAAAAAGGATAATCTGGTCAATCAAAAATAACATTTCCTCATGACACAGAGTTGTTATTGTTCCCTTTTATACAGCCTACATTAGGCCACATCTAGACTTTGCTACTCTCTTCTGGTGTCCTTATAAAGTAGGACAATTAAAGCAGCTTGAGCAAGTCCAGCGTAGAACAACAAAGCTTATACATGACATATGGTAGGAAACATACAAACCACAACTGAACTCACTACAGCTCATGCTACTATCTCTAAGATGGCTGAGGGTTGATGTGCTGATGGCTTACAAAATAATGTATGATCCTACTTTAAGAAGTGATCTTAATATTGATTGAAATCTAATACAGCGGAGACATGGGCCACCCTCTCCAAACTTTAGGTAAACATTTTAATGTTAAAAAAAAATAAATACTTCATTTACCAATAGAACAGTAAATATTTGAAATTCACTCACTATAGAAATCATAATTAGTAAAACTGCAAATGAGTTCAAGAATAGATATGAATAAGTATCTAACTAAAATGTATATATGAAGTACTACTAGGAGAATGGAGCTAATAACGGGCTTCAGCCTTCTCAGCTTCTACCCACCTTAGTATTTTCTCAAATAAAATCATCTGTGGAATATCTGTAACTTTGGCCTTGTCAAATTGCAGATAATGGTCTGTTAATCTCTGTATAGCTGTCCTGACAAATATGTTTGTATTAATTATGACTGACCATGTTTCCAAACCATGCGTGACCAATTTGTTATTTAACCCATAGAACCATGAGCTAACATTTCCTTTCTGTAACACCTCCAGCCAACATAGTTTTGCAAACCCCCATTGTTCATATGTATCTCTTTTTCAAATATGTTAAGGCTTGAAGGAAAATGTTTAATTTCGATTATTTTGTTTTTGTTTCAAGTCTCAACAAAGCTGTTAGGATATCTCGTGGCACACCCAAGCACAATGTTATGAACAAGTTTTGTATTCCTTCCAGGCAGCCTCTGTGTTTGATTAGTTTGCAGTCTCCTGCACCTTATACTACTTGATTATTTATCTTGGTGTCAAAAGCCTGTTTCATAGCCGCAAAGGAATTATCTGCAAAGCTATTGACAAACTTACAGTAAATATACTCTAAGACATGACAATTGCTTTAGCTTTTGTAAAATGAATGTATCACCTTTCCATAAAAGACTGGCATCAAAGTTGACCCCTAAATGTTTAAATTGTGTAAATTCCTCAAATTCTAGCTTTTTCATTTTCTACTTTGACAGAATAGTTTTTCTTTTACATAATTTTGTAATTTTAGTTCTCTCTTTATTTAAGGAAAGGTCTATTTCACAAAAGTGGTTTACTGTAAATGCAAAACTTCTTTTCAGACATACAGGGGTTCTTGACCTTACAATAGTGACAACCACATATGTTAATAAGTTTAAATCAGTGCCATTTATTTTCAGGAATTGGGTGTCAATTGTCACAAATGCTTCTCTCAGTGTTTCAATGTATAAGTTTATGTTTAATTCCTGTTTAATAGAAATGGTTTTAGTTATATCTTCGTTTCTTGACACTCTTACTCTAGCTGTTGTATTCATATATAGTATCTCTAGAATTGCCAATAATCTCCTGTCAGTTTCAATTTTTTTTAATATTCCATAGGGTATTCCTATTAATATTTTCAAATGAAGCTGTGACATCTATAAAAGCTGCCTATATTTTATATCTTGTTTAGTACATAATTGTAACTCATATAATAAAATGCAAAGATGTAAAAATATGAACTGTCATACCAACCCATTTTTAAAAGCTGCCTGGAAGAGCAAGATAAGCCTATTTTCTAATACCCACATTTCCAACTTTGAAAGAAGTACTTTAGAAAATATATTTAGACTTGTACAAAGATGTGACATTAGGTGGTAGGAACTGGGGTCCTATCTCTTCCATTTCTCTTTTTTTTCCTACCGATAATTTATTGAAATTTCATCTCAGGGTTTTAAATAATTGATTAGCAGTTTTTTTCCTGGGGCAATATTAACTGTACAGAAATTATTAATATAGGTTTTCTAGAAGTGTTATGTTAGTTAAACACAGTGAGGCAAGTGCTACACATTTTCAAAATGTTTTAGCACATTTGTGAGCAAAACGCTAATCAATTTTTGGAGTTAAATAAATCCCTGCATATATTTTTATATCAGTGGGAGAGTGACATGTTGAATAGGTGGGTGATTGGCACTGCAAACAAATGGTAGGCACATTTCAGATAGTATGGCTCTCTGGTGTCCAGTTGCAGCAGTAGGTCTTCCACCTCTTTTTGAGAGACAGGCAGGAGGAAGAAGGCCTCCTCAGTAGAGGAGGACTTGTGGGTTGGTGGGCCCTGAGCTGTGCTGTGGTCATTGGCAGGAGAAGTATCAAATGCTAGCCCTGCCATTGCAAAATGATTATTGAGGGCTTCCAATATCTCTGATTGTTTAGCGATAATGCTGCCACCCGGATTTAATTTTTGCTGGAATAAAACTACCAGGTGCGTGTCCAGACATGTCTTTTAATGTTTTCCAGTGCTTTGAAGGATTTCTTGAGGCAGAGCCTAGCTCCGAATGATAGTAGGCGGCCTTGGCTGCTCTGACCAACTTGGTGCACTTGTTACGTGCTTTCTTAAAAAGACACCAATCCGAGTCGTTCTTGCTTCGACCTTTTTCCATAAAGTACCCCTTTCTAACAGGGAAGCTTTGAGCTCAAGTGAGAACCAAGGGCAGGTACTGCTCCTGACCCACACCTTAACCAAGGGTGCATGCTTATTTAAAGCCGCACTTTAAATATCATAAAAAATAGTATATGCCCTGTTAATCCTTTTGGCTAGGAAGAATTCCTGCCATCATGGTGAATGTTTCAAGTAGTGGACGTAAGCAAACAAATCAAAGTTGCGTTTGCACCTCTTGATAGAGAACTTTGCCACAAACTGTGGGTTGTGCAATGATCTAATGGTGGTGATTATACAATGATCACTAATGTCTGAGAAAAATGTTCCAACATGAGAGAACAGGTGTGGCTTGCTAACCAAAATTACATCTAAGAGGGAGCTGTTGTTAAGGTTCTTTTTATTTGGGTGAGTAGGCTCGCCAATGAGTTGCACCAGTCATAGAGTGTCACAAAAGGATTTCAAGGGAGCTGATGCACTTGATAGCCAATCATAGTTGAGATCGCCAAGAGTAATGGTTTCCAAGGAACTGAGCCCCTAAGGTGAGACAGGAGATGAGACCCAGCAGAAGGGGGCCTGTAGCAGCCTATTACACAGAGTGCACTGGAAGGAGAAAGTTCGATCTTTAGGGTCAAGCACTCAATTTCTATGGGGGAGGACAATGCATCTATGCATGCGGCTGAGTATTTGTCCCTTACATAAATTGCCACCCCACCTCCTCTTAATTGCCTACCCGCTCAGAAGAGTAAATAATTTGGGATATTGATTTCATTGTCTGGGGTGGCTGGCCTAAGCCAGGTCTCAGTGATCACTAGGACATCAGGTAGGGTGTGGCACACCCAAGCCTGGATTAGGGTGAACTTTTTCAGCAAACTACAGGCATCAAGATGCATAAAAGACATTCCTTTGATACCTGCCAGGTCTGATGGAGGAGCAAGGGTGTCTAATGGTCCTGGGTTGAGTTTGACATTGCCTGAGCACAATAGTAAAAGAAGCAGGATTCTTTTTAAGGCAGCATACCGTAATTTGTAAACACTATTTTTTGAGCGATAGGGTTAGGTGGTGTTGATGGGTAGGCCTGTACCCACTCCTGGAGTTATACTGGCCTAGTGTTGCAGCCACTAGTGTCCTGGTAGAAATTTGCCATGAGCAAGAAGTCTCAAATCTGGATGGGGGAGTAATCTGCAGAGGCAACTTGGGAGATGTCCCACTCCCCTGTGGAGTCCCATGCCACCCTCCTGTGGGTCTCCTTTGTGGAGATTCCCAGCATCCTCCTTGGTCTCCACTGTGGGTGCCTCCATAGAGGAACCACATTTTTCCAGATCAGCATATGAATTGTGGAGAGGTACAACTGGAGGGATGTACTTCTGTTCCCCCACTCTCACTCTCCCTGAGCCCACTGTGGTCCAACTGCTTCTCTTTCTTGGCAACCTCTGAGGCAATGGCAGTGGCCATGGTGGTCCCTGGATTGGAAAGAAGGTCCCACAAATCCTGGCCAACTCAGCCTGCAGATGAGCAATTTCCTCCCTCAGCCCAGTGAGGTGTCTGCAGATGGGACAAGACCGCATCCTCCAGAATGTCTCCCGGAAGTCTGCTGCTCCACAGCTACTGCACTGTAGTAGCAGATTTCTTCTGAATCATTAGTTTCTATTTCAGGCTATGTTTGTGGTAAATTTCCTTGTATTTGCTATTTGGAAGGTATTTGATAGGCTCTAATGATGAATAGTGAATGTTTGGGGGACAAGTCAAATGTTTTCACTAATAAATCAAGTCTCTTGCATTTTGAAATTCAAAATCTACAGATAGAGGCAATTTTATCCATCTCAATTTTTTGTATCTTTCTTGATTTTTCTGCATTTCTATTTTACAGGACATTGCAAAATTAGCTCTGATCAGATTTGCTGTTGTTGCCTCCAAACTAGTTAATCTAGTAGCACATTTTCTTATATATTTTTTATTTCAACTTCCTTGCAAACTGCCTCTGTCTTATCTTTGTTCTGTTTAGCATCCTGTTGCAAAAATTCTACTTTTTCTGATAGAGCTTGAAATTTACGGTCAAACTTCTCTATCCACAGAATACGTTTCTCAAGAGTGTCCCCAATAGAATCTATTACGTGGTTGGAACCTATGATACCAATAACTGCAGTCATGTTAATTTCAATATTAGGTAAATCAAGATATCAGCTTTAGCCGCAATACACTCTGCAGTTGAATTCTTTATAGTTGTGACTGCTGAGAATTCTTTTATCAGAGGTTTTACATTCACCAGAGAAGGAAGCCTCATAGAGACAGACTCTACTGTTTTGTGAACATTCAGTAGTTAGAATTTTTGCTATTTTGAGGTATCAGTAGCAACAGTCAAGGATTTAGGAGAAGTGACAGGTGATTTATCAGTTAAAGGTTTTACTGTTATGGGAGAATGTTTCACTACTGGTGCGACCACAGGCTTCCACAGCTTAGCAATTGGCATCTCTACAACAGAGCTATGGCTAACCTCCCCAGCTCTATGGACACCCTCCATGCCAATTTGCAGCTGAAAATACTTTTCCAATGATTTTATCCAAGGAGATTCTTCGAGAATGTTAAAGAGAATGCTTTTCTCTTATCAGCCATCAAACATTCAGGTAAATTCAGTAACTCTAATAATGGAAAACGCTGGTTTAACAAGTCACTTGATGGAGCTCTTCATTAAGAGCAACTACCTAGACCCATGTTGACTTCTCCCCCATTCCCCTTCTTTTCAGTTCTTAGGTAGAATCAGAAAACAACAAACAGTGTTAAAATTATAAATAAAATCTCAGGTCATGACTTCAGATCTGCTTAATAAATTTATGAAAATTCCCTGTCTATTCATAAAGCCAGTACCAAGGGAGACTACACTCTAGAAAAAACTCATGGGACTAGTAAATCAAGTCACCCCCGATGAAGCCCTTTTGGGTGAAGTGCTGAAGTGCTTGCTGTGTGGGTGCATTTATTTTTGAATTTTTCAATAATAAAAGGGTGACTTGATTTACTAGTCCCATGAGATCTTTCTAGAGTGCTTCCTCCTTTGGTACTGACCTTATAATTTGGGGGTGGCCAGCCTCATGGGAGCAACCCTCTCAACATTCCTGGGTGCTGCTGTCTCACTTGAATTTGTTTCTATTCACAAAGCCTAATTATCTTTTTGATGTCACTGGAGCACACAGAGCCAAAGCAGGTACACTCAGAAAAACATCTCAGCAAACACACCAAGGATGCACTGTTGGTACAAAATAGTGTTGGTGGCAGTTCAAAAGTTTATTTTGCAGATTGGCTCATACTATAGAGACAAAGCACAGGGGCTTACACTACTGTTTCTGCTTCATGTGAGCCAGCCTGCAAAATAAGTTTTTGGATTGTCACAGACACTATTTTGTACCTGGGGTGACTCCTTTTTGTGTGTTTGCTTTATTTGTTTTTTGGGGCTTTGCTTGCAGATACTATTTCAGACACTGCAACATATCAATCAATCAATCAATCAAAATCTTTATTTATCCAGGTGATCACCATTGAGCAAGCTCATTTACAAGGCGTACCTGCAGTTTGCAGGGACAAATGTACAGATACAAATAAGATATACATCAGACAATAAGAACACAATGTTTACAATAACAATATGAGCAGAATATATACATTCCAAAGGCACATGTAGAAGTAAGTTATGCATAAAACAACAGTAGCATGATATATACAATAACCACAGGAGCAAGATGTGTACAGTTAGCATATACAATAAAACCCTTTGTGATGCTATCCATCAAGAACATGATAATTGCCTGTATAGAAGTCCCAGAAATATGGAGGGGCACATGAATAGAAGGCAGTAATGCTGGTGGGAAGATGCTGGGATGCTTATGCAAACAGTATCTTGGGCATAGGATTATGCGACAGGTGGGCAGTGGTGTGTAAGGAAGGTGCAGAGGGTGCTAGATACAGGTGGGACTGAGGAAGGGGGATTAGTAGTGGCACAGGAGGACTTAGCTGAGCAGCAGAGACTAATGTGGATAAAAAGAAATGATAGCCAGACTGCTAGGAGCAATGGAAACAGTTACAGAGCTCTACAAACGTTTTGACAAACAGGGTTCTAAACACGCCAAGGCTAACAGGGGAGCTAAGTCTCAGTGATTTCTGTATCCTATTCCAGAGCGTGGGCAAGACAAAGCTTATGGAAGCCCTTCCAAACTGGGTTCTGGCCCTAGGTACTTTCAGGGAAACCTGCAAGTGGCTTCTCAAGGCATAATTCCCGATCAGACTTAGGGGGAGACAGTCAGCAATGTATTGCAGGAGTTTGTTGGAGAGGGCTCGGAGTGTCCATGGAGCTGCATTTCTACACCACCTGTATTGCAGTGAGGGCCACCGCATGGCTGTATATAAAGAGCAGTGATGGGTAGAAAGCAGGAGGCCAGTTATAAATCTCAGTGCTCTATGGTACAATACGTCCAGTTTAGCAAGGTGTAAAGCAGGGCATTGGCCATAAATGAAATCAGCATAGTCAATTAAAGAAAGGAATGTAGATTGGACAAGCTGTCTTTTGGCGTCTATGGTCAAGAGGCGATTAATTCTGAAAAAAAGTCCAAGTCTCTGCCTCAGCTTTTTCAGCAGTTCTTCTGTATGTTCCACAAAGCAGTTTCTTGCCTTGCCAGACACCCAGATACTTGAACTTAGGCACAAATTCAAGGTTTTCAACTAGTAAAGTGGAGATAGAAGGTAACAGATCAGTGGTGGCAGAATTAGCCCCTGAGCCAACTGGTGAGAACAGCATAGCCTTGTTTTTTTTAGTATTTAGTAGTAGTCTTTTGCTAAGGAGCTGGTGCTGCAGGATATTAAAGTAAGTTTGTAGGTCACCACAGGCAGCTTCAGAAGATTCCCAGCTTAGGTAGAGCACCATATCATCAGCAAACAGATGGATACTTGCTTCCTTAATGCCTACGTCCAAGCTGTTGATATAGATAGCAAATAGTACTGGGCCTAGTATGGAGCCCTGAGGGACACCTCTTTTTATCAGTTTAAGTGGAGAAAGCTCCTCTTCAGCCTTGATTTGTTATTGCCTACCAGTGAGGTGGTCTTGGAACCATCCCAATGAGGTTGAGTCAAGGCCTATTGTATTTAAGGTGGAGAGGAGTAAGCAGTGGTCAATGGTGTCGAATGCCTTACTGAGGTCCAGGAAGACGGCACAAACAAATATTTTGTTATCTAAGTCCCATTGCCAGTCATTAAATTACTTTTGCCAGAGCCGTAATTGTACTGTGCTTTGCTCTGAAGCCAGACTGCATTGGGTTTAGCAAGCTTGAATTGTCTACGAAGGATCTCAGCTGGGTATCCACAATTTTTTCCAGTAGTTTAGAGAGTATGGGGAGAAGGGAGATCAGCCTATAGTTATTTAGGTCACAGGGATCCCCTGACTTAAACAGGGGGATGACGTGAGCAATTTTCCATACTTGGGGGAGGGAACCTTGTGATAGTGACAGGTTGAATAGGTGTGAGATAGGTGGGACAAGGATGTGATATGCTGTTTTTAAGAAGTATGGGTCAAAGGAGTCAGCCCCGGCACTTTTCCTGGTGTCCAATCATAGAAGAAGATCTTCAACTTCTTTTATGGTGGTAGGTAAGAAGAAGAAGGCTACATTATTGATATTTGGTTCTGGGGACTGGGTGCTGATTTGTGGGAAGAGTCTGCTTACTGGTGCGTTATCGAATGCCAGGCCTGCAGTGCCAAAATGATTGTTGAAAGCGTGCAGAGTCTCATTTTTATCGTTGATGATAGCATTGTCAGTAGTGATTTTAGAAAGAAGCACATTTCCTGGAGAATGACCAGTCAGTTCTTTTATGGTGGACTAGAACTTGGTAGGGCATTTTGACATAAAGACTAGCTCAGATTGATAAAAGTTGGCCTTGGCCTCTCTAACCATCTTAGTGCAGGCATTTCTAGCTGTCCTAAAGAGATACCAGTCTACGTCTGCATGCGATTTGAGGGCCTTTTTCCAGAGATAATCTCTGTTAAGTAAGGCAGCCTTCAGGTCCACTGAAAACTAATGACAGGTTCTAGTTTTTATTCGTGCTTTGACCAGGGGAGCATGGTTGTTTAGAGTGCAGGTTATGATTTCATGGAAGATATCATAGGCATCACTCACTGATTTAGCCAGGTAGAAGCTCTGCCAGAGCAAGGAGTTTTTTAGATCATTGAAGTATGCAAAAGGATCGAAGTTCCGTCTGGACCTTCTAGTGGAAAATTTTGATGTTGATAAGGGTTTGGTATCAGATCTTATACCAGCAATAAAGCAGTGGTCACTAACATCAGCTGAGAAGATTCCAGCATGGGAAAAGGAGTAGGGTTTGCTAACAAGTAAGACGTCCAGTAGGGTGCTTCTCATTGGGTTTTTCTTGTTAATGTGAGTTGGCTCGGTAATAAGTTGTGTGAACCCATGAGAGTCACAGAATTGCTTCAGGGGTAACGAGACCTTAGTCAGCCAATCATAGTTAAGATCACCCAGTATAATTGTTTCCAGAGGGGCAGAGTCCAGAAGGGATGACAGATGAGACAGGAGTTGCGGTTCTGCTGTGGGAGGTCTGTAACAGCCTATGACATGGAACGCCACTGATGAGGAAAGTTCTAAAGTTCGGTTTTAAGGGACAGGCATTCAAATCCACCTGCAATAGAAGTAGAATCTAATATGGACACTGTAAATTTGTTTTTGACATAAATGGCTACTCTGCCACCCCTGGTCCGCCATTCGGCTCTGAAGAGGAGGTAGTTGGGTTTGTTAACCTCTCTGTCTGGGGTGGAAGCCTGAAGCCAGGATTCCGAGAGCACAAGTATATCTGGTGCAGTATGACTTATCCATGCTTGGACTGAGTCAAATTTCTTTAAGAGACTACAAATGTTTGCATGCAGAAAGCTGACTCCTTTCAGACTTGTAAGCTCAGATGGCGATAACAGCGCTTTTGTGGGGCCAGGGTTAAGTTCAACGTTGCCAGAACGCTAAAGTAGAAGAAGCACAATTTTTCTCAGGGCAGCAAGGAGTAATTTGAAGGGCCAAATCTTTCTGTGACTAGAATAGGTTTGAGTACAGGGGTCCGAAGATCAAAACTTCCCCTTGTGATGACCTAAGGATGCATAGCCTAAATATGATATTTCTAACAAGTTTACCCTCAGCCCCCATTTCCCTGAATTCCTCAGTATTTATCATTTATTTCAGTCTTTGTTGTTTCCTTATATAGAACTCTAAAATACTTAAACTCTTACTCTGCATGAATTAAACATTCTGGCTAGAATTGTCAAATGTGTGGACACATTACTCATGTCTATATTTCAGACGTGTTCTGTTCCTGCAAACGCGCTGTGATGCTTGCAGCCAGTTTTCGTATATCCTGACTTATTTGTGACAGTTTACCTGGTTTCTGGCAAAAAAAATGATGCTTGCATCAGTATTCTGACACATGCAACATTTTTGGGGTGCATGTTACGACAATCACATCCAAAAGTTAGATGATGTTTTAGGTGGTCTATTTAACTGGAAGAATCTCACACTTCCACATCCAAAAATTGGACATGGCCATTTCACAATCCCTTTCTCTATATTTTATGCTCTGTGATCTGTCTCAGAAGCCACCAGCTCCCAGACTTATGAGCTGTCCAGTTATGTAGAATTTCTCAAAAGTAATGCTTGTATTGTATTTTTGTTTTTTTAACCAGAGTGCATTTACACTGTTTCCTTAATTTAATAAAAACTGGCTCTAAGTACCATTTCTGCGTTTTGCTTAAATGTTTTCTCTGCCTAACTAAAGACAATTTTAAGTTGTCTGCATTCCTTGTTATACCATTTGTGGGATGAAATCTGTTTTCCTAGTTGATTTGGTTGCCTGTTGTTTTCCAACTTTAAAAAAATTATCCTATCATGCTGACCTGGTGAAATGGAAGGCTAAGGAGTTGATTGGGAACAAGTACAAGTGTTGGGGGTTGGTGGGGTAGAAGAAGATGGAGCATCACAAGGACTGCTGTCCTTTCCTGGGAAGGGGGTGGCCAGCCATCTTGGCCCATGACTACCACCGGCTGGAGGCCCAGTGGCAGTGCACGTTTGAGCAACTCAAAGGCAGGGGTTGTGATTGTGTAGGATGTGTGCACCTCCATGCATGTGTACTGGCACCATGGCAAGAAAAGGAAAAGCAAATTGGAAAATGGTAAAGACAAGCTATGTGAAGCCTTGTCCCTCTCCCTGTGGCTTGCTCTGCCTCCCAGATATAGGGAGAGGTCTGGATTTCTTGTCCAGAGGCAGGATGGCCCTCCCTTTCCTGGCCTTACTGCATGGTGAAATCTATGAGGGATAATAACTCCCAATCTGAGAGAGGTGGGAGTCAGTAACAGGACACATGGACAGGCTGAGGAGCCACCAATCTACCCAGAAGTGAGAAAAACCTTTATAGCAAAAAAAAATATGTATTTCCTTCTAAGCTTTCAATGTATAGTAGGATCTGTGTTTCTGTAGTTCTACTGCTACTATCTGATTAAACATTTTTATAAAATGGCAAAAAAAAAAAATCTAGAAATTTCATTGGGCAAGAGATGCCACCTGACCATGCATTAAATCTCTATAAAAGCACAGTCATGTGCCAAAACTCATTTTCCTCCCTAAATAAACCTATTTCAAGTGATTTTGTAAGTGTTCTAAGCCCCTCCAGGGTGTGCATCATATGATTGTAATGCACTTCCCAAGGGCATGCATTAAAGTCCTGTAATGCACACCCTGTGGTGACTTATTACTTACTAAACATATATGTTAGTAAACCTGATTCTGTTACATAGTTAAGGATATCAAGTGCTAGTGATTTTGAGAATGGGAACCATTTTTTTTTATTTAATAAAACCTTATATTTTGAGGTATCATCTCTAATGACTATTCTACAGTTTCCACACATGGATCGGGTTAGACTGCCAACAGAATTAGAATGCATAGGAATTCTGGACAGATATATCAGTCTACGGCACAGCAAGGGTTAAGGGTCATAACCACTAGTAAGTGGTTGGTTTCCCATGGTTCTGTTACTGTAAAGGACTCAACCAATGGAAAAAAGTAAATATCAACCAAACATATGTCTATTGTACTGATACCAAACACAGTGGGAAAGGTTAATTCCCTTTTAGATCTCCTTTTCCCTCCCATTTAAAATTCTTGACGTCAGCTCATTTGCTATTTAACAGTTTCCTCCCTCTATTATTTATTTTGTATCTAAAGCCTTTCTTCAGGGAATCCTATAGTATCAATACCCCATTTGTGTGGATATGTTTCCAACAGAGCCACACTTCTTTCATTCAAATCTTTAGCTAGGAAAATTGGTATATTATAGCCAGTTCACCAGCACAGTGGCAAGACTTCTCTCTGTGTGCAGATATCCCTGATTCAGGAAGGGACCCATAAGTCAGGAGCCTGGCTGGGGGTAGAGGGATCGAGAGCCCTATGGACTGCTCTCCCTCTCTGGGGGGAAGGGGGAAAGAGTGTCTGGTGGAATGAGGACCCAAGGCAGAGGTTGGGAGTCCTACATGACCAGCACCATACGTTTCAGGGGCAGGGCAGATGCTGGCATCATTCCATATCCCTGCCTCCAGGGAAAAAAACTACAGAAAAATCTCGGCCGCAAATGATGGCCCCACTCTGCCTCCGCTCCCCACTCAGACCATTGTCTGCTGGGGGGGTCCCACTCCCATGACTCCACACTGGGGAAAATCAGGGCTTTGTGACCCATGTTCCCAAGGAGAGGTCTCCCACCCGGCTGCCTGGTCCAGGGGGGAAGTCTGGAGATGGGGGGAGTGGTAGATGGATTCGGGGACTGGAGCCTTCGACTCAAAAAAAAAAAATGTATGTATTAATATGTTCAGTGGCAACAAACATCAAAACATCCTTGAACAGTTTAAATGCCTAACTTTCAGAATGATGTCTCATATTTGGTGGCAAATAAGCATTAATAAGTACAAGTACGGTTTTATTGACTTTATTACCTCAGTATATAGGAAGAATGGATAACCAGTATTAAATTTTTTTCAATTATCAAAAGTACTTGATGTTATCACAGTAACCATTCCATCACATGGCCTACCAAAATTTGAATTTCCCTCTGCTCCAATAAACTAGGTATAATAAAATAGCCTTCCAAAACAAGTGTCTGAAAATACAATTCAAGTCTCTCAGAGCAAGATTATATCACAAATTTCTGTAGCTTCTAGTCAACATCTGTGCTTCAATTTATCTACTAGTACAGCAATATTCCAACTTATTATTTTAACTTTAGATTCTATTTGGGAGCCATATGATAGTTCATAGGACCGTTGTTGGTCCTCAGAGAAATGCAAATCAGTCAGGAGGAAGGTACTATATCGATTCAATTTCTCACTAGGATCTTTTATACTCACAGCAGAACATGTAAAAGCTAAAGCCAAAATGGAACTTGTCTCAAACACCATTCTAGAATTTATACAGGGGCATCTCTGCTTACAACACCTAATCATCTTTTTTTTCAGGGTTGTATTATTCATCATTCCCAAAGTTATGATCTATTACTTGTAGTTGTATTAACTCTGTAATTATCTAATGTTTTACTGTTTTTCAGACTTCTGTCTACTTTTCCTTGCCCTTTCCTTTTCTATTCATATGGGCCCAGATATTCAGAGCAGTTGCACATAGTACAACTGAGTTGCGCTGGTGCAAGTGTGGTATTGCGCCAAGGAGCCATATTCATTGGGAACCAGTGCACAGCGCAAAATCCATTGCGCCAATGCGCAACTATAATGAATGCATGTGCAAGAGCAGGGGGTATGCCCATGAATATCCAGCACAGTGGCATATTCAACCATTGAACCATGGTGCAAGTGTGGAGCAAATCAAAGTTGCTCTGAGCAGACTTGTTCCTATAAATATAGGGAACAAACACACAGACAGCACTTGCGCCAGGGGTGTGAGTGAAAGGGAGTGAGCGAGAGAGAGAGAGAGAGAGACAGACAGACAGACAGAGACATACACATACACACACACACACACACACACACACACACAGCCCAAAGCCCACACACAGAGGGAGAGGGCAGAGGTGGCATTGGAGAGGAGAGAGGACAGAGAGAGAGAGAGAGAGAGAGAGAGACACACACACACACACACACACACACACACACACACACACACACACACACACAGACAAGCAAGTGCACCAAGGTGGCACACAGCAAGCAGCCAACTGCCTAGGGGGACAGTGGACAGCAAGGGCCGTGGACAGTGTGTCCTTCATGATGGAGGCCATAATGAGGGGTGTGAGGGGGCAGGAGGAACAGCAACGTGGCCAAGGAAGGGCCCATTGGCAGTATGCCTGACACAGGTGGTACCGTGCCCGCATCACCTTCGAGAACTACAGTGACACTGAGATCGTGGGCCAGTACCACCTGAACAGGGCCATTCTGAGGCAGCTCTGTGAGCTGTGCAGTGAGGAGATGCAGGCACCCACCAGACAGAGCCATGCCATGTCCGTGGAGATTAAGGTGACCGCCGTCATGTGCCTGCTCACTACGGGTGCCTTCTGCAGACCAACAGGGGACACCACAGGCATCACCCAGTCGGCCACATCCTGCCTTCTCACACAGTTCCTCAATGCTCTGCTGCCACATGCTTTGGAATTCATCCATTTCTCCGGCACACAAGTGGAGCATACAGCAACCATGCAGGACTTCCACAGGGTGGCACATATGCCTGCTGTGACTGGGGCCATTGACTGCACCATGAGGCCATCTGTATGCCACCTGGCCCTGAGGGTGTGACTTAAAGCAATCAGAAGGGGAGCCCAAGTGTCAACTGCCAGGTGGTGTGCGATGCCACGGGGCACATCACCAATGTCTGAGCCACACACCCTAGGAGTGCACATGATGCATTCATTTGGCACAGCTCTGCACTGTGCCACAGGTTTGAACATGGGACATCCCTGTGGGCCACCTAGTGGATGAGTATGGCATGGGCAAAGGGCAATGGTCAGAACAGACCTGGGTATGGGGGTGGGCAGGGTGTGCATAGTGGCGTGGGTGGTAGGGACAGGCAAGGGGCACAACAGAGAATAACAGAGGACTCCACACAGGTGACAGCGCATATCCACTGAGGCTCTGGCTGCTCACCTTCTACCGGTGCCCGTCATCCCCAGCAGAGGAACTGTACAACGAGGCACACGCCAGCACGCACAACATCATCAAGCATGTCTTTGGCATCCTGAAAGTTTGGTTCTGATGCCTAGACAGGTCAGGAGGTGCCCTACAGTACAGCCCCTCAAAATCCTGTGGCCTATTCCTGGTCTGCTGCATACTGCACAACATGGCCATTGACCGTGGGATAGCTGTCAAGGCTGATGAAGGTGACAGTAGTGGGGACAACAGAAGCAATGGGCCGGAGGGTGGTGGACAGCCATCCCCTGGGTGAAGGGACCTCCGACTGCTCCAGCAGGTGCGACACCACTTGGACACCATCACACAGGAGCACTATGGAGCACACAGGTAGGTGGTGTGGTAGACATGCATGGGCCACACAAACAGGTACAGCACACATGCAGGGGAGTGCATGGCAATGGGCATGCACACACAGAGGCATGAGGCAGGGGAAGGAGAGTCAGTGGCACACAACCACACACAGCACCACACACACACACACACACACACACACACACACATACACACCCACAAACCCAGGTGTTAGTGTGTGGCATGGATCAGATGCATTGCACCAGTGCACAGGCGCAACCAGTGCTAGCCTGCCCTTATCACGCCCATGCCACATGGTCCAGCGGCCGGGCAAGCACACACACAGGCAGCATGCAGTGCAACACACAGGTGTGACACCAGTGGAAGGCACACACCACCCATGTGTGCATAAGGCAGCAGTGGCAGACAGCAGTCAGGGCAGCCAGCACATCAGGACCATTGCATGGAACCATGGCCACCATGGCAAAGGGGTGGCTGTGCCAGGGCTGATTGGCAGCCACAGGCTGTGCATCAGCCATGGGGGGGTTGCATCAGCCCCCAGAGGAGGAACCGCAGGACCACGACTGTGTCTGTGCAGGGGTGTGCAGGAGCACAAACAGGCCAGCTCCAGGCATGCCTGGGATGCCTACCTCAGAGCCCAGTATCAACTGTGATGGGGTCACCCAATGCTGTGTTCATGGGGTGGACAGTGCACTGCAGGGGTCACCTGTGCATGGCCACACCCTGTGGCAGCCAGCAATGCAAAGCCATCCATGATTGCAGTGGCAATGTGATCCAAGGATGTAGTCGTGGCCTCCTGCATGCGCTGCATCCCCGCCAGGATCTGCACAGTGCCCCTCTCCTGCTGCTTAGCTAACTGGCTCACCTCTGCACATAGTGCATGCACCCCAGTGGCAAGCAGCACCTGTTGCTGAATGGACACTCACAGCAGACGGGTGTGCTCAGCCAGCCAGTCAGCGTCCTGGGGCTCCTGGGCAGGATGCTGATCCTCTTGTGGTGACCGGCTATGCTGCACTGCTCCCCCTCTCTGGTGGATGCTGCACAGTGAGGTCTGCAGGGGGAATGGGCACAGCAGGTGCACCGGTGGTAGACCCTGTGTCTGGCTGCCCAGTGGCATCCGCAGCCTGGTGCTGTCACCCTTCCGGCTGCTGTACGCCACCCAGCACCTGCGCGGCCACACTACCACCACTGCAGGGCACAGCCAGGGCAGCGCACACCGCTGTACCCACAGTGCTGGCAGGCAGCTGTTCCGCTGCTGGCAGAGCACTGGGCGTGCTTCTTGTGTCAGAGACAAGCAGGGGCGTCTCACTTACAATGTTGCCCATGCTGTCCAGGATCAGTGTGATGTCAACATCTGAGTCAGCCCCGCCCCAATCTGTGTCTCTGCGCATAGGACACCAAAGCTGGCATCCTGCAGAAACACATCCAGTGCCTTGCCCGACCCTAGGTCCAGGACATTCGCCTGCACTGTGGTGGTGAGCTTCAGCTTGTCGGGCCCCCGGATGCTGGTGGAGATGGATGGCTAGTCCTCTGGGGCCATACCAGTGTCCACGGTTGCTGCTGCTGCTAGAGCTCCATCATCTGTATGGAGGCGTGCTGGTGCTGCAAGAGACAGAGAGGCCTGTCAGTGATGCAATGCCCACATATGCCTCCCCTTACACTGCCGCTGCATGTGTCCTGTGGCATGGCATGTGTGTGGGTGCACACACATGCACATGACATGCATGCCGGCCATGTACGCACCTTCAGTGCCACCAGCTGTGCTTGGTAGACAGACTTACCATGCAGTGATGGGCTGCCACTCATCTGGAATCCTCCTCCAGGCACACCTTCCACTGTTGTGTGATACATGGTGGCTGCCACCAATTCCTCCTGCGGCGTCAGTGTGGGTGCATCCACAGACCTTCCTCCAGTGGTGGTATAGGACACACGGATGGCAGCTACCTTCTCCTTTACCGCCGCTTCTCCATTCCCACCCTCTTCTGGCACTCCTGTGCCAACCGCTGGTGGCTGTCATGCTGGTTGACGTAGGTTGCCACCTCCTCCCATGCACCAGCTCTGGCCTGTGGCGTGCACCACTCAACAGGGGCTCCCTGTCCAGGTAGGCCTCAAACAGGGCATCAGTCTCGGCCTTTGTGAAGTTGGGCCTGCAGTTCAGTGCAGGCTCCCGCTCCTTGCCTTCTTCATGTGCCGACATGTTGCTGCCTGTGGACATGGACAGCACAGTGTGACAGTGGCAAAATCTCCCTGGTCTGTCCTACCATGCAGTGCTGTCAGCTCCCAGTGAGCTGCAGCGGCATGCACAACTTACCTATCAAGGTTACAATACCAGTCCATGGCCTGGGCTGTTCCGTGGTGCTTATATGGTGCAATGCATGCAAATGAGGTTGGGTGCAACAGTAATGACATGCTAATGCACCCACTGTGCCATGCATTGGCTGATGAGCTCATTTGCATGTAGTGTCTGAATATCATGATATTGCACCCTGGGCAATGGGATTGCACTGGAGCAAGTCATGACGGCACAATGTGCATGCATGCATGGTGCGCAGGCCCACAGTGTGCATGTGCATCACGGCACCATGGCGTCAGTCACGGACCGTGCACTGACAGCATGATGCAGTGGCATCGTGCATGTTGTGCATGGGCCAGCTACTTGCATGGCCATGCATGGAGTACTGTACCCTATCACGCACATGCACAATGCCGGTCGACCACTGACCCCTCAGTCAGACCTCTGACCCTGAGACCCCGGGTAGCCACACCCATTCCACGCATCTCTGGCACTGCACAATGTGCATGCACTTCGCATGCTCCCACACATTGTGCAGCAGGCCCATGGTGTGGGCACATGCACCTCCTGCCACCATTGTTGCCACTGAACGTGTTCAGCTGAACATGGCACAGGTAAGACAAAGGAGGGTCCAGAACTGATCTCCTGTCAAGTTGGCCAACTTAGTGGCCTGCGTGGAGCCCCACACCCCCCAGCTCTTTGGGCAGGTGCCCCTGCAGCAGGCCAGGGGCACCGTGTGGCAGGACATCACCACAAGCCTGGAGCACATGACAGCTTTGCCCCAACTACCCCTGTTTCCCCTGCTGTACCTCCCCCTTCAGTCCCCCCACCACTGTACAGTCCCTGTTCCCTGTCCCCTTCCCTTGCTTTACCTACCATTTCCCAGCCCCTGGATTTTGTATATAGTTCCATTCAAATATATATTTTCTGACTTACCTGCCTGTGTCTGTGTCTGCTTTGCAGGTGGTGTGAGGAGCCATGATGCAGTGGCCCAGTGTCTGTCCATGTGGTGTGCATGTGCAGGGTCACGTGTTGTGCTTCCATGGTTCACTGCTGTGTGCTGCAGTGTGTCCCACTGTGGCGGTGTCCATCCCCTGGGTCAGTGGCTGTGCCTTGGGGTGCCCTTGGACCGGCTGTTGGGTTGTGCGGTGGTGGCACACAGCCATGGTCACTGGTCAGGTGCTATCTGCATGCTGTGTTGGGGCCCCTACATGGTGTTGTGCGGCCTGTCCCATGTGGTCTGCCATGCTACCTGTTATGCGGCGTGTTCCGTGCCTACTGTGTGGCCTTCCTGTGTGCCTGTGTGGCATGTGAGTGCTTGGCTGCATGGTCCTGGGTGTGGCCTGCTATGGTCTGGATGGGGGGGGCATGGTCAATGGCCTGTGGGGGGCTCCCTTGGTGGCCCTCCATTGGCCGTTTGCACTTCCTGTTGCCTGCTTTCTCTTCCACTGTTGTGTTCTGGGGTCAGGTGTCTGTTTGCTTGTGGGCACCCTGCTGTGCCCTGCTGGTGATGGCCTCCTGTGGCCTGTCACTGTGCTTCCCTGGCTCTGTCCCTGGGTCTGCTCGCTGTGTTGTGCCCCCCCCCGTTGCTCTGCTCCCACAATTGTGTTGGAGAATCTCTTTTTGCACCATGGCGCAACTCTGTTTGTGGCATGGCACAACTCTGCCATCTTTAGCCAGGTTGTGCTGGTGCAGTTTGGCCTATGCAACCTCTGAATATGACTCCTGTTGTGCCATGGTACATCGAATTTGTGCTGTACTGGACTTGCACTGGGCTTTGGCATATTTCTGAACATCTGAGCCATTATGATTTTGTCACTTTTTTCTATGATACCTTTAAATTTTATTGTGATCATTTATTACTATAGCTCTAGCATCCAATTTGATCCCAGCATCCTCAAATGCCTCCTTATTTCCTATCAGCTTAGCCCTACTATTTGGACTCCTGAGAATAAAGCAAATAGTTCATTTGCATGGATCAGCTTAGTTTCTATCCTAGAAACAACTTTCAAATCCTTCCAGCAAATTGTTCCCAAGTTATCCATATGCATGTATAAGAAATCATTAGTTTAAGCATATTAGCATTCTAATTTCTTAGTTTAGGCAACCCTCTTTCAAAAATGATTGGTAATATCACGTACCTGGTCATAATGTCATACACTTAATAGCGTATGGCATTATGGCACACCCCGGACCTGTGCGCTCCCCGAGTTGGACCCCTCCAGAGTTAGAATCCTTAGTGGGGGGGTCCCGGGGTGCAGCACCCCATAACGGGGGTGTGGGAGGGAGAGTCCCCCACAGAACAAAAGAAAAAGAGAAATCGCAGAATGCAATTAAGTAGCACAGCATTCTGCCGTGCAACATTTTGACCCTGTGCCGTAATATCGTACCTCTTGCTATTAAAATGTCTTTACTTCCTCTGTCTTTGAATTCTTGCCACTTATTTTTCTTTTATGGCTCTTCTGCCACAGATTCTTCACTTGCATTGAAACATAGAAACATAGAAGTTCATGGCAGATAAGGACCGCAAGGCCCATCCAGTCTGCCCATTTCTTTTTTCTACCTTATGAATGTGCCATCGGCCTTTGCTCTGTCAATGATCTATCTATTCATACTCATCTGTATTGCTCCCTTATGCCTATCCCATGCCTGTTTGAAACCCTGCACCGTATTCATATCCACCACTTCCTGAGGTAGGCCATTCCATGCATCCACCACCCTTCCTGTGAAAAAGAACTTCCTTACATTACCCCTTAATTGGTCTCCCTCTAATCTCATTCTGTGTCCTCTTGTCCTGCTATTTTTCTTATATTCAAACATGCTAGACTCTTTCACCTTGTTAATGCCCATACGGTGTTTGAATGTTTCAATCATATCACCTCTCTCCCTCCTTTGCTCTAGGGTATACATATTGAGCTCTGTTAATCTGTCCTCATATGTTTTCTGATGCAGTCCCTGCACCATTTTGGTTGCCCTTCTCTGGACTGCCTCAATTTGGTTAATGTCCTTGTGAAGGTTTGGCCTCCAGTACTGCATGTAGTACTCAAGATGGGGCCTAACCAGTGTCTTGTAAAGAGGGATTATTACCTCCCTCTTACAACTTGTGATACCCCTACTAATACACCCCAACATTCCTCTAGTCTTACCTACTGCTTTAGTGGTCTGCTTGGATGAGTTCTAGTGGCGAAATTGAACCATACCACTTGATATTCTTTCTTATATTGTGCTTGTCCACTATAGTTTTTATAGTTTCCTCCTCCAATTGCAGTTGCTTTTTGGAGCTAGCGTTTCCATCATCATAGTTTTAGATTTACCTTTCTTTCAAATCAGTCTTCTAACCCTATTTCTTTTGAAAGTTTGTGGCTTTCCTTTGCGCAAGGCCACTGGTACACACCTGTTCTTTCCTTCCATTTTTTACTGATTGATCTCTCATACTTCTTTGAACTTCTTAGATTTTTTTTACACTTATTCAATTTGTTTACTAGCTGCACTATTACTCTAACTTCTTTCTCTGACATATTTTTGTGGTTTTCTTGATTTGGCTTGTCCTAGTCTCTCAGCATTTAAGTAATAATTTCATTTTACTGGGGTTCCTGAGTTGATTTATTTTTATTTTTTGTTGACATTTTCATTAAAAACTTAATATACTTGTAAAGTCATTCAAAGGATACGTCATTAAAGATAAATATGGACAAAACAAAAATATTTGGTTTTGGTAGTAGGAAAACCACATTTAAATGGTTCATTGATGCCACCCCAGTTGAAGTGGCAAACAATTATCAATGTATGGGTTTGACATTTTCTCAGACACTCTTATAAAAAGTTCATTTTGATACCCTGTTGAAAAACAAAAATAATAGTACAATTAATGGTTTGAGAAGATTCAATGCAATGTATGGTGGGGTTCTATTTTTCCCCTTCTAAGGTCTATTGAGGCAAAGTATAATGCCCAGCTTCTATATGGTGATGAAGTTTTCAATCTTAAATTTATGGAAAAAATTGAAAAATCGGCTCAGCAGATTATTAGTTCAGCACTAGGTTTTCCACATTTCATCCCAGCATGCTTTGTACGTGCAGAGGTGGGATTAGCTAATCTAAAAGCTTTGGCATAGCCCATAGGATCAACTACTGGTTGAAGGTCAGACCCCGCCCCCCCAAAAAAAGACTGTCAAGAGAATGCTGGGAACAAAAAGACAATGGAACCTTAAAGGATGTGGGAGATCTGCTTGGCTGATTGAATTAAAAACAATATTAATTCTGAAAATCGTGTGGATCTTTTGGATTTGGCTAAAGATAATATTATGATAGCTGATCAATACAAACCTCATATTAAAAAAAGGCTTGTTGAAAAACACAGATATCAAGATCTAGAAAAGATAATTAATGCAAAATGCGGGATATGGTATACAAATAATGCTTGCATGCATTGCAACAGATATTGCTTAGATATTCTGGAAAACCCACTTCAATATAAATTAAATGCTAGATACAGAATAGAATTTTTGAGTCTAATCATTTAATGGCCAGATTAAGCAGATCCACAGATCCCACAAAGGCAGAGTGTTATTGTGGAGGTAGAGAAATAGAAGATTGACGTCATGTGATGCTTAGACGTCCTTGGTACAAAAAGGCCATAAAAAAATGGCTAGGCCTTATTTTCTTGACAGTTCTAGGTAATGATGAAAATGAAATATTGCTGAGTCTCTTCACAGTAAAGGAGGATTTGGTAATCAGAAAGTAGAGATGTGCGAAATGCACTTTCGCTCTACAAAATATTTAGCGAAATTTATGCATTTCCCTAAATATTTTGTGGGTGAGACATGAAATTCTGTCAGCAAAATCACAAATTTTGCCAGTGTAATCATGCATTTAACCTGCAAAATGCAGAATTTCGCCCGCTTCTGGCAGAATTTCGCCACTCTCTGGTGAAAGTCCACTGCTAGTGGGTAAAATTCCTCATTTCACAGTCTTGTGTGGGCACTCATGGTTTGACTCCCCCATGTGATTACAGTGGTTGATATGAATCTTAAAATGATTCATGGAGAGATAGATGTGTTATTTCTATGTTGTGAACATTTATCTAATGGCAAAAATATAAGTTCCTCCTGTCAAACATGTTTTACAATTCAGTTTAGCTGCAGCACTATCAGAAGGACAGCAAATTACCTGATATCAATAAAAAAAGGAAAAGGATTGCAAAAGCAATTATAACATAACAGAGTTTTTAACATTAACGCACTCAAGAGGCTAGCAAGAGTAATGTTGTTCAATACATAATTTTTCTGTTGTATGTATCCTATGTTAATTGTATTTTTTCTTTTTTATAATTGTTTATATTTGTAAGAATACTAAATATATTTGTCTATGATCAGACAATAAAGACTACAACTACTATAGACATATCAGTCTTTATCTCTGAGTCATTTTACTGTCATGTCTCAGACATGTATTGTTTTTTAAGGTTTGCTAAACGTTTCATGTCTGTTGGTACCAATACATTCTTCAGCTCATCATTTACAACACTGAGCAAGGAACCCTCCAGTTATTTGATGTGAGCTAGTACTGGGTTTTCTTCCATAAGGTTGTTAAAGCCGGCGTAAAATGTACAATAAGTGCATTCCCAGAAATCCCTTTTCAGATACTCTGTTCTGAAATAAGTTCCTGGTTATATAAAATTGTTGGTGAATAATTTCTTTTCTAGTTGTTTATTTTCATCTTTTCTGCCTTTTAAAAGTCTTTTGGTTTTCAGCGGATATGCTTGAATCACTGGTTTCAGTTTCTTTGATGGTATTTTTCACTAGAAAGTCCAAAACAGATATTTCATCACAAAGGCAAATAAGCCACCTGTAAAACATTTATCAGAGAACCTTAAAACTCAGCCAACTTAGTTTAGCAATACTATTTGTGTCCTGAGGGAATAACTTTAAAGTTCACTTTATAGTCTGCTTTATAGAAGATAATGTCTCTAAAAAATTAAAAATTACAATTAATTTTTATTAACTTTTATTTTTGGGCCATATACCATCAGCCAAAAGACACTCACTGTTTTAAATTATTTCCAGTTATAAAACTTTATGTGGTAAGCCATTGCTTAAAAAAGCTTACAAGGAAGCTTTTTTTTTTTTGCTTTCTTCCAGATATGCCGTTATAGGTCACTTCAGTCTCCCAATACTGGATTAAATGACTGAGGAGAGAGATAAAGTATGCTGGATTCAGGATCTTGGCCACCTCAAAAATAATCATATTGGTCCCTTTTCATGATAGCTACATGGCCCTATGCATGGTGCATAAGACCTGCATGTAGACCGATACACACAGAATATGTGCAAGCAGCCCCCACATGGCATGCACAACCCACGTGCTGGGCCTTGTGTAGAGCCGCTATGAGAACATGCACACTTCAGTGGATACAAAGACATGCAGGGGCATTCCCATGCATGTGGTACATGTGGGACTCTGAACACACATGCACGATGCATATTACATCAGAAAGGTTAGTTGTGTCCCTGTGTACAAGATACACATTCTGGAGGCTGCCACAAACAGCCTACACATCACACACATGGCAGGAGTGGAAAGCAAAGCAATCCGGAGGGGGCATGGCAATGTCCACAGCAGCACCACATGCCAGCTACGAACTCAGCGACGCAAGGCGCGTTGGCAGTGCCAACACATGTGACAGCCATCTGCTATGTGTGACAACATTGGACATATGGCCTTCCCCAGCACAGCACGTATGCCACCCAGCAGGCGCCACTGCAACTGGGCACAGAGTACAGCATACTGTGATGAACAAGCAGGCACACATGCCAAGCATGCCACAAGTCCCAGTCACAGAAGCATGTAGAACACACAACCCCCCCCCACACACACACACGACTGCCCAAGCACACCGTGCAGGGTGAATAATGAGACACACAGATGCAGCTGGATGCAAAAGCCTTTACTGGTACCCAAAAAAAGAAAACAAAGGGCAGCAATGGCAATAGAGCAAAAGGGGGGGTCAGCGTCATGTATGGGTCTCTGCTTCAATCAGATTTCTCGTCCGAGGGCCACTCCTGGCTGGTGAATGGGGTCAGCTCCTGGGAGTGGTGGTGTCAGTGAACTCCCTCTCCTCAGGATGAGCTGCCTGATAGAACAATGGTAGCACTGAAACTACAAGAGCAGACAGAGGGGATGGACATCAGTGACCCAGTAACATGCAACAGCCCTTGCCCCAGCAATGCCACACTCACACACACACACACAGCCAAGGGCCACCTACCTTTGAGGACATGTGGATGACCCAAAGGTCCCCATGGATATAGTCTATTGTGCTGCTCCACAGCTCAAGACGCCAAGGCAGGTCATGTAGCTGTCACTGCTGCAGGGTCACCAAATGTGCTGTGCTGAGCTCACTCACCTACCAGTGCTCCAAGACCAGCACCGCCTTCTGATACCTGATCCCCCTGCAATGAAACACAGGGAACATGATTAGCAGACATGCCCCTGGCAGAGACCCCAACCCACCCAACAAGCACACACATGATACACGGCCATGAGTACTGGCTGCAGACCCTACCTGCTTCTTCTTGGTCACCTCCCATATGTCTCCTGCTGGCATCCTGTCCTGATAGGTGGCCTCCATCACCCGATACAGATGCCATGGCAGGGCAAGTCTGCCATGGACATCCCCAGCTGCCATGGATGGAGCTGCTGCCACTATTGTGCCCACAGCTATAATGGCAAGCCATGGCAGGCACGCCCACACCATGTGGGCACACCACACACTTAAGGGCATGTGTGACATGACACACAGTATGCATGGCACACATGTGTGGACATGTAATGCCACAGTGCAAATGCTAAGAGCGGTTCACATATTGGCAGTGCAGTGTGATCAGGGGCACTACTACATTTGGTCCTCCTCAAGGAGGCCAATGCTTAGCACCATGGCAGACCAAGGTGCCATCACCGGGCATTCAGGTCATGACATGTTGCCAAGATGCTGCACCCCACCAACATCCTACAGTTGTACCAGGTCAACCACTGCATGCTATGATACATCTGTGGCCTGGTGGAGGATGCGATCCAACTAGACACCGAGCACTCCATGACTATGTCTGTGTAGACAAAGGTGCTGGGCGCCCTACAGTACCATGCTACGGACACCTGGCAGAGGGTGATGGGTGATGTGACAGGGTTCAGTCAGTTGTCTATGTCATGGGCACTGCACCAAGTGACCGATGCCCTGGTGAGGCACCAGGAGAGGCACATCATATTCTCCTCGACAAATATAGTAGGTGTGATCAACTGAACACATGTGCCCCTCCTCACCCTGCCCAACAACAAGGAGGCCTACAGGAACCATAAGGGGTTCCACAGCATCAACTGTCAGGTCATCTGCAATGCCACAGGCATTCTGACCAGTGTCCTGGCAAAGTACCTGGGGTCATGCCACGACTCATACATGTATGAGAACAGCAACCTGAGGTGCCAATTGGACCATCAACCTGAGGGCTATGGCTGGCTGTTGGTTCAGCCTCCATCAAGTCATGTGGATACATTTGCTGCACATTTGCCGCACCATCACTAATGTATCTTTTCCACTCCACTTACACAGGAGACATCATGTACCCCCTGAGGACGGCACTACTCCTGACACCATAGCTGGCTCTATGGCACCTGGCTGAAAAGGCATACAATGCAGCACACACATGGGTGCATGGCATTGTGGAATGCACCATAGGGCTGATGAAGATGTGTTTCTGATGCCTGGACCACAAAGGTGGCATGATGATGCTTCCACTGGGTATGGCGTACAGATTGTTCACCACCTGTGCCATGCTGCACAACATCTGCATGCACTGCATAGTGCCAGAGCCCCCTGAGGTACAACCAGAGGAGGATGGTGAGGAACCACCAAAGTAACCCCATGGACCAGCACCACCTGGGGAGGGCACCAGGGTGCTGCCAAGGGGCAGCCGAGCAGTAGGATGCATGGAAGCATGGGCTGTGTGCCATCACATGACCTATGTCACATTCGGCAGGTAAGGTGGAGCACATGCTGGTGATGATGAGTGTGCCAGACTGAGCTGGCAGGCATGTGGCATGCACGCCATGGTGTGGCCATGGATATGACTTGCCACTGGTGTGCATCCCACACATGCAGTCTGCCTTGCACAGCATGTGTGGATTCTGTGCCGTGGGCCAGAATGAAGGCACATCATTGTGGGCAGTGCATATCACCATATGCATGCTGCATGGTGAGTGTGTGGGTGTGTGTGCCAGAGTGTTGCATGGCGTGGGTCTGTGGCACCAGCACCTGACACCCTTCCCAGGCAGCGCTGGTCCATGGGGTGTCATATCCGATCGGCATGTGTGCTGTGGTGGGGGGTTTGGCAGTGGTGGCATTAACGGTGGTGGTGCGGTGTCCGTGGTGGCCACGTGTGTGTGTGTGTGTCATCTGCACCATCTCACTGTGTCTCCAGCCTCAGTTGGTGCACACCACAGCTGCACACCCTTCTGACCTCTGCTGTGTGTGCATGCTGTGCCTGCTGGCTATGCAGCCCCCTGTGACGCCTGTACATGGAGCTAACGATGTGTTGCCATGCTTGTTCTGGGTTCTGGCCTGATGATGCCTGCCACAGGTTGGGGGCATTATCTTGTACTGTCACACCTCACCTGTGGTTCCACCAGCATGGGGTTGGGTGCACTGGTCAGTGCCATGGTAGCAGCCATGGAAGGCATGACAAGGCATCCTGTTGGGTGGCAAGGTGGGCGGCTATGGCCAGGATGGCATCCACAGTCTGCTCCTGTGCCCGTGCCCCCACAGCCACCTCATCTGCCATGCATTCTTGTATATGTGCCCCAGTGGCCACCATATCTGACATCCACTCCTGCACCCTCACCCCTGTGGTCATGCCCTCAGTGAGCCTCTCCTGTTCCTGCATGGATCCTGCCATGATCTCCTTGAGGTGGTGCATGGCCTCTGTGCACTCCCTAGTTGCCTGCAGGTGGTCCTGCTCCAGTCCGCGGTGGTCAGGGTAATAGCTGGCAAGGAGGGAGCTGCTGGCACCCTGTCTGCAGTGTCTTGCAGGGGGGTCCCTTGGAGGCACCCGTGTTCAGCTGTTGCGTGTCAGGTGGTGTGGTGGATGTTGATGTGCCCGCAGTCACAGTGCAGCTGTCCTTGGGAGGGGAGGAGATGTCCTTGCTGCTGCAGTCCAGTTTGGTCGATGGCTGCTCTGACCCAGCACTGCTCTCCTGTGTCTCCCCATCATCGGTCACCTGTGTGCTGGCCCATGCCAGGGCCACTCTCATCTGCCTGCAGCTGCTGCTTTGGGGTTCATCCCCTGTCCCCATTGTGGTGGTCTTAGGGTGTGGTGGACTGCTAGGTGTCTTCCTCCTGCATGTCACCAGTTTCATGCTGCTGCATCCCTGTGTGGAGGATGAGGGGATATCATTTAGTATGCCTGCATGTCTGCTATGGGCAGTGACATGCCCCTTGTTACTGCCATTACCTACCTTTACCGCCTGCCCTCGGTGGCCTTCCTCCTCCAATGCTGGATGGTTCCTCTCTGGCACTGTCTTCATCTTGCATTGTTGGGTGGAGCGTGACAGATGGTCAGTGACTGTTGCTCTACAACAGTACTGTAGTTGTGCTTTGTGAACACTTGCATAGTGCTTACCTGGCATGCTGTCCAGCCTGTATGGCTCACCATCCATGAGGATGTCACTGATTGTGTCTGCCACCTGCTGCTCAATGGGAATCAGTGGTGGGTCAGGTGGTGGTGGTCCACCTCCTGTGGTGCCCTGTGACTGCTGTGTCCTACTCAGCCATCTTTTCACCTGGGATCGGAGGTCACACCACTTGTGCTTTTTGGCCACCAGTGTGCATGCCTCCCATCCAGTGGCATTGACTGCCACCTGCAGGTCCAGCCATATGCAGGCCTTGGTCTCAGCTGTGGTGCCCAGTGACCTACACTTGAAGAGCAAATCATAGTGCTGGCGGATCTCGGAAATGAGGATGGCCACCTGTGCCTCTGTGAAGTTTGGGGACCACTGACTTCTCCTGCCTCCACCCCTGCCCATGCTGCATCCACCAGCGGTACCAGTTGGGCACATGGTAGCTGTCCCCACATGCTCCTCGGGCCTATGGTTGCTGCTGCCATTCTCTGCAGACATTTCTCTTCTGCACTGTGCCGATCATTGGTGTGTTGTGGTTCTGCATCACCATATATGGTTGGATCAAGGGGTGTTCCTGTCATCTTGTGCTGGCTCTGTCCCACCCTGTGTGTAGCTGCACTCCTTCTCTGTCACCACCCTGGACTCTTGGGGGCATGTCAGGCTGTGTTGTGCATACCACGTATTTTGATTTAGCTACACTGTGCACAGCTGAGCGCCTGCTTTTATGACAGTTTCGCGCATAGTGAACAGCCTTTGTGAATAGGGCCCATTATGTTTTCTTTAAATGGGATATTTTGAGCTACACTCACATCTTCATAAAAAAGTAACCACAATCAAATAGTAGCTCACTGCTCTGGTATTAAGATACCATTCAGCATTGCAGAAGCAAGAAGTTCACTGAGTATTTCTTGCATGGTATATATTTATGAACTGCACTGTAGCTTGTCTTATTACCCCCAGATTCTGTCAAACATCTTAAATCTTGTATTTTAAATTTAATTAAATATAGGCTGATAGATAAAATATTAAAAATCTTGATACTTAGCTTGATTAAATGTTAAAGATTAAAACATGCAGGAGACAAAGAATCAGCATAAAATTGTACTGATCTTTCAGTTCCAAAACAGCTCACTTGAGAAGGTAAAATAAGTCAGTATAATTCATTGCTATTGACTATGAAGTGAAACTTGCAAAAAAATCATAAGCCAGTTTCTCTTATTAGAATTTCTCTACAAGGGAGTATTTGAAATGTGGCAAATTGCCATGTACTCTGGGGTCCTGTAACAGTCCCTTAATAGTCCTATAACAGACCCATGCACCTGCATCCTTTCCTGTCAGTTCACTATATTGCTCACTTCGACTAGTCTCTGTGGCTTTGAACTCTTCACACTCCTCTTGCCTTAGCACTCCTGATCATTTCTCACTTCCTTTCAACTCTGGTGTCCCACAAACACTTTTTTGCTTCCACACACTTCATACCTGTGGACCTCTGAGCCTACTATTCTCCAGGCCATCTTGGGCCATCCTGCTCTCTGTACTACCAGTCATGTTACCAGACTGATACACCAGCTTCACTCTGGAAGAAAGGAGAACAATAGGAGTAGCACTTTCAAAATAGCACTTCATTCATTTCTTATCTGTGAAATAGGAAATAAGTACTATGAGATAACATGGATGGCATACCATGCGTAATATTCAGTAAACCCTTATATTATAAGGTAATCTCTGTGTTCTCAGTGCAGTAGCTTCCACAGACTCTGAGGACATCCCTTTCAGCAGCCATCTTGCTCTCCCATGAGCCAATTGAATTCAACCTACTAAATGACCAAAGGATGACCTAACTGTTCACTGAAGAAGAGGAATGCCAGGCAGGCATGCTAGCTCGTAATGTAATTTTTCTTGCTTCATTCAATTCCCACATAGGCAAAATGAGGGGTAACAACTCTGAAGCAGCAAGTCAATCTGAAGGAAACTTGCTTTCCCTTGCAGTGTATAAAGCTGCCTCCAAATTGTTGCCCTCCAAGCTGTCCAACCGAAACACATATGAAAATGATCTGATTCAGCTCAGTGTGCATACTGGAAAAATCTTTTAAAGGGAACAAAAACGCAGTCATTTACAGTTTTTTACTATAATTGTAAATGTGACCATGAGTGAAGTCTATTTAAAACCCAATGTATTGTTTAGGCATAGGCAGGTAGCAAAACTCCCTACCAAAACGCTACTCACAGATACCTCTAAACTACCCTAAAAATACCTTTATGCAAAATGGGTAGTTGGTTAGGGCCAGTTAGTTACTACCCTAATCATTCTACTACCCTATTACCCTACTTGACAATAACAAAAATGTGAGCCTGTTTTTGACTGTAGGTGCTATACAATTATACTATTTGTTAGGTGCCCCGAGCCCTTTCATTTTTGGTTTACCCACATCAGTACAAAATGTGGAAGAGCAACCATCATTAGGGCAACGCCAAAATGCCAACAGCAACCAAGTCACCTGGCAATTGTGCCACCTGACCATTGTCACACCCAAAGCACCAGGGCACATCCTGGCTGTTTGTTGGTGGGGATCACTCTCTGCACCAACCACCACTGGTGGCTTTGCCCCTGCACTCCACAGAACAATAATATAATCATCTCCATGCGTATGTTTTTTGGGGAGGGAGCATAACACCCATGTGGCAGACTTGGTGCACGGTGCCCCAACAACCAGTTCACCTCTGTGTCCAACTGATTGTGATGCACTGATGGCCGTCGCCCTAATGCCATCACTCTGTCAATGGGATGCGACAATGCTTCTCTCTTCAGTAGTTAGTGAAACAATATCCTTTTATGGCTGTATTACACTGTCCGTTAGGTTTCCAAAAATTATACCCATTGCGAGCATTGCTGAGGCAGGTATGAGAGGTGCAACTGCTCTGATTGAACCTACTGCTGTTTCCAAAAATTATACCCATGGCAGGCATTGCTGAGACAGGTACAAGAGGTGCAGCTGCTGTAAGTGAGTGCTGCTGTTTCCAAAAATTATACCCATGGTGGGCATTGCTGAGGCAGATACGAGATGCACAGCTGCTCTGAGTGAGGCTGCTACTGTTTCCAAAAATTATACCCAAGATGAGCTTTAGAGACAGTGTAGCTGACTATGTTACAGTAATAAATGACAGGACTCGGGACACCTAACAAATGGTGTAATACAGCCATAAAACAATATCACTAACTGCTGAAGAGACAGACAGTGTATCTGACTATGTCACAGTAATAAATGACAGGGCTCAGCCTCAGGGGCACGTAACAGACAGTGTAATACAGCCATAAAATCTTTCACTAACTGCTGCAAAGACAGACAGTGTTGCTGACTATGTCATAATAATAAATTACAGGGCTCGGGCCTTGGGGGCACCTAACAAACAGTGTGATACAGCCTTAAATGTCTTTCCCTAACTGCTGCAGAGACACACAGTGTAAGTGACTATCAGAATAATAAATGACAGGGCTCAAGAGCACCTACAAACTGTGTAATACTTTCAAATTTCAATTTTAAACCAGCTGCCTTTTGTGTTTTGTCTATGTCTTCTCCCCCAACTTGCTCCTTCTCTGTTCTTTCGCCAGCACCACCTCCTCAACTAAGGCTAATCCCTCTTCCCCCGGCTGAGATCATTTCATTCCTCATTTATTTCTTCCTTTTCTCCATTGTGTAGTACAGCTTTTAATATAGTATTGTATTTAATGTTGTATTGATTTTAATTGCCTAACTGTGCCAGCTGTTTTAATTATTTTAAGATCTGAAATGTTTGATGTGTTTTTAAACTTTGTAAGGCACCTTGGTTTTTGAAAGATGCCCTAGAAATAAATATTATTATTATTAAATTTCAACTGTTGATTGATTCAGCTTTTAAAGACAAGTCTTTAATATAGCTCTGATTTGTGCTGTGGAGCAAGTGCCCATGGAGCTGTTTCTAGACTGCTGCTGGCTGCCCACACTCTATCTGTGGATTTCATGCCACACAGGCTTATAGCAAACAGAGAATAGCCCTTTAGACACCACTGATCAATAAGATGTCAGCATGGTGTCATGTGCTCCTATTCTGCTGTAATCTTTGTGAAGGAGCCCACAGGCTGCCCTTTTAATGCCTGTTTCCAGCCTGGCAGTCCTGCCCTACTTACCCATTACCTGTCTCAAACTACCTGATCTGAGAATTACAATATTGTGTCAGGTAGTGTAGTACATTACCCAAACTACCCTATCTAGCCAAAAAAAGGTGATGCTTGCACTACCCAACCCAGGTACGTATCGGGTAGACCATGCCTAGTATTGTTTTGTGTTTTGTTTTAAAATAGTCTTCCATGGATCATAATTCCATCCACAAGCTTTCTGTAGGGCTTCCATTGCTTCCCATTCCTCCTTTTTCACTTATAGTACTTCATAATCATCCTTGACATACTACAGCAAGCAAACCCTCCACCCCTCTGACTCTCCTTGTCCCTCCTGAAGAGACTGCACCCCTCCAGCCTTGCATCCCAGCTCATTCCTTCCTTCCCCCAGGTCTGTTTAAGCTCTACTACATCAGCATTTGCCTCAAGAAGTGCACCCTCTAGCTCATTCATTTGGTTTGTTGCATGCTACACATTCGCTGTCATGCAGCAAAGCTCTGTGCTTCTTTCCCTTCTTGTTTTAGGTCTTTTACAGCTAAGCATACCCCAGTATATTTGGCAAGGGCATGGGTGTTCTTCTGCACCTACCTGTACCCACTCCCCATTCCAGTTTAAAATCGTCCCCTACTCCAGCTATATCCATAGCTTCTCTGAGGTTTTCTTCTGCTTCTGTTGGCAGTGGCAGAGAGGAAATACTGTCAATGATATTGCAAGGTATATTTCCTGACCCTGTGAGTCAATTGAACATTAAAAATTGTTCAAAAATTCTATCCAGTACTGCATGCTTCTCTGCATTAAAACCAGCTGTTTGAGAGTTTGTATTTCCACCTTAGTGCTAGCAGATGTAAGGTCTTTTTTCAGTCCCTGACTGAAGCCAACTGGCTTTTTACTGGACTTCATACAGACACAAGGCGCAACAAATCCATGCAGCCTTTCCTTTGGAAGGAGAGAAAGACTGCACTCGAGAATGAAACAACAACTAAATCAAAAGCACAGGTTGCCAGACAGAGGGAACATTTATTCCATAATCAAGAGGAGGAAATGGGTGGGGTGGGGAATTGTTTAACCAGGTAAGGCACACTGAGCCAGAACTTGTTTCCAGGTGTGACCTGGGAGCATAAGGAAGTTAAGTGACTTGCTCAGGATCACACAGTATGCAAGTGGGGGTTGTAGGATTCAAACCCAGATCTCCAGGTTTGCAGCTCAGTGCCCTTAACCACTACACTATACTGCCTCCTATAAAGGAGGATGCTAAGCCCTGGCACGTCAATCATCAAATGATCTTTGGCAGGGGGCATGGTCTCTGTCTGTAACTTTTGTAATTTATACATCAGCCTTTATATCACTCACACATAATCCCTTCAAATACTTCATTACAAAGTAACTAAGCAAGTAGACCGGGGACATATGAATAGAAAGATCAAAACAACACACAGACAGAATAAACATAGGACTCCATGGTGGTGAAAACCATCTTGAGGCTTGTGAAACCTGCAGAGAGAAAGCATTTAAATCAAATATGATAATTATAACTTCATTGTATCTAAGGATTTCAAATATTTTTGATCCTACATTTGCAGCCTCATGCAGCCAAGTGAGATTACTCATGCACAGGGGGAAAATTATTATTCCCAGGTGCATGAGTTCTTAGTTTCAGTCAGTCAAAATACTACAGCCACTGTACAGGTTAGAACGATTCCTGTTCAAAGCACTATATGAAATAACACAGAGGAGAAACAGAAAATGTGAGAAACAAGAGCAAACAAATCATATCAGTGATAACATTTTTTTTTCATTTTTACATTTTTACAAATCCTAGCATCTGAAATACTTCTATTGGAGATCTGGGTTTGAATCCCACAGTGGTACACAGAGAACCATGACTGAGATGTCAACACACCGGGGTAGACAGTCTACAGAAGGGACAGGGAGGGGAAAAGAGGAGGTGGAGTAGCTCTATACATAAGGGAAGGGATCAAAGCTACAGAACTAAAACATAAAGGGGGAGGACAAGAGGCACTCTGAGTCACCTTGGAGACAGGGAATGGCATCACAATCCGCACAGGGTTGTATACAGACCCCATCTCAAGGGAGGAAATGGACAAGAAAATGATAGAGGACATTCTCAAAATGGCTGAAAAAGGGGAGATGCTGTTGATGGGGGACCTGAAAATGCCAGATGTTAACTGGATGACATGTATTGCAGCCACATCCAAGAGCAGGGTCATTCTTGATGCCCTGCAGGGGGCAGGCCTTAGACAGCTAGTGTTGAAACACACTCGGGAGGGAGCAATACTAGACCTGGTACTCTCAAATGGAGAGAAGATCACAAATTTAGAAGTCAGTAGACATCTGGGAACAAGCGACCACTGCACAGTGTGCTTCACAATAAGTACAACCATGGAGACGCAGCCATACAAAACAAGCATACTGGACTTTAGAAGGGCTGACTTTGGCAAAATGGGTGAATACCTGAGGAATACACTAGCAAATGGCCAAAAAGGAGGGTGGAAGAACAATGGAGAAAAATCAAAACTGCCATCATAGAGGCAACAAGCCTTTGTGTGAAACAGATAAAGAAAACAAAGCGGACTAAAAAAACACTATGGTTCTCAAAAGAGGTGGCAGGGAAGGTTAAGGAGAAAAAGGCTGCATTCAAAAAGTATAAGGAATCACAGAAGGAGCACGGCAGAGAACTGTATCAATTAAAGCAGAAAGAAGTGGGGAAGGCAGTCAGAATAGCAAAAGCCCAAACCGAGGGAAAAATAGCCAATTCAGTTAAGAAGGGGGATAAAACCTTTTATAGGTACATTAGGGAGCATGAAAGGTTAAGGGAGGAATAGTGAAGATTAATAAGGGAAAGGGGAGGTGGGCAGAGGGAGACAGTGAAAAGGCAGAGTTACTGAATGAATACTTTTGCTCAGTATTCACAAAAGGAGATGAGGAGGAGTTACCTAAACCAGACAATAGAAGCACTCTGGGTAGGGGGTTGACACCATTCCATTTACAGAAGAAAGAGTCCTGAATGAACTCCTAAAACTCAAGGTGGACAAAGCAATGGGGCCTGACAGGATTCACCCCAGAATCCTAAAAGAACTAAGGGAGGACTTAGTGACACCACTGACCACACTTTTATTGTAGGGGATCAAACACAGCTGGAACAAAGGCAGAAGTGCAGTTTATAAAAAAAAAATGTAAACTGCTTTTAAGCCACTAAAAAAAGGCAGATGCCCCTCCAGCTATGTCTGTGCTTACCTACATTTGCCCTGACAGTCCTATCACAATAGCAGAAACCACATAGAAGCACGGATCTCAATCCCACCCCCACCTTCCACCAAACAAAGGAGGCCGCATGATGTTTAAAATGGCTGAACGTAGGGAAACAAACACAGCTGGAACAAAGGCAGGAGGGCAGTTTACAAAAAAAAAATGTAAACTGCTTTTAAGCCACCAAAAAAGGCCAGTGTCCCTCCAGCTATGTCTGTGTTCACCTATGTTCGCCCCGACAGTCCCATCACCGTAGCAGAAACCACATAGCAGCATGAATCTCAGTCCCCCCCCTCTCCAAACAAAGAAGGCCACATGGTGTTTAAAATGGCCAAACGTAGGTGAACAAATAAACACAGCTGGAAAGGCAGGAGTGCAGTTTACCAAAAAAAAAAAAACAAAAATGTAAACTGCTTTTAAGCACTGAAAAAAGACTGATGCCCCTCCATGCTCACCTATGTTCACCCAGCCTGTCCCATCACAGAAGCAGTCTAAGCCACATAACAGCACAAATCTCAATCCCACCCTCCACCAAACAAAGGAGGCCGCATGGTGTTTAAAACGGCCGAACGTAGGTGAACAAATAAACACAGATGGAAAGACAGAAGTGCAATTTACAAAAAAAAAATGTAAACTGCTTTTAAGCCACCAAAGAAAGGCTGATGCCCCTCCAGCTATGTCTGTGCTCACCTACGTTTGCCCCGACAGTCCCATCACAGTAGCAGAAACCACAAAGCAGCATAGATCTCAGCCCCCCCCACCCACCAAATAAAGAAGGCCACATGGTGTTTAAAACAGCCGAACATAGGTGAACAAACAAACACAGCTGGAACAAAGGCAGGAGGGGAGTTTACAAAAAAAAATGTAAACTGCTTTTAAGCCACTAAAAAGGCCAGTGTCCCTCCACATATGTCTGTGCTTACCTACGTTTGCCCCAACAGTCCCATCACAGAAGCAGTCTAAACCATATAACAGCATGAATCTCAATCCCACCCTCCACCAAACAAAGGAGACCATATGGTGCTTAAAATGGCCGAACATAGGTGAACAAATAAACACAGCTGAAACAAAGGCAGGAGGGCAGTTTACAAAAAAAAAAAATGTAGACTGCTTTTAAACCACCAAAAAGGGCCAGTGTCCCTCCAGCTATGTCTGTGCTCACCTACGTTCACCCCAACAATCCCAGCACAGTAGCAGAAACCACACAGCAGCATGGATCTCGACCATCCCACTATCACCAAACAAAGGAGGCTGCATGGTGCTTGCTCAAAATGGCTGAACATAGATGCACAAACACACCTGTACAAAGGTACAAGAGCCAGCCAAGTGTGTTTGTGCCTATGTTTAGCCATACAGTCACACCAGCAAACCCTTGCATAATTTAGCCAAAAGAAAAGTGTCCTTACCTGGTTCTGAAACACCATACCAGAAATCAGCACCACAAAAAAAAAAAATGCACAGCTACCCATTAGGTCCAATGACTTGCCCCCCATGCTGGAAGTCCTGAACTGAATGTTGCAGTTTCCCTGAACAATCTGTAACATTTACTGGCATAAATGTAGAGTAACTGTGACACCAGACATACCAAGTGGCGAATGAACATGTAACCCAAAGTGTCTGGTGTCACAAACTAGCTCAAAACATATATTAACACTCCAAAATCCCCCCTACCATGTTGCTTTTAACTGTTTTTAAAGTGTTCCAAAATCCTAAACAGTGAGCCCTATAGCCAGCGACAATTACATATTTCCATGGACTTAACACCACTGGTCAGTGTGGTGATCGTAAAACAGGGCCTACCTCAGATGATCGTAACGCAGGCAGGCAGCTGTGACACGACGACTTCTTTCTTCATGTGCTCCAAAGGAAATGGGGGATCCCCTTCAGTATTTGTGTTTTTTAAACTGCAAAATGGACTCCGCCCATTGGCATGCCACATCGCGAGTTCTGGCTGATGCAAATGTGGGTCTGGGGCACGCAGCATGAGTGGCGAACAGCAGAGCATGCATGATGCAAAATGAGCATAGGGTGAAAGGGTGCCAACTGGGAGACCAAAAGCACAGTTAGAGAAACACAGAAGGGTAGCTAATGATCAAGGCCACTGATTTAACGATGATTAAAACAATGAAATTCTGTTTTCAAGACATCAGATTCCGGAATTGCACCGGTGATTGTTACTCTGATTTCCAGATTTTACTGGGATTCTACTATCATTCTTTTAGTATGTGCATAAATAATTAGAATTAAAGAAGACTTAAAATACAGAGCATTAAATAAAGCAAATTGAAAATAGTACAGGAAAGAATTAAAAGAAAAACACAAGTTTTATAGATTTACTGAGCTGATATAAAATGACAGATTCCATGAAATCTTTGTTTTTACCAGTCTTCAGGCAGCCCTAATTCTGGAATTTTACCAGATTTTCTGGTAAAAAACGAAAAACAGTGGCCTTGCTAATGATGCAAGGGAGTTTGGGGGTTCTGATTCAGCAGCATTTAAAAGCACAGCTGCACCACAAGCTATTTGGGGGAGGCTCGGGATGAACGTAACATGCTGTGACAACAGCAGTTACATTCCCTATAGTAAATAAAAGGGTGAATAAATTTTATATAGACTACCAGAAAAGGGGCAGATTGTTTGCAAACAAAGCATACACATGTGCACTGTAGAAACAAGTTGTATTGTGGGGCAGACAGGAAAAACAAAAGTGTTCAGGAGGAAAATAAAACAAGAGAGTTTCAATGTCATGTTTTTGCATACTAAAGAACAGCCAACATGCTGGTTGATTTACAAAAAAATATATATTTGCACACCATGAAACTGGATGTCCTTATCTTTTATACCTCTACTAATGACCCACTATGAATAGCAATACCAAGGGCATAGCTGACACTTTTGAATTTTTTTGCATTGTCACTTGTATATACAGTATACTGTCCATTGGTAACCCCTTTTCATGAACAGACCCATCTATATATATATATATATATATATATATATATTTCTTGCTTATAAGATGTTAGGACATCTGTGTCCTTGTAATGATTATGTTATATGAGTCAGCATTGCCATCTTCTGATAATTTGTATTATACAATGGCAAAAAAGAAGCTTGAGCTGTCATTGGTCACTGTGGGACTGGACCCGTGGTGTTATCCTGGCATAACACCATGGCTCTAGTGCCAACACAGGGATGACCGCATCTCACTGTACAACATACATCTCTCCGCTGCCTACATGCAGCTTTCGTGGTACAGTACCTGCTTTGCCAGTCGGCGCTTCCCTCGCACATCCGGAAACACCCCACCACCACAGACGATAACCCCGGAAACGAAACCCACACACATCACAACAAAACAAGTATTCATATTTTTTGTTTTAAAAAACAAATTCTAGCCCCATACAGAAAGCGAGTGAGTGCCCAGTTAGCAATCGAGTCACAACCGCATTTTCACAAACTCACCACGACTGTCACTCGCTCACTCGTAAATGCACTTTCTTCCTCTCCTTCTTAAAAGAACTTTGTATAACATCTCCATACCTCCCATGCAGGCATCCGGAAATGAGCTTCTGGCTGGCAGTAACTCAGTTGACTGAGGGGGGGGGACAGGGATGGAGACCTACAGAAAGTGAGCGCGTGGGCCAGTTAGTGAGCGAGTCAGCAACAGCATTTTCACAAAGTCACGGCAGCGCTCACTCGCTCATTCGTAAATAGACTTTTTTTCCTTATCAAATTGTAAACAGAGTCAACCCTAAGAGGATGCTTTGTAAACAGAGTGAACACTAACAAAGATTGCTACATCTCTACCTAATGGCTAAAGTAGAAATCTGCACTATTTTCTCATAATGTAATCCTACTCACTGCAAAAACAGTAAAAAATATATATTTTTAATATATGTTCTATCCCTTTTTTTCACTTTTTACAATTGAGCCATTGTATAATAGGAATAATGCACTCCAGTGTGTGTGTCATGCTGGGATAACGCCACGCCTGGCATGTTGGACGCACTTGGCCTGCGGCCTCGTGCCCAACCACGCCAGGCGTGGCGTTATCCCAGCATGACACACACCCTGTTGTGCATTATTCCTTTATTATTACACTGCTACATGTATAACTGTGCTCCTTTGTCTTTACAAAAGTGATGAATTCTACAAAATTGTATTATGTTATCTTGGACTGTAGAGCCACCTCTAATTTGGCCAATAAGGCTCATCTCTGTAACTAGAAATGTTTCTGTCTTACAGTAACCATGGTAATTATCATAGGTATATAATGTAAGACATTATGTCTTCTGCCTCGGAGACCCTAAGAGGCATGCAGAATCCTCAAGGTACAGGGAACACTTAGCATTGGCTCCCAGTTCATATCGGTAAGAACTGCTTAGGGCAACTGTGATTATCCTTTTTGGTAGTAATAAAAGAGTTTATTACTCTTATGCAACATGTCTGTGATTCCTCGCATTCCCTTTATTGCCAAGAACCTGAGAGTGAGGTTTAGACCTCCTGACAATTGGCGACCGCGGACAGGCAATATATGGTATTTGCAAAATTTTGCTTGTTGCTTAAAACTTTTCCCTTCCCAACGGTGACTGTAAGTGTGCATTCCCGGATCACCTCTCCCATTTTACAACCACTTTGTAATAACTTGCAAAGTCTTGCTGTTTTCTGGGTGTGGTTGATGCCGACTCAACCCACTCCAGAGCAGTTTTGAATTGCAAGCTTACAAGTGCACAGTAGCCCGACTGTGAATAAAGTGCACCTGTTGTGGATGGATACATAGCACAGCACCTTTTTCACGGTTTGATTTTTCATTCCCTCTGACACAGTGATGATCATATCAAATATCTGCGCAGAACTGAGACTCGATGTCTCAAACTTCCTTGCCTCCCATGGAGGATGGGCTGACTTCGTGTAGAATGCAAGTCAATCCGACAACCTTGTACTGGTGATTTCAACTCAGTACTCAGAGACGAGACAAACAGCCAGAAAGTGAGAAGCTAAAGGGCTGTTGGTCGCAGCTCTTTATGCTGCTCTGGAAGCCTCCGAAGTGAGGTTTTGAGCCCTTGAACTGCAAATCTCATCTCTTAAGCAGGAGATGGGGTTACAGGAAATGGAATGTGTGAGACGAGAGCAGGATTTGGAATCTGAACTCCAAACACTGCAAAATGAAAAGGATTCTCTTTTCCATTATTCTGCACAGGCAGGCGAGCAAGAACTGTGTATGTTGAAGCAGGAGTGTGAAAGTTTGAGATAGGATAAGGGACGGGCTTTGCAAATTAGTGACTTATTAAGTAGAACGAGTGAACAGTTGAGTGAGGAGTTGGGAGAGATACTGGATGAGATAAACCAGGTGTATAATGACTTAGAAGTGGCTGCTAGGGACAATCGCGAATTGAGCGCAGCGTATAGAGTGTTACAGAAACAGATGCAGGATGAGGTGGATATGAATGTTGCAAATGTGAGTCATGCTGAATGTGAATCCAAGATGCAAAACTGTGCCAATAGCGATAGGTGTTGGCTGGACATGTCATGGCGATGGGAGGTGTGGCCCCCACCTTGACAATATAATCTGAAGGGAAAGTATCAGATGATGACATCTCACAGTACAACACCCAGTCACACCCCTACTATGGACCAGGCACCCTGCCCCACCATCCACAACATGGCGGACACCCATCATATGGAACTCATGGCATATGTCATCAATGTCATGATGCACATCATGGGTGATGCCAACATGGTGACCCCCAGTATGTGGGGAGCAGACCTAGGCCTAGTCCCATCGGCACCACTTATTGCCATTATTTCTGATAGGGAGGAGATAGAAAAAATGATTGATGCCACTTTAGGCTATGTGACCCTTCCCGATAGAAGCAAATGGACCCTCTGGACTCAGATTAGACAGATGCTGCAGGAGGCTGCTACTCCGGAAGGAATGGTCTGCACTGTGTGGAAGCTGCAGCTCAGGCAGCCCTGGATGGTGCCTGAGGGAATCTACCTCCACTTGATCATCCCAATAATCCCCTACAAATGGCCTACTCTGTTCAGCAAATAGCTGACAGCATTAGTCGGATGAGCCCATCCGACAACCTCAGCTGCCACTTGGAAAAGGTGCATGCTAAATGTGAAATACTTAGTCTCACTGCAGACTACCAGGTCCAGATCTTATACCACACCTTTGATCCTGGACTGTGGGCAAAACTCCCCGATACCATCCACCAAGATGGTACCACCACCTTTGACGAAGTTGCAGCTGAACTCATTTCTGCACACAGCCCAGGTGTAGTAGGGGTGATGCTTGCATACCCTGTAAAACAGAATGCCAAAGAAAGTCCAGTGACTTTCCACCAGAGGCTCTGGATGGCCTACCGAGCAGGGAAAAATCTTGCACAAGAAGCTGCAGATGTGGACCTTATCGAATATAAGACCCTATTCCTTAGGAACATGATCCCTGTAGTAAGACAGAAGGTAGACTCAACCACCTACCCCACCGGGAGAGTATATCAACTCTTCATCCGTGATCTGGGCTCCGGTTAGAAGAAAGTAGCTGCTGTGGGAACTACTCCAGAGACCACGATGCACTACACTGTGGAAGGGCAGGCCCAAGAGAAACAGCCCCTCCCCATGTACAACCAACACCCCCAGCAGGCCCAACCACAACAACAGCAGCAGCAACAACAACAATCATGGGGTGGGAACCAGAACTACCATAACAATAAGAAGCACCACAAGAATAATAAGGGTAAACAAAAAAGATCAGGCCCTTCGTATGGGGAACTAGCTGAAGAGAACTGAAAATTCTGAGAACTCCTTGGGCAAGTGCACTCCGTAGCTGATGCTGTTCCTGCTCGGTCCCTTGCAGCCATACAACTGGGAGAGCAGGCCTCAATAGGCCCTGGAGACACCGGAAGTACAGACCCTCAGGCCCATACAGGCCTGAATCTGGAAGCGGCTCCCTATATCGCATCAGTGCAGCGTGGTGAAGTGGTTCAAAGGAGCCAGTCCCAAACTCTCCATGCCTCCACTGGTACAGATCGACAATTACAGGCCCAGGTCCATATTGTGAACAAGCTGGTTTTGGATGCAAAAGGAAGGTCTTGTACTGAGGACGAGGTCAGGGGCCGCCTATTGACAGTACTACTGGATACAGGTGCAGCTGTATCTGTATTAGACAATGAGCACCCAGGAACATCCCCATGGTCCACCAGATGGAGGACCAATATGTCAGGAATAGATGGAACTAGGTTGCCTGAATACAGTTCCCTGCCACTACCTGTGGAACTGGGACACCTGAAGGCCTATCACACCTTCCAGCTAATGATATTGCATGATCACCCTAGTATAATTGGAATTGACTTCCTAGCACCACACGGCTGTGTGGTGGATCTAGCCAACATGCTACTGATACAGATTCAGAGACAACAGCACACCATCATGATTCCTGATTCACACATGATGGCAACAATCTCTGCAAATAATAAGGAGTATGATGTCATAGATTTGTTCAAGAATCATAAGCTTTTCCCAAATCTCCTCCCCATTCTACAGACATCTGGAGGCATTTGCCACTAACAAGCATGACTGTGGCAGAATGCACACTGTCATTGAAGTGACAGGACCAGTCCTCGAAAGGCAATGGCAATACCCCATTCCACCAGAGGCCTTGCCTTCCCTTTGGGAAAAAATAAAACCACTCCTCAAGCAAGGTGTGATCAGGACATGTGTCTCCACTGCCAACTCCCCAGTGTGGCCTGTGAAGAAACCCACAGGTGCCTGGAGACTTACTATTCACTACAGGAGACTGAACCAGGTCACCCCAGTTGTGCCACAACTGTGACATCAGCACCTGATGTGCTGCGGTTATTGACCCCTGACCAAAAATAGTTCAGTGCTCTTGACAACTCCAATGGTTTCTGGTCATTGCCATTGGACCCCAAGAATCAGTATAAGTTTGCCTGCACCTTTGAGGGTAGACAGTACATGTGGACCTGCTTACCAAAGGGATTCCATAACAGCCCCTCCCTGTTCCATTTACACATGATGGATGCCCTTGAGGATTTCTCTATACCCCAGTATCTCTTGCAATATGTGGATGACCTGCTGTTGGCAACAGCCACACAGGAACAACACTTGGATCTCTTGGACGAACTACTGACCCTCATTCAGAGGGCAGGTCTCAAATGTAACCCGGCAAAAGCACAAGTATGTCAGAAAGAGGTACTCTTTCTGAGCCTGAGAATAACTGATCAAGTCCTAAGCCCTACCTGGAAGAAGATACAAGGATTGCAAGACTTGCCACTGCCCATTAGTGTGGCCACCCTTAGAGGATTTATAGGTATGATAAATTATTCCAGAGATTTTATTTGTAATTTTGCCTAGAAGGCCACCCCTCTGTGTATGAATTACTGAAAAAGGACATTCCCTGGAGTTGGGGTCCCATACACACCCAAGCTGTGAAGTCACTAAAACAGGCCTTGGCCTCAGCTCCAGCTCTGGTCAACCCCAATCCAGATCTGCCATTCCATCTGAAATGTACCACCTCTGACATTGCTATGTCAGCAGTGCTGGCCCAGAAGGTTCATGGCACCCTGAGGCCCATTGCATATGCATCACAGCTCTTGACCCCAGTGGAACAGAAATACAGCCTTTGTGAAAGGAATCTTCTGGCTACCTACTGGGCCATCAAACACTTCCTGTATATCATTGGGTACTCGCCTCTGATCATCAACACAAACCACACCCCAACTACCTTTTTGCTATCAGACAGAGTCATGGATGAGTCAGTCTCCAACACCAGACTGACACACTGGTCCCTCCTTCTCCAGGATAGAGACATCCAGGTACACTCAACCAAAATGCCATCCATGCTGGTGCATGGCCTCCTTTTCCAAGGAGAACCCCATGACTGTATACTGCAACCACCTGATCTTCCAGATCCAGGTCCTTTCCTCCCTGCTACACCACAGCTACTTGAGAACTCTTCATTGTGTTGCGTCTTTACAGACAGCTCAGCCTCCTATTATCAGGGAGAACAGATTGCAGGGATGGGCATATTAGTGATTTATCCTTATGGTAACACTGTCAAAATTTCTAAGCGTTGCAGTGTAGCATCATCACAATACGCTGAGATGGCAGCGGTGGCCTGTGCCCTCGCGTTCATCCAGCATGGAATTGAGGATACCAATATTTTTACAAACTCTAACTGGGTTTGTTGTTCTCTTACAGAATTTCTTCCCTTCTGGCAGAAGAACTTCCTCTCCTCTGATGGCAGCCCAGTGAAACACAAGGAACTGGTAATATGCATATACACACTGGCACAAAAGTTTGCACACAAACTCTATGTACACAAGATTAAAGCTCACTCCAGACATGACCCCTATCATGCCTTCAGTGACACAGCAGACACCCTTGCAAAGGAAGGGGCTGGGGGGACACCTGGATGATGGACTATCCAGAGGCCAGAGCGGCTGTACACATTGCAGCAGTCAGGAAGAAACCTGAACCCTTTTCCCCTTTGGATCTGTCGGCAGCCCAGTACACTAACTCTGAGCTCAAAGATGCGTTCAGATTCCTTAACAAGGGTACTGAGAAAAACCTACCTATCCACAACCCCTACAGGAGGCATGAAGGTAAGTTACATCTGTCCCCTGATGACAAGCTCATCTGGTATCATCCAGATGACACCCCCACCAAATTGTGAGTGGTTCCCAGACATCTTAGGCCTGAATTTTTGCACCAAGTGCATGACACCCCTATTGGTGGACACCAGGGAGTGGAAAACACACTCTAAATGCTTAAGACCACCGACTAGTGGCCTGGTGTCACCAAAGGCATCAAACAGTACTTAGATAACTGCCTTGTGTGTGCACAAAATAATCCCATTCCCACCAAACGAAATGCCAAACTGTTACCACAAAGGCACTCTGGCCCTTGGCATGCTATCCAGATTGACTTCATTGGTCCTTTGACCAATACTAGCAGGAATAATAAGTATGCCTTGTGGTAACCGATCTTTTCTCTAAGTGGATTGAGGCTTTCCCCACTAAGACATGTACTGCTAAAACAACTGCCAAAATCCTGGTGGAACAGATTTTCTCCAGGTGGGGCCTACCTCTCAAGGTAGACTCCAATAAAGGAACCAGCTTTACAGGTGAGTTGATCAAAGAAGCACTTGAACTTCTTGGAGTTCACCAGAAATTTTACATACCTTACCACCCACAATCTTCAGGTCAAGTAGAGAGTGCCAACAGACAGATTAAGCAAATGCTTTCCAAATTAATCGAGGACAATCCCAAGACCTGAGATTCCCCATTGCCATTACTCCTTATGGCAATCAGGGGCACACCTTCAGCTGCCACCTAGTTGACGCCCTTTGAGGTGATGACTGGAAGACAGATGAGATTACCTGAGCACCTGTTGTTTGACCTGCACACCTCCATGGCAAACCATGTGTATGTAGACCAATATGTGGAAAAACTTAGACAAAACCTCATACACACTCATTTGTATGCTGCTAACTGCATGGGCAAGGCCCAGCAACAGTCCAAAATACAGTTTGACAAACATGCACAAGAAGTGGATTGGCAAGTTGGAGATCAGGTAATAGTTCTCAGATTTGCACATCCCACACACTCCTTCTCCAATAAGTGGGAAGGCATCTACCCCATTGTCAACAAGCTCAGTCCAGCAGTCTATCAGGTTAGACTAATGCAAAACAACAAACTGACTGACAAATGGTTACATACAAACCAGTTGAAACTGTATAAAGGAGTATAATTACTTTTCTTTACCCCATTGGGTGGAATAGTACTGGAATAGTACTCATTTACTAATGTTTGGTTTTCCTTTTCAGATAAGCTGACAAGATGGCTATCTTGTTCTATTTTCTCCTCATTTCAGGAGTTATCCCCTGCATCCAATGCACGGTAAAGCACCTCCTTCCTCACCTTGATCTTCCAGCATCTGCCCCAGAAGGAGTTTCCAGCAATATACCTGACAATTTGATTACTGTCCAGGAAGGTTCAGATGCCTACCTCACTGCCTCAGATGTTGCTCCTGATAAATCTACCCTACAAATTTTGAATGGCAAACCAAGTCACAAGGACAGATTCTCCCTGTGGCCAAGCTTCCCAAGGGAACTTTTCATGGTTGTCCCAACACAAAATTATCCCCCAATGGCTCGCTGTCCTTGCTCCAAAATGCTCTTAGACATTCTGGTTTATACAATAGCAATGCCTTAATTGATCCCTCATATTGTAATTCCTTGTCTAAGGACTCTGCCAGGAAATGTTGTGCTGTACACAACATGTCCTCTGTTGCCATGTATCTTTCTGTGTTAGCCCCTATGGATAAACAGGTTTTGGAATGTCCAAAGCATACCCCTGGTTCTCGTAGTGGTCTCACAGCCACCACTTTGCCTGGTACAATTATTAACAACTTACAATTTATGCATATACCTGTTTTGTTTAACTTGACATACTGGAATATGAAAGAATTTGGTATGTGTCACACCACTAACACTTCAGCGTTTTATACTACCTTATTGCTTGATGGTTTAGCAGCCTTTCAAATTCCGTACTCAGGACCCTATTGCCAGGGTACACACCATTGACCATAGAGGCAATTTTAGGAGAAAACCTAATCCTGATGATCAAAGTCATAAGTGTAATACACTTGAAGTTGACAGTTCTGATGTCACGGGTGCCACAGGCACTGTCACCGGTCTTTTTGGTACAGCCATGCCTATTTGGAATAAGGCCGACATTGCTGCTTTCAAATCACATTCACAGAAGTTCCAAACTGGTTTGGTAAATGATATTTTATCCCCATTATTGCATGCTGTGGATGGCCTTAGTCAAGAAGAAAGATACAATGTATACAACATGCACAACGTTGCTAAGGCATTTACAGATTCTAAAGATAAGATTAACACTCTCATTGCACAGAATAACAAAGAAGCAGATAAACAATATATTTCCCTTGATATATTATGATCAGCCTATGGCTCATACATTATCACTACCATCAATAATCTTTTCTGTGATCTAGAATCCGGAAGGATCCCTGATATCATACATGACAGACGTATCTCTAAATGGTATTGGACTCAGTGCAAATCTTCTAGCTGTATTGCAATGTGTATGCTACAAACTCTAACTATTCCACTTTCCACAGCTAGGAATTTGGTTTTTGTGACCAGGCACCCTAACACTGGTCCATGTTTTACTTCTAAGAAATGTTCCATTAAGGACACTATGTTTGTTTCTTTTACTGGCTCTTTACCACGTTTTGATCCTGCTACAGCTTTATTCCATAAACTTGCAACCTTTCATTCCATTGGGCACCTTCATGAAGATATCTACAGAGAACACCTCGATTTACCTCTTTTACTGGTCTTTCATCCTATTCTGGATGCCTGGGTCTCTCTGCACACGGACTGCTGTGTGAAGAAAGGTTACATTTATTTGTGTCATTGTGACATATTTGATGTTATTAAACCTGTATGTGGCTATTCCCCAGACAGCATTGACTGGTCATTTTCCATGGGTGATGACATCAGCACCAATGGCATAGACTTCCAGGACTCAACATTGGCTCCAGACAAGCTCTACCAATCTTATTGCCTGTCAACACGGATTTCCAAGAATGCCTACACCTGCCTGGTACAGTTGCAAAAATGGAGACTTCCCACTGTTAAAATGCAATATAATTCTGATGGGGAGTATTGTGTTGTGACTAATATAAAGTCCTACATGTATGGAATGCAGACATGTGCTATAGAGAGCCCCAATTTTTGTTTCGTTCCCCACCAAAAGTCAGTTATTGGGCATGCAGTTATTACACCCATCCCTCTGATGGACGCTGACATTATTGATGGTAACCCTGATCATCTGCTCACCCTTTCTGAGTATTTACCTTACTTTAATGTACATATTGATCCCCTCACATTGACATTAAAATCATTTCTAGAGAGGAAAGATACACATCTCATTCACATCAGCAATAATATTTCCAAAGCTAATGCAGCTGTCCTTGCACTTATTATTTATTTATTTATTTATTTAGCTTTTGTTGACCGGGTAAGTGCACTAGACAAATCCTGCCTATTTTCAGGCATGACCCGGGGAAGGGGGATACAGATGAATGCCAACTGACCTTGAGCCAGATTAAGCTGTTGGTGGTATTTTTAGTGAATGAGGGAAATTTGGCCAGGACACCGGGGAAATTCCCCTACTGCTGGCGTTCAGTGGCCAGTAGGGGAGTCTACATAGCCATTGCCAAAATGGCCACTATGGCCAGGTCGTCATCGGAGAAGGAGGCTGCATTAACTGTGGCAGCAGAATTGGAAGGGCAGTGGAATTATGAAGCAAACCGTATCGGAGAGGTTGTGGAGGAGAAAGAAGAGTTTGTGGATGCTTTAAATACATCGGAGGTGCTGGAAAAAGATATAGTAGCTGAAAGCGAGGGGAGTTCCTTTAATGCAGCTTTTGTGGAGGATCCTTGGGCTAATCTACACAGCTTACAAAGTGCGGTGCCTTTAAAACCGGCAAGTGATGCTGAAGGGAACAACGGGAATGCGGAAGTGCGTCCAAGAAAGAAAGAGATAGCCCATTTAGCAGTGATGTAGCGGTGGGCTTTGGAGCGACTGGAGGAGCAACGGACGGGAATTGCCATGGAGACCATGAGGAGAAAGGCAGAAGAAGAGGCAGAAAGAGGACGGACAGCGAATCGTTTATATCGGAGGCTGAAAGATCCGGAGGGCATAAAGACCAAAGAACATATATTCCCAAAAGGGCTGTGAGTACTGTAGGCCACAGACAGAGCTTCCACATTTAAACTCAATAAAGAGACTGGGTTTGTTTTAACCCTGAGAAAACAGTTGTGGTGGGAGAAGAAAATAACCATGTGACTTACCAGACTACAGTTGGAGTACAAGAGGGTGTTACTGAGTTTAGTTTAAAAAACAGTAGCAGTAAGGTTGAACAGCAGAAATTAAAAGATTTACAGAATTCTAAAGAGGTTTTTAAAGATAGCCCTGTTATTCCTGTCACTTTTATGCAACCTGTAGAGCATGATGAAAATTGGTCACCGCAGACTGCCTTGTTATCAGCAGGTTGGAAAAAATTAGAGCAGGGGATTTGGACTCCAGATTTAGCTTGGGACAAATCCTTAGAGCTAGACAAATCGGAGCCAGTTTGGAAACCTGGAGGGGGTCTGATTAAAACAAATTCTACAGTAAGCACAACAGAAATAGTTAATATTAAAGATGGAAATGTGGAAAATGAGGTAACACCAATTCAAGGCACTAATAATGGTGTAAGGCCTAACCCTGAGATACCTTTAATGTCCAGTCTATTTTCTCAGTGTAAGAGGGAGGCTGCACCCAGGAGGAATGCAGTACGTATCAGATATAGGGGTGGTTTAAAGGAAAGACCAAATAGATATTTTGTTGGTAAAACTTTATTAAAGGAGTCTTTAAGTTTTTCCCTCGAGATGTTTTTGCTTTTATTAACATCTCGGGGGAAGACAATTATGATGTTAGTTTTCGTTCTCCTGCTTTGTTGGATCTGTTTTGGGAGAGGTATAACCAAGTAAAGTTTTCTCCTTTATGGGCTCCTTTTTGTCATTCCTTTGTCAAAACCTTTAATTAAATTTTTGACGGTGATGTTTAGAAATGAGGGGGTTCATTGGAGGATATTGTATTTTGTTGTCACAGAAGTGTGAGGTTCAGAGCGATCAGATCCAATTTTGGATTCTGAACAATTTTGGACAGGAGGGTGGAAATTTAAAGTAAAATTAAGACAAACAGCCTTGGGAATTGAGCATATCCCAAACTCTTTTTGTTGGGTAGAGATAGGGGGGTATGCTTTTATAGTGGGCAGCCGAGGGCTTGTTATAAATGTGGGGCCAGGACTTACTTATCTAGTACTTGTGATCAGCCGAAATGTGATAACTATGGGGAAGTGGGGCATGTCGCCATGTTTTGTGCAAACGCTATAAAATGTGATCTCTGTGATGAACAGAACCATGCTTTTAGGGACTGTCCATGGGCAGCACAGAATAAGAATAATTGTGGAAATACGGATAGAATTATTCAAAAAGCACAAGATGCTAGAGAACACCTGCAGGGAGTAGAAAATATTGCAAAGACCCCTTTGGTAACACAGAGCAATGTAGATTCTAGAGCAAAAGTAGGGACTAGTTGGATTATTATGGCTCCACCAAAAGCAAGGGGGAAAGAGGTGGTAAAGGAAAGTTCTGAGCTTTTGCAGCCGGTGTGTTACATAGCCCCAAATGAAGATTCAGCGGTGGCTGAAGTGCCTCCTTTACAACCCCCATTACCTCCTAGAAGGTCAAGTAGATCTTCTAAGCCACTTATAACTATAGAACCAGAAGCCATTGAAACTAAAAATTCTTATGCGGCTTTTATTTTGGGGATTCAGAAATGGATATGGAGATACAGACTCCAAGTGTCAACACAAGATGCTGTGGCACCTTCAAGGGAGGAGTATAAGGGGAAGAAAAAAAAAAGAAGGAAAAAATAAAATAGATATTTTTGGCTAAAAGGTCTGATTTATTGGTAATGGCTTTGTTATGGGCTACTTTAAATACTCATAGCCTGTTGAAAGCACAGAAGAGACAGGCAGTGTTTCAGTTAATTCACGATTTAAAGATTTCTATTTGTTTTCTACAAGAAACATGGATGTCATCCCAAAATCAAATTGCTGTTTTTACTAAAGATTGGCCATGGGGACCATCCTTTTGGTCATTTGGAGAGGATAGAGCTGATGGTATAGGGATTATTTTCAATTCCTATAATTTTAGGTTACATAAACTAATAGATTTAAATCAGGCAGGTTTTGATTATAGAAGGAAGTGGGCACTAATATTTTACGTTTAACTAACATTTATAACACCCAAAACAAAATCAGGAGGGTAGCTTGTTTTAAAGAGATTCAACTGTTTCTGGTGACACATATGCCTATTCTTTGGGAGGACTTCAACTGTAGTATAGGGTGTCAGGAGGGGCTGGAAGAGAAAAAAATATATTGTGACACAAATTGTTTAAGAGAAATCATTAAAACAGCAGAGCTAGTATCCTGTAATGACAACAGGAATACTGAGCCTAAAGGGACCTTTTTCAAAGGAGGGAGAAGTTTTATAATTGATTATCTTTTCATTTCCAAAAAAATCCCAATAGATAGTCCACAGACTATGCCAGTAGAATTTTCAGATCATGCCTTGTTGATGGTAAAAGTAGGTGAAATAGAGGGATGTGGTAGACAGCGGACCAGGTGGAAATTAAACACATCCATATTACAAGATAAAGTAGTTGTGAATTCTATTAAAATGATTTTACAAGCCAGACTATCAGTTTGCTTTTGTATCAGAATTTAGGAGAGTGGTGGCAGGAAACAAAAGAAGATTGTATTTTATGGTTTAAAAGTTTGGGAAGAAGCGCGCAAAAAACTGAATTTTGAATATTTAAAATTAAGAAGGCAACTACAACAATTATTAACCTGGGCTAATGCCTCGGGTGAAGATTTTTCATCTCAAATCACAGAAATTAAAGCACAAATGAGGAAATTACAATATGATAGGTCTAGAACCTTACAAGCGGTAATTTCAAATCATTTGACAAAATCAGTGTTTGGAGACCCGTTTGAGCTGTGCAAAGCTTTAAAAATCAGGTCTCAGTTAGAATTCTTAAATAAAGGAAAGGAGAAAGTAGTTTTAGTACAGAAATAGGGGATAAAATTATAGAACATTTTAAGGAGATGGAGCCCCATAATTCTACTACTTTAAGACAGATCAAACAGTTTCTAGGCCCGACAATTGCAAATGACCCGGATCCAGAAATTCTTAAAAGTATTAAGCAGCCCTTCACTAAAAATGAGATTAAAGAGGTTATAAAATTCTCTGAAAGTTAATGTTTCACCTGGCTTAGACGGACTTTCTAATTCATTTTATAAAATTTTTCAGCTTGAAATTGTGAATTGTTTGGAGTTAATTTTTAATTTTTTTTTTGAAGGACGAGGTGAACCTTAGCTCGTTTGCAGAGGTTTACAAATATATATATTCAAATCAGGAGATAGGGGAATTTCAGAATTGGAGGCCATAACTTGCTGAATTCTGATTATAAAATACTGACAACTGTGATTAATAATAGATTGAAAGTATGGTCGGAGATGATGTTTACCCCAGTTCAGCACTGTGGTATTCCTAATAGGAGAATCCAGTCTGTTCTGTGTCTGATTAGGGATATAATTGAACAAAAGAATGATTTAGGGAGAGTGGTTATATTGTGTCATTAGATCTGGAAAAAGCTTTTGATAGGGTTTTTCGTGATTTTTTATTTTTCTCTCTAGAAGCATTCAAAGTGCCAGAGGAATTAGTAAATTTAATTAAAGGGCTATATGCATCTGCTCAGGTGTTCCCACATATTAAAGGAGAATTAGGAAAGGGTTTTAAAATGAAATGTGGGGTACGACAAGGTTGTCCCCTAAGCCCACTTCTGTATAATTTCTCTTTGGAACCTTTGCTTAGAGTAGTGAGTCTGGCGCCTTTATGGCAGGGGGTGAGAATTCCTAGCACAAATTCATTTATTACCATTCAGGCATACGCGGATGATGTATGCCTTTTTTTTTCAAAAGAATCACAAATTAAGGTTTTTTTTTCCTTATTTGAGACATATGCAAAGTTATCCAACGCAAAGATTAATTTTAAAAAGTCTAAAGGTTTATTTTTGGGGTCGACTCATCAAAACCCAGTTGCTTTTGATGCAATAGAATGGTCTGCCGAGCCTTTGGTAATTTTAGGGGTACAGTTTGGGCCCTAAATTGTCAAAGGTGAATTGAAAGTGGTTTTGGAGAAAATAGAAGTCAAAGTAAACAGATGGAAAGGTTTAAATTTTCCAAGATTAAACGAATTCAAGTTTTGAAACAATTTATTTTGCCTTGTGTGCAATATATAGCTGTAATATTTCCACTGCCAGTACATTATGAGACTAGGCTTTATAGTATTTGCTTTCAGTTGTTGTGGGAAATAGATTGAATCCTGTTAAAAGAGGGTTTACTTATTTAGATAAAAAAGGAGGGTTAGGAATGGTGGACCCAATTGTTTTTGTTTTCATAATTTTTCCTTTTCATTAAAACAGGCAGTAGGCCTTTCAGGATGTCAGGGGAATTTGTTCTTTAATAATATAATGAAGAGGTATATAACGAATTGGTTACATTGTGCACCCAAATTGTCTCCACATTTATCGTTACCAGAGTATTTTAGACCGGCTGCACAGAAATTATATAAATAGAAAGTTACTAAAAACCAAATTATTAAGAATTCATCAAAAACCTTATATGAAGAACTTATGACAGTAAACTAGTCAACCGAGCCAAGTTTTAAAAACTGCCCTAGGGAGCGGAACGTGGATATATTAGATCAACTAAATAATCCCAGATTGCCAGCGTACATGTGGGAGAATCAATGGTTTACGATGTACGGGAGATTAAATGTTAGGGGAACAGAGAAATATAAGGCAAGGGAGGAGAGATCTTGTCCTTATCCTGAATGCATAAATCAGGAGAAACAATAGAACACTTTTTCTACATTGCTCCTTTCCAACTAAATTATGGGTACATTTGGCAAAAGTATGGGACCTACCATGGTTAGCTAATTTAAATTATGAGATTCTGGTAATTGGGAGTTTTCCACCATCTTTAATACAATATGAGAAGGGACTTTGCGAGTTTTCTTGGCATGTCTAAGATATTGCCTATGGCAAACAAGAGTTCAATGGGTGTTATATCAAAGAGTCCCTCTGTAGATGGATTTAGATGTTACGTAATTAATGTTTTGAGAAATATTTTTTATCAGATGTACAATTATATAATGTGGATAAAGTGAGGTTATGGTGGAAGGGTTTCACACATTATTAAATATAAATAGTAGATTAGGGAATGTTTTCTTCTTTTGTACCTTAAACTAGGACTTGTATAGTTAAAGTGTTATTTCTAGGAATAATTAGGGTGAATTGGAGGAATGTGAATTTATATATAAGGAGGGTATGAATATTTGTAGAGGTAAAGGATTTTATATGTGTTCTAGTAATATATATGTGTTTCTTTAGGTTTTAAATTAAGGGACCTTTATTAGATTATGTGTATTGCCAAGTTAAGGTATAGTTTATTTCAGTTATTGTATTTGTTGTTTTTTTTCTTGTTGTTTTGTTACTTCTGTATATTACGCAATGTGTTTTGTTGTGGACTTGTATTTATGTGATTATTACAATAAAATTGCCCCTACTCTTTTTGATAAGTGCCATGGGATCTTTAACATCCACCTGAACTACCACCAATCCAGGCAGATGGGACCTCGGTTTAACTTCTCATCCGAAAGACGGCACCTCAGAAGTGCAGCACCCCTCTCATGCTGCACTACAGTGTCAGTACTGGGATATTAACCCAAGTGCCAGATGTGGGAACTGAACTATTAATGATGGTGTTATGAACAGTGCACTTACTAACACTTGGTTGGAGACTACTTTTAAAGGTTTTGTTATTATACAAGCATTTTTGATAGTTTTTCTTATATTATGCTTTGCTGTCTATGGCACACACTGCGTCAACACTGTGAGCAGTTGGAGTTCCTTTACAAGGCTCACACGTCGGGTCTGTAAATGACCCCTTCTCCCTCTCCACTTCCCTAGCTTTGCTGTGTTGCCTTGAGAGGCAAGAAGAGGGGAATGTTATACAAGATCCCTACACCCTTATTAGTACCCCCAGAGGCACACTGTAGACAGCTAGCACGTAGGCATATATTAAATTAACATATAGGGCTAAGGGCATCTACCATACAAGAGTAGAAGTCAGGATATCTATGCATTTAATTGTTATACACTTTACTTTCTAATATATATATATATATATATATATATATTTCTTGCTTATAAGATGTTAGGACAGCTGTGTCCTTGTAATGATAATGATATATGAGTCGGCATTGCCATCTTCTGATGATTTGTATTATTACACTGCTACATGTATAACTGTACTCCTTTGTCTTTACAAAGTGATGACTACTACAAAATTGTATAATGTTATCCTGGACTTTGGAGCCACCTCTATTTTGACCAATAGGGCTCATCTCTGTAACTAGAAATGTTTCTATCTTCCTGTACAGTAACCATGGTAATTATTGTAGGTATATAATGTAAGACATTACGTCTTTTACCTCGGAGACCTCAAGAGACATGGAGAATCCTCGAGGTATAGGGAATGCTTAGCATTGGCTCCCAGTTCGTATTGGTGAGAACTGCTTAGGGCAACTGTGATTATCCTTTTTGGTAGTAGTAATAATTAAGTTTATTACTCTTATGCAATATGTCTGTGATTCATTGCATTCCCATTATTGCCAAGAACCTGAGAGTGAGGTTTAGACCTCCTGGCAGGACCTAGTTAGAGGACATTACCTCCTTTAGGTACTTAGGCATCTGGATTGACCAGAATCTCTACTTCTTTGGACACATAGACACCATTCACAAAAAGCTGTACCCTAAACTGGTTGTCTTAAACAGAAATTAATGGGTGTATTCCTTTGCCAGCCTGCTGCATGCTTGCCAAGAAGATGATCCTCCCTATTTTTAACTATGGGGATGTAGTCTACAGTGCCACTCCCAAATCTTCCCTAACCAGGCTGGATACTCTCTTCCATTCCTTCTGCTGATTTGCTCTTGACTGCCCTCCCTGCACCCATCATTGCCACCTATACCAGTCTCTCCCTTCCCTCCCTAGAGGACAGGCACCATGCCCACTGAGCCAACTTTCTAGCTAAATTCTGGTTTCACTCTCTCCCTCCTTATCCATCCTCTTCTATTTCCTTCTAGCAGCCTTCCTCTCATGCCCTTAGAAACCTTGGCCATCTCACCTCCGCACCCTAACCATCCCACCCAGGTCCACCTTAGCAGGCCATGCTGCTTTCTCCCACCGCTTCCCAAAAATATGGAACTCCCTCCCTATGCCCATCCATCATGCTGCCTCCCCACTTGTCCTCACCTACTCCTAAAAAAAAACTTTCTTCCCTTCCTGCAGAAATGTTTCATTTGTACCCCCTTTTCCTTTTTTACCCTCACCATTCTATTACACATGATAGCACTTATTCTATGTTATTTGTGTAACTGATTGTTTAAAATAATCTTCATAATACTTCTGGAGTATTGTAATGTCTGCTATTCATTTTATTATCCTGTATTGCTGATTGTATCGCTTATCAATTTGTCATACTGTATTTTCTTTTTGCTGCTTGTATCCTTACTATTTCCCCATCCCCTCTCCTCCCAGGATGCATCTGAAAATGAACATTTTCTGCTCAGTATGCCTTTCCAGGTGAAACTTCTTAAATAAATACCTCATGGGATTGCACAAGGTATATGAAGGGAGTATATTTCAGAGAAGAAAGTGTACAAATACAAAGGGACATGCAGTGCAGCTGAAAGGGGAACATTTAGGAGTGATACAAGGAAGTACTTTTTTACTGAAAGAGTGGTGGATGCCTGGAACGGTCTTTCAGTGGAGGTAGTGGGGCTGAAAACCATGGTGGGCTTCAAGCATACAGTACATGGGATAGGCAGAAGGGAATCTTAGTTAAGAAACAGGGCAGGGGTAGGTAGCTAGAGAACAAATGAACCCAAAGCACTGCACTGCAGAGTTGGGGCAGGGTGCAAGTGAGGGCTGCATGCCCTAAATCAACAACAAAGAAACAAACACCACCACACACTCCAGAGCCAGGAGGACTAGTTACCCTGCAGTGAAGGTGGTCAAAAATACCACTTAGTCCAAACTGCTGAAGCAAAATTACTGGTTTTTATTCCAATAATAGCAATAAAGGTTAATAATGGCACAACGGTTACATGTTGTTTTGATTGATATCAGTTGAAGAGATCAAAATCAGGAATATGCTTAAGTCAATAAACATGTCTGCTAGGCTGCCTGAGAAGAAGCGAATTACAACTCATTCAACTAGGAGACCAAGGAGGATGCTGGGAACCTCCACAAAGGAGACCCACAGGAGGGTGGCAGGGGACCCTGCAGGGGAAGGAAACAACTCCTGGTGGGGGACTCCATTGTTAGGAAGGTAGAACTGGGGGAGGAAGGGGAGAGGGAGGTAAGGTGCCTGCCTGGCGCCATGGCTTGGAGGGACAGGAAGTGAATCCTCAGGATTGTTGGAGCAGCTGCACAGGGAAGGGAGCTGGATGTCATTGTCCACCTAGGGACAAATGACCTGGCTAAGAAAGTGATTAGAGAAGTGCAGGAAGAGTTTGTGGAATTGGGGAGGGGCCTTAGCCAAGTAGCACGCACGGTAACCTTCTCGGAGGTGCTGCCCATCTATGGCATAGGAGAGGCTAGGGTGTTTTGCACCGTGGGATTCAATCAGTGGTTGAAAAACTGGTGTGGAGCTCAGGGATCTGGCTTCATCAGGGACTCGGGGTCCACCTGGAGTGATGCAAGCCTATACTGGCATGATGGGCTGCATCTGTCTGGGAGGGGAACCAGGATCCTAGGTGATAGGTTTAAATGCTTCATTGGCAAGCTTTTAAACTAGCCAAGGGGGGAGGCACTGGAAAAGAGTAGGGAAATCCTAGCCCCCCCAAATAATCATGGTAGTAAGTGTGGCAAACACCAACATAGAGGTGTTGATAGGGAGAAGGGCAGGGCTAAATGGAGAAAGTGACAAAGGCAAGAAGGACAGAGATGGGGCAAAAGGGAGTAAGGCCATCAGGAAATGGAGGGTAATGAGTACCAATGCCCATAGTCTGGGCAACAAGCTCCCTGAGCTGGTGGCCTTGATGGAAGAGGGATGCTGGATATCGTAGCAGTCACAGAAACATGGTACACAGAGAACCATGACTGGGATGTTAACATACCAGGGTACATAACCTACAGGAGACACAGGCAGGGGAGAAGAGTGGGAGGAGTAGCTCTCTATGTAAAGGAAGGGATAAAAGCAACTGAACAAAAGAGTAAACAGGGAGGAGAGGAGGCACTGTGGGTCACCTTGGAGACTGGAAAGGCCACCACAATCCGCACAGGGGTTGTGTACAGACCCCCATGTCAGGGGGAGGGAATGGACAAGGATATGATAGAAGGCATTCTTAGAATGGCAGAGAAAGGGGAGATACTATTGATGGGAGACCTGAATATGCCATATGTTAACTGGAGCACATTTGCTGCAGCCACATCCAAGAGCAGGGCCATTCTTGATGCCCTACAGGTGGCAGGCATTAGACAGCTAGTTTCAGAACCCACTTGTGAGGGAGCAATCTTAGACCTCATACTCTCAAACAGGAACAGTGAGAGGATCTCAGATCTAGAAGTGGGTTGCCATCTGGGGACAAGTGACCATCAAACAGTGTGGTTCATGTTAAACTCAGCTACAGAGTCAAGCCATACAAAAGTGAGGGTACTGGACTTTAGAAGACCTGACTTTGGCAAGATGGGAGAGTGCCTCAGAAAAGCACTAGCAAACAGGCTAGAAGGAGGTGTGGAACAACAATGGGGAATCATCAAAACTGCCATCACAGAGGCAACAAGCCTTTGTGTGAAGCAAATAAACAAATCAAAATGAAAGAAAAAGCCACTATGGTTCTCAAAAGAGGTGGCTGTGAAAGTCAGGAAGAAAAAGATAGCATTCTGGAAGTATAAGGAAACACAGAAGGAGCAGGACAGAGAGCTGTACCAGTTAAGGCAGAAGGAAGCAGGAGGAAGTCAGAATAGCAAAGGCCCAAACTGAGGAAAAGATAGCCAACTCAGTTAAGAAGAAGGATAAAACCTTTTATAGGAACATCAGCGAGTGAGAAAGACAAAGGAGGGATAGTGAGGCTGAATAGAATGAACAGTGGGTGGGCAGAGGGGACAGTGAAAAGCAGGGATACTGAACAAATATTTCTGCTCAGTATTCACAAAAAGGAGGGAAGTGCCTAATCCAATTAACAGAAGCACTCTTGATAGGGGTCAATCCCAGTCCTTTCACAGAAGAAAGGGTTCTGCAAGAACTCCTAAAACTGAAGGTGGACAAAGCAATGGGTCCTGATGGAATTCACCCCAGAATTCTAAAAGAATTAAGGAGGAACTAGTGAAACCACTGGCTACTCTTTTAATAAATCATGGGAGGATGGTGTGGTACCCGAGGACTGGAGGAAGGTGGATGTGATTCCCTTCACAAAGTGGGACCAAGACAGAGGCAGGAAACTACAGACCTGTCAGTCTGACCTCTGTGGTAGGGAAAATGATGGAGTCACTTCTGAAGGAAAGAATAGTTGAGTACCTAGAGGCCAGTGGAGCACAGGACCCAAGGCAGCATGGATTCACAGCAGGAAGGTCATGTCAGATGAATCTAATAGATTTCTTTGACTGGGTGACCAAAGTAGTAGACCAGGGAGGGCTGTGGACATGGCCTACCTAGACTTTAGCAAGGCATTTGACACAGTCCCACACAAAGATTAATAGTCAAATTAACCAGCCTGGGAGTGGTCCCAGGTGGTAGCCTGGTAAACACTGGCTGCACAACAGGACACAGAAGGTTATTGTAAATGGAGTCCACTCTGAAGAAAGAGAGGTTACTAGTGGGTAAACAGAGGGTTCAGTATTGGGTCCAGTCCTTTTATGTCTTCATCAGTGACATTGCAGAGGGACTGGAAGGAAAAGTATGCCTTTTTGCAGATGACACAAAGATCTGCAACAGGGTTGATACACAAGGAGGCGTGGAAAGGATGAAAAGGGACTTGGCAAGGTTGGAGGAATGGTCAGAAGTATGGCAGCTAGGATTCAATGCAAAGAAGTGCAAAATAATGCACCTGTGAAACAAGAACCCAGGGGAAGAATACACAATGGGTGGGGAGGTAGTAACAACAACAAAAAAGGAAAGGGACCTGGGGGTAATCATATCAGATGACCTTAAGGTTAGCAAGCAATGTGAGAAGGTAGTAGGAAGGGCTGGGGGTATACTGGGATGTATAGGGAGAGGCATCATCAGCAGAAAACAGGAAGTTGTTATCCCTCTGTACAGACAGTTGGTGAGACCCCATCTGGAGTACTGTGTCCAGTTCTGGAGACCCCATCTCCGCAAGGACATAGACAGGATAGAGGTAGTCCAGAAGAGGGCAACTAAAATGGTGCAAGGTCTGCAGGAGAAGCCGTATGAGGAGAGACTAAGGGAGCTTAATATGTATACCCTTGAGGAAAGAAGGGAGAGGGGGGACATGATAGAAACTTTTAAGTACCTCAGTGGAATCAACAAAGTCCAAGAGGGTAGCATCTTTCAGAAAAAGAGACTTGCAAGAACAAGGGGACACAATTTAAAGATAGAGGGAGGGCAGTTCAGGGGCAATGTGAGGAAGTATTATTTCACAGAGAGGGTAGTGGATGCATGGAACTGCCTTCCTGAGGAGGTTGTAGGAGAATTCAAGAATGCATGGGACAGACATAAGGCAATTCTTGTGGGGGGTAGGAAGAAATAGGCCATGGTTAACTAGGATCTACGGCCTATCCTGTAGGTAGGGAAATGGGCAGACTAGATGGGCCAAGCGGTCCTTATCTGCCATCAAAGTCTATGTTTCTATGTTTCTATATATCGTCTAAGTTACAGTGATGCTCTCCCAACAGAGCTCCAACAAGTGTCAGGGCATCAAAGCCTGCAATCTATAAATAATTGTGGGTCCCTGAGTGAAGAGAAATAGAAGCACAACTCACATATTTTCAGTGGTTTGAACAACAGACCCCTGACTTGTCATCTACTATATCTGTGAGCATCGCCCAACAACAATGAACACAGACCAGCAGCAGCCAGAAAAACAGCAAAAATGCCATTGAGTGATCAGGTCAACTTCAACCTCTTTGGCAATTATTATATATTGAAGCAAGGAGTTGCACTAAAAATCAAGTATGGCATTGTAGTCTAGTAGAAGCACTGTGTCACCATGATTGAGGACTCCTCTGATGATGACTGAGGTAAGAGGGTATCCCCACCTCCCTTCCCAACATCCCTTCACATCTCCTATTTCAAAATGCATACATTGTTTTTTTTTTCTATTTTTATCTGCAGGCTGCTCAGTTGCCAAGAAGATCGATCTTCTGAAAAGTAGGATAGTTTCAGTTTAATATGTTTTGTCAAATAAATGTTTCAGTACCAATTTTATACTGCCATCAAAACACAAAACTCATTACGTAGAATCAAATAAATATTTAAAACAGAAACAGTATTGTATGGCATTTTCTGGCATTGGGGGTTTAAATAATGATCGCTAGTCAAAAAATATGCTGTAGGGATCTGTTGTACAAGGTGGCCCATTTATTTTAAAAGACAAAGTATGGGCCACTTTGCACAACAAGGTTGAGTTACCTTCTTGAGATTGATATGACAACCTCTTAAAGGCAACAGTTGTTGTTGTGCACAGTGGAACATAAATTATCCTGTATATTGATGTTTTTTAGGGGACAATTATCAGAAAAAGATTTGTCTATGGTTGAATGTATACCAGATTTCAATTTAGCTATTGACTTTATATGAACATAATTTGCAGAGATATGTGATCACTTTGCACCTTAAATGAGAATGCGGGTCAAAGGTAATAAACAAGGCTGGGTTAATTCTGAGTTACGTGTATGTATGGCTTAAAGTGATAGAGCTTGGAGATCCAGTGAAAAAAACAGGAATTAAATTAATTTGAATAATTACAGCATAATAAAATGCAAGTGAATAGATGAAGTAAAGCAGATAACTTTTCAAATAGGCAGGGAACTGGTTTCTCTAATTCTAAGGGCTCTTGGAATGTTATTAATGGATTACTGAACAGATCAAATCAGCAGATAGAAAAGTTTTAAAGATGTCAGATGGATTTTTATTTCAGGACAATATTTGGGAAAATTATTTTAATGATTATTTTGGTGTCATTTCAAAATTCTTGCTCTCTTTACCAGATTCTCATGTCATTAAAAATGAGTTTGATTTTCAATGCCCTTCTAATTTGGATGGTGGAGCTTTTCATTTTAAATGGCTTACACTGAGTGAAATTATAAAATATTTGAATGGTTTGGTGATAAAAAAAAAACAGGAAAGTCTGGATAATATTGATAATGCACCTTTTCTATTTTGTGTGTGTTGACATGACTTTGTTATTTATTTAATTTGTCACTTAGCTCTTTTAGTGTTCCTGATTTCTGGAAGTGACCAGCCATGGTTACAATTTATAAATCTGTGGATTTGTCAGCAAAACGCTGTGGACATGTCCCATTTTAGCCTTCCCTTGGTTAAACTAAATTATCTGCATATGTACAACCTCTCCTTTTAGCTGTTGCCCTCTAAGCATCTACAGTAATTATCTTGGTACACCTGTGCTTGGCCTCTTAATCTCTTCAATGTCCTTTCTGTACTGTCACAATCGGAACTGAATACAGTACTCCAACTTCAGTTCAACCAAGACCTTTACAGGGGGAGGATCACCTCACTTGTTCTGCTCTTTCCCTCCTCCTAATAGACCCAATGTTGTATTTAAGGTCTTTACTGCTATAAATATTGCCTGCCAGACTTAAGTGTACTGTCCACAATTGCCTTACGTCATTCTCCTCAGTTTTGCTGTCCACTGTTGCACTTCAAAGAGTGTGTGTGCAATCGGGATCCCTTACCCTAGATGAAGTTCCTTGCACTTCCCCATATTAAATCTAAGCCCCCATTTCTCAGTCCACATCCCTAATGTGTGCAGTTTCATTGGAAGTGAAGTCTCATTCTCTGCTGTGTCCATCATTATTGCCCATTTAGTGCCATACACAGTCTTAAGCAGTCTGCTGAAGACCATCACATCAATCCAAGTCATTAATAAATATGTTAAAGAGCAAAGGACCAAGGATATATCCTTGTGGGTACTCCATTCAATTGAGTCTGAGAGTTGAATAGGTAGGGTATGCTCCCAGCAGCTCCTGTAGGTCCTCTAGAGATGTTGGATCAAGTTGGTGGCGGTGATACTGGTGTAGAAGGGTAGGCATTCCCCTTAGTTGCTGAGCATCTCAAGGCACAGACACAGCAGAAGGAGACAACTGAGGCTGAACAAATGTCAGCAAAGGCGGAAATTCAGCAGTTGATAGACTAACATCAGCATAACTTGTACAATCAGCAAAACAGTCTTCTACATGAAAAATAGGTTCACAGGTTCATAGAAGTGTACAAGCAATGAAGGCATATGTAGGATGCCCACTGTATTTTCGCCACCCATATGTCCTATGGGTGGAAATCAAACTTTTTGTTTCCCATATGTTTATCTAATCTTTGTTTAAAGGTACTTACATTATCACTATTAACAACACTTACAGGTAAGTTATTCCACAAACCCACAACTCTCTGTGTAAAAAATAGACTCCTTCTAGTGGATATGCATTTTTCTCCAATGAGTTTATGACCATGGCTCCTAGTTGGCTTGACGTTGGAGGCAGTAGTAAGTCCAATTGTGGTTCTTAGATAATCCTTTTTTAAGGTTTGGTATACCAATATTAAGTCACCCCTTATTTGTCTGTATTTTACAGAAAATAGGTTAAGTTTTTTTAATCTATCTTCATAACTATTATTATGTAAAGATGATACTTTTTTAGTGAATTTACGCTGAACACCCTCTGCGAGTTTTAAGCCCCTAATAGAAGTTGGTGCACAAAATTGAGAGCAGCATTCCAAGTGGGGACGTACCAGACTGGTGTAAAGTGGCATAATAACCTTGGAGTCTCTACTTTTGATATTTCTTAAAATAGAGCCAATTATTTTACTACATTTTTTGACTTTAGTTATATTATTTTTTTCGAAAGTTAAATTATCTGAGATTATGACACCCAAATCTTTTTCTTCCAAAATACTTTTTAGATAAACATTGTTTAAGGAATAGTTGAAAGGGATGTTATTTTTGCCCAAATGTAAGACTTTACATTTGTCAACATTAAAAAACATTCCATAAGCCTTTGCCCAGTTTTATAGGTTGTTTAAATGATTTTGTACTGTGCATTTATCATGAAAGGTGCTTACCAAACTACCCATTTTACAGTCATCAGCATACTTGCGACCCATATCTTATCAGTTGTAGGCAGTGTAGAGACCATAATATTAAACAGTATTGGACCCAGGACGGAGCCCTGGGGAACACCACTAGTCATCACACCCATCACAGACAGGTGACCCTTGACTGATACCTGTTGAGTTCTGTTATCCAGCCATGACTGTATCCAGTTTATAATATAGGGTTGCAACTTAATTTTGACCAATTCTTGTAATAAAACTTTGTGCGATACTTTATCAAAAGCCTTGGAAAAATCCAAAAATATTACATCTATGGGAATACCCAAGTCCAAGGCAGCACTTACTGGTTCAAAAAAATGTAGTAGATTGGTCAAAACTGATCTTTCAGTCACAAATCTGTGTTGAAAGATATCAACTATTTTATATCTTCTAAATGATCTATAATATGGGCTTTAAGCAATCTTTCCATAATTTTACCTATGATGGAAGTCAGGCTTATGGGGCAATAATTATTTGGGTCATGTCTGGATCCACCCTTGTGTATGGGTGTAACTATAGCCTCCCTCCAGGCCTGAACAACTTTATCTTCTCTGATTGATGAATTAAATAACACAGCTAGAGGACCAGAAATTGAGTGACTGATTTTTTGTAAAAATCTGGGTGGAATACCATCAGGACCGGGAGAGCTGTTAGGTTTTAAAGATTTAATTTGGTTTGCAACCTCCGTTTTTGTAAAGACAGGAAAACTAGAGTTATTTGCTAGAAGAGGCATATTTGCAACTTCCTTAGTTTTGAAAACTTTTAGAAATGTCTCATTTAGAATTGTAGCAGTGGTTGTTTCATCTAAAATAGGTATGTCATTGATGTTAAAAGGTCCAATTGTTTGATGTCTTTCTTTCATGGAATCAATATAATTATAAAATTGTGTTTTGTTATCTTTAACTTTGGTAACTAAGTTGAATTCAATTTTAGATTTAGATGATTTAATCATATGTTTTAATTTTTTGGCTGTAATTTTGTATTTTTCCAGGAGACTGTTGGAATTAACTTTTTTGTATTTTCTATATAGTTTTCTTTTTTTTGTAATTGTTTCTTAATTTTTGAAGACCGCCAAAGAGGGACACGTTTTTTGTTACAATACTTCGTTCTATAAGGAACCCAATTTGAGAGACAAATATTGATTTTGTTATTGATTAAATCCAAAATTTGTAATAAATTTAGGTTGTTTAGTTCTGTCTCCCAATTCCATTTTGATAAAAAATCATTTTTTTTTATAGTTAGCTTTATTAAAGTTTTTGATTTTAGTAATGCCATTTGTGCTTGGAAGACCTGCTATGTATTCATATTTGACCATACAGTGATCACTATCACCCAAAGGAGAAAGTATGTTAATGTTATCAATTTTCTCATTAACATTAGTGAGTACAATGTCTTGGATATTATTGCCACGGGTAGGTTTATTTCCTGTTTGTTCTAGGTTAGATTCAAGAAAAACAACCATAAACATCTTTTCAATATTTGAAGCTGATGTATAATTGTCACAGTTAACAGTTGGAAGATTGAAGTCACCCATCAATATATAGGGAGTATCAGTGTGTACCTCAGATATTTCTTCTATTAAACTATGATTTTCATCGTTTGTTAGACTAGGAGATCTATATATTAACCCAATTACTAGTGGACTATGGGAGAGAAAAATTTTGACCCATAAGCTGTCATTTATACTTGTTTTAGTTTTAATTGTGTTTGCTTTCAAGTGTTCGTTGATATATAATATAACACCTCCTCCCTTTTTATTTTTGTTTTGGTTTTTGTAAAACTTATTATATCCCTTTATGTCAGTGTTCCAATCATCATCCTTATACCAAGTTTCAGTAACTCCACAAATTGATATTTTTTGTGCTTGAGGGATGTAAGTAAGTTCTTCTTTTTGGTTACATAAACTTCTGGCATTAGTTAATATAATATTTATATTTGGTTTAAAAATGGCACCAGTAGTATTCGTTTGGGTGAAATTACGGTTGATTATAGATGCTGGGTTTGGAGAAAAATTGAAAGATTGAAGTTCAAGAGTTGTATCTAAATCATACAACTCCCCACTTGCTGGAAGTTTAAACAACCATTAATAGAATGAACTATGCTTTCGCCCAAGAGCCTACTACCCCTCCTACTGAGATGAAGTGCGTCCCAACAATAGAGGTTTGATTTGCCATAAAAGTCCTCCCAATGAGTGATACATTGTATATCCTGTTTAAGACACCAAAATCTCAACCAATTATTTATTTCTCTCATTTTACATTGTTGGGAAAGATTTGCTCTTGGAATAGGCAAGATTTCAGATAGGACTACCTCACATCCTAAATCCAATAAATTATTTGTTAATGCAACATAATCTTCTTTTAGTTTTTGAGAAGAATCCTTTAGAACATTGTTGGCTCCTATGTGAACTATTACCAAGGGTTTAGAACCTGAGTTTTGTAAGACAGTGCTAGACATCTCTGTGATGTCAGTAATGCCAGCGCCCCTGAAGCTAGAAAGAGTTCTATTTGTATTGTCAGGGTTGCAAATGATTCTATCAATATGTTTAATGATAGAGTCTCCCAGCACTATAACTTGTCTTTTTTGGCAAGCATCATCTTGATTTAGGTCCAAGTTGTCACAATTTTCTAGTGAAATCAAGAGATTTACATCAACTAGGTCATGTTTTTTGGCCTCTCTGGTGTCAATAACATTTTGTGAATTGCTGGGAAAAGGGGGGGAGAATTAAACTCTGCTTTTGAAAGATTCATATTTGTTATAGTAAATACTGAGTTTTCTGTATTTTCAAAATTTTCAGCAATGGGGACACTTGTTGTTTCTGGGTCATGGCCTGTATCCCAGATATATGTTAACGGACCAAAGGAATTAAAAGTAGAAACCATAAATTGGTCTGCTCTTCTGCCCTTTTTGGGGTTTTTTGAATTTGTAAAGTGTACCAGTCTTCATCTGCATTATCAGATGGATCTTCTTCCCTTGTTCTCTTAACACTAACACTTTTTTTTTCTTTTTTGTTCAGGGGGTATTTCAATAGATTCTTGACAAGAGGTGATAACTTCACTTGCCTTCTGGCATTTTGACAATGATTTAAGTTTTTTTCCCCTGATGTTTTGGCTTTTTGCCTACCAGATGGACTTTGGTGGGTTGAGAACTATCACTAATTTGATTTTTAAATCTACTAGACATTTCCTGTTGGCTGGTCTCTAAAAAGCTCAACCTATTGTTAAACAATTCCAGTTTGGCAGTTAAATCATAGTTAACTTTACATTTAACACAGGTAAAGGGCAAGGTGAAGTTGTTTATTTCAGGTATTAAGTACATATTACAGGATTGACATCTGCAACCGAAGCACTCTCTGTTTATTTGAATAATATCTTCCATATTTTATGCAGACCAAGTCTAAATCCAAGATGGTAGATTACAGTTTATGAAGGTATTTGACTTCCCAAGCTGTGTGTTGAACAAAAAACAACAAAGCTCAAAACAAGCTACAGTAGTTATAGAAATAGTATTGATAGTCTGGATACACAAAGTTACCTTCCACCTTCTTCTGCCTACAGACACCGACAGACGCCGCTGGCCTCTGCCCGCGTCACCTCCACTCCACGCTCGACTCCGCTCGCTGGAGCCAACAGTTATATAGCACTATCGTGCTGATGTCACCAGTTGCTATGGTGATCAAGGAGACAACAAAGCAAAACAGTGGGGCTGGGCAATGTATATAGCTTGCCTTTATAAAGGCGAGTTAGCCAACACCAAAAGCAGCTGCAAAGGGCTGTCTTTTGAGCACTGAGGAGCAATGCCTGCCCAGTTTTCCAAGCCCTCTATGAAGGGGGTTTAAAAAACACTGCTACACTGATTTCCCTTTCAGACAGTCCTTAAATTAAAACAGTAGGCATTACCTGTTAGCAAATGCAGGGAGACTAGAAAATGAACTGAAAAGTTCACTGGAGCCCACCGTTATATAGCACTATCGCGCTGACGTCACCAGTTGCTATGGTGATCAAGGAGACAACAAAGCAAAACAGTGGGGCCGGGCAATGTATATAGCTCACCTTTATAAAGGCGAGTTAGCCAACACCAAAAGCAGCTGCAAAGGGCTGCCTTTTGAGCACTGATGAGCAATGCCTGCCCAGTTTTCCAAGCCCTCTATGAAGGGGGTTTAAAAAACACTGCTACACTGATTTCCCTTTCAGACAGTCCTTAAATTAAAACAGTAGGCATTACCTGTTAGCAAATGCAGGGAGACTAAAAAAAATCTGGAATGTAAGAAGAGAAGGTCATGTAAAAGCAGGCTGGGATGGACTAGATGGCTCAATGGAAGCTGGAGAGTTGAACTGACCAGACAGGAAAATCCTAGGGAATGGAATTTGCTGTAGCAGGTAAAAGAGGCCAAATTACTAGAAACTGCTTTTGGGTAGGAGATACATTATGCTGGAGAGTCTGCCCTGAGCTTCTAAAGGAAAGGTTATGACATGTACAATTAAGTTATAATTATCACACATGATTTAAATGCATTCTCTCTACATGTATCTCCAACCTGAAAATAGTTTCCTCCACCATATAGTCCTATAGTTTTTCTGTGTGATGTTTTGATCTTTCTATTCATGTCACCCTTCCCCCAAAGTCTACTTGCTTATTTACTTTGTAATCTTGTATTTGAAGGCATTCTGTGTGAGTACAACATTGTTACAGTACCATTAAGGTTGATGTACAAATTGCAAAATCTACAGCAGGCAGTGCATCCCCTGATGAAGACCAGTTAATGGTTAAAGCGCCAGGGGTTAGAGTCCTCCTCTTACTTATGGGATATATTTTTCTTCTGAATGGCAACCTGTGCCTTTGATTTATTTGTTGTTTCTGATAGAAACATAAACAATCATGCGGAACTTTCCTGAGTGCAGTTTTTCTCTCCTCATATTGAGGTGGGTATAGCCGCCTCTAACTGCACCAACCAAACTCCTGAGATGTGCTAATTTTTGTTTTTAAATCGAGTGCCTTTAGCAACTATTTGGATGCCATCAGGCATTGACTGGAACTGTGGAATGAATCAGAAGCAGTTCATCCTGTGTAGTAAGAGGGGTTTACTGCATTTAACCAAAATACAGTTGTTCCTTTGTTCCTGCTTGCAGCTTTGCTGGATTTATACAGTGGTACATAGCAACCTCACTGAGAATGAGTCAGCCAGCTGAGCTGATGGTGGAAGCAAACACAGCAAGCAGCAGGAACATTGATTGTGCAGACTTCAATTCCACATTTAAATGGAGGGAGTGCCTATGCAATGCATCATTAAAATACAATACTGAATTTGAAAGTGAAACAGGTGAGTTTAAACAATTGTTCTTAAATATGGAAAGAATTGAGAATGAAAGAGTTAAATCATCATTTTGCAAGCAATAATACCTGGCAGGGTGGGCAGTATTGGGCTATATCATACTGCCCTGGGGTGTAATGAGGCCCTATGCCACAGGCAGAGACCCTCATAGCTCCTGGAAGGTCGGGTACAGCCTATACTGCCCACCATGGAAGATAATGTTGCACTTAGAAAATGGGTTTGAGGGTCACTTAAGTAAAATGTTTAAAAAATAAAACCTCAAAGAAATGTAAGAAAAATCAATAAAAAAACAAAACATTTGTATGAAGTAGTTCCTGCACTGGTACTGGCAATAGAGAGCACTGTAGCCATTATGTTGAATGCAGAAGTCTCCTTCCCCTCTTCGGTACTGATGTTTTAAGTATGTGGTTAATGTCTGCAGCCTGTTTTCCTGTCTAGAGATCCCCTTTGCCTTTTTTGGTGTTAAAGTGTAGTCAGAAGGAAAATACAGCCATTACCTTGCGTGTGGCCAAATTGTGTGGCAGCTTGAAGTATGCAGGAATGGGAAGAGGCATCAGAATGCTAACTTATTTTTTATTTTAAAATGATGTTGAAGGCAGTCTTTCATTTTATATACTGTCTATACTTTTCTTCATACAAACTTACAAAAGGTATTGACTGCTGATCCTTGGTGCAGGGCTGGTACAGGATATGGGTATATAGCCCATCTTAAACAAACACTGTCAGAGAACCAGCACTCAGAAGAAAAGAACACACCAAACTCCTGTGTTGAAGTTTTAAATGCTGTAATGCACAAATTCAATGGATATAAGGTGTGCAGACATATCCACAGTCCACTCATTGCCCCAGTGCTTCGCGTGGGGAACCCTTCATCAGGGAGCATGGTTAGTGGGAGAAAAGTGATGTCATTAAGTATATGAACTCATGAATAAACATAACCATAATGAAATGTTCATTTACATACAACAACAAACAAATTAAATAAAAATCAAAAAGTTCATTTTAGATAGTGCACTGGATCAGTCTATATTGTAATTCAGTGCCTAATATAGTGCACTATTCAGTTTACAATCAGTAATCCCTAATGCCTATTGCAGTAAAATATAAGACTGGAAACATGTCTAATACTGGGAAATAATCAGATGGAATGGGGAAAGGCTGCAGCATTCTGCCTGGCAAATGTGACCAGCATATACCAGTCTCCATTATAGAGGAGAACAGAAGCAAACAGAATACCTGTAAGAGAACAGATAATACACATTAGAAACTATGTCTTAATATTATGTGTGGACATACTGTATATTGCATTAATATCATACACTGCTTAAATCTAATACATCATTATAAAAAAAGAAAAACTAAATGTAAAAGAAAACAAATTATGTTGCCTAAAGCAGGTTGACCACCACGATGTAATTAATTTACAGAGGGGTGGTAAAACAACATCTTGGATTTATATATAATAAATTCCATTGAATGTAACTAAATGTTGCATAGATTAATTGAACTGACTCCATAAACCCTTTTAAAAAAGTCACTATTAAACAATGCAGTGGTAAATAGCATGTGTACATATTTCAGTCTAATATAAAGGGCTTGATATCCCATTGATCATTAAGACCTAGTGGTTTAACACTTTTAAGTGTAAATATCCCAAAACATTTTCAATTTAGTAGGCAATTGCTTCAGCTTCCACCTTTCTTAAGAGTGGAAACATGTTCAATGCCCATGAATTTCATGCAATCATGGTTGGAGTTGTGACACTCGGAAAAATGTGCACCTACTGGAGTGTCCTGTCTATTATTCTCAATCAACCTAATATGCTCTTGCAAACTCTGTTTTAAAGGTCTGACAGTATAACCTACATAGATCAAATTGCAAGTGTACCACAATACACACACTGTGAATGGAGTATAGGCGATGCATTCTCTTACCCCTAGGTTGGTATTTTCTTCTAAATGGTGCTGGAACTGATTGCTGGGAAAGGCATACTTGCACACATTACATCGATGGCATTTATAGAAGCTTTTTTGTCTATTTGGTAGCCATGTTCTGTTAGAGCCTGTTGATGGGTCTCTTGTTAGCCTGGTGTTTACCACTTTGTCTCTTATATTGGGTGCCCTACTGAATGATACCCTTGGTTTGCCTCCTACAGCCTTGTTGGCTTTTCTATCACCGGTTAACATAGACCAGTTCCGATGTATAATGTTATCCACCTTTCCAACTAAGCCATAGAACTCTGTTATGAAAGTGACAAGAATAACATAATTTTTTTCTTTCTCCATCACTTCAGTGGAATCTAGACCCATTAGTTTTCTTCTGTCCAACATCAGAGCTCTATTTTTAACAGTTTCCAAAAGTGCCCTGTCGTAACCCCTTTCCAAAAGATTTAGTTCTAACTCAGTTGCTTGTTCTAAGAACACCTCATCAGTGGTGCAATTCCTACGCAGCCATAACTGAAAGACTTTGCATGTAGTTCGGTGACCAAGCAGGCAGCCACTCTCACTTCCTGAGCTATATAAGCAGCTCCTCTCAGCCTCACTGTGAAGTATTTTGTCTTTGCAGCCGAAGGCTCTGTCGGTTTGTTCCCTGAGCTGGTCGGGCCTCCTGGTTGGATCCTCCCCCCCACCCCTTGCTTGTCTCTGCAGGGCTTCAGTGTTTGTTGCCTGTTTTGGTTTGTATTTTGCCTTTGTTTGTGTGTGCTTCCTTCCTTTGGGGGAGGGGCTCTTCTAGGCTCCTAGCATTCTGCTATTCAGAGCTCATAATGCTAGCTTTCAGTTACTCAACTATAGCTGGTCCATGTGGCATATTTTATTGCTGTCACCTGACTCAGATTACTTGAACCTAGCTATACAGCTTACTCATGCTTGTTCTACTTACCTCATTGCTGCAATCATTGCTCTGCCTGTTTGACAATGCTTAAGAGCATTATGCCTCCTTTATTTGCACTTACAATTCAGTGTACTCATCTATTTACTACTGCTGTACAGGCCTACTTGCTTTCTGCTGCATTGTTTACACCCATTCCTATTGTACCTTGTTTACTCTGAGGTTAGCTGAAGCTCCTTCTGAGGATATTAAATTAGCTTTTATATCTGTATGTGGTTTTCAGCCTTTCATCGCTTCCTTGTTTGTCCTACGGCGGGGACTGGGAGGTGTTTTTGGGATAGTGGCGTATGTGGCTAATTAATTCTGTTCTACATCCTGTCTTCACTGCTAAAAATCCTCAGAGTTTGTCACCTTGATTTGGCTATTCATGTCTGGCTGGCTTGCCCCTAACTCAGTGCTGTTTACTTGCTATACAGTAATCATGCAGGTCCACCTATTACTACTACTGCTTACTGACCTATCAGGTCCACACTTGCTTACGTAGCCATTGCTCCTTGCTTACACAACCCATTGCTTCATGCCTAAGTGCCATCCCCTCGGCTTCGGCCTGGGATTCTACTGCTCTCAATCTGTATTCGACTTTGCAAGGTCTCAGCACTCAATGCTTATTACAATCTCAACACGCCATGCTCATTCAGCTCACCAGCTTTACAGCTCTCAATCAATTCTGAGGCATGCCAGCCATTCTAATCTGGCACAGGTTCCTGCAGCCGACGGTCTCGCTCTGCATTTAGTCTGCATCATTGAGCGTGTCCAACTTGGGGTGGGATCCTTCTCACCTGGCCCATAGCTGGGAATGTCCTCACCCTGGGCTTGGCTTTAGCTGCTTGCTACATGACAGCAGCTCCTAGTGCAGAATTTAAGACTAGTGGTGAAGGGTGGTTATGGTGATCTCCTTTGGCTCTAGTGTTCCACTATAACAGTTGGCCATTGACTTTAGTGGTTTCCCTAGCAAGGCACCTTCACCACATTCTCCCCATGACTGCCTCTGGTTCACCTAGTTTGATTTAGGGCAGGTAGGCCAGGTGAGTGCCTCAGCAGTTGTTGCTCTCCTCCTGTGCCTTGGATGCTCATATTGTTGCAGAGTTTTCTACTTGACCTTCCACATTGTTCGCTAGAGGGTTTGGTGAAACCCTCCTCCAAATTGGAATATTTTCCACCTCCCTTTAATTGGGTTTTCCAAATTGCAGCTGCAGAGCCGTCACTAAATACATTTTATCAAGCCTGGAGGGAAGGCGACCTAGGCCTTGGATCCCCAGAGATTTCCTCCACATAGGGTTTTTCTTTTCTCCTCCGTTGCCTCAGGTCATAACACTTAGTTAGCATAGTTGTTTCCCCTAGTTTCCTTAGGTAGGTTCCATTGTTGGATGGAGGTGGAGAATGTCCTGCCATTCCTTCTCTCCTTAGAGGATCCCCTTCTCTCAATGCAAGCCATCACTATTCTTCTCTACTCTATGTTGCAGTTACTGCTTCTACATCACTGTTACTGCTTGCTCATATGCATCATGTTGCCTCCTTTTGGGATGATACTACATTTCTTTTGGGGATTCCTAAGGTACCGTTAGCCACGGGAACTGTCCCATGGCACCTCTAGGGGTGTAACCCTCTCTGAGAGTTCCTTGCTCTCGTACCCCTACAGGGTGGCAATTCCTTTGGAATAGAGAGTGCGAACGGCCACAACCAAAACTAACACAGTTACATAAGCGTAACACTATACTGGCTGCGTAGGTCAGTGAATTGAAAGGCTTTGCCTGTAGATCGGTGACCAAGCAGCCAGCCACTCCCACTTTCTGAGCTATATTAGCAGTTCCTCTCAGCCTCACTGTGAAGCATTTTGTCTTTGCCCCACCATCCTCCCCTCCTCCTCCAGCGGCAGCGCTCTCACCTTAAGGGGATTCCTAAGGTACCTTTAGCCACGGGAACTGTCCTGTGGTACCTCTAGGGGTAGAACCCTCTCTGAGAGTTCCTTGCTTTTGTACAGGGTGCTAATTTCTTTGGAATAGAGAGTGCGAACAGCCACAACCAAAACTAACATAAGCATAACACTATACTGGTTGCATACGTCAGTGAACATCTGGCTGTATGGAATTGATTCTTTAAGGTTTGGAGGGTGAGCACTGTCTGCCCTCAGTAGTGAGTTGGTGGCTGTAGCTTTCCTGAAACATTTCATAGGAACAGTCTCACCTGACACACTAGGGATTTCCAGATCCAAAAATTCAAGCATATCATTACTTGCTGAAAGTGTAAATTTATAACTAAGATCAATCTTAGTCATTCTTATTTAAACATCCAATGAATTCAAGAATCTTAGCTTGGTCCTCTTCCCACATGGATAGACAGTCATCTATATAACAATACCAATGTTTGATGTACTTGTGAAAAGGGTTTACCTAAGGATTATAAATCCTTAACATTTCCTAACATACTAGGAACAGGTTGGCATAACTAGGGCCCATACTGGCCCACATTGTCATCCTGCACGCCTATATATGTTATTGTTTTTCAAATGCAAAGGTGTTATGTTTTTAAATAAATTCTAATGCTTCAATTATAAAATCAGTGGGTATGTCTGTATCTTCATCATAGTATTCTAAGAAAAACTTACATGCCTGTATTCCCTGCTCATGTCGGACAGACATGTACAAAGATTCTACATCAGTGCCTAACCAAACTAAATCATCCTGCCAAATTAGAGAATCAAATCTTTTCAAAGTGTCTGTGGTGTCTTTAAAGTAGGAAGGCAAGTCTATGACACATGACAAAATGTCCCATATTTTCACAAATGGATCCATTTCCAGATACCATAGTCTTCCAGGATGATTATTCACACCCTTATGTACTTTTGGTAAAATATACAGTCCTGGTACCACTGGGTGTTCCCTCCAAATAAACTTGAATTCTTACATAGATACATAGATACATAGACAGTGTCAGCAGATAAGGGCTTATGGCCCACCCAGTCTGCCCAGTTGAGCTTGTAAGTTCAGTTTATGTTTTCCTAGAAGTCTGTTGACCTTTACCCCTGACCTCCAGAATTCCTTTATGTCTATCCCATGCATGCTTAAATCCCATGATTGTTTCAGCCCCCACCACTTCCTCTGGCAGGGTGTTCCACTTGTCCACCACCCGTTCTGTGAAGAAATTCTTCCTCATGTTTCTTCTGAATCGTCCTCCCTCCAACTTCATCCCATGTCCTCTAGTCCTGGTACATCTTTTTCGCTTAAAAATAGTGTATTCCTGCACCCTGTTCCTCCCTGTGAGATACTTGTATGTCTCTATCATATCCCCTCTCTTCCTCCTCTCCTCCAGGAGTACATGTTCAGTTTCTTCAATCTGTCTTCATAGGACTTGTGATGCAATCCATGCCATCTTGTTGCCCTCCTCTGAACCTTCTCTACCCTGTCTATGTCCTTACGTGAGGTATGGTCTCCAGAACTGTACACTGTACTCCAGGTGGGGCCTCACTAGTGTCTTGTATAGCGGAATTATGACCTCCCTTTTCCTGCTGGTGATGCTCCTGCCTATACATCCCAGCATCCTATTTGCTTTACCTGCTGCCTTGTCACACTGTTTCCCTACCTTGAGGTCATCAGAGATGATAACCCCAAGATCCCTTTCCTGTTTGGTGCATGCTATATCCTTACCCCCCACTCTTCTTTACTAATACTCCCAAAAGGGCATTTGTGAGAGTCTGGCACACGTTTTTATTAAAAGTCTGCATAGGATTATACTGTAACATCTTGTAATTGGCTATATTACTTAGTAAAGACTTAACTATGTCCACATATTGTTTACTTTTCATTACGACTATATTCCCCCCTTTGTTAGCTGTCTTGATGACAAGATTTATGTTTTGTGATAACTTGTTCAAGGCTGGTGCTTCATTCTTAATTAAATTAAACTGTTTAGGAGGTGCAGCATGTAACAATAGGACCATACAAAGGAAGCCAGCAGATGCAAGCCCTGAAGGTCTATCCCATCTGCTCTATTGTGCAGCTTGTGGTTTACACCACAGCTGCCTCTCACCTTCCCCCCACCCCTTTTCCTCTCCGAGATGAGATCCCCCTTGGGTCGAGCCTTCTCTGGTAGTTTTTCTGCCCTTGGCTCGAGCCCATCCCCTTTTAAAGCTGTCCTTTTTCTTCTGTGACACCAGCTCCTCTGGGAGTTTATTTCACTCCTCCACCACCTACTTCATGAAGTAGTTTCTCCTCAACTCCATCCTGAATCTTCACCCCTCCAGCTTCATGCTGTGTCCCCTAGTGATGCCCTCCCCTTTCAGCCTGAACATTTGGTATGTATCTCCCTTATTTATGCCCTTTAAATATTTAAAGGTCTCTATCATATCCCCCTGTCCCTTCTGTCCTCCAGGGAGTACAAGTTGAGCTCCACCAACCTTTCTTCATAGGGCTTCCCCCCCCATCCCCTTATCATTTTGGTTAGCCTTTTCTGGACCCTCTCCAGGAGTTTAATGTCCCTCTTTAAGTAGGGGAGCAAGAACTGCACACAATACCCCAAGTGCAGCCTCACTGGTGATCTGTACAATAGTAGGATAACTTTCTAGCTTCTGGATGTGATCCCTCTGGTCATGCATCCCAACATCTTATTGGCCTTGGCTGCCACCCTCCTACACTGCTCTGAGTGGTTCAACCTTCCTGTTACTATCACACTCAGGTCTTTTTTGTCTTCAGAGACCTTTAACCTTTCCCCGCCCAAATGGTAGCTGTACCTAGGGCTCTTGGCCCTGAAGTGCATGATCTTGCACTTCTTGGCATTAAATCCCAGTTGCCAAGTCCCTGACCATTTCTTTAAAGTATCCACATCTCTTTGGAGACCTTTCTTCATCTCCCCACCATCCACTACTGCACCAGTTCTGGTGTTATCTGTAAATAGGCTCATTTTGCTTTCCACCCATCCTGCTATATCAGCAATGAAAATGGCAAAGAGCGCAGGCACCAGGACAGAGCCCTGTGGGACCCCACTGATGACTACTTGGGGCTTTGAGAGTTCCCCACTAACACCACCCTCTGCTGCCTGCCCCTCAGCCAGTTTCCTGTCTATTGAACCAGTTTTTCACCCGCTCCCAGGGTTCTCAGTTTACCCACTAGCTCTCCATGTGGCACTGAATCAAAGTCTTTGCTGAAGTCCACATATAAGACATCAACTGCCTGCCCCCCATCCAATGTCGTAGTCACCTAATCAAAGAAGTCGGCTAGGTTTGTCTGACAGGACCACCCATGTATAAACCCGTGCTGATGCTCATCCTGCAGTCCATTTTCCTGAATGAATGCCACCAGCCTTTCCTTCATGGTGGTCTCCATTAGCTTAGACACCATGGACGTGAGGCTGATAGGCCTGTAGTTTCCTGTATCATTCCTAGGGCCACTGTTATGGATGAGTACCACCTGTGCTGACTTCCAGTCCAATGGCACACACAACTATTGTAAGGAAGTATTGAACACATCCATCAGAGGTGCTGTCTGCACTTCTGCCAACTCCCTCAGCACACATGGATGTATCCCATCTGACCCTGGTGCCTTGTCAATCTGAATGGAGTTAAGGCCAGCCAGCACTCTATCCACCAGGATTACACAGTCAGTTATCTCTTCCCCTCTCATCACCCTCCCCATCCTTTCCCTGATGGGATGGGTCCATCTCTTTCTCTCATAAAGACTGAGCAGAAGTACTCATTAAGTACCTCTACTTGTTTTTCCCCCTTTTTGGCCCACCCATATTCTTTTTTAATTCTGGCTATCTGTTCCTGTTTTTTCTTTTTTCCTTGACTTAGCTAAAGAGGTATTTGTCACCTTTCTTAATCCCCTGTGCTAGTTTCCTTTCTTTTGAGGCCTTGGCTCCCCTCACAACCTTGGTCACCTCCTTGGATCTCATTATGTATTTCTCCCTATCCTCCTCCTTGCTGGTTCTCTTAAAGTTCTTGAAGACTGATCTTTTCTCTCTCATGCTCTCCTGAACCTCTCTTGCCCACCAACTTGGCTTCCTGGTCCTCGTATTCTTTCTAGCACTCCTTGTGCACAAGTTTATTGTCTCAATCAGTCACAACTTCACAATGTCCCACTTTTTTTTTTGGTATATTTTCTTTATGCTCATTCTTCATGCCCAACTGGCCACTCCTTCGGAGCACCAGCACCTACCCTACCACCCTCTCACCCCTGCCACCACTCCCAAACTCAATTGCAGCCTACCTGGATACCCCAGCATATCCCTTTGCCTGGAGGGTTCCTCTCTTCCAAGGGGGAAGGGCCTTGGCAGCCTATGGCATGCATTCCAGGAGCTGTGGGGCTGGCTCCATGCTGACTCTGGGGCTTTGGGTGGCAAGAGCCGGGCAGTCATCATCCAGCTGGTTGGGCCATATTTTCCTTGTTTCCATGCCCCACCCATACAGTTTTTGGCCTTGTGCTAACAGAGGGTGGCCAGAGGTGGGGACGTACAGGGGGCATGTTGAGGCATCATGTCTTCCAAGTACATTGCCATTCCACCCACAGGTCCCCAGGTGAAACCCACCTCCCCTCAGAAGGGAAGCATCCAATGGATGTTATTGAACCCCTTCCCTGACAGTCTCTGCTCCTGGTACCCGGGCTTGGGGCATGAAACTGGGTCACTAGCGTGCTAAGTGAACCCCTTCGCTTGGCACCATGGAGCCGTCTTTCCCGCTTTTGATTGGTATCCATCACAGGGCTTATGACTGCTACATGCTCTCTCACTATGGTGGCCATCTTGCTGAAGTCTGCCACTCTGGTCTTACTACTATTACCTACCTTACCTATGTCCAGGGAGAACCATACTGTATTGTGGTCACTCCCTTCCAAGAGGTCCTCAACCCTAACATATTGCACCTGATCCCCCCCCCCGTTAATACCAAGTCCATGATGATCCCCTCCCTGGTCAGTTCCTGTACTCTTTGCATGAGGAATACATCCTGGAACCCATCCAGAATGGCCTGCTCCCTGGACCTAGTGGAGGTCATTGTGCTCCAAACTATCCCTGGGAGGTTGAAGTCTCTTGGATGGTCACGGATGGCTGCCTGAACAGAAGTGCCCTACTGCTGCTCCTGTTTCTATTTTTATTTTCATTGTTTAAATCCACCTTTTGTTTCTTAAAATGTACTGATCTGAAGTCCTTGGTTTAGAAGCACACTGCTCTGCGATCTTTTGGGGGATTTGTACTTGCCAGTGAATGCTGAAATGAAAATGTCGCTGCCCAAGTGCACTCCACCACCCACTCCAGAGTGAGAGAAACCTTCTAAACAATCTAAAGTCAAGGCTGACAGCATCTCCAATAACTCTGCTCCCCATGCTGCTTTGACAGAGGCCACGTTTCTGGAAGAGCTCACACCTATAAAGGAAACATTGCAGCTCTTGGCATCCAAGCTGCAAAACATGCGCATTTCTATAGATATGTTAGCCCGACGGACTGGGGACAACCAGCGCCACATATCTTCTCTCGATGACTGGCGGGCAAAGTTGGAACTCAAAATCTTTACCCTGAGACAGTAATTGCATAAAATGGAGGACTGAGTGGATGACCTGGAAGGCCGCTCCAGGCAGAATAACCTAGTTGTGCTCGGTCTTCCAGAGAGTGAGGAAGGTACATCTCCCATCTCCTTCGTGCAAAAGCTTTGTGAGAGAATAGTGGTCCCTTCTCCTAATGGTTCTAGCTATGTTTCTGAGCAGGCCCATCATTCCCTACACCCAGTGCCTCAGCCCTGCTTCCCTCCAAGGGCTCTCATTTTCAGATTATTAGATTTTTCTGGACAAATAGTTTATTCTGGGAAGAATTAAAAATATACAAGAGTTGCAGTGGGAGGGGAAAGGATTAGAGTGGTGCAAGATCTGCCATACTCTGTGCGTCATAGGAAAATGGCACTCCATCCACTGGCATCCAAACTGATAGTGGCTAATATCCACTATCGGGTTAGCTATTCTGCCACGCTACAGTTTTGTCATGAGGGCAAATGGCAGCTTTTTGACACCTTTGAATCAGTGAGCACTACACTAAGGAAATCATTCCCAGACTTATTTAAGTGATTGCTAAAAGTGACTGTTTTGGTTCTCCATGTGTAATTTTTTTTCTAACTCCTTTTCTAATTGGTTTGAAAGTTAGACGACTCTGCTCCCTTACTGGAAATATTTCTGCATGGTATGAAGATCTGGAAGTGGGTCTGTGGAGCCATCTTTCGTTGGGATCAACCTCATGTTGCTGTTTAGTCCCACTTTTGCTTATTTCCAACAGCCTGACTATTTATGGGGAAAACAGCTGAGCTAATACCCTTGGACTGTTTCATCTCCCCTTTTCCTGTTCGAGGCAGTTCTGAGATGTTTTGCTGGCTACAGATCCCTGTAGATCTGTGCACACACATGGATCTCATCAATTATTGACTGACTTATTAATGGGAGCTGTGGTTCTTTTTGTCATGTATCACTTACAATGACTGAGCTGTGCTGAACTGAATTATTGGCCATTGGAAGAGGTACTGGATTATTTTCCTGTTTTATTTTCCTATTTGTTCATCACAATCTTATTTGAGGAAGTGTGTCCAGGCTCATTGGAAAGGGCTTCCAGAATCCACCATGCCTACTTTAGGACATTTTTCTTTTAGGCCCTGTAGAAAATGATGCTGCACCATGGACTGTTTTGGACAGATCGATGAAGCTTAATCGATCAAGGGCATTGGTTAATTTTGCTTCCTGTGACTTGGACTACCATTGCATACTTTGGACCTTGGGGGGCTTTCTTATTTTTCATTTGCAACTATGTACTGTGAGCCTGTTATGGTTTACTAGCTGTTTGGTGTACTATCCTGCAACAATTTTATGGGGTACCTTACTAATCTCCCTTTGCTTTATTTTAATTTAGAACCTGCTAATAGCCTTTGTTGTTGTAAAGTTTCTAATATAGTTATCCATGGTTAAGCTGTATTTTCATAGGGGATTTTGGGATGGATGCATATTCTACTTGCCTGGAGGACGGGGTTGTAGGTAGCAGCTATTAACATCATGATCTTGGGCTATAGAGGAGGTCGTTCACCAGGACTGGGAGTGAAAGTTAAGCTGTTTTTAATGTGGGATTGGTTTTAAGGGGGGAAGGAAGGGGGACTTCTTCCTTTTATACTTTTGGGACCCTTCCCAGGGTTTGGAGTCTGTAACTCTGCACCATACTTGGGGTCCAGTTAATCACTGATGCGTCGCTGTTTAGTGTTTTTTGGTGATTTTTGTCCTTTGACTGTTGGAGGTGGTTTCTGATGTTCAACCACTAGTATCCCTTTTGGCGGGCTTGGCTTTTTTGATTAATTTTTCTACGTATTCTTTGCCTGCATCTCAGCTGGTGACTAATATATGTTTCAGCTGGGTGTACTGGGGGTTGTATCCTCTTTATTTGGATTGTGTTTGGGACATCACACGATGGAGTCTTATTCTTTAGGGTATGTACAGTCTGCCTTATTTGAAAAGTGTCCTTCTGCAGTTCCTGTTACAAGCTCCATTTAGGTAGCATGAAATATGTTACCTGGAATATTTGGGGTGCCCGCTCCAGGGTAAAGCAGCTTCAAATTTGAAAGCATCTTAAATTACTACATTGCCAAATAGCCTTCTTTCAGGAAACCCACTTACATGCCTCAGAAGGGCTTCTCCTTCACAGGCAAGCTATGGGTCAGGCTTTTGCAGCCAGAAATACTACTGTTCAGCAAGGAGTGGCTATCTTGTTGTCTAGAGAGGTTAGATTTCAAGTGTTACAAAAAACAGAGGATCTGCAGGGCCGTTATCTGTTCCTAAAAGAGATTTTAGACTGCTCAGAAGTTTTTATGGGATGCATCTACCGTTCCTAGTAGGGAATCTCCTGAGTACTTTACTGAGTTGTCTAGATTCCTAGCCCCCTTTGTCTCCATTCCCATCATTCTAGCTGATGACTAGAACTTGAGTATTACTTCTGACCTTCATAGAACTGGCCATCAGTCACCAGGTTTGTCCCCCACCCAATGTTCTCTCCATGAACTGATGGAGTTGATGAGTTTGTGTGACCCATGGCATGTTCTTAACCCCACAGTTTGGGAGTATACCTTTTTTCCCCAGTTCCTAAATCATGTTTGTGTCTAGATTACTTTTTAATTAGCCATATGGTGTTGCCTTGAGTTTTGATTGGGGGATAGTTCCAAGGGTGCTCTCTGACCATTCTCCCACCTGTTGGACTGTGCTCTTTTTCCCAATATCCAAGAAGATATGATGTGGATGTTGAATAGGCAACTTCGTAGGGATGATGGGCTTGTGAGTAGAATAAAAGATTTGATAGCCCATTTATGAAACAGAATGCTGGGTCTATTCCCGAGGTCGATAAAGTTTGGTGTGCTCTCACGTGTGTGTTGCAGGAAGAATTCATCAGGCTAGCCTCCATAAGAAAGCTGAAGCAAGAAGCCTAACTGCATGCCCTTTTCAAGCTTATTTCTGCCATGGAGAGAGATTTATCCCCTGAGGCTTCTAATGGAGGAATTAATGCATCTAAGGAATAAATGTGCACAGAATCTGAAGGAACGGGTTGAATATGACCTCCTCAAAACCCACTCTCACTATGTAGATTAGAGTGACAACTCTCTTAAAACTTCTCCCACAGATATTGTTTCTGAATTTGAGGTTTATTATCTGAAATTGCACAGTTCTCCTGCTACCTCATCCTCTCCTTCTGATATTCATAAATACCTTACCCGATGTTCCCCTTCCTTGTCTAACAGACATCCAACAGGACTACCTCAGTAGGCCTATCACTCAGTCTGCGATCCAGGTAGCTATTACTTACCACTCATTGGATAAAACTCTGGGACCGGACGGGTTTCCATCAAATTTTTATAAAGTTTTCCCTTAATGAGTTGACCCCTCTGTTCCAACACTTTTACTCTTATTTTTGTGCCTTGGGGATTTCAGATCCTTCCCTATTAGAAGCCATAATTTTTGTCTTGCTAAAACTAGGTAAGCCCCCCAGATAGAGTTACTAACTACTGACCTCTATCCTTTATGAACTATGATGTTACAATCTTTGCAAAATTTTGGCTAATAGGATATTTCAGGCCTGGGGGGGTCTGGTTAGTCCTGAAAAAGTAGGCTTTGTGAGAGGTTGTCAATGAATCACCTTTGGAAGTTGTCCTATATTTGCTCCACATCCAGGGAGGTTAACCAACCTATGGCATTGGTCTCCCTGGATGCGGAGAAAGCCTTTGACAAGGTAAGTTGGCATTTTTTGTTTTCAGTGTTACACGCTTGAGGTTTTCCTCTGTCATTTATTCCCTGGGTTAAAATCTTATACTCGCAACCCAGCACAAAAATATATTGCAATGGGGTGCTATCCTCAACTTTTCCATTGTGTCCGGACACCCATCAGGGTTGCCCATTGTCCCTCCCCTACTCTTTAAAATGTACCTGAAGCCATTACTGCTTCATCTAAGGCATCTCCTCTTATTAGGGGTGTACAGGTAGGCCGCTTTAACCTCAGGTTCTCCTCATAAGTGGATGATATCCTGCTGCGTGTCTCTGATCCTACCACCTCTATTGCTGCAGCCCTTACAATTATCCAAGAATTTAGTGTTTTTTTTCTATTTACAAATTCAATTTTAATAAGATAGTAGTGATGCCCCTAAATTCTAGGTTATTTAAATCTGAAAATTGTGATCAAGTCCTTACTTGGGTCACTCAGCTTAAAGTTTTAGGGTTACTCTTGTTCAGAACATTTCCCTTATTAGGAAGCTGAACCTAGATGACCTGCTTACTACTATTCAGGAAGATCTTAATAGGTGGTCCTCCCTGGTATTTCTCTACTCAGGGCAAAGTTAGTATTACCAAAATGAATGTGCTCCCTCTGGTATATTACCTCTTGCATTTACTGGGCATATTTATTCCCCTCAGTTGGTTTAATAAGGTTCACTGTCTGATTTCCCTTTTTATTTGGAGAGAAAACCCCTGGGGCAGGCAAAGACACGGCTGGGAGCGCTCAAGCAACTGAAGGACTTAAGCTACCGAATGTTTTTCTATATTACTTGGCCAGTCACATGACAAATTATTTCTTGTGGTCTAAGTCTCCATCAGGGGATGGAGAACCTCCTTACACTCCAATATGGCTCCAAGTGGAAAGTCATCTTATCGAGGAGTTTAGCTTATGGCCCGATGTTCTACTTTTTGCAGCCCCTAAATTGCTACCTCCCCAGCTCAGAAATTCTCCCATAGCCACTTCTTTGAGAGTACATGCCCAGTTTTGTAAAGCTATATGGTATGATAATCTTAGGGATATTTCCCAGCATCTTCGACATAATGCCAGCTTCAAATTGGGTGGAACATGTTGACCCATGGGGCAATTCCAGAGCTAGCAGAAAAGAGAGTTGTGGATTTCTTTCATGATGGTGAGCTGAAGACTAGGCAGGAAATTTTACTGTTGCTTAATTTAGCCACTCAATATATTTTTAGGATTTACCAGATTAGGCATTTGTTGCTTAAGTGGTTTGGTACAGCATCTTGGTCCATTGATCAAGGGAAATTTCTTCATACAATCTGAATTTTAGTTTGGGAACCACATGCAGTATCCCAAATTACGACTGCCATCTAATCTAAGCTCTTCCCAGAGAATACTGGGCATTCCCATTATTGTTCCACTTTGTTCCCTACTAGGGTCTTTAATTGGGATCATATCTGGGATGACCTTTATCTATATATTAAAAATAACAAACTACATATGACCCAATTTTATATTCTGCACATTTATTTTATGCTGGCTAAATTGTATTAGATGGGGTGCCTCCCCTCTCCTCTATGTACTTGATGTACTTAAGCTGAAGGGACAGTGTTTTATATATTGTGGGACTGCCCCAAAATTGTACCTTTATGGGATATGATAAAGGGTAAAACAGACCCTCTTCTTGGTTTAGTGGACCACTTTACACCTGAAATTTGCCTTGTAGATGATTATTCTGGGGTCAGGGTCAAAGAGTGGAAATACCACCAATCTATGATTGCTCTTCTGGTTAAAAGAGTGGTGCTTCACCACTGGAAAGACCAATTAGACATATCTTGCACTGAATGGTGCAATGATTTGTTGAGTAATCTCCATCTTGAAGGATGATAGCCAGTCTCAGTAACAAGATGGATGGGTTTAAAAAGAAGTAGGGTAAATTATTTGCCTTATTTTCCCTTTAGTTTTCCTTGGAGCAGCATTTTAGTGCAGAGTAAATGTTTTTCCTACTGTAGTTATGTTATTCACTGCACTGCAGATTGTTTCTGTTGTTTGTATACTACGGACCCTTTCTTTTGTTTGCTGTGTGATGGCTTTGTTTCTGTGGCAGACTTATTGTATCGGTTATTGATCTCCATTGGGGGTGGGAGGGTGGGTTTGGAAGGGGTTTTGTTTTGTGTGTTAATGTTATAGCTATAATGGTAGTTAGCATTGTCTGTTTGTAGTTCAACTGTGTGTTGTTTGTTGTACATTTTAAATTTAAGAAAAGTCCATTTAATTTAAAAAAAAAAGGTTGAAGTCTCCTAACACCACCGTATTTCCCCGTATGCAGTGTTCAGTGATATTTGTCACTAATTCCTTCCCCATCGTCTTCCCTATTACTATTTCTTCTTTAATGTAGAAGGCAACCCCCTCCCTCCCTGCCACCCTATCTCTTCTATACAGTTTGCACCCCAGAATTGTGAGCTCCCAATCCTAGTACTGGTTAGCCCAAGTTTCCATTATGGCAGCTATGTCTACTGTGCCTTCAGCCTTCATTGTTGGAGTCCAGGAATCTTGTTCAATAAACTCCTTACATTAAGTGTTATCACCCTTCAACCTTTTCCCCATCCTTCCCTCCCTCCTCCCTCCCTCTTTTAGCCCTTTAGTTCCTCCAGTCTCTGAACTCTGCTCACATTCCTTGTCACCTTTTCAGGGAGGCTGGAAGTCTCTCATTACCTGTACCTTGGTCTGACTAATTTGTCTTGGCCACACCCTGATTTAGTTTAAATTGTATGATTCAACAAAAAAATTCTCCCAGTTTATGTTTAAGGGTCCTTGTTCCCTCTTTACTCAAAAGATGCCTGTAAGGAACATACCATCCCTCATCCTTCCATGCCTCTTCCTAGTTTCCCACTAGTCCAAACCCCATCTTCCTACACCAATGAGCCAGCCATTCATTGAACTCTATAATCGCCTGCTTCCTATTGGTGTTTGCCTTCAGAACCAGGAGCACCTCTGTGAAAGCAATGGATGGAAAATCTTTCCCACAAACCCCAGCTAGTTCTTTAAATCTAGCTTGCACTTCTTGCAGGCTATTCCCATCAAGGTCATTTGTGCCAAGGTGTAGCACCAGGTGAGGTTTTCCACCTGTTGCCTCATGTATGCTGGTATAATGTGCTTTGCCTCATGTGCTGTTATTCCTGGTAAGCAGTCCACCCATACTGCCCTACAGTTATTCCTCTTGTCTCCCCATTTGATTCCTCTTATGATTGACTCCCCTACTAATAGGACCCTTTTGTCCCATCCTTGCTGCCTGTCCTGTATCCCTGCCACTCCTCATATCCTTTCCCCATCTTGCCTTTTTCCTTACCCTCTTCTTTTTTATCACCTGCTATGCTATTTCTCAAGTTAACCCTTACTTTTTCCATACTGCCAGAGGTTTTCTTCTTACTCAGCTGGGTTGTTTCCTTCTTCCTGATATCTATATTTTCCTCCTCAGTATCCTTTTCCCCTACCACAGCCTCCATTCCATGGATTTATACTTTATTCCCCTCCTCTCTCTGTTTCCCATTTCCCTTATTCCTCTTTTCCACATCTCTTTTCAGTGTTTGTGTGTTTTCCTCTGCTCCCTTTGCTCTCTCTCTATTACCTGATGTATCATTTCCAGAGTGGCTCATTATCCCCACTTCCTCTCCTGTTCCCCTAGCTGGAGAGCATGGCCCTTGTTTGACCAATCCCCCCTGTCTACCACCTGTCATCATGGTATGTGTACCCATAACCTGCTCTGTTGAGTATTCCCTGATATCTTTTTTTGTGCTGTCTCTTGGTATCATTCCTCTGTTCCTATTATCCCTAGTGGATTCGTGCCTACCCTCATTCTCTCCTCCATCAGTTATTTATCCCTTTGATCTTGTGGTCTCATACTCCAGTGATGCCAGTTGTGAGAATCTATTTCTCTGCTTTTGTGACCTAATTTATCCTTTTTGGTTTCTGTACTCTTACATTTTATACACAGTCCCCCTTCCCCTATTCCTTCTAGATGTCACTATTTGCCACTTGTACTTCCTTTACCTGATGTATTACAGACTTTTAATAAGCAATAACTACAGAATTCATTGTAATGGGGCAAATTGTGGACTTGCTTTTAAAGTGCATTTTCCTTTGCTGACTAATGTTTTCAGATTCATGGCAAGTTCTCTTAAACTTGTGGTGTCCAGAAAGTCAGTATTAACACTGGGGTCATTGTCAGTCTCTAAAAGAGTTCACAGGGAATTTTCATATAGGTGATCCAAATTAAAGTCCCATTCTGGATTGTCTATACCATTTAAGTCATAAATTGCTTCAATTATAAAATCCAAGTCCTCTTTTACAGAAATAATTATATGAACTGTTTTCATGCTGCACACATAAAACTACCCTATGTGTGTTGCAAGTATGATTTAAATGTTACATTGGAACCGAGTGCATGCATATTGCATGCGTGCAGCAAGCAAGTATGGAAAGCATGATTTTTATGTTACTTTGGAAAAGACTGCATGCATGTGGCATACATGCAAAAAGCAAGTGGTCACTGATAACTGCACATGCAAAAGTTAAGCGACTTGCACAGGATCACACCATACACATTTTGGGGTTGATGATATTCAAACCAATGTCTTTATGCATCCAAGTCTCCTGGCTTGCAGTTCAGTGCCTTTAACCACTAAGCCATACTGCCTGCACATATATGGCTCACTTGTACTTCAGTACATGTCTGCATACATCTGCCCACATGTGGCATGCTTGTAGCCGCTGTTATACTTTTCAGTTTTCCTCTCTCGCTTATCTCAGTTTCACAGTTGGACTGTAGCACACATACAAGTAGAAACATGTGTGTTTTTTTCCCACCCAAAATGCATGCATTTACCCACAAAACCACTTAATTACTTCTGTCTGGCCTGTACTCCTACCATTTTCTTTCCATAGTTTTGAATGCTTCCAGACAGACATTATGGTACAAATACAAAAGTAGCAATAACTTGACACACACCCACATGGCCAGACTTCCCCACCTTCTTGCACACACACTGTAGTGTGTACAGCCATGCTGCTACAGACAACCCATCAAGTATAGATATAAGTAAAAAGTCTCTTACTTGAGTTCTAGGGAGCCAGAAGCAGGAGTCTTTAAGAGATGATGTCCATGGGTCAGAGTGCTGGGGTGTACCACTTTGAAATGAATGGAGTTTTTTTTATTACTATTTTATACATTATGATGGTGAGTTGTAGAATAATGAAGGCAATTGTTCTGCTAACAAGGCCCTTGTTAGTCGAGCAGTGTCTTTCATTAATCTCCAACTCTCCATCAATAATGCATAAAATAGTATTAAAAAATACCCCCATTCAATTCAGCAGTGTTCACCATGCAGTCTCCTTTGCCCTTGCCCATTGTCATAATGTGCCTAGTGTGGGGATGCGGAGGTTGGCTTCACTGGGGGGGGGGGGATAAGCCTGACTATAGTGGGGGTCCAATAATCTGTGCATACCATACCACTCAACTGTCCGTGAATGCAAGGAACAGCTCTAGAATGTCTTTAACATCTCTAAAAGGTACAACTTATTTGTTTTGACTGAAAAGTGATATGCAAATCAGGAAAAATTCAAATGTATAAGATTCATCTGTATATACCCCAGCGCAGTGCATCAGATTTGGTTTTGAACCCACCCAGTTACTAACAGTTTTTTATTTTGCCTTGCTGAAGTTCTGGCCCCCTCCAAAAATAACTTTAACCCACATTTTCTCCCAGACTCCATTCCATTCAATACCCATCCCCTATGGGTCATGAAGCCACCCAAAGGTGAAGAAACATGAAAAACACATCAATATTTCAGTCCTTCCACCTTTCCCAATCCCCTTATTAAAAAAAAATATATTTACTTTTACTTGCCTGGCCATATGGCCAGAGCCTGCATCCTAGCATAGTGTTCCACCAGCCCAGTTTTCAGTCCACTACTCCTCTCTCCTTCCACAGAAGCTGGATGCTAGAACCAACCATCATAGGTCCCCACCAAGGTCTGCGAACAAGTCACCTCACCAACCGAACTCACTCAACCTGGGTTGCTTGCTTCTTGCTTGGTTGCTGCTGTGGCTGCTTCCACACTGCACTGATCAAGGCATATGAAGACCACCCACACTGCTGTCACCACTGCCGTTAAGCCTAGCTTGCAGCCATGGGGGTCTGTGCTGTTTTTTTTGCAAGGTGAGCCTAGTAGAGTAAGTAGGTAGCCTAGTCATGAGTTAGCTTCTAGCTCACCCTCTGCCTCTTCAGCAATGAAGAGAGACAGAGACTCATCAAAAGTAGACTAACAAAAAATATGCTGCCACAACACTGCTATTGGGGGTCAATGCTCATTGACTTCTTCAAGCTGTAGTGTGCAGTCTGTCTACTCTGTGGCAGGAAACACAGTGTCACACTTGCAAGACTCATGTGCTCTTTCTTGGCTGGAGCTCATCTGCATCACATGTGATTGTGCCACCACTAATAGGTGGAGCAAGTGGACAACACAATACAGACACAGTCAAATCTGGAGTACCTGGAACATGAGCACACACAGGCAAGGTGGGCACTTATTATGCAAAAAAATGTAATCCAAATTGAGTTCCATTATTGCCAAACCATAAAAACAGCTTGGGCACAAATATGGGTATGGGTGTGTGTGGGGGGGGGGCTACCCCACTCTGCCCTACCTAAATGGCACCCCTGCTTTATGGTAGACATTCATTCTCAGGTGCTAATACAATGATTTCCACTGTGGTCTGAGGTACTGTATCTCCACTGTTTAATGTGTCCTGATCATCATGTGGGTTAGTGTGCCTAATTGTCCCTCATTTTGAGTGTCCATGTCCCTCATTTCAGTGACAAAATGTGAGGTATAGTGCATACTTCCAAGACCCTACTCAGCACACAGAATGCTGAGCATGGCGGTAGTGTATATGCTCAATACAGAATAGCAAAGGGAAAGTAAATGAGATGAAACAGTCATGGAGAAACACATTTGTAGCACTAAATATGCATTGTCTAAAATAAGAAGGCAAGTATAGCGCAGTGGTCTAAGGCTCTGAGCTGCAAATCTGGTGACATCCAACAGACCAGACCTGGGTTTGAATCCCACAGCTTCCACTTGCATACTGTGTGACCCTGAGCAAATCACTTAACCTCCTTGTGCTCCCAGGTTGCTCCTGTAAAAAAGCTTTCAGCTTAGTGTGCTATACCTGGTTAAACAACTAAATAAAAAGAAGAAGGATAGGCTTCACAACACAGAGGCCCCTCTTCATACATCTGGAATGGGGATGTTGACTGGCTATACCCTAGGCATTTAATGCAGTAAACAACAATACTTTTCAAATTAATGGTGATTTAATGACAACAATCAAAAGTCATTAAACAACTTGCAAAATGATCAGAATTAATGAGCTTACTTAATTTTTATGGAAATGCAAATAAAAATGTATTTTAATAACTCTAATTGCTAGTAGTAGTATAAGAAATAGAAACCAATGTGTTTTTTAGATGACATTTGCACCAGCTTAGCTACTGCACAAATGGCAAGTGTTCAGCATGTAAACCTGATGTGATGTTTAAATGATGTTCACACCAGCTTAACTGCTGCACTCATGTCAAGCATGCAACATGCAAACCTAATGTAATTTTTAGAAGATGTTCACACCAGTTTACCCGCTGCACACATGTCAAGCTTGCAGCATTCGAACCTGATTTGCTTTTTAGACCTGGTTCGCTTAGGTTCACTTTGTGTATGCGAACTGCATGCAAACATTACACAATTAAGCATGTGGCATGCATTCTGAATATACACAGCACACCTATATTTCTGTAAGGGCTCAGCTGTGTTTAAATTTGTTTCTTGCAGATAATCCATGGTGCTCTGTTCAGTAGGAGAAAGTAGATTTTTTGAAAAAAATTACTTTAGGCAAATGTTTTTAAAGAACTTCCTTAAACCCAAAATTACTTGGAAGTGATTTACCTTTGGTGTTGCTGAAAATAAAAGTTCATTACTAAATATAAAGTTCTGTGTTTCCAATGGTGAATGATTCAAGATATTAATTACTTGTAACTGATTGTTTTCTTGCCAGTTGCCAATTCTCTGGGATCTTTCTTGATTTTTTGGAGCCTCCCCCTTTGCTCCTCCTTGTTCTTCTCTTCCTTTTTGAAAAGTCTCTCACTTGTCTAAAAAACTCTGTTGGCTTCTTCACTTCCTTCAGGATCTGTCAGTACACTGTCTTCCCCACCTTGTGAGCTGTCCATTGGGCTCACGCTACATCCTTGCATTTGTTTTTTATCAGACCCAAATCGAACCCTGATTTTACTTTTCCCTCTGCTTTTTGAATTTGCACTAGATCTCCCCCACTTCAGAATATCTCCTTTATTATAATATTCAGCATCACTAGTTAACTTTCTGTTTCCTTGAAATGATTTCCTTTTCATATTTCAGTAGCTTTTTCTGTAACATTAAATCACACTCTTTGTAATCAATTCTTTCCTTGAATGATAAAGTAAGTGTTCTGGCTTCTTTCAATTCTTCATTTAGATTATCTAATTGCATTGTAACCACCGTAATAATCAATTCAGTGAATGGCTTGGAGTACTGGTTAGCCACTTCCACCCACTCATCTTGGAATTCATATTCTTCCAAACCCCTCAAGGGTATTACATTTATTCAAAAAGCTCTGGGTGCTTTTCCTTTTTCTAGATATTCTTCAAGCATTCTGATGTTAAAAGTTAAATCAATGTCTTTCTGTAATAATTTTTCTAGTTTTAAAAAGCTAGACTTCACATCACCTTAGGATTGTTGACTTTCAGTCCCAGTCAGCAGCTGCCATGGTCTTTGCTGTCTATTGGTAAAACTCTCTGATTTCTCCCACCTGAAACTCTCCTCTTTATCAGAAGTCCTGGCTCTATCCTGTCCTTATATAACTTCAGATTCAAAGTTCAGCCCCTTGAATTGCTGTTTTCAGTATCGAGTAATAGTGAAAGTTAAAGATAATAATGTGGAAACTTGCCTGTGTACTGCTTCTTTCCTAAAACATCCTGACAGATGTCCTAGTTCCTGCAGTCATCAAGAGCAAATGAGGACAAACTTCCAAAAGATGTTGACCACGAATCATCGGTGCAGGGCCAGAGTTGGATACAGGTAGCTAGCCCAGCTTAAACAAACACTGACAGAGAACCTGCACTCAGAAGGATATTAGACACTACATTACAATATAGACTGGTTCAGCGCACTGTCTAAAATGAGCTTTTTGATTTTTGTTTCATTTATTTTTTGTATGTAAATGAGTAATTCATAATGGTTATACTTATTTATGAGTTCATGTATTTAATTACATCACCTTTTTTCCACTAACCATGCCCCCCTGATGAAAATGTTCCATCTGAAGTGCTGGGGCAGTTAGTGGACTGTGTATTTGTCTGTCCACCTTATCTCCATTGAATTTGTGCATTTAAGCACTTAAAACATTAATGCAGGACTTTGGTGCATTATTTTCTTCCGAGAGCAGATTCTCTGACAGTGTTTATATTTTTATTTAGCATTTGATTGGCAGTGACCAGTGGTGTGTATGCCAGCAGAACTTGAGAGCAAGTGGGACATCAGAAACAGTGCCAGCAAGCAGCTGGCAAAGATGATTGTGGTATGAAGTTATTTCATTTTTATTTTGTTTAATAATGAAAGAAGCTAGGATTTGTCTTTTTTTAATAAAAGTGATTGAGATGGGGAGCACTTACAAGGCATCACCATGTATCTCACTTAATAAGTGAGAAACAAAATGGTGGCTGGTCACTTTTTAAAATTCGATGGGCACAGAAATATTGGAATGAAACTGGGCAGCCAGAGACTGGGACTCATTATGTCACAGTCTCTGTTGTCTGATACCAGACTAGCTGGTTGGTGGTCTTAGCCAATTAGAATCGAGAATTCTCCCTACACATCTTCTAAAACCAAATAAGTCTGCAGACGTATCTTGAGAAGGACTGGTCACAACATGGCCTATGAATGGACAAACTCCCTGCTTATGGCTTGGAAGACCAGATATTCAAGAATGAATGGTAGCAGGCATTAACAATGTGCAGTACAGAGTTAATTAAAGCACACATCATGAAATACAAACTAGCTTGAAAAAATTAAAAGGTGAGATCATAATTCATAACCACTCAAGCACTGCTCCGAGAGTTAACATAGAGTGAGGAATCTGATCATTTTAACAAGATCTACATAGACAAAATATACAAACAAGAGACTGAATTATGCAAAAGGAAAAAAAATCCAAACTCTGCAGAGATGTCTCTGACTTTGAAAAAGGAGATGTGTTTAAGAAGGAAGGCACACAAAATTCACTAGCAAGGAGAAAGTCCCATAGCAGGAGAAGGGGTAGGAATAAAAGTGGTACCAGAAGAAAACTGGCTAAAAGGTGTCAAAGTGGGACCATTATTTGCAATAGCAATTTACTGAGACATCTCCTTGAGCCCAGAACAGAATACTACAGTATATTTTTAATACAGAACAAAGTAGCACCCAAGGTGAAGAACAGGCTACTAAGCTGAAAATAAAAAAAAAAGCAGAAAAAAACCCCAAACAACAAACAAACAAAGGGTTAGAAAGACAGACAGGAGAGTGACACTCCAACAATCAGAGGGTCTTCAGGGAGACAAGATGATTATTCACCTTATAGACTCAACGTTTATTGAAGAACAAACAAAAGACTTATCCAGGGAACTCTCTTTTATACCAGCCCTTCAGCCAACCTGATCAACATAGAGGTGGACATTTTTAAATTGATCAGGAATGTTAAGTTCTATTTTTTTTCCATCACAAATAATCAGCACAGAGGCAAGGGTGTGTTTGAGGAATCTGTACTGGACAATATGGGACTAGAGACTGAACTAATGGTCTCTGTATACAATCAAACACCTGAGACAGACACCACTCTGGCATGAACTACCAGCAAATGAGGGATGGCTCCATGTCATTTCAGCGATTTAATTACAGTGTATTCAATTTCAGCAACACAATAATAGCATGGAAAAATACAGCAACCGGTCAATTCAGCAATGTTAATTTCAGCTAATAAATCAGAGCTGAAGCTAAAAATTGTATGCCAAACCATGTAGATATTCCATGTGGGTATAAGTGACATACTCATCAACGACCATGAGCAAGTCACTCTATGAGGTCATGGTACCTTTGATGGCTGCTGCCCGAGACACAATCTGCACTAGCCTGACCTCAGCCATAAGTTGCTCCTCCTGCAAACACTCTGCTGCACCTGTATCCTATCAGACTCTTGTGCTGTGAGTGTGAACAGGTGCAGCAAAGCATTGCACAGCTACCGTGGTTTTGCAAGGGGGCTATGCCTCCCCTGCACCCCCAATGGGGGTCTGTGCCCCAGTACCCCTCTATCTTTAGAATTCTAACTCCAAGGTTCTCATTGCCTCTGAGGTTCACTGAACAGTCATACTCATGCAAATTGACTATTTGGCGACATGTGCCATTTACCCATATTGCAATTGTGCTAATAGATTCAGGCAAATTGAATCGCCCAAATTGACTAACTGCATTGACATACTACCATGAGGGACTATGAGCCACTAAACACTGATTATTTTGGATGACCATTATCTAGATGCCATTACCAGTGGGGACATTATTGACCACTACAATGTGGATGAATTACTCGCCAAAGGAAACAACATGACAGCTGAGCCAGAAAATACTGAAATGGACATTGTTAGCATTGGTGGTAAGCAAGGCAGGGTTAAGACTAAATCAAAATTCTGTCCACAGGTAAATGCTGCCACAATTACTACTTTTAAAGAGGTATTATTGGCAGAAACTGAAACATTATTCCAGGGGTACTGCTGTCACAAACATGGTAACCTCCCATTGTCTGATAGTGAAGCTCTACATCAGCTTAGTGAACTAAAAGAGGTGGTAACTAAATCTTCAGACAAGGTGTATGGTACAGTACTTATGAGAGAGAGTGACAATATTTAAAAGGTGCATGATTCATTGAATGCAACAGGCAATTATGAGAAGTTACATGGGGATCCTATGGGAAAATATGGTATCGAGCTTTTTGAACTGATTGATGGAGCTTTGGATTAGGGTTGCATCGCTGAGGAAGAGGCTGCATTCTTGAATGTGGAATTTCCAGTAGTTCCTACCATATATATCCTCCACATGGTCCTTACAGATCCTCAAATCCACCTAGGAAGCCAATAATCTCTGGTGTGGATTTATTATCACACAGCATGTCACAGCTTGTGTACTCTTTTCTTCAACAATTTGTCCAGGGCCTAAAATCATACACCAGAAATAATATGAGCCTCTTGAGTAAGCTTGACAGTTTTGTTTGGAATGAGAATTATTTCTGAATTACAATCCATGTGGTCAGCCTCTACACATTTATTAGGCACAGGAAAGGCATAGACGCAGTGGAATGCTTCCTGCAGAATCTCCACTTGGGTGATAACATTCCAACTTCCTTCCTCTTACAAGCCCTGGAATACATTCTTAACAGAAATTATTTCATGCTTAATGGGGAATTTTTTTGACAGACGTGTGGGACTGCCATGGGGCCTCTGTAGCCTTGTGCTATGCAAATCTTTTCATGGTCTTCTGGGAGGAAAGGTTGTGTACTAGAGGGAATAGAGGGAACATAACAAGTGCTTGGACAGTATAGTGACGTGGCATTGCTATATTGATGACATAATTTGTATCTCGCGTGGCATGGAGGAGGAGATGCAACTATGTTTTTCATACGTGAATATCAGCAGTGAAAGCTTTAGTTTCACATTTGAGTATGACAAAGGATTCAGACCTTTTTTGCATGTCATCCTTAGTGCCATGCAAGGTCAAACTGTCAACAGCTCTGGGAACAGAAAACCAATCACTGCTTCTTCTGTACTGCAGGTGGACAGCACACATCCAAGAAAGCTAGTGGAGTCTTTAGCCAGATGCTAAGGATACACAGAAAATGTCCAAAGCAAGATGACTTTGAATGTGAAGTCAGTTAAATGATGGCTAAGTTCAAAGAAAGGGACTATGGTGAAGCTATTCTTAACACTGCCTATGACAGAGTTAAGGTCATTGACTATTGCTCCCTCCTAACCCCAAGCCAAGACAAGAGGAGGGTAACAAGTGCATTATCTTCTCTACAGAATATATCAATCAACCAGGGATGGTTGGTAACCCATCCACAGATTTTGGCTGATTCTACATGGGGACAGTACTGTTATTAATGAGGCTGGTAAAACACCCAGGGTAACATTTAGGAAAGCAAACAACCTGGGTAGTATTTTGATTGCTGGCCACTTTGTACCTACCAGGAAAGATAACCTACATCTAAATTGGCTTCATAAGAGACCACCTATTTTTTATTGGTGTGGGCATTGCAGTGTTTGTTAACATGCAAAAGAGAGTAAATGCTTTGAACACCATCTGAATGTACTCAAAGTGAACATCTGGCAGTTCATGACATGCATTATTTCTATTGTAGTGTACGTCATATGGTGCCCCTGTAATCTATGGTATGTGCACTGCATCATACACCCTTTGAAAGTACGCACCCAGTAGCATATCAGATCAATTTCCAATAGAAATGAACACAATGCCCTGTGTGTGCACTTTTGGGAAGCACATGGGTCAGATGCAGCAGAACTATGTTTCCTTGGCCTGGAAACATACACAGCCACACAAGAGGGATGGAGACAGGTTCAACCATCTCTTGCAGCAAGAGACTAAATGGATGGTATCCTTAAACAGTGAACAACCATGTGATCTTAATGAAGAAGTGGATTTTGTAACCTAATAGAAACAGACTTTGATGGCAGATAAGGACCACTTGGCCCACCCAGTCTTCCCATTTCCCCTACCTACTGGATAAGCTGCGGATTTTAGTTAACCAACAGCCTACTTCCTGCCACCCCCCCACTATAATTGTCTTATGTCTGTCCCATGCATATTTGAATTCCTCCACTGTTTTAGACCCCACAGCATCTCCAGGAAGGCGGTTCCATGCGTCCACCACTCTCTCCATGAAAAAAATTTTTCTCACATTACCCCTGAACTGTCCCCTCTCTATCTTTAAATTGTGCCCCCTTGTTCTTACACATCTCTTTTTCTGAAAGATGCTACCCTCCTGGGCTTTGTTGATTCCCTTGAGGTACTTTAACATTTCTATCATGTCCCCCCGTCCCTCCTTTCATCAAAGGTATAAATGTTAAGCTCTCTCAGTCTCTCTTCATATGGATTCTGATGCAGACCCTGCACCATTTTAGTTGCCCTCCTCTGGACTGCTTCCATCCTGTCTATGTCCTTGCATAGATGAGGTCTCCAGAACTGCACACAGTACTCCAGATGGGGTCTCACCAACTGTCTGTACAGAGGGATAACCACTTCTCTTTTTCTACTTGTGATGCCCCTTCCTATGCATCCCAGTATCCACCTGGCTCTCCTTACTGACTTCTCACATTGCTTACCCACCTTTAGATCATCTGATATGACTACCCCAGGTCCCTTTCCATTTCTGTTGTTGTTAGTACCCCTCTGCTATGTACTCTTCTCCTGGGTTTTGTTTCCCAGGTGCATTACTTGCACTTCTTTGCGTTGAATCTAAGTTGCCATATGTCTGACCATTCCTCCAACCTTGCCAAGTCCCTTCTCATCCTTTCTACCCCACCTTGTGTAACAACTCTGTTACAGATCTTTGTGTCATCTGCAAAAAGGCATACCTTTCCCTCCAGACCCTCTGCAATGTCACCTATAAAGATGTTAATGATGACTGGACCTAGTACTGAGCCCTGAGGTACTCCACTAGTGACCCCCCTTTCTTTGGAATGTGTTCCATTCACTATTACCTTCTGTGTCCTGTTGTACAGCCAGTTTGCTACCCAAGCTACCACCCTGGGACCCACTCCCAGGCTAGATAACATGATTATCAATCTTTTGTGTGGGACTGTGTCAAATGCCTTGCTAAAGTCTAGGTAGGCCATATCCACAGCCCCTCCCTGGTCTATTACTTTGGTCACCCAGTCAAAGAAATCTATTAGATTCATCTGACATGACCTTCCTGCTGTAAATCCATGCTGCTTTTGGTCCTGTGCCCCACTGGCCTCTAGGTACTCAACAATTCTTTCTTTCTGAAGTGGTTCCATCATTTTCCCTACCACTGAGGTCAAACTTACAGGTCTGTAGTTTCCTGCTTCTGCCTTGCTCCCACTTTTGTGAAGGGGAATCACATCTGCCCTCCTCAAGTCCTCAGGTACCACCCCATCCTCCCATGATTTGTTAAAAACAGTGGTGTCACCAGGGTGGTTTGGGAGGGGCTATAACCCCCCAATATAAGTCAAAGCCCCCCCAAATAGTTAGGGTTGCTGCCTGTCCTGATTTTGCTGAGATCATCCCATTTCTGTGGTAATCTTTAAGTCTTCCGGGGGGACATTAGACGTCTCACTTTTTGACAGTTATGCAACTTGCATGACTGTCAAAAAGCAGGACTTTTAATGTCCCCACAGGAAGACAGCATTGATGCTATGTGCAGCTGATGCCTGACACTGTATTGCTAGCACTAGCATTGGTCACTTAGTTACATAATGCCACAACATAGCCAATTAGCTGCTGCACTCCTTTACGCACAATACCACCATAGCATCATGCCATCACGATACTGAGAGTGGCAAGCATGAAGCACGTGTACTCTGAGGCAAAGGCGGCAGCGACGCATCATCATTTATCATTTTAAATGAACTAACTTTTCCCGGGGGTGAGAGGTGAGAGAGACAAGAGTAAAGGTAGCCAATACCAAAACAGCTACAAATTGGAACATGAGCGGATCCTGAGGGAGATACTAGCAAGTGCGCACCGACACACAGCTTTCATAGGACCCACCCTGAGGTAACAACTGATGGATTGGGCACTAAGTAAGCCCTTATGGCAGAATCTCTGACGGTGACCTGGTGAGCTGTACCTGCTCTCGCCCCCTCCGTACATACCCTTTATTGAGTGAGCAAGTCAGTGAGATCTCAGATTGGAGATGAGTGAAGGTGGTGGGCAAGTTTGTCAAATTTTGGGGCAACTGAATTTCTGAAGTGAGTCAGGCGACCATGAGAGAGGCATTCTGTTGACTAACCAGAACAAATCCAGTAATATTATTAACTTGTATGTATGTATGATTAATGTCCATCTCACTACACTTAGTCCTCTTGCAAAATAAAAGAGCCCACGTTCAAGGAGCAGTAGTCCATGCAGCAGAAGTGTGACTGAAGCAGTGGCAGGCTGAGGCATCAAAGCAATTAGAAATGATTGACTTTTTATGAAATGTGTGAGGTAGCTCCTGAATCCTGGAGAAAAGTTTCCTGGTCAGTGAATTAACTTAAAATCGATACCTGGTTATTAAAATCCTATGAATTCAATTTGCTTTCTCTGTGTTGGTTAAAAAGAGAAGGGTAATTAGTCTAAGCTTTTCATGATACTTGTAACAAAAAAAAAAACAAAAAAACAGTAACAGTCCATCATGAAACTCCTCCAGTATATAAAACATTCTGCTTCTGCCATTGTTTCTGCCTGGTACTGGTTTTCTTGGCTAGGGGATAAGAATGAGCTGGTTTCATAAAGGAGGTGTCTGAGTTTGAAAAGACTGAAAGCTCAAGTCCATTATTTCTGCATGTATACTAAAGATGTACAGCACAGTGACATGTGATTTGGGAGGATGAGCTTGTAACTGAGCAAGGGATTGACATGCACAGCTGCATTGGTGCTTATAACTTAAGTGCTAATTTGTTACTGGGGTACGGCATATAGTGAGGACCCAGTCATCACAGAACTGGCTATGGGGAAGGAGTCTTCACTGATGCTAAATAACTGCTGGCACTGCCTTTGATCTGAATTGTGTTGTCTTTCATTCAAATGCAGGTAGCTAGTGTATTTATTTGACCAGACACTCTGGTATAGGTAGCTTGTCTGCTTATTTGGTTTTCCATACATATTCCCCACCTCTTATTGCTAGGAGATACTATCTCATAACACTTGAAACTAGTGCATTTTTTAAATTTTGTACAAAGTGTAATGTTCGCAAATCAGTGTCTGAGTATTCTGAATTTCTACTTTAAAGTCTGACTTTGCAGCATTTTCTCTGTGTGGGCAGAACCTTTTCCATATCTGGAAAGGAGCAGTTCTAAGAGGTGAAATGTGGTATGTCCCTCTTAATATGGGGCAATTCAGAAGTGTTTGTGTGTGGAGCTCTTCAGAAAAAAGTATTTTAATGTCAGCTTCTGCGTTGGCAAGGGTAGCTCCTGTTCACCAGTAAAATGCCCATTAAAATGCAGGAAAGGCCACCATTTAAAGGTAAAAATCTCAAAATTTGCTGGGGAACCATGCCCCCAGACCCCCCTAGTTGGGTTAAGATTTTAACTATGGGGCATTAGCCCCCCCAACTGTACAACTCTGGTGATGCCTCTGCCCTACATTCGGCCATTTTAAGCACCATGTGGCCTCTTTTGTTTGGTGGGTGGGGGCGATTGAGATAGATCCATGTTCCTGTTTGGTTTCACCTTGTATTAAGTGACTGTGTAAATTGCCCTTTTTGGATGGTTTGTTTCTTCAGTGACTGTTTACATAAAACTTTCCTTTGCCCTTCCAATTCTTGTGACATGTGTAGCCCATCTCCTTTGGTAATGGTTAGCACATCTCCTTCGGTAATATTTAGTGTGTCACCCTTGGTCAGTCTGTCTGCCTCAGAATGTGGAGCGCATCTCACTTGATTGGTCTGTTTGCCTGAGAATGTGGAGCATGTCGCCTTCGATCAGTCTGTTTGCCTGAGAATGTGGAGTGCATCTTCCTCGGTTGGTCTGTTTACCTGAGAATGTAGAGCGTGTCTCCCTTGGTCAGTCTGTCTGCCTCAGAATGTGGAGCGCATCTCACTTGATTGGTCTGTTTGCCTGAGAATGTGGAGCATGTCGCCTTCGATCAGTCTGTTTGCCTGAGAATGTGGAGTGCATCTTCCTCGGTTGGTCTGTTTACCTGAGAATGTAGAGCGTGTCTCCCTTGGTCAGTTTGTCTGCCTCAGAATGTGGAGCGCATCTCCTCCAGTGTGTCTGTTTGCCTGAGAAAGTGGAGCGCGTCTCCTTTAGTCCATCTGTTTGCCTCAGAATATGGAGTGCATCTCCTTGGGTCGGTCTGTTTGCCTAAGAATGTTGAGCGCGTCTTCCTTGGTTGGTCTGTTTGCCTGAGAATGTGGAGCACATTGCCTTTGGTTGACTCATCCTCTTCATGCCATTTGTGAGGTGTGTACTTACTTCTCGTGTCAGTCCATCTATTTCCTGTGCAGCCTCTCTGTCTGCTGCTTTTTATTTGTGAGGAATGCCTAGCTAATGTCAGACTTTTATGTTTTTGAAGCAATCAAGATGAGAAGAAGACCTTGTGTATCCGCTGCAGATTTGATCAGAGGTGCACTGAATATTTCCCCCTCTGCACTGTTGGAAAAGGAGAGAAGTCAGTGGTACCGAGAAAATGTCAGGAAGGATCCAGAATGTTATGTCAGCTATTTGGAGAAATGCAAAGCACAGTCACAGTCTTATCGAGACGCAATGGATGAACAAAAGAGGAAAAACTATAATGAGAAGGCCAGATTAAGAATGCAGCGATACAGAGCACGAAAGGCCCAAGCTGCAGTGGCTGCAGACTGCCCCGCCACTTCTTCAAAGGTAACCACCAGAAAAGATTCACAAAAGAAGAATGAAGAAAGAGCATGTTGGAGGGAGAGAAAACAAAAAGAACGGAGAAACATGTCTAGTAAGAAACGTAGACGATTGAATGAAAAAAGGCGAGAACTATACAAGAAAAATAAAGAGAATAAGATACCAATTTTCATACCCCAACCCCCACCTGCTGCCACCTGTGCCATGTGCAAAGCGTCTCTTGCAGAAAACACGTGTGTGACCCAGGATACATCCTGTGATACCTCAATGGCTCACCTGACCCAGGATACATCCTGTGACACCCCAATGGCCGACCGACGCTCACAGAGCACTATCAGGAAAGCAGTTCAGAAAGCATGACAAGGACTGCCACAGTCACCCATATGGTTTGCTTGCACAATTGCAAAGGTTATTTCATCATGCTCACCAGCAAAACAGAATGCCCTGGCAAAGTAAAACATGGGCTTGACCTGCCGCACTAACCTTCAAGACAAGATGGTTGAGGTTATAAAGGACAAAATGTAGCAGCTAAAGGAATGCAATACCAAACAGCAGCAGGAATTCAAAAATAGCTTTATCAGTTCTTTTCTGGTGCTGAAAAAGTACCAAATGTTCTGTGGTGCAAGCACAGCACTTGGAATCAGTTGGAGGAGAATGATGAAGGCATCAAGGGGGGGAAAGAGAGCCAAGGAGCAAGCAGCACAAGGCCGCACTATCTGCAGAAACAGTGAAGAATGTTAAGAACTTCTTTGAGGCCTCTTCTACACCACTGCCTCACAAGAAGGCAGTTTCCAAAAGGACTGGGGCAACAAAGGCTTTCTTGGACAAGACCCTTAATAGTTTCCACCAGCAGTTTTACCAGCAACACCTGAAACAAAAATAGGATCCACTAAGTTCTGAAGCCTGAGACCCAAATACCAAACTCGCCAGGCAACAAAAACTGGATCAGTGCCTGTGTGAGTACTGTGCCAATGCAGAGTTAAAGCTGCGATCCTTGATCGGTTTGCCAATGTTAAACATTTGCCATAATGCAAAATTGAAAACATTTATAGGGCTGTTGAGCTCACCATGTGCCTACGCCACCTGGTGACAAATTTTTTGCAAACAATTTCATCAGCAAAACGTGTGAGAACTGCAGTACCAATGCAATATTTAAAAAATCAGAGGAACTTGTGCAGAAACATGGAAATAATCTAGTAAAATGGTTCTAATGGGAGACTGTCAGTGTGACCAGAGACATGAATGACACTGTGGTTAAACAGTCTAGAAAAGTGCTCCAACGCAAACAAACCATTGTGACTCAACTTATGGAAATGGTAACAGAAGATGTGAGTTTTTGTGCTAACATCTGCACGTTGCATCATGGCAACATAATCGGTTCATAACTCAGAAAGACCAAATGCCAACAGGTTGGGTCATAATGGTGCTGGACTTCAGAATTACACTTATGAGTTCCAAGATGAAATTCAGTCCTGTCACTGGCACCATAAACAGGCCACAGTACACCTATAGTCATGATCAGGTGTTCAAATGTGAAGGCCTTGTCACCAAGCATATTGACTTTATATCAAATGAGCATAAGCATGACCACCATGCTGTTCACCATTTGTGGGACTTGCAAAGAGACATCTGTGTAACATTCGCAAACTGAATTTCAATGAGTGATACAGTTCACTGATGGCTCGGAGGCCAATATAAATCTAAGTGGACTTTAACTCTATCTCATCTTCACCAATATAGAACAGGTTTCCAAACTGAGCGAGCCTTTTTTGGTTCACGTCATGGGAAAGGCCCATAAGACGGAGAAAGTGCTGTCATCAAATCTGCTGCAAGTCTGGCAGTAGAGAATTGTTGGAAAATGATTTGTAATGCAGAAGAACTATTCCAATTTTGTGCAAGTAATCTGACAAAAAAACCTGACAATGAAGGATGCAGTCACATGCTAAGAACCTTATTTTGGGTAGGAGACAGGCAAATAAAACAGTGAGCAGGACCTGAAGTGTGCACCATACCTGGAACATGGAGGATCCATGGTGTTAAGTCTGTGACAGATGACGTGGTTGCAACAAGAGGACTGAGCTGTTTCCGTAGACCATGTCAAAGGGAAGATGGCCCATCTGAGAACTCTTGTCATGTGGAATCATGGAAGTTACTTACACTTGGGAAATCTTCTGGATATTCAAGCCATGGCATGCCAATCTCACATGCAACCTCAGCATCTGCTGCCTGATACTACCCTGTCAACCCATCCTGACAAAGACATGGTTCCTGAGACTCCAGCTGTTCCCTCAAGCAGCAGCACCACCAACCAGAGCTCTGACACAGCCACTCCTTCATCTGCCATGTTTCCTGAGACTCCAGCTGTTCCATCAAGCAGCAGCACCACCAACCAGAGCTCTGATGTAGCAACTCCTTCTGCCTGTTCAAAGAAAGTGAAGTCAAAAGAACATATACAGGTGAACAAATTTTATGCCATGTATTATTCAAAAGCCTTCTACATCGGTCAGCTAACCACTTTGGATGAGAGTGGCAAATACCATTTCAGCTTTATGCAGCAGCGTGGGGCTAGCATCTTCACGTGGCCATGACACAAGGACACAGATTCAATACTGAAGACAATGCACATATTTTATGGTCCATAAACTTTGATGGGAAGGGCACTCTCAGTCTTCTACCTGAGGAACTGCAGACCATCAATACCAAATACAAAATTCTGAGATGGCACTGGAATTAACTGGTGTCCATACTGCAATACAATAGCATCACTCGCTAATGGGAGGCAGTATAGCGCAGTGGTCTAAGGCTCTGAGCTGCAAATCTGGTGACATCCAGCAGTCCCAACCTTGGGTTTGAATCCCACAGCTTCCACTTGCATACTGTGTGACCCCGAGCAAGTCATTTAACCTCCTTGTGCTCCCAGGTTGCTCCTGTAAAAAAGTTTTCAGCTTAGTGTGCTATACCTGGTTAAACAACTAAATAAAAAAAAAAATAGACATCCCTATACATTGCTTTTCAATCTTCAAAAACACGAGCTGGCGGCAGAACTCCGCAGTCACTCTGCTGGTCCATGGATTTTATGTTTATGAGCCAGTAGTATGTTAGCTGTTAGTAATGTTCAGTAAAGTTTTTTTAAAAAATGGAAACACATTTGATGGGTAATTACATTCAGCACAGTATTTTGGGTCAAACATCACATCTGTCAGTAATGTTGTTGAATTGTCAAATTTCTCCAGCTCTTGTAGCACTATGTCAGTCATTAGAAGCAGCATGTTAGCTGTTAGGCATGTTCAGTAAAGGTTTTACAACAAAAAGAAATGTGTGGTGTCACTCATTACATTCACCGTAGCATGTGGTGTCAAATGTCACACTTGTCAGTAATATAATTGTCAATTTTTTACATGTTTTGTAGCATTATATCAGCCAGTAGTAGTATGTTAGTTGTTAGGCAACTTTTTTAGTGAGCAAAACATATGTGTGATGTCACTTGTTACATTCACCATGGTATGTGGTGCCACACATCAAATTTGACATTAATGTAATAGAATTTTTGTAAATATTTGTTTTTCATGTTTAATATAACTCATGACATATGTTAGTAAACTTTTTACAACTAAAACAAGTGTCTTGTGTAACATGTTACATTCACCACAATGTGCGGTATCACTTGTTACACTCACCACATTAGAGTTATTTTCTCTCAGGAACATGTGAAGCTTTTATCTCCCAATATGTTTCTTTTTTCATACTTGGATCATAGTATCTTGAAATGAATCACACAACTAATCTAGAAGTAATCTGAAAATTTGACCCTCATGTCACACTTTGGCAACCGCTTTTCATGAACAGACCCATATACAGTATATATTAGAAAGTAAAGTGTAGAACAATAATATGCATACATATCCTGACATCTACTCTTGTCACGGTGCAGATGTAACACTTATCCCTATATGTTAGTATAACATATGCCCTAAGTACTAGCTGTCTATGGGTGTACCTCTGGGGGTACCAATAAAGTGCAGGGACCTCACATAACAGTCCCATCTAAAGTGTGGAAAGAGCCAACCCGGTGGTGCAGAGGGTTGAGGTGCTGGACACCATACCTCATGTCAAACCAGCGACCTGAGTTCAGAAACGGACCCGGGCGGCCAGGGGTCGGCAGGGGGGAAAGAGATTGAGTGTCTGGAGGACTGCTCTCTCTTCCCTGGGGAGGGTTGGGTAGCGAACACTCAATGAGTGCCCTCTGTCAGAGACTGGGGGCTAGCCAACTGAGCGTTGTGGCGTATGCCAAGGGGTGGAGCCACGGCACATGCTGCCTTGGTAGCCGGGCTCCACAGGTGATGTAGTGCACAGAAAAAAAAAGGACAAAAAAAAAACCCTCACCACCGATAGGTGAAGGTGCCTCCCTCCACAAACCACACTCCCAGATACGGGCTCAGCTCTCAGGCTATCCCCCTCCTCTCTGGCCCGGTGTCTTAATACTAAGAAAAAGAGCGCCCTGGGCAGGGGTGGCTCTTCCCCGGATGGTAGACCCGGGGGATGCCTGGTGCCAGAGAGGAGCTTGTGACTACTGAGCCACATTGGGAGGTAGAGACTGTGGATCCATGAGGTCACTGGAGAGAGTTCAGAGGTAAGGGGTGAAAAAATAGAGTTCAAAAAAAAAAATAGTGTGGAAATAGGGAAAGAAAGGGAGCCAAGAGAGTCTCTGCCAAGTGCCAGAGGTCGAAGAGACTGTCTTCTTGGTATTTAAAAATGGCTGATTTGTGCAAAACCAGAGATGAACCTTATCAAAGTCGTTCTGGGGTCTGGATGCTACATCAACGGGAAGGGACCAAATGTATACAGGATAGTATCACCCACACACATGTGGATGGAGGTGGCAGGACAGGCAGTGGGAAGGTCATTTAAGAAGATGGAGAATAGCAGCAGGCACAGCATTGAACCTTGAGGTACTCCAATGTTGATGGGAAGGGGAGGAGATACTTTATCATGAATCTGAATGGCTTGTGTTCTACCCACTAGGCATAAATGGATCCAGCTGGTGGTTGCATTTGACAGCCCCACAGCAGAGAGTTTGGCAAGCAGGAGTGGGGTGGGAGACAGTGTCGGAAGTCATTGGAGAGTCGACAAAAATAGCAGAAGTGCTATGTCCTGGTCCATGCCAGTAAGTATAGGAGTCAGTGAGCCTTAGGAGGGGGGAGGAAGAGATGTAGCGGAACTTCCAGAAACCAGACTGGTAAGCAGTGAAAAAGGATGAGGAGGAAGAGGAGGAGGAATCAAGGTAGGAAGAGAGTGGGAATATAACACCAAGTGTTCCTATAGCTTGTCAAGAATGGGGAGCAGGCAAATAGGATGGTAGTTTCCAGTGGAGGAGGAATCACCACATTTTGCAAGGGGGGGTTAACAGTAGCATGTTTCCAAACAGATGGGACAGATGCAAGAGAGAAGGAGGGATTTAAGAGAGAGGCAAGGTGGTTGGAGATGGCAGGAGTAGACAGATATAGGATTTTGGAGTCAAATCCAGAAGGGTACTTATCCTTAGTGGAGTTAAGGGCAAGAAGAGCTTTAAGGGCATCAGCAGGGGATACAGCACAGAAGGAGAAGGAGGAGGAGATGAGGGCAGCCATGTGAGAGGGCTTAAGGGGAGTAGAGACAAGGAAGAAAGGAGAGTAGAGAGAAGGGAGGAGGTGCAGGAGGTGAAGAAAGTGTTAAAATCTGTGGCAACAGAGAGGTGATCAGATAGGGAGACATCACCCACTTTGATAACTGGTATCAGGGGCTGGGATGGGGGGGATAACAAGGCTTGAACCACCTTCCAGAATTTGGACGGGTGGTTTATGTTTGATTGAAAAATGGCTGAGATGTATTCAGCCTTAACCAATCTAATTACCCTAGTGCAAGCATTTCTAAGAGTATGGTACCTCTTGAGGGCAATAGGGGAGCTTGTGACTTTGTGCATCTTCCACACCTGATGATCCCTGGCACATACATATGTCATCATTATAGCAGTAACCCAGGGGAGGTGGGAGAAGCTCACCTGTGTGCACCTTAGAGGGTCATAGTGGTCCCAGATTGTAAGTAGTTTTGAATTGAAATATTCCAGAGCACAGTCAATAGAGGAAGCATTGGGAATGGGAGAACAATCAGAGTTTGACAGATCAATGAGAAACAGTGCCAGATCCAAAAATCTGTACAAGTGAATCACTAAGAATTTAGGTGGGGCTTTAGGGTGCTGGATTTTGGGAACAGTATAGACCATGTGATGGTCACTTAGTGCATCTGGTAGGATACTGGCTGCGATAATGTGATGTGGGTGAGAGGTTAGAGCTCAGTCAATTAAAGAATGATTTTGTGATTTTGTGTTTAGTCAGGTGGGTTTGCTAATTTACTGGGTCAGGATTAAGAAGACTACCTTGTTCTGAGTTTCAGAGTGGATGGGGAAAGCAAGTTCACATTAGAATCCCACAGGATATGAATTTCACCTGTACAGGAGTGAGACAGGAGGGTAGTCAGTAGGTCTGTGATAGAAGATGAAGATAAACTTGGGCAGCAGTATGTACCAGCCATAAAGATGGGAGGAAGAATGGGAGTATGATCTTCACCAGAAGTAACTCTTAGGCCTGTGAGAGGGAGGTCATGAGTACAGGAGCAAATTGGATTGAGGAGGCTGTAGACATGGCAATGCCACCACCTCTGCAGGAGCAGTTCTGGCAGATGAGGGAGTTGTCGGGAATCAGGACACTTGCATCTGTAATGTTAGATTTTAGCCTCATTTCGGTTATGATCAGTATGTCAGGGATGAGGTTTAAGGCTAGGGGTCTAAGCAAATTACTTTTGGGGAGGAGGCTCCTGATGTTTAAATTGGCTGTTTTCAGTCCATGAGGAAGTTGGGGGGGGAGAGAGAGGGGTCAGGGCCAGGGTTCGGTTCCATGTCACCTGCTGCCAGTAGCTTCAAGGTGATTAGTAGTTTGATGATGACTTTACTACACTTCTGCAGTGAGAAACGAGGGGGGGAGTGGCAGTTGAGTGGTGGAGAGGGGAAGCCGGCCTGAATGTGAGCAGACTGGTATGGAAGCAAGGGGGTAGGATAGATAGTCCTGGAGGCCATGAGTTGTGGGTCCAGGTGTGGGGGAGCCAGGTGAGAGGTAGTGGAGGAAGTGGGTGATGGGAAAACTCAGAGAGGTGGAGGAATAAAGAGGATGATACAGAGGAGGAATGAGGGTGGGGAAGGAAGCTATGGTGAAGAGGAGGGAGAATATAGATGTTCCATGGAACATGGCTTGGGGTGAACAAGGCAGGCTCAGGGGAGAGCAAGTATAAGGATTAGAAATGAGCAAATACAGAGTGGCTCCAGTAAGGGACAAATGAGTTGATAATGGAATAATGCAAGGTAGAAATACCAACATATACAACAATAAACTCAGGGTCACTATTGTTTTGTTAATAAGAAATATATATATATATATATATATATATATATATTCTATGCAAAAAACTTTGTTAATGCATCAGTTAGGGTTGTTCTACAGTGACAAAAGCAAGGAAATTCAATATTAGGGTTGCCACACACCCCACCCACTCTGCCCCACCAACAGGCAGCGGGGTGTGTAGAGTGGTGGACTAACTCTCACCCCATTCTCCTACACACTGTACCACCTCAGCTTGTTTACACATGGGATGGGGAGAGAGTTAGGGCCGATGACCCCAATGCACATCCCGATGCCTCTTGGTGCGGGTGGAGTAGGGATGGGGTGCAAGAGGAAGCAACCCTAATATCGAATTTCCTCACTTTTGTCGCTATAGAACAACCTTAACTGATACATTAACAAAGTTTTTTTGCATAGAATATGTGTGTGTATATATATATATATATATATATATACATTTATTTATAACATGAAGATTGGGCACTCTGTAGTGTGTGGTGCCAATAAACTGCAGATGGGGAAATGGATTGAAAAAAAAATGCAAGAAATCAAGGTGACACTGTTACAAAGGATATGCATCTTTAGAGGAACCCAGAGAAAGAGAAGAGATAAAAAAAATCAGTGCATTGGCTAGGATTTGAACCCAGGCTATCCAGAACTCTATTCAAATAATAAATGAGCAATACTCAGATATTGTGCTGTGGTTATACTCATGCTTCTAACAGCAAGAAGTCCATTTCCCTTATAACTCACAATGCTATATGCACTTATTACCAAACTGTATGCTCTTAAAGACTAGGCCAGGTAGTTAAACAAACTAATCTGGTGGTGCACTGGATGTGCATTAACTTACAAGCAAAAGGTCAGGGGTTTGATATCTGTAGATCAGGGCACTTATATGCTGCTTAATCAAGGACACTCAAGAATTATGCAGTAACTATTATCATGATTTCACCATGCTCTTCTTTTTTTTCACATTTTCATACTGTTTATACTTCAACCCCAATGATTACTTAAAAAACATTTTGTTTCCTGATAGGGTCTGCAATATGGTGCAGAGGTTAAAGCACTGAGTTATGAACCAAAAGACATCATAGTCCTAGGTTTGAATCCCACAACCACCAGATATACACTGCCCTTAACCAGCCACAGCACATGTCAGAGCATCTGATTTTGCCACATCGTCCATACACAACTCCTCCTCCAATCTCACCCCATGTAAGCCCAGCCTCCAATAACACCCAATATAAGCCATGCCTCCAGTATCACCCCATGTAAGTCCTATCTCCAATATCACCCCATATAAGTCCCTCCTCCAGTCTCACTCCATGTAAGCCCTGCCTCCAATATCAATCTATGTAACCCCACCTCCTATATCACCCCATGTTAGCCATGGGATGGTATTGGACCCCACTTCATGAACAATGATACTGTCATCTCATTACTCAATCCAGAATGGTGATTTCATGGTCACTGCATGGAATCAACTTTCGGAAAGTAAAATCACTTTTCAGAACAATTTATGAAATTACCATCCTGGTCTTCATGAGGGGAGGTCCCAAAAAGCCAATGATGCAAATTTGGTGCAAACATTTTCCAAAGCGTGCGTTGCGCAGTTTCTACGGACGCTTATAACTTCGCCAATTTTTAATATTTTGACTCCAGATTTTCAACAATGTCATTTTTTCACACCTCCTCATGAACTTTATAGCTTTCATTTCTCCTATCCTGCTGGAAGTGTGTTTTTACACCTCTGCCACACAATGGAGTGTCGCTGCGTGAAATCAACTTTCGGGATGGATTAAGAAAATCACAGTGCCAGTTTTCATGAAGGGTCTTCCAAAAGAGTTTGGTGAAAATTTGGTTAAAAATTTCCAAAACTACCAGGTTTCAAGCATACATTGCACAGTTTCTATCGTGCTCATAACCAATATTCCATATTTTCCCTCCTGGTTTTCAACATTACCTTTTCCACACCTCCTCATCAACATTATACAGCTGTCAGTTTTCATATCCTTCCCAAAACATGATTTTGCACCTGTGGTGCAGAATTGTGCATTCACTTTCAGGACAGATTAATGAAATTACAACAACATCGTTCATGAGGTGGGGTCCCCAAAATGCCATGTTGTAAACTGGGTGGGACGAATCCTAAAAGTGCCTGCGTTACATCGTCCATTGAACTGTGGCCCCTGCTGCTCCTCTACGAAAAGTATCGAGATAGAGTTTTGTCAACCATTGTGTGTGGAGGTCTCACTGTTATGATTACAATGACATTTGAATTGTTTTGAAGCTACTACGGTTGCTTAGATATTGGTATATTAGTTGCACAAGGGTTCCTTGCTCTATATAGCTGCTGTATGGCTCTGTACTTGCATGTGAGTTGGGCGCTGAGGCAGGAGGCCACACTCACACAGACGAATATAGTTATGCAGAAATTAGCAGCTTGGTGGGAGCACAAAGTCCACCAACACATGCTATTTACTAGTTATATTACGCTTTTTCAAAAAGTAAGAAAATTCATTACAAAAAAACTTTGTTAAGGCATAAGTTAGGGTTAAACTGACAAAAGTTAGGAAATGAGACTTTAGGATAGAGACTCAGGCCCCACAACACAACATCCCCCATGCTTCACAGACAGACAGATGGTGGGGTGTGCCGAGGGGGTCGAGGCCTAACTCCAACCCCAATATCTTTTATTATAGCATGTCAACCTGTTTACACATGGAAAGGGTGAGAGTTGGGCCTTCGATCCCGTGGCACACCCGGAGTCTGTTGTCAGTGGAGGATGGGGGTGGAGGGGTTAGGACTCTACCCTCATATTTCATTTCCCCACTTTTGTCAGTTTAACCCTAACTGATGCAGTAACAAAGTTTTTTACAATGAATATCAATTATATATAAAATGTTTGACCGGCCTGGTGGCCCTGAGGGCTGAGACAGTGATTGCCTTACCTCACGCCACACCAACAACATATGTTCGGGAATGAGCACAGGCAGCCGGGGTTGGCAGGGGTGGTGAGGGATAAAGCATCCGAGGCACTGCTCTCCTTTTCCAGAAGAGGGGACTCCAGTGGTCAGTGCACTTCTCGCCGCTAATGGAGGCTTAGGGGGCAGTGCTCCAGTGCTGCAAAGAAGGGGCTGAGATATGGCAGGCATCTGGAGGAGCATGTGTGGATACATGCATGCTCTTTCCACTGGTGTCATTGCACACCCCCTCATGTACGGGGCGTAAAAGAGAAAAATGGTTCTGTTGGTTGATCAGGATGAAGCATCCACCCTGAAAGGCGCTCCCCCAACTGGAGTCAGGTAGAGCTGAATTGAGCTGGGGGGGCTCCTGACCATGCCGCCCCACCACAGGGGGTAATCCATGTGGGAAGAGGGGATGCTGCCTGATGTTGGGGTATGATGCTGGACGAGTGGCTGGAGATGGGTGTCATCCACCACTGTTCGGCACTCATGTCCAGCCACCAGGGAAGAAATAGATTAAAAAAAATATATATATATATATATATATATTATGGTAACACAGTAGTGCTACCATAATTAGGTTGAGGAGCCATTTACATGTTAAACCTAAAATTTGCACCTTAATAACTTTGCAACCATTAAACGGATTTACCTGAAATTTGAAATACACAATCAAGAGTCAAACATCTTGGGATATGCCAACTTTCGTACTGTTTGGATATACAGTTGCGGAGTTATTAAGCGTGATCTGTGCTCGCATTTATGCTTTTTTGAATTCTTTGCTCATCCCTACTGGTCACACGGTTTGCATGACTGGTCCAAAAACCTTCAGGGAACGTGAAAAAATATTAAACGGTTCAAACGTTATTCAAAAAGCAATTTCCCACTATAAGTCAAAGGGAAAAGTTAAAAGTTTGACAGTGTCGCAAATGCACTTTTTAGTGTTGCAAATGGCCTTAGTAGTGTCGCAAATCCGCCATTTTGTTTTCAGTTAGTAATCAGAAAAATGCTTGACATTTAAATGTGGGACCCTAGCAACACAATTCTTTTTGTGTTTACCTAGTCGGACCTTGAGGATGCTAGGCATGTCTTTATTTTGAGGTTAAACACCCTAGAAATATGTTTTTCCAATTTCTGGAAAAAGTAGTGTTGCAAAGTAGTGTCGCACTCATGAAAGTGTCACAAATGCTTGCGAAAGCTGTCACAAATCACGACACTACTTTTTCAGACTAAGGCCAAAATGACAGCAGTTCTTTGCCACCCTGCTGCAAATGAACAGTTTGGTCTTTTGGGCTGAAATTGGAGGAAGAAAGCCAACATCCCACAGATGTGCCTTTTGGTGGTTTGGTGAAAAATATTACAGCACGGCAAAGTTATGGCACTCTGAACTTCTTTTTTCCCATAGGATTACATTATGGCATTCAGCGCCTTTCAGTGCCCGTATCTCAGAAGCGGTGAGATACAGACTTTTGTCAGCAAAATACTTAGCCCCATATAGCAAGCTAAGAATAAAACTAGCCAGGAAAGTCATAAATCATATGACTATTAATTTTTTTTTCTATGTCGTACGGTTCCTGACATATAAGCAATTTAGTATTCCAACTCCTCATTTTCTGCTCCAGGACCTATTATTATGCATACATTCTTTGTACTCACTGTCTTTCACTATGCAGCTTTTGGTGAAAACCAGACTGTGTGCTTATATTAGTGTCACCGTTACCGCTTCCGCTTGCGGTTCCGTAGCCATTTCACTTACTGTTCCCTTCTATGCCACCATGTGCGTTACCCTTTGCATTTTCATTTGAGCCTGAGTTTGCATTATTTTTACCATTTGTGTCTACAGTACTGTTTCTCTTTCTGTTTTGCTTTGCGTCAGCATGCGCATTACCATTTACGTTTGAAGGCACCGTGTTACTATGTGACAAGACATCACATAGCTTCGGTCGATGCTCCACCGCCGCGTACATTCACTATTTCTCATTATCATTCTCAAAAAGAGGAAATTAGGGCAAAAACTCCATTTAATGCATCAGTTAGGGTTGTTCACAGCAACAAAGCGAGGAAATTTGGTGTTAGGTTGAAAGCCCCATGGACCCCCAGCCCACCCCAACCCGGCATCAGGGTGAGCATTGGGTTTGTCGGTCCTAACTCTCACCCCATTCTCCTATACCTCTGCTTTTTGCACATGTGATGGGGTGAGAGTTAGGGCCGAAGACCCCAATGCGCACCACAATGCCGGTTGGCGGGACCAAGGGGGGCTTTCAACCCTAACACCAAATTTCCTCACTTTTGTCGCTGTGAAACAACCCTAACTGATGCATTAAATGGAGTTGTTTGCCTCTAATATATATATATATCTATATACACATTTATTTATAACATGAAGATTGGGCACCTTCTTGTGTGCAGTGCCTATAAACTGCAGATGGGGAAGTTGAATGATAAAAAAAATGCGGGAAATCAAGGTGACACTAATACAAAAGATACGTGTCTTTAGAGGAACCCAGAGAAACAGAAGAGATAAAAAAAATCACTGCATTGGCTAGGATTTGAACCCAGGCTACCCAGAATTCTGTTCAAATAATAAATGAGCAATACTCAAATATTGTGCTGTGGTTATACACATGCTTCTAACAGCAGGCAGCCCATTCCCCTTATAACTTACAATGCTATATGCACTTATTACCAAACTACATGCTCCTAAAGACTAGGCCAGCTAGTTAAACAAGCTCATCTGGTAGTGCACTGGATGTGTTTTAACTTTACAAGCAAAAGGTCAGGGGTTTGATCTCTGTCTAGATCAAGGCACTTATGCTGCTTTATGAAGGACACTCAAGAATTATGCAGGCACTATTATCATGATTTCACCGTGCTCTTCCTGTTTTCACTTTTTCGTACTGTTTATACTTCAACCACAATGATTACTTAAAAAAAACAACATTTTGTCAGCTTGATAGAGTCTGCAACATAGCACAGAGGTTAAAGCACTGAATAACGAACCAAAAGACTTCATAGTCTTAGGTTTGAATCCCATGGCCACCAGATGTATCCTGTCCCTTAACCAGCCACAGCACGTGTCAGAGCATCTGATTTTGCCACATCATCAGCACACAAGCTCCACCTCCAATATCAACCCATGCAAGCCCTGCCTCCAATATCACCCACTATAAGCCCCACCTCCAATATCACCCCATGTAATCCCCGCCTCCAATATCACCCTGTATAAGCCCCACCTCCAATCTGACCCCCAATGTAAGCTCTGCCTCAAATAGGTCCCCATGTAAGCCCTGCCTCCAGTATCAACCTATGTAACCCCACCTCCTATATCACCCCATGTTAGCCAAGGGGTGGTATTGGACCTCACCTCAAGAGCAATGTTACTAATAATAATTTCATGGTCGCTGCACAGAATCAACTTTCAGGGCATAAAATCACCTTTCAGAACTGATTAATGAAATTGCCATTCTGGTCATTATGAGGGGAGGTCCTAACAAGCCAATGATGAAAATTTGGTGCAAAAATTTCTCAAAGCGTGCATTGCGCAGTTTCTACACACGGTCATAACTTAGCCATTTTTTTATATTTTCACTCCTGATTTTCAACATTGCCATTTTTTCACACCTCCTCATGAACTTTCCAGCTGTCATTTCTGACATCCTGCTGGGAGTGTGATTTTGCACCTCTGCCGAAGAATGGCGCATCGCTGTCGCGAAATCAACTTTCAGGATGGATTAAAAAAATCACAGTGCCAGCTTTCATGAAGGGTTTGAAAAAGCTCATGATGAAAATATGGTTAAAAATTTTCAAAAAATGACCATGTTATGAGCATGTATTAGCAGTTTCTATGGGCACTCATAACACCCAATTTTGATTTTTGCCTCCTGATTTTCAACATTACCCTTTTCCACACCTCCTCATCAACATTATACAGCTCTCAGTTTTCACATTCTGCCCAAAACATGATTTTGCACCTGTGGCACAGAATGGTGCATTCACTGTGCAAACTCAACTTTCAGGACAGATTAATGAAATGGCAACAACATTGTTCATGAGGCGGGTTCCCCAAAATACCATGTTGAAAACTGTGTGGAAAAAATTCTAAAAATGTCTGAGTTACATTCGTCCATTAAATTGTGACCCCCGTTGTGCCTCTAACTTGAAATGATTGCAAGATAGAGATTTCGTCAACTCATCGCACGTGGAGGTCTCACTGATATGATTACAATGACATTTCAACTGTTTTTGTAGCTGCTACGGTTGCTTAGATATTAGCATGGTAGTCGCACAAGGGTTCCTTGACATATATGGCTGCTTTGTGGCTCCATACTTGTGTGTGAGTGGGAGCTCAGAGCCCGGAGGACCCACACTCACACAGATGCATATAGTTATGCAGAAATGAGCAGCTTGATGTGAGCGCAGAGTCGACCAACACATGCTGTTTTACTAGTTATATACACTGCTTTAAGTAAGGAAATTCATTACAAAAAAACTTTGTTAATGCATCAGTTAGGGTTAAACTGAAAAAAGTGGGGAAATGAGACTTTAGGATAGAGCTCCAAGCACCCCAACACAACATCTTCCGTCCTCCACAGACCGACAGATGGTGAGGTGTGCCCAGGGGATCAGGAAGCCTAAATCTAACCCCATTCTCTTTTACTGTAGCATGTCAATCTGTTTACACATGGAATGGGGTGAGAGTTGGGCCTCTCGATCCCGTGGCACACTCTGGCATCTGTCAGTCTGTGGAGGATGGAGGGTGGGGGGGTTAGGGGCTCTACCCTCACATTTCATTTCCCCACTTTTGTCAGTTTAACCCTAACTGATGCAGTAATGAAGTTTTTTGCAATGAATAACAATTATATATAAAATATTTGACCAGCCCAGTGGCACTGAGGGCTGAGGCAGTGATTGCCTTATCTCATGCTACACCAGCAACCCATGTTTGGGAATGAGCATGGGCAGCCGGGGGTTGGCAGGGGTGGAGAGGGATTGAGCATCCGAGGCACTGTTCTCCCTCTCCAGAAGAGGGGACTCTAGTGGTCGGTGCACTTCTCACCCCTTATGGAGGCTTAAGGGGTGTTGCTCTGATGCTGCAAAGAAGGGGCTGAGATGGGGCAGGCACCCATATGAGCATGTCCGGACACAGGCAGGCTCTTTCCACTGGTGTCATTGCACACCTCTCACATAAGGTGTGTAAATGAGAAAATGGTTCTGCTGGCTGATCAGGATGAAGCAGCCACTGCTGCAAGCCCCAACCCTGAAAAGTGCTCCCCAACTGAGTCTGGTAGAGTTGAGTTGAACTGGGGGCTCCTTGCTTACCACCACACCATGTAGGGTAATCCATGGGGAAAAGGGATGCTGCCTGATGTCGGGTTAGGGTGCTGGACAGGTGGCTGGAGATGGGTATCATACACTCCTGATCAGCACTCATCTCATGCCACCAGGGAAGAAATAGATTAAAAAAAAGCCAGATTACGAGTGTGCATTACACAGTTCCTACGTCGCTCATAACTTTGCCAATTTTCCATAATTTCTCTCCTGGTTTTCAATATTACCCTTTCCACACCTCCTCATCAGCATTATACAGCTGTCATTTTCACATCCTGCCTGAAACATGATTTTGCACCTGTGGAGCACAATGGCACATTGACTGTGCAAACTCAACATTCGGGACAGATTAATGAAATGACAGCAACATTGTTCATGAGGTGGGGTCCCAAAATACCATGTTGAAAATTGCTTGGAAAGAATCCTAGAAATGTCTGAGTTACATGCATCCATTCAATTGTGTCCCCCGCTGCACCTCTAACTCAAAAAGTATGCGAGATAGAGGTTTCGTCAACCCATTGCCCATGGAGGTCTCGCTGTCATGATTACAATGACATTTGAATTGTTTTTGTAGCTGCTACGGTTGCATAGATATTGTCACGTTAGTGGCAAAAGGGTCCTGGCCCTATATGGCTGCTGTATGGCTCTGTACTTGCATGTGAGTGGGAGCGCAGAGCCTGGAGGGCCCACACTCTCACGCATATAGTTATGCAGAAATGAGCAGTTTGGTGGGAGCGCAGAGTCCCCCAACACATGCTGTTTACTAGTTATATTACACTTTTCCAAAAAGTAAGGAAATTCATTACAAAAAAACTTTGTTAACACATCAGTTAGGGTTAAACAGTCTAAAGTGAGGAAATGAGGCTGTAGGATAGAGCCCCAAGCCCCACAACACAACATCTCCCATCCTGTATAGACCGACAGATGATGGGGTGTGCCCAGGGGGTCAAGGGGCCTAACTCCAGCTCCATTCTCTTTTACTGTAGCATGTCAACCTATTTACACATGGAATGGGGTGAGAGCTGGGCCTCGCAATACCATGGCACACCCTGACATCTGTCGGTCTGTGGAGGATGGGGTTTGGGGGGTTAGGGGCTCTACCCTCTCATTTCATTTCCCCACTTTTGTCAGTTTAAGGCAAGGCAAGCCAAAATTTATTTAAAAGATGCCCAATCCCGGAGGCTCTGGGACGCCATACAAAATTTTAAACAGAATTTTAAAAACACAGAAAATTTAAAACACAAAAATTTAAAATTTTTAAAATAAAAGTTTAACTAAAACTAATGCAGTAACAAAGTTTTTTTTGCAATGAATATCAATTATACATAAAACGTTTGACTGGCCTGGTGGCACTGTTGGCTGAGGCAGTGATTGCCTTACCTCACGCCATGCCAGTAACCCATGTTTGGGAATGAGCATGGGCAGCTGTGGGCTGGCAGAGGTGGAGAGGGATCAAGCATCCGAGGGACTGCTCTACCTCTCCGGAAGAGGGGACTCCAGTGGTCAGTGCACTTCTCACCCCTAATGGAGGCTTAAGGGGCATTGTTCTGAGACTGCAAAGAAGGGGCTGAGATGGGGTAGGCACCCAGAGTAGCATGTGTGGACGCATGCACACTCTTTCCACTGGTGTCATTGCACCCCCTTTTTAACATAAGGGGTGTGAAAGAGAAAAATTATTCTGTTGGTTGATCAGGATGAAGCTGCAACCCACCGCAGGCCCTGACCCTGAAAGGTGCTCTCCCAACTGGAGTCTGGTAGATTTGAGTTGAGCTGGGGTGGATCCTGGCCATGCCACCCTGCCACGTGGGGTAATCCATGGGGGAAGAGCGGATGCTGTCTGATGTCAGGGTACGGTGCTGGATGGTTGGCTGGAGATGGGTGTCAACCACCCCTGGTCGGCACTCATCTCCAGCCACTAGGAAAGAAATAGATTAAAAATTGACATATACACACACACACACACACATATATATATATTATAGTGGTGCGGTCGTGCCACTATAGTTAAGGTTGGCTGACCACTTACATACTAAAGTCAAAGTTTGGACATTAATAACTTTGGACCCGTTCAATGTATTTGCCTGAAATTTGGTATACGCATTGGGGTGCACTAGATCTCTTGATTTGCCAAATTGTGCGTTGTGTCGGAGTGCTGGTCTTTGTGTGACAAAGTGCTGAAAAATGCAAAATTATCCATTTTGAAGGCATCTTTTGGCATTCTAATATGGTCCTGCATGGCCATCATGTGGTGTGCTGCTCTGCATGATGGCTCATTTGAAAAAAAGCTTTGGTGGCTGAACATGTCGCTTTTGTTTGGTGAAACAATATTACGGCATTTAAAAGTTATGGCACTTTTAAGTTCCCATTATAAGTCAACGGAAAATTTATAAGTATATCTTGTGATCAAAGAATGGGGGTTCTGGCCATCTGGTCTCACCTGGCGATCAAAAGATTTGCAGCCTCACAGTTCAAGAATCTTTGTTCCGAGGAATTTTCAAAATTCTTTGACATGAGGTCTGCCATCTTATTTTCAGTTTTCCAATCACAGAAACACAAATATCTTGGCTGGGGTCACTTCTGAAGTAAAACTTTGATGGATTTTACTCAGAGGACCCTGATCTATCAAGCCATGGCTTTGGTTCCATCCAAATCAGTCAAAAATAGAGTTATAAGCTTTTAAAATCTTAATTCATGACTTGCTAATGATCTTTGATCGCGAGCCATCAAATTCTTGATTGTGAGATTCTTTAATAGCGATCTTGCATTGTGACCTAAAACACTAATATCTCAGGTCAGGGGTGGGCTAGGGACACAAATGAAGGCTTGTTTTGCTCAGGAGGGTCCGTTCTGTTGAACCATGCCATTGGTTTGGTTCAAATCAGTGAATAAATTGTGTTTCACCCTTTTTTTATTCTTTGATCGTGAGCCTGCAAATTCTTTGATCGTGAGATTCTTTGATCGCGATTGTGCATTGTGAGCGTGGGATGAGATGTCCGAATTTAAAAATCATTTTTCTCAGCCCATGGGTGCCCTAGGAAGTCAAATGAGGGTGGGTTTTACTCAGGGGGCTTCGTTCTGCCAAACCATGGCGGTGATTTACTGCAATTCCTCCAATTGTTTTGATGTATTACATTTTTTATTCTTTGTTCATGAGCTTGCAAATTCTTTGATCATGAGGCTGCAAATTCTTTGATCGTGAGATTCTTTGACCGCGTTCTTGCATCGCGAGTGAGGGACAAGATGGCCCAATTTAAAATTCAATGTTCTTAGCCTGGGGTGTCCTAGGAAGTCAAATGAGGATGGGTTTTACTCAGGGGGCTTTGTTCTGTTGAACCATGGCAGTGGTTTACTGCAATCGCTTCTATTTTTTGAATTATTAAATTTTTTATTCTTTGTTTATGAGTCTGCAAATTCTTTGATCATGAGGCTGCAAATTCTTTGATCATGAGATTCTTTGATAGTGATCTTTGATTGCAAAATAGGGACAAGATGGCCAGATTTCTTATAATGGAATGGATAGGGACATTTTACCAATCTTTGACATTGAATAGCTCAGAAATGATTTAGTCTTTTACTTGAAATTTGGCGAGAAGAAAGGCAACATCCAGATGCTTTTTAGTAGAATGGTCAAAATATAACAGTGCGCAAAGTTACGGCACTATGAATTTGGTGCTTTTCCATAGAATAACATAACGGCATCCGCCATATTACAGGAATTCTTTGCCGCTCTGCTGGAAATAATGGTTTGGTCTTTTGGGCTGAAATTTACAGGGCAGAAAGCCAACATCCTACAAATGTGCCTGTTTGTGGTTTGGAGAAAAAATATTACAGGGTGGCAAAGTGACAGCACTCCGAAGTTGACAATTTGTCCCATAGGATAACATAATGGCGTCCGTCGCATCTTTCAGGGCCCGAATCTCTGAAACGGTGTGAGATACGGAATTTTTGTGAAAAAAATGCTTAGCCCCACAATTAGGGGGCTAAGCAAAAAACTAGCCAGGAAAGTAATAATTCATACAAAATTTAATTTTTTTTCCTATGTCATACGGTTCCTGAGATATAAGCAATTTAGTATTCTAAGTCGTACTTTTCTGCTCTGAAGTCAATTATAATGCATACATTCTTTGTTTTCAATTAGTTTTTTCAATGCAGTTTTTGGGGAAAAGAAGGGTGTGCCCTTTTGTTACTGTGACAGCTAGCGTTTCCAGTTGCACTTCTGTTACCATTCGAATCACCTTTCCCGTCTACTCCACCGTGTGTGTAACGGTTTGCGTTTTCATATGTGCTTGCATTTCTGTTTCTGTTGTCTTTACTGTTGCTGTTACTGTTATCATTTATGTTTACTATTTCGGTACCATGACCTTATGTGTAACAGTTTGCGTTTTCGTATGCGCTTGCATTTCTGTTTTTATTGGCTTTATTGTTGCTGTTACCATAACCATTTGCATTTACAACTGTGGTTCCATGAGTGCGTGCATTACGGTTTGCGTTTTTGTATGTGCTTGTGTTTCTGTTTACTTGGGTGTTATTGTTGGTGTTACTGTTACCATTTGCATTTACAATTGTGGTACCGTGAATGTGTGTGTTACCAGTTGCGTTCTGTATGCACTTCTGTTTGATGTCTCCATTTATGTAACTGTTTGGTTCAGCGTCACTTTACGCTTGTTTTTCTGTTAACGTTTGCTTTGCTATTCACATTTGCTTTGCCATGTGCATTACTGTTGCCGCTTGCGTTTGCTTTGCAGTTGCTGTTACTGTGTAACAAGACATCACGTGGCGGGAGCGCGGGGCCCGAAGAGCCCCGCTCTGCCACCACTGCATTCCTTTCATCATTTATCATCCTCATTCTCAAAAAGAAGGGAAATTAGAGGCAAAAAACTCCATTTAATGCATCAGTTAGGGTTGTTCCACAGCAAAAAAAACTAGGAAATTCAGGGTTAGGGTTGAAAGCCTCCCTTGGACCCCCAGCCCACCCCAACCAGCATCAGGGTGTGTGTTGGGGTCGTCAGATCTAACTCTCACCCATTCTCCTATCGTCAGCTTCTTTACACATGTGATGGGGTGAGAGTTAGGGCCAATGACTCAATGCACACCTGATGCCAGTGAGGGGTGAGCTGGGGGTCTCAAGGGCTTTCAACTTAACGCCAGCTACAAGGTTTTTGTTATGGAACAACTCCTCACTGATGCATTAAATGGAGTTTGTTTCATATATATATATATATATATATATATATATATATATATATATATATATATATATATACACATATATATATATATATATATATATATATATATATACACATAATATATATATATATATATATATATATATCTATGCAAAAAACTTTCTTAATGCACTAGTTAGGGTTCTTCTACAGCAACAAAAGCAAGGAAATTTGCCATTAGGGTTCACATCTGTTGAACCCCACCCCACCCGCCCCCACCAACAGGCATTGGGGTGTGCATTGGGGTCATTGGCCCTAACTCTCACCCCATCCCATGTGTAAACAAGTTGAGGTGGTGCAGTGTAGAAGAATGGGGTAAAATACACATTGGGGTGGGCCACTAGACTACCAGGGATACAGATGTTGTAATCTATTTTATCATGATCGGGGGGGCTGCTAGACTACCAGGGATATTGAAAACATAATTTTTTTTATTCAGATGGGGCAGAACGAATTCCCCTGAGCAAAATGCACCCTCATTTAACTTTCTAGGGCACCCCTGGACTGAGCAAATCTATTTTTAAATCTGGCCATCTTGTCCTCACTTGCAATACACGATCGCGATCAAAGATTCTCGATCAAAGAATTCGCGGGCTCACGATCAAAGATCATTAGCGAGCCATGAACTAAGATTTTAAAAGCTCAGAACTCTATTTTCTAACTGATTTGGATCAAATCAAAAGCATGCTCTATAGATCAGAGTCCCTAGAGTAAAACCCATCCAAGTTTTACTTCAGAAGTAGTCCCCTGAGCCGAGATATTTGTGTTTTCCTATCTGAAAATTAAAAGAAGATGGCTGACCTCACAATCAAAGAATTTTAAAATTCTTGGGGACAAAGATTCTTGAACTGAGGCTGCAAATTCTTTGATCACCAGGTGGGACCAGATGTCCAAAACTCCATTCTTTGCTCGTAAAACATACATATAAATTTTACCCGTTGACTCATAATGGGAACTTAAAAGTGGCATAACTTTTGAATACCTTAATATTTTTTCACCAAACAAAAAGCGGCATGTTCAACCACCAAAGCTCTTTCAAATGAGCCATCTTGCAGAGCAGCACACCACACAACGGCCGAGCAGAGCCACGTCCAAAATCCCAAAAGCTGCCTCCAAAAATGGATAATTTTGCATTTTTCAGAATTTTCGTACACAAGGACCGTAAGTATGACTGAAATGCAATTTGGCAGATCAAGAGAGTTACCATGTCCCACCATACATACCAAATTTTGGGCAAATCCATTTGAACAGGTCCAAAGTTAATAACTCTCAAAATTTTGAGTTTAACAAGGAAGTGACAGCTGAACCCTAACTATAGTGGTGCGACTGTGCCACTATTATATATATATATATATATATATATATATATATATATATATATATATATATAGAATCAAAAACTCCATTTAATGCATCAGTTAGGGTTGTTCCACAGTGACAAAAGTGAGGAAATTCGGTGTTAGGGTTGAAAACCCCCTTGGACCCCAGCCCACCCCAACCAGCATTGGGGTGCGCATTGAGGTCGTCGCACTAACTCACCCCATAACATGTGTAAAAGCAGAGGTATGAAGAATGGGTGAGAGTTGGGACGAAGACCCCAATGTGCACCCCAATGCCGGTTGGGGGCTGGGGTTCAAAGGGGTTTCAACCCTAACACCAATCTCACTTTGTTGCTATGGAACAACCCTAACTGATGCATTAAATGGAGGTTTTTGCCTCTAACTTCCTTCTTTGAGAATGATAACGAAATAGTGAATGTAATGCGGTGGCGGGAGCACGGAGCCCGAAGGAACAGCAATGCAAACAGAAGCGCTAACAGTGGCACACATGGTAATGCAAGCACGAATGGGAACAGAAAGGTAACGACCGGTGGCATAGGCGGAACGGTCCGACACGTGATGTCTTGTCACATAGTAACATGGTGCCCATAAGCGCAAATAGTAATGGGCATGGTGACACAAAGCAAAACAGAAGAGAAACAGTACTGTAGACACAAATGGTAAAAATAATGGAAGCGCATAGCGCAAATGAAAGCACAAAGGATAACATACATGGTGGTGTAGGCGTGAACAGTAAGTGAAATGGGTACAGAACCGCAAGCGAAAAGGGCAACGGTAACAGTAATGTAAGCGCACAGGCTGGTTTTCCCCAAAAGCTTCATAGAGAGAGACAGTGAGTACAAAGAATGTATGCATAATAATGGGTCTCGGAGCAGAAAATGAGGAGTTGGAATACTAAATTGCTTATATCTTAAGAACCGTACGACGTGGAAAAAAAATTTAAAAGTCATATGATTTATGACTTTCCTGGCTAGTTTTGTACTTAGCCTCCATTAGGAGGCTAAGCATTTTTCTGACGAAAAGTCCGTATTTCACACCCTGAAAGGCACGGCGAATGCCGTAATGTTATCCTATGGGAAAGAAAGAGAAGCTCGGAGTGCCATAACTTTGGCTCCCTGTAATATTTTTTCACCAAACTACTGAAAGGCACATCTGTGGGATGTTGGCTGTCTTCCCTCCAAATTTCAGCCCAAAAGTCCGAACCTTTATTTTGCAGCAGGGCGCCAAATGATTGCTGCAATGCGTTGGATGCCGTAATGTTATCCTATGGGAAAAAGTGTTAACTTTGGAGTGCTGAAACTTTGCCACCATGTAATATTTTCACAGAAACACTGAAAGGCACATCTGTGAGATGTCGGCTGCATGCCCTCAAATTTCAGTCCAAAACTCCAAACCGTTCTTTGCAGCAGGGTGCCAAAGAATATCTGTCATTTTCCCACAGCCTAGAAAAGTACTGTCTAATTTGGCGTAAAGCTTTCGCAAATTCATTCGACAGTGTCACAAGTACGAAAGTGCTTGTGAAAGTACTTTTTCCAGAAATGTGAAAAAATATTTCTGGGGTGTTTTACCCCAAAATAAAGACATGGCTAGCATCCTCAGGGTCTGACTAGGTGAATACAAAAAGAATTAGGTTGCTAGAGGGTCCCAAATTTAAATGGCAAGCATTTTTCTGATCACCAACTGAAAACAAAATGGCGGATTTGTGACAGTAAAAGGGCCATTTTGAAAGTAAAAACTGCATTTGTGACACTGTCGAACTTTTTGTTAACTTTTCCTTTGACTTATAATGGGAACTTGTTTGTTGAATAACTTTTGAACCGTTTAATATTTTTTCACGAAATCTTCAAAGGCACATCAGGGACCCTACGCATGTTCCCTGAAGATTTCGGACTGGTCATGCAAACTGTGCGACCTGTAGGCGCGACCGTAGAATTCCAAAAAAGGGTAAATGAATGCGCAGATCACGCTTAATAACTTCGCAAGCATACATCCGACCAGTACAAAACTTGGCAGATCCCAAGGTGTATGGGTCTTGATCATGTATTCCAAATTTCAGGCAAATCCGTTGAACGGTTGCAAAGTTATTAAGGTGCAAAATTTTAGGTTTAACATGTAAATGGCTCCTCTACCATAATATATATATATATATATATATATATATATATATACAAATAGAATAATAGATACATTATAATTGTATTACAAGGCAGTAATTCATCGAGAGGATCTGGGGGCATAAAACCTCGAGGCTGAGCTCGAGAGGTTTTAGTGCCCCAGATCCTGAGATGAATTACTGCCTTGTAACACCAGAATATATTTGTTATTTTTTGTAATATATGGATGTAAGAGAATTGTAGTTTCTTACCTTTGCCATAGAGTCAGGAATGTTAGGTTGGGTTGGTGGTGAGGTAATTTTGTTAAGAAACAGCCAATGATTGTGGCAACTTGGAGAACTTTTTTAACAGTTGAAAAAGCAAAACCGAGCAGTGTTAAAGAACTTGCGAACAAAACAGTCGTAAATTTTTTTTTCATGTGGAAGGAGCGACAGTTAGTGTGGAGAGCTAGTTGGACTCGAGTCTGAGTACATCAGGTAGCGTCTTTTTCACTGCCTGAGGAGATTTTGAAGTGCTTATTGCTACATTGCCAAAGAAGTTGCAGTGCGATCCAAAGTTATTTCCTGGTGTGGTAGAAAACTGAGCACTTTTGCTGAGTGTCTGCTTTGAAAGAGACATTTTCCTGAGAGTGTTACCACAACCTGAATGTGTAGTCGGCTTTTACTGTATGTGACAGTTACAGTAAAAGCCGGCTCAAGATCAGTGAAAGCTGCTCGAGCTGGCCGGTGGCGCTTGCGCTGTTGTGAGTTCGCAATAATACTATCGTTGAGATCTTCCATCGATAGTATTACGAGATCTCAACGATAGTATTATTGAGTTCCATCGATGGTATTATTGAGTTTTGGACGATGTATTACAGGAGATTTTTTGTATGCATTTTGGGGGTATTATTTTAATTATCCATATATTACATATATATATATATATATATATATATATATATGGGTTAATGTAATGTAAGTGTTGATGAGAGGCAGGTGAAGGGAATAGCGCTACCCCTTCCACTGCCCATAGGAAGAAGGTGTATAACAAGGTAAGAGTACTGGTTGAGAGGTGCCAAAGGTAAAGGGGCAGAGTAGTAGGGAGGGAGGGAATCAATGTACCATGTCGACTAGAGGAGCAAAAATGAGCTTAATGATTAGTACACCACCAGCACCTTAAAAGGCACACCAGCATTGTGGGGGAGCTGGTTGGGGAGAGTGGGCATGAAGTAATAAGTGGTGCCAAGTGCAGCATTGCAGGAGCCAAAGCAGATGGAAGCCCTGTGTACCTTTGTGCTGCCTTGCCTGTGCAAGGCTCTGGTGCTGTTTCAGTGGGCTGCTGTGAGAGGGAGGGTTCCGATCCTAAGCCCTCTTGACCTAGTTGCTTCAGAACAATGGAGCAACCTGCCAGTAAAAGGGAGAGATTAAGAGGTCAAGTACAGCAAAACAAAGGGACAGCAAGGGTCAAGGCAGGAAACAGGAGGTGAGACTGCAGAGACTGGGGGGCAGTAGTGAGATGTTGGAGAGGACTTAGAGATGGCTGACTGGTGCAAAACAAACTCAAACAGTAACAGCATTAAAGCAGGGCACCAGTAGTCACTGCAGAACAGATTGAATAACATAGATGCATTTCACACAGAACAGAGCAGCTAGCAGTTGGAGATTTGTATGGGCACCATGAATTAAAGTCCAGATGAAATTACAATATATAGTAAGAACAGCTAAGTTAAAGCTCTGATGTAACTGCACATCGTACATAAAACTATACTGCTGATTTAAAACACCACTGTAATTTACAAGGATTCTGTGCTCTATGCAGCTGAAATTAAAGTACATTTACTGTGCTATTTACACATGCTTTAGGCAGCAAACAGATGATGCTGATTTCTATCTGTGGTGGGAAATGGGAAGCAAGACTGCAGAGACCAGGGGTAGGGGGGATGGGGGAGGGCAGTAGTGAGACATTAGAGATGGCTGACAAGCACACAACAAACTCAAACAGTAACAGCTTTAAAGCAGGGCTCCAGTAGTCACTGCAGAACAGATTGAATAGCAGATGCATTTCACACAGAACTGAGCAGCTAGCAGTCAGAGATTTGTATGGGCACCATGAATTAAAGTCCAGATGAAATTACATTTCTAGGTCTCTGTCTAGGTATTTCTAGGTCTCTATCATATCCCCCCCCTCCCATCTCTTCCACGGTGCACACATTGAGATCCCTTAGCCTCTCCTAATAGGGCTTCTGATGCCACCCCCTCAAATTTAGTTGACCTCCTTGGACAGCCTCCACCCTGTCCATGTCCTTTCTGAGATGTTGGTGGTGATCTGTACAGTGACAACACCACCTCACTCCTTCTACTGGTAATACCCCCTCCTATGCACCCCAGCATCCCACTGGCACTACCTACCACCTTGTCACACTGTCTTGCCACCTTGAGGTCATCAGATATGATTACTTCTAAGTCTCTTTCCTGTTTGGTGACCATCAATACCTCTCCCCCATGTTATACTCTGCCTCTGGATTTCTGTGCACCATTTGCATAGTTTTGCACTTTTTCACATTGAAACCCAGCTGCCATACCCTTGACCATTCTTTAAGTTTTCTCAGGTCTCACACATTCTCTCTGCTCTCTCTTGGGTGTCCACCCTGTTGTGGTTTTCTAGCATTATTTTCAAAGAGGCATACCTTCCCTTCCAGTTGTTCTGTAATGTCACTTAAAAAGACATTAAAAGAATGGAACCCAGTACTTAGCCATAAGAAACTCCACTGGTCACTGTCCCTTTTTCTGAGTGATTCCATTTGTCACTACCCTCTTTCGCCTGTATATCAATGAATTTCATACCCAGTTTACCACCGAACGACCCACCAGCAAACTGCCCTGTTCCAAATAAGCCTTCTATGCGGTACAGTGTCAAAGGCCTTGCTGAAGTCTAAATAGGCAACATCCACTGTCCCACTATAATCTATTTGTCAGGTCACCCAGTCAAATAAATTTATCCCCCCCATGAATCCATTCTGCCTCAGGTCTTGTGACCCGCTGGATTCAAGACAGATAGACTTGTATCCTAGAGTTAGGCAGAGGCAGTTAGCAGAAATAGAGTAACAGCAGGAAAGGAATGGCAATAAGGACGTCTGCATTCAGGGGTGTGCATCAGTATTAATGATTAGTGCCATCAGGAGTGGGAATGTAAAATAGGATAAGGCCAGCCCAAGGAAGCATACGGTGGTCAGTCAGTTCCACCAAAATCATTGGTCCATGCTCATCATGGGCCCTCTTTTTCCAATACATTGACTCCCCTTGCAAATCAAAGCCTGTTTCTCTTTTCCCCTTGAGATTTTGCTCTCAGGGAGAGGTGCCTTATTTGGGACAGAAACAGAGCCTTAGAAGTACATGGATCATTCAGATATCTTGGGAGGAGTCAGACCTCGACTTGGTACCATAGTGAGAGATGAGGGCTCTGGCTGACCTGGAGGAAATGTCTTGATGCCAATCAAAGCCTGCTTCTCTCCTTCTCTTGAGACCTTACCCTCCAGCAGTGGGTCCTGATTTGTTAAAGAAACAGCTTGGGAAGTGCATCGATCACGTGGAATTGTGGAGAAAAAGCAGACCTCTTGATGTGGCACCACAGTTACAGATGGAGGCTCTACTGACCTGAAGGAAATGTCTTGAAGGGCAGGTCAAGAGAAAACAAAAATTCAGCACTGGAAGCAGAAGCTAACAGGTAACTCTAGGTTATGAGTCACTGGTATTGTAATGCCTTGATAAAGGAAACTTATTAAAGTGCAGATTGTATGGGTTCTGGTTGTCTTCATGGGAACACTAAATTTCATCCGTTTATTAACTATGTAAGACAAGTTTAATTGTATTGTACCAACTTTTTGCACTACAAACATTGGGCCCTATGCACTATTTGACTGAGCACAATCCAGAAAAAGTATGTACTGATATGTACAACTACACAACATGCACCCAGCCCCAGATGGACATGTTGGGCAAGGATTCACTATCCTCAGCAGGTCAGTTGTGTGACTGCATAACTCCCATAGCTCCATGCAAGGGGAGGGGTCAGCCAGGGCAGCAGACCTGGGCAAGATACCAGGCTTTCAATCTAAAGTGTGAGCTGATCATGGACTGGATCCCCTGGGCAATGCAGGAGCCTGGAATCATGGGATATGGCAGAGGTATTCCATGAATACAGTGAGTCATTTAGAGCAACTCAAAAACGGCAAAGTCAAAATAGCAAGTGTTGAATGTGCAATGTGATTTTAATAGCACATCCTGATGTCAGTGCTTTTTTCACGCTTTTTCAGCAATTTCGGTGTGGTAAGGAGTAAGTATGTTACAGAATATATGTGGGGCTGAATGCGGTGCCAGTTTCCAGTTGGCCATCTGGTATAGTAGATAGAGTTACTCCCTATGTGGCTGATGGACCAGGGTTCAGAACTGGCTGGGGAGAACTATGTTTTTAAATTTTAAACTGTTAAAAGTATGTGCTATATTTAATTTTTTTTTTATTGTTTGCCACCCATTCTGCCATTCCTCCTGACTGTGTTCCCCCACTCATAGAGTGCCCCCCTCAACGTTCTACCCCTGTGAATTTCAGTACCCATTGGGAGTACCCCATCCAGAGTGTCCCCATTCCCCAGTGTCATCCCCCCTGGAGTTAGTTATTTAAAAGTTGGGGGGCATGGGGGCAAAGCCCCACAGAAAATGCAGTAATATAAGTGCTGATTTGTAGCATGGCGTAATGCTGTGTTTTTTTGTTGGTTTTTTTTTTACTTTCCATTTTTTGTAATGGCTGTTTTGTGAGCACAATTTTAAATTTGCCGTTTTGACATAGAACCTATGGCAGCACACATAAGATTTGTGGTAATCCAGAATTAGGAATGTTTTACACCAACAATTTAACAGACTGCCACTACCGGTATCCTCAACCCAGCCCACTGTAGCACAGATGATATCCAGGACTATAGCTGTGGCGTCCTTCCAGGGCTTTCTCAAACATGTTAGGGCATGTGCTAATCAGTTACAGCAGCCCCCTGGCTGGGGTACCAGAACTCCCTAGACACTGGGATGGCACAGCACAATTGCCTTAGTGCATGTCATCCTCTGCCCGCCCAGTCCCTGACACACCCATCTCCACCATGCAGATTTATGAGTAAAAGCACAGTCAGAGCCTGGGAGGGACCACCAAGAGAAGATTTTAGTGCACCAGTAAGTGCCCAAAGGACATCTAGATGTGTATGTCTCTGCCCCATGCATAGCATACTGTGGCACATAGGGACAAATGTAAATAGCACAAGGAGCCCAGTAGTTGAATATAGAGATTATATTGCTGCCATAGTTTTTTTTTTTCTATTTCGTTTGTATTTTAAACCTTTTAGGATCCAATCCAATGATTTTGATGGAGTCGATAAAGATTTTGACATTTTAAAGATAATAGTAAACTATTTTGAACACTTGCACTTAAAATACTTAGCGTATGAGAAGGGGAACTATTTCAAAGGGGACAAAGAAGGGAGTGATTTATATACTTCTAGTTTCTGTTATTTTACAGTATTTATGTATAGATATACTGCATGTGAAAGTTTCTCAAATAATTCAGTCAAATGCATTTCCATTATTCATTATTGTGACTCTCCTTTATATGTGCTTATACATTTTAAAAGTAATAAGTGTAGAGTTTCATAACACTGAAGACAATCTTTTAACTTTGCCCTGGGTTACGTTAAGAAGATGGCCCATAAAATACTACATAACAATGTTATTATTCCTCATTCTTTGTCTGGTTCTTGTGACTATACCTGGGCTCCTTTTTAAATTGCAGAAGTAAAAAAACACTGCACCCAGTCCTCCATTTGTAGCACGTTGCTTAATAGCCACAGGACACAGCAGCATAATGTACCCTTGCTTTGTATTTCCTGTGCTTCTAGTAGATGTGCAAAACAATGCTCACTCCATTACAAAAGCTGGCAAGTAAGTGCTCACAATGCATTAAAACTCCCCGGTGCATTTCATAACTCATTGATTACTCTCTAAGGGTGATGGGCTTTGCTCCCACAATGGCTTTATACTAGTGCCTTAAAGGGCAAAGCCTCCTTTTATCAGTGCAGGCTATAAATTCCAGGGGCTATACAAATGTACCCCCAACAGCAGTGACCTATTTATGAACCATGCCAGCAGAGTTAGAAAGTGTAATGCAATAATTAAACAGGTTAAACAGGTTTAAAAACAAGAATTTTAAACTAAAGTCCCATTGCATTTGTTTACAATCAGAAACCTGAAAGAGAAAAAAAAAATAAACACAAGGTCAGCAACATACAATGAAAATATAACCTCAATATTCACTTTATCCCAGGAATGGGCTTAACTCAGTTCTGCTATTTAAAGGAGAACTGTGGCAATATTAAGCTCCCCACCCCCGAAAAGCGTATCTCCCGATTAAGCTTTTGCGACTGAAACTGCTCTTTTTTTCCAGCAGGTGCTTACTTTATTTTTATTTCCTAAAATCCATGAACCAGAAATATGGCAGATTATGTGCAGCTCCATTTACTCTAACAGTGTGGCACCGCACTGCTTGCTTCAATGTAAGCGAGCAGTGTGGTGCCACACTGTTACAGTAAATGGAGCCACACAAAGTCCACCATATTTCCGGTTTGCAGATTTTAGGAAATAAAAATAAAGTAAGCACCTGCTGGAAAAAAGAGGTTTTTCACAAAAGCTTTAATTGGGAGGTAGGTTTTCGTGGGAGCTTAGCATTGCCACAGTTCTCCTTAGTCCTGGCCACTTAGTGGCCCCCAGTCTCAGAATCAGTATTTTTGTCTTTTCCTCAGGTGGAGATCATAATCTCCCTCTTTCAGCTTTTCCCCTTTCAATTCCTAGGAAATGGAGTGCATGGTCCTGTTTATTAGTGCTCTTCTTTTTGTCATATTGGGTTATCATTTTTATGTTTGCTTGCTATTACACAAGAAACTTTATGCAGCAGCTTAGAGAGAAGCGGGTCGTGGAAGTGCAGCAGTGTGGTGGCCAATGCCAGCACTGCATTTGTGGGCTTGGCGACGTGCACCCAACGAGGCCCAGTGTCCTGATGACACTGGTTCTGCAGAAGTGCCACCAACTTGAAATGATTTGGCCACTGCAAAGAGGGCCACCTCATCATTGCAGCATCAGCAATTCTACTGCAATGAGGGAGCAACCCGTCATTGCAGGGCAGTACCTCACCTGGTGTAACAGTACCAGGAACATGGCAGCTCTAAGTGGCCACCTCAAAGCCAACAGGGAGTGCCCAGTCCCCCTGTTGGCATGCCTCCAACCCTCTTCATTTGCTGGTATGGATCCCAGTCCCTGTCAGCATAATGTCCCCCACCCCAAGTTGCTGTTGAGTGCCAAGGGGGTGTCCAATCCCCCTCGGCATCATGCCCCCTCAGCAGTCTTTCTTTGCTGACGGGGGGGCCAAATCCCCATCGGCTTCAGTTCCCCCTTTCCCAGTTCAGTTTGCTGATGGGGGAGCCCACTCCCCATCGGCATAATGTCCCCACCCCCTGATTTCTGCTGTGTGCCGAGGGGGTGCCCAATCCCCCTAGGCATCATGCCCCCCCACCTGTTTCTGTGCTGACGGGGGGCCCAATCTCCATTGGCTTCAGTCCCTCTCCCCACAAATGCAGGTGGTACACTGAGAGTCCAACCCAGTGTACCAAACAACACCTGTGAAAGAAGAAAACTGACCCACGTAGTCTTTTTTTTACCTGTAAAACAAGAAAAAGGGTCCTAGCTGTCTCTCCAGCCCTTCCCCAACCAGCGCCCACCCTCTCCGTACCCTGCCTCCCCACCCTGACCCCATACTTACCTCTGGAACCCGTGTGATAATCTTTGGTGGACAGGGAATATGTCTGCACTTTCAAAGCTAGCCATGAACCGAAGAAATGCCAGTAACCTGTATAATGGCATACATAGGGTTTTCCAACTTTGGTGCATATCTAGGGCATTTTGGGGAATTTTGGCACCAAATTTTCAACATGGGGTTATTGAGACCCCTCCTCATGAATTCATTCACTGTCATGGAATTATTCAGTCCTGAAAGGTGATTCAGCGGAATCACCTTTCGGACTGATTAACAAATGACAGTGCCACTGTTCATGAGGAGGGCTCTCAAAAAAGCCTATGTTGCAAATTTAGTTAAAAAATCCAAAAATGACTGTTTCACTTAGCGTGCATTGTGCAGTTTCCACGCACACTCGCGAACTTCAGGAATCTGTAATATTTTCACTCCAGATTTTCAATATATGCATTTTTCCACACCTCCTTATGAACAGTATAGCTGTCATTTACAGATCCTGGCCAAAATGTGTTTTTGAACTTCCGGCACAGAATAGCACAGTCGCTGTGGAAAATCAGTTTTAGGGACAGATTAAGAAGAAGACAGTGACACTGTTCATGAGCAGAGGTCCTAATATGCCTATGTTGAAAATTTGGTGACCGAAGTCCATAAAATGACTGTTACAAGCATGCATTGCGCAGTTTCCAGACATCCTTGTAACTTCGCAAATTTGCAATAATTTCATGACAGATTTTCAACACTGGCATTTTTTCACTCCTCCTTATGAACAGTACAGCTGTCATTTTTCACATCCTGGTCAAAATGTGTTTTCACACTTCCAGCGCAGAATAGCGTGGTTGCAGTGGGAAATCAGTGTTGGGGACAGATTAACATCAAGCGTGTGAGAGAGGGGTAGTGAGCAAGCTCAACGGACCTCCATCAGGACTACTGTGGATTTCTTTGGTGGGCAGAACATGTCAATGCAGGCAGGAGCAAAGTACAAAGGGCAGTCTGCAGTGCTAAGAGAAACAGAATGAGGAGAGTGGCGGGGGTGAGGCGAGCTCAACGGAGCTCTGTCAAGACTGCTGCAGATTTCTTTGTGGGCAGAAAAAGGTGCCAATGCAGGCAGGAGCCCAGTACAAAGGGCAGCCTGCAGTGCTGGGAGAAACAGAATGAGCGGTGAGAGGGGGTGAGCGGCGAGCTCAGCGGAGCTCTGTTGGGACTGCTGTGGATTTCTTTGTGGGCAGAAAAAGGCACCAATGCCTGCAGGAGAGTAATACAAAAGGACAGCCTGCAGCGCTGGGAGAAACAGAATGAGAGTGTGAGAAGAGGAGGGAGGACTCAACGGAACTCTGTCGGGACTGCTGCAGATTTCTTTGTGGGCAGAAAAATGTGCTAATGCAGGCAGGAGCCCACTACAAAGGGCAGTCTGCAGCGCTGGGAGAAACAGAATCAGTGAGTGAGACAGGGGGAGTAAATGAGCTTAATGGAGCTCTGTCAGGGCGTGCAGATTTCTTTGTGGGCAGAAAAAGGCACCAATGCAGGCAGGAGCCCAGTACAAAAGGGAAGCCAGCAGCGCCGGGAGAAACAGAATGAGCGAGTGAGAGAGGGGGGAAGTGAGTGAGCTCAATGGAGCTCTTTCAGGACTTTAGAGTTGCCCACCTACCTACCCAGGGTCCTTTTTGGTCCTATGTTACAGCAGGGTTTCTGGGGTGGAGACAAAGCAATGATTTGATACTTTTACGATTGCTGTAATAATACAGAATTAGTTGTTCTGTTTATTTCTCTCACTGAGCAAAGTACTGAGCTATACTGTTAGGATTGCTGTAATAATACATATTTATTTGTTCTGTTTATTCCTCTAGTTGAGTTGAGTAATACTTGGAGTGCAATAGGATTTCTAGCTGGACTAAGTGAAACTATATGAGAGCTGAGAATAAAATGTATGGTAGCTGAGGGATAAAAATGAAAAAGGAGGCTTTTAGGATTGCTACAGTAATACAGTATGTAATGGATGAGATTTGAGACTGAATTAACCCAGTCGGCAAGGGCAGTAGGGTATTAGTGTGGGGAAACAGGAATTTGAGTTAATATGGCCCTAACAGTTGTAGAAGATGGAGCCAAAATGGGGCAGGTGCCACGTGGTCTGTAGGGTTGTCATCTTTGGAAGGGTAGTGGGGTAAAGGGTGGGGTCCGCCATGATCCTGGACTGGGCTTGGAGGATGGGGAGGTGTATGCTCTGTAGATAATTGGCTAGTTTGAGGGAGGAACTGTGGAGGTAAGGGAGGAGTCTAAGTAGTAGGGCAGATGAGTATGGTAGGCATCCTGGCTGGGGGAAGGAGATGGCAAGGGGAAACAGGGAAGAACAACTAGGGACTGAAACTGACCCTAGTATCAGAGACACTAGCAGAAAAGAGAGGAGAGGGAGGGTGCCAATGGATGAACAAAGAGGAAAACTATAATGAGAAGGCCAGATTAAGAATGCAGCGATACAGAGCACGAAAGGCCCAAGCTGCAGTGGCTGCAGACTGCCCTCCACTTCTTCAAAGGTAACCACCAGAAAAGATTCACAAAGAAGAATGAAGAAAGAGCATGTTGGAGGGAGAGAACAAAAAGAACGGAGAAACATGTCTAGTAAGAAACGAGACTGATTGAATGAAAAAGGCGAGAACTATACAAGAAAATAAAGAGAATAAGATACCAATTTTCATACCCCACCCCACCTGCTGCCACCTGTGCCATGTGCAAAGCGCCTCTTGCAGAAAACACGTGTGTGACCCAGGATACATCCTGTGATACCTCAATGGCTCACCTGACCCAGGATACATCCTGTGACACCCCAATGGCCGACCGACGCTCACAGAGCACTATCAGGAAAGCAGTTCAGAAAGCATGACAAGGACTGCCACAGTCACCCATATGGTTTGCTTGCACAATTGCAAAGGTTATTTCATCATGCTCACCAGCAAAACAGAATGCCCTGGCAAAGTAAAACATGGGCTTGACCTGCCGCACTAACCTTCAAGACAAGATGGTTGAGGTTATAAAGGACAAAATGTAGCAGCTAAAGGAATGCAATACCAAACAGCAGCAGGAATTCAAAATAGCTTTATCAGTTCTTTTCTGGTGCTGAAAAGTACCAAATGTTCTGTGGTGCAAGCACAGCACTTGGAATCAGTTGGAGGAGAATGATGAAGGCATCAAGGGGGGAAGAGCCATGAGCAAGCAGCACAAGGCCGCACTATCTGCAGAAACAGTGAAGAATGTTAAGAACTTCTTTGAGGCCTCTTCTACACCACTGCCTCACAAGAAGGCAGTTTCCAAAAGGACTGGGGCAACAAAGGCTTTCTTGGACAAGACCCTTAATAGTTTCCACCAGCAGTTTTACCAGCAACACCTGAAACAAAAATAGATCCACTAAGTTCTGAAGCCTGAGACCCAAATACCAAACTCGCCAGGCAACAAAAACTGGATCAGTGCCTGTGTGAGTACTGTGCCAATGCAGAGTTAAAGCTACGATCCTTGATCGGTTTGCCAATGTTAAACATTTGCCATAATGCAAAATTGAAAACATTTATAGGGCTGTTGAGCTCACCATGTGCCTACGCCACCTGGTGACAAATTTTTTGCAAACAATTTCATCAGCAAAACGTGTGAGAACTGCAGTACCAATGCAATATTTAAAAAATCAGAGGAACTTGTGCAGAAACATGGAAATAATCTAGTAAAATGGTTCTAATGGGAGACTGTCAGTGTGACCAGAGACATGAATGACACTGTGGTTAAACAGTCTAGAAAAGTGCTCCAACGCAAACAAACCATTGTGACTCAACTTATGGAAATGGTAACAGAAGATGTGAGTTTTTTGTGCTAACATCTGCACGTTGCATCATGGCAACATAATCGGTTCATAACTCAGAAAGACCAAATGCCAACAGGTTGGGTCATAATGGTGCTGGACTTCACAGAGAATTACACTTGTAAGTTCCAAGATGAAATTCAGTCCTGTCACTGGCACCATAAACAGGCCACAGTACACCCTATAGTCACGTACTACAGGTGTTCAAAATGTGAAGGCCTTGTCACCAAGCATATTGACTTTATATCAAATGAGCATAAGCATGACCACCATGCTGTTCACCATTTTGTGGGACTTGCAAAGAGACATCTGTGTAACATTCGCAAACTGAATTTCGAATGAGTGATACAGTTCACTGATGGCTGCGGAGGCCAATATAAATCTAAGTGGACTTTTAACTCTATCTCATCTTCACCAATATAGAACAGGTTTCAAACTGAACGAGCCTTTTTTGGTTCACGTCATGGGAAAGGCCCATAAGACGGAGAAAGTGCTGTCATCAAATCTGCTGCAAGTCTGGCAGTAGAGAATTGTTGGAAAATGATTTGTAATGCAGAAGAACTATTCCAATTTTGTGCAAGTAATCTGACAAAAAAACCTGACAATGAAGGATGCAGTCACATGCTAAGAACCTTATTTTGGGTAGGAGACAGGCAAATAAAACAGTGAGCAGGACCTGAAGTGTGCACCATACCTGGAACATGGAGGATCCATGGTGTTAAGTCTGTGACAGATGACGTGGTTGCAACAAGAGGACTGAGCTGTTTCCGTAGACCATGTCAAAGGGAAGATGGCCCATCTGAGAACTCTTGTCATGTGGAATCATGGAAGTTACTTACACTTGGGAAATCTTCTGGATATTCAAGCCATGGCATGCCAATCTCACATGCAACCTCAGCATCTGCTGCCTGATACTACCCTGTCAACCCATCCTGACAAAGACATGGTTCCTGAGACTCCAGCTGTTCCCCAAGCAGCAGCACCACCAACCAGAGCTCTGACACAGCCACTCCTTCATCTGCCATGTTTCCTGAGACTCCAGCTGTTCCATCAAGCAGCAGCACCACCAACCAGAGCTCTGATGTAGCAACTCCTTCTGCCTGTTCAAAGAAAGTGAAGTCAAAAGAACATATACAGGTGAACAAATTTTATGCCATGTATTATTCAAAAGCCTTCTACATCGGTCAGCTAACCACTTTGGATGAGAGTGGCAAATACCATTTCAGCTTTATGCAGCAGCGTGGGCTAGCATCTTCACGTGGCCATGACACAAGGACACAGATTCAATACTGAAGACAATGCACATATTTTATGGTCCATAAACTTTGATGGGAAGGGCACTCTCAGTCTTCTACCTGAGGAACTGCAGACCATCAATACCAAATACAAAATTCTGAGATGGCACTGGAATTAACTGGTGTCCATACTGCAATACAATAGCATCACTCGCTAATGGGAGGCAGTATAGCGCAGTGGTCTAAGGCTCTGAGCTGCAAATCTGGTGACATCCAGCAGTCCCAACCTTGGGTTTGAATCCCACAGCTTCCACTTGCATACTGTGTGGACCCCGAGCAAGTCATTTAACCTCCTTGTGCTCCCAGGTTGCTCCTGTAAAAAAGTTTTCAGCTTAGTGTGCTATACCTGGTTAAACAACTAAATAAAAAAAAAAATAGACATCCCTATACATTGCTTTTCAATCTTCAAAAACACGAGCTGGCGGCAGAACTCCGCAGTCACTCTGCTGGTCCATGGATTTTATGTTTATGAGCCAGTAGTATGTTAGCTGTTAGTAATGTTCAGTAAAGTTTTTTTAAAAAATGGAAACACATTTGATGGGTAATTACATTCAGCACAGTATTTTGGGTCAAACATCACATCTGTCAGTAATGTTGTTGAATTGTCAAATTTCTCCAGCTCTTGTAGCACTATGTCAGTCATTAGAAGCAGCATGTTAGCTGTTAGGCATGTTCAGTAAAGGTTTTACAACAAAAAGAAATGTGTGGTGTCACTCATTACATTCACCGTAGCATGTGGTGTCAAATGTCACACTTGTCAGTAATATAATTGTCAATTTTTTACATGTTTTGTAGCATTATATCAGCCAGTAGTAGTATGTTAGTTGTTAGGCAACTTTTTTAGTGAGCAAAACATATGTGTGATGTCACTTGTTACATTCACTCATGGTATGTGGTGCCACACATCAAATTTGACATTAATGTAATAGAATTTTTGTAAATATTTGTTTTTCATGTTTAATATAACTCATGACATATGTTAGTAAACTTTTTACAACTAAAATAAGTGTCTTGTGTAACATGTTACATTCACCACAATGTCGGTATCACTTGTTACACTCACCACATTAGAGTTATTTTCTCTCAGGAACATGTGAAGCTTTTATCTCCCAATATGTTTCTTTTTTCATACTTGGATCATAGTATCTTGAAATGAATCACACAACTAATCTAGAAGTAATCTGAAAATTTGACCCTCATGTCACACTTTGGCAACCGCTTTTCATGAACAGACCCATATACAGTATATATTAGAAAGTAAAGTGTAGAACAATAATATGCATACATATCCTGACATCTACTCTTGTACGGTAGATGCCCTTATCCCTATATGTTAGTATAACATATGCCTAAGTGCTAGCTGTCTATGGTGTACCTCTGGGGGTACCAATAAGGGTGCAGGGACCTCACATAACAGTCCCATCTAAAGTGTGGAAAGAGCCAGCCCGGTGGTGCAGAGGGTTGAGGTGCTGGACACCATACCTCATGTCAAACCAGCGACCTGAGTTCAGAAACGGACCCGGGCGGCCAGGGGTCGGCAGGGGGGAAAGAGATTGAGTGTCTGGAGGACTGCTCTCTCTTCCCTGGGGAGGGTTGGGTAGCGAACACTCAATGAGTGCCCTCTGTCAGAGACTGGGGGCTAGCCAACTGAGCGTTGTGGCGTATGCCAAGGGGTGGAAACCCGCGGCACATGCTGCCTTGGTAGCGGGCTCCACAGGTGATGTAGTGCACAGAAAAAAAGGACAAAAAAAAACCCTCACCACCGATAGGTGAAGGTGCCTCCCTCCACAAACCACACTCCCAGATACGGGCTCAGCTCTCAGGCTATCCCCCTCCTCTCTGGCCCGGTGTCTTAATACTAAGAAAAAGAGCGCCCTGGGCAGGGGTGGCTCTTCCCCGGATGGTAGACCCGGGGGATGCCTGGTGCCAGAGAGGAGCTTGTGACTACTGAGCCACATTGGGAGGTAGAGACTGTGGATCCATGAGGTCACTGGAGAGAGTTCAGAGGTAAGGGGTGAAAAAATAGAGTTCAAAAAAAAAAATAGTGTGGAAATAGGGAAAGAAAGGGAGCCAAGAGAGTCTCTGCCAAGTGCCAGAGGTCGAAGAGACTGTCTTCTTGGTATTTAAAAATGGCTGATTTGTGCAAAACCAGAGATGAACCTTATCAAAGTCGTTCTGGGGTCTGGATGCTACATCAACGGGAAGGGACCAAATGTATACAGGATAGTATCACCCACACACATGTGGATGGAGGTGGCAGGACAGGCAGTGGGAAGGTCATTTAAGAAGATGGAGAATAGCAGCAGGCACAGCATTGAACCTTGAGGTACTCCAATGTTGATGGGAAGGGGAGGAGATACTTTATCATGAATCTGAATGGCTTGTGTTCTACCCACTAGGCATAAATGGATCCAGCTGGTGGTTGCATTTGACAGCCCCACAGCAGAGAGTTTGGCAAGCAGGAGTGGGGTGGGAGACAGTGTCGAAGTCATTGGCAAGGTCGACAAAAATAGCAGAAGTGCTATGTCCCTGGTCCATGCCAGTAAGTATGGAGTCAGTGAGCCTTAGGAGGGGGGAGGAAGAGATGTAGCGGAACTTCCAGAAACCAGACTGGTAAGCAGTGAAAAAGGATGAGGAGGAAGAGGAGGAGGAATCAAGGTAGGAAGAGAGTGGGAATATAACACCAAGTGTTCCTATAGCTTGTCAAGAATGGGGAGCAGGCAAATAGGATGGTAGTTTCCAGTGGAGGAGGAATCACCACATTTTGCAAGGGGGGGTTAACAGTAGCATGTTTCCAAACAGATGGGACAGATGCAAGAGAGAAGGAGGGATTTAAGAGAGAGGCAAGGTGGTTGGAGATGGCAGGAGTAGACAGATATAGGATTTTGGAGTCAAATCCAGAAGGGTACTTATCCTTAGTGGAGTTAAGGGCAAGAAGAGCTTTAAGGGCATCAGCAGGGGATACAGCACAGAAGGAGAAGGAGGAGGAGAATGAGGGGCAGCCCATGTGAGAGGGCTTAAGGGGGGGGAGTAGAGACAAGGAAGAAAGGAGAGTAGAGAGAAGGGAGGAGGTGCAGGAGGTGAAGAAAGTGTTAAAATCTGTGGCAACAGAGAGGTGATCAGATAGGGAGACATCACCCACTTTGATAACTGGTATCAGGGGCTGGGATGGGGATAATAGGCTTGAACCACCTTCCAGAATTTGGACGGGTGGTTTATGTTTGATTGAAAATGGCTGAGATGTATTCAGCCTTAACCAATCTAATTACCCTAGTGCAAGCATTTCTAAGAGTATGGTACCTCTTGAGGGCAATAGGGGAGCTTGAGACTTTGTGCATCTTCCACACCTGATGATCCCTGGCACATACATATGTCATCATTATAGCAGTAACCCAGGGGAGGTGGGAGAAGCTCACCTGTGTGCACCTTAGAGGGTCATAGTGGTCCCAGATTGTAAGTAGTTTTGAATTGAAATATTCCAGAGCACAGTCAATAGAGGAAGCATTGGGAATGGGAGAACAATCAGAGTTTGACAGATCAATGAGAAACAGTGCCAGATCCAAAAATCTGTACAAGTGAATCACTAAGAATTTAGGTGGGGCTTTAGGGTGCTGGATTTTGGGAACAGTATAGACCATGTGATGGTCACTTAGTGCATCTGGTAGGATACTGGCTGCGATAATGTGATGTGGGTGAGAGGTTAGAGCTCAGTCAATTAAAGAATGATTTTGTGATTTTGTGTTTAGTCAGGTGGGTTTGCTAATTTACTGGGTCAGGATTAAGAAGACTACCTTGTTCTGAGTTTCAGAGTGGATGGGGGAGAGCAAGTTCACATTAGAATCCCACAGGATATGAATTTCACCTGTACAGGAGTGAGACAGGAGGGTAGTCAGTAGGTCTGTGATAGAAGATGAAGATAAACTTGGGCAGCAGTATGTACCAGCCATAAAGATGGGAGGAAGAATGGGAGTATGATCTTCACCAGAAGTAACTCTTAGGCCTGTGAGAGGGAGGTCATGAGTACAGGAGCAAATTGGATTGAGGAGGCTGTAGACATGGCAATGCCACCACCTCTGCAGGAGCAGTTCTGGCAGATGAGGGAGTTGTCGGAATCAGGACACTTGCATCTGTAATGTTAGATTTAGCCTCATTTCAGTTATGATCAGTATGTCAGGGATGAGGTTTAAGGCTAGGGGTCTAAGCAAATTACTTTTGGGGAGGAGGCTCCTGATGTTTAAATTGGCTGTTTTCAGTCCATGAGAAGTTGGGGGGAGAGAGAGGGGTCAGGCCAGGGTTCGTTCCATGTCACCTGCTGCCAGTAGCTTCAAGGTGATTAGTAGTTTGATGATGACTTTAATACACTTCTGCAGTGAGAAACGAGGGGGGGAGTGGCAGTTGAGTGGTGGAGAGGGGAAGCCGGCCTGAATGTGAGCAGACTGGTATGGAAGCAAGGGGGTAGGATAGATAGTCCTGGAGGCCATGAGTTGTGGGTCCAGGTGTGGGGAGCCAGGTGAGAGGTAGTGGAGGAAGTGGGTGATGGGGAAAACTCAGAGAGGTGGAGGAATAAAGAGGGATGATACAGAGGGAGGAATGAGGGTGGGGAAGGGAAGCTATGGTGAAGAGGAGGGGGAGAATATAGAGTGTTCCATGGAACATGGCTTGGGGTGAACAAGGCAGGCTCAGGGGAGAGCAAGTATAAGGATTAGAAATGAGCAAATACAGAGTGGCTCCAGTAAGGGACAAATGAGTTGATAATGGAATAATGCAAGGTAGAAATACCAACATATACAACAATAAACTCAGGGTCACTATTGTTTTGTTAATAAAATATATATATATATATATATATATATATATTCATAAAAACTTTGTTAATGCATCAGTTAGGGTTGTTCTACAGTGACAAAAGCAAGGAAATTCAATATTAGGGTTGCCACACCTTGCACCCCACCCCCACTCTGCCGCCACCAACAGGCAGCGGGGTGTGCATTGGGGTAATTGGACCTAACTCTCACCCCATTCTCCTACACTGTACCACCTCAGCTTGTTTACACATGGGATGGGGAGAGAGTTAGGGCCGATGACCCCAATGCACATCCCGATGCCTCTTGCGTGCGGGTGGAGTAGGGATGGGGAAGAGGAAGCAACCTAATATCGAATTTCCTCACTTTTGTCGCTATAGAACAACCTTAACTGATACATTAACAAAGTTTTTTGCATAATATATGTGTGTATATATATATATATATATATATATACATTTATTTATAACATGAAGATTGGGCACTCTGTAGTGTGTGGTGCCAATAAACTGCAGATGGGGAAATGGATTGAAAAAAATGCAAGAAATCAAGGTGACACTGTTACAAAGGATATGCATCTTTAGAGGAACCCAGAGAAAGAGAAGAGATAAAAAAAATCAGTGCATTGGCTAGGATTTGAAACCCAGGCTATCCAGAACTCTATTCAAATAATAAATGAGCAATACTAGATATTGTGCTGTGGTTATACTCATGCTTCTAACAGCAAGAAGTCCATTTCCTTATAACTCACAATGCTATATGCACTTATTACCAAACTGTATGCTCTAAAGACTAGGCCAGGTAGTTAAACAAACTAATCTGGTGGTGCACTGGATGTGCATTAACTTACAAGCAAAAGGTCAGGGGTTTGATATCTGTAGATCAGGGCACTTATATGCTGCTTAATCAAGGACACTCAAGAATTATGCAGTAACTATTATCATGATTTCACCATGCTCTTCTTTTTTTTCACATTTTCATACTGTTTATACTTCAACCCCAATGATTACTTAAAAAAAACATTTTGGTTTCCTGATAGGGTCTGCAATATGGTGCAGAGGTTAAAGCACTGAGTTATGAACCAAAAGACATCATAGTCCTAGGTTTGAATCCCACAACCACCAGATATACACTGCCCCTTAACCAGCCACAGCACATGTCAGAGCATCTGATTTTGCCACATCGTCAGCACACAAACTCCTCCTCCAATCTCACCCCATGTAAGCCCAGCCTCCAATAACACCCAATATAAGCCATGCCTCCAGTATCACCCCATGTAAGTCCTATCTCCAATATCACCCCATATAAGTCCCTCCTCCAGTCTCACTCCATGTAAGCCCTGCCTCCAATATCAATCTATGTAACCCCACCTCCTATATCACCCCATGTTAGCCATGGGATGGTATTGGACCCCACTTCATGAACAATGATACTGTCATCTCATTACTCAATCCAGAATGGTGATTTCATGGTCACTGCATGGAATCAACTTTCGGAAAGTAAAATCACTTTTCAGAACAATTTATGAAATTACCATCCTGGTCTTCATGAGGGGAGGTCCCAAAAAGCCAATGATGCAAATTTGGTGCAAACATTTTCCAAAGCGTGCGTTGAGCAGTTTCTACGGACGCTTATAACTTCGCCAATTTTTAATATTTTGACTCCAGATTTTCAACAATGTCATTTTTTCACACCTCCTCATGAACTTTATAGCTTTCATTTCTCCTATCCTGCTGGAAGTGTGTTTTTACACCTCTGCCACACAATGGAGTGTCGCTGCGTGAAATCAACTTTCGGGATGGATTAAGAAAATCACAGTGCCAGTTTTCATGAAGGGGTCTTCCAAAAAGAGTTTGGTGAAAATTTGGTTAAAAAATTTCCAAAAACTACCAGGTTTCAAGCATACATTGCACAGTTTCTATGCGTGCTCATAACTTAGCCAATATTCCATATTTTCCCTCCTGGTTTTCAACATTACCTTTTTCCACACCTCCTCATCAACATTATACAGCTGTCAGTTTTCATATCCTTCCCAAAACATGATTTTGCACCTGTGGTGCAGAATTGTGCATTCACTTTCAGGACAGATTAATGAAATTACAACAACATCGTTCATGAGGTGGGGTCCCCCAAAATGCCATGTTGTAAACTGGGTGGGACGAATCCTAAAAGTGCCTGCGTTACATGCGTCCATTGAACTGTGGCCCCTGCTGCTCCTCTAACTCGAAAAGTATGCGAGATAGAGGTTTTGTCAACCCATTGTGTGTGGAGGTCTCACTGTTATGATTACAATGACATTTGAATTGTTTTTGAAGCTGCTACGGTTGCTTAGATATTGGTATGTTAGTTGCACAAGGGTTCCTTGCTCTATATGGCTGCTGTATGGCTCTGTACTTGCATGTGAGTTGGAGCGCAGAGACGGGAGGGCCACACTCACACAGACGAATATAGTTATGCAGAAATTAGCAGCTTGGTGGGAGCACAAAGTCCACCAACACATGCTATTTACTAGTTATATTACGCTTTTTCAAAAAGTAAGAAAATTCATTACAAAAAAACTTTGTTAAGGCATAAGTTAGGGTTAAACTGACAAAAGTTAGGAAATGAGACTTTAGGATAGAGACTCAGGCCCCACAACACAACATCCCCCATGCTTCACAGACAGACAGATGGTGGGGTGTGCCGAGGGGGTCGAGAGGCCTAACTCCAACCCCAATATCTTTTATTATAGCATGTCAACCTGTTTACACATGGAAAGGGGTGAGAGTTGGGCCTTGCAATCCCGTGGCACACCCCGGAGTCTGTTTGTCAGTGGAGGATGGGGGGTGGAGGGGTTAGGGACTCTACCCTCATATTTCATTTCCCCACTTTTGTCAGTTTAACCCTAACTGATGCAGTAACAAAGTTTTTTACAATGAATATCAATTATATATAAAATGTTTGACCGGCCTGGTGGCCCTGAGGGCTGAGACAGTGATTGCCTTACCTCACGCCACACCAACAACATATGTTCGGGAATGAGCACAGGCAGCCGGGGTTGGCAGGGGTGGTGAGGGATAAAGCATCCGAGGCACTGCTCTCCTTTTCCAGAAGAGGGACTCCAGTGGTCAGTGCACTTCTGCCGCTAATGGAGGCTTAGGGGCAGTGCTCAGTGCTGCAAAGAAGGGGCTGAGATATGGCAGGCATCTGGAGGAGCATGTGTGGATACATGCATGCTCTTTCCACTGGTGTCATTGCACACCCCTCATGTACGGGCGTAAAGAGAAAATGGTTCTGTTGGTTGATCAGGATGAAGCATCCACCTGAAAGGCGCCCCCAACTGGAGTCAGGTAGAGCTGAATTGAGCTGGGGGCTCCTGACCATGCCGCCCCACCACAGGGGGTAATCCATGTGGGAAGAGGATGCTGCCTGATGTTGGGGTATGATGCTGGACGAGTGGCTGGAGATGGGTGTCATCCACCACTGTTCGGCACTCATGTCCAGCCACCAGGGAAGAAATAGATTAAAAAAAATATATATATATATGTATATATATATATTATGGTAGCACAGTAGTGCTACCATAATTAGGGTTGAGGAGCCATTTACATGTTAAACCTAAAATTTGCACCTTAATAACTTTGCAACCATTAAACGGATTTACCTGAAATTTGAAATACACAATCAAGAGTCAAACATCTTGGGATATGCCAACTTTCGTACTGTTTGGATATACAGTTGCGGAGTTATTAAGCGTGATCTGTGCTCGCATTTATGCTTTTTTGAATTCTTTGCTCATCCCTACTGGTCACACGGTTTGCATGACTGGTCCAAAAACCTTCAGGGAACGTGAAAAAATATTAAACGGTTCAAACGTTATTCAAAAAGCAATTTCCCACTATAAGTCAAAGGGAAAAGTTAAAAGTTTGACAGTGTCGCAAATGCACTTTTTAGTGTTGCAAATGGCCTTAGTAGTGTCGCAAATCCGCCATTTTGTTTTCAGTTAGTAATCAGAAAAATGCTTGACATTTAAATGTGGGACCCTCTAGCAACACAATTCTTTTTGTGTTTACCTAGTCGGACCTTGAGGATGCTAGGCATGTCTTTATTTTGAGGTTAAACACCCTAGAAATATGTTTTTCCAATTTCTGGAAAAAGTAGTGTTGCAATGTAGTGTCGCACTCATGAAAGTGTCACAAATGCTTGCAAAAGCTGTCGCAAATCACGACACTACATTTTCAGACTAAGGCCAAAATGACAGCAGTTCTTTGCCACCCTGCTGCAAATGAACAGTTTGGTCTTTTGGGCTGAAATTTGGAGGGAAGAAAGCCAACATCCCACAGATGTGCCTTTTGGTGGTTTGGTGAAAAAATATTACAGCACGGCAAAGTTATGGCACTCTGAACTTCTCTTTTTTTCCCATAGGATTACATTATGGCATTCGCCGCGCCTTTCAGTGCCCGTATCTCAGAAACGGTGAGAGATACAGACTTTTTGTCAGCAAAAATACTTAGCCCCCATATAGCAAGCTAAGAATAAAACTAGCCAGGAAAGTCATAAATCATATGACTATTAATTTTTTTTTCTATGTCGTACGGTTCCTGACATATAAGCAATTTAGTATTCCAACTCCTCATTTTCTGCTCCAGGACCTATTATTATGCATACATTCTTTGTACTCACTGTCTTTCACTATGCAGCTTTTGGTGAAAACCAGACTGTGTGCTTATATTAGTGTCACTGTTACTGCTTGCTTGTGGTTCCGTAGCCATTTCACTTACTGTTCCCTTCTATGCCACCATGTAGTACCCTTTGCATTTTCATTTGAGCCTGAGTTTGCATTATTTTACCATTTGTGTCTACAGTACTGTTCTCTTTCTGTTTTGCTTTCGTCAGCATCGCATTACCATTTAGTTTAGAGGCACCGTGTTACTATGTGACAAGACATCACATAGCTTCGGTCGATGCTCCACCGCGCGTACATTCACTATTTCTCATTATCATTCTCAAAAAGAGGAAATTAGGGCAAAAACTCCATTTAATGCATCAGTTAGGGTTGTTCACAGCAACAAAGCGAGGAAATTTGGTGTTAGGTTGAAAGCCCCATGGACCCCCAGCCCACCCCAACCCGGCATCAGGGTGAGCATTAGGTTTATCGGTCCACTCTCACCCCATTCTCCTATACCTCTGCTTTTTGCACATGTGATGGGGTGAGAGTTAGGGCAAGACCCCAATGCGCACCACAATGCCGGGTTAGGCGGACCAAGGGGGGCTTTCAACCCTAACACCATTTCCCCTCACTTTTCGCCAGGAACAACCCTAACTGATGCATTAAATGGAGTTGTTTGCCTCTAATATATATATATATCTATATACACATTTATTTATAACATGAAGATTGGGCACCTTCTTGTGTGCAGTGCCTATAAACTGCAGATGGGGAAGTTGAATGATAAAAAAAATGCGGGAAATCAAGGTGACACTAATACAAAAGATACGTGTCTTTAGAGGAACCCAGAGAAACAGAAGAGATAAAAATCACTGCATTGGCTAGGATTTGAACCCAGGCTACCCAGAATTGTTCAAATAATAAATGAGCAATACTCAAATATTGTGCTGTGGTTATACACATGCTTCTAACAGCAGGCAGCCCATTCCCCTTATAACTTACAATGCTATATGCACTTATTACCAAACTACATGCTCCTAAAGACTAGGCCAGCTAGTTAAACAAGCTCATCTGGTAGTGCACTGGATGTGTTTTAACTTTACAAGCAAAAGGTCAGGGGTTTGATCTCTGTCTAGATCAAGGCACTTATGCTGCTTTATGAAGGACACTCAAGAATTATGCAGGCACTATTATCATGATTTCACCGTGCTTCTTCCTGTTTTCACTTTTCGTACTGTTTATACTTCAACCACAATGATTACTTAAAAACAACATTTTGTCAGCTTGATAGAGTCTGCAACATAGCACAGAGGTTAAAGCACTGAATAACGAACCAAAAGACTTCATAGTCTTAGGTTTGAATCCCATGGCCACCAGATGTATCCTGTCCCTTAACCAGCCACAGCACGTGTCAGAGCATCTGATTTTGCCACATCATCAGCACACAAGCTCCACCTCCAATATCAACCCATGCAAGCCCTGCCTCCAATATCACCCACTATAAGCCCCACCTCCAATATCACCCCATGTAATCCCCGCCTCCAATATCACCCTGTATAAGCCCCACCTCCAATCTGACCCCCAATGTAAGCTCTGCCTCAAATAGGTCCCCATGTAAGCCCTGCCTCCAGTATCAACCTATGTAACCCCACCTCCTATATCACCCCATGTTAGCCAAGGGGTGGTATTGGACCTCACCTCAAGAGCAATGTTACATAATAATTTCATGGTCGCTGCACAGAATCAACTTTCAGGGCATAAAATCACCTTTCAGAACTGATTAATGAAATTGCCATTCTGGTCATTATGAGGAGGTCCTAACAAGACAATGATGAAAATTTGGTGCAAAAATTTCTCAAAGCGTGCATTGAGCAGTTTCTACACACGGTCATAACTTAGCCATTTTTTTATATTTTCACTCCTGATTTTCAACATTGCCATTTTTTCACACCTCCTCATGAACTTTCCAGCTGTCATTTCTGACATCCTGCTGGGAGTGTGATTTTGCACCTCTGCCGAAGAATGGCGCATCGCTGTGCGAAATCAACTTTCAGGATGGATTAAAAAAAATCACAGTGCCAGCTTTCATGAAGGGGTTTTCGAAAAAGCTCATGATGAAAATATGGTTAAAAATTTTCAAAAAATGACCATGTTATGAGCATGTATTGTGCAGTTTCTATGGGCACTCATAACTTACCCAATTTTTGATTTTTTGCCTCCTGATTTTCAACATTACCCTTTTCCACACCTCCTCATCAACATTATACAGCTCTCAGTTTTCACATTCTGCCCAAAACATGATTTTGCACCTGTGGCACAGAATGGTGCATTCACTGTGCAAACTCAACTTTCAGGACAGATTAATGAAATGGCAACAACATTGTTCATGAGGCGGGGTCCCCAAAATACCATGTTGAAAACTGTGTGGAAAAAATTCTAAAAATGTCTGAGTTACATTCGTCCATTAAATTGTGACCCCCGTTGTGCCTCTAACTTGAAATGATTGCAAGATAGAGATTTCGTCAACTCATCGCACGTGGAGGTCTCACTGATATGATTACAATGACATTTCAACTGTTTTTGTAGCTGCTACGGTTGCTTAGATATTAGCATGGTAGTCGCACAAGGGTTCCTTGACATATATGGCTGCTTTGTGGCTCCATACTTGTGTGTGAGTGGGAGCTCAGAGCCCGGAGGACCCACACTCACACAGATGCATATAGTTATGCAGAAATGAGCAGCTTGATGTGAGCGCAGAGTCGACCAACACATGCTGTTTACTAGTTATATTACACTATTTCAAAAAGTAAGGAAATTCATTACAAAAAAACTTTGTTAATGCATCAGTTAGGGTTAAACTGAAAAAAGTGGGGAAATGAGACTTTAGGATAGAGCTCCAAGCACCCCAACACAACATCTTCCGTCCTCCACAGACCGACAGATGGTGAGGTGTGCCCAGGGGATCAGGAAGCCTAAATCTAACCCCATTCTCTTTTACTGTAGCATGTCAATCTGTTTACACATGGAATGGGGTGAGAGTTGGGCCTCTCGATCCCGTGGCACACTCTGGCATCTGTCAGTCTGTGGAGGATGGAGGGTGGGGGGTTAGGGCTCCTCACATTTCATTTCCCCACTTTTGTCAGTTTAACCCTAACTGATGCAGTAATGAAGTTTTTGCAATGAATAACAATTATATATAAAATATTTGACCAGCCCAGTGGCACTGAGGGCTGAGGCAGTGATTGCCTTATCTCATGCTACACCAGCAACCCATGTTTGGGAATGAGCATGGGCAGCCGGGGTTGGCAGGGGTGGAGAGGGATTGAGCATCCGAGGCACTGTTCTCCCTCTCCAGAAGAGGGGACTCTAGTGGTCGGTGCACTTCTCACCCCTTATGGAGGCTTAAGGGGTGTTGCTCTGATGCTGCAAAGAAGGGGCTGAGATGGGGCAGGCACCCATATGAGCATGTCCGGACACAGGCAGGCTCTTTCCACTGGTGTCATTGCACACCCCTCTCACATAAGGTGTGTAAATGAGAAAAATGGTTCTGCTGGCTGATCAGGATGAAGCAGCCACTGCTGCAGGCCCCAACCCTGAAAAGTGCTCCCCCAACTGAGTCTGGTAGAGTTGAGTTGAACTGGGGGGGCTCCTTGCTGTGCCACCACACCATGTAGGGTAATCCATGGGGGAAAAGGGGATGCTGCCTGATGTCGGGTTAGGGTGCTGGACAGGTGGCTGGAGATGGGTATCATACACTCCTGATCAGCACTCATCTCATGCCACCAGGGAAGAAATAGATTAAAAAAATGACCAGGTTACGAGTGTGCATTACACAGTTCCTACGTGCGCTCATAACTTTGCCAATTTTCCATAATTTCTCTCCTGGTTTTCAATATTACCCTTTCCACACCTCCTCATCAGCATTATACAGCTGTCATTTTTCACATCCTGCCTGAAACATGATTTTGCACCTGTGGAGCACAATGGCACATTGACTGTGCAAACTCAACATTCGGGACAGATTAATGAAATGACAGCAACATTGTTCATGAGGTGGGGTCCCCAAAATACCATGTTGAAAATTGCTTGGAAAGAATCCTAGAAATGTCTGAGTTACATGCATCCATTCAATTGTGTCCCCCGCTGCACCTCTAACTCAAAAAGTATGCGAGATAGAGGTTTCGTCAACCCATTGCCCATGGAGGTCTCGCTGTCATGATTACAATGACATTTGAATTGTTTTGTAGCTGCTACGGTTGCATAGATATTGTACGTTAGTGGCAAAGGTCCTGCCTATATGGCTGCTGTATGGCTCTTGTACTCAGAAGGGGAGTGGGGAGCGCAGAGGCCTGAGGCCTACACTCACGCATATATTATGCAGAAATGAGCAGTTTGGTGGGATGCAGAGTCCCCAACACATGCTGTTTACTAGTTATATTACACTTTTCAAAAGTAAGGAAATTCATTAAAAAAACTTTGTTAACACATCAGTTAGGGTTAAACAGTCTAAAGTGAGGAAATGAGGCTGTAGGATAGAGCCCCAAGCCCCACAACACAACATCTCCATCCTGTATAGACCGACAGATGATGGGGTGTGCCCAGGGGTCAAGGGGCCTAACTCCAGCTCCATTCTCTTTTACTGTAGCATGTCAACCTATTTACACATGGAATGGGGTGAGAGCTGGGCCTCGCAATACCATGGCACACCCTGACATCTGTCGGTCTGTGGAGGATGGGGTTTGGGGGGTTAGGGGCTCTACCCTCTCATTTCATTTCCCCACTTTTGTCAGTTTAAGGCAAGGCAAGCCAAAATTTATTTAAAAGATGCCCAATCCCGGAGGCTCTGGGACGCCATACAAAATTTTAAACAGAATTTTAAAACACAGAAAATTTAAACACAAAATTTAAAATTTTTAAAATAAAAGTTTAACTAAAACTAATGCAGTAACAAAGTTTTTTGCAATGAATATCAATTATACATAAAACGTTTGACTGGCCTGGTGGCACTGTTGGCTGAGGCAGTGATTGCCTTACCTCACGCCATGCCAGTAACCCATGTTTGGGAATGAGCATGGGCAGCTGTGGGCTGGCAGAGGTGGAGAGGGATCAAGCATCCGAGGGACTGCTCTACCTCTCCGGAAGAGGGGACTCCAGTGGTCAGTGCACTTCTCACCCCTAATGGAGGCTTAAGGGGCATTGTTCTGAGACTGCAAAGAAGGGGCTGAGATGGGGTAGGCACCCAGAGTAGCATGTGTGGACGCATGCACACTCTTTCCACTGGTGTCATTGCACCCCTTTTAACATAAGGGGTGTGAAAGAGAAAATTATTCTGTTGGTTGATCAGGATGAAGCTGCAACCCACCGCGAGGCCCTGACCCTGAAAGGTGCTCTCCCAACTGGAGTCTGGTAGATTTGAGTTGAGCTGGGGTGGATCCTGGCCATGCCACCCTGCCACGTGGGGTAATCCATGGGGGAAGAGCGGATGCTGTCTGATGTCAGGGTACGGTGCTGGATGGTTGGCTGGAGATGGGTGTCAACCACCCCTGGTCGGCACTCATCTCCAGCCACTAGGAAAGAAATAGATTAAAAAAATTGACATATACACACACACACACACACATATATATATATTATAGTGGTGCGGTCGTGCCACTATAGTTAGGGTTGAGCGGCCACTTACATACTAAAGTCAAAAGTTTGGACATTAATAACTTTGGACCCGTTCAATGTATTTGCCTGAAATTTGGTATACGCATTGGGGTGCACTAGATCTCTTGATTTGCCAAATTGCGTTTGTGTCGGAGTGCTGGTCTTTGTGTACAAAAGTGCTGAAAAATGCAAAATTATCCATTTTTGAAGGCATCTTTTGGCATTCTTAATGTGGTCCTGCATGGCCATCATGTGGTGTGCTGCTCTGCATGATGGCTCATTTGAAAAAGCTTTGGTGGCTGAACATGTCGCTTTTTGTTTGGTGAAACAATATTACGGCATTTAAAAGTTATGGCACTTTTAAGTTCCCATTATAAGTCAACGGGAAAATTTATAAGTATATCTTGTGATCAAAGAATGGGGGTTCTGGCCATCTGGTCTCACCTGGCGATCAAAGAATTTGCAGCCTCACAGTTCAAGAATCTTTGTTCCCGAGGAATTTTCAAAATTCTTTGACCGCGAGGTCTGCCATCTTATTTTCAGTTTTCCAATCACAGAAACACAAATATCTTGGCTGGGGTCACTTCTGAAGTAAAACTTTGATGGATTTTACTCAGAGGACCCTGATCTATCAAGCCATGGCTTTGGTTCCATCCAAATCAGTCAAAAAATAGAGTTATAAGCTTTTAAAATCTTAATTCGAGGCTTGCTAATGATCTTTGATCGCGAGCCTGCAAATTCTTTGATTGTGAGATTCTTTAATAGCGATCTTGCATTGTGACCTAAAACACTAATATCTCAGGTCAGGGGTGGGCTAGGGACACAAATGAAGGCTTGTTTTGCTCAGGAGGGTCCGTTCTGTTGAACCATGCCATTGGTTTGGTTCAAATCAGTGAATAAATTGTGTTTCACCCTTTTTTTATTCTTTGATCGTGAGCCTGCAAATTCTTTGATCGTGAGATTCTTTGATCGCGATTGTGCATTGTGAGCGTGGGATGAGATGTCCGAATTTAAAAATCATTTTTCTCAGCCCATGGGTGCCCTAGGAAGTCAAATGAGGGTGGGTTTTACTCAGGGGGCTTCGTTCTGCCAAACCATGGCGGTGATTTACTGCAATTCCTCCAATTGTTTTGATGTATTACATTTTTTATTCTTTGTTCATGAGCTTGCAAATTCTTTGATCATGAGGCTGCAAATTCTTTGATCGTGAGATTCTTTGACCGCGTTCTTGCATCATGAGTGAGGACAAGATGGCCCAATTTAAAATTCAATGTTCTTAGCCTGGGGTGTCCTAGGAAGTCAAATGAGGATGGGTTTTACTCAGGGGGCTTTGTTCTGTTGAACCATGGCAGTGGTTTACTGCAATCGCTTCTATTTTTTGAATTATTAAATTTTTTATTCTTTGTTTATGAGTCTGCAAATTCTTTGATCATGAGGCTGCAAATTCTTTGATCATGAGATTCTTTGATAGTGATCTTTGATTGCAAAATAGGGACAAGATGGCCAGATTTCTTATAATGGAATGGATAGGGACATTTTACCAATCTTTGAC